>OV884033.1:10000000-14800000 GCA_930367265.1 Catocala fraxini
TGGCGTATCAGGGTGGCGAAGCACATTTTTAAAATGCGAAATACATCTATCTAAGACTATACCGTTAATATAATTCTATACGAATAGTAATAATAAACAAAGGCTTTGTAACCTACCTTAAACTGTTTCGCCTGGTGTGTCAATTTGTGTTTATTCAAGTTGGAAGGATTGACAAACGTCGCGGGGCACTGTTGGCACTTGTAGGGCTTCTCTCCCGTGTGGGTACGCATATGCATCACCAAGTAATATTTGTGTTTGCACTTGTACGGACACAGGTCGCAGAAGAAGTTGAAAGTATTTGTGTGGACCAGCCTGTATACAACAATCGACGTAGAAGAAATAACCAATTAGAAAAAGTAATTAGTAATTAGATGGTGTTCGTCAGGAAGATATCCTCTGTAAACGAAGCGTCGGTAGCCCAATAGATAAGTCTTGTGATTAGAAGGTTGTTGATTCGAATCCCTACCGTCGTGAACCTACTCCTAAATCAATCTTTACCTTGGCTGGAGGCGTCCTCATAAATATTAGTAAGCAACCAAAATGCAATCCTATAGAAGGTAGCGATCATTGGCAAAAGTCTGAGCTCACCGAAAATACATGTTTAAGCAAAGATTCCTCATATAGTAAAGTGACTTTGTGTGTAAATCATATACATACATATGATTTTTTAGTCTGGCAATAATTGGGAATTCCTTGCCGCAGGTGGGACACTTGTGCGGCACGCTCTTCTTGTGTATGTGCCGCATGTGCTGCGCGATGCTCACCACAAGCTGCCCGCATATGTCGCAGGCGCGCCGCATGCATTGTCGCTCTCTGCGATGAGCTACCAGCTTCTCCTGCACGATAGCAAGTCAAGAATTACTTATGGTACCTATTGACTCTTCACATTGACAACTTATATAACTGCAAAAATTCTGTAAAATGTATGCGGCACTGTAGTAGATATAATACACACATTGAGTATCAGATCTCAATGCCCAATGCAGTCCCTTTATTCCCCACTTCACTAAACTAATTATTATTATTATTATTGCATTATAATTATGTTCAAATAGGCATGTTGTGTGTAGGTATAGAATATAATTTACTTATGAGTCTAAATTCTGGATCGGTTGAATGAAAGTAGTGCTTTCATATAAACAACCTTATAAAAAGCTTTACCTACAGGTATATAACTTTATTAAAATTTACTGATTTGTGTAATCATAACATAACATAATTGAAATCACATACATTGAATGATATTAAAGTCGAACCTTCGGTTTCTGAATTGAAAAGTAGCAATCTCAACTAAATATTTTTTGCAGAATCAAACTGCTATCAACTGAGCATTTACTTAAGCATGTGACAGTCAAATACCTACTCAAATTTTATGACAGTTTAAGGAAACTTGGTATAGAAACAAAAAATATTTTATACACTTAATACTTAAGTAGAGTTTGAGCCATTACTCAACATATAATTCAAACTCAAACTCAAACTCAAACTCATTTCTCAATTCAGAAACCAGGGGTTAGACTAAATCAAAACTTTACTTTAAACAGTTGTTATTAGTACAATTGGCGTTCTGTTATTATCAGATATCTCACTTTAAGTTACCTTATTAGGAAAAGTCAAATCACAAGGAGAACAAGTGAATTGCTTAATTTTAGGTGATTTCTTTTGTTCCAGTTTTTCTTTTTTCATTTGTTCTCTGACTCTCTGCTCCTCATACTTCAGTCTTTTCTCTTTTATTTGATGCAGTATCAATTGGAAGTCATGTTTGGAATAGGGGTATGAAGGGGTTGGATTACCTAAAAACGACATTTAAAATATTAACAGTAATTACTTGTCTATGTGCTTTAAATAAAACATTATAAATCCAATATTACATCATAATTCAATTATAAATGAGAAATGTCACCTGTAGGATTTAATATTTTTTTGAATTTTTTATCTGAAATTTCACATATTTTTTTGAAATTCAGTGCATACTTCAAAGACTCCAAACAATTGGTGCAAATGTATTTAGGTAGGGAGTCATCAAGTTCAATCTGCAATATAAAATTTATACAAATAAATAACAAGAATTAAAGTGTGTAACAATTGTGTCAGCCTAATGCTTGAGGTAAAGGACTTGCAATCTAGAGGATGTGGGTTTAATCATTACATCACTATTGAGAACCCACGTCATAACAAAAGCATTAAAGTAAGCTAAATGTGTTAATAAAAATACTGGTTAGTAATTTTTAACCCAAAATGCCAGTAATCTTTGTCAAGAATAGATAAATTGTTTTTATCCCATGAATATTTATATTAAAAAAGGGCAACTCCCGCACTAGGAATAATTCCTGTGTTGCGGAGGACTTTACAAACATTCAAACAACAGACACAAAGAACATCCAGACCCAGAACAACCATTTGTGGATCACACAAAGTTTTGTTCCATGTGGGATTGTTAGATCTTGTTCATGGTAAATGTAGACATATTATATTACTTACTGTAATGTTAGTAATACTCCGCATAGCACTCATAATATTGTATCCATCAATATGATCAGTCAGTGGTGTACATCCACTTCTAGCACAAACTCGGCATATCATATCTTTGCTTAACTGTACTGTTTTCTTGCTAAAAGGCAAAAATTTAATACATAGGATTAAGTGCCACTCTTTTAATGCTGTCTTTACAATTGATTTATAACCAAAAGCTTCAAAATGAAGGCCCCGTGGTTGCTACTAACAACTAACGTAGAAGACAACAAGACGACATACCTGCTATCCATCATGAGCTTTTGCCAATGATCACCGCCTGTACTTGTTTCATCTTCTGCAGATGAACTACATGGATACTGCACCATGTTCATCTTCGATAACATCTTTTTGGTCAAATAGACTGCCATGATTATAATCCTATATCTATACTCTCAATTACCTAAATACTATCATTATATTTATTGTAAAAACAACATTATATTAGAATAGTGACAAAGCGTCAACAATTGTATTGTGGTATGATCTGTCAAATCCGTCAGTTTTGTCAAATCTGACTTTTATCAAAATATGACCAATTATAATAATATAGGTATAGTACTTTTTAATCTTGTTCTGAAATATACTTACTGAATACTTCTTATACGTCTGTGACTGCATAGAAAAATGAGATACGTTCTACAACTAAGTAGTCACATCAATCAAACTACGTTTCAATCTTTCATTCTAAGAGCTTTTTTGGCAATCAACTAATAAAACAACTAAATATATACGATAGTAAAATAAAAATAAGTTAGCACGATTTCAATGCAGAACAATAACTTGTCCTGTCCTGAAAGCGAACCTGAGTCGCAGACATAATATGAGCAAACCAAAAGTCTTACTGTCCAATTTGGCAATGTCAATCACGGTCAATGACATTGAGGTGTCTGCTACTTTGCTCTCTGATGGAAGAGGATACCGGATCGTTATATGAACGAGTGCAAGTGAGACAAATATTAACAAAACATGAACGTCATGAACTGTGAACATATAAATATTATTGTTTGCTGTATTTATGGTACGAATGACAATTATTAAATAGCAAAGACTGTTGATATTCCCAAAACATTCTATAATGACTTCTTTATTATTATTAAAATCTATGTTATTCGCTAACGCCCTCCAAAAAAGCAAGAAAAAGAAGAAAAGGAAAATAAAAAAAACGTATGTATAGTACTTGGTTTAAATACAATTATATATAAGACACTTATCGTTTTTGTAAACACACTTTAGCAATCTAAGTAACAGTTACTTATCATTATCAGGTCTTAAAATAATGTTATACTTTCAGTCATAAAATTAAGAAATTAAATCTGAGTATGTGTAGAATATGCAACCAGGAAAGAGGCGACATTCCTATTTTCAACAATTTCGTGCAGCCCAATATTCCTGATGAAATTCAACATTTTTCAGGCATTACAGTAAGTTTTGCTTAAGGTATTATTATTGCATTTGTTTTCATATATATACATTTTTAATATACTTTATTAATATTTAAAATCAATCAAAATCTAAGATAAAAGTGTGCCTTTACTTTTCACTATATTTATAACATTTTATTCATTAAGTATCAGTAGTTTTGGATGTCTGTAGCTAGTGTGTATTATACTTCCAGTGTTGGAAGAGCATTTATTTCATTCATAATATATTTATGTTATGTCATAAAACTTCATTTTTAATGATATGAATGAAGTTCAGTATACATATTATACCTACAAAATAATTAATGTACTTATGTTTAAAATAATTTTAGATGAGTAAATCTGATAATTTATCAAAACATATGTGCCAAAACTGCCTAGACCTGTTGAATGGATGTATTATGTTCAGAGAAATGTGCCAGCGAACAAATAAGAATATGATTGAAATATCCATAAAGAAAGGTAATGACTCTAATTAACATTTTTATTCTCATAGTACCACATATCATAAGAAGTAGCCTACACGCTGCAGTATGATTGTTTATGTAAAAGGCTGATATTACATTACTATGTGTCATTAGTTCTTTAATCTTCTTTGCATGGTCTTAAATCTGTGGCCTCTCTTTGTCTTACCACAAATGGATGAGTTGGTGTACAAACCTCTTTGATTTAATGCTTACTGCTCATTGTGAAGACCCATTTACAATTAGGACAAGGTATTTCAGTCAGCATGCTTTTGGCATAGGAACAATCAGATGTTGGCCAATTTGAATTGGAATCAATAATATAATTAAAACTGTAATTGAAAACAATTTATAATAACCATGCACCACTCGATGATAGATTAAATTTCGAAACAACTGATAGAAATAATTATTTGTTTCTCCACAGAGTATAATATAGAATATCAAAAATATGAAGACAGTAATGATGCAAAAATAGACAGTGAAGACTCATTTAACATTCCCTCGCCAGCATTTTCAGAAGACAATTCTGAGTTATGGGGTTGCTCATCATGTGGTAAAGAGTTCCATGATATGGTAAGCATAGACAAGGAAATAGATAAATATCCTTATTATTCTAATATATCATGAAAATAATAATGAATGTGATATAGGTACACTAAACTATTTTTCAGCCTACATACAACAGTCACTTAACCCAATGTAACACACAAGCACCTGATCAACCCAAACCTCACGAAGAAAATATAACAAAGAAGAAGTTTCTGTGTGACATATGTGGCAAAACAGCGTGTTCTAATGCAAGTCTTTTAGTACACATGTATGTATTTTGTATTTTATTTATTTATTATTTGCAAAATGTTATGCTCATCCATTCATGCGCCTGCCGACCATGGCATCATCCTCTTGATCGCCGTACATAATTATTACCTCTAATTATTATTTTAAACTTTCGAATGCTTGCGAATGCCGTACGAGTAGAGTACCAAGCAATCTATGAAGCTGCTTCGTGAACGGCATTAGGCCCTTCCCTATCTCTTTTGAGATCATTGTAAAACGTATTATGTTACAATACTAGCTCAATATAATGCCGTGCGTACTCCAGAATCGTTTGGTGCCTATTCTAGGAGATTGGAGGTAGGGTAGAAGGAATGTGGAGGAAGTTATCATGGCCTCGCTTTCTCTCTGAACCGCACATGATATTTGTATAAAATAAAGCATTCATAAAACTGCACAACAGCATGTCTGATGATTGGGTTATATTACATGATATTAGTCTAACTTTTAATAACAATTTCAAATCTGTGACTGAAATTTCTCTAACAGGTCTAGTTAACAAAATATGACACCTGGGTCTTTTTATATAAAACAAGTATTAAGTTTAAAAAATCTTTATTTTTTTTGTATTCCTTGCTGAAGCTACAGATAGAGAGCTGAGCTTATTATTATTATTTATTTACTCTCCGCAAATGAAACAAAAATGATTCGGATTATTCACACAAACACGTCTTGACAATGCCATATCAAATTATATTAAGAAAACTTAATATTGTTCTAGTTATCAGCAAATTTAGTGGAAGCTACAAAAAAAAATGAGTGTATATGTAGAATCAGCGACGTCGAATTAGAAAATATCATTTGATAAAAGTCATTCATCAGACAAAAGTTGCAATTTTGTTATGCAGTGTAATTCCACTTAATTAACAGATGTTTTTAATTTGCAGGGGCATTCATGAAAATATATTCCCTTTCAAGTGTGATCAGTGCCCTTACCAAGGTCGGACAATGGATCTATTGAAAGTACATAAAAGATCTCACATGGTTGACAAACCGTTCAAATGCACGCAATGTCCGAAGGCGACGACGACATCAAGCAATTTAGCCAAACATATGCGACATGTACATAGCACTAATAGACCGTTTAAGGTACCTAATACATATTTATTTTATTTCCTACAGGAAACAAAATAAAGATTTAGTATTATAATTGAAACATGATCTTTGGGTTTGCCAAAATAGTTATGAATATAAATAGACTCTCAGTTCCAACCATGTGTTCTGGAGCTGAGTTGCTACCTTCGTATCGTACGTAACGTGACGTACCACGTTGCTGCGATAGATACAAAGGCAACTGTTTGAATTCAGGCTTCCATGTCACCCAATGTTGGTTTTGCCTAATCATCTGTCTACGTCATCCTCCACAAGGCTAAACCAGCCTAATACCTATGACGAGCTTTTCATTAAAGGTTACCAGACGATAGAGGGAATCGCTGGTCGCAATTGCAACGATCGACGGATTGTAAAATAAAAATAGGTTTTTGCCAGAAAGAGACATTTATAATGATTGCTTTAAGTATATCTATTCTACCACGTTCATATCACGAGAGCGCCTGTCAAACCATGAGGTCGAGGTACATGAATATGAATACTCTGCTTGTTACACCGAGTCAGAATTGCTTATTCTGAAATTAGCTTAATTTAGGTTCTATGATGTTGATGTATTGTTAGAAATTCAATATACCTACAGAATAACGGTCACATAATTGTATTGTAGAATATCTAATAAATTTGATAATTTCCCCACTCGTCTTCAAAAACAGAATATTGCTGGCGGTCCTTCAGCAAACTGCCGGTAAAACTGAAAAACTGCCTCAAAAGGAGGTATCAGTGTTTTAACATTACTTGACTAAGCTTTTATTTTCAGTGTTCTTACTGTGACAAAGCTTTCTCATATCAGCATGACATGAAAAGGCACATAAAAGACATACATCTACGGCAGGGCACGGTTGAATGTGATGTTTGCTTCAAGAAATTCAATACGAAGTAAGTTATTTGTTTGTAGTATGTTAACTAGGAAAAACCATAAAACGAACAAAATAACGATTGTTTAAGATTGCTTATATGTACCGATCGATTACAATATTATGATTAGTGATTAAAACAAGTAAAACTTCATAAGTCCATAAGTTTTAAGCACAAAGCTACAATTTTAATCAAGCTAATAAAGCTCGATTAATATAAATCTCACCGCCACATATTTCAATAATATTAAAGTCAATGACTGAACTCGCGAACTAATGTATTAATTTCTAAAATTGCCGTGCTTGCCGTTACTTATATTCATAACGTATTTTTTAACTGTGATTAAATAAAATATCCTTCAACTATTACTGTTGTAAACATGAGAACAATGGATACTTTGAAAGATATAAGAATTCCAAATCTTACAAATGTTCAGCGACTTGGGTATATTGCCGAGTCTACTTACCTATATGACGTTTCTTTTTTAGGAAAATATTGCAAGGCCACAGATGGAAGATCCACAAGATTAAAGGAGAGAGGCAAGGACGTCTGCCGTCGTACTTACAGTGCCAGGTTGAGGGACAGAATGAGAACAATGTGAACGACTGTGATCGTAGTTATTAGTCAGATTTACACTTATTAATTAGTAGTACATAGTAGGTACATAGCAAAGGTAATATTTAAACACCTATTTTCAAAATTTGCCGGCGAAATGTAGATCCTTCAGTTTATTGTAAAGTGCAATACTTTATACGTTATTATCGCCAAAATTAACTTCAATTGTTTTTTTTATTAATTAAAGATTACAGGCAGCTAAAACAATATCATAATTTATATTTTAATTTATAAAGTAGAAACTTCAAAACGCATGTTGCTTTATTCTAGTAAGCTTAAAACCAGTCCAAACATAAAAACATTATTATGAAACTTAGTTAATAATATCACTGTACCCAGGTGAAGCAAATATGCACGCACTTTTTTCCATTGCTACTCATGGTAAGTACATTTTTAAAAAGGCGAGGCTGGTCTTAGAATTTATGGTTTAAAATTTAATTTTCTCATAAGAATTTGAGAATCTTTAACTTTTAGTAGGTACTTGACTTGGCCTAATCTATATCTGAGCAAATATGATTCATTAGGAAACTACTCTTATATCACAAGAACTAAGACACAATGACATTCCCTTGGTTTTGACCTGCAATTATGTATACTTGAGTTAATAATTAAGGTTGACCAACATGCCGTTCTCAGTTAAAATCCCACTCAGAATTTTGATCATGGTTTTCGAAAACGCCGATTCTCACCCATACCATCTGTGCCCATACTATGAGTTGAGACTATAATTGTGGATTTAATTCGAAATTACCATCGAAGAACAAACGTAGCGTTCTATCAATTCTTTCAAGACCGCTTGATTGTATAAGTAGGTTGCCATCCGCATGATTATTTCACAGCACTATTATATTTTTTTAATTTTCCGTCTAAAGCCAATTTCCGTCAGACCTTAGTTATAAACAAAAATACAAGTTATATTCGGTAACTGTACATCAATAATGCGCCTACTGTAAATACAAATTCAACATAATTATACTTTCTCAAATCTCAGTTACAGCTTCTTATATCTACCTACATAGATTTAGCATAAATAGGCTCACGACTGTAATACTAATAACAAGGTTTGTTTTTAATTAATGGGACAATTTTACTACTATATGTATGTGGCAATACTGCCTGTGAATCTTTTATAGGGAACCATAGTCTCTGTAAATAGTCAAAGCTATAAGAAGTCGTACAAGGCAGACAGAATAACAGGCGCTAGGCTCTTTCGAGTTTAGTATGTACCTTTATGTAGGGATGTCGGAAGTGAAAAATAAATCGATGTATCGATATTTATTAAAATGTCAATATCAGCATCGATATCTCAAGGAGAAAATATCGATACATCGGACAAATAACAAAAATGGGGTTTCAAAATAATTATTTATTTAGTTCAGCCTAGCTCAATAATATCAATAGTAATTTTCAAACAAAATGTACATTATTTTAATGTACAAAAATCTCTATAAGCAGGCTACTCAACAGTCATCTGTCATAGACAAAACAGTTTTTTTTTCGTTCGTTGCTATCTTTTACGGTTTTGGACACTAGCGAATTTAGTTACATAAATAAAAAAAATATATCGATTTACATACAATTTTCGATATTGGATATTTTGTATCGATATATCGATACCTTTTCCACAAGCCTACATTTATGAATAAATTTTCCGCGACGTTTCTACCAGAGGGGTAATATAATAGATATTATAATCTTACATTCATTGTATACTTATCTACGAATTTATAATTTATAAAGATTAATTTTATTACTGACATTAAGAAATAGTATAAACTATTTTAAATGATTACATTGTATTATTTATGGAGGTATTTCTTTCTATAAATATATGCAATTTTATTATCTTAACTGTTAATTTATTTGTGCCAATGTACCATTATTCCCGCAATTATCATTCAACTGCCTATAAATGCAACAATTTAATAAATCATATAAAATTGATATGAAAGCTAATATGTTTATTCTAAAAGGAGCTGTTTACATTTGAGGCCAAAGCATAGTGCGCACTGCACTACTTATCTGACTGTGTGTTGTTAATTTTCCACAAAAATGGAAACTTTAAGAATTATATTATTGTTTTTGTTATGCACGTCATGGTGTCTTGCTTTTGATCTACCTAAAGATGCGTGTCATTCAGAGTTAAAAATAAACAATAAACTGTATAACGTATCAAATACATATCACGTTGGTGAAGCGTATCCCACTGATGCGCACTATGATGTCTTCGGAAACTTATTCTATGTGGAGTCAGGACAAAATGAGGATGGATTTTATTTCAATATTAACATAATAAAATTCAAAACAACTTCTCCAGAGAAAATACCTGGTAAGTATTTGCTATTGTTTATAACTTAGACTACAGCTGACCGCCGCCGTGTCAACCGTACCCGCGGACGACAACGGACAACGCCGGTCTTTTCTAGCCGTTAGTTGGAAGAAAATACCACCATTTGCGGAACGGCTATCAGAACCGGTTTTCATAAGTCAGTTAACAAGATGACACTATTTATTGAATAAAGCGTGTAATAATTTAATAAATCAGTCATATAATTAGGCTATAGCAGGCCGACGATGGAAAAGTCCTTTGAGTCAATAAGTTTTTATGACATAGGTACTTACCTAAATACATAGTCTCACGCATTGATATATAAATACCCCTAGATACACAAACACTGTCCTCTGTTGCTTATAAGTAGTTATATTAAACTATATAAACCTTCATTAATGCAAATTAAACCTTACCGCCTTAAGTTTAAGTTGAATATACAAGCCTATTTAAAAAAGGTAAAGGTAGTTCGCGATAGAATAAAGAATGAATATTGCTTCTATAAATTTTAATGTAAGTTAATATTCTGACGTAATTATGTAGAGTATAAAATGCATATGAATGTGTTTTAAACACATATTTGTTTTTACTTTTATCTGTAGGTATTTTACCAAGTTTGTGTTCTACGATGTTCAATCAAATGAAAATAATATATTGCCATTATAATTTACGTACGTATTATCCGTACAGTCAATATGAGATGAATAAACATTGAATGTGAGTGTGGTGGGGGCCACTTTGTTAAATCTCTTTGAAAATATGCTTAGGATTTAGTGAACATTCCCAAAGAATTGTGAAAGTTGGCATCACATTTTGTGAAAGTCAATTAAACGAGCTATGGACTGTAAAATTAGGCCCTCGGTTCTCACATAGAGGATTGAGGGCCCACCAGCTCCGGATAAACTATGGACACTACAGAAAAAGTCTTTATGCCAAAATCTAAGCTAATGCCGTACAAAATTTGTGAAAATAAGATATTATCGCTAAATACTGTCCTACTTTGTATATCTTCGTTCAAAATGGGCCCTCAATTTCTTTTTCCGCAAATACGATGAAACTATTAACTTAAAGCTGCTGTTTGAATTTCTATAGGTAAGCTACTTAATAAATTGTGAAAATTTGTGAAAGCATGAACAGGTCATCACTTCTTGTTGTTTTAAAGGAATGAACTTGATAAAATTCGGGCCCTCAGTCCTCCATTTTCTTTTGTTTTAATTTTTTTACGCTTAGCATATGAAAGATAAGACAAACAAAAAATTTATTCTTTTCGTGAAAAAACTTGTGCAACTCATTCGATACCAGAAAGAAATGAAAAGACCCTTTATTGTATAAGAAAATCAAGTTTTATTTTTAGTCTCTGAATTAGGAAATAGGGTGACCACCATTTCTTTTAGATTGCTGCAAAGATTAATAAATGTAGTGACAGGTTTTAATAAACTTTCTTACAATCGCATCCATTACGGATGCGACTGCTGTGCGTGAGATCTCGAGTCGAGACAACAAAACAATTACTTGGGTTTTTCTGTTGAGAAATCTCAATAGCAGCCTGGAGATAGGAAGTTGGCGGTGTTAGAGACTCCCGTGCCTCGGAAGGCACGTTAAGCTGTTGATCCTGCACCTGATCTCTCTTCGGTCGTGTCGGATTACCGTCCCATCGGATCATGGGAGTTAGTGAACAAAGAGTGCACTTGTGTTTGCACATACACTTGTGCACTATAATATGTCCTGCGCAGATGGCCAGTCTCCGTTAAGATTGGCCGCCGTGACCGAAATTCGGACATTATTAGGATTAGCATTTAAATACATGACATTTGTCGCAAGACGCAATTTGTTTCGACGAATCATTTAAGACTTGTCTGACTTGTGGTTCTAACATAGCACTACGAATAATAACGTAACTACGAATTACATTTGTCATTGCATTTGATTTAAACGGTATTGGTGAGTATTGCCTGCAGGAAACACCGCACATTCTAAGAATAAAATCAAAGTTTTACAAACTTATCGGAACAATTGATGTTTCTCCACCGTTCGCTGATAGTATTCGTCATTACAAATGTGATGTTCTAATAAATAATAGTAATTTCAAATGCTATAACGATAATAAGCGAAAAATCGAAGAAAGTTTATTAAATAATAATAATAATTATTATTATTTATTTATATCATAAAACTGGTTTCATAGATAGCATATAATAATTCATTAATATATCCATTATCACACATAAAAATCATAACATACAAATTATAATTTAAAATCACAGTAGGTATATAGTCTATAATATTATATCATTCACTAAAATAAATAAATAGGCTAGTAATAATTATTTAATTACTTAAAATAATACATGTCATAATATTGTCTTCTGTTTACGCGAATATTATTAATTGAAATTAAACTACTATATACGGATTTTATCGCGTTGTTTATTTGACACTTAATTACATAATTTTGAAAACTGTTACACTATTACTACTATTAAACTTTACTAATTTTAAGCCAATTAAATTATTATTAAAACTATATAGATTTAATTAATTTTACACTTTCCCCGACGTTTCGGTTGCTTTTCAGCAGCCATGGTCACGGGGAGACTAAGATGGTAGTTGTCTCAATGTTCCAGTGTAGTTATTTCAAATTACCCGAACATAATTTAATCATTGGTGTTTCTATTTACGCAGAATGAGCTCAAAGTACAGTCACAATCTATTTTACTGCGGACTCTCATACATTGGTCAACCCAAGAGAAACATAGGCAACCGCATAAAAGAACACATAGCTGATGTAAAACAACAACGTTCGTTGAGATTTCGAAGATTGTTCGCGGTGAAACCCATGAACTCGCTCTTTTTACAGTTGTATTTCAATCCATGAGCTAACGCATAGTTCTCACACACGTGCAACAACCTCCGGAGTGCGCTGATCGACGGGTTGCAACACCATATCGTCCACGTAACTGCTGTTGTTGAGTTGTTGACATTGACGCCATCAATTGAACATCCCGCATGCATGCTGCTGAGCTCGCGGATCACCCGGTAGACGTAAAGCTTGAAAAGCCTAGGAGAAGTCAACCACCCCTGCCTCACCCCGCACTCCAACCTATAGTCCGCCGAGCACTCGTCCCCCATCTCACACAATTGACCTGATTCTCGTACCAGTGCTTGAGGATTCCCGTTAGCTCTAACGGGACACCCACCCTATCCAGCTTATTCCATAATACTGAATATGACACCAAATCAAAGGCCTTGGACAGATCTAAGAAGCACGCAAACATTGGTGTGCTTCTATCAGTACCTATAGTATCTGACGGTGTGTTTGAGTGCCAGGATGGCACTCAGTTGACAATCCCTCCCGAAAACCGAACTGGGCATTATAGAGAATAATATGCTCACCCAAGCGTTTATCAAGCACATCATCAAGCACCTTAGCTGTTATTGTGGCCAACGAAATGGGTCTGTAATTGGTTTTGTCCGATGAGTCCCCTGTTTTATTTTGCACAGTGGGCAAGCTTGGTTATCCAGGATGGAGTTCTGTGCCGGAAATGGGGGAATGCTCGAGGTGACAAGTGTCACCTGCAAATGGTCGTGCCAAAGCTCAAGGTACCGGAAGTTTTACAACTCTATCATAATGGGAGTTCGGGAGGTCACATGGGATTTAAGAGAACTCTGGTTAAGATCCGAGAACGATTTTATTGGATCCATTGTCGAGAAGACGTTGAGGAATGGTGCCGTAATTGCACGAATTGTGCTGCCGTGAAGGGACCACACACTCGCATCAGGGGTGCATTAAAGGTGTACGATGTTGGAGCCCCGTGGGAACGTATAGCTTCAGATGTTGCCGGACCGTTTCCTGAAAACCAAAGTGGGAACAAGTACTTCTTGGTGGTCATGGATTACTTTACAAAGTGGCCGGAAGTGTTTGCTATTCCCAATCAAGAGGCATCTACGGTCGCCGACAAGCTAGTCCACGAAGTCTTTTGTCGTTTCGGGGTGCCCTTAGAGATACACAGTGACCAAAGTCGGAACTTCGAGTCTGAAGTATTTAAGGAGACATGCCGGGTGATGGGTACCCACAAAACGAGAACGACCGCTTATCATCCACAATCAGACGGCATGGTTGAACGATTTAACCAGTCTCTAGAAAGATATCTGGGCAAAATTGTAGAAAGCAAACAAAGGAATTAGGACAAACACATTCAACCGTTTCTCCTGTCATACCGTAGTGCCGTTCACGAAAGCACAGCAGTAACACCTGCTTTCGCTAACTTCGGAAGGGAACTACGATTACCTGCAGACTTGATCACCGGCATCCCACCTGAGTCTCCACGCAGCATAACAGATTATGCGAATGATTTGCGCAACAGGATGAATGACGTATACGAGCACATCAGACAGACCGGTCAGCAGATGTCTGAGAGGATGAAGACCCGTTACGACCGGAAGGCGAACAATAAAGGCTTCGAGGAAGGATCGCTAGTGTGGTTACATAATCCGGTACGCAGCAAAGGAAAATCTCCTAAGTTGCAGGCAAAATGGGATGGACCCTATCGCATAGTCACTAAGATGAATGACGTCACCTACCGGATCCAGAAAGGACCACGAGGTACACCAAAGATCGTTCATGTAGATCGATTGGCACGCTACTACGGATCCAACAATGTTCGGGACGAACATGTCTAAGAGGGGGGCAGTGTCACGCCCAGTGACATCTCTCGGCTTTGTGGGAAAGACTCGGCAGTTCCGTCTAATAATTTACACCGCCATCTATTAACATCTTACGGAACTACGTAGTAGGTATGCTTACGAGAATCGTAGAGAAGACGCTGGTACTTTCTCGAATCATCGTACTGTTTACATACCGGGAATTGCGTTACTAGAAAGCTCTAGAAACGCTTTACCCGCGTATAAATAGGGCGCACGCGCACCGCCAAGGCAGTTTACAATCGTAAGCGATCAAGTGTTCATCGAAGCGAACGGAAGCGGAAATACTGCGGAGTTTAAAGCTAGTTACAGTGGAAAAGTGAAGTATAGTGTTTGTTGTGTTTAAATATAATTGTGTGTTTGAATAAAACGTGTTTTAGTCGGTAATATTGTTTATATTCTTATCCGTCGAACCCAGCTCGTAACAATATTAATATAATAATAACATTATTACTTACCGAAAAACTGAAATATCGTCCTTTTTTAGTGTCCTGGAGGTGGTATTTACAATTTTTAAACGAGTACTGCGGCATGTTTACTATTGTAGCGATCGAACGGTACTAAATTAAATGAGCGCCCAAATGTTCATGTGGGTGCTTATTTGGTGAGGACGTTTTTTGACGCTAATTGTGTATCTAGGATTTTTATATATCAATTGTCTCACGGCTGCAATCACAAAGGGGACGCAGAGCTGTATTGCATCCACATTTCCCCAGCTGTAGTAATTATAAATAATAATAATATCAGCCCTATATTAAACTGTCCTACTGCTGGGCATGGGCCGCTTCTCAGACTGGGAAGGGTTAGGCCATAGTCCACCACGCTGGCCCAGCGCAGTGTGGCAGACTACACATATCTTCGAGAACATTATAGAGAACTCTCAGACATGCAGGAGTCCTCACGATATTTTCCATCGCCATCATTAAAGAGAGCGATAATTAACTATTTAATTCGCACATAACTTAAAAAAGTTCAAGATGCGCATTTTGAAATAGACCTCTGCGTGGCCGTCCAATGGTCTCCCACTAGGCTATCGCTGCTTCGTGTGTATCGTATCATGTAGTTAATTCCCACTTAAAAGAGGCAAACTAATTGCCGTCGGGCTTAGTTCCAGGTATGTTGCTATTGCTACTAAGAAGTTCTTGACAGACAAACTCAATAACACGGTTCAAACCGGGAATCAAACCCGAAACCCCATGCGTAGCAGTCGCATTAACTACCGCTGCACCACTAATTCGGTCAGTTGGGATACTGAAAATGTACCTAGGTACTACATCTTCAGCAAAATTTGTTTTTAATTTTCATCTTATTTCTTGGATGTGTTATTGGACTCCACTACTAAAATATACGGCTTAGGTACATACAGATACCTAAGGATATTTTCAAAAATTATTATTAATATTAGCTCTATAATGTGGTTGATTTTATTTACAGGTTTACCTGAGAACATGAGTTATTCAATCGCTGTAGATAACAATGACAACAAAGTATATTTTGGCACAGGAAATGGGATATATCGATACAATTATGAGAGCCATGAAGCCACGCCTATCTCTAGCAAAGGCTTTAAACTTGATATGATATTCGTTGATAAAGAAAGTAACAAATACATTACTGAAAACAAAGATGGTGTGGAGGAACTATACTTATTAAATGGCGAAAATAAAATTCGATTCAACAGTTTGGAAGCATTAAACGAGTTGGCCATAGATGATAAGAATAACTTTTATTACCTAAAAGACGATAAGTTATATGTCTTGAAATCTACCCAATCCTTCCCTATCTATATTGGGAACATTACCTACGGCGGAATGGCGCAAATAACTGTCCACAACAATAGCGTATTTGTAGCCAGTGACGATCTTGTATATTTTCATGAAAATGACACAGGACATTTAAAAATAGTTGATAATGCGCCAGACAATGTTACAGCTATAGCTTTTGATAAATCTGGCGACTTTGTCTTAGGAGTACATGGTAAAATACTTAAATACAAGAAAAATGAGTGTCATCTCCGAAAAAATAATTAATAAATAATAGATACGACATCATTCATAATCACTACCTACAATTGAGGCATATAAAATCAAACTCGACAATCTCCATTTCGACGGATTTTTGTAAAAATAAGAAATCTCGATTTAATGTATTCTATGGAAGTTACTATTGAGATTTTTAAGTATTTATATGGAGAAGCAGTATATAGACAATATTTTAACATTTATGTAGACATTAAGAAGAAAAAACTATATTAATTTCCAAAAAAACATTTGGAGATTGCTGACTTTGATGTGACTTCAGGGAGATTGCCGATATTGATATGAAAACCAGCGGGGGAAGCACGTTTAGTTATGACAAATTGTGATCGAACTACGCCGAACTACGATGTGAATGATCTTAATCCTTTAGAGTGAAAATAAAAATGTATTATAGATATGAATAAATTGTGTTTATTGAAAATAATTAAATTCTTAAACTGTGATCATCTTCTTGGGGTTTACAAAGGTGGATATTAACTTCTTCCGTAGTTCCTGAATTTTGTGCAAATAAAGTTTTATAATAAATTAGCATCTCCATTTGTTGTTCCTATTGGTCACCATAATAAGTGATCAGTAATTTATTGACATCAGTGATTTTGTTAATATTTGTCTTTATTTGACAACTTGCAACAACATTAGAATTTATATTTTTAACTACTTTATTCTTTCGTGTCACTTTCTTAAATACTCCTTCGCTGATCCGATAATTTATATCGCCTTTGATTAAAATATTACCAGGTTGCTTAGAACAAGTTATGTAAAATCTTATACATTTTTAAATTGAAATTGCCATGTTTCAACATCTTTTATTACAGAAGTCATGCCATTTATTAAATCATAGACTTGGCATTCTGTACCCATTCGGACGACAGTACTCCATTGGCTTATAATATCTAAGTACTCTTCAGGACGAACTATTGTTTCTCGTTTTCTAACTTGTTTCTCAATTTGGGCAAAAACTCTATCCGGTGGGATAAAAGAATGTCCTACAACGAGGAAAGCAAGTTCTAGACTTTCTACATAACTAGGCGCCGATTCCGCTAGCCATTTAGAGCACATAGCTATCATAATTGAATTCTTGTTTTGGCCTTCACAGCCATCTGCTATTAATTGAACTGTTTCAATTCCTCTAAAGTCAGTGTTCATTAGCCTATGATAAACAGCAGAAGATATTTCCTTTGATCCTTTACAAAGTCGTTTTCAGTCCAACAGTATCCAAAGACGTTCTTCTTCGTTAATTTGGATTTGGAGTTTCCTTCAACAATTATACAGTTATATAAATTAATCTGCCGAGAGTAATATGTGCGTTGGGAACGGCATGATTTTTCGGCAATCAAACCATAAAATTTTTAGAAGAGCTATTGTCCTTACCCAACGCACAAAAAGCTTTTGCTTTCAAGCTATGAATCCTTTTCTCTCCTCGTAGTTAGTGATTGTAATTTCACTGAATCTTTCTGTTTAATTTTTTGCCAAAAGTTGAAGACATGTTCTAGGACTACCAAAACTCGGTGAATAATTGTTATTAAAAATTCTTCGACAAAAGCCATGTTTAACTTTTAAACTTTCGACTGTTTGTTGCGAATTGTATAGTGAAAACATTTTGTTTATGCTTAGTTTCAAAGAAAGATAATATCTTTGGGATTTACCATGGCAGTAATGTGTTTCGACTACTTGAAATAAGTTGATGAATGTCATGACTGCTTTCTTTTTCCGACTAAATAGTTGCGATTTGTGATATCCTCCCCTATTTAACTTAACTGGTGCTCCCGTTTCGAAAAATTTGCATTACTTACTGAACTCGGTGTTTTGTGATTTTTAAAACATTAAGGAATGCTTTTTGACATACTGGTATGAGTCTTCTTAGATTTACTATATGTACACAGTAAATTTGGTTTGAAATTGTTTCTCTTTATGTTTTTTATTTGACAGTCTCTTTCTTTTTACAGGAACTGCCGTGCACCACTATAATAAAAATGTATCTTGGGTTTCTTTTTCTTTATATTTATTAAATGAATTATGAAATGATAATAAATCGTCCACACTTAACACGGAACATTGAAAAGAGACTATGTTATGTCCACACTCGAGTCTACTAGGCAAGGCCTGGGAAGAGTAACTGAAACAATCATAAATTTTCTTTTTGATAACGTTTTCTAATCACTAAAGGATTACCCTGAAATTAGGGATCAAATACAGTGTTGCAGGGTACAAGCAAAGATTAAATAAAGTAACAAAAGCTTTCAAAGGCACACACCCAATTGATATAAATGTGTGTATTATATGCGGCATTCCATTCAAATACGTTTACCCATTAGGGCATAATTGCTTAGAATGTGTATTTATTAACAATATACAGCGGCGTAAAATACACAATTCCAAAAGTACCTTCTGAAATAAAAAGTAAAATACCAACAAAAATTTAAAAAAAATACAAGTACCTATCATAACGTCGAAATCATACGAATTTACGAAACTTACCGACAGATTTTTGCCACAGTTCTCTTCCACTTATCTGGCTCTGTTTTTCGTTTTCTGGTGTTTTTAATGTTACACGGCGAAGCAGTGTCTTCCATATTTTGATATGAGATAACAAACTTTATCAATATTGTTAAAAATATAACAATAAACTAAAATAACTGACAGAACGTAATCAAGAATCACAATCACTTTCATACTAACGCATCAAAAATGGCGTCTTAATACTGCTCTGAAGTGCTTTGTGATTGGTTATCGTGGATATTGCCAACTTTGAAATGGTATTCATTAGGAGACTGCCGTCATAACTGCCGTGTTTGACGTGTAAACAATATTTTGAGAGCATATTTCAATATGATATAGTATTGATGCCTTTGATATGATATAATTATTGAAGTCAATTTGTAAACCATAGACAACAAATGCTGCAACATTATCTAATTTTTGACGATATGTGGAGAATGGAGATTTGCAGTTTGATTTTATATGCCTCAATTAATAAAACGCAATATTCATACTTTCATTTTAATAATAAAAATAAATTACCTAGTTTTACAGCCCACAATAGCCAAGCTTAAATAACTAGTACATAGTTGTAATATTTTAGTTATATACCCATGAGAATAGTCACTTAGTCATTCTAGGTAAGTAAACAGATTTGGTATTATGAAGTAATTATAATTAAAAAAAAAATTAAATATCGTATACATATCATATACCGTTTTAAGTCGAAATTTCAGTCAACTTAATTACTGTTTGAAAATTATTATTGATTACACTGAATCCAATAAGTTGGGCAATCGATAGTTAGTGGCTTGCGCATCATCATTATCAATGATTGAGGTTCTTGGCATTTTTGACAAATATACTTATAAAAGAATACAACACAAAGCTTAATACTCATATGGCAATTTCTTACAGAGTAATGGAGTACTGCACATTAAAGAATGGACAAGATCCGGGCACTATGAAGAACAATTCGACTTTTAATTTACCATCAATTATTTATGTAATCAATGTGAATAATAAACAAGAATAACTAATCTAACAACAATAAAATTAAAATTAGCTTCGTGGATTTGTTCTGACTTACTGTCCTTAGTAACATCACAATGTTATTTCTAAAGTGCACAGGTGAAATGAATATTAAACTATGTATCTAATCTTGGGGTTTCTAAAATCACAACTATTAATAATATCATAAAAATACTGTTTCAAACTTCATCAATATTTCTACTAACTTTGTAACTAGTGACAATAGTCAGAAGATTCGGTAATTATAGTTTAATTGTTTATTATTATTATAATCAAAAGCTGAGTCCAATAGCACTTTCAAGGTTATTGCTTATTTGAAATTATAACTTACACTCCTATCATGATTGAGAGATAACTAACAATTGATGATAAAATCAGATTCTTTCATTATAATAGTAACACTATTATTATGTCAGTGTGGGAGTATGTTTTGTGATATTATAGGGAATGTAATAGCCTGCGCTTGAGAATTAGGCAAGGCCATGGGTTGACTAGTGCTAGAAATAGTGATTTGCTGTGTGGATGATTGATGAACAAGTTGTTGTGCTGAAGGAACTAGCTGTTGCTGGGCTGACTGTTGAGCAGCTAGTTGTTGAGCAGACTGCTGGGCTACCATTTGTTGAGCAGACTGCTGTGCAGCAGCAGCTAATTGTTGTGCTGACTGTTGTGCAGCAGCTGCTAAATGTGCAGACTGTTGCGCTGCTAAGTGTTGCACTGATTGCTGTGCAGCCAAATGCTGGGCAGATTGTTGTGCTGCCAGGTGTTGGGCAGACTGTTGAGCAGCTAAATGCTGAGCAGATTGTTGAGCCAAATGTGCTGATTGTTGAGCTGCTAAATGCTGGGCAGACTGCTGGGCTGCTAAGTGTTGGGCAGACTGCTGAGCTGCCAAATGTTGGGCAGACTGTTGAGCCGCCAAATGTTGAGCTGATTGCTGAGCAAGATGCTGTGCAGATTGTTGAGCAGCAGCTAAGTGTTGTACTGACTGCTGTGTTGCAAATTGTTGTGCTTGATGTTGAGGAGCTAATTGAGGTTGTAGTGCTGATTGTTGAACAAGTTGCTGGACAGCAGTTTGTGATGCATTGCTCATAAGTTGCTGTGCTGGAGGGGCTAAAGTCAACTGTGCAGGTACTGCAACAACAGTCTGTCCACCACCCATCAGTGTGCCAGAGTCACTGACTTGCATAAGTTGTTGAGCTCCAGCACTGGTGACTATGAGAGCACCAGAGTTGCCCACAAGCTGTTGGGTTGTGCTCACTGTGAGGATTTGAGGAGCTGGAGTCAATAACTGAGCTCTAGATGCAGCAGGGGCTAGTGCTAAGTTTGGTGTAGCAGCTGTAGGCACTAAGGCAGGAAGAGCCCCAGACAAACTAACTACAGGTGTGACACTTACAGTGGCTAGGGACACAGGAGCAGATGTGCCATGTCTTGAAGTTATAACGCATGGTTGATCAGTTCTAATTGAAGCTGTTTGAGCCAGTAAAAACTCATTCATTGAAGATAGCTGAACATTCTTTTCAGTTAAATCTTGGACTTTCTTTAATAACACACTTATATTATCATGAAGTAATTTAACTTTATGATCTAATGCTTCACAGTTAGGACACAAATTAGATGTCTGCAACATTTGTTTATCAATGCCACTGTCTTCAAATGCAAATCTTCTAAACTTAGCCTCTGGAGGAGAATCATCATCTCTAATGGGTGGCGGTGGACGAGTATACTGAGGTGGTGGAACATTAAGTACAGATACTGCTTCATTGCCAAGTACATCAGGTGGGTGTATAAATTTACAGTCTTTATTAGAACAGGCGCCATGTATGTAAGCTTGACATAACACGTTACTTCGTGGGTCACGAGGAAACATGCCTGTAGCATAAAAATTGTCTTCTTCCTCTACAGAACTATGTATAAATTTGCAGTTCACTCTATAACAGCCCTTATTTTGAAAGTCATGACAAAATCGAAACAGTTCTTTTAGATATCCTTTTGGTGGAATCTCGTGTATGTATCTACAGTTTTCTCGTGTGCAACAACCGCGAATGTAATCCCTGCAGTAATTGATGGCGGTCGCAGTGAACTTTTCGCCATCGTCTGCAGCACTCATTGCACTGTCTTGATTTGTTGATCCAATCATCATCATCTAAAATATTAAGCTTGATCTTCAGATGAACTCCAAATTTTCAAAAACTACCATAATTAAGGCAGATGGTACTCGTCATTACCTTTAATTGTCGTTTGTGTGAATATTTCCATTGACACTTGTTTTGAAATGATCACATATTGTCCTTACAATTTTTTGAATATTTAAATGTATTTAAATAAAAGAATCATATCACCATGCCTCTAACATAAAATAATACAATATACTTCTTTGAAGGACGTAATATCAGAATGAATGATAATGAACGGTTTGTTTTGCAAAGCAAACTGCAGTTTCGCTATTTGCTTGCAATAAATGTTGCCAGATTTATAGATTGTATACAATGGACAACTGGGCACGAAAACAGACGATTTATTTAAATTTTATTAATAATAATAATTAGGTAATTATTTTTATAACTAAGTAGGTACTTACTTAAACAGCTATTTAAAGTATTCATTTGAACTATTCACACTCATTCCTAAAGTTAAGTCAATACGACTTCATCTATCGAAATCGACAAAAAATTTGTTTTTCTCATTCATCGGGCAGTATAGAGCTATAGATTGATATACAATTTACAAAAACATGGCGGCGTCTGTTCAGTGAGTGATAAACATTGTGGTGAAATAAATTAGATACGATTTTATTTATATGATGGGTATTTGATACAGTTATTTAATTATATGTGATAATCAACGTGAACTCCTGTAATAAAATGAGGTAAGTGCATATATTTTGATTCGAATATCCACTGAAATCCCACGTTGCAATAATGTTTCTGTTTATTTTGTGTATGAAATATTTATAAATTGTATTTTAGGTAACAGTCAAAAGAAAAATGTTCAAACAACAATTATCACCACGTACTGTTCACCCTTACCAAACTACGGTGGTACCTCGGAGTGACCAACAATTTGCATCTGCTGCACAACAAAGGGCGAAGTACCCGTGGGCGGACGATATTAACGCACCGGTCTATCAAGTTGCAGGGACTGAAAGCTCCACATCTGACAATGCATACCATGTATGTATCTTACATTCTTTTTACTATTAAAATTATTAAAGCACACATATATTATAAAAAAAAGTTATCTAACTTTCGTATTGCTTATATTTTACATTGCCAAAGTCTGTACTTGGTCAGTGTAGCTAAGGGTGTGCAAGTAGAATGCGCGAATAAAACAACACTATTACACCAGTGTCAAAAACAACAGCAGGAGAGCCTGTGATCAATCACAGACACACACACTGACAACAGTGTGACTAGAAATAATGATATTGACTTTTTAATTAAATAAATAAATGTACTCACTTAATAAGTAACATGTTTACTTATTTCAGATGCCACATTATTACAATGGAACTGTGAGAGACTATGGACCACCATCACCAGTATATCAGTCACCTTATGTTGGGACTTGGTGTAGCTATAAGAAGGCTGACAAAGTACTTGCATCCTCGGCACTACCAGAAGCATACTCATTTACACAGTGCCCATCAACATATTCTCTTCCTATATGTGATGTAGAACCACATATGCAGGCTGCAAGCCGTTCTCCTGTGCCACCAATGCCCTCTGTGAGCCCAGAAGTACCTATAATAGGAGCTTGTGGAGGACATTGTCCAGGATTTGAATATGTATGCTATTACATTTTACAAGTAAGTCATATTATAGTCTTACAAAAATATTGATTAATTACTTGATTAGTAGCTAACTAGCTACCAATATGTGCCATAAATTTACACTTATATTTAAGCAGAAGCCCAATGCCAAAAGCCTCTCTCAATCATACCACTGCAGTCCACCTCTGGACATAGACCTCTCCCATTTTACGCCACAACATCCAGTCTTCCGCCTTCCGCATCCAGTCTGTCCCAGCTACCTTTTTCAAATCATCGGTCCATCTGGCCCCTGGGCGTCCTACATTATATTTACCAAGTCGCGGTCTCCACTCTAGGACTCGCCTGCTTCAACAGCCATCGGTCCTTCTACAGATATGGCCAGCCCATTGCCACTTCAGCTTGCTTATTCTGCGAACTATGTTGGTAACCTATTTCTAAGTTTATCCCTCAAAGAAACTCCAAGCATAGCTTGCTCCATAGCCCGCTAGATGACTTAAAATTTTTGGACTAGCCATACCGTGAGTGTCCACGTTTTGGCACCATAGGTCATAATATGTAGGACGCACTGGTCAAAGACTTTGGTCTATAGGCATTGCGGGTAAGGTGATGAGAAAACCTGACGAGGCTTCCGAAACGCTGCCCACCCTAACTGGATTCTCCTGTCGATTTCTTCTTCGAAGTTGTTCCTACCAAGTTGAATCACTTGTTCGAGGTAGACATACTCTTGAACAACTTCGAGCATCGACCCATCGACGTAAATCGACCTCGGCATAACATGTCTATTAAACATGATCTTGGTTTTATCCAAGTTCATGCCGAGACCAACCCGTCGCAAAGCTACATTTAGGCTGTGCAGCACCCCGCTAAGCTGTTCCAACGACTCTGTTATAATGACGATGTCATCGGCGAACCGTAGGTGTGAGATGTACTCACCATTCACGTCGAATCAATAAACAAAAGGATAAATACATGCAAAAGGCCAATGAGGGGCTGAGCACTTAAACCGTTATGCCATCTAGTAGTAATATCTATAATATTATATGATAATATCATATAATATCATATTAAGCGAAATTAAAAAAGATTTAATTGTTTGTTTCAGGTGATATTTGTAGTGGGTATATTGACTGGCATATCTCTATGCATAGCGGGAATTGTACTGAGACGCACCAACCGTAATGGTGACCTTGGAGTATTAGTGTACATAGGTATGTAAATATTGCATATGTTTGGACTTCTAAAAACCTTTAGATTTCTAGTGAAAAACATTAGCACAACACAACACAACACAAGCAGCTTGTTTCTGGCTAGCTCTTTTGCTAATCCTCGAATATGATATAAAGATTTATACCTACTGTCAGCATTACAGTATTAACTTTAGGTTACGCAGCATTTAATTACAAGTACATGTTTTAGGATTCATTACAATTGGTTAGATCAGTTATCTGTGACATTGGAAGGTTGCTGGTACTTATAGCACAGGGTATCCTATTTTAAGTACCAACATAACATAATTGTGATCTTTTCATTACTATATATATATTACTATTCTGTCCAATACTATGTTATCTTGTTACGGGGGCCAATCAGTGTAGACCGGCGACACTTCGACCCAGTGGGATCTTTTGTGTCGAAAAATATTAATTAAATATTACTATGTTATTTGTAATAAGTGTGGCAATAAAGATTTTATTATTATTATTACTGTCGCAATAAAGATTTTATTATTATTATTACTGTCGCAATATATATGATACTTAGGTACCTAAATGAATCGAGTTTGCCACACACAATTTTTCCAAAGTAACTTAACAAATAATAGATTAACAGACGAATGGTAGGAGTAGTGTGTCGTTAACAATGTGTAGAAATTTCGAGACCAGGTAAATATGCTACAATTAACCATAACAAATCTATAAAATATATATATATAGGGCTTTCCCCAAGTCCTTATATTAGACCCTTCTCTTTTTTTAATGAAAAATTTCGAATTATACTTAATTATTATACATTTTAAAAGCACAAAAAATTGTAATTAGGTTGAGTTTACAAGTTTATAATTGTGCAGGTTGTCTCTCTTCGTGTGTGTGCGGCGTGTTGCTTGGCGTACAGTGCTGCGTACGACGTGAGATTCGACAGCGGAAACTGCGAGCCAACATGCACATACCAATGCAATCTATCCAGGTAATTTTGTTTGTTAATTGACATACTGTATTGTGACGTAATGCGTGACGCATTAATAGATTACATAACAAGGTAGTTTCATATTGAACTAAGCACCATATTACTGCTCTATTTGCCTTAATTGCGTTTTATTGTGAAATACTTTATTTCCAAAGTGGATACATCTGCTTGTAATTTCAATATGAGTGTGATAAAAGTATACTCCAACATATATAATAAATGCACAAAACTATAGATATTTGTAAATAAATAAATGCATAATTGACTGCAGGGATAGCGTAGTGGTTTAAGTTGTCGCCTCGCCAATACCGCCGCTCTGAGTGTCGTGGGTCCCCCACACAGGACAACAATTTGTATGATCCATAAATGGTTGTTCCGAGTCTGGGTGTATTCTGTGCCCGTTGTTTGAATGTTTGTAAGTAAGTAAATATAAAAAAAAGGAACCTATCAGAAAAGGGAACCTATCAGTTCTCACAAATATTGTTGACACCCATTTTCAGCCCTGGACTCCTGATTTTAAATGACCTCCTCCTCCTCGCGTCGTATTCCTCATTACTGAGGGTCGTGACACCCCCGCTGAATCACTTTCTCATTGATTATCTCTCTCCATCTGTTCCGGTCTTTTGCTTCGTGGAGGGCTTTGTGGAGATTGGTGTTAAGCGACGATCGGATTTGGTCCGACCATCTCGTTGGACTGCGGCCTCTTGGTCTTTTGCTGTTTACCTTGCCTGTCACCATCAGCTGTTCGATGTTGTGACTGTCTTTGCGGGCAATGTGTCCGAAAAATTCCAGTATTCTGCGTAGACGATGGTGGATAGTCTAGTTTTTATGTTTAGTTCTCGCAGAATAGACGCATTAGTGCGGAAGGCAGTCCAAGGGATCTGTAGCATTTTTCGCCAACACCACATTTCAAACGCGTCGATGCGGTCTCTATCAGCTTTTTTCAGAACCCATGTCTCAGAGCCATAGCTTAATATGGAGAACACCAACGTCTGGACAAGTTTCTTTTTTGTGTTTCGCCAGTTGAGCCATGGCACTTTTGGCCATACCTATTCGCCTTCTTATTTCCTTTTCGCATGACCCAGTACTACTGATGTTGGCCCCCAGGTAAACAAAGTCGTCCACAATGTCTAGGTTGAGAGCTCTCGTTAACTCCAATTTGTTGGCACGGTCTATTTCCATTAGCTTGGATTTAGCATGGTTTATCTTGAGACCCAACTGTAAACTTGTGTTCTCAATACGGGCTAGGAGGTCAACCATTTCGGCTTCATTTGCTGATACTAGTGTGATGTCGTCTGCGTAGCGGAGATTAGTTATTTTGGTTCAAATGACACCATTGTTTTAAACAACAAGGTATTATCCACTTGATTATATTCTTCGTAAATAAATAGAATAATTTGGCACGTGTTTGATTCGTTCACGACGATACATCATCTTTCATTGTTTTATCACAGATATCTTCCAAGTTGCTAATCTAGAATATGGCCACTTGATTTACTTTAAACTAATTACCATTATCATTTTATTACAGGAGCAGCCCGCCCCAGCTTGCCCATTACTGACGTCCACATTACCTCATAGCCAAGTTTATAGGTAAGTTGCTGACACTATAATAATTCTATCTATACCAAATACGGTAATTTGATATTACGCCATTTTCCATACTTCGGACTTGCATACTTTGAGCTATACAGGCTGATTGGTAAAAGACTGGACATGAAGGAGGGTATTCAGTACACAATTCTGGACAAGAATTTCTAAAAAAAATAGGTACTTAGAATTTGACCTAGTTATCCAATAAAAACTTAATGTGCGGACACTTGCGCATATACCAAAGCTAAACAAAACTGCACTCCCGAATTTGCACCCCCGCTGTCCAATATCAAAGGTTTATATAGGTTTATATAAGGTTTATATATTAGCCTCGGTAGCGTGGCACGCTCGACAGCTGTGTGCGACGCGGCGACGCGCGCAGTGTCCACATTTTATGAATAAATCATACAAATTTTCATAAAGGTTTTCTTAGCAGGTTACACAGATATTATAATTTTATTTTTCTATGTCTTATTTCTGACCGTTAATTATCATGTCCTTAAGTATGTACAATGTTGAACCAGTCACACTGTATAAACTGCCTGTCTGCCTTAATCTGTAATATTTTATATCAGTCATATTAAGTTATTAAATACGGTAACTCAGAAAATGGGCTATCCGCACTTAGTTTTACAATGGTCATTTTGTGTACTTAAGCAAAAATTCATTGATAACTTGAATAACGCGAAAAGTTGTTCGGTTACTCATACAACCTCAGCTCCATACAAAAAGATAGTGGTGAACTTGTATTGCGCAGTAATTCCCTGATTGTTTCTGGATTTTTCAAAAGCTTCTCCCATTGGTTGCTCACTCCTTTACAAAGTAGAAGCCTCAATTTTCTCGGTCTCCATAAAGCCCCTACATAGGGGGCTGACAGGGGGGCCAATACTTATATAACAAAAAATTGTTTATCTCTATAATCCTTGCTAGTGTTACTGGGTTGGGAAAAAAGAACAATTTCACGAAGCAAGACAGCAACACAATGACATAGATGAAACAATTTATAGACGAGAGACAGAGAGGTTATCATATCCAATAAAAATATGTTTATTAGGACCATGGGAATAAAGCTTGTTTGGTGGTAATTCTATAAAAACTCGTCTATACGTAAATTAATCAAATCTGTTATGTCCACAATCTTTTATATCGGTCCATGACATAGTTAGAGTAGAGTACCCACTCCTACAACTAAACAAGTAAAAGTTATCCGAAAGATAAATCGCATGCTGTCTCACTCATGTTAGGTTAAAGGAGAGAGATGGCGAGACTTTTATGTTATAGTATGCTATCTGGAGGTGGTAGTACAAGCCCTTAGTGTTATAAATACACATATTTATATCAACAAGATATGTGTTAATGTTTATTGATCAATCTGTATACAATAATGCTTGTTGAATTTTAATTTACCTACTGTCTAGCACCAATGTCGTATGACCACTGATTTGTAACCAAGGCTGCACACAGTGTAGGAGTTAATACTTAGTTGGTACGTTTAACAATGTTACAAGTTTGCTTTACATAACTACTTTTATTACTATATTTTCTTGTGGCTAGCAAATTTTAAAAGGAAAAAGCAATGCAACCGTTTCAAAGCTGATCTGCATGAAGCTTAGTAAAGTCGCAACAAAGTTGTAATACTAATTACATTTCTTGTTTAATTGCGGCAGAACAGATATACTCATGGATTTACGTCTGTATATCCTTGATAGCGTAGGTAGAGATAAATTACACCCACATTTCGTAAGCTGTTTTTAAGTTTACGTAGTTGTGAGTCTATTACCTTCTTCAAGGCACATTTCCACTGCTTACTGCTACAGTAAATATCTTATCACAGAAACCCAACAACATTTTGCCAAGCCCGATAACCAAAACCCGGACCTCAGGCCATTTATGCTCCTGGGACTAGGCAATCTCTGTAGAAAGTTACTGATTCAAGCGTGTTTTGTTACAGGCCTACTGTAAATATATGTGTTGAAGAAGATGTGACCGGAGTTCCTTGGTGGCGTCGCAGCAACAGAGACTGATTAGCTTTAAGTTTATATACACGTGTATTTAAATATAATTTTTGTCTATGTAAGAATACAAATAATACCATGATCTTGTTATTTTTACAATAAACTGATGGATTGATATATCATTTACTTTGTTTTCTCTTTCCAAATAAGTGGTTTTACTTTATGACATTTTACGTCAATGAATAATATCTTACTACGCAAATAGGCGACCCTCGCGTAGCAATACGGCAGTTGGTATCGGCTTCATAGTCATATTCCAGCTCAGCCCTACAACGATTAGTCTGGTGCTGCCGTAATAGTAGTAGATAATGAAATCAGTTCACTACTATGAAGTGTCGGGTGTATGTAGGGATGCGTGGTCAAATATCTAGAATTGGTGTACATAACTAGCAAACAACTGGCTGTATTCAAACTAGGGGTCTGGGAATATACATGAGAATGAATATAAACAAAGTTTGATGTTTTGATTACTTATCTGTATTATCCAAACATTTGACATTGATAATTAGTACATTAATAAAAAATAAAATACATACGAAAACTATAATTTTATAGCTTTTGTAAGCAGTACCGTCTCGATTGAGTCATATAAAATAATACGAATGTATTAACGAACAGTCATCAACACGTCGGCTGGAACATTTCTGTTATACAAATCGTTCAATAAAAATAGTACACGTGACTATGAACGTTAATTAGGTACGCTTACGCATTCAGCATTTTTAGATTCCATCGTAAAGTAAATAATAACGTAAAAAAAAGAAATATAATTGTGAGTTCTAGAGTTCTACAGTAAACAAAATAAAATATTTAAATAACCTTTGAAACACACTTGTAAATATTTATGAACAAAAATATATGAAACTTATCTTAATACTATGTAATTGAAATTACATAATGATATTGTATTTTCACAAAATACAAGCCTGCTATAAAATAAGTCTTACCTAATTGTGTTATTTAGGTACAGTTATACGGTTGAATTACACGCCAAAGCGATGTCGAAGCGGGCCTTAGGAATTTCAATTACATTGCACTTCTTGTCCACTTATATTAATTCTAGATTATACATAATTTGCTGTTTCTGTATAGACAAAATTGTGATGAAGATATTGCAAACATATTGACTCAAATGATCTATGTCTAAAGAGAGCTCGAAATAAATTAATATCATTTTATGTTTTAAGAATTAGATACATTAAATGCTTGCTTGCCAAAATTCTCGGCAATGCATACTAGACTTCTTAAAATTATCGCATGGCCCACACTCTTACATCTAAGAAGGACGGTCATAAAAATAAACGAGACAACTACAATACCCAGGCTTTAGTTTACCTTGTGTAGCCTGGTAACTACGTGAAGCTGCTTCAGAACATTCAAGTACCGTTTTACCACCTAAAAAGAGAGACGGCATAAAATAATTATGATTAAATCTGGATGGATCATAACTTGACAAATATTTGAAAAGGTATATTATGCTGACTCTTGTGAGGAGATTCCGTTTACCTATAATTTTGTATTCCATCTAGGAATTGTCTCCAGTAATCGACTACGTGTGTCTCGATTTACCTACCACATAGTAACATCACTATCATCGATATAATTCAATGATCTTAATACTAATTCGTCTTTTAAATGTTTACCAATTTTGGAATATGTAACGCAATGGTGTTAAGTACTTAAAATAAGTTATGATAATTAATTACTTGTGTGTCCTTATCCTGATTATTCCTCCATCACCTTCGATAGTAATTAGCGAAATTGTGTCGTAATCGATTCGGCTGTCTCTTATTTTCTTAAATAAAATCGTTTCATTCATATTCCATCTGATCCATCGCTCGCATCTGCTCAGCAGTCGTATCCCGACGATGTAGCTAATATTATAAAGTTAAGGTAAAAACTACCTTGCTTAAAAACTGATATTACGTTCGTTCAAAATCATTACTTAAGTATACGTTACAAATAATCTATTTAAATAATTCACGTACCTACTACCCATTTAATACTTATATTACTATTGATGCATCGGTGCTTTTTGTTGAAGCAATGTTATTTATAACAAACAATGTAATGTATATTATTTTAGACATATCATTTAAAATATTATACATAACATTTAAAGGGGCAAATATACGTATCCAAAATTTATATGCGTGGGAATTATATCGATATGTAGGTAATTAAATGGGTAGTACACATAAATTATTGTTTAATATTCGCATTGTCATCTACTTTAACATAGGATATAACAACGTGTCTTTACGAAATAATACTAATTTTGAGTTTATTTTCGATTCCGTTGGGAATAAAATTCTTAATACTTGAGACTAAATAAAGGTAAATATGATATCCAATATCTAAAAAATTATACAAATAGATAATTTATTGACATTACTACATTATACACTGGACGATAATTTGGCCACTTGTCTTTTACTAATTAATCGTAATAATTAGGACAAATATTACCAAAGCTTCATACAATATTGCAATATAGTGTTTGACACTTAGAATATACGATGTTATGGAATTGAACCGAATTTGCAGACATTTATAGAAAATACACGAAATAGTTAAAAGCCACTATGATATCATAGGTAACTGACAAAATAATCATGCAACAGTAGTATAGCCACACCGATAGAATTTAGTTAATTTTTATTTGCAAAGCATTACTTAAAAATATATCGTTTTCTTATCCATTGCTTCTAGACAGAGCATCTTCGGTATCTTAAATTGAGGAGCTAGGTTATATTGTTATTTAATAAACAAAATCATCTATGATATTGACTGAATACTAAATTAAAACATCCAAAAATATAAAGCTTACACATATCTTTAAATAGATAATAACTGTCATATTTATGCAATTCAATGGCATGTTTAAATACTAATAGCTTCTTCTATATCAAGGTGGCATCTAATTATTTCACCTTTCCACTGTCGACATTTAAATGTATAAATATAATAGATTATAATGTGAGATTATATTAGATCTTGAACACTTCGTTATGAATACTTAGTAAGAATATCTTAAATATAATAAAGTTTACATAAATAAAATGTTTTTACATACATTGTATGTAATTACATGAAACATTTGCTTGTAATGTACAGCTAATTATTCCGCCTAAGGTCAACAAAACCTACCTCTTTAGTTCACATTCTGTTGTAGTTTCACATGAACTAGCAAATAAACATTACAAGTAAATATTAAGATTGTGCTTAAACTTTAAAAATGTGTTTAAAATGATTGCATGATACTAACACAAAACTAATTCAAATTATCAAACATGTCGAAGTGTGGATAGTACAGTGCACCATAAATAAAAGGTATATCACACAAACAAGCAGACATTACTCGCGGATAACAGATGCTATTCGCTCGAGTGTTTCATCGTACAGTACTTCTATACTTTGTACCAAAATGCAATCTTAAGATATGGACACGAAACTTGAACAAAAACAGAGCAGCATTAAAGATATATTACCGTATATATTACGGTTATATCAAGCCCTTATTACAATGCGATGAAATATCATAAAAATAAATTCTATGTTACTTATGCTTATGCTAATCGGTAGCGTATCTTTAACACCGCTCGCTACACAATTTAGGGGGACTTTAGGACTAGCCTAAGCTCGTAGGAGAATAATCTCGTTCTGTCATAGTTGTGTTTACGCGACCGACGGCCTGCCATCCAACATTTTGTCGCTCTCTTCCGCACTGCTCAGACTGAAAATAAAAAGTTAATTTATATTAACTACATAATTGTTGTCGATTCATCGCGTAATAAGACATAGTCGATAGAATGTATGAGTGCTTTGACATTTTTCGTTCATTGCAATCAGGATTACTCATGGTCGTTCTTATAACAATGGTATCGAACCACATAATTGTTATTACATATTTTTGATTACAGTCACCTTAGACCCTAGTTACTAAGCACCGCTACATTAATACAAGTAAAATATTTTTTTTTTTAAATAATTACGCGTATTATACATCTTGGACTTCGCAGTGAGCTACCTAGCTCACTAGTACTTAAGTAAGTAGGTAAGAAGAAAACAAAGTTTAGAAGTAATCTTTATCCTTTAATAAAGACGTTTTCATAATTATACATTTTCATTTAAATATATACTTAGTACAAGCTAGTAGTATTAACCTTCTACGTTGTTTTAAACGCACTAATATAATTATGTATAACTTATACACGTAAACCGGAATACGTAATAACTATTTGTGGCACACACAATTTTTTGTCCGCATCACTCAGCGCGGCGCAATGACTTAAACTATTGCGCTATTCGTGCTGTCATCGTTCTAGTCTACCAATTGCTACTACTGCCAGACATCCACCCAGCCTGGAGTGATAATTATGTACACTCTAAATAAAAGTTATAGGAACTAAAAACTGCTTCAGTCAATATCGTTTCTATTTAATTCTATTTGTAAAACAAACTAACAATACGCCGCCACTGCAAACGGATGGAAGGGTTACTACTAGCAGTCCAGACGTAAATATTGTGTATCGCAGTTTAAAATAATATTAATCAACGGACATCATAAATAGATGATTGTTTTAAACGATATTTCCTAATTTATTTATTCTTCGTAATTAAACAATTTCTTTTTCTTTATTCGAACCTGCCATCGAGACTTCTTACAATAATTAGAAACAAATTTGAACTGTACCAGTTCAAATTTGTTTATGATTCTTTAGAGACAGACTAAAGTTAAACAAAACTAATACTTGGAGACGGTTATAGACAAAAAGTTTAGACACGCACGACTTCATTTTACAGTACAAATAGTGAATATGATGTGTGACTTGGTACGTCACGGGCCTCGGAATCGTGAGGTAAACAAGAGGAGACAATGGCGTGAACTTTATCATCGAACGCCTGCGCACAACGGGCGATGCGACAACAATAACCACGTGATGTGCTCGTATACTTTAAGTAAACATTGCTGTTCTGGAACTTAATAGAATAGAACTTTAAATACACACAGTAAATACCCAAATAAAGTCAAATATTGCGACCGCGTTTTGTAAATGAACTTGAATTCCAAGAATTATTCCACATCAAACCTGATTATCAGAACAGCGTTAGAATTGTAGCAGTGTACAAATATAACTTTCTTCCTAAATATTTCCGAGAGCCAATTAGCTGCTCAGCACTGGCCGAAACCACTAGTATAAATCTGTCGCCAATACACGATCTTATTAGTTATTACTCATAAGTACTCGTAACACAACGCTAACTAAAGGACAGACCCAAATACATATTTAATTTGCCACTTATTTCAATTATGAGATATAGATTAACGCGACACGATAAAAATATTCATCGACTATAGTAAGTACGAAACTAGAACCTAGGATGACTAATTATGTCATGGTCTGAGTCACAAACATAAAATTGTTCACCTGCTATTCCTTTACCCAGATTATAAGTGTACATCGTAGATTAAAAATAAACTAATTGACAACTTAGAAGCGTCAGAACACTTTTAAGCTTTCGATACCAATTAGATTATTTTTCGAACCCATTCAAAGATTTTAAGTATTTTTGGTATCCCGTCTCACAATCGCGTAAAATCCATTAAACAGAGGGTATAAACTATTTTAGTATTCTGAAGTTCAGCTTAAAATCTAAACTTAACTAAATATTTGGGAGAATTCACGGGCAGAGATTGGTTTTATAATAGGATTATCTTATTTATTTTATAAACCTGTTATTTTAGTCCGTCCTGCTTAGTGAGACCTATACAATGCAATAAGTTATTATTATATTATACTGTATAGATGCTATTATTAGAACAACACGCACATAATGTAAAAGCGAGTGATATATTAACGGCCGATGAATAAACTTTACAGTTACAAACACATTTCAAGAGTGAATACTAGCAATAATTGAATTGTCTAGCGTAGTGCCAATTCACTAAATTAACTTGCAACGATGTGAGTGACCGTTCAAGATGAATCATATATATTCAAATAGGGATACTACGCAACATTCGGTTTGTACTAACAAAAGAAAATCGTTGCCATTACGAAGTACCAAGTACTCATTATTGTTACATTAGTACCGACCTAACGAGTCGGATATCTACCGTTAAGGGATGACTCAATTCTTTGCTTGGCTTCAACTTAGGATACTTTCAACCAATTACGCAACAGACCATTGTTCGTATGATTTAAAATGTGCTCCAGAGTTGCTTACTCAGCTGCTGTGTTATTCATTACGGTAAGCTATTTAAATTTAAGCCCGCATGTATTATTTATATGAAGTTAAAGTGGGTGTCGGATGTGCATTATTTTAAATACAAATGCACTTGCTTATCTATTTACGATTCGTCGAAAGCTTTAGAAAAATGAATGTGAACGAAGGCACATCATGTTAATAGATATCTTCCAATTTTCTAGGTGTAGCATCAAGTAATACAAAAGTATCCTCTTTAATTCCAATCAGCACAAAATAATGGAACTTGAATCTATTATCCGAAAAAGTGATCTTCTCGACTGGATAAGAGGTTCAGAAGATTGAAGCAAGTAGGATGTCCAAAAAAATTTTTTTGTAAGTAAAGTTATTTCTGTCAAAGAAATAACCTGACCTAGATCAATTATTATCTGTGGATCTTACATATATTTACTTCTTGCTGTTATTAACAATGCATTGGAGGTTACGAGGTTACTCAACCATTTGTGTAGTCTGTGTAACTAGCGTGTGCGGATAATACTACATTTGCATACAGAAACTGAAATGATGAACGAGACAAATGATAAGTGTAGAATCCATGTCATTGCTATTCTTTAGCCAACAGGTCGACGATTGGCGCTTCCGTCTGCGTCACCATCTGCTTAGCATAACAACCAGTAAAGCAGCCGTTACTTAACTAACGGATTACACTAGTTTATGTTCAGAAACGGACTGACGTAAAACTAATTAATACCTACGTATACAAATGTACGTATAACAGCCGATAACAAATTAATAACGTGATAAAAACTGATCGTTGCATAAATCAAAGAACTTTCTTATTTAAAGACTGTGTTGCTTCGGCAATTTTTTGCTGTTTGCGTCTAGTGTACACCTGTCTAATTGCTGGTTATCACCAAGCACCTTAGCAAATAGTATTTATTCATCACGCATACTAATGCACATAACCCGTTTTATAATTTCGCCTCGTCTTTTCGTCGAAGACTTCTAGCCTAAACCTGAAAGTAACGACTTCTAGATATAAATTACTTTTATCTGAAATATGAAGTGCTCAAATTATAGCATTAGGGTAATCCCTAAAATCCTTTTTTAGACAGAGCTAATGCTCTGTCTAAAAAAGATTACAATATATCTTTCAATACTGTATACCGATTGCAACAGTGAGATACAATTATCACCCGTCGAGAAATCTATGGAAACAAAGCTACATCACGTCTTAGGGGTCGTTCAAGTGTTACGTAAGCACCAATGGGGTGTGGAGATGTCTATGCCATGCTTTTTTGGATGATATATTATGCTTACTTTTGCTGACAAGGTTAGTTAGGGAGCGGTGTTGAATGCCTTAAATCTACGTAATACTTGAACAGCACCTTATCACTTCAGCAGGTTTATAAAAAACAGATGATGCTTACCAATCCTTATTGTCCATAAGGTTGCGCATTTCGTCGTCAGGCGCAGGCGGCGCGTCGCGCACGGGCGCGTATTGCGCGGCGACCAACGGGTCCGTAGACGGATTAAGCGCAGTGAGAGCTGCTGCTCCGCTGGCAGGCGCCTCCTTACCGCCGCCAAGCCTTGACCAGGCCCAACCGCCTACACCTAGACAAAGAAAACAAACATTAAATAAGGATAGCTTTGTGATCTTGAGAGGCAGCGACAACATAATGTTGTGTGCTAATTTCTGCAATTGATCCTGCCAATTCTCGACGAGAAACGAAAATAAGTCGCTCTCTGATATGCATTGATTATCCACTTTTAAACACAGTTAATATAAGTAACATAAATGTGTAAAGACTAAACTAAAAGTCCTTTGGTTGACATATTGGTTATCAATGTCAATACCAAGCTTAACACCGTAATTCCATTGCCTTGATGATCGACCAGTGGGCGTCCTTAAGAAATACTCTGTAAGCTACTACTATACGCCATAGTCTTTTGTTATTCAAACACAATCCGTCTCTATACATAAAGAGATTACCTACAGATAAAGTGACTTCGTTTGTGTGATGGGACAAGTTACCTTGAATATTCGCTACGACCCATAACCGCCGTATGTATCTAGCATTAGCACTTCAATGCGTACGTGTTTAGACCGATAGAACTGATCTCTTTATGATGTTAATCTCATACATAGATCGATCTTTTCAATGCCATCAATAGAATTTCTGTACAAAATGTATTACAGAGGCTGCAATATAAATCTGGGTTGTATCATGACATCATCTAAAAAAGCCGGCATTAGTAGTAACAAGTTTAAAATTAATTCAATCATTTTTATTAACATCGCTTTGTGTCGTCACATTATGCTTAATTTTGAATGCAAAGTTGGATTCGAAAGGAAAACTTAGTTACGCCATTGGAGGTATTTAAGTTTGTCAGCCGCCACGTGAGCATTGTTCATTTTATTCACGTGTGAGGCAATGTGAATTTTACAAAATTTATTTACAGCTTACAGGTTATTTAAAATTAGCGACCAAATTAGCTAATAAGAGCTACCTATTGATGTAGCCATTTACAGAAGGTACCTTCCAACTACTGTCAAATCTCCCCTTGGAGAGTCGGCCAGGCTGATCGTACATACACTACTGCAATCGCCCGACAAGCTAAGATTCGATGGAACGGCGTCATATTAGCGTCAATTGTGTTATGTAAAACTAAAAAAAAACGTATTCTTAGAAAGTAAAATCTGTCATTGGTTGATTTTATCATGAAAATACGTCATGTAATATTTCACTAACAGACATAGGGTTGCCAACCGTACTTTATAATAAAGTATTGTATGTTATTTCGGGTAAACGTACTTTATACTTTATGCGGGCAATAAAGTACGTTAAAATACTTTATTTTGCATATGTCGACTTTTACAGGTTTTATTCCATCGTCAAGTAACTTAAAAAACCAAAAGGATCGCAACATATCCATTTGTACCAATTTAAGTTGAATATATGATTATTATTATTATTATCTTAATATGGACGTAGATTTTGTAAAGATGCGGTTAAGATGTTCCTTGATAATAAATATTTGTTAGATGTTGTAAAATAGCAGGATACCAATACTATATTTTTAGATATTGTACTTTACATTTTACGCTTAATAAATAGATATACTCTAATTGTTCACAATAAAGGTGGCAACCCTAAACACTTACCTACGCACCAACCATACATGTACGTCAAAACATTGATAGCAAGATGGTGTCCGTAAATTCCTAAATCAATGGCGATACCTTGCATAGCTTACAATACTACAACACGGTACCAGTCCACCAGCAAACGAATACGTGGTGAAAGACAAACGCACCGAGGAGATACATCTCGAATATTTTAGATGAAAACATGTTCCAGATCCCGAGAGGAATTAAACAAGTAAGTATAAATTGAAGTTCAATAGCAAGTCCAACCAAGTTTAAATGTCGAATACATGTTCTATACTCGTTCTAAAACAAGGTCGTTGAGAACATTGTAATATCTTCATGAACGTAACAAAACTGACAAAAGACATTGTTACTTTGGCTAATTTATTGGACAACTTATTTTGCTCGGTCATTGATTAATATCTTCGTATAAACTATTAAAGAACAGCAGCGATAGTTTAGTTGTACGCCAGTATCGCTATTTATCTTCACAATTGTTGCTTATTCAGAAGTAGTATCGGATAATATAAACTAATGCTACTGGATACACGGAATACATAATTGAGTAATATTTAACGCGACGCGAAGCAACATTTGTAGCAGAATGAGAGGGCTCATTGGGAATTTATGGTTGAACTATTTAATGTGCCGTAACATGTCATATTAACGTGGCTTATTAGCAGCTCTTTAGCGACGCGTGCTTTACGGCTGCTGAGTCTGAGTGGTACTTTAAATCTAATTCTACCTGTTTAGTATTCATTAGACGGAAGTTTGCATCTCACGTCAGGTCATGTACATGTATCTAATACGTACAATGTCAATACAAGATGCAACGTATAAACGAGAGTACAATACTAAATGATCATATTATGGAATACATATTCAAAGCTAATTAATTATTATCCTCTATACTTCTAAAAAGCTGGACTTGTTACGTTACAGTACAAGCGTCATTAATCGTTATAGTAACGCACGAAACTTTATTTCTGCGCAAAGGCAAGGACTTAATTGTAAAACTTATATGTTAGCATAATTGTACACTTTAGTGAAGCGTTTGGCCGTATGACTTCTTAAACTGTGTTGTACTAAGTCATGAATAAACTATAGGTATCTATAATAGTACATAATTATGTACTATAGTTAGGCCATGACTTAAAATATTTTGTAGTTGTTTGTTATCGATAGTTCGTTTAAACGTGTCCCTAAACAATACAATATTATCGAGTTGTCAATTAACAATAACAAACTTCAGTATTGGAGAATTCATATAAAGATAGAAATATAATGCTTCGTATAATGGATAAGAATCTAAAAGAAACACGGCCTTCTAATAAATAAACACCATTATTATTGGTGTTTATTTATTGGATATTCGTTTTTTAAACAATAAAAGAACAATAACAGTAACTTGAACCATTTAATAGCTGATTACAAGGATCCTAATAACCAGTCTCCGAAAAAAATCCGTAGAGCCTTTATTAAACATAGATATTGACCATAACCTAAAAGTTTCTATCATGTTATGTGGATAAAATTAGTGAAATTTTATTCCGGACTGAATTTACAGACTGTTTATTCAGCTTGTGGTATAAACAAAAACGCAGTTTGTTTACACAAGTCAGTTCAGTAGTATGCACGCAAATGCACGTAATTGTATGTTCCATACGATAAAGAAATCGGAATAGAAATGGCAATTTTAACCTTTAGTCGGAACAGAAATTCGATTTAGCGAATGAAATCGACAGAATGGTGCCAGCAATAAGGAGCAATACCCAATGATTACAGGACCCATCATCTGTGATAGGAACTTTGGGAAAGAAAAGTACACCAGTACCATGATATATAGTATGAATGGTTCGAAACACCTGGGCTTCCGAGTCGAGGAGTCACCTGTATTGCAACCGGACAGGATTCAATAAGGATAACGCTCTGACTATAAAAGTTTTATGGAGACTATACCATATAAACGTGTAGTTGTATTGCAAATTATTATCTAATCAAAGCTAATAGTGCCCATGAATCACTATACATGAATGCTGTTATTCCTTATATTACTTAAAAGTTATGTAGGTATTAGATAGTAATATCGCCAACAGTCATCACTTACATTCAAAAACATTATCGGTGTTATTACTAGAATCCTTACATTTATTTGCGAAGAATTAAGCCCTTGTTGGAATTATATTAAGTTTCTATTTCTTAGTAGCAAATAAAATTGCTCAGCCATCGTTTTCAAACTGTACTTTCCAACAGAAAGCCTTTGTAAACAATCGATGCTATCGCCTGAGTAATCTCTCAATGCACCTTATCTTTACCTGGACAAAGGTCAGTGGAGGCGAGGCAGCCAGTATATCTAATAGCACACAGAAAGGAATGGACAGTTCAGTAGGTAAGCTACTAATCGATAAGTGGAAAAGGTAATAACGATGCTAGCACTGATTAAAACTAAATGTTATTATGAAAAGAAACAAGCCTCTAGCTTAAGGAATATTAGTTATCATTATTTGGCCATTATTCATGCAGGTATTTGTACATATCGCGGTATTATTAAAACCTACACGAAACGCGTTGACATATCGAACTGAGCGAAGGAATATATAATATTTTTTATGATGGAAATAAAACACAATATGTGTACGTAATCCTCTTACGTATTAACGTGAAATTCTCCACAAATAAAAGCTCATCTAAATAACAGCGGTGCCGGTGACTGAATGTCAAACACAAAACAACGTAATTCCCTGATATATAACGGGCTTAAATAAACTTGGACTATATTACCCATAATACATGGCTACTTTAATATGAGACGCTCATGAACCGAATGTACATGGGGTGAATTTTGAACACGACAACGTATGGTCAAATTAAAAATTAAAGATAAACAGAATATTCAAGGCTTCATGAACATGATTTTGAGTTTATTGTATGGTTTAGGTTGCCCTGTTTAAGACTGAACCGATGAAAAGAAGTTCCTATCTTTCAAAACACGATATGTTTTCTACACATAAAATATTTTGGAAGCTAGAACCGTCTATATGTTTTAACATAAATAACAGAATGAAATGTAATATATGTTGTTTCCTGTTAATAAACACAGCTTTTCAGCTTTTGGGCTAACGTGATAGTAGTACTGGACTAATAGTGATTTGCGTACAGACTTTCAGTTATCAATTAATAAAGCATAATAAATTACCACATTTAGTGAGCTTAAGATTATTTTCACTACCCTGAGATTTCACCCACTCTTCTCCTGAGGGTCGTAGCGTGATGAAATACCTCAATAAATCGGATATCAAATTCAGAAATAATATCAGCGACTGGCGCGATCATACTAACAACATTTTAAGCTTTATAATATTAGGATACACACAGTACTAACCTGCGAACAGTAGTCCAAGGAACAGGATTACCCCTCCTGCGATAAGTGTGCCGATGCCGTTGTCGGCGCCATCAGGCGTCGGTGACGCCGGCGCGTTCGAGTATTGCACGCCACCCGCAATCAACAGTGCCAAACCTGACAACATAAACACAACATAAGCACAACATAACAAAACATAACTATAATAACGTAGTATTAGTGACAAAGTGTATAGGCAATAGCCTAGTGGGAGACTTAGTTCGATCCCAAGGCGCCCATCTCTGACTCTCGAAGTTATGTGCGTATTAAATATAGTTTATTATCGCTAGTTTTAACGGTAAAGGAAAACATCGTGAGGAAACCTGCATGTCTGAGAGCTCTCCATAATGTTCTCGAAGATATGTGAAATCTGTTAAACCGCACTGGGCCAGCGTGGTGGACTATGGCTTAACTCTTCTCACAGAGAGAAGAGGCCAGTGCCCGTGCAGTGAGCAGTGAGACAGTTTAATTAATACAGGGCTGATATTATTGTAGTGACAAAGTTATAAGTATACGATTGCGTATAAACATCGCATGTCTGAGGAGTGATTCGCCGTGATGTGTTAATATAATGTGTTCGTAACGCGCTCATGACTGTCATCTATTTACTACAGGTGACAGCCACGTGTTTATTACATGCAGGCAGGTTACGTAAACTTTGTCTTAGAGAATACCCTGTGTAGTAAGCAGGTTGCAAGGGACACTATTTAAATAAATTGGATCTATTTCAAGCGGATCGTTAGGTGTATACAATCCCTGTGCTTTGATGCAACGGTTATTATACATTCTTGCAGTTATTATTTTTATTTGGAGTTGTTTATCTTTTTGTATTAAAGTAAGTTTGATTTTGTTTATTTGTATCAATCACGTTTCTTTTCGGTTACCATTTTGTGTAGCAGTGGCACACTGGCGGTGTAACAAATAAGTTTTCAATTATGTCTGGCATTCCAAGACTATTAATACATTTTACTATTTATACATTCAATGAAAACAATGATTGTTTAGGAATCTTTATACTCGGTTGTTACTTTGATATGTTATTGAAGTACTTATTACTTTTTAGTCAGGGCTTGTATGTAACAAGCCTAACCTAAAATGTAATAAGTGGAATGATTTTCCCTACTTCTTTTATCATTTTCTTTCTTCAAATATATACTTAAATTTTCAAATAAGTACTTATTTGAATAGAGAAATTCTGGTGCTTAAAGAAGCCAGCATTTTCTTTTTCCATTACAGAAAATCTTAAGCAAATAGCAATAAAACATGTTATTCTTAGATGCCGTGTAGTCCGAGTTAAATCGCAAGCATTTATTGTAGTATCTAAAGGGCACCACAACTAAACAAATGTTATTGAGACCTTTCATTGCTCCTACATTACGCATTAGGCTACGTTACCTACTATTTAACAAGAAAGCGCTGTAGACGAAACATTTGTAGCATAGACTTTTTAATGGTTCCCACCGAAAATAATAAGCTTTTCATGACATAGTTGAGTTCGCTAACTACTATTCTAACAATAAAATTATGGAATCTATAATGTAATGAAATGCAATAATTATTAAACAATTAACAATGTTATCAACAGTCAGTCTAAATAAGTATAATAAAACATCACAAAAAGTCTCTGCTAGTAGGCTATCAGTGTAAAATATTATTATTTAACAGTTGGACTAGTTTTCTAACTTTAATAATACTTATATGTGACCGCAAACCGCAGTAACAACTACATGATTCCCAGGTTGTCGTCATTATAATAGGGAACACGTATTTGCACAATACTGTTTGTCTAGTAACTGGTATGTGAGCCAAATAAAAACTAGGTTCTTGAAATCTCAACTCAATGGAAACACGTCATTTTTTATTGATTTTAGCTCCGCCTTGGATCTAGGAATACGTTGGCAAATTAATAAAAAATTGCATACGATTTTTAGTGTTAACTCTTTAGACTAGTGAAACAGGATTTGTACATTTTTTATTGAATTTTGCTTAAGATCAATTTCATTGCTTCAACCAAGTGATATAAATAAACGTATTGACTAAGTATATTATCAGAAATAGATCGAATATTATAAAATATGTCATATAATTTGAGGAAGTTTGTTGTTTCTTTGCCGCTGCTAAACTGTGTCAAAACACAATCCGTGTTTCTTATTTAACAAAATAAATTATTGTAACTTGTATATTGTTGTTATTTCAAATATAATTTTCATCGCTTAACGTATGCTATAGTCTATCCCAATAGAATTTGAGAAAAAGGTAAACAACTTTTAGTGAATTTTAACATAAAATATTTTCTGTAATATACATTTATGGATATTTATCAAAAGAAGGACTTTCATACGGCTTATTGTATTCATTAACTGCTTTTCAAAGAGAGTTTGAATTTTCTAAATGTCTTTATTTAATTAGGCATGATACGATTATTTATTCTATTGGGACAGATTATAGTCAGTATCTATTGTGAACAGTTTTAAAGGCTGCCTACAAATAACAATGTCCTAGTTATCTATTGACACAACTAAAATACACAGACTGAGGCTGTGAATTGTAAAGACTCTGACTTCGACGTAGAGATAAACAGAAGGCTAGTATACAGACGTAATTGTTAATTACATTTAAGTAGTTTCAAGGGCTGTACTTATAGTTAGAAACTGGGCACAGTTTCAGAGACCCTACTGTGCGTCCTATGAATGCATGAATACAAATCACACAATTTAAACTCAACTTCTACTAACGTAGCCAGTGAGATACGATACAATGGGATCGTATAACAAGTAAGTACCACTTGTTCGTCGGTTAATGTGATTAAAAAGGACGTGATTCATCTATGGTATCTATACTATACACCATAGCAGAGTAACCAGTTTTCAATTATGAGTATCAATCAAATCGGTAGGTCAATGGACCTGTTATATCAAGTGCTCAGCGTGACTCATGCTTATGAGTCACTACTGAGTTAGATGTGTATGCTAATTACAATAATGTTTGATAAGACAGATAAGATCATTCTGTATGTAGTATTTCTAATTTATAGTAGTCTCAGGCTGTACTAAAGCTATATTGTAATCAACTGATTGTAAATAAACAACATTATATAATGCGGTTAAGGACTATTTTTTACGGATTGAACGCTGTGACATTTTATGATTGAATGTTCTTGATGAATCTTTAAGGTTTTAATTATCTACTGACTAAGACACTAACTTAATGTCGAGTCGTATAAAATGAACATTTAAAAAAATATATGTTTTATTATGTTTATTATTAGTAAAAAATCTGGAACTAGTAAGTGAATTTAGCAATAATTTCGCATCAATGCGCAAAATGTAGCGGGTGCAATGTGCACTTATGACTTACAATCATGATTTACTCAAATATACCGAGTATTCTCTCTGTTCGTTATTTGAATGTTTATAAATTGGGTAAACCACAGTGATAAAAAACACAAAATCTGCTTATTTTTCCTTTAACGTCATCACGCTAAAGGGAAAAACATTATTTTCGATCGAGATTTTCGTTCCGTAAATAGAATATTCATCTATGTCGTCCACAGAAATCTATTTGTTTATTACAGCAAAGGCAGTAAATAAGAATACGGTCTGTCTGATTGTAAGCAATTACTGTAGCCTGATCGCTTGCAATACTCCCCAGTATCACTCGCGTCGTTCATCATATGGAAAAGGCATTGACTACTCGATGGCGTAGTGGTTAGTGTAACCGACTGCCACGCCTGAGGTCGCGGGTTCGATTCCCGCACAAGTCAAATATTTGTGTGCATGAACATGTTTGTCTTGGTCTGGGTGTTTCTATGTATAAAATGTACGTAATTACAAAGAAAAAGGTATAATTATACCTATGTATGTTTATTCATTGTCTAGTACCCATAGTACAAGCTCCGCTTAGTTTGGGCTAGATGGTGTTGCGTGTATGTGATAGAATATTATATTATTATTATATTAAAGTAAAGGCGGGCTAAATGAGAAAAGCGAACTTTCAGAAGTCTTAATTTGCAAACGAAACGCTTTGACGGTTTTACTACTCATGCGTTGGTTCAGTTGATTGCCTGTAGCGGCAGTACTTGTGATCTAAAAGTTCTGCGGTTACACCAATCGACAATGACCAACATGAACTGTCCTTTCGAGCATTTAGCTAGACCAAATTTAAAAAAAATGACTTATAATATCCAACCTAAAATTGATAGTAATATTTTCCAAAAACTTCAATAATACATTTCCTAAAGAATCCTTTACTTTACTAAATAAAACATACGCAATTTTTCTTTTCTATGTCAATTTCAGGCTTGTTTCATTTATTCATACGACAAAGATAACTTTAGATATAAGGAAAATCTTAACAGCAATAAATACAACCGCCGCTGCTTGCGGCTACAATAACACTCGTGATATGCGCAAAACGAGAAATGCGAGATTTGCCAACTATGTACTTTCAAGGTTCCGTACCTTACAAGGAAAAACGGATCTCTTGAATCCGGAGGATAACGAAGAGAACCCATGGTCACTTTGATGTCCGTGTGACCAGCCAAGACTACTTGTCTTAAGAACAGGTAAAAGTATCAAGGCAAAATATATTAAACAAGGCACAATAAAAGGCAATTATTATTGGATTTTTTACGTTAATTTTAATTGTTTCTTTCAACTACAAAATTTGATTTCTTAAGGTACGGCAATCTCGGTGCGCTCGTACGACTTGCACTTGACCTGTGTTTCTGTCTCTTATATACTCCTTCTACTATCTACGTACACTCGCTCTGTGCAAGGCAGTAGCGTGAAATATAAATAGGGTTCAATGACATACTTTGGCAATGCATTCACTGCCAATATATTCTGTGGAATACGCTGTGAGTGCACATTAGCCATAGTTAATTAAGTCATTCATTGTAATTATCCTTAGTGTGTTACTGTTTATAAATCCCTAATAAAATAAATAAACAACTAAATAGATAGCCAGATACAGGAAAACACAAATTAAAAAAAACATCTGTAAAAATTCATATCCAGTCAACAGAATAATAAGAACCAGGGTCACTTTGATGTCCGTGTGACCAGCCAAGACTACTTGTCTTAAGAACAGGTAAAAGTATCAAGGCAAAATATATTAAACAAGGCACAATAAAAGGCAATTATTATTGGATTTTTTACGTTAATTTTAATTGTTTCTTTCAACTACAAAATTTGATTTCTTAAGGTACGGCAATCTCGGTGCGCTCGTACGACTTGCACTTGACCTGTGTTTCTGTCTCTTATATACTCCTTCTACTATCTACGTACACTCGCTCTGTGCAAGGCAGTAGCGTGAAATATAAATAGGGTTCAATGACATACTTTGGCAATGCATTCACTGCCAATATATTCTGTGGAATACGCTGTGAGTGCACATTAGCCATAGTTAATTAAGTCATTCATTGTAATTATCCTTAGTGTGTTACTGTTTATAAATCCCTAATAAAATAAATAAACAACTAAATAGATAGCCAGATACAGGAAAACACAAATTAAAAAAAAACATCTGTAAAAATTCATATCCAGTCAACAGAATAATAAGAACCACTTAACTTTCTTAAGTTAAGTGGTCTACTGGCAACTTATACGCTGGGTGTGTTGCATTTGAAACAAGCTAAAGAATAATGTTAACAGATAGTTCTTTAGTGTCTGGATGTTATTTATGCACCGTTATTTCTATATTTGCAAACGATATATTTTGTATATACATATAATGAAATCAATGATTGGAGACCCTAACAAGCAAACATGAAACCCATCAAGCAATTTAATTCGTCACGCTCACATGTACTCTTCTAATAATACTGCATACTTCTCGTGGGATACAGGAAGCGAATGACTAAATAATACAATATACGAATATTACATGTCATCAAGTTGTTATAAATTAATATGACATAGGAAGACTACCAGATGTAAAGAGGTAATCATTTTCAACTGCGTGCATGCATTCAACATTCAACTCATGAGAGCTATACGAGTCTTATAAATGTTTAGTAGCTAACATTAATATTAATAATGATGTTGTATTGCGGAAGCAATTGTCTTGTTACGATACTCCTAATCGTTAAAACAATCAAATGTCTTCAGACGTATTGGAGGCCGCTTTAATGTACGGAGCTAAATATATTTTTCTGGAGCCTTTGTACACATTTCATAGTGGCTAAAGCTTGAATGCATACGCAAAGGCCAAGCAAAAATCCAATTACTTTTTGACCAGGAAGGGTCATGGATTTGGTCAGGCGGCAAATTCTTTATAGTCAACAAGGAATCTGGTGTTGGCCAGTAGGCCTGACCTCTTTTTGCTGGACGGACAAATTGGTGACCACAAAATTGGTGGTTAATAACACACGCCTGATTGACTCTTAAGTAATAAATACACAGGTGTTACGATGCGTCATGTTATCTAAGCAGGATGAAGTGCAGCTGGATTATGTATACCGGCATTTATTTTTCGTAGCTATAAATTTATAAAGTATCAGGTTGTAGCATAACGTGAGATAGTTTAGCTGCGCCACACAAACTGGATATACTTTAAACATTAGCCCAGTAATTTTCGAGTAATTTAGACACGTTAGAAGCAATGTGATATTAAAGCATCGCCTGTAGAACCGATTCACCTTGACAGCCCGTGTTCGCCGGACGTGCTACATTTACTTGTATCGTGATAATCATAGTGCTGACAAGAGGTTGGTTTTTGACCAGTTTTTTGACATAACCATGTTACGTAACCAACAGAAGTTCATAACGTCTTATTTTTTATTGTATGATACTGAAAAGTAGATAATAAATAAAGAGGAATGCTGAAAAAGGATCTTCTCTCGTAATTGTGCCAAATGTTAACCAACCTCAAAGACATATGTCAAGTAAACTAACCTTTACTAGGCTAGTATAGGCTGTAATAAATAATATATGATAACGTAGGGCAATTATGATTCCCTAAAAGATAAAACCTTTTTTCGTAACGAGACTGACTTCTAATAAGGGGTATATCGCAATGTCCCCTAAGGCACTCTGCCTTAAACTAAAAAAGAAAAAGAAACTTTTTTATTATATCTCTCGTATTATTGTTGTAACTTATTAAGTCATTCTCATGAGAAATGTGAATTAATTGTAATGAATCACTAATGATCTAATAAAGTATCAAATAGTTTACTAGCACAAATTCCTTCAAAATCGGATGATTAATAGGTAAAATAATTTGTGACGAGATCAAAGTCAACGGTTGCGCTCTAACGATACTTAGGTTGTAAAAGGTCAAGGTTAACCATCATTAACATATTTTACAAAAAACGAAGTCCAAAACTAAGTTGGGCTGGCAAAATAAGGGTTCTGTATTTATTTAAAGTTTATCATTTCGGTGCATCATATTTGATTTCTAATCTAAACTACGCTGTGATCATAACTAATATAATGACAAATGCGAAAAAAGATTGTCTGTTCTGTCTTCAGGACAAGAAAATAATAAATTAAAAACCGAATTTATCAACCACTAGATGTGCCCGCGGTTTTACCCGCGTTTATAGTTATTGCGCCGCCCCCGTAGATCGTAGCGTGATGTTATACAGCCTATAACCTTTCTCGATAAATAGGCTATCCAGCACTAAAATATTTTTTCAATTCGAACCAGTAGTTCCTGAGATTAGCGCGTTCAACCAAACAAACAAACTCTTCAGCTTTATAATATTAGTATAGATAATAGCTACGGATCGGTGCAAAGGTAGCCAATGTAACTGACTTAGATCCTTCTTCGGTAAAATATATTTTGTCGCTGTTCATAATTGCTCAGTACGTATGAGTAGTACGAGTAACAGCAAAGCTGCGACCATTTAACGAATAGAACGGATGCGATTGAAATAATAGTTAGCTATTTATATGTAAACAATAAACACGAGCTATGCTTATTAGAAGCTAGCAAACTCAATAAATATAATTCTGCGACATTAAAACATGACTATCGAAAAAATACTACGAAGCCGCCTTCCGAATATTATCCTGTTATCTATGGTTCAATATGAAAAAACCATAATGTAGATATTTTAGTTTTAAAAACTTGTAAGATCAATGGCCACAAACATAGATTTAAATCCTAGATTTGAGATCACCTAAATCCGGTGAAAGATATATCTCTAAGCCGATGGACTGACAGAGAGAGAGTTATTCAGAGGCGTGTTCACTTCGGCGAAGAGGCCATGTTCACTTCTATATCTACATTATCTACTAACTTAAGAGTTTAGAACTTTATCAAGTTTAAATGCTCTATCAATCTCACTTGAAAAAGTATTAGGTTGCTTTTTTACAAATGTATTAATTTAAATTAACTAATGAACTAGGTAAGTTATTAGTGGTAAAAACCACGAATAAAAATATATTTAAAAAAAGTTTACTGAAACGCGAAAGTGTGATGAGAAGTGGTAATAAAAACTTATAATCCTTGCAATTTATAATCTTGTCATTGAAAGGCAAGAGTATATACATATACGTCAGTCTAATTTTCAACAAAATCATTTATCGGGTAGACGCAAAAGCGATCTCGTTATGTCTCCATTATTCGCTTGACAAGGGACCACAAAAACATAATCATTATCTATTCATTACCTAATCGAATTTAAACTACGCTCGACCACCAAAGTTTAAAGGTATTCATCCTAATTTGCAGTGCATTGTAAATAGGTCATTATAATTAGGATTAATTGCCTCTATTAATGCATTTCCTGTAATTATGGACGGTAATTAGTAACATTAGGTTAAACGGACACAGTACAGTTACGAGCTACCGGTAACAGAATTTCAAATACGATAAATTGAATTTGGCGTTGCGTGCCGGAAGTTCATTGTAACAGCATAGTTCAGAAGAGGCACCCACCACACACCCACTCGTATGAGGATGCCTCGTGTAAAACCACGAGCAGAGCTCATGTCTTATTGCCTAGAGTTCATGACTCACATAAGACTGCAGCGTTTGGTAATATCAAGCTGGCAACATTACATAGCCAAAGAGCCTCGAAGTAGGCTTAGCCCTAAAAGTCTACGTTATTTTTTTTAAATAATATATAAAATATCAAAACTTCTGTAAACCATAATATAACATAGTAGCCTTTTAATAATAAACTTTCCTTTATTATTTGTTGATATGGATTTGTAAGTCTGCCAAAAGCAGGGAAATATCTTTTGAGATAGTTGACACGAATTTTTTTTATACCTCTATGTTTGCAAACATGCATACGGCCCACCTGATAGTAAGTGGTCACCGTAGCCTATAGACGCCTACAACACCAGAGGCATTACTTGCGCGTTGCCGACCCTTTAGGAATAAAAGGAAGTGGGAAGGAGAAGGATCAGGAAGGGGGAAAGAGAGTGATTAGGCCTCCGGCACTCTCACTCACCGTACGAAACACAACAGTAGGAATACTGCTATTTTACGTCGATATTCTGTGAGAGGATAGTCCTTCCCGGTCAAGCCGGCCCATTCATGCTGAAATCAGCGAGACTCTACTACACTACGTATTTTCTTTAGCATTCAGCAACATCAACATAAAACTTATATTAAAACAGTATTATTTTTTCGTCTTGGAAGAGCTAACTGCCGACTCATACCTCGTGTTGCTTTATATTAAATTTTTAAGGTTAAAAAGTAAACACAATTAACGTCATAATTATTTAAAAACCGTTGCATACTCTGTTTTAAGAAACGCACGACCTTTCGCGAAGGCATTAAACCTTGATTAAATATTTTAGTCTTTTGTCACATAACGCGTACAAATATCAAAATTCCAGAACATTCTTGCGGTGGTACGATATATCAAAGTGATGACGAAAAATTGCTTACCGATAATTTCATACAGTTCGATCAACAAATCAAATCGTTTCGCTGATCTATTTCGGTGCGCAGGAAGTACAAACAAATTAAAACTTTTGCATTCATAATATAAGTTACACAAGTTATTTACATTCACAAATAAGATTTCAGTTCTTTACAGATTTATTGAAAAATACCACATCATCTATTTCCATAAAAAGTAAACGGTAAAAGTGTCTATCTGTAGAAGCCTAAGTAAATTACGAGGGTGACTGATTTCACTGCGAAACCTTAGAAAACTTATTCCTACCCATTGTATTAAAGCACATTTTACTTGAAGGATTTCTTTGTTCACAGAGTTTGACTCATTTAAGGGTCGGTGACACATATTATCATATACTTGAATCCGAGGACGTCTGTATTTTTTGGACGAAATGGTAAAATAATAAAATTCAGACAAATCGAGAGTATCCGCATACGATACGTAAAAATATGATCGTTATTTTTTACTGGTGACAAAACAAGTGATAACGTTAATATTTACTTAAATGATTCAACCACTTCATAATGAAGTATCATATATATATATTTGCATTAAGTACTAGTTTCCGCTTGCGGCTTATCTCTTATATTAAAACAGAGGCTTATGTTTTAATATATACGACCCGGGCAAAACACTAAGCACTATATCTGCCAAAAAGAGGCTTTTTACTCAGTGATAATGTAGCTTTAAAACGGTGGTTGCCCAATGGTTAAGCTATCGAACTTGTGATCAAGCGGTCGCGGATTTAATTCCCACCCATTGCAATACTGACGAGGACCAACTCTTAGCAAATTAATTTAGCTTAGCTTGAGAGATTAAAAAGATCAGGAATTATTTATAAAGTCACAAGTATATAAATATAATAATTAAACTAAATATACATATTCAAATCCCTATTGACCGTGAATTGCATTCATTGTTTCAATGTCTGGCAAGTCTTCTGTAACACAGAGATTATTTCTAGTATGGGAATTGCTTTTATTTTATACCTGATAACATAGTAACACATTTATTGCTGTTAACATGAGTCATCAAATAAATGACGTAATTCTACAAAATGAATTTTTATGATACAAATTATTTTGTTAAAGATTTGTAAGTCAATGTCCATTTTACCTGTTTTACAAACAGAATAAAATGACTCCGAGTTACGACATTTGTTAGATAGCGTGGGTCATCTGCCCACACGGGAATAAAACAGGTGGTCAAGGCAGATTGTGAAGAAAAATTATAAATAAAGGAAACGAATGTAAGTACTCGTAATATAGTATAAGAATTTAAAAGTAGTTCAGTCTGTTCACTTATTTGGAGTCTTAATGATATTTTTTATGCTCTTTATTGTCTGCAGTGGAGATAATACAATACGTCATATGGCATTTAGTAACAAAGGACAGAATTAACATCCAAGCTCGTAACCACTGCGGATCACACAAATAGTGACCTATGTTACAATACTTGATACACAGCTAACTAGCAAAGTTAACAATAAAAAAAGGTATATGATTTCTATACATTTCACGAAAGGTCAATAGTACTCAAATCAAATAATAGGGGTTAAAGTATGAATTTTCCGTTGTATAGATACTTTGAATTGACATAAAACCTTCATGGTGTGAGATTTTCGAGTGGAACTTTTCCACATGATACCCATAATCCTTCTTTTAAAAAATGTGCGACATTCGATTTTTGACTTTCAATTGTTTTTTTTATTCAGCTTAGATGGGAAAGATGAATACTTCGAAAATCCGAGTCATTTTTGAATACGAGTTCCGACGCGAAACTAACGCAGCACAAACAGCTCGCTATATCAACGCTGCGTTTGGAGAGGGGACTGCTAATAAACGCACCGTGTGTTTTTGGTTTAAACGTTTTTGTAATGGAAACTTCGACTTGAAGAACAAACCACGTGGAAGTCTGCCTACACAGGTGAATAACGCTGAATTGAAGGAGATGGTGGAAGCCGACCCGAGTCGAACTACCCAGGAATTAGCGGCCTTTTTTTTGACCCAGGAAAATCCTTTATGGATACCCCCTCCCCCGGGGGGGAAGGGTGGTTATGTGAGGCTCTCCGCCCCTGAAGGGGGTCGGTATACACACTAAAAACCTGGGGTGAGCAGTCCCTCCGCCGACGGAGTGGGGCGGGATGGGGTCGCGTTAGCAATCATCATCCCGCCCCGGCGGTTGGCCCGGCTGATGGTGACTGGGCCTCAGCACCTATGGAGGGAAGGCCTTGCTCACCAAGGCCATCCCCCAGACGTGTGGGGCCGTGCAAGCCGGTAGAGTCCCCCGACGAACCAGTGACCATACTACATACCATACAGGAGCGAAAAGGCGGGCAATCGCCTCCTTCTCGCTCCCGTCCGTCTGCGCCGGAGGAATTAGCGGCCTAGTTTAACGTTACCCTACCTAAAATATTGTCTCATTTGCATCAAATCAATAAGATAAAAAATATGAAGAATAGGTGCTTCATGATTTGACCGATCTGCAGAAAGAAATGCGTGTTGAAACTTGTGTTGCCTTGTTGAATCGGTACAGAAATGAAGGAACATTGGACCGAATTGTGATATGTGACGAAAAGTGGATTCTTTACGATAACCGTAAGCAAACAATGCAATGGCTGACCCCAGGTCAAACGCTGCAACAGTGCCCTAAAGCAAAGCTTAACAATAAAAAGGTAATGGCAACTGTTTGGTAGTCTCTTCATGGTGTTATTCACTATAGCTTTCTCAGGTCTGGTCAAGCAATTACAGCAGATGTTTACTGTGCCGAACTTCAAACAATGATGGCGAAACTGGCAGTGAAACAGCCCCGACTCGTGAATTCTTCACCATTATATACATTGCTCCATGATAACATGTGCAAGACCTCACACTGCACGTGAAACCGTTTTAACTCTACAGGAACTACAGCTAGAAACCATACGTCATCCTCCGTACTCGTCAGACCTTGCTCCAACGGACTACCATTTTTTTCGTGATTTGCACAATTTTTCAGGTGATAAAAAAATTTCTTCACAGGAGGCAGTACAAAATGATTTCACACAATTTGTCGAATCTAGATCCCCGGAGTTCTATCGTAAAGGCATAAATGAACGAACAACGAATATATAGATAATAAGGGTAAATATTTCGATTAAATAAATATGGTACATCTTAGAAAAAAACGAGTTTCAATTTTTCAGTACAAATCGGCAATTTCATACTTTAACCCCTAATATCTTTGAAAGTTCGAATAACCTAAAGAGAGATATTAATATTGACATTTAAACTAGCAGTGCTAACATGCGAGGAAATAATGTATATACTGTATCGAGTATGACATAATCGTGCACTTTTTAATAATAACACGACACGAACCGAAGCACTCTAGAAAACCGGTTCGATAGAACATTCGACTGCGCCTGGAGTGTTGCGAAAATGGGCCACTGCAGCGGAAGCAGTAGGTTAAGGCAGTGGGCAGCTAACACATTAGCGATTCATTAGAACAGACCGGCTTTCACTCGCTATGGAACTGGGACAATAAACACCCACGCGGTAATCTATAGCTAGTTAGGAACAATTTCATATTCCATTTGCATAATTGTGTACCTACTGACATGATCCAGTTCTAAATAAATACTTAACTGTTCATATATTATTGTTATGCTTATTTGAGCATATCACGGTCAGATTGTTCACATGACATTAAATATAACATCAAGCCTTTGTTTGCTTAGTAGCCACGGGGTCCTGCGTCGCCAGCCAATAGTCTAGAGGGCAACAGAGAAGTAATAATCAACCTCTCGTCAGGATCTCTCCGTTTAAAAGCATAACATTCCCAATGGAGTGCTGGACCGACCCGTATTTTTAAATGTTCGTAAAATATTTCCAAAGTTTTACTGTGAACATTTAAGTTACCTAAAATATTGAAAGGACAAACAGACAGCGTAGGCTTGCAAATATCCCGTTGGTTGCAGAACTAAAGAGATACATACATATTCTAACACTGGCATTGTCGAAAGGTAGATGGGTGTGTTGCACCCTAATTTCGCCATGTATATTTTTTATCCCATATGGTAGGTACATATATAGCCAATTGCCGTGTACAGAGAACAGTTCTAGACTCCGTGATACTAGAGAAAATATCTTTACATAGAAACCAAATAACACTTAGCCACATAATAAATTCGACTTGGTTTCGATTCCTGGCATGCACAGCAGTCGCATTCATTACCACTTCGCCACCGTCGCAGTCTTATATTTGAAGTTATATCAGTTGATGAAAATCATGAACTTAAATTGCTATTAGGCCACGTGATCACTGTTAATGTTAATGTTTTAGGAAACATGATCTTTCAGCTATTAAAAAGTTTTATTGCTCGATCTTTAACGTCGACGGAATATTGTTACGTTGGCGGGTCGTGTCGATCGCCCACAGGCGATGAAAGTAATAACTTTCCTCGACCAAACCTTCAAGCTGTAAGTGCTGTTATATTCGTTCAACCTTTCTCGTTTCATCACAATAAAAAGCATTTCTTGCAGCAAAGCAAGCAGCGTTTCGTAATCGACATTTTTATATGCCTTACAATTATAATAATGACGAAAATGACCATTGAGCTTAAAATTATCACTTTGTGGGACGAAATTTAATATTTTATATGCTGAACATACTTAACGAAGGTTATTACGTAAAATGTATTTTCAGCGTATTTGAAACGTAAGTTTTATTCAACCAAGGACGACCTTACACCAGCCTTTACTCAAATGCCAGTTAGCGTTATTTTGGTAAGGGGCGAACCTTATCCCCGGTTAATAATAAATAACAGGAATTAATTAGTGCTCTCTAGTTCTCTTTAAAAGTAATAATTAAAATAATTGGCTTTAAGAACAGCATTAAATATTAAAGGGTGAACGGCTAAAAGGGTAGTTTCAAAATGTTATAGATTTGGAAACTATATGCACGGATCATCTGCAAAATTGATTCATTTTTGGATTTGTAACATAATATCGCGATTTTGGCTCTGACATACTTGTAGAACAGATGTTTGGTAAAAAACATTTTTCTGGAGCAATCTCCAGACTTCTATCTAGGTTGATGTGCCTCGACAATGTGTCCAAGGACCAATGTGGAAGTGAATTAAGCACCTATTACGGAAACGTCATGGCAGTCGAGCCTCGGTGGAGTTTGTCGACCTTCGCGCAATGCCTGTTCCATTAAACGATGTAAACGACAGACTCTATTAGAGGTGCCTAGAGGTGTCATTTACTTGCTTTAGTATTTAGTATTTACCTGTTGTGGTGCCGTGTCATTTATTTCCTTTGGTTAACTTAAAACAGCAAGATTTAAAATAACACAATTTGTATATTAGCAAATTTGCGTAATAGTTGAAATACATTTGCTTCATTATATGTATTTCTTAAAACTTGTCCTTTACCAAAAATAGAATTAATTGTATATCTTTATGTTGTAAGAATATTTAATATACAAGAATCTTTTCCTGGGTTCGGACTAAAGGTTAGTTAACAAACAAATGTTGCAATGAGTCTGTCTAGATTTTCCCTTTCTATGTTGTGTCGTGTCGTGATCAGATCACGACGCACGCAGCCACCGAATGAGTCATCGGCCCCAAGCGCCGCCAACCCGCACCGGACACCCGATACCATTTACGACTACCACCGCTCATTGTGTACGATACGCTATCGACCGACCAGCCTATCGACGCTACTGTACGCACACGCTACCAGAATTACAAAATCTCTTCCCCTCATGTAACTTAATCGCATTTACAGCAATACGCAGTTCATTTTAATTTGGTGATCCATGCGTCCATATAGAATGCTTAGCATGCAAATATCTAGGACGTTTCATAAATACTAAGATTTTCGCTACTCATACAAATAGAATAAACACATCGTATTTTGGTAGACATGGCAAAGCTAGTTGTAAGGATAAAATGCCTCAGCGATTACATAAACTAAAACTGATAAGAAGTCAAGTAAAAACGACTAATGGTAGAAAAAGTTAACAGCTTTTAAAATGACATCATAAACATTATTGTTAGCAGAGTCGTCGGTATTATTGTATTGTACCTTTTATGATTGATTGGTGAACAAGCACTTCACTGGTAAATCTATAATTATACGTACCTAACTGGTTTAAGTTTGCCCGCGTTACAGGTTTAAAGTGATTGTTCGCCTGGACTTGTTCAGACTCAACAATATCTACCAGAGAACAAGTTCGGGTAATGTGATGTATCTCCATATTAGACTGAATTCAACAAGTACAATTTTACAGATAATAAATTCATTCTACTATTTCATATTCGTAATGGCAAAATTATATATTAAGTTATGTTTGACGGGATGAATGCCTTTCACTCAATCAATTTTTTTAGCTAATATAATAATAGAAATGTGTATTTGTTTGCACGTTCATTGTATATAGAAGGCTTAGGTGGTAACAATACTTCAGTTATTAGAAAGCATTTAAAGAAAATACAATATGATTTCTACAATCATATTGACTACCTATATTTATGATTTTAAGATGAACTACTTTTTGGGTCAATATCAATTCAAGCTGCGTGGTATCCTTACGCATATTTAATTTATTTCATAATACATATTATAAATTTTATTGAAATCACTATTATTCTGGCGACTTTTCCATTTAATTTTACCACGATCTAGCTTTAGTTGAATGATAAATTTTGAGGTTTTAAAATTTAAATGTTTGATTGAGTAACTCTGTAGTTGTACCCAAATGCAAACAAACCACAGAACATGTACCTACCTACTAGTTGTAGTTAATTCATTAACTTCGTCGTTTAGAAAACGTGCCATAGTAATGTAAAAATAGTTTAAATTATTCAGTCGTAGCACGTCACATCAAGGTGACTGTTAACAAAGAATACCAATGATTAAAATACTATCTATATATGCATCTAGACGTGTTCATTGTACCTTTTGAAGTACTGTTATGATATACGGAAACTGGCCGTCATTCATAAAAGTATTAGAGGAAATAAAAGCCGTGTAGTAATAGTAGTGGCCGTGACAATATTTAATAATTACGTATGTATGTAGCGGTAGTAAGTACCTTTTAGGATGTAAAGTGTCTACTACGCCTTAAATTATAATTTATTCGTACGGATGTGTATTTCTTTATGAACGATACTAATTTACTTCGGGAAAAAAGCATGAGGAGGCCAGTTTGGTTCTAGGAACTATTATTTATGATGGGTAGTAGCGAGCAAGTATTGTCGGTCGTAACGTTTCTTAAGAAAGGCTTATTAATTATCAATAGTGAAGGATCGAAGTGGATATTATCACTTTATAGAGATAATATCCACTTCAATCCTGAGCGAGTAAGTGTAGCGTTTACACTTATTTTGTCTAAGATCTTAATCCTTGTGATTATAAGTAGGCGTTTTGAGTGAGAACTTAATACCTGCCTAAGTAATTATGTAACGAAATGACGTCGTTCCTACCATATATTGTCTTACGTTCGCATGAAAGTTGCAAATTGAAATTAACCCAGTTTATACGGATTTGGGACGGTTTATTTAAAAAACACGACCACTGCAAATGAACATGTAATTTATAATAGTTTAAAGGGAAACGTTTTATTTTGTATTTCAACCGCTATTCATGTCATTGCGGCGTGACGCTGTATCATATGAGCGATGTCGCAATTGCATGCTATGCCGCAACGTTTGTCACAACTTTCATCTTAGATTGAAGCAGACTATGAAATGGCAGAGCAGCGTAAATTTTGACTATCTTATTCGATGTTGGGTCGTCAATTTATGTGACGCACATCGCTTGACTACATTGAATGCAAGCCCTTACAAACCCTTGCACCACGAATTTTAACGAAGATCGAAGATTTTAACGATGATGTTACAAAAACAAGGCTCTGCAGTTACTATGATAATTATTTGAAACAACCCAGTAGTGCATTGCAGAAATTGTAACAATATGTTAAGATGCACAAATATTATTAGGTAAGTCCAGGTTTTCAGAACCCTCATTTGGCATTTAGTTTACTGTTACAATTATTTAATTAGTATTTAACAGCTTAAATGTTCTGAAGTATACAGTTTTCAACAATTATAGGGATATAATTTATATTATCAAGTAAGTAGGTACTTAAGTTTAAGTTATCAAGATAAATTACTGCGATGGCTGATTGAGCTTGACTTGAATACCTTTAATAATCATCAGCATCCTGTAATTACCATGATAGTTATTGATGACAACAATTATAATAATTAAGTAATATTATGTAATTAAGTAATATAAAAAGCAAATTTCTATTTAACAATATATTACTTCAATAGTTTGAACACTGATTTCAAAACATTTTATTGTATATTTTAATGTTGTTAATTAATAGCTCATAAGTATAACTTTATTTTGCAGAGTTTGTTAATGACATATTTAATTTGTCTATTAGCGTATCCTTTATAGTCTAGCAATAATGCTTTGGCAGTATGTCTCAATATGTTTTAGCTGTCAGATTAAAGTTATTCCTACTGTTTCAATGTCAGATACTCTACAAATCTTTGGTTTTGTATTTAAAAGATTAACCACTGCGTAGCATAAATATTAAAATATTTAATAACAATCATAAAACTTTGCTAAGTTACAATATCTAATTTTAGGTTCTCTAATAATAATTAGTTTTATGAACCATTGATGTATAATATCAGCCCTGTATTAAACTGTCCCACTGCTGGGCATGGGCCTCTTCTCAGTGTGAGAAGGGTTAGGCCATAGTCCACCACGCTGACCCAGTGCGGATTGGCAGACTTCACATATCTTCGAGAACATTTTGGAGAACTCTCAGACATGCACGTTTTATCACAATGTTTGCCTTCACTGTTTAAGTAAGCAAGCTATAATTAACTATTTAATACGCCCATAACTTCGAAAAGTCAGAGTTGCACGCCTTGGGATTGAACCCGAGACCTCTGATAATAATATTATTATATTATTATTATTATGAACCATAGATATATAAATGAAAATAGGTTTCTCCGATTTTAGCTGATTAAATGAACAAATATTAACTAAAAGTGAGTAAATAACTGTGTCAATATAAAAACTAATGGCAATTAATAAATAGCATGTTCTCAGAGTTAATTAACAATATATTGGCACATTTGTTACAAATTGTGTTATATATATATATAATATAATAGGCCACAGTGATCAAAAGTGATTTTCAATTATTTTATATTCGAAGCAAATAATTTATACCATGCTCAAATAATATTGGAAAACACTTTCAAAATCCTAAATCTGTTGAAAATTTTAAATATATTATAACCAATTCCAAAGTTTTATTTATAATAATAATAATATTGCTTTATTTCTTTTCACATAAACACAACAAATTTATTGATTATTGTGTTTTGTTTGTTTACAACACTATAAAAATTAATAATGATTTTATTGGGTTATACATAACTGCATTCAAATTGTAAACCCATTGATTGTTAAAGAATTTCTATCACTGACTTGCAGATTGTATCCATTATAAATATAACAAAAATAAACAGTGTTTCCTTATATTCAGTGTGACAAATTTGATTAGATAAAAATATAAATAATTTTGATTTAGATGCCAAACAATTTAATGGTATGCAATGCATATATTTTTAATGCAAAAGAAAATTATGTCGGCGGAAAACTGTTATGGGCTTTATGAAATAATTGGATTAGCTGGCGCAATTTATGCAATCCGGTGCAACGATGTTAACATTTAAAGACAAGGATATAACAAAAAAATCTTAGTCTAGTACGTGTACTTTATTATGTTCTTACCAATGACGGAAAGCGTACTGCCCAGTAAACATAATCCGATCCGCACGCATACTGCCCGGTTCAAGCTGCTTGTCACCCGCCGTGAGAAGTAGCTGATGGGGCAGTTCCATCGTTGATCAGTCGGCTGCTGTTCGTAGGTCACTGTCGTAGGCTGATATACCGCACTTGTCGGCATTTTGAAACAAAGCAAATCACACCGCAAACAAAGACGTCCTCCCCGAAACAAACACTACACACTTCACAGGTCTACACGCAGGTCGAGCTAGTAAACACAACACAGTACGAAGTAAGCGTGCTGCGTGCGTGATCAACGATTTATTTATGACAAATTGATGGAACTCAGTGTTGTCACTTGACTTTAGTACGAAATGGTTGAACATATTTGTAGTCGACTTGTATTTAGTTAAAATGATAATCGATTATATTTTTACAAATTACATTACCAATAAAAATTAAAAAATAATCATGTAGGTTTAATAATTGTGGCTATAATTATGAGTAATAATTTGAGATGATTTTATATTTGCTAACTACGAATAAAATGCTAAAAATAATGATTTTTATCATCCAAGATGGAATAAGTAATTGTTGTAGTATTTAGACTCACTTACTTAGTTCAAAATAATTATGAACTGACTTCGTGTACTTCTTAGTTCTTATATTATGTCTGTGACAATGATGTATTAATAATGCCGTGATTGCATTTTTTCTTATTATCTCATTATATAATAATAATAATAATAATAATAATATTTTACCACATACACACAACACCATCTAGCCCAAACTAAGCAGAGCTTGTACTATGGGTACTAGACAATGGATAAACATACTTAAATACTTTTTTTTTTGTAAATACATACTTATTATACATAGAAACACCCAGACCAAGACAAACATCCATGTTTATGCACACAAATGTTTGACTTGTGCGGGAATCGAACCCGCGACCTCAGGCGTGGCAGTCGGTTACACTAACCACTACGCCATCGAGGTCGTCTTTTATTATATTTTTTAACTTACATTCATGTTCATTTGGTAACTTTATGATACTTAAATCTGTCAAGTTTTAGAAAATCCTAGACATAAAAGAAGTTATGTCTGTGAAAATAACTGACATCTCAAAGACACATGGCCACCAGTGTGCTGCTGCGCGACTTAGTATGTTAACCACAGATTAAATATGCAATTAGTTTAACTAATTTATATAACTGTGTGATTAGGAACAATAGACAGACTAATAATCTAATATATATGGTTAACTCATTAACAGCCTGGGTGGCGCAGTTCTAGTACCTACTTTTGTGCATGGGGTCCTGGGTTAACTCTCGGGTCCTGCAGTAATATTTGGTTTTCCCGCCAATAAATTCTGGACAGTAGCACATTCCAGAACTGTCTGATATGGCTATAGGCGACGGACTTCTGCATGAGGGTAGCTTCGGGCTAGAGATATACAGTGTGACTGGTTAAACTTAACTAGTTAAACATACTTATGGACATGATAATTTATGGTCAGACGTAACGTATAAAAAATCTGTGTAACCTACAAAGAAAACCATTATGAAAATTGGTATGAAATATCTATAAAAAGTGGACACTGCGCGGGTCGCACACAGCTGTCGAGCGCGTCGCGCTACCGACGCTAATGACCTTTGATAAGAAAAGGACGGGCGGGGTGCAAATTCGGGAGAGTATGGGGTGCGGTAGCGGGGCTTGGGGGTGGAGGTTTTGTTTAGCTTTGGTATATGCGCAATATTAGTTTTTATTGGATAACTAGGTTAAATTTTAAGTACCTATTTTTGTTAGATATTCGATTCCAGAATCGAGTACTGAATACCCTCCTTCAATATGTCCAGTCTTTTACCAATCAGCCTGTATATACAAGTGTACGTATGTATAGTGGTTTCATGAAACGAATAAGATATATTACTTAGGCTCGGTTCTTATATTAAAGACACAAGACGATTTAGCTACAGTAAAATTTTTTAAATTATTTTCATGTGTCATAAATTAAAATATGTCAGTAAAACGACTCTTTATTTGAATATAACTAACCCTAACTTTAAAACTAGAAATCTTTGATACTACCAAAATAATGTCCCTTACATAGTATAGTAAAATATTTATTAATAAAAGACTTATCCTGTACCTAATAATCTCTGTCATAGAAAACCCTAATAGTTTCATATAACAGACACCAAAATTGATCCACATTTGTAGATATTTTTTATTCAGTGTTGTTATCGAATTTTCAGCACACAGCGTAGACGTAGCGAAAGTGTGTTGCGCTTAAGGACCATTTATAAAACATCTTTCTTTTCAAAAATGTGCAAGTATGATAAGTTTCAAAGTAACGTAAGACAATAATAAAAGAAAACCAAATATTTGCAAAAATATTGTAATAGTTATAATTTTTAAATATCCATTATCACTAATAAATAGATTTATATCACTAGACAGTCGCTTTATAATTAGGGTCATTTATTTTAACAGGTAAAGGCACTGCTCCTTATAAACACTATATTAAATCTAGGCATAATTAAGTAACAGTCACGTCCGTAACGTTTGATGCGTTATTGCTATTGCATATTCATTCACTTTATTGGGAGTGTAAATTTGAGGCTAGTAAAGACGTAACTCTCACTTGGAATATCATATTTGATCGTAAAAATAAACAAATGTAAAAGTTTGCTACACATAATATAAATAATACACAGAAATTGATTAAAACAATGACGATTTTCGAGTACAAGCTTAACATAAAAATTATTATCATACACATTACATATAAGTCGGAAGCTGTATTCATATAAACCGAATAATTATTAAAATTGAACACTCGCATTATAAATAACTAAATCAATCACTATATTTAGGTATGGTAAATACAAATCTTATACTTGTATTAACATAATAAGGCACCAAAGCATGAGCATTCGCCTAACACAATTTTGGGTAAAAGGAATAACAATGCTAAGTGTAAAATGTCAGCATACTTTTTCATTTGTACTGATTTATTAGCTATATACAAATATATTCTACAAAAATATTTCATTATCATCTATTTTGTACATGCAAAATAGAACTTAGTTATTATGCAGTTATATTTATATTTCAACTTACAGAAGAAATTAATATCATTATTGCTTTCTACACTTGAAAATAATATGGAAGCCCGATAGCTACTTGCTTCACTGGAAATGTGTAAATAAATAGATTCTACATCTGATAGTTTAAATATTAAGTCAAGAAAGTAAATAAAGAATATCATTTGAGCTTTATTATAGCTAACAAAGAAAATAAATGTGCATAAATGTGTACAACCAACACCTCCTCAAAAGCATCATTCTTGACTAAATTTGTTTTTATCTTAATCTTCAACAGTTGATCCAACATAAGCTAAGTTTGTAAGTGTTTTAAAATAATGAGTTTATAATGTTTATTCACGACCTATTTAATTTTTGTAGTTGCTATCGACATACTTACTCTGTAACAATAAGAATCCTGCCATCTTAAATGAAGCTCATGGCAAGACAATTTTGTCATGACACCTCATCCAGAATTAGATCAGTCTCATTAAAATTGTCTTTAAATCGATACAACCCAGACTAGTTTCCTTAGAACTCACAAGCTTCAACTATATTTACATTCATAACGATCACAACCCGCGAATACACGTTCTCCACAAGTCGGCAGATTTTAAATGAACACATTTCGAATTAAATTCATTAGCACGAAACAGTCGTACGAACGGCAGACAGGTCGAGGCTCACTCGACGGCGAAGCCGGCCGTCTCGAGGACCGCCTGCTTGAGCTTGTCGTGCAGGCGCTCCTTGCTGGGGTAGGGCGGCAGGTCCAGGCGGTTGAAGCACGTGTGCGCCTTGGGCAGCGAGTCGGGCGACGCGTCGGCCACGAGGTGCAGCGTGAAGAGCCGCGGCGCCGCCGCGCCCGTGGAGCCCTGCAGCGCGCGGAAGCCGGCCAGCGGCACGCGGCGCGAGCCCGTGACGAACTGCAGCAGGCGCGCGCGCATGTCGGCGTCGAACTCCTCCACGATCTCCCAGAACCAAGCCACGAGCGGCGCGTCGGGCGCCACGTGCTTGAGGCGCGTGTGGCGGCGCCAGTCGTGCGGGTCGAGGTCGGCGCGGCCGGCCAGCAGCGGCTGCAGGTCGCGCGGCGACAGCGGGCGCAGCAGCTGCGGCGGCACGACGTCGGCCAGGCCGCGCTGCAGCGCGAGCCACTGGCGCTCGGCGCCGCGGGTGAAGCGGTGCGCGACGTAGAGGCGCACGTACTCGCGCTTGTTGGCGTCCGTCACCGCGTCGCCCGCGCCGCCGGCCCGCAGCTCCACGCTGCGCACGGCGCCGAACGACGAGCACTCCACCGAGAACGTCGTGTCGATCACGCCGGCGATGCTGTTCTCGCTGCAAATTTTTACGAACTGCTTGTTAAAAGACTTAAGACAGAATTCTGACGCTTATTATGCCTGCGGCAGTGTATTGAGAAGAGCTTATTATTAACTAAAGTTATATCAAAAACGGTATATACCATGTTCATCTAAAGGCAAATTCGGAGTAACGATCTAAATAGTATATTTTCATTATGCTTCAATTTTATTGTCCTTGGCTACTCAGTTAAATGGCTATGACACCCACTTTAATAGTTATAATTTTTTGGTATATACATATATCCCTAAGCAGCATCTAATACAAAACGGCACACTGCCTAACTACTATACGTCGTCGCATAAGAAGACGTAACAGAAACGACAATTCAGTCCAATAAAAGATTCCAACTCATTCTTGCAGCATTGATAACTCGAAAGGTCAGCTTGTAGTGCAGGCGCTCCCTGCTGGGGTAGGGCGGCAGGTCCAGGCGGTTGAAGCACGTGTGTGTTTAGTTGTAATGTTAGTGTTTTAACACTAGTATTACAACCAAACAGCTCATACATTGGATTAACCTATAATATGTCAATTTATATCAAATGCGAACGGCCCGCCTATTTCTATGACGTATATTAGTAAACTATAATTAGAACTCACAGCATCCAAGAGAGCGAACGATGTAGCTCTGGGTCCACATCTCGAATATCTCGCAATGTAATCGGTCTGCCTAGCAACTGCTTATAAAACGGCGCCGTGAAAGCAGCATCCAGTTGGTGACCGTGGAATAACGCCACACCGAGAATGCGCCCCGCGAAGTGGAAATATGAAAGATGTTCAGGATTCACCTGCCAAAAACATTGGTATTAGACAATACATATTATTGACACATAAAGATTTATTATATTTACTAGCTGTTACCCGCAAGTTCAACCGCGTAGATTTTAACTAAAAAGTGTTTGTTCATTTCGCAAAGTTTACGAAAACTTAGTATTTCTGTATTCCGCGTATAGAAAGAAATACCTATGCTAAAATTAATGTATTTCTTCTACTTTGTTTCGTTTTTTTTTATATTCGGTGTATATACATATATTAAAATAATTATTATTTAATATACATTTCCCTATTTGTATCGGCAATTGTTCACTATTTCATAGGCTTTGAGGATTTTTTTTTTTTTTTTTTTAGCACCCGTCATCACAGGGTGTTCTTGCTCCTCTGCCAGAGACAGAGCCTACTGTTTACGAAAATGAGGGGCAGCTGTTGCTCCTAATCTTTATTTTATTTATACATGTGCCCTGAAAGGGCTATTATTATATTACTAAAACCTATTCACGCTCTCATTCCAGTCCTCTAGTACCATTCTAGTTCTCGCATTTATGCCTCGTAATTTCATTCTATTCCTTTCATACTTGGGGGATAATAAGGGTTTAGGTAGTTTACATTTTTAAATTATTATTTACATTTCTTACATGCTATTTTCCTTATCCTACCTTATTACTACTTTTCTTTATTTGTACACATTCTCTTATGCTACAACTTATTTACTATTTCTTATATCTAGGGTTCTGGTATCAGCAAATACCTAACTTAGATACTATACTACACCTTATTTCTAATATTTGCAATTCTTACTATTCTATGTGCATATTTAATAAATTGTTTACCATGATCCTTAATTAAGATGGGTAAGTTGACTGTTGTTATTTTGACCCCAGTCTCCACTTCCAATTCCAGCCTATCCTTGTCGTGTATAGGGCAGTCTATCAACAGGTGTTGGACCGTCTCTTCGACGCCCGGCTCACAGGCGCACGATGGGTCCTCCTTACACTTGAAACGAGTCAAGTATCCGGAGAACCCACCATGCCCCGTCAACAGCTGGGTCGTGATGCCGGCGACCTTTATCTTGCGGACGATGCTGTACGCCGCCACCGCGCACGGAAAAAACAGCTTGGTGACGGAGGCGGTCTCGCCCTCTCTGTACCTCTCGTTCCACTCGCCAAGCGAAGCCCGTCGCAGACTTCGCTTCGCGAATGAAACGGGGTACAGACCGTAGTCCGGTGCCTTCTTCAACCTCAGAGCCGCTTCCTTGGCGAGCTCGTCAGCCCGCTCATTTCCCTCCAGTCCTGCGTGGGCCTTGACCCAGAACAAGGATATTTCCTTGCCCTGGGCCATGCCTTGCCGAATGGCTTTTCTGGCCTCTACCGCCAGGGGATGGAGGGCATTACGGTTAATTACCGTCAGGAGAGCGGCTCTGCTGTCGCTGAAGATACCAAACGTGGACGCGCCTCGCCTGAGGATCTCACTGGCCGCTTTGCATATTGCCAGGAGTTCAGCCTGGTAGACGGTACAGTGTGACGACAAAGCAAGTTTGAGGGCCTTGGTTTCGATCCGGTCATTCCACACGGATAACGCGGCACCGACCCGGCCCTCAATCTTGCTCCCATCTGTGAAGATGCGCACCTCGATGTTGTTGGTGCGCTGAAGTTGTTCCTCGTCTACCAGATTTACGAACTCCAGGTTCGTATGCTCTGCGGGGTGAGGTGCCTCTATAGCCGGAGCCATTCGCTCGATCTCCCAGTCTCCCATCCATGGCTGGGTCACTCCTCTCTTGGCCTCGTATAGCGAGGCCACCTCGCGAACTCTGAGGTCCAGAGGAAGCAGCCCAGCCAGGGTTAGTGCCGAGTGCAGGGAGACCGTGCGATAGCTCTTACACAGCTTTTGGGCGAATCCGCGCTGTACCACGTTCAGCTGTTTTCGGACACCAAGCTTATTTACCGCCACGTACCAACTACTGGCGCAATACAGCACCGTCGGCTCCACCGCCGCAACGTAGATGGCCCTGACCACCTCGGGGTGTAACCCCCAGCTGATCTTGGCCATCCGCGCCAGCTTGTGGTAGATGCCGATCGCCTTTCTGCATACATTTGTGACGTGTGTATTGAAGGTGAGTTTGTGGTCGATGGTGAGCCCCAGGATTTTGATTTCCGTGGACATTCCAATGTCTATCCCGCCCATGCTGAGGCGCGGGACATCGTACTTCAGCTTCCGCGTGATTACCATCGCACAGGTTTTGTGCGGTGCGAATTTCAGCTTCATTCCGATACCCCACTCCCGCACATGTTCGAGAGAGGCATTGGCTTGTCCCTCAATTTCCAGGGCTGTGTCACCATCGAACACCAACACCACATCATCCGCGAATGCCTGCACGTGTACCGCCCTACCTTTTAAACTATGTAGGAGGGGATCTAATAGAAGGTTCCACAGGAGTGGACCGCCTATCGAGCCCTGGACGCAGCCCTTTTCGGTGGAACGTCTGCACTCCTCGCCCGCGTACCTCACCCTCACCTCCCTATCGCTAAGGTAGCTACCGATTACTCGTCTCAAGTTCGCCGGACACCTTTCCTCAGCCAGTCTTACCTTTATTGCCGGCCACCAGGCGCTATCGAAGGCACCCTCTATGTCCAAGGACACCATAAGAACTATTCTCTTCTCATCGAGCTTTGCCCTTATGTGACCCATGAGGTCATAGAGGGCGTCTTCGGTGCTTCTCTGGGGCATAAAGCCGTACTGGCGAGTACTCATCCTCGGCAGCAAATAGAACTTGAGACGAGCAACCAGCATCCTCTCGTACACCTTCCCTAGGACAGGCAATAGCCCAATCGGCCTGTACGACTTAGGGACGGTGTACGAGTCTTTACCTGGCTTCCTCAGTGCCACCACCACGGCCTCCTTCCATATCTTAGGAAAGTAGCCGTGATAGAGGCACCGATTCAGCAGCTCCAGAAAAAGTGATGGGTCGGTCGCTATGGCGTGGGCGCAGACGTCCGGGGTGAAGCCATCCGATCCGGGAGCCTTCTTTGGATTGAATTTGCTGAGGGCATCCTTGAGCTCACCCAGTGTAAAAGGTGGGTCATCGGCATGATGACCCTCGTTTTCTTCAACTTTTACCGCCCTATCGCGCATATTTTTGTGCTCAAAAGTGTCCCCAGCAATCCAATCCATTTGGTAGAAGGTTCGGGCAAGTAATTCTGCCGAACCCCTCGCGTCCAGGGTAGTACCGTTAAGGGTCAGCAGCAGATCTTCCTCTCTCACTGTGGCCCTATTCAATACCCTATATATTCCTTCCCATACACCCTCCCTGTCCTGCTTTCCGCAGAATGCCTTCCAACTCTCGACCTGTGCCTTGTTTACTTCTGTTTCATACCTCTCCTTTTGTTCCAGGTATTGTGCTACCACCCATTCTCTGCGACACGGCGCTGCGTTTCTGATTCGGCGCCTTTTGGTGTTGACGCCTCTCTTCAACACAGCGAGTTCTTCCGACCACCACGGTGCAGCGAGTATCCCGCCCTCTTTTTTCTTTGGGATGTGCCTATTGCACGCCTCCTCAACCACTCCCGTATATGCACAGACTAGAGTGTCCAGCTCTTGTTTACTACTCGTTTCGCCTATATTTACATATTCCGGGAGCAGCTGAGTGACGCTTTCCCTAAAGCCGGCCCAGTTGGCTTTCTTGGTGTTGTACCTTCGGGTAGTACGTTTAATACTGATCCCTTTGGCTCTTTCGAGGGCGATGTTAAATACCATTCCGTTATGGTCCGAGCTCACGAGGCTCTCGTCAACCCTCCAGGCGCCGACCCAGGCGAGCATATCGCTCGAGCATGCCGTGATGTCCACATAGCTACAATACCTCTTTCCACCCCTCACAGTGTCGAAAGTTGGAGTGCCTCCACTATTCAGGACATGGAGGTCCAATTCCTCGAGCACCCCTCTCAGTACCTCACCCCTGCCGTCCTCAAAATGATGTCCCCACCATGTGCTCTTCGCGTTGGCATCACCTCCAAGGACAACGCGCTGAGAACCTAACACACGCCTTACCTCTTTTAGCCGCTCCATATAGGGACCCACGGGTTCACTCGGCTCGAAGTAGAAGGACACCAGCGTGATCGTCCAGGCACTGGTCCGGATTCCCACCACCACGATGTTATCGGTGGTGAGTTGCGGGTACTGTATCACATCCAGGTTTGGATCGAAGATGGCAACAGCCGCCTTCACAGTCCCTCCTCCTTGCCCAGTGTTCTGGAAGACCCTTACGCCCTGGTATGACTTCATCCTCTTCACCGACCCCACGTAGGGTTCCTGTATTAGAGCGACTGCCGCTTTACGCTTCGAGGCTTCGAGCATGAGTTCATCGGTTGCCAGTCGTCGCCTCTGGAGGTTAGCCTGCAGCACTTTATAAGGGCGGGTTTGCCTTGGGATAACGTTAGCACTGGTACTGAGTGGTTGCTCTCGCTATATCATCCCATCTCTTTCGCACTGGGCACGAGTCGTCGAAAACATTATGCCCCGTGTTGCTCAATTTCCCCCTTTGGCAGTTTATGCAGTTTGGTTCTGCACCGACAACGTAGTCCGGGCACTCGGCTCTCAGGTGGAGCCCGCCACAGTAACTACACCTTGACTCGGTGCCGGTGCAAAACTTTCTGCTGTGCCCATATCCCAGGCATAGGGAACACTGCACGAGCGGAGATTGATCCTCCACTCTGACCGGCTGAAGGTCGATGTGCAGCTTCCCCAGGCCCAGGGCACGAGACCAAACCACCGGGGAGACCCTGAGCACCACGTGGCATACAAGGGGGTTCCTCGCCGTCTTCCGATACAGGACAAACATCCTGTCCTGTTCAGGTTGTAGGTCCCGGAACACTTCACGGTTTCGGGACCTGACAGCCTTTAGTACTTCCTCATCGTTCTGATTTTTCAGAACGCCGTACATGATAAGGAGAGGATCCCTGTTTTTGATCTCCTGGACGGACAGCCCCTTTTCCTTTTCGATGAGCCGACTCTGTGCCCTCTTTCTCTCTTCCTCTGTCTTGTAACCTATAATTACCTTCCTGTCCTTCGCCTTTCTTACTCTTTCTATCTTTACCCAGCCATCATCTTCATTTGCTACCTTTCTCAATCTTTCTATAACTTGGTCTGCCGTCTCTGTCTCATTCTTGGACTCGACCACTACGGAGTGCAGCGTCCCCCGCCCAAGGAGCTGGGTACCTGGGCGGTTTGCCACCACACCCGCATAGGTCGCCATACCCTTCCTTTCTCTTTCCTTCTCTCTCTCGTCTTGCTTCTCTATCTTTTCCTTCAGCTCTATCATAATTTTCCCATTTTCTTTCAAAAGTCTTTCATTCTCTTCTACCTTTCTGAGCAGTTCGTCGGAAGAGGCTGTCGCCTTCTCCCCGGCGTCTGCTCCTTTCATACTCTGCCCCTGCCCCTTAACGGTCTTCCTCCTATCCTCCTCGTAGGTTTTTATAATTCTTTCCAAAAGCTCTAGTCTCCTTTCGACTTCCATTTTTAGATCTTTTTTAAAATTCCGGGAGATGTTACATTGCTGTCTTATGATCTCGCAGCTTCTCACTGCCGTGGAGAAGCGCGTCGATAGGGTCGGAAGCGGCAGTGGCGGTTGGTCAGCGAGCCTCTCCTGAGGTTTTTGGCTCGTTGCCCTCATCTCTCTCGCTTGCTGGGACACCTGAAGTTCCAACTCGTCCACGCTCCGCCTTACCGGTCCCATCGGGCGCTGCTCCACGCCAGGACTGCTCTTATCCAGGGGAGGTGTTAGCTCTAGTTTGCCTGGCGAGACAGCAGATTTTTTCACCGGCGTCCTAATTCCTAACATTTTCTAGATTGGCAGATGGAGCACGTCAAAATAAAATATCAATTGAAATACGCTAAAAAGTAAATTTGTAGAAGTTGTAAAATATGTAAAAATTGTACAATTTAAAATATATGTATAATAAAACAAAACAAAAACAAAGAGTGTATAAGCTGCGTAACCTAATTATTTTAAAAGAACAGCGGTCCGTACTGGCACCCCGAGCGACCCGATGCCGGCGATCAACCCGGACGACAGCCCCGGTGACGATATATTGTGTTGTGTAGTGTGTGTATTTGTGTAGTGGCTTGTTTGTGTATGTGTTGCTGTTTGTGTATCTGTTTTGTCACCTAGGGTGTATGTGTCTAACACAATGTTGTGTTGTGTGTATGCAGGCTACGACCCGCTGTCAAAACCTTGCGTCTCAGGGAGGTCCACTCCCTGGTCAGAATTTGTGTACGTTAACGTACGCTACACTCTAGTAATATCTTAGATAGGTTACGGGAGTCAAAGTTAACAAAAGTCACACTTATACAACTAAAATAATAAGATAAACACAAAAAATAAAATTAAATTTGAAAAACTTTTTAGTATTAGTTGTATGAATAGTGGCCTTTGCAAAAGCAAGAGGCCAGTCAGTGTCTTAGACACGTCAAAACAATATAAAAAAGAAAAAATATTTTTACTCTAGGTAGAGTCTATGTCCGTGTCTCTACGTAGAGACTCCAAAAGTAGCTCGCGGAGTGGCCCTGAGCGGGCGAAGCCCAACGCCGAAAACCGCACCGCGCTACGACAAACGGTCGCCGAGATATACAAGTGTCTAGTTTTCTAGACTGAAGTCCAGACTTAAGGCACAAATTTTATTGCCTTATATCTGGGCAACCACTCAACGCCGATCGGCGCGTGACGGCTTGTCTTGCTCGCCCCGGGGTACTCTACCCCGCAAGATGGTGGTCTTGGGTGAGTTTTTGGAGTCTCTACGTAGAGTCACCAACCTGCCCAAACGAAGGCCCAGCCTGGGACGATCTTAACGTCGAAAATTGCGACTTTCTGTGACTTACAGCAACAGAGTAATCGCGGTTTCCGCGCTTCAAGATGGCGGCCAATATGGCTGCCAAAAACTTTAAATCGGTCTTGTCTTTACCACGGTTGGCCAAAACTGGCCGAGTTTGGGTTTGTTTTGTTTAGAATTTTAATCCTCTTCTATTTAAGTTATTTTTAAATAATATTTTAATTATTTATTAATTTAATCAAGTAAAATTACTAAAAATCGCAAATATAGGCCAAATTAAAAAAAAAAAAAAAAAAAAAAAAAAAAAAAAAAAAAAAAATTGTTTTTGGGTACTAAAATTCCGAACCTTACAGCTAAAACACAACATAAGAATAACACACACTTATAACTACTTTAAAATTAAAAAGTTCATCTAGGCAGTTTTGCACACGGGGGGGTCCAAATTTTCATGCAGAAATATTTTCCTTTTGCAGGAATGTTGGTCCAGTGAGCGCGCAACTGGCTCCGTCGTGCAAATAGGAGGTCGTAGATCTCGTTTTAGAGATATCGACGGTCAAAGTTCCAGACTTAGAAGATTTTTTAATCCGAAAGTATTTGTTGGAAAAATTTTCTGCTCACGCAGGAGGTATATAGAAGGGTTATACTACCTCCCCTGAAAATAGAAATCTCCGGACACTTTTCCTTCATCGACCACGTGGCCACGTGGTTTTAGGTTTTTCGTCTATAACTTCGGACCCCGTTGTCCGCGGATGGAAGTTGAGGTGTCCAGGTGAAGAGCTCGTAGGGGCTCTTACGCCGATATGCACGGCTGCACCGACGTCACAAGGAATCCGAAGCTACAGCACTATTTCACTACACTTTATTAAACTTATTCCGTTTTTCACGTGTGAAATTTTTTCCTGAAACGTGCGGATGGTATTATTTATCCAGGCGGATACGCCTCACCTAGACGCATCTAATGGTATATCACACGTGCTGGTACGTTAACTTTTTACCACTTATTCGATTTTTTAGGCGCGGAGCATTGCAAAAACGTGGCGTTCGGGACGACAAAACTGCTAAGACCAGGCTTTGAGGATTACACTGCAGACTCCTTACTTTAAAAAAATTAAAAGTATAATATGTTACTCCTTAGAACATGAGTTATCTGAAATTCCCGTCAAAATCGATCCAGTCATTTCAGAAATTTGCCGGAACAGACAGACAGACGAACAAAAATTAAAAAAATAGTTGTTTTGTTATAGGTACCTTATACTTATATTTTCATATGCCTTAGGTAAAAAGCTGTTATTTTGACATAACAATCAGACACTTCAATTTTATTTATTTGTATAGATGAATCGGATATTGTTCACTATTTCATTGGTATTAATATACTAATGGGAAAAATTAAAGGTCCAAAAAAAATCTCCGAAATCTTTTGGTGATTTTCGATAGGCCGTATTTCAGTGAAAAATGGTCGTATCGGAAATCTATGAAAAGCATTTTGAAGATTTAAGATTCTAGTTTTTATATCTTAAAAACAACTAAAGATATAAAAACTGTTCAACTTTTTTCAACGCGAAACAAAGAAAATTTTCAAATCTTTTAATCTCCTTTTCCTTGCTCCACGGGCTTTTTTTTAGCTAAACCTTATGGATGGGATAGCCTGTTTATTTAGTTTCATTTTCCATTTTTTTTTATTTTCTTTATGTCCATCTCGCAGTGTTATCAAATTTTGAATGGAAAAGGACCTTATTGTCTTAAATTGCCGATTTCTTAGCAACAAATCGCGCCTTACTGAAAATGGAAGGGCAGTTTTGAAAACTGCATAGAATTTTCTTTAAATGTCTGTCACAACCAAGAATAAAACATTTTTTTTAAATTATTTCGGTGTAATTGAAAAGACGCCGGCTGAACCCTCGGTTCAGACGTTTCAGAGATTGGCCGGAACAAACAGACAGACAAAAACTTTAAAAGTTGATGTTTTGTTATAGGTTCCTTATATACTTTCATATGCATTAGGTAAAAAGATGTTATTTTGACATTGCAAACAGACACTTCAATTTTATTTATTTGTATAGATTGCACATCCTTGCTGTTGTAGCATCCTGCTATATCAGCTTTTCGAGTGGTATGATCAGTACAATTTAACTGATGGTGGACTATGGCCTAACCCTTCTCACACTGAAAAGAGGCCTGTGCCCAGCAATGGACTAATTTAATACTGGGCTCATGTTATTATATTTAGAACACCTGTATGCACATGCAGGTTGCATGCCATAGTTTACAGAATGTTGCTTACCCCTGAGTCTCCATTGATTTGCAACGCATACCGGTCATCTCCCGCGTTCGCGTATTGGAAGAGACCGTAATGTGGGTTAAACAGCTCTCTGCCCAACAGATGGAGCCACTCTCGTGCTACGCCGCCATAGTCGAGCCCCTCTTCGCCTCGGAACTTAACTAAGAGACGTTTTCGAAGTTCCTTGCCTCGTAACTTCATTACGAGTCGGTACGATTCCTCTAATATTTCATTTCGTGATACCTGCAAATCATATATTATGTAAATTAAGTTACCATAGTTATATTAAAAAAGATGAACACCTTGTGGATTATTCAGTGCCTGTCATTATTCTTGTCCACTTTACTATTTGTATGGGGAATTATCCTATAAATTACATAAAAACTCACAATACTTTTATATTTCACACACACTAACTGTCCGACAATGATTTATTCTTACACACGATACTGAAACAGCACACTGAACTCCCTCTTATCTGAACAAGAGAAAGAAATACCTGGTTTGTAACAAATCTCAAACTAGGCATGCATTTGTTAAAAGATTTTATATATTCTTGGGGCAATTTTTGTATAATAAGTTTTGATAAGTTGCTAAGCATATACAGCGTCAGTAATAAAAATTGTAATGTTATGGTAACGGAATATTAAGGTATACACATGTAGCTTATAATAATTTAAAGATGTTAAATTATCGTTTCTTGCCATAACTATAATTATTATTTTGGTTATAAACTAGTTTATTAAAGCATTAAATTATTGTTAGATATTCAGATTTAATTTATTGATTTAAGTCCTCTATTGTTCTCCTTTTCTAGCATATTGAATAAATTTTATTATTTTATTTTATTTTAATTGTTATTTTATTGCGGGTCAGATTTTATGAAAATATCGCTCATCCAATAGAACAATGACGTAATTACGTTTTGGCTATTTTTCAGGAGAACGTTTTAAAGTTTAAAATTGAAAATAAAATTTATAATTTATAATATATTATATTACTCCCCGTGACCATGGCTGCTGAAAAGCAACCGAAACGTCGGGGAAAGTGTAAAATTAAATTAAATCTAAATAATTTTACTAATAATTTAATTAGCTTAAAAATTAGTAAAGTTTAATAGTAGTAGTAGTGTAACAATTTTCAAAATTATGTAATAAAGTGTCAAATAAACAACGCGATAAAATCCGTATATAGTAGTTTAATTTCAATGAATAATATTCGCGTAAACAGAAGACAATATTATATTTTATATACTATAAATAAATAATAATAAATATAATATAATTCCAATCATTTTGATAATAATAATAAGAGTTTATTGTTTTTCTCTCACATAGAAAAGTTACATATGGTGGTGAAAATATAACAGTTGTGTTGGAGATTGCAAAACGTGCCCCTACACTGTGTACAATACATAAGATTAAATCTATGTAAGAGACTGGTTTCTGTACTAGGAGACCTGTATGACAGATAACCAGCCTCTCCAGATTCCGGAAGTGGACAACGGTAAGTACAACATTAATTAAGTTAAGTTAGGTGTATTGTGTCTGTTATAAGGTTTATAATTAGGGGTGCGAGGATCTGTGTGTGTGTGTGTGTGTGTGTGTGTGTGTGTGTGTGTGTGTGTGTGTGTGTGTGTGTGTATGTATGTGTATGTATGTGTGTGTGTGTGTGTGTGTGTGTGTATGCCTGTGTGTGTGTGTGTGTGTGTGTGTGTGTGTGTGTGTGAGTGTGTATGCCTTTGTGTGTGTGTGTGTGTGCGAGTGTGTGTGTGCGAGTGTGTGTGAAGGTGAGGGTCTGTGTGTGTGTGTGTGAAGGTGAGGGTCTGTGTGTGTGTGTGAAGGTGAGGGTCTGCGTGTGTGTGTGTGAAGGTGAGGGTCTGTGTTTGTGTGTGAAGGTGAGGGTCTGCGTGTGTGTGTGAAGGTGAGGGTCTGTCTGTGTGTGTGTGTGAAGGTGAGGGTCTGTGTGTGTGTGTTAAGGTGAGGGTCTGTGTGTGTGTGTGAAGGTGATGGTCTCTGTGTGTGTGTGAGGGAGTGTGTGAAGGTGAGGGTCTCTGTGTGTGTGTGAGGGAGTGTGTGTATGTATGCGCGTGAGGGTGTGTGTGTGTATGTATGCGCGTGAGGGTGTGTGTGTATGTATGCGCCTATGCATATGAGTGCGAATGTACATGCTTGAGTGTGTATGTATGTCAGCTAATTAGGAAGGGACCTTAAGTAGATTCTCGGTCTCCTCATAATTCAGGGATTTTAGCCAGGACGTTATTACCCGTTTACAATGTGCTTTTGTGAGAGAGTAGACTGTTGGATTCTTGTTTTTCTTATTATATAAGTAGTACCCTAGAAATTCAAAGAATTTGTGTGAGAAGGCTGTATTTCTTTTAACAAGTGGTTGGCATACTCTGTGTTTAATTCTTTTGTGGATATTTAGTGATGAAATCTTTTAATATTTATGTATGTTACTTTACTATCAATAATTATTTATAATAACTTCACGAGATAACTCAAGAACACTTTTAAAAATACCGTAAGAATAATTGTGTTTTTGTCATAGATAGAACTTTCAAAACGTGAACTTATGACATTTAAAAGTCATTTTCGAGTATTTTGCAATTACGTCGTCGATCTATTGGATGAGCGATATGTCATTTGACGCACACAGAAAATCACTAAATAAAATATAATTGAGGGTAGTTTTAATAGCTAAATAAACATACCTCTATTCTGCAATGTCCCGTTTGTGGTTGCAACGCTTGCAGCTCAGCCCGCAAGACTCTTGCCTTAGCGGCCAGGTCTCGCTTGTACTTCGGTAACGCGTCCGAGTCCAACGGCTCGGTGAGCGCCTGCGCGGGGCCGCCCTGCGCCGGCGCCGCCGCTGGCGTTGGCGCCGGTTCCGCCTGGGGCTACAACATCAAATCATATTGTAGAGTAGGAAATATAGATAGTCTATTTTGTGTAACAAATATTATAGTGAGCAATAAATAAATTGAATAACAAAAATTGTAGAAAGTATTAACATATCAGTCTTGGGTATCGTCAAAATTAAGTAATTATAATGTTTTTTTTTTACTTTGTCCAGTAGGTTATTTGGTTTCTGACAGAAGCTACTGATGGCAACGAAATAAAATTTCGATTATCAATTCTATAATCTAATTGAGGCACTTTAATAGAAATGTAGTAACAATTTAACGATATTTTTGATTAACGGTCGATTTTCATGCCTACACTTAGTGAAACAAAATTAATAGATTAGACTTATTTTTACGTAATTGTTACTTGCGCGAATCATTTATAATGGTTCGTTACCATAATAGAATATTAGAAAACTCACAAGTCTCGCGGACAACGCGAGGCGGGGGTCGGTAAACTGCGTGGTCCTGTTGTTGTGGTCGACGAAGTACGGGCGGCCGGAGGGCGCGTGCCGCATCTCCCAGCCCGGCGGCAGTGGACCCGCGGCGGCCGCGGCGGCGCAGTGGCGCAGGTGCTGCGGCACGCGCGGGTCGTGCCACGTCGACGCGCCCGTCGCGCTGTTGTAGAAGTACACCTGCCCCTGCGCTGTCGTGCGCATCTCTGCGACACACACACACACTCTACACTCTCATCTGAAACCTTCAGTGAGCAGGTGCTGCGGCACGCGCGGGTCGTGCCACGTCGACGCGCCCGTCGCGCTGTTGTAGAAGTACACCTGCCCCTGCGCTGTCGTGCGCATCTCTGCGACACACACACACACTCTACACTCTCATCTGAAACCTTCAGTGAGCAGGTGCTGCGGCACGCGCGGGTCGTGCCACGTCGACGCGCCCGTCGCGCTGTTGTAGAAGTACACCTGCCCCTGCGCTGTCGTGCGCATCTCTGCGACACACACACACACTCTACACTCTCATCTGAAACCTTCAGTGAGCAGGTGCTGCGGCACGCGCGGGTCGTGCCACGTCGACGCGCCCGTCGCGCTGTTGTAGAAGTACACCTGCCCCTGCGCTGTCGTGCGCATCTCTGCGACACACACACACACTCTACACTCTCATCTGCGCTGTCGTGTCGCATTTATGCGTGCGCGCACACACACACACGCGCACGCACGCACGCCCGCACGCACGCACGCACGCTCGCACGAACTCACGCAAGCACGAAATCACGCAAACACGAAAGCACGAATGCACGCAAGCACGAATACACGCAAGCACGAATGCACGCTAGCTCGAATGCATTCAAGCACGAACAGCAAGCAGTGCTTGCGTGTGTATGTACGTGCATTATTGTTCCGTATTCAAAATATATCTAAGTACTCAATTTTACACAACCATGTAAGAGGCTAGTATAATGTGTTCAAACCGTTAGAAGGGTACTGTCGTCGTATTAAACATAAAACCGATGTAACAAATTTTCACCTGGTCAAGAATGCGTTATATTTAATGTAAGATTTATTTGAGCAAGTTCAATGTCATATATTACAACTAACAAAATAAAAGTAAATTCAGTGGTTTATAGAAAACTTACCATATCCGGGTGGTAGGTCAGTAGCAGCGATCGGAGTAGTAGGCGAGGCGGGTGTGGTAGGGTTGCATGTCTGCGGGCTGGCGGGTGGCGATGTGGCCGCGAGCTGACGAGACCGCACCGCTGTTTGCGGCTGAGGCTCGGGTCTACAAGTAAAGAAAATATTATTTTATGGATATGAATCAAAGAGCAAGATTTGATATAAGAATGTATATGAAGATATATATTTTATATAAGTACTTACTTATATAAAATATATATCTTCTACATACATATGTACAGGGCCGGATTTAGGGGAGGGCAACCGGGACTACAGCCCCGGGGCCTCCACAAAAGAAAGGGAGCCAACCCACAATAGACTTCGGAAAAATAAATTAAAATTTACGGTATACTGTATGTATACGAACCACCGCATGGTACATTGCCATTTAAAAAAGCATCCAATAAAAAGAGGTCGAAATAGAATAAAAATAAATTTACATTAGAACAACACAGAGAAATAATAAATTCTTCATTCATCAACACACTGAAAGAAATAGTTAACTCGGACAGAAGTGTCACAGAAAAATACGACCACATGGACAAATAACTGTCAAAATTGAGGAAAGTAAATGTAACCAAAGATGTGAAGTTTGGTGAGAAGACAATAGAGGCCCTAGAAGAAAGAAAAGCACCAATGACAGACAAATCAAAAACTGAAGAAAACCGTAACAGAATATTTGGACTGAGCAAACAGATTCGAGAAAATATAAGAAAGGATAGGAAATTAAGAAGAATGAAAAAACTAGAAGATAATATCCAAAGAACAGGGGGAACAAGTAAAGCTTTCAAGGAATTAAGAGAATATGGAATGAAATGGATACCAAAACTAAAAAGCAACAGATCCAAACAAGTAACAAATCGCAGAAGAATCCAGAGTCTTGCCACAGACTACTATCGAACTCTTTACTCGAACAATGACACCAATCGAGAAATGAACGCCAATAACGATCCTAATACGAGTTATAAAAAAGTTCCATCAATACTCTTGCAGGAAGTACAGAAAGTTATCACGTCACAAAAGCTAGAAAAAGCTCCAGGACTCAGGTCCTGATTAGCTCGTTTGTTATATTGTCAGCAATATAACAAACGAGCTAATCAGAGGCACCGAAGAAGAAATAAGCCCAATCCTAACCAAGTTATTCAATGATGTTATAACAACAGGCATCATCCCGAAACAATGGAATGAATCACATATCATTCTCCTCCACAAGAAAGGGGATAAAGATGACATCGGCAACTATAGACCAATTAACCTAATATAAAATGTGTACTAAGTCTTCGCAAAAGTAATTCTAGAAAGAATAACAAGGATCTTGACGAAAATCAACCGATTAAGCAGGCAGAATTTAGAAAAAACTACAGTACTATAGACCACAACCACACAATCAAACAAGTCATAGAAAATACAATGAATATCAGAAGACATTGTATATCTGCTTTATAGACTACTCCAAAGCATTTGACAGTCTAAAACACAAATTTATCTGGCTAAGTCTAAAAGAATAAGGTGCGGACGATGTCTATATAGAACTAATTAAGTCCATCTACAAAAAAAGCAAAAGCAATATTAAATTAGAGTCAAAAGGAGACCCCTTTCCAATAAACAGACGCGTGAAACAAGGAGACCCATTATCTCCTATGCTGTTTAATGCTGTGCTGGACACACATTTAGAAGATTAGACTGGGATGATTACGGTATTATAATCCACGGTAGCCACCTCAATCACTTGAGCTTTGCACATGATATTGTCCTGCTAGAAGAAGATCCTAAGAAACTAGAATACATGGTAAAAGACATAGCAGAAAAAAGCAGAGAAGTATGTTTAGGAATTAATGCAGATAAAACAAAACTAATGACCAACTCAACAGAAAGCAACATAGAGGTCTACGGAACCAAGTTCGAATATTTGAAAGAATATGTTTACCTAGGACAAATTATATCTCCTGAAGACTCCATGACTAAGGAAATAAAAAAAGAATAGCCTGCGGTTGGAAGAAATACCGGTCCTTGAAAGAAATAATGAAGAATAAAGATCTAGGCATACATATCAAGAGAAAGACTTTCAACATTTGTATTCTCCCCTGCATGACATACGGTTGCGAGACATGGACATTAACGGACAAACATAGAGAAAACTTGCTAAAACAGAAAGAGCAATGGAAAAAAGCATGTTGGGAATCAGGCTTAGTGATAGAATCCGAAATTTGAAAATAAGGAGGAAAACAAAAAGAAACGGATATAACAACTCGTATAGATCATCTAAAATGGAGTTTGACAGATCATATGCTACGTTGCAAAATAAATAAATGGAGCAAACAAGTAACTTTATGGTATCCAAAAGGGAACATCAGAAGAGAGGGGCGTCCGAAAACGAGATGGAGTGATGATATCCGCCTAATCTTAAGACCATACTGGACCAGAGTTGCAGAAGATCGAGCTCGATGTAGAACTGGAGGAGGCCTATTTCAAGAGGCACGCCGAATTGCGAGATATATTATAAGAAATAAAATTCATAAAATCAAAAGTTAAATTGCATGTAGTTCCGAATAAAAGGGCTTTATTATTATTATATGTATATGAAGATAGGTCTATACCTTTGCAATATGGGCTAAGTATTTCTTGAAGACGGAATTCATCAGCACCAATATTAGCCTTTATCTGTCACTGCTAAGTATGGGCCCTTCCTTTATGGTTTTTGTTTTTCTTTACCATTTAAGCGAGCGATAATTAACTATTATATCTATTATACAAATATAGCTGAAAATCCGAGGTACATGCCTCCGGATCAATATCAAGACCTCTGCATGGCAGTACACCAGTCTACTCCACACTGGAATGGTATGAAGTTGATTGATTGTACCAAAATTACATACCTTAAAGATATAGAAGTTGCATAATTAACATCCGTGTCAGATGCCAGGGTGACTGGTGATATTGGTGATGATGGGGACGCTGGAGAAGCAGGGGTTGAGGGGGTCGCCGCGGGCGTGGGGGACGATGGTGGGGATGACGCGGTAGGAGAAGTAGGAGCAGATCCTTCGCAAGTCGGGCGTTCCCATTGAGAACTGCGCGTTGCGTGGTTGACATAATATGGCCTGCAAAGAAAAGAAATATGTGTTTAAAAATTTCTATTAGAGGGGAAAATATAAATAATATTTGTATCGAGTGACGGACTGTAATTCAATTGTATAAGTATCATATTTGTAGCAGCTGTGTAAATGTCATTTACTTTGGAATTGTACAGTACAGAATGTGTCTAGGCATTACTCGTCGTTTTTGTGCTCTGCGAGTCTAAGGACCAAAGAATACATGGACATAGATCTTATATCTATGTTTGGGTATTCTTAGGTTAGATAAATATAATAATAATAATTTTTTGCTAAGTAAATATAATAATGATAATATTCTACCACATACACACAACACCATCTAGCCCAAACTAAGCAGAGCTTGTACCATGGATACTAGACAATGGATAAACATACTTATATACTTTTTTTTGTAAATATATACATATTATACATAGACACACCCAGACCAAGACAAACATACATGTTCATGCACACAAATGTTTGACTTGTGCGGGAATCGAACCCGCGACCTCAGGCGTGGCAGTCGGTTACACTAACCACTACGCCATCGAGGCGCACAAATATATATCTTAAGTAAATTTTTCAGAAGTGTAATTGACAAGCGCAAACGGATACCTAAAGAAAAAGTCCATAAGTGCAATGTTAAACATTATAATGAGTTTATCTACACAAATTTAATTCAAGTGACTGTTTGTAACGTCAAAATAACAGCTTTTGACTAAATGTTACATATGAAAGTATATAAGTAAGTATACTTTTATCAAACAATAAATTTAAGAAATGTATGTCTGTCCGGTTGTTCTGGTTAATCTCTGAGACGGCTAAACCGATTTTCACGAGACTTTCACTGGCAGATAGCTGATGTTATAAGGAGTAAATTAAGCTAGCTTTATTTTAGAAAAATTTAGTGCCGTGACAAAAATGTCCAAAAGATTTTGTTAAATTCCACGCGAATAAAGTCACATGCTTGTATTTTTGAAGAGGTGCATTATGCTACATGCACATAATGCACCTCTGTTCTGCATTGTGTAATATTTATGTAACAAATAATAAACATGCGCTGACCGGCCCTTAGAGGTGAACCGCTCCTCCCAGTGCGGCGGCAGCGCAGGTCGAGGCGGCGCGGGCGGGGCGGGCGCGGGCGGCGGGTCCCGCGGCGCGCGCACGTCGCCGGCCGGCCCCACCACGGCCAGCGGCGAGCCCTCGCCTGCCGCCGCCGGCTCGCCGCGCGCCGCGTCCCGCGACACCAGCGACACGATCACCTGCCCGCGCACGCCGCACGCCTCGCCGCCGCCGCCGCTCTCCTCGCACAACTCCAGGCATTGGTCTGTCACAATACACATATGTTCAAATAACTGTAATATTACAATCATTTTAGGAAGCCCGTAGTAGCGAATTAGTCTATCCGTGATGTTAACCAACATAATATTGTTTACGTTTATGCGAAATTCAATTAAAATTGAACTACTTTATACGGATTTTATCGCGTTATTTATAACAACCATATAAAATCTGTATTAAGTAGTTCAACTTCAATTAACCAACTTAACTAATGTTATGCTTTACGTCTTTAAAATTCTGATATTTGAAAAATCCGTGAAGGTAGATTGCATATCCTAATAATAATAGCTTTAGCAATAATATAATATTAGCCCAATTTATACACTATACACTATAAGCAACATAGGTAGCTGAACATTAAATAAATTTGTAACAATATTTTATGAATTAAAATTTACTTATTATAATAATAATAATATTCTACCACATACACACAACACCATCTAGCCCAAACTAAGCAGAGCTTGTACTATGGGTACTAGACAATGGATAAACATACATATATACTTTTTTTTTGTAAATACATACATATTATACATAGAAACACCCAGACCAAGACAAACATCCATGTTCATGCACACAAATGTTTGACTTGTGCGGATATCGAACCCGCGACATCAGGCGTGGCAGTCAGTTAGAATAACCACTACGCTATCGAGGCCGACATTATATATTATTGTTATAAACTTATTTAATAATTGTAATTAAAATAAATGTTATTTAACTGAAAAAATTACCATTATGGTGTAAAAATAAAGCAATTAGCAAGCAGAGGGGTAGGCAGAGACTACTGATTTCCATTTGCTACGATCCTGACACACTTCTCTGGCTTTATTCACTTTCATCACATTCTTCATACACGTCCGTCGGTTCAAGGTGCTCTTAACCTGGCCTTGGTCCAGAACGCCTCCGATCTGATCAATACACGTTCGCCTAGGTCTTCCTCTTGCGACTGTTTCATTCACACTAGCCTTATAAACTTTCTTAGTCAGTCTTTCCTCGTCCATTCTTTCTACATGCCCAAACCAGCTTAACATACCCTTTTGTATTCTTGTCACTATATCCGCTTTCATGCCGCATCTCTCTCTAATCACACTATTCCTTATTCTATCTTTCAGAGTCACACCACATATTTCTCAGCGCTCTCATTTCTACAGCATTTATTCTGCTCTCATGCTTCTTTTGCCATATCCAACTTTCACTTCCATACATAAGTGTGGGCACTAATAGTCCTCTATGAACAGCCAAACGTGCCTTTTCGAAAACATTTCGACTGTTCATAAAAGCGCATAGAGCTCCATTCACTTTGTTTCCCGCAATCGTTTTCCTTTCAATATCTCCCTCATGTTTACCATCCCTTGTAAACAAAGTCCCAAATATACAAACTCTTTCACTTGCTCCACTTTTTCTCCATCAATCATAATATTACACATCGTCACGCACTCTTCCTTTTCAAATACCATTACTTTCGTCTTGCTTACATTTATTTTCATTCCTTTACTCTCAAAAGCACCATGCATAATAGTTACCATCGCCTGCAACTCTTCTGCTGATGACGCAAGTATTACTTGGTCATCGGCATAAAGAAGACATTTGACAAGTAACTCATTCATTCTTAATCCCCATTCACAATCTTTTAAATCTTTTAAACAATTGTCCATGTATAGGTTAAACAGCCAAGATGACGCTACACATCCTTGTCTAACACCTTTTTCGATGCTAAACCATTCTGTGTAAGTCCCTTTTATCCTAACACAAGCTCTGGAATCATCATAAAGAGATTTCAGAGCTCGCGTGAGGGTGCTATTCACTCCATACATGGACAATACCGACCAAAGTTCATTCCTCACCACTTTATCATAAGCCTTTTCCAGATCCACGAATGCGCAATAGACCTTTTGACCTTTGGCCAAAACTCTCTCGGCTATGCTCCGTAAGGAAAAGACCTGATCCGTACATCCCATACCTTTTCGAAATCCCGTTTGTGCATCCCATATTTTCTCGTCGGTTACTTTCACAACCCTTTCAATTAACACTTTTGCATATAATTTACCGACGACGCTGAGCAAGCTAATGCCTCTATAGCTTTTGCAATCTTGCTGTGAACCTTTTCCCTTGTATAAAGGTACTATGACGGCCTTGCACCAATTATTTGGTACACGGCCGGTATTCCAGCACAAGTTAAAAAGGCGGCACAACTGAGTTGCTATGAGACCCTGTCCAGCTATCAGCATTTCGACTGTAATCCTATCATATCCACCAGCCTTGCCTAATTTCATGCTTTTCAAAGCTTTCATTATTTCATCCATATTAATAGGGCTTTCATCATAACTAGTATCATTATCATTCATTTCGAAACATTGCCCTTGCCATTCCTCTCTTTCAAATAAACTTTCAAAATCGCTCTTTTCTTCATTCAGTAAACTTCCATTCTTATCTCTGATTAATTTCAGCTCTCTGGTTACGGTTTTACCTCGAACCGAGCGAATGGATTTCCAGAAGAACTTAGCGTTGGTTCAGAAATCTTCAGATAATCTTCTATCAAACTCGTCTTTCAATTCCTCTTTTTCCCTTTTAATTACATCTTTCACTACCTTATTCATTCTTATAAACTTATTTCTAGCTTCATTCACATCCTCTTTTGTTGCTCCTTGCATTCTTTCATTGGCTCTGACAGATAGCCAGTCCAACCATGCCTGCTTCTTCTCACGTACTACCCTTTCCACATCTTTGTCCCACCACGCATTCTTCGGTTTTATCATTTTCCTCTTCTTGCTCACACCGCATACTTGTGACGCTACAACAACCACTTCATGCTTAAACGACTGCCATAATTCTTCTATATCATCAATGTCACAAAATCTTTCAAATCTTTTTCTCAATTGACTTTTATACTCGACTTTCAGTACTTCATCTTGCAAATTTTCTACTTTTATTCGTTCTTGGGCACTTGTTCGGGTAGGTATACGGTGTCGCCATCCTTTGAAGAGGCCACGTATCCGGCTCATAACCAAAAAATGGTCAGTATGGACACCAATACTTCTATATACCCGAGTGTCTAGGACGTTCTTTCTCAATCTTTCATCCACTACAACAAAGTCAATCATACTACTTCTTACATTCTTTGCTTCTCTTGTATACTGGTGGATTCTTTTGTGAGCAAACATAGTGTTTGTCACACAAAGATTCCACTCCAAACATAGCTCAAGCAACCTTTTCCCATTCTCATTCACGCTTTCGGCCCCATACTTGCCTAAAACCCTTTCGTATTCCTCACGTCTTACTCCCACCCAACCATTAAAATCCCCTAACATTATCAACCTCTCGTGTTCCTTGCATTTCCTCAAGACATCTCTTAAACACTCCCAAAAATCTTCTCTTTCTTCCCGTGCACTCTGAGACATACCCGTTGCTATGTTTACGGGTGCATAGACCCCTACCATGAACACACGAGTAATTCCCACTTTCATTCTCATCCATAGTAACCTAGCATTCACATATTCAAATTCTTTTACACACTCATTCATCCTAGCAGACAGAATAACACCAACTCCCTGACAGGCTCTTGTATTGCTGAGCACGCCGGACCAATACGCCGTGTAGGGTCCATGCCTTTCCTTTTTGTCTCATTCACGCACAGAACATCAATCTTTCTCTCATTCATCATCTGACATTCTTCATTCAATTTTCCATCCATCCCTCCACCAACATTCAATGTAGCAAAACGGCTTTCCGTAGGCCACTTTTCGCCCTCGTGAGAAACGAGACGTGACGGGTGGCGGACCGCGTCGCCGCCATGCGGATTATTAATAAAATCAAGGTCCATATGCGTTCCCACGATTGTTAGGGAAAATACTGTCCACCTCCGCAGAGCCCTTTACGGAGGTAAGGTGGATCCATCCTGTGCCCTGTGACCACCAACACAGGCACCCTCCGTTAGCGACCAGCTTTTCCCTCTGGCCACGAATCCATCAGCACGGGTCGGTTAACATGTGATTGTACCACAGCTGGGAACAGGTCTCTTCTTAGTATACAAAATGTTAAAGCTGTAATTACTATTATTTAAAAATAAATCCTGTCTGTTTATGTTTATCTGTAAGAAGCTCCTACTTTAAATATTTGTTACAATTCAAAAAACATGCTATGGATGTAATAAAAATAAACATTATTATCGGAGCTTATTATATAATGCAATACTCTCCATTCTAATAACATTGAATATTATAATTATAAACTAAAAGTTCAAGGTACATAGAAGGGTGCTTAGTGATGACACTTGTTTTCGTTAAGTGATATTAACTTTTAACAAAGTCTGTACAAGTGGAATGCAGCATGGCTGGAATAGTGAACAAGGTCATGGAAAACTGTTTAATATTTTATACTTATTCTATTGAGTTGTTTGTCGGCCTCGATGGCGTAGTGGTTAGTGTAACCGACTGCCACGCCTGAACATGGATGTTTGTCTTGGTCTGGGTGTTTCATGTATAATATGTATGTATTTACAAAAAAAAAGTATATATGTATGTTTATCCATTGTCTAGTACCATAGTACAAGCTCTGCTTAGTTTGGGCTAGATAGTGTTGTGTGTATGTGGTAGAATATTATTATGTAGGGCCATACCAACAGCCAGACACATTAGGTTTTCAATTCAATTATGTCTGGCATTCCAACAATGGACAGGTTAAGGGACAAATAATTAAATATTATAACATAGTGTCACTTGTGTAAATATGTGACATATGTTATAATACTAATGTAAGTACTTATGTATGTTATAATAATATGTTATAAGACTGTGCATAATGCCTGATATGATAATTAAAAATATTTTTCAGAACACCAGGCCACTTTTCTAGGCATAAGAGTAGGCATAATGCTACTAACATATACTTACTCTTTAGCCACAGGACTAATATGGCAGTCAAGTACAATTCGTTAAATCACCTTTGTACACAATGGACTCTTGTAACATACATTTGCGACCTTTTCAATGAAGTGATTCATAAACCTTCCATTATAATATATACTGACTACTAGTTAACAGCTAACAATAGAATAATAATACTTACATCCTGTGTCCTTCAATTTGTGTACTGTTGATGGTTGAATGCGGACACATCCTAGGAATCCAGAACCCTGTCTTTTATGGACCTTACGTTGATTCCACACACTGTAAAAAAATCATGCATACATTAATTCACGCTTGCATATACTTAAGGACTTAAATAGGGTGATTACATATTTTAAATTCTTTAGTCTAAATATAAATGGGATGAGCCTATTGCTGTATATCATATTTAATCCATATATATAATATAATATAATAATAATATAATATAATAATAATATAATATTCTATCACATACACACAACACCATCTAGCCCAAACTAAGCAGAGCTTGTACTATGGGTACTAGACAATGGATAAACATACATATATACTTTATATATGAATGCAATATAATACTTTTATACCTAAAACACAGCTATTTAGATTTGTTTTGGTATTCCAATAAAGTTTTGGTGTGTAACATGATGACTAACAGTTTTTCACATTCAATCCCATATTGGATACAGTTTAGTCAGAACTTCATTATGTAAACATAGATGAAGACACTTTGTGATGCAATCATCCTCATATAATCACAAAATAGCATTGAAAATATTGAAATTTCTGCTTGAAAGATATTTTTGCATTTATTGCAACACTTTATTGAACTTATTCTCATAATACTTTTTATGCATGGTCATAGGACAAAAGGTGCTAGTAAATTAAATAAAAGTAGTATAATGTGTCCTGTCAAGACAATAAGTTATGTGTATATAGTTTAATAATTGTACAACATACATAGAGTATTTAGTGTACAAACCAGGCAAAATAAAAATGGCTAAAACACCAGGCCAAGACCATAATCAACAAAAAATAATGACTAAAATATTTTTAAAACAAACAAGCATTAAAGTTTTTATTAAAATTAAAATGAGAAGATATGCCTTTTTCCAATTTTATCTTCCAAATCCATCTTTTTATGACTTTATAAAGAAACAACATATTACAATTGTATGCAATAATAAAATTAATTAAAAAAAGCTTTAAATACAAATTAAAATTCAAAATAAATTTATTCAGATTAAATACCAATTCACCTTAAAACTAGACACTGAAAAAAAAGCATTGTGTCTAGGCCTTGGACTCCGAGTGTTGGCCAAGAGCTAGGAATTACATATCACATCTCCATCTTATTAGTTATATTTACCTCTTACAAATGGGTGCCTATATGTATATTACTGACTATTGTATGGTATCTGACTTTGAGCTAATGGTTAGAATTTATTCTCAGTAAAACTGATTGACATCTAGTCTGTGCGCCCTAGGCCACTACTGTTCATAAGTCATGCCTACACCGCTCAAGGCAGTTGCATTGTCCTTTTTATCAAGGCTTTTGCATTTATTATTGTTCCCTTAACATTAGTAACACTAAATCATTAATCTTGTGAAAGTAAATGTTCTGAATAGAAATAATGATTTGCTGGTCACAAGCCTGCATACTTATAGATTAAGATTAACCAAAGATACTTTCACTTACACCTTTCAGTATCTGACATGTAATGTCATATATCAATGATAACAATCTTTAGAGATAACTTAATAGGTCAACAAATGTTCAAGGAGTTCTGTAACATCAAATAAATGATTAAATCAAATGTTTCTGTATGCATCATGTAATAAATCAGGCATTTAAAATTTTGCATCATATTCTTCTACCAGTTTAGTCTTGCATTGCTTTTGAAGTGTTTATATTATGTTACTAATATAGTGATATCTGTCTCACATATTATATCTTTGTTGTTATAATATACGTTATAGCACATATTGTGTTTTTAAATATATGTTTGTTTGATATCTATTTACTATAAGGTAAATAACTATGATAATTGATAACTTTTTAGGTGGTCATTTGGCAGTACATCACAAAAATAGTTACCTTATTGTAATACCATCGCCTTTAGTTAGATATAGATCATAATGTGTATTCCACTTGGGGTCTAGGGTTGCTTTCACAGTATTGGTTGAATACACCTGTCCACTGCCATCAACTGAGATTTTTGCAAAGGGATCTGGCAAACCTAAAATATAAATAATCAAATTATAACAGCATCAATAACATTAACATAATCATGCTTTGCTGAGGTTTAATTACGACGCCGTTTTCGGGAGTATTCTTTTTCATATAATTATAATCATCGCAGCGTACGTTCTCACCTTGAGGACTAATCTATTATATTGAAACATGATTATACAGTACGAAATACTTACGGAATAAATCTCTCCTGACTAAATTCCGAGCACACAGGACTAAAAACAAAATAATACGTAAGTTAATTACAAAGAATGCAACATACTCCAAGCAAAATATTCACACCGAGAAGCGGAAATGGTTGGACAACAAGGCACTCACTAGTTAAACGTATTTTTTGGGCTCCGTATTTGCGGTTGGACACGGGAGTGGACATTTTATAGTACTATGGAATACTCATCTGGATAAGTAAATTTTTAAATTGATTTCATACGTTTTTCACATAAACTATCAACCACCATTTTTATTTCGTTGAATTCAGAATGATGGAACGAATGAAAAGTTCAGTAATTTTTTTTTAAATTTGACTATGCCTGTTTTGGCATACCTGTTTCGGATAGAATTCTCGAATACCTCATAAATATTAAGGTCAAGAACTACATTTTATCATTCGTTCCGTAGTAGTAAAAAACTCGAAAAAAAATTAAATCCTCCTTTTTTTTAAGTTAATTGTTTATAACTTTTGCAATTCCAGCAGGCGGAACTTGAATTTTTTCAAAAATCATCTACTTGCTATTCCGAATCGAATGAAACTCGTTCATATTTTCCGAGATTGCTGGAAAAAGTTGACCAAAAAGCACTTGTTGACTAGACTATAGTCTTTTGTCTTTGTTTGTTGATACTGTCAAATGTCAATTGTCGATAATGTCAAGTAAAACAGATTTTTTTGTTTAATTAACAACTCAACGATTTCTTCGATAAACAACTTAAAAGCGAATAATATAAATAGAAAACGGTATTTAGGGTGAGTAGGTCCATATCTTTATAAATTTTAAATTTAGGCTGTTGCTAGTCGTCCACTAAACGGACATATATAATAAATTTGTCGTCCACTACGACTAATAATTTGTCCGTTTAGTGTAAGACTAGACAATGTGTTAAATTATTGAGGATCATTCAAAACGTTGATGTAGCCAGAAATTAAGAAATTTAAGCAAATAGATTGGCCATTGACATCACTTATTAAACAAAATCTTGGATTTTGAGCACTAATAACGCCATCTAGTTTTTGATAGCAAAAACACCAAAAATATTTAAAGAATTTTAGCGCCCGCACGATAGGTCACGTTAATATTAAAATCATTGTAGAGTTGCTACTATTTAAAGTCTGTTTTTTATCTCGTAGACTAAATTGACACATGCAAATGTCAAATTTACAAATAATGTTGCCAGCACTTTTGTGCAGTGTTGTACCTACGATACCGGTTTGTTGAATCGTAACTTTTTATCTTTATTAGACGAATTTTATTTTCATTCAAAGTTTTATATTTAAAATTCACGTACGTACACAAACAGTATCGTAGGGAAGGTCGCTCTATAAATTATCAAGATGAAACGTGGATTAATGAAGGTTGATACTAACATTAGCATTTAATTTTACTTGTTTCTCGAAACTGTCGTTTTTATCATATTATTAGGTGTTTATGTTTTTTATTATTTTGTTTACACACATACTAATAATCATTTTAGGCCATACTGAGAATAAGCACTGGGTGGACATCAGTGTGAAATTGCCCGAAAGCACAAAAAAGCCCATGAAAGGTATGTCGTCGACGAGATGGCTGCTGAACGGGGTGTCACTATTTTGCGACTGCCCCCTTACCACTGCGAGCTAAACCCGATTGAGTTGGTCTAGGCTCAAGTAAAGGGTCCCCTAAAAACCAACCACACGTCCGGATCGACCATCTGATCACGTGGGGGACGGACACACGACTGAGAATTTACTGGCGTGGCTAACGTGGCACTGGTCGTTAGGTCGGGCGGCTGCTTAGGCATCCTGCCCAGTCGGGCGGTCTTGGGGCGGGTGGAGCGGTCCAGCATGGTCCCCCATCCGGCCCAACCCGTAATCCTGAATTGACAGGACCGGGGGCCTTCGGGCTGCGAGGAAGAAAACCTCTATAAAAATTACCCAAAGCTCAAGCTTTGTGGCCCGGCGAGGGGCTGTATGGCTGGGGGGAACCCAGTTATTAGGGCCACCCAAACCCAAACTAAAATGAAGATGTCGGATCAAAGTATTATACTACCCCAGGGGGGTACCGGGTGCTCGGCACCCGGAGAATCCCCCACGGGGCCATCTGGCCCCGTCTGCCCCTCGTATTCTGGGGGGGGCACCCAACGTCTTTACAGCGCCGTGCCGCGCGAAATCATCGGCACTGAAACCCCCGCGGAGTCGGACACTGACTCTGCGATGAGAGTCGCCTCAGGGCTAGCCCCGGACAAGGCGACTCTAGTGCGAAAGCGCAAGCGCCGCCCCCGTCGGACCAACTCAGTGTCAGACGGAGACTCAAGCGCGGTGCCAATTCCCAAGATAGGGACTGCCCGAAGGGGCAGCGGCCGACCTGGCACATCAGGACCTCACGGCCCAGTGAAGGCAGCCGAGGTAGCCGCTGAAAAACGTGCAGCCGCGGAGCTGTGCGCAGAAGAGGAGGTGGCACTGCTAGCGCGGAAGATCCATCCGCAGGGGAACAGCTCTACCCCAATGTCGGTGGCGGACGCAGTGCAGAGAGTCCTTGACAGCTCCGAGATTGTGACAAAGGTGGCGTCCAAGTCTCGGAACCTCAAGGGGACCTTTAAGAAGCACCTCAATGAGGCGGCGTCTGCGACGAAAGAGTCGGCCGAGTTCTTGGCCGACAAATTCGCGCACTTGGAGGCGGAAGTGGCGGAACTGCGCCAGGAGGTGGCGCGGCTTAGAGCCGAGACCCGAGGTCGGGCACCTAAAGAGGCGCCACAGTTGTCCGGCAGGGAGCTGGACCTGCAGGCGTCACTTTTAAAATACGTGGACGCTCGCATAGAGGGTCTCGGCGACCGGTTGCTGCCGGCGCCCAGTTACCGGTCACGACTGCAAGCCGCAACATCTGTGGTTGCTGCCGCTGCTACCTCTGCAGCTGCTAAGGCACCGCCAGCGCCATCGACGCCGGCACCGGGGGCCCGTGCAACGTCCCTAGAAGGCCGCAACAAGGCTGGGAAGAGTCGGCAGAAGTCTGGCAAGGACTTCCCACCCCTTCCAGCACTCAGAGCTTCTCTGCCCAACAGCTTGCAGCGAGGCCCCACCCAACCCGCGCCCTCTGCACAGTCCACCTCCGCGCCTACCATTTCTCAAGATGAGGGTTGGCAGACGGTGCAGAATTTAGGGAAGACTCGCCGCAAGAAAGCCAAGAAGACCCAGGCTGCTTCTGCAGCGGCGTCTGCTGCTGTGGCTGCGGCTTCCACAGTGGCTGTTAGACCTGGCCCCGTTATTCAAGGTAGGACCAAGAAAAAGAGGCGGAAGAAAAGGAACGGGCTCCAGGCGCCGAAGTCGGCTGCCGTGGTGATAACGGTGCTCCCAGAAGCGGCTGAGCGTGGCCTGACATATCAAGCCGTGCTCTCCACAGCGAGGCGGAATACTGGAGATGCAGAGATCCCCACTGATGGTGCCAGGATTCGCCTCGCTCATACGGGAGCCCGGATTTTGGAGTTCCCAGGATCCGACGGAGGCAAAGCGGCGGACACTATCGCCGCTAAGCTACGAAGTCTGTTTCCCGAGACGGATGGTGTAAAGATATCGAGGCCGATCAAGTGCGCAGAAATGCGCATCACTGGCCTCGATGACTCGGTGTCCGTGGAGGACGTCTCTGGCGCCATTAACGCCAGAACTGGCTGTGCCATGGACACCATAAAGATTGGCACCATCCGTCCCGGTCCTGGAGGGGTCGGAGCAGTGTGGGCGCAGTGCCCTGTCGCCGCGGCCAAGCTGCTAGCTGACGCCGGGCGCCTACTCGTGGGCTGGAGTTCGGCTAGGATCCATATCCTGGCCCCTCGGCCCATGAGATGTTTTCGGTGTGGGGGAGCGGGTCACGCTCGCATTAAGTGCTCTAGCCCCGAGGACCGCAGCAGCGCTTGTTATCGCTGCGGCCAGCCTGGGCACCTCGCTGGAGCGTGCAAAGCAACCCCGCACTGTCCGGCGTGCGCGGCAGCTGGTCATGCAGCTGCTCAATTCCGCGGCGACAAGTGATGCAAATCCTCGGCCACACAACCCAAAGAAGGGGTCAGCCCATCGGCCCTGGCTGCTTCCCCTTCCCTTGACGTAAGACCGCCCTCACCGGTGGAGAAGGAGATGTCGACCTAATTATGGACCAGGACCATAACTATCTCCTTCTCCAGGCGAACCTCAACCACTCCGCCCGAGCGCAGGACCTTTTCCTGTAGTCTATGGTGGAGTGGTCGATTGGTATAGCCGTAGTCGCGGAGCCATACTACGTTCCTCCTTGCCCCAATTGGGTGGGTGATAGGGACAGCTCCGTGGCAGTCGTCAGCTCCACGGCACCTCGTTTCCCCCCCCTCTCAGTCAAAGAAAGGGGACCGGGATACGTTGCAGTCGCGTGGGGAGAGGTCACAGTCGTTGGTGTGTACTTCTCCCCCAACAGGAGTTTGGCAGATTTCGAGGCCTTCCTCAACAACTTGGAGGCCTCGATACGGCGGATGTCATCTAGCCGCATCCTTGTGATGGGGGACTTTAACGCAAAGTCCACTGCGTGAGGGTCCCCCCGCACGGATGTCCAAGGAAGGGCGGTCGAAGAGTGGGCTGATGCGGCGGGCCTCTGTTTGCTGAACAGGGGCGCCGCCAACACGTGCGTGCGACGGCAGGGGGGGTCGATAGTAGACCTCTCGTTTGCTACTCCTGCCCTCGTCGCACGCGTTAGGGGATGGCGTGTCCTGGAGGAGGTGGAGACTCTTTCGGACCATTTGTATATCCGTCTGGATGTCTCCCCCCTGCGGGACCCTAGCAGAGGTCATCGCCCGTTGGCGGGCAGAACTCCTCGTTTTCCGCGGTGGGCTGCGAAGAGGCTAAACCGGGACTTACTAGAAGAGGCAGCTATAGTCCAAGCTTGGCTGTCTCCTGCACCCCCGTCTGGGGAGGTAGACGCCGGGGCTATCCGCTTTCGCAACAGCATCCAAGCTGTTTGCGATGCGGCCATGCCCCGTGTGCGACACCGGACTTCGAGGACGGGGGTCTATTGGTGGTCCCAGGAGCTAGCGGACCTCCGTGCGGCCTGCATTCGAGCCCGGAGGTCCTATACACGCAGTCGAGGCCGGCGCCACCGCGATGAGCAAGAGGAGGGCCGACTGTATGAGGCGTATCGTGAGGCGAAAGCGTCTCTGCAGTTGGCCATCTGCTGCGCCAAGGAACGGGCGAAAAGTGAGATGCAGGAGGGTCTCGACCATGACCCCTGGGGGCGCCCATATCGCACGGCGCTAAACAAGCTCCGTGCGCGGGCCCCTCCCCTTACGGAGACCCTCCAGCCCAACTTCCTCTCCGAGGTGATCGAGGAGTTATTCCCTGACCGGGCAGAGCACGTGCCCCCGCCTATGGTCCCATTGGGAGGCCGACATCGGGAGGCGGACCTCAGTGTTCCCCCGGTTACAGATGCGGAAATGGGGGCGGCTGTCTTGCGGATCCGCTCCAAGACGACCGCCCCTGGACCTGACGGTGTGCCGGCGCGAGCCCTCGCGCTGGCCCTCGATCACCTGGATGTCCACCTCAGGGAACTTTTCGACGCGAGCCTGGTGTCGGGACGATTCCCTGAGTGCTGGAAGGAGGGGAAGTTGGTGCTGTTGGCCAAGCCGGGACGGCCCCCAGAGTCGGCCGTGGCGTACAGGCCCATAGTGTTGCTGGACGAGGCGGGGAAGATGCTGGAGAAAATTCTCGCCACCCGCCTCGTCCAGCACTTGAGTATGGTCGGTCCTGACCTGTCGGATGCTCAGTTCGGATTCCGGGAAGGGCGTTCGACGGTCGGGGCCATTATGCGCCTGAGGGCCGCGGCCGAGGAGGCGGTGACCAGCGGCGGTGTTCTGTTGGCGGTGTCTTTAGACATCGCCAACGCTTTCAACAGTCTGCCATACAGCTGTGTCCAGGGGGCGCTCCGATATCACGGAGTACCTTTTTACCTGGAGCGGCTGGTGGCAGACTACTTGAGAGGCAGGAGTGTCCTCCTCGAAGTTCGTGACGAGGTTTGGCGGCGGCCCATGTCGTGCGGTGTCCCGCAGGGGTCGGTACTTGGTCCGCTCCTGTGGGACATAGGATATGACTGGGCCCTACGTGCTGTCCTACCCCCCGGGCTAAGCGTCATCAGCTGAGCTGACGACACCCTTGTCACAGCCCGTGGGGGTACCTTCGAGGAGGCGGCCCGTTTGGCCACCGTGGGGGTTTCCCAGGTGGTCGGGCGTATCGAGGCGCTGGGTTTACGGGTGGCTCTTAACAAGACGGAGGCCCTGGTCTTTCATGGGCCCCGACGCAGTCCACCCCGCGGCGCCTCGATAATGGTGGGCTCGGCGCGTGTTCCCGTCCAGGCTCACATGAGGTACCTGGGCCTGGTCCTGGACGGAAGGTGGCACTTTGACGAGCATTTCAGACAGCTTGCCCCAAAGCTTCTCGGCACTGCGTCCGCCCTTGGGAGGCTATTGCCAAACTTGGGCGGGCCCAGTGTTGGTTGCCGGCGACTCTACACGGGGGTTATCCGGTCAATGGCGCTTTACGGCGCACCGGTGTGGGCGGACTCCCTGACCGCTCAGTGCAGGACTCTCTTGCGGAGACCGCAGAGAGTCATAGCGGTCAGGGTCATACGAGGATACCGCACGGTGTCGGCCGACGCAGCTTGCGCGCTGGCCGGGACACCCCCGTGGGATTTAGAGGCTGAAGTGCTCGCCGAAGTGTTCGCAGTGAGTGAAGAGGTGCGTGAGGAGACAGGTTGTCGTCCCCTCCCAGCAGTGATTAAGCACGCGCGTGATCGAGCCCACCAGGGCATGATGGGAAAGTGGAAGGCGCGGCTGGAGGCGCCCCTGGCCGGTTTCAGAACCGTTGGGGCCCTCCAGCCGGTGTTGAAGCGGTGGGCAGGACGGCAGCATGGGACCCTTTCCTTCCGGCTGGTGCAGGTGTTGTCAGGGCACGGCTGCTTTGGCAAATACCTGCACAAGGTCGCTAGGAGGGAACCGAGTCCCATCTGCCACCACTGTGAGTGTGAGGAGGATACGGCGCAGCACACGCTTGAGCAATGTCCTGCTTGGGCGGTGCAGCGCCGTGTACTCCAGGACGTTGTGGGTGAAGACCTCTCGCTGCCGGCCGTGATCAAAGCCATGGTCGACAGCGAGAGGAAGTGGGTAGCGGTTGCATCCTTCTGCGAGGACGTCATCTCGCAGAAGGAGGCGGCGGAGCGGATCCGTGAGGAAAGTATCCTGGTGGATCCGTGCCGCCGCCGGCGAACCGGGCGGCGCAGGCGCGCTTATGCTCGCGTTATGTCGCCGTAGCGAAGACCGCGGGCGGGAGAACGGGGATCTCCCGCCCGTCAGGTATTGAGTTGGAGCGACGCCCTTAGTCGTGTCGGGGTGTCGCTCAGGAGTCGTCGCCCGCAGACCTTCTGTCTGTATTGGGCACTGCTGGGTGAGTAGCTGATGCAGTTTAAGTTCCAGCTACCCACCCATCATACAAAGCAGCACGTTGGCAGACCGTGGGGTTTTAGTCGGTAGGCCCGAAGTTTCGAGAGAGCCCGACATAACCCTCTCGCTTCCCCTTGTGGCGAGAGGGTATGCATAAGGAGCATTTCCCCACGATAACAAAAAAAAAAAAAAAAAAGGCTCAAGTAAAGGGGCATGTCGCTAAAAATAATAAAACATTAAAAATGAATGAAGTACGAAGCCTTTTTGAAGAAGGGCTTCGTCAAGTGACCCCGCAGCGGTGTAAAGACTGTGTAGGCCATGTAATTAAAATTGAAGATTAAATGTGTCATCAGGCCATATAACCGACGACATTACTGATAGGTTTATCATAGAAGTAGGTGGCGATTCTGATGATTCAGAATATTCCTCAGATATGGAGTCATTATCTGAATCAGATTAACGCGAATACCTGTAATTAAGTTATGTAATAAAAAATATATGTTTTACATTATTAATTTTGTATTATTATGTTTTAAATAAGTACCTACACATTATTTCAGGATAACTTATTATAAAAAAACCATACTTGATTTTATTAACGCTAAGTTTCGGTTGTGCCACATCACTATTTAAGAATTGCAATAAACTGACAACACTCGTAATGTCAGTTTAGTTTACGAGATTATAAAACAGACTTTAGACATAAAAGGGTCAATAATATTGTTAACGCTATCAGAATTTAAAAAATATATTTTATATGTATTTAATAGGATAAACATTTCGTAAAATTGTAAATATTGTTCCGATGATACCCTAAACTAGATAAGTGCCCTGACTATTGTGCTATAAATGCACTTGTGGTTTATATTTGGAACTTATCAATAGCGTAATAGGTATGGAAGGAAAAGATTCTCAAAAGATTCCACGCGCAAATCAACGAGCACCACGTGTTTCATTTTGTAGCAACGCACGACACCACAAGACCAATGGTTTCAAATTGCGCCGTGCGTGGGGAACGGCTCGCTCCGACGTTAGCGCTGTGCTCGGAAGTTAGCGTAAACTAAACTCTTTGCTGATTCGTTGAATGTTGCTATTGGTTAAATATGTATATATATATACTATGTTTTTATTGGTGTGCTATAAATTACGGAGACAAAACTCAAATACACCCACAGTCCGCGTAAACTTGTGAAGGCCATCTGAGGCCAAAAACAAAAACAAAAAAAAATCAGATACATTCTGAAATCAGGAGTCTATGTGTTACTATACCCGTCACTATCCTCAACCTCCAAAGTACCTCCTAAGTGGTGACCCCGAACAAGAACATCAACAAGCAAGAATCCTGAAGCTCTGCCCATCGCCAACAAGAAAATTTAAACCGAAGTAAACCACCATGGAACAGTCAGCTCACACAGCGCAATCAGCAATCTCATCACCAGCTAGTTCAGCCACAAACAACATCCTTTCGACGAATGAAGCGGCTGGCATCTCAATAACAAAGCGCATTCCACAATTTTGGCGCGATCGACCACGGCTTTGGTTTATCAGTTTCGAAGCGGCGACTCACGATCTAAGGAAAAGTCAAACCCAGCTCGCCCGAATGGTGATCGCACAACTTGAGCGTCAAGATATCGAGCAGATCACAGACTTGTTATACAACCCGCCAGAACAAGAGCAGTACAAAGCCCTCAAGGAGCGTCTCATATCATCATACGAGGAATCCGACAGCCGGCAATTCCAAAAGCGGCTGTCTGAAATGGAATTAAATGATCAAAAGCCAAGCCAACTCCTCCACCGCATGCGTAATCTCGCCCGAGACAAGGTACCAGACTGTACTCTACGTCTTATGTGGACCAATCATCTTCCGCCACATATTCGCTCAGTCCTCGCCGTCAGGGAGTCGTTTAGCACGAAAACCGCACTCGAAGAACTAGCGCTACTCGCCGACAAGATGGTGGCGCAATCTATACCAACGGCAATTGCAGCTGTCCACTCGCCAACGACAAATCCATCGCCATCTACACCGCATATAAATACTCTACACCTCATCGCAGAGATACGAAACTATAATTTGAAATAGCCAAGCTAAAATCAACCGTATTTCGACAACTACAATAATAATTATCGCAACCGCTACCCTGCCCGCCATTGCGACTCATCCCGCCATCGTGACTCATCACGCTCACAGAGCCGAGACGCGTCACCGTCGCCATTTTGTTATTACCACCGACGATTTAGAAAACAAGCTCAACGCTGCACTTCATTTTGCACATTCAAGCCTTCGGAAAACTAGACCGAACGTTGGCAGCGGCGGGCACCGACGTTCATGCAAACTCGCACCGCCTTTATCTCACCGATCGCAACGCCAATATATCTTTCTTGGTCGACACGGGGGCTAACATATCCGTGCTACCGAGAAGGAAAGGACAGATCGAAACATCGCTACCTTTTAAACTTTACGCAGCCAACAATACATTTATAGCGACGTATGGCGAGAAAACATTAACACTCGATTTTAACTTACGACGCCCGTACAAGAGGAAATTCATCGTGGCCGACGTTTCGAAACCCATACTCGGTGCAGACTTCCTCAAACATCATCAACTCATCGTAGATTTGAAAATCGAAGATTAATCGACGGTGTTACGAGTCTGAAGGTCAAAGCCCCGATACGAGTTTTGACAATGCCCAGTTCGCAGCATAGATAGGTCGCAGTCATATCACGATATCTTAGCGCAAATACCCCGGCATAACAAGGCTAACATCTATGCAATTAAAGTCTAATATCAACGTGGAACATTACATCGAAATGGAAGGACCACCAATACATAGCCGCGTTCGTCCTATACCACCCCACCGGTATGAAACAGTGAAGAAAGAGTTCGAAAATACAAGGATTATGCAGACCAAGTAAGAGCCCATAATCCTCACCACTTCACATCGTGCCTAAGAAAAACGGTGACATTAGAGTTTGTGGTGACTATCGCCGCAAGCCAGACCGCTATCCAGTTCCACGCATCAAGGATTTCACTCACCACCTATCAGGCAAGACTATATTCTCAACAATCGTTCTAAACTGCCCTTACCGACAGCTGAGCATTAGAGACGAAGATATCGAGAAGACAGCCATAATTACGCCAAAGGGGTTATTCGAACTCCCGCGCATGTGCCCGGTTTGAAAAACGCTGGACAAACATTTACGAAGTGCTACGAGGCCTAAATTTCGTCTATCCATTTATAGACGACATATTATTAGTGTCTGAAAATTTTGTACGCTAACATCCACACTTGTTTTGTAAACACAATAAAGCGTACAAAATTACAAATTTCTAAATATACAAACTAGGTAGTGGCAAAATATTATGTTTCTTAAAGTAATCCTTACAACTCTCGAGCAATACACACGTCGCGCACCTCTGACTTTCGAAAGTTATATGACTTTTTGAAATTATGTGCGTATTGATTGACAATTATCGCCTGCTCTGTGCCTCGGAGAGCACGTTAAGCCGTCGTTCCCGGCGGCCATGAACATCTATGGCAGTCATTTATATATATCAGAAACAAGAGAGGGCCAAGGATACTTCCTTGTGGCACTCCAGAACTGTTCATTAATTTAAATTCGGATCTAGTAGACGAATTACATTTGCCAGAAGTGCCAAGAATTTCTACACACTGAAGGTAGCTAAAGCGTTCGATTGGATTACCCAATCGAACGCTTTCCCTCTAATCCCATACCTATCGAGCTTATGTAATAGTTTATGGCTGACAAAATCAAAAGCCCTAGACACGTCTAATAAAATTGTAACTAAGCTTAAGACAATTGAGGAGCTACGCAGATTTCTTGAGATGATAAACTTCTATCGCGATCACATTCCCAACGCGGCAACTCTACAAAAACCGCTAAATTCATATCTCCACAACATTAAGAAAAAGGATAAATCACAAATAACTTGGCCCGACGAGGCAACACAAGCATTCGAGCAGTGTAAAGCTAGCATCATATAGCTTTACTCGCTCCCCCATCTCATCTCGCCACACTCGCCTTATTTTGCGACGCATCGGACAACGCAACTGGCGCCGTACTACAACAGTACAGCCGCTAGGATACTATTCAAAGAAATCCAACGACGCATAAAAAAGATATTCAAACATTTCCGAAGACATTCGAAGGACGCCATTTAATTATTTTCACCGACCATAAGCCACAATAATAACATTCGCCATGACTAAGATCAACTCAACAACCGAAACATCGAGACGAACAAGACAACTTATATTTATCAGTGAATTTACCACTGACATGCGTAACGTAAGCGGTAAATACAACATCGTTGCCGACGCACTTAGCCGCATAGAAACAATCTCATGCCCATCTACACTAGACTACAAAGACATAGCGACCGCGCAAGAAACAGGCCAGCAATATTCAAGAATTATTAAAACAAAACATCTCTCAAGAAAGTGACAATACCTAACACAAACATAAAACTATACTGTGAAACGTCTACATCATATATATGCCCGTATATACCCGAACAACATCGACACGAAGTTTTAAAAGCGTGTACAATATCAGTCATCCGGTACGCGCACGACTCGCAAACTTATAAAAAAAGTATTTTTGGCCAACTATGAACGCAGACGTTACCATGCCAAAAAAACAAAATACAACGCCACACATTTTCGTCCATTTCAACTTTCCCGCCAACTGACCGATTTCAACACGTGCACATCGACATCATCGGACTGCAACCTACGTCAGCTCAAGGACATCGCTACCTCGTTACTATGATTGACCGACTTACGAGATGGCCCGAAGCTATACCTACCGACGAGATAACAGCTGAGCGTATAGCTAGCATCGTCTATCAACATTGGGTATCACGCTTCCGATGCATGACAACAATAACAACAGATCAAGGTGACAGTTCGAGAGTCAGCTATTTCAAAATTTAATGAAAACAATAGCTACACACAGCGACACATTAACTTAGACTGTTTGGACTTTGAACTATTAGAAGTTGAACGCTGCGAATCGTGCGAGAGAGTGCGTTATATTTTTGTTACGCTTTATCCTTACCATTACATCGACACCACTATGCACTGTCCCTTTCCGACAATTCTCTATTTTGTATGTAGCGTAGTTATGCGTATATAGGATGTCTAACTTGATGTGTAGCCGTGTGTACTAAGAAACATCGTACAATACCGTACTACCCACAAAGCAACGGCATAGTAGAGCGATGGCATCACTCGCTTAAAAATGCACTACGCGCGAAACTCACCGACACAAGTACATGGATTGACGAGTTACCTACATTGCTACTCGGATTACGCGCCGCTTTGCGCAGCGACACTCGTCACAGGTGTAAACGCCGCCGAGCTCATATACGGCTACAACTTACGTTTACCCGGCGAATTCTTTGCACCAAGTAATGACACACCTAATACTTACGTTGAAAAACTGCGAAATATAATTCATGTTAACAAGCCGCAACCCGTCACCGAACATCACAGTAACAATAAGCGTGTGTTTGTGCACACAAACTCCCTCGCCACAAGGGAAAGCGAGAGGGTTATGTCCGGCTCTCCCGTACTGCGGGCTTACGGACCAAAACCCCACGGTTTACCCCTTCGCTGCATTGTATAGTGGATGGACCGCTGGTAAAGAAACTACCTCAGCGACCCACCCAGCAGACTACGACTCCTGGGCGACGCTTCGGCACTACATAGGGCGTCGGACCGACTCAATGGCTGGCGGGTACATAATGTAATTTTTTGTGTAAATATTTTATAAGTTTTTATTGGCTAACGCAATATTTGCTGTGCTATAAATTATGGAGTCAAAACTCAAATATATATTATATACATTTTGTAATCTGGAGGCTACGAGTTACTATACCCGTTACTATCTTCAACCTCCAAAGTACCTGTAAAATTTCATTATAATATAAGGTCAAGTTATATCTTTGGTTCTTAATCATTGGTGTTACCTTAGGTCTTAGGTAATCCAAGTGCTTATATATTTATAGACATTGTCACAATAAATGACGAAGTTAATCACCCGTTTGCCAATAGTAGCATGGCTTATGGCAACACCTTGCCTAATCGAACATTGTACAGTCGATGGCCGCCAGAAATGTAGCTGCGATAAGTGAGTTATTGTACGATAAAAAAATATATCACGTACAAAAGGTAGTTTACTACCTATATAAAATTATGTACACATTCAAAGATTTGCATACTCATTAATTTATTATACATTACTCTGGCTAGAATTCGATTATCTACGATCATAGTTAAAACATTCAGGCCTGGTCGCCGTTGGTGGCCCACTGCAATTCAAAATGTAAATTAATTATTTATATATTGTGTTATTTCATTCCCCATTTATTTATTCACTGATGATAATCTTATAGAATATTATTATGAAGCCGACTACACAATGTATGTAAATATAAAGATATAGTAGTAGTTTAGAAATGATTATTTACTTCCTAAAGTCAATAAACTTTGTAGGTCGTTAGTAAATGATAATATGTGTGCCTATTGATAAAGTAGATTATATAATTACATATACACTGTATCTGCACCTAGCGCATTCAGTGTTTATCAAACTCATATGTGGGACGTGCTTTTACAGAATAACACCACATTTTAAAATGAAACCGATTGTAATAGTTCATGGTGGTGCTGGGGATATTCCTCTAAGTCGAGTTAAGGGCAAGTTGGATGGTATGAAAGTATCAGTCAGAGCTGGATATGACTGTTTGATAAATGGCGGCAACGCATTGGACGCAGTTGAAGCAGCTGTCGTACCAATGGAGAAAGACGAAAATTTTAATGCTGGTGAGTAAATTACCTAGGTCTTTTTATGGTTAGGTATTTGAAAGACCACTTTATTTAACTAAATACATTTAGATTAATACAATTTATACTTGTAGTGTGAAAACTATTTGTAATTACCTATAAAACTGGTGTTTCGTAAATTGATATATGTATATATGTCTATTATGGGAAAATAACAGTATTCCAATATAATAAATCTAGGTAATAGTATAGGTAAAGCAAAACATATGATGAAAAAGTAAAATTGTATCTCTACCTTCACAGAACGGCTACCAACGGCTACTTGAGTATTTTAACTTTTTTCTTGACTGATGATATTAGTTTATTTAATACGCAAACATTATGTCTTTCATAAACTAAAAAATGTGATTATTTGATAATTTGAAGACAACGTTTAATTAAATTAATACATGTCATTCAATATTCAGGTTATGGATCCGTTTTAAATCTACGTGGGGAAGTAGAAATGGAAGCAAGTATTATGCGTGGCTCAGATCTCAATGTCGGTGCTGTAACCTTGGTGAAGGAATTTCTTCACCCCATAAGCATCGCTCATAAAGTACTTACGGATTCCCGACATTCTCTTCTGGGAGGTGAAGGAGCAAAGCTTTTTGCTTTAGAAAAGGTAGTGGAGAAAGTTTTCAAACAACGTAAGTTTATGACAGCGTACCACGAATGAATAACAAACTAAAAGATTTCATGATTTCAGGGATTTCGACCTATTCCACCAGAATCACTTATTTCGGAACATGCAAAACAAGCATTGAAAAACTTTTTAGAACATGGTGACCACGGTAGAACTGAAATAGGCTCGCCAGAAGAGGTGAGGACCAAATTCACTTGTAAACACGACATCATCGCTATCATACTAGCTTTAACGTTGAAGTCGTCTTCTAGTGTTATCAGTTTTAGCTGAATATCCGTTACTGATAACTACCATAAGACGAGTTAGAGCCGAGCTAGTTTATGCTTAATTAACTGTTTCAATATGCAGTACATTCACATATACTTAATTTCTTTGGACCAACAAAAGTAATTAGTTAGGTACATCCTAGGGCATTCAATTCCTATGCGTATCCAGATAGAAGTAGAAGTAACTTTTTAAAACAATGAATTAGTGATATTATTGCCGCGCAAAACGTCTATTCATTAATCCCTTAAATAACTTTATGTAAAAAATTTTTTTTGCCGTATTTGCTTAGTAGCGTCTCTTCGAATCGTGTTACTTATCTTCCATGACTTATGTATTTATACTATTGAAGATGCACTTAAAATATTCTAGACTAGTTTCTGCCAGTGATTACGCCCGCTTGAATGCATACCGAGATAGAACCAAGAACATGTATCTGTGTGCCAAGTTTCATCGAAATTCGTTAAACAGTTTATTATATATGATTGAGTGAGAAACACCACACATATGTATATTGATTATATGTATAGATCGTTTCAGAACTACAAGATCTTTTAAAGCGCTCAGATAAATCCTAATGTTCTTTGCCTCTTTTATTGCTATATATTCCGTATTTTTTTTTGATTTGGTACTGTATTATTGTTTGAATTAGTTTAAATCAACTTTGTGGTGTCATATGCTCAGTGGTTCTATAATTCCAGGGCGGTGTAGGCACAGTGGGGGCGGTGGCAGTTGATGCCAATGGGCACGTCGCTGTGGCGACCAGCACGGGAGGAATGAGTGGTAAAGCTGTTGGTAGAATTGGTGATACACCACAAATAGGCAGTGGAACTTACGCTGATGACAACATTGGTGGAGTTTCGACTACAGGTATTGATGTATTTGTGACTGTTACAAAATGGCTTATAGCTGTGCCGTTATTCAATATCAATCAGTGTCTATTTTGATTATTTGAAATGTTGGTTAGTCTTTATATCAGCAATAGCACGAGTCGAGAATTGAGTCAAGTATCAGGCAATCTACAATTTACATAGAACGGACATAATTATATTATGTATGTGTATGAATGAATCATGGCAGTCTTGTCTAAGCTTCCGCAAGGCCTAAGCAGAGGTGAAAGAGGTGGCGGAAAAGCGTGTTTCTAAGTTAGGATATGTAGATGTTAAAAGGTACCTTTTGTATTGCAGGTCATGGTGAGTCCATACTGAAGTATTGCTTGGCTCACAGCATTATAAAGTTAATGGAAAGCGGCATGGATGCGAACACGGCTACTACAAATGCAGTTAATGGTAAGTATTATTGCAAAATGTTACTGTATCGTTCATGGTGGTTTTATTTAATTTCGTTACCGTAGCCTCGGACGAGATCTCGCGAGTCTCTGATAGTTTTCCGTGATAAAGAGGCACAGGCTTTTAAAGCACCTTGCTACAAAGGAATAATGTATGTAATAAATATTTATAAATGTATTAAAATATATAATAGCATATATCAGCTATACTGTATTGATATCACCCATTTATGTTTTTAAGGAATGACTTCTCGGTTGAAGAATACGGCCGGTGCTATAACTTTATCTAAGTATGGAGATGTTGGCATACATTTTTCTTCTAAGAGGATGTCGTGGGCGTATGTGAAGGATGATAAAATCTATTATGGTATCAACCAAGGTGAAGTTCTGGAAGAAGATTATAACAAATGTTAAGAGATTATTGTATATGCACTGTATGTAATATTAATTGTACATGTTTTCTATTGGTAAAAATATGGCAAGGCTGACAAAATAAATACTTTTAAAATGATATACATTCTTACATAATATTTATCAAGTGACTGATCATCGAATTTAAAACGAATTTTTATTTTTAATATATACAATGATATACTAAGTAAATAAATAAAATATTTCGAGATAATAGTTTTTTGTCTTCGTCCTTTAAAAAAAGGTTTAGTTTTATTGTGAGTTTGCTGTAGTCTACAAGAGACGTCTACCACTTGATCTAGAAAAGTGAAGTAGTGGAGTGGGATTACTATGTCTGCCATTAGAAGCAGAAAGTATTTAAGAATATTTTACTTACATAACTTGTAAAAATCCTTGAGACTTCCAGGTTCCTTGTATAATGATTCAGATTTAGTTACAAGTAATGTAGAAGGAGATTAAGTAGCAGTACAAGTAGTAGCCTTTCGTCTGTGAAGCAAAGGTGATGAAATAAAGCTGTGAAAATAAAATATAAATATTAATCAGAGTACAACCGTAAATTTAATATAGTCTGAAGAGTTTGTTTGTTTCTTTGTTTGCTTGAACGCGCTAATCTCAGAAACTACTGGTCCGAATTGAAAATCTTTTTAGTGTTGGATAGCCCATTTATCGAGGAAGGCCATAGGCTATATAACATCACGCTACGACCAATTGGAGCGGAGCAGCAATGAAAAATGTTGCAAAAACGGGGAAAATTCTCTTATGTGAAGCAGACAAAGTTGCGCGGGTCAGCTAGTTAAATAATAAAAAGAGCACTTAATGAATATAATTATGTTGAGTTTGAACTTTAATTTGTTTATAATATATGTTATCACGAAAATGGCAGAGCCGTCATGATGAATTCGTGATAATATAATAGATAGATGTGCTCGCGGTTTTACCCGCGTTAATGATTACTGCACCGCTCCTATGGGTCGTAGCGTGATGTTATATAGACTATAACCTTCCTCGATAAATGGGCTATCCAATATTGAAATAATTTTTCAATTCAAATCAGTAGTTCCTGAGATTAGCGCGTTCAAACAAATAAACAAACTCTTTAGCTTTATAATATTAGTATAGATTAGTTGATGATGGAAATATACCTAATTGGATGGTGTAATGGGCTGGCGGTAGCGTCGCCATCGCAACCGCGTTGAGTGTTGGGGGTTCCACACCCATGTAGGACTATTACTACTACTTGCGACATAAAGCGAGATCTAGTATACTAGTAGTCTTTTTATAGAAATAAAGATTGGTTTCTTAATTATTATTATGGTAAAATTGCTATCTTCAATTCTGTCGTTTTCTAGTAACTCTATTTTCATTAAGGTTTTATTTTTGTAAAGAAAATAATAAAAGCAACGATTTAATCCACCACAAAAAAAAACAATCAATCATGCTCGATGCCCTTTTTTTTTTTTTTTTTTTTTTTTAACTTGGGGGAATGCTTGTTGCATACCCCTCCGCGGGGGCGGGCGGAGGGGTTATGTCGGACTCGCCGGGGTAAAAGAAGATGTTAAGAAGAAAATGTACCTCCCGGAATACCGACTAAACCTACCACGGTGTTCCTCGACAAAACCACTATCGACGGGGCCGCGCGAATCACTTTCGCATGCGGTCGCGACCCCGCCGAGGTTTCGGCCCGCCGTATGAAACGGCAGGCCACTACACAAAAGATCTACCCAAAGGCACTCCTCACAAGTTATCCCTACTGTCCCCCCTAGAGGGGAGACGGACTCGAAACAACAGAGGCGCGCGTGGGAACACGCACGCCGCCTCTCGGACCTGGTGCTGAACGGATGGCGGGCAGGCCCACAAAGCCCGCCACCCCCAGGTCAAACCTCAGGGTGGCTGGAGATCGTCTCGCGCCCTCCGGCGCCCGGCTCTGCGGTTGGGGAGAGGGTTCAAACGCTCCCTCTCCCGCTCCGCCGCCTCCTTGATGGAAATGACTTCCTCACAGAAGGAGGCGACGGCGTTCCACGACCTCTCACTCCGGACCATAGACTGAACTACGGCCGGGAGCGAGAGGGCAACCAATCCGACTGCCGCGATCAATTCACGGCGCTGCGATGCCCAGGCGGGGCAAACCGCCAAAGTGTGCAGCGCCGTGTCCTCAACAACATAGCGGCAGTCGCCGCAGTATGCTCGATGCCCTGTGAATATACGAAATCTAAAAGCCTATGATTCAGTTTAGTAGGTTTAAAAATAGTAATTTTGATACGAGTGGGACAGTGAGTGGGCAGTATTTGACTAATTATACATGTCATTGTGACACTTGTGCACAGAACACATAAACTCAAAGCTTATATTATATACTAACTCCACATGTGACAGTGACACTTGACTTGACAGTTGTAGGCAGTGGATTTGATTACCTACTTATGCCATCGTTCTTTCTCTTTATCTTGCAATTATTACATAGCGATGTTATATGTTGTATTACTACACTCGATTTATTAAGAATGTTACTAAACGGCACTATACCGTTACGATTTAAGCCAGTTGAATTTCACCATTTTAATTGGTTGTATGGTGTTACACCATGTTTCCCTGTGAATGCCTCTAAAATTAATATTATAAGTGATCCTAGAAAGTTTTACGATACCTTGTATGAGAGATTTCGACAAGCTAATCGTAGAATATCAATCGCAAGCCTCTATATAGGCACAGGATTTCTAGAAAAGAAACTATTAGAGGTTACTAAAGCAAATTTAGAAAAGCAAAAATGTTTAAAATTCAAAGTTCTTCTAGACTATCAACGCGGTACAAGAGGAGAAGTGAACTCGGTATCCTTGTTAAAAGAGTTTGTTGATGATATTCCTGAACAGTGTAGTGTTAATTTGTACCAGACCCCCAGATTGCAGGGCTCATGGTCTAAAGCTTTGCCTTCAAGATATAACGAGCTTGTAGGACTCCAGCACATGAAGTTGTATATAGCCGATGATTCAGTATTACTTAGTGGTGCTAATTTTTCCAATGACTACTTTCACCAAAGGCAAGATCGATATGTTGAAATTGAAGATCCATCATTGGCAAATTTTTATAGTGAACTGATAGGTATGATGACTGTGTAAGTTAGTATTATGTTTGTTTTTGTTTTGTTTTCTTTCGATATACTGTAAATGAAATTTATAAATTCATTCAACTACTGGTTATCTGCTTTCCCACAGTGGCTTAAATTTATAAATCATGGTTTGTTACATAATATTGACTTTTAATGTTTGTTTACTCCTTTTTTATGTTTTGTGTATTTGCTATAATTATTGTATTCATGGAAATTGTAGTATATCTTAAATATTTGTATTTAATACTATCTCATGTTGAAGTTTTAATAGCAATATTATATTTGGTCGTAACTAATATTGTCCATATTAATATATAAAAATGGGAACTTAACATTTCTTATACTACATTTTAGATGAAGTTAGCAGCTTTAGTAAGCATTGTGCTAAAAATGGAATTCAAGAAACACAGTTTACTTCAAAAGAAGTTCTTGTGCAAGAAATGAAGAACAGAATTAGTCTATTTATTGAAAGATGGAAGAACCAACAATTAACTAAATTGTCATCTGTGCAAGCTTGTGATGGTAAGTAATAATGAAAAATGCTTTATAATATAGATTGACTTTAATATACACAGATAACAACCATTTTTAGGCAAAGAGCCTTTTGGTTTAGTTATTCATAACTCTAAGTTTGCCTCACCAGAATGGTATTGAAGGTGATTAAAAAAAAATCTTAACTTTTTCAATAATACTATTGATTGAGGGTATAATACAGATGACATGTATATTAAAAAGTTTATCAGAAATGAGAACATACAAAGATCATAGTTAAGGTGAAAGTACACTACCCTATGGTATGCTCAAGCTTACAGGAACCAAATGTGAAATTGAGATATTTAGATATGATTTGTCAATCATTAAAATTTTCATTATATTTGTTGCTAGATCACACAGTGCAATAGCGGGTGTTGAATCAACAAACTATTAATGGTTAAATGTTGTTCAACATGTCAACTGTTAACCTCCTAAAAATCAACTATATATATGCAAATGAGTTTATGAATTTAACTAAACAAAATATTCATTTTTAAATGTAACACAGCTTCACTAGTTGTCTACTATAAGAGTCAAAGATATTTGATAAGCCTTAATCCCCAATATGTATACCAACTTTATTGAATTGTTGTTGACATACAAAGTAGTAAGTCTTGAATGTGGACTTGTTAACCATTCATAAACTTAAAGAAAACACCTCAATGAGTTTAATGTGTTACAATGCTTGTAGAAATTGGTTATCATGTTAACTGGTTGACAATTTCAACTTTTGAATCAACTAGAACTACAACTGCAACGGTAATATAATGTAACCATTAATAATTATTAATGGTTATGTTACCCTTGTCTATAAAAATATGTCTGAACTAGTCTATAAAGATATGTCTGTTGTTTTACAGATGCAAATAAAGACACTTGGGTATTTCCACTAGTGCAAATGGGTGAGTTTGGCATCACGCAAGATGAACAAGTAACCAGTAGAATTCTTGCCTCAGCTCCAGAGGGATCCTATATGCAGTTAGCTACTGGCTACTTTAATCTAACTGATCAGTATGCTAGAACATTGCTGGCAGATTGCAAGGCTAACATCAGTTTATTGATGGCTCATCCTAATGTAAGTTGTAATGTAATATAGTGATTAGTGTGTAACAGTAAGGTCTGGAGATATTTTAGCATTTTAGAGTATGTGTGATAAATGGCATCATGGAATCATTTTAGACATTTATACTCACTATTTTTAAATACTTTATGCTCTTGCTTATACCCAATTCTTATGATAGCTTATTATGATTACATGTTTTTACAGTGGTTCTAGGATTCACTGTACAAGTATATAATATTTACTTTACCTTATAAGTTATAACACCTTACACACTATATATTCTATCTGTAATTTTAATACATCTAAGGTTTCTTTAATCATTACATTACATTTTTATTTAAAAATAAATGTTTACATGTATTATTCCAAATATTGAGAAATTGCCTAATTAATACTTTAATGAATGTTTTTCTTATGACTACTAAAATTTAAATACTTAATTTATGTAGAGTTCATATTAATTGTATGTTATATATTTTTAGGCAAATGGCTTCTTGGGAGCAGCTGGTCCTGCTGGTGGAATACCTCATGCATATTCTTTAATTGCTAGCAAGTATGTTATTCAATGGTTTGAACTCATTTAATTTATGTTTCATCATGATTACAAGATTGTTATATTTCTATTATTTATGATTGTTATATAATATTACATTTTAACTAATATGGATACTGAACAGTGATAATAAATATTTAAATCACCCATCCCAAGATGGTAATGATTCTCAAATATTTTGATAGTGCTGCTTTGCATGAAGTCACGGTATCGAAAACCCAGTTCAGGCAAAGTATTTCTTCTAGGTTTTGTCTATAAAGAACTTTTCAGTAGGTGCACAGAGCACCCTATATTACATTGGACCTAAATCTATAGCTGGCACAAAGTATGAGTAAAATATAAAGAAATTGCTATTTTATTTCCTATGGCAAAAATTAAAAGAATATTATCCGGTCGTATACCGCCGGCTCGCATACCAGCCGGCAGATTTGTACCCGTCGTAGGCCGGTGGCTCGCATGCGAGTTAAACTCTTAAATATAAGAGCAGCAATAGCTCAGTGGGTAGACCAACAGACTGCAATGCAGAGGGTCTCGGGTTCTAACCCATGTCGCGCACATCGTGACTTTCGGAAGATATATGACTTTTAGAAATTATGTGCGTATTGATTGACAATTATCGCCTGCTCCAGGCTGCCATGAACATCTATGGCAGTCGTTATTAGGAAGTCAGTGCCCTATAATATCCTGACACTGGTCTAGCCTTAGGATATCGTTAGCCTTCGGGTTGCGGAGGTCAGATGGCAGCCGGTCCGTGTAAAAACTGATATCCAGTTAAATCCAACTAGACCAGAAAAGCCAACCCCAAGTGACTTGGGAATAATAAAGGCTAGGGTGAAGGAAGGACTCTTAAATATAAATCATAATTTGTGTTTTTACAGATTCTGGCAAAGGGTAATAGATTCCAATCAGACAAGTAGAGTTCAAATGTTGGAGTATGAGAGGCCTGGGTGGACATTCCATGCAAAGGGCTTATGGTAAATTTTAAACTTATTTTATGTGTCGTTTATCTGTTAATAAACACTACAATAAATTATTGTTAACAAGATAGTATAGTTTTAACAATCGTACTGCACAGGCAAAAATATTTTTAATGTCTATGCAAACAGGTAATTTTGTCATCTGTTTTTAAAAGTACGTACGAGTTTGAGTTAAACTTAAATTACAATCAATAGGCATAAAAAGTTCCTCAATGAAATCTAGAAGGTCACTACTAAAAGAACTGCTGAAGAAATGTATGTAATTAGTCGGTATAATTCAAATTTCAGGTACTATCCACCTGGAAGCAGAGTGCCATGGGCAACAATTATAGGTTCGGCGAATTTAGGAGAAAGATCAGTGAAGCGTGACCTCGAGGCGCAAGCTGCTATTTTCACCGTTTCGCCAGAATTACAGGTAATATACATGGAGAGTACAATAAGCAGGACGACTTTAGCATATTTCTTTGGCATAGCCTCGTGGCGCCCACGCACCTTTTGAGGAACCAAAATAAACAGGGCGACTCCACTAATAAAATATAAAAAATAATAAACTAACTAACCTTCAATTACAGCTCACGCGCTTTTCAGAAGCCCATATTAAAAAATACAGCACAGATTTTTGAAATTTCGCGTGTTAAAGAAATCATGTCATTCGATTCCTGCACGAAATATTAGGGAACAGTTTCCGGTATGTTACCATTGGCTATCACAATTGACAGACGTCATTTTTAAGAAAATGACCGGCGGTGTGGCTTACTCACGTACACGTGGTAAGTAAATCCTATTTTTTTATGATAATCCGTGACTGTCGAGTATGTTGTTATGCCAAAAGTTGCTAAATAATAGGTACTACTTAAGTGTAATTAATTAGTTTGTATTTTTTAGAGTTAAAATTCTGCGAAATCTTTTCTTGAAATAATATGCACTTTGTAAAGTCGGTTGGGCTGAAGCTAGTATTAAAAATATCAATTTTTTTTGGTTGTGGCTTTATGTTATGTTGGCTTGATGTTTTTTTGTTTCTGTTTTTGTTTTTTAGCCATATGATTTATCTCGCTCTATCAAACTCTTAGCTGGTGTACAAATCGCACAAAGTAGCACAAGGATTCCCTGCCAGACAAATTCTTCAACTGCGTGATTTCAAATTGGACGTCGGCGAAAGTTTGATCGAATGGTATACAGTTACAGATATAGACACAGATGGATACTCTGAAGAAGATGAAAACCAAAAGCAGACAAGAGGCAGAGGACGTCCCACAGTAGTCCAAGTTCCGTCTGAAAGAATGAGACGAAAGGGTGTCAGGCACCTACCGGAAATGGCAGATGTTCAACAACTGTGCAGACGATCAAACAAGATGAAGACTAATGTGAAGTGCCCTAAGAGCAATATATATTTATGCTTAACAAAAAAACAAAAATTGTTTTAGAGATTTTCACTTCTATACTACAAACAGATTGAAATAATGATTGTTATTATAAGAATTTAATGAGTAAAACCTAATACCTGTAACAGAAGACTGATTAGGGGAAAAACCTTGTAATTAAAGAAAGTTAAGGGTAGTCATTTAATTAAAAAAGAACTGAAATAAAAATATTAATCCTAAAAACAATGTATAATTTTACATTACTTAATAATTCCTTTTAGTCTAGTAATTGTGGCCCAGTAGCCTTTGTAAAGAACAAAAGATAGACAAATAATTTAAATTAAAATTGCATGCTAATATAATCATATCTATACCCAGAAAGTTTCACTTCAAACCGGTAACTCTAAAGGTGAGTATAGACTACAACATTTACTTGTAACAGAACAACGAGCCGCTCTATGATATGTTCTAGTGTATCATCCTCTTACGAACTAAACGTCGAGCACGCTGGCCTCTTTGTTACAAACCAACGAGCATATTGGTGTAACATTTCGTCGAGCGTATTGGTGTAACATTTCGTCGAGCCACGAGTGCGGGCGATGCGCGGTTGCGGGGTGACGCGGAGGGAGAGGGACGAAAGACGCACGCGGTCCGCGCGGTCGTTTAGTTGTTCAAGTTGACGCTGTGATTTTACACGTGCATTGCATTAGCTTGTTATTTATACTTATTATCTATTTTCTATTCAACTATGTCGTGGGATAGTGAAAAAACATTATTGTTTATTGAAAAATACAGGAATCATGTAATTTTATGGGATCCTAATCACGCTCAACATTACAATAAAATATTAAAAAACGACGCGTGGCAAGATATTGCTGCCGAAATGGAGATCTCTGCTGATGACTGCAGAAAAAAAATGACAAGCCTTCTAACTTCTCTTCGAAGAGAAAAAATGAAGATTGAAAAAAGTGTTGGCACTGGAAAAGGTTAGTGATGACAATAAATGCAAATATACATAGCACAGCAGATATATTCAGTTTGGATAAAATTATTACGTAAATGAAAAAGACGAATTTTATTTTAAATTGTTTTTTTTATTTACATTTACAGGAGCAGATGAAATTTACAAAAGTTCGTGGTTTGCGTACCAAAGCTTACAATTTATGCTGGATAGGAATAAACCACGTCCCGTTGATGATTCGGTGAGTTATTTTTTTTAAAGGTATTTCTATATTAAAATTTGTAAGTACCTATGCATATTGGTTTTGCCACTCCAACGCACCTTCTTGAGAACAGTATTCAGCAATTTCATCTCTCATTATTTTTGCAAAAGCACTTTCTGATAAGTTTCGATGTTGATTTGCAAGCGGAAGAAATGATGCATGGCCCTCGTTATAATCACTGGTATTATTGTCTTGTGAGATGTTTTCTTGTAAGCATATTCCTTCTGAATTCCTTCTAATGAAATTGTGCAAATGACATGTGCACTTTACAATCAATTTAGCTTTATCGGGGTTCAATAATATAGGCTTTCGCAAAACACGGAATACTGACGATAGTAGTCCAAACACATTCTCAACTACGCGCCGAGCTCTACAGAGTCGGTAATTGAACAATCTTTTAGTAGATCCTTTGGGATGCATTCCAGAGTAAACCTTCATCATATTTTGCATAAGAGGGAAAGCTTCATCGCCAATGAAATAATATGGCATTAACATTTGCCTACCTGGCAGTCTAGAGGGCTGTGGCAAATTCAATTATTCGTCTTGTAGTTTTTTATATAACATACTGTTATGGAATACTCCACCGTCTGATATTCGTCCTTGGCAACCTATATTAATGTAAATCATTTTATAATTTGCATCCACTACTGCCATAAGTACAATACTAAAAAACCCCTTATAATTATAAAATTCACTGCCACTTGCAGGTGGTGCTTGAATTACTATATGTTTTCCGTCAATAGCGCCTATACAATGGGAGAATTGCCATATTTTCTCATAACCTTCTGCCACTTGTAACCACTCCTCAGGTGAATTTGGCATCTGCAAAAAAAAATATATTTTATAATTTCAGGCTGATAACAAGACCGAGGAAAATCACATGCAGGCTACTACGGCTGATTGCGAGTCGCAGTCAGCACATCCTATAAAAAAGAAAAGGAAAATGGTTTCCAAAATCAATACAGATGACGACAAAAAAATGGAAATTGCATTTGATATATTGCAAAAAACCGCTATGAAAAGTGATTTTAATAATGACGAGTTAGCAAGTTACGGTCCTTTTATCGCCAATAAATTAAGAAAATATAATGAAGGGACCAAAAACTATGTGCAACATCTTATATCGAATATACTTTTTAGCGCTGATCAAGGAGAATTTAACTATCCCCGTGGATACAGTCAACACTATAGAGATAATTATGGGAACGAAACATCTCGAGGATATAATACAGCTTCAACATCAAATGAATCCTTTGTAAGTCAGAACCGATCCTGTGACTCAAATACAGACAGAGGCTACACTTCCTCTATCGAAGAGACTAGAGCAGCTGCAACTTCCAATGAAGTCCGAGGTCCGAGTCGAGCCGGTGAAGCAGATACAGACGGGGGCGATACTCAAGATAGCAGTAACTTTGATATGATGAGTCAGATCTCAGATTATTTGAATGATTTGAATTGATCTTAAATAAAGTATAATGATACTCACGTGAATGTTTTCTTTCAGTTCCTCTGTTATTGCTTCACATACTTCTGGAATTATCTTCCCAATACTATGTCTTGATATTCTAAAAAGATACTGTAAACTAACGAAGGAATCACCTGTAGCTAAATAACGTAAAGTTAATGCTAATCTCTCCTTCGCCGTAATTGAAACTCTGAATCGTGTATTTTGCTTTGATATTTTAACACCAATTGAATTCAATAAACTTTCAAAATCACTTTAAGATAGGGCAGTAAAGTTCTTATATTGACCACTTAATTCCTGCGATTTTAAGTCTAACAATAATTGCACACCTCCAAGAGTTTGTCTTCTATTGTAAATGTTCATTTGCCACCATCTTCTATTTCTATTTTTCTTTTTTCTTCTAATATAATTCATCAAGATAAACGCAGCACACGCAGCTTGTAGGTCCGACATTTCAAAAAAGAATGAACGCAAGGTACAACGAAATGTTGGTAAATGCACACTCGCTGTGAGCATTTACCCGTAACATAACGCCGAGCATTCGCAGGAACTTTACATTACATGGAAATGCTTTGGAAACTGAGCTTTTGCCTGTATTGTATCATTCGTAAGAACGTTACATTACACAGAAATGCTCCAGAAAATGTTGTAGTCTATACTCACCTTTTCACATACAATTTTCAACTCAAAACCTTGGGCGCATATGACTGACAATTATGTCCTATGAGAAGCACAGTCGGGTCATAGTTAAAAAAGAGCCAAAAAATGCCTGGGCGCCACGAGGCTATATGACATATCAATCAAACGCATAACTCACGGATTGCGTAATGACGCAATCCTTGCAATAGTGGGTACGAATCTCACACGGAGCAAAAGTTTGTGTGATCCACAAATGGTTGTTCCGAGCCTGGATGTTTTTGTGTCAGTTGTTTGAATGTTTGTAGAGTCTCCCGCCATACAGGAATTATTCTTAGTAGGGGAGTTGTCTTTTTTAATAGACAAATATTATATCCTTCGTCTATTAAGGCCTTGGTGGTTCCATCAGAAGTTGGTCGCACGTTTTATTACTCTACCACTTACAGATCTTAACTAAAACTATTTATTTTCTATTGATATCTGGAATAAAGGCCATATCCATAAGACATGACACTAAAAAGTAATTTTGAATTGGGGTTTATATTTATAATTATCATTTGGTTTACAGAAAAAGTTGCACGAAGAATCGCGACAATTGCACGAGTATGCTTCGGAGTGTAGCAACGAACTGCAGAAGCGACAGACACCGATGTGGGTACGCGCCACTGTCGGTCTGTTCAGAACTTACTTTTAACATATTATTTATTTAATAGATGTAACTATGCTACCATCACAAACATAAAGTGATTGTGATATCATTTGCAGTATAACTATAATGGTAATAGGTACAAGAGTAATGATAAAATGTACGAAATGTTTTTGTACTTACAAGAAGTTTAAGGGCTTGTACCACTACCTCCAAATAGCATTTATCTATAAGATAAAAGTCTCGCCATCTGTCTTCTTTAACCTAACATGAGTGAGACAGCATGCGATTTATCTTTCGGATAACTGTTACTTGTTAGTTGTGGGACTGACCATAAGAATTTTCTTTCATTATATATATATATATATATATATATGTCATATATTGTTATTAGATACGTCTTACTAAGGCTACATATTGCAACATTTGTTGTTATTATGGCAGCTATCACCCGAAGATCAGCATTGCCTCAACTCGAACCTTTTTAGAATACAATATAAGTATTTGTATGAAACTCTGATCTGCAACACTTACTAGTCAGCATCACGAGGATAAGCTCATGAACAGCATGTGATTTGTGGTTGTTACCGTCATGACGATTAAGATTAGTCATCGGCGCGACGTAATCGAAATAGCGTGAACCAGTAGTCGTGCTTAGTGCCGTCATTAAAAGGCCGTCATATAGCTTTAAAGGACGGCATTGAAAATTTATCTATACAAAGGATACTGTATGTTTTCATGGATAGCATGGTATAGTTTATTTAAAATTGCTTTCATTATAACTGTGTTAAAAACGTAACAGGAGTTCATCAAGGTAATATTTTATGCGAGGAATATTTAGTTTCAAAATTTCGAATTCTGGTAATTGTGTGATCCACTAGGATCGTGGTGAACTCTTTGGTTAATTACTATCGTTAAAAGGGAGGATGGGTATCTAATGAATTATAGCGTATTTTTTCGTCTTTGCCCCTTATGAAACGCAGTGATATCTCCATAAAGCTAAACAGACTAGAATTGTGAGTCACTTAGTACGTGTTCTTTAGTTGTTAATGAAACTTTCTAATTAACAATTTTAAGTGTATGTAACTGTCCACTGCGCTTAGTATATTTTTCTATTAAAATCTATGAATTGTACCCAATGTAATGACGACTTTAATATAGCTGGGTAATCTAGTTAACCACAGTATGATCTTAAATCGCCTTGAATCATAAAAAATATAAAATTATGAGAGCAGCGGGCACATTTTGCTTGGTGATCCTAGTGAACCAATCCAAAGTATTTGTATATCTCTTTACATAGCATTGTCATAACAATGATATTTTGTAATATCGTTTCTAAGAGATTCGGCTGCAATCAGACTAGACTGGAAAGTTACCAATACGATCCCTCCAGCTGTTTCTCTAGTGCTTGGTGGACTTTTTGTCTGGTATCACTTCAGACGATTATACCCAGCGCCTACAGGTTATTATGTGACTGCTTAATATTAACTAGTATTTATGTTTTCATTATAAATTTAAATAGTTTGTAGTTTAGAGTTTTACTTTAGGTGTAATGTACGTTGATATGCATTCTCGAAAAAAATTAAGTACAAAAACTACTATTATCCGATACCTATATTTCCAATTAATGTATTTAGATACTTATGCACAGTACGATGTAAGGAATCGTTAACAAGTTGATTTTTGTTTAAGGTGCGAGACATAGCGTTTGAAATTAGTTATTTATTAATATGAAACCTACAATATGATTTTACAGTATGTGTTCTATCATTGATTCTTGTTCATAATAAGCTGTTTAGTCATTTCTATAACTATGACGAGAATACAAACCAACATCTTGTATACAATAAATATGTATAATTAATTGTTAATAATAACTACTGACCAAAGCATGACACAAAAATGTTAGTTTAAATAAGTGCATGGTGTATGGTTGAACTATGTATTGTTAATTTTAATTTGTTATAATTTATGAAAGAAGTAATGAACTTGTTATAAATTATATATTTTGTTTTATTATTTAAGAGATCACGAAATAAAACGAAATAATTTAATAATTCTCATTATATTCACTCTTATTTTCATTTATATAATCACATAATCATAATTATTCCGATTCACACTTAAAATAATTTTAAAATAAATTAAACGAGAAAATATTCTGTTATAATTAATACAAAAACTCAGTCGTTTCCTGACATTATTTGATTAGAATTAAAGTATACGATCAAATTTACAATAATAGGAATCAGGCACATTATTAATAATAAAACTATTCACTAGTGAGTAGCAAGGACTTGTTAACAGTTGAATCGTAAATAGGAATCAGGACGAATGCGAGTGGCTAATGGAAATGGACGAAGTCACTTTAATAAACAATACTGGCATCATATTATGCAACATAATCATTCCAATAACATAAAAATAAACTCACTTTTGAGCATAATCATTACTGATTAAAAATAATCATTGCAATTGAGCAATTTGCACAAATACTTACATAACAATCATTAATGAGTTAGAATCAGTTATTGAGGCATACTTATAGTATTTGTTTAACAGTGAGCAATTTAATTAAAAATCTATTAAATATACTGATACTGTGACTGTATTCGTATTGAATCAAATTTGAAACAAGAAGTAAGGGATCTGCCGCTACTCGAGCGCGGATGCCGTTTATTCTAATCTTTGGTGTGCTGGCAGAACTGTGCGGCGGCCCACACGGGAACATATACTGCTGTGTCGCGGTAACGCCTTCAAACTATATCTACAGACGTCGACAGTAGGTACAAAAATAGTTCACCTATCCAATATAATTAAGACTACTTAACGATTAAGTATCGCGGGGAGACCCTCTTCAACGAAATATGAAAGTGGACAAAATTAATCTCAGTTAACATAAAAAAAATGACTCGGTAATGGCGCAATACGAGACGTATCGGGCACCGGCAGGCCTCCCCAAATTATAATACTACTTACAGCAAATCACACTAAGGTAAATTGACTAGGCGTGTTGTGATGAGTGGGTCGCTCCCGCCAGCGCCGGGCCGGGCCTCGACGGGAACTAACAGATCATGTACGGGATCAGGGCTGCGCTGCAGCGAGGCCCGGGCTGTCACGCGCCGGCTATGGGCGGCGGGTCGGGCGGCATGTAGTGCAGCTCGTCGCCGGGCGCGCTGCACACGTTGTACAGCACGGCGAACAGCGTGCACGCCGCGTACGCGCCCAGCGCCGCCCACCACAGCAGGCGCTCCCACAGGCGCTGCTGCGCGTGCTTCAGCACCAGCAGGCCGATGGTCAGCCCCGCCAGCGCGCCCGCCACGTGCGCCGCGTACGACACCGGCGGCGCCTCCTGCACACGTTCATCTTTACATTTATAAGGTTCCACCGAGTCGGGTGATTTGGTTTTGGGCTTTTCTTGAAATGAGAGAATTCCTAGTAGCAATAAGGACTCTGGAGCTGTTAAATACTAGTTAACTATATAAAAAAAATATTAACTAAATGCGACTGTTTCTGCCTGCCACTGTGGTTATGTATAGGTAAAAGCCTGGAGATGGTTATTTACAGTTGTTACAAAAAATAATGCATTATAAAACAGAGTAAGAAATGATACTGACCTTGGTATACCGCGCGTGGACCGCGAAGCCTACATCACATGAAGCAACAGCTAGTGCGGCAACGAGGCGCACGGCGCCGTAACGCATGGTGTGGAAGTTAAGCAGCGCGTTGGCGAGGTGCGCCGCCAGCAGCGCGTACACTCCACCCGACGCGCCCGCCAGGCACACGTCGGGGTCCAGGACGGACGCCGCCAGAGACCCGCCCAGCACACCCGCCAGGTACACCGCTGCGCACCGCACGGCCCCGTGCACCATCTCCAGAGGCAGCCCAACCTAACAACACATCACACTGTTATTTTTACTCGCTCGACTATCCCGTTATTTCTGCCACTTTATAAATCGATTAACATTTAACCTCAGGTTTTTAATCAAAAGCATTTTCCTTATACTTTATATAATAATATCATTGTAAAATAAATACCCACATAATAAATGCATCTTCAATAATATTGAGTGGGTACAGACGAAGTTTGTACCTACATTAAATATATGGAACAATTAAAATTTATGTTAATTAGTTGCGATGCATTAAATCTTTTACTTATGTTTTTAAGTGCACTACATAAGGCAAATGTAGTACCTACTTAATACATTTAATTTATTTATACCATACGAGAATTGAATCTCTGCTTGAAGTTACCTTGCTACGACTAAGATATTACATGTGTTTTTTAAAGAATTTCGCAAGAAATATCTTTGTGACCTACTATACCAGTTTTTACAGATGATCGAGATGACACGACAGTTTTATTATAAACGAAACATTTGTGATTCGTTTGATAGCTCATCATCCAATTGTAACAAAAATATCAAATTATCAGGTTTTCTGTCTAGAAATACTCAGTCCAAAGTTAAGAATTAAGCGATATTCCGCTTCTAAAAGCAGATAAAACTGATCTCTATGGCTGGTTCAGATTGATGACCCATCGGACTATGAGAGCGATTGAATAGATTACACCTGTGTTTGCACATACATTTGTATACGTAAACGTATAGTATCTCTCGCATAGATAGCCGTGCCCAAAATTCGGTCTGCAGAATATTATTATGCTGGAACTTACCGCAAGCTGTACCAGTAGATTGAACGCTAGATGCAGCCAGCCTGCATGTACAACACTGTATGTGAGGAATCGCCACAGCTCTCGTCTTCTGTCAGAACGGTACACGAGCGGAGAGTCCACGGGCACCGGACCAGCTGCTGCCGCCATGCCGCCTGTTCCCCAGGCGTACCATGCGAAGACTCCCAACTAGAAAAACGAGTGGTACTTTCGTTAAGCCTAGTTACATGACTAGAGACAAGTTTATATAGGCATGTGCATATTTTTTATGTGCTGTGACATAATGCGCCATATCTAATAGTAGGTAAACCGTGATTAACGTATAAAGCAGGTTGAGTGAACCACGTTTTAATTATGGTAGTATCAGGTCCCTTCAGCTAAGTAGCGAGGAATTAATGACTGGCAGTAGTTGGAGAGCCGAAATGGGGATCAGTGACGTTCTTTGGGAGAAGCCTATCTCCACCACTGGACTAGGCGCTATGTAGGTACACGCCAGATTGTATAGTACCTAATGCTATAGCTACTCAGATTTATGCATTGTATCGACGCTAATGAGAATTCTTATTTATAAATAAATACCTAATAAACCATGTGAATATTATTTTATATGTTAATGAATACATATTTCTTTGATATTATTTATTTAACACATTTAGAAGGTCATACAATAACTATTACATTATTAATATTTTAGAGCGATATTTACCAAACAAAATAAGGATGAATAAGTATAATTTGCGTAACTTGTGACGTTAACTGTGATATTATTCATACATAGGGAAAAACCGTTAGTAAGACAGCCGAGTGCGGTATAGCGGGGGCTCATCGCGGCATCGGCGTCGCAGACGGGTGTTATGTGCGGGCAGGGCACATGCGCGTGCGGCTGCCTCTAGGTGAATCAACGTGTGACGAGCGCGGAGCGGCGCGCACCGATTGTTATGATTCACGTAAACCGCTTGTTTGCACGGATGTGAAATCCGCTATTATAATTTTTAATTAACCGAAGTAACTGGAGCGGGGATTGAAGCGGCACTAGGCACGTAGAAAGTGATGACTTTGCACGCTCCTTTGGTACGGTAGTTAGATTAATGTCCATTACTAACGGTGCGGTTATATCATATCTGTATGTGAACATCGATATACATTCCTACTATAGTAGAATACTTTATAGTTTTATTTACCTCTAGTAAAGTGACACAGATGATGAAGAAGGGCGGTGGACAGCAAGTATACCGCTCTTGGTAGTATTTGCGGTCCCGCTCTTCCGGGAGCATCTCCATCGCTACTAGGTGCACCATCCTACGGCAACAAACACAAACACCAATTGTATAGTTAGTTTTAAATCATTATAAATGAATACTGAGAGAATATCTATCTATAGAATGTACAACTTGAGTACATAAATATTCTATACCAAAACACTTTTTATGACTAGTCTGGTCAGACAGGATATTTTTGAAGACTCGGCTGTAGGTACTGGATCATGTCGGTAAGATACTAAACAGTTACCTGTATTTTCAGTAACGGAATATATTTAGTTGATTTTATTTCGAAACCTTATTGGCAGCAATCACTCAATTGGCTTTCACTTCTTGTTCTTTATAAAAGCAATTTAATAACGTTTTTTATTGTACGATAGCACACCACATGTCAATGTGACACGTCAAGTGATCATAAAAAAATATTTTTAGCGGCGGCGATCGATACATAGACTTTTATTTAAACGGTTTTTTATGAATACATAACATTAGATAATTTAATTTCACTGTAAATTTTTATATGGATTGCATAAAGTTACATTTTACTGGTAATTTATAAGTTGAACATCGATAAAGGATTTATGTTTTCTGGAAGATGACAGACGAGTCACGGCATACTCGATTTATTTGAAAATTGTTTTGAAACAGTTACAGTGGGTTGTAAACATGTCTCTACGGTTTATTTAATGCATTTAATACTTATAAACTGCATTAGTGCATTTTCCTGTTCTATTAATAATAAGTAGTGCGTGTGTTGGCTAAGTGATGATAGGTACCTATGTTGGTGTAATGTGTTACCTGGCGAATAACGTGGGATCCTCGAGGAGTAGATGGAAGTCGTTCTCTGAGCTGACCTCACGGTCGCGTTGGTGTACCGCACATCTATAGCTGCGTGTGCGCTTGCCGCTCATCTGTAACAACCGACAAATAAACTGTAAGTAATATAAGTGCCTATCGATTGATACCAGCTCTCGTAAAGCTTTCAACATTTTTAATACACACCTACATACTGCATACAGTGATAAACACCATCGATTTCAGCGGTGGTTTTCTTATTCTACGTAGCTACTCATATTAGCTTTTATCTATAGTATAGGTAAGTACGTATAAGGATTTTCTCGAAAATTATTATTATAGAAATGTTGAACTGTAATGAAGATTCAATTCCTATTTACGTAAATACCGAAACAACTAGATTAAACGTTTGAATCTTATTGTTTTGATCCGACTGTTCGGGATTCAGCTAAATCTGATAATGCGTATTTACGATAGCGCCCCTCCGTATACATACAGGCATGAATGTATCTTATTGGTTTAGTTTTAATTAACCCTGTTTATGTTTTAATCTGTTCCCGGAAAGACAATAAAACATAACGCGTGTTTCCCTCGCACAGTCACACTCAGTTAATTCCCTAACGTGGCATTTTCGTTAAGGTTCAATATGCATCGTTTATTTATTTACTTGCAGTCATTTCGGGGATCAGACAGTTTAATCATCAAGATTCTGATTTCGTTTAGTTTTAGTGGTCTCTGAGTATCTTTAGAATTATACTGTTTCATTTAAATACAAGTATCAGAAATTTAACAGCCCCTAGGAAAGTCAGACAATTTTCTTTAATCGGTTAGGTAAACTCTAAATTAGTTTTCAATTGCGTATTTCTGATATATCTGCATAGCTGTTACCGTCATTGTGTCATTGTCTTACAACACGTTGACGTAATTTGGTAAGTGGTATAATTCTACATGTATGAATAATTTATTTCAAAGGTCTGCTGCTTACCAGTTAACCAGTTTTATGTATTTTGATAGATATGTAGATAGTTCGAACCACTAGGAAGGATGCAGGGTACATTTAAAGAACTACAACAATGTCGCGCCTAATAGATAGTAGAAAATATTTCCAATAATTTGATAAAAGTGATACACCAGTCTACTAATAGCTGCATACGCAAACAAGACCTTTTAAAAAGACCAAGCAGTAAGCACGTATTTGGAAGTGGTCTATCGAATTTGGTCTCCATAAAGATTTTGCAAGTTTTACTAGAAATCAAGTGACAATTAACATAATATTGATTGCATTTTTTTTATACAACTTCGGTTGCAAACTATCATACGCCCACCTGATGGTAAGTGGTCACCGTAGCCTATGGACGCCTGCAACACCAGAGGCATACTTGCGCGTTGCCGACCCTTTAGGAAAGGGAAGGAGAAGGAGCGGGAATGGGGGAAATGGGGTGATTGGGCCTCCGGTACTCTTACTCACCGAACGAAACACAACAGTAGGAATACTGGTATTTCACGTCGATATTCTGTAAGAGGGTAGTCCTTCCCCGATCGAGCCGGCCTATTCATGTTGAAATCAGCGAGGCTCTACTACTCAAAATATTTTACTCAAATACTCAATAAATAATATAAACGATATTTGTTAAAAATGTGGTCGAGACAAATTACGAGTAAGTATATTTAAATTAACGGTGATCTACAGAGGTATAAATCAATAATCCAGTCTGAGAAAATCTTTTTAGAGTATGAAAATGTAAATGCATTTAAAGAAACGTGTGAGAACTTCCTCTTTACAATGGCGAGGGTGTATTTATGTGTCGCGGCGCTGGCGGCTGGCTCGCGGCCAGCGCTTATCGACCCCGCTGCCCTGTCTAACCCCCGCGCGCCGCCCTTGAGACACCTAATATGTTAAGCTACATTTTAAATATGTCACCAAATATGCATCCACTTATCAAAACACAACTGGAACGATTTGCAGGCAACTTTGTTTATGTGTAGGTATACTGCATTCCTTCCGTACTTAGTCCTGATGCCTTTTTTTTGTATGTTCTCCTCTCAACTAGGCTTGAACTAGGCTTCAATCTACAAGTAGCTATTTCAAACTTGTCGTCACAGAGGAAAAACATTTCGGCGTACTACTGATCTATTTCATTATTTTTTATGTTCAGTTTCTTTTCACGCTGTTTTGCCATCCGGAAAGTTAAGTTAATTAAATAATATGAATGTCCCTAGTGTCAAGTGAACGCCATCATACATTGTGTATAGTAGCCAATTTTATACCAAATTCTTGGTCGAAGCTTTGTAAGTACACTTAGCTATTTCCCACGTTAGCGGCCTATCTCGGCACATAAAGCATTCAGAATAAATCAACGTAGTGTTTCAACTAGAAGATGGTAAGAAGATGTGCGAGAGCGGTGCAGCGGCTGCGGTGTGGCGGCGCGGCGGTGTGGCGGCCGACCCGTACGGGTGGGCGGTGGTCCGCCGGTGAACGACTGGTCGCGATACCAGACAGCCGCATTGTCTCTGCAGTCGTTCAACTCAGTTTCCCACGAGACTGCGAATTGTCCAATGCCAAAACCCAAATACAAATAGCCTAGACGCGTCGCAGACACAGCTAAATCTGTCTCGGCAACAGCGTCAGGAGACTGTGCGTGTAAGATTGTCCGCAGTCATTGTCATGATAGCGTTACGCTTTTAAACTCGTCATGCCGATTTAATGGTATCCATAAAATGTGTTACTTTGAGGAAGTCAGCTTACTGTGAAGAAAACGGGTGGAACGGATAAATATTTAGATAGATCTGATATTTACGCAAATAAATATTCTGTATTCGGAAGAATATGATAGGCTATCTTAAGTGACTGCTAATGTATCAATTAGGTATCAATCTGCGGTTACATGACTTGTAATCTGATTGTCATTTCATCAATGTAGAATATTGAAGGAATAAACCGTACTAGGATTTACAAATCTTGATCCTGTGAGTCAGTCAGGTATTAATGTATTATAAAATTATTAATTGTTACATAGAAAAAGTTTTACAAATGTAATAGTTTTCACGTAGCGACTTGGGCGCCAATGGGCGCAGTGGCGGAGTGGAGCGGCGCGGCGTGGGCGCCGCGTGACTCACGCCGACATCCGACACGTCCGATCCGTATCCGGAACCACTAACTAGGCAACTATTGCCGTTGCCAGTCAAACGAGCGCACGAGCCTACGCGACACAATACTCATTTCAATAGCAAGATTACCATACAACTACATATAAATAGTTACATATATTTGTAATGACATGTATTACACACAGGTACTGCATTTGTGAATTTGCACATGATAACTTAAATTGTAATGAGATCCTGGCAAAACTAACGATTTAATTATGATGTTAGAGGTTTCAGACTGTTTAAAAATATGCAACAATGTCAGAACTTGTATCTTATTAACCATAGTGGGCTCATTCATATGAATCAAAACACCTAGCTATAGGTGCAGATTTATTAGACGGTGACTTATGGACTCCTACGCTGCATAGAATTATTGTGGCTTTATGAATGGAACTATAATTGATTTTCTTGTATAGTTCAATCACTCGTATTATGTGTCATGTACGCCTGATAAATATTTATAATTTGTGACACGAATAACAAAATATCAGCATATAGTCCTAAAAATATTGATAAGTCGGTGACGATGTAAAGCATGTATCTGAAATACTATAGTGATTAACTAAGATAAAGATTTTGCATTCTGATGATATTAAATAAATATGTTATTTTCAAAGATAGCTAATATAAGTCAAAATTTTAGAAATCTAAATAAGATCACTTTGTCACTTAACTTAACCGGTTAAAATATATTGCAGGCAATATAGAAGATTAAAAGGGTTTTTAAACTAACTCCTAATTAGGTTTTCTTATAAAATTCTTAACAAGATAATAAATAAATAAATCTCAGCATATCGATGTCTTGCTCTTTGTGCTTTCTTTGCAAATAATGACTTCTTTAACTCAATTACAGACATAAGATAGGGTTTTTTTTATCTAAATCTAGCATATTAATGTAAGATTTGGTATGGTAGAGCGATGTGCCGGGCACGTGAACTCTGGGAGCGTTCCCACGCACCCACCTCCGCACCATTATGTTCTAATCTCTTGTAGTCTCTTTCCATTATTACGAAGCCGTGAAAGTACGCTATTCGTTTTGCAAGTGGGAAGGGTAATAAATAGACATTGCGGAATTTGACTGTATGAAAAGCTTATGTATATTTATAATAGGTAAACTTAAAAAGCCTTTAAATATTTTATACAGCTATTTCAACAAGATGTGCTTTAAAACTTAAGCCACGTGTATCTACTTAAAATATTATAGATATGTGGTATATATGGGGTAACATAAATTGGTTCTAGCGGTGACTGGCACCATGCCCGGCCCGGTGCGCACCCGCGATTTCCTGTCGGAACTTCCGGTCGCTGGCGGTAGGTACTAAGTACGTATGTACTTACCGCCGTACATTTTGGTATTGTTTGAATAAATTAATCGATATCTATTTTCTTAATTATTAGTCAATTGATATTGAGTTAAAATTATGTTGTCATTTTCATATTATATCTATTAATAAGTTTATGCCCTTGAATATACAGTACAACGCTCTCACTGATCCTTGTCGCAACATGTTCATACCTGTCATCGCTGCTGACCTACTGTCTGGTATTTACTATTATTATTAAAATATTTGTATTCATCTTTAGGGAACTCGTGAACTATTTAAATACATAATAAGATATGACAAAAAATCAGAGATCAGGTTAATTTAGAGACAAAAGAAAAATGTTATTGCGTAATCATCTTAATCTATCACATGTAATACCAATCTGGTAATTCAACTATGTAAATTTAAGTGATGAAATCGATCCGACAATGAGTCAGAAGTCTATATTATTATGTATATCATCATGTATAATACTAATGAGGTTTACTATTTTACTGGTAATTATTTTATTATTTGGAGATTACCTCTCAACATTGGATGATTACAACTTAAACTGACATCAGTAATTTTTAACATCATGTCCAGGCGTGACAAACCGTACTTTACTTGATAAAGTACTTATGTACCTATAGCCGTCGGTACCGTTTGTAATCAACATTTATAATTTTTGGTTTATGGTGTGCATATTTGTACTAATAGTAGTAGGGGCTTATATTTTAACTAATAAATCTTAAATTTACTACATTAATTAACCAAATGTTATATTAAAAATAAAACCCTACTTTCTATACCAAAACTGATTGTTATTATAGGAAATCTTGATATGTTCGTATGTGGTGTTGCTAGTTGCTACACACTTTGTTTCACAATTTGATTAGTTCAGTGTATTATTGATTTCGCGCTACTAATTTTATTTCAAAGACCTCGCTGTTTGTAAATGGTTGTATAGATGCGGTAGTGCATTTACAAATATTTCCACGGCTTTTAACATTATAAGTATACATACACAATATAAAGATTTAAGAAGTAATAATATTAATACACGATGCCATGTGTAACCCAACGTGCAAATATAAAATTGTCATTATCTATCGTTTCTGTTTATAAAACACAATTATTAAATGTCATTTTTCCATTATTATAATACTTATTACAAATATTATAATTAGGTAAATAAATTAATAGCCTGCGAAATTATTATATTATAAGTTATACCTTATTGTTAAAATTCACAAGATTCGTTACAATTTCTTTTGTAGCTTTTCTATTTATCCGATAATCGTGCGACACTGATCATTTCAAATAAAATGTAACGGAGAAATGTAATTTTTGATCACGATTCTGAAATCGCTTAATTTAGGTTATACATTTCTCAGGTCTTTAAATATTGTAATAGATACCTGTAGTTTATTGATTGATTACGGTAAAGATAAAATTGATTATTATACAGCAATACATATGATATCACATGAGAAATCACTAATTAGTTAAAACCTTGTTAACAAAATATCGGGTTTACTTAACAGATTTTTAGAAATGTAATAATCAAGACTATGTATTTATTGCAAAAGTCGCGCCCACAATGCGTGCGTAGGTAGATACTAGGTACCCACGGTGTCTATTGCCAAATATATTTGTCGATAAGTTGTGCTGATTCGACTACATACACTTTATTTATTTCTTTTGGGATCATCATTTATGTCGGTGATTATTTATATAAAGCAAATCTTAAAAGCAAGCTAACTTAAATAGAAATAGATAATATCTATGTACTTTTACTGTGTACAATAAAAGATTCGGGCTGCAGAAAAAGGCTATACCTAAAGCTTTTAAGTTTTATAGGTATACATATAAGTATTACATACTTACTCAAATTACTATATTATTCAAAACAATTTCATCGTAATTGGCTCCAAACCTAGGAAATCAGTTTTTTTTGGAATTCGTTTAATTTATTCAAAGTAAAGAATACGTCCAAATAATTTTGTTATATTGACATTTATGGATCAAATGATCAAAACTTTATAGTCGGTGTATATCATCATCGACAAAATCTTGATTTCTTAAATCATTAGTAAAATGCATATGTATTCAATTTGATTAATTTATTGACAATAATTTAACAATTTTGCAATTAATTATGTCATCGCGGGCGGAGTAACCAAGTGTGCACATACAGAACCGATAATATTAAAATTTAATGAATTAAATATTGTAAACATAACCTCTAACGAATTGGCGTGATACCTATATCATACTTATCTGATTAATCATAGATACGCAGTGATAATTGAAACATATTATTTAATATAAATTTATTAGGGATTAGTTATTTTATTAATTAGCAATTTCTTGTAAACTTACCCATCATTTAGTCGATGTACTGAATTCCCACTATAAAACATTAATTTCTTCTTTTTGTAAAAAGAAAATGATTTCACAACACTTAAAGTCACTGAGTCTTTTTATTTGCGAGGTAGAATTGTTTATTTTGTATATATTGCGATAACGTTATATAGACGCGTGCGAAATCAGCTGAGTTTAGAGCGCGCAGCGACACAAACTACTCTCATCAACGCTCCCTACAGACTGACGTTTCGTTCCGTAGTTGTTGCGTTTCGTTTTCGTCCGGTTGTCGAATGAACAGACGATTTTTTTTTGCTGTTTGGGCTCAGAGGTGGTGGCTAGGTAGGTATAGATAGCATTGTCGTATTTTTAAAAGGGTGGTTTTTATTGACGCATATACTTTTTCGTTTATTATAATTATAGTCGGTGCGTTTTTCTTCCGGTAGCAGTAGGTCGAATAACATAATGTTTGAACTAGCTATAACTGCAACATAAGTCAATGAAACTATGACTAGGTAGGTATCTAATCTATTTGAGTAGTTACCTATGTAATTAGGAACGATGTTGATTATTATATAACATACCTACAATAAAATAGGAGAGTAGGTACACATTGAACTTTTTGAAGTGCAAAATGTATCTACCCATTATACCAACATAGCTTCTTCTTAAATGTTATAGAATCTTTAACATGTATAATACAGACAGTCCTATACCGAATCGCTTTAATATCCATGCAGTTTAATTCATGGACATCATAGGTAACTTGTGACTAACTTGTTAGGCGAAACTTATGTAATTATAATGATTATCCATTACCTGTTGTAATTGATAATTGTTAAATGAATCCAAACAGTTACTACAGCAGTTTGATGTCTATTTTACATTCTTTATCGTTTGATTACCTGTCTTTCGGTCCCCTATACCTCATACGTCATTACAGACAAGCTAAAATAAATATAATTAAACTATACGAAACTGTTTAAATTAACAGGCACCTTAAAACTTACCTACCTATTGGAAGTAATTTTAACGGGCAATATATATAAATGGTGTTTCGTTGTGTAATTCAGTAGGTACACCTGTTATCCAAATGTAAACTGTCATTTTTGTGATTAGTTGATTACAATAGTTTTATGTACAGGTACTTGATAATACATTCCAGCTGTTTCGTTTATTGTTAATTTATTACTTTAGTGCTTAGTTTAAAATCCAAAACATCTGTGTACTGTGTACTGTAACTAAGTCTTTTTTTGTCGCATACCCCTCTGCCGTACCGGGTTAAAAGAGAAAGATGTTAAAATTATGGTAATAGACCTCCTGGAATACCGACTAAACCTACCACGGTGTTCCTCGATAAAACCACTATCGACGCGGCCGCGCGAATCACTTGCACATGCGGTCGCGACCCGTGACTGTAACTAAGTCTGGTCTGACAATGATTAATGGAAGATTTCTAATAACAATAGGCTAAAAATAAAATATTCCCTATTTTAATAATTTTTTATTTTTATTTAACAGTTACATTTTTGCGAAATCGCCATTTCGAAAAAATTAAAAGTGTACCTAAATATACTTACTTCATTAGTGTAATAAAAGTACACTAATTAAGTAATAGTACAGTTCCTGGCCCTTAAATAATTAACAAAAGGTCATGTGCGATAAGAACTTTTATAATTATTGGCCAAATTTATTATTTAATGTTATAATAACACTAGATTTTGCCCGTGGCTTGGGTCGCGTAAATGTAGATTAGGTTAGGTTAGTAACAGTACTTTTTTATGGATGAAAGGTACCTTATGTCCTTTTCTGTTCCCCTGACAATGTGTATAAGAAATTTCATGATGATCGGTCTAGTAGTTAATGCGTGAAAGCGTTACAAACGAACAAGCTTACATTCGCATTTATAATTTCAGTTTACAATTTACAATTTCAGATCTTTCAATTTCAGTTTCAGTTTTCAATTAATAGGATTAATGAGTTATCACTACCGCGTCTTAGAAAATTTAAATAGTAAATCTGTTATCATGCGAACGGAAATTCATACTTCAATTACCACTAGTTTCTTTCTCGATTTCATCATACTCTTTAGAAGTTTATAGTTTAGTCAATTGAGCCAGATAACTGTATAAAGGATAATCTCTATTAAATACTTAAGCAGTTTAATTTAAACTTGGGTTTACAAGCCATTACTGAAAAAGTCTTGATGGACTGATAACAAAAGTAATAAGGCATAGGAATTAATTATTTTCCACTTTAGTTTGGGAACCAAAGTTAGATAATCTTTCATTACACCTTACGACATAATAATAGATTAAGTCAGCACAGTAAATAAAAAAAACAAAGCAGATGGTTGTTAAAGGTCCCGAGTGCCGTCATAATGACATTTCACGCTTATTGGGCCCGACTGAAAGTTTACGGCCTATACGTCAACACATGGACTGATGCCGGTATCAGCAACAATGGCAGGTGGACGTTCCGCGTCAGCGGGGATCTGCTAATTTGCCCAATATTTATTCGCAAGATGCCGCCGACACAAATCGAGGGTTATTAAGGCGCCGAGAGCGGTGCCTTTGATTAGTGCTTACAAGTATCTTTGTTATTTAATTACTTATCGTTTTTGAACTGATACGTGTTTATAAGTATTATACTTATTTAGGTGTTATATTACGATTTACATTACTAAGTAATTTAATATAATTGTCTGTGGATCTCAATTAAAACTGAATCATAAAAGACGACGACATCATTAAAGTCTGTAAGAGTGACCTTAGACATAGCAAGTAATGCATAAATGGTAGATAGAAGTAGAATATTAGTAACAGACCGTAATGTGAGTTTGTTAATAGGTGTCTAATGTGTATAAGTCATTATTCAGACTTAACATGTAAATAATCGTGTTGATATAAAGTATATACATCAAGTTTGCATTAAGTCTCTAACTTCAACGTTTTAAGTAGATACACATCACATCAGTTAACGACCACAGCATATGGTGAGCCAGACAACTGCGGCTGTCGTATTATCAAAAATTTGTTAATTTCACTCAAAACAGCTAGTCATCCCGCCTGCTACCTACCACGTTTTGTTCCCCTCGTACAATCGCGTCCCTACTATTATAAAACATACCTTTGCGTAAATGGCAGATTAAAAATTAAACTAGTCAACTTTTCACATACTTACCAATTTAAAATTTTCACACATGTATGAGAAAAGAAAAATAAATGTACTATTCTGGTTCAAGCTGCGATACAAGTGATGCAACGATTTTACGTTTCCTATATTTGAAAAGCTCCTTTTCTGTATGTTTGTTTAGGCAAGTACACCTCGAAGCTTGTATGCATATCATATTCCGAGGATATGAATAAATAGGTATCTGTGTGAGTTAACAACGTGATTGCATTTTGTAATGTGGTGCAATATATATTTACCGTTTAAAAAAAAAGAATTGTTACTATTATGTGGTGTAATATTAAGATAATGTTTTGCAATAATAAAGTACATAGAAAATAATCAAAAACGCTTGAATTGTACAGCGATACTTACGAATATAATTATTCATGTTGATTATATTAATTATATTATAGACACTAACTTAAGTTTGCACGGCAGTTGAGGCTAGCTGATGAAAGACTAGCTGACCCACGTAACTTCGTCTGCTTCACATAAGAAAATTTCTCCGTTTTTGTAACATTTTCCATTTATGCTCCGCTCCTATTGGTCGTAGCGTGATGTTATATAGCCTATAGCCTTCCTCGATAAATGGGCTATCCAACACTAAAATAATTTTCAATTCGTACCAGTAGTTCCGGAGATTAGCGCGTTCAACCAAACAAACAAACAAACTCTTCAGCTTTATAATATTAGTATTTATTTATAAATTACCTGTAACATATAGGTAGGTGGAGGATTGTGTACACTTTATCACACGTGTATCAAGACCTCAACAAAGTAATATATAACATTTATATCATATTCTCTGTAGTCAAGGTATATTAATGGCTGATATTACATTTTAAAGTGTAAGTATGTGTTAGGTTTAGCATAGAAGAATGTGTGTATAATTTGACATTTAAACATAAATGGTTGGCGAAAGCGCAGGTGCTGTACAAGCGGGCAGTATTTAAAGAGGGCCCGGACGCGGCACCGGCGCGGCGCGGGCGTCCGGGAGGATAGCCACCTTTCATATTACGTATTACCGGCCGGTCTCATAATTTGTACAAATCGATTTAGATCGGGCGGCACGTTTGTTCCATGATTTAGTAGCACAGACAAATTGGGCCTTCCACATCGAACCGTGATCGATACACTGCGTAAGCACACGTAATGTGGATGTTGAAGCGGTTACCAATTACAAGGACTTGAAAGTAAACGATCCGTAATTTCGTTCATTCAATCTGGCGCACTCAATTATTAAAGTCATCGTGAAGAATGCACCCGTATTCTCGTACACAGCTCATAGTTTTAAACGGATATTTTTAACATAATTACAACGATCTGTGTTTTTCTTTTGTGTACCTACACAAAAGAAAACATATCTATATTGTTGCTTTAGAATTGAGTCATTAATACATATTAAATAACAGGTATTAATGCGATCATGTCTTTACGTATAGATACAACACATTATATTCAATCTGGTCGAAACGTCAAACGTTTCAAAAAGGTACTTATATACATACATAAACTGAACGCGTTTGTCTCTATCTGTTACATACAACATGTCACAGATATAACGCACAACCTCAAACACCCCAATTAGATTATTAAATCATAATAATAATATAATCATTAAAATTTTATTTTTATGTACTTAAATATTTTAATTTAACGAAAGAGTTCTCCTTATTGTAGCAGCGATAGCTCAGTGGGGAGAGCAACAGACTGCAATGCAGAGGGTCTCGGGTTCGAACCCACGTCGCGCACCTTTGACTTTCGGAAGTTATATGACTTTTAGATATTATGTGCGTATTGATTGACAATTATCGCCTGCTCCGTGCCTCGGAGAGCACGTTAAGCCGTTGGTCCCGGCTGCCATGAACATCTATGGCAGTCGTTATTGGGAAAGCCAGTACCCTCTAATATCCTGACACTGGTCTAGCCTTAGGGTATCGTTAGCTTTCGGGTTGCGGAGGTCAGGTGGCAACCGCTCCGTGTAAAAACTGATATCCAGTCAGTTCCGGTTAGACTAGAAAAGCCGACCCCAAGTGACTTGGGAATAATAAAGGCTAAGGGAGAAGAAGAGTGCTCCTTATTGTGCGCGGATAGTATGGGTATATTACAATAAATCTAACATTATTGCCTTTATTGCATCAAAAACCTTATTGCCTTGAATTATGATACATTTTCGTTTATTTCAGCTGTTTTATAAATGGGTGACTATAATTTAATTAGTTTTAATTATTTTAGGGATCAAAAATTACCTATATTAAAAATTGCTGGAATTGATTCAGTAGCTGATTTTAAACAAACTACTTTCAGGATGTGCGTTTATTATGTTATGTTGTATATAAGCGTTATTACTATCATTAACGGTTTATTCATTTTGACATTAACATTTAAACATTTTTTATTGCTAAGTTGGTAAATGATATGTACCTACACATAGCTTTTACACGATATACCATTATGTCAAAGACTGTACTTCTAACTGCCCACGACTATTAACTATTGCCGTTAAGAGAAATATGCATACAGTCTTATGCCTAGGTATATCTTCAAGTAGGTAGACAGCAGGGCTGTATTAAGTACACTCGAACTTTGCTAGTTATCGATTTGGTTTTCACGTACTATTATAGTCGAGCCCACTACCTATTATCAGGCACAGAATTTGCTACTAAGAATTTTTAATAGAAAATGCCAATAATGCTTTGCTCAACCCGGGAATCGAATCGGAGACATCAGGCACAGCAGTAACTTTCACTACCACTGCGCTGCTGAAGCAGTCACAATACAGAAAAACAAATACACTTATGCTGGACATAGGGATCGAATCCTGGATATAACCAGTTGCGCTTACGCTCATACTTACGCCACAGAAGCGATTATCATGTTTCTGTTTTCAATATTTATGATTCAATAGCTATACAGTAACCGGTTTCAAGGACTTGAATCAGTTTTTCGTAGAATTATTAACTATGTTTCTTGGAAACAGAAATTAGGGCGTCACTTACAAATGCCATTGAATCATGATCTGCTAAAGAATGATACAAATTGACTAACTCTTCGGTACACTAAGATATGTTTTGGCGCTTCGTACATCACACTGCCCGTGATTCACTTGCAGAATTGAGATGAATCATATATTACAGTGAGTTATGTCCCCGCGTTGTAAAACATATGAGTCAAAAGTGCACGTTGTCTAACATTATACAACATACATGTATTTATATAGCGCGAGGCAGCGACCGGCCTTGTAAACATCGCTGAAATATTTACTAGGATGTGTTGTAAGGAATTCACTACGAAATAAGTCGGTTGTCGAATACGAATACTTAATGTCGGTCAATAGGTTAGTGCGTTTCGAGTCGTGCTGTAGAAGTGTATGGAAACTAATAAGTGATTTTTCATTTGTCAAGTCTTAGAATTCCAGACATAATAAATATGTCTGGTCATCGGTGAGCCCCTGCGACTCGATAGCTTTAATAGATTCTACAAAGTATAGCCTGTTTTGATAACCTTTATGCTTACAGACTTTTTCCTGTCAAAAATGTGACATTGGAAATCAAAGATATTGTAAATAACTTTGTTGGAAATCATAATAAGTACCTACCATCTTTTACAAATTCAACTTGAAAATAGGGAATAAAATGTTAATATGTACATAAGTATTAAAATACAAAAAAATATTGATGACGATAATTAATTTCTTTCGCGTTTTCTAAGCTTCGACAAACCAAAAAGGTCAATCAGTTATAAACTTATACATTTTTTAAACTTTGTTCTTATTTACTTAAATGCCTAATTAGTAATCTTACTAATTAGGCATTTAGTATTTAGTAGGTAATTTTAATTACTCAGCATATCTATCCTGAGTAATTAAAATTACCTACTATGGTTACGGCACTGTCTTCCGTCCGTGCGGATTACCGCACGGGAAAAAAAAATGTGTTCCATACATCGCTGTTTGACATTATGTTTGGATTTTTGTGACTTAGATTTTCTACAGAATGATAAACAATTATAGATAAACCTTAATGTGGGAGCTGTCATTTAAAAGTTATTTATTTAGCCATATGTATTATACGTATGGCTTCATGGCGCAGCAGTAGTAGGTACATATATGCGACTGCGGGTTCGATTACGGGTTGGGCAAAAAGTTGTTGGATTTTTCTGTTAATCTCAGTAGTCTGTAGTATTAGTGTTCACTCGCCGCTTATTACGTGGTACCTATAACCATAGCTGGAGAAATGTGGGTGTGACGAGAAGCTATGTATGTATACATATATGTATATAGCGAGTGTTACCATTAGGGTTGCCAACCGTACTTTATAATAAAGTGCCTATTGTACGTTATTTCGGATAAATGTATAAAGCACGTGAAAATACTTTATTTTAAACCTATTTTAACTTTTACAGGTTTTTTTTTAAATGTTTACTTGAAACAACGCTATAGAGATTCCCTAAATTGAATAAAATCAATTGTTTATCTATCTTAATATTATTATTATTATAACGATCCGGTTACGACGTTCCTTGATAATAAACATTTGTTAGATGTCACTAGCATCAACAAGAAAATAGTAAAAAAAAGGCAGGTTAAATAAATAATACCTTATTTTCAGACCACACACTTAATTTAAGGTCTACTCTATTCGTTCAAAATAAAGGTGGCAACCCTAGTTACCATAGACTATAGCATTAGCAACTTAGATAGTTCTTGAAGTAATTAATAGTATGAGTAATACAATAATATTTACATATTTCAAGATACATCATATATTGCGGAATTACAAATATTGAGCTCGTGTAGCTTACTTTATACAACCTTCTTACTTACATACTTTACTTCTAAAAGTAAAACTTTTTGTCATAAAACGGGCAATTTGGTTGGAGACAACTTGCATTGGTGTTGGCATTTCCAAATACATGCTCATGTTAGTAGCTTGCTTGTCATTAGTGCAATGGGTGCGAATTAAAACTACGACCAAGTCGTAACCATAGAATTGGGAACTTGGGACCTTGGGGCACACTACAGTGTTATCATACAATTTTATGCGCTTATCAAAAGACGTAAAAATATCTGTTTAATAATTATATCGTGAAAATTGTATCATGACGCTTTAAATAAATATTTCATTATAGCTTTCAAGCCATATTTCCTCTTATTTTTATATGTTATTAATATTTGGTTTCAACAATTCTGATTAATTTTTGTCATAGTATCGTTTTTTTTATTACTTATGGATAAGATCGTGAGGCAACCGGTTCGATTCCCAGGTCAATCGAAATAGTTTGGGTAAAATATAAAGGTGCCAATGGACAGTAATAGGAAATCGTCCTAAAACATTGCTGGCTTATTGTGGATTAGGCTAATACACCGCTGTATACCCATATATAAGATTTTAAGATTAATGAAATCACTAGTACCATTTTCTATAATATAATCAAGCTTATGCGAAGGCTTTTAAAGCGATATTTTGTTATACATCGTAGGTATCGTAGATTTTTGGGTGCAACAAATATTATAACCTACCTATTTTTACATAATAAGTAATTCTATTTTCGAAATATACTTGTACTAAATTATATAATTAATAGGTGCGTGACCTGTCCTTGAAGTGCCCAATCATTTTATCGCCGCAATATTTATCCTCATTTAGAATTCTAGGCAGGGCGTTAGAAGCATTAGCCTAATTTCCTGACACTTGAAAAAATAGGCGTTATAGCTTTATGGTTTATTTTATTTTCATTATTGATTAAGCACTTCGTGTTATGACCTCTATCGTCAGTTATCACAGTGACCAGTCTGACCTTTCTATATGACGCGTGTTAATAGCTTGGGAGCCTCTAATGTTTATTTATTGTGAAATTAAGACTTAAGTATATAAATTATGCATTGCCACCGTTTTTCTAGGAAATTAGTAGGATCAGTTTAAAAGTTTTCCTAGCTATTTCTAGTGACATCGACGGAGTTGCCTTCCAAAAATAGCGTAATATCTCTTGCATCTAAATCGGTTTATCAGTTTTTAATTATGCTAGAGAGATAGAGTGACAAATCGTCAGACCTTCCTTACATTAGAATAGATTACATTAGTATTTATATATATTAGTAATAGTATTATTTTACAATCGGAACTCAGTTAATTTGATTATTTTCACCTCTAAGAGGGATGTTTGAATAACATCCCGAGGGTACCATCAACGTTCTCGACACGCAAGCGGTCAAAATCCTGGCACGATATGAATATGAGTGGTCATAACGCCATCGTTCTGTTTTCCAAAAACAAAATTTGCATTCGAAATTGGAACGCGAATGGCACGAGCGCCTCGGGCGGCGCGCTACCGACCGCACAATGCACGCGCTCATGCTGATTTTTTGCAATTTTCATAATTCCACATTACCTTCATTTAGGTAGTTAATTTAGTTCTTTATGGTAAAAAAGCGACTAGAACTGCATGCAACGCTACAATCAAAGGAAATGGGCATTTATTCGGAAACGTTTTGTACCGTTGCTTGCTTTGGTAAGATTCGCAGCCTTTAAAATGCATTTATAAAATTTTATGATAATATGCTTACTTTATCGTTGTTAATTCTTATGAAAAAATGTTAAATTGATTACAAACAGACACAACACTGTTAGCTGATGTTATGCCTAAGGGTAGGTCACTAGTCGCACCGGTCAGTGACGTGAAATCAACAAGAGGGCGGTTTATCGAAGTTTGCGTGTGGTCGCTCGGAGCAACGCCATGTCAACGCCTACCAAATGTTTGTCGTATTTACGTAATATTTACCCAATGGCGATATAAAAACACTAATGACCCTCGAGACTTTGTGCTCGTCGATCAATAGAGCCTATAACTGCTATGACTACAATTCATTATACATATATTATGTAATTACCCGTACAGTTACGAATATCTATTTGATAACTACGGTATCGAATAGCTTGATTTACCTTCAACAAAACTTCAATTTCTGAATAAATACTCTGGGTAAAAATATAAACATATATATATATATATTACAAGAAGGTTATCAAAATTGGAAATATGTTGCTAACTGACTTAATTTATGGCTTGCTTGTTTGCTTATGAATTCGTCGGAGACTGTCTCGCCGTCTGTCCGATTAGTGACATCATTGGATTATGAGAATTTATTGTTAGGCTAAGGAAAATATTTCGAGCCGGACTGTAAACATCAAAGCTATGAATAACACTGAAATTAAAGTCCAAGCGAGTAGATCCAAACTATTATGTTCCTTTACGTAGAGGTGAAAATGTTTTCAACATACTGGTTTAGTTACGAGCCTGTTCGCCCCTCAAGGTTCGCCCCTTAGTAGGTATATGTTAGGTTTCTTCTTAAAATTCACCCAAAAATAGGAGCCCCGTCTTTCTATGAAAGGGGCGAAAGTCAAGGGGCGATCGATCGGGCTCGTAGCCACTGGTTTGAGTGCACACTGCATGCACAGGTCGAAAATTAGATCAACTGGCAAATATTCTTCCCAGTCTGGGTCATAATGATGTAATTATATTTTTTTAAATCATTGTATTTACATTAATTTAAGAAAATATAAATCTGCCGCGATATATTGATTTTCTCCAAAGTGGGTAATGTAAGAATTTTATAAACAAAAGTTACAGCCTGGATATGTATGTATATTTTAATTTTGTAATCTGGATTTGAATGAAATGGGGATAAAATATGAAATTGATGTAATTAATTCAGGTATAGCGCTAGTGAGAAAGACACTTAGGATAAACTTTGGTTAATACCATCCATATTGTTTTGCTAGCAACATTTGTTTAACTATGGTTATATTATTACAATATCATCTAGAATAATCTCTCGTCCATATTTTGTAATAAAAGTACAGTAGTTTATAAATGAGGAATATTATTGACTGTGTGACGTTTACATTTAATACCAATTTTGGTTTTAATGCTATTGGCTCTCTTTAATAATAATATGTACATAATATGGTTACGTCAAAATGTATACGGCTAAGCAAGCGTGGAGAAGCACAATTTTGACGTGTTTGAGTGTCGATAGTGGCTATCCGAGGGCCGCGTATGTGTAACGAGGCAATTTGTATCAATGTGCAGATCAGCGGTCATCAGAGATTTCAAAGCCGCCGCCGCACCTGCTTATCCGTAAATAACGCTTAATAGCGCCTTCATTCAAATACTAATCATCCTATTTAAAACTCTAACACCTACGTCTTAAGGTACGTTTTTGATGCGAAGAAATGATTTTGAGACTTTGTAGAATAGAGTTAATAATTTTCAGCGGGCAACCGCGGAATGTGAGGCGCGCGCGGCGGTTACAGTGCAGCTTAAGAAAACTATTTTTTATGAAAGTTATGCAACACAGGGCAGGTTAGCTGCTATAAAATAAACGTACTAGTCAATGTTTATAAAGTTTTGTGTTGTAAATGCGAAACTTTCTTTTGTACTTATAAATAATAGCAAAAAATATCTTACGAGGCAATGTAGGCAGCGTTATTTAATTACACGTATTCCTCTTTTCATACCCGGGGAAATGGCATTAGAATTTAAAAAAATACTGAGAACGGGACGTATTGAAGTGACGGATACATATATCTATATCTACCAGAGTAATGTCCCTATGTCCTGGTCAAAATTTCAAAATTCACTTGGTTACACTGTTGATTTCAGTTGATTTGATTTCAGTCCAGCAGAAAAGTTTACCGACGCTAATAAAATAAAATATATATAATGTTTTTCATATTGTCAATAAAAATATATTAAAATCGGTTGAGTTTTAGACGAAGAAAAAAGGGCAATTCGACTGCTGATTTCAGGGGTATAATCAGTCCAAACTGTAGGTATTTCCTTTTCACATTAAAGATTCGTTCAGACCCAACGCGACAGTATTAGATCGGTTCCACGTTTCCTTTTAATAAATTAAATTAAGAAAAAGATTTTTAAACGTTCTATTACTAAAGAAAATACTTTGTAAACGGACTGACAGTATAGTTGGTGGTAATTTCTACTTTCTATAAATATGACATTGCAAACACCACCTAGTCTTGTCTTAAATAGATATAGACTTATTGTTGTTTATCGCCTAATGGTGTGGTAAGACTTGGATTACACTCACATTTAATTACCGGCTATCTTTTTAGTCTCATGTAATAGGCGGCCCATTTACATTCTTCGGAAGCATTTAAGTATAATATTTCGACCATAACCGACAACCGAATAAAAATGCCCGACCCGGGCAGCGAATCAGCGATATTAAAACGCTGCAAACGTCACGTCATCACGTCAGGACGGAGCAGTCGTATTGAATGAATAAATTAAAAAAAGAATATATTTATTTAAGAAAGTAAGTATGAAGCAAAATAGAATTTCTATCATGTATCAAAGCCAACGCAGTTTTGCAATATTACAAAAATACACGCACTGTTGGTAGGCGCTTATAGAAACTTAAAAATAGGTGTACCTATCTCCTTAGTAAAAGATTTGTCTATGGACGCGACGCCTACGACCATTGTTTACAATTAAAAAAATATTAAACACGCAGTGTGAATTAATCTAATACTACGGAGCTTAGTCAGCAGTGGGGCATCCATAACAGGGAATTGTTAGTGGTCACAATAGACAAGACGCGACCGTTTACATTAACCATTGACAACTCGATGATTGGATGCTTTCAATAGACAATGACATGTGTCTTCGTGTATTCATAAACACGATTGTTACCAAAAGATTTTTCGGTTTTTTAGTTTGATTGTTAAAACAAAATAAATGAGTTGGCTCCGTTGACTGTCACGTCAACCATGAGGTTCTGTGTTTGTCTTAGATAATATTATATCTTAGACAGACCTATCTTTGTTTTATCTAGCTGGAAAATGTAAGTTATAGTGGGGTTTAGGACTGTGTCCTAAAACTGACAAAATGCTTGTTCTCCACGAAGAATTTAAATAGGTAGGTACTTACACATGATATTATGTGTTTAGGTTTTTGCGTTTGGGTTATTGGAATTATATCAGATTTTATTTGACATTGTATTTGGTATCTACCGAAGACGTTGCTGGCATTTTGCAAAACTAGCCTATATTTAACAAACCAGCCAGCAACTGGGTTTTTCAGGGTCTAAGTTTTACCAAATTTGTTAATATCGGGTAAGTGAAAACGAAACAGTTATATATAGTTGCTTTCGCATTTATTATATTAGTGTGGATTAGGTGCCAATTTGTGTGAATAAAGTAAAAATATGATCATTTTATTTAATAAATGTAAATGTGTATGTGTAAACGCGAATATATTTGCGTAAAGGTAAGACCTATTACATTTTATTCATGTAATCTCAATCTCTGTTCTATTATTTATTTCCACAAGGCACGCTTTTATCGGTTGATTTGCATTAGACAACATGAGGGTTGCCAATGGCTGCGTGTTTTAAAAATGTACTTCATTTGTCATAAAAGCAATTTGGGTATAAATAAAATGGAAAGTGATACAACAAAAGAGCTTTTTATGCTGTCAGATATACGTTAGATAGTATCGCGTAGTCTTGGGTACAAATAACCAGCAACAAAGGCTCTTTTATAAAGAATATTGTTTAAAAATGTGTCATCAAATTTAGTTTAGGCGGTGAACACCGTGTATTTCTATAAGACAGCGGATATACGAGCATTAAAGTATTAAATACAAAATAATATTTACTTATGGGTGCGATGTAAAATATAATATGAAAATGGTTTTTTTTTAAGATGTAATTGGTTATCGTTTTTAAACATCCATAAAAATCTTTTTAGGGCCATTTTGGCTATTGTTAAGGTCAACATTTTTAGTAGTAGTTTAGTAGTAGTTTAGTAGTAGTTTAGTTAGTTTAGTATTATTGACCGCTTTATTTTAAGATGTATTGTTAAGTACCTGTAAGAATATTTTAATTTAAATATTTAATAGCCTATTTAAGAGGCTTGTTTTACGGAAGGAGAGGCAAGTTTTCCTTCAGTCACTTTGTCAAAATCCATCTTTACGCACGCTTTGTAACGTTTATTTTTAAGACGCAGCAAATACTACCTTACTTTGATTTGATCAATGATAGTTTGCCGTAATATTCTCTTTTCGTCTGTCGCATACGCATGTAATAAGCAACAACAAAGGTAAGTACTTCTAATGTTTACAGCATATGTATATTGATTTGACATAAACATTGAATAAGAAGACCGCATGGCGAGGCCATTTCACCGCTAGCTGATTTATCTTTGAACTGAATCGCTACAGTCACGGCAAGCAGGTCACAGCCTTAGAAATAGGTTTCTCTATGCAAATGTGTATCTCGTGCCCGCGACAGGTGACGTGCGGCACCCTTAATTGTTTTTTGTAATAATATTCAAATATTATGAGGTTTTTTCCTACAGTTTTTGTATTAGACTCTGGCGCGGGTGGCGTACCAGGTGGTCCATAAAAAAAGTTTCTTTTGCCGCAACAGCCGTTGTTGCGCTTAGGCGGACAGTTGTTCTTACATGCTGAAAATATTAGAGCAATAATTCCTGCATTGTATAAATAAATCGAGCTTATATAAGATAATACAAAATTCTGAGGACATTGAGGATTAGGTAGGATGATAGGATTTGAGGAATATAGTGAATATTTGGCATTATTAATCGAAATTATTAGTAATCACTATAGAATTATGATGGTTTCAGATTGTATGTGAATGGATTTCTCTCACACTCCTTACCAAAGAACTAATAAGTAGGCATTTCTAGCTAATCGAAATGTTTGTATTCATGTACTTATTTGTGTCTTAACAAGAGTAGGTGCAAATGTTTATGTTTAAGGTTTAAAACTGACTAAATGATTTGTATTCTAATTAAACCACTTAAGTAAATTTTGGCATCTGATTGTATTATTTTCTGTCAAGATTATTTTTACTATCAGCATACCATACGATCATAATCGGACTAAGATAAAATAAGCATGTTATATAGGCATATCTATACTAATATTATAAAGCTGAAGAGTTTGTTTGTTTGTTTGGTTGAACGCGCTAATCTCAGGAACTACTGGTACGAATTAAAAAAATATTTTAGTATTGTATAGCCCATTTATCGAGGAAGGCTATAGGCTATATAACATCACGCCACAACCAACAGGAGCGGAGCATCAATGAAAAATGTTGCAAAGACGGAGAAAATTCTCTTATATGAAGCAGACGAAGTTGCGCGGGTCAGCTAGTATTACTAGCTATTCCCGCGGTTTCACCCACGTTTATGGTTACTGCGCCGCTCCCGGAGGTCGTAGCGTGATGTTATATAGCCTATAGCCTTCCTCGATAAATAGGCTATCCAACAATAAAATAATTTTTCAATTCGGACCATTAGTTCCTGAGATTGTCACGTTCAACCAAACAAACAAAAAACTCTTCAGCTTTATAATATTATTATAGATGAAGCTCGATTAATATATAGAATTATACTTTTTAATGCTAATCATAGAAATCAACAAAAAATATCGAAACGTAGAATCCAAGATGAAAGGGCGCAGACAGTCTAATAGACAAAGGTTGACGACATCAAAAACATTGTAGATATGATTAATGAAAAAAGAAAATTGCTACCGATAAGTGCCCAGCAAATTTAATGCACAAATAAAAAATACCTGTCACATTATCTTACAACATCTGTTAAGTATTCATCAATTAATACTGCGATAATGTACGTGTCGTGCAAGTCTTACAAGTGTCCTGTGCGTACTGAACGTGTAATTACTGCGGGATATGCCAATAAACATATTGTGTGCTTAGAGGCTTTAGAACGTTAGTGATGATATGTCGTGCTATATAATCAACATCAGCATATGCTTTTCATGTTTTTTATTTTAAAATATTACCTCTCACCCCTGGGATAAATTTAGAGGCGCAAGAGAATTTACAAACATTCAAACAACGGACACAAAGATCATCCATTAACGTAGTGATAAAAAGAAACTGATAGTACCGAGATTCTTGTGATCAGCAGTTATGTATGCTCTTGCGATTTTGCTACTTGGTCAAGGAATCAGTCTTCAACAGAAGTAGCTCATAAAGAACTAGGTACTGTAAGATGAAAGGCTTAACCTATGTTAAACAGCGTGTCTATACACTCTGTTTTTACTGTAGTCTTCAACGCGTATGAATGCTTCAACTTGCAAATTTCTTGAATACTATAAAATGCGAGACGTACCTGAGAATTAAATCCTTAATAAAAATCAATATTATTATTCAATGTATTAACACTAGACACAAGGGCACAGTTCTTCATAAGTTAAGAAATCAGAAAGCATAACTAATCTTTGAACGGAAGCGAAGCGTTAATTTATTCAAATCTGTTTGATTAAGAGCCCATTATACTTAGTACGGATTGTTATTTTACTTTACGAACAGTTAAAAGGCTTTCGGAGGTTGGTGTTTGGCGTGTGCGCTTAGCGTGCAACCCTCTGCGTCTGCGCACCTGCCGTACAATTATCCGGTCATTAGTCGGCACGGAACCCGCGAGACCCGAAATTACTGTGTAACTCTCACAACTTTACAAAAGACATGCTTCATGGATAGGACAAAGGGTGAGAGTTAGCTCCTTGTAGAAGTACAACATTGGTGACTGACTTCATTTAATCTATTTGAGCTTTATATTAAATAAGATTTTGCTTGCGACTTCGCTTGCGTGAATGTAGGTTAGGTTAGTTTAGTAACAGTTATTTGTTCTTGATGATAGATACCTTATGTCCTTTTCTGTTTCCCTGAAATGTATGCGAAATTCCATTATGATCGGTCGCGTAGCTAAGGCGTGAAAGCGTAACAAACAAACAAACTCACATTCGCATTTATTTCATTAGTTAGTATTGGGATTATTGGTACTATGATCTACAGAAATTTTATTACCTTATTTAAATAGGATGTATAAATGCGAGCCTTTTTGCAAATAAGGTTAAGATGTTGTTTAGGAAGTAATAAAACATTATTTGATTGTTTTATTTCTTCTTGGACAAAATATATTTTTTAGAATTTCGAGGGCGTCTCACACAGTAATAAAATAAACTTAATATGTATTCATAATTAGATTGTAATAAAATAAAAATGTCTTTACATGATTGACAATTATCGCCTGCTCCGTGCCTCGGAGAGCACGATAAGCCGTCGGTCCCGGCTGCCATGAACATCTATGGCAATCATTATTGGGCAAGTCAGTACCCTCTAATATCTTGACACTGGTCTAGCCTTAGGGTATCGGGCTGCGGAGGTCAGGTGGCAGCCGCTCCATGTAAAAACTGAAATCCAGTTAAATCCGGTTAGACTAGAAAAGCCGACCCCAAGTGACTTGGGAATAATAAAGGCTAAGGAGAAGAGATAATACTAGTACGCGGTACTTTCCATGTAGTTACAGAAACTTAGTACTTGTTTATATCAAATCAAAAAGTAAAGAGCATTAGTACTATAAGTTTCAATTTAAATTTGTCTTGCAAACCTATATATTTTGTTGGGGATAGTTAATTATTACGTGCTATGAATGGAGATCGAATTCACAACCTTTGGTTTGAAACCGAGTATTTTGGCCATTGCATTAGCAATGACCAAAATAAGGCCAAAATAAAATGCAAAGAATAACCTTTTGAAGCATTAGCTTCAAAAGGTTATCCTTTGCATTTTATACTTCAATGTATAGTCTTCTACTAGGTGTTCTGACGTAGTGGTCAGTTGCTTCATAAATTTTCTGTGCTGTAAATATTTTCCCTAATAAATATGAAGCTTAGTGTGGTAATAGTGCAATTACTGTTAAAAATTTTTATAGCATAAAAAGAGTCATGGGCCGTGATCGTCTAATTAATGAATTGATCGAGTACCCGCAAATACTCGCAAAGTAAATGGTCCGTAAAATTGAAGATCGTGATGTAGATACTAAATACATAACCACTTAGTACAATAAACCTCCTTGCTATCTTTATTAGTTATTTTTTCGCTCTATTTTTCTTTTTAACCATAAAGTTAGATATCTGTAGATTAGGCGCCTGTACTTTAAATAATAGGTAATTGTCTATAAAGAATATTGGTAAAAAAAATAAAAAATAAATTGACACGGGTTTTGATGGTTTACTTAGTCTAAGAGCTGTTAAACAAACTTCTTCAAATTCATACCTAGTCGCTGCCCTTTCGCTCAACAAAAAATATATTGTCCACACGTGTTCATAATAATAATATTATTGAGCTTAACCAAGCTGTGAGGCTAAGTCGCTTAATCGATTTTAGTGTTGAATTAGAAGTAGACCTAAGGAGTCCCTTTTCAGCTCTCAAGCAAATTATTTATTTATTAGGACATCCAGTAGCTGTTACATTATTTCTACGAATTAAAAGAAATATGATTATAGTGGCGAGCCGCAGCTGGTATCCGATATATGAATCTAATTATCAAATCAGTAATTTGCTTTTAAAAAGCAGATAATAATCATCTAGACTTATAGTCACCGATTTGTGAATATGTGACCAATTAGCACCAATAAACATTTGTAAAACGTTATTACTGTCAATTTTGTCGCAATAAAATCACATATGGCAAACAAACTGACGATCGCAGTACCTACTCAACTTACTCACGATTCTGTATCATCTACCTTCATATGATTGATACCGAGTACTTGGTAGGTTATAATATGAAACAAGCAAATGTGCCTTGGTAAAATGCTACATTGTTAATTGTAATTACACGACATAAAGAACATCAAAAAGTTAAGAATTGCGAAGGCGACAGTGTTCTTTAGGGGACCATAAGAAATTAGTCAACAATAATGGTTTGGTCACCGAGCTATGACCATATATAGATTTTTATCTGGTAATTGTAGGTCTGGTGTTGAATTCTTCATTAGGGGCGTGTTGGGGCACGGGTCGGAGCGGGGAGGAGGGGGAGATGGGGTTGTAAGAGTGTGAGGACACAATGGGCGCCCCCCGCTGTATTGTGCGCTAATGTATGCGCGTGCGGCGTCGCCGACAGCGGCCACGAAGCCACAACACAAACATTTCAACGCATCTAATTTATTGTCGTGTCGCACCGAGCCGCGGCACGCAAAAAATATTGTGTTAAGGTGCAGTGCCGACGCGCTTGCGCACTCCGCTCGATCAATACAATTTCTGCGATTTTGTGAGGAATATTTCAGTTCATTATTAACCTGTTAAGTCTTCGAATGTCAGACATAACTAAAAATGTATTGTTTTACCGCCGGTGTGTCGCTGCGACTCAATAGGTAAAACCGTTATGTTGATTGCTTCTTGAATATTATAAGCCGTAATGCGATTCTCTAAAACCGGAATGTTTTCAATCGTTGCTTCAGGCTCACTTCCAGTTGAATAAGGTAAAGTTACACAATAACCAGCCTAAGTAGGCCTTTAAGTACCAACTGTTAATTGATTACTAGTGACAGATCAGTCGGTGTGACACACTCAAAGTATGACAATGAAAACAATACATAAATGCTTCAGACAGCTTGGTATAAAAAGTTACATCCAAAAGCTACATCAATTAGCAATTGCATTCGAAAGAGGCAACACTATACGCGAATGCGCTGTGTGCCTGACATTTCAAAATAGGTGCCACGTTGTCCACTAATATATTCGAATGTTATTCGAATGCAACCATGCACTATCATCAATATAGAAGTTGATTATATCATCTTCTTTTTATTTGGGTGATAATACCAATAAAAACTAAATATATGAAACATGTTGCTGGACTTTTATCACTCACTTACCCATGAGTAGAATAACCTATTTTGTGTGTTATTATACTATACATATATTTGTCCTAGTTTAAGGACTGCAGAAATATCATTAGGAACCTGTTGAAGTAGGAATAACCCTAGTTATAAAGTTAGTAAGTGTTACCGAATTAGGTTGTGATTATTATTTCGGTAAGTAAACGAAACGGCGACTTGTAAACTCTCGTACGAAAAATATAAAAAAGCCTGCATATAGGTACTTATCTAATTCCAAAACACAAATAAATTGTTTGTGATCGCAACGGAACGAGGTCTTAAACAAAATTGAATATAAAATCCCGACGGAGGATGACTCAGTCGTCGTTGAGAGCAATTTTGAATATTATAATATGTAAACTAGTTGTATGGTGGACTTGTCTGTTGTGACTATACAATTAGTGACATTTATTAGTACTATGATTCTATACGGGCTGGGTGGTGACACTTGGTATAATCTGATGTCTCGTACACACATGATTCATTCATTCATTAAAGAAGCACAAGAAAGTAACTGCATAGATTACTACAAGTACCTACATGCGTTTTGTCTTGCGTCATTGAATCTTTATTTGTGACTAAATGGAAGTCTGATGCATTGCTTTCGGTTATTTGGCTTGTATCGCTATGATCACTACAGAGGTAACTATTGCACTTTTTAAAAATAATCTGTAACTAAGTGATTACTAAGGGAGTTAACTCATTTCGTTATTATCGTGTTAATAAGATTTTTGTAGTAAATAACTCAATCACAGTGTAATACTGATGTAAGCATTCCTACTACACGGACTATCAACGTTGAAATAACATTTACACACTTTTAAATCTGTCACTATATAAGGGGCAATAAAGAAATCCATTTCTACGAGCACTTACATCGCAATTTCGTATTATTCACTTCAATTCCCTTAGCTATGTGTATGTTCGGCCACCCAGTACTGGGAGATGCACCTTCGACTGTGCTCTTCAATTGGTAGCTGGCAAAAACTGAATTTGCATAGTGCTCGATGCTTGCCGCGATAGTGGCCACCGCGAGTTCTACCGAGATTTGTGAAACTACAAATGTGTGGATAAGACAATCACATAATTGAAAGTATAATTTCAACGTCGTTATGAAAATGTGTAAAGCAAGACCTAGACGTTCGATAGAAAATAATTTCTTATTCTGTCATATAATAAACTCAAGAAGAAAGCTGAAAATATGTAAGACTGCAATAACTTGACTAATCAAATAGGCATTTTTAGATATGTGATTAATGATATAGGTTATATCCTTAATACTATATTTAAGAGTCATTTATCAATCTATTATAGCAAAATTGATTTCGTAGGTTGCGGACATGACGCTATATTATTGAAAAAGAGACAAAGTGTAGGTACTTTGTCTCTTTTTCAAGTACTAAGGGATCAGATTATCTATGGATAGCATTTGTAAATAGATAAGAAATTTTGTTAATAGATGTCTTACTGTAGGTATCTACAAGGAATTTGAATTCAAATAAGAAAGTTTACATAACAATTAACAGCATAGCTTTGCGCATAAAGAAGTCAAATATGTAATCTAAATATGTATATTAATAATAATTATTAGCATATTAATTTTAGTTGTTGACCTTACGGTTTATCAAGTTTTTAGTAAATATTTAAAGATTGATTCATTGAGTTACTAAGTTACTTAGGACATAAAGCCTTTATACCAAGGTGGTTCCGCAAAAATTTAAATAAGATTTTTATTATAGAAACAAACAGCACCAAAATTGCAAAATGTATCGTTTACTACGATTACAATACATATCGCAAAATAATTGGTCAATGCTATTGTTTGCTTTCTGATATTCAACGTGTTTAAATATTTTACTAAGTCTGTTAGCGCTGTAGACTTCCTCTTAATCTGTCAAGTTTCAGAATACCATACATAATTAAAACTCTATTGTATCTGGCCACCGGTGTACCGCTGTGACTCAATAGGTTTATGTTACTGTGCTTATAAACCAGACCGCGGACTACGTCAATTTTATTTTAGTACAATAGCACTATTTATGGGTAAAAATATGGGTAAAAATATAAAATAAGATATAATATTTGTTTTCTAAAATAAAACTTATAAATTGTGTTGTGACGGGTGTGCTCACGGAGTGTGGAGTACGCTCAGCGCTAGTGTCGGTTGTGGTGGCCGGTGACAAATGTCGATGCCACCCACTGCACGCACGACCCCGTCTGTACCGAGACGATCCAATAAATACAACACATACCTTTACACCGAGTGTTTTTATTTAAATCAAGACCTTCAAATTGTAGTTTTACTATTTAAAACAACATGAAAGGCTGTGTATACTATGTCTATGATGTTAGAATAGAATTGCCACGGTTTAGGCTTGTTTGTTACAAATACTTTCGAAAAACACATTCACGTAGTTGTATGTAGATAAAATATACATATTTATACAAAACCATTAAAACTGTTCGTGTCTTGTATTTGGAACAGGAAAGTATCTACCTATACATTTAATAGTATATATAGTATAAATTAGTGACCCTAATGCAAAACAATCATGGATAGAAGTCAGGGTTAAGTTGAAGGTAATTGATCAGAAATTAACATTCGCCTCTAAATCATAAGGTTACAATATTTGCATTATCGTATCAACATACATTTCCTAACAAATCAGTTCTGTTTCGAATAATTGATCGTAAAGCTGACAGTTTCGGTGAGATCCTATATAAAGAGGATATTTAAAGAGTCGATTAAAATCAAGATTACGTATTATTTCTGACCCACTTAAAATTCTTGCTATAAATGTTAAGCAAATTCCTATATAATGCGTTTTATTGCCATACTTAATTGGCCGGCACGTGTAAATTAGAGGATAATATAAAATGTTCGGTGGTCAGAGGACGTCCGAGGATCTTGACTTTAATCTTTTTAAGGATTAAGGTCGCGTCGCAAAAACTTCAACATAATAGAGGTGACTGATGTTGTGTAGGTTTTAATTTGTATTACTCCCATAACATCTTGCATCTATTATCTAAAGTTACCTACAACCATGACATAACGTTTCATATTATTATTGAAGATGTCGAATAGTTTATTTAACCTAAAAACTCTGTATTGAGATAGGAAGGAAAATTGGTAAACTCTATTTAAGTTCATTTTATAGTTAATGCTCTTACCTTAGAGCAGACTTGAACAGTCAGATCAAATTTAAAACAAAAGCTAATTACAAATAATGTCAAGTACTTAATTCTAGTTTGAAGAAGTTCAATCGGACTCTTCATAAATATACAGGTGTACTATAGACGCTACTATATAAGATAAGTATGTGGTGTAAAATCAAACATCTCAACGCGGTACGAGGACCATTATCTGGCCACATTCCTCAAGTCAAATTATTTATTTTGTGCGGGGCGTGAGTTACCGGGCGACCCGCCCCTTCGTTACTATGTTAATGTCGGCTACCTAAAGACATGCTCTTCATTCTAATGCCGTATCAACAAAACATTTTCAAATTAATTTAAATAATATCTTACATTTTTGTGAACATATATTATGATGGCGATTTATAACATTGAAATACCACAGCTTTGTTAAAACTGAGATATGGTATGTACGGTACGGCAGCCGGTCTTTTATTTTTTTAGTAATTTTGGTCTAGAATAATTATTTACATTCTCCTATTAAATACAAAGGTAACATTTGAAATAAAAAGGTTTAGTGGACAATGTAATTGGTTATTAAAAAGAGCATATATCACGGTCGAGGCGCGTCGTGTGGGAGACAGAGGACGTGATTTGTGTGGAACCGCCGAGAGGACCACGCCCCTTCATTAACATGCTAATGCCGATTCTGGAGCATCGGGACTCCACACTCACTGGGTCACTGTGATGATTAACTCCTCATACGTAGTCTACGGAATTCGGTAATTACTTAGAGGGATCTCAGAAGCTGTAGTTTGTATCTTAAATATATGTACATGTGTAAAATGAGTGCAAGTAAAGGGAACCGTTATTATTAACTTTTACTTTTAATTATCAATATCCTTTTTCCCTTCCAAAGCAAAGATTGTTAAAGAAAGTCTGGCGGGAACGCAAGTTGCTCGAAAATAAGTTACTGAGCTTAATTTATAAGAGATCTTTGTCTCGTGTGAACTGTCATGTCTGTATGCAAAATAAAAGCAACAAGAAAATTCGGTTGTTCTTAGTAGGAGTGCAGGTGAACATGTCGAATGAATGGTGAGGCAGTGTTGCGCGTGTGTGTGGCCGGTGAGGCGGGCGGCGCGACGACGACAATGCGTGCTGTGGTAATGTATGCGCGCCAGGGAGGTCCTCGCTGTGTCGTGGGAAGACGTTATCGTCGCGATCTGCCTCTCCTACATATACTTTTAAAGCCTTATATGTACAAAATGTGAGTACATATACCTACGCTTCATCTACCTTTACATTCTGTGGCTTATTTTACGTTCGCCTTGATTGGGTAGAGCCCGGTATTCGTTGGGTACTCCGCATTTGGATTGTAAAGAATTTTGGAATGTCTATTAAATTATATCAATTGATATTTTAACAAGAACGTCTTGAAATTATATTTGAGTTGCGCGGCACATAACTGTTTGAATTTCAGCGTCTACGCGCTACGTGTTCGTAGAGGGATCTCGTAGCAGTTGGGTGGTTTAGCGCCGTCGAACGCAAACTCGAAGAATTTGCATAAGGTTTTTGTATTCGGTAATATTGTGGTGCGTATTTTAATTGGGCGCGATTAAATCTTAATAAATCGGTCGGTGTTCCCACACGCGTTCGTCGGGCGCTCGCAATTACGCTGGCGGCGTGTGTTGTAATTTGGCGATGGCCGCAGGCGAAACTCAGAAATTGCACTCTGTTTCAGCAGTGCACCTTTGCGGAGTATAACAGGCTAAACACTAGGGCATCGCGTGCGGCGCGGTTCGCGTCAGACGAGCGCCCGCCGACCGCCGACCGCAAGCCGGCCACTTGAAATGCACTCCCCAATTACCAATCGTAAACGCGACTAAATGAATGATACCAGTATGCGCCTCTTATTGGCTTATTTTTACTCAACACTTACAAAGACCTACTTTTGTTTGCTATACATTATGTGAATGTGGTTTTAAAACGACTACTTATTGAAATAAATACATTAAAAAATGTTAATGCGTTTGTCCTTTTAAATTATAAGAATTATCATAATACGGCTTAATAATAAGGAATCATCTTCAGTTTTCTTTATAACGTCCTAACCACAGGTTTGAAACATCCATAATTATCTGTTCCATTATAATATCGAATGTCGTCAAGAGGTCTATCGAACGTTGTGGCTGATTCCCTATTATAATATATCTAAAGGTCTACTTGGTAAACGACTGACATTAAGTTAAAGCAAAGACATGCTTATATAAAATTTATATATTTATTGGTTTTGACATTTTGTAACGGATCAACAGTTTTTTTTTGCATAAGTATAGTTTATGGACCAATATGTGACATTCAAATATCGTACTTTTAATCCCGGGAAAGTGCACGCTTCCTGTAAGATAGTTATTTTACTTTAAGTACCATTGAAGCAAAACTTCCTTTAAAATGTAAGTACTATTCAGCAGTTGAGATGTCAACAACAAGCAAAGGACAATATGTATTTAGTATTTTATAATACGCAAAAATGCTTGCTATGGTAAGCTATAATTACAGTAAGATTTGTAGTTATAATGGACCATTGCTGATCCCAAACCATTGGTAGTCGTCCTAACTAAACAGAATAGGCACAATATATCTTAGGTTAGTTAGAGTTGGGTACAGGGGGGACAGTAGGGTTGTGTGAGTGAGTGCCTATAGGGTAGGTCTCGTTGTGTATTGGCCTGCCGTTTCATACTGCGGGCCGAAACCTCAGCGGGATCGCGACCGTATGTGCAAGTGATTCGCGCGGCCCCGTCGATAGCGGTTTTGTCGAGGAACACCGTGGTAGGTTTAGTCGGTATTCCGGGAGGTCCATTTTCATTGTTTCAACATCTTTCCTTTACCCCGGTGAGACCGACATAACCTCTCTGCCCGCCCCCGCGGAGAGATACGCGCCAATGCAATCCACCAAGTTAAAAAAATCTAGTAACGTATAACGTATACCTAAATCATGATAGAGTCTAATTATAATCATCATGTCATCGCGGACATAAAGAAGTTGCGAAATAATGAAAGTAATCTTTAGAATGACAATTTATGGCCGGACTATAGCAGAACAATGTCCTTACTAATATTATAAATGCGAATGTGAGTTTGTTTGTTACGCTTTTACACCTTAATTACTCGAATCGACCGATCGTCATGCAATTTCGCATACACGTTGTTAGAGGTACAGAAAAGGACATAGGGTTTCATCCAGAAAAAAAGTACTGTTCCTGAGGAACCTATTTATTTATCCTATTTATTGACACAATCTAGATTAACTCGGACAAAGTTAACAAAATCTAGTAATCAATATGTTAGATTTTCATCTTATGCGTTGGTGACGTAACTTGTGAGATACGATGTCTCAAATTTGATAGAACTTTTTAATCAGCCTTAATGGCATTCGGTGTTTGTACAGACATTTCTTAAAACCGTTGGTTAAGCGGGTTAGAGCGTAAGACAGATAATGACAGAACTCGTGTGGCGCATATTCAAATCGACGCGCGGCCGCCATAGTGAAATTGTATGGAGGATTGTAGAGAGGTGCTTTTTTGATAAATATGTATCTTTATTGTCAACCAATAACTTAAATATTTGGGACGGATAAATTGTAATATAACTATTTATGTTTCGTTTAAGCTGTAAAATAGGATAGATTTCTACTGTTATAATCTATAAATCACGTAACACGAGCTTACGTTTTTGCATTTTTCCTGCAAACTTTTAAGTTTTTTTCACGGAGAATTACTCCTTGTAAACACATTTATTGTTATGGTAAATGTATATTTTATATTTGTATTAAACAAAAAGTGTTGATTTTATTCACTTAACTGACTGCCTGTTTTGGCAAATTTCGCTCGGCGCAGTCTTAATAGCAAAGAGGTTTATTAAATACTGCTGATATGTAAGTAGATTATTTCTATTAGCCCTTCAAAAAGATAAAAGTTAGATGTCACGTAGTATTTGTGTAGGTGTTTGCTTCCATTCTCAACGTTCACTCAACTCATACGTTCGGTATCTTGTGACATAAATATGGCTACAACGCAGACAATTGACAATTAAGCCGCAAAACGTTTACCTATTGCTTAATGGATTACTGTAATGCAATCCTACAATATTGTGCGGTTTTTCCTTCGATCAGTCTTAAATGCATATTTATAAGCTTGATCTTAGTCTTTATGTTAACAATTGCAACTACAGAAGAAGCTATTGACACTGCTACAGAAGCAGCTCAATTACAGAAGTGAAAAGACTATTAGCTAATAATTTACTCCGCATGACTACTAATTTATTGTTATTTTTCTGTCGAGAGCTGTTACGTTAAGCACCGGCTAATTATCTGGGTTACCCGACGAGCTTATTTCGGCACATAAACCAGCGTCGGTCCAAAACTAATTTATATTGGAATGTGATATATGTGCGGGCTTAAGCGGCCCGAGGGCACGCGCGCATCGCTCGGGCGGTTTTAATCACCTTTACCCTAACTTAAGTGCTGTTAAAACACTACCGAAGCGAAGAAGGGCACCGCCGCGCGCCGCCGACGCAGGCGCCACGACTGCGCCCGAGCCGATTTCGGCCCATTATACTCAAGGTACCAAGCCCACTCGCTACTAGCGCCGACAAAACCGCCGGATATTACGCATTCAATTCTTTTTTTACCCATATTGCATATCTAATTCTTGACTTTATCGATTAACGAATTCGGTATTGATCGACAGGAATTGTCATTGGTATCGATGAGAATCGATTTGGGATCCGTGACAGGTTTTTTGCGTGTCGTCCCGCGGACAAGGCGGGCACGTCACGGCTGAGGTGTCGATGAGTGCAATTCTCACGCCCGCGGCGCCAGCGACGCAGCGCCCGGCGCTATAGATCTCCACTAAAGATTTGTTCAGATGTTCCAGTCTAGAGTAGCAGACTAGTTAAAATGGTTAACGTTTTCAAATATAAATTGTAGCATTACCTTAAACTTAATATTACAAAAATCTGTATTAAAGAACTAAATATTTCATCAAGGTATTTATATGTATAGGTTTAATTTATTGCCGGGCCTGTCCCAGTTGCGTCATACGATCCGGTCCTCAACCTACTTTATTAAGCATATATACATATGTCGTCTTTATCAGATCAATAGTCCACCGGGTTTCATCTAACTTTGTGCACTACAGTTTGCTTTCTGTACGATTCATTTCGCTGAAAGTCTTATAATATATGAAGTTCATAAAAATGCAATATCTCAACATTCTTAGTTTGGCTAGATTTACTTAAACTTTCTTTTTTATCCACGTAGGTAATGACAGCTATTTGAATACATTTTCGCTTTCAGTTGCCGTAATATGCAGATTATATTTAAGTACATACATTTGGTAGAGATAGACCACAGGTGGAAGTAATTGCGCGGTGCGGACGCACCTTTACGCGGCGGCGAGGAATGCTTGCGGTTTCCGAGTCGGAAGCACAATGAACAAGACCGATTATCCGTAGAGCTGTGATAAACGCCGACGCTTTGTACTCGTTCGGTTATAATAGACACTGTAATTGTCTCCAGACACTATCATGATTCATTATAGAAGGTTGCTTAATAAATCGGTTTCGAAGCAAGGCTTTGCTTCTCTTTTATGTTTTAGTACAGTCTAATCCATGTCGTACGATATTGCTTCTTCATGTTGACTTCAAGGTAAATTAAACATCCTACTGCACGGATAGCGGGTTCCTGCGACCTTCTCTTGGTGTAATTCAATCTTTAGATATTTGCTTCGATTGTGAACATGCTTTGACTTTTATGTTTAGAAAGTCTCCATGATAACTTATTAAATAGTATGTAGCGCGGGCGTTTAAAAACCGAATTCTGTTCTGATAATAAAGCATTCTGTTAATATAACTCCCCCAGATTTCCACAACTTGCGTGTACTTAATGATAGATACAAACCCATTTCATTGGATCACATTAACGTCAGTACGTCGATAAAACGAAATTTATTACTAACGCTTATTTTATCGACAGTTGCATATTACGTGGCATCTTACAATCAAAGAAATAATCTAATAATCTAGACTTAAACTAGTCCAGCGAAATTGAATCTGTATAAAAAGCGAGGCTATATTTTTCCCGTATCTTTTTTGCATCGCGAATGAGAAAAAGATTAAAATATCAAACCTTATTTATAACTTTTAAACGAGGATGAAAGCGCGCGCGGCACGTTTATTATTGCATACAAGATATTGCGTATAATAAAAGATTCTATCGGTGAGTAAACAGAATTGTGAATCGAAACATATATTGAAGAATACATTGTATTATAGTGAAACACGGCTTTCAACATTCTTTGTTTGAATAATTGGTTAATTACAACGTAGCTTTCGGCGTATATCAATCAATTAGTCATATCCTAATTCCTAAATAACGTCTTCTTAGTTTATCACACAAGATTGTCAAAATAATTTTACTCGCTGATCTATTTGGTTTATAGTTACATACATATACATACGTGTGAGTATTAATGTTACACTACAACTCTGCGCTAACTCTACAAAAACATAATCTCACACGGTTGCCAAAGGGCATATCAATACAAAAATTAGTCCACAAGCGGTTAAACGCAACTGCTCTGATTGGTTAGCTAAATAAGCAGCAGCTCATCAAATCGGTTTACAGGTTCTTGATTTGCCATTCAGAATCCGGGTGTTAGCTTAGAGCTATGGCAGACTGGCAGAGTAATCTTAGTTCGCTAACTACTTAGTTCAATGGTACTCTGAACTTGCTTCTTCCATAGTTTACACCAAAGATGTGTTTTGTTCTAGGTTATATATTTTATTTGAAACACACTTTGTTTATGACATCATGTTCAAAAGAACTAAATGCATAAAATATATCTGAACAACGACAATTAACAAAAACAATTCAATTCAATTCTACAAATGTATTACTTCTCGAGAAAATTCAAATGTCATTTTTACGCTTCTTTTATAAAAATCTTTATCATTATTATCCTTTCCTCTATCCAACAAAATTTTTACTCGGATATTTATGCTTTAATTCTCTGGAAGTAAGGCGTAATTAACACTTACTTACCTTTGTCTGCCACGCTTTGCGTGGTAAATGTGACTGTCCGGAACTAGTAACACAGATGGTTAGGTTATTTGTCCCCATTGTACCTAAAATACAACTTAGATCACGCAAAGTCCAGTTACTAGCGGTGCCCTATGCACGTACAGTGGCGCATGCCAACTCGCCCCTTGTTCGTGCATTGACCTTATTAAATATGCTTCTGACATCAGAATCTGAATGTGATCTATTTGCTTCGGGATGGATGGATGTGAGTCGTAGTTGTTTAAGATTTTGTGAGATGATAGATATTTAGTTAGTTACTAAGTTACGAATCTTTTATTGTACTCATGTAAGCAGATGTTATAATAAATTATATAAACCTTGTATATTATGTCGGGTAATATAAATGTATATAATATTAGATATAAGTTTTAACTTGTACAACGATTTGGTGTATACTGTTATGTTGTCGATTTGTTTATACTAATAAATAAATAAAATGCAGGCATGTGATTGATGTGAGTTTGCTTTCCCATTCCAGAAAACAGGCGTTCGTTTATGTATGTATTATGATAGTTCTACGTCTTGATGAATTTATATTTTTGACACTTGTTTCTTAATGATCAAGATCACATTATTAGGGCTTGCGCCTACTCATAGAATGAAAGGATAAGCCTACAAGTCCGTCACACTGTCAAAGCGTAGGTCGATTATCAGACTTATAGTTACGGTGAACATTTGATAATTGAGCCGCATTAATAAATCAAACTCGTCTAGATTGGTCTAGGTGACCGAGACGGTCGGTCAACACTCGAGCGCGATGTATATGGGTCGGCCGAGTTTGCACGCCCCCGTCGTAACGGGCCAACATATCCGTAATCTTTAACACGATCAGTATTGTTTATTTATGATTGACCATTTATTTGTGCGACTGCGCAATGTCGTTGACCTTTCTAATTATTTTTGGCGAGCTTGCTTTGGATTATATGTGACACGCACTTACTCAATTTTAGATTTATATGGATTTTATTCGTTTATGCTAGACAAATTTAGAAAATACTATCATTACCAATATTATTTTTACGAAATGGATCTGCCTAATTAACTATTAAATATTATTTTAACAAAATATAAGCGATTAAACTAAACATTTATTTTTGTATAGAGTATATTTCCTACCGTTGAGATGGCGTTCTCAGGCTGTTAAGTAGACTGATTTCAATTTGGCATCGATTCTAAATAATTAAAATGTTGAACTACGTGCTATTTTCTAACGTTTACGGCAAACGCAATTAATCTACTTTAACCGAGTTTATTGCGGTTAATTTTGTTTGTATTATAATTGAATCTAGGATAAGTGCTCACAAACTTGTACTCATAACGAAATAAATGGTGAACTGTTAGGTGGTGTGAAGTATTCCTTTAGATGTTAATATGTCATGAGAAAAAGAAAATTGCGTCTTAAATAGGACCTTTAGTTTATCTAGGTATAAGTTTTATCTCTCCCTATGCCACTCTTCGGCTCATAAGCCACTTTTAAGCCCTCCGTTTTTACGCGATAGATAAAATTGTTCGAACAAATACACTTTCACATTTTTATAATATTACTAATGTATATCAAATAACATTAGTAAGTACTTACACATATCATGCAACTTAAAAAAACAATATTATGAAAATTGAAATATAAATATTACTTTATTATTAAATATTGCTTTTCTAATAATATAGAGGATAATCAGAGAGGAAGCACCAATTATCATCTTAAGTACCTACTTATAACGAAACATAATAAATTAAGTCATAAATCTTAAATTTCTATTTATATGAGTCTTTGTTTGCGAATACGAGCAAGAATAAAATGAGGTTTATTTATAGCGTCTGTCGGTATTAGTGACGGGTAAGGACGCGCGTCCCTTCGTCAGCGCTGTATGAATGGGGCTCGAGCTCGACGGATCGTCTCCAGGAATAACGGTGCCCTGTACGCGACACTTTATTCTCTCCGAATACGTAGGACCAGTATAAGTTTATATTCAACGTAATTTTAAGAAGTGCAGTTTGTATTAAATAGATAATCATTGTTTTCTTTAACAGTGAAGAAAATCATAGTGAGGAAACCGGCATGATTGAGAGTTCTCCATAATGTGCTTGAAGATGATGTAAAGTCTGCCAACCCGCACTAGGCAAGCGTGGTGAACTATGACCTAATCATTGGACAGTTTTTACAAGGCTGATATTATTATATACAACGATATTTAATTTTTTTAAGTCTGTAATTTACTATATACTCACATAGGTGCGAATGAATTGGTCAGTTTATAGGTAGGCAAAATACTGTATGTATGGTGCGTAGCCGTCACCCTATATGGGGTATTTATAAGGGCATCTATTGTATATCGTCAAGCAGTATATTTTAGGGCTTGTGCGTGTTCTGTATATGACCTTGGGTATTCGAGGAGTGACAAGGTCTGCCTTACATTGTCTGCTGTCATATAGATGATACGCTTATATTTTTGTCCATACAAGACATAGCGGACTTTAGTGGTGGCTTATAGACTTACTAGATTTCGCCCGCGTCTTCACTCGCGTAAATGTAGGTTAGGTTAGGTTACATTAGTAACAGTCCTTTTTTCTGGATGAAAGTATTCTATGTCCTCTTCTGCACCCCTAATTCTACGACGATCGGTAGAGTAGTTAGGCGTGAAAGCGTAACAAACAAGCAAACAAACTCATATTCACATTTGTAATATTAGTTAGGATAAGTAACCCATATGTAGGTATCTCAATATATCTGAATATATTTTGCTAGAAGTTAGCCAACAACTTAATAAACTAGCAATATGTGATAAAATATTAAGAAATGACAATGCGGAATTGAACATTGAAATATATAAACAGAAATTAACAACAATATTTTACTTAAACGATTACCTACCAGTTTTATTTGTATTTTATTCAAATAAAAATACAAGAATACTTATTTAAATATTTTATTAGTTATGATGACACCATACGTAAGGATATGTAGTGGGCGTGGCAGCCTGATGTCATCATTGTATTCTCAGCTTTCAAAGACTCGGGAATACTGCGACATTTGACCTAAATTATGCTATACTAGTCTTAGCTGGCGACTTTGTTCGCATGGACCAAAGTTATCTGCGACTTTATTGTTCTGAATCGAATTACGCTTCATATCGTCGCCCCTACTGAAAATCCCCTACTGAAATGTAAAGTTTTGAATAGAATCCTGGAGTATCGAACTTTGATGACTTGGAAACTGCATCTAAAACTGTTAAGAAGTTTTACGTACCGAAAGAAACAAACAGACAGACATAAATAACCGGGACCTCTAAAAAAATTCGATATAAACTATTTATTTAAAATATCTTCTTACGTACTTTAGAGATACAGACAGCCTCGTTACAGTTTTATAATAGTATAAAGATTTTAATGAAATTTTAAGTTTTATCACAAAGTACCGACGATCAGAATATTTTATATAGGAAAATATTTTTTGTGTAACTAAGCTTTTGGCTAATTCCTTATTTCCTCTACATATGTATACAATTTAATTACTAAAGACAACCATAACTTATTTGCCACAAGATGTTTTATAATATCATATAAACTGCAAAAATCAGGCCAAATAATGGTTAACATAATTACACAGGATTATCACCAAGATTCAATTAAGATTAGTCATATTTGTTGACATTATACAGGTTACAATATTGTGTTTGATATCTAGTGTAGTCGCGAATCGTCACTGCGGACCGGACCGGAGCGGAGCGTAGTGGAGTGGAAACGATGCGGTGTGGCGGCCACCGGCAGGTGTTCTCTGCGCACCTGTACCCGATTGTTGCATTCCTCCGGCCGACTCCTGATTATCTACTTGGATTCTTCTTCAATCAACAAACACTTTAGTTTATAAGCTCGTAATGAGCATCTTAAGGACAGTAGTGTAACATGTGTCGGATATTTAGATAGGTGGTCATGCGTGACATGTGATGTTTAATTATTGTACTGTCGGCCTCGATGTCGTAGTGGTTAGTGTAACCGACTGCCACGTCTGAGGTCGCGGGTTCGATTCCCGCACAAGTCAAACATTTGTGTGCATAAACATGGATGTTTGTCTTGGTCTGGGCGTTTCTATGTATAATAATATGTGTGTATTTACAAAAAAAAAACATATATTTATATTTATCTATTGTCTAGTACCCATAGTACAAGCTCTGCTTAGTTTGGGCTAGATGGTGTTGTGTGTACGTGGTAGAATATTATTATTATTGATATTATTATTGTAGTGGAATAATTACAATAACGTAATATGGCGAGATAAATAATACGGCTTATTCAATTTTACAACATTCTTATTTATTTTACTTTTGAACTATAAGGATATTTGGCCTTTGGTCTAGTTGTTACCGTCGTATGTGTAAAATTATAAATATAACAAAGAAAAACCATGCTTACGATTATAGGCTGTTATTGGGAATCCTTACATTTATCCTTTAACTACAATGCATTGGTAATTTTTACTGGATTTTAAGGAAACTTAGGAATAAGGCTTAGGACTTTTAGTAACGGCTATTCATGGCTAAAGCGATTCGTTTCTGGAATATAAATGCTGATCATCAGATCATCATCGTCTTCATTTATTTGGTTAGAACTTACGATTGTTTTGCTGAGGCGTATAATTAATAGCTGAAACGTACAATAACTTTATAGGGTAAAATTGTTACCAATAAGAATATACCATATTTATTATTGCCAGCGCAGGTAACTATATAAACTTTACATCGTTAGTAGCGCATATCCCGCCATATAATTTGCGATGCGTAATCAAAGGAGGTATCATGAATGGTGGTCGCAAGTCGCAAATATAGAAATGGTCGGCATAGTAAAGCTGTACGTCACAGACTCATGGCGCCGCCTGGCGGTCGAGCGGACGAGCACGTGATGGTGACTTTTGCATACCGAGTGTGTTGTTCTGACACTCATCAAAATAATAATTCTATAACTCACTAGTACATCGAGACTTTTGAACTTCAATCATCGAGTGTGCACGAATTATTGTGATTTTGAGTACGTTTTGATTGAATTTTAAATTTATGGTCTCTATAGGTAGATCAAGAAGAAACAGTAACAGAGAAAGCGTAAGTTGTTTTGTAGGAAAAGGTTAGGCAGCGATCAAAGGCGAAGAAGAACAGGGTCTACAGTATTTGTATTATAGGTACCTACATAGTGGAGAGTCTCATTCCCTGGCTAAATATTTGTTAGGTACATGTGTGACATATTTAATTAAATTTAAATTATTTAATTTTGCGCTTCGCGGCGTGGTAGCCGCTTAGTAAGGCAACTATGGCGAGAAGAACCAGCATATCAGAGAGTTTTCTATAATGGTATTAGAAGTCTGCCAAACATCATTGTGCCATCAGGTCGAGCTACATATATCTAACCATTCTCATATTGGGAAGAGGTCCTTGCCTAACAGTTGTTTAATTTACAATAAAGGTTGACATAAAAAGCAATTAATAAATCAAGGCACTATACCGAATTTAAGACTTGCGGACGAAGACGTCACCATCGCCGCTTATATTGTAATACAACATAGAGATAACATATTTTGTTTGTGTAATTTCCCGGGGTCGACAACAACGTACAACTGTTCGTTCCGGCTCGTAAATTTCGAGGTATTTATGCAACAAATAAACGCCGACAATGTTCCCTTTAGGATAGAATCAAGATAACATCTCATGTAGAGATTCGCACGGTAGAGCTCTCATGCAACAGATTTCATATGCGTCCTAGTGAATTAATTAAGTATGCTAATATATTAATTAGGTAGTATGGTAGAACTGTTGTTAAAGGCTATATGCGGGCGACAAGCCGGCACTTACGAGTTCTTCTCAACTACAATTAGTAACCTAACATGAATAATACGTAACATGAATTTTGGGGTTAGTTTAAAGTACCTATTATTAAACCTATCAGGGTTGGGTTCTATCGGTATCATGAGCTAGTTGCTTAGGCATTTTTTGTACAATAAAGGTGCCAAAAAAGCATATGGTCCAACCAATGGCAAGTGATTACCATAGCCTAAGTAGGAAGATATCAAGCGTATTGTCGGACGTGCTATAAATATTATGCAGGCAGCTTAAGTGGCAAAGGCATGAAGGCAAAGGGAAGGCCTTATATATATTTATATAATTAACCTATTGAGTTGCAGCGGTACATCGGCAGCCAGATACAATATGTTTTCAATTATGTGTGGCATTCTAACAATTGCCAGGTTAAGAGCATTTTAAACTTATTCATTCTCGAATTAATAATTCTTGTCTATTACATTTTCCAATTAATATAACACCATAATCCACTCTGCTATTTCTTGTTGTTTGTTGTCTTTGTTGATATAAATCGATTGTTCAAATAAATTCAAAGGGTTTCATAAGGCAGACTTCTGAATGTTAGTAATGTTTTTGTTATTTAATGTGACTGTGTATGTATTAAATGCAAAAACAATAACAAACTGATTATATTATATATATACAAGTCTATGCACAAACATTTTTATTTACCAAATATATTCTCTCATACCTGGGTCCATGCTCTTAACTATTACCACAAAATTAATCTTGGCTTAAATTGTATGAACAAAATTAGGTACATAATGTATATATAAGAGATGGTACTGCAAAATACATACACTGTTGCGCAAATATGTATTATACATATTTGCGCATTGTCTAGTACCCATAGTACAAGCTCTGCTTAGTTTGGGCTAGATGGTGTTGTGTGTATGTGGTAGAATATTATTATATTATATTATTATACATATTGATTTTATCATTTGTGTCGCGTATTTACTAAATGAAAAACGCTCTTATTAATAAATGTCTGGACAAAAGTGTAGACCTAAAACTTAATATAAATAAAAGTCTCACAAATTAAAAGGTAATTGGACAATCAGCTATATTTTGATCCTACAACAGTTTACTAAATATGATTTAAGAATATCGTATAACGTAATCAAAGAGTCACAATTACAATAATCCTGTAAGATAAGATCGATCACAAATACAATTTGCCTGGCAATTAGGTCGCTTTAATATTTCGCGAAAATATACCATCATTATTCAACCTCAATCTTTTATTTCATCAGAGTATACTTTCACTTAATCTCATTTCGACAAAGCTACAGATTTGTTATGATATCTGATAAAAAGATTTTTGCAACTAAACAGTAAAAGGAAAATCATTTATAAGAACTAATCCACTTATGTTTCAATGAAATTAGCCGCGTTTGTGCATGCATTACTAAATCGCACAGGTATTTCCTCGGTACAGTGATTGTTGCACAAGTGGCGGGAGGCAGTGGCACGCGGGGCAGGCCCGCCTGTTTGACGTTCCCAGGCGATAGTGCTATCTCCTGCAAACACCTCTTGTTTGAGCCACAGCCGACACTACTTAACCACATTAAATCTACCGTACAAACACGTATTTATGAACTTTATTCCTATACACTTAAAGTTTAATCTAAGTTTTTTAAGATGGAAATTTATCTTAGCAGGTTTATACTAAGTATATTTTAGGCTGTAGCCTTCTACGGGCAGACACGCGACTTATCTATTGAAATTTTCAAGTGAAGTCGCGCGTCACTCACTGTTTGTGTTTGCATATCGACAAGTGTCACTGTTGCTTTGATATCTTTTGTAACTAGTTTCAATATTGATAATGATAAGAACATCAAAAGTTTCTAACAATCACTGCTTTATTATAAGGAGAAAGTAGTAGGTAACGTAAACTACTTTTCATGAATTTTGGGTAGTTACAATTTTACCTTTAGTTGGGCCGGCAATTACAAAACACAAAAAATGTTGTTTAGGTTTGAAATATATTTAGATAGATATAAAATAGTTTATCAGTAAAAAGTAAGAAAGTGATAGGACAAATTGATGATATAAAGAGCTCAGTTAACTGGAAGACATCAACGCATTGGACCTCGTATAAAAATGTGTCAAGATAAATCTAGTCTTTTTAACGCAGAACAGACACAAAGAATGCAGATGCTCAGGAGATTTTCCTATAGTTTTATAAATTCGTTCCAAATACGTAACGAACGAAGCTTGTTAAATAAAGTTCTATGCCGATTTAAAATTGTAGGTACTCATAAAGAAGTTGCATTTATATGCTTATTTTGATGTGCGATTAATACAACTGATAGTGAATATTCTACATCGCATTCCAATGCGTTTACAACCAACCGAGTTAGAGGTAAGTGGGAATGACTGGTAGCATGAATTCTGTAATTATTTAGCTGGCACCTGCAGGCAGACATCTGCAAGGCCGCGGAATAGGTCACGAGGCCGGCCCGCTAGCACACGCGCCACCTTCAAGGACTAATGCTTCAGCTGCATGCGACCAGTTTTGTATCACTTTATAAGGCATTCTCACATCTGGCGTAGATAAACACAGCTTCCAGCGACACTACGTAATTTCCCTATCGAAGCATGTATAAATAATCAAGTAAGAAATGAAAATTCTCAAGTCTCACTAATCGTTTTGTTTCCAAGGAGTCGGAAATAGCTGCATGCGAAAAGACGTTTTAAATTTAATCGCAGGAACACATACATTGCACTGTATAATGGAGGAGGCAGCTTGTGAATGTTCTGAAACATATCCGCTCCCTTACCCTTAACGCGGAAATTTATGCACCTATTACGTAGACATTAAGGCCAGAATTAGTTCAAACAATTCGCAACACGAGGGGCATGCTCGGCTTTGCGCTCAGTGGCCGTACTAGGGATACCGTTTATTGTTTCTGATCTTAGACATACTTGTATAATATGCTGCCTTGGAATATAAATGGCGGAGGGCGCACTAAGCTGGGTTTATTCTAAAATATTAAGTGGCTTCGCGGTGAGACTAAGAGATTTGGGAAGACTTGGTACACAATTTGCTAGTACCAATACGTCCCTTGATTTGTTTGTGGAAGGGTTTATTATAGACAAAAGCTTATGCTATAGGACCTTGACAACGTTATAAAGTTACAAAGAAGAAGAAGAACGTTGAGGACGTCTTTCATTTCAAGGTGAAGAGTTAATCGTTAAGTAAAGCTGAGAGCATTTAAGACTATTTGTCACGCCACTTTTTGTCACGTCACCTTGCATACATGCGTCAGACAAAAGAAACTGACACGAAAGTGTTCATGCCATCGCTGTATCCGAGTCAGGATAACCTAAGGTCGCGCCCCAGCAGATATTTTTGTCATGTCGTGGTAATGCCTTAAATTATAAATGTATCGGAATGTATATTTGCTGAAAATATGAATTTATTGATAGACAGCTATTCCTATCATTAGACATAAATTGTGAGAGATACATACATGGTAACCCTTTTCGTAAATCCTTTACGACGAGTCGGCTGGGTCTAAATCCGTCGACATCCGCGTGGCCCGCCGCCGCGCGCCGCGCCGCGTCGCATCGCAATGTTCTCTTTGCTCGTCGCCGCGTCGCGACGCTTAACCGCCGGTTTGCACTCGCACACATTAGCCCGTCGACGCGTCGCGGTCGTCGAGTAATCATAGACTTGAGTTACCTACAAGCGAACGATTTAACTTGTCCGCTCTTGCATAATTATATTAATTTAGGAACAGTATGTTATACAGTGTGCCATCTTAATAATATATTACTCATTTGATATATAAAAATTTGTATTAAGTACATTAAACTTTATGCACTGAACATTGTGTGTTCAGCCCACTTCCTTGCTTGAATGTCTATAATTTGTTTCATCTGCCTTAAACTGATAAAAAGTTACCATGACGAAACATACCTTATAAATATTAAAACAAAGAACACAAATAACCTTTAGAGCTGGGCCGACGGGATCTATGTATTATATTATTGTTGTCGGGTTCGGGCATCAAACTTACAGTACTTATTGATGGTACGGTGGTCAATATGTTACTTGTATCATATATTCGTCTTTTTTACTTTCCATTGCATATAAGGAAGTCTATTGGTAACGAGTGACAATAAAGTATCTCAAAATGGCGTCGTTTCCGTTATCCTTACAATAAATGCTTCATAAATTCCATTAAACACACTCGATATCAATTGTGAGCGCGTTTAATGTGATATCTTGTTTGTTATTCTCATTGAATGTTTGTTTGGGTCGCGCTTTTATTGCGCGCCGTCCGCTGTAGGCCACGGGCGAATAATTATAAACGATTCAACAGCCGACATTAAAAATAAACTTTATCCGTTTTAATGTATTTAAAGGTAATAACGAGACCGTGTTACTGTACCTAAATGTGACGGTGTTTGTACTTGGTATACTTATTATTATTTATGAAAATGTTGATGACTACCAAAGCCTTTGTACTAAAATATTGAAGTGAAGCATTAATTATTAAAATATTATTACAGTGTTAATGTAAAACTTTATAATTTGGTTAACAATTTATTATCCTCACATATGAAGTTACCGGTAAATCACAAAGGTATATTATTTTAGAAAACATTTGTTTAATTAATCGCAGTATTGGTTATTATTTTCAATGCACTTTTGCCTATAGAAATTCATTAAATCTGAGTTCATAACATTTCTGAGGACGGGCATTGACGAACTCTTTAAAGACGGTATTCACCTTATCAGGCGTTATTTACATACTTCCTTGCGGGTCTTGAAATGATCCTCAATGAAAAAGGAGTGGACAAGACGTATTGTTAGATCTCGGTCGTTTGATAGCATGTTTGTCAATCATCATTTGCAGTCCTTGATAGAACCATTATGACGGATAATACCTGTACAGGTCCACTAAGTTACTAGTAACTTACGATCAATACCAAGGTCCAACCATCAAAACAACCTGATTTAGAATCCCCTCTTTTCTTGTTTGATAAGATTAGACTGGCCAGATGCTGCGGTGGTGGATATTGTCATCTCGCTTCTACCTTATCTTCTTCTACTAATGCGCTGAATGTCACATCCGATAATAATACAATTTAAAAGTAATCATTTTGGGTGTTCTAAGTATTAATTATTTTAATAGTTGTTATCCAAAAGCACGCAGGGCCTTCAGATGAAGAAATCTGCATCTAAATGAAAGAAGAAAGAAAGAAAGAAAGAAATCACGTTTATTTCGCACACAGCACACACAATTAGTTAAAATAAACATAAAATATTATACGTATTAAATAAATTTTATGTATCGTTTAACTTAGATGACATATTATATAGGCAGTAATGAAGAGAAATTTGTTGAAACTTTCGTATTTGTCGGGAAATGCCAATGGATTAGAAATGCATGAACATTCAAACACGCATTTAATATAAACTATGGCATACCGGTCAGTACATCATCATCATCATTATAATCTACAGGTTGAACTAGTAGGTATCTGGGTAATTAGCGAGTAAGAAGGCAGATGCAGTCTACACACAACAAAATTTCAATGAAGTAGAGTTGGTATATGAAAACGATTTTTTATTGTAGTAAACTACTATAGATATTAAGGTACAATCACAAATTTTTGAAATATTTGTCTGTCTGTTTCGCTTGTCTGTTTGTTCCAATACGGATCATGTAATAATTACGTAAATTTTATAATTACTTGGTCTATCTGTGTTCCTTCAAGTCTGTTCGAATGTTTACACGCAATTGAGTAACTGAATTACGTAATAGCCAAATAAAAAGCATTAGTATCACCTACAATAATGCACAAACATTGCAAACTACGAGTGATATGACCTCTATGTAAAAGTAACAATTATTGTTATTTGTAAGTGAAATATATAGCATAAGACAAGGTTTTACAACAAATAAATTAAATATGATGTGTAGAATATGCTGGAATCAATCCGCCTATATATTCTTTGCTATATTTGACAGGTCGCCGGTTATTATCTCTGAATTTAATTAAATTTAGTAATTAACTGAACTTTAACTTACAGAAATAATATTTGTATACCAATAACTGCTCGAATGCATATGTTCTAGAGCAACTGTAAAGGTTTACAAAATTACACAACTGGAAAATATTGTTGCAAGAAATTAGTGCCAACCGAAAAATTTAAAACGCTTACATGTTTATCAGCAAGCAATATTTTATGGTTGAAATATTATATAGCTTTATATGCTTTAGCAGGACACGACATTGTGATGGCTTCGATACAGTAACGTCTGCCAACGGTTCGTGCTCGGGACATTTTGTATCAAATTCATTTTCATACGTAATACATTTTACTGTTACATTGCGGGTAGTTGAATGTTGGCGTGCTACACGCCATGATGCGGCACAGCCTTGCCTTGTTGCCTAGTGTTAGGCGGGACCAGTGGCCATTGCACCTAAACGCAAATCATATGGCGCGGTTAAAAGCCTTAATAGTCAGTATATTTCAGCGAACGTTCATTTTGATGACTAGTTTTAACTTTTACGTTCTGAATATTAAATTAGACCGTACCTGTAAAATGTATATCGTAAAGCCTAAATTAATTGTACAATAAACGAAATGTTAAAATTGTAGGTATTATTAGGTAAGCTGATTTAAACTGATAAAATAATGTCTTGTGGGTTAACTGCCTTTTGAATGCTGTGTGCAATCCATGTAGTTATTGTCGTCTATTGTTATAAAACGCCTGTACTGTTTTAGCAAGTAATATTGTAAGTTTTTTGTCAAACAGTCATCTTATAAATAATATGGCCACTGCTGGACATAGGTCTTTATGTTCAACAAGCAAATTGTAATAGATGTGGTAAAGAAATATTCTATAGAAGCTTTTCCTGACGAACCAACATTCTGTAAATGAAAGTTAGCAATTTAAAAGTCTTCTTACACATAAAGAAAGCTTCCCAAGGCTGGCGAGTGAATTAATTTCAGGAAGTTCCAAGCATACCTGCTGCATGCTGCATCTAATTGTGAAACGTGTTCGTCAACGGTAAAGAGGTTTCATTTACTCGTTACGTCACAATCGCTAGATTCTAGACGGTAATGATGAATTGACTCCGCAAAGATATGTATCAAGAAAAATACACAATGTAGGTAGCGTTATCTCGTGGGTGTTACAATAGACGTGGAATATTACATTCGTACTACATTACGAAAACGCCGACAATATCAGGTTGCGAATGCTTTGCTATTGTAAAAGAAATTATGAGAAATATGTTCCAGAGATCTGCATTATTGAAAATTACATTATTGTTAACATACGTTTCTTTACACTACAAGCTATGTTACCTTGGAGATGAAAAGAAGGAGAAGTTTAAAGGATATAATATAATAATATTTCTTATAAATAGTAAAAGGTTCAATACGAACACATAACTGTTTCTCGGAGGGGTAAGCCTCTGCCTACCTACGTTACGGATTACCACTTGCTACGTTTCTGGCATATCGTTCTTCGTTCAATCATAGGTTTAGAGAACATACGTTTAGAGAAAATCCATATACTGCACTATATATTATTCAATAGTCGTTATAGTTGATAAACTTCAAGACTAAATTGCTTAATTGTTCTTGCCATAATGAAAGTGTTACTGGATATAGGGCATAATAAGCATATTTTGGTTCGTGATCACATTAAAATGCTATTAGCGTAAGTATGGGTGGAAGTAGCAACTTGCTCCTTCACTGTCTCTTAATAACAAGCAAAGAAAGTGTTAGGGTGGCGCTAATGACATGCAATCCCAAAACTTGAACAAACTATAAATGTGAAAATAACTTGAACTCAACAGCCTAAGAAGCAGCGCCTAATTTCTATGCATATGAATATACATAAGGAGTTTAAGGATTTGTATATAACATTAACCTAATACTGGTTATGGACAGTCATTATTTTTCTCGCATGGCAACATTCCATAAAGAAGGCGATTTGATGCCCACGTAGCAATTTAAAACTTAAGCAAACACAGAATGCCTTTTTTTGCGGCGTGTGTTATACATGGAGGTATTGTGAATATATAATTGGTCACTATTGTAAGTTCAAGCACAGAGGGAAGGTTGGGATTGCATTTATTGTGACTTTAGTCGGCTGGAGGTCGGCTGTTCCCATGCCTCCTACGCAATGGCACGTAATTATCGTACGATTGCGCCACTCTGATCCGGCATTGTTCGACGTAATGTCTCCTCTAAATCAGAGCTTCTCAGTGCATCATGTGTGTACTCGGCCTATTGTCGCGCTATGTTCACACGCACTCACTAAAATGCTCCCACGGATTTGTATGACGCTACGCTTAGATTCAACGTTCGTCTGATCCAGAAACATTGCCTTGCCTTGTACAAACATGGAAATTGCTTCACTATTTATTATTGTTCAGGGAAAGTAGTCCTTGCGTAAATAAGTGCTCTATGCTATAAACTGAATACAAGCAAATTAGATAAACGGGTATAAACCGCAATACTCTCTGCTCAGAAATAACTATTGATTTTGTAAAACCTCAATGACTTTTTAGATGTTATCGCTGATTTCACTGTTGAAAAATTACTTCAAGTAAGTAAGAAAGCAACTAAAACAATAGACTCATAAACATGCCAAGTCCGACATGTTCAAGTCCACAAGAACTATGTAATTAAATCTGGTAGTTATTTCATTATGATCATTAAAATACTAACAACAAAAGCGTAACATTTACTAAATAATGTGAAGAAAGCGGAACGAGCGCTATCCACAAAATTAAATATAATAACGAACACATATTCATATTCAAACAGTATACTACATGTTAATATTTTCCAACAAAACAACAACTAAGTATCGTGGTAGTGTAGAAGATTACATTCGTCGACGTGCCCTTTTTATAATCGAATAGAATACCTATTCAGATTCTAACTAGGTGAGACCTAGATCAGTAAGGTGTTTGACAAAACTATTGGCAAGCGAATATGCATGTATGCTAACGGCAACTGTACGACAAAGATATAGTCTGATTTTAATAGGTGCAGAAGACGTATAATGATGATAACTTTTAATCCGAATTAGTATTATCGATATGCTTGCACATTTAGTACGTCTAAATGGATTATTTCATGGTCCGACCGAAATGTAATTTCACTAAAATAAAAATAGCCAGTGTAAAAAATGAAATAAGTTTTGTACACGATAATTAGATTCGGTGATAAAGAAACAAAGGCGCCGTATTTGCGTATATTATTCAGTTACGAAATTAACTCCAATTTTATTTAATGTTTAAACGAAACTTCTTTGTAAAAACAAGTAATGTAATTGTTTTACCAAAGAATTATCGTACAAACTCTATCGTGACTATAAACGTTTTCGTCATAGTTAGTTTTTTCTTACATAACGTGAATGCTGTACCTACATTTAAATGAACGGATTATATCGGGCTTATTTTGTTTAACATCTCTATTTACACGTATACCGATATTTATAATTATGTATGTAAAAATATGTATGTAAAACTTCTACAAATTCGGCGGCACGCCGGCGGCCAGACACAATTCATTTTTTATTATGTCTAGTATTCTAAGACTTGACAGAATAATAGATCATAATATATAATACATCTCAATTCGTAAATATCAAATGAAAAGCTTTGATTATAATTAGATAATTTTTAAGTCATATAAAGTATTTTTTATGGAAGTAATTTTAAACTAAATGAATTGAATTAGGGGAGTTTGGTTTTCATACTTTTACTTAACTTTTTAATATTAAATATGTATTTATATTTATAATATCTTCGAAAACTTGATCTCAATTGGTGCTAACATAGTAGTAATATTTGAAGAACAAGTCTAGTGGGTGTTCATACTTTATACGCATGAGGCTGCGAACTCTGAAGGTATGTGCAAATAAAAACTGGCACAGGAACAAGAGGACACCGGAGACGAGGTGGTGTGGACCACTTCTTGTCGCATTTCAGTTATTAATGTGCCCGTTCATACAACATGCTCGGGTTGGCATGCTTCCTTTATGACAGGAATCTGACGTCGCTTTTTATGAATATTCTATTGCAAAAAGCATCTATCAGTCCTTTATCTTTGATAGCTGGTATTATTTCAATTGGTTTGAGTTCATTGATTGATATATCAATAGTAGCATAAAGGTGTCCCGAACAACGAACGTAAACTGGTTCCCCTGTTTTAACTAACGACTTCACTGCATTACTTTAGATATGCGATAATATGCACAAATTAATTCTGTAAATGTTTATGATGCCGACATAATTGATAAAATAACGAGATTGTATCGTGAATAATTCAACGTTAAGTTGCAAAGATGTAGCTTTTCTTACATTAGTGTAGCGCGGGCGCACGCGTCCGTCCGGTCCGGCGCGCATGCGCAGGTGGACGATAATATCCATCGACATTCAGTGCGCGGGACACATTGTACATTGTCATGTTTTTATGTCGTAATAAATAATTATGAAAGTACCGGGTTTACAGAATTGTTTAATGTGAACGGTACCTACAATACTGAAGACTCGTTTGGCCGTACTTAATCTGCAAAGTAGAGTATCATTTTTATAATCCGTAATATGACAAGACTAATAGAAATAATGGAAGCGGCATGAACCTACTTATCTAAATTGTTTTGTAAAATTAATATAACAATGTGGCGAAATTGGTTTCTTTTCGATCCACGTTCAATTGTGCTGAACTAATTACATCAAAAAACAATATGGCACTAGAAACGTGGCATATAATTGAATCGCAGTATTGTAATGTTGACGTTTTGTGTAGATACTTTCTTTAGCAGACTCCCACGTTTTCCTTTATCGGGAGCTTTCTCTGTCAGATAAGAACGAATCGACAATAATAGCGCATAATCGAAGAAAGTTTGCGTTTTTGTAAACAAGCATTTTACAAAATGCGTAATACAACGATTTTACTTATCTCCTTTTATAGATGGTCTTAGACTTCATTAATGGTCTGAAATAATTCGCCTCTTTTTCGTTTATTCTCAGTAGTTATATAATAAGTTATACTATCAAACATGTGACAAAAATAATTTTCACTTATTCAGCTATCTGTTCCTGTTCGCATTACTTACTATTATTTTAAGTTTTATCACCAGTTGACAATTGTAAATACATACTTACGCAATGTATATTTTAGATTATTCATTGTTTAGATAAGTATTAAAGTAATATTAAAACTTGATATCTAAACTTGGATAGAAATATGGAAGTATTTGCTGACTATCCAACCTGTCGAGGCTCGAGGCGCGTTGTAATCTTGTACACAGTTTGTATGACACGGCGCGCGGCGCATACACTTATGGATAGCGTTGTTAATACAATTATCATTATATGACAATTTTCATTATCTGAGTAAAACAAGGTAACACGACTCCAAACAAAACCTACTTATTCAACAAATATGTTAAAAATTCTCATATTACTTACATATTTCTAATTAGGTGATTTATTTTTTAAATTAAACAATTTTAAACGAACACTTTAATATAATGAAATATCGTAAATATATTTGACGAATCGTAAAAAAGTAAAGGTTAGCAAAAGAGAAGAAATTTTCTTTTTGCTAACCTTTACTTTTTTATATATATGTTACGGCTAAAGGTGGGTGTGAACATAAACTTAAGATTAGCCGGCTACAACTAGGTTTAGCCGGCCACATGCGGTTAGGTTATGTTAGGTTACTTTTGAGTTTAGCCGGCTAAAACGAGGTGTAGCCGTACTTCGGCTATTAGCCGTAACATATATATAGATACCAATTTGAGAATTACCTCTACCGAAGACTTTAGTTTCCTTTTCTGGCATAGGTTTCTATGTTCAATTAAAGAGTTTGATTACGGTATCTACTTACCATTAGCCAGGCCGTATGTCTATTTGTTGTTTGTGGTATAAAAATAAAGATTACATAACACATTATTTGGTATCGAAATAACAATTTTACAGGTCGCATTACGTGTTTTATGTTGATGTGGTAATAATATAAGAAGCCCGCATAACTAATCAAGTCGACTTCCCTTCCATTGCTTATCCGCAATATTTATGTGACCACCATGACAATTAAGTAGTCGTAGCGACGGCACCCACTCAGATTAAACCCTAATTACATCAATATATGTATATAACACCAATTACACAGTTTTAGGCAAATTGAAAAGTGATAAAATCTCTACTTGATAAGTTTTCGGCAAATAGCTAACATTGATTTAAGTAGCCATACATTTATTTCAATGTCCTCTAGAGTGGTTGTATATGTCTATTATATATTACAAGAAATAACTTAAAGAATGTGGACTTACATCTGACAGTTTAAGTAATTCGAACATTAATAAGGATGTTATACTCGGGGATATTTAACGTCAAATGAGGTAAATTACCGTAAACCGTCTCATTTTCAAATGTTAACATTTTAAAACTTTATAGCTAACATTCCATATACAAGTTAGTTTTCCACAAATTAATAAAATTGTAACATGAACGTTATCAAAACGTGTAGTTTTATTTGTAGGGAACGCAAGGCGGGCGAGGCAATGACCGCGCGCTCGCCCCAACACGCGTTTTTCTCATTTTCCCTTATACATTGTATTTCGTCCGAGGGAAAATATGGCGTGTAATAAAACAGTCGTTTCAGAACATGCAAGACCTTATTTTAGGTCATAGTGCTATTACTTGTGTGCCAGTACAATATACATTACGTACATTTGGCATTATGAATAGCACGAATATGACTGACCTTATTGTACAAAATTTTATATATAGTCGAGTGTGTCTCGCATTAAACGAACATAAAAAATGCATACAATATGTATATTTGAGGATTAAGATAGCAATGTATTTCATAATAAAATCAGTAATCGTTTCGGTTAGGTAGGAATAATTTCTTTATTGCGTAGATTACTCCATATCGTCGTTTAATTGTAGACATTTTTTTACATTATGTAATCTAAATTTGGGTCTAGGTGTTATTTGTATCCCTTGTTTCATTGGTTGCGAAGTCGCCCGCCATGCAGAATCATTCAAAGAGCAGGAGTAATCATTACAATAAGAATTGAACCTTCTTTTTAATATTATTGTAATTTATAACATTTGTGATTTTTCGATTATGCTAGAATTAATTCACTCGGCCTAAGGGGGCTCCCTATAACTTAGTAGCGAAGAATAAATACACAATCTAAATTACTGGCATTAGAAATTAATTTTGGTGTCCGAAGGACATCACGCTGTTTTCTAAGATCAAGCAAACCAAAAATAAGTTAAAGGGAAAATGCGCGCTAAGAACGTTGTTTTTGATTTGTTGGATATACTGAACATCGACTTCATAAAGCATGGGTAATGTCTTTTGATGTCTGCCCCTATAAAAGATGAATCCATAAATTACCGTAAATAGATATGAATTGTTATACCACATGGAGCAATTGCCGTAACCTTGCATTACAAACAAACATATTTTCTTTCTTTCTTATATGAAAGTTGCATTGAAAAAGATACACATTTACTATATAAAATATCTTAGTCAAATGTTTTAAGATTTAAAGTATTTGACTAAGATATTTAAACCCTGTCATATGCCGATTTATAAGACATCTAACGAACTGTAATTGACCAGGCATAGATATATAATTGTTTGGCTAAAAAAGAAACATTACAAATACAATATTATAGGCTTCTAATACCATATCCAGTTGAACATAAAATTTTCGGCAAAGGTATAATATTTTGCCGATAATCTAAATGGATAATAATATCATTATCCACTTCAAACTCATATGAGTTTCCTGAATATTTCACAGTATTTACTACTTATATCGATTGTCAGTAACAAGTTATTTTTGTTGTAAATAGCCATTAATGGGCATTCAAGCATTGGACCGCGGCATAATTTTAACCTCGCTGCTGAATTGAGCCAATCTGTGCGGTTGCCACTGCGTCACGGGCCTCTCATTACTATAAGTAATAGCTTTTATTCCGCACCATTTAGTAATGCGACTGTAACAGGAAAAATCACGTACAGAATAAAAAATCTCATACAAAAAGTGGTTAATGGTAAAGTCCGTGATCCGTTTCCCCTCCGTCGCAGACATGCCACTCTACGCGTGTATCGGATTGCAATAAATTCGGAAGGGTAGACTGACGGCCGCGGCCCGACGCGACTTACGTCTTCCGTTTTTGACGGGCTTCGTGAACGTAGGTAGTTTGGATATACGGGCGTAGACTTAACGTGTTACGGAGGGGAGATTTTGATTACAAGCGTCTCGTCAACTTTTCATTTCATTATTCTGAAATGTAAAATATGTTTTCGAGGGGCAGAAGAGATTGAATTAGAACAATAGTATCCTAGTAGTATTTATATGTATGTATATTATAAAAGAGACGGAATGCCGTGGATACCTTATGTATCTACGGTTATCTTTCGCTACGAAATTACAATAATCACATAAAAGGCACAAGATCGCGTCACAAACACGCGACAACAAACATAATAAGATAACATTTACATAGTGATGGTGTTTAGCTGAAGCCACTCTCGTCGCCGCCCGGCGCCGCTCGGTCTGAGTAACTCATATTTGATGGCTACAGCTCTACTAGACCGTTTATTTTTTGTTAATCCGCCAAAACTTGGCTCCTGGCCGCTAGAATATATTTAACCATTTGTTTTCATGTCATGCATAAAACATTCAAAGAGGGTAATCGAGATAGCTTTATAAGACAGCAAATAAGGGTTAGGAACAACGGGCTAACAATAATTTAGGCAGATATACTGCTTTGTAAAGTTATATGTTAGGGAAAGGTCACGAAAATAAGATGTGTAGAGCATACGAAGTGAGTGTTGTTTGCGCAGAGTGATAGGCGATATACTCTCATAAATATATGTTATCTACTTTCTATCTAGGACGCAAGAATGATCTATGTTGTGAGACGTGTCAGGCTTCGTGGCGCCGTCGCCGTCCTGTTTTTTGTCCCAAAACTATCGGCTTACTACCGCATAAGCGCTTTATTTGCGAGTGAGTAATGGTATAAGTTGGTTTTATAACTATTGTTAGCCATTTACGATAGGAAAATAGTTTTAGCGTTTTCATCCACCACTATACCTAATGTAAAGTATTCGTGATTTAGATTCTAAGTAGTAATTTTATATTACTATTCATACTGGTTCAGTTCAGCTGTTAGATACTTGGGCATGCTTTCTAACTTGATAGTTATCTTCAGTACTAGTGATGGTATCGTTGTCTTTATGATTACTGTAGTTACAGACGTGATAACATCATGTATGAATATTATGCACAATATGGCTAATAACTATTATTAAACCATATTACTATAGTCTAACCATAATATAGTTTCTTCGCACAATACTGTAGATTTATAATATATTGTCTTTTAAAGACAGCTCTATTCTAGTTGTTTTGGCTACGTTGCTAGGCACTTCTTCAATATGAAAACATTGAACAAAATAAATAAACAGAAATAAAATTCGCCCGTACTACTTCTTAACCATTGGGAAAATCTCAATGGAAGAAGCTATTGGAGGGACAACCCTCTGTATTATATATTATTTCACAAAAGAAATATTGCAAATTCTAACGTTTTTTTTTTATTTCAACGTCATGTCTAATACAACACGATACGACCAATTAAATGCAATTACACCGAACGATGTCCAGCGGCTATTGTTACACAAATATAGGGCGATTTTCGTCCGATTATGTTCACCATACAATAATCTAAAGCTGTAGCAATTATTCGAATCAGAGTAACATTTCCGGCGTGGAACATAAATACACATTCAGCACGAGAATTGTGTCTTTATTAACGGAATGACGAGTGTTTCTAGTGAAATTATCAACAGAAAAGTGGTAATTACATCTTACAATGTAAAAATATACATACCTATCTACTCCGTATCTGCGCAGTAGTAGAGTTTTGTACAATCCTAAGAAATATACTACATCCTACAAAATATTATAAACTAGATTTTGCCCGCGGCTTCGCTTGCGTAAACGTATGTTAGGTTAGTTTAGTAACAGTACATATTTCTGGATGAAAGGTACCCTAGGTATGTCCTTTTCTGTTTCCCGGGCAACGTGTATGCGAAATTTCATGATGATCAGTCAAGTAGATACACGTTGTCAGGGGTACAAACTAGGATATATGGTACCTTTCCTCCAGAAAAAATGCGAGCGTAGCCGCGTGCAAAAGCTAGTAATGTTAATGTAGATTTAAAATCAGGTAATGAAATAAGAGCAAAACAACAAAACATGTACCTATGTAGTTTAGTGGTAACAATATAATAATAATATAATATAATAATAATATAATATTCTACCACATACACACAACACCATCTAGCCCAAACTAAGCAGAGCTTGTACTATGGGTACTAGACAATGGATACACATACATATATACTTTTTTTTTTTGTAAATACATACATATTATATATAGAAACACCCAGACCAAGACAAACATCCATGTTCATGCACACAAATGTTTGACTTGTGCGGGAATCGAACCCGCGACCTCAAGCGTGGCAGTCGGTTACACTAACCACTACGTCATCGAGGTCGTCACGTCATCGTCAACAATGTTTTCGTAGGTTCTTTTATGTTCTACAATTAGGTGATGTCATAAATTTTGATGAAATTATGACAAATCGTTACTGAAATGGGGTGTGTAATGGGTTTATTTCAGTTTTATAACCCTTTTTATTTTATCGGGGTCTCTTAATGATGTAGACACATGACATACAGGAATAAAGTAGAAAATAAAATATATTGAGACTATAATATATAAAGTTATTTACAGTAAATACTCGTTATTTTAAGAAGAATAATAAAAGAGCTTCTAAAGCCATCTAACCTACATCTTAAAGCGTAGTGCAGTGCATTTGATCAGGTGATAAGAGAAACGCCTTTATATGTTAAAGTGAAATGCAAATATTTTTCCCACTTACACTTAAGTACCTATGTATGAATTTCTTTTCAGCTGACACAATCACATAACTTTAAAAACTCGTTGAAAAATTAAAATACTTTTATAGTTGAGATGGAAATCTTAATTGTAAATGTACATTGCATGTTAACGCTCCATATTTCGTAGGTATAAAAATAACAGTGTAAATAATTCAATTATACCGAAAACCTAATAGGCTACAGAAAAAACTGTTTTCTATGGCATTTAGTTTACAAAGCGGGCTTACAGTCTAAACGAGATCAAAGTTCTAGATTGAAGTTTGCCATGTATAACGTAGGTAATAAAATAATCCCCCATATGTTCGTTCAAACTTATGTTCTACAAACGCCCTCCAAAACAAATTCAATTGGCGAATTGTGTTGCTTATAAATTCGCCAGCTCCCCTTACAGCTTACAGGTATATTATGCGTTATGGGGTAGATCGGAGTCCTTCCCCTGCCCGTAAGTAGTGTTCGGTATTTATGACCGCTGCGTCATGGAGTTTCACCGTAAGTGTAGAGCAACTTAGTGAATTTGACGATATCGACGCCATGGGGCATGTTAAAAGCTACGAACAAAATTATTGTGTTATTTCTGTTGTTATCTAGAGAGTTGTTTATGTGCTATTACTGTTATATCCATCTTGATCTTAGCGACACTTTCTTCAAAAGTCATCTTTACAACGTACTTTCGTGATTTGAAGATCCTAAAAATATACCTAATATTAGTATGAAGTGACGAATTGTAGTTAGTAGACCCGCGCGTAATACGTAATAACGTGAGACTGACCTATTTGTTTGGCCCGTCAAGTAAAAAATTTTCATTCGGTAACGGCTAAATACGTCGAGCAAATTTATATCAATAATCTAATTACGTTTTTAGTAAGTATCTATTTATATAATGTTTAGTTTCTACTTTAAAGACGACTAAAGCGACAAAGCCTGTTACTGTGGACTGTCAGTGAATTTCCTATCCAAATAACAAATTCTCTACCTTCCGACACGAGAATTAAACCCGTGATATCACAATCTCCTATAAGCGTACGCACAAACATGTGTCACGTGAAGAACGTAGTAGTTTATATTACTTAAAGACGAATAAAAAAGAAAATCAGATCAGATATTCAGGCTTTCAACAGACAGATAAATAAGTTCTAAAGTTACTCCACATACCTATTCTATATTAAAAATGAGTATAAAGTATCAAAAAGGAACCAACACAAAAACACACACTGAATGTGCAAAAGGTAATGTTACAAATGGCTTGTCGGACGTCCGCACATGTTAAATCTGTGAGTGGGCCGCGGCGCGCGAGCTCGGCTAGTAAAGGCACGTAAAGGTGTAGCTATCGGTAAATTAGCAGTGGTGCGGTAGCACATGTCTTAGAAAAAATACATTAACAGCCGGCTAATGCTCCAGATTGATCCGCTCCCGACATATGGGGGAGCTACTTTATATTGTGTGTTATTTACACACGGGTGGCCGCCGTAATATACGAAATGATGTAAATTGCAAAACTAGTGCAGATAATCATGTAGTTTACTTCAAATAAGATTGTATTTTTTTTTATAATAATGTATTTATGTACCTGATATTTACATACATACTTACATAATATCCTAACTAATATTATAAATGTGTATGTGGGTTTGTTTGTTTATTACGCTTTCACGCCTTAACAACAGAACCGAAAATCATGAAATTTTGCATACACGTTGTCAGGTGTACAAACAGGACATAGAATAAAGAAAAAAAGGACTTACTCGGACGTTTCGAGGGATATAAAATTGACAAAATCTACATTTTAACTCAAGCGAAGCCGCGGGCTAAGTACTAGATAATCTAGTACTTAATATATAGAATATACCTACAGGATTATGACCAATACTGGTTATCTAGTTAAGAGCAGTGAAGAACTTCCAAACTGATGTAAATACCGCGACGTTTACACGTTCAATTCGCGACAGTAACCTTTGTATAAACCTCAGATAGCTGTTTTTATTCTGTGTTAAATGTCCAATTTTAATATTTGTATCATTCGCACGTCACCGCTCATATTAAAAGTTAAGACCTAAAGAGCAGATCTTAAAAAAAAAAGGTATTAGCGAAGACCTAGACATGATATAGTCCTTAAAAAAGGAATAGAAACACTATATCAAACTTAAGTATCAAATTCCAACCTCAACCGTTTTATTGTTGCGACATAACCCTAACTAACAAAAACAATAAGAAGATCCTAATCTTATCCTCAAATTAAAAGCATATTAAAATTCAATTTTGGAGTTGAAGGTAAAAACGTGTTTAAGGTGGCTACGATCGATATTCGGATGCACGACCGCACGTGTGCCAAGTATTGAACGGTTACTGTACAAGTAGAGACACCTTGCCTAACAGATGTTGAAGATTTCGCTCAAATTTTGATGGAACGGCTTTGTTAGCTTACCGCTGGTAAATATGATTGATATAACATGGCCTACATGTGGTCGCATGCTTATAATAATCGATTCTTAACATATTTCGATTTGCACTCGGCCTTGTAATTTTATTGAAATTAAACTACTATATACGGATTTTATCGCGTTGTTTATTTGACACTTTTTACATAATTTAGAAACTACTTCTATTAAACTTTACTAATTTTTAAGCTAATTAAATTATTAAAACTATTTATATTTAATTTACACTTTCCCCGACGTTTCGGTTGCTTTTCAGCAGCCATGGTCACGGGGAGACTAAGATGGTAGTTGTCTCAATGTTCCAGTGTAGTTATTTCAAAGTACCCGAACATAATTTAATCATTGGTGTTTCTATTTACGCAGAATGAGCTCAAAGTATCATGAAGTCTAGCTGTGGTTTGCTTCTTCTTGGGTTTGACTATTTGAATAACTGGATCCCAAGCTGGTGGAACATTCCAACCATCTTCTCTATTAAAATTAGGATGTTTTTTGATTTCAATAGCCTCGCGAAGCATCCTTGGTAGGAATCGGTGTTTTTTAGCGAGAGTCTGTGGTTTGTCAAATCTCAGGTAGTGGTTGGTCCCCTGTTGCAGATGTTTACACACAGCAGACTTATAATTTTATTTACAAATAAGTTTATATGAAAACCGTTGATTTACAAATAGCGACTTATTTTATAATGCATTTCAATTGCGGTTTCATTCGCATAAGTACTGAACTTCGGCGAAAGAGATATAGTTTTCACTCCTACAACCTACTAGATACTATTCAGTTGTAATTTTAAAGACAACATCTGCACTAGGAATAACTTCTCGCGGGGGGTTTTACAAATATTGAAACAACGGACACAAAGAACACCCAGACTCGTCGACCATTTGTGGATAACACAATTTACTGTCCCGTGTGGGATTCGAACCAACTACACTAGACGTAGTGACAGTGGCAATGCAGCCACTTAAACCACTACGCCATATGTATATTTTTTAAATTATATTTCTGTTGATTAAGTGGCGGGAGCGCAATGTATCGGGCATTGTATTTGCGATCGAGAGATCGTAGGTTTGATCCCCACCTATTACTACACTACCGGCACTACCGGCTTGAACCGTCTCGTTACACAAGCATTAAATTTAAGTAGGCGGTTTAACAGTAAAACCAGTCATTTGTAACTCAAATTGAAAGTAATTCTTTTGAAAGTCCTACGTTGAAATCTCGAAAAGTTTAATTCAACATAACTACTTCAAGTCATGAAGGCCGTAACAGAAGAACGTGAGCATTAGGAATAAATAATTCTTACCAGAATAAACGACAAGTTTTTGTATCGCAAATTGATACCATCCCTTACAAATTAGGGGACAAATAGACAGTGATGACACGATGCAACAACAGATAAGCGTAACAGAATAGATTACCTAATCTGTTACTCCTGCTACCGTGAACAAGATAACTGTGCGATAAGGCGGTTTCACCAGGCGCTAGCTTGTGTAGGGACAATAGGATTACGCCTTGAACACAATGGATCATGGCAGTAAAAGCGCGTCAACAGCCTAATCTCGTTTTACACAAGTTTCTAACAAATGTTGTAATAAGATTACACGGAGCTTCCCTGTAATTAATGTTTGTTAAATTCGCAGCTGAAATTGGAGATGCGTACATACCTGTAACAATAGAAAACAGAGTCAGTCATGTTGCAGATGACATACTTATACAAAATTGACTTGATCGTAATCTCACAATCTAACGAGGTTATTCGAAAACATAAATAGGCCTTAAATGGAATAACAAAAAATATGAGAATGGTGCCGATTCTGTTATAAATTAATTGGCATTGTAATCTCCTTCAAATAATAGTTATAGCAAAATAATAATATATCTTTAGTGTTGTCAAATGAGAAAAATATTATTGTGTAGTTAGTGGTCACCTGATTAAATTTAAAAGCAGGTTTTATTGCTGCATCTAATTTTAATTAACTCATGTTATTGTCAGTTTTAAATACTATCTTCTCCTTTTTTGGTAACTGTAAGAAAGAGATAAGATATAATCAATTATAGAATCTGTTGATTCTGAAATGTTATCGCAATAGCAATAACAACTCATATAATATTAATCCAAACCACTATATAAACTGTCCAAAAGTACACACTAAAGAAGCTTATCAATAAATATGTCACTCGAAAAAAGTCAATAAAATTGTATGATACACTTTCATTCATGTTTACTACGATAAACATACTTAAGAATGACGATGTGCGTGTTTAGATAAACATAACATAAACATATGAGCATAGCGCCGCGACGCGGCGGGTGGCGAGGGAAAGTTAGTTCCGCGCGGTATCTTAACTGTCAATATTTCATCGCCGACTACCAGATGTACACATTACATGCTTTTCGGATGTTTTAACTACCAAACAACGTTGTCGATATGTTACGTCCCTAAATAGAGTGTTTCTTTTAGTTGTTTATTTGTTACTTTCAGACTCTGCTATTGGAATTGGAAAACTGTTTTAAGGCACGAAACATACATGGTGTGTTTGTAGGACTACGATATAAGCGTCTTCATAATCGAAGGATGACTATCTAAATGATTAAGCATCTAGATAGATAGTAGATTGTAGTTGGGTCAAAGACTGATCCTTTCATATTCATTCATAGTATTTTCCAAATGTCAAAGAGACCGCACGTACTTTTCCGTGCGTTCTCTTATAAATTAGATATTCATGATTCCAAAACTGCCGACGTGCCAATACGACAACATGCCAATAATATCACTTATATCTAATTAATATATTTATTGTCGTTAAGGGGCGGGTAGTGAAAATACACCAACAAATAATATATGCTGTATAAAGATTGTCGTTTTGAGAAATAAGCTTAATGTACCTTCAAGCTTCTTCATCGCATCTTATTCTCATTAAATTATAAAACATCCCGCTACCAGTAATGACAACAAAATCAGCTTACGTTTTAATTGCATAACGCGCATCTAATAAACCTATACAGAAAGTATACCTTTAAAGGCTTTATACTGTAAGCACATCTTCTGCTTCGAATAGAAGGCACGTTCGAGTATTACTACTAGAATACTTACTTACTTACTCGGCAAAGTGAGACGTGTATATGTAGGTTGCATTTGTGTATGGTACTGAAAATCTATGTAGGTATTTCAAATCAGTTGAAATATACATGAATACATTGAAATCTTACAAATACAAAGACTGAGGAGCAGATGCTGTCAAGAAAACCGATATCAACAATTAACAACGCGCGATAGCAATGTTTGTGCAGCGGAAGCAGGTTGGCGGAAGAAGGTATTTGGGCGCGTGGCTTTTTGCGCCCACTGCGGCCGACGGCTTGACAGATGGAGAGGCTCGCCGAGGGTAATCGAATTACTTTTTACTGACATATGCACTCCACCGTCGAGAGGGTAACTTCAAGTGATTCAGCAAAAAAATGTTCGGCCATACCTATCTTTGGCTTCGGTTTACCTACTCAACCAAAAATATATAGTATATATCATCTTTATTTACCCGCTTTTAACGTTTTCGCAATGATTTTTTTATGTTGGTGAACAAAGAACAGAAAAGAGGTTAAGTGCTAATTAAAAATTGCCGCAAACAGAACTCTATGCGGAGGAAACCACTTAATGTCTAGCCGGCGTTAGTAATACTTCCTGCGTACGTCATAAGTCCATAAATCGTGGAGTTTTATTAAATTTCCTTTTGTCGCAAACAAGCTGTATTAATCACAACGGATGACTACAACAGAAAGTCAGTGTGACTAAAGAAGTTCATGATGCTTACATCTATTTCCGAAACAGAAAAAGAAATGGGACATCTGTATATGCTTCCGTTTGAAGTGGCAACAATCAAATATAAATTAATGTAACAACCGTGAACTTTTTATTAATATTTATTTTTAAGCACGCGACACGGTCGCAGTCGCCTTTTATGAGTGCGTCCCTAAATTAAAAAACATTGTGCCTTTTTTTAATTTGCCTATGTTCCCCAGTAATCAGTTGTCTTGGGTGATATTTTTTTCTAATCCAGGTGATAAATTGACGGAAGCTTCAGTTACTACCCTCGCAGCTTTACTAAAAATAAAATGTCGCTTAGCATTTTTTATATCATAAAAATATGTTTATACTAAATATAGCAGGGTGTAAAAACGCAATGTTAATGACTGCCAACCGCTAAAAATAGTGTATGTTAATATATGTCCGCTTTTTCTAAATATGGAAGGTAATAATTAATTGTTCCCACGGGATATTCATAGTTTTTATATCACGGTGTATGGTGCAAGGTTGAATATTTTTCATCTATTTAGAGTTCTTGCAATAAAGGTTAGAAACAATCGTGTTTTATTATTAGAGTTATTATGTTAGCTTCATTGAACTCGGACGTCTGTGCAATACGGTAAACAAAACGGAAATGACCTATTAGATAGCAGCTGGTGTAGCGGCCGTGGTTCGAGCGACGGCGCAGCGCGCTGCGCAAGCGCAGCTGCCACCCGAATTTCGCCGAGAGATCGCGAAACGCGCGCCTTCCGTTTCCGGCCGATTGTACTTACGCGTTCCTTTACTTACGACACTTAAGGGTGGACATGAATTGACATGCCGTTGCCATACGGCATGTACTCATTCACCACAAATAGGGGAGTGGTAATCCAATGTTTTTGTATTGTAGTTAGGCATATGCAGTATGCCTATAACATTAATAATAAAGGTAGGATCATATTTTAACTCAAGTAAATCTGTACTTAATTATATTAGCCCTATCTACCTAAATAAACAGATCTGTGATAGGATATTTCAAAACTAAAGCATGTATAGTTTTTCAGAAGAGAATTGCAATTGAACACTAAAGCTGTCAACATAAGCGAATATAAGAAACGTAGCGAAAATATTCCAAGTCTATGCTAAAAGTAATGAATTATTAATGATGTCATATTAACCTTTTAGTTCAATATAACAGATATTTGAGGTACTTACTGAGCGTGAGCTTTAGAATAAAAATGTTTGTTCAGCAGGTGGATACATTTAAGTACATCCGCGGGATGCCAAGGTTTATATCCAGTAAATTCCAGCTTGTATTCCTTTACATAATATAGTACCGATAAAATTAGTTAAACTACATCACACTGGCAAACTTTAATATGTTCTTCGTTATAAAGATCTCTTTTACTTTAGAATAGTAAAGAAATTATTAACTGTAAAGCCAAATTATGGCAAATTTTAGCAAATATAATTTCTAGTAACTGCATTCTAATTTTTAGTAACTGCAAGATTAGCACAAGTATGAAAATCGTAAGTAATGATTTTTCGGCAATGAGATCTAGTGTTAACTACATTTATGTATATTTAAACCTCGCCTTTGTAAAGAAGGACATTGCCCGTACAATAACCATTAATTAATTAATTTACATCGATGCTGAGTCGTCTTCTTCTTTAGTATGAAACAGACTTAAACTTACACGTCCAAGGTTTTAAAACATTATATGTACCTTCTGTTTACGCGAATGTTATTAATTGAAATTAAACTACTTTATAATGAAAATTATTTGGACTGGAACATTGAGACAACTACCATCTTGTCTCCCCGTGACCACGGCTGCTGAAAAGCAACCGAAACGTCGGGGACAGTGTAAACTTAAATATAAATAGTTTTAATAGGTTTAATAATTTAATTAGCTTAAAAATTTGTAAAGTTTAATAGTACCTAGTAGTAGTGTAACAGTTTCTAAATTATGTAATAGTATAAAATAAACAACACAATACAATCCGTATAAAGTAGTGTAATTTTAATAAAAAACTAAGTATTTAACCTACAGATTTAACTATTTATATTCAAGTTTACACTTTCCCCGACGTTGCGGTTGCTTTTCAGCAGTCATGTTTACGGGTAGACATAATTTCTATATTAGTAGTATGAGAGATATACCAATTAAGGCACAGGCCACGCCGGAAAGTTGCAAAGGGCTATCACGGGGCGAAGTAACAAAATATATTATAAACAAACAAACAGGCCGCCTAATAGTAAGCGAGTACCGCTGCCAATGATCGCGTGCAATACTAGGGATATCACTCGTACTTTGGCGAGACTTAAGGCAAGATAGGAATAAAATGGACAAGTTAGGTATATTACGTCTCTGTCATTCTTACTTAACCTATTTAGTCGCAGCGGCATACCAGCGGCCAAACACACTTAGTTTTGTAACCCTTTGACCGCCACAGTCATGTAGGTATACTGTACATGACAAAGCAAAATGTGTCCAGGACGCCACGGTCATGACTACATGACAAATTAAAGGATGAAATCGTAGCTTAGCGCCGAAAGCACGCTTTTGCTTTTTGATGTGGCGGTCAAAGGGTTAAGTTTAGCATTCCAACAATTGACAGGTTAATAAGGATAATGCAATAGCAATACATTTACGGCGACCTGTAACAGATTAAGACCCATCTAGGCTAAATCGTAAAAATAATTAGCAATTTCACACTTTATTACAAAATTTTGAAAATTGTTACACTACTACTACTATTAAACTTTACTAATTTTTAAGCTAATTAAATTATGAGTCTCCCCGTGACCATGGCTGCTGAAAAGCAACCGAAACGTCGGGGAAAGTGTAAAAATAAATTAAATCTAAATAGTTTAATAATAATTTAATTAGCTTAAAAATTAGTAAAGTTTAACAGTAGTAGTAGTGTAACAATTTTCAAAATTTTGTAATAAAGTGTCAAATAAACAACGCGATAAAATCCGTATATAGCAGTTTAATTTCAATGAATAATATTCGCGTAAATAGAAGACAATATTAAATAATTAGCAATGACAAGCGCTTTCACGATCTCTTAGAATATTTCCTAAGCCTCACATACATATCTATAATTATATTAATACGTGAAGCAAAAACTTTCTACCCCTTTTTACGAAAATTGCCCGGACGAAGTATGAACTTTGGCACAGTTAAAGTTTATATGGAGAAGGACGGGGGAATCCTAATATTTATATAAAATATGCATTAGAAATACATTAAATTAACGAAAAACACTACACGCACACAACCATGCATTTAACACACGCAGTCGAATCGTGTTCGTAACTTCGTAGTACCTATTTCGGCATTGTTCGTCTGACGTCGTACAATTCTTCGTAACTATGGTTACATATACCTTATTCATACTTAGGTAATAAAGAAAAAAGAAAACAAAGTAGCCAGCTTAGGAATATTGTCTATGAAAGAGTATAATTAGGTAAATAATAATTAATTGTTTGAATGTTTAAAAAAGATAGGTATATTATCGTGTATAGCCTTGGCGAAATCTAAATGAAATTTGTGTAATAACGGTATAGTCATAGACAATAAAACCTTAATAACGATCAAACTTAAAATTTATATCAATTATGGTCGAATTTTGACCACTAGGCGACCGCTAGTATTTACTAAACAGCGGCCTAAGTAAAGGACCAACAAACATAAAGCGGTATTAAGCAAGTGTTGGTAACCAATTGAATTATAGCCTCTACACTAAAGAAGATTAATATAACCATTGTACTGTTTGTAACGATCTAGTTTGCGCGCATTGTCTCCACTTAGCCTTAAGTGGTATTGCGTGAAGCTGGACAGGTTTGGGAGTAGTGTCGAGTGACATTGTGGCAACATGCTACTTGACTTGTCCACGGTGACTTGCCACCATTGTCGATGTCTATTGTCTAGTAGCGAACTAGTTGCGCCGGTAGCGTGACATTAGGACTTGTTTACAGTTGTGGAAGTGTACCGTGTCCCATAGCTGTATCTATACTAATATTATAAAGCTGAAGAGTTTGTTTGTTTGATCGCGCTAATTTTAGGAACTACTGGTTCGAATTGAAAATTCTTTTAGTGTTGGATAGCCTATTTATCGAGAAAGGCTATAGGTTATATATATAGTCACGCTACGACCCACCGGGGCGGCGCAGCAACGATAAACGCGGGTGAAACCGCAGGAACATCTAGTATTTTATATAAAGGCTGTTGCTTAATTCGTTTAGTTTGGTTTATCAGCTACTAGATTTTGCTAGCAGTATTGATAGCGTTAATGTAGGCACATTTTGACAATAAAATCCCTGCTAACGTGTATGTAAAATTTCATGATGATCGGTGTTAAGTCGTGAAAGCGCAATAAACAAACAAACTCAATATGTATTTAAAACTAGCTGACCCGCGCAACTTCGTCTGCTTCACATAACAGAATTTTCCCGTTCTGCAACATTGTTCATTGATGCTCCGCTACTGTTGGTCGTAGCGTGATGTATATAGGCTATAGCCTTCAACGATAAATGGGCTATCTAACACTAAAATAATTTTTCTATTCGAACCAGTAGTTCGTGAGATTAGCGCGTTCAACCAAATAAACAAATAAATTCTTCAGCTTTATAATATTAGAATAGATTTTCGTTAGGATTAGGATGGTCAGTCTTTACCATACCTACTAATATTAGAAATGCGAATGTGTCTATACTTATGTGTGTTTTTTGGTTTGTCTTACTGTTCCGCACCAACAGTCCAATGTATCAACGACACTTTTTTGCATAGAAAAGTATTGTTCCTCTGTGTTACTCATTTTCCCTTAGAACTATGGAGGAAAAGCCTCGAATAGAAGAAGTAATAAATAAAGTCCAGGTCCAGGTCTAAGTAATGTTTTCGTGCAATGTTAGTGTACGAAAGTGAAGCCTCATTTGCACATTATTACGGGGTATTTGGCATGCAATAATAGCAACTTCTCACAACTAGGTGCGTTCTTGATATAAGTATATATAATGTAAAAAGTGCATGTAGCAATAACTACACGCAATGTTGGCATAATTGTTTAACCGGTACGAGGGCTGACATCTGTATTGCTTCATCTATGGCAAGTTTTATTCGATTACAACCAACAGGAGAGTAGAAATATTAATTATTTCATTTTGTGTATAGATAAATGTAGGTTAAGTTATGTTAGTAGCAGTACTTTTTTCTGGATGAAAGGTACGCTGTGTCCTTTTTTGATCCCCTGACATCGTGTACGCAAAATTGTATGATGATCGGTCGAGTACTTTAAGCGTAAAAGCGTAACCAATAAACAAACATTCGCATTTATAATAAAAAACCACTATGAAGGCAGGTCTTTTTAAATAGGTGTATTTGAATATCGATTATTTATTAAAATACTAATTGCCGGCCTCGATGGCGTGGATGCTCGATGGTTGGTGTAACCGACTGCCACGCCTGAGGTCGCGGATACGATTCCCGCACAAGTCAAACATTTGTGTGCATGAACTTGGATGTTTGTCTTGGTCTGGGTGTTTCTATGTATATGGTGTTGTGTGTATGTGGTAGAATATTATTATTATTATTAAATATAACTACTGTAGGTATTTTTAGAATGCGATTGTAAGCCGCACTTATTTTAAATAACGATATGAGCCATTCAGCATTCATCGTTTGTGCCAGCGATAATCTGAACAGTGTAGGTGCCTCATCATCCCAGTAATGGCACACAAAACTACTATTACATTTCCAACATCGTTATCGAAGCGTTAAATAGTATAATGTTTTCCAGCAGGTGGAAAAATTTATAACCGCAGTAATGTTTCGGTTTTGTTACTTTCAATGCACTCGACTTATTTCGCAATTATTATAATCAGTATGCACTCTTTTATTTATAACTAGATTTATTCCGCGGTTTCGCTCGCGTAAATCTAAGTTAAGTTACTTTTTCTGAATGAGAGGTCCCTATGCCCTTTTCTGTACCCCTGACAAAGTGTATGTAATTTCGTGATGATCGGTCGAGTAGTTAAGACGTGAAAGCGTAACAAACAAACAAAAAAGCTCACATTCGCATTTATAATATTAGTAAGGATAGCTTTAGCGCACGACTCCGCCCGCGTGGTACGTACATCAATAAAAGTATTTCTTGCCCTAGGTTTTAAACTAGCTGTGAACCAAATTTCATCCAAATTGGTTGAGCAAAGAGGTAACAGACATACAGAATAGGGTTACTTTTGAATTTATAATACTAGTAAGGATTGTGTATTTTACCTCAACAGTGGCCACAAAATGTCTCTTGATTTATATTTCGGTGTTAAATTCATTATCTCGCTTGAGCAGGAATGCTCTTCTATACTTTCGTAACTTTATAATTGATTAGGTATGCGTTCAACAACGAAAAAGTTAAAACAGCATTCCTTCGACTTGAAACTAATAAGGGCATGAAGTTTGTTAACTCGGCGTATTAACGTGCCCGTTTTTAGACACAACGTAGGAACTGCAATTAGCACTTATTGTCGTGTGATAAATTTAAACAGGGAAAGAAATCAGAATTATTTATAATTATTATTACTTAAATAAATCCTAAATATGCCTATTTCCAAAAAATGCATATTTCCCGAGAAGTAGATAGAGACTTGTGAGAATTGTCGTTTTCTACGATCCTGTCATAACTTTCTAGTTTTCACCTCTCATTACATTTGTTGTGTACAATTTAAGTCTAAGGATACCTACTCCTGACTTGTCCATTCAGGCAAGGATTATGATTTAGTTAGAAATCTTTTACCGAACTTCTTCTTTTACTATTGGCCCTAGTCAGTATCATGTCAGTATCATTACAAACATTATGTATGTTATGCATGTAGTGCTTATCGCATAACGCTTTCTTAAGCTCGCAACTCGTAAGTGAAGTAGTCATTACTATGAAAAAATAAATGATCAAAGGTCCAACTTCATTTCAGAAACACCATTGCTCTAGTTTTTATTATTCCTTCGTTTACACAATTCATTAACGTTGTGCCCCATATCAGAAATCATATTGAGTTAATCCATATTGGAGATGGAGTCAAAAGCTGCGACGCACGTGCGCCTGCGCACCTGCCGTGCGGCACCGCCCCGCGGGCCTGTGGACCCGTGCACCGTGCCGAGGGGTGACGATACCGAACTATTTCCATGCTAGACAAGCTCTATGACGTCATAACAAAAGCGAAGACTTAAATTCACGTTTAGAACTCGGACTGCGTTTTAAATCAATCTATTGCTTTTAGTAGAATGCATTGAAATATATTTTCATGCGATTGTAGAGAAAATTGCATTTTGTTTTAAAGATAATATAATTTCTACTGTTATTCAAATCATTTTGTTTATTCTACTAAATGAATTAAAAGTAATTTTAGAAATCTTAAGAACGTAGATAAAAAGCGTAAATATATTTAATTCAATTCAAATTTTGTCCTAACTTTTCGCGACGATTATTTATTTTATAATGTGTTTAACCGTCAAAGTAACTACTATTTAAATCCGATGATTTAAAAATTTTTTTAAATGACATTAATTAAATTTATAGTTAGTTAGTATATTTGGACAATTTCTATTGTGAACGATTAATACCTATCCACGATATGACAAATACATTTATCATAGCTTATATTAATATATGCATTATTATGTTGTTTATTTGCAAAAAAGTATAAATTATGAAGCCGTAATATTTTAATGAACATTGATCCTAATCCTAACTAATAATATAAATCAGTTTGTTTGTTTGTTACACTTTCACGCCTCACCTTCTCGACAGATCATCATGACATTTAGCATACACGTTGTCAGGGGTACAGAAAAAGACATAGAGTAACTTTTTATCCAGAAAAAGTACTTTACTTTTATTTTTTGTAGGGGAATTTACGCATTACTCTCCGCGCGGCGAAGGAGAGGTTATGTCGGACTCACCGGGAGAAACCTGATCCCGGTAATACCGCCTAAACCTACCACGGTGTTCTTCGACATAACCAGAGTAAGTGGGGTCGTGCGAATCACTTTTTTCATGCAATCGCAACCCCGTCGAGGTTTCAGCCCGCCCACACCGTATGAAACGGCAGGCCACTACACGAAAAGACTCTCCTTATTAAGAGATAATTTATTTTTTCCCATTGTCTCCTTGTGAGGGGGATGAAAATACGACACAGAGGTGTGCGAAGAACACGCACGCCGCCTCTTGGACTAGTTCTGATCGGGTGACGGGCAGGCCCACGAAGTGCACCGACCCCAGGTTAAACGTCATGGTATCCAGAAAGAAAAACAGTACTTATTTCTGGATAAAAAGTTACTCACCTAACCTATATTTACGCGAGCGAAGCCGCGGGTGATATGTAGTTACTTATAATTTAAAATGAGTTATATTTTATTAATTATGATCAGTCATTGTATAAAAAAATTATATGACCGAACTTTGATCCACCGCGCGCCGTCCTTTTGATCTAATTGTACGCTGTTACTAATTTGCATATAAATAACAAGAAACCCAATTAACTACAAAATAATAATAGCTGCGACATGGAAAATAAGTAGGTAAACACTTTAAAAAGCCGTACCAAATTGTTTTCTACGTAAAATAATTCTGAACACATTTCCCTATAGATTAGTTAAAAACAGAATGGTGTAATGTCTGAAGACGGACAGTATTTTGCCTGATCGCTTGTGCTGGCGATTAAGTCTTTTTTACGACCGTTTAACCAGTTGTTAAGGACCAATTAGCATTTATCGGACTTCCCTTTTCATGTTGAAGAACCATTTAATGCGTGTATTTAAATATATTGAACACTGAGTTTAAAACGGCAATTAAATCAATTTATTTGTGAAATGGTTATTTGTGAAGATAATAGTTGTCATTATAATTTGCATAACTTAATTCTGATATTGACATTTCTTGCCAAGTGACACACAAGTATGAGTTGTATGAGATGTCATATTATTGTTATTCAGTTAACGCGTATGCAAGAAGATTATTGCAATAACTTCAACAATGTATACGCTAATAACAAAATATTTTTTTATAATTACCTCTTAACTATTGCCATTCCAGAGAAAAATAAAGTTTGCTGAAACGCACATTGATTATGTTCCTATCGCTTGTAAATTCTACTTACCTGTTCAAATGTTCAATAGGTGATCACTCTGTTTGCCTTAAAGAGTTAAGATATGTATTTAAAACCTAACAAGGCACCGTACCGTCTTATTTGGATAAAATTAGGTTGGTTTACATTTTAAAAAGGCTATTCAAACAGGGACACGACTTCGTTTCCTTAATAAATTTTGCACAGTACACACGTTTTTGAACTAACTAGCGGTCTCGGTGTTTATTAGAATAATTTATTTAAGTAAATTATTCAAACGTACTTAGTTAATCACAAATCTTAGTAACTGAAGTAAATCAGTATGAAGTACGGCAACATCTACCCTCTAATATGCAAATATATCCATTGCCGCAGCAGTGGAATCCGCCTACAACAGCATTCAATCTTACCTGGCTTACAAGCGAGCCCGATAGCTACTGCAACAAAATCAACGTGAATCATATAATAACATAGGCTAATTTTCATTCCAGTCAAACGTGCAGTTAATTTAAAATTTGGTGTATCACTACCGAATTCCATTCGTGTGAAGATGTTAAAACAAACTGCATATATTTAATTTTACATTTGATTTGAGTCATGTGACGCCCCTTATTACTATTCTGGGAAGCGCATAGTGCACGGGATGCACTTAGAGGGCTCATTGCGGAGGTAAGTATATTTAATAACGAGGGTTAAGGACAATAGAGAGCCGGAAGTTCGCGTGTGTCCGCCGGATGTCGGCCCACCATCGATCATGTCACTGAGTACTGCATTGCTGGCGACCGCAACGTCGATGCTATATTAACTTAATCTTTTTAGGACATCTTGCTTATTGCGCGGTCGTTACATAATGTTTGCACAAATTACATTTAACAAATTTTTGTTCCGCGAACCTAGTTATTTTCAGTAAAATTGTTCCATACATTTTGTAATTACATAGTTGTTTTTACGTTCTAACGATTGACGCTGTCAAGTGCCAGTCACATCGATTTCATTCATAGGTTATAGGTACAAATTAGTTATCAGTTCATCTGTATAAAATGTTAATAGTTATTGCTTTAAATTAATTTATATTTAAATACTCTAAATAGGAGTCAAATATATTTCAATAAATTAGGGTAACCCAATTTAGATTAAACACATCATCAAAAAATAGTTATTTGTTCAAAAAATATGTAATATTAATTAATAATCCTAATCATTACTAATAACATAAAATATACAAATATAAGTTTGTTTGTAACGCTTTCACCCCTTAACTAAACGACAGATCATCATGAATTTTTCGCTTACACGTTGTTAATAGGGGTACAGAAAGTATGTACCTACATTCCTTTCATCCCGAACAAAAAATTGTTCCCGAGCGAGCGAAGCCGCGCGCAAAAGCTAGTGGGTTAATATTTTGTTATTTGTAGTAGTTATTGTAATTTTCATGGCTATATATTGTAGGTATGCAAATACAAAACTGTGTCATAGATTATATCTAACCACATGACGCTATTACTTATAATGTTCGTAGAAATAGGAGTTACTTATTCGCTATCATTGTCCTGTTTTAGCGGCTGTGATTGTCCAAATACAAATTCGTCAATGTCAATAGAGCGCTTACTCCTTTTTACAATACTGTTTCCTATACACAGGAAGTACCGCAGGGAAGTTAAGCATTAAAAAAGGCTTTCCCACGGTTTACACCAAAATCTATAACAATCGCTTTTATCGCCCAAAAATAATTACGTGATTGTATGCAAGTTGGACAGCTTAATGTCGTACACCAGCTAGCCAATAGATATTCATTGTTTATGATACCTTTTGTGTTAGGCCGCCTACACAATAAAATGTTAAATTTTGTCTGTCGTGTGCTGTCTTTGTAAGGGCACGTAGGGCACCTCCAAATTCCAGGATAATGTTGGTTTAGAACAAAATTCTCACGTTCCGTATCCATTGTAAACACTAAACACCGGGACACCTGTTACGTTTCGTTTACTGCGTTCATTGTTCTATTATATGAGCTTGTGAAATGTAAACAAACGTTGATATATTATATTAAACTTTTTTTAGATATAATAAAACATTGCGGGAATATTTGTGAGAAGATATTAAGTGTTCATTGTCTTAGGTAGCAAGACCTCGATCCTAAAATGTGAAATTTCTATCAAGTGGGACGTACATTCTCAACTATTAATTTTTATTTTATAACGAGCACAACAAGTGCTCTCTATAGTACCGCAGCCATATTAGATGTTACTAGAGAAACACCGTAATTTCTTCTCGAATTACCTAATTATCAACTACACTATAAACTGATCAACAGCCGTCTTCCAACAGAATTCGATACTGTCTTTCTGTTACAGAATAGTACTGGATTCCAAAGAAAGACTCATTAACTATCATTCCTTTAATAATACTTAATTCAATTCATCACATTTACACCTTGTTTCTTTGATCATAATCACTACTATGTACTTAGCTAATAAAGTTATAACAAAAAGTGTCTATTTGATTCGATGTCATTGTACCTGACGTGTAGTAATGAATGAATTCATTCTGCCGCTATACGCGTATCGCGCAGTTTGCTCACGTACCGACAACCGGTTGCCTTTTCAATTCGTTAAACGATATTGATACCACAGAGCAAAGCCTTGAGATTTATAGACGCGTCTAATCATTGCGGAAATATCACTTCATTGTCCTAACGCCATTATTGTGCGTGAATATTTATTTGTCTTTAATTTGATTGTCGTTGTAGGTAATGAATAAAGCATGCCGAATTTATTGCGTAACTTAAATATGTAGGCAATACAATGTTTGAGTGATAAATATAACTAAATACATTGCTAATATAAAATATAAAAAATAATCACAGGTTAATCAAATAAGTCGCAGCTGCACACCGGTGGCCAACCACAATTCATTTTTATAACGTCATATTCGAAGACTTGACAGATTAAAAGTGATTATTTTTTTATTTTTCTCTATAATAGACCAATAAGTCATTCGCATACCAACTGGTAAGCAAATACCATAGCTGAAGTGGTTTCTATCCCATATCGACTTATACATAAGTGTAATTATGACTTAAAATCACAGCTCAATTTAAAACTTAAATATTTAGAAAAACTATACTCTATGTGGTAGAACTATCCTCGTCACGTACAGACCTACTTAAATAAAACGCAATGTTTAAAAAGCTTGCAAAGCAAAGTGCATCTCGGACATGCCGCGTTGCTGCATTCCGCGTCTGCAGCTTAGTCTATGGCACAGGTGCATTGCGGCACAGTACACCTACACCGCAGGTTGGTACATCGAGCGCTGCTACGTCATTCATGTCCGTACAGGCTTCCGGTATGCAGTGCGTTTCCACTCCCAACCCAGCGTGATTAATTATTTCACGAAATCGCACCAAATGACGGAACTAAACGATGACGTTTCAACGAGTGACGTTATTGACTCATTCTGATTGGAATTTCCAATTAATTACAACGTTAAAATGCAATACGTGTCTAGTTATAGGTTCTGTGAATACAACGGATCTCCGGTAAAGGCGCTCTTGATATGATAATTGTTATATGTCTATGTATGTATGTATGTCTAAAAGTAAAACAAAAGCCAACATTATGAAAATTAAACCAAGAAATTTTGTTTTACTGGTATTTTACGAATGTGTTAAACTACAGCGGTTCGCTGTCCCGGTGACAGACACAAGTGCTTTGGAAATATGTCTGCCATTCTCGCAGTTGGCCGATTAATACGACTGACAGTTTATTATGCAAAATGTGTAGACAAATTAAACATTCTCAATAAGTTATTTCTGAAATTTGTGAAAACTATAAGAATATAATATCCTGAGAACGACTTATGTTTCTTTTTAATTGTTTTATTGTATTAATGTTTTACTTATGTGGTTATAATTTAAATTAATGATATGGACTTAACAATTTGTCGAAACTACTAATATATTATTTCTACTGTTAATTAAATTGGTTTTAAAATCTGAATTTGTACAGCAACATGCGTATATATATTGTATCGGGTGTATCTATAGAATGTGTTGATCGGTCAAATTGCTATTGAATCATTTGCTTCGGCCGGTGCTTCAGTAGTTGAAAACAATTTGTTACACTTGCGCATGCTGCGCACGCGCCACTGTCGGCATTGTTATTGTTTTGGTGCGTCCGCGAGCCGAGTCGGGCGCTCCCTTTATCACGCGTTCATTCAATGCTTTTCCGAGCGCAACCGTAATTGTATAATGTAACCTTGTCTGTTGTTCAAGTAGAGTGATAATAATATTATACAAATGTGTGATTGACTGTCGACTTTAGGGTAACAACGGGTGTCTTGACCTGCTTTTTGCTTCCTACGTTTTGTTGGTAATTTTGATTGTGGTCACAAAAAGCGTTGCGCTTACTCTAATGATAAAGAGTTACTGTAGCATGCGACCTGCGATATCAGAGAGATCTAATACCCTAGCTAGAGTAATCTCTTAAGAACATATCACGATAGAGACGTCACGCCATATTTTTACCGGCCACGGAAGGAAATTTTAACTTTTATTTTAACACACAAATATTTATTCTTGCGGCCGATCATGATATCAGAGTTCGATTCTTGAATCCGAAAAGGGTTATTAGGTTTTTTTATCAAAAATTTCTGTGAAGCAAGTGTGTCTCAAAATTAACAGAAACACGACAACAAGCGCTCCTCCGTATTACACGTCACATAAAGCAGAGGTAGTCGTATGTCTACTCTTAAAACTCAGATAGTATAGTTATACTTGGTTATACTACATATACAACGTGTCCCAAAATTCAAACGATAAGCGGTACAAACGCTTGACCTACCTACTTATGACTACTCGAGAAAAAAAAGAAAAGTTTTCTTTCTTTTTATTTTCATTACGACAAAAAGCGAAAACCTTTAAAAATGGACCTTATTATATTTTTAAGTACCATTGCTACAATTTTACAAATACTTTCTGTTTTTTTGTTTTGGGAATTAAATCAAAAAGCATCCTAATTTCAATAGAAGATGGTTGGAATGTACCACCAGCTTGGGATCCAATAATTCAAATAGTCAAACCCAAGAAGAAGCAAACCACAGCTAGACTTCATGATACTTTGAGCTCATTCTGCGTAAATAGAAACACCAATGATTAAATTATATTCGGGTACTTTGAAATAACTACACTGGAACATTGAGACAACTACCATCTTAGTCTCCCCGTGACCATGGCTGCTGAAAAGCAAAAGTAAGAAAAAGAGGGCGACGGCTCCTGGAAGAGTTCAATTTATAGCCCAGTTTAAAAATTTTTAATCGTGTCCTTTTTATTTCTAAGTGTATATTGCTATCTAATCATCAGTTATACAGCCACCATGGTCAAACTAAACTAGCGTAAGTTTAGTATTATCTTATCCAAAAAAATTAAGCAGAGAAGTTGTTATATCTAACGGCACATTTAATTATATCTGGATACAGATCAAATTCGTTAACTCTTGTTTGATCATCATCATCGTTGTTGACACATGACTTCGGTGTGGATCTATTTTAACGTAATAACAATTCTTTTCATTGGCTCTCGAACTATTATAAAAATACACGTAAAAGGAAAATATAGTTAGTTAGCAAGTAATTAATCAAATAAGAACTGTTCCAGTGCGTGAGAAACCATTGAACATTGGCGCCAAACGATTTGTGAAATAATATTAACATATTTGCTAAAGCTGTTAGACAGGAGAATTACATTGAACTGTCCGTTCACTAAGTGCTAGTTATTTTTTCAATACCAAGTTGGTTTCGGAACCCGTCGATGTTTACAATTCTCATATTAGTGCTCCACATTTCGCACTTCTCTCGCGCAAACAATAGTAGCCTTGCATCAATTTGCTTAGAAACGTTACATCAAAGTTGAACAATGCACTTAACACGATTCCCTATATTTTAGTACGCAATTTCGACACGCGATATGCAGCATGCAATAATAGAATCAGTTTGTAATCCACACCAATGTGTGTCCCGGTTACCTACATTTGGTATCATATTTTCTTTTGTAAAGCTGCGTTCAATAACCGAATGTTTCCTTTACAGATTTGATAGAAGCAACAGCTTGTGAAGAAAAGCAACAGATTTTACTAGTAAGTAAGTGCTTTATTATTTATAATCGTATATTTAAGATGAAGAAATATACGATGACACAAGCATAATACATCCAAATGAAAAATTATAATAATTACAAAGTTTATTGATCATTTTCAAATATTGCAGTACATGTGTATATGGTTTATACATGGTATAAACCATGTACAAAGTACATAGTAAAATGTACTTTGTACTTACTTGTAATTATACAAAATACAAGTAAGTACAAAACTACAATTATAGTTAGTGCAGTTAAAAATGTATATAGGTACATAGCGCGGGGAGAGGCATTTTACCTTGATGAATAATCTTAGGTACAATATACAATCATCGCCATACAATGTACATATAAAATGTTTTCTAGTAACTAGAACATACAATTTACAGGTATATTTAAAATTGTGTACATTTTAGTATTACCTACTTTAAACGTTTATAATAAATAATTGAATAAGTTGTAAATAAGCTACTGATAAAGTATCATTAACGCAGTAAAATAAAATGCACATCCAAAATATATTTCTGAGCTGAAAAAAATTGCGTGGCGCAAAGAAGTATATGAAAACTTATAACTTAGAGGAATATAGACGAGAATTCTTATAGCCGCATCGATAAGACCCAGATCTCCTACTTAAAACAAAAATTACTTAGAATTAGTACTATGTCTGTATACTTTTGCAAACGCTTTTAGATTAACTACATATAATATGTATGTACAACATATAACAAGATCTGCTTATTTATTCCATCTAAAGTTGTCCGAACACTAATTTAGTAGTTAGATTACACTCCCCAATTCCCGGACGTCGCTAAAGTAATTAGCGCAGGAAAATTACGCAATTACTTAGGAAACTTAACATGGTGAACCGCGTTTTACCACCGGAAATGCAATAGTGTATAGCAGATATTTTAATGTTCTGATTGCGTTACCGCCACCAATGTTTAACTCCCGCACGCCACAGCACACATATTGCGTGAATCTTAATTCCGGGTATGGCTAAAAAGGCGTTTGCTGTTAGTACATAAAGTGGTCTTTAAAAAGGTTGTCTGCTATTTGCAATAATAGGTACGTTTTTAACTTACTTTCTGATTGAAACATCGCTTGGAACACAATGTAAGCATTACCCCGTCAACAAAACTAATCAAAATAAAATAAGAAAATTCTTGCTTTACCATACCTATTACCTATAACTTTTTTTGTCACACTTTTACGACTGAGCCTCTACACTGATTTTTAATGGAATTTAGAATGAGATTCTTATGGTAAGACATAAGCCATTTTTAATTAATGGAATACGAAATTGTGCGACGCAGTGACACTGACTCAGTGTATATAATAAAAAATAACGGCAGAACGTTCCGATATTTTCGAAATATCCGTGAGAACTGTGAAATAATAAACAACTTTCTTTAAATTAAAATAAGGAAACCATATAATTGAATGAATTTGTGTACTTAATTGGCAAGCAAAAGTTACTATCATTGGCGAATAACTTTAAAGTTACTTATGCTTACAAGATTCTATTATAACAATTCAAGGTTATTTAGGCTTATAACATTACTAGATTTTGCCCGCATGCATGATAATCGGTTCAGTATTTAAGGCGTGAAAGCGTAACAAACAAATTTACATTCGCGTTTATAATATTAGTTAGGATTAGTACCTACTAAATCTTAGTTACATAAGACAACGTGGGAAAATCGCCAATAGTTATCCGGAATATAGACAGACGTGGTATTTGCAATTTACACCACGTGCTTGACGGCGCCTCGCTTCTTCACACCGACCTCCCATTTCTCTTGAACTATTTTTTCCTTTCATTAAAGTGCTACACATACCTCAAGAACTGAGTTTTACTTCTCAAATGAATGAATATGCTCTTTATTTCTATTGCTAATGTTTTTAATTGCTTAAAACGACTACACGTAATTTTTAATGCAGTAGGATGTTTACATGACATTTAATCGTGGTTACATATTACTTGAAGTTTCGAATACTTTAAGCCTTTACGCAGAGACCACCAAGCTTTACTAAATATTCGTGATTCGTCAAATCTCATTTATTCTTTTGTACAAGTTCACACAGCAGTTGGTGTTCATGTCTGGTTCTTGTCATTTCACTATTGCTTAAATACTTTTTGTCGAAGAAAATAATGAACTAACGTTCACTTACAAATATCAACATCTATTTTATGGCCAATAAGTTATAATCAAAGTAACCGCGATAATAACCGTGATCTGTAATTTAGGTAATTATGAATTTTTGTATTTATTACGTATCTATACAATTATTAAAGACGTAAATCCGTTGCCTTTAGGACAAGTTGTAGGTCACTAGGTATGCTAAAATAAACTGCATCCGAAAGTTGATTAACCAAAATTATAACGAATGGCATATTAGTTACAATTTTGGTCAATCAACTTTCTGACGACGGGGTGACTAAACTTTGGAAAATCACAGTCACCTTTGCACCTGACCTGATTCAGAAATATCTGCTGTTGTGTCAACCTTAACTTCATTTTGAAGAATAAACGAAACTAAATTTTATATTAGTTATATTAGAACATGAAGAAGTGGTTGAGAACGTTAAGAAAGATTATAAAAAATCTTCTTATTGTATTATATGAAAATAATTGTTTGCGTATAAAAATGGCGATTGCATAGATAGCATACAACACAATATCGCATTCAAGTTTTTTCGTCCCATGCCGAACAGTCAAGAGTCTATCGTATAGCGACTCTACGAAAGTTTATCGTCATTGCTTATCGGATTTGCTGTTTTTCGGCTCTCCTTTGTTCCTCGTCACATTAGCAAACGCTTTTATTGCATCACGGCTTAATTATCTTTTGTTTAAAACGGGTATTGTTTTAATTTGTTCATTGACCAACTTCTTGCTGAACACTTGGAGATGAATAAATATGTATAAACAGTTTTTGTAATTTATTGCAATTATCTAATTTGAAACTGAATTATTAAATTGGATTACAAGCAAATTTTTGTAACGAATTTATATTAAAGAGGACACGTTTTTATAAACCAATACCGAGTATTAAAATAAAAGTGATATTGTATTTTACTTAATGAGCTCAGTTAAAAAGAGAAGCTGACGGGTCGTGTGTAAGTATTGCGCCGGTCACCGAACACTGCTCAAACAGAGATCCTTGTGGCGAGAGGGTGTGATCGGTAAGCGATCCCTCTCTTACGTTTCCACGGGCCGTGGGAATCAACGCACACTAAATTATTAACAAAAATATTGACCCGCTGCCTACTTAAGGGATTTGACCACTAGTTGTTTGCGCTGCCAGTTCGCCGCTCCCAACAAATACGGGCGACGCCGACGTGTCGACGAAGCTTTTCAAACTTTATGGGAAAACTTCGAGCCGGGGTTGGTCAACAGTTTGTTTGATTTTTATGAGAACTTACGTAGCCTTTTAGGTGATAGTCGATGTTTATTAGATTTGTTCGAGGACATTTTAATCGTTGTGTCATAAACATTTATGCCGAAGATGGCAATCCAATTCGTACGTTCGTTTATTGAAGCTTTTAAAATTTGGTGAAGACAGTTACACTTCATTATTCTGAAAGCAATTTTAGCAGTGGTGCTGTTACTAATGTTGCAAGTAGTTGTCACGAGTTATGCATTAAATGCTATAATTATGACAATATGGCATGAAAGTATCTGTAAACAATGTGACCACCTTATTGCATTTGCCTGTGCTAATTATTTGTTCCGCACGATCGGATATCTACCGATGATCTAGTTCAAATCGGTCAACAACGCGGCAACGGTGCAGTCCGTTACTGTTCCGATCACTCGGAATAACCAAGCAGCGGTGAACTATGTAAACAAAACATCGTTTTTGCCTAAACTTCATGCTTAGGCCATAGATTACGGAAAATACAAATAGACGCGAATCCGTTTATTTTAAACAAAATGTGCAAACAAATAATGATTAAGCAAAGTATTCCACTTCACACACATATGGCACGGGATCCAGAAAATAGGTAATTGCAAAAGAAAAAGGCTGATAATACCGAACTACTCTGTGGTGAAAACGGCTTTTCTTGAACTCGGCGTCCAATTACTTAACTTGCATGTTTTGGTTATAGAACAAACAATGTGATGCCACATATGATTTGGTTCTACACGACGCGACGCTTCCGCGGAATAAACCGGTACATAATATTTTTATATTCCTTCTTAGTAGATTTCGTCGAGTACGACATTCACTGCATTTATAAACTAAACACTACATCTACCCAATTGATACGCTTGCATACATAGGTATTTGAACTAGGATGTATACAAGGTTGAAGTCGTACCTTTTGAGCTAATTTGCAATTGGCACCAGAACATACAACCAGCGAGGATAATAGTAACTACTGTGAAAAATATGAGTCCAAAAAATATTTACCACCTACTAATTGATTAAGATTAAGAACACAAAAATTTGCTTTTCTGTTTTATTCGACTGATATTATTTTTAATTAACTTTTTAAATACGTCGATTTCTGCACTTTTTATTTAAAATTGTAAACTTCTATACATGTATAGATAAAAGTAGACTATTTTAACATTTATTTTAATTAAATAAATAAATAATTTTTTTATAATATTGAACAAATTTCTATAAAATTTAAACTTTAGCTTTAGCCATGGTCACGGGGAGACCATGTCCAGTCTCCCCGTGACCATGGCTGCTGAAAAGCAACCGAAACGTCAAGGAAAGTGTAAACTTAAATATAAATAGTTTTAATAGTTTTAATAATTTAATTAGCTTAAAAAATTGTAAAGTTTAATAGTATCTAGTAGTAGTGTAACAGTTTCAAAATTTTGTAATAAATAACGCGATAAAATCCGTATATAGTAATCTAATTTCAATAAAATTTCTAGTCAATAAAATGACAATTTTTAGATACATTTAGCCGATTTTCAAAACATATTTGGTTTAAAATCCCATTATTTTTTAATCTTGCCAGGCAAAAGCATCTACATTAATTATACAGCTTGACCTAACTAACAAAAGATGTCATAATTTTATTCAATTACATTGTCACTGCAAAGCAATTAACCTTTTACACAAGCTATACCTGAAGTTTTGCTAAGCAACTACGAGCGCGCGGCGTCTAATACGGGCTTAATCCACTAATTAAGAACACCGGCTAATTGGGCTAGTTCACGTGGGCCCAGCCACCGAAGCGGACTTCAGTAACTACTGTGTTACTTTAAAAAAAAGCGGTAGAGCTCTACTTCGTTACCGATGCAATTTGATGGGAACCACGTCACTTTATTGTTTTACGGTTACCGAAGTTACGGATCAGAATTTTGCGGTATGCCAGAGCGAATTGTATCACGTTTTTGCTGAATGCCTAAAGTCTATTATGGTTTATCTGTAGCCCGGTTTCCTTAACTAGTTACGAATTGATATTCCGAATTAAGTAGTATGTTAACTGGTAAAATTAAGATGTTTTTTTTTTACCAAAGAATTCACTAGCGATAAACGTAATATATTTTCATACATGTACTTATAGTTGGTAATATTAACAATCAGATCAATGTCGATTTTGATTGGGTACTTCATAAGAGATCGATTACCGTAATTACTTGCTAACTTAATAGCACTGAGGTTGCGTTGTCAGCAACATACCATTGGGTTTACCGTAAAACTCGAACGATTCTCATTTGCGCTGTTTATGGTAACGTTTCGAATACTATCGTTTAAATTATGTATATTATTATTGTCGTTTATATTTCTCACACGAGGAATAATTCCTATGTTATGGAACTTGAGGAGGATTTACAAATATTCAAGCAACGGACACAAAGTGTACCCTCGGATCAACTATTTGTGGAACACACAAATTTTTGCCCAATCAAATCAAGTGCCCAATCAAAATCCAACCCACAACACTCAACGCAGTGGCAGTGGCGAGGCGAGCACTTTAAACTAATACGCCATCCGTGCTGTCTATTTCATGAACATAGCTTAATCTATCAAGTAGGTAAACATAGCTACTCGGTTTGCAATAGCAACCATGGAGAAAGCTTGGCCATTTCGTTCTAAATTATGAAGTGGTTTTGGTAGTAATCAAATACACTGTAAATATCTTTAATTATATTTATAAAATACCCTCTCAAATATGCACATAATTATGCACATAACATGAAAATTTTACTCTATATTAGTAATAATGTAATACTAGGTCTGTTTTGACTTTTATTTAATTGTCAGCTAAATAGACTCAAGAACCGTTTTTTGCTGTAGGTATATGTATATATTTAATCTGCATATATTTAACTAAACGGAGAAAAGTATACTTTTCTCTGTACTTTTTGCCAAATGAGTTCTCATAGTAAATGGAGACGTATGGCAAGACACAAGACAGGATTGTTACAGAATATCAGTTTGGATATGACTGCAGTGTAAAACGTTCATATATACATTGAAAATACCTTTCGAAATTACTATTAAATGTAACATTAAGGGTCTTGTAAATGGCTGAATTGAATTACATTCTGCTTACTTGCTAAGCGCACTTACAACAAAAATATGATAATCATAATGCGACGCATTTTTAAATTTTCCGATGTCTTTATATTGAATCACAATAAATGCTCTGTTCATGTTCTTAGAATTCTTTTAATGGGATTAAATCAGACTGATTTCGTGCCTACTCAAATATTATTTGCTAGCATACGTACATGATTAGCAAAATCAGTAGACAGGTAAGAAAACAGAGACTATATGTCATATTTACATAATACAATTTCTGACATAATTGCTACAAATAGCAAACTACAAGTACTTAATTCTAAAAGTACACTGTCATTTCGGTTTCTTCGATTCATTTTACTAAGAAATGCTTTAAAAGATTGATTTGATTTATTACTTATGTCGTTATATTATTGCTTTGTAAAACACTTTGTACAAAGTGGATCTTCTGCTTTGATTTATGAAGTGATAGTCATGTGTCGTACGGGCACGGGCGGCCCGCGGCGTAGCTATGACTACTGCTGGCAATCATTCAATTGATTGAGGCGGGACGCGGCGGGATTGCCTCATTATCCAATAAACACGCGGCGCCCGATACCGGCGCTTTCAATAATGCCACAAATGAGAGCGAAGGTCACACGTTTTCCTCCTAATTACCAGTTTCCATTATATCGTTGTAGACACAGACTTCTGGATCGAAAAAAGTACCTATATTTTTACTTTGACATTTACTTTCACTGCCGTCACAGTAATTCCTAGTACGTATTTAAGAAAATTATACTGCACAAGCGACGGTAATCGGTAATTACCTCACTTCACACGTCATAATCCACACAGTCCTCTACAACGCAGTTACTTTCTCACTGACGTCAACTATGAAGGTCAGACCAATAAAGGTATACGAAGACGATCTAACATTAACGTTCCCATACAAAATCGAATAGTCATAAAACTTGGTAAATAATGTTATTGACAGGTCTATGTTTTATAATGTGGTTGTGTTGTGGCGCCGGCGCGACGTATGCGTCGCCGTCGCCGATAAACACCACAATTACTTCATATCATTTGATACGAGGCGGGGGACCGTATCATGTGAAATATCAATTCCGCACCTAAGAAAAAACACGAATCCTTAACGAATCATTGATTGCTTAATTTTAGTTTTTGCCTCTGTTTAGGGTTTTAGGTTTTGTTGATTAAATTTTAATCATTCATATCATATTAATATAGCGCATTAAGAAAATCTATGTAATTTCTTTTCCTATACATATTTTTTATGTGTCTAACATATTATGAACTGGTACGGAATATAGGTATTCCGTAGGTGTAATAACGAATTAGCATCAATTGAAATATAACGTTTATTAAACATTATCTTTAAAATGTTCAGTATTGGATTGTGTTGGTTATGAAAATGTGCCAAGTTTTGGCTGTGGCGTACCATTTCTTTTGAACTACAGAACTGGCGTATAAACAACACTGACATACATCTTAATTGATACATCACTACGGTGGTACATTTACTGCTGACAGAACTGACAGAATTCCACACTCTTAACAATCTGTATCCGTCTTCCAAATTGAAATGATGACTTGAAATGTTACTCTAAATACTAACGTGATTAGTATGTATACAAGTTTATAAGTTTACAATATTCTAAAATAGCTTTTGGTAATTTGTTACTAGTTTCGTTAAATATTCTCAGTACTAATACATTTCTTGAAATAGTTTTGCGTAAAAAAATATTGTCTTGGATACCTAATAAAACTTTGAAACTAAAAACATCCGCCTTCCTCGACACTTGTGCATTGCGAATGCGTTTTGTGACTGCAGAACTGCATACGAGTGGTTACGTGTAGGTTGCATGTAGACTATAGATAGTTATTACATTCTCTTTGGTTGCATGTCTCATGTCGTCGGCCGGGACATCCGAAGCATTTCCTCATTGTCGCACGCGCACTGCGCTCGACCGCTACGTCGCACGGTTTCTTTTTATCTTGCTGTGTAAGTATTAACATTGATGAGCATCATGATTCGCTTCCTGTGCACTCACATGTGCTGCATTTTTGCGTGTATACAACAATGTATGTACCTACTCATTCAGAACTACACAATTGAAAATTACAGTTACTGCTAAACTATTTGTTTGTTTATTTTCTCACTAGTTTTGATTTTCTGTTATTTGCTTGAAATATTTACTTTCTCACGCTTACTTACAAATGCAGTTCAACATGCGACACATAATTTAGGTCGACAAAATATCCTTAAACAAACTCGTCACATGATTTCAGCAAATTACGAATAATGTGCCCACAGCCATATTCCATAATGTATTGTAATGTTCAAAGTAGCTGCGTTGGATTCGTCATCTCAATTGCTAACGGGCTGGCTCTCATTACCTGCATCCTGCTACCAATTCGCCGCTGCCTACGTCTAGATCAGATCGAGACACTGACCCATATTGTTGGAACGCGAATAATTAGGTCGATAGTCAATTAAAATGCATCGACCGTATTGATCCAGTTCCTGCATTATTGCCGGGCCTATACAAATAATGCGTTCCTGCCATCTTGGTAGCAATAGGACGCTCTCAAACCAATAATCCACATTTTTTCCAAACGATATAACCTTATTTGTCCATTCGGATCGGCATCGCTAAATACAGGGGACACAATATAAGCTTTTTGTGCAGTCCCACTGAATCAATTTTGCGTTTTTTTGCTCGCGGATTTCGGAAGCCGCAGGTAGAGGGCCTAGATCCGGGTTCGTCTTTGTGTTTCGCTATTCTTGTGATTTACTAATATTTACCAATTCGCAATTTGGGACGCAATAACTGTCAGAATGCATCAGCTGCGTTGTTCGACCAATTGGGTTATACGCACGACGATCCACTTTACATCATGTCGACATTATTTACGCTGTTTACAGTTTGTTTAAATCTGCAGAGGGCGTTTTTTATATCCACGAACATGAATTGACATAAAGATAAAATAAAAACTCATAATATAATGCTAAGTATTTTTCGGTCGTGTTCTTGAATAAGGTATTGTGTTTCTGCTGTTCGAGTCCTTTCATTTTCAACATATCACTAGTTAAGTAAAGCGATCTTGGTATTTAAAATGGCAATGAATATAATTGTGTAATTGTATATTTTCGTGATCCATTGCTGACGATTCGAAAGGGTTAGCTGCATGAAATTTACTTGACCGTAAAATATTTCTAACAATGGATTTATTTCCCCGTTCGCATTTCGTTCATCATTACAAATTATGCCCGCGGCTTTGCGCAGGTTTACGTCGGATTAGATTAGGTAAACTACCTTGAAATGTGATGAAGAATACACAGTTAAGTTATCGCTAGTAACGCGAATGCCATTATACCAATAAGTACCCGAAATAATCCGAAAGATTGTAGTTAGTTTAAAATTAAATAAAACATAGCATCGCACTTGGATATCCTCGAAACATCATAAAGAGCTGGATCCGTACCACTATCACTTATTGCGTACGAGAGAATAAGACAGCGCGTCACAGAGTAACTAGCATACACAAACAATACTTTAAAAGATGTTAATGAAGGTTCAGATGTTGCGTAATGACGGGCAACTGGGCAGTCTATTGCCATCTCTGGTGATTGCTGTCTAATTTCCTGTCAATTGTACCTTGACGATAGGCTATGTTTAAATGCTTTGCGTTTAAATAACGGACACAAAGAATACCCAGACTCGGAACAACCGTTTGTGGATCACACAAATTTTTGTCCTGTGTGGAATTCGAACCCACAACACTCAGCGCAATGGCAAAAAATTATGCCAAATAATACCTATCAAGGCAGATCAAATTTCGTTAAATTATTATTTTATACTTATACTCTAAAGAATCGTAAAAGGACATACCGACCAATAAACATATAACTAATTACCAAATAATTATAATAGAATCATTATTAATATATATTAAGATTGCCATACTGACTACGGTTGTGCAAATGCCTACAACCACAAAGGTTAATACTATCAAGGTTGTCAACTTAATTTTTGAGAATTAGTCATTTATGGAATACATCAAACCATCGAAAATACTAAAACCAATGATATTTTATTTAAAATACTATATCTTTTAACATACTATAACTAAATTAATCATACAAAATAACACCGGTAGTAAAACTACCGATTATAGACGATATACCAATAGACTCTCTAAACCAGAGCTGCCTTTATTTAGGTATGATACACCTGTAAATTTTGTATTAAACTGCATCTTTTCTAGGGCTGAACAAAATTAAGGCACTCGCCTAGTTGGCGGAGCAGTATTAGTAGTAGTAGTAGTAGTAGTAGTAGTAGTAGTAGTTAGTAGTATTTAAGTATTTTAATAAAATACAACAACAATGTTCTAGCAGAATCAAAATTGTAATATAACACGCTTGTATTTATCTGAGACCATAAAGATATTATTATTATTATATGTTTAAGATAATATTCGTACGACTACCAAAATACTTTCTTTTCTGGTTACTGTGTTTCACAAGGTGCATAGGAGTACAGTGGATTCATAGAATTTTGCCCTAGGGTCTGGTAAAGTGAAATCTCTGGTATTGGCTAGCGATCATAGGCTTCGAAAACCGCTAACCATTAGACGGTCCAAATGCTAGTTTACCCTATGTTATTAAAAACAATCCGTCATTTTGTGTATAAACTTCAGATATAACTTAACCACTTCAAATAGAAAGAAAGTTATAACCGAGATAGTGTGAGAAAGACTGCCACTTTTGTCAGGACCTGGATTTGGCTGGAATGGATAGATGAATTTGCCAAATGAACTAACAGTTGGATTTGAATGATAGCACGAAATATCACTCTCAAGATAAATACTTCACAGCTTAGGTAACTGGAACAGAGCAGTGCAAATGTAACTAGTATAAAAAATAGAAACAAACAGAAGTGGTTGTGTGTCGCCAAGCGTGACCGGTGCATGGAAGGCGAGCGTTCGCAGCATGTGGCGGAACTAATAAGACCCATTAACATTTACCGTATTCTGCCGTAAAACCGTACAGTACTGAAACACGCGTGAGCTACGCAATCGTGTTATGCAGATCTAATGTTACAAATACTGTTAATGCGCGATTATCTGTATCTGTTCGAGGTAAGATTGGTCAATCCCGTGAGTTACCTTTGTGACTTGTTATTGTCGATAGTAAAGCTTGGCAGGCCATTTTTCCTGTGTCGCGAGGGACAAACATTCATACAACGAACACAATGAATATCCAGACTCGGAACAACAATTTGTGGATCATAAAAATGTTTGTCCCGTGTGGCGATCGAACCCACAACACTCGGCGCGACGGCAGTGGCGAGGCGACCATTTAAACCACTACGCCAACGACCTGTGTTATCGGCTTTTTGTTAGGAAATCCTCAGTAACAGCACATAGTCTGAAACTGTGTCTGGTAGGACGTGCTTATCATTTTTGGGCTCGCTCTGACAGTTGACATTCTGACATATGCATCAATTCATTATATGCAGTGGAGGTCAGATGGCAGCCACTCTGAAAATTTGCCAGCGAAAAACTGATAAAATTCAGCCAAATCTGTAGCCCAATTAGGCACCTTTAAATAACTAATAATTTGAAACAGTATCTTACTCGTATAAAAATAGCTTGAACTTTTAACACTCAGCTATAGCATTCGATTGACATTAATTGGTTACATATACAACGTATCAAGATGACAAATTTTTGCTGGCCTAGACTAATAACCGAGCCAAAATTGGGCATAATAACATCAAATACCTTATTGAACGTATGGGAGAATATGCTTATTGTTGTTACATAAATATACCTAAATTGCCATAAAACGCTCCAAAGCGATGTCATTTGACTCGACACGAAGAATATAAAATACAAAATGCTAATATAATATTTGATCGTTAAAATATAAAACTAAATCTCTTTGAACTTAATAGACTTATTAAAATAATTTATATTGGTAAATAAAGAGGTTTTATACCATTTTAAATTTTATATATTAAAACATAATAATTATAATTTCAAAAAATATAATTATTATGTTTTAATACTATGCATTTAAACTTAATTAGTCAAACTCCTTAAACCTAAGCGGGTGTTTAAACTTTTAATTGTGTGATAAAGTTGTAAAATCATACAAGAAATTTAATGATGCATTTTTATTTAATGCTTAACAATTACATTCATGGTTAAAGATAGAGACGATGACCCAAGAATGTGCGGAGTAACTGTACCACATATCAACATAACAGCTATTGTTATACTACATACTTACTTATATTATATAGTGTAGTGAATGATTTGAATTAGATAAACAAATTGGGTTTAATTTTAATTCATTTGGCTCTTGAATATTAACCTATAAATTCTGGGCCCATTGCCAAGATGTCTTTTCTGACAACGTTAACGCCAGCAGATAGAACAAAATGTACCTACGCAAATTACAGGAATTAACCGACAGGAACGTCTATAAATCAAATGTAGGTATAGTTCTTTTTCTTTGACGTTAACGTTAACAGAAATTGGGTTTTACCTAATATTCCCTGGCAATTGCAGCAGAATAGAACAGTATTCAACTGCCTGCCGCACTTTACTTATGAAATAACTATCATCAATGATTATTATGGCCTTTATTACGTGACTCTTTTTGGGTTGATTTGCATCAAATAAATTGCAAATGTCTTCTTGAGATCTGCGTGCTTGTTACAATTTGTGCTAATGAGCTCACAAGCCTTACCATACGAACGCGGAGGAGTTCGACAGTCGACAGTCGGCGTCGGCGTTGCACTAAATCATATTCACATTACGCACCTACCGCACAATATAACGCACAAAAAGTTGATGACGTTCAATTATCACTCCACATTGTTTGTTGATAGGCCCCGCTCCGCGCGCGCGCTGCCGCCGGCAGCGGTGGTAATGTTTACTTTGTCTCTTGCGGCACGCTCCCTATAATCCCAAATAACAAATTATGAAATGGATGAAAAACTCAGGTTAAGCTGTCGGCGATTCCTAAACATAATGTTTGATTGTGCTCTAATGACAAGGCGCGGACTTCAACCCACCTTTTGTGTAAAGCCGACCGAGATTACTAATGGAGCGAGACAAAAAAGCGTTTATTTTTAATGTCGTAAAGTCGAAAGTGTAGTCAATTCGAGATTGCTGTTAGTGTTTCGACTAAGGAGGTCCTGGTAATTGAGCAATCATATACTCTAGCCCATTGCGGTAAGCGACGGCGACGCATCGAAAATAAATGAAATTTACATTTATTTTGTTTGTTCCAGAACCATGTTATGTTTAAACGTAGAGGTCGGAAAATTGGTTTAGTTCCATGTAGTGATAGAAAACTTAAGCTTACGATATCACAAGATAGCACATTTTGGCTCAAACTTTCTACTAATTAGTTACTGTGTAAAAAGACTTTCAAATTTTTCTATATTTCTAATTTTGCAGTTTAATAATAGATGTATATAATTCTAATACACTGTGTAAGCTATAGTATAAGGCGTCGATATTTGAAAACTCTAAATATGCCTCAACCTTTAAAAAACTTTATAGACAAAACTTTACTGAGATACAATCAACTTTAATTGACCACTAAACGTAGTAACGGCGTAGAAAGTAAGTCAATTTTGTACGTAAGCATTGTAATAGTCTCTAAAAATGTTATTATTGATAATTGATTCAGGTATTTAACTGACCCCCAGCATAGAAGCACGTGGGTTGACGTGAATGGGCAGTCATTGATCGCGGCGGTGATTGGAGGCGCCGGCGACCGCAATGCGCCGAACATCATCATACTGTTTATTGTAATACTTGAACTCTTCTATGTCGTGCATGCATCTAACCGTATATTAGACTTTAGTAATGACTTAACCGGACTACTAGAATTAGGCGTAGACGTTGTCACGATTCTTAGAAAATGTTATGCCAAATATAATCTTTAGTCCGTAAAAACGCTAACAACTAACCGAACCCTGTGGTCTTAAAATAATAAATGGAGGTCATTTTCAAAACAAGATGTGCATATTTTAAAATATTTTCGTCGTAATTATGGTAACCATATAGATCTATGCGCGTACTAACATTACAAGACAGGATGTAGGCTGCGCGACTCGACGCGAGGGGCAATAGCACGACCTTGCGAATGTCGCCGGATTTGACAAGGATTTGACTCATTCTTCGCGACTCGAGGTCCTCGCGGCACGCAATGATTCATGCCTAAACCATTTTTTTAGAACTCATCCGTACATCTGCACCGGTCCTTGCCCTACCTACAAATCAATTCACAACGTCTAATGCTCGATACAGTTCAGTTTTAAAAATATCTCCTTCACCCAATCAAACTTCAAAGGAACAACCAAGCTGCTTGTAAGTAATTTAAACACACCGATCCACAGGATTAACGCCAGAAAATCTGACAACAGGATACGTCAATTTAAACTAGTCGAAACTGAGAACAAATATGCCAAAGCGCACCTACAATCCATTGTTTTAACGACGACGGTTTTAAATTGGACCTCGTCCCTTACTTTTTAAAGCTTGATACGTCGTTTTATGAATGAAACAAAGCCGGTATGTGATGCTGTACATTTTATAGTGCAGCCATTAGTACGTAGTGCATTGAAGTGGCAGGACGTGAGCGAGTAACAAAGGAGCTCGTCTAAACAGGCCATTAATAAGGAGGCGGCTCGCGGGATCCGCCCGGGACTTCCGCTGCATTCCGAGAACAGCTATCCCGGGACAAGACAGGAATAGCACCGGTGATACTTCGCTCAATATAAATGGCAATCAACGCACCAGCCACCGCACTTCATCCGACATCAAATGAAAGTTATTCTAATGTAAGCGAATCTAACAACTGAGAAATCACGGAAGCAGCTAATAAAGACCGCTCAGGACTATTGTACTTGCACGCCACATACAAATTAGTTTATTTTTGTAAGACATGATATTGTATTCTATTGATACGCAAGAAGATATATATTAAGAAATGAAACTCTCAATTAAGTTACTTCTTGTTAAACTCATCAACCATAGGTAAAGAGAAATACATCATATCTATAACGAAATATTTGAGAAATTTACTTTTGACGACAGCGAGTTGATCTAATAAGAACTGCTTAAAAGAAATTGTTTTGTACAAAACATTGTTAAAGCGCGGCGGATCACAAACGTAAAGAATAATAAATAAATGTGACGGCTCAGAGACACCTTTATTATAGAAATGGGTGGAAGGTGGCAATCTCTGAGATCTTGCTGTGTGTTTACTGTGTATCATCACGTTTTACAAAAGGAGACAATTTATTCGAATCGTGAGAAAGAAAGAGACGCAAACGTCGGCATGGACCACCTTGTTAGTAATAATCGGTTTACGGGCCTTGTCAAAAAATTAACTTATTATAAATTATAAATGGGGCTTAGCTAAGGTAGTGTGTCGCCAGTTGTCGATATATTTTTGCTATAGTCAAATACAATAAATTGTTCTCTATCATATAAATCATTTGCGTTTGCATATCGAGTGTGTAGGTACACATATGTAACTACTATGTTTAGCCTATTAACTTATTTCTACAATATTTTACCACTTTTACATATTTCATAGAGGGTATGTAGTGAGTCATAATTAACGAATGTCGCTAACAATTAATGCAATGATATTAAACACAATCTTTTTATCTTTGTCGATTTAAGAACAATAAGTATGCTCTATCGAAGAAAATATTTTCGTATCGCCTGGAGGCACATCACTAGACATGGTACCTGCTTCTGATTTAGTGATTTATCAGCACGGTGAGAGCTTTTGCAGTGCATGCTGATGCACCATGAATAACTTGTTTTATCTCCGTGTCGTACTGTGAATATTAAATTCAATTTAAAATTAACAGGAAATCTGTAGTCAACAACGCTATTGCGTTATGTATATACGTAATCGATCACACCTTTCCGCACGAATTTAACAATCGATTTTTGTTGGAAGACGTGACCGAAGTTCGGATAGCGTTCAGTATCTCGGCATCGGATTATTTGTAAATAATCGATAGAATTGTTGATCGCTACCGATCCAAAGCGTTACATCGGTGTCTGCACCTGCCGCCGAGTGGCCGCGCCGTCACGACGCGCGACGGTAGATCACATCGGTTGACCGGTGACGAATCGATTTGTTAACGTTGACGACTTCATCGAAATTGTGTCGACACACTGATTAGCTCGATACACGATTCCATTAAACGCTGATCCTGGACGTATTTTCTCAGGATACTTAGTGAACTCGGTCGGGTCAATGTCAGTCTATGGAATTCGTAAAAGGCGTGGTATTCCCGTGTCCGCTCCGTTCGCTATTAAGTACTTACCTGCCGGATTTCCTTGATTGTTTCCGTATAAAATACGCACTAGAATGAGAATCATGAAGGTGATATAAAACCTGTATATGATTATTATGAGCGTAGATATACGTATGTATGTAAGTTACGGACTTAAAAAAAGACAATCGTCATTAATATTCGAACATATAAAGACATAAAAAGCAAAAGGATCAATAAATGAGTGTCCATAACGAATGGTAGTTCTATATTTACTTATGCCTATTATGATATACATATATGTATGGGCCACCGAAGATGCCAGGACGTTCGGGTAGATTTTATTAAGATGTACCACTTTGCCGAGCCAGTACAACCTGCCAAATACGTGGCCGGTACGATCACGTAGAATGGTATTACAAACACTATTATGAAAGCAATAAAGATAATAATGGCATAAAACCATTGAGTCGTTTGTGAGATATGTATTGCCGCGTGGTATGTGAAAAAACAAGCGCATTTAGATGTCCTGACTCGAAACAATCATAAGTAACGATGAAGAACTTTGTATTTTAAGTCGTTGTAAAAGGATTTGAAATCGTGTCGGTTGTTTGGTTGTTGGTAGTAATTTTTCACATAAGTAGTTGAGTAGAACAGCGGGGGGCGCCGACGCCGCCGACAAAGCACCCAGGGGGCGGCCACCGCTTCCAACTGCGCATACGCATACCAACATTGTGATTTGATAATAACATGACACTTTTAGAAATATTAATCTTATAATTATGTTTATTGTGCTAAATATATTTATTAAATATAATTCAATACCGTAACTTGTTAAATAATTATAAACATCTCAATGCGACCTAATTACGTATGCATTGTATTAAATACAAAGTCACTTTAAATATATCGGTTTTATTGTTTTGTTATGGTGCGAAAAAACAAACTACAAAGGTTAGTCAAATTGCTGCTCATAGGCCGCCGTATAATTAAAAAGGGAGAAAGGTAAAATTACATAAATCAATGCAATTTGACGACGACGACGACGTATATACACGACGTGAGTAGCTGCGCTGAATATACGTGAAAGCTGTGCAGAATGATAATGAACAACGTATAATTGTATTTGGTTTCTGCGGCAGTTTCTGATCCAAGACCAGACCAAATCTCAAAAAAGCACCGTGCTGTTTTAGCTGAAAGTCATGTTGACCCTTCAGCAGCCAACACTGCAATTTCTTTTTAGCAGTCAAAAGCATAAGTATTGCATCTAGCGAAGTGTACCTATATAGGAAATGATAACTGCTTACTATAAGGCCTTATGTGTATCTATATTTATTTTCTCTACAATAGTGTAAACAAGTGTCCATATTTCCCCGAACAAGAGACCTTTACATTGAATAATAGGACATAAGAGAAACGAATTTGCTTAAGTACAGAATTAAGAATGATTAAATAGTTGTACTATTTAATAATAAAAATGTAAGGTTTCAGGTAAATCACTATAAACTGTATAAAACATACAAACTTCTTTAAATAAAATACTTAGTTTGAGAAAAAGGGTGGTCGCCGGCCGCACAAAATATCGTACCTACACATATAAGGTAATACTTTTTATCTTGATTACTCACTGCCATATCTGATGCTAATTAATCAATAAAAATATGAAGTACTTAAAATTTTAATGGCTGCGGCGCGCCGGGGTCAGGCCGTCAGGGCGGTGTTGTGGCGTGACCGCGTAGGATCGCGTTTTGGCCGCCGCCTACGTCCACACAAACTATTGTCTGCCCACGTGTGGGCACGAGGCGACGCGGAGACGTGATGCCACAATATCAACACATATCTGTGTGTAATTAACGTAGATAAACTACAATTGTTAGCTTGCAAAACCGTGTAACGGTACCGCTGCGCCGTCAATCAAAATGCAGCTTTTTTACATGTGTCACACACTGTCAGATTTGATAAAACAGACTAAGCCACATTCAAACAAAAAGCATTCTAATAGACAAACAGAACTGTTTGTTTGTTGTTGTATAGAAAGCAGAATGCAAGCACACACTAAATAAACGCAAACTTATTTCACAGAATTAATGACGCTTAAACCAGATTTATTAAAATGATGAGACTATATAGTCTATATTGTATCTATATTTATTGAAACTCCAGATATTTCACAACTAAGCATATTCATTTAAGAAGATCGATACAAAACATAAAGGCACCAATATTTCTTTAAATAAAATGCTATCGTCATAATCCTACGGGTATTAACGGATTAAGGTGCCAACGGACTTGCGGGGTATCTGACAAAGTATTCGTAGTATGTATTGTGTTCTTACAAATGTGTCGCTAACAAAACTATTCCTTTAGCGCTGCTAATATAGAGTAAACAGTACATTAGCGGAGTGTAACAATTGATTATAGTGTCCGGCTCGGCCGCCTACGCCGTGTTGGCTTATTTCTGTCATTTTCTCGGTATCCGAGGAAAGAAACGACTTGTGTGGCAAGGATCGCTTGCACTTCAGTTTCATTTAAATGCGTAGTAAAGCATCGTCAGTTTGCCTTTGTGCGTATATTTTACTATGCATATTACGCGCGTTAATGATGAGACTAAATGACGAAAGTTACCATATTTAGTGAGGACAAAGAAAATCATAATTGTATTTTATTAAAAAGACAATAATATTTTAGAGTTAGAACAAAGGCTAATAGTAAGCAATAAAGAAGAAAGGCTTTAGGGCCGTGGGCGTGAGAAAGCTGTGAGGGCGGAGGCCAGCCGCCGCGCGCCGCCAGCCGCTAATGTAACAGTCAAACACGCACGTCTGCACTACTGGAAGCTTTTGTGACCTCTTCGCCCATACTAGTAAACACCACACAATTAGTGCCTAGTTTATTTAGTTCAGTTCTGGCAAATAGCGGTAATATGTTCAGCAATATCGTAAATATACGTTTTAATTCGTTGTCGTCTTGATGGCTGACAGTAATAAGTTTTCGTATAAAAATGGAAAGATAGCGCTAGATTCCAACCATATCCGCATTTAAATTATAGATGTGAACGTTACTGTGTCTAATGTTAAGCTTTTACTGAACCAATTATAAATAGAAAGAATGAATTATATAGAAATGGGAACAATATTATCTAGTATCAAAACTACACACATGCATCGGCATAAGTTCCTACACATCGGTGTAGGAACTAAGTAGATAAGTTTAAAAACACTATCAATAAAATATTTCTTAAACAACATAACAATTTATCAGGTATGTCAGGTATGTGTAGTGAAAAAAAGTGTCTGGTTCCGATAGTTCCACTGCGAAAGAAATTATTTGTATTGCTAAAATTGGTATTTATTGCATAAGTAACACATATCGACATAGCCTGTGGTGTATTACACCAACATTATGCAGCTACTTTTTAGGTCCCACATAATACGGTCTATTAGTGTCTATCGAGTATAGTTCCAGACTCCGTGCTGCTGAGAATTTCTAATAACACTTTACCGAGCCGGCAATCGAACCTGAGACCTAATTTACAACAGTCATCTTCTCTGCCGCTCCGGCACCGAGGCAGTCAATAGTTATATTTTTCTATTCAAGTAGTGTAGAGTCTACAGCCCTACATTCATTTATTATTTGTTTATTTTTCTTTCAATTTCTCTAAATTAGTCTACTTTAATTTTGTTTGCAAATCAGTTTACTAAGCACAGCATCGTACTCGCATTTGTATCAACAACTCTGTATATAATCAAAATTATTTTTGTACTTCCATGACATTACACAGGGTGGAGGGATGTCCCCCGTAACACAGGAATTTCCTAGCTCGGGAGACATTGCTCACATTGTATATACCTTAGATGTACCCGATCTATTTCATTTATTTAAATATGATGATGTATACAGTTCTGTACCCTTTTTTGTTGCTAATAAACTATTATTATTATTATTATTCAGTGTGGCAGTCTATTACTATCGAGTGTGGTTACAAACTATATATTTTTACTGGTACCTACCTAATAGACAAATCTTATCCGGAAACGCACCCCGAGGCCTCATGCTTCATTCAAACAGCCTAATAACTTATTCAATATATAAACTATACTATACGCCATATTTATTTCTCCACTTGGTTATTTTTAATCCATTATTATGACTCATTAGTGCTCATGAATGAATCTTATAAAATTTAAGTTCAATCTTCGTAGCAACTACATTAATAAATTCTTTAGCATGTGAACCGCAAGTGCTCGCAACAATAAGTAAGATATTTTATCAGTTAAGCTGTTAATCCAAGTTGAAAAATCTCGTGAGAATTGTACCAGGGGCGTCAGGTGTGACGAAGAAGTCTCGGCTCACGTGATCCTTATCACCTCTCTCTACTCTCACGTCGCACTACTAATTGCCCCTGCGCACCCACCGTGAAATTACACCATTTAAATACATATATTTCAAAACAATAACCTGAAGTCTTGATAAGTTAAAAAGAAAATAGCTTTCTGTTTATTATATAGTATATATCTATCTATTGCGGTTATGTGTGATCAAGCATCATAAAAAAATAATTTCTAAAAAAGCACAAGATTTATTATGTATTGTCTTTCATTGTTTCGTAGAATAGAAAACAATAATAAATCACTGATGTATGAAATGCATAGGAAGCGTTTCCAAACCACCGTAATTAAAAGTACATATTTTCATTGCTGATTCTATGCTAATGCAATAATTAACATCTCATCGATAATTGCTTGTAGGTCAGGGTTCGATTACGATGCGTCTTTTAATCGCAGCACCCTGAGAACGTCGGTTTAATTACTACCAAAGCTACCACGTGTGTTATTATCTGGACGTCAAACACATGGTAACGTCGCATTAGAGACGGTTACTCTATATTCTATGCGCATTGCTTTGAATGATAATTCGCGCTTATACACGTTCCCACTTCGTACTAAATGCATGTTTTTATATAACGATGGCTACCTTTATAATTTCGTTTTTCTCATCAATTCCACTTCGATATTAACGTATGCCATTAAATAATATAAGCATTTGTTTGTTTTGTTTACAATCCACGCGGTGAACAATACAGGAATGATCGTGATTGTCCACGGCAATGATCCGCGCCCGTCTGCGAACAATCGCCCGCGGCTATATGACGAATCCAATTAACAACACTAACATATTCCATCGGGCGGGTAGTATTTATGTTTCCTCACAGTCGCACTGTAAATATTTAGTCCAGGAGGCGTCTGGCATCGCCCTTGTCGTATCTTTTCATCGGGTGCGTGAACGATTTCATGGGCAACATTGAGTGCGCCTGTTGCGCCAGTGCGTGATGTACAGGATACAGGTTTGTAAATACCGATTAGAAAGTGGCACCTAAACGAGCGGTCCTTGAAAACTTCGTTACGCAGATAATCAGGAAGTTTATTTAGTGGCAGGTCGATGGTAGATAGTAGTCACGTGCCGTCGCGCGTCTGTGCGAGACAGCGGCGGTGGCGCTGCACGCCGCGGTATGATAGTGGATAGCGGCGATAGCGCAGTAAATCAAGTATCGGTGCGCACGAGTCCAAGTCGCGTGCGCGTGGGCATCGACAGGTGATGTCGGTCGATTATCTGCTAATTTATACGCGCCGCTCAACTTCTGTTCTCTCATATAATATTATTCATTTCGACACAACGCAAACGAGCTCGCTAAATATAGAGAGCGGCATTCCATGGACAACGCGCCTTGTTCTCCGGTAACTGTCCAATTGTTTTATTATCCTTTTTCGATTACAATTTCTTATTTTAAATGTCAGTTGTTCGCGGACGAGCCGGGATGGCCGGCTCCTATTTGGAGCAGTGTTTGTTGTTACCGTGCTGATGTCACCGGTCCCATGCCATCATCATAAGGGAGCCCGTTTTGGAATCTTTACGATCGACACCTCCACATATTCGCAACAGTTCATTCACCGACGCAAATGTGAATGTCATTGTCAACTCACATTTATCTATTTGAGATCTGATGAGCATATCCGTGTTTTAATGATGACTTTATTTAAATGGATGAAAGTATGAACTACGCTTTATTGTTTACTGTTGCATTGTTTGATGGCATTTGTGATATAAAGAATGTCAAACAGATGAACCGAGGAAATGCGTGAAACTGAGTACTTTCTGCCTTGAGTGCCTCGCCTTATATTTACATCATACTGACTATTTATAAATACTGTCACTGCTGGACACGGGCCTCCTTTCAAAAGTGAGAATGAGGGCACAATAACACTACTACCACACCAGCTAAATGCGATGTGGAATACTTTCTTCATACACGATCGAAAATATTACCGAAATCTTTTAAGTGGTTAGATTCTTAATTTTTGAAGGTACACACTTGTAGGCGAGCGATTATCAACTTTAATGCGCACATAATTTCGAAATGTCAGAGGTGCGTGTCGTGGGTTCGTGTCTGTGCATGTCCTGGCTCTCTGACTTGGCTGTTAAAGCAGTCCTTGTTACCACGTCGGTGGCTGATTTAAAAAACCATATTTTTTTGAGCCGTTCGTAATGTCTCACCAATGGGTGCAATGGCACTGCCGATGAGAATCCAATCCTATAACAAACATTAGTTTGTCAACAATAGTAATTTATAAACTATTTTTATACAGTAACCCTGGATAAAATACTTCGAAGAAATAATTCGAACATTTGTCAGTTTGCATTAAAGGCAAAAAAATGCATTGCCTAGAAAATCTTATAAAATTGCTAAAATTAAATTGCAGCATCAGCATATAAACATGGTCAAAACAACATGACAAATACAATTTTTACATTTGAGAACTATCCATTATATGACTGCTACCGTTGCAAACTCTTCTTATTCTTAGAATTAATGTTAAATAAACCAATTAGTTTCAAATTAAGTAAATAATGACAAACATGAATAAACAAGTAACACAGCTCGCGAATTCAATTTGCGTATTTTGTCTTAAGTACTATTGTCTTAATACCAGAGGAATTTTATTTTTAGTAATCTTGTTTGAAGTGAAAGAGACAACGCTAGCGTAGGTCTTTCAAGAATTGAGTATTACTTTCAGACAAGCAGACATGCCGCAGTATTTCATTCTTCCTGTTAAAACAACAAGCGAATCATATGTATAACACACATTATAAAAATGCAAAACTTTTAAATCTAATCCAACCCTATTTATTTAATTTTACTGTCGCAATCTAGGCTAAACTAAGACATTAAATATATTACAATAATATACCTATATATAAACTAGAAATATATATGTTTCCATTTTGATTATATGGTTCTCTTACTTTATGACAAATGTCAGTACTATATGATTATCATAAAAACCGTTCAGTGCTTAAAGCAATGGTTGTACTCCCAATGATCACAATTTTGGGATTTCCTATGACTGCATACAAAATCATTTAGTAACTACAAACACGTGTTATCGATGACATGATGTTCAAAATAGAATTCCTTTATGGACTTATGATATCATCACCTGTGCTATTATGTAACCATTCGACGTCATTGTCCAATTTGAGGACCATAACGAAGCCCCCTGGCAATAAATTTCTTGATTTAAAAATATTTTGAGTGTGGCTCTTTCATAGATTCGAAGCGTAAAATTTAGATGATTGTATCATCCCTTTTATTAGTGATGTACGTAAACAAAGCTGTGTAAAGGCCACAGATACGTGTGAAGCTGCCGCGCGTGAAATTACAGTAAATTTGCTTCGGTGTGGTCTTGAAAAAAATGGTGTTACGATTACACGAGCCATCAACCCCCACGGGCGATTCGCCACGGTGACCTCCGCGCATCATCATTTGTCCCTCCCAGCTACATTAACCCTCCAAGGGATGAATATTTTTATAATACTTGAATTTTAGAAGTCGACTCGTCATCCTATTTATTGAGAATATTGAGATTAGAAATTACCATTCATATAATACATAAGGTAGGTACTATTAATTGAATTATACCAGAATTACCCTAATTACTTATAAAAAATGTTCCAAGGTCAATGCAATCTTTACTTAGAGCTTTCTATTATCAGCAAAATGATAATGAATTGTGATTAACATACAAAAAGGAATTATTGGATCCTCTTACTTATAAGATTGGGCTGTTCTGAATCACTAGAATACCTTTCATTGTGCGCATGCGAAACAATAGGTTATATAGAAATTAATGTCCCGATCAATGTCAAAGAATACTCGTTAAAATTTCTCTTCAATGGCCTACTTAAGTGCGATTTGTACGAATAAGAATTTTCGTTTCGGTAAATAAGCCATTAATTACCAAGAGACAATAAAATGCCGACATTAAAAGATCATTTTCTTTCTGGTTTATTTATTTTCGAAATCGTAATTATTTGGCATTCATTTTCAGATAAGTTTAGTTATGTATTTGGCAAATCGGGTTTGTGTGCACCTATTATAACGTCTTTACTCATACTGTTTTTATGTTCTATTTGTTCCCTGTTTTTCTCTGTGCACCTAACTTCCAAAGAGTGGCTAGTATATTTACACATCCATATTATAAATGAAGGGTACGAAAAGAATTTCATCAAGGGTGGGATCAAAGTGTGGCGGCGGTGCAGTGAGGCCAGCCGGGCGACCGCGCGGGCGAGCGGGCGCCAAGATCGCAACGATATCGTCGCTAGAACAGTAATCGTCAATAAAATCTCAATTTAGATGGCACCGATACCGTGTGAGTTACGGACGGACAGTCAGACAGAACACGAAAACTTACTCGACGATGGAATGCGTCCCGTGACAGGACCCGCTAACGAATTAGGTACTCATAAGGTTTTTTCTTTGACACGTCTAATTTAATTTATTTTTATCTTATTTTACTTAATGACAGAAATATGAACTAATATCTGCAGATAACCTATGATATTGTAGCGTCGACTGCCTCCATTTACTATGGTCGAATCCGGTGACATAGAAGACTGCTGGTGCCGCAGCAGCCTGGCCTGACGCTGACCAGCAACTCGCGGCTCCGCCACCTCGAATTAATGACGGCTTGACGCCTCGCCGACAGCGGCACGCCTACGACTATTTATAACATACCTTTTTGTCTTTTTGCTCCCACCCCACTGGCCAGTCACAGATAAGAAGGACGTCAAAGTGGGCATTTAAAAATAAATTTGTCGAAAGTGATAAATGATGGATATAACCTTTATTATTTCAAATTAAATTAACGATCCGAACGGAACGTCTACCTTTTCTCACATTAGAGGGATCTTATCTGGAATGATTGCTTCCATTACCTTGGAGAACGGACACGTTGTTTTGTAGGTGAGGGAAGATAAAGAGATTAATGCGTAAAGCAATTAATTTTGATTGAGGTGTGTTTTATTAAGTAATTGTTTTTGTTCCCAATGTGGATTTGAAACGCACCATGAAGTTCTGATTTGTTGATGGTGGGTTTTTCAGCAATATTTTATTGTTTATTAACTTCCAGGACTACAAAATACATATATTTATTGAGATAATGTGTTCTTTTTGTTAAATGCTTGCAGTAATCATCATCAAATATCACACGTTAATTTTCATCGTGTAGAAGTGAACGAAAAAATTTTAAAAGTTAGAATTAAATGTTATGAGTGTTTTAGAAGTATGTTTGGCGTGTGGCTCGTTCCCACAGCGAGCTTTAATACATTTTCCATGTTCCAGTTAGCGCCCCATAAATTGATTAAGGGTCAGCGGCGACTCACAAAAGTTTTTTGTGACGCAAGACAGGTAATACTTAACTGCTGCCATCCTGAGGCTAGCATCACATTTCTTATAAGCTTTTAAATTATAATGAAATTACTTAGCCTTAAATCTCTATTAATGTATAAATTCTGGCGAATATGTTTAACTTAACCGGAATACATGTAGGTATATAAATACGACTTATCTTTAATCATTTCGGTGTTAAATCAACAGAATGGAGTGAACTAATTTCCTGTAAGGAAATTGCTCGACGAACGAGTACGATTTCCCTAAAAGCTTCTGTTCCAGTCACCTCGCGTACATCAATCATTTGGGTTCGCCAATGTAAAAACATTTTCATAACAATGGGTAACAAGCTTTTTACGAGCTGCGTTCTGTGCCTCATATATTATGTACTTATATTTGAACTCTTTGGCTACACGCTTTCTTTTATTGTTCTACTACGTTGATATACAATAATAGAGATACATTTTAGTAAAAGTACTTTTAGGGGGCTGTTTAGTACTACTACTATGTCAATGTAGAGAACGTAGATGGCAATCCTCTTTTAGAACATTAATTGGAATTACTGTTATATGTATATTTGTCAGTATCTGAACCACACTTTTAGCATGTTACACAATATAGGCCTACGCCTATAGTTAAAGTAATTCGTTTCGTTATAGAAGCGCCCCACAATGCGCAAGTATAAAACATACAACAAGTTTAAACAAGATGTTTTATAATGATTGAACTGATCTTGTCAAAGGTTTTAAGGAAAATAATATTTGAAATTATGTATCCATTGTACGATTCCAATTTAATTTTGAGTTAAATTTGCATCCGAAATAATACGAAACGAATTACGTACTTAGCCATGACAAAAGAAATATTAAAATTGGGGCAACAACTTTTGAGTAGTGAGCAAAAACTTAGAGTGTATAGAAAAACGTCGCGTTCTATAATAAACAGAAAAAAGATGGAAGACACTAATATATTTTGCTTTTGTGTTATGAATGGAAGTTATTTGGACCAATGAGAGGAGACAGTCCATTCAGTTTTTAATCCCAGAATAACTTCCTTTCATCTGCTTGTATCCGGCCACCAGAGGAGTTGATGACATAGTTGAAGACTGATGTTAACATATTATAATGACAGTCAGCCGGAAGAGATTCTCGCACATAAAGAGATTATGTACGCAAAAGTATTTGACATTGCCAATTATAATTTATATTTGAATCTATGTGGGTATAGGTAGTATGTTCATAAAGCATAAAATGTTCACGATGTGAAAACATAGTGCTTGTATTTAAACGGCAGGTTCGATAATAAGGGTAAAGCTGAAACAATATTTTGTGCCTGTATATGTATGTAGGTACTTATAAAAAACGTTTATTTTATATAAGAAATCATTTATGTCGTTCGATGACGCGTACTAAGACTTTCGGTCCTGTACCTACTGTTTAAAATTAGATGAATAAAATGTAAAATGTTTAAAAAGTATCGACTTACAGATTGCCTCGATGGCGCGATGCGGTGATGAATACAATTACTGTATATAAAGTCTTGGGTTCGATTCTTGAGTAGATCCAATAGTTATAAGTATTCAATTTAAATATTCAAATATTCAATGTCAAAAAATTCTTAGTAGTAACATAAAGTCTGAAACTGTAAAGTAGAACCCGGTAGAAGGTAAAAGACTCGCCCGCTATTATGTATAATCTAAAACCATAACTGAAATGTTAAATCTCTGCCTAACCCTTCGAAAATAAAGGCGTGTGACAAGGTAATGTGAAGTATTGGTTTGATAATTTTAATTTACCTTTTTTTTAGTAGTAGAGCCTTGCTGGTTTCAGCATGAATGGGCCGGCTCGACCGGGGAAGTTTTACCCTCTCACAGAATATCGACGTGAACTAGCAGTATTGCTACTGTTGTGTTTCGTTTGGTGAATGAGAGTGCCGGAGGCTCAATCATCCTCTTCCCGCTCCTTCTCCTTCCCACTTCCTTTTTTTCCTAAAGGGTCGGCAACGTGCAAGTAATGCCTCTGGTGTTGCAGGCATCCATAGGCTACGGTGACCACTTACCATGAGGTAGGCCGTATGCTTGTATGCCACGTTAGAAGAATAAAAAAATAAGTAACGTGAAACGAATAAGTTAAATGTATTAATTTTCCGATCATCAACATATTTGTTGAATATTAAGATGTATAACAATTAATAGTAAACGCCAACTTGTTGCGCGTAAAATATGAATGTAGCAATGTAAATAACAATAAATATGAATTTAGCAATGTAAATACATACATATATTGTGTACGATGATGCAGTGCGCTGGACATAACATACAATGATGTGTCGGGTCGACACCAACGGCGACGCAATGAAGTCAGCCAGTCATTTATGCTGGGAGTTTTGGTAAGTTCGAACAAAAAAGCGCGAGGTGACAATATAAATAACAATTTGGCCCACCCCGTTCGAATGTGGTTCGCTCGGATTAGCATAAGAATGCCGCATCACGGACGCCCACGACCTACACTGTCCCTCGATGTCTGTTTATACGTCGAATTTAATTTTGATTTACGACTATCCACACAATTGTAAGTAAAATATTTTTCGATGAAATGAATATAAAAAAGGCGGCGTACCTACTACACGCCAGCTACGACTCTATTATTCGTCGCTTACTCGCTTAATACCGAACAGAAAGGACAGACATTTATGTTCTGCTTACATAACAATACACAAAAGAATACGAGAATACTATGTTCTAATAAACATAACAACATATTATTTTAGATAATAATATATAACAGTAACGACAGTAAGAATTGGAATATAGAACCTTGTTTTGTATGGAATAAATAATATTTCATGAAGAATACATAACTACATGAGCGTAGCACTTTAGGAGGTTTTAAGTAGGTATCGTAAGCTGTTAGGTACGGTTTTTAAATGCCTTACATTTGACTCTATTATCCGAAAGTTTATTTATTGCTTTGCTTGTTCTTTCTTTTAGCTAAAAAGAAGCAATGAATTACTTGTTTTGTTTTTGTGAAGATAGTAAAAGTAACAGTAAATAAATAACTGATATTTTTGCCAGATCAACATCTTAAGATAAACACAAGTATAAAACAATATCACTATTCGTGCTGGCTGTTGTTATGATGTTATTTTGGCAAGACGAGTCTAGGGTGACCATAACGATTTAAGGATAATAGAAGTCAGTATAGGTACTCCTTACCCCTTAGCCAAATGTGTACCTAAATATAACAATAGGAGTACATAAGTATAACAATAGCGATAAATGTTTATTCGTCGTACACAACTATAGTCTGTTTCAAATACGAAGTCCCATTTGACAGATGATCGTTGAACAGCAATAGTGAAGAGACCATTTTAATCGACACTGCACGATATCGATTACCGATTAACATTACAAACACATTATAATCGAATGGTTTAGAATCGAAATATATAGGATGAAATGCAGAAAAGAAATCAAGCTACATGAACTTAAAAATAACAACCTATCGTAGTATGGACCCCTATTATTGGTTAGGCCTGAGGATCAACTTCACCCAATAACCTTAACAAGTATTACATAACAAAATTAAGTTTAATTACCAATTTATTATATTCTACCACATACACACAACACCATCTAGCCCAAACTAAGCAGAGCTTGTACTATGGGTACTAGACAATGGATAAACATACGTACATATTTTTTTTTTGTAAATACATACATATTATACATATAAACACCCAGACCAAGACAAACATCCATGTTCATGTACACAAATGTTTGACTTGTACGGGAATCGAACCCGCGACCTCAGGCGTGGCAGTCGGTTACACTAACCACTACGCCATCGAGGCCGCCAAAATGCCATTATGTAAACAAAGTTACATTTTATTTGACAAATTTTCAAACCTCTAAATAATAAAATTACATACAAAGTAATATATATCATTAAAATAAAAACAATTAATTAAAAGGTAGGCTTACTCTCCTAGAACTACAAACTGCTTTGAAAACATTACCTAGTCTATCACAGAAATCTTCCTTTGCGAAGACTTTGGACACTCCACCACTCACCCTCAGTATAATAGTAAAGATACCAAAAAAAACATCACAGTTTGTATTCGTTTACACGCTTACACGCATTGTTATGTTTATTTTATTACTTAAGACAGTCTATACACATTAGCTTGATGTGTCCCTATCACACATATAAGTTGCCATGGTTTTGTTAGTTTAAATACATATTACCGGCATAGACCATTCTGTAAATAGGTTCATCCATGTCAGTTGTATATTGTGATGACATCCTACTAACAAAACCCATTTGTTACCATAAGTAATCATTGTTTATATTTGCAATTTATATAAAATGTGCGGAGTTACGTGCTATGATGTATCAAAAGGGACTTCGTATTTGAAACAGACTATAAACATTGACCATGAGCATCGTTTTTATAAACACAATAATTTTTCCTTTTTGGATTGCCATTTGTTTATCTCTTTCCAGTTTATTTATTTTGTCATCGAGGCAACTTTAGGAACTAGAAAAGTTATTTTAACGTTCATTTGACTTAATAAATTGTGCGTAAGTGAGTTCCAAACCGAATTTGACCTACTTATAGGTTATAAGCTCTAGGTAAATACATAACTGTTCCCGGTTTTATTTTTCAGTAACATATTTTAGAAGTGCTTTCTGGTACCATGTATCTTATGTGGGAGCCAGTCAGTACAGACCGGCGATACTTCGACCCACTGGGATCTTTTGTGTCGACACTCTCCCAATAACGACTGCCATAGATGTTCATGGCAGCCGGGACCGACGGCTTAACGTGCTCTCAGAGGCACGGAGCAGGCAATAATTGTCAATCAATACGCACATAATTTCGAAAAGTCATATAACTTCCGAAAGTCAGAGGTGCGCGACATGGGTTCGAACCCGAGACCCTCTGCATTGCAGTCTATTAGTCTCCCCACTGAGCTATCGCTGCTCTAATTCTTCCGGTACCATGCAAATAGCATCCATCCATGGAATAAATCATATGGACTACATTAACATTTTAATTAAAAGATAAAATTTGTTTTACTAATTCCTAAAATATCATATAGTATCACGCTTTATATCTCGCCTAGAGTACCTATGTAGGTAGAAATCAGCACAATCACATTTCGTCAGCCATGTTTACATCTTAAGTAACAACCAAGATAGAGACGATTGACATTATCTAATACTATATACTGCTTCTGAGATTTTCCTTAAAGAAAACCCCATTAAAAGGTTCGTTCCACCGGATTATCGAAGTCCCATCCTTTCTGCAGTTGAACATACCCTAATGCTCACAACGATTAGCAGATTATAGATTGACGAAAATATGTTACCTATAAAACCTTTTTGAATTCAACAACCTTATAATTCTGTCCAAAGCTCTTTTTAAATAACTTAATAAAAGAGGTGTGGGAAAATAATTTACGAGCTACTTTAGGACGAATTAAAGTGCTTCTTAAGATTCCTTTATGCAAATATTGTTAAAAATATCGCCTACCTCTGAGATTTAATTAATTGAGGTTACACTTGCATTTGGCATATTTGAGAATTAAGTTGATAAATAGCGGTTAATAAGATCACCCACCTAATTATTTTAAACAGGTCATAAAATTCTTGTGTTTTATATTATACATATGCCTATTACGATACAGATCTTGTTGAATTAGTAACGTAGCATTTGCGTACTTATATGTAAAACAATATTTTGGAGAAGGTTGCGCAAACATTTATTTATATTGACGTGCATTAAATGGTTACTATGAGAGATTTATTTTAAAAGTTTTGAAAGTATTATTTTCTTGTTTGCTTTTATACAGCACTACATAATTTTTATTTTTCATTGTCACTGGTGAGCTTTTGTTAATAAAAGCCATGACCACCAAAAACTGATTTACATGAAATTTAGTAAGGATGGCTGCCTAGATTTTATAGACAAACCCAGTGACAATGATTTAATTAGAACTACTAATACATTTATCATGCAATACCACCTATATTCGAACTTATACTAAGTGCATTATACCTACAGTTATTTCAGCAATGTAGGGTATCAGGAATAAAGTATTCTAATAAAACATCATCCAAAAGAGATTCTCTTATTTACAATTAAAAAAATTTATAACAACATTTGGTTAGATAAATTAATTCTAGAGCCATTGAGGAATAAATCCTTGTTAATCTTAACATACTTATTTATCTTTAACTTCACAAGGTCTAAGATGTAGGTAATCAAAATAAAATAAAATAATAAACGACGGTGCTCAGTGTTAATACGCATTTAAGATAATATATTTAACCATACAAAAATAAATGTCCACCTAATAAATCGTGCCGGGCCTTATCGACTTTCCAGACGCGACAGTAAGGACTCGATAAGGATGTGGGTCCATTCGAATAAAGGTTTCGTGACAGTTAACTTTTTAGTTTGCGTTTAGTTTGCTTTTATCTCGGTGAAGTGAAACTTTTCTGTTGTCGTATTTGGTTTTAGTGACTCGTGTAGGTATCCGGCGGGCGCGAGCCGAGCGTAATCGGCGTTGCATCTTAATTTAGTTGTCTTGTATTGTGGAAGGCGGCGGACGCGTAGTGGGACATAACCTAACCCACTGCGGCGGTAAAGGACGCCGAGCCCGACTGACGCATATATTCCTATATTTATTACACGTCTGTCCTAAAAGATTGATTTTATTGACTTAATTGGAATCTCAGATGCTATAGATATAAAAGCTTAATAGAATTACGCCATAATTTGTCAATGTAAGCTTTGTTATTAAACCCTTTTTAGTAAAAAAACTAAGTTGAAGACTAGGTAGGTAATATGGGTAGTAAGTTTATTGCATGGCGAACATGCGAAATCGATTTCTGTAACAATATCAGCTGCATACAGACAACGAGGTATTTAATTGAATTTGTTAGATATTATTGTTATTATACTAATTATTATTATTTTAGTTTCGTCAACTTTGTTTTTAAATACGAAGCTCATTTTCCGTAGCTCTTAGTTTTATCAAAATACTTATGCGTATGGACTTGTTCATTGGTAGGGTTACATTTACGTTTGCCGCAAACGTGAGACCCTAAATAGATTTCCAAGTCGAGCAGTGTTCTTGGGCTATATTAGGAAATTCTTAGTAGGAGCACGAAGTATTGTAATTTGCCCAATAAACTCCAATAAACACAGAGCAAAGCAGCGATAGCTCAGTGGGGAGACCAACAGACTGCAATGCAGAGGGTCTCGGGTTCGAACCCACGTCGTCACCTCTGAGTTTCGGAATTTATATGACTTTTAGAAATTAAGTGCTTATTGATTGACAATTATCGCCTGCTTCGTGCCTCGGAGAGCACGTTAAGCCGTCGGTCCCGGCTGCCATAAACATCTATGGCAGTCGTTATTGGGCAAGTCAATACCCTCTAATATCCTGACAGTGGTCTAGCCTTAGGGTCTCGTTAGCCTTCGGGTTGCGGATTCAGGTGGCAGCCGCTCCGTGTAAAAACTGATATCCAGTCAAAGCCGGTTCGACTAGAAAAGCCGACTCCAAGTGACTTGGGAATAATAAAGGCTAAGGGAGAAGAAAGAAGACTGCAATAAACTCCGCTCCTATTAGGTGGCTCTTAAAACTAAGCTAGCGAAATGTTTATTTAATTTGTAATATACACTCCTGCCAACTTACAGTAGAGGCTATATATGTTAGTTTCATTGTCAAAATATGATAAACGGATTTGTTTTATAATCGGTGAAAATATGAACGCCTCAAAATATCAAACAATTCTGTGATTTTAGACGAGAATGGTGTCATTATCAGCTAGGCTATAAACACGAAGAGATTCTTTCTCTAGATATGATATTTAGATACTAGTTACTACCTATTAATGACTACTCACCACATTGACGAACTCCTGAAATGTGATAGCGTTACTCGTCGCACTCTGCGCTTTGTCCAAGAGAATCTGTAATATAAAATTATTTCAAAGTATTACCAATTGTATACTAAGTCATACGAACGTCCCAGTACAGTATGTATATAAACATATGACGTGGGTAACTAGACTTTTATTTTGACAACATGTTGGCAAAGAGCATACAGCCTGCTTAAGAGTGAAAGTTTAGCGTAGCCTATGGTCGCTTATAATACCGAGGTATATAGGTACCACACGCACGTTACTGAACCTAGAATGGGATGTATGTGAGCCATTGGAACTGTTATCCACAGAGACCAGCGTAAGGGTATTACTACTCTTACGCTGGTTTTCTTGTAACGATCACCAATATCGTCTTTTAAAAATATCGACGGGAAACTTACTTCATCAGGCATTGGCTCAATACTGTCTCTAAATAATTCCACTCAAGCCATTTGAATACTGGCCTAATATTCCATTTCCAAATGAGGGAACACACGCAAATGAAGCTATGATTCGTTGTCTACTAATCATAAACCAATCTAAAGAAGACAGGTGATCAATACTGATACTGATAGCCTGCTGTAGGTACTACATCATGAACTATGAAAGATCTTACCTCGCGTTTATGCGACGGCACTTGTGCTATAAAATCTGGATGCTGAAGGGTTTGCAGGAAATCTGGCCACGGGATTTCACCAAAACCCTCCGGATCGAACTGCAATGATTATTGTAAAATATAATAAACTTTTTTAACCTTCGAAATGAGTGACGTAAGTAGATATAATTCTACAATCGGATCATAAAGTTCGTTTGTTTTTATGTAGGAGGACATAAAACGGTACTTATGTCTGATCGAAATAAAGATTATTGGATGAGCACTATGTTGCTACGAAGCAAAACCCGTCATAACCACACAATGTTCCAATTAGGTGAGCTTAAGAGAACCGCGCTTAATTGCCTTTTGCTAGGTACCTAGTAGATACATGAAATATTCACAGAGTAACTAGGTAGATACCTACTCTGTTTTAGCAAGCCATATTTTTGGTGACTTACACTACAGTTTGCAGGGTTTTTGTGTATCTATAGTTCAAAAACCAATCCAAAATCTGACCAAGTAGGTAAATAAGTTATTAGGTATATTATAAGTAAGTTATTAATCCTAACTAATATTCTAAATGCGAATGTGAGTTTGTTTGTTCTTTTGTTTGGTACGCTTTCATGCCTTCAGTACCTACTCCAACAATCATCATGAAATTTCGCAGACACGTTGTCAGGGATATAGGAAAAAAGTCTACCTATTTCCGGAAAAAGAACTATTACCAACCTAACCTACATTTACACGAACAAAGCCGCGGGAAATAACTAGTAAGTACATTCATATATGAGATTTTAAAGTTTATTTATTTATTTTTTATTTATTTATTTATTTAGGTTCATCCACAGCAAATGTATTATACATGGTTAAAAAGAATATATATAGTCGACAATAATTATGCTGATACACTTGCCAATTACGGATAAACCAACATGCACATAATGACAGTACTGTACATACAAATTTAAATTAGAAACTACATACAGGCAATTTTTGTAAATAAATAGTTGTACATGAATATAAGTATCTTAAAATAATATAATAATCGGTTAATTATTGTAAACAGAGATTGCAAATCTAAATCAAATATGAAAACGAATAAACTGATAAAATTTTTAAGTTGTGACCATATTGTTATTGATGGAGTTTCAAAAAGAGGTGAATGAAAGTTAGATCATTCTGAAAGAACACACTTTATGTGATCTGTTAAACCATTAATAAATGTACCTATGTGCTTCGATACGGTCACGTGGTTCAACCACTGATTATGATTTCACCGCGGCACCCCGAATGTCATAATCACGTGTCTCTCCCACTTCACACATGTGCGCTTCAGTTATGACATTTTCATGTGTTTCCCAAAACAGTGGTACAAAAAATCCGAAGCGCCCCTATCTCGAGAGCCACATTATCTCAATGTTTCGTACGTGACGACATACCGTTTGATCCGCGCGACACCGCCGCGCCTTTATCTACTTATAAAACATTTTATACCCTGCTTCTGTACATTTTAATCAGTCAAAAACAAAGAATATTCTTTGAATTTGTTTCCGGATAGGTACTAAACAACAGCTTTTTATGAATTATGCGGGTTTTAAATCGTATGTTTATATGACACAGTCGCCACGTTTATGAGCTTTTAAAGTTATGATTGCCATTTTATATTCATAGTGTTAGGTCGTAACATCAGTTTTTCGTATTAAACGTTTTATGAACGCAATAATTGATAATTTTGCTTTATCCTTAACAATATTGGTTATCTAGAATTAAAGATGTCCTAATTAACTCGCCGACTACAAACTAAAAGAATGATGTTAATAGATCTTATTTTTATAATCTACCATTATTTGTCAACACATAAACTCCCATGTTTGGTGACATGTGAACAGGTAGCAAAATAAAATAAACATATCGCACGTGGCATCAGCGACTGCCGACGCGTTGTCAACAAAATAAATTTATATTTCGTCCCAACACAACGCATCTCGTCAATCGTCATCTCGTCGCATTGCAATGTTTTTATTTATAGCCTCTTACTGCATTCACTCTTGTGAAATATACTGATAAGAGTGAGGTTTTGGCACGTATAGTCTACCGTATTGCCATGCTGTCTGAAGAACTATGCTTAAAGGAAGTGTAACAAGTTTCTAGGATTCTATAGAAAATGTTGTTTAATATTTTATGAGTTTATCCAGCAACTCAGATTAATCCCTGTTACGCGGTATGTTTCTACTTTCGTCAGTGAAATACTTTACTACTAACTGGGCACTTGACTTTTATCGCATAGGTTTTTAGTTTAAGAGTTCGATTAGCGTTCGACTTTACGCTATGCTATAACTAATTGGAACGGAAATCAAACACATTACGTGAATTAGCTCAAAAATAAATTAACTATCGACCTTAGTACATATAGCTATTGCAAAATTAGTAACAATTAATATTAAAATTATAGATGAGGAAATACTCACCCTATCAAAGAGTAGACGCCATTTCTGTAAATAAAAACGGTAAATTGTATTTCTGTTTTTGCACGCCAATACATATTACTTTCTGTAATTAGTAAATTAAGTCAATAAGTTTAATGCCACTAAAACAATGAGGCTCACACGTTCATTGAACGTGCGTTAACCTTTTAAGCTACGTAACTGTACCATAATTAAATCCTCCAATGCAAATGACGTAAATGACTATTGTTTTACAGAATTAACGTAACATTATAAAATACGCTTACATCATGCATCAACTCCCTCCGTATTTCCGCCTCGTCCAATTCCGAGCCGAGGTCTGTGTTATCCGTGTCATAGAGCGGTTCCGCCGCTCGCGATATGGATCCAAGGGAATCTCTAGCCGATGCGAGGGATCCAGTGACAGTCGGCAGGACCCCAGCTTCGATCCCGGACTCCATGGAGGTGTTAGTCGAGAGGATAGTGGCAGCGGGCGGCGCGCGCACTTCGCCGCCTGCGCCACTGCCCACCCACACGGACATACTGATAGCAACACCATCCACCCTACTGCACTTCCCTTCTAAGTACTACAATCACACCTTTGACATGATTCTTAAGATATTGATTTGCTTGATCAAAATCTTTGACGTCATCAACATGGAATATAGATATTAATAATAGAAAATATTTCCGTTCTGGACAGATAATGGGACCGATAGTTATGTTGGACGCGTTTGCATTGGACTTTTATTAACAGGTAATAACAATTTACTAGAAGCTAAAGGAATAGAGGAAGATCATAAGGCACTTTATTAACTTGTGCCTTGATTGGTTGCACCTGAAACAAACGCAATAATTAAAATCTATTTTTTATGAATATACTTCACAATATAAAGAATCAATACGGTGAACCTACAAATACCTACTACATTCAAACCCTTTCTTAAATGTAGAGGTACCTAGCTCTATTCTTTCCACAAGTCGTACTTGACCTTATTTAAAAACAATGCTTTTATTTAAATCTTGGAATCTATTTTATGATTTGTAAAGCTTTTATATTTATTTGTTAATGACTGGCGTTATAGAAATTCAAGGTACCCCAATTATTAAAAGAATATCTACAGCAGCAGTAGCTCTACCTATAAAGTACACGCTTAACTTCGTTATTGCTGACGTTTACAGCATAAAATCAAATTTTCTGTGCACCGAGATAGGCAATCAGCTGAGGGAGGGAAACGTGAGCGGAACAGAGGGCTTCAACCCTCTTGACGTTGCTATAGTAACGCACCGCAATTTCATACCCCGGTTAACACAAGCCTTGTTTTTTGAACACGTGATTTGTAGATTTCTTATTGCCTATATTTAATATGAGTTTGCCTCGATTCTACATATATTTTACTCAAATAAATTATACGTACATATACATAGCTACTAAGGATGTGATTAAGTGCTGACACAACTTTATTTATTTGAATAAATAAAACAATTCATATTAAATTGTGCAACGTATAATTTAGAATTTAATTATTATTTGTAAGAGACTTTATAATGCTATAAAAACATTCATTCATAGCTCATGTTTTTATAATTAATTGGATTTATCTTAGTTTGTTTGCCGGGCACCAGAATAACCAAAATATTTATGTAACTTACCTTAGTTTTTCTATTCGTTGACATCACTATCATAAGGGGAACTTTACACGTGACTTCATTTCCAAAATATATCAGTTATTTTAGTCTATCGTGTCAAGAACACATTAGACTCCGAAACACGGTGGACATTTAGCTGTATGTCAAAACACTTCTTATGCCAGTGAAAGTGAGTATGGCGTCCAGATTTTGGCGCATGCGTGTTGCTTAGAATTTACAAAGGGGTGCTTGCGATCAAATATGTACGAGTCCTTTCAAATGGACTGTTTTACCGTTATATGCTCTGGTCATACCTCTACACAGGCAAGCCAGTAGAGTATAAACTCATTGCAGTTTCTTTTCTGTATGCTCAAAACACTGAGAACGCTTTTCGTGACCTACCTTCAGATTTTAAAATATCTTATAGCTAGCTACATAGGCTTATACTTAGAGGAAAAGTAAGGGTTATCTATAGGTTGCATTACAAAATTGTAACGAGAGGTTTGTACATTATAGATAATTTCATAATCAACTTATTGGGATTAATTGATTGAAATTAATAATAATATTTTAGATATGTACTTACTAGAGACTACGGTACTACGCGTTAGAATGCAAGCTCTCTTACTCATCTCACTGCAATACAAATATGACATATTAAATATTTTAAAAAATGCTATTAAACGTATCGTAGCAATAAACGTATCGCTCAGACTTAGAGAGCATGTACACTAACTGTGGCTCTAACGTGTAAGTATTCCAAACAATCTAATTAGATTGTCTTCTCTTGTACGACCTCCTAGTCCATTAGCTTAATGTTTGGGATAGACTATTTAGAGGCCATTAAATTCAAAACAATGGTTATGAGAAATGTCATAAAATTTTAAATCTATGTAAGATTTGTACTAATAGAAATTACAAAACCAGGATCGTACAAAAAAAATTCAAACAATTAAAATTAAGTATGTATTATAGTAAGATCGATCGGTCTGGGTAAAAAACCTTGAGGGATGCCTATGTCCAGCACTGGACGTCTTTTGGCTGAGATGACAAAATGATGAGATGAGATGACAAAAACGATTTTAAAAATCTTTTTATTTAATGCAAATTAACTCTAAACTTTTATTAAATCACGTAAGCTATTCTTGTCAATTAACAGGATTTGGTTGGAGTGTAGCAAAGGGTGTGCAACTTTTAGGGACATCTTGGGCGTTTTCATAAAAATTAAAATTCTCTTAAATCGTTATTCTCTTTATCCTCCTTATCCTATAAAACGACTAAAAATAAGCCGATAGTCATCTTGGCACTTTTTGTCTATGACGAGTGGTTCTCGAGATAATTGCCGCTTTTGGTGCGCCAGGAGAATTTCCTTAGAAGGTAGGAAAACACCTCGACTCAGAGCACACCTGCTCTGTTAGGTTAGTTTAGAAGGCGGAGGCGGGAACGTAGCTCCTATCGTAGCCTTCGATGGTTATTTTTCTTGTTGACCATCCAGAAAAGGGAGACGTCGACTCAGTCTCTTTAAATTGCACCTTATCTCATAAGCCACTCATCTTAGACAAAAAGTTCCAAGATAATTTTCGTCTTATTTTTAGTAGTTTTTGAGGATAGCATTAAAAAAACAACAGTTTAAAAGAAATTTTATTTTACGAAATATTTCCAAAAATGTTGCACACCCTTTGTTACACTCTGACCCGGGATTTCAAATATAAAATAACTAACGATATACAAATTATGCATGCGCCATGCACCAATATTGCCTATCAAATACTTTCTAAAACCAGGCTATTGCCGTCTGATGCGGTCGAAAACTACATGATGCCTAACAATATACTGAGAGCAATAAACACAATGTCGTTATATTCATTTTATTGCAATAGGCGCCAGTAAGTAAATAATTAACTGTATCACAAATTTTAATACCAACAATTTATAATTATTGATTTTTAAACGTTGAGTTTTTTTACAGGTTAAATAATATATGTATGTAATTCAAATTATATTAACTAAACATATATTTTGGTTATTTGCAACTGGCAATACTGGTTTTGGCACGTCAAAATATTTGGTTTCGTCGTGGATTTGTGTAAAAAATTATGTAAGAAAACAAAATTTAATGCAGAATCTTCATGTTGTAAGAGCGATCAATCGTGATCCAATACTCTATTATGCCTAGTGGTCGTACTGTTTTGTTGTTGCGGCGGTTGTCGACGGGTGATAATAAATTAAAAAGCATAAATCTTAATCAAAATACTACGAAGGAGCAGCTAGTTACAAACCCGGTGTGCACTCACAGGGATTTGTGCTTGCCAAAAAGGTATTTTGCAATCTTATCTATTTATTTAGGTGCTGTTTATTTTTTTACTATAGCGAATCTGCTCCATTAAATTTTACCATTTTGCGTTTATTAGGCGACCAAAACATAAATATTGTGTGACCTTGTTTTTGTTTACATGTCGTGTTTACGACTATTAAAGAGAAGGGGACCATTGTAGCCTGTCATAAATAATGCAATAAGGTTTGTAAACCTAATCAATTGAATAGCTAATTGGCAACTACAATGTTAAATATGGTAAAGACAAAATTGTTATGTAATTATGAAACTGACTATAAATCTTTTACAATAGAAACTTCTAATTATTATTTAACATCTTTTGCTTCTTATCTTAAAATGTTGACACAATTTATAGCGTGCGTTACCGCAGCAAAATGTAATAAATTGTTGTGCTTTAGAGAGTTGAGAGTATAACAAATAATTAGTTCATCGTGAAGAGTAATTTGTTTACTAATAGCAAAATTTGTTCACATTGTAGTTGAAAAGTTATTCGAAAGAACAGATTTTGCTGCAGTAATGTTTAAAACATTGCCCTGGCAAAACTTTTTTTATAAAATCATTTCTTCCCAGAAATAAATGCATGAATAGATAGCTTTTGTTGCATATTAAATGTTTGTGAACAGCAAAACTTGTGTGTGTTGTGGTTCTAAAGTTATTAAAGATTTTGCTGCAGTAATGTTTTGGGATTGCCCAGATCTCAAAAACGGCTCAACCTAGAAGTTTGAAAAAAATACCAATAATAGACCTTAATTAGTTCAAATTTGTTCAAACTTTAGTTGTTAATTTGTTTGATGAACACCAATGTAATTAAATGGTGCCGAAATTCAGAAATAAACAGATTTGCAAGTAAACCAGTACACTTACAATAAAATAAAAAGCTGTATCATGTACCCTTGGTACACCTTTATAAATACAGTAAATTTAGATTATGTGACTCTACCCAATATGAAGATACAAAGAATTTTAATTATCTTTTATATGGTCTGATTTAAATGATCGAATACTCAGTTCCCATAAAACAAGGAAACATGGAATACTATGAACTAATTAAAATGTTCCATCAATAAACAATCCTGTTAATTTTAGCTTTAAATTACGACTATTATGAAAGTTCTATCAACAAAAAGAATGTGTCAGCAATTCTTCTATAAGTCGACCAAATTATAAAGGCTATGTGAAAGCGACTTTTCTTTGTGTTCTCTTTTTGTTGATATAACTTTGACCTACTGACGAAACACTGAATTACATTCTCAAATCATGTGAATCAAACGTTAAATTAATTAAGTATGTACATAGTAAATTATTTCATAATGAAGGTTAACAAAATGGGATAACTATACTGACGATACTGACAAATTACAGTAGTAGTATTTAATTATCTAAGTTTGTTAAAGGTTTAAACTATTTTGTTATATATTTATCAGAAATAAGCGACACATACCATACATTCTAGTGTATAAGTAAATAAAGTGTAATACATCAACTTAAAAATAACAATCAAATATGGTAAACAAAAAGAACTCAAACACTATGAAAGTATACTGTTACTTTGTAATAGCAAACATTCTGTAATAGAGATAAGTTCATTTACATTGTTTGTCCAATAACATTGTTAGCCCATTATAGACAGTTATAAACCACATAGGTTCTTAAGAATAATTAATAGTTTAGCCAGCATGTTATATTTTCTCTGGCACTCTTTACATCCAATCCTCTCTCTAGTTTTGATATCAATTTATTCTTCATAAAAGCTAAGATGCACTTTAAAGAATATTTAATATCATCCTAAGTAAAAAGATGTTACAAAGACACTGGTTTGCTGTATTACTGTATGTATTTAGAGCTTTAGTCATATAGAGACCTCCAGGCAATAAAAGTCAAGACAATATGAGATGACAAAATTATATTATTTTTTAAAATATTTTGATGACATATGAATATGAGCTATATTTGGACAAAAATCAAAATTTGCATTAATTAAATTTATTTGCACATGTATGTGTCCCCACCAGATATATATTTAGTGCTTAGCTGAATATCTGCCTGGGCTTATAGCGAAATAATATTGTGTCTTGCTTAAATTTGAAAATATGTAGATGTGACAAGGAATTAGGTACCAAGTCTCCTCTTGTTTCATGGGTGACCTTAAAACCTTACAATTAGTGCTGTTTACCAACAACGATGGTTACCCCTTGCATTTTCAATGTTGTACTATCCATAATCTCTAGACCTTTAAAATGGTTTCAATATTAAATGTGAAGTTGAGAATTATAAGTAGTTTATGTTTTTGTATTTTTATAGACTATCTACATTTGGGCCAAACAATATTGGAGTTCCACAACTAACAAGAGCATTCAGCGATAGTAAAATAAAAATGGCTGCCTCTAGTACTGACATTGCTGACAAAGATAAACCAAAACACACAAACAGATTGATTTCAGAAAAATCCCCCTATTTATTACAACACGCCCATAACCCGGTACAGTGGTACCCATGGTGCCAAGAAGCTATTAACAAAGCTAAAGAAGAAAACAAGCTTATATTTCTGTCGGTTGGATATTCCACCTGTCATTGGTGCCACGTCATGGAAAAAGAATCTTTTGAAAATGAAGATGTAGCCAATATTATGAATGAACATTACATTAACATCAAAGTGGACCGTGAAGAGAGACCTGATATCGATCGTGTTTACATGCTCTTCGTAATGGCGACGTCTGGTGGCGGTGGCTGGCCAATGTCTGTTTTCCTTACTCCAGAATTACGCCCTGTTACTGGTGGCACCTACTTCCCTCCTGAAGACCGCTGGGGAAGACCAGGATTTAAAACTGTTCTGCTGTCAATCGCGAAGAAATGGAAAATGGAACAGAGACAATTTGTGGAGGCCAGTAACAATATAATGCAAGCTCTGCAAAAAATATCGTTAGTAGATTCGGACACATCGAATTCTATCCCTAGTGACGCTACTTGGGAAAAATGTGTCTATCGATTCAAAAGTCTCTATGAACCAGAATTTGGTGGTTTCGGAACAGCTCCTAAATTTCCACAGAGCTCCATCTTTAATTTCCTCTTCCATTATTATGCTCGTGACAAAAACAATTCCGATGGTAAAAAATGTTTAGAAATGTGTCTGTATACTTTGAAGAAAATTGCTAATGGTGGCATTCATGATCACGTATCCAGCGGTTTTGCTCGATACTCAGTCGATAACGACTGGCACGTACCGCATTTCGAAAAGATGCTTTATGACCAAGCACAGTTGATAGTTGCTTATACTGATGCTTTTCTAGCAACAAAAGACAGATTTTACGCAGATGTCGTTCAAGATATTGCGAAATATGTCAAGAGGGATCTTCGCCATGAATCTGGTGGCTTCTACAGTGCAGAAGACGCTGATTCGTATCCAGAATTCGGCGCACCACATAAAAAAGAAGGAGCTTTCTGTACATGGGAACACAAAGAGATTATGTCACTTTTAGATGGAAAGAGCGTCGATTCCATACCATATTTAAGCATTTTTTGTGATTACTTTGGCGTTGAGGAAGATGGCAATATTTCACCCACCAGTGACCCACATGAAGAACTTACGAACAAAAATGTTTTGATTATATATGGCAGCAAAGAAGAGACAGCTGAGAAATTTGGATTAACCATAGAAGGTTTTGATCGAGTGATTTCCGAATGTATTAATATATTATATGAAGCTCGACAAAAGCGCCCTCGTCCACATTTGGACACGAAGATGTTATGTTCGTGGAATGGTTTGATGATTGCTGGCTTGGCTCAAGCTGGTCAAGGCCTAGGTGAGAAGGATTACGTGGCGGACGCTATTGAAACCGCAGAGTTCATCAAGAAACACATGTATAATGATTCAACGAAGATGTTACTACATTCTTGTTATAGAGCCGAAGATGGGTCAATTGCTCAAACGTAAGTAAAACATCGTCTTTTGAGTTTAATTATGAAATTTTGATGTCAGTCTGACTATATTAACTATACCTACATTTTGATGTTTTTCAGCGAGCAACCTATTTTGGGTTTCCTCGACGATTACGCATTCTTGATCAAAGGTTTGCTGGATCTGTACGAAGCATCGCTGGACTACCGGTGGCTGGAGTGGGCTCGAAATCTCCAACAAAAGCAAAACGAACTATTCTGGGACACAGAGAATGGTGCCTTTTTCACTTGCTCGGCAGACGATAGCAGCGTAGTGTTGAGACTTAAAGCAGGTGACCATTGCTTTTTTATAATAATTTTATTCTATTGGCAAAATAATAAATTACCTATTTTAATTACAAAGTTTAGTTACGAAACCTCCGCGTAGCAATCCGACGGTTTATTAGCCATATTTGCAAAGGATAAACAACGAAATATTTACTAAACGTTATGATAACATCATTCCCATTGTCGTTTAGGGCTTGAAAGCTGTATTTGTCAGCATTAATGTTAAGGCGTCTGATTTCACAGAAAAGATAACTTTCTTTCACAAATTCAAACTAATTTACGATAACATTTTCAGATCAAGACGGCGCAGAGCCGTCTGGCAACAGTGTGTCCTGTCACAATCTCCTACGACTGGCCGCGTACGCTGACAAAAGTACAGTGGCCGACGGCGGCAACCGAGAAAAAGAAATGGCCAAGAAAATCCTACAGGTGTTTGCTACACGGCTCAACAACTCTCCAACTTCGTTACCCGAAATGATGTCTGCTTTAATGTTCTACAATGATTCGCCTACACAGGTTTGTTGAAAGCACATAATTATCATCTCATAACAAATTCGTATGTATCCATAAGTAATGATTAGCGCACCTACTCTAGATTTTAAATGTGGTCTCCTATTTCGTGTCATTGTGATAAAATTATATAATAAATACATATAAAAAGGTGTAGCGACTCCACAGGTGAATTAGTTACGACAAATGTCAGATGGCGCTGTATACAATTACACGCTTCACCACACGTTCCGAAATCACGCAAGCGAAGTTTACACAGCGAGTTATTAATATACAATTGCCCGACATTAACTGCCGGGCCGCGGCCCGCCAAGCACACCCAACCCGGTATGAGAGAGGATTCTCTTTGTGTTGGAGTGGGACATCACACGGTCACACCATGTTCCATCACAAAGGGAACACAAAGCAAGTCGTGGTACAGTCAGCGACATAATTCGTTAAACGTCTGCGAGATTTTGAATAATTCCATCATTCGTAACAATAAGTATACCCAATTTTTACATCAATAATAGTCAGAGAATGGTTTGTTTAGTGACAATTCGTAAATGCGAAATTATAATTAGAATATTTACATTCATTAAATGATATTGGAATTTGATTCATTGTTCAATTACTTATGTCATTGTCTGCACTACCGATTTAAAGCTATGTTTACTATGATTGATATTTTCGTGTTTTGCCTTTAATTTATGTTATCTATTGTTGTCTTTGTCGTGACCCATGTTTTCCTTCCGTAAATTTTATATTCGAAATAATAATAATTGTAGGATTGCCTGTATGTATACAGATAATCTTATAATTAATTTAAATTTTCATACGTTTAAGTTTAGCTTCTGATGTATCACTTCAAATTAGTTGTTTAGTATTAAACTTCATAATTTTGTATAGTAAATATACATATTTAATCCTTATCAGCGTCGTATATATCGCCTGTTCGACGCTGATAGGTACATTAATAAAATTCCTAATATATATGTAAAAATAAATATTCTAGGTTATTCTAATCAATAATGCTTTGAGCAATGTTTACATAATCTAGATGGATTACCATTGTAAACATTGCTCACTGCAGGCAGATAAACATTTTTGTACAACTGGCTACTTTTCCAGTTGATCTAGTCTAAGTGAAACTCCAGATATAATTAAGGATTCGGTACGGAAGTACGGATTTGAAATGCTCTATATATATATCTATAGTATCTTTATTGTTATTTTCTTAAAAAGAAAACACCCGCACTACGAATAAATCCTGTGTCGCGGGGTACATTGCCAACCATTCAAATAATGGACACAAAAACATCCAGAAACAACATTACACAAATTATTGTACCTACTGTGCATTGTAACACTTAGCGTAGTGGTAGCGTCGAGGCGAACTCTTAAACCACTACACAATCATCTATCTTACTCATGGTATAATGGATTGCCAGGTGCTGATAGCGGGCGGTTTCACGGACCCGCGCACGCTGGAGCTGGTCCGCGTGGTGCGCTCGCGGCTGCTGCCGGGCCGCGTGCTGTGCGTCGCCGACCCCACCGAGTCGCCCGCCGGTATGTCAGATATACGTGAGTTTAGTCTCATGGTAACGCTTCACTCACGATTCATTACACAATTATATGACAGTCTCGTTAAGTCTGTGACTATGCCAAGGTCAATGGTGGTGTACCGGGTTCGAGCCCAGGTTTGGACAAACTATTACTGAGTAGGGAATTATGAGTATAGTAATGTGCCGAGTTATCGGCTGCCGGTGAAATGATGGTGTCACCTTCGCCTTCGACGACCTTCAGGTCTATGTATATGTATATCTATTTTGTAAGAGAAATCTGTGTTCTATCCAGAAATAAGTACTTTATCCGTCGTAAATTTAACAGAACTCTAACATCGCTCTTCACTTTATCCTGTTTAAAGAATAATGTCGTAAAATGTAATCGTCATCATATTGTAAAAAGGTTACCAAATCCGAATGTCTCAAAACCTACTAGTATCATTATTATGATCCTAAACATTTTCGTCTCTTTCAATGTACATTTTATAAGCATGCTCAAAAAGATATTCTCGCCATACATTAATAATTTGTGATATAACGTTACGAATTCTTCAAGTTCGAGTCCATATCGGATACAAATACTTATAAAAATTAAACCCCAGTTATACAAGGCATTATAGTTGCATGTAGTTTCTTTCATCAAGTAAGACAGAGCATGACAATTGCTTCTTAGAACTTGCCATTTATAAATGGGCTTTAGTATAGCCTACCATCATATAGTATTATACTACTACTGGTACTTTTTAATTATAGAAGGCAATAAACAAAATAATATGATAATATCGTTCATGGCATCACCATTATTTTAATTTGCAATACTATAACAATACACTATTATAAAAGCATTAAGTTATTTGGTGTTCTATCGACAGTTTTAAGCCGTATCCGGTCAGTAGGTGATGTGCCTACGGCGTACGTATGCCGGCGCTACGCTTGCTCGCTGCCCGTCACTGACGTCAAACAACTAGAGAACCTACTCGACGAGCCGACACCCACGCCTTCCAAGAAGAAATGAAACCGATTAGACATTCTCCTATTTTGTATCACATATCTGTTCACGTTGTTGCTCATTAATCATTTACTCACAATATATAAGTAAACATTAGGTTTTATTTATCTGACAAGTAGGTACATTAATGGCCAGTCCTACAACTAATAAGTAAAAGTTATCCGAAAGATGCATGCTGTTTCACTCTTGTTAGGTTAAAGAAGAAAGATGGCGATACTTCTTTTTTATAGATAAATGTTATTTGGAGGTGGTGCGACAAGCCCTAAATCTATAAGTTGACAGCTGTTATGAGTATATAGTCCCCAAAAATAAATAACTGTTTACCAAACGCTAAATTGCTTGCTGAATTGCTCGCTCTATTAATAATAACTTGATGTTAGATTGTATAGATCACAATCACAAGTATCTTAACATTCAATTATTCTTAAAATAAGTACATAAAAGATCTAGCTGTTGAATGCTTCTTACGAGTCAAAATATCCGATGCTTATTAACCTAGTCATCAAATATTGTGTCATTTTATATATTTCGTGCTTTATCACTCGATTTCATTCGGTAGCTGTTGAAATAAGTTATTCTTATATAGTAAGATTTACTAGTTGCTAGGATTTACTAGCGCAGGATATCTATACATCCTACATATTTACCATTATGGCTTAAATAACGTTTATGATTCTCAACTTACTAACAGTATAGAATTTTAGATCTTAATGTGGTATAATTTTTTTAGATGTTATTAATATTTATCGAATTGTTATTTGAATCTAAAATCCAAAAGGAAATATATAAATCTCGAATTGAGGAAATTGCAAATATGTGGTCTGATTGTTATGTGATAGTGTAGTGTGTAACAAAATATTTGTAAACATCGAATAAATATTAATTTGTACGTAAATTGGCGCCAAAATGTGGCGATATCACGAAGTGTCGATTATATTGTAACGTATGAATGTATGCTTATTATATTGTACCATGTAATGTATTTGTTATATCTATTTATTGGAAAACTTTATTTTCAATCGCTGGAAGCAAAAATCTTTAGTTGAATTTGTGATATTTTATAATTAATATATTATGTTATACAACAGGTGTTTTATTTTACAAAATATCGACATTTATAATACTATAAAGCTGAAGAGTCTGTTTAAATACGGAAATCTCAAAAACGACAATTTTTTTACTTTAGGTGGCGTGTTTGTGGAGGCTATAATTAACATTACGGAGCTACTGAGTACTCATTCATAATTATATACCGTTTATGATGATACCGGGATGAAGCTCCGGGTATATTTGGTGTCTTATGAAGGCCAAAAAGAAGAATGGCAAAAGGAATTCTAATATTAAATGAACTAGTTATGACAATTTAATAAGCCCGGGCTTATAAAGCAATCACGAATCCTAATGCACACCGCTATCTTACTCCACCGATAGACAAGTCATAACGACTTATGAAACTGTGCGTCAAATGCAGCAGGTTCGATCCAGAATACGATGTATTCCATTTGATATAATTTCCTTGTACATACAAACCGAACCGTACACTTTAAACATTTGAGGCTATATGATTAATTTAAAGGCAAACTAAGACCATTTTAGTCTAGATCTAACGAAGCTCTTTTATAATATAGTATTTGTAAACTGTTACAACCGCTGAGCACGGGCCTCATCTTAGTATTATAAGTTAGGCCTCGGTCCACAAGGTACCAACATTCAAGAACATTGGCGAACACCGAGATGCATACACATGATGTTAATTTACAACAAAGGTTACAAATAACCATATGGCCCGCCTGATAGCGAGCGCTTACCGTCGCCTTTAGATTAAGCATCTATCGTCAAAAGCGTTAGTCTAATTACCTCTTGCCTGCCTTTGTAAAAGTAATTAACCTGTCTAAGTCTTAAAACGCATATAGACATTAAAAACCTATTGTATCTGGTCTCTGGTGTTCCGCCGTGACACAATAGATTAAATTAAAGGTGGGATGAATGGATTACAATGGAAGTAGTTGAAGTATGGCTCATTCAGAACTCTTACTCGCCGGGCGAATCGCAGTACATCTGTGTGTCTAGTCTTGAGTCTAGCACCCGTTTTCTGTAGGGTAGGGTAGGGTATCTCGGGCTTACTGGCTTTTTTGTACAAACACCAAATAACTGACGGCAAGCTCTTTTATTCATAATTTAGCCGAACTTAAGCAATGTGTAGTAGCGTCGCCAAACAACACTTATTGAAATACACAAGTACATTAGTTGAGGGTAGAATAATAAACAAGTACGGCGAATATTTTAATTCTTTATTTCCACAGTGATAGTACTGACACATATTGTGTATGACACCAATAGTAGAGGTAACGGTTAAGTTATTATTTGAACAATTCAACACCAATTCTATAAACATGGGGACGTGGGTTTCTACTGGGATTTAAACACTTGTTATAAGTCTGAAGGGAACTGGGTACATCGAGTTACTTGTTCACATTGGGTACATTTATATTTTATCCAGTAACGTCCACTAAGATAGGAAAAAGCGATTGATTTTTATAAATTAAAATATTCATTTCACATAATTGATCATCATTCAAATAAAAGAAAAATATAATTGCTGCATATAAATAAAATGTAACTTTTGTGTATTTTTTTACATAGTTTTGATTTTGCTTGCCTATTTGTGTTATTTATTTATATTTGTAATTAATTTAATGTCACCTAAACCTACTTTTGATCGAATATTAATACATATTGAAGTACAAATAAAAATCACTATTACACATCATTAGTGACATTGTGTCTATCACATCATTATCATAATTATGGACTAATTTAGACAATTGATTAGGCTCGGATCCAAATCACTAAATTAATATTAAATGCAAATAAAACTGTATCGTAATACTAGCAAAGGACGAAAGACGTGGGGTAATTCAGTTACTAAATAATTATTTCTAGGGAGGTGTCATGTAAATTACAAATATAAAAATAAGGGATTCGGTTATAAAAAATAAGGGAATGTAATCAATCTATATTATTTAATAATGCGATTGAGTAGTGATTGTACGGTCACGGCGCTTTCACCAGTCATTCGTCATTTGCTAGTACCTCCAAGCATAGATTAAATCAAACAAAATTATACCTACTTTCAGACATGTAAATCCATATAACTAACTACATTTAATACAAGTCATAAATATTAAATATCACATTAAGCTAATGTCAGTTCAGTCATAGGTTACGAACTACTTAAATCCATCTACGCTAGATAGACATGAGCGAAAAATAACATAAAATAAAACCACTCCGCCACATGTACATATATAGAACAACATGTGCTGTGTAAACATAACATTTTATAAATAAAAACAATGCATGGAGATAAGTGTGTAATAAAAAATAGGAAAACACGTCATTATCTTTGTTTATAAAAGTCGTGGCGTGGTGATGGTATTATTGTCATCCAACGATCTTACTCATAAAAATAATCTAATAGGGACATTGTACAGTAGAGTTAGGTCGCGCTCATGTGTATTTAGCCTCACATATAATAAAAGCAACATTAACACATCAGAATTACCAAACATTTCTTTACAAGGCTTAAGTGAAATGCAAACAAGAGATAAACAGCGAGGTAGATTGAAATGTTTGTTCAGTAAACGTTCAAAGTAATATTTAAAATGATTTCATACATACACAAACATAAAATTATCTTTTACTAGGAATGATACGCACACAGCGTTTATATGTATACTTCATAGTCATAGTAATAATTATTTCTTATAATACAATTGATTTTATGTTTGTTTTCATAAAATATATTTTAATGATAGAGCAAAATTATATTTCACGTAGGTACGCACGAAGTCGGTTCACATCCTAATAACTTCTTTACTAAATACACAATAGACAAGACGACTGCCTGATCCACGAACGTTATTATTGCGTGCATGAAGGAACAATTACGGTATCCGAACGTTTTTTTGTGTCTAAGGACTTATGCGTACTTATATAAATTGTTTCTCAAATTAATTATTGAGAGCTTTTATGCCATGTGGCCAGTTGTAAGTGACAACGTCACAAATAATTGTCATATTTTGAGTCATATCAGCCCTGTATTAAACTGATGTGACTCTTCTGAGTGTGAGAAGGGTTAGGCCATAGTCTACCACGCTGGCCTAGTGCTGACTGGCAGACTCTCATGTCTTCGAGAACATTATGGAGAACTCTCAGACATGCAGGTTTCCTCACGATGTTTTCCTTCACCGTTAAGGCGAGCGATAATTCACTATTTAATACGCACATAACTTAGAAAAGTCAGAGATACGCGCCTTAGGATCGAACTCGGGACCTCTGCATGGCAGTCCAACGGTTTCCCACTGGGCTATCGCTGCATTATGCTCTTAAATATAATTAAGTAATTTAGTTATGTTTTATTGTAACATGTTTTTAATACACTAAAAACTAAGGTAAAAATGTATCATAGATGTAGAATAAAATATATTTGTAGTTCTTTCACTATGTAAATAATGGGTCTGCAATTCTAGATTCGTAATATGCATAGCTAAGGAACATTTTATCTTAGTCTTAAAATATATAAAACTGTTTTTTTAAACCACCCCTTTAATTAATTACTTATAATAACCTCAAAATAAGACACTAAACTGTGACGTTGTCACTCAAAACAGGCAACATGTTGAAAACGCTATTAATCTTTTTTTTGAAGAACGGTTCATGTGCACAAACGTATTTTGATAACTAATCAAAACACTGTTGTGTGCATAAATACGTAGAAATTACAACTAGGGTCACTATTAGAAAAGACATGGAAATACGTGTAGAGAAAGAGCCGGTGCGTCACTCTTGACTAAAAATCTCATGGTACACTCTCACTCTCTCTTACTTAAACATTAGTGCAACAGCTTAAACAATAATTCATATTTTAGTTTCAAATTACTGATGAATATTAACTGATTCCGGACACGCAATTTCTATTTTCAGTTTGTAAAAATCAAATTGTGGGAGTCCTCCTGTCAAGACAGCGTGAAGGAAAATTGTCAAGCTGTAAGTCTTACAAAAAACTGATACTATTTATGGAGATTTTGATTAGTTCTTCGATGTTTCGGTTTATAGGAAATGTATGGCAAGTATTGATAACAGCGACGATTAAATATGACGAGATGCGGACTGTGAGGCATAATTTTAACACAGAGTTTTAAAACCCTCAAGTGTTAAAATTACGATGCGCTCGATTTATTAACAATCAAATTAAGCTCATTTAGTCTCTGCGCTTACTTAAATTTATAAGCACTTCGTTGAGAGCTTCTTCAATTATATGTTCATGCAAGCAAGCACTAGGGCAGCCCATAATTATACATATAAACATCGATGCCATTATTATTAGCATGGGAACCGAATTGTTTTACGAAATATACGTGTAAGCGGTATTTAGATCATATACTTGATAAATACTATCGCCTAAGTAATACAGTCAACGTCATCATAAAGTGTAGTGAAAATGTATTAGTTAACGTTTTAAGTCATAAGTCGAAAACTAAAGTCAATTTGCTGAGTGTACTATATAGCTCAATAAAGCTTTCACATTAAAGTCCCGAAAGTGACGAGAAGTCTTTTAATGTATAAGATAATCTTATTAACCGTGTTAACATTTTTCTATTGAGTTTTCATATGTTAATATTACATTAAAGCTTAAAACTAACAAATTCGTGAATGATTTCGCAGAAAACATCGAACATGATGATCGTTGAGACATCTTACAAACATCTACACTAATATCACGAGGGAGAATGACTTTTTTGTTTCAAAACAAAACTAATCCTTTTTGTAAACATACTTATAGAAAATCAAACATCTGACAGAGGATGCGTCGACATCAGATACAGGTAGTGACTGAATATTTGTCAAGTGGGCCGTTCGTCATTTAAGAAACTTCACAATCATACTCCAGGACAGTCTTATGGTAGAAGAGCAAATACCTGAAAATACAATAACATTATATTATGACCAAGAATCACAATCAGTAGCAAAAGTGTTATTCAGAACATATTATTTAACATCAATCATTACAAACACATGCGCATATAAAAGTAACTATATTCTCACACGGGTTAGATTAGAAATCTAACCAGTGTGGAGAATTTAGTTACTTTACCATCTAACCAATATGGATCGCTGCCAATTATTTGGATTAAGTTTGTAAGATACCGCATAGAAGGCAATTTCTGCGCACCACACATCAATGCATTTGCACTAATATAACTCGGTACTTGGATTGACATCTTCATTGATGTCATTTTGAAAAGTCTCTTTCACTCATTAGGTATTATTCTATAGCAGTCTTTTTCTCACAAAAACATTATTGTTGTGAATTATACGTTTAATGTTTATCGAATACTATCGATGTTTTATGTATTCACGGAACAAAATGAATGTTATAATTATACAGAATAGTGAAAATTTGCGTGGTTTTTGTGTATTTTCAGGTTTCCCAAATGCCCCGAGAGAAAAACGAAATGGATTGATGCAACATGTCGTGGAGAGGAATGGTTTCCTACTAAATGTAGTCATTTACTCCAGACATTTCATGGAAGACAATTTTCATGTAATGAAAAATCGTAGACGGTTAATGGATTCTGCTCTACCAACTTTAAACTTACCCATTATGGTATGTACAAAAATGTATGGTAGGTTTTATAGTTAATTCGGTAGATCTCACATACTAATAACTAACCACACGTTTTTTAATTACAGCCTCACATTTTATCTATTCTGTCTCTGACAGTAAAAGTGCAAGAGGTTAATTCGTCATTGTCTTTAACGCCTAAAAACACTCCGACTAGAAAAGACGCCATCTAATTCCTATTGCAACTACGGCATCTGCATATGATACTACTGTGAAAAAACTTCTCTGTAGAAGAATTATTGAATTAAGCAATTCTGTGAAACCAAAAATGTACAATTAAAAAAATTACGTGATTCCAACCAAAGACTTAAAAGGCAAATTGTATCATTAAAATCGTTACAGGCTGAGTTAGAAAAAAAAATGTAATCAACGCAGAAAACAACCAAATTTTAAATTCATTAGGCGTCAAATGCGGCGAACTTATGCGGCGACAATTTTTAAATGAAAATCTGGAACTATTATTAGAAAAAAACATTATCCACAACTAAGAGCCTTCGCCCTTACTCTCAATTTTTATTCAACTAAGGCATACAACTACGTACGCAAAACTTTCAATACTTGTTGGCCCTCTATAAAAACACTAAGAAAGTGGTACACGTCTGTAGATGGGCATCCAGGTTTCACAACAAAGGAAGCATTTTTAAGATTTAAGACTGAAAAGACAGACACTCCAATTAATTGCTGTATCGTTTTTGTTGAAACGAAAATTGAGAGTAAAGTAGAGAAGACTTATGGGTACGTGGACTTCGGAGGAAGCATCGATTCCGATAGCAGAGAAGAATGCACTGATGCATTAGTTTATCTGGTAGTCCCGCTACACGGGAAGTGGATAGTCCTTAAAGGCTATTTTTTAATAAATCGAATTACAGCTGACCAACAAGTATTTCTGCTTAAACAAGCTATTGAATTATGCACTGAGGCTAATGTTGTTATAAACTGTGTGACATTTGATGGCTGTCCAGCCAATATCGCAATGAGCAAGAAGCTTGGCTATAATTTAGAACCAGAAAATTTGTATCTACTTTTGAATTTAACAATAATGACACAATTTTCTTGATCCAGCCCATATGATCAAATTAATCAGAAATAGCTTTTAACATTATAAAGAATTCAAAGATATTGAAGGTAACAATAGTATAAAATGGAGTCACATTGAATTATTACATCAGTTACAAGAAGATGAGAAGTTTCACGCAGCCAACAAACTTACAGCTGAACATATTTTGTGTTTTGAAAAAACATAATGAAGGTTAGGCTTGCTACTCAATTGTTTAGCAGGAGCGTGGCGCTAGCTATACTATTTTGCAAAAATACTTTGCAACTTCAGCAATTCAGTGAAATAGAAGGGACAGCGAAAATGTTAATATGTCTTAACAACCTATTTGAGATTTTGGACTCCAAAGTGCACGGATATGATTTAAAAAGAGCTTTAAATTCAGTTTGTTGTCCTACCAAGACTACAGTAGTGCAAAAAGACATTGATGACTTTATCTATAAATTTTAAAAATAAACAGACTAAGTTGATTCAGACACCCAGATTTACCACCCAGATTTACCGGGTTTTTAGGATTGTGTATATGCATTGAAAGCATTGCAGAATTTTTATATAATGATTTAATAAACAATCAATGTTGTCGTTACATATTATTCCATCGCATTAGTCAAGACTACATTAAAGTGCTATTTTGCAATATAAGATCTCATAGTGGAGCCAATAAAAATCCAACACCAAAACAGTTCCATGGTATTTACAGAAAAATGCTAGCACACATGGAATTGCAAGATATCAACACAGGTAACTGCGTCGCACTAGAACATATTGGTATATTAAACTGTTCGTCGGCTATACAACGGTTGAACTTTACAACAGAAAAGGCTGATTCATGTAAAAGCGATAAAATGGTTGATGATGGTTTCATTGAAGGTTTGCAACAAATCTCCCTTTCTCAATTTTCAGAAAGCATTATTGAGTATGTTGCTGGCGCTGTAGTTCATTATTTAATAAAAAAATATTTTATGCGCAGATTTATATTTATTAATATAAAAAACCTACAATTTTATTTATCATACATACTTGAAAATTATTTTGTATGACATATTGATAATACAGAAGTTACATATGAACATTATACCGTAAAAGAGAATACATTAATCTCAATTCCTTTCAAAAAAATATCGACAACAGCATCGATATTTAATGTCCCTGTTTCATCACCACGACAAGTGCACAATCAAATGTGTCCTTGAAATAGCCAATCATATTGCGCAACTCGTACCCATGCCTTCCGCTAAATTTTGTGAACTCTAAACAGAACAAAGTGTTCAACATGCGATATCTATTGGGGGTGATCTGTGCATCAACTCCACATTGCTTAGATGGCATTCGTATCTTACTAAAGATAAGGGTTTTAGAGTTCGAAAAAATTAATCAACAGCTTTGTTCGTCCGCCTGTCCCTCTGTCCGTCCGTCCGTCTGTCTGTTATACAACTTTCAACTAAAGAACCGTAAGAGCTAGAGACTCGCCGTCAACGCCATTCGACTCAGCATAGTCGATATACCCCCGAAATGACTATGACTTCTGACCTCAAGGTCACGTGATACCATCTTTCAACTCAAGAACCGTAAGAGCTAGAGACTCGCGGTCAGCGGCATTCGACTCAGCATAGTCGATATACTCCGAAATGACTATGACCTTTGACCTCTGACCGCTCTGGTTACTCTTAAGATTTACGGGAATTCATGGCCGTTTCTCACTTGTAGTAAGATAATTCAAAAGAAAGAAATAAATGTTATGTATTGTTACGTGCTGGGTTCGAGTGATAAGAATGTAAACAATATTACCGACTAAAACACGTTTTATTCAAACAGGCAATTAAATTTAAAACACAACAAACACTACTACACTTTTCCACTGTAACTGCTTCAAACTCCGTAGTGTTTTCGCTTCCGTTCGCTTCGATGAACACTTGACCGCTTACGATTGTAAACTGATCCGGCGTGCGCTGGCCTTCCCTTTTTATACGCGGTTAAAGCGTTTCTAGAGTTTTCTAGTAACGCCATACCCGGAATGTAATCAGTACGAAGATTCGAGAATGTGCCAGCGTTCTCTCTACGCTTCGCGTATCCACGAACTACGTAGTTCCGAAGATGTCAATAGATGGCAGTGTAATAAATTATTAGACGGAACTGCTGAGTCTTCCCCGCAATGCCGAGAGATGGCACTGGGCGTAACAGTGTTATATTATACATAACTTTCATTTCTTTCTTTTGAAGTCGGTTGAATTACCAATCTCAGTATTTTTTACCAGGCCTAAAAGCCAATAGTACCTACTGGTTAACTAACTTATGCTGATGGCATGCACTAGCCTTACTTATTGGTTAGTTTATCGAAGACACATCAGGAATTTCTTTTAATTGAAATTAAACTGCTATATACGGATTTTATCGCGTTGTTTATTTGACACTTTATTACGAAATTTTGAAAATTTTTACACTACTACTACTATTAAACTTTACTAATTTTTAAGCTAATAAATTATTATTAAACTATTTAGATTTAATTTATTTTTACACTTTCCCCGACGTTTCGGTTGCTTTTCAGCAGCCATGGTCACGGGGAGACTAAGATGGCAGTTGTCTCAATGTTCCAGTGTAGTTATTTCAAAGTACCCGAACATAATTTAATCATTGGTGTTTCTATTTACGCAGAATTTATTTTAACTAATAAAGATTTTCCTAATATACCTTCGAAGTCCAAGGTCGAATACACTGGGGAATAATAATAAAAAAATCTGCTGCATTAATTTTGTTACTGGTTTTAATAAACACCTTCATCAGTCATACCCGAAATGTATTTACTTTGTATAGATTGACTCTGGTTCTTGAGATATTCAACATAAAGAACGGTTCCATCAGGACCTTAGAACAATGAAAGAAAGATACCAAGGCCGATGGGACAGCCATATTATGATGGCAGATTATTGCTTAAGTTTAATCAGGGATTGTCCTGAACATAAACACAATAGAAAAGCTTACGCTTAGATTTTTCTAATCTTTTTAATGACTTTTTTTAAAAAGCTTGTGTTTTAAGTTTTCTTGTAGTTATTATATAGCCGCTTCTTTCTTATTTAATATGTAATTGTATTTTTATAAATATAGTTAAAAGTCTTATCTCTAAACTAGAGTTAATTTAGCAAATCTGATATTTTTCTCGTATACAGCATACTGAACTTACACATATTGATTTCAACTTACCATGCCGCATTCGCCAATAAATAGATACTATTTACCGTTCGTGACTTTGTTTGTGAGATTTATTTGATAAAGTATTGAAATTGCAACAAATACGTATCTAATATGAATGAATTATGTTTATAGATAGTAAAGAAAAAGTCTTCTTTTAATTTACGATATTTTTTTATTTATAACAAAATACTTTACTAATCATACGGTCTGACTGGCACTAAGCGATGACTGTAACATGAATATGCAAAATCTGTCAGTCACACAATTCTGGAGAACTAAAAAATGAAGAAAGGTAAGCATGGGAAAGGTAGGTAAAAATGACTGTTCCCCAGTGATGTACATAATTGATATGGCACCACCTTGAAAGTTATACTAAATGCGACGCAAAAAGAATCAAAACAAAGAAGTTATGCCTGAACAATATCAGAGTTGAATAAGGAATATCCTTTTTTTTTTTAAGATTGATTAAAACAGGTTATTATTCATCTGTAAGTACCTAAATCATATACTGCAATTAATTGGACCATGGACAACCCACAGCATTATTTGTAGATTATCGTATCATTAGGGCATTCATACCATCTTTCGTCAAAGTGGTTTAGTGGATTAGCGTTAACAAAGTAATCTACAGTCAGTTATTTTCAGATAATATGTATATGAAATTTGTATGAAAGTATGCACGTTTTTGCATAATTTTCTTATTTATTTCAACCTTGAGTGGCCTTAGTTCAGTCTCCTAAGTTGTTGATCTAATGTTTATCAAATCGTGAATTTAGGAGATTGATCTTGTATTTCTTATAACAATATGGGTTATCTATGTAAAATAGTTATATCACACCAGTCATAAGTTATCAAACTTACCCTTCACTATCTAAAACTTCACGCAGTGAGGCGCGAGTGATCATGTGGTCATCGCACTTGAACCAGTTGCCCTTCATCTGTCGCACGTACGCCGTGTAGTGGCCAGCGTCTAGAGATCCAAGGTGGTTCACGACAGCGAACAGCGAGTAACGGTTATCTTCAAACACGCCCTCAGGCGCGTTGTTGTTATCAGCACCAACGTCCACAGCTCGGCGGTGCGACGACATGAAAGGTGTCATGTCTAATTCAGCGGGGAAAGACACAAATGCCGATATTTTCCTATCGATCTGTGATGAATGCTCAAAGCGCTTCAGGTGGAAACTTGCGACAATAGGAAGCGTCTCCAGTGTTAACTGTTTGGTTGACTCGCGATAAGCTCGGCAATTTGAGCATTTGATTTTAGCTCCCGAACCAAGATGTTCGGCTCGCGTGAAGCGCTCCAGGCAAGCTTGGAGCGAACCAGGCCCGGCTACATCCAAACTAATGTCCCAGAAAGGATCAATCGTGGTGGATACGCCCGAGCATGAAGTGCACACCACATCGCTTTGGAGACCACCTGTAAATATTTGATCAATGATGCAATTGCAGCGGCCATTTTCTGGTTTCTCGGCATTACCTTCCACTCCATTCATGCAGTGTCTGAAAATGACACATATGTGAATTTTAGCTCATTGTTTTATACGTTGCAATGACATAGAAATCTTAGGTAAATAACACATCAAAAACAATACATGATTATTAAATATACAGTTAAAAAATATGAACAAACCTATGCAGTACGTCAAGGGTTGCGATGAAAAATTCATGAGCGTCCTGTTGTTCGTAACCGGCTAAGTGACGCGCATGTGTCCATATTAGATGTAAGAGACGATGCAGCGTCAGAGGTGTTTTGGCACCAGAATAGAACTCCTAAAAAACAAAATAAATAAAATGTTAAAAAAATCAAACAAAAAAGCTTGTCGCATAAAAATACAAAACAGGTTATTGATTTAAAGCTCGTTATTGGATTCATGTCTGGGCGGATGTATTTATAGATGCACGAGCTTAAAGTATTGAACGCGGGATGTTCGCGGGAAGGGTCGGTTAGTAATAACGTTACGTAAGGCAGTTACTACGAAGTGCGCACATACCTATATTATATTGCAGATGCTTACCTGGAATAGCTTGGAAACTTCGCAAACGAGACATTTGCTGGAACCCTGCGCTTTGCATTTATGCTTTTCTCCCAGGAAATAGTCTCTCAGTAATGGAGTGTGAATCAGAGTCTGAAATATATTATTTTATTAAGCTGTAGTACATACTACTACATGTTGTTTAGCGTAGTCTATTTATATAACATCAATCTAATGAGGTTTCCTCGATCTCCGTAAGAAAAATATACACGTTTCACCATCATCATCACATCAGTAGTTAGATCGCAGTAAAATTAAAACTACATGAGCCGAGTCAACACAATGACGTAGTCCTGCATTATATTATTGCACATAACCAATTTAAAAGTGATGGCCTATTAGAAGACGGTCTTTATAATATATTATCTTTTATTTAATTTATGGCGCCAACTGTACCAATATTTGTTCTTATTACTATTTTGTTTACGTGCTGGGTTGTAAAAAGCCAACTATTTTCTATTACAGGTACTACAATAAATTTATATCCAAGAATTTGATACCTATTTACATTTTGTAATAGAGTAAGTACTATTTAAACGTGTGTGGGACTAATATTAACGATGGCCTTGCGGTTGAGGCATTAGGTGCGTAAGATTTTCTTACATAACTCATTTAACCTCTCAAAGCTAAGTAACTCTGTCTTTTGGTTAAGTTTTTCGGGTTAAAGATTTATTTATTCTCAAAAAGAACAGGTACAGTTCACTTATATTGAGATTCTATATAATTTTAGTGTGTCCTATAAAATGCAGTCTGAGTTACGTTAAGGTAAGAGATGATGGGGTGTGTGTCAGAAAACCTCCCCGTAGTGTACCAGGGTGTACCCTGGCAGGCGCCAGCAATTATGCTCTTCATTGTTGCTGGCGGCTAATATTCTGACAACCGGTGCCTTGTGCCTTGTGCCGTCGCGTTTGGTACCGGTGGCGGGGGGATGGACGCCAGTTCCATCCCCAGGCCGGAGGCCCTATCATTGTGCCCGGCTCTCCCAGTACCGCTGTTTAAGAGTAGACATGGGAAAGCCCCTTTGACGGGTTCGGCTTGCACTTACCCTGCCGCTGAACAGACAACAGGGTCTCTTCTCGTCACTCTGACGATTCTTCCCCTTTCTTTGTCCCCTTTGTTCAATCCCCATTTTGTTTTGTCCCGCTTTTGTTTCTGTCCCCTGTTTTGATTTTGTCCCACTTTTGGTTTTGCCCCCACTTTTGTTTCTTGCCCGCACCCCCTTTGTTTTTGTTGTCCCCCTTTCTTTTGACTTTTGTCTCCGTTGTAATCATCTAGAACACATCGTAACCCCGTATTGTGCAGTGTCGTGGATCACGTCTAGCGGCTGCTGACGAGACCGAGGGTCTTAACTTCACCGCCCGGACTGCGAGGGAGTGGCTCTCTATACTATATATGAGTAGCAGAGCCTCGCTGATTTCAGCATGAATGGGCCGGCTCGACCGGAGAAGTACAAACCTCTCACAGAATATCGACGTTAAATAGCAGTGTTCCTATTGTTGTATTTCGTTTGGTGAGTGAGAGTGCCGGAGGCCCAGTCACCCTCTTTCCCCCTTCCCGCTCCTTCTCTTTCTCACTTCCTTTTACCAAAGGGTCGGCAACGCGCAAGTGATGCCTTTGGTATTACAGGCGTCCAAGGGCTACGGTGACCACTAACCATCAGATGGGCCGTATGCTAGTTCGCCAGCTTAGTTGCATAAAAAAAAAACACTCCGAATCTCAAGTTGCTGCTGGCGAGGAGATGCATGAGTAGTTCAGTCACTAGTGCGGCACCCTCAGGGCACCGGCCGACGCCCTGAGTGTAGTAGGCTTGTCTGGGTATCGGGATCTGTCCCCGGGTCGACCACCCTTTCTCTCATACTCGTGGGTTTAAATATGGAAAAACCTATAAAATATATACTAAGGTTGGAGGTGTTGTGGGAGAATAGATCGCGCATGCCCAGTACTGCGCAATCTGAAGATTTGCATATTCAGAACACAATTCTGAAATCGTCGAAGTTTTGCAGGAGACAATGCCGGATAAACCTCAGCGGAAACGCTCACGCACTGCTGCGCAACAGTGTGAGTCAGACGGCTCCAGCGAGGACGCGGCGTCGGCTCCTTAAGTGTCGACAGCCAGACGAGGACGTGGCCGCGCACCAACTCACGGCAGATACGTGGGCTTGGGCCAGGCGAAGGCCAATCTGGCTGCCTCATTACGAAAGGCTACACACGAAGAGCGCGTGTCTGATGTAGATAGCCTTTAATCGGACTGCGACTGAAGAGACGAAAAACTGCAGGCGAAAAATGCTTGCCGCACCTCTGAGGTTGCTGAACTTAAAAAGCGGCAAAAGGAACTTGAAAAGCGAAGCGAAAAACTCTCAGTTATGGAGGGCCGGCTGCTGCGCCCTTCTTTGGCGGCAGACTGCCAAAACCGAAGAGAGCGTCTCCCTCTTTCCCTCCCGCTGCCTGCGCTGCCAGTATCATACGCGGCTAAAGCAAAGGCCTTGCGTCCCCCAGCAGTTATCCCAGTGACTAGTACAGCAGCCCCAATTAGCCAGAAGAGCCAAAAGAGACCGCAGGCTGTACCCACATCTGCGGCTCCTAAGAAGCTTCCCGCGGCGCCCAAGGAGCATTCCGCAGTTCCCACTCGCATGGGATGTTGCGGGCGCGAAGAAGCTTGCAAAGAAGAAAAAGAAGGCGGTTAAGAAGGCTAAGCAGGCAGCCAAAAAGGCGGCCAAGAAGCTTCAACCGCCTCGCTCCACTGCAGTGGTCTTGACATTGCAGCCAGCCGCCATCGAGCAAGGCGCCACATATGCGGAGCCTCTTAGGAAGGCTAGGACGGCAATCGACCCCGGCAAGCTGGGAATCACGGCAGGCCTGCGTTGCCGGACAACCCAGACCGGTGCCCGTCTAATTGAAGTGCCGGGGGTCGCTAGCGGCGACCAGGCGGACCGTCTGGCGGAAAGTCTCCGCGGAATTTTAGAGCCAGAGGACGTCCGCGTCTCCAGACCGCAAATGTACATCGACCTCCGCATCACCGGCCTGGAGGACTCCGTAGTGCAAGAAGAGGTCGTCGCCGCCGTCGCCAAATCCGGAGGATGTCCTGAGGCCCACATTAAGTGCCGAGTCATACAACAGGGCCGCGCCGGAATGGGAGCAGAAAATTGGCCGATGGCCGACGAATTCTAGGTGTCGGCGCAGGCCAAGGTGTTGGAAACCAGGCCCGCCCGGTGCTATCTCTGCCTATCCAGCGGCCATGTATGTATTAAATGCCCCTCACAGGCTGACTGAAACAGCGGCCACGCTGTTTCCGTTGCGGTCAGCCCGGCCACAAGGCTGCAAATGTGAGGCCCCGCCGCACTGTATCTTGTGGGCGGCGGCGGGCAAACCTGCAATCCTGGGCGGGTGGCAAGGAGTGCGCCGCCACCCATTAAACATCTCCAAGATCCCTTCTCGTGGCAACAACCAGGGTCGCCGCTATATGGTCGGGAGGGCGGAGCACAGTATGGAGACGTAATGCCTCCACACCTCCGGCTTCTCCAATGCAATTTAAATTGCGGCGGATTGTCCCGCCTGGGCATCACAGCGCCGTGAGTTGCTCGTGGCAGTCGGATTGGTTGCTCACTTGCTACTGGCCGTGGTTCAGTCTATGGTCCGGAGCAAGAGATTGTGGAACGCCGTGGCCTCCTTCTGTGATGAAGTAATTTCCATCAAGGAGGCGGCGGAGCGGGAAAGTTAGCGCTCAAACCCTCTCCTCAACCGCAGAACCGGGCGCCAGAGCGCGCGAGATGACCTCCAGCCTCCCTGAGGTTTGACCTGGGGTAGTGGGCTGCGTGGGCCTGCTCGCCACCCGATCAGCACCAGGACTGGGGGACAGTGGAGAGACTATTTATGTGTAGTAGCCTACCGTTTCACACGGCGGGTCGAAACGACGGCGGGGTCGCGATTGCATGTGAAAGATTCGTGCGGCCTCGCCTTCTATGGTTATGTCGAGGAACACCGTGGTAGGTTTAGTCGGTATTACCGGGGTATCTTGCCCCCGGTGAGCCCGACATAACCTCTCCGTCAACCCGCGGAGAAGGACGGGCCAAAACATTGCCACACGTAAAAAAAAAAGTGAGAGATTCAAATTTATAATTTTTTGTGAAAAAATCTAGTAAACGTTTTTATATAATGCTAGGGTTTTAGTGTTTCTTATTTCACCTGGTAATTTGTTGTACAGCTGTGCTTCTTCGTATAATATGCTATTTTTTTCATAGTCAGTTCTGGGTATTGGTAGTTCTAGTTTTTCGGTGGTATGTGTGTGATTTTGTACTAAATTCTAGTTGTGAGTGTATTGTTTTTGTGATGATTTTCTTTATCAGTATGCATGTTTTGTAAGTGTGTAATTGTTTAATGTTTAGTATTTTTGTATCTTTGTATATTTTACTGGTAAATGTTAAATGGTCATAGTTGTATAGTACTTTAATTTGTTTATTTTGTATAACTTGTATTTTATGTAGATTTGTTTTGACTGCTCTTCCCCAAACCTCAACCAAATATTCTAAGTGAGGTTTGACAAGCCAGTTATATAATATGTTGGCGTATATTGTGTGGGACACAGTTCCTAATTCGGTGTAATGCTCCAACTAGTGGTAAGATTTTTGATTTAAGGTGTTATATATGGGGTCTCCACGTTAATTCGTTGTCTAGTATCAGACCCAAATATCTTTCCTGACTGGATTGTCGAATTTTCTGATTATGTATAGTAAGAGGTAGGTGGTCTTGTATTTTTTGTTCTTCGCAGAGAAAGTCACATAAGCCATTTTTACAGATAAGTGGCACCGATGAAGATAAAATTGGGTACAAAGATACCAAGCTTGAAATATGGAGCGTCGTCGCTCTCTGAATTTACGATGGCTAAATAAAAAGTAAAGTAAGTCGCATACTATTAGCTAAATTTAAAATTTTGACTCTCCGATGTTTTACCTGTGTGTAGGTAAATAACGGTATACATACGCGGTAATTTAAAATGCACTAATTTTGATTTATTTACTTAGTACTAAGAATCTTTTGGCTGCATTTATTAGCTTACAGCTAGGCTTCAACAGCTTGGCAGCTTAAAAGAGTTACCTAAATCTATACTAATATTATAAAGCTGAAGAGTTTGTTTGTTTGTTTGAACGCGCTAATCTCAGGAACTACTGGTCCGAATTGAAAAATTCTTATCATTCTATAACATCACGCTACGACCCACCGGGGCGGCGCAGTAATCATAAACGCGGGTGAAACCGCGGACACATCTAGTCATTTATGTAAAGTCCAGGCTTTCCTAAAATGATCGCGGCTTCGGCAATGGTGTTATTGTTCAATAACATCGAACTAATTTCCCTGTAGATATTGTCTGTTTTGGACTTTTTCGTTTGTTGTGAACCTGCCTGCTACCTGCCTACTATAATTACAACAGATAATTTAATTACGCATTCAGGAAATTATGCTACAACACAAGTCTAGAATCAAAATTCTAGCGCGCCGACAACAAAATCACGATTACAGAATTGACTAAAAGTATTCGCCAATATTAACAAAAGTCCTACTTAAAAGCTTATTTACTATTTATTTCAAAGAATGTCAATGGCAACGGAAAATTTTATTAAGCAGTAGCATAGAAATTTCTAGAGCGTATTTATTAAGCAGTCTAACAATAAATCGCATATCTACATAAAACATAATATAGAATATATTGCGTCTAATATTTCGGCAAATAGAAGGTAGTCATAAGGTGAACCATACCGTAGCCCGAATTTCGGACAACCCGAAAAACATTCTCCGCTTGTAAATTTCGACGCATCTATACATATAAACGTAGTGAATAGTGAATAATCTATTCATACCAGAAACTTCATCTAGGTCGAGAAGCCTCGCTGAATACTAAAATCGACACACCGGAGGAAATTGATATCCTGAACTAGAAACGTCAGATGTCTATTGTCTTCATCCAATAGGTATACCTCTCTCGGTAGTTTACAGCTCGGTGAGTGAATGAAATCAAAGAAGATATTCTATCCAATATGTATGTTTACTCTACGCTAAATAATGGGCAAAACAAAATTCTTAACTGGTTACGCTAATTGAATTCAAACAATCTTGTGGCGCGTGAAACTAATCAATATTAGATTCCAAATCATGTTCAATTCGTCATCATACTTTTGATTGTACCTCTTACTAAATTTATATGAATATAATTCATTCATAATTTACGACAAATAAGTGACGCTGGATTTTGTTGCTAAAGAATTTTCCAAGTCATTGAAACAAATTTACTAAGTAGCTTTATTCGTTGTTTTCTAGAAAGTTGTCACAAATTAAATCCAGATACAGTTAAGAGATACATATATCTTAATGAACTTTTAGTCCTTTTTTTCTTTGCAATGTTATTACTACAGACTAACCTGAACAATGCAGTTCATGAAGCAAGTGGAGCCCAGGTTCTGCAAGCCTCGCAGTCCGATGGTAGTATGAGTACTGATGAGGCGCCGCTTACGAAGACGCCGCAGTGCCATAGCTTCATTGCTGTTTGGCAGCCATGGCATAAATGGCACACTGATGCCCAGAGATCTGGGTGAGAATTGTATGAATTAATGAATGTGTTTTAAATTCTGCCATACTATGTATACCTAAATTAAATACATATCCTATTAATTTTAATCTATATAATCACAGTTGGCAAATGCATTCATTCTATAGCAAACCAATGAATGACAAACAAGTTCTTAGTTAAATAAAAGACTTTATGCCTCAAGATTCTTATACAAAATAAACAAGTTTTATAAAATCTAGTTGCTTAAAAGACAAAAATAAATAATAATAAATGTATAAACACATTCATTCAAACAACAAAATAATACATACTTGGCTTCTTTTAGTCGGTGCGCCACGGCTATCTCGGTTAATTCCCGATCATATATGTAATCCTGGCATTGTCCACAGAACACATTTCCGTAGCTGAGGTCCACATAGAGGAAATGCTTCTTAGACTTTGAGTGCTCTTGAATATGCCCCGCGTAACAGCCGAAAAAGATGCAATGCAGGCAGGAATGCATGCGAGGCCCAGGTTGGCCGCAAGCAAAGCAGAGACATGATGTTGCCTGCAAAATTATAACTAATTTTAACCTATGCATTAAAATGCTATTGCTACTTTATCAATTCTAAGACTAGGCCCTGGGTTTCGAAAAACATAAGTATACGTAAATGTTTTGAAGTGCTGTGATTGGTAACTGCATTAGCAAGAGCCAGTTAAAACACTTAACACATATTCAGTTTTTATTTTCAAAACGGTTGTTGATTAGCCTTTCAGAAACCTGCTGTTAAACTGCCAATGCGTGTTGCATACTAGACAATAGAAGACAAACCGTATGTAAAAGTAACTAAAATGTTTGTTTATTTAATTTGCATTATCTATGTTAAGGTTAATTTTGGAACTACAAGAATTAATAAAGCCACTTTGTTGATAGCAGATGATTTTTCTAGCTTCTTAAGTTGCCTTTTTTCTTGTCAAAAAGCACAAGATATGTTGCTTTTTCAACATAACTAACCCATTGGTATAAAAATACATATTATAAATTACATACAATATCAATATAAATATTCTTTAAAAATAGGAAATACTATATATTCATTGCTAAATCAACGTTTTGCACATTTTTATATTAACTGTGACGTACCTACAGCTCAAATGCGTCCTTCATATTGGATTTCAAGAAATTCTCAGTTGCAGCATGGATGTTTAAACCATACCTGGTAGATGGCAATAGGCTTGCCTCAATTAGAAAGGAACTAAAACCATACCTGTGGAAATGTGTTTAGAATACGAGTTTGTCTAATCTGGGTATTGGACTGAGTCTACATAGACCGAAATTATCGTTTCATTAACAGATTGAATGCAAAAACTTAGCAAATTGAGTGGCAAAGTAGTAACATAAGCCATTGTGTTGTTATATTTCCATTTATAATTAATCTGAATACAATATTAGATCAACAAATTAAACCACTTTCAACCTGTCAAGCCCTATAATGCCAGATATAATTGAAAGCCAATTGAGTTGCAGTAGCACACAGGCGACCAGACACAATAGGTTAAGTATAAATTGATTTATACTTTAGTAAGAAAATAATAATTTGGAGGTTAATTTGATGCAGGTTAACTAAATGACCCTGAAATTGCATTAACCAAATTACAACAATGATAATTACCATAACTCTAATAACCATATGTTCTGGCTGCTTGAGATTCATGAAAGTATTGTAATAAACATGTATGCACATTGTTCAACACGGAAAACACTTGTTATTATTTAAGGCACTAATTATAAATAACAGTAACATAAACACTGCATAGTGTTACATAGAAGATACTGAATATCCTTTATATCCAAACATGAGAATGTAAATAGATTTATAGCAAAAAGATAAGATAAAAATAAACATTTGTGTTGTATGTCAATAAAAATAGTGATAAATAACAACTTTTATATAACATAAACAATTAATTAGCTGAAGTAGACCTTGTTATAAGTGAATACTTAAATCAATATTTTTTTTTTTTTTTTTTATTTATTTATTTTTAAAGAAGGCTTACAGACTAATAATACATTTAAATCAAACATGTATAATAAGATTGCTTATAACAAGCCTCCGCAAATATATTATTTATACACATAAAAATAAAACAAAGATACTTAACCTAATATAACTATAACTATATATATATAAACATGTAGTGTAAAACAAAACTAAAATCAATAAATACTCAAAAAAAATCACAATACATAGTATTATTGCCACTGTTACAATTTTAAATAGATAAATATTAAATAAACGATAATTTGCATCACAAAACACGTGTAAGAAGCTACGCAGTAAGTCAGCATTATGCGAAGAAGTGATTGCCTAAAAGCCGTCTTAATGTAGATGGGCTTGTACAAAACAGGTCAATATTCGAGCTTGGAGGAAGATTATTAAAAGTAACTGCACTGCGCAAGAAAAACGCGTTACGCCTGTAATTGACTATGGTAAAAGGCACATTTAGCAATGGTCTTTGCCGAAATCTAGTTGGATTTGTATTTATGCATATTTTAGCAACAAGTTCGGGACTGTCCACTGAACCGTTTGCAATATTTAATAAAAAGCATACATCATTAAGTTGGCGTCTATATTCCAACGGTAAAAAGTGATATCGCCTACAACGATGATTATAGTCAACTGAACATTGCTGTGCTCTGAAATCAAGATATCGTAGAAACTTTTTCTGGACATTTTCAATGCGCGTTTTATAAATTTCATATTGAGGGTTCCACAATTGTGAGACGTACTCTAAGTGGCTCCGTACAAATGCACAATATAATATTTTAATGGGTTTTAAGGAACTGAAATTAGAAGAATTTCTTATTATAAACCCTAGCGCCCTTGATGCCTTTCTTACGACAGCCTCGATGTGCTGGTTCAACAGAAGTTTACTGTCCAATATAATGCCTAGGTCCCTAATACTACTAACTTTGTTAATATTTTGATTGTACAAACTGTATACTGAATCAATAGAAGATTTCCGCCGCGTGTAACTAATATAAAAGCATTTAGATACATTAAGTTCGAGCTTATGTGTTCTACAGTACTTTTCTAACCTGTGAAGATCAGCTTGTAACTGTTCAATTTCAGATTCATTACGTATCACTTTATGTATCTTCATATCATCGGCGTATAGTAGAATATAGGAATTTTGAAAACAGCTATGTATATCAGAGATGAATAGTGTAAAAAGTAATGGCCCTAGAATCGAACCTTGGGGCACACCGGAAGGGACCGTATACCATCTAGAAGAGTACCCCTGAAGTACTACCGCTTGTGTACGATTTTCGACATATGAAGAAAACCACCGAAATAAGTCGCCGTGTATACCTGCTGCCAGTAGTTTCTGTAAGAGCACCCTATGGTCTATACGGTCAAAACATTTTTTATAGTCGGTATAAACTACATCCACTTGCCCACACTGCTCCATACCCTGCGATATAAAGTCATGTGATAGAATCAAGTTGGTAGTGGTCGAGCGCCCCGTTAGGAAGCCATGTTGATGATCACTAATGCCACTCCTTAGGGCTGAATATACCTGTGTGTGTACAAGTCTCTCCAGAATTTTAGAAAATAAACATATTTTAGATATAGGTCTGTAATTTTCTACGTCTGATTTATCTCCCTTTTTAAAAATAGGGGTGACGAACGCAGACTTCCAAATCCGAGGGACAATTCCTTCCGAGAGAGATCTTTTAAACAAAATACATAAAGGCTCAACGATGGCGTCGGCTAGCTTGAATATAAGTATCGGTGGTATGTAATCAGGGCCACCCGACTTAGTGAGATCCAAAGACTTTAACAGACCTAATACACGGTCATGACTTATCTCTATTGAACTGATAGTATTTGTATTATCGTTGTTAAATATATGCAAAGTATCACTTGTATCTGGTTGATGAAAGGTAGACTGAAAAAAACCAGCAAACAGGTCACTAATAGCTTCGCCGGTATCAGCAGATTTGTCACAGTATCTCATTATATTTGGGAAAATACCGGTGGTCTTTTTACTCTTTATATATGACCAGAACAACCTTGGATTGCTTATAATTGAAGTTTCTATTTTATGCATATACTCATCAAAACATTCTTTTTCTACCTCGATTACTCTTTTCCTCAGAAGAGAATAAGAGTGATAATCGGATATGTTGCCGTAAGTTTTATATTTACGATGGAATTTATATTTTTCTTTTAAAATTTTTAGTAAGGCTGTGGTATACCAAGGTGGATGCGATGACTGTTTGATGGGCTTTAGTGGAATGTATTTATCCCTCAATTCATAAAGTTTATTATAGAAAAGTGCCACAGCGTTATCTAGTGAACCCGTCAGCAATATCTTGGTCCAGATAACTTCGCTAAGCTCAGACATTATAGCGTCGTAATCACCTTTAGCATATATGTACCTTTTGTTCATTTTTTCAGGTAGTGTATGAATTTCTACAAAACCAAATACCAGGTAGTAAGTATAATATTATGTCATAAAATCAGACCAACAGCATCATCATAACTAGAGCTCAATGAATTATAATTTATAAATAAATACAAGGTTAAACAAATATCATTACAATCATTGGGTGGTTATTCATATTTATTGAGTGCAAACAGGCTTAATCAGAGCCATGATTCAATCACACGACAACGACAATGCACTCGAATGCTACGAAACAGCTGTTATGAGGTCAAAGATCACTAATCAGCTGATCACCAATTGCATTTGGGCGTAAGAATAACAAAACGACATTATGCTTTCCATCAAACAAGATTTAAACTACAATCTGTATACATAATATTTAAAACGCCAAGCGACGTGATAAAATCAATCTACGACAATTTGCGTCGCTTGAAAAGGTCATAAACGCACAAAATATTTCGCCGTAGCTACGTTACGTGAAAACTTACCTTGTATCTCCTTGCTTCGAAAGATGTGCATGACACGAAAAATGCATGCACGATTTTATAAGGGTTTGTACCCTTTGCTGCTTTAAAATTATTTAAGTGTATGCAACCATTGTCATTCATTATTTGGCTTGTAAAATACACCGGCTATAGGCAAATTATCTCTCCTTCAAATCCCACAGATTTATAATAAAAGCATTATACTGCACTCAAGCACTTATATGAGTTAATTTAGTCAATTACAAAAACAAATATAAATCAAGATGTTTCACGATTTATGATCTTTGAATTATTCGATGTAAAAATGAAATAGAGTACTGGGGGCGTGTTCTTCACAAAATACGCAACAACGCAACTCCATATACTCGACCACTCCAAGCGCAGCTGATGACTAAAGGTAAGGTCCACAAATAAAATCAAAGAAAATTTATTTGCACAACTGCACAACTGTAAAATGTGATTGGTATGGTAAGCATTTTATGTTATATTTTATTATGGTGAACTTCTAAGATCATATATATTTTTATCTATCTTTATGTTGGCGCGTCAAGAAAATAATCATTGGATTGCAATTTATTTCTGTAATTGGAGTTGAATAAAGCGCCGTCTATTGGTTTATTTCGGAACGTCAAGCGTAAGTTGAATGAGGTTGCCATAGAGCCAATGTGTCAGTTGGAGTGACAGTTATAACTGTCAGTGTCATATTGACGTTATATAACTTACATAAGCGCCGGAGACTCGTGCATGGTACGGACACATTCGAGTGAGGAACTTGCTGCGTTACGGATTAGATCAAATATAATCTCAGTCAACCTTTGTTTTATTCCTCTTGTATTTTCCTATCATTAGTATACGTACGAAGTATAATACCAAGCCTATATTTTGTTGCTTCATCATGTCAAAAGTGAGTTGCCGTCCTACTCTTCGACATATACATACAATAAGATTGGAACTGGTCTATGTCTGTACACAGTTATATTAGAAAAAAATGTGTCGTGTCTTTATATGGAGTTCAAACTATTATTTTTAGTAATGTCAATCTGTCGGCGTCGCCTAAGGTCTTGCCTCTGATTTGATCATGTGTATATTTTATTACAGAACTGGCTGAGAACAGTGTAGGTATACAGACAGTGCTCTTGTCGACATTGCTCGACGCCCCTAGTCGCTCAAACACACAGCGTTACCCTCGTACTGCCTCTATAGTAAACGTTGTGTACCTTTGGTGGCTGTTTAAAGGAGGCCTTTTGAGATGTAAGAGAGATTTTTACATATAGTTTCTGCACAACTCCCTATAACTTCTATACTTTTAAACCTGACCAATTTATAATTCCATATATTTTAACAATAAATAAATTAAACACCTACCACGACCCATCATACTTTCATTTATTCCGGTTTTACTTAGTTAATATAGTTATTGTAAAGACTCTTCGTTTGGTTTCCCATCCCACTTTCCCGCAATTTAAATTATATATTCACGCTTCGACCCAAAACCTATTTCAATACATAATATATATTCATAATATATAGTGGTATATTATGTCAATATAATTAGAAACAGTACATAAAACTTAGGTAAACACAGAATGAACTATCGTTATGAGTAAAAAATATATAGATTAAATCACTATTAACTATGCCAGAATATAGCCAATGAGTTAAAAACACATAAAATATTTAAAAAAGAAATCTGTTCTATCTTTAATTATTAAAAGAGTTTAAATATGAATGATAGTTGAATTTCTAATTATGGACAACTAATTAAAAACAGGATACAAGGTTCGTTCCATTTTTGAAATTTAAAAAATAAACCTCTTTCTACGCTTTTCTGTAGTATCGGCCGCAATTAAACGTCAATTTGAAATTACGTGAATAATAAGTTTTGTTAAAAATGGGTAAAAATAAGAGTTGTGACGAGTCAACTAGGCAATTAATTGTTAAATTACATTTAGATCGAAAGTGGGTTTATAGAAGAATTGCTAATCATCTAGAATGTTCTGTGAAGAAAGTTTTCAACGCTATTGCTCATTATAAAAGAAACTGAACTACTAAAAGTGTTGTTAGAAAGGCTCGTCCAAGTAAAACGTCTCCCCGGGAAGATTTGCAAATAATACGTGTAGCTAAACAAAACCCGTTTAAAGGCTCCAACGAGATTAGAAATGAAGTTTTTTCAACTGATGACCCAAGGAACATTTCCTCGAAACTGGTACGCCGCAGATTAGTGAAAGCTAAATTGTTCGGAAGGGTTTCTCGAAAGGTACCGCTTCTTACCAAGCAACACCGAGAGAAGCGATTATTATTTGCAAAGAAATATCTTAACTGGATCGTACGAGAATGGAAAAAGTGTTATTCTCGAATAAAACAAAAATAAATATAGTGAATTCAGACGGCAAACGCTACGTTAGACGTCCAATAAACCATACTTTTGATTATAAATACACGAGGAGCATAGTCAAACACGGCGGTAGTAACATTAAAGTATGGGGATGTTTTTCTGGTTGCGGAGTTGGACCCGTCTGTAAGATTGAAGGTATAATGGATCAATTTCAATACAAAAACATCTTAGAAGAGACAATGATTCCCTACACCGACGACCATTTGCCTGTGACCTGGATCTTTCAACACGATAACGACCCAAAACACACGGCCCGCAGTGCTAAATCCTTTCTTAGTGAGCAACGTGTTACCATGTTAGACTGGACTGCAAATAGATTTAAATCCTATTGAAAAGTATGGTACGTCGTTAAAAAAAAAGTCTCCGTTAAACGTAATTCCAGTCAAAATGAACTTTACGAAACCTTTGTTGAAGAATGGAACTCGATCCCACTCGATAAATGTATGAAATTACTTTAATCAATGCCACGTCGTTGCAGAGCTGTCATTAATAACAAAGGCTATGGAACTAAATATTAATTTTAAGAAATTTAGTAAACCAAACATAATTTTACATAAATAATTTGAAATTGATGACATTAACACGTTAATTTTTATTGATTGACTTTGATTTTTACCTCATTTCTTTATTGTTTCTAATTACTTATCCATGACGGATGGTACCGCAAATGTCGTTTAGTTGTTGGTACGTAACTAAATATCTAAACGGTAGTTGTAAACTCGGATATTTATTTGGTTTTTAATGAATTATAAGTTGTTGAACGTATTCTATGCATTTTGTTGTTTTATTTCCAAAAACAAAAGTTTTACGGCAATGTGCCTCGTATAATGTGAAATATGTCGCAAGTGTTTGTAATTATATGTCCACCACTGTATGGATATTTAAAAATATATTTTTTGATCAAACATAATATGTAGAAATGTAACTTATAATTATAAATTTTACATAAACTATGTTTATAATATTGTGTAAAACGTTTACATAAAAATTATAATAAAACATTGATTTATATATTTTTTTAACTAATTTTCGCAACTTTATTTATAATTATTTTTGTGGACCTTACTTACGGATTATATTTACGATGTTACAAATCGAAAAAGGAACAATGTAATCTTGTATAGCATCAAATCGGGTATCTTTGGCTCTTATAGGTAACTTTAACCCGGTCTAGAAAATATTGCTGAATCCTAAATTATCCTGATCTCAAACGGATTATTCATTTCAAAGACTTAGAAAATTTAAATGGTTACTAAAATATATAAAATGAACGCTTTAGAAATTAGACTGGTATATGAATTATTTAAGATTTATAAAAATTTATCGGCATAATAAGTAATCAATGAGACATGTAAAGAATCAAAATATTACTACTATACTTACTATGTATCTTATATGGGGGCCAGTCAGTGTAGACCGGCGACACTTCGCCCCAGTGGGATCTTTTGTGTCGTATACTATACTCGGAGCTGAAGTTGTCTTTTATTAAATTACATAATACCCAAAGCGACTATCAGGTAATTTAAAACGCCATACTAAATTCATCAACATTTAACAGTTTTGCCGTCGCGCGTCGCTACTTAACTTTGTTTACGTACACATAGCTTATAGCCCTGATACAGTATTCATTATAAAAATAATATTTTAAGCAATATATTAAGATGTTACCCAATGACTCCAATTAAATTGGTAAGTATAATGTGTGTGTTACAAATTGTAAGACGACATTCTAAGGCGGTATCATACCGCCTTATTAAGAGCGAAGTATACGAATATTCGAATTCATTTGACCTGGTTTGATCCAAAGATATTGGGTATGCCGTATAATCGGATTATTCAAATCGCTATAATATGATGTATGGCATAATTATGCCGCGGGCAGTAGTTAGGTACTCTATGTGGGGTCGCGTAGATGGCACTGTTCTGAAATATATTTTTTTATCACAGAAGCGACATCTGGCGGTACCAGGAACAATTTGCAAAAAGTGATCAATCTTACTATTTTATCAAATCAATTCTAATAGATGTCGTGATCTTATTTATTAACAACCCGTCGACGCGCATTCTATTGTAGACCATGATATATAACGCATTCGAAAAATTTTGATTGTTTTTCGCATACATATTTTACATGCTCCGCTCCTATTGGTTGTAGCGTGATTTTATATAGCCTATAGCCTTCCTAGATAAATGGGCTATCCAACACCAAAATAATTTTCAATTCGGACTAGTAGTTCCTGAGATTAGCGCGTTCAAACAAACAAACAAACAAACTGTGGCGATTACGCACAGACGAAGAAGTTTCGCCTACATCTAACAGATGGCGATACTCCACACAGACGAAGAAGTTTCGCCTACATCTAACAGATGGCGATACTCCACACAGATGAAGAAGTTTCGCCTTCATCAACAGACAGCGCTAAATACCCTAAATACTCCTTGCTTTCTACACTTTATTAACACTAATCATTATCATCATCATAGATAATTAAAATATCCAGTTCCTCCTGTAATGCTAATTCCTCATGCACAACTCGCTCATGGCTTTAACCAGAAGGTGAAGAAGTATAATAATGAGCATTTTTATCAGCTCTCACCCAGCAACTGTGGCAAATGAGGGTCTGCCACTTGGAACCTACAATATTCACATTGTTAAGTAATAACTTATTACTGTATGAGGTCATTAGGCAACTGCCTAATGACCTCATACAGTAATAAGTTTCACCTCATGGATAACTATCCATGAGGTGTATTTAGCATTCGTAGATAATAAGAGTTTTAGAACTAAGTATTTACTTATACATATTGATTGTCTATGAAAATCATTTATTATTTATTGATAAATTTCACGATTATTGTAAAATTTTATGAAAAAAATAGATTTTTCCTAAATAAACATGTTTATTTTTAATTGAGAGTAGTTCTTTGTCCACAGTTTTTATTTTCTGAGGGCGCCTAATTATTTCCAATCATTATGGAGTTTTCCTCATCGCGATAGATCATTTAGTTTAAAAGTTACACCGATTTGTTTACACTGTAGTCTAAGAAGCGAACAAAATTATTAAAAAACTTCATAAAAACTTAAAAATAAAATTTAGTAATTAAAATATTTTTTCCCTCGTTAAAATTGAGCATAAATTCCCTCATTTCGATATGTGCACATTATAAAGACTCACACTGTATATACAAGCTCCCGATATCAACCGTTGGGCTGCAGCCCGCCAGGCACGATCAACCAGCCTGGTCGGAGGATCCTCCCTTTGTGTTGGAGGTACATCACACCCTGTTACTCCACAAAACAAAAAACAAACTCTTTAGTTTTATAATATTAGTATAGATTAGCCGTAGTTTAATTTCAATGTAGAAAATCGACGTAAATAAAAGACAATATTATTTCAATTAACTTGGCTTCGTTTTTTTTACACTGCTGAAAACAAGTCATCTAGCTTTTTGACTAATTCTTGTCAAACAGAGAATCGCGTGGAATTCTTGTCCTATAACTCCTCCAACACCGTTGTTGGAGGAGGAGTTGTAAACGTCCAATTCCAATATTAAATGGGTGAAAACCAATTAATATAAATGATTTGGTATGTCTACCGAATGAGATAAGATTCATATGTTTTGCAATCTTAATTAACCACTCAAGATATAATCAGCAGATACAATTTTTAAATTGTTATAATAATATTATATTTATGTATTGGAGTTCGGAGTTTTTGTTTTTATAGTCTGCTGTGATCTTGACTGCTTGACTTTATTGATATAAATATATTGATAAAGTCATAGATTTTCTCAAACGCGATAATAATAAGTTTAAGTTTTGACCTTTATTTTTCTTTAAGAGATCAGAATAATCTATACCTATAAATCATCAGATTTTACACAATATGTACTGATTTATATTAGGTAACCCTACCGATTTTGTATTTCGAAGTTTGAAAGCACTGGCACTTGGCAGTGAAGTGAGTCCAGCATAGTAAATAAATATGGCCGCCAGTCAGTTCACAACGATGTAAACTTTTGTTTACTGTTTTTTTAATATTTTGAGACATGATAAGTGAATTTGAGAATTTGTCGCTCGGAGGCAACAATGCTGCAAGTAATCATGGTGATCCATTTACTCATGCCGGTAATTTATGCTCATATTTCTATTGTAGACGTAGAAGAAGTTGTTTTCCAATTATAACATGACCTCAATGGCTAGGTTTTTATTACTGCTGTATATATATGGTCACTGTACCGTTGCTTACAGAGTTGACACCCGAGCAGCAAAAGACTTTGATTGACATACGACGTCGGAAAACAGAATTACTGTTGGAAATCCAGGTGAGTAGAAATCCTTGGCTCAGGCTTCACTTTACCTGATAACTGATAATTATTATCTGTAAGTACCTAAGTAACCAGTTGTCACAAAACAGCCAGTAAGGTCCTTTTTATATTATTTTGTCAGTGTCAAATTAAATTCTATTATAAAATTAACATAAGATCAAAACATAGTGATGTTTTCAAGTCTATAATAAGTAATGCATCATTTGCAATTCTTAGAACGAACATATTTACGTTCATGAGTTTAATAGAATTTCTTTGAATTAGCTTTATAGTTCTTAGTATACACAAAATTCCTTCAGATAGGTGTGTTTACAGTGAATTTTATTTTGCAGTTTGTCTAGTAGAAAGTTGAAAACTAAATAAATAAATAACAATTTTTTTATTTACTCAGCTGTTTATATCAAATTGCCAAATTTTAAATTCCTTAGTTTGTTTCTATAAACATGAAAATGAATTATTAATATTCCTCTTTCTTTGTTTCTAAACTTAAGAGACTTAACAGTCATAAACATTAGTATGGATTAAGTAGAATATATAATTACACTGGTTGGCATCAAAATATGAGCAAAGCAATGTTTATGTGGAATTGATACATATCAATGCACTAAATCTATATGTTATGTAAGCTGAATTTATCTAGCAAGTATAGTTTTGCTGCTATAAGCAACTTATGTTTTCATTAGAATTGTTTACATTTCGATACTGACAGGTGTTTGTGAACCTTGATGACATGAATTTCGCTATGTTCTGTATTTATCTTGGTGCCGTGTCTGATGAGCATGGTGAGAGGTTCCACCAAGATATTGAACACATGGAAAGAAGATATAACAGCAAGTGGTCTCCAGCAATGCTAGCTGATATCTGCTGGGAAATCAATTGTGAAACATCAGACAAAACTTATAAAAGAAAGCGATCTACCAAATAGTTATTTATTAAAATATTTTATTAGTACTTTAATTCATTTAAGATTTTAATTTACATCATATAAGTTATGTCATCTGTGTGATTTTTGTACTTTTTAATAGTAAATACGTATTTAATATGTCAATATTAGTATTTTATTTTAATAAGAAACTAGACATGGTAGAATCAATCTGTAAACAGTTATGGATTTATCACACTAAAGTCAATTAAAATCACATAGCAAAGTTCTTGGTCCTGATTTTTTTGTTTATTTGCTGACCAGTGTTATTAATGACTATTTAGTAATAGAGTACCTGCAGACAAACATCCACAGGTTGTACTCTAATGGCTTTTAATTGTTTATTTTGCAGTACTACATTGAATTATGGTAAATATCATTAAAAGGTTCTTATCTTATACATTAATGAGGCAAATGTCTATTACATTTGCTGTTGTTGAGGATTGCTAAGGATATGAAGCACAGAAGGTCATTATTAAGTTACTGTACTGTACTGAACAATCCTATAATCAGGATAATATTGTCTGGAGCAAAAATAAATTGGTTCAGACATATAAGAATGTTATTAACCTATTGAGTTGCAGTGGCACACCGGCCAGACACAATAGGTTTTTAATTATGTCTGGCATTCCAAGACTGGACAGGTTAATGCCTTAAAATCCATCATATGCTGTGTAACAGTATCATATTATTACTGGCTGAAGATGTGCCACATATGTATATGTATGATGGCATCCTGACGGATACTTGCAGGTGCATCAATACCAGGTACACTTATTCAGTTATATTTAGATTACAGTTGCTACTGTTAGATAGTAAATGCCATCTCCTGCTTCTAATATATTTTCTTAGACTGATAAAGAAATACTACCAATAAATTAAGATGTTTCTAATTTTCCTGGACAAAGAAGAAATAAATAAATTAGTATTATTCCAAGTAGTTAGTACCTAGTAGTCCAAGGTTGTTCAGCAACAGAAATAATATCTAATTTATTTATTTCTTCATTATCTTGCAAAATTTGAAAAATCTCTTAATTTATATTGGGGCTAATACAATTTTACTGATTGTAATGGTTGTAAAAATGGCAAGATGACAAATAACCTAGTCATTCAAAAGTTAAAAGTATCAACCATTTCTAATGTAGTCCTTATTAACTTATTAAATGGCAGGGGCGGCCAGACAATAATGTTTTCAATTAGTCAGGCATTCCAAAAATGTACAAATTAATATAAATCAAATTGGTAGCAGTCAGATAGCAGTAGCATCTACTCGCCTACTAATTTCAATAAACCTTGACAAGACATTTTCCCAGACTATAAAGATGACAATATATAGCAATATATAATAGTAGCAATGGCACTAGAGTGTTTTCAAATCCTAAACTTCAAACTGCCTTTTAGAGCAAGTCTATAATAATATATTGAATCAAGGCTACAATCCAATGAGTTGTTATGTAATTTGGTATCACCACCAGATGGTAACTAGGTAAAATTTGAAATACAGTTTAATATGTAATATACAGGGTTCATTTTTTGAGTATGTTAGTTATATTATCTATTCATTATAGTTTGGGGTGTAGCATAATAATGGGCCAAAGCATAAACTACACTACACTACTTTATAAATAGTGATTACTCAAAGGAATACCATTGTTACATTTTCAAAAATTATTTATTTAAGCCCGGTATTCAACATATTGATATCAGAAATAAACATACCATAATAAAAAGTTCTCTATAGCGATTATTTTAATACTTGATCAGTATTTAATTTAAATACAAGCAAGACAAATATTGGAAGTATTTTTTTGCATTAATCAATAAAATGCTATTATTTTTAACCTGCGTTTGTTACTTTATTTTTATTAGTTATTATGTGATTTCATGGTTTAACCTATGGAATTTGCATGTGTTATGTTTATCTATACGACAAGTAAAATAACAAAATTTAATTGACGCCCAGACATACCAATAACAGTGAAATAGATTAAATAATATGTGTTTTAAATGATATCGTGAGCATCCATTGCCCAAATAATAGATCCGTATTCATCGCGCAAGCCAAACACCCCATCCCTATCTATTTCATTCAATACGACATGCGGACTGGTCTGACGTAAGCCGTCAATGCTTGGGTTGGGCTTACTACACGGAGCCTGGTAGTAAGCCACAAGCCAGTGCGAGGCGGGCCGCGGTACCGGCGTGACGTGTCGCCATTGTTGGGTTACTATTTATATTGTCACAATCACTTCATTCTTCAGTGCTGTGAATAAAATAAAAGTTCTAAATAACAATTGGTGAATATCGTTTTTATTGTGATTTGCTCTGTTATTCGAGTTCGAGTAGTGATATCAACCGTAAGTTGGTAGTGATAAGGCGGATAAGTGGAAATTGCTATGACTACGTCGTCGGACATCGAGGGTTTTGTTATTATATTTTATGACTTATGGTATTGTACTTTTAGAGCGGTCTTTCCCTTCAACATCGCAGTATGTGTCATGTATGAATTGCAAAATGATCTGTCGTCAAGTCTGTTAACTTGCAAACATTTACCGTTGTATTGTTTACTGTAAAATTCCTAAAGCTAGTTAACCTTCATTAATGTTAATCTGTTTGTTAGACGTAATCGTGCTAGCTATGATATCAAATGTCTAATCAAGGAGTCGAGATAAAAGTAATATGTCGTTTGCATTACAATTAACCATTTAACTAAAGTTGACGTTATATTTTTATTTTATATGTGTTTAGATAAAGGCTCTCTCTCCATTTCGTTTAGCCAACTTTCTAAATAACAAGGATTTTGTAAACCTTTGATTAAACGATAGAGATATTGTTATATTAATTTTTCAAATTAAATTTGTAAGAGAAAACACATTTATTTAAATTTTGCAGGTCTTCTCTTAGTAAGGGGATTTAATTGGGGTAGTTTTGTTTTTTGTTATTATTGATAACGGATACAAAGTCAATTCTAAGTTATTTCACTCTGTCCACTTAATTTTATTCTTACATAAACAAAAGGAGGTGGTTTCCATTTCAGTGAGAAAGCTTTTGCAGTTTGTAGAATGAGAGCTTGTTCTGAATCGCGGCGTGGTAGTCACGTACCGGACAATGTGCGCGATGGATTTATCATATTTCCTTTACCACTTCCGCAGTATGGCTGCAGGCTCCGATAACAGAGATGTTCAGAGTCCACTTTTAACGATATTCGCTTTAGTTCTAATAGTCGATTATGAAATACAATTCAATTATTAGAAATCCACTTTATCTTTCTTCCAAGAATTTTAGCTCCTGTTGCAATTCAATACCGGCGGATAGTGGTTCATCTTGAAGTGTTAAACAAACTTATAATAAGTGCTCAAGACGCGGAATGATGATAGATCTGTTTATGAGGATACCCTATATCAAACAGATCTGTCATCTAGATAGCCTATTTCTGAAGCACATTCATAACTCGTTTATAAATATTATTGTGGGTAGATAAATATAGACAATTAAAAGGTGCTATGACCTTATATTTATGCAATTACTATTTGTTTTCTTTAGAAACATAAATTAGGAGTGACGACGGCCTTGTCACAGACGTGCAGAAAGATAAAGCGGTATCTATGTAGGTATATGTAATTGTCACTGTGCCAAAGACCGGTGGCGCCCGCGACTATCTTCAGTTTAGTGCGTTCCTTAGAGGGATGTGTTTGCATGTTCGCCTGCTGTGCGGCGCGCTGTGGTGGCCACTGCTGGTACGTTGCGCCCGCGCAACGCGTACCTACGACGACGACTATGATCAGGTGTGTCATCGATGCCGCTTTATGTGCACTCGCAAAATGTACTTCATTGTTGTGTAGCTTCACTTTTTCTTTTTTTTTTTTTTGGCAAGTAATTCAATGTAAGTAGGTTTCGATACATGCATACGGTCCGGCGACGCGCAATCATCCAATTTTCCACTTTATTTGCTTCTCTAAAATTCCGCATATTTATTTTACAATGTGTCGTGGGCTTAATAGGTATTCTTGTGGCTGCTAGCTTCTCTAATATTTGGTGTTCGTGTGGTCGAGGCCCGCGGTGTGTGAGAGTGTAATGTGCGTGGTGCGCTGGCACTTGTGAAGTAATGTTCATCAAGGCCGGGCCGGGAGCGGCCGAACCAGAGCGCCGTGGATCAGTCTCCAACTGGTTTTCATCACTAAGACGCGGTGGTGGGCGTCGTAAACGCGAGGAGTCCGCCGTGCCGACGGGTTATGGTTCCCTGGGCAGACGAAAGGATGGCACGCAGCCGCGGGGCAAGACGCGGTCTGCCTGGGACCTTACAACCGTCAGTAGACTGGTCTGTATCTCAACTTCGATAATGTGTGCGTAGAGAGCCGTTGTGCGATGACAAACTGCACTGGAGACCACAATTGGCCGGTATCCAAATGCGCTGGATCGATCACGCCCTTCGCGTCTGCGTGTAAAATGATGACTAAACAATATTTATTTCTAAATATAGAGTGGCCGCCTAATATAGCAATAAAATTAAGCTATTAACTTAATGTAAACAAAATTTAGTATTGCGATCTATCATTTTATAATATTAAATTTATTCGCATAACATTACAATGTTTTTAGTTTGGTCGATAACAAATGTGATTTCATGGGTTTTATCAGATGATAACGATAAAATAAGTATTCGTTGCAAAGCAATAGCATGGTGTAGTATTTGTTAAATACTTTATGATTCATCGTCCCTTTATTTTAGTTAAATACTTTATGATTATTCGTCCGAAATTCAAATAAATATTATTTAAGCCTAATTGAGGATAAATAAACGGCAATTAGACTATTCTTTATCTTGTACACAATGACTACTTTCTGAATGATTATCATATTATGTATTGAGAAAAATAATTGTATTGTAATATTTATATGTCTTTTTCTGTCTGTCCGTCTGTCTATGAAAAAAACAGAGCGAATTTGCAGTGTGTGTAGATGTCAAAATCCGTAACTAGATTACTAGATATATCCAGAAATACGTGTTGATTTTGTAGTTTCTAAATCCATTTAGATATTTTGGATCTATCGACCCCGAGACTGTTTCGAATATTTGCGCTATTTTTTATAGTTTCGGATTTTACCTTACACACACTTGAAAATTCACTCTGTATAGTAGGAGACTCACATTTACTTCTAGAAAACTTTGATTATAATGCCTGTTTGCTTTGAATTGACGTAGATTTCAGTTGTAGCGACTTACTTCTATAATGATACTGTTTACTTTTTTATAATATTTATAAAGTTTTGACAACAAAGTAATTTATTTCTTGTCTGTTAAAGCAAAATAAAGACCATATAGGTACACATCAACACATAATTAGCCGATAGCTTCACTGAAAAAGCGTGGTTAAAATGAGAATGAATTATTCTATTTCTACTCATGCGTAATTTAATCATTACCCATAATATAAATTTTTCTTTCTTTGTGTTTTTTTGGCTATGTTCACGGTTCGACACTCTACATTTAACTTTATACTTATACTAATCCAACACACAATGCGAGAAGACAGCACTACAATTTTGCTCTGCTGTTTACAATGGTTTTGTTTTATAAGTTATGTTATGCCATTTATGTAACGAAATGAATGCTTCAAAATTCTGTCTGCGTACTAATTTATAATTGTTTACAATAATGTGTTCGTTTTGTAAAATTCCACGTGTTGCTAAAATTATGTGCAACGAAATGACACGATTACGAATGAATACTACACTCACTTATATGAGTTCTTCAAACGCGTTTTTAGGTTCTTCGGCAATGTCGAAAGCTGTATTTTATATTTTAGAACAGATAACTAACCTTATTATTACAGCCAGCATGACATGCTTGCTGAACTTCGGAACTAAAATCCAAATGCAAACGTACACATACTTAGCCATGTATTCCATTATGATTACAACAGAAACAAACGCTGTTTAACATTAACTAGGACGTTGCTATTGTTTGCACTGCATGTTTATAAGGGAGTTTATTCTATGAATACACTAATATAATGGCCATCTAATTTATAGGATATTTTTGTTTTCATATTCTTGTTTTAGACAGCCTTCGTTTGATTTGGTTCAATGTTATTATTATCATGGATTTGAAAATCGAATTCAATTTCAACTATACCTAAGAAGTCGTGATTTTTAAAAATCGAGGTATTTAGTACTTATCTAGACTCTAATCCCTCTTATGTACTGACGCTTGGCTATTAAGGTAGTTCAACGGGATCGATCTATCAAAGATTACCTCATGTAAAGGTCCTAGTGTTGTTGCGATTACTTTGTCAAATATAATCGTGACTTGTTTTCGAAGTAATAATATGTAAATTTAAAGTCCCCTTAATATTCGACACAACAGCGAACAACTGTTAAATTCATGTCGGTATACGAACGCAAATAACGACCGCGAACTTGTTTGCTATAAAATCACATCACCCGAAGTTCTCTGAAATGAGCGAGTTGTTATGGTGCGCGTACCTACAATAATATTTTTATGTAGCTGTAATTACATTTAAAGATAACATGTACCTATGATAATTTGGGTTTTAACTTTACGGTTTTTATCTTACCATGATTTTTCAATTTCCGATTCGGTAAACATGCGTCATGTTTTGATATCGTCCTCTACAAATTTTCCGGAACGAGCGAGTTGTTTTGACGTTTTTACAATAACTAGCGGTCAAAATTTTCGTAACTGGTCAAAATTCGACCATAATTGATTTAAATTTTAAGTTTGATCATTATTAAGGTTTTATTGTCTATAACTTTAATCTTATAATCACATTTCATTTAGATTTCAGCAAGGCTATACAGGTTAATTTACCTATATTTTTCAAACAAATTATTATTTACTTAACTTTAATCTTTCATTGACGATATTACTAAGCTTGCTACTTTGTTTTATTATATTTTTTTATTACTAAATAAGGTATATGTAACCATAGTTACGAAGAATTGTACGACGTCAGACGAACTATGCCGAAATACTACGAACGCGATTCGACTGCGTGTGTCAAATGCACGGTTGTATTGCGTGTAGTGTTTTTTCATAAATTTAATTTTCTAATGCATATTTTATAAAAATATAGGGATTCTCGTCACCTTCTCCATATAAACTTTAACTGTGCCAAATTTCATACTCCTCCGTCCGCGCAATTTTGGTAAAAGGGGTACAAAGTTTTTGCTTCACTTATTAATATATAAATATTCTACTTCTATAAAATTGTAGTGATAACTATTTGAACGCTGTGTATTCCATTGTTAAATTGGTAGGAATTTTTTTAGCTATAAGTAATTAGTGATAAGATTCTTTGAGGTATGTAGTCCTGCGTCAAAGTAACGTAACACGGTTTAATTGTTATTTATCTGTAAGAGTTATCGATCGTGTAAGGCTTGCACGTGGTCGTGTACAAAGATTTTATTTATCCGTATTTCGAAATCCGATTTCAAATGACCACCATTACCGTTTGAACGTATAAACTGTTGATAACAACAGTGACATCACTGAACAAACTACAGCAGTGTGTTTAACTATAACAATGTTTGTACAGCCTACTAGTTCACATATTATGTAGTCTGGGAACAATGGACATGTGGCGCTTACGTCTCTACCTCGGGTTACTTTACTACTACACTTTACGACCTGACCGCTCCATGCTTGTGTAAATTAGCTTTTAACTTTTCTTTGTGGTCTAAATTGAAAAAGTTATGGAGCAATTTTCTCTTGAAACAATCTTTATTTGTTTACGAAATGTTTACATTTTCAATTTCGTCGTTTAATCAACAGTCCTCGCTCGAGTTAGCTTGTTAAACCCTTTTCAGTAAGAATTCTTGAGTCTATATTTGCACAAAGCCCGCCATTTGGCATACAGATTTTTAGGTTAGCCATCTGAAGTTGTCAATGACGTAAATTTATGAAAATCCTTTTCATTTTTTAGTTAATAGTCAATATTGACTAAGGCTCGTTCCTCCGTTTTAGCTACGGACAGTTAAGTTTCGACATATTTTACATAAAATATATTTGTCAAAAATTAACTGTCTGTAGGTAAAATGACTCGTTTCTTGATTTAGGAATATAAATAAGTGTTTTCTGCGCATTTCAACCTTTTTAAAACCGAATGTAGAAATTATCATGCACTCTGTTCGACAAATATATAGGGCCTAAGTTCTGTTATTCATTGTATCGCTAACACACTATTTGTTGGTGAATTCATCGCGGCGATGTCAATGGTGGTTTCAATAATGGAAACCATGATCAACCATTATTGACATTCATACGCAACGACACTAAATGCTAATGTGTCTTTTGTTCGAGCAACGGGTTGTTTGCGTTGCCCCAGTACCTTAAGTTTAGCATGAAGGTATTTCCTTAATGGTCACCAAGCTTGACTCATTTTATAAAGCGTCTAATAAATAGACTCGTTTAGATGTTCAACAAATACCACACGTCGCCGGAATTTCATAGTTAAGGTTTCTACTTATCACTTTTTTATTTATTATGCTGCATACTTTTTGTATCTTCAATCCTACTAGAATTCAAAAATTGGTCTTAATTACATACCTAAGTAATGTGAATATTTCAAAATTGTTTCAGAAATACCATGTTAATTTAATCAAAGTATTAAATCATTATATCGTTTATGTACATACGTTTTATAACGTCTACATCAACAAACTCGAAAGCAATGCTACGTGAATAAAAAGTATTAAGGTTTTTGAAGATGTTTGGATGTATGTTAACCGATTCGTTACGGATGGCACGACAGGCGTGCCATTAAATTTTTTCGTATATGGCGTGTGACACGAATGTCGTGTCATTTTTAAATTCTTTATAACTCGCTTCTTTATAACTTTATAAATTGATTTTTATGAGGTGCTTCTTGAACTAAACATTAATTGTTTTGAATTCAGATCATGCCTATAGTCTTCGTTTCTGGATATTATGCGAATCAGGTAATTTCAGGAGTTGAAAACCTTGATAAGTAGCATTACGAATACTGCGATAAGGTACCTATTAATGCAACGCATTACCTCAAATTATTCTAAACCGTACCTCAGTTTTTAATTGTGTACGATTAGACTACCGTACTAACCATTAAAAGTATAAGTAGAAGATGCCTAAATAAATAATAAATGATTACAATATTTTTTGCAGCTGAATTTTACATTCAAAACACAAAAAATTATAATAGACAATAATCCTTAGCATAAGAAATGCTTATAAATAAAACTTAAAATGTTTTATAACTTCCCAGTATGATATATATTACCTAAATCATAAAAACAGTACAAAAGGTTTACTACATCTGAATAAAAAAGTTACTTACCATCCATTTTCAGTAAAACACGTAGTTATTAACTTTAAAACCACTTTACACAACGTAACCTGCTGTTTACGTTCGATGTTTGATGTCAACTGAACAGAATTCAAGACTAAACAAGTAGAAAAGCATAAAAAGAGCATTTTGTTTTGTACAAGTCTGATGGTACAATAGGCGTGTCATCAACTTCTATGGCGCTTGACACGACTATCGTGTCACGAAATATTTGTTCGCCGCCACAGATAAAAGTGTTCGAAAATGGGCGTCGCAACGAATCGGTTAATCAATCACGCGAAAACCTCTAAACGTATGTCGTTGAACCTGACACAAATAGGCAATGCTCCTGTAGTAAGTAACACGTAAGATAATTTAATCAAATGATGCGTTCCTGAAACTAGTAGATAATAAATAACAGCTAAACCCTATTAAAAATTTTTGGTTATTTTTGATACAGAGAAATTATGTTAATGGCGATGTTTTGAACAGCTACCGATGGACTTAACCAAATTCATTTTTTATTTTCTTGCTATGTACAAATGGCATATGTGGCACATCTTCTATCGAATCTAGGTTATGTAACGTTATAAGGTTTTTTATAATTTGCTTTTTATATTCGGATAACGATTGTTATAATTTCACACGGTATTTCAGTTTATATTACATACGCGCTGTGACATATTCACCTGCCGTGACTCGGAGAATAAAAAAACTTGTATAAAAGATCCGGCGAGGCATGACATATACTGTATTTCTTTCTATACCGTTCTATACTCTGTATGTGGTATGCGATTTGTTAAGCTGATATAGAATGAATGTAGGTACGTACGAGGTCTGAGAACTAAAGGCAAACATAAATGAAGCACGTTTCGTTTGTATTAGACTATTCCCAAAACAATACTTGTTAAACTGAATGTATTATGTATCGATTTAATTATAGAGAAGAAGTACATAGCAGAATATTTTCCGAATATTGTAGTGCAATGTTTTCTTGTCTTGACACAACAAAATAAATCAAATGTTCGTTTATTTTTCAAAACAAACATAAATATTCTGTTTATTTACTTTTTCGCGTTGATGTCGTATTTAGACAAAATATCATAAAATATTTATAAAGCTTTCTTTCTAATTGCAGCTGTGTTTTGCTAGGAGGCAAAGTAAACAACTGCCGGTGCCAATAATCGCATGCCGTTGTATTACTTTCATGTTCAAATATTACGAACTGCAATGTATTAGCGTAATGACACTATACAATGGCATGATGCTTATTCGGTGTGAGCACGGACTTGTATAATTAAGCTGATAAAAATCTTTACAGAGCGGCGACATTTACTACCGGATATTTTCGTAATCGCGGTTTTCACCAAGCAAACAATTACAAAACATTTTCAATTTTAATAAGTTAATAACAGTTTAATTAATAACATATTAATCATATTCTGACTCACTTGTCAATAATGACAAAACTGCGACTAACTGAACATCGAAAACAGCTAGATACTGTTTCTTATTCAAACTGCAGACATATAATCAAAATTGTATATGCGATGTGAAAGTTAATGTATCGTCTATTTTTAAATTCTCAATACCAAAATCTTACGTAACAGTCTATTAGTGATAGTAACTTTACTAGTAAAGAGTGAATAGTTGACTAGCTTCTGATTGCTACTTTGGTCGCATGATGTGCCTAAAATAACTTTAGTTATGTCCTTCAGCTATCGCCATTCACAAAATCATTTTTCATTGCGTCGATTCAGTTTGAATCAGCATTGAATTAGTTACGTTTCTAAGCAAATTCTACGCGAATATGACTTAGTGACGGTACGTTCATATAAGTCCCTAAGCCTTACTAAAATGCTCGATGCTCAATATACATAGTCAGGTCATAAGTTCTGTCACATGTTTAATATGAAATAATTCGGACATGTTTATTATTGATGGAAACATTTATGTACCAAATGAACTTAATAAAACACAGATTCTTATGCTAATAAAGTTTATTCAAAATGACCTCCGCGATTTTGAATACAGGCCTTCAACCTGCGCGGCCAGTCGTCTATCGCAGCACGAACGAGATCCATGTCAATTTCGGCGGCTGCCTTAATCAAGGATGCCTTGAGTGACTCCAAATCAGGATGACGCGTTGAGCAGGCCTTTTCCTCCAAGTGTTGCCATATCTTGTAATCTAACGGACTCAAATCTGGACTGGAAGAGGGCGAGTCTTCGTGCCGGATAAAGTCAATTTCACGCGCCGCCAGCCAGTCTTGAGTACTTTTCGCTCTATGAGCTGGCGCAGAATCTTGTTGGAATACCCAACGCCTGTTATTAAACATGGTATGAGAAACAGGTTCTACAAGGTTCGTGAGGACTGTATTTTGATACACAACTGCATTCGTTTTTACGCCTTTCTCACTAAATGTACCTCAGTTAAGCCCCAATAAGAGACTCCCAACCAAACCATGAGTAAGGATGGAAAATGGCCTCGTTGGACACGCGGAACACGGTTGCTCGCTTCTTCACTGCTGTGTGCGTACACCTTATCATTTTGTATGTTGTAGCTCTCTTCCACATTAAAAATCTTTTCACCCGAAAAAATAATTTCCCGATGCTTGTTTCCTGCGTACCGCTTCAACAAAGCACGATATCTCTTCAACCTCAGGTCCATTAAACAAACGTCCAAACGATGTCCTGTTTTTCTTCGATATGCCCGAAGCCATAAGTCTTCATTTAACACCCTTTTCACCGTGGTTCTGCTTAAACCATTCTGAAGGGCCAAAAGTTTTTGCTTACGTATGGGATTTCTTTGAATTCACGCCTTCACAGCTTTTATCACTGCTGGAGTCCTAACAGAGTGAGGGCGACCACTTTTTGACCTGTTATCTACACTAGAGTATTCATTGTATCGTTTGATGGTACGATAAACGAATCTTTTGGTTATATTCAAATTTTTCAATATGTCAAAAATCTGTATTGGCGCGTCACCGCAACGATGCAACGCAATAACCGCAACATGGTCTACTTTAAGTGTCCAATCCAACTTTAAAAAAGTAAAATTCTAAAAAGTACACATTTTTATATTCATGAAAAATTCGTAATACGTATTCAATAAACTATTTTGTGGCCAGCATTTTAAATTCAATAGTTTTTATTGTGTGACAGAACTTATGACCAGACTATGTATAATAGTTTGTTATATTGAATCTAACACTAGCATGCCTTCAGTGTGTTTTAGTGAATTTACATTATACTAACATGCAGGTGAGATCGCTGAATAAAGAGGGATGGATTTAATTTAATTTATTGTTAAAGACATCGGGGCTATCTTTACCTGAAACCTAACCTGCCGAATAAACATATTATTAGAATGTGGAATTGAAAGCACCCTATTCGGCTGCCAATATTATCGGCAAAAATATTAAATCGTGGGTCAACCGTTTCTTACAAAGAAACTTCATCAATGTCGAGCGTTACTGAGGCTTAGACCCTTCACATTCGGTAGTGAGTCTATATATCAATTTATCCTTACCACTCTCACTCAGTACATATTTATATTATTTATAGATTTGTCGGATATCGTAATGCAACCATAATATAAATAAAATACAGAATGGCAGTAATTTATGATATACTTAGAATTTGGAGCAAGTTGCATTCTCGGCAGTCAAATAAGTTTATTCAAAACATAGTTTGGCTAAGGTCGAATACAATTCGCGAAACTGTTATGCAAACAACGTTTTACCAATTTGTAGTACTTCAGAGTTAAGTCTGCCGTGTATGCGAGGAATTAAGATGACCTTTACAGTGCTTACGTCATCAAGTGATAATAGTGTTTATTAACCGTTCTCTGCGTGACATTGCTGACATGCCTAACACATTTACACAAGCCCGCGAATTTTCTCGCGATCCAATTCTTGGCTCTAATATGTCAATATAGATTAGTCATATTGTATATTATACAACTCTTGATATTTATTGGGATATGGCCAATAATTTCTACTATTGGACATTAAACCACGGAGAAAAACGTCTAGATTTATTTGTCAGAGCTTCCGACATTTGCTTTGTATTATGTATTTCTGACAATACTTGTATGATGGATGCCTAAATGATAATGAATTACATAATTTACGTCATCGTAATTATCGTCATAGTAATTTATGATTACAGTACTTTGTAATGCGATAATCAACAGTGAATTTGTTATGTTATCGGCTTAAAACTGTCGCTCACAATTATATTTCAATGTAGTAAAGTCCAATATCGGTTTGAATGGGATCGTTCCAGGAATAGCGTTGAAGTCAGGACGGAGGGGGTGCCTTGACCTTGCCGGGGGAGGCGGGGGGACGGGGTCCGTGATCCGCACACACGGTCACTGACTCGCAAGACTAGTTTTACTCGCATTGCTTTTTCACCAAGGGAGGTCTACTTCAAAAACGCTTCGAATTCTTGTTTTGAATATATGTATTCGATTTTTATTTGTTTTATCCTTTGCTTAAATTCCAGAGACTAGTTAATTGGTTTTATGTACCAATAGGTATTGCGTCTTAACATAACACTTAAGATTTTACGAATATCGCTTGAATATACAGTGTTTTTCATACAAACCGATACAAAGTTTGGAATTTAATTCGAAATTCACGGTGTTACTTGTTTCTTGTATCAAGTTTTCAGCCTTAGGTACCTAACGGTATCTGCTGTGGGTTATTAAACGTGGGTATATTATAATAATATGTGGGTTATTATTATACTGTTATTATACAAATATTTATCGTGAACTGTTTTCTCCAACATTTAAATGCTTTAAAAATTATTTCTACCGCTTAACTGGACCGTGTTGTGCAGAAATGATCCAATCTTGTGGATTGGATCATTTCATCAAACATAAATAAAAGTTATGCTGATTTGCAACATAAGTTCATTTTTCTTGTGACTGTTATCCTACTACATCATGTTATGCATATAGTTTATTCAAAAGACTTTTATACTTATAGATAAATTAAAAAAGAACACCTGGATCATTTCTGCACAACACGGTCCAACTGTTTATGTGTATATAAATAATATTAAAATCTATATATTAATACGTGAAGCGAAAACTTTGTACCCCTTTTTACGAAAATTGCGCGGACGGAGGAGTATGAAATTTGGCACAGTGGAAGTTTATATGGAGAAGGAGTGGTGAATCCTAATATTTATATAAAATTTGCATTAGAAATACATTAAATTAATGAAAAAACACTACACGAGTACAACCATGCATTTGACACACGCAGTCGAATCGCGTTCGTAGTATTTCGGCATTGTTCGGCTGATGTAGTACTATTCTTCGTAACTATGGTTACATATATCAATATACAGGGTGTCCGGTAATTAATAGATAACCTTGAAATGACTTATGGTAGAACAGATGGAAGTTAAGAAAAAAATTTTTAAAAAATCCCCGCCGTTCCACACGCGCTGCGCCCGCGCCGCCGCCGTCTGCTTGGCTGCTACCGCTCGTACAGCGCATGGCAATGTGTCCTAGTTTGCCACATTTGTAGCAGACTAGGGGCTTCGCAATCGGTTGGCACATATAAATATATTATAATATATGTCCGTCATCGAGTTGATTTTAAATCGGAACGCCAACGCAATCTATTGGCGTTCGACAGAATCTACGTTACACATTACTGCCTCCATGGGAGGGGAGGACTTGACGGTCGGCGAGTAGACGGGCCAACAGTGATTGCGAGCCGTCGTACGAATAACATCGCTTAAGTGGTAGTAGTGCTGTGTCAGCTGTGTGTGCCTAGGGACTGTCTCACGTTCCGAGGTGATTTAATAAAACATTGTGAAGTTACCTAATAAGAGATAGCTGATTGTAACTTCTTGCCAATTATAATTAAACTGTATGTATCTACCCTACATTGGCTTTACTATTTGATCCGACACATTCCCATATACGCCCACGATATGTAGCGATACCTAGCTATGGTAACTAACCCTAGCTAACCCTCCGACATCCGTTATCAGAAGTGGGATCGGTGTCGGGACAAAATGTAAACTCTGAAGTGGGTTGGCGTGTTATGTTTGAACAACAGAATGCAAACATGCGAGCACTGATTGAGGCATTACAAGCACCCGATCCGGACAAGACAGACACGGACGCGAGATCTGCGCAATCACGGATTTGTGTTTTGCCGATAATCCAATGGCAAAACTAATCGTTGCGATTAGCAAGGCTTTGAAAGGAGCAGCGTCAACATGGCTATCACAAATTGCATACCACGGCATGACCAGGAATGAGTTTAAGGTACTCTTTACAACAAGGTTTATTTCGACGGAAACTTAAGCGGGCACCCTCATAAAGCTGCATAGTGACAAACCAAACGACATAGAGACTTTGGTTGCTTCACTCAATAATCGATGGAAGGATTTCGATTTCACAAATTGCAGTAGCAACCGAACTCGCTCACGTCTCTCTATTTGACTCAAAGTTGCAACGACTGGCGTACACTAGTAACATTACAACGAGGGACAAAATGCAGTTAGAACTTCAAGCCTATGCATATCTGAAGCGTAAATCGCCCCCTAATGAGACCTCGAGCACACCTGACGTCAAACGAGCGAAGATATTTAATGTGATTCCTGATCAACTGAGTTACAAACAGGAGAGTATAATAATAAAACTCCTTCAAAAAATCTAACGTTTATGTTTGTACATTGAAATTAAACTATTTTTTATGGATTATATCACAGTTCACAACTATGTACTTCCCCTGTGTATAGCCCGGCGAGACAAGCGGGATATAGACTATGAATGCTGAAAAATATCGTAAACTTTCAAATACGTGTAGATAAAAGTTGTAAACAATCTGTGTTAATTTAATTTCGATTTGAAACTGTAGAGGCAATCTCCGATACTATTATTAATAATATTGTATATTTTACATTTACAAAGTTAACAGAATGTTAAAGTAGTCGTATCTTCACTCAGTACTCACTTATTGGAAATTTGCTTGCCAATAAACTCGGCATGAAGTCGTTCACAGAAAAAATAAAACACCAATTTCTCATACACAGTGCAGAGCACTGGTGGTTTGTAACATGAAAGTAATTTGTCGATATTACTAAGGAGCTCCCCTCTCTCGCCCAGAGAAACAGACTTCGATATAAAAAAGTTACGAACACGCTCCTATAAAACGTTATTAAAGGTAAATCAAGACGTTTTATTGGATTTAAAATCTTCTTAATACGGACTAAAGTATTGGAACTTTATGATGGTATTAATCACAGCACCAATGTTTATGTAACAAGCAGATGTGTGGTTACTCTATTTACAAGATACATTTTATGGCAAGTATGCGTCTGGGTTTTACCTATTCTTAAAATGGTTGTGTATAGAAAATCTTCTCGAGAGAACGCATAAAAAGTTGATGTTACTGGTTTATAGACTACATCTACACTCGTGTACAAAAAGGAATTGTATCTAATTCGTAACAATTAATCCATGAGGTACAGACCGCAGCACATACCACACACAAGGCACAAACAACTATGTATTGTCTATTGTCTTAAGATTAAATACCTTTTAAATAAAAAGCAATAGGCTTTATAGTCCATTGAAAAGTTACATTAGTTACACTACTACTATATAATATTAAACTTTACAAATTTTTAAGCTAATTAAATTATTAAAACTATTGGTAGTTCATCCACCATCTTAGTCTCCTCGTGACCATGGCTGCTAAAAAGCAACCGAAACGTCGGGGAAAGTGTAAACTTAAATATAAATAGTTTTAATAGTTTTAATAATTTAATTAGCTTAAAAATTTGTAATTTTAAATATTATCTAGTAGTAGTGTAACAGTTTCAAAATTATGTAATAAAGGGTAAAATAAATAAAGCGTTAAAATCCGTATATAGTAGTTTAATTTCAATGAATAACTTTTTAAATATATAATTATGCTCAATATTATCTCGCCTAGAAATTGTCCGTGGATTAGGCCAACTGGAGATACCACGTAAAAAAAACGCGCCTCCAGACTCTACCTCATAGGTGGTGGGGAAAAGGATCGATAATAAATTAATAATAACATAGGAATGTTAAGAAAATGATAAATTATATTAATAAAAAATATATATTAGAAAACTAAGCCTAATGGTTCGTTTTTATTGTATTCTTACGAGTATTTAAGAACCCGGTCAACTTTGGAGCGCTGTAAAACCCAGATACATTAATGAAATTAAACAAATTTGTAGTGGAAATTATTCGTTGAAAACCCTCTATAATTTTATAGGCTCTGATATCATTTTATTGTAAAATGACCAGACAAAAAAATATAACGCCCAATAGAAATTTTGTTTAAATATTTTAAGTTATTTTTGTTCATAACTTTTTTTTCCATTTTAACATAAAAAGTAAAAGGAATAAAGTTGTAGACAAATTAATTTGCTACAAATAATGTCTTATACAATTTTCAAGATGGCGGGCGGGGACAAGGGTGGCGACCCCATAAACTTGAACTTAAGCTTATACTAACCTACATTACACACCAAAAAAATAAAATTGCCTCCTCTGAAAAACGCACGCTAAGGTCTAAAAATGTAACATTTCAATGGACTATTACCCTTACGAGTGCAATGCTTCTTTAAACTATCTCTAAACTAACTTATATGTTCTAATTGTATAATCCTAAGATTCATTCTTATTACTATTTATTAATCTGGCCAAAGCAAGCATTTGGACAGTAAATGTTTTAAATTTTTTAACTGGACTACAATGGAAAAATATAGAAGCATTTATAATTAAAGTCACTATTATTACCTATTAATTTTATTAATTTAGCATAATATGTTAACATTTTGACATCCAATTCTACCTTAAAAGAGAATCTCACACCAGATATAATCCCTATGTTGTTTTGCAAATATTGAATCACCGCGCCGCGCCGCCCGGCTAAACCGATGCCGAATCCACACATTTCTTTTCTCTTGTGCAGGGATCGGACACGCAACTCACGGTCACGGCGGCGCGGCGGCGCATTCGCAGTGGCGAGATTTTCACATTAACCATGCCATCCAACACTTAAAAAAATAACCATGGATCCATATATATATATGTATATCTTTTGGCAAGGTTCAGCACTAAAATATTTACATAACAGTGTTCGCCGTTCACTTGTAAACCTAACCGTATTTATTGTCGTTTCCCGGAACGAGACGGTAGCACTTAAGGCCATCGCGCATTAGCTTACTAGACTAGTTCCAGTTCTGTTACTAATGGTTACAAGAGAAATCACTTAGAAACCTTAAGTTTCTTTTAAAGTTAACGTTACAATGACGGCAATTGCAGACGAACACTGGCTTTGGAGAAAACGACCTCAATAGATGAGTCAGTGAGCAAAAAGTCCAAAATTCTTTACTACCGTCGACATGTGTTAACGGCATGTCATTGAATTATTGAATCGGAATGCATTTTAATTGTTCTTTAGACTACAGCGACTACGACTACTATCTCTCGTAATTGTATGTATTGTATTTACTTACTTAAAAATATCCAGCTCAACCCTCCTTTTCTAAGTTTACTGCTTCTAACTAGGAGGAATAAATAAAGAGCCGAAACTCATTCTTTGGGAACGTTGAGTCTAGCTGAGGCTGATTATGATGAAGATTACTTTGCATCCTATCTTTTGCGACTAGCAGTATAAGTATAAATGTTTGTAAAGGTATAAGCTAAATGTTTTTGGATTTTACAAACAGATTGCTCAATTACAAAACTGAGCCTGGCAGAGATACAGTGTCTGTTAAAAGGCTTGTCCTTTGCTACATCGGACCTAAACATAAATAGCGAAGTGGGTGTGATTCACCTCTGAGTAATCCTTTGGAGTTACATGCGTAATGCTGTTGTTTGTTAATTGTTACGGAATAAGATGATGATTCCTTGACGAATTAGTAATTTTCCGCAAGATTAATATGATCAATTTATTGTGAATTACAAATTATCATAATTTAAACAGATACATGAGTAGTATTGTAAACAAAGAGAACAGTTTTATAAACAAGATCGTGCGTCATATAAATATATACATATAAGTATTGCATTAAAATCAACAACTTTGTTTTACCTACTAATTAATGTTGTTGATATTTATAAATAGGTACTAGTAAACAAAATTATAATCTCGTTAGTACTTTAAATTATATAATTAATAAGTTTTATCAAAGCAAGCACGTACAGTTGTTTAAATTGTGATAATTGTCATGTATATAAACGCAACGTTGTGTGCTAATTAATTGTGTGATTTTATTAAACTGAGTGGACATGATTGTCGTTAATAATAGTAGTGAATCATTAACATGGGAGTATAAACTATTCCTTTATATGCGCACTTCAGTACTCTGTGTATTAAATGCCCCACGAACCAGAGATTGGCCATAATAAACGCCAATAAAAGTTACGTTCAGTAAATATTGCATACATTTCGGCTAAATTTAAACGTATATATTTTATTTTAATAAGATGTTTCAGGATTTTCCGTTCTTAACCGGACACTATAAAGCATGTCTATGTTGGTACCCGCAAAACTCGAAATTAGTCTATGGATTGGCTTGAAATTTTCACACAACGTTGCATTTATATATAAGAGTGTGTTCTTATACTTTTTGGAAAATATCAGACTGAGCCACAGCAAAGCATGGCAGAGTCTAGGTAGTACCTTTATAATAGGTAATATTAAATATTCTTCTTATGCAGTATGATATCTTCAGTTACAACATTTAGAATCTTTCAAATTATTGGATTAAAATATAACTAGCGGTCGCCCAGTGTTCGAAATTCGACCATAATTGATTAGAATTTTAAGTTTGATAGTTATTAAGGTTTTATTGTCTATAACTATGCCCTATAATCACATTTCATTTAGATTTCGCCAAGGCTATACATGTTAATTTACCTTATTTTCCAAACAAATTATTATTTACTTAACTATACTCTTTCATTGACGATATTCCTAAGCTTGCTACTTTGTTTTCTTTTGTTCTTTAATAATAATAATATAATATAATAATATTCTACCACGTACACACAACACCATCTAGCCCAAACTAAGCAGAGCTTGTACTATGGGTTCTAGACAATGGATAAACATACATATTATTATATGCTTTTTTTTTTTTTTGTAAATACATACATATTATACATAGAAACACCCAGACCAAGACAAACATCCATGTTCATGCACACAAATGTTTGACTTGTGCGGGAATCGAACCCGCGACCTCAGGCGTGGCAGTCGGTTACACCAACCACTACGCCATCGAGGCCGTCAAGAACCACATTAAATTATGATAATTTGTAATTCACAATAAATTGATCATATTAATCTTGCGGAAAATTACTAATTCGTCAAGGAATCATCATCTTATTCCGTAACAATTAACAAACAACAGCATTACGCATGTAACTCCAAAGGATTACTCAGAGGTGAATCACACCCACTTCGCTATTTATGTTTAGGTCCGATGTAGCAAAGGACAAGCCTTTTAACAGACACTGTATCTCTGCCAGGCTCAGTTTTGTAATTGAGCAATCTGTTTGTAAAATCCAAAAACATTTAGCTTATACCTTTACAAACATTTATACTTATACTGCTAGTCGCAAAAGATAGGATGCAAAGTAATCTTCATCATAATCAGCCTCAGCTAGACTCAACGTTCCCAAAGAATGAGTTTCGGCTCTTTATTTATTCCTCCTAGTTAGAAGCAGTAAACTTAGAAAAGGAGGGTTGAGCTGGATATTTTTAAGTAAGTAAATACAATACATACAATTACGAGAGATAGTAGTCGTAGTCGCTGTAGTCTAAAGAACAATTAAAATGCATTCCGATTCAATAATTCAATGACATGCCGTTAACACATGTCGACGGTAGTAAAGAATTTTGGACTTTTTGCTCACTGACTCATCTATTGAGGTCGTTTTCTCCAAAGCCAGTGTTCGTCTGCAATTGCCGTCATTGTAACGTTAACTTTAAAAGAAACTTAAGGTTTCTAAGTGATTTCTCTTGTAACCATTAGTAACAGAACTGGAACTAGTCTAGTAAGCTAATGCGCGATGGCCTTAAGTGCTACCGTCTCGTTCCGGGAAACGACAATAAATACGGTTAGGTTTACAAGTGAACGGCGAACACTGTTATGTAAATATTTTAGTGCTGAACCTTGCCAAAAGATATACATATATATATATGGATCCATGGTTATTTTTTTAAGTGTTGGATGGCATGGTTAATGTGAAAATCTCGCCACTGCGAATGCGCCGCCGCGCCGCCGTGACCGTGAGTTGCGTGTCCGATCCCTGCACAAGAGAAAAGAAATGTGTGGATTCGGCATCGGTTTAGCCGGGCGGCGCGGCGCGGTGATTCAATATTTGCAAAACAACATAGGGATTATATCTGGTGTGAGATTCTCTTTTAAGGTAGAATTGGATGTCAAAATGTTAACATATTATGCTAAATTAATAAAATTAATAGGTAATAATAGTGACTTTAATTATAAATGCTTCTATATTTTTCCATTGTAGTCCAGTTAAAAAATTTAAAACATTTACTGTCCAAATGCTTGCTTTGGCCAGATTAATAAATAGTAATAAGAATGAATCTTAGGATTATACAATTAGAACATATAAGTTAGTTTAGAGATAGTTTAAAGAAGCATTGCACTCGTAAGGGTAATAGTCCATTGAAATGTTACATTTTTAGACCTTAGCGTGCGTTTTTCAGAGGAGGCAATTTTATTTTTTTGGTGTGTAATGTAGGTTAGTATAAGCTTAAGTTCAAGTTTATGGGGTCGCCACCCTTGTCCCCGCCCGCCATCTTGAAAATTGTATAAGACATTATTTGTAGCAAATTAATTTGTCTACAACTTTATTCCTTTTACTTTTTATGTTAAAATGGAAAAAAAAGTTATGAACAAAAATAACTTAAAATATTTAAACAAAATTTCTATTGGGCGTTATATTTTTTTGTCTGGTCATTTTACAATAAAATGATATCAGAGCCTATAAAATTATAGAGGGTTTTCAACGAATAATTTCCACTACAAATTTGTTTAATTTCATTAATGTATCTGGGTTTTACAGCGCTCCAAAGTTGACCGGGTTCTTAAATACTCGTAAGAATACAATAAAAACGAACCATTAGGCTTAGTTTTCTAATATATATTTTTTATTAATATAATTTATCATTTTCTTAACATTCCTATGTTATTATTAATTTATTATCGATCCTTTTCCCCACCACCTATGAGGTAGAGTCTGGAGGCGCGTTTTTTTTACGTGGTATCTCCAGTTGGCCTAATCCACGGACAATTTCTAGGCGAGATAATATTGAGCATAATTATATATTTAAAAAGTTATTCATTGAAATTAAACTACTATATACGGATTTTAACGCTTTATTTATTTTACCCTTTATTACATAATTTTGAAACTGTTACACTACTACTAGATAATATTTAAAATTACAAATTTTTAAGCTAATTAAATTATTAAAACTATTAAAACTATTTATATTTAAGTTTACACTTTCCCCGACGTTTCGGTTGCTTTTTAGCAGCCATGGTCACGAGGAGACTAAGATGGTGGATGAACTACCAATAGTTTTAATAATTTAATTAGCTTAAAAATTTGTAAAGTTTAATATTATATAGTAGTAGTGTAACTAATGTAACTTTTCAATGGACTATAAAGCCTATTGCTTTTTATTTAAAAGGTATTTAATCTTAAGACAATAGACAATACATAGTTGTTTGTGCCTTGTGTGTGGTATGTGCTGCGGTCTGTACCTCATGGATTAATTGTTACGAATTAGATACAATTCCTTTTTGTACACGAGTGTAGATGTAGTCTATAAACCAGTAACATCAACTTTTTATGCGTTCTCTCGAGAAGATTTTCTATACACAACCATTTTAAGAATAGGTAAAACCCAGACGCATACTTGCCATAAAATGTATCTTGTAAATAGAGTAACCACACATCTGCTTGTTACATAAACATTGGTGCTGTGATTAATACCATCATAAAGTTCCAATACTTTAGTCCGTATTAAGAAGATTTTAAATCCAATAAAACGTCTTGATTTACCTTTAATAACGTTTTATAGGAGCGTGTTCGTAACTTTTTTATATCGAAGTCTGTTTCTCTGGGCGAGAGAGGGGAGCTCCTTAGTAATATCGACAAATTACTTTCATGTTACAAACCACCAGTGCTCTGCACTGTGTATGAGAAATTGGTGTTTTATTTTTTCTGTGAACGACTTCATGCCGAGTTTATTGGCAAGCAAATTTCCAATAAGTGAGTACTGAGTGAAGATACGACTACTTTAACATTCTGTTAACTTTGTAAATGTAAAATATACAATATTATTAATAATCAGTGATCGGAGTAGGTAGATTGATTTTTGGTACTTGTATCATAAATGCACACAGAAAGAATAACATGGATAAGCCATTTTCCCGGAAAGTAATTCCGGTATTTCCGGATTCAATTAAATATTGTTAATGTTGGTAGTGATATTATTCCTACTCAATTCAAAATTTAAAGGAAGGTATCAAAACTAAATTAATTCATTATTTATCTGTTGAATAATAAAAACAATCGAATTCCGATCGAAGCTTTAATTTTTATTTTTTTATTTTTAGCCTTTTATGGCTAGAACTTTTATAGATAGACATAAATTGTTGCACTTAAATTTAAATATTTTCATAGGGGTCATGGTAATTTGCATTAAGGGTAGAATACATGACGGGGCCCCATATAGGGCCAATGCCTGCTGGGGTCGTGAGACTGTTCTAAGGATGCACCACGACTCTGAAACGTAAAGGGCATACGAAGGAACAGGTCGATTTTAGTCAGATTTTAGGACCAAAAAAAAGGGGTAGAATAAAGAAAAAAGACAAAAATCAACATTGTTTATTGTTAAATATGTACATTTTACATTTATTCACATTTTTAATCTTCATCGATTACAATGTCAGCATCCTGGTAATCCTGATCTTTACAATTAAAATATATAACTATGAGTTTCTCTATATTTTCTATTTTCAACCTATTTCTTTTAACATCTAAAGTCCATTTATAAATGGAAAAAGACCGTTCTACATCTGACGATGTCAAAGGAGCAAATTTTAAAAAAGGTATTAAATTATGTGCTTTTTTCAATGGCCTCACTATATTCTCTAAGTGTGTCTAAATCTGGGTTTCGTTCCATAACACGTTCTATTTTATTTTTTATATTTTCTGAATTGCACTGATTTATAGCATCTCTGACGTTGTCAAATGCTAAAAGTGAATCTGTCAACGATAAATTATGCTTTTGCAATTCTTTTAAAGACAAATGAATTATAAAATAATTGTCTTTAATGTAATTTAAATCTTCTTTTAAATTTTCTTTTTCTATAATATTTTTTGCCTCTCGAATAGATACCGCATCAGAGCTGCTTAAACAAGATAATACTTCTTTTATTTTTTCAAAGTTTTGAGCGTAATAAAATGCTGCCTCTAACCAAGTGCCCCATCTTGTAACAACTGGTTGGGGAGGTAGCGGCAAATCTGGATATTTTTCTTTTAAAATTTTGACTCTACTTGGGGCTTTCAAAAATACCTTTTTAACATTTGCTATTAAAATGTTAACATCGTGATATTCTAACCTAATTTGCTCAGATACGCGATGAAGAGAGTGCGACAAACATGTTACGTGCTTCATTTCAGGTAAGTATTGTTTTAAATTTCGTCCTGCAGACAGCATATATGCAACGCTATCAGTGCAGAGGACAAGAATGTTACCTACCTTCGATTCAAAAGAATCTTCCCAAAAGTTTTCCAAACATTCTAACACAAATTGCGTGATTGTTTGTCCATTAACTACAGTTAGCATTTTACATGCTACCAAATAAGGTCTAGTCAAATTGCTAGGATGTAATGGTTTTATTAAAAAATGGACTATATAGCGACCTAAAAAGTCTGTCGTTTCATCTAATGATATCCATAGTTTCTCATTTTTATAATTTTGCCGAATCGAATTGATTTTATTCTTAAAAAACTTGTCCAAGTAAACTTTCCGTAACTGTGATTCATCTGGCAGAGTACGATTAGTACACGTACAACAACAGGTACTACACATATATTTTTTAAAGAAATCTTGAAAAGTAGTATTTTTCATCTGAGACCACGGAATATTGCACAAAATGAGAAATTTTATAAGATCGAAATAAAATTCCTCTTCGGGCCGCTTAAACTTTCCCTGGTGTACTGCTCCTTCGATATGTCTTTTAACGTTTCCTTTATTTATGGTTTTCAAATGGCTTTCACATTTTGAACAGTATATTGTACCACTAGCGTGATCGTAAAGTAGTTCGGGATGACCGGATATCCATTTTTCTACAGTTTCAGCCTTGACGTTTGCCATATCTGAACTTTGTTTTAGAGATGGAACCTCGTATATATCACCTAAAACAAAGACATGAAAAAATTACATTTTATTTAGTTTATTTAGCTTACTCCGTTTGTTTTATTTTTCGTGGATCAAATTTAGTCATTGAAATTTCACCCTCTTCCTGTCAACCGATTGATCTAAAATTTGGTATTCGCCTTTGATTCTGGTGACAATACAATTATGTATATTCAATATTATTGTCAATCCAAAATGGCTGCCGCTACAAGATGGCGGACAACTTATTTTTTTGTTCAATCCCATCAATATGGGTATCAAATGAAAGGGCTTGTTACGTAGAATATTTTGTAGAGAAGTAGATAAGGCCTATAGTAATTTATTTTACCAATACATTGCAAGAGGACACAGGGCATTCAAATTATATACGGATTCCAGTAAAATGTCGGTTAATAGTGGAGTTAGCTGAATTGCGACTACATTACTAGAATATCATAATTTTGTTTCGCACTAAGCTCACTGGTTCATACTCTATTAAAGATTTAACAATATTAAGACTCATGGTATGTTCAGCAGGTTAAGCGAACAAACACAATACTAAAAATATTCTTATAGTACATCCAAACATGCTTTATACTCCTTGTAACTAGTAAAATATTACTTACCAAAGCTTGGTTTAAATATGTAGATCCAATTCAATAGTGAAAAATCTGAGTCCGTATATTCGAGCCAAATCGTGGTTTTAGAGCAGATTCCAGAAGTCAGTATGTACACAAGCCAGGGTCAAGTAACGTTTTCACAACACAGTAACAAACAAAGATGCGCACTCTACGAACCGAAGTAAACGGGTGAGCTACCTGGCATGTCGTCAGCGGGCGTACGCATTGTTCTGATAACCGGTTATTGTACCACCCATGATCCTTTGTTCTGATTGGTCGTTGGGTTTTGTCAAATCGTGACTGTGTGCCGTTAAAAAAAATATGAAGAATAATAAAGAATAATATTGCTCATTTTATTACAATTCCTACCTTTTTTTGAGGATGGCAAATCATCAAATGACTCCTTCCACTCTGGCAGAATAAAATTCCTACATAAGTGCCGGTTTTTTTTAAATAATCCTCCAATTCCGGAGGAATGTCCATATTAATATATACGTTTCGGATCAATGACCCCATTTCAATCTACCTACTCCGATCACTGTTAATAATAGTATCGGAGATTGCCTCTACAGTTTCAAATCGAAATTAAATTAACACAGATTGTTTACAACTTTTATCTACACGTATTTGAAAGTTTACGATATTTTTCAGCATTCATAGTCTATATCCCGCTTGTCTCGCCGGGCTATACACAGGGGAAGTACATAGTTGTGAACTGTGATATAATCCATAAAAAATAGTTTAATTTCAATGTACAAACATAAACGTTAGATTTTTTGAAGGAGTTTTATTATTATACTCTCCTGTTTGTAACTCAGTTGATCAGGAATCACATTAAACTGTTGAAAACAATGACGCAATGATTGTGATTGACTGCTTAACCTTACTATATGAGCAGTCGAGGACCCATTAATTAACCTATTTCCCTCAGTCAACAGATATGTACTAATAAATGGAAGGACCGTTACCACTGCGTAGTATACATTAAAAATATCTACTCAAACATTAATTGAGACGTTCCGTACGGACATGAAGAAAACGTGGCGATGATAATTAACTAGACTGTTAGGCGAATGTTTGTGGTTACGTTCTCTGGCATTTGAAATATTATGTCGACAGTAAATTGTGTCACCGATGCGAAACGAAAACAACCCACTCGAAATGGCGGCTTTCTAGAGGGCGGAATACTTGTTATGTTCCCATGGGGTGCACTAATGCCACGTTAAAGCCCGCTAAAGACATAATTGCCCTTATCCTACTATACAAATGATATTTGTTTAAGAACGATAATTTATAGCTTCGCCTTTTTGCTGGCTATTTTTTTTGCTAACAACCTCAGTCCTTCGTCCTTCATAAATATGTCATAATATATGTCTAACACAAATGTTTAGCGTCTATTCTGAATGCTTAATTCTGAAAATAAAACTTGTTAATATTCGTAATTTCGCATTATTACCTCATGATTATGTGTCAGTTACAAAAAAAAAACTATCCGCATATTTTTTAAATAGTTGTCTCAGAGAAATGCAGGCATAAAAATAGCGCAATGTCTGTATTGTAACAGTTACGTTAAGCTGTGTCACGTGTGGCATATGTTTTATGTCAATGTTCTATTTTATACTTTGACCTTGTCTTTTCCTTGCTCTTGAAATGTAACACTCGAAAGAAGATCTTGTTTGAGTAGTTGAATGAAACAGACTCAAATTATGTTGCGTTTTTAAAGCGTTCTTGGTCTAGTACACGTGCCTGGCACCAGACATTTACAAAATCCTTTGTATACATACATATTATATTACAATTTCTATTCAAATTCATGTTATGAATTCATGTTCGATTTGTGCTATTGTAATGAAACTAGATCTTTGAATATAACATTCTGTATCAACTTAATTATTCGATCATTAAATTGATTACGGTTAAAGTTTTATTGGTGTATTTGTTTAGATAATATTGAGCTCATTAGCCATAGTAAACTGAAAGCCAATTAAATCTGAAAGTTAAACAGTATAAAAGTTCAATATACACGGTCATGGTCAGGATAGATATGTCGGTTATACAACATGTGCCCCGCCATATGGCTTCTTTATCATATCTCTATCGCCTCCTCTTGAAAGAAAAGAAACGACGGACTGGGCTAAACAAAAATATCCGCTCACCCTCTACGCTTTTGTTTCAAAAACAGTACATTAATTATTTGATATCCATTCTTTATTACGTATATGAGTGTACATAAAACTTAATGATGATGGATTGGTTTGATATCAGAGTAATGTTTTCCTTATTCCTGATTACAATACAAATTGATGTGTGAGTGATGTTTTGAGATTATTGAACTGTACACATCACGAAGTGCATGCTGTCATCAGTGTTGTGTAAAATTTATGTGAGACTTTGTAGTGAGTAACAATCGCATTCTTGTAATGAACTGTGTTGAAATATGAAGCATCATGAAATTGGAACAGTTAGCTTCGCAGACAATGATTGCATTAATTAATAATATCGTTACATAAAGAGAGCTGGATCTCTATTGTTTTCTCTTACTTATTTTTGTAAAAGCTAGTTTCTTGATATATGTATTACCTCATTTGTTCCCTTTGATAAGTTTTAAATCTATAGTTAGTAGTGGTATAATTAATTTATACAGCAACCCGTAATTAACAGCTGAAAGGATGTGAAATCCTTCTTAATTAACCTATTAGTCGATTACGAAACCTGCTGTAAGATTTAAAATTATAATTAACTTAGTTTCATACATATTTCATCGTTTGTTATATAATTAGTTGAATTCCACTGAACTACTTGTCGTGTAAACAGGCTGTGTGAATACATTCACGACTTTATTACCATTGTTATTTTTAATCGAAGAACGGGTCAAAAGGGAAATTGTACTCGAATTACTATTTGTCTTGTCACAGTTAAACCTCCGTGAGACTCGCAATGTAGGTTCAGTTGCTTATTTTTTTTACTTACATTGACATTCCACACGTATTAAGACGCCGAACGTTTATTAAAATCATAATTGATATTCGTGAGCTCGCGTCATTGTTGTCGGCGCTCGGGGGTTTATTTGATTAGCGTTTCAAATCTCATCGCAGCTCGATGTCAACGATGCGGCGCCGATAAATTTTGTGGGAGCGTTGGCCGTCGGGCTTGTGTGTTCCCATACTAACTGTCTCATTAGATCCCTTTGCAAATGCTTTTTTACTCATATTCTTGTTTGACCCTCGCTCGTTCGTTATCGAAGTATAATGGCGACGGACATAGCGATTGTTTTATTTGTAGGAAGCTGTGGATGCTCGTATAATTAAAATGAATTCATCTCATATTAAAGTCGTTCAGAATGTGAAATTGTGAGTGCAAAGTCACACATAAATCATTACAGCTGCTGTTTCGTACGCTGTGTGTTTGTAATATATGTATGTTTTAATATGGCTTATGTACCTAATTGTAGTTTTAATTATATAATCATATATTTATATGAATAACAAAATAAAACGCTATAGTATCCACAGCAACTAAAGTGATTGGATAATTATATTCATTCATAATGGTATAGACCATAGTACCATGAACGATTTGGAATGAGCGACTGTTTAAATCGCTAATGTCTCTACGTTCTACTACAGTTTTTTGGCAATTCGCCAGATTTACAACCGGCCTTAATTTACACGCGGATTGTTGGGGCCTGTGCGAAACGAAAATCTTTGGAAGTCGCTCAGCGGCGGCTCTCGTGCCGTGTGCCGTGACCGCGGGCCGGAAATATGTACCCATTGTGTGCAGCTTCGTCTTTTTGTAATCCGCCTGCAACGCATTGGGGTGCTGCATCACCATGTTTTTATTACAGTTATCATTTGCGCTCACATTTTTATTCAAATACATTACATGGTGTCATGAAAATTTACAGTAGGCATTGTAAACCTCTTTATGGGAGTCGATGTTATCTCAATAACGGTTTCCAAGTAACACTGAAAACATCCGGTTGTCATGATAAAGCCCCTTTTTATGACTAACCAATGTAAATCCAACTAATATTTATCTGGATTTTATATTAATGTTCGTTTTTTTCTGTTTCAGGTAAGCATTGTTTTACATCACACGTCAAGGCGATGCGGTAAGAATTTTAACTAAAGCGGGGTCGAACTAAAATCTAATTGAACTGGAGGTATAAGGAATTTTGCCAAGGTAATGTTACTTTTCAAGTTTTTTTTTAAGTTAAAACTTCTTTAGTCGCTTTGAGCACTTTTTGGGTGAACAAAAATCATGAAACTCGCGTCATCGTCACCGAACGCATTCAAAATTCAAAAATAATAATCTAATAGCTCAACGATACAATTCACAAGTTACTTAGTTTTCACTTCTATCGGCAGCCCCCAAAGACGGTTTTTCCCTGTGTTTTCGTTGTTGGCCTCAGATCGCCTCTCCAACTTTACGCGGATTGTAAGTAAGCGCAGAAGGCTCCCAACCCGTTATAAAGTAAACTAGACAACGTTAATCCCCAAGGGCGAACTACCACGGACCTCGGCTTGGGCGTTATCGGCAACGTGGATCTAAGGTGATCCATGGGATTAACGTTAACGCGACGCGTATTCCAAACTCTGCGGCGAGGGCGGAACCCCGGACGACTTTGTATGGCTTCGCGAGCCGTATATGCTGTCTTGAGCGAGTGTGGTTCTATCAACTGGTTCGTCTTATATGTGCCTAGGTCTCCTAACTTTCGATATCCTAGATGGAGTGTAATTTATCGCCACAACCACTAGCGGGTTGGGGTGTGTCTGAACCGGTAGCTCTAGATCTATGTGTAGATCTTCGTTGCGCACAAACCACGGTGCTCCCGTAGCTTTGAGCATGAATCTGTTTTGTGGTGTTGGTAGCCTATGGATCCTGTTTGGCTTAACGTGTGCGAATACTACACTAGCGTACGTCATGAGGGGTCTAACACATGCTGTATACAGCCTAACCTTGTGCCTAAGTGATAATTAAGACCGACTGTTAATCTGAGAATGGAGTCGACCTTAACAAAGGCGGCCCGGTTACGAACCATCCTTAGGTGAGGTCGGAAAGAGACTCGATTATCAAGGGTGACACCTAGCTACTTAGTTTCTCTAGCCTATGAGATAGCGGAGCCAAACATCCTTGTTTGTGGGGTCGCACCTGGAGGGTACAGGCGAGATGGTCTCCTGTGAAACAACATACTTTTCACGTGTGACGACTGTCGCTTAAATATCGAAGCGAATAGTGTGGTCTGTGTGTGTTAAGAATGCGATGGTGGCGACTCGATTTGAGGTCGTGTGGGTCAGCACATCTTACGGATAAAATTACAGCAGACTGCAACTCGTAATAAAGAACATCGTTTGAACACCTTCCTTGGAAGTGTGTGTCTACCATTTAGTGCCACGCGATGCTTCTTAAAGTACCTACTTTATTAGGATATCTTATTCAGCTGAATTTGAAATCATTATAAATTATTATGTACATAATAATATAAATAGTTTTAATAATTCAAATATTAATAAAAACATTAACAATATAAACCACTCGTAATTCCAAATAAAGTAGGATTAATTTAAATAATCAAACATTCGTGTAACCATAATTTGGACAGTGCAAGAAATTTATATAAGTAATGAAGAAATATATTCACATAGTTCCTTTCGCTTATTGGTCACATTTCTCAGAAGAACTAAATTAATTCCAATAGCGTGTTCCGCCTGACTCACCATAATACTCGTCTAATTTTGTATGCACATTAATGATGTAAAAACCTAAGTACCTACGTGCACAACTTGTTAGGCAAAGTTCGCCATGTAGGTACTTTAAGCATGTTGTATGCTAAAAAGTCCGAGGTTTTCCGGTTTTGTGGATAATTAGCAACTCTTGCCGTGTGTGAATAAATAAATGTTTGTCTTTATTTCGCGTAGTATGTTAAAATTGAACACATTTACGTTAAACAGGTATACGTGCCTAAGAGAAGGGAATGTGTAGTTTATAAAAATATTATGATACTAGCCTCCGCATTGAAAGGTTTCGGAACCGTGATCAAGATTATCGTTCCAGTTTTCGTGGGAATTCAGTAGAAAGAACAAAAAGGCAAAGGTCAAAGTACTTTTACCATTGCGCGTGTAAGCAATGAATCATTAAATATTATTACACTTACTTTTAAAACATGGGAAACACTCTCTACGGCTTATAACATAAAGCTACGTGTACTAAACCCTTTATTCAGACCAGTGTCACAATAAGGAATCGACATAAGGCCCCTAATTAGGTTTATCAGACGAAGGCACGCAGGTAAATATATAATATCCATAATTTGGCAGAGCATATACTGTGGTATTGAATTTTTGCTTTTAATCTCAGTACCGTTTTAAAAGGATCACAGTTTTTGCATAATTGCCATTGATTAGTGATGGAAGTAAATCGTTTATAACACACACGGTTCGTTAAAAATATATTTATTTCCAATACGAGCACCATTCTTGGCAAAGTAGAGCTTTGGACTGAATTTTCCTATAATATCACAGTCGAGATCAATTTAATCTCTTATATGCATACGAATCAGACGAATACCCATTCTATTTTAATGATTTATTATTCCTGTCTATGGAATGTATGTAGGTACATAATGTACGTGAGAAACTTTGTGGTTTAGCGAAATAAATGACAAACAGTACTTTACTACGTAGGCTGTCAATATTACTGCGCAAAGGAGCCCGACCACCTTGTATGGGACCCTGACCTGGGCGTGAACAATGTTATATTGTAATAACAATATTAATTTTCAGTAGCCTAAACTAAGTAGAAAACATTATTTTATGAAGTTTAGTATCAAGTTCGTTAAATAATAAAATAAAACATAAAATAGCAAATACAAAATCATGTCCATAAAATGGGTATTTCACTAACTCGATTAGTATCACCTATTATTTCGGCAACTGGACACGCGAAGATTTTTACGCGTGTCCACATAGTGAAATGTAAATTAAATCACTTTTATGTTTTCGCCAACTGGACTCACCCAGATTTTTGCAAAGAAAAGAGTACAGCCAGGTTAATAATCGCCTCTTTCATTAATTTACTCAACGAGGCGATTTCATGAAAATACTGCCTTACTTTTTTGTTGGAAAACTTAATAGTTTCTATTTAAGACAAATTTTGAAATAAATCATATATATATCAATTAAATAATGTGATAGATTTTGTGTTACAGTCATCATCGGCCACATAATCGCCTTGATTGTCCACGTTCAAGCCGAATATGGACGGTCTCCTTTATTCTATTAATGACTGGGGAGTAAAACGTTCTGAGCATGTGCCCACTCTGCCTTTGTCCGGGCGTGGCAGGGCCGCGGGGTATGAACTTATTCCGAGTTATTCCCTGCTATTGTATTTTAAAACCATTGATAAAACATTTACGGTTTAATTTGTTGTTGAACTGAAATATAATTAAAATTAAGGAAAACACAACCTTAAATGGATAAAATCCATTTAAAAGCATTTCGGTATTATTTCTGTATTTCTTCGAGTCTATTTATTTGTTGTAGCAGCGATGATGGTAAATACAATCTGTTGTACTCGTATGTGCATTGCACCGAATATTGTATTGTAACTCTCGCGTATGCTAATTAGATGTGACATGTTATTCACTTCACCGGCCGCACCTGAAGGTCAGCGATCACATTCAACCGATGTCGTGTGCGTTAGAGAATTCTTTACCGATTACTACATCAGCTAAACAAACAGCCATATTGTTACTAGGAAATAATAAAGTTAGATGCAATTCTCATTCCTCAGATGGCCATATTATATAGACAGAACAAATCACGTAAGCGATGATTACATCATTGCAGAATTCTTAATAAAAGTGTTATTTTGTTATTGTCCGAAGTATATAATATGATGTGGCACTTCATGAAGGTATAATATAATATAGATTATGGTCTCAGCCAAGCAAAGTTTTGATAATTTTCCCTACGACACGCGACAATGAGACTTTGAAATATCTTATATTAATTACATTATTCTGAATATAGTAAAGGAATTAAAATTGCTGATTTAAATTGTCGTAAAATTATCATACAATAACAATTACATGTTACACAACTGACGTAAAAAATTAGCAACGTTGGCGTTAACTGGAGCGGTGAGTGCATATGCATTATTTGTATGAATAATATACACTATAAACTATTTTAAAACAAGTTATAAAACTAGCTATAATATTATTTAGCGATAAAAGACAACGTAAAGTAGTACGATTACAATTTAAATTTTAGTATCGCTGACTGTACATTTGTTATTAAATCAGTGCGATAGTCACGAAAAAGTAAAGTATCGTTTATAGATATCGTGTTAATAGTAAATTACTAGTAATTAATTACTTTCACCACGCTAATACTCATGAGGTATTTACTGCTACAAAACTTGAAAAAAAGAATTAGTATCGTGTTTAAATTAGGTTATTTTTAGCAAGCTGTTAGGAAATTGGTAATTAAAAATAAACGTTAATGTAGGTACATCACTTATTGTTTGCCATAGTATCCTTGAAAGTATTTTAGAGAAGTTTAAGTTCATCCTCCTTTCACGCTGCCTCGTTCAGCATGTTTCAATAATGTTCTTGGCCTAGTTTGCGAAAGATTTGTTATGAATATATTCATGACTGTAATTTATATTAATGCATTGATAGATAACTATTGAGAGGACAACCGAATTACAGTTAGAACTGTTTAACTATGGCAGTATGTAATAGAATAAGATTAAATTTAAAACTACATCGCATAAGAAAGAGAAAGTTCAAGTATGTGCTCTTTTGCAAAGATCATAGTTCATTTAAAAATGGTAACTCGGATCTCCAATAATAGTTAGGCTCCCAGACAAAATTGCGACGGCAAATATCAGTGGGGCACTCACTAAAACTACGAAAATGTTCTTCTCTAGAGGTGGTAAATCGTAAGCCAACTTCTATGTAACTTTAATAATCTCCGTATTATGACTAAGCTTTAAACGGGCTTAATAAAAACGACATTTCGTAGAAAGTAATTGCGAGTCGAAGCGCCCTGTAATTCTCTTTGATATCTGAAGTTGATGTAAAGCCCTATGATTAAAAATAATTATTTTATTTTATTGAAAATATTCTCGTTGACGGCGCCTATGATGTGGTATAGTTGTGAGTCATCGATTGCGGTTTATTATTAATGAATGCATAGTATAAAGTTCCATAACTCCCATACGGCGTCGCGTCGCGTGAGGGTGATATAGATTACGAAAGGTAATACTTATAGGCAACTTTATGAAATTTACGATACAACTACGTATTTTTATCTCAGTGTATAAAAACTAGAATTTAATATATTATACTCTATTAGATGGAACGAAATGTAATCATAATCAAAGACCTGAAAAATATCGAAAAAATAACATCGCATGGGTGTTTTTGTGGCGAACGCTGGCAATTCCGATGAATAACATAAATCAGAAAGTTGAGTGTGATTAATGATTATTTTAAAATTCAGACAAACTAGTTATTTTAATTTACAGCGAATAGAGGTATAGAAATCTTAGCATAGAAGAATAGAAAGGAAAAATTATAAATACAAACACACACTGAATAGTCAACAGGGCTGTAGGTATACAAAATTACTATGACTCCAAAGATGTTGATGTCAATTGAACTTTTTAATAAGTATTCCTTGAACTATGTCGTCACTACCTATCATCTGATTTGTTGTTGAAGTAGGTTTCCTTCAATTCGTTATGGCTTATGAATTCTGCTTTCAATGTGTTCGTAGTTTTAACCCTGAGCGTGAATTGAATCAATTCATTATCAATGAAATATTAACAGAAAAACGGTACGGTACTTCTCCCGATCCGCTACTCACGGGTCTATTTAGCCGATTAAACTTAAGTTGGGTAGCGCAGATTGGTGCGTGAATTGGTAATATAGGTTTGAGAGCTTGAACATGACGGGCATTTGGGATACGTTTTAACAGTTTGTACTTTAAAGGGAGCTATATAAACGGTGCAAAGAATTTTGAGAACGCTAGGACTATAAAAACGCAGTTCCTTTGATTCTGTGACAGCCATTGTAGCAGTACTACGCCTGCATTTAACAGGTTCATTGCCGATGTCCAAGCTAGCCGAATCAAAAATGTTCACCCGGGATCCAACTATGTTTGTGTGTTTATGTACTTTTTTAGTGCTTTCGTATATTTTAGGTTGATAATATCCGCACGGAGTTAGCGGCACCGTTTTGAAATAACCGTCCGACTCCGCGCGGAGTTTTCGGCAGTGAACCTGTGACAACTGCATAATTTGTTGGTGCGGTTGGGAACACTGCCAGGAACTGTTCACATTTTGTTTTGAGGCGATTCACCTCGGCAGCGTGCAGTTAAAACCGGTCCATTCTAATGCGGCATAGTAAATAACATCTAATAATTATGTTTGGGACATTAAAATCTCATTAGCGGAACTTATGGCTATAACTCCACTAATCATATTGTGTAACTAATGATAATAGCTGAATAATGTGATTAAAGTTAAGTAATAAGTAAAAAGGGGCTAAAAGTACGTAGGGATAAGACTCTAATTTGTTTAACTTTGAGGCTGTGTATGTATTCTCTTCGGGGGATTATCTTAATTCTATTCATCGTTGTTAAGGTTGCATTACTAATAAATTATATTGGAACTTGCTCGCGCCCTTATAATGTATTCCATATTATTTATAGCTCTGCATACATTAGCCAACCCATTAGCCAATGGGTCGCGTTGTTAGGGCTAAGTATTGACCTAAAAGCTATTGTTACGATTAGGTATTTTTAAAAAGTTGACACGACATCGTTTTTTAATTGTCTATTAGTCTTCTCTCTTCAATTAAATAATCAGATGGTGAAAGAGAATCTATAAATATTTGTTTGCAATTAGTCTAATTTATCGTATAAATTAGACTAATTGCAAACCTTCATAATACAAATTATTTAATTCATTGATTCAAAATGTCTCTTAAAAACTTTTGAGTGTGCTAGAGCCCAATTTAAAATTAATTATGTGGCGTACTGTTCGTAAATATTTTTATAGGAGCACCCATTAATAAAGATAATATTTTAGTGAGGACGCGGAAGGAGAGTTTGTAAACACATCGACGCCCAGCCCCTGCAGCAATTCGCTTCTCGAGGGTACAGAGGAACCATTTTGTTTGTTTGTTCACGTGAGTCACGGGGCGCCGCGTGTTACTAGCCCCTAGCGAACCTAATGCTGCTTAAGGTGAACTTTAGCATTGCTACCACGCTACCACTTGCGATTAATTACCTACATGCTCCTACAAGCCTTTGAGAACAACATGCTATTTCAACATGAAACATTATAGTGCTACATGGCTTAGTGTCGCAAAACGCAAAATTAAAACCAGTTTCACTAACAGATTAACACGTAATACAATATTATATTTTTTAAGACGTTCCTTGCGCCAAGTCCTTCCACTTTACCCAGCCTTACAATAATTGAAACAACGTACACAAAAACACTTAGTATTAAAACACACTTAGTATTAAAACAGCTTTCAAACAATTAGTCATTCAATACTGATTTAAAATCAAAAGATAATATAGCTGCGATCTTACCCACAACATCAGAGTCAAAGAGTGTCGGGAAAGTGAATTAATAGGGGAAAGTCTCTAAGGACTTGCGTGCTCACTTTCGTTACGTGCTGCCAATGTCGCATGAACCATCCAAACTTTACCTGACAGATTATACGTCAATATACAGTCGGTTCTTGAAGATTAGGAACACTTAATTAAATAACAGGGTCTTCCAAATGCGTAAGCGATTGATGGATGGTATGACGTGTTGCGAATAGACCTTTGCAGTTGGAATTACATGATTGCTCGCTGCATCGTTACTTGATGTAGATTTATAGTCCACTCTCAATAGATTTCATGAAGATGATTGCACAAATAATACAATTGAAACCGTTTGCGAAGAAGTGATTTTGTGTGACTAATACATGGACGCTCTTGCCAGTCGTTTATTCGTTTTCCTTGTTGTCGCCAAACATTGAATACGGTATTATTGAATATTAATTATTTATTGCTCATCCCTAAATGTTTCAATTGCTTTTCAGGTATGGTTTCGGCTTAGACTAATGTTGTTTATTGTGCACGAGTGAATTGGCAGCAATAGCCATGAAGTATACGCTTATAAACGATTTGAATGTTCCTAAAAGCTTTCACAACTTTCAGATTTTATTTTGGTTAGAGGTTTCTATTTTTTAATCAAATGTATTTAAATATAACACACCGTATTTGAAACCATACTGTTTTACTAATTTATTTGTTTGTAATATGAAGAACTATTCACATATGCGTTTCTTATTTGTGGAGAAATATTTTTAACTTGGGAGCAATTAGTCACATGTGGTGCGTAAGGTTATTCACGTCACATTTGACATACGTCATACAATTCATATAATTCCGTTTAAAATAGAACTTGTATATAAATACATTTTATTGACTCAGTAAACCATCTTAGTAGCAAACATTGGGTCAAATATCAATTGCTGCTCCACTTTGACCTTTCAATTCGGCTCTTTGATCAATGTGGACCCTTTTTTAACGACTTTCATTGATCGTTTCTTTGTTAAATTGTGTTTCAATCAGTGGACATTGAGCTTTCAAAAGACGAACTAAATATTCGATTTTCAAGATCACTCGAGATTAATTTGTTTCGTTTCGCCGTTCTAACTAGTGGATAAAGAACAAATTAACATTTAAAATGCAAAATACCGTTCGACACGGTTATTGAGGAACCGTGCCGTGATGTCGTTTTTGATCGTAACATTATTAGATGCTTAAAATGATAGAAAGTTTTTCTGTGACTAAATAATTGTTATATAATACACTGGGGTCACACTTTTACTCCACAGTTCAATTGTTTATAATAACGGATATAGCGCAGTCGGGCGTTACGAAAAAATATATATTTATATCTTCATGTAACAACTGTGATGATATTATGTAACCTTATATTTAGAAAATGTCTTCAAATGTGTTCGTATTACTGTATAAAATAATATCGGTATTACTGTTCATGAAATAACCGTTCTAAGAAAAATATGCGTAGAACGTGTTGTTGTATAAACATCAATAACATATAATATTTTAATTGCCGTGCAATCCGTCTTTATATTGTCAATTAGTAAATGTTAGATATATTTTGGAAACTGAAGCCTGTCTGAAACAAACTCTCATATTTGTTTACTTTTAGGATTGGCTGGTTAGCGATGCAAGATGTTTAATATTTATTTCACGTCAAAACAATTTATCATTTCAGGTTTGACTCATAGCATTTACAATGAAACGTAAACGCACATACGGGACTGTCTCTACATGAAAATATTTATTTAAAGTCAAACCACGTGTTGTCGCTATTTTCTTCACAATTGCTGCAACACCAGGGTATTCGTGTCTCCAGCTATTTATACAACACGAGACTTAATCGCCATCCATTACGGGCTCAGCTCACATCGCATCCAAATGATCCGACGCAGTAACAAATCACCACGATCACGATGTTATGTGGAAATTACGACACAATAACGATCCGCAAATGCTTCCACATTTAGAAAACTTTCAACCAACAAAGATAGCAGATAGCGAGTCCTGAAATAGGAAGACGTCAATTCAATGCGTCTGGAGTCCTTGTGAAGTAATAAAGCTTTTGATCGAATGCTTGTACGTAATTAGGCTTACTGAGATTTTGATTCTACTTGTTTAATAGATTGGTCATCTCTGTAGGGTATTGATAATTCGTACTTATTCTATTTCTAGGAATGTGAGAAGACATAATATTCATTTTGCTGCAATCCTTTTCAGTTTAAAACTAACAGAAGTTCTCTCGGATTCATTTATTTAACCGACAAGTGTTAGTGTGTGTGAGAGTACAAGCGTAATTTACGAATTTCCGCAGCATTCATTTACTAATACTTTACTGGTGAAAGGTTCCTAACACCTACAGCAAAAGCAAATTAGATGTTATTTCGGACGGATATATTCGATAAACAGTCAAAATAGATATGGAAGTTGAAAAATACAGAATACGATTAATACCTGATTGCCTCGATGTGTCGGTTCTTTATACTGTGTCTAGTTTATTTGAATGTCCGTCTACTTTGAAATCAACATGTTCATGCTAAACGATTTGTAACGGATCATTTGACTGCGATTGTTGTCTGTACATCCACGCAGCAAACAAGATGGATTATTCGACTGATTCGATTTGATGCATTGCTTATACTTAAAGCCCGAGTTGCACGTATTTTCTTGCAGCGTCAATTCCATCTTTAGTGATATAAGTTACTTGTTAAATATGAATGAATTTGTTTGTTGTTGTAAAACGTAAAAACGGGTATATTCAATTTATACGTAGGAAAGACCTAAGGGTAACCCGTCTACATTATTTCCTTTCATGGTTTCGATTGAACACGTAATGTTCAAATTCAAATGAGTAATGTGAAATGAATGACTAAAATGCGACATGCGACTACCATTTTTACTATTATAATACGGTATTAAAAGAAGAAACTAATATGATTCCGTGTCAAACATACATTTTAATAATAGTTTTCTTCGATAAACAGAGATTAGACAAAGCTATAAAGTTCACTTTTACTCTTGAGGCTTTTCGTTCGAAAGGCAGCTTTAGTTCATCCGGCTTTTTCCTACTCATAGGAATTCAGTCACCTGCTACATTTGCAAAAACCCGTCTAGACGGCATTAACGACGAACGAGTACGAGAGTGCGAGACTACACTCATCGAATGAGAACGATAAACGAGATTCAACTTATTGTCAATCTCGTTACTTCTCTTGTTACAAATTCTCCAACTTAAGGCAGGGGACTTAATGAGCTTTACCTGAGTGTAGCTTCGTCTGGAGCAGGTGACTTTTGTTTGGGACAGCAATACTAATTTATTCTTGTTGTTAGTTTAGGAATTCACTAAGTCTTACCAAGGTAATGTAAATTGCAGCTCTACGAACAGCGACCTAAGAATTGTTTACCTCATTCCGCTACAATCTCAGGTTCAATACGCCCTGTAACTTATCATGCGTATTTTGACCCGGTTTAATGTATATTTTAACATGTTAAATTAAAAGCTATTATTTTCGTTGCGTCTCTATATAGTTAGGTACTAATGAGATATTATACATATTTTACATTATTGCTCAAGTGAAATCAAGTAATTAAATTCGTCTAGTGACCATAAATCCCATTATTATTCTTACTGGCGCTGTGTTACAGGTGAAGGAAACAATAGCCAATTATCAAATCATGTCGTAAAATGTGATGTGTACTTAAGTATCAAATTAGTCTGTAAACCATTAGTTGATTAAGGATGGTAACAGTAGACAGGTACCCGTCGGGCATAAAGGCTGAACCGTACAGTAAAGTTTATTTGTTGGAATTTTAGTCCCTATGTGCTTGTTTCATCGTCTAGACAAGGAAGGCCAGTATCATGTCTCTTAGGGGAATAGGTAGCGGACCGCAAATAATGTTAGCGCAGCCAGACCGTGGCGACGAACGTGCCCATTGTGAGCTTGTTTGAGCTTCTATTAAGGCTTATTCACAAGTTCTATAATTGTGACTAGACGCCTCCTACCGCTAGATGTGTCTCTATTGATTTTTTTTGGTATTGGTAAATGTTAGGAATATCCAGTTTCAGATTCGATTTTGTACATGCCTGTTTAGAAGCCACAATTTTGTTTAGTTAATTTGATCAAACCGGAAATTATAAAAAGTTTACTGACTAGGAGAGGCATTGTATAACTTCAATTGGTTACCTACGTGATTCAGCTTGTAACTGAAACCGCTTTATAACGAATACACGTGTATGTTTACGGTTACCATTCAAAAATACTTCTCTCAAGACCTTGTATTGTTTTATTTATTATATGCACGTTGTTCATGTCGATGGCTCATCAAATATTATGGATTGAAATTCCTCAGTCGCAGAAGTGCATGCAGACTATATTAATACAAGGTCGTCGAGAACAAAGTATGCACGACATTCTAAATTGCATGCTCACGAAAAGCAATTCTCAGAAAGGTACAGGGTTGTACGTAAAGTCCACAATGAAAGAGCAATGCGAACGCAAAGAAGTAACGAAACTAGCTACTTACTTTCGGTCATTGTTCCCAGCTCGTTGGTCTTTGTGATTTCAACGTGGCTAACGTTTGTTTGGTACCGTCGTGGTAATAAGTAGCTAGTTATTATTCCTCCGCATTTTGTAATTAATCTTTCTGCGAGCTCATCAGATAATTAATCCTGCAGTCTTTTTACAGAGATATTTATATGAAAGTTCTTTTACAATTTACTTCGGATAATCATTACTCATTAATGACTACAGATGCTTCTTAGTTAAGTTCGTCTTTTAGTTTTATCAGATAAAAGGCAACTTGAGTAAATGTCCGAACATTTAACCGATGAAGCTGATAAAACACAGACGCTTACACGAAATCGGAGGCTTCATTATCTTCTAAGTCTGGCTGTGACGTTTATGTGTTAGATAACTTAGGTCGACTACAACTAAGTAGTGCTAAGAGAAATTGGGTTCATAATAGGAGAAAGGCGTCTAGCTCCGATGTGTTTATCAGTAAATTGTAGTCACACATGAGTTGAACAAAACAAGAAAGTAATCAGGAAGGCACTGAGGAAAATATTCCGTTAAGTTACAAAAGTCGTGAGGATAATGACGCGTGTAATATATAGATTACGTCAGAAGGCCTTTTGTTGTGTCTGTGATCCGAGTCGGATCGTATTCTGAATCTAACACCGATAGCGGCTGCAGAATGCGCCTTGCCGCGACTTGCGGTTCGCCTTGTGGTCGCCGGTCGCCACTCGCCACTGACACCAAACCGTTTATTTAATACACGATCAGCGATAGGAATGCCGCTGGAATTAAAAGTTTCCTAGTAGTTGTCGTAAACGACCTCAATATGGAAGTAATGCGAATGTGTTTATTTTGGCAATAGAAGTGTATGTTATATTTATTACCTCTGTATAATGAAATATAATTATTCATAGCTGTGATCGTAAGCTTGCGAAGGACTATACTTCTGTCAAACAAATGATGCCATAATAGTTTAACGCCATAAACTGTACTTTATTGTTGCATATAAATATAGTTTGTTTGCTGCATACCATGTACGAAACAAAGAATACTGCGCCGCGGGATAACATAATTGGCTTGTAAATAAAATTTCTAATAATACTATTTTGATTGTTACAGCAACTCAAAGATGAGCTCGGTGAAGTGGTCGCGGAGCTGGAGGCTCTGGATGGGCAGGAGGAGTGTAAGCAAAACAGTAAAGCCAAGCAGATGAGTATAGGCAGAAAAAAGTTTAACATGGATCCGAAGAAAGGTGAGCAAAAACTCAAATAGAGACCATGACCAACCCGTTTTATTAAGGGCCGTGATACTTGCTCTGTGTATCGTACAAAAAGTAGCAGAATAGCCTTTCGTTTCAATTACTGGTATGGAGAAAGTGTGGTCGTAGGGAATTTCTTTATGTATATGATGACACGTATTTATTTTTCTGAGATAAATCGATCACATCGGGACGAGTTTTCCTATTTCACTTGATATGTGTGAAGTATGTAGTTTAGAGAGCGTGGATTAAATGTACCGCTCTTTGAGGAATTTTATACAATCTGACGACAAATTCCAACGACGCGGCTAAATGGTTTTGTTTAAAAGCATTTTAAATTAATGTTGTACACATTATCTGCCTGAAAAAAATATAGGCTGTTCCAAATAATATAGATGTTGCCTAGACGAGATTTTAAAATAAAATAAGCAAGATAAATATATTCAGATTCAGTTGTAGACTATGTTGTCGTAGAACACTTATCGGTCCAGACGCTTTTATTGTGTTGGCAGTGGCATTTTATATGGTAGACATGCCTTATGTTTTTGGCTAACCATCAAGGTTTCGATATTGTTCATGTCGAGTACTTAAATTTCATTTCAAGAGAGCATACATGTTATTATTAGGCGTTTGAGTTTAACCAATTGCAAGACTCGGTGGCAATATATAAATCGATCCAATTAATTATTTCTTATGTGACGGTTTTCATAAAACAATGGTATAAAAGAAGTAGAATTCTCAGTACAATGGTATATGAAGCGGCAGGTGCATCGTTCCCACGGGTGGTCAAACTACCTATTCTGCAAATTGTTCTATTCCTGCACCTTACACCTGTCCAACGGACTTAAATGTTTTATAGCATAATATCGTAAATTAGACAAATGTGAGGCCGACATATTATATTAATCAATTTGTTTTGAATTAAAGGTTCATGTATGATAGTTTTCGACTGAGCCTCATTATTGACTGTTTATGAACTCTTATTGAAAGTAATAAACAGAAAAGTAACGTATTTAGATGAATATTTTTAATTTGATTGTTGAACTTTTTTAAGGCGCATGCTGCTTGAGACATGAAACGGAATATTATGGCTGCCTCACGGCAGCACCCCTTCTCTGCCTGACGTCATCAAACGCTATTGATATCTGACTATTTTAATAGCTTCATTATAGTGATATATTAGATTTTACGAAGTATCATTTATGTTTCAGTCGGTCGTCGTAGAAGTATAATATTACAAAAAGTATAAGACCTTGATTCCGCATGTAATTATGGCAAGGTGAACGTATGTTTAGAAATCACATTTACAAACAAGATCCTTTTAAAATTAGCTTGATTTTTGTTGTAATGTTAATGTTAATGTTCTTGTGTTAATGTTTCTTGTATAAAAATGGAGATGTTTTAACACGAATTTATGTGACGGCTCAATGCGTTTATGTCATACTGAAACAGTTTATATCCAAGATATGTTATTACATTAGATGCAATCGCTAACCGTAATCTCCATCCTGTAATTATCTTCAATACATGGACTTGATATAGGTTATTTTTCTGCAAGTAACGGTACAAATTACTGGATCAAGTATGCTTTTGCTATGGTAATAAATCATCTTCCCGCATGAGTGTAGTCTGTCGAGTTTTCCATTATTCCCTATAGAAGATTTACTTAATTTAAAAATGGAGTATAATTCAATAACATTACTTGTATAAATTTCACATTTAGGTTTATAACGCAAAAATATTTTCTTCTTTTCGTAGTTTGGCACCCGGTCTGTCCGAGTTAATTAGGTTATGTTGACAGTAACAACTAGCTCGCCGAGAGGCTGTACAAATACAAGGCACTGGGTCTTCTGAATACATGCTCCAAGCTCGACTGAAGCTCAAGCACTCCTATTCTCGAGAGGAGACTTTACATGTAGTCGGATGCGGCCCGTGTTTGTACGACTTCCTAATGATGTCTTTTAAAGAGGAATACGCATATGTCTCTGCATTATGATTACAAACCAAAACAAAAATTAACTATTCAACGTTAGTTTACTTGGTCTAGAAAATTTACAGGAGAGACTAGTTACGCTAACTGTTGTTATTTATTAGATAGACGTAACTACTAAGTTACGTAAATAACGTTACGTTGCGATAGTAATAAAAGGATTTATATGTACCTACTAAGGTACATATAAATCCTTTTATTGCTATCGCAAACAATGCTAAATAATACAACGGATAGTTATTGATGGAAAATTGCATAAGTTTATGTAAATATTTATCGTTTCTTTGTTGGTCTGGTTGCTATAATCAACGAAATCGGCAATGAGGTCAGACGGATTGTAAATAAATCACACTTCAAAGATGTAGTCGAATTAATAAACGTTTCAAAAAAATATATAATTGTAAGTCCCTAATAATAAATCAAAAGTCGGAGCCAAACAAATAAATTTTAGTCGTGTAGGCGCCCAATGTGTTTTTCTGGCCAGACTGCTCGTCTCTCCTATTCAGGTAGTAGGTAAGTCAATAATGGTAGTGATTTATATGAGTACTGAGCGAATTTTCTTTTATTTTAAATCCTTTCGTCCATTATGTGAGCTGCAGCTTACAATAAGATTTAAATAATTAAATTGTAATTTGTGCGCGGCTTTACGTGGCAGCATAATTTCTACGCTGTAAGCTGGCTTCTTTATAGGATTAGTCGTGGTGGATTATGGCGTCGACATTACGGTAAAGGGTAATTGTTCTTGTGAAATAATAAATACGGTAGCTGCTTATGAACATCTATAGTGATTATTCTATAGAAGCATAAAAAACAGAATACAGTAGACAATAGAAAAGTCAATCGATAAGTATCACACAAGTAGTCATCATCGTTTAACGGAACGACTGAATGCGGAATACTATTGCAGTCTTTATTGAAGCATTCGTTGCAGCAAAATATATTGTGTAATATTACCCAATATTAGAGCTACCAACAATCCATAACAAAGTGTTATTAGATTTTGTGTAATTATGGCGTTACGTAGCTAACTACATTTATTTTGTGAAACAATGACAAGCGTTGAAAAGTTGTTCAATTATTCGATCTAGTTACAGATTTAAGAATATTAAGTAGAACATACCACCAATATTGCGTCAAGTGCAGTCTAAACAATTATTATTGACGTGGAATAATTATTTTGTATTGATGAGGACACTAATAACCGTAAATGAAGAACGGTGTTGACGAGACCATATTAAATATTTGTGTCAACGTGAAGCAACATATCACGCGTGATTGTCCTCAGTTGTATTGTATAACTTGAACCTTATTTTATGCCTGCATAATGAGCATGCATACATAATTCAAATTACGTAAATGTGACTCCTATGGTTTCCTTCCATCGGGAAATTCAATGTTCCTTCATTGTTTTGGCCGCTAAGGTTTTGCGTTTTGTTCCTTAAACAGTTTTCTATATTTATTTAATATATGGACGGTAAGACGATCACCAGCCATCTGTAAAACTAAACGTCGTGACTGACGTGCATGTGTTTATATTATAATAAATCACGATGCTTATCTCCATTATTGCTTGCTGCCTTGGTACTTTATATCTACGTGTAACGTATCAATTTGTCTATCCGTGTCATTAAGAGCAATCTTTTTACCATCTACAACTCAAATCTTAAATTATGGATGGTATAAAAATCAACATATTAAAGTTTCGCTGATAAATGAAGATAAATTTAGCGACCTTATTTTTTGCAATTAACCTAACATTATTTTTTTAATCTTTCCTATAGTAGACATCACATTTATCATAATATGAAGTTAGTTATCTTTTTGCCTTTATATCAACATCCCTTGTCCCTTTTAAAAACATTAAATGGTTCTGAGATAAAATGCACAACCCGTATTTTATTTTAGAAGATGGCGTCGCCATCGTTAACAAGCTTGTTATTGCTGCAAACGTGACGCCATTGCTTCGCTTCTCTCGCTCACTTAGCACCAACGATCCGTCATGCTGCTATCGGCAATTTTGCATGCCGGGCGATGGTAGCCGCACTTGACATCCAGATTTATAAAACTTTAAGTGCATACTCACTATACCTCGCATGCGATACGAAAGATAAATCGCACATATTTATCTTACAGATAAGTGCTACTTACTGAAAAATATTTATCATTCTTATTTTAAAGAAAATAACTTCTTTTAATGATATCGTTGCGTGTAAACCACTGTAATCTAAGAAATTGAGTGAAAACGTCAAACTCTTTACAAAAATAATAACGTTATTTTTGCTAAAAACTTTTGGGCTCATTCACAAGTGAAGTCTGAAACTGACGACCCACGCAGATTACCCTTGTTCGAGTCACGGCTCAGTGTGGGGGCGGATGGCGTCATCAAAAGACGTAGTCGTGAAGGATTTTGTACGCGTTTTCACTGTGAGGATGACGTCATTTATTCGTTTTGTATGTAACGACTTACGTGGAACGGAAGTAATGTTAACTTATCTTTCAAAACACTGACAGTTTACTTATCAAAAGTCGAATGATTGGGCATAGATAACAAAATATCGGAAGTCTCGTGGGACGTCATCTATTAAAGGTGATGATTCCACTTTGTCTGCCAGCGCCGTGAATAAAGTTAAGTTTATTCTGAATGATGTCGTAAAGTCTATGTTCTGTGAATCGTTTATCTGGTTATTCCTCGTTTAATACATTTTATATATTAGATAATCTTGCCTACTCAACCAACATAGAATGAAGCGGCTCTTTATTAAATCCTGTATATATGGCTAATAATATTTACCTACTAATTGTGAAAACATTATATAATTATGTTAGGTCAAACTATTAAACCGCACAATGTAGATATTTTGCTGTATATCAATAGCAACTTTATATTTCCTTATGGTACAAAACCCATTTTTATTCGTCTGGAAATGTACACAGCTATTTATACTTCTCCGGTATGAATTCCTAGTTTTGTATTGAGAGGTCGCCATGTAGCATTCGTATACTTGGCATTGTTCGAATGGAACTTGCATTCCATTGCTCCTACGACTGCAGCTCGAAATGGGTGCAGGCTCGGTCACCGTTCGCTTTCACGATAACATGCATATCACAACAGAGAATTACTCGTCTTAACTATCAGACGTTACCTGCTCACATTTTTGAATTTATTTTCTTTAATGTGCAATTTGTATTCTACAAATGGAGGACATTTCTACACTTATATATGTATATTGAGGAAGGCAATTCGTACTTTGTACGAACGTATATTCTTTTCTAGATATCGATTCGAAATTCACGTTTTATGTACATATATCTGTAACAAAGACGCGCCCACTCAAGGTTCTACGATTGTATACACATTATACAAAGTATCGTTTACGATCTGCAATCGTAAACTAAAGCCGATACGCGACTCTGTCAGACGAGCTGTTATGTTTACCGTTTTGCAATCTGGACACCATTCAGTACTACTGAAGAATTCGTTACAAACGCATGAATCTTTCTTATGTAAACCGTCTCCATACGATTCCTTTGACATGATTTGTGTGAAGTCGAAGAACACTAAAGCCTCTAAATGTGGTAATGGCGACTGCTTTCGCCATTGTGTGCCGGTTTTTCACTTTCCGTATGCAATAAAACGCGTGGACAGAATTTGAATTCTGTAATAATATACGTTTTCAATCTTCTCTTTTTAAAAGCATCCTGTTCAAATAACTTCGTTTCGAATAGACTGTTTACATTATTTATTACAAGAATTGTTGAACGTTGTTAACATAAATTTCTTTCTTTTTAGGAATCGAATATCTATACGAAAACGGCCTACTACAGAGAACGCCAGAAGACGTAGCACAATTTCTTCACAAAGGTGAAGGTTTAAGTAAAACGGCGATCGGCGACTACCTTGGCGAACGTTCAGAATTCAATGAGGCGGTACTCAAAGCTTTCGTCGAATTACACGATTTCACGGACCTAATACTAGTTCAGGCGCTTAGGTAAGTTATTTCACATTCTAGGCTAAGAGTACATGAAAGTCTTCTTTGATCAATGCAGCATATTAATTCTGTAAGCTCTAGTGAAATATATACGAGGTGAATTGCTTGTTAACTTTAGCACTGTTGCCCGTAAATTGAATTGAATGGCTCGATTCCATTTTCGGTAAATTGTATATTGAGCAGATATAGCTTACCTTTCTAGATTACCTAATGCATATTTAAGATATCACCTTTTGACTCAATCCAGTTTCCTTACTATAGCAATTGTGTTACGTGCGAAGTGAATTTTAGAGTTGAAACAAAAGACTAACTGGAGTGGGAAGTTGGAGCCTCTTACGAGATCTCTCTTATATTTACGATAATGTTTTGGTTAGGTGGTTCCGAGACAAATGTAAAGCTTACTGGTATACTTTTATCAAAATGTAAATGTTTTGATTAACATATCTATTTATGTTACAAACAAACTCGACTCGAAAACATATTTCGGGCAATTACGCTCGGTAAATATAGTATATAAATAATTGTTTCTATAGCTTCAGGCAACAAGTACAGGTAATTAATCTTGACGTATGACTACAATGACGTGCTAAAGTTCTTAATTATTGTTTGTAATACTCTGCTGTTTTGTTGTTTGAATTTCTATTTTTAGGCAGTATTTACTTGGCAACGTATCTGAATCACAATGTCTAGATATTCTGCAAACAGTCGGACGTTACTTTTGTCAAATATAATAAATGTAACCCATTTATGTATGTAATGTACCAATTCGTCTTCAGCTAGCGCTCAAAAATATTTTGCATGGCAGGTAAATGTCAGACGTTTCATCATAAGTTTGTTGAACTGGTCTTTCACCGATTTGCAGAAAAAAACTATTTTCTATTAAATAGAAAGTCTAGACCGCGTTTCTAATAAAGTAACTCGATGATTAATGGATCGATGCTTAGTGTTTGTTTTGCTATTACAGACAATTCTTATGGAGTTTCCGTCTACCGGGTGAGGCGCAGAAGATCGATCGGATGATGGAGTGTTTCGCTCAGAGATATTGTCAACTAAACCCGGACATCTTCACGAACGCGGACACGTGCTACGTACTAAGTTTTGCGATAATCATGTTGAACACGTCGCTCCACAACCCTAGTGTAAAGGACAAGCCGTCGCCGGAACAGTTCGTCGCAATGAACCGAGGGATCAACAACGGAGGCGATTTACCGCAGGAGTTACTTTTAGTGAGTTACTACTCTATATTTATTTAGCACTATCTCTCGCACACTTACAGAAAATATTATTACTCCCTGTTTACGTGAACTGCTGGCGTATGGACTTGCGCACATCTGTGATTTATTGAGACAAGCGCCGAGCTGCAGTGATTCACTCTGAGCTGACGGAACCTACTGCACATCCTAATGTGTATCTTTTGTAATGGATGCTACTCGTTTATTTATTATGTGCCGCCATTTGTGAGCTGTTATGATATTATTCATAATTATGCCTAAGAAGGAGAACATGTATACAATAATATTGTATACACGTTCTCCTAAAAAGAAATTTAATCTTGTTGCTATGGATTTCATATGGTTAAAAGATCATGGCCAACAATATGATGTGATATCCGCCGCCTACGTTTTACGCTTTGACGTCACAATTACGTCATTGGTTTAGAATTAGCGTCTATGAGATAGCTGTAAAAGGAATAAAACAGGACAATAGCTTTGATATTTCTAAATATTTACTTTAAGGAAAACTATTCATAAATTCTTCTCTACTGTAACCAACAGAATAGGTATGTTCATCTCTTCAATGCCTTAGTGATCTCCCGTATCTAGTAGAGTCATGTACTAGCGTTTGTGTAACTGTGAAGTCATAATGACAAAGATCAATTTTGTATCAATAGGATATAATTGCACGCATACAATCTAAAATCGTATACAACTGTGACTAAATACGTTTATAATAAAGCTAAACAAGAAATAAAAAATACTTCTATTTTAAATATGTCATAGTGTATAAGCTCTAAGCGTACTTTAATGACCAAATAAACTAGTGTTAAAAACCCGGGTAATCGCGGTCGTGCCCGTGTGGCTTTCGATTTGGGACAAAGCCGGTTGAATCCGGTCGGATAGCAGAACTAGGTACAGGCAATATTTAGGTCATCTTCACGCTATTGAAACTAAAATAGATGATTTACATGCGAGGTCAATGCCGTATATGTTATTTACAGGTATTTTAGCTAACTTTAAATATGGTTTCCGCCCTATGAATGTTACATTATTTTTTAAAATTATATTTATTCTTTTTATCATTGTGACAGTTACATACATAAAATGTGAATTAATGTACAGTATAATGGTGTGGTTATAAATTGTAAGGGTCGCAACGTATATAAGTTAAAATAGCATAGCAACATATTTTGCTACGTTATGACTAGTTAGATAAACGAGCCCCTAACGCTTGTTCTTGTCATAGTTTTCTTTGTTGTTTGTTTACATAGACATCTGTAAATCTCTAAAAACCCTTAGCAATAAATAATCTAACCTATCCTATTTGCACAAATAAATAGAAAGTTCATAGCTTCCTTTCAACAACCTCAAAGTTTTTCCCTAATGTTTTTTCCTTACATGAAATGTAGGTAACTAGTTAAATAAACAAATGAATTTTGTCTTCAATTTAAAGTGTAATGTTTTTGGTTATGGTTTTTCCACCTACTAAACAAAAATCCCTAATATCTACCTAATCCTACAAGAAATAGATATAAGTTTATATTGTATTGTTGTTTATGATTAATCATAAGATGCTGAACCTTCCTGTTTCTTGTTGTAAACGAATACGAATCTTCGTATCTCATCAATTCATCATTTAACAAACCGTAAATAGCATGTTTCAAACATTTCGAAACTACTATTGGTAAAGGTGTTAAGATAATAATATACCTATGGCTATTAAGAAGTAAATTTCATTGTTTTGATTATTACTAGGTAGAGGTTAATTTCTAGACCCACTGCATCAATTCCTTAGGCTAGGTTTTTAAATGACATACCATGCAAGCAAAGCCCCAGGCGGCAGCTATTCAGTATAAACGTTTAAAGAAATCGTAATTACGATAAACGGCGTACATGGTAAAACATTACAACTTGACGCATTTATATTCAACACAAACGAAATAACATTTCCCGATTGCGTTACCAAAAAACACGGTCGTTTTAAATGGCTTGTCGGCCACATAGTTCTATATTTCCTTTATATTCAGCAAGTGTAACAATAGTAGATAGATATTTACTGTATCAACGTTAAGTAGATTGCTTGCATTGCAATGAAACCGCATTGACTTGCGCCCGATATATGTTCCCCAAAATATAGTTATGTACAAATATACTATCTATAAAAAAGACTGTATGTATAGCACAGTAAGTTAAGTGGTAGCTTCACCAATAGCAGTACTTGAATGTTTTAAAAATAACATCTGTGACGTGACGCAAAAAGAAAGGTGCATTAATGTCGGTGATTATTGTATAATTTGACTCTTGTGTCAATCCGTGTGCCACTATATGTGTCTCTCTAGAGATCTGCAACATTTGTATTAATTCGATCGCCTATTGAAGCTATAATGCGGTTTTTGTTATTAATTATTAATGAAACTAGTAAGTTTAAATTCTTAAGGTTATAGAATGGAATCGCTCAAAATCTGATGGTTTTAAGATACCGCTCGATCGCATTACCTAAACGGACCCTTGGAAAATAGTCTCGGATTGCTATAACCCTGTCTGTCTGTGGTATTGTAGACTTGAAACAGATGAACCGATAAAAATGCGGTTTTTTGTTTTAAAGTAAACACTCAAGCATAAGAAAAAGCCTTGTTGCATTGCGGCGAACTCGAACTTTACAAATATTCAAGCAAAAGAAGAATAATTAGAATACTCAGATTGTTATTTGTAGATTGCTTTTTGGTGCTGTGTAGGGATTGAAGTCGCCATTTCATCCTACTCGTCGTAGCACAGGATACAAACGGCCTTACATTTTTTTGCGTACGTAATATACTTAGTAGATATACATAAACGTAGGAAACACATGCTTAATCTTCATGTTTTGACACACAGTTCACAACTCTATAAATAATTTATAATATTATGTACTTACATAAATCACACTTTTCTTTTTCCTTTCAACAACATGTTTTTATCTGTAATGTAATGGTAATAAAACCAGTATTGACGTAAACATAGTAAACAATCTGAAATCGTTTAGTACTTAATGCGTTATCTGTGGAGTAACGGTGCGATAAATATCACTATCTTAATGTCACAGTTGAATACGAGTATCTGTTTAAACTGGTGCTTTTATGTCCCTCACAAAACGGTAAACTATTTTAAATGTATCTCACTTAATAGGAATTTAGGTTTCGTGACTTGTTTATGTTTTAAACGATTTAAGTTGAACACTCTTTGGGAAGGAAGACTTTATTTTTATTAATAGTTTTGTTTTTAATTTCCAGTCGCTGTATGAGTCGATAAAAACGGAGCCGTTCAAGATTCCCGAGGACGACGGCAACGATCTCATGCATACCTTCTTTAATCCGGATAAGGAGGGATGGCTGTGGAAGCAGGGTGGAAGGTATGCAAAATATTTTATAGCTTTATTCTTTTTTTAGGGTATCTTTGGAATACGAATTACGGGTGGGCCTTCCCAGAAAGTATACAAAACTAGAAACGGGGTTTTACTCTATATAGAAGGTATTGTTAGCCACAAACTATCTCCATAGCAAATTTCATTATAATAATTTTGTCGGTTGAACCGTAAAAACGTAATAAACAAAGTTACTGTAACATTTATGCTATTAGTATGAATGGTCGAGATTATTTACCATTATAAACTAGTGCGTCATCACTTCATCAGCATATAAGTACTTGTCATTTTAAATATGTATATTGTGGTTGATAGTGGTATTCATACCTAGCTATACATTTACATGTAAACACATTTAAATGCTCTACACACGCCTGTTTCTTGAAGTAAGGCAGAGACTAAATTGCCAGTGGCTACTAATCTTTAACTGATATCGGAAAAATTAGACGTAGTATGTTTCTACGGACGACGATAATTATTATAACAACAAAAAAAATACGTGTATTGCCACGAGTATGTTAAACATGTTTTTAACGTTATAATGTGTTAATAATCGCTTGTTGTTTGTGTACTGTTGTGAACTTTGGTTGGTTCTGAATGGTTATTTATAGCCCTCACGGGGATTGACTGACAATTTATTAACTTCATAACTACCTACCTGAGAAGTATTGTTTTTGCAACACATGTCAGAACTTTTAAAATTGTTTAGTTAAGGTATTTATTACTTCTAGGTAATAAATAATATCTGCATGGTTGGAGGCTTAACATATTGGTACTATAACATCGTACTCGGACTCGAAATTATCTAATATCGCAATAATAGATTACACAAATTACTGTTTCGTGTTGGCATCGACACACATCATGAACAATCTTTATGGTATCCGTGTCATCAAATATCATAACCTTTAGATTTTAAATTACGTTTTCCCTATCTCAAAACATTATGAAATATTTCGGCGGCGAAGTATAGAGTTTATCTTACACATAAATTATTCCTTATAACTGATTCGGTAAAGTTATTTATATGCGCATTTAATGATAAGTGAACAAATAAATATTGCGAGGAACACGTTTCCTTTGCACGAATATCGTGAAACATGTGATTTTATTGATTTGTCGACTCGGCACAGCGCGTGATCTTTGTGTTTTATAATTATTACCACGTGTAACAGTATTCATGTATTATTGAGGCATATTAATAATACAAATGACTTGTGTTGTTTTACTTGGTTGCGGTAATAACAGCAACTGTGTTGGCACTGGGCATCAGTCTATGACACGTGTTGAAAATACTGGGGTTAAAAATCGGTGACTATGCGTAGATATGTAGGTATGTTTGTGGTGTAGTCAGGGCTGCACATAAGCAAACAACTAAAAAACAAGTCATATTTTATATTCGGCAAAATAATGCATGTAGTTTTCTAATCATATAATTTATTAGTGTACATAAGTCTTGTACTAGTTAAATATATTATTATAATATAAGATAATAACAAAAATGCCTTTTACGATGACAAGACCGTATCCAAATAGAAAAAAAATTAGAATGGAGTCATTGTGGTTGTGTCAAAAATAAACCTAAGAATTCCTTTCTCATACCAATGAGTAATGAAGATGATAAAATTTCTTCTGAATTCATTTCAACCTTTGATCAGGTGAAATAGGGCATAACCCAGGGCGAACGTAGCCCTGAATAGCTGCTAATGTAATGCGCGTTATTTTCCATTTATTTCTGAATCCATATGATGATCGGAAACAGGTATAAGCTTGACGTCACTGCGGATGTTTGCACCGTGGTACAACCCACATGTCAAATTAAAAACCTTCAAGGCAAAATATAAAAAAAAATAACAGGGAGACAACAGTTTCTAAAAATAGAACGCAACGAATTCGTGAATTCAATGTAACAATATGAACGTGTCAATTGAAAATCAAGTATCAAGACACTTTGTATTGTACAAATTCTATTTACTTTTTTTCTGTATTTAAAAACATTCTACCTGGGTATTAACAAGTGCTTTTTTATTTTTACAGATATAAGTCGTGGAAGAGACGGTGGTTTATTCTCAACGATAACTGCCTGTACTACTTCGAATACACGACGGATAAAGAACCGAGAGGCATCATTCCATTAGAGAATATATCTGTAAGTATCGTAAGCCTGGCTTAAACTTTACAATTAACGGTTATCTAGATTAAGAGAAAAATCAAACCCTTCACCTTATATTCAGTGAAAATATAGGACGGAATTACATTAAATCCTGGATTAGTTTTAGCTTTTATACATATATAAATCTCGTGCTAAGAAATAATTTATATGGCAGAAAAGGTTGCCGAGTCAGCTTGTAAGTGTATTATAAGAACTGATTCTTATGAATTTGTTTAGCTTGATTTGCCGGTTGAGTATTAAAATAGAGAGGATGTATGTATGCTTACTTGGGAGAACATTACTATACCTAGTGCTCATGAGGACAATTAGTTCCTTTTAGAAACCAATTGCTTTAATTTGTTGTGCAATATGTAAAAACCATGATGATTCACTCAGAATGTTAACCGCTAGAGGTGGGCGTTTCTGATTGTTGGTTAGTGCTAAAACATTGAAGGTCACTGACTGTTTTTTTGTGGAATGAGGTTAATCGTGTACAAGCTATCAGCTAGGAAGCTTGACATTTAAATGTTTGTTTGTAGGAAAATATTAAATATAATTTCGATCATTCAAATCCGAGCTACCTAGGTATGAAAAATCTAAATCAGGCACACTATTATGTTATTATTTCAGATTTATAAGAAAAACCCGTTATTTTCCAGTGCCAGCATAAGCAATAGAAAAAAAATATCCTCTTATTGTCCTTTTGTTATCGTGAACAAATGCGTCACGCCGTAAATAACAAAATTATTTAAATTAGTTCATATATAATACCTCCTTATTACGGTGACGACAATTATTGAGATATCATTTTATGTATATGTTTAATAAGTATGGTAGAATTTGGGTCAGAACCCACATTTGAGGGGACGAGTGGGCACAGGGTACAAATTTCAGGGGACCAGTGGGTTCCGATCCTAAAATTTGTGTCTTATTTCCTTATAGGTACGTTCGGCAAGTGACAGACAACGACCGTATTGTCTCGAGCTATACGCGAGCGGTGGAGCTGATCTCATTAAGGCCTGCAAGACTGACTCCGAAGGGAAGGTCGTAGAAGGAAAACACACAGTGTACAGGTAAATAATTCAGCTATTCATATCGTATTTCTCGGTAATGGTCTAATTATAATATGCATTTATTCCACTGTATAATGCAAACCTTCTGATAATGTATTCGTTTAAATCATTGCAGAATATAGACAGAATGAATTCAACGATTCTAGTTCAGGCTTTTCTAATTTATTAAAATATTATTTTAATTATGATATAAATATTGGTTTTATATTTTTTACATGTTCAGCATTACTTATTTTAACAATTTAGAAAGAAATAATTAGAATTTGCGAAATGCGCTAGTTGGTTATATGGCGTCATGGGTATTCGAAAACAATAAATAGTATTCTTACATTTTGTAAGTTTAATGACCTATTGGAATCGTGTCATATATTTCACACGATTCCTTAGCCTTTTGCTTGGCCCCTTATTTTGAAAAGGATAAAGACGTACTTCATAATTATGTATAATATTGTCATTCAACTTGTTTCAAAATATTAATGCAAATTATTATTTTGAAATAACCTATATACGAAAAGTTTTAAATACTTTTTCGTTCTTCTATTAAGTACCTATTTAAAGTAGTTTAAATACTAAGATGTCAATACTAAAATATACGTAGTTACTCGTATAACTCGTATATTAGAAAAAAAAAGAAACGATTTCAAAAGTGCTTCTTATTTAACTGCTTACTTGACATAAGGTTGTGTTTACGAATTTCACTACAGGCTAAAGCAAGCACCACGCTGACTAGAAATGTGCCCTGTAACCAACAGTAGGTTTGCCCCTATATTGTAGCATCTAATTATAAAGATAGGAGTAATACACCTCAGTCTAGCCATTCGAGGATATACGGGCGTGAGCCTATGTAAGTTAACTGTACCTAGTCTCTAGAAGGCTAGGCTGCGTGGCTGACATTGAGGGATATTGTTATTATGGTCGCGTAATATGTTTTGACATTTGGCACGTTTAGAAGGCAAACAGGTTACAATGAAGTGTGACGTAACCGAGTCGTCCTTTATGATACCGAGAATCGACTGAAGGAAACGTTGAAAACAACTAAGCACGTTAATTTGTGATCATAAAGCCAAAATCTGCAAAATTAAACTAAGCCTCAACTACAGGATTTATGCAAAAATAGCGACACTCAGTATACCAAATAGTCAAGTCTATTTTGTTATTATAATTTTAAATATAGGTACTTGTTAAAACAGCAAACGATTTTTTTAATGTAATTCGGAATTTAAATAATTTATATGCTACATACGTTTACATAGAGAGCATACTTATAGCTAAATTCATTTTACCTCAATCGTTACCTTCTAAAAACATTCGCTTTATTAATTTGCTTTGTGTATAGCTCTTTTTATAAAAAGTACGTTGCTGGTCGACAGTTCTAAAACTGTATCTTAGCAACTAATTTCATAGCAAGCAAGTAGACTAATTTAACTGTTCTAAATGTAGTCCTTATGTATCTCTATCGTTATTAGTCGCTGTTAGACATAATTTATATTCCTTAATATTTATGATGTGGTTTCATTATGTAATTTAGATAATATTGTCTTCTATTTACGCGAATATTATTCATTGAAATTAAACTGCTATATACGGATTTTATCGCGTTGTTTATTTGACACTATATTACAAAATTTTGAAAATTGTTACTCTACTACTACTATTAAACTTTACTAATTTTTAAGCTAATTAAATTATTATTAAACTATTTAGATTTAATTTATTTTACACTTTCCCCGACGTTTCGGTTGCTTTTCAGCAGGCATGGTCACGGGGAGACTAAGATGGCAGTTGTCTCAATGTTCCAGTGTAGTTATTTCAAAGTACCCGAACATAATTTAATCATTGGTGTTTCTATTTACGTAGAATGAGCTCAAAGTATCATGAAGTCTAGCTGTGGTTTGCTTCTTCTTGGGTTTGACTATTTTTATTACTGGATCCCAAGCTGGTGGTACATTCCAACCATCTTCTCTATTAAAATTAGGATGTTTTTTGATTTCAATAGCCTCGCGAAGCATCCTTGGTAGGAATCGGTGTTCTTTAGCGAGAATCTGTGGTTTGTCAAATCTCAGGTAGTGGTTGGTCCCCTGTTGCACATGTTCACACACAGCAGACTTCAACGAGCGTTGGTGTTTTACATCAGTCTGCTGTGTGTGAACATGTGCAACAGGGGACCAACCGTCGGGGAAAGTGTAAAATAAATAAAATCTAAATAGTTTAATAATAATTTAATTAGCTTAAAAATTAGTAAAGTTTAATAGTAGTAGTAGAGTAACAATTTTCAAAATTTTGTAATAAAGTGTCAAATAAACAACGCGATAAAATCCGTATATAGCAGTTTAATTTCAATGTAATTTAGATTTATGTCGAGTCATGTGCGCCTTTTTAAATACTTCTTTTAGTATTGGTTGTACCACGATAGCCATGCTAACTCTATTTGAAATTTAGATCTAACGATGATACGATTCACAACCTATCACACACAATATATCGGACTTGAAATGATATCTCTTCCAGAATGTCGGCAGCAACCGTAGAAGAACGGGATGAATGGATTGAATGTCTCCGCCGTTCCATCAGCCACAACCCGTTCTACGACATGTTAGCGCAACGCAAGAAGAAGGCGCAGCACAGCGTGCACTCCAGCTCGCACTAGCGCGCCGCGGCCCGGCCACTGACAGACTGTGATTGTGGCAACTCGAGTGTAGGATACGTCCTGGTTTTGTATTGATTGTCAATTCGAATGTGATGTGCGGTACACGATGATGAGCTATCTTCCGATAACTTTTCTCGAATGTGTTTATGGAGCAAAACAATAATTTATAAAAACAGTAATTTCAACAATAAGTGCAATTTAACGACATCTAGCCACCTCAGTAAACGAGCCTTAATTTTAAATCGTGGTTTTATACGTCTGCCCAATAATACAAATAAGTAGTGTTTGTTTTTAGGGTGTAACGTGAAGTCGGATTTCTTTAACTCTTAACATAGACATTAATCATAATTTATTGTAGCGAATAGTAGTTCTTATAAACACAGTGTAGCTTAAGAGTTAAAGAATGACATAATTATGTATTAAAATAAACGAGTGATATATTAACAACTGTATCAAAATTTGAAGGGGTATTATATAATTTGTGACAAATCAATGTGATGTTAACCCCAAAGTAACGTCCGTCAGAGGTCAACTAACGACTTGACAATAGCCATTAGTCATAACTCCAATGAATATGTGATATTAAGCCATGATAACGACGTACGGAATGTATATTGTGTTGTACATATCAGACACAATTATTTATTTACGCATCATTTCATGGTTGTCGGTCCATGTATATAAACGAAGGAAAGACTGAAATATGTGCTTTTTAAACAACGCCCATTCGAAAAAGGAACGTAAAGTCGTGTGCGTATTAATTAACATTTCAACTAACTACTGTACAGCTTTCAGAGTTAATATTTTTGTGGGAAAGTCTATATTAGCACGTCCGCACCTATAAATCTTCTTGGCACATCGATGCATCTACAATAAACATTGTTTAATACGAACGTGACTTAAGCTTGTCGTTTCACTGTCCAGCACAGTCTAGTTGCGTCTATAAATGGTGCGAAAACGAACAGTTTTAAGTTTCTGCCGCGAGATTGGTTATGATTGTTACGATGAACAAGTACTGCCAAATTATAATCATTTGCAAGAAAAAGGTATATATTGTCATTATTTTTAACATTTTTTGAATGTTAGAGATATTATTTTATCAATGTCGCATTGACAATAAGTTTTGTTTGTCAGTTCGGCAATTTTATGTCGAACTTTAGCCTAAAAATAACACGGCGGAAGTGTATTCAATGAAAGTATTACTTTGATAATTATAATGTAACATATGTGAGAATAATGTAAAGTAATACATGTATAAATAGCTTAGAGTTAGCCTAACTTAGTTTGTGGCAGCCAACGGTATTACGTTCTCATGGGAATGTAAATATGGCTCGACGACAGTCATTTAAGGAGAGTACGACACCCAATTTTTGAAACACTAACACATATTTAAAGGTATATATATATATATACCTATACCTATACCTATATATATATATATATATATATATATATATATAGGTATAGGTATATATATATATATATATATATATATATAACACTAAACTTATTTCATTAAAACGTAATTCTAAACACTCGCAGATCACCTAAACTAGTATTTCATAAATTGGAGGGTGCCCTTAGATAACTATTTGAGTTGGGTAACAAAATTGTAGTTTACATTCCTTTCTTTAATCTAAATCATCTTTAAATTGTCATGAAGAGCATCTTATTATTATTTCACTTACTTATAATTTTATTTCTGTAAATATTTCCCTTAGATAAATATTATGTACTTGATTTCTGTTTTACTTTCTAATTTCATTAGACCAGCTCTTGATTTTTTTATGTTCATACAAAGGATATTGTTAAATATTTTAAAAGATTTCTTCTCATTTATGTATAAGTTCATTAATTAATCATATTATTATTGTATGAACGGTAAACGGTTATCCGCGATATATTTACACTACTCAAATACAATACCATTATGTGGCCACAGTTTACCAAAAACTCGGCAGTTGTAATATTAATCACTAATTATTTATTATGACCGTTTTGTTAGAATTATTCATTATTTTAAAATATTTGGTTTTGGAAAAATGATTTTTATATTAAAAATATTATTCAAATGTCATTAATTTTAGAATAATTAAGAATTGGAGGTATAGGATCGTAAATATTCTGTTTGTAATTATTGTTTATGGAATGGTGCCTAAAATTGATCTGCAATTAGTTAAGCTTATTAGCGTTAATATATTTACTTATAGTTTGCTGTACATTCGCTTTAGAAACGTTAATTTATCAATGTAATGTTTTATATGACAGCGGATATGTGCATAATAATGGTGTTGTAAATAATTTTGTAAGAAAATGGATATACATAAATATGTTTATTTACTACTTGGCTTTTATTTTACCCGCCGTGTGACACGTACTATAGTTATGATTTATTTTAGCTAATGATTGTGACAAAAGAGGGTTAACCAGTCTACCATGAGTTATCAGTTATCACTTGTCAGAACTCGACGTGTTTGATCGTAAACTTGTGATTTTGTATTCATCCTTACACTTAACGTGATTTTCATTATGTAGCTATTGAACGACTTGATTGATTGAGGTCATATTATAATAATATAATAAAAATATAATTATTTATTTATTTACAGAAATGAGATTGTAGGTTAACATTGGCTTAGGCTATTATGTTTTACAGGTATTAATTTATACTCGTAGTTGACAATATGCGTAATCTACAATAAGTTATGGTTATATGTATACAATATTATGCACACCATGTATTTGTTTTCTCGATAAGATGGCTTACGGTTATAAGTTTATAACATTACTAGGGTCCGACAGGTAGCGCTTTCGTTTAGTTATTGACAAATTCTTTTCAATAGATCAACTTCTACCTGGCCAGCTAGTCATTTACAAATAGAGTTTACATAGCGTATTTTTCTTATTGAATTGAATGATTAAAAGCCCGGATACAGAAAATGTTATAATTATTATATATGTGGTTGACACTACATTTTTTTGTAGTCAGTTATAGCGCAAAGTAGCAAAAAGTACCTAATTAAATATCGGTATACTGTTAAGCGATCACAATGAATGCTTATCGTTCCTCCACGCGAATTGCAATACTCGAAGAAACCAGTTACATGTACAAATTTTCCTGAACACTTTTAATTTGTTCGAGCGTAACGCATCCGCCTTCCTTTTCCGTTGGTGAAACGTTCGTTGCGCAAAATAATACTGAAATTACAATATTATGCATCCATAGATGCTATCAGGTACGTACTAGGATCGTACACGCACGATCGGCGATAGTCCATGAATGATATACTAAAGTTAGATAATGTTATAAAATATTGCATTTGCATGCCAGTATGTTGTCAGTTGCTTTATGCGTAGGTGTTGATACAAACGTGATCGCAGGCTCTTAAGTAGGTTGATGTAAAATAATCGGTCACAAAACTATTTAAGAAAATGAACTATGTTTATGTTCGAAAAGAGAATATGTTTGCCCTATCTGCTAGAAGGATTGTTTACATTCTGCATTGACGTGGAGACTAAAGAGTGCTGGGTTGAGAAGAAGCGGCGCCCTCTATCTGCTTTAGAGACGCGCGAGTTAAAATAATATATAATGACATTATTCCTTGAGATCACAACGCAATTTAAACAAATGAATTAACTACATAATATATCTTGTAGGGCTCATCTTGGCACATCCATAATCGCAAACTGGAATTCTATTTACGTAGTGAATTACTCTAAATTGGTCGTTAAATATCAGCATCGATCGAGCGCCTATTTAAAAGATATAAGGAGGTATTGGTGGCTGTGCCAAGATGAGCGCTCATTTTGACACAGCCACCTCAATATATAATTATAATATGCATATGATGGTATTAGATGCACAAATTCGAAAAAATTGAAATTGTTGAATAGTCACTTAAGGGACTTAACAGCTTCCTAACGATAATATTTTACTTCTTTAGCTTTGAGTCGATCCATAATGCTGATTCAGCTACCCAGCAAGAGTGCAAAACAAAGTATTTTTAAAAACACGCATTGCTTTCGTAATATTCATTCTGTCGATAATTTCCAAAATTACTCTTGTTGTTATTTATACTTACAAGATTCAATCTTGGAAGAAATAAACCAACGATGTTTTGATAGCGCCTTAAAAATAAATACAGTTACCTATTAGAGGTGGAATTGAAATAAAATTTTGGTCAGATTTTTTATTGGCTATACAATTGTATTTAATAGTCTATTTACCAACAGCCAATAAGTAATTGGGTGTATTGAAATTTGGATCCATTGTGTGGCGTCAATAAATAATGTACGTAACAATTGGTTTGCATTCGTATGTCGTTGGGCCAACATTGGATAACACATTTAGGCCAGTCACGTTCGTTCGACGTTATTCAAACATTAATGAGGACGATTATAATTGCGATAATTCGCAGGTGCATTGGGGCGCTCACCGTTTGTTTAGTAATTACTTATGACTTAAAATTATGAGTAGGTAGACTGAACAAATTGCCTACGTTGCAGCAATCGATAGAAAATCTAGTCGTTGCGGTATCCGGTGACTGTACCTAGTGGTGTTTAGGGTTCAAAGTTTAGTTGTAAAAAACTAAAGAGTCGCGGTAAACTGAATAGTTTTACTTCTAAAGTATCAACAAGTACAATCATACAGGTGGCTTGATAGTAAATAATTACCGCAGGAAATGGGTATTTGCAACACCAAGGGCGTCAGTCGCGTGTTATTATTCCTATGAAAAGAAGTCTTAAGAGGCAAAGACAAAGTTCGATTAGTACCTACCTACATAGTGATCCATAGTAAATACATAGTACATCCTATATAGTGAAGGACTACAACAAAACACAGTCCATCTTGGAAGAGGGGTATTTTTATGAAATTCTCAGTAACTGAAGGTGTGCCCGGTAGACGACAATAGGCTCGTCCTCCAATAAGGAGGACCTGAAAATGCGTGTGTAAGACAGCCTCGTTGCCGTTTTATTATATGAAGTATCGATACAGGATGTGAGTAAGATGGTTATGTTGTTGCTGGTGATTCACTATTGGAATATCTACAACACTGCTAAAGTATGCCTTAGGTAAACAACGTGCAAGTAGCATTAAAACTAAAGTAGGTAACTATTATTTCTTTATGATGTTTTCTTTATGACTATATTAGTCACAAAGTAAACTTCATGAAGAAATAATACTACTCAGGTACCGGTTAATCAGCTATAATGTAGCATAAATACAGGAGATAGGTACTTAGTACCTTTTCATTTGCCGCGAAGCAAAGGTTATATGCGTAGCCACATATTAAGTATACAAGATTATTTATGGACAATTTGGTCTGTTATTTGTAATTTTACCAGGCAAATCACTTAATTTGTTATTCTCGATGAATTAATAGTAGTTTATAAAATGAATAGATAAGGCACCTACAAATTAATGAGTAATCCTGGATTGTCAAATTGCTATATATTTATGTTATTTACTTGTTACCTAGTTTAAAATTTAATAAAATTAGATACTATGAGTTTATCTAGGATTATTTTTCAGAGCTATACAAACGGCAATTACTTACATCCCGCTCTATAATTTTGAGTAGAAATCTTACATCCCAGGGTAGGCACTAGACAATTTCGGGGGTGGGTACGTGTCATCGGGCCCCTATTTATACACCAATAACTAGACGTTACAATGTTACTATTAATGTAGATGAAACAATAATAGTCCAATATTTACATATTTGCACCTATACTGAAATTTCTAATTTAGTTTGTAATTATTATTTAAGGTATTATACGTCATCATTAAAATATAGCTACTTACCTAGGTACTATAAAGGTGCGGGAGAGTTCAACTACAATAATAAATGATTCTTACGGTATTAGTACAACTGCTGTCTATTTATATCTTATAATCATGGTATTCTTGACGTGTTTAACTTGAACTAGAACTTGAACGATTTATCTAGTGTGCTTAATTCTAAACACCATACCGTAGTGCTAATAAGCAGGTTGATAGGTGTGATTGCTTCTACATACCTACTACCTATTACAGAGGGTAGGAATAAAGTAGGCCGAGTGCCGACACGTAACGAATATATAATTTCACGTAAATCGATAGCAACTGCACGGCAAATTATTTTCTAACGTTTGTGACTTTATGCTTTCTCCGTGATGATGGCAATTTTCCGCCTCACTTTCCATTCTAAGGTACCTAAATAAAAGGTAAATAAGAGATCGGAACCGTTTACCGATAACGATCATGCTTGTTGTTTATTTAGGTAGGTATTTATTTGACAATACAGGGTTAGGATGAGCAGCTAACACGAATATACCAGTTGTGGCTCGTAACAGGAGCAATAAATTAAAATGATGATTCCTTAGGGTATCCATAGTTACCTTTAAGTGATCATAATTTTTCAAAGAGTTTAAAATTGATGAAATAGTCATTTAAAGTTACAACCCAAAATCAATGGTTTTTACCATCGCAATGTGTCGCTCATCGGTCGTTAGATGTCTTGGTACCGGGCGTTCCATGACAGTAGATAATGTTTCTAATTGAGGACATAACAAACCTCCACAAACCATACTTAGGCGTTCGAGCTTTTTAATAATCTTACATTGACTGATTCTAAATTATAAAAACTTTAACCATTGACAATGCAAGTTGACAAATCATAAACTGTCAATCATCAATACCCAATATTAAAATGGCACGTATTAATTACGACGCCCGTGAATTGTGCGATATGATTCTATTGTATGGAGAAGCCAGAGGAAATGCGAGCAGAGCTTTAAGTTTATACCGCGATCGGTATCCTGACCGGAGGCATCCCGCGAACGGCCGAGTTATTGTCAACGCCTTACAACGTGTGCGGGAAAACCAGCCCGTGGCCGGCGGGGTGCAGCCTGCACACGGATAAGATACCTACGATTATTAGTAGGGGTATTCGTGGCACGTACGATGGTGGAAAGTGTGTAGAATTTTAGAATAACTGGAATAGGTACCTATTCATGTAAAAATCTTTAATTATAATATAGCGCGATAATTTATGTATATTATCTGAAATCTGGGATTCACTGAAATGTAAATTAGAAAGACAATAATAGATGCAACATACAACAAATAACACAATTCTTTAAATTTTAAAATATGTTTAAAAAGCTTGCGCTTTTTGTAGTCTCTGTCTACGCCTTTGAGTAGTAGGCGTTGATGTTGGTGTGTGTCTATGGTTCGTTATGTTTAGTATTTTAAAATCATCTCGTATCTAACAAAATTATCAAATCGTTTATGGACCAAGAACCTTTGAAGAACCTATTGACTTCGATTACCAATAGACAATACATAATCTAATCAGTCACAGGTTTAACAACCTAACTATTACGATTGCAACACTTTTGACCCAGCTAATGTAAAAACAGCAATATTATTTAATACTGCTATTAATTTATTTCAATGTTTTTTTACTTTTATAATCAATATTGTACGAGCAATTATGTTTATAGGGGGCGTACCTATATAATATCTAAAGATTTTATATTGACTATTTTATTACAATGTATGATAATTATAGATAGGTAGTCAAATTGACGAGTTGTTGCCTCAACGTTAAAAACAATACCGTTATTAGCGTTATCAGTGTCAAGTGTAGATGAACGCCGCTTGATCTTCGTGTTTTCGTATTTACGCAGAATACTTAATAACATAGTCACTGTTTGGATAACATAAAACTTGTTACTTGCATGATTGTTTAAATTAATGCCTTTGTGTCTGTTCCAAATGCTGCACCCTGAAAGATGATTAGTTGCGATAAAAATGTTAAAGTTTTTCAATAAATGTATAGCTAGATATTTTATAATATGTACATATATGCGTGTTTCTTACACGGGTTGGTTGAGATGACCTTTCGCTAAAACATTTCCGATTGCTGACAGCCAGAGAATGTTCGCTGAGATCTATTTTGTAATTGTTATTTAAATTAAAAGAATAACTTTGTTTAAATATATATATAAGGATCTGTTTTTCTGTAAAAGACAACTCCCGCTCTAGGAATAATTTCTGTGTCGCGGGGGACTTTACAAATATTCAAACAACAGTCACAAAGAACATACGGACTCGGGACAACCATTTGTGGATCACACAAATTTTTGTCCCGTGTGGTATTCGAACCCACAACACTCGGCGCAGTTGCAGCGGCGAGACGACCACTTAAACCACTACGCCAGCCGTACAGTCAAATCAGTTACTACTTACTAGTCTAATGCATATTGTGGTCCTTCACCATGGAAAAATAGCTAATAAATACTTACTTAAGGACCGGCTACAGTTCCATACGATCTGTATTTAGAGTTCTTACTTAATCTATATATATACATATATATCTACGCTGATCGAAGTAGAAATCAAATACAATACCATATCGCCATAAGTTATGCTTTGCTAAGGAATTTATACACCGATGTTACTCGGTCAAGGTTTGTCGAGATGGCCAATATGTGAGTAAGTTGTATAAATGGTAAGCTGGTTAGCGCTCAGCATGGCGTTCGGACCGGTTATGCCATTCATCGCTAGGGTACACACGTTTTGTAATCATATTTCGAGACCGTGGCGTAAGAAATAGCGAAGAACATCGTAAGATGACACCGTATGCATAAAACCATGTAATAAATGCACATATTACGTTATATAAGAGAGTTATAACTTTATTCTCAACCATTGTGTACGGTTATTTGTACGTATTGTATCTTGCTGTATTGACGAGTAAATCTTTGGAACGTATAAGCGTTAGTTACCGTACACAATTCTCTATAAAATATAACGTTTCATAGCGCCGTTTAGAAATAAATGTATCGTAAAATAAATAACTGCAAAATATGTATATGAGTAGTGTTGTTATTGACCGTTTATGTATTGGTCATTTAACAACTATTTGCATATTTACCTCATTAGACAACGCATCTTTTCTAAGGGACAAAACGCTGTCTATGAACTAAACAGTTTGAGTTAGAACCGTTTTTTATGTGTGCCCCAGATAGGACAACGTCCAAAGGTGTTACGCCTTTCTATCGAGATCATTTATAATTATTAACTTGTAAAAGGCGCTAGCACCTACTTGTAAATGTTCTGATAATTGTTGTTATTGCGTTAAAACATAGAGTCAAAAATAGTTAGGTCATAATAGGTCATCTCTCTTGCTCAATGCTCACCAATATTGTAAGTTCGTACTGGGTCCTATAAATTGACCCCAATATCCTTGGGCACTGTTAGGATTTTTTCTGAATATTATGATCACAATTCTTACAAACATTTAGTAATTTGCTCATTGTCATTCGTAGAGCAGTATGTTTACAAGCACATAGTCTGTAGTATCTCACGTATGGGATTTTCCCTCCTATACAATGATGATATCCATATCTCGTTTTAACATGTGGTGTTTGTAGTTGTTACGTTAAGAGTGCCACTCTAGTGACAAATTCTTGGAATAATGAGCAAATAGTCAGAGTTCAAACAAATATATTTGTCTTATGATTTTAATAACAGTCGTCTGCTCGTTGGCCTCCCATAAAAAAAATAAAAAAATAGTAATATGTAAGTTTGTTAGTTGTCAATAAGGACAATAATTACTCGAGTTGAACATCGTATATTTTATTTTACTTTATTAGGAAGACAAAGAAATCGTTATTATGTTGACTTAAACATAAATAATACATTTTATAAATGAGTAATATTTAAAGCAATGACCACAGATTACAAACATATACACAATAAACATATAAATAGATATTGCTCTCTTGTGCTGTATGTATTAGTTATATACATGTTCTTTCATCATCACTACAATAGTTTTATATACACATTACACAATAAAATAAGAATTTTATGATCACTGATTACCGAAACATAACATGAAACTTCACCTAAATGTCACACCAAACAAATTAAATAACAAAGCATGGGATTCAACAAAACCGACAAAGGTACATTGTCTTTGTAACTCTGTTCTAATGCGCGGAAATTGGATTTTCCACAGAGATGAAACACTTATTGTTACCCTGTTCAAAGGCAATCTGCAATCTATGTTAATTGCAAGTCAACACTTCTAATACAAGTTCGTTTGTGTATTATTGTTTAGATGTCATTTCGACATAATTACATGAATACAGACGGTATTTCAACATGCGATGCACAATCTCAATAAAACTAACTCTTATAATTATGTGAAATTTTGAGTGTTTCTTACTCAAGCACGCCTGAACTGTTGAATACTCATTCAATTCATTTGATGCAATTGGTACCTATACATACTTTGAGTCACGAGGAAGAACTTTATATGAAAGAGATGCCAACAAACTATCGGACGATGGTTAAGCTTACCATGCAGTTATGTTTACATACAATAGTTTAAGTTATGTTTATATAAAAACAGTATATATTTTTTTATGTCGTGGTATAATAATTGAACGATAGCTACATTATTAATAGAGAATACTGAATTTATTCATAAGTAGTTAACGCTAATGTTATATTGGGGTTAATAAAGTCACCGTGTTATAAATCAAAAGCCTTACGTAAAAGTTGCATTGTTTCTGACATTTGTTAATTTATAAACTTTACGACATAGGGCCAGAGATCTTCATGGTTTATCAGACATTTTATTTATTATTTTATGCTTTCATTAATTCTTAACTTGATAGATAACCATTAATTATAGCCTCGAGGAGTTTCTCAATCAAATGCAAGGTGTAATGTAAAGATGTAGTCGTAATAAAAGAGGATGTAAGATATATAAATTAAATTTGTTACTTTAATTTTATTGATGGTCATAGTCTGTCAAAATGTTCGCATTTTATGTTTAAGTATCCTGATACTTAAACATAAAATTGGTAATACTTCAGAATACACATATATCAGGTCAATCCATTGGTGTAAATCTCCATTTACACTAAGGCTACGGATAAGGCTGCGGCTAGTGCTGACCCCAAAGCTATCCATGATGCCCATTCCAGAATGTGAGATTTAAACTCAACGTTCTGGGGTTGCATCAAGGGCATCGCTGTTTATGGACTGAAAGTAGAAGTATACGCCAATGCTCAAAACAGATACTGAAGTACAATATACGCCAATGCCTAAAACAGAGTTGGCTGTTACGAAGTGTTTCGTATTGTTTTAGGCTGTCATAGTAATATAAGCATAAAATAGAACGCAGCTAATTAAATATAGACAGTACAGACGTATACGGTATACCCTAGAAATTTTCACGAAAGCAGCACTAAGTATATGTTTACATAAGTATATTATGATCAGGAATCCTCAAATCATTCATAACAAACTGCAGCTCCTTATAGTTAGGCAAAGGTATATGCAATGTCCATAAGCAGACGTAAAAAAAGGCGAACCTATAGCTACAGGTTCGAGAGACAGACAGCTATCTATTTTACCTAGAGATGTAAATCAACGAGACGCTTAGATTATGGAATAATTTAAATTGTTCAAAGTATTTTTTATAGATTAGTAATGTATTACTTTATTGAATGCCGACACTAGATGTCGAATAGCAAATAAATGCTTACCTGGGTGCGCATTAGACAAAAAGTCTATGACCTACAAGTATAATCATATGACAATGTACCTACTTGTATACCGCCTACTGAAAAACATATGAATTTACATTTTAAACCAACTATAATATTGTCTTATGTTTACACGAATAATATACATTGAAATTAAACTACTTTATACAGATTTTATCAAGTAGTTTACTTAAAAATACTAAATATAAATATGTAATTTAAATAGTAGTTAAGTTTAATGGTTTAGTAATGAAAATTATGTAAAAATAGTATTTTAAAATAATCTACTCGATAAAATCCGTATAAGGTATAATAATTTAATTTAAAAAAAGAAACTAACTGTTTTTAAATGTATTTTATTGATAACAGTTAACTTGTCAATAGCCACAGAATGTTCTGTGTCAATAGCTATCAAACAAAAAGAAACAAAATCCGTTAATATAACGAAGGAGAACAACGTGCTGAACTGTTTTTCTTTGCCTATTTATAAATATATTTCACCCTATCACCGGGTTATCTCTATGATTATTGATTACACACCACATTGCTAGTATTTTGTTGTATGGTAATTAGGCGCACAGTTACAACGTTTATTCCGAAAAGAGAATCAGAGACTACATAATTACTTTTAAGAAGGGCTTTTTAACAATCATAAATAGCCCTTCTTAAAAGTGACCTTTCTTTAGAATGTTTTTGATAAGGTTAAATAAATTTCATCTACGTCTTATTCTTTTAACTGTGCCATTCTTATTGCCTCACTAAGTTTTTATGTTAAACTGAATTCATTTTATCCGCCTACTTACTTATCAAAATTAAATGAAAGTCAACGTAACGTGGCCAAAGCACTTACGTTTTAAGTAATTGTCTATAATATACTAACATGGTAGTTCAGGAGACATACATTAGCAAATTTGATATGGTTTATCGTAGTATATGTCAAGATCTGGGTGTTGAGCGAGTTTGGAGATTAGCAATGTGACAGCTCGAACCATTCTTGCAACAAGCCATTTTGGTGAAGGTAATGCCTTTCTTAATTCTTATTACTACATTTTAATACGGCCATTGCTCGATTTCTATTATCATTAAAATGTCTCACTAGTTTTCATTTGCGGCACACCAATGCGATCCATGCTATTCTTGTGTGGGGTGGAACTTTGCAAATATTGAAACTACAGTCTAAGAACAACCATTTGATATTTAATACACCTACACATCCATCCTCTCTTATCATACTTACTGTTTGTAATTACCTATATGAATGTGAATTGTGATTAACGATACGTCACACAATTTTTTAGAATTTCGTTATCACTATAATTATTCATAGGTGAGAAATAGAAGTAATATGTTGGAGAAACGCTCACACACGGTACACGATACATACATTGCCATAGATGTAAGAGATGTCTCATGCATTCAGTTTTATACTAATAGTGTCATCTAGACCAAATTTCGGTTATAGCGGCCAATATTAACGGAGACTAGTCAGATGACGTTGCACGATGCACGTGCAGATGCGCAGATGCGTAGGAGATATTACAGTAAACAGTGTAAGCGCAGACACAAATGCGCTTACTATTCCTTTATCCTCATAATCCAATGGGACGAAAGGCCGACACACCCAATATTTTATGGTTGGCCCAAACTGGAATTCGAATCCGAGACCAAATGTGCATGCCAACACGCGTTAAAGTGCATGCTCTCTAACTACGTAAGTTAGCAAGCGTGCGGTCAATGCGTGTGGGTACTTCTTATTTAATTAGTACGGAAATACATGTAAAGGTATATATATATATATATATATATATATATATATATATATATATATATATAATACATGTAGAGGCATACAATAATTTTAAGTAAGATTGTTATTAAGTTTTACTGACTGCAAAACCTAATAACTATTTTACTTAGGCGGCCCAAGAATTTACACGGCACATATTATGCGCAAACTTATGCCACAGGACCGACGAAGAAATCAATTAATAGTAAGTAAATAAAAAATAATAATATAATATTGTTATGTGCTGGGTTCGACGGATAAGAATATAAACAATATTACCGACTAAAACACTTTTATTCAAACACACAATTCAATTTAAAACACAATAAACACTATACCACACTTTTTCACTGTACTGCTTCAAACTCCGTAGTATTTCCGCTTCCGTTCGCTTCGATGAACACTTGATCGCTTACGATTGTAAACTGACTCGGCGGTGCGCGTGCGCCCTATTTATACGCGGGTAAAGCGCTTCTAGAGCTTTCCAGCAACGCCGTACTCGGCGTGTAAACAGCACGATGCTTCGAGAAAGTACCAGCATTCTCTCTAAGATTCTCGTACCGTACTACGCAGTTCCGTAAGATGTCAATAGATGGCGGTGTAAACTATTAGACGGAACCGCCGAGTCCCTCCCACAGTGCCGAGAGATGTCACTGGGCGTAACACTGCCCCCCTCTTAGACATGTTCGTCCCGAACATTGTTGGATCCGTAGTAGCGTGCCAATCGATCCACATGAACGATCTTTGGTGTACCTCGTGGTCCCTTCTGGATCCGGTAGGTGACGTCATTCATCTTAGTGACTATGCGATAGGGTCCATCCCATTTTGCCTGCAACTTAGGAGATTTTCCTTTGCTGCGTGCCGGATTATGTAACCACACCAGCGATCCTTCCTCGAAGCCTTTATTGTTCGCCTTCCGGTCGTAACGGGTCTTCATCCTCTCAGACATCTGCTGACCGGTCTGGCTGATGTGCTCGTATACGTCATTCATCCTGTTGCGCAAATCATTCGCATAATCTGTTATGCTGCGTGGAGATTCAGGTGGGATGCCGGTGATCAAGTCTGCAGGTAATCGTAGTTCCCTTCCGAAGTTAGCGAAAGCAGGTGTTACTGATGTGCTTTCGTGAACGGCACTACGGTATGACAGGACAAATGGTTGAATGTGTTTGTCCCAATCCCTTTGTTTGCTTTCTACAACTTTTGCCAGATATCTTTCCAGAGACTGGTTAAATCGTTCAACCATGCCGTCTGATTGCGGATGATAAGCGGTCGTTCTCGTTTTGTGGGTACCCATCACCCGGCATGTCTCCTTAAATACTTCAGACTCGAAGTTCCGACCTTGGTCACTGTGTATCTCTAAGGGCACCCCGAAACGACAAAAGACTTCGTGGACTAGCTTGTCGGCGACCGTAGATGCCTCTTGATTGGGAATCGCAAACACTTCCGGCCACTTTGTGAAGTAATCCATGACCACCAAGAAGTACTTGTTCCCACTTTGGCTTTCAGGAAACGGTCCGGCAACATCTAAAGCTATACGTTCCCACGGGGCTCCAACATTGTACACCTTCAATGCACCCCTGCTGCGAGTGTGTGGTCCCTTCACGGCAGCACAACTCGTGCATTTACGGTACCATTCCTCAACGTCTTCTCGACAATGGATCCAATAAAATCGTTCTCGGATCTTAACCAGAGTTCTCTTAACTCCCATGTGACCTCCCGAACTCCCATTATGATAGAGTTGTAAAACTTCCGGTACCTTGAGCTTCGGCACGACCATTTGCAGGTGACACTTGTCACCTCGAGCATTCTCCCATTTCCGGCACAGAACTCCATCCTGGATAACCAAGCTTTCCCACTGTGCCCAATAACTCTTGGTGGTAGGGCTCATTGCCGCAACTTCACTCCAGTGAGGTCTCGATGCACCTGTTTTCTTCCATTCAAGGATGGGTCTTATGTCTTTGTCTTCTTGTTGCGTTCTCTGCAAAGTTTCCTTCCAGTCTTCGCTAAGATCCGTCCTCAACATCCTCACTAGTCCTTCCTGCTTAGCCTCTTGCCTGGCGCAGTGCTTACACTGGTCGGGACACGGTCTACGTGACAGGGCATCCGCATTACCATGTGACTTGCCACTACGATGCTGTATTACGAAGTCGAATTCCTGTAGTTGTTCAATCCATCTTGCTACCTGTCCTTCTGGGTCTTTAAACTGTAGTAGCCATTTCAATGCAGCGTGGTCAGTTCGCAGGTGAAATTTCCGTCCCAACAAGTATTTACTGAAGTGTTGCAATGTCTTTACGACAGCTAGAAGTTCCCTTCGTGTGACACAGTAGTTCCTTTCAGGTTTGGATAGGGCCTTGCTGAAGTACGCTATTACGACTTCATGCTCTCCTTTACGTTGAGATAACACGCCACCAATGCCGGTGTTACTGGCATCTGTATCTACTACAAATTCATGTTCATTGTCGGGATAGCCTAGAATTGGTGAATTACACAGATGTTCCTTCAGCTTCTGAAATGCGACGTCACAGCTCTCATTCCAGCAGAACTTTATCTTATCCTCGGTGAGCTTATGCAGAGGCCAGGCGATGTCAGCAAAGTTCCTTACAAACCGTCGATAGTAGGAGCACAAACCAAGAAATGCCCTGACTTGTGTCTTGTTCTCCGGAACTGGCCAGTCCTTGACAGCAATGATCTTATCCGGGTCCGTTTGGATGCCTTCTTCGGAGACCACATGTCCTAAGAAGTTCACTTGCCGCCTGAACAACGCGCATTTCTTTGGACTTAACTTCAGGTTGGCTCCTCGAATCTTCGAGAGAACGCGTTCCAGGTTGCGAAGGTGATCCTCGAAGGTGCGTCCTACTATGATAATATCGTCCAAGTAGACCAGGCAGGCGTCTCCAATCAATCCAGTAAGTACCCGTTCCATCAATCTCTCAAAAGTGGCAGGGGCATTACACAATCCAAAGGGCATGACGTTAAATTGCCACAATCCTTTGCCTGTGGAGAATGCTGTCTTCTCCTTATCTCGAGGATGTATCTCGACCTGCCAGTAGCCACTTTTTAGGTCTAGTGTAGAAAACCACTTCATCCCCGTTAGCGTATCCAGAGTGTCGTCAATCCTTGGCAACGGGTAACTGTCTTTCTTTGTGATGTCATTTAGCCGACGATAGTCCACACAGAAGCGCATGCTGCCATCCTTCTTCTTAACCAAAACCACTGGTAAACACCATGGACTGGACGAAGGCTCAATCACACCTTCTTTCACCATATCCTCGATCATAGTGTCAACTTCATGTTCCCGTGCCACTGGTACACGTCTTGGTCGCTGGCGGATCGGTACCTCATTTCCTGTGTTTATTTTGTGTTGAACTAGGGCAGTCTTGCCTATGTCAGCATCACTTGTCGAGAAGATGTCGGCAAACCGGTTTAACATCGTCTCAGCCTTGTTCTTTTCTTCTCTCGACAGGTTATTCTGGCAGTCCTTCAAGAGAGAAGATACGTCGTACCTTGCCCCTTGAACTTTGGCGTTGGAAGGCTGTTCATGGCATCTACGCATCCAAACTGCTCCTTCACAGGTGCCCAATATCGTGCCCTTCTTGAGTACCAGTTCTTTGTCGCTTGGGTTCAATGCACGTACCGATGTAACGTTGGTATTTCTAGTCAGAATCCGTGCAATCTTCCATGAAGCATCGTTGTCCAAGCCTTCTATAATTACACATCGATTTTCCTGATCAGAATTCCTTGGTAGACAAACCGGTATGATTGTTTCCGACCTCGGACGAAGTACTACTTTCTTCAGGCAGTACACTTTGCCTGATGATGCGCCCTCCATGAATACTTCTTCTGAGCCACACTTTAATACTCCTTGACTAACGTCGATCTCACAGTGATGCTTCCGTAAGAAGTCTAAACCCAGGATGCAGTCGTCCACTATGTCAGCCACGATGACGTTGTGGCGGTAAATTTTATTACCTAGTTTCATATCCACCCCCTTCTCACCTCGGACGGTTATGTGCTGACCGGTAGCTGTTCTTAGATGTATACATTCATGGTTCCCGTAGTAGTCCCCAAGAAACCGTCTTGCTAGTCGGAAACTGACGACTGTCCGAGAAGCTCCAGTGTCCAATGTCATCTTGCACGGCATTCTGTTAATTTCACCTTCGATAATCAGGCTGTTTCCGTCACACGATTGTGAGATCGAGATCCTTGGGGCTCTCCTATCACCAGCCAGCACCCGCCCCGTAGTCCTGGCGTCTACTCGTTTCCCTGCTGTTGTTGCCCGGCAGGCACATCAGGTGTTCCTTCTACCGGCGACTGGTTACTGCTGCGTGGACTCCTTCACTTCGGGCAGCTCAACCTGATGTGGCCTCTCTCACCGCAGCTATAGCACCGGGGCGAAGTCGACACTTCCCTGATACGGTGAGCTCGATCATCCCGTCGTACTGCTTCCACTTCCAGAGCGTGGGCTATGGCGTCCTTCAGGTTTTTGAAATGTCCGAGTCTTACTGCGGCCCTAACCTCCAGGTCTCGGATCCCGTCGGTGAAAGCTTGAACGAGGTTTCCGTCGATGAGCGCAGGTGAGGACTGGTACGCCTTTCGAACCAGCTTCTCCACCTCCAGGGCCCACTGCTGCAAGGTTTCACCAACACGTTGCGATCGGTCTTTCAGCTGGGCGCGAAACACGTGTTCCAGATGTGCGTCGCCATATCTCGCTTCTAATGCCTCCAACAGCTTTTCGTACGTGATGTCTTGACCAAGCGCCTCTAACACAGTCAAGGCCTGGTCACAAAGCCCCAAGGTGAGAGCAGTCAGAGCCTGTTCTTGCGTCCACCCGTTCGATTTCATGACGGCCTCGAACTGTATCTTATAGGCTGACCATGACGATGATCCGTCGAATGGTGGGACTTTAAAGCCTCGTGGTGAAGACGCCACGACCGCAGGTGCCACGATCCCATCGCCAGCCTTGAGCCCACGTATCGTTTTCTCCACCTCGGCGATGCGACTTTCGTGGCGTTGGACTTGCTCTTTCACCTCCTTCATCTCCTTGCCAACCGTTGCGCTGAGGTCTTTTAACATCATCAGCTGCTCCTCCTGGCGGCGCATACCCTCCTCCTTATCGCGTTGCAGCTGTTCCTCAAGGCGGCGTGCCTGCTCCTCCTGGCGGCGTGCCTGCTCCTCCTGGCGGCGCATGCCCTCTTCCTTATCGCGTTGCAGCTGTTCCTCGAGGCGGCGTGCCTGCTCCTCCTGGCGGCGCATGCCCTCTTCCTTATCGCGTTGCAGCTGTTCCTCGAGGCGGCGTGCCTGCTCCTCCTGGCGGCGTGCCTGCTCCTGCATAAACGCCATCAGAGTCGCGAGGTCGGGGTTCACCGGCGAGTGAGCTGCACTAGATAGTTCCGCTGCAGCCGCGGAGTCACGTGATTCACCTGACGTCGGCGAGGGGGCGTCTCCAAAGCGCCTCTGGTCCACATCTTGCTGGCGCTGGTTCCTGGTACGCACCCCTTCCACTTCCTCCTTCGGTAGTACTGGCATATTCTTACCTTACTTCTGACACCAATTGTTACGTGCTGGGTTCGACGGATAAGAATATAAACAATATTACCGACTAAAACACTTTTATTCAAACACACAATTCAATTTAAAACACAATAAACACTATACCACACTTTTTCACTGTACTGCTTCAAACTCCGTAGTATTTCCGCTTCCGTTCGCTTCGATGAACACTTGATCGCTTACGATTGTAAACTGACTCGGCGGTGCGCGTGCGCCCTATTTATACGCGGGTAAAGCGCTTCTAGAGCTTTCCAGCAACGCCGTACTCGGCGTGTAAACAGCACGATGCTTCGAGAAAGTACCAGCATTCTCTCTAAGATTCTCGTACCGTACTACGCAGTTCCGTAAGATGTCAATAGATGGCGGTGTAAACTATTAGACGGAACCGCCGAGTCCCTCCCACAGTGCCGAGAGATGTCACTGGGCGTAACAATATATTCAATTATATAAAAGCGATGTCTAGACTCAAAGATTTGATACAGTTGTTACGTCTGTTTCGGCACAAGAACATCTGTGTCAATACTGGCTGTCACTAATTTCCATAGAGCCGTTGACTCATAGCTATGACAAACAATCTGAGACCATAACGCTGCGCAAATATTGAACAGCTAGATATAGTTTTACGACTATATCCTATATCCTTGAATGGGTGGGTGAGGTGTATACACGCAAATTTCGCCTAATTTTGCCGTTTCCTGGACACAGTTCCTGCTTTATTACAGAAGGGAAAGGGACTGTTACTCCTTAATACAGATTATTTAATAATCTAGCTAGTAGAATACTGCAGTTCACTCATTATTACTATTACTAATTACTTCCAGACTCCGTTTGACAGAAAACTCTTATAACACTTTGATTTGATATAGGTACCTACATATACGTAGGTATATAATTCATATCAGATAATTTACCGCGATTATGTCGTATAATGTTTACTTTTTTATGCTTGGATTTTCGACTAGGTTATACCCTTAACAGGCCGTGATCACAAGTTCACATCAGTGAAGTTAGCTTGTAACCTGGTGGAAACGTCAAGCATCAATGATGTAAACATTAGACATGATCGCGTTAACTTCTTAATCAACGTTCGGACGCCGACGTACTCATTACGAATTATACATATACATATATATTATGCAAAGCGAAAGTTTAAAAGTTATTATTATTGCCCCAAGCACAGCAGTCTATATCTACATATCACGGCATACTTAGCACATTTGCTAATACATATACTTCTACAGATAATAATACATACTAATAATGTGTGTTTGTGGTGTCTTTTTGTTGTGATTAGATCATCGTATGGAAATATACAAGAACACATTAGTACTCATGATATACCTACTGCTTATACATTTATCTATAGAATCAATAACATATATGAATAAATGCATAACATCTTAATTGATGGCTGATTTAGGGTTGCCAATTTATTGTACAAGAAATCCTAACTAATATTATAAATGTGTTTGTTACTACTCGACCAATCGTCGTGAAATTTCGCTAACACGTTGTCAAGGTTACAGTAAAGGACATATTATGGTACTTTTCTCTTTCTTTTACTTGTCTTTTATCCAGAAAAAATGGTACTGTGTCTGAGACTGAGAGATTAACACGTGAGAAGTAGCGGGAACAATAAAAGTAATGTATTAGCCTTAGAAGTGTGGCAACTCCTCACAGACGAAAAAGTTCCGCCTACATCTAACAGATGGCGATACAATCGCGCTTAACATGACGTCATACTATTCTGCATCGCACAAGTGGAGTTTACACAGCGACTAAGTATATATACAAGCTCCCGATATCTACCGTCGGGCTGCATGGCGCCATGCACGATCAACCAGTCTGGTCGGAGGATCCTCCCTTTGTGTTGAAGGGACATCACACCCTGTTCCTCCACAAAAGGCAAACAATCATTACGTATTTTCAAAACCAAACAATATTATAAAAAGATAAACTATATTGAAATACTAATTTCATAGCATATTTTAAACAGGTAGCATATTTTTTGTTTTTACACCTAAACAGTATTATCCATACCTTATTTTTATTGCACAGTAAATAGGGTATATAAAGTACAGTACTGTTTTTAACAATAAGGCTGGCAACTCTAGATCTTTTCCATCAATCTTTTATTACGCGGGCTTAATACCTAATTAATGTTTGTGTCATACACAAAGCGAGCGGAAAGTATTCCTGACATAAATAATATTATCAGTAACAGTCCTGGTCGCAGGAGTGAAGAGGGCTTGGGAAGGCAGAAGATTTCGTCACCACAGTACAACGACCTTTTAGGGCGTTTTGAAAGTCCTACTTATAAACCCTTTTCCATGAAATTCTCAGTAACAGCACGGTATCTGAAACCGTGACCGGTATATCTAATGGCATTAGGGTCACCCCGTGTTTTATCGATTTAGGAACCACATAGCATGCGTTAGCCTATAACCGGCACAGTCGCACAGTTCCAGACTCGACTTAATACTATGCCTGACCAGGTAATTGAACATGAGGCCGCATACACAGCAGTCGCATTCATTACTGTTGCGCCACCTCAATTTTATCTTACTTGAATTTATCACTAAGCCGACCCTTAGTGTAGAAGATAATTTGTATGTTGTGAGGCACGTTAGCACGTCGACTAGAAACACCTTTATTCATTATTTTGAAGACGGAACAAGTAGATATCATAAAAAATATGTTGTGAAAGATATACACATGTTAGGACTTTTGTAAGTCAAAAATATATTTGACGTGTCAACTGCCTATTCCATTAATAACTAGCCTAGAGTTAGTTGCTATGCGCGGTGTTGTCCACTGTCTGTCATCTAATCCCTTGTTCTTTGAGTTGCCTTATCCCGTATTCGTTAGATAACATCTATATTTCTCCAATGATTTCAATAGAGATATATAACGTCTATATTTCTTCAATATTGTTTACTTTTTATATAACAGGTTATAGGGAACTGTTTTTTCATAGGTCACAGACCAAATGGCGTTAACCAAAACTACTACTAAAAAAGTGCGATTATCTTTTAGTGAAGCTATATCAGATGCTAATATCGAAGCTATATCAAATATATATATTTGACGCAATTCACGATCTTCTATCTGAACTCCTAAGCGTAGGGTTTCAAGAGGATATTATAATACATTCAAGTACTTGTTACTTTTTGATCTTACTTTAACTTATAGATTTATTTTTAATAAGATTTGTGTCCCCCCATGGTGCCGTATCATCTATTACAGCACTGTTATTGCACGCGCGGAAAAGAGACACACATAATATCTGGACGCGCTGTATCGTTTATGCGCATGCGATAACAATGCGTAATTGTTATAAGTGATGGTGGAGCGGCCACTTCGATTCGATTATCAACATAGGTGTATTTCATCCACAATTGACCAACATGGGGCACAGTTTCACCTTCTGTGTGGTTCGTGACAGTAGAACCCAAGATGAATGGCGCATCATATACTAATACAAATGCGCCGTTCTTCTTTCATGGGTTGCTCTGCATGAGGTCCCAGGCTCGATTCCTTGGCCGTGGCGCAGTGTTATTAGGTTCTACTGTCACGAACCACACAGAGGGTCAATTTGTGCTTCATGTTGGTCATTCGTGATGAAAGTAGTCGTCTGGCTAAAGCCATGACGCCAAAGATACTCTTAGCTTTGGAGTTGAACGACTTAATCTAGTAACCCTAGTCGATATTGGGTACTCTGTAGCGAATCGTATCGACAAACAAACTTACGATTGCATTAAAACATGGACGTTAACAGACATGTAACAAACACGTGCATAACATGTACAAATATATTATGTACCAACGTAATTCATATGAAATATTGACAGTTCATTCAACGATATACAATAGGAAAATGGAATAATACAACAATATTGCAAATGGTTTAAACGTATTTTGTTTTTGTATGACAAGAGTGGTAACAGATCGGACAACGGGACAATATGCACAATACTCCAATTGTCATTAAATTCTACGTGTTAGCTGTCTGCTGGTACTTAACATTGGGAATCGGGTACCGTGAAGCGTGAAAACTCGGAATCGATGCCATGACAGCCGTTTATTACAGTAATATGACCAAGGAAAAAACACTGTGACCTCATAGCCTTGCGAAAATGTTTGGCGCTAAGAAATAGAAACTAACCTGTTGTTGTTTATTGATATTATTTTCGAATGCCACCTGTTCACTGCTGTTTATTTTGTATATTATGATAGAATATTGTTGCTTTGTAGTCACTGATTGTGTTCAATTCATAAACTTTTTATTTATTTATTTTTTTGTACAATGTTTTATGTAAATATTACAATTGTAAGCTATCCTTGTGTTATTTGCAGCAATATTATATTATAGAGGTATACTAGAAATCTTTAGTTAGGTTCCATATTCAACCAACAATACGATTTAGCTACCGACTGCTTAATTTTACGTATTTTACACAGAATATTTGTCATAAATTAGCTGTCCGTAGATAAAACGTATCGTTTCTTGAATTAGTAACCGGGAATAAGATATTGTGGTTGCCATACATACGTAATATTAGACTACTTTTACTATGAGATAATCATTAAATATTATTTAGCTCATTTATATCATTCAGTTTAATTTAATGATTTATGTGAGCAAATAAGCATAATAAAAATATAACTATGACTATTTGTATGGCATGAGCATGACTACATATTGTATACTAGTAGTTTTGCCGCGGTTTCACCCGTGTAAGTCCCGTTCCCGTGTGAATATCGAATTTCACACCTTTCACCCCCTTCAGAGTGGAATTTCCAAAAATCCTCTCTTAGTGCTCCCCTACACTCTTCAAGGAATATACATGCCAAATTTCAGCTTCTTGCGTTCAGTAGTTTTGGCTGTGCGTTGTCTGTCAGTCACTCAGTAACGGAAGAGTTTTATATACATACATATATAGATTAAAATAATGCTGTTTTGGTCGTATACATTTTGGATTAGATGGTGTTGACTCCGAGGATTCCGGCGACTGGGACCGCGGTCCGAGTTAATTGCGGTCCCAGTCGCTGGAATCCTCTTGACTCCTATGCCATTTACTATCTCTTTATTTCTCTCTCTTCACGACTCTATATGGCATTGGTTACATCGGGTTCCTTTGTTTTCCCTATCCACCACATGCTGCTTTCAGTTTATCTTCGGTGACTCTGCATTCCCTAAGATATTTCTTGACCGTTACACTTTTTTTCTTAGTCTTCTACTCATTTAAGCGACTGCTTAGGTCACGGGTTCGTTTGCCGGATTAGACAGTGTTATTGTAATTTTATCTTAAGATTTTATTAGTAGCAGCTTGAGATCTAAATATAGGTGTAAGAGCCTTTATCCCTAAGGAAGTGGACCAAGGTGTTCTACGCCCACATTTTATAGATACGTATGCATTTCCTTATTTATTAAAAGTATTATTCACTCGACCAATCCGTTAAAAATTAAGTAATGCGCACAAGTTAAATGTGTTAATCTAACCGTCCCACTTGTTACATAAATATATTATAATCAGATTTCTCTATAATGAAACACGCAAATATCCGTAATTAAAATGTTAATGTGTATTACATTACTTCGTTTACTGGCTTACACTTAAACGTGATGTCGGTGTAGTCTAAACCACTATCTGTAATCACTACATACCTAAGAGAAATACTAAAATAATGCACTGAGTATATGCCATCTACGTACTAAATTATTATACTGCGGATAGTGTTGTATACAAAAACGACAGAAAGGGTAAAAAAACGTTTATTGCGGTCAACCAGTTTCAAACATTGCGCTGTAAATGAAATTTCTTAAAATAACACTCTGAACGCATTATCTCGGACAGTACCGCGGTACTACAAGCTCTTAAGAGCAACTGTGGACAGTGGACTCATCCTGGAGTGTCACCGTGAGCTGCAAAGTATTGCAACAAAAAATCGAGTGACGTTGCAGTGGATACGCGGCCACAGAAACTCTTCTAGCAATGATGCTGCAGATCAACTGGCAAAGAGAGGATCGAACACCAAAATGGTAGGACCCGAACCAATTGCCTCGATTCCCTTCTGTCAACTCAAAATATGGTTATGCGATAAAGGAAGGAAGCCCTTCCATCCTTAGATAAACATTTGTTACGCAAACTGCTACGTTCCACAAAGCAAAACCTACGCCACCTAGTGGTTATAACAACAGGCTCACTCAACAAACACCTATTCAACATCGGCATCACTGACAGTCCCTTATGTAGGGGCTGCATGGAGACCGAGGAGACAGACATTGTAAAAGCGTGAGCAACCAACATGTGAAACTTCTAAACAGTCCAGAAACGATGAAGGAGGTACTGCGCAACATCGGTCCCCTATTATCTTTCTGGACGGAGCTGAGGTGGTATGAGTAACCGAACAATATTTCGTGTTACTTACGCACAATGGCCCAATTGTGGAGCTAAGTGCGGATAACACACGTCGAACTAACTAACTAACTAACACTCTGAATATTTTGACTGACTAGGAATTAAACGTGAAAACTGCTGACACGTTATAATTTTCAGTTAAAACATGTGCAGTCTCGTTTGTTACAATATAATTATCATTTCATGTAATGACACTATTTTCTATTTTTACGACGGTCATAGATTGTCATCCTGGGTATGTTTATATAAGTATTTTTCTCTCTTGTATTTCCTCTGTCTTGCGACAGATTATATTAAGGGACTACTCACATTTGTTCAGCTCTGTTCAGCTTTTGTCCATAGATAACAACAATTTTGTATGGAGACGCGTACGCATCCGTTCAGCTTGCCGCGTCTATTCAGCTTTCTCGGCAAATAGGCATAAAATGAGGACAAATGTGTTTTTATCATGAGATAGAGTTCAATACTGTTCTGCCACGTTCATCGCTGTTCCGCCGCATTCAGTGCTGTTCTGCCGGGTTCAGGGCTGTATGGCACTGTACGCTGTCGCAACTTGTCGACGAGCACGTCCACGTTGAGCGCCGAACGCGGCGGAGCAGCGCTGTATACGGATGGATGGTTCCCGACTCCTTGTCGACAAGTTGCTACCTGCATAGTTCCTGCATGGATTTGATTTATTATTACGTAATCATTATGCACACAAGGATTGAGAGTTCGGATGTGTTTTAAAGTAATTAATTTATTTTCACGAAATAAAATTATGGACAAAGAGAATATTGTTGCTAGAGCAAAAATATTCTTATTACCGTCATCGCAACATATTCAGCGCCGTACGCAGAAGATAGAAGTGTTTTAGCGGAGATAACACGCTATGACGGCTTTTCTCATTCTTACGACGCTGTACGCGGCTGATAGAAGCAAAACTGTAAAAGTGTGACTAAAATCGTTCAGCAGTTCAGTTCGTGAGTAGTCCCTAACTATTAACTTATTGAGTCACAGCGGCACACCGGTAGCCAATAGATTCTTGATTTTATCTGGTATTCTAAGATTTGATAGGTTAAACAGCGTACACAATGAACGCTTAATCAAGGAGCAATTATTATGTAGATCATACTTATTTTTAACCTTGCGAGGATCGAACCCACTGCTTTCGGCGGGGCGGCATAGCATAGCAGATGATTTCTTAAACCATTGCGCAATCAGCACAGTCATAATACGCCGTAAAACCGTCAGATGTATCTACTTTACCTCACTAAGATCTTTATCATTGTGAGATTTAGCAATTAACGCAAGTAAATGCAACATCACCTCAATTATCCACACGTAATATCATCACTCATTTATGACAATAGAAAAATGGGATGGATTTTTCTTTATGTACTTAAAAAAACGCGTAACAACACGAAGAAAGGTACATACATAGATACGAGTAGGGACACAATATCAAGCTATTTTCTTTATATTCTTGGAATAGTTTATTTCTATCCAAGGCTGTTTTGTTTGTCCCAGGGCCTAAGTGTTTAAACTGATGTTTGTGGATGGTGGTGAGCTCCCCGTGTGCTATAGGAATTTTCAGTTAATATTTAAATTCACCATAGTAGCATCACACAGCAGTCCCTCGAAACATCAATTTATTTTCCTAATATAATAAACATAGTACGTCCCCTGGCCAGATGGACCAATGGCTTAAAGTAGGCATCAGGTCTAAACCAGCTACTTAGCTGGGTTAGACTTGATGCGGAAGGCGGAAGGCCGAACGTTTTGGCGTAAGATAGGAGAGGCCTATGTCCAGCAGTGGACTGCAATCGGCTTATTGATATAATAGAGGAGTTAATTGATTTGTGTGTCCATTTAGATTTGCCAAACGTGTCGTCATATCCAACAATGCTTAGAATAGTTATAAGTATGTTATGCAAATGCTATTTTGGGTACCATACCTCAAAACAAAAATCGAGACCTTTAACACTATCCGTCTTTGAAATTAAACTACTATATACGGATTTTATCGCGTTGTTTATTAGACACTTTATTACAAAATTTTGAAAACTGTTACACTATACTATTATTTAACTTTACTAACTTTTAAGCTAATTAAATTATTATTAAAACTATTTAGATTTAATTTAATTTTACACTTTCCCCGACGTTTCGGTTGTTTTTCAGCAGCCATGGTCACGGGGAGACTAAGATGGTAGTTGTCTCAATGTTCCAGTGTAGTTATTTCAAAGTACCCGAACATAATTTAATCATTGGTGTTTCTATTTACGCAGAATGAGCTCAAAGTATCATGAAGTCTAGCTGTGGTTTGCTTCTTCTTGGGTTTGACTATTTGTATTACTGGATCCCAAGCTGGTGGTACATTCCAACCATCTTCTCTATTAAAATTAGGATGTTTTTTGATTTCAATAGCCTCGCGAAGCATCCTTGGTAGGAATCGGTGTTCTTTAGCGAGAATCTGTGGTTTGTCAAATCTCAGGTAGTGGTTGGTCCCCTGTTGCACATGTTCACACACAGCAGACTTCAACGAGCGTTGGTGTTTTACATCAGCTATGTGTTCTTTTACTATCCGTCTGCCAAAATACATTCATTTAAGCCGCAGATTATATCCACTTTTGTTAAAAAAAAAAATAAACTATGCGAGCATAATAAAGAATCACGAATACTAGAAAACCAATGCTAACAAAAGCAAGACAACATCATTTTTGTTCTTTACAAACGTAATCAAGTAAATGTGTTTTCAATAAACAATGAATGTATTGATTGTAGGTACTCGTAATATTTTGGTTGGTAGTATGTAAACGAATTGTTTATTACGGCCACAGCAATGTAAATGTATACGTAGAACATGTTTCGTTCACTTATTTGTAATCAGACAAATGTGTAGACAAATGTTTACTTAGAATGTATTAAAGGCCAACATAGTATTGATTTTTATATGCTCTTGTAGCGTGCTACAAACAATTTACTTTGTACATATACTTACGTAATAAAAAAATATCCCAGAAATGGCAACTTAATAATGGTACTAGGTGCTACTTTTCACCTTTATTGCGCAATTACTTGGTATAGCGCAGCGGTTTAGTAAATTATATAGCGCATCAAAGGTAAGGTCATACTCAAGGGTCGTTAAGGTCTAGTGAATATTATAAATAGCATTAATAAAAATAATAAATTATATTTAAGCAAGACGTACGTTGGTTGGAATATAAAGGATATCCCGGCAAGGGTAGATAGAGATGCAGATATTTTATCAACCTTTCGCCTGTTTAGGTTTTGCTTTCGCATAATATTGGACGAACTTATTGTCACGTAGGCAATAAAACTGCAATAAATTTGATGCTGTTACAATAAAATTGTAACAGAAAACTCGAAATAAAAGAAATTTAACGTCCGCACTTGTAATAATTCCTGTATCGCGGGAAAGTTACAAACATTCAAACGACGGACACAAAGAACATCCAGACTCGGAACAACCGTTTGTTGATCACACAAATTTTTGTCCCGTGTGGGATTCGAACCCACAACACTCGGCGTTGTGGCAGTGGCGAGGCGACCACTTAAACCATTTCGCTATACGCATATAAATCGCTTGGACGAGAAGAGTCCGTAGCTAGATAGAAAATACATCTTGAACCAAATATGACGTAGCTCACTTACATAAAACCACACCGTAATAACATGTTGAACATGTTGAATTATGAAATAGAACTTATTAACGTACTCTTTTACTTAGACGGTTATACCCTTACGCGATGAGTATCTTAAAGTGACCGATGTTTGATTAAATGTTTAACCGAATGTTTCAATATTTGCATATAAGCTTACAATAACAAATTGTTGTATCATAGTTATTTATTATACTTATGGTAGTGTCGACCTTAAGATCTAAGTATGAAGATAAGCCTTTAACATTAATTATACTGATCGATGTCAGAGGAAATCTTTTGCCTATAAATTAATAAAAAGCTAGTTTCTGAAGGTGTCTTCAGCCGCGGGGTACGCTTATAAAATACGAGCGACGCGACCCGCCTCGGCATCGCACGGGCAGGACAAAATCTTAACAAATTATTCAACTTCCTCACAGTGGCGTAGAGTGGGTGTCAGCTGCCCGGGGTGGAAGAAAATTTTGCCGCCTTATTTAGGTATTTCAATTTAAGAGACTATAATGTACAGTAATTCTAAAGAACTTTTCGGCACATTCATCATTACTGTGTATACTCAGTCTGGCCATAAATACATACATACATATACTTACGATTGTTTCCCAGAGGGGTAGGCAGAGACTACGGATTTCCATTTGCTACGGTCCTGACACACTTCTCGGACTTCTTTAACTTTCATCATATTTCTAATACATGCTCGCCGGTTTAAGGTGCTCTTAACCTGGCCTTTGTCCAGAACGTCTCCGATCTGATCAAGAAACTTTCGCCTAGGTCTTCCCCTTGCGACTGTTCCATTCACACTAGCCTTATTAACTTTCTTAGAAGTAGAAATATTTATTTGCATAGAATGTAGGTTTAGTCAGTCTTTTCTCGTCCATTCTTTCTATATGCCCAAACCAGCTTAACATAACCTTTTCTATTCTTGTCACTATATCTACTTTCATGCTGCATATCTCTCTAATAACACTATTCCTTATTCTATCTTTCAGAGTCACGCCACATATGTTTGTCAGCGCTCTCATTTCTACAGCATTTATTCTGCTCTTATACTTCTTTAGCCATAAATACTGTTACAATTAAAAAATAACATAATAATACCTTTGAATATTTTTGTGATTTAAAAATAGAGTGGGAGGAGTAGAGTGGGTGATAACGAAAACGGAATTGCTGTGATAGCATTACATGTAGTAGGTATGGAGCCAAATGCAATTATTGAAACTCTTCATCGGCTTGGTATACCAAGCAGTTGGCGAGTAATAATTCGATGAATTCGACTAATAAGTCGAATGATTGTGTACCGAGCTATTGATAGGTACAATAAGGTTTTATTGTACCTACGACGGCCAGATCTTTTTCGATAGAAAAACAGATAGAAAAAGATTTGGCCGTCAACGTAGTATTCGTCCGAAAAAGGCGATCAAAGCAGTGAAGGAAAGAATTCGAAGAAATCCTGTCCGAAAGCAAAAGACTTTATCTCGGGTAATAAATAAATATAGAACCATTTCGCGTATTTTAAAAGAAGATTTAGAACTTGCAGCCTAGAAGAGACGCACTAGTCATTTATTAATTGATAATTTAAAAATGAATAGGATGGTAAAATCAAAACAACTTCTTAAGCGGTTCGCAAAGGGAGGACCGAGTTTATGCTCAAAGCTATAGAGCTTTGACTCGGAAGCTTCTATAGAGAAGCTTCCCAATTAATCAGCAAAGAACAACGTGGACATTATCCGACTTCAGTGTTGGTTTGGTGCGGTTTTAGCTATTAAGGAATGACTGAGCCATATTTTTGTGGAAAAGGTGTCAGAACATGCGCACAAGTGTATCAAGATACGATTTGATTTGAGAAGGTGGTTAAGTCTCTTAATCATATCCATAACTAAGAATAGTCTTTTCAGCAAGACTCAGCTCTGAGTCACCCTGGCGTAGTGGGAAATGAACGTTTCGGACGTCATCAGAGCTGAAGACTGGGCGTCATCTAGTCCCGATCTCAATCCACTGGATTATGATTTATGGTCATTTTTAGAGAGTATGGTATGCACTAAATGCCATGATAATTTGGAGTCCCTAAAACAATCCATAAGATAGCAGTAAAGAATTTTTCATGGAGAGAGTGCGTGTTTCTATTGATAAATTGCCTCAACGTTTAAAGCCAATGGAGATCATTTTGAATGAGCTTCATATATTTTTAATGTTATTATATGAATGTATAAACTAGCACACATTATAGTAATAAATGATATAAACAAAAGAAAAATAAATGTTTTTCGTGTAACAATACTTATGGCAAGACTAGGTAGGTTTTCTCGTTTGTTATGAAATGGTTCAAATATTTTAAAGATATTATTATTATATATTGTAAAATTTTGCCGCCCCTCTTAAAGTGCCACCCCTGCCGCCCCCACTACGCTACGCCACTGCTTCCTCATGGATTCTATTGCTTAAAGCCGCATGAAAATCCGTTTAGTAGGTAGTTTTTGAGTTTATTGCGAACTGACAGATAGACGCGGCGCGGCGGGGGCCTTTGTTTTATAATACGTGGTGATAATGATAACATATTACTCGGGAAGAGTGTAATGAATATTACTTTAAGAACTAGTTTAGTACTATCAGAGGCTATCCCTGGATATAAATTAACAAATGTTATCTTATCTAATAATAATAATTGTCTGCAAATCAAATGTTGGTGAATCTTAACTGATACCAGCTGACACCCAGGAAAATGTTGTTATTAGTGCTATACTCGGATTAGTGATGATACACTTCAATAACACGAGTTTCTATAACTATAAATTTTACATACGTACATAATGAGAAAGCGGTTTATTACATTTTAAGAGGCTCATTTTCATCCTCTTTTAATATTGTGTTTGATCTGGGAATCGAATTTAGGACTTCATGATCCCCCGCAGGCACAACCTACCGCCTTATGTCACTTGTTCGATGCAGGATTCGATCATTTATAAGTGGACAGAATAAATAGTTTATGTTTCCTGTAAAGCTAAGTTGATGGATTAATAATCTATTTAATTTTAATTAATTAATATAATAATAATATTCTATCACATACACACAACACCATCTCGCCCAAACTAAGCACTGCTTGTACTATGGGTACTAGACAATGGATAAACATACATACATATATACTTATTTTTTGTAAATACATACATATTATTCATAAACACCCAGACCAAGACAAACATCCATGTTCATGCTCACAAATGTTTGATTCTGCGGGAATCGAACCCGTGACCTCAGGCGTGGCAGTCGGTTACACTAAGCACTACGCCATCGAGGCCGATACGCTCAAGTAAACAACGTAACGTAATACATATAACTGATACATATTCGCGTTCAACTATAAAATGCGTATGGTATGATGATAGCTGGACGAAGGGTTCTACAGTAAAATTGACATTAAAAACGTAACCGCGGGTAAAGTCTAGCATTCGGTATATAAGGCGGATGGTCCTTATATACTTAGTTATATGTGGAATTACATATCTGATAGTTTTGTTATAAAGTTGTGTGTTTTAAAGCTATAAACAGTCAAGTAAAAACGGAGTCTTTGTTGGTACAGTCGGCATAAAAAGCTTCTCAAAACCTTTTAGCAAGGCTTTTATTTTAACCAATTTTACCATACTGTCCTCAGTGACAGTGATAATAAAAACCGCGTTCTACTTCCATTGCTTTTGGTTATTTGGAAGTGGCTTATGAATAATACCTTCTATAATCAAAGGGAATTTTTTGATAATAAATAACATGTATAGTTTTTAAGTTTCTTGATGTATAGTAGAATTATCAAATGTAAAGTTGTAATACCCGAATAGGTAACTGTTGGTTCTAATATTATGTAATACCATTGTAAACACAGTTTTATGCAATAAATATATTATGTCTAGTGCTAGTTTCATATACCGCTCTCAAGGTGTTATATTTTTTACTAATTGTTTTTTTAGAGACATCTCCTGCTCTAGGTACCATCCCTGTATCGCTACCCACCCAGACTCAGAACAGCTATTTCTGAATCACACAACACAAATGTTTGTCTCGTGTGGGGAACAAATCCACAACACTCGGCGCAGTAGCAGTGGCGAGATGGGCACTTAAACCTTTCCGCTGTCTATTTACTTATTTATGACTAGCTGACCCGCGCAACTTCGTCTGCTTTACATAAGATAATTTTGCCCGTTTTTGCAACATTTTTCATTGCTGCTCCGCTCTTATTGGTCGTATCGTGATGCTATTACCTATAGCCTTCCTCGATAAATGGGCTATCCACCACTAAAATAATTTTTCAATTCGGACCAATAGTTCCTGAGATTAGCGCGTTCAAACTAACAAACAAACAAACTCTTCAGCTTTATAATATTAGTAATTTAGTATAGATTAATGCGACTGAGACACTCCTATGAATATTGTAAATAAATAAATGTTGGTATTTATTTACGTCATAATACATGGCGTGTTAAGTAGCTGTCATTATTCTAATATGAATTATTTTGTAATACATAAATTGTTATGGGTTTGTGTGCGCTTTATAATTACGATATGTGCAGTCATTGAGAAAAAGTGCTGGACACGCGATAAACTAAATGATTGATCTTTCTATAAGTGACTAGCTAAAAACAATAATCTTGACAGGATTATATAATGTTTAATCATTTATTAAACGTTCTAGTATGTACTCTTATATAGATTGATTAAAAAATTCAGACATCTTAGACTCTCATTTGATTTAGTTGTTTACCTCACAAAAAACTAGTTATATTTAAACAGAAATGGGGTGTAGAATATACAAAGATCTAAAAATAGATTGTAGCTTTATATGTGCACAGAATGTCCCCAAGTAAGAGAATTAGCTGTGTTAATAGGTAGCTGTGAAAATTGTACATAAAACAAGTAACGGTTTTAGTGAGATTCTTTATGAAGTCCATGCCAGAGACAGACGAGTACATATTTAATACAAAGAGCATTAATCATCTACTGTGCAATACTATTAAGACTGCGCCGAGTGAAATGTGCCAAAACTGGCGGTCACAGTTAAGTGAATAAAATCAACACTTTTTGTTTAATACAAATATAAAATATACATCTACCATAACCATGAATGTGTTTACAATTACTCCATGTAAAAAACTTAAAATAATTAATATTTTCGCCTACAATGTTTGTAAATTTGCACGAAAAATGCAAAAACGTAAGCTCGTGTTACGTGATTTTTAGATTATAACAGTAGAAATCTATCGTATTTTACAGCTTAAACAAAACACAACTAGTTATATTACAATTTGTCCGTCCCAAATATTTAAATTATTGGTCGACAATAAAGACACATATTCATCAAAAAGCACTTCAAATCCTCCATATAATTTTACTATCGCGGCCGCGCGCCGATTTGAATATGCACCGCACGAGCTCTGTAACCATGGCAATAACATTTGGTTACTATGGTTACTAGCGAGGCGACAATCGAGTTCGAATAAATTGTTCAGCAGAATAACACAGCTGGTGTACACTTTATTATACAGTAGGCACGTATTTCGAGAGTAATGTTCAAAATCTAGTTGACTATTAAACATTGTTTAGACATAACGCCAGGACACCCGCGCCGCGCCGCGCTCATCTATAAGTTACCCGGTTGCATCCAAAACTCAACGTGGATGTAATTGTTTGCTAGATTACTTAAATAACAATGTATGAAACACGGATGCCGTACCTACTGTTTTAAGAAGTAGGTAGGTAGACCAAAACATTCGGCGTTCGCTGAATGTTTTGGTCTCGATCTCCACACAGGACAAAAATTGTGTAAATGACAACTGGTTGTTCCGAGTCCAAGTCTGGGTGATCTTTGTGTCCGTTGTGCGAATCTTTGAAACGTTATCTGCGAAACGGGAAGTATTTCTAGTGCAGGAGTTGAGTTTTATAAGAAAATAAGAAAGAACACATGCTTCTACTATCCGTACTTGCAGTTTGTTTGGGTCGCGAGGTATATTATTATTACACACATAAAGTAGCGACGTCGCGTCGTCGGCGACACGGTCACGCAACGTATGTATACGTTTACTACGAATCTACTTACTTCTGCTCACTTATGATATAATGCCACGTTACGGTCGTCGCTGTGAAATGGAACCGTCGCAAGAAATGCCTGACGTTGTCGGTTATCGACTATCGTCCTGCTTTCAGTAGAGCATGTCGAATTATTATTTTATTTTCATTTAAGTATAGAATACGGTTTAGTGAGAGTGAAGGAACATATGACCAGCTTATGCGACCCGCGACACATGATCACATGATTAAATCATGTGTCGCGGGTCGCATAATTTAATCTTACCAAAAATTTAAACTGCGGACATAAGGAACACCTCGGCACAATTATTTGTGGATCACACAATTTTTTGTCCCGTGTATGTGTTCCCCCACAACACTCGGCGCAGTGTCAGTAGCGAGGCGATGCGATGGCGTGATAGTCAATAACTATATATACTCTGTCTATAGCTGTCTATAATCCTAACATATGTATATTATAAATGCGAATGTGAGTTTGTTTGTTAGTTATAATTCACGCCTTTACTACTCAATCGATCATGAAATTTCGCATACACGTTGTCAGGCGTTGTGTCAACAGAGAAAGGACATAGGGTACCTTTCATACAGAAAAAGTACTGTTCTTGAAGCCACGGGTAAGAGCTACTTTATTATGTACATTTCAGATTACATGCAGATAGTATAGTGTCTATCAGGAACTAGAGCTTTTTTTACACTACCAAAGAAGAAAACTAACGCACGGCTAGCCTGGTGATTAGCGGTAACCGTAGCTTATGATCGCTTGTAATAATCAAAAATAAAAGGAATTTATGATCTGAGCTTCCAGAGCTTCTACCTCGTGGTTTAAACGCAGTAAAATAATCTTATGCTGGTTCCTTGTAATAAGCTAGTGTTTACCCAAGCCGGCTCATTCGTACCTACCTCTGCTATATGATAGGCGATGAGGCTAATAAGGATCAAATTCCGGGAAGTAATCATATATGGGAAACTATTTAAGAAAACTGTTGGTTTTTAATTTAAATTGATTTATACTTTTAAGTTTTAAAGTAATTTACGTTGAATCGAATGATATCATTTTAGTTTTTAGCAAAATTGGTCCCGAGATTGCTTTGGGTGTTTTCACTATTTCTTATAGCTTAGGATTCCTGCTCATTAGTAATATTGGCCTAGTAGAGTTGTATGCAAGCCACATTGAACGATGTTCACAAAATCGCTCAAAAATTATCCGATGATCATGCAATGGTCTGAGATAAAATGATGATGTACCTATGTATGAAATGACAAAAGTACATGAAGTATGTACAACGTACGTATACGTACCTCTATCGTTTAATAACAATGAAGCGACACAAAGAAATATGAGTATGTCTCGTAATGTGTGTGTTTACATGAGTGGCGCAAACAAACTAAGCAACCATTAAACGTATTAAATAAAATATCCAATTTGTGGCAACAGCGTTGTGTGCTTACAAAGTACTAAAGAAATTAATTTATTATCAAGTAATAATTACGAGTTGTTTATAAGATAAATATTATTTGTTAATAAACAATAGTTAAATAGAGCCTAGAGAGAGTGTTGGACTATCACGTAGAGGTCTTCAATTTTATTTCACGCAATCTGTAAGTAAATTCATAGTCTATGGTAGTAGGTAGGCTTCTGCCTACCCCTACGGGGTTAGAGGTGCGAGACATATTAAGTTGTACGCCCACATTTCACTAGCTATAGTTTTACGACTCACGTAATAGGAGTTTATTGCCGTTTATTTATCACAGTTCCAGATTCCGCGCTTCTACTAACAATTTTTTATCAGATGCCAATAGCACTTTGCCCAAACATGGAATCGAAGCGAAAAAACACAGCATTCGCATATACTTCTGCTGCGTCACCAAGGCATTTCAAAGTACTGGGCGGATTCAATATTTGATTATTACACGCTTTGATAATAGCCATCTTGAGGAAACTTGCCTGGTTGAGACTTTCCGTAATATTTTCGAAAATGTGTAAAAAGGTGCCGACTGATATTAAGCCAGCGTGATGGACATTGTCTTAACATTTTTTATAATGAGAAGAGCGCCCAGTATACGGATAGGTAATGAACAGTGTTATCACATTATAATCTTATCTATTAAAGTTAAACTCAATTTTTAACGATGAAATTTTCATTCATTCGTTTTAATCAAAATCGACCACCACACACACCACGCACATAGAAAACATATTCTGTATAGTTTCTATTGTCTAAAACGAAATGCTCAACACTTTGACGAAGTGTCAACTCGAATGTTTAAGTAGAGATGTGCTGCTTCCCATACTACTCCATATTCAGATCTTATGTAATAGAGTGTAAGTCTATAACGGTTTACCGGCGTACTACTATCTCATAGCATTATTATTGCGTACGAAAAAGCGAGAGAGCGCGTTATAGCGTTGGCTCCAATGATGCTTTAAACTATATGATATGTTATCTTCATAGCAATGGACATCGAAATTGAGAATCCAGATTTTTCTAAATTATTTACTGCTCTTGTGCTGATAATTTGAAATAAAACATTATATGGAAAGAGTTTACGTGAAAGAGATGGTTATTATTCGATTAAGGAATTATGTTGAACCAATTTCATTTTGAGACCAATTGAAAAACATCCTAATTCGTATTGTAATCTTAAATTTTCGTGCTTAATAACATATCTGCTTACTTTTGTTTATAATATCAAGTTTCAAGAGATCCTGTTACAAGACTTAGTTTTAGAATTACATAGTTTCTAAGAAATTTAATACAAAGGAATCCTTGTACATATGCCGGACTGTGAAATGGAACTCGAGATCTTATGGTCGTCGTACTAACGATCCTCCTATTAAAATTACTCGTAAATTATAGTTAGCGTTTGAAGTACTTAAGACAATGGTTATGAAAGTATGACGTATGGTTTGAGAACATAGTGGCATTATAAGTGTTTTAATGGTAATTTTACGATTAAACAAGGTAATAATACTATTACAGCAGTCGCATTATTATCTTGCTTAATCGCATGATTGATGATGATGATATCGGTTCCATTTCCGGATCTGGCAGTGTTATTGGGTTATTGTCAGTAGTAGCACAGTTTACGGTCTATGGTTGATTTTCTAATATACATGCTATGGGGAGTATCATAACATTTAGAATATCTACAATCTGGATCGCATCACCCCATCTCTTATAGATACAACGAGATAGTGTATCCTAATCGGCCGAACCTGCTGGGTAATGATTTGGCTAAGTATGACTATAGGTCCCACGCAATACGGCTTGAAGTTATTGCTGTCTGTCGGGCGCATATCCGTGCTGCGGCTAAGAATTTCTTGACAGGCACTTATTATCAATTTATATAAGATTTTAGTTTCTCGAATGTGTACATTACGATATCATGAGAAATTACTTCCAGCTGAGAATTTCAGATTTGCGTTATTCAGATGTGTTAATTGTCTCACACGTATAAATGCGCGGCCCAATTGCTACAAGACAATTATGAAATAAATGGAATGTAAGGATATAAAATGCTTAAAACGGAGAATGTTATTAGTTTATTTATAAATAACAGTATTCACAAAACAGCATACGAGCATATAAAAATCTAAAATAGATCAAAAATCAAATATAGATCCCGGAAAGAAGTAGAAATGTAACGTGATACACCTTTAGAGTTTAAAACAACGTGCCCCAAACAAATAATTTGGCAAAAAAATAGAACCCTGTAACACTTGCATGTTTGAATTCAGCACTTGTTTATGCCAAGATAAAGTCTAGACTAGACTTACAAGGCAGGGCATAACAAAATCTGTTTTTAAACTAAGGTTGCCGCTCAGACTGAGGCAGCCCGACTGTGGAAGTACCTATGTACAGAAGATCGCAGTCACACATCCTTGTGTTGTGTTCCTACGGCAAATAGTTTGTACTCTTAAACTAAAGCGGTGTTAACCCATCGAGAGCTCGAGGGTATGATTTTCACCCATTGCATTACCGATCGACGTGAACCCCGTAATAACAAAAGTAAGTAGCCAAGCTGGAGGGGTAACAAGAATGTTATTTGTGACCTTCAGTGCTAGTAATCTTATTAGAACCAAAAAGAGGGTATCATTTGGTTTTGCAAGCACTCATAACCTACTATTATTGTTTATTACCGCAGACCCGTTACTTGTTGTCCACCTTGGTATTATAAAAAACAAACGATGCAGTACAAATTAAACGCAACAACGACAAAATAATATAAAGGGAAATTCAAATTAAATTGTCCCTTGGCTTTAATTTCTTTGATTGCACTTTACCGTACTTTTGATACAGAATCGTACAAGAATACCCGATAAACGGTAATACGATAATAAAAACAAATAAGCGAGTGAAAGCCGGATAAAAAACGGCACCATATACATAAAGTTTGGTAACAATAAGTGTTTCATAGTCGACCGACTATGGTTCAATGGCCAAGCATTTAGCAATAAGCTATTTCGAATTTTTGCATCGGTCTTATGTAACCTCATTCGAAAGCGTTTGTATACCTGAAATACTATATTTTTATCAACAATGGATGCCTTGTGTTTAATGATTCAAACAATAGGGTTCCTGAATCTTCTTTTTAAGCTTGATGGTTTTCAAATCTAGTACAAGGGTTAATTGTGAAATGACAATGTAAATAAAACAGGAGTGACATACGACCCAATTAGTTATGTGACGTAACCGCTAATTAAATGCAGGCGTTCGAGGGAAATAATACCTTAATACAGTCTCAATTTTAATTATACGAATTTTAAAATATTAACCGTACTCCATTTAACCAGTGTTGATGCTGTTTTCACGAAACGTTTTCTTTTGAACGCTATTTGCTGATGGGTATACTATAATAACGTACAAAATTAAACATAGGCAGTTACCCTTTTACCTATACTTTTAAGTATCAATAATATATGCAGGTAGTAATCTCTGAAACTATTGAACCGATTCTATACTTGCTTTCACTGATAGAAAGTTACACTATCCCTGAGTAACATGGGCTCTATTTACTATTTACTACTTACATTATATTATGTACTATTTACAAGATATGTAATAAAGTGTAAAATAAATAACGCGATGAAATCCGTATATAGTAGTTTAATTTCAATTTCACTCTAAAGTTATTATAAAACGTGTTTATTTTTATTGTGCTGGTAATTTCAGAAACTACAGCTCGACTTCAATTAATATTTTCCTAATAGGACAGTACATTATTCCTGAGGAATATGAGCTATATTTGGAGCGGCTGCCACCTGACCCCCCGCAACCCGAAGGCTAACGATATCCTAAGGCTAGACCAACGTCAGGATATTATAGGGCACTGACTTCCCAATAACGAATGCCATAGATGTTCATGGCAGCCGGGACCGACGGCTTAACATGCTCTCCGAGGCACTTAGCAGGCGATAATTGTCAATCAATGCGCACATAATTTCGAAAAGTCATATAACTTCCGAAAGTCAGAGGTGCGCGACGTGGGTTCGAACCTGATACCCTCTGCATTGCAGTCTGTTGGTCTCCCCACTGAGCTGTCGCTGCTAATGCATCTGTAGGTATACCTGAAAACTTTTAATCCAGACAATCCCACTTTAGATTAAAACTGTCGAACGCGTTGGACCTATATTCTCGTGTAAGTGCGATTATATACTAAGTATTTTAAATAAAAATTTTGGCAAACTACTCGTAGATAATAAAACACAACTGTAACATGTTTTAATTCATTAATGATCATTCCATTGCATTAGGAAACCCTGTAACACACCAGGTCGAGCTAAGTGTTATTGATTTATTTTGTAAAGAATTTCGGACAGTTAAACGAACAAAATCACTATTGAGCATTTTAGATCAGCAAAGCGGCCTTTTAGGTTCATATGATGGTACCGAACAACATCATCGACATTCTTAAGACTGCGCCGAACAAAATGTGCGAAAACTGACGGTCACAGTTAAGTGAATAAAATCAACACTTTTTGTTTAATACAAATATAAAATATACTTTTACCATAACAATGAATGTGTTTACAATTACTCCTTGTAAAATTAATATTTTTGCCTACAAAATTACGTAAATTTGCACGAAAAATGCAAAAAGGTAAGCTCGTGTTACGTGATTTTTAAATTATAACAGTAAAAATCTATCCTATTTTACAGCTTAAACGAAACATAAATAGTTATATTACAATTTGTCCGTCCCAAATATTTAAGTTATTGGTTGACAATAAAGATATATATTTATCAAAAAAGCACTTCAAATCCTCCATACAATTTTACTATGGCGGCCGCGCGCCGATTTTAATATGCGCCGCACGAGCTCTGTCATTATCTGTCTTACGCTCGGCGCAGTCTTAATATCTTAATTTAAACAATATATTATATCATAGCTTTTAACTGTTTATGTTGTTATTAAAGTTATAACTTACTCTATTGAACTTCTTATAGATACGAGTACCTACTTATATTATTACCAAACGAACCGAAGCTATCAAAGTTGGTCATCTCTCCACCTGGTGGTAGGTGTTCGGCAGATGTATGCTACCTGCTAGTTAATTTCCACTGCCTAGTAAAGTATATGTAAAAAAATATAGAATACAGGGGGCCCTTACTTTGCCATTTACTTTGTCACATGTTTCTGCATGAGACCACTACTTAGCCGCTTTGTTTTACATAATAGATACTCTATCGGAACTAACCAGTAATACAGTGCATGTGTATATAATTTGTGGAAGTGTATCACTTATACGGTTTTCCGTAGACATGATTTATTTGTAGCGATAGTTTCTACTTTGTAAAAGATTCCGTTGTACCCGTTGAAGCGTGGTCGGCGTAACATCAGCATTTCGCTTTCATATTCTTTCTACACTAGTAATGCGCCATATTACAGTTACGTCACTGATAACTCAACTGCATCGAATATATTCACTAAATACTATGTTACTTAGATAGTATGGAAACATTTTCTAATGGTTTAAGTGAGTTGTATTTATAAGAAAAAAAATTATGCGTTGTATGTTTATGCTTTGGTAAGACTATTATATATTTTTCTGGACAGCCTTGGTGGTGCTGCGGCTGCTGTGGCTGAGGTTTCGGGTTCGATTATCAGGTCGGACAAAGTTGGATACTTTGGTCGGCTTTTAGTAAATTATATTGCCAGTAACGGAACGAAATCTAGAACTGCGACAAAAGGCTTGCCTTCTGTTACGTGGGACCTAAAATGATAGTTGGCGAAATGTGTAATACACCTTCCGGCGACCAAACTTTATATACTTGATTGATTATTGAGAAAATGACCACAATGACGTTAGAATATTTCTACGATGACCCAGCATTCTCTAATGGCTATTTTTCTTTTCTAACACTGTATTTCTGTTTTTTATCAACAGCACATATATTACTTTCATAATTTAGGTTTTTAAAGCAAATATATATAACCTAATAATCAAATCAAATCAGCACAAGAGCACTAACTTGTGGATGCTTAAGTAAAAGATAGCATAGTTATTATGGTTATACTCACTAACGCAATCTATTCGTATACAAGTATAAAGTAAAAATGTGATCCTCATTTTTCATTGTGAAACTTGCTTGTACTTTGTATACTTTTAAAATTACTTAGCATTTTTGCTCAAGAATTTATAACTCTTTTGAACTATTTGCATAGCAGGACGAAAATGGATTAGCACAATAATGAAATATTATATCGAGTGCTAGTAACTACAATTAGTAAATAAATGTAACTAACTTAATTATAAATTAAAGTATTGACTATATTTAAAAGAACAAACTTAATTTTTATCGTTTTAAAATCATTATTGCTTTAGAGGATGCATAAACCGTCATAATTGCAATATTTGTTAACAATAGATTTTCTATTCAGTAATAAATTGACAAATAATTCACATTGTTTCTAAACTATTGTTAATACTAAGTAATATAATTAAGGCAAATGTAACTCTGTTGACTCTGACTCGAGACTCTGGTACAGAAAGGGCATAAGATATCTGTCATCCAGAAAAAAGTACTGTCTCCAAGGGATAGGGCAAAAGCTAATTTATTGCAAAGAGACACCTCTACGTATGTATTAGCGATAATCAAAAACGCTTGTAATTCTAAGGCAACTACTTTAAGCATTGCGGATTTTGGACATACAAAATCAATGGGATAATATCCTACTCACCGCCCAACAATCTTCCCATACCTAAATTTCCAAATAATAATTAAGTTGTACAATAAAGAAAAGCATTGTTAGAAAGTCTGCACAAAAGAACTACCCATAATATTCGAGAAGGTTGTTACGGTTCTCATTCTAACAAGCGACTCTCCTTATTAGTGGAATTAATATGACACCACTGCAGGCTTACTTTAAAACAAAGGATAAGATTATTTTTCTATGCATTTCTTTTTTAATCAAAGGCAGCTCTTGCACTACACATAGTTCCTGCATTGAAATCAATATGTCTTATTCAAAACACCGAAACAAAAGATTCTAGTTCCTTCTCAAGATGGCGTTCCGCACTGGCGCGACTAAAGGGAACTCTTAAACTCTTTTTCAAGATATTTACGATAATCTGTTTAACGGGTAGTTTCTTACGATGGTCTGTTGCACCATTAACATTATAGAGACGTCTTGATTGTTTGACGACAAAAAGTGTCGGCCAATTGAACCGTGTGATTTCGTTTTCAGTTCAATCGATATCGAGGTTGCTCGTCCGAAGCATCGTCGGTAATTATTTACCACAACAAAAAATAACGATAATTATGTGACATTGAAACAACAATGGTATCAGTTTTCATTGACTTTTTTATAAAACAGTTATTTTTATATATTATACGGTTCATGGTGTACCATCACGGTTATTGGTAAACTATACATAGAGAAGAATTAGTTTCAATGCTGAATGGAGTGTAAAATAATTCATCGAAACTGTAATATAGATTTTTTATTAAGTACAAGGTTATTAATATATTTAAAGGAAAATATGTATTTTAGAGGTCATGGAGAAGAGGAGATTTCTCCTCTCTGTATGTCTGCTCTTGTTATTTGGATACTTGACACGACATGACAAGTTGTCAATAAAGACCATTTCAGAAGGGAAAATAGAACCAACATGAGGAAGGGGTGGACCAAGGAAAAAGTGAAAGTCTTGATGAGGCTCCGCCGACAAGAACAGGGCTCTCAAATTGATTGATTGATAGGATTTTATATATTTTACTATGATAGCACATTTCTTAATATCGTGGTGTTTGATAAGCAGACAGATTGGACGATATAGGCTGTCTAAGTAGTAAAATAATGTAAGTATCACGGGGACTCCAGAGGTTGTCTTCCGTTCTAGAAGGGTTGATGAGTTGTTGTGTCGCTCCTTCACAGTACAGTTAATACCGTCACAAGATCCAGTATTTTCTTTTCTCTAACATTTGTTTTTTGCTCTTGTTAGTGTAGTTTCTAAGACCATAAAAGATAAGACTACAGTGCCACTTTCGCTGTGTCTGTGCTTGAAATGTTTACAGCTTAACTGCTTACCGTCGAATAGAATGGACTTATTTTGATAGGAAATAATGCAATAATATGAATAACGCGGCCAAATTATTAAAAAATATATGTTAACACTGCATACCCAAACATTAATTACTTAAAATAACGCCCAATACTATAAAGATGAAACTATTGACAAAAAACGAAAGAATGTCTTTTATTTTACGTAAACAAAAGAAAAAGTATAAATTTCCCTACAAGTTAGTTATTTTAATAGTAGTTTAGTTGTATATAATGATAGCTGCCTTTGCACAGTAAACAAATAATAAAAATACCTCAAAAGATAAGAAGACCTACATCCGAATTTTCAAACTGTCTATGCCATTACACACGCTTTGCTCTATGAGTCGTACAATGATTACGTACAGAAGCGGAACTTTTATAATAAATTCTAGGAAGATTATTACATTCTAATATGAGTAAATTATTATATACATGCCGCTTTTGTTGTTACATATTAAAAGTAACCAGGGTTAAAATTTAAAACGTATGATACAAAGATTGAATGACGCATCCATCGTACATAAGGCAATACTGATATGTTGGTAGAAATTAAACAAATGGGTACAAATAGGCTCGCTATAGGTACAACGAAGCATATTAGGTACCTATTGTTATAAACAATAAATAACTGTATGGTAATAAATAAACCACAAACACTAAGAAATCATTTAAATAATTAAATCTTATACACTACTTATAGTGCCTACAAACAACAAACTGCCTACAGGACAGGCCCGCAACAATAATTGTTCGTCTTATTTTTCTGTTATTAACTTATTAATGTTATTATAAAGCTACCAGAAAAAATGAAAGTTAAAATATTTTAATCTGTCCCAAATAATATGTAAAGCATATACCTACTATATTTTTTATGACTAGAAGAGCTAACAATTTAATAACTACTTGTTACAAAAACCTACTGTAATAATGAAACCAAGCAAATAAACTTATTTATTTATCGTAATGGTAGTCATACTTACTGATTCTCTTGTGGTTCTTATTGGGTACACAATAATAGCTATATATAGCAAAACCATTTACCTAATATTGATGAGTAATGGCACATGAAGGTCTTTTAATGAACAATGACCCTCTTAACTGCGACGAAATATTCTGATGAGCAAAAAATTTATTAATCACTTTGAGATAAACGAAGTAATTTTAAGGATTAAGTACTGGTCGTATCTTATTCTTCGATATCCGGTCATTGAATACCTAACGACAACTTGACACTTGGAGGACAATTTGACACATGCAGCATTACGCAAATATGCCTCGTAGGTTTGTGAGCTTTACAGATCTTCTATTCGAAAATGTGTAGTAATAGCGCAGCTTCTGGTACTTTCCTTCTTTTTCTTTAAATCTGTTTAGACACAATGCTTTTATCATTATGTTTTGGTATGTTTAAGCTGACAAGTTCTGCTCTAGGAGTTATAACTGTATCACAAGGGTCTTCATAATATAATATACATCTTCTTCTCCCTAGCCTTTATTATTCCCAAGTCACATGGGGTCGGCTTTTCTGGTCTAACAGGATTTGACTGGATATCAGTTTTTACACGGAGCGGCTGCCACCTGTCCTCCGCAACCCGAAGGCTAACGATACCCTAAGGCTAGACCAGTGTCAGGATATTATAGGGTACTGACTTCCCAATAACGACTGCCATAGATGTTCATGGCAGCCGGGACCGACGGCTTAACGTGCTCTCCGAGGCACGGAGCAGGCGATAATTGTCAATCAATAAGCACATAATTTCGAAAAGTCATATAACTTCCGAAAGTCAGAGGTGCGCGACGTGGGTTCGAACCCGAGACCCTCTGCATTGCAGTCTGTTGGTCTCCCCACTGAGCTATCGCTGCTCTTATAATATACATATATACATAAAAAGTGTATTTTGTGTCCGTTGTGTATTGACACATAGGACACAAAGTACACTTAGATTCAAAACAAGTATATGTGGCTCACACAAATTTTTGGTCCCGCGTGTAGATCGAGCCAGGACTTGGCGCACTGGCATTAGCAAGTCAATCCTGCAGTCAATGAGGCGACCACAAAACCACTGCGAAAGTTATGTAAGAACCAGACCTATGTGACGGTAGATGGGAATAGGCTTATCATCTGTTTTGTAGAACCTAAATATGGCTATGCGATATATCCATGTTTATATCGTAGATATACATACAGAATTATATGTAATGCTTAACTAACATGGCACTTATTGGTAATACCGAGATAATGATCTAAACTTATCGTCATCGATTTTAATAGTTGTAAAATGTATCTTGGATACTTAATACTGTAAAAGTATTATTGCTAGCCTGGCCTCCCCAGGTTGGCAATTACATTGGCTAAAGTAGAGGTCAATGTCCATGTGGATTGTCCACACAAGCTCAATGGGTGGATTGAAATATCGATTCTTGAATTAATTATGCTAGTCTAATAATGTTACTACTACTACTACTCCAGAAAAAACTCGAGTCGCGATCAACTTTGAAGAATAAATTAATATGTAGAAGTGTTGATATACCGCGTTGCAAAAACGTAGTACATACGTAGTAGTCCATGACATTTTTAATCTTATATAAGAGCTAGTATCGTTTCGGTTTTTTCGATTCGTGATCGTGAGCTCATCATTATGTACAAGTATGACTGACGTATTATTGATATAAATATCGACGATAAACAACCATTAATGATGTGACAGTTTAGATGTTGTATTTGGTAACCGAACAAAAAGTATATTGAGTGATCCTCAAATAAAATTCGTCGACCGATTGCCTAACTTGATAGCATGTATTAAATTACATTAATAAATTTCGAAAGGCTTAAATCAAAATACAGGGTATATAGACTGCACTAGTGATGGAGTGATTTGTAATCCCATCGGTACTGTCAATGCAACTAGTGTTGACAGGCGGAAAATATTTCTTCCAAGTTTAGGCGTTTTTTGAACACAAAGAATTGAACTGTTTGTAATAATCTACGACATAAGGATTCTCTTTTCTGTCCAGGCCTTTATGAAAGGAAATAACATAAATTACTTATACGATAGCTATACATTTTCGATATCGACAATTAACTGCATAATAATCATATTATATTTATTATACATCATCATAAAAATGTTAAAACACGATACGGTTGCGATGTGCAATGTGCTGCCAGAACCTATTATATGTCCACCACAAAATGAGTAAGTACTTATGTGGATGTACCTAAGTAATTATCAATACCACGACGTTCACGGACATAACAACATAAAAAAATCTTGTCATGATAGAATACTTGTCATTGTAAAAACAATGTTTATTAACAAAGATGCAACAATGCCATAGAGAACAACATCTGTTATATTATATAATTTATTTATATAATCATATATTTCTATTTGTTTGCACTTTTGTATTGCATAGCTAAACGTAGTATGACTATTCAAGATATTCTCTGACGATTATGCAAATCTTAAACATTGACATTAAACTGCTTTATATGGATTTTATCTCGGTTGATAATTTAATACACTATTTTTAAAATATGTAATTTGCTATTTATCCAACATATCGGTTGCTTTTCAGCATTCGACTATCAGAGGAAATATAGTGTATTTAAAAAATTGAGCACCTTAAAATCCGTTAATAGGAATTTAAACACGAATACGGATTTAATGGAACTCGAAAGGTGCGCATATACGTTTTCTAAACATTTTGGTTGGTCCATCCAAGCAAGGATTGCAATTGGCTCTATGGCCACTGTAGGTGCTCTAGTAATAAGTGTCAAAACTTACTGTATTTTTTATTTTCTGATGTTAAAACAGTCATATTATGAGATAAAAATACTAGTTACGTACAACAGAAAAATAAAGAAAAGCTATGATGCGATTTGACTTTAGTCCGTGGAAATGGTTAAAAAAAATCAATGTTTTGTTTACTATTAGCACTATCTACAAATTACTTTTTCGTGTAAAATGCTACTATTACGTACTTCTACTAAAGACTAACGTTTAGTCTATAGAGACGTGAGTTAGAGTTTGACGACGTTGTGGTAAAAATTTGACTGTTATTAAATTAATTTCAAAAATTCTTCTTTTTTATTTTAGATGTCTTTACTGCTTCTCCATTTCAACTTAATCACAAACTCCTTCTCCATGCGCACAATATGCTTAAAAAGGAGTATGAAGTTCTGTCTTCATATTAAATATATTATTATATTAATATCCACTCAACGTGTAGCCTACAGCACAGTGGGAATTTTGCTAAAATTGAATTAGCCTGATTTACCACTTGGTAAGCCAGGCTTAGCGTAAAAAGTACTTACCTATATCCTACAAAAGATCACATAAAAGAACTATGTATGTGTTGTGTTATTAAGTTATTATAGTACCAAGATCTTACGCGCATTATCACTCTTGCTGCTTTTCTTCATTATCTACTACCTACACCATAGTTTACTAGCGTAATCATTTATTCTACGCGCGACTCAGTTAAATGACAATTCTACAGCCAACTTGTTACTGTTAAATATCGATCAGAGCAGGCTAAAAAGGGTACATTTCGTGAGTAACATTATTGACACGTTCACTTACCGTTTAGACACTTTTTAGAGCTCCTAGAAGCTTGTCAAAGTGATGTTAACGAGCACGTAACGTATGTTGATGCGGAATTTATTAACTTATCACTGCATATGTATAGTTAACGCTACGGAGTATCTGGTCCATGCGTAACACGGGGTCTGCACGTGGATAGATGCTGATGATGACGCTGAATTCTGGTATTAACTGATATGACTATGTATAAATTATAATTATAAAACATAATATATTTAAAACTAATTATGGTTGCATTTATACATTTGTAAATGGTCGTTTAATAACACTAACAATTCAATATACTTACCTTAAATGATACATAATATTATGTATATAACATTTGAGTATATTATAAGTTATAACATTTAGCCGCGACTTTGCCGCGCGAACTACGCTATGCCGGCGAGTGCATAATTTTGGAAAACACTGCATCTTAATGGCCATAATTCAGTAGAACGGGATCAAATAAAACTGACTTTGATTTTAAGCTGAACCCCAAGAAACCCATGATTACGATAAAAGAATCCGCACTGCTTTACTTTAATACCTAAGGCAATAGTTAATTCTTCTAATAATTATATATGCACAGTTTAATAATCGCGTTATACGCATTTTCCTGTTGTTATTCCAGCGTCTAGAGCGTAAATATAGTAATCAACAAATTTTGGGATGATAGATAAGTGTAGTCTAAATAAAGTAATGAGTGCTTAATGAGTCGCTGCTGTTATTTATTGTTAGTCTTCAGGCGGTAAACAACAGTTAGATCAACTGTAAAAATACAATGACAATGCCGCTAAGATCTTTATAGCCGATGATGTAGTCACAATAAACACAAGGTGTAGTCATATGCATAGATATTTTATACACCATGACGCGTGACGCTAGTTGATAAACATGTGTAGACGTCATTTGAGATGTAACCTATTGGGGTGAAACATTGTCACATTGATATAGCTTTAGATTAGTTTATATCTCTCTTCTTCTTTTGATGTCCTTGTTCGATATTCAATAAGGTTCTACTTACTCAATACGATACACACTTGCATTGAGAGAGAGCGTGTGACATACGTTCACTCTCTCGTACCAAGTAAGTCCGCTATTCGTGACACGTTCAAAATGTGTCTTTCTTTTTGGAAGGTCCATGTAAATTAAAAATGGCAATCTACATTTTAATGAGTTATTTTATAAAGAGTTAGTTTTTAGATTTAAAGAACGTTCTGAAATTATATACATCCTAAATAATTAGAACATTTAAGTATATGGTTTCTTTTATGAAGACATGTCCATAATGTTCAATCCTGACTATAGCAATAAACAAATAAGCAGCTAATACAAATTGTAAGATCATAATAACACTTCTATGTAGAACGTCAATATGATTTAGTATCATATTTAGAACAAGTGTTTGGCAAGAGAATGGACTTATTATGCGATTTATTCATATCTTAGTTTGCATGGGCGAGAGTAAGTCATAAAAGAGGTGGACGTACTTGTGATGTTTTAACGTAACATTAGCGTATTCGTGATAACTAACTATACTAATTCCAAAGCAGTAGTATGATGAGCTATTTCACTACTTTGTAATACTGCCATAAATATACGACGAAAAAATTATACAAGTAAAACACGACTGTTTGTAGCGTTCGAACTCTTTGTAGTTTCAACGAAACAATGTTCATTCATTTATTCAGATACTATACTTATTAGCTCATTATGTTCACCCGCTGCTTTTTTTAAAATATTAATTTAATATCAGCATTTTTGTTGTACGATAACGCATGCTGCGTTATTTAACAAATGCGCAATTATAAGCATTTTGACAGGACAGTAAAAGGTTAGAAATTGATAATTTAGTCCTGTTTTGTAAATGTATTTAAATGATCGTATTGTTGATCAATAGATATACAAAAATAAGGTACTGATGTTTACGTTGCCCTAAACACTATTCACAATTATTATTCAAGAGTTTGATTGTTATCGCTGTTTTCTGTAAATGGTTACTAGCTATTTAGGTTAAGAATTACAAGTACTCTTTTTATTATTTCCAGCATGCTGAAATAGATTGTGTTAGGAGTGCGGTAGTACACTGGGTGGGGTTCTAATACATGACCTCTTAATCGGAATTCCAATGCCTTATTACGCTACGGCCACTAAATTGCTGTTCATTAATGTTGACAAGTGGTGCATGTAGCATCAAATTCTCTATTACATTTTTCAACGATAAAGACAGACGGTTAATAGATTAAAATAATATCTAGTGTTTGTGGTTTCGCAGTGCAAATTCTTGAGTGACCCTGCGCTTAAAATAAAATGTGGCATTGGGGGTGCGAAAATAAAACTAGCGTAGAAGCAGTAAGAAATTCCATTCTGTATAATGAAGATGACCATGAGGAATAAAAAATAAACCGACAGAATAATTGTCCACTTGCCCTTCACTATAATGGTAAACATTTTTATGTTATTTGCTATTTATATATTTGGCACACTGTACGTCTTCCGCCCAGTTTAGTGGGTAGAGTAGTACTAGTAAGGTTTTAATACCGTTAGACACGGTTTCTATTATTTTGGCACATACTCTATGAAAAATATGTCAGAATATAAATGACCGTAGCTAAAACGACTCGTTTATATGTATAAACCGGGCCTAAGTTCATCAAGTAGAGGTAGAATACAGAGAAACTCTTTGAATATATCATCAACTCGATGGTGGCAAGAACGGTGACTTTAGCACTGATACTGTCACTCGCGTTGTTGGGAAAGGAATCCCGGTGGTCAGTTTAAGTATAAGGATAAAACCGGCAGTTCTACTGCTGATAGCAAAGCGTCTCCTTAAGAAGATCTGTAAACCCAACTTGCTACAAAAACATTGAATTATTTAGCTGCAGCCTGCTGTAGATTGAAGGTAGTTTCTCAGCCAGGGTGCTAGTCGATGCGAGCAAATTCGCTAATAGAAACTAGTATGTAATTAGACCTGCCTTTGAGGACAATTTTTACCCATGCGAGTAATGTACAAGTAAAGTTAACATTATTTGCCATGCGCAGCATTTTTGTTGTACGATAACGCATGCTACTTAATATTGTTTTATAAACAAGATTCAAATTACTATACTTGTAGTCTGAGACGTAGCCTCATCTAATACAAAGTATTTAACGTTCTCAGTTTTAATAACAAACATTGAACTATGTAGTTGCACGACGTTCATGTTCAAGGAAACGGTTAAGTGATCAATAATTCATGAGCACAACGTTCGTTTCAAACAGCTCATTGATTTCGTGAACAAAAACAAATCGAGATCGTCATCGTAGATTTATATAAGGTTACATTGTTTTAAGCAGATGTTAATACCTGTTAGCTCTGTTTTAGTAATATGCTATCGCCTCGTCTACGCTGGTTCAGTAGTATTTCCAGTTATGCTTATGCATTTTGAATAACCAGGTTTTATGTTCAATTGCCGATTGGGTCAGGACTTTTTTAATTGGGTCGTATTTAGTTAGCAGTACGAAGAAGGGTCTAATCCCAATAAACTCTCGTTATTTGTAATTTCTCTCGCTGTTTGTTTTAGATTCTACGATATACTCAAGTATACGAAATACTTCAGGTGTCCATTAGACACTGGCATAAATATTGTTAGCGCGGGACATACTTACTATAGTGGTGTACCTACATTTGGTGATAAAATGTATTTAAATTTTTATACAAACTAAACACAAAGAAAGCGGCTTGCATTGCTTATACGAAACAAGCAATGCAGACCGCTTTCTTTTAGATATTTGGAAAAACAGTTGAGTCCTTTTAAACATATGTATTGAATGAGAGTACCTAAATTATACATATACATTTTACAGGTAAGGTTTACAGACTTAAGCTTTGATTTAAACGATATTAGTAGCCATTCGTAGGAATATTTCTAAATTACTATTGAGAATTCGGTTCAATGAAATCAGGTCACTCTTTAAGATTGTGACTATTAATTCTATAAGACAGTCTAGTGGCTAAACTAAACTGACAAAATTTATGCATGTGACTGGATTAATGAAAAACAATCAACAACACAACAATTAGTTAGGTTATACATACATGGAATAGGGCGAACATAGGTCATACAATCAGATAACTTTATTTCAAATAAATTTATTAATTAGCTTACGTAATGGCAATATAGACAAGAGGCAAAAAGTACCTTTTTTTATAAACTGCAGCAGCAGTCTATGCCTTAAGTCCGGCCGACCTTCACGCTCAGAAGGACGTCACCTGACTAATGGTGCGATGTATCGCTTGGACAATCATTTAGCAAGTGCCTAATAATCACTCAGTACATATACTTCAAGACCATTTAAATGATATTTGTTTAATATATATATTCGAAATCCGAACAAGCTTGTATTTTGACAAGATGATGAACAAAAAATAAGGCAAGTTCTCTTTGAGAAACCGACCTTTCCATTCTTTTTTTATCGTAGTTGCGTAATCAAATCTGCCTTTAATTGAATCTCAGTTAAGTCTTTTGGTTGCAATATTTGCTTGTTAGCGAAGTTTATCCGTTGAGGAGTGAAAACATGTCAAAAGAAAATTAAGTTTACTTATCTCGATCTCTTCTAAGGTGAACAACAAAGTTATTTTTAGGTTTCAGTCAGTATGTATAGGCGTATTCATTATCAACAACACAATTCACTATAAAACTCTTGATATGACAAAGATTGAATACAGCTACATACTTCATAAGTAAATAACTTATAATAATAAAACTCATGTTTATTTTGTTTGTATTCTCAGTACGAACGCAGTATCCTGATGTTATTTGTTAAACTAGTTTTCGTCGTCATACATTATAAGACGACAAACAATATATGAAGACTTTATAAAAAAGAAGAAACATGTACCTAATGGTACTAAAGAAACCTTTATCTAACACTAGCTGACCTGCGCAACTTGTCTGCTTCACATTAGAGGTCAGTAGTTCCTGAGATTAGCGCGTTTAACCTACCGAACAAACAAACAAACTCTTTAGCTTTATAATATTAGTATAGATTTGTTTTCTAAGTAGATTTACTTAGTCTTTTTGCATTTGGCGTTAAGAATCTAGTTTTGCCTTCACTTGACCTAGCTGGTAACATCTGCAATTTATTATGTCTGAGTTCTTGACTTCACATGTTTTAGGCATTTCTGTTAATTTTATTCAAGGCTCATTCGCGCGATTCACTTTCGGCAATCATTATGCGATTCGTTTGATTATTTGAAACTTGGGCTTTACGAGCTTTATTAACTGTTAAAGTAAATATTAACATAAAAGAAGAAATCACTGATCCTACTGTAAATGATGTGTACGGGTGGTTCCTATAGTTGTTAATAATATTGTATTATCATAGAAGCAAACTGATTTATACCATTTCTGCAGTTTCGACATACCTTGGCCGCTAATCCTGATATAAAACAGTGGCTGGATGTCCTCAAGAGAGGCCTTCTCAAAATGTCTACTGCTAATTTAGCTCCTGCCTTTGACTCTTCTTCTGTAAGCCGACCTAACTGACGCAGAAAAAACCCTCGTCACGTCACAAAATCGTTGGTACTAGTTTTATTCAGCCATCAGAATCTACCAAAGTTATTAATTACGAAAACAAGCAGCGTACGTAATAGTTATGTTCCTAATCGTTACTCATTTACAATTAGGTACCAGTTAGTGTCTGTTTAAGTCCCTGACTAGCACATAAACATAAATTTGGTAGAGATTTACGAGTGTTTTTCGTGTGTAGGTACGGTGCACATCAAACACAATACAAAGCATAGTGCTTAAACAACAATAGTTAACATTCCATGCACTAAACTTATAAATATGTAAAGTACGAGACACTGCCCGTGTATTCAAAGAAACAAGTTCTGATGCGCAAAAAGCATTAATTTAAATTATTTTGTTCCGCTTCATCGCCAATAATATATTATAGTTAGTAATAATAGTATATTTATGCGGAAACAACACGAGAAAACGGGTTCCCGTGAATTAATCATCATAATCGATTCTTAAAATATGTAGTTGATGAAAATGTAAACAAGCTTGGTAATAAGGTATTTTTATCATACTAACATTTCGCATTCTTAATAAAACAGCGACTTAACTCGAAATTTGAAAGTAAGGCAATTTGAACTCTAATTGTATATGTTAAATTCTAATATTATATTTGTATCTTTGCAATAGAGTTCAAATTTGTTTAAGCCAAAATACTGAGATAAGTCTCTGTTTTATTAAGGGTGCGATTTATATTTTATGTTTCTGGGATTTTCTGTATACTTGCAAATCTACAAGCAATAAACCAATGGACACAAAGAACACCCAGTCTAGAAGAGTAGAAACCACATGAAATTGGAGTCCATTATTTCTGTACTGTGTGGGAATCGCTTTTTTAACAATTGTCGCATTGACCATGTCGAGGCGACAAATTTACATAGATCCTTACGTTCTCCATGTGATCACAATGAATAGGTTTCTGACTGATCTATTCCAATAGGTAACTGACCCGCGACTACGTTGGCGTTTTATTTAGATAATATATCCTTCTATATTAAATATAATTTAACTAGCTTTTATCTGAGCCTTCACTCGCTTATCTTCTGGATGAAAGGTACTCTATGTCCTTTTCTGTACCTTTGACAACGTTTAAGCGCAATTTCACGATGATCGGTTAAGTAGTTAAGGCGTGATAACGTGATAAACAATTCAACATCATGGTTTAATGTATCTCCTTAAGTCAAACATTTTCTCAAGTAATGAATATAATACATAAAAAAAGTACAGCTGTACATGACACTGCGTGTCTTTTAGAACACATATTTCACTATTATTCATCTGTTGTTGATATGCAAAGGTGCAAAAAAATAATTAACAGCCATATAGAAATGCGTAAAGCAGTTATATAATAAGCTAGCAATTATTACACATAAGTGCGTAGATAATTGTTATTTATTTATATTGAACTTTTATAATCTTTATGTAATAGATATTTTGTAATATCTGTTATGTATTGTTATCATTATAGTAATAGCATAGTAACTGGTATTGGTACTTTTGCTTAGTTGGTAAAGTGAGTTATTATGTTTTTAATGATCATTATCTAAAAATATCATGTTCACAGCTGAAGATGCCTTTAGTCAGTCATTGTATCTGCCTGTGCCATTGTAGTCCCCACAAGAATTAACCGATAAAATTACAGTATTTTGAGGCGCTCATAGCCAGTTGCACTCACTGATCGGTAAACAACTAGCGAGTTTAAGCAATGTTGGGCGCGGTTTACGCAATGCTACGATAACAACCCACCTCTCGGGATGGGTCGTCGTGAGGGTTGAGATATTTTGCGCCATTTTTTAAAATATAAAGTAACCAAGGTGGTGACTATGAATATAACTTTATTTGATGCGATTTTGATGAAACGATGAATACTTAAATAAGTAAAAATTGTATAAGCTACAGTGTAACATGTGACAGGAAATCATTTACCTAAAATTACTTTTTAATTTTTCATCAGAGTAACGATTAATTACATTATTTAAATCGTAAATACGTTGTTTAAGTTTACGGATTTCATGATCATGATTTTGTAGAATGGTATTCCGCTGTTCATCTGAACTGGATGAACTAGTACTTCCTCACCAAATTGTTACAAATAGTAACCTAACCTCTTTACGGTTTCGCTTTTTTTTTCTAATTCGCCTTTTGTATTATTTACATCAACGCTCAAAACACTCCAATATCCGTTCTACTTGAGTTTACAATTGTAACGCTCAGAAAGAAGTGGAATGGGAAAACCGTGGTCGTGAGCGTGAGTGTCGTGAGCGCTTAGTGGAACGCACCCTTTGATGTTAAAACTAGAATCTGTCAAATATCGACTAAACGAAATTTACCGTTTAAACAGACTTAACCTTTTTTATTTTTTAAATACTGTTAAGTATAGGATTCATCTTTATTCTATTTAAATTGTCGATGTTTATAGTGATTACTTGATTACAAAGGTTATTTTAATAATTTATTATGCAGGTACCTAATGCGGGATGGTTCTCCCGTTTTGTTTTTTTAACTTGTCAAGTCTTGGAATGTCAGACATAATATTTAAAACCTTTTGTGTCTAGCCGCCGGTGTGCCGCTGAGAATCAAGAGAAAGACAAAACGTAACGGATTTAATTTGATTTAATTCTGTATCGTGGGGTCTTTACTAAAATTCAAACAATGGACACAAAAGACTGGGTGTCTTTTGTGTCCATTCTCTGAATGTTTAGCTCGGTAAAACTATTTGTGGATCACACAATTTCTTGTCCCGCCTGGACCTTCAACATTGCGCGCAGTGTCAATGGCGATGTGCAACTTAAACCACTACGCCATTCGTGCAATAATTTATTGCATAATATGTCAAAACGGGAGAATCGTAGGTACTATATCGGTGTCCAATTTTATTTCACATCACAAGGTTTCAGATAACACATGCCCAAAATTAGCTCCCTGGTATAATCAATCGCCTTGTTTGTATGACGTCATTGTATCCAAGGACATTGAACCACATATGGCTTAAATTTATTCTTTGCATAATAAATGTTTGATTACAATGGAGTCGATAATTTTTGGCTACGGCTTATTTGTGACTAGTTGCAGAAGCATTGCAAAAAAATTGTGTAGCAATACAATAATTTGAAATGCATTATGACTGAATTGCAAAATGATACCATGCTTCGGTTAGTTTGTATTTGTTGGACCATATGGGCTCTGTCTTTATGAATTGTCAAACATGAGCTACCAAAATTGGTCAAGAATCACATTGTCTATTAGTTCAAACCAAAGTCGTAAACGTATTGCGGTCAGGATTGTCGAAATTCAGTGCATATCGTCATCCGCATTACCGCATTTGCATGCTACATGTTCATTAAATATAGTGTAAGTACGTACATGCACCATTGTATGATTACGCCTATTCTAAAATTGTTTATGTGAATACACCATTTTAAAATGTTTGTTGTTTCTTTAAGTGTGTTTTGTCTGTGCCAGACCTCTAGTTGTTGTGTTCGCATATTAATAACTTTGTTACTAATTACATATTGGCTCGCTTGATAGTAAATAGTTATAATTGTCTAAAAGCAGCTAAGGTTTCACATTACCTGCTTTCCATGCTGATAAAACAGCGCGTCCTTAGGAACTGTGTCAGCCAGCCAGCCACAATATAACATTATGTTTCTAATTTTTCTTTATCATAAATGATTGCATTTTATTCTGACTTTCTAACAACTCTTTTTTTATATGAAAGAGCCTTGACTTTTCCAGAATTTACAGTAATTTAATTCTGTGCAACGTATTAATTATATTTAAAGATGCAATAACGTTGTATATTCTGTATTTAAGTCATCTTCTGAAGAAAGTTATTTAGTACTGAACTACTGAACTATATAATAACTAGCTTCTATCTGCTATGTCTATCCCAGACCTATTCTGTATCAATCATGCATGGTTTCGGGTTTAAACTTACAAAAATGTTGTATTTTATTACCTATTTTATGGCAAACCAAAGTGTTATGGAATCATTCAATTGCATGGCTAAGGAAAAATTAAACTATATCGCATCTATAATATCACGCAGTATGGATTAAACCAAAATACTACCATTAAGTTATCTGTTACCCACATATTACAATTTTACACATCTAGCATCTGATCCTGCAATGCTGCATTATAAGTAACATAAGTTACGACACTCGGGCAATCTCAGGAAAATTAAAGTGCTCGGAACATGCAACATATTGAAAAAATTCTACGTTTTACTTTTATCCTTAATTAGTATGAGGCAGTTTTCTTTGTATCTATTCTTACATCGCGTGTGGCTAAGCGTTTATGATAAAAACCTCAGTTTCATAAAATATCTCGCCCGTTGTATTATCTGTAGAAGATTATATTTATCATGTATGTATAACGCGTGTAACGAACTTTTCCTCCATTCTTCTAACACAAGAAGAGACCCGTGCCCAACAGTAGAATCCTAACTAATATTATAAAGGCGAATGTGAGTTTGGTTTTTATTACGCTTTCACGCCTTAACTGCTTGACCAATCATCATGAAATTTCGCATAGACGTTGTCAGAGGTACAGAAAAGGTTATAAGGTACATTTTATCCAGGAAAAAGTTACCGAGAGACCAAATTGTTTTTCCAATTGACATAATCTACATTAACGCAAGTAAAGCCGCGTGTAAAATCTAGTTGTTTATATAAGCTGGTATTATTGTAAGTACAGTATTCATCATATACTTTTTCGCAAACTAAATCCATTTAAAAGCTAATTAAAACAAGTGTTAACCTTTCATTTCTTCATTACTTATGTAGATGAAATAATTATTAGACGACGTTATCAACATGTATTGATTAAAGAGCATAGACTTGCAAAAAAAATACATTGTTTCTCGATATCGCTTATTAATATGAGACCACTGAGTGCAATAACTTTTTAACGTGATACATAAATACATAAATAATTTCTTAGTAGGTATCTACTCGTATATTTATTAAGGTTAATGTGTTTGCGTTGTATCCTAATGGTTTAACAACAGTACAATAAATATGTTTATTTTTCAATATATTATCATGGAGCAAAGTCTTAATGGTGCATGTGTGTGTGTGTGTGTGTGTGTGTGAATTTCTCGACTGTATTGTTTATATTTGTATGTGTGAGTCTGTAAGAAAATATATTATTTTCTTACTTTTGTCTTTTAATATTATGCAGTATGAAGCAAATTAAAGATTTTAATCCTTTATATTAATTTTAATACTCACACATGCAATATGATATTTAAAATAAACGATCCGTACGTATTATTTTTGGTAAAAACGATTACCTGTGGTACAATTATTGTAATGGTGTATAATTATACCGAAATCCTTAAATAATTGACTAGTTAAATAATGTTGTGAAAGTTAATTAGATAATGGCATGTAAATAAACAACATAATCATTTATACAAAGGGTAATAAGGTTATTTCATTTACAAAAGATGTTTGTTTAACCTACGAACTAATTATAATTAGGTACGGAAACACCGGGTATGATATTTACATAACACCGAATCTTGGCTATAATGCGTTTCGTATTCATACGTACATACATACATACACAAACTTAACGTCTGTGAGTTCTTGGCGATAGCAATCTTACTGTTTCGAATATCTTAATTTTTATCAAAATTAATAATGTGGTTTCCTAACCTGTTTGTAAGTATCTAACTACCCATACTTCTTTACCTCTAAATGACGCAGTGAATCTTCTCTCAATGCGAAATCAAATGCTTTATTTTTTATATTTCTTGTATTTAAAGGACGGCTTTCCAGCACAGCGCGTTGTGCTGGCGCTGCTGCTGCATCCGTGGAGATTTTCAAACCGCGCGAATATAAGAATCTGGTGGGAGATTATGTTTTTAAGCAATTTGGTATCAAAACGCTAGGGTCATGGGTTCCCAGTGCTTGGGCTCTATATAGAGAAATAGCGAAAAGGCTAATCGACGCTGCCCATGACCAAGGCCTGGTCTTTATTTCGCAGAGAGAATAAGCACTGTAATTCAACGTGGCAATGCTGCCAGTCTTCTGGACACACTAATAGTCGTCTGTAATGCGGAGGAATTCTATGACACCTATTAATGAGTTTTACTTCAAGGTTTATTTTTAAATTAGTGTTATATAATATTTGAGGTATATGTTAGTTCTAAAGGATAATTACTGCAAGAAGGGTATTTCCTGTACGCAAGGGACTTTACAGACAACGGTCACAAAGAACATCGCAGTCAAACCAAACATCTTACAAGTTTGATTGAAAATGCCCGCTGATGTTATTTTATGATGCGGTACTTAACCGGGCGTGTCCGCGGTTGCCCGGGTAAGTACCTTTCCACTTATACTAAGTAAATATTGGATCGGAAAATTTCGATGCGTGATGCGTTTAGTATAAGCACGACAAATATAATTATATTCCATTGATGATACACTTTTACCCTAGTGTTTAGAGTGTATTAACAACATTGAGCAAATAAAGTCTTTATGATATACACTAAATCTTCTCCCTTAGCCTTTATTATTCCCAAGTCACTTGGGGTCGGCTTTTCTGGTCTAACCGGATTTGACTGGATATCAGTTTTTACACGGAGCGGCTGCCACCTGACCTCCGCAACCCGAAGGCTAACGATATCCTAAGGCTAGACCAGTGTCAGGATATTAGAGGGTACTGACTTTCCCAATAACGACTGCCATAGATGTTCATGGCAGCCGGGACCAACGGCTTAACGTGCTCTCCGAGGCACGGAGCAGGCGATAATTGTCAATCAATACGCACAGAATTTCGAAAAGTCATATAACTTCCGAAAGTCAGAGGTGCGCGATGTGGGTTCGAACCCGAGACCCTCTGCATTGCAGTCTGTTGGTCTCCCCACTGAGCTATCGCTGCTCTTGATGATGTACACTAAATACAATGTCAAAATATGACACTTATTTGCGACGTTGCCATTCGGAACAGGCTACAAGGCGTGAATGCTCTTATTATTGTGTAATTTTCAGAAATTGACTCGCAGCGTGTACCACTTATATGTATGTCGCAGAATGGCATCGCATCAGAAAAAAGGAGATCTGCAGGAAAACTAAAGTTGCAGGGCATATGGCGCGCAGAACCAATTGCGATAGTGGCGGTCACGCACCAGGCATAGGCTTCCCCACAAGGTGGACCGACGACTGGTAAGGGTTGTGGGAAGCTGTTGGATGCGGGTAGGCAAAAACCGTCTGTGAGGTAAACATTGGGTGAGGCCTGTATCGAGCAATGGACGTCTTTCCGCTGAGATTATGTAGGATTCTGCTGATCCTACTATTATGATTGTAATATAAGCCTCAAACTACTAAGTTCAAAAGCATATCAAATCTCTTACGTGAAATTCGAATAGACAAAAGAGCATCGTTTCGGATAAAAAAACCCTTTATTAGTTGATCTAGGTTAGTTCTTATGAAATATCTTTAATGAGCTGTGTTTCTTTACAGGCTTTACGGTTTTATGATAGTATAGATGACAGAAATAACCCCGTATAATCATTTCCTATAATTACTATTATTTTCTTCAGCTAATGATGATTGCTTTCTTGGTTGCTGTTAACTATAGTACTTAATAACCTACATAAAATGGTCTAACAATAACAATAGACTTTCCTTATACTGTTATATTAACGTAATAATTGTATTTGTAACTGCTTGTATCGAAGGACATCGTTTGAGCCAGACTCCTTGCTGCTATTAAGACTTCCTTAAGGAAGTTACCCGAAGCCAGGTAATGTATCCATTTCACGGTAATAGTCACGTCGGGCTCATTACGTGGCACCATAAAAATATATACATTTATTTATTTATTTACTTAAAACACATTTACCTTTAAATGATGTTCGCAAAAATACAAATTACTTCCACGAAAGTTCACGAAACAGAGGTCGAGTGAACAAAACAAAGGCTTAAATGAGTAAGTATTTAATAATAAAAGTAAAAAGGAAGATGTTGAGTTTCTAGCAGGAAGATACCTTGGGATCTTTATTACAATGGCGACCTAGACGCGTTGGATCAAGGAAGTGCATTCAGGGCAAATCGTTCTAACCTAAGGTGGCTATAGCACGAGTCTATAAAGATATAATATTCATGAAGATTTTCCTTAGCAATGACTTGATTGCTAATTAGGTCGAATCAATAGTGGTCACTTCATTTCTTTCCGTATTTGTGCACGAGGTTGCAGCAGTATGGTATTAGAACAGATACATATTTAATTTATTAATTTATCTGCTCGTTATAAATGTATTAACGACCCTAAACTACGTGTCTTGTATATTAAAATAGATATTTAGATATTATTATAATAGATAAGAGAGATAGTCGGGATAGTTAAGTTGACTGTGGACGTGTTTTTACCGCAATTGGGCCATTGTACGAATATAACGAGGTAAGGATTCACGGCTCATTATGACACGCCAGAAAGAGCTCTTCCTCTTAGCTTGTAATATAGCTGCACTACTAGAGAAAATGTTTATCGGTCGTTCGCTCACGTGCCTAGACTCGACTCCAGTTGGTACTGTTATTATTTCGCCTGGAAAATGGTGTTAAGGTTACTTTAAGTCGTTGAGAGATTGATGTTGTTGCCTAACTGTGTGTCTTATTTCGTGTAGAAAGCTGTTCTTTTCTTAATATTGTTTAAGGTGTACGCGAATGTTATACATTGAAATTAAACTGCTGTATACGGATATTACAGCGGTTTATTTAAAAAATACTACAACCATATATTTTTAGAACTATTAAGCTATTTAAATTTACATTTCCCTTGCCGTTTCGGTCGTTTTGTAACAGCCATGGTCACGGAAGACTACTGGTCGTCTCATTGTCTTAAAGTATGGTATAACAAAGAAGTGCACTGGTATAGCAATTCTTAAAGTGATTCACTTCCTATGACTTGTCATGCCTAACATACATTCTGTTGTTGTGAGAAAATAGTGATAATGACGTGGTCATGCTTTCTTTCTATTTCTTTTAAACGACAATTCCCTGATAGGTATAATTCCAATGTGGCAGCAGACCTTGCAAACATGCAGTGGAAATAAAGAATAACCAGACTTCGAACAACAGTTTGTGAATCATACAGATATGTTTTTTGATTTTTGCTCCCCAGCTATTTTTAAGTTTAAGGTCCCATATAATAGGCGGCAATCCTTAGTCTACGGGGTTTCTAAACACCATGCTGCCACTAAGAATTTCTTGACAACCGAATAACATTTTGTCCGATCCGAAAAAAATCCCGTGACACTATGCAAAGCAGTTGATGCGTTGCGTCGTCGCATGCGACGTTTTAACGGTTCGACGAACGAGAAACGAAGCGGGGGGCAGGGTGCTGCGCTGCACTGTCGGAGTTCTGACGATGACGGACAGTGTACCGATCCATTGTGGAATGAAGACTGAAATCAGTGCGTGCGTCGCACAGTGTTTTAAGAAACCTATTTTTCGGACACCTCCGAGGAATCAAAGACAATAATTTCAGTGTAAATAACTTTTCCCAATACGGCAGAATACACGAGAAAATAAAAATATCTAAAAACAAAAAAACACAATTATAAATGAGAGAAATAAATGAAAGCTAAGAGATTCGTTTAAGCTCTAAAAGACGCAGCATGAAAGACGCCATTAATGTCCTTAACATTGCTTTCGCGTATATTGCTTAGTTTTAGAGATATATATTTTTTTCTAAATATCCCGTTGAAAATATTATGATTTTCAAATATTTTTTGCTCAAAACCTAATCATGCTATCTAAATGGTGATTTTTTAATAAAAATGCGAAGTCCAGAAAGTGATTTCTTAAAACACTGTGCGTCGCCCTTTTGCGCTGCGAGGTCGTGCGTTGTCGTAGCGCAGATGTGGCATACAATGCGTTGATCCGTTGCGACGACGCAACGCAACGCACTAATGAGGCACGTCCCAAAGCAGGTTCTATGGTTACTAAAATCTACATAAACCCGGGCTGTTAAAGGAAAATTAATAGATACTTGGCAGCTAAAAGCAGTTTGCCCTGGCTTGTACAAGTCTTGGTGATCATAAATGGAAATAAGTACATACATTCAAATTCACTATCTTTATTAAACGCCCGGTATACACAAGTGTGAGACAAGCCGGCTACAATTACAATAACAGTGAATTATTTTAGCATAATGATTATATTATGTCTGCTACTGTTCAATTTGTATATCAGGGTTTAATAGTGAAACGTCAGAGCGATTTGCGAGCCTTACATATTATGTGCAATTATAGAAGGTATACTTATAAATACAGACGTGCAGATTAAACTACTAGGGGTAGGCAGAAGTGTATAACACTTATATTGGGGTTATTCCACATATCCCCATTGATTATCCCCATCAATGGGGAATCTTGAAAATGGCGACTTGTAGGATTTATGTCCATAAATCCCCATTGTTAAGTTGATGAGTGGTCAATTTGGTCCCCATTGATGGGGATACTCAACGGGGATATATGGAGTATCCCTTATATTGGGCCATACATTACTAGCTTTATGTAGATGTATACAATACTTAAACCTTTTAGCGCATTATTTTTATGAATTACTAGTTTCTGCCTGCGCCTTCGCTCTCGTAAAAGTAGGTTAGGTTAGGTCATGTTTGTAACAGTATAATTTATTTCAAAGAAAATATAATCTATGTAATTTGCTGATGATAATATTGCTTACTAATGGTGAAAGAATTTTTAAACTTCCGTTCAGTAGTTTTTGAGATAAATCTTTACAAACATATAAACAAAAAATCAAATCTTTCTCTTTATATAATACATATTAGTTTAGGTTAGTATAGATCTATATATTAATACGTGAAGCAAAAACTATGTACATCTTTTTACGAAAATTGCGCAGACGGAGGAGTATGAAATTTGGCACATTTAAAGTTTATATGGGGAAGTAGGGGCGAATCTTAATATTTATATAAAATATGCATTAGAAATACATTAAATTAATGAAAAAGCACTACACGCACACAACCATGCATTTGACACGCAGTCGAAGCGCGTAACTATGGTTACATATATCAATATATAATGACATATATCAGCAATATCTTACAGACAAACTTTGGTCGAATTTTTAGCACTAGGCGACCGCTAGTATAGATAAACTATTTTGGTCGAGTCTATTGTTGTCCAACGGACTCATTACAAAACTCCATGCTGCTACAGATTCATCTTATCCAATAACACGTTGCCCGACACGATAGTGGAACGTGGCACAAAATCTTTTTTGGGTAAGAATTAATTTTAGTTATAATAACCTCCTACTAGTATCTACTTTCAGGAGAATTTTAATGAATTAATATTTTCAGACAAGAAAGGCAAATAATTATGAAACATATAAAATAAATTCAATCTTTTACTGTATCTTGAGGTAGTAGCTAAATTCCTATTTAATTTAAAAAAGACGTTAAATATCGACCTCCAGTGTCTTGAAATTGAAAAGCACTCTAATTGATGAATTTCTCGGTGTCCATCTCGAGAAACGCTTGTGATAACTACATTTCTGTTACCTTATTGTTAAATTTTTAGTTACCTAAATGTTTAGTTTATTATTTAGGCTTAATATTTAAAAGTGAAAGCTGGTGATTGGCCATACCTAGCTATTAATACGCCCACTGTACTAGTTAGCTGTAAATTTTCCTAAAATAATAAATTAGTTTAATTTATTGTAAATATTTCTGCTCGTCTACTAAGAAAAGTCTATCGTTTACTCACAATGGTAAAATTACATTACAATTGGTAGTTATCCCCAAACACAGGTAAATTCTTAACCTTTCCCGGCGGCTTCATAACTCAATAGTGCTATACAGGACTTTTTCTATTTTATTAAGTATCGTGTATATACTTGGTAAGCTTCATCGACAAGGCAACTTTGAAGTGTTACTTTAAGGACCATATTTTTGATTGTCTGACCTTCGGTTACTCAACTGGTACTGTGAGCAAGGGTTAAGTAGGTGGCCCCAATTACTTGGTTACAATTGTTTTTAATTGCCTCTTGTAGCTGTCATAGATGTAAGGTACTAAAAAATTAACACGGGCTTGCTTGCCTTTAATCTGATCTGGAATGTATACATTCCATCGCTTTAGAACGTACTTGACATGAGTAATAAGTAGATACTTATTCCTCATGTCAATTACTATCTTAAGAATGGCGACAAGGGATCATCGATTAATACTATGAATTGGTCAAATTTTCAAACAAGTCAAACTGTCGAAACCTTATTTTTATTAAACTTTAATATTGATAGAAGTTTAAGTTTAATAAGTTTATTTTCCACCAAACATAATTTTACAATTTCGCACAATGTAATATTTCAAATCGTAGCAGCACTAGGTAAAAATAACAAGTAGCATATTATGAGGGTTGGACAGGAGCCTAAACTAGGGCAATCCTGTATTTCAGGTCTGTGTGAGTGATATTGTGAGTGTTTGTTCTACTTCATAAGTTTTATGAAATCTGTGCGAGCGTGTGTCTGGATAGATATTCAAATAGTTGGCATATTTTATTCTAATTTTTTAAAACCATTTTCCAATTCCTACCTTTATGTTCATATCTGTCAGTCATCACTTCGTCAAATTAAGTTAAAAATATTCGATTATGATGCCAATTATAATAATCAATGACAACTTACAACACATTCGGCAACATTCACATGTATTATCATACAATTATCGAACACTTGAATTTATTTTTTTGTATAAATTGCATATACTTTGAAACGACTAGACGTGTAATCCTTTTATTTCTTCTTCACATTATTATTTCCAAGTGTACTGAAGATGAGTATCTTACCGGATACTGCCATGTACATCATTATATAAAAATTTCTACAGGGCAAATAAATATAAATAAGTATACTATACTATTTGGGAGTACTCGCTCTCTGTATCAATGGATATGTCATAGATATTTATGACAGCGAGATCAACATTTCTGTGTTCCCAGTACAGGAACATAGATATATAAAGTAACTTGTTTTAAATTTTCTGTAATACATTACTCCTATATTAAAATTCTCCTACTTCTAGGCAAGGGCCTATTCTCAGTGTGAAAAGTTTTGGGCAATACTCCACCACGCTGGCCCAGTGCGAGATGGCAGACTTCACATACCTTCAAGAACATTATGGTAAACTCTCAGACATGCAGGTTTCTTCACGATATGTACTTTGGCCGTTAAAGCGAACTAAAAGTAACTATTTGATACGCATATAACTTCGAAAAGTTAAAACTCAAGACCTCTGCGTGGCAATCCAACGGTCTCTCACTAAGTTATCTCTGCTGTGCATTTACTGTAAACGTTGCTTAACACCACGGATCGATCAATATGAACGATGGTTACAGTGAAACCATTTACTAAGAATGACATTGACTATTAATTCGCTTTTAGGGGAGGTTACACACTAAGGTTACTATTTATCATTACAGTCAACGCACACATACGCGCATTACACACCTACTTCAAATTCATTCACGAATATTCAAAATCGTAAAACGTTGTTCTTAGTACCAATGGCAAAGCAAGTATGCCGGCTAAGGCATCTTCATACATGATTGATGTGATACTGCATTTTCTTCCATTAGTGGATTATTTTATGAATGTTTTAATATGTGTACAGTACATCGTTGAACTAATATGGTCATACATGCCGTGATGAATTAACTCGTCTATGTACAATAGCATAGCATTGATAATGATGGCCGTTGCTCACTTACTTGTCAACATGTCATCATAGGGACGGCGTCCTATGTATTCGTTTAATTTAATAATTAAATAATAACTGGTAATATGAGTATTCGGAATTAGATTGCCGTACGAATTATTCTTAATAAAAATGACGATTCTCATAATTATTTGTTACAATAAATAAAATGAATACAAATAAACCATTTTATAAAACAGTGTTACACACAAATTCAAAATGTTAACTTTAAAATAGAAGTAAGTAAAAATAAAAATATGTATCTTTCAGCACTCCTCTATGTAAAGTTTAACTATGCCAAATCTCACAGTTCATCGTGCGTAGGTATGTCTTACGGGATACATAGTTTTCTTTTCACGTTTTTGTGTATAGATAAAGGAATTAAATAACTAAGAAGTGTATTACGTCATTATTCTGGTTATTGCTTATCATTTTGATTATTTATATTCTCACTAGATTATGCCCGCGGCGCCGCTGGCATAAATGTAGGTTAGGTTAAGTTTTTTCTAAATGAAAGGTCCCTATGTCCTTTTCTGTTCCCCTGACAACGTGTATGCGAAATCTCGTGATGATCGGTCTAGTAGTTAAGGCGTGAAAGCGTAACAAACAAATAAAGTCACATTCGCATTTATAAAATTAGTTAGGATTGCACGGAGCGCAACTCTACCCGGCAGGAAACAATCTAATAACGTTTCGTGCTCTGTGTGTAAATTGGTCACTTTGCCACAAGACCAAGTGTTACTGGTTCAATCCTCATACACAGTTATCTATTAACGTGATTAATAGATGTCTTTACCGAGTCTAGATGACCTTTGTGTCTATTGTTTCCATACTTGTAAAGCCCACCGCAGTGATGACTATATTCTTAGTAAGACAAATGTAAGTACTTACAAAGAATCGTCAAAATTCTTTATATTAATGTTATTTAGTTCTTATCATAGTGATTATTTGCAATAAATTATTTTTAAAAGCATTTACTATTTATGGGTAAAATACTTAAGATTTAAATATTAATTAGAAGAGTCCTTATATTTACGGTCGTTTAGTAGAACCTGTGACAAACGTAAAATTCACGACATTTTATAAAAAATAACGAGTATTTAATTCAATATAAATATTTTATTCGTTAACATTTGGTCTTGTAAAACGTTGATACAGTGCATTTTTATCAGTTAGATGCTGTCTGCAATTAAGTGTAGGTTGTCTTTCGAGGCTGCTGATGTCATAACCAAATTTGTTAGGAAATGACCGAGCAAAATAATTAAGATGTTAAATTACTGTTATTAGCAGGTAAACATAATAAACAATTAAAGTTATTGGAATTGAGTATCTTAGTAGAAAATGAAAATATTTTCTGTTGAGAAATAAATCATAATTTGTAAATCTATGAAATAATAATATTGAAGAAAATTTTAAAACTTGACGAGTGCAAGCGTAAGACGTTCTCTAGCTCCTTTGATTCACGATACACGTGAAGTGGCTGGCAGCGGTTGCAAAAGAAGAACGCAAACTAGAGCTTAATGACGTGCTTTACTGCAACAGACTACACTCGACTTGGGCTTAACATCGTCATTTATATATTTATACTAATAGTTATTATAAAGAATATTTCTTTTTGAGTCTATAGATCTCTGAATCGAATTCAATAATTCTTTCACCATTAAAGCTGCTTTATCCATAATGAACACCGTAACTAATATTATAAATACGAATGTGAGTTTGTTTGATACGCTTTTACGACTTAACTACTCGACCGATCATTATGAAAGTTCGCGTACACGCTATCAGAGGTACAGAAAAGGAGATAGCTCACATACAGAAGCAAAGTACGGTTTCTGGGCGATGCTGCGGACAATAGCAAATAGCTAGTAACATCACACCACAAGACACGGGAGCGCAGTAATAATTATAAACGTGGCTGAAACCGCGGGATACAACTAGTGCTACTTAAACAAGAAAACGTCTTACATCTCCATTAAATGAAAATTGTTCATCTAAAAAGACAAAGCTACCTCATTATTAATATAAATATTTCATAACCTTTTGCTGTACAAATACGCGCTCAGTAACAAGACCTGTATCAACGTCACATCGCATGACAGACAGACTGACGGGAAACTGATCTTATAAGGAATTCCTTTTTCATTTGGAAGTGCGGAACCGTAAGAATGTTTCTGTCTACTTCGACCTTGCCTTCCATGTTTTAATATGGCAGCATGAATATCATCTACTTTGAGATGTAGATGACACTACAATTAAATGATTGCGTCTCACATTTACCATAATAGTAAACCTAGGTGGCAGTAATTAATGCAACTGTTGTGCATGAGGTTTTGGGTTTTATCGCTGGGTTGGTCAAAGTGTCATTAGGTTTTTCTGTAGCAGTACCGAGCCTTGTACTCTGCCTGGTAAATGGCAATAGGCTCATGTCTTATTAGGTGGGGTCTAAAACTATAGCTAATGAAATGTGGAAGTAATATTATACACTCCTGCCTGTTTTAGAGATTGAAAAATCTCATATACAACAGCTTTGTCCGCCCGTCCGTCTGTCTGTTATACAACGTTCAACTCAAGAACCGTAAGAGCTAGAGACTCGCGGTCAACGCCATTCGACTCAGCATAGTCGATATACTCCTGAAATGACTATGGCCTTTGACCTCTGACCTTAAGGTCACGTGGTATCACGTGACCTTTGCATAATACTTGAACTTTTTTTTTACTCTAAGATTTACGGCAATCTATTGCCGTTTCTCACTTGTTTTTACGTATGTGTTTTCAGAACTCATGAGGGTTCTGTGGAAACACATTACAAAAGTATTGAAGTATTGATTGTGAATTAGTAGTAATCGACTCACCTATTTCGTTTAATACATTATTTTGCACACGTGCACAGGTATGTATTGCTGCTGTAATAAAGCTACTGTACACTGACTTTTTGATCTGTATTTTGATTATCTGTAATGTTCTCTAAGATCCATATGTGTAGTCTACCAACCCGCGGTGCCCCAATCCTCCTCACACTGAAAAGAGTGTCTAACAGTGCGCCAGATTATATGCAAGGCTGATATTATGATATACTGATTTGATTGTTTATTTTACTAACTGTTTAAACTTCTAAAAATTATTATTTATATTTATACTTTCCTGCTGTTCGGGGGACGGGGAGCCTAAGATGGTGGTCGACATTATCTCAAAGTAATTACTAAAAAAAAGTATTTCAAAGTACTAAAACATAATATAATTATTGATATTTTTATTTACGCAGAATGAGGTCAAAGTATCATGAAGTCTTGCTATGTTTTGCTTCGTTTTATTTACAGCAAGTCTATATGATATGTACCTTGAGCTCATTCTCCGTTAATAGGAGCACCAATAATTAAATTTTAATAAATTGCTGTTGGTAAAAACTTTAGATATACAGATATAGAATCAAAGTAGGTAAAACAAGGTGACCTGCGATGCGAGACGAATTTATACCAGGCATCTAAATAGTTTTCACGCTATTTAACAAAATACTATATATATATATATATATATAACTTGCAACGATACAATCGAGAGCATACGTAACAACGTATGCTTTCGATTGTTCCGTTGCAAGTGTCATCGCGTCCACGGAACGTTGAAGAACATTTCGGTCACTAGGAAGCCGGAATACATCATTGAGTCCTAGTTAGATTAGTTATTTATGCAAAGTAATTAAATGATTATTATTAATGGATGACTTGGTGGCGTAGTGGCAGTGAATGCATGTAGTTACATGAGGTATTGGGACGAGCCTCGGATGGGGCAAACTATTATATCTGTCAAAAAAAAAAGAAAACAGTAGGAGCACGGAGTTAGAAATTGTGACAGGTAGAGGGAAATAGGTTTCCTCTTTATTACGTGAGATCAATAACCACACCTGGGGAGATGGTACAATTCTGCCTGCATCTTCACGGATATATGTACATGTACAAAAATTACTTTATACATTATATATGTACATAAAATTAATTTATATATTATTATATTTATGTAAGTACATAAATTTACTTTATGCGTCTCATAATACGTATTATATGATGTGCCCCTTTTCACTTTAGTTATATTGGTTGACACTTAATTAGACTGGTGGCATCCAGTCACATCTTAGCTGAACACAGTGTTTGACCAGATAATTTTTAGGTTATTCTGGATAAGAACTAATCAACACACACTAAGATGTTCTAAAACAATTCTTGTGTACCTAAGTTGAAGCACAGCGCAAGTAAGAGGTTGATATTTGAATGTCTTGAATTTTAATACTATAGTATTAAAATTATACCTAGTGGTATAATAGCAGTGAAAGCCTAGTAGTAGACCGTTGGACTGCCAGTTGCCACGCAGAAGTCTCGAGTTCAATCCTACGGCACGCACCTCTGACTTTTGATTTATTAAGATACGTGCGTATTAAATGTTTAAATAATTATCGCTCGCTTTAACAGTGAAGGTAAATGTCATAAGAAAAGCTGTATGTCTGAGAGATCTATATAATGTTGACGAAGATACAACTATGAAGTCCGCCAACCCACATTGGGCCAGCGTGGTGGACTATGTCCTAACCCTTCTAATACTGAGAACAAGCTTGTGTCGAACAGCGGGACAATCTATTCAGGACTGATATTATTATATTACTAGCTGATCCGCGCAACTTCGTCTGATTCACATAAGATAATTTTTTCCGTGTCTGCAACATTTTTTTATTGCTGCTCCTATTGGTTGTAGCGTGATGTTATAAAGATTCCTCGATAAATTAAAAAAGAATTTTCCAATTCGAACCAGTAGTTCCTGAGATTATCGCGTTCAACCAAACAAACAAACAAACAAACACTTCAGCTTTCTAATATTGGTATAGATTTATAGTTCAGTCGCCTAGTGATCATAGGCGTTGAAAAGAATTCGAAGCAATAACCATAGATAAAAATCGTAAACTTAATAAACCGGTACATAATCCGTAAAACGTAGTGACAAACAAGATCTGTGGTCAAAACATTACTTTTTGTATTTGCCGATCAATATAAAGTATTCAATAAATACCAGTGTCTTGATAAAACAATTCCGAGAATTAGCAATTAAACTTTCATTGATTGCAGCCACGTACTTTCTACATTAATCCTCAAAGCAAAGTGTACAAAAAATGTTTAGTGAAAATCAACACTTAGTTCCGGATAGTAAAAAACTAGTTTTGGCATCTGATACTACGTCAACTAGAGTGGTGCAAGGCTGACATCAATTATTATCAACAGCTTACACGAGGAGTTGCACGTCCGTCGCAAAACATTCCATGATTTATTTAATCATTCTAGAAAGATCATAATGGTAAAAGTTCGATTATAAGACTTGTAACGGACATATCGGTCATATTTACGGGTCCCTAGGAGCCTGTAACCCGCTTATTTTTCTTCCTTAAATAAAGTTTAAGAAACGAGACATTTTAATAATAATAATAATATTCTACCAGCTACACACAACACCATCTAGCCCAAACTAAGCAGAGCTTGTACTATGGGTTCTAGACAATAGATAAACATACATATATACTTTTTTTTTTTGTAAATATCTACATATTATACATAGAAACACCCAGACCAAGACAAACATCCATGTTCATGCACACTAATGCTTAACTTGTGCGGGAATCGAAGCCGTGACCTCAGGCGTGGCAGTCGGTTACACTAACCACTACGCCATCGAGTCATCCATTTTAACTAGGTACAGTTAATTATTGAAACATTTTATGAAAAATGTGTTAGAATTTAACTGTCCCTAGTCAAAACGAAGCGCTTTTCGAATATATGACGGTTCCTATATTTGAAAAGCGCTTCTAAAAGTTAAAATGTTGCAAATGCTTAGATAATTATCACAAAAGGTTGTCATTAAGGGATTCCACTCAGCTACTGTAACTGCTACGTCAGGCGTGCCCCATTGTTCAATTTTAGGCCCACTTTTATTTATCTTATTCATTAATGACATAGGAGAGTGTTTTAGACACTCTAAGTTTTTATTGTATGCAGATGATTTAAAAATATATAAACCAATTAAAAATTTATCTGACTGTAGTTTATTACAGGAAGATTTAGATCGCCTCTCTATATATTGTATTAATTAATTATTTGCTGGATAGCAAACTACATCTAGATCAACATATTGACGCTATAACTAAAAAAGCATATAGTATGTATGGCTTTGTGATGCGATATTCGATTGACTTTAAGCATACAAGTACATACATTTATTTGTACAAAACTTTGGTCAGATCACATCTGGAGTATGCTGTAGTCATATGGAACCCTTATTACAACAAATATATTGAGAGTCTGGAGATGGTTCAACGCAAATTTCTCAAATCCACGCATTACCGGTGTTTCCACAATTCCCCTTCATATGACTACTTACTTAATAAATTTAAAATAATGAGCCTGAAGTCTAGACGACTGTTTTTCTTTTTGATTTATGCAGTAACAGATATGACTGTAGAGACCTAATAAACAAGACATGTTATCTAGTACCCAGAACTGTTGTCACACGAGAGGTGCGATATCGTCCCTTTTTTGCTGTATGGTCGTGTAAAACTAATGCTGGATTCCGCGCACCTATGCGACGTATATGTAGAAAATACAATGAGCTTTTCACTAAACTGGATGTGTTTAGTAGGCCTGCTAGTAAATTTCGCTATACATTAAAAAGAACCATTGAAGAAACTGAGTTACAAATGTAAGAAACATTGGGTAAAATTCAAAATTTTAATTCATATTTTGTTTCATCTTTGCAAAATTGTCATACATTTATGTATAATTATGTAAGCTGTGAATAACGATGTGGGTTGCACATTCAAACTTTATTTAAAATGTATTAGTAATAAGAACATAATGTGTAACTGTTTGTTATTCCAAATAAATAAATAAATTAGGCAGACTAAGGGCTTGCCCACCACCTCCAAATAGCATTTATTTATAAGATAAAAGTCTCACCATCTCTCTTCTTTAACCTAACATGAGTAAGACAGCATGCTATTTATCTTTGGGATAACTTTTACTTGTTAGTTGTGGGACTGGTCATAAGGCTAGAATACAAATAATAAATATCCGTGTTTGATCGGAATACTCAATTAGTTAAATAATTAAACATTTTACTTAGAGTCCTTATTAAATTAATAATTTATGTATTTTAGAAAGTACCTTACTAATTTAAGAATCAATAAACAAAATATTTCTTCAATTATTTATTTATTTGGGAAAACAAACATACAATTGTTAAATAAAATAATTTACAAAAGAAGATGTTGGTAAGTATGTACCTCACAACGTTATCCACATGTTAGTAAAATATTTGTTTTGAACTTAATTGCATGCGAGCAGAACTTTAACAATGAAAATATTGTAAATCAAATACAGTAGCTACATACCTTTTACTAATAGAAATCACAAAAATTCAATGTCAGTAAAAAAATTAAAATAATATAAAATAAAGATATTGAATTAAAAAAAAAACAAATTAATCAAATATTACATTTAAATAAATACAGAAATATAAATAATTAAAAAACTAACAAATAAGATATAATTATTATTATAAGCAACAATCAAGAATAATAAAAAAAGAACTATAATAATTCAACTAATAATTAACTAAATATTTAAATAAAAAATAATAATAATATTTCAATTACTGATAACTATAATGTGTGTAAAAATTAAGTTATTATTAATTATTTTCTATTATTTTTAATGCTGCGTTTCTAAACGAGTTACGCGATAGTGCAAACTGATCCAGATCTAGGAACACATCGTTATAATTTTGCGTCAAGCGACGTAAAGGTGCGTGCAGGCCCACATTCGTACGACAAGTCGTATTCGCGTGAAGTGGTCAAACGCGCGTCTCTCGTCTAATTACAGTTTGCGGAACAATATAACATAACTTATGAATTAATTCCATGCAGTCATATCTACCAGAACAAAAATCATAGAGAAGAGTAGCTTCTAGAAAGAGACGTCTAGACCTCAGATCCACCAGCACATTCATTGGCTCATGATCATTAGTATTGGCGACAGAACCATGGCGGCAACGATAATGCAATGATCGTATAAATTTACGTTGAACGCTCTCCAATCTGTCTGAGTATTTTTGGTAAAAAGGATTCCATGTATGTACGGCGTATTCAAGCTGAGACCGTACCAGGGCTTTATACAAATGAATGTCTATATAGGGGCGTCTGAAGTCAACAGAGGCTCTCATAAAAAATCCATACATACGAAAGGCCTTCTTCACGATATTATCGATATGTTGCTCCAGGTAAACTTTACTACCAAGATCCCGTACAGCACTAACTTTTGAAAGGGCAGTATCGGCTAGTAAATAGGTGTTAACTAATGAGTTTTTGTTTTTACACCTGACACTAGTCTAGCCTTAGGGTATCGTTAGCCTTCGGGTTGCGGAGGTCAGGTGGCAGCCGCTCCGTGTAAAAACTGATATCCAGTCAAATCCGGTTAGACCAGAAAAGCCGACCCCCAAGTGACTTGGGAATAATAAAGGCTAAGAGAGAAGAAGATACATAAATATGACTGCATGTTTCTGATATTAGTCGTAAATAGAATTTTATTATTAACTAGATGTGCCCGCGGTTTCACCCGCGTTTATGATTACTGCGCCGCCCCCGTGGGTTGTAGCTTGATGTTATATTGCCTTATAGCCTTCCTCAATAAATGAGCTATCCAATACAAAAATATTTTTCAACTAGTTCCTGAGATTGGCGCGTTCAAACAAACAAACTCTTCAGCTTTATAATATTAATATAGATTTGTTGTTAAGATGTAATAACAGTAAAACATTTAATTCATAAAGAAATACAAACATACGCAAATAATGTTCATTTGAGTTTTGATTGATTGATAATTAACTTATTAATTATGCTATAAAAAGATCTACTAAATGCATAATGAATTGCAACTATATATAATAATATGCTTACTTATAGCAGTAATGTGCTTATTTTCCATTAGTTACTTAGTTATACGATGTTATCGTAGGTATACCAGCAAATTGTTTGTTTTCAAGTATGATGTTTCAAGGTAGGTTGCTTTGGCGTTTAGTAGCACATGTTATTATTGCTATGCAGTCAATTCCCGTACATATACGTATATGTACATTTAATTTAACTACTTATTTATCTCGTTTTTATATCTATGCTATGGATATATTTTGTGTGACTGTACTTTACAAGCACTTAAACAAATCATATTACCCAGAACTCGGAACAACTATTTGGGTATTATGTAACTTTCAGAACCTAGTAAGAATTGAAGTTACAATCGAATTGGTGACTTCTTAAACCGAATAGATAAATTATGTATATATCATATTGTATGACAATGTCCATGTGAAAATTTAATAATCATTGATTAATATTCTATCATAATAATAGTCTATCACATACACACAACACCATCTAGCCCAAACTAAGCAGAGCTTGTACTATGGGTACTAGACAATGGATAAACATACATATCGCACCCTTAATAAAACAGAGACTTATCTCAGTATTTTGGATTAAACAAATTTAAACTCTATTGCAAAGATTTAACACAAATATAATATTAGAATTTAACATCTACAATTAGAGCTCAAATTGCCTTACTTTCAAATTTCGAGTTAAGTCGCTGTTTTATTAAGAGTGCGATATATACTTTTTTTTTGTAAATACATACATATTATACATAGAAACACCCAGACCAATACAAACATCCATGTTCATGCACACAAATGTTTGACTTGTGCGGGAATCGAACCCGCGACCTCAGGCGTGGCAGTCGGTTACACTAACCACTACGCCATCGAGTCGTCAGATTGGATCTACCAGGAATATGAAAATACAATATACATAAAACTTTTTGTAAATAAGTACATACTTACTTTTGTAGGCCACCCACATGTCGCTGTAGAGAATAATCTCACTGTTCCGAGAGGACACATATTGCACCTGAATATGTAATAATTATTATAAATCCCCTTTAACAGTTAACGTTGTAAAAAGAACATTACTTTGTATAACAGAACAACTTAAACTGTCACAAATTCTAATCGACTTGAGTCGTTGAGTGTACAACACAATATTTTTCACAACTTGTTAAAATAGTTATTTGTAATGAAGGTACTCGACGTTAAAGGTGCTATAATTTAATCACCATAATAATAAACAAAGATCGTTCGACACAAAAATTAAAACAACAAAAAAGACTATAATATTATTCAAAAGATATTACTAGAATCTGCTTTGAATTAGTGCGACTTATCCTAATAACCTTGACTATACACACAAATAAGTAGATATATTATAAATTTACTATGTCATGTAACGTTGTAGTGTTTATTGATTCGGTCATCAGGCCTTCATAAATATAAAAATATAAAAAATATAAAAATGTTTATTTCAGTAACTTAAACAACTACTACAGTTTATCTTACAAATATGGAAATTAAATCTACGCGCGTTATTCGCCTCATAAGATCAATTTGCATCATTGAATATAAAAAGCCTTGCATTACAAAAACTGACCTTTGCCTGCCGTAGGTGTCAAATATTACGTTATTATAACATTCGGGTCTTTACAACTTAATTATGTTTAAATAATATTGGTTGGCTACGCTAATCGTAAATTTCAGGTCAAAGTTCTAGTTAAAGATCACGATAATATACAATACAGTACACGTCATTTGTTTTCACTATTACTAGAATACAGGGTGTGGCGTAAATAATGGATAACCCTGAAACTGTCGACTGGCCAGATTATCATCTATCATTTACCCCACTTATATCACCACTTATAACAGCCAGTCGACAGTTTCAGGGTTATCCGTTATTTACGCCACACTTTGTATATTCATTGGCAGTTTTACCCACTTATATGATTATTGTACCGCTTCTGTGGCTGGTAACGTTATTTTATATACGCCTATAACCTTTTCTCAAGAAATAATATTTTTTTCCGGCTGATAGTTCTTGAGTTTACCGTGTTCACACAAAACACAAACAAACTCTTCAGCTTTATAATATTAGTATAGATCGTATAGATAGATTAATTCCGTTGCCCTGACCCGTTTCATACTGACAGGATGTCCGACAGGAGGACATTTTATAAACAGGGCTGATAATACTATTATCTTTACATTTATGATTGAAAAAAGCAGCGATAGCCTAGTGGGAAACCGTTGGACTGCCACGCAGAGGTCTCGAGTTCGAACCCAAGGCGCGCATCTCTGATTTTTCGAAGTTATGTGCGCATTAAATAGTTAATTATCGCTTGCTTTAACGGTTAAGGAAAACATCGTGAAGAAATCTGCATGTCTGAGAGTTCTCCATAATGTTCTCTCGAAGATATGTGAAGTATGCCAACCCGCACTAGGCCAGCGTGGTGGACTATGGCCTAACCCTTCTCACGCTGAGAAGAGTCCTGTGCCCAGCAGTGGGACAGTTTAATATAGGGCTGATATTATTATTATTATTAAATATATGTATAATGCTTAGCTATACGTGTGTATCTCACAAAATTCCGCGTAAACTGGTAAAAATACTGATAAAAAAAATTGTATGTTTAGTGGTTTCATGAATGGTGTAGGTTCAGAATTGGGCCTTTTAGGTGGCGCAGCCAAACCATTATTCTGGGAGGACAATGCCCTTGGGGTCTGCTACTATATGTATATGTATATTTGATAAGTTTTATTGTGTTTAAGTACTTTTATCTACAGTATAAATAAACTTTGCAAGAGAGAGTGAGTTTTTCTTACATCATCACCCGAGTAAACTATTTATAATGCGATTGTAGTATCTACATGTTATGATTATAGCAAATAATATTTTAGTAATGTTTTGTTTATTTGTTTGTTGTATTGTATGACAACGAGTTAGCGCTGCAGGTGATTTGAAATGTAAATACTTGACAGTATATTATACAAATAGAGCTGTTTGTTTGTCCACAAAGAAGTATGTATGATCACAGCTATCGAGTCCTCGACTCACCTGTTTGCTAGAGCCTCACATTGGATTCTATCTACAAACATCTTTAGATATAATAATAACTTTACGTAGTTTACATAGTATGTCTACATATCCCTGAATAGCTATGATATATTACGCTTACATATAACCTGCTATGTTCTAAGTCCCACAGAATAGAGCGCGAGCATATTGCTCTGTTCTTGCACTAACTGACTATTGACGGGATTTTGATGCAGTTATCATTCCGTTTAAAAGAATCGGAGGTACATGGATGACGGTCTTTACCTGACTACCTACATGAACACATTGACAATAGGCGCGCGGTCTTTGCCGACAGTAGTTTGTACCTTAATAGTGGCTATGAAACTTGGGACCAACGTTTCGCACTCTTGATAAAACAGTGACTTAACTCACAATTTGGCAGTAAGCCAATTGGAACTCTAATTGTGTGGCTTTAAATTATAATATTATATTTGTTTTATGTTATTGCAACAGAGTTCAAAATACTCAGATAGGTCTGTGCTTTATTAAGAGTGTGATTTATGCGCATATTCTACCGCTTTTTATGCAACAAAAGTGGCGAACAAACATATGGCACATCTGATGGTATGCGGTTACGGTTGCCTATGCTCGTTATCAACCAGCGGTTTCACATGCGCGTTGCCCACCCTAGGTAAAGCTATTAAGGATACGATGAAAGGAAAGAAGGGAGAGAAATGAGCTTAAGGAACTCCCCACACAAAACACGGTAACAGCGTTACTATTCGTAAACTTCTCTTTATTATGACTTATTCAAATGTCAGTTATCTTAAGCAGTTAGTACTTCGACGGCCTTGATAACCAGTTAATTAGCAATGCCGGGCTCTGCCACACGAAACCGCTTCCGAAATTGTGCCAATGATACTGTCATCATTAAGTATACCTATGCTTTATCTTTACAACTGCGTTTACACAAAATGTTATAAAGACAGCCTTACTAAGGCATCCTCAGCAATATAATTATTACGACTAGCTTATTATGTAGCCATTAATTAACTAGCAAGATCCATTGTGCATAGGTTTATGACAGAATTGTTTTGAAATGATTAAATACATTTATTTATTCTTTACGCTGTTCATTACTACTGGCCACCGGCTGTTGGTACTTTATCACTTGTGGTTATGTAAAAATTCTAGACTGTTCTTTAATTAATGAAAAGAGTTTTTAATTCTCATTATTTTCTGAGTATTATAAAATCTGGTTTAACTGCACAGTTAGCGTATTAATGTTGTAAATATAGTAGTAGTATAGTAATATAATAGTAGTAGTAGTAATAACTAAAACTAATGTTGTGGGTTCGATCCCCACATGTGACAAAAAATTATTTTATCCACCAATAGTTGTTCCGAGTCTGGATTTGTCAATTGTTTAAATGTTTTTAATGTCCCTTGCGTTGTCACATCACATTTTTGTACAGCAAGAGCTTTCTTTTAAACATAATATAATATTATTTACTATAAAAATAATATATTATATTCTGTTATCCACGACTATGTTTGCTTTGCAAATTTCACCCAAAACGGTGTGTTTTAGTTATAACGTTATTTTCGTTGTTATAATATTAGTATAGATAAGTAAATACATAGATACTCTGCTTGCTGGTGATAACAGATATATCACTAACTGGTACGATGATTTTTTAAAGTCATTATAGTTCTTACGTTTACGCCATATGGTCTGATTTGAGTAGTACCGTCGCAAATAAGTGTAATACATTGAGGTGTTGAAATGTAATTATTTAAGTAGCGCTTTATTCAATAATTGTTTTCAATATATTCTAAACATTGAGGTCAAAAATGTCATTGCTAACAGATAATTATATTTCTAGTCCTTTTAGTATGTGAATAATGAGTAGACAACTTTTTAGATACGTAATATGCATAGTGGTAATAGCAAACACATTTATCTGTTATCTATGATACAGACTTTATTTTAGTCTTTAGAATTGACTAAACACAATTTGGAAATAAAAGTAATGGTCTAAAATACAACTTCTAGGTATTATAATTAATTTTTGTTCAATAATAAAGCAAATTAATCCACATTGCATGAATGCAAAATAATTCAATACTAAGCGGATGGCGTCGTGGTTTAAATGGTCACCTCGCCACCATTACCACTGCGCCGTGTTGAAATTCCACACGGGACAAACATTTGTGTGTTCCACAAATTGTTGTCCCTAGTCTGGGTGTTCTTTGTGTTTGTAGTTTGAATGTTAATAAAATTCCCCGCAACACAAATTATTCTTAGTGCGGGAGTTACCGTTTAAAGAAAAGAAAACGAATTTATAACTATTATATATAAAAATATAATGTTTCTGCCGTGCACGATATTCCTTCCGAACATTTAATACATGTCAAAGTGGAGGGAGGTCATGGAAAAGATGAGTGCTTTGTATTGGATACAAAAGGTAGTAAATCAGATGTTTTGGTGAATATTGGCAGAAGCTTATGTCCAACAGGGGACTGTGACAGGCTGATTAACTGATTGAGATGAACACCAGAACTGTAAGCAAATTCAGAGAGTTACTCTGTTTTGACCTATGTGGTTGCTCTACAGGCACATAGAACCTTTAAGAACATTTTTGAACTGAGAAATATTTAACTTCTAAGGAACGTAAGTATTTTTCCAGTTCAGAAATGTAAACCTTGTCATTTATAGTTTGAACTAGGTAATGAAGTAGGTACTTCATAAATTTTCCAGTAACGATCCGATGATATATTATTCATAGTCAAGCATTTGTGTACGTTTTTCCATCGCTAATAATGATTGCAACCTGCACTTAATTGATCAGGTATTGTTTATGTTAATGACTGATCATAAATATGTTATGTCATGAAAATATAGATTTCTTATACTAATAAAAATGCATAATCGTCTGGCTTTCACGAGGCTTGAGCTATATAATTGTTGTGTTGTTTTTTGTTATTTTATTTTTAATTGAGTTGAGTTATATGATTTCGGTGCATGTAGGCAATAACATAGATTATTGCCTACATGCACCGAAATCATGCAGGCTCTGCGAGAATACCAGCGTTGTGGATATACTGTAACATTGCTGATCTGCAGGACCTTATTTGTACTTCTAATTATTGGTTGTGTTTCCTGTTACCTTATGAGCGTGGAACAAATAAAATTATTTTCTTTCTTTCTTTCTTTCTTTCTTTCTATACTACTATGAATATTAAAAGTTTCTGAATTACTACAAAATAACAGAAGTAGTATTCATAATTTTTGGCAATGAAGCAGGCAGAAGCGTTTTACATCTACAATTCGCGGCTATGTAAAACATAACTGCGGAATGTCATAATTTATAGAGGTTGAAACTATTGACATGTAACGGGTGCATTCCCATGCTCCGTAGTCCGTACTGCCACTGAACATTTTCTTTTAGTTAAATCCAAAAACATTTTGCCCGAATGTGTATCAACCTATTGATTGTTGGAATGCCAAACATACCTAATTGATAACCTATCATATCTGGCCGTCGATGTTCCGCTGCGATTCAATCAATTATTTGTTTTGAGAGAAAATATTTTATATCGTTGCCCTCTTTATATATATTGCCCACTGTTTTGTAAATTATGTTTATAAGAAGATAAGCAATGCAAAAATGTATCCATTTGCACACAACACGCCTAATCTGTCATAAATTTGTCGATGCACGTAATACTGTCATTACCACTTTTTCTTGGGTGAAGGGCAAAAATTGTTCAATATTATATTGATTCTAAAGTCGTTATTGAAAAAAAAGTGCTCTTTTGTCATACGCGATGAAAGAGTTTGTTATTCTAGTTGTCATATAGGTACTTCAATGACTAAAAATTATTAAAAGAGATAACAAGATACCTGAGGTCGGGCAAAGTGTTATTGGGTTCATCTGTTGGGAAATTCTCTGTAGAAGTACGCGTGCCTGGAAACGTGACCGGTATATGGCAATAAGTTCACCCTCATTACGTGGAGCTATGCATAGCGAAATAAGGGCGTAATAACCAGACAAGCATATAAAAGCGTTTTTATGTACATACATACAAACGCTTTTATATTCTTAATCGGGTTTATGTTTCTGTAACATATTTTGTTTTTAAGGATGTGTGTAATCTAAATAACTTTAAATCAACTCAAATATTATGTGTACTTTGAAGTATTTTCGCCTACGTATTCTGGGGATCGAATTTATTGTAATTTATTAGACATAGTCTACATTTCTACTTCAAATCTTCTAATGTTAATTTAAATCACTATTTATCTAACCTGCAAAACAAATCTGTGACTTTATACCTAGCAATTACGTATTAACCTACGTATAAGAAGAAAATTTTAGTTCAACCTAGTCATTTTACATAAGTACATTTTCCTTGACGTTGCACTACTGGAACTATCTGATTCATTCAAAACTATAGCGTGCCTAATGTAATCAAAATAATCTCAGCAAATATGTTTCTTTCCGGACAATTTGGTACGCGCTAGCGAACTAGTATTACGGTATAATTTAATTCTGTAAACTGAACACGTTATGGCAATAAACGGGCGTAGTTTCAGCAGGTGTTCAATATGTTCCGAGTGTTCAGACCCTTGTCTTACCTTCATAAAATCGTAGGCACTACGAAGCATCGTGTTGGAACGACAAATGGATACCGTTTTACTATTTGTATTTTGTATTTCGTTCTATTGTGCGATTATATTTGAACTTTCAAACATAAACACACGTCTGTGAACATTTTCCTGTTGTTTTTATGTTAATCGTCTTTTTAGAATAGCATTTAAGTGTCGCGCTAGATTTATAAAATTTCTTATGTTCACACTGACTAAAAACATAATATACTTCACTAATAGGAAATCATTTGTGAGCGGCATATCGCGTTTCTGCAATAACTGTATAATTGCACTGTTTGTTCACTGTTTACACACGAAAAAGCTATTAAATTGATTTGTAAGATATAACGTAACTGATTGTATTTTACTGATTCTATATTTGTAGCGCAAACCTGAACTCTTTGGTGACGGCCTTGCGAACATTAACAGAATTCCACAGTGACATCAAGTTAATGATTGAAGCACGAAGTCGGTATTCGTACGCAAATAAAAATTACAAACAATATAATATGATAAACACATTTATTCATAGTCACACACAGCCGCGTCCACTCCACAACCATACAGTATTAGTTATAATCGTATATTATACAGTTCACCTTAAATCTTAAACTATATCTACTAAACACAATATATTATGTCTGCTTACATGACTTAATTCTTCACTCATTTGGAACGAATTCAATGATATGCGAGTAATAAATCATAGACATATTACTGCGTTACAGAGTTATAAATAAATATTGTGCTGAGATGCACCTTACAGAACTAGTTGGAATGTTTATTGTTGAGCCGAGCCATAGCATTTGGCAACATGTCCTCGACCTTTCGGCTCACGCCGACATGACTCGTCTTCGATACGACCCCTCGAAAAGGTCGTCGATAATTCTGTGGTATTCTATACCTATGTCAATATCTATCCTAGAATAATTATACAAAGCGTTTTTACATGCGCGTTATCACTGAATAAACCACGAGGTCAAGGTAACTTAAATATTTTTTGGTAATGTTACGCATCAGTCCGAGCGTCGCATAATAACAAGCACTAGTATTCAAGGTCACGGTCATACGGGACCGCAACTGAAACAGGGGGCGGGACTAGGCGAGCAGGTGAGCGAGGGCTAGCAGCCCCAGCGAAGTGGCCACGGTGGGCGCCGCGGCCGCGTTGTGAGGCTCCGCCGGTCCCGCCAGGTCTTCCCCGAACACGTAACTTTTGGAACCAGTGTGAGATTTCAGAATCCTGTAGTTAACTTCATTCAGGTTCACCTGATTTTTGACGAAGTTGTACAGTCTGTTTATAATTACGTACACGTTTCCTTTATTATCGAAACTGAATCGGTCCACCCATTGAATGTAATTAGGATCCCGTGCGATCGTTCGCTGACCGACGCGGAAGTCGACTGTGCTGTTCCATTCTGCGATAGTCGAGTTACCGATTAATCCGTAGAAAAGAAGTCCGGTAGAGTCCATCTTCATGCCATCGGTTTGTGAAGCTTTGTTCCCTAAGTCAACTACGTAGGGACGTAGAGCACCGTCGTCACCCTGTGCCAGAGATTCGTTACGAAGAACGGACACATTGATACTATATAAGTGGAAACTTGACAGCGGACAGTAGTAGAGTTTTCTGTCAATTGTAGAATCTTCTTTACGGAATTGGGGTCCGAGTGCGATGCCATCTATATTTACAGGCAGGTTGACTGTAGTGCCATTGATGCGGAATAACGTGGCCTCGGGGACTGATGACATTGATGCAGTGTCGCGAACTTTCCACGATTTATTGTCACTGCGCCGAAAAACTATAATACCTGGATCGACAGCACTATTATCCGTGATGTATGCGTAATCACCATCCCGATTGTCCACCACAAGATCGTTTAAATAAGTAGTATTTTGATTCACAACATCGTCTGGGAACGGTATTCGTTCCATTTCGTTCTTGCCGGTCTTCAGGTCAATAAGCACAAGGGAAGGAGGACACTTAGGATCTGGGTTTTGAGTCAGTGTGCCCACTCTTCCGTTGTCCAAAATCCACATGACACCGTTTTTATCAATTTCAATATTTTGAACGAATTGCAGCGCATTGCAGTCACCGATCGCATTCTGTTCCCAGCTAGGGAACGGCCGCAGTTTTGGTGCCGTGTCCACTGGGTTTGCGGGGATCGTCGCTAGTGTGGCAGGTACTCCGTTCAACATCCTCGGCATTGTCAGGAACAAATCGTCTTGGTAGAAGTTTATGCCAGAGATTAGAACGTTTTGGGGGATGTATTTGCTCATATTGAGGGCGGCGTCGCGGTCTTCCGGGGATTTCCATTCGAAATCTATAGCGTTCCATTCGTATATAACTCGAAACTGTTCACGCCTCGGCGCAGGCGGTCGCGGAAGGGTTTCGTTTTGCGCGGCCGCGGCAGCGACGGCGGCGAGGAGCACCAGTGCTAGCATCGTCGGTGGGAGCGCGGCGGAGAGCGTGTGGCGCGAGCGGCGCGGACGATACGACTGACGCCGGAGCAACTTTGCTGCCGCGACTTGTGCTTGAGTTACCGTGACCACAGCGCGACGACGTCATCGTCTTCGTAACTTACTAAACAATCAACCCTGAACACAAACAATATGTATTAAGTGGGCGATACAAACAAGAGCACGCGACATATTTTTATTTGCATGTTAAGTGTATTTGTAGAGATTTACATGTCGAGTTGCGCGGTAAGGGGACGTCAAGGTCGCGATCTCACCCTCGGCTAGACGGAGGGTCCGGGGGCCAGTTAGATGTGTTTTGGTAACGGTTCAGACAATCGATTCAGTCACATACACAGCTGTAACCGTTGTAGATATTGAGTAGGGTTCGTTTAAGTTTATTCAACTGACAAAAATCGCATCTAAAGCGGAAGTTATAATAAGTACACTCCGGCTTGACCTTGCCTCCAGTTATAATAATATTACAATCGATTATTTTGTAAACAATTGCGAAATTGTAGGTAAATATGTATGTGACGATGAAAGAGCGAACGTAAAATGCATGATTTATTATCGCATAGTGATATGCTTACGAATATTAAAATAGTTGCTAATGTTCCTACTTAGTTACATTGATATGAAACTAGGATGAAAGTAGACGACTGAACATTTGAATGCGTCTATTAAATACTTAAAGCGGATAAACTAATGAGTGTACTTATTTGACTTTGATAAGGTAGGCAACATAGTATTTACCTGCGTTTGTCTCTTATTTTTATCTATCGCACTACTCCATAATAGTGGTGTATAGTTAAAAATAAACATTTGCATATAGATAAAGAGTATTGAGTCCAGATAACCAATAAGTATGTAATTTAATAGTTTCATGCAATCCCACATTATAATGGCCGGCTGTGCTGTATTACTGTTATGGTACGGGTATAAACAAATTAAATTGTTTTTCAGATACACTGTCTTAAACTTTTAAATAATATATTAATTTTTATTGTATGCCGTAAACCATTTTGTAAAATGTGCTTATTTATTGCAATATTATGTAGATTCATAATCTTACAATACAATTTATAAACATATTATTTTGTTCGTTCAAGCATCTCTTTTATATGAATGATATTAATCTGTCAAATCGTAGAATAACATACGTTATTAAACTGCTGCTGCTCAATAGTATTAGATTAAATAACATCAAATAATATATTATGATTTTATTGTAATTCGAAAATCTTTTTTTTATTTAGAAGGCAATTCTTACTCTTAATAATAAATTATTACTTATGGTTTACTAACCTTCTTGCTTATTGTGAAAGTCTTTCTCACCTAACGCACATCCCTTACAAGTTTTAGAAACATACAAAAACCTTCTCACATAAACCTTGTACGAATATAGATGCGCGTTACGCGTTTTAAATTTTACAATGAGGTATAATAGATCAGTGTATAATCTGATAGACTACGGTGGCATTGACAATCATGCTCATTCATAACGGTCAATGGGAGACTACGTTTATCTCAGACCATTTATGGTCTGATATGATTGATTGATATTGAAACTCGACACGGTTTTGCACTTGGCCGCGTTCACTGTCAACGCTTTTAGATATTGATACCGCATCAATTCACTTTCGACTAGAGAGAAAATGTATGAATGATTTCAACGTACGTAGATACATGCATAAGTAAGTAGTTTGTATTTGTTCTTATGTATAAGTGTGGGTGTTACTTTCGCCCACATTAACGAAGATGCTATATACGGATTTTATAGCGTTGTTTATTTGACACTTTCTCTGGAGACACGGTCTCCCCGTGACCATGGCTGCTGAAAAGCAACCGAAACGTCGGGGAAAGTGTAAAAATAAATTAAATCTAAATAGTTTAATAATAATTTAATTAGCTTAAAAATTAGTAAAGTTTAATAGTAGTAGTAGTGTAAAAATTTTCAAAATGTTGTAATAAAGTGTCAAATAAACAACGCGATAAAATCCGTATATAGCAGTTTAATTTCGATGAATAATATTCGCGTAAATAGAAGACAATATTATTAACGAAGATTTTTTAGCCTATTGATACCTACTATAAATATATAATTAATATAAATAAAAATTATAATGCTCACTAGTATAACAATAGTCTTAACTAATATTATAAATGCCAATATGAGTTTGTTTGTTTGTTACGCTCTCACGCCTTAACTACTCGACCGATCATCATGAAATTTCGCATACACGTATATAGGGTACCTTTCATGCAGAATAAAGTACTGTTCCCGAGTTAAGCCGTGGGCGAAACCTAGTAGTGGATAAAACTACAAATATTATATACATTTTTACCATAATATCTTAAATATTTTATTTAATCTTTCTCTCTCGTACTGTTGTCGTGTCCAACAAGGTCCATAATAATAATTGTTACTAAATCGAAACTAAATCTTTTATACATTATGGAGTGCAAAAACATTTTAATTTAGAATAATACCTACATACCTATTGTCTTACACGTTTATTTAAAAGTACTAAAACAATAGCTTTTTATCCTCCCATTGTGTATCTATAGTTATTTTTAGCGATAAAAGCAACTATCAGTACTATAACATCTTAGATAACATTTTTTGCGCATAGTAAGTAAGTAGGAATGTAAATTAGTCAACGGAAACTCAACCATGAAACATGTCGCTGCTTTAACCTTATCGTCCTTAGCGGAGTTGCTACGCATAGCTAGCAAAGCGACACGGTTCTCTGCAGTCACAGGTTCGATTCATGACTATCTGAAAATTATCCGAACCGGGAATCGTATGATAGGATCTCACGATCCACGCCGACCGTCCGACACGTCGAAATATACATACTTCGAGGAATCAACGAGGTGGTTAGTGATTATGTAAATTTCTATCTGCATATGTTTATTTTAGAAAAACGTCTACATATAATGGCGAAATAGTTACACAATTAACAATACTGTAAAATTTGTGTATCGGAATCTTATTCATTAATATTAAAAGCCTAAGCCTATTATTACCTATTTGCAACAATCTTATAGTAACTTTTAATTTAATTTTTCGTTATGATTTTAACATTTAATTAGAACAGTCTTTGAAAATTCAATAGCATAACAAAATATTTAAACTACTTTTTTAAATAAGTAATATAAAATTTATAGTAAAAGTTAATTAAAACTAAATTACTTTACTAAATATCATTTGTCATTTAATTTGCTTGCTCAAAAACTAACTCATTAGTCATTACTAACATTTTAAAAGTATTTTCAAATTAATATATAAAGACAAACGCTTATTGTTTTTCTTTTGTAGTATAATGTGTGAGTGACTTGTATTTTAAAATCTGTCGTACGATACAGAATGATCTGCTGGCAACTAAATTTGCGACTATAGTCTATTGACACTACAGCATAGCTTAACATGTGTATCGTAATTTCGTAATACAATACCCGGGCAAACCCTTCACGCTTGTGTTCTTTAAACATAAACAAAATAACGTTTCAAGTTACAGCGATATTACCGGTAAGCTATCTCTTCATCGCCTTTTAGACCGACAATATATTTAAAAAAAGGCAGGAAAAAAATTTTGCGTGGTGGATGATCAATCACACTATTAGACTATCGTTATTTTATAATTATAAGTACTTTTAAATCATCCTCAAGAATTTACTAGAGTAGCCACCTTAAACCATATTTACTTATCTGCCGAGGTGTATTGTATCCACATGCATTTTATTTTAAGGTTAACTTTGGTTTTAGTCTCATGTAGCGAATCTATATACCTGTCACAGTACCGCCTCCATGCTGCTGAGAACCTGAGGATTCCTTGACAGAAAAATGCAATATCATTTTGCCTTACACACATCAGACGCAATCACTAGTGCTGCGCCAACGAGGCTGCCTTGTACTTATCTAAGTACCAATTTATTATCAGAATATTATTTAATCATCAATAGGAAATAATTAAGCAATAAACTACTAACTTGGATTAGCAAAACAAGTTTATGGGTCGAGTATTTCAATGGTCACGCAAAACTATTGTTTGAATTTGAGGACCACTTGCCACCCCTTTCGATCCTGCCCTCTCCCTTCCGACATAATGTATACCTAATGCCTATTATTACTTTTTAATTGTATTTCGTATGTACTGGTAGACCCTCAAATAGGAAAACTAAATTAGAACATCGTATTGAACTGTATTGTAAAAAAGGATTGGTTATCTTTACGAGTAGGATGAATATCAATTAGCTTCTAGTAGTCCGGTCTCCATAGGCCTCTTGATTTGCGCTACAGCATAATTATATATATATAAATATAATACAGCAAATAAGCAGGAGGCTAATTTTCAAGATGTCGGATGTTGTTTAAGGGCCGATCTTTCAATTGCCAGATAACTTTTATCTACTACTAGATTTTGCCTACGGCTTCGCTCGCGTAAATGTAGTTTAGGCTGATTAGTAACAGTATATCTATATCCCTTTATAACGCTTTGTCCTTTTCTGTTGCCCTTACAACCTGTATGCGAAATTTCAAGATTATCGGTCGAGTATTTAAGGCGTAAAAGCGTAACAAACAGACAAACAAATAAACAAACTTACATTCGTATTTATAATATTAATTACGATTAGGATGTATGGACAATGTTCGACGTTGAGGCAGCTTTTGTATAGAAAATATGTCAAACCACAAAGTTTTTTCCTCAGATGAAAGTTATTTAACGATTCCAATATCGGCTCTAAAATAATATAATCTTAAATGAATTCGCCCTTTTTTATTTGTCATAGGGCTGGTAAACAAAAGGTACAAGTGGGTACAGGTACTATAAGTTTGATAGGTAATGCAACGTATATTTATGATTAAATCATCTGTCATTTTATTTCTCTATCATGTCTATTAGACAGAAATGTCTACTTTGTGAGATTATATCTTCTAAACTTCTGTTGCTGTCGCATCTGGTCTATCCTAGCAACATTTTTCAGTAGAAAGTCCTGTCTTGTTTGTCGCAGTCTCCAACTCTAGGACTCGTTTGCTCCAAGGGTCATCAGTTTTTCGACAGGTTGCCAGTTAAGTTAGCTTATTCATTGAGCTACGTCGGTGACTTTGCTCCATTGTCTGATAACCTCGTTCCAAAGTTTATTCTTTAAAAGGTAAGATATTCAAACAATCTATCTTAATAAGTAAGGTGTTTAATTTAATTGTTGTTATGATCGCGTGTTTCATTATTTTTTATCTGTGTAAGGATATAAATATTACTTAACATCGATGCTTTATTGATTTATATGGCCATTCGGCCCATAATAGAGATATCATAATTATCAAAATCTCATTCCAAAACCTAAGTTAAGGTTGAGTATGCAATAAAGATCAAATCTGCTACGGCTTACCAGAGTCTTTTAAGATGATATCAAGAGTTTCTGCTACCGAGAGTTTTCTAACAAAAAATCCGAGCGTGTAATAGCGACTGAGTAATGTAATTTTTCTCATATCTTAATGTATATCAAAAGCAACAAACGCATAACAAAATGTAAATTTCTGCGACACTTTTTATAATTATAAATGCAAAGATAAGTTAAAAATATGGAGAACATAAGATCTGACTGCGAGAGATTGCTGATAACCGGATTTTAATATACATGAATATGTGAAGAATTTTCATTCATCATTATATAATAATCATTTTTTTGACAAACTGCTCAAATTCAAGAAGGCTAAGGAAGTACTCTCCTATATTTATATTTTTTAAAGGTCTTTTCGGTCCTGTATATAATTCTAGTGTCGTGAACTACATTACAAACATTGAATATGCTAGTATTTTTGATAAACACTTAATACATTTACTCAATGATTAATAGAGCCGAGTGGTGCCGGCAGAGTAGAATAGCACCACCCCATTTCTTCCCGTGGGTATCGTAGAAGGCGATTAAGGGACCATCCGAGAGGTGGGCAGCAGCGCCTCTTGCGTAGACAACACAGTCCATATCAATACACTGCGGTCACCAACCCGCCTGCCCAGCGTGGTGACTACGGGCAAAACCCCCCCATGATGAGTCCCAAAAAGAAACGGCCCCCAGTTCCCGGCCGCCCTACTATTCCAGGTCACGGCAGCGGCCTTGGTTACGGTAGGGTAGGGGGTGCTAGGAATCCCCGGGCTACGGACGGCTGCCAAAAATTGATCCTGGCTACATTTAATGGACGCAGTCTACGGCTGGACGAAAGCCTCCAGATCCTTGAAGTAGAATTAGAGAAGATACGATGGCATGTTCTCGGGTTATCGGAAGTTCGTAGAGAGGGAGAGGACACGGTAACCCTTGAGTCAGGCCATATATTCTACTTCAGGGAAGGAAGCCAAAAATCCCAGGGTGGCGTGGGATTTCTCGTCAACAAAGCCCTCCGTGACAACGTGGTGGAGATCTGCAGCGTCTCGACCCGGGTAGCATACCTTGTACTGAAACTGACCGAGAGATACTCTCTCAAGGTCATACAGGTATATGCGCCGACATCGAGCAGCTCAGATGAAGAGGTGGAGGCCGTTTACGATGATGTGTCAAAGGCCATGCATCGTACCACCAAAACCCATTATACAGTTGTCATGGGGGACTTCAACGCCAAAGTGGGAAAAGAATGCGGTGAATCTTGTTTGGGACAGCATAGCTATGGACGCAGAAACCATAGGGGCCAAATGCTGGTCAACTACCTTAGCATGCAGGGGCTGTTCTGTATGAACACCTTTTATCAGAAAAAGCCCCAACGGAAGTGGACCTGGAAGAGCCCCGACGGTGTGACGAAGAACGAGATTGACTTCATCATAGCCGACAAGAAGAACATATTTCGGGATGTCTCAGTGATCAGCAGGTTTAATACCGGTAGCGATCACCGGCTTGTACGAGGCACCCTAAATATCAATTTTAAGCTTGAACGCAGTCGCATGGTGAGGTCTGTTCTTCGTCCAAATGTGCCCCAAGCTGGCCATGATGCGTTCCAATTGGAATTGCGAAATAGATTCGCCGCACTAGAGACCCCGGCAAATGTTGACGAGGACCTGGACGGCATAATTGGGGTGATACGCGAAGTGGGAACGAGGCACTTTCGGAAAAGGCGATCAGATAAGAAGTCCAAACTTTCTAATGAGACCCTGGATCTGATGCGATTTAGACGTGAGACACCAGAGGAATCTTTGTCAGATCCCCAGTCACTCCACAAGAAAATCAGGAACTTGGTAAGACGTGACCTGCGCAGCTGGAACACTCGCCTAGTATATGAGGTAATCGAGCGAAATCGGGGGTCGAAGGTCTTCACCAAGACACTGGGGAGGAGTCATCTGACAAAGTTAGTTACCTCGCATGGTGGAACCGTCACATCAGTCCCGGGGATACTCGCTGAAATTGAGGACTTCTACGGACATCTGTATGCCTCGCACGCACCGAAGCCTCCACCTGATGCGAGAGATCCTAGAGCCCCACTTACCCGCCACTTCACTGACGATCTCCCAGACGTAGATGTCAACGAAATCGAGGCGGCTCTCAAACAGCTTAATAATGGGAAGGCTCCCGGTGAAGATGGAGTAGCCTCTGAGCTCCTCAAGGCTGGGGGTAAACCTGTTCTTGGGGAGTTGAGGAGGCTCTTCAACTCTGTAATAACCAATGGGACTACCCCGAAGGCGTGGAGCAGAGGTGTAGTGGCATTGTTTTTCAAGAAAGGAAACAAAACGCTCCTTAAAAACTATAGGCCGATCACGCTTCTGAGCCACGTCTATAAGCTGTTCTCGAGAGTCGTTACGAATCGTCTGGCATCAAGATTTGACGCCTTTCAGCCACCGGAACAGGCTGGGTTTCGTAAAGGCTATAGCACCGTAGACCACATCCATACTGTTCGGCAGGTTATACAGAAGTCCGAAGAGTATAACCAACCGCTGTGCCTGGCGTTTGTGGACTACGAGAAGGCCTTCGACTCCATCGAAACCTGGGCTGTTCTGGAGTCTTTGCAGCGATGCCAAGTCGACTGGCGGTACGTGGAGGTGCTGAGAAGTCTCTACCAAATGGCAACGATGTCTGTCCAAGTGCAGAACCACCAAACAAGACCCACCCAGTTGCTCAGAGGTGTAAGACAGGGTGACGTTATTTCCCCGAAACTCTTCACCAATGCTCTGGAGGATGTCTTCAAGACCCTGCGGTGGAATGGACTGGGCATCAATGTCAATGGTGAATATCTCACACACCTCCGCTTTGCTGACGACATAGTTATAATGGCAGAATCGCTGCAAGACCTGCAGAAAATGCTGTCCGGTCTTAATGCTGCCTCGAGACGCGTTGGGCTCGGGATGAACTTGGACAAGACTAAGGTCATGTTCAACGAGCACATCGTCCCTGAGCCCGTTCCCGTCGAAGGTGTAGCCCTTGAAGTTGTCCAGGAGTACGTCTACCTAGGACAAAAGTTACAGCTGGGTCGAGACAACTTTGAGGGTGAAATCACCAGAAGAGTGCAGCTTGGCTGGGCAGCGTTTGGAAAGTTGCGTCACATCTTCGAGTCACCCTTGCCACAATGCCTGAAGACCAAGGTATTCAATCTATGCGTCCTGCCGGTCATGACATACGGAGCCGAGACGTGGAACCTGACAGTGAAACTAGCCCACCGATTGCATGTCACTCAGCGAGCTATGGAAAGGTGTATGCTCGGAATCTCGTTAAGGGACAAAGTCCGGAACGAGATTATCCGACAAAAAACCAGAGTCACTGACGTAGTTCAGAAGTGTAGCAGGCTGAAGTGGCAGTGGGCTGGTCATATCTGTCGTAGAACCGATGATCGTTGGAGCAGACGGGTTCTCGAGTGGAGACCACGACTCGGTAAGCGTAGTGTAGGACGCCCTCCGGCCAGATGGACCGATGACCTAAAAAAGGTGGCTGGAGGTGACTGGATGGCGAAAACGGGAGATCGGGCCTTGTGGCGCACCCTGGGGGAGGCTTATGTCCAGCAGTGGACTGCAATAGGCTGAAATGATGAATACATTTCCAGTGAGAGAAACCAATAACGGTCGGTACATTGTCAGGAGCGAGACGATCATTTGAACAACCGTGCCATTGCTGTATCTTGCAGTATATGCTGTGCATATACATGAATGTATCTACATATTATTTTGAAAATAAAACCTGAATACCTATCTAGAAGGACGTTGGTAGCTGTCGAGCAGTGTATAGTAGCACCGAAGTAGTGTGTGAATTTCTTTTGTGTTTTGTATTTCTCACAAGGGTGCTGCGGGCAAAGGCTTGCGGGCTAGCCACTCACGAGGGTCAAGAGAGAAGGTCTATTTAATACGTATCTATCTGCTATAGTACTTCTATCACGCTTCGAAAATTCAATACGTGTTTCTGTAATCTGGTTTAACTATTTAAGTTTAAATGACTGACTCCTGTTTTAAATTTGTTTAATATTATGAATTAAATGTCAGATTTCCATGTTTGTCATGTAACTTAAGTGTATGTGAATATCGATATGAGCGTCACCTGGGTAGAGGAAGGATGTCCCAGCTGATGTGTATATATTTTTATATACATCTAGCGAAACCGACAAACGGTGTATTGCCGAACGAAAAACCAAAAAACGAAGGCTTAAAATAAAAAAACATCCAATCGCAGCGATACCTAGCGGTTCCAATTGCAAATCTAAGCTATCCAGAAACCCACTCAAGCACCCCTAAATTGTTCACAAAATCGGTCTAAATGTTTAGGAGGAATTCAGCCACATGCAAACGTACACAATAACTATATGAAGAAAGTTATACAAATAAACTAACATAAGGTTCTCCAATAAGTAAGTTTGGTCTAAGAAAACAGGACGAGGTAGATCAGTGTGGGTTATGTTATAGCACTACTAGCGTCGCGACGCTACACGTCGTACAGATTCGAGTTTTCGAAAAGATGATCCGGCGATCTTTTTAGCTCGCCTTACGATTATTACTTACGCGATTACTTAAAAAATCGTTTAATTAGTATTATACAAAAAATATATACCGAAATATCGATTTATCAATATCAGTTCGGTCCGCAAAATCGAATTGCAATCATTAATTAGAGCGAAAGTGTTATTAATTATGACTATTAGGAGCAACCGAAAATAAACACAGAGCTATTCGAGTTAGTGTTTGGCCAATTGCCATAATTAATGACTCGATGTTAAAGATGACTTATAACATTAACATGAGATGTGTTTTGTATCAATCAATCAACTTGTTGCCGTCCACTATGGAACATATGGCTCTAATAATTCGTCGGTTGCCTTGAGAAAAATATTCAGACAGTCGGCAATTGAGTTAGGGTATCAGGTCATACAATTAATGTAATTATATGTGCGTTAAGAATAACTTATTGTTGTATGTGTTAGTAGTTTTGTAAATTAGTTCTTTAGCGCTTTCAAATATGTCAAGTCCTAGAATGCCTGACATAATTAAAATCTATTGTGACTGGCCGCCGGTGTACTGCTACGAGTCAATCCTAATCCGAACTAATATTATAAATACGAAAGTGAGTTTGTTTGTAATGCTTTTACGACTTAACTACTCGACCAATCACAAAATTTCGCATACACGTTGCCAGGGTACAGTAAAGCCAATAATTTTAATCCAGAAAAAAGTACTTTTCCCGAGGGATATAATCTATATATAAAAAAACTCTTCCGTTACTGAGTGACTGACAGACAACGCACAGCCGAAACTACTGAACGCAATAAGCTGAAATTTGGCATGTATGTTCCTTGGAGAGTGTAGGGAAGCACTAAGAGAGGATTTTCGGAAATTCCACCCCGAAGAGGGTAAAAGGGGTGAAACTCGATATTCACACGGGAACAGGACATACGCGGGTAAAACCGCAGGAAAAGTACTAGTAGGTTAATAAAGCAACAGTAATGTATTATACTGGTTGTCCCTACGTATACCAATCCTTTGTTGGCGGTACCTGTTACTTTTAGTACCGACTGTACACGCCTTTTTTATGGTGTAGACAGACACTATAGATCGTCACGTGGTTTATTCAAAGTCATTCATATAAGTCGGATAAGAGATCCGTCCTTTCCAAAATGTCGTAAGATTCCCGGAGTAAATAATTACATATACATATGTATATTAAAACTTTTGTACTTACGCCCAAAAATAAATGAGTAAACTAATTTAATAATTTTACGTATAACAATATATTTTGTGAATACAAACAATACGACGGTTAATTAAACCGAACCCAATGTTAATAGAATTGGAACATAAATAACCGTATTAGTTTCAATGTATGTTCCTATCTGTTGATCTTTCCAGCTTTGATGTTTGCTAATTTTATGCGGGTAGTCGGGGTACGGATAGTATTTCTATACCATTATGAAACTGTATCAAAGCTGTTTCTGTACATGAGAGATATTTATAAAACGGATCCATATTAACTTATTAACAGCCTGTTTGAAAAAGATTGATGATCGCCTTATAAGAGCAGGAAATAACTATATTTTTCATCATGTTTGTCAGTTTGTTTGTTAGTACTTCGCACAAAAAAGCACTGTTCGCATTTTGATGTGAGTTCATAGCTTAATAGTAAGTAGTAAAATTTAAAATTCTAACTATTCTTTTTAAATTCCTTTCAGTAAAATCAGAGTTTTGGTACATATTGTGATCTGCACATATGACGTTGCTGATCAAGTTTAGTTATAAAGTCGTTTCTGAAAGCCTAATCAACGTCATGTCATAATCAAACTCATGTTGTGTGATTTGATTGGCTGTTGCCAATTCTGACAGCCAATCTCAGCAGTCGATATAAGTTTAACCGTCTGTTATATAATTGTTTCGTTGGTTTCCCTTTCGGAAACAGGATGTAAGAGATTGTATTAAAGTGTACACGTTATGTGTGAAAAAGAACTTAATTAATGTTTTAAACCGTGTGGATGTTTGTAGCATTTTTAATTACCTGCCAGACGTATGTACGCCCGTTCCAAAGAATATAAAAATCCTAGTTACTCATAATCTGTGATCCACGCTCGGCTAATACCATAATTTGAATCCCATAAACATCCGTATTATGTATACGTAATTGTTAGGTTTTGTGGGTTTATGTATCTAATTACTGGTCACATTAATCAATTCTTAAATCGTTTATTTGTTTTTAATGGAAACATCATCACATCGTATTGATTGGCTATAAAAGTCGACGCACCGCTTCTCTACAACGTCTGGAAGCGCAGAATATTGTTATTTAAGGTAATTAAAATAAATAATTAACAATTAATTACAAATTAAAAATATTATTTTGGAAAATTAAAGTGTTTTATTACATAATTGTTTTCAAACAATACAGCTCATAAATTATACATTCATTTGCCCATTAGATAATTATGTTATCAAATGCTGCAAATTGCTCTACAATTAATTTTCAATCGTTTCCGTTCACTATTAGTCATGAATTCATAATGCTCACCATGCGAACATGCTGCTGGCCTCTGTAACTCAATGTACCCAGTACATCCTCGACAGTAAATATGTTATGGCCGCATTAGTGATAATATCAATACAGTAACAGAAGCAATAGGTATATGACTATTTATAAGAGGCATATTATAATGGCTTAAAAATGTGCTTCATGTAAAATATTTCAATGCAAAACAAGCTATTTCATATTCTATTGTATGTATGTATGTATCAATTATCATTTTGACTGCATGGATAGCGTAATGGTTTAAGTGGTCGCCTCGCCACTGCTACTACCAGTGTTGTGGGTTCGAATCCCATACGGGACAACCATTTGTGTCTTCCACAAATAGTTGTTCCGAGTTTAGATGTTTTTTGTGTCCGTTGTTTGAATGATTGTAAATTACCCCGCGAATTGTGTTTTTAAGAAGAAGAATAAAATAATAATCTCTTTGCTACTGTCACTACGCTGAGTAATGCGGGTTTGAATTCTACACGGGAGTCAAAATGTTGTGATCCACAAATGGTTCTTCCAAAAAATATACTACATAGGTTTGATTATGTTACTTAAAAAGGACTAAACACTAAATAAACTATTATCATCAGATGTTACTTACTCATATTTATTTTGAAAGCCATGCAGCAGCCACAACCGAAACCACGTTGTTTTGGCAGCGGCACCGGTAACCTCGACTGCGTTTAAAGTGTTAATAACCGGTGATAGTATAGATATAGTATTTAGTGTATATACTATACCTCGGTGCTTAGTTATTAATAATATAACACTGACAACCTTAGCAGCACAGCAGTTGCGAATGTACTGTGCACAGAGTTGATCTGGTATTTCTGTTAGGTAATATTCACGGCGTCTGTCGTCACGGTAATCCTTCTATTACGTTTGATCTTAAGCCATACCTCTCGCCAGGTTTGGTTGTGGGTGTTTAATACACCTCTGTCTTCCGCTTTCGGGAATATAGACGCAAGAATATGTACATATGTATAACTTGCGATGATATATTGCCATGATCCCATTTAATATCAATAATGTGACTACGGATAAGGTTTCTTTAGCGAACTTAGATAACTCGTTACAACTTTTTATTTTAACTTATCCTGAAGTTTTGGATATTACTTACCCAATAACGGAGGTATTCATACATAGTTATAGTAATCTTTAAGTGCTAGTACTCGAACATTATTTCGCATTAGGGTGCCGTTATTGATATACCTATAATATTCCACCTTTACATAACTGGTATGTTGTTATTTTCATATTTTTGTCTATTGGAAAAATATGGTAGTAGGTATATAATACCACTATTATGTACAATCTATATATTTTAAATCTTTACCTTAAAAAAAGTACAAGAGAGCCTGCTATATCCGAAGGGCGTGCATGAAGAATGTTAAAATAAAGCGTTTTGTATAAAGCTAATTTAGTGTCGAACTAATTGACACCAGTGTTTATTGTAATTAGATGCGGTGGTCTTTTTATGGTATTTTTATTAATGCAGCTTAGCAGAAGGCTTGTTAACTCCTAGTTCTAAATAGAAGCTTGTAAACTCGAATCTTAAAAAATAATTGTATCAGTACTAGCTACTTTGCGGACCCGTCAGACACAAAAGAAAATTAATTGTTATGTATCGTACATGATTCACTGGTCCCTGCCCCTGTTTATAGAAGTATTGATATCATATGTTAATTAAGTAGGTCGTATGTTAAGTATACTTCTAACCAAAGACTGCGTGTGTGCTATCATTCCTACGGTCTCGCGTTTCCAGGTGGTGCAATGTTCTATTAGGTTCGTCGTTTTTCTGTCAGGATAAGTACGTCTACCGAGTTCTGTACTGCTGCTGTTTTTAGCAGCCGTACGGAAGAGCGTAGACGTCGTTTGAGACAATTATACACTTTCTGGCTTACTTCCTATTATGTCGAACTTTAACAAAGGTAGCTTAAGGCATTACTTGCATAATCAACACTTATGCTCACCCTTTGATGGATGGATTGCCATTTGCATGGTAAGTATAGCAAATGTAAATTACATACGTAATGAACTTGATACCGTAGTTCTGATTGTCACACGAAATGGATGTTCTAAGGTCACAATGACACAAATGCGGCCATTACACACTTATAACTTATGAGTCAAACAAGATCGAGGGCGCCTGTTATGTGAATCATCTCAATGATCACACAATAATATTCAATATAATTTATAATTTTTAGAGGAAGGAATTACGTCATCTATGTGAATATTCTTATGATAATTTGAAGTATGCACAGAATATTGTAGATTGTGTGATTGAAGGGCAGTCAACAAATGTGTTTTGTGAAACGTATTAAAAGGTCTGGTCCATACATATATTACTGGGTGTAACCAAAAATATATAGACCAGACCACTTTAAAATGTACAATACGTACAGACCTTAAACTAACAGAAATATGTTTTGTTAAGACTAGTTGTTATACTGAAGTTAGGTACATTAGCTAAAAAATAATAATTATATATTGACAAATAAGATACAACACCCAAATCCATTTTATATACCCAAATTTAATTTTTTTTTATATATCGTTATCTATTTATATCTATAATTTTCATGTTTTACGTTATTCACGTCACGTCACGCCTATAATATCTATGTGATATAATTTTACTTCAATGCGTACTGAAGTAAAATTATATCGCATACATTTTATAGTCGCGGTATTCTGTTGCATGTTGTTTTATGTCAGTATTCAGTAAGTACCGATACCGTGTCTAAGAAGCTGAATTCTTTGTCAATAATAATTACCTACTTATTAGAGAAATTAATCATCACATAATCATCATCAGAAGTAGCGCGTCACATTGCTTATGCGTAATAACAATAAGCTTCCCTTTGTACTTTGTACAGGTATTCTAGTTAACTATGTGCCATTAATTTTCCATCTACTTCTAATACATCATCATTCTAGTGCTGTTTAAATAATAACCTTACTAATACTATAGGTATCAATCTTGCGAATCTCTCCGGATTAGCGACGGTAGAGCAACGAAGAGACTAATTCCATCTGCGTATTCTATCGAGACTTTCACGTGTGGTGACTGAGTGCCATCGTCACCTTCCTACCATCGTACCGCTAAGTATAGGTAAATCTCGCATAGAACCGCGTTTCTGCATACGAGGGGCTAACGAAAAAAGACCACTAACGGTATTCTGTCACGCGGCAGTTGGTGTATTGCGTGCTCTGTCTGTGAGAAAAACAAACTCATGTGGCATGTCTTGCAAGTTCTGGACGGGGCTTAAATAGAACACTTAATGTCATATCATAAATTGCAATGGCTGACGTATTTCTGCTATTGTAGAAGTCTATGAACGGTAATCACCACTTACATTAGTTGCACTGCTCTGTCATCTTCGCTCTGCGCTCTGAGTTTATTCATCATGAAAACACATGCGTATTTTTACGTTTTCAGGAGTACAGAAAAGAACAAAGAGCACCTTTCTTCTAAGAAAAAAGGACTGTTCCGGAGAGAAAGACAATATTTTCACTATCGCGAGGGAAGCCTCGGGCAAAATCTAGTTAGAAATAAAAGGAAATTATCATGGTAAAAGTAATTACTATCGGTTAAACGGAGCCATTTAAGTGTCTGTTAGGTTGGTTATTTGAGTATTAGCACAGTTTTTATTCAATTATTCAATTGATGTAAATTACATTTGGCTGTCTGTCATTTTAAAGAGGGTCGGGCAGTATCGGGCGATTGGATGTGGATGAAATTACAAGTAGAAATGGTATACTATATATAACATAGACTGCCTTGTAAGTATTTTCTATAAATGTATTAAAGGCAGAATGCGAGGTTTCAGCCTTAAAATGTTGTTATTGATTTTTCTGTTTGGCTTATCTCAGAAGACCTATACACTTAACTGGCAAAATATGAGTGAATTAATGGGTGATATTAGTGGTAAAATTATTATTTAAATTTAATTTTGGTCAATAGTAGGTATAAAAATTCACACACATGTAAACAATACATTGGTCGCGTGTAATTTCACTATCACTATTTTAGAAGGATCACATCGGTAATGTTTTAGAACTGTAACTGGCTATAAAGTAATAATGCAATAATATTAGAATGTAATTGTCTGCAATAGTGTATGTTAGTACTAATATGAACATAGGTAGCAGTGATGTAGGCTTTATGACTCGGCTGACGTGGGTAGGGAGATGTACAAAGACCTTTAAGAAAGACTTCAACATCAAGCAGGTATTACGAAATACCATAAGGTATATGAGTAAACAGTCTCCCTCAACGCTTTAGTTTAACATTGGGTTACATTGTTATTTTCCAGAAGGGACCTAGCCTATATGCCATGACCTACACACAATCCTTAGAATCATGTTTTGAGATCATCAATCAGGTAGGCATCAGACAATTCTGGGGTATACATGCCAATGCAGTTTAGTATCGCAATTTTGGGGTAATGCTTTTTCGCATTTCAACCGATATGTATTGCAATATTTTATTATGCACTTTAGCTCACTTTTTATAGTCAAAGATTCAATATTCTGTTTTTATTTTACCTGTCAACCATAATTATGGTATATAAGGAGCAGCAACTATTAAGTGCATTAGTTAGGTACTAATAATCACATTTGAGCAATAAATAATATTTAAAATTCTGATGGATATTTCCTCAACCGGGCTCCTTCTATTTGAGAGAAATCGCAAGCAATTTATATAGGTACCTAACACCGGTTATGATTAATTTAAACATTTAAAGCATTCAAGGGTTTTAAATGAAACGTTACGGACAGTTAGACTATGACCTGGATTAAAACAAAGGATACTTTTTATGTCAGTATCAATCCAATAAGGCCCCAATTATGGGTGCCCAAACTTAACTAATGGTATCATTGGTAGAGCTGAGGGCTCAAAAATTATTTTGTGGCCCTGGCCAATTGACAAGAACTCTGAACATTGGCAGAAAGAATTATTTGTCAATTTTCCTTTACTATTTCATAAAATTATGGGTGCCTATCTTATATTGTATAAAGCCTACACTAGTAGTACATCAACATGAACGTAAATATGTATATACTTGTACTTAACAACCAAAGATCGCCTTGTAGAAACCGAAGCAGAAGTTTGCTCAACAAAAAAGGATACGTGCCTGCATACAGCGATAGGCTTGCCTTCTGTGGGTAATACACCTCTGGCAACCCTTCCGTAAATATAAAGGCATGAGTCTATTTACGTACATAAGAATTATACATTTATTTATCGTTGTTATTTATATTCGCGTAAGAAATAATTTACGCAAGACAATGCAAACTATAATAACTAACTGCTCCGCTTGGACATATTCTAGGCCGTACCTCTACAGAATTTATAACATCGATAGCCATTGCCCACTAATGACTAACCCGATGACAAATGATCGCTATTCTATATTCAATGAGCTTCTTGCTCGTGAACATCGTGAGTAATGTTGTTCCGTGTTCGTTACTGCTACTATTTACTGATCATTATCTAAATATAGAATTCTACAGTTAAGCGTCAAAATATTTAGGTAGAATTAAGTGTAAATTTTTCTATCGATTTATATTTTGAGGTAGGAACCCATAAGGTCTCTGTTACTAAGGCTTCGCCATATGTCCTAACCATTCCTTGACATTGTAATAGGTAGCCGGCTGAAATATAATGAATGTGTCAGGTACATATCTTAAAAGTACATATTAATAAAAAAACGGCAAGTAAAATTGGAGGCTGTCTCTAGTCCTTATACGTAGCTCCTAAAACTATAGCTGTCGAAATATGTGTAGGTACCTATGTGTAATTCACGTCTGCATATCTCTTCTGGACTATATGGCTTTAATGCATCTCTGTAGAACAATAATTATTAGGCGTGTTGACTATGTACATATTATGTATCTATAAATATGCATCCATTTATCTACCTGCGGCGATAGCCTACTGGGAGACCGTAGGACTGTGCTACGCAGAGGTCTCGAGTTCTCATCTTTGATTCTCGAATCGCGCGCCTCTCTGACTTTTCGAAGTTATGTGCGTATTAACTATTAGTTAATCATCGCTCGCTTTGACAGTAAAAAAACGCCGTTTTTTCGTCGTCATATCTTTCACGTGCTGTTAAAATTATCGTTATACTGGTAAATACTATCGTCAAATACTTGTAACGCCATCTATTGCCAACTAGGAACTTTAAAATAAAGAATACTTCATGTTTCGTGAACAAGTTTGATATTGACTGTGTGAGTCGTCTATGACGTTTATGCATCACATTTCATAGCCTAAATTGACACACTACGGTATTATTACAATATTGATAATATTTCATTACTTAATAAGATATTATAATGTTACTGATTAATAAAAAAATATATAAAAAGTGACTTAAATTTGTTTTTCTAGAACGCCATCTACGTACTAAACTAGACAACTTCGAATGAGGACCTAATTATTATTATTTTAGGTTTGCCTGCACCATTATTAAAATATTTAATGAAGAAAAGCTGTCCAAAACATATAATGAAATAGTCTTTGAGTTTATAAAATAAAAATCATCAAAAATGACTTACATTTCGATTTGTTGGTACAAGACAAGTATTATAATTTAATGATTTTTTTTATTCCATTGCCATCTAACGGAGGATAGTGATACTATTAAGATTGGATCTGTCAATCACGTTATACATCTTGCGGGTAGATGGCAGTGATTTCATATTCAATCTTATTTGATCTCTTCAAGGAAATAATTGATATTACTATAGAAATTGCCTAATCTATGAAGTTGGGGTATTAATAAGTGTTATATTTCTATTTACATATGGACCGTGTTGTACAGAAATGATACAGGGGTTCTTTTTAAATTTATCTATAAGTATGAAGGTCTTTTGAATAAACATCAAGTAATGCAAAAATCTATATTCAATTGTTTATAAAACTATATGTATAACATGATGTAGTAGGATAACAGTCACAAGAAAAATGAACTTATGTTTAAAATCAGCATAACTTTATTTATGTTTTTGTGGATTGGATCATTTCTGCACAACACGGTCAAATATTATATTTTATAATTTATAAGTTTTAATACAATGTAAGAATTACTATTTGGATATGTATTCTAACTCCCGTATGGTCTAGTGGCTAGGATACCTGGCTTTCACCCAGGAGGCTCGGGTTCGATTCCCGGTACGGGAAAACTGTTTTTGTCAATTGGAATGTAATTTTTGCTACTAATCTATACAATTATTTTGTGCTTCTCTGTATTGATCCTGAAATTGTTAATTAAGTTTTACTTAGCTGATTAGATTTTCGTACTGTCCTGCATCAAAATACAATTAAGGAGTGCAATAAATTATAAATTGAAATGTCCCTAATATCATCAATCAAACTATAAAAACATTGAATATAACAATTTAGTGTTTTTGTTATTTATATATCTTCAATTTTTGATTAAAAATATAATCATTAAAATGATTCGAGTTCATTAATGTTTTTATTAAATCACCGGTCATCATACAATCGTTTTATACAGCAAGCACGTGTTACACGAACGGCAGAACGTGATTGGTGAATAATATCACATACTGATGTGATTAATAATTACAAACATACATTTAAACAGTGTGTTTATTCATATTGTGTATGTTCGTAATAATTTAAAGGGATACTTCTCAATATACCTGAGAACTGTTCAAAATAGAGCTGAGACCGCTTCAGCGTTATGACTTAGGACTATATTGAAGCTCTATTTTGAATACTGATATCATATATATCACAAATTGTATTCGCCAGAAATAAAATAAATGTAGAATGTAAACATAAATTACATTATACTTCATATTTGACGTTTATAAGACTAATATGTTCAAAATAGAGTTCCAATCGGAACTCTATTTTGAACATATTATTTCATTATCATATCATCATATAATAATAATAATATTCTATACACGTACACACAACACCATCTAGCCTAAACTAAGCAGAGCTTGTACTACGAGTACTAGACAATGGATAAACATACATAATTATATATTTCTTGTAAATACATACATATCATACATAGAAACACAGATCAAGTCATACATCCATGTCCATGCACACAAATGTTTGACTTATGCGGGAATCGAATCCGCGACCTCAGGCGTGGCAGTCGGTTAAACTAACTACTACGCCATCGAGGCCGCCAAATTGTTATATTGTAGGTATACATTTACTGTTGTATTTAAACTTTCCCTATAGATATCCACATCTGACGACCCAACGTGTTATTGTAATACAGACAGCGGCTTGATTAATTGAAAATTACAAAATATCTTCAATTCTAATCGATATTCTGTATTAAACATTTGCAGTAACAAAGTAATCTTAATGTAATATGTGTAAAAAATTTAAAAAGTTTCTTACTTTGTATGACAGAACAGTTATTAAACCCGACTAAATTAAAATATTTATTGATTTACGTCGACGGCTCTATGTCTTAGGAAAACTCGTACAGTGAACAAGATAAGTGGCTACATATTAAACCAATTTCTAATTTTAGTTTGTGAATTAAAGCTTTATAATTATAACGGACTTCACAACTATAATTAAATTTAACAAAGCTATGTCTCTGAGACGTGCTATGTCACTTTAGCGCATAGAATGACAATGCTATAAATACATGGTAAAGCCCCAGGATATAAGTCTCTTTAATGGAGAGAGCGTCTCACGCATTTTCGTCCATTGTCGCCATCGGAGACGCTTTCTTTTCTGGTAGTAAGTATGCCGTCTTATATGCTGCCTTCTGCCAATTCAACTTATGCTGCCTTCTACAAGAGAGGCGAGTATGTTTTTAAGAGATACAGATTAACCGCAGTTACCTTAAGCTTGGAATCGCCCATAACTTTGGAAATTGCCTGGACCTTACAGAAACTATTTAGATCTCCTACGGTCAATTTACCTTTATGAACATTTTATGAAAACGCTGTGCTAGCAGGCAATAGTTTATATTCATTTGTCCGTAGAGCAGCGTTGCCTTTTAAGTAGGATCGACAACGTTAATGTAATAAAATTAATAAAAAATCTCTGTATTGCCAGGTAATGCCATCATCGATAGGCGCCGGTGATTCCTTACTATGAGGTACCTAGGCCAAATTATATGTTTTGTTGTATGGACGTCGCCAGGGTATGGAAGACCGACAACAATAATCAATAATACAGAACATTGTACCTATACAAGAGATTGTGTTAAATGATATTTACTTTTAGCAGTGGCGTAGCGTAATGGGAGCGGAAAGGCCGACCCGCCACGGGCGGCACTTTTAGGGGACGTCGAAATTTCACAATAGATAATAATAACATCTTGTAAATATTTGAACTGTACGATATGGAATATGGATGACTGTACTTGCCGAAAAGTTCTTAAAATTATAGTCTTTTAAATTGAAATGCCCAAATAAAAGGACGGCAAAATAATTTTCTGCCGGCGGCTGACACGACATGTTTGCTTATGTTACATATCATTACATAGGTAAATAATCTCACGATATTCCTGAAGGGGGAGGGCAGAGGTGTCTGACACACAGATTTCATCAGCGATGGGTTTTAGTTTCCCTGTAATAGAGGGCAAGCTTACTACAGACTACCGTCTTCGCGCTGCTACTAAAAATTTAATAACAAATATGTCAATAAGATTTTGTCCGGTAATTTACCCGTGACCTTATGTACAGCAATCACTAATTGCATTTACTACCGCTCCGCACCCGAGATTCCCGATCCATTAACCATTGAGTCGCAGCGGCACACCGGTGGCCCCATACAATAGATTTTTTATTATGTCTGGCAGCCTAAGACTAGACAGATTTAAAAAAAAAATACTATCTTTTTTCACGGTTTCTATTTTATGTGTAACTAAGAAACATTCATTTGGTTCAATGTACGATGACGATAAATAATCGGTCCCGATTACGGTCATGGCGACTGTTCCTATATAACTCGGTTAGTTGCCACTTTGATAAATATAATGTTGACTTATGTAAGCCATCTTGTTTATCAATGTGCGATAACTTAAAGGGTATTGCTATCGTAGTAGGTGTACCATAGAGAATATAAAACCACATTCTTGCCATTTTCTTCTTTTTTGGGCACTCATTTTTTAAAATAAAACTATACAAATCCATTTGCTATTATTAACTTAGTAACACCAACACAATAAGAACAAAATCAGTATATAATATAATTAATATATATTAATAATATGTAAGAAATATTTATAATAAATATATATAAGAAATAATTATAACTAGCGGATGCCTAGTAATCATAATAATAATCATTTATTCAACTTAAATTGGTACAAATTGATTCAGAGCTTAGGTTACATTGTAAAGGTAATATATAAGGGGTGCCTGTACTAGGGTAAACCTGTGCCACAGGCATTAAAGGCACATACTATATAATATAGCTATAAATTCTAAAACAATACTTACTAGAGGTCAAAATTCGACCATAATTGATTTAAATTTTAAGTTTGATCGTTATTAAGGTTTTATTGTCTATAACTTTACCCTTATCAATTCAATTTACCTATCTTTTTCAAACAAATTATTATTTACTTAACTATACTCTTTCATTGACGATATTGCTAAGCTTCCTACTTTTTTTTTTCTTTATTACATAATTAAGGTATATTATGTAACCATAGTTACGAAGACTTGTACGACGTCAGATGAACAATGCCGAAATACTACCATCGCGATTCGACTGCGTGTGTCAAATGCATGGTTGTGTGCGTGTAGTCCTTTTTCATTAATTTAATGTATTTCTAATGCATATTAAATATAAATATTAGGATTCGCCCCTCCTTCTACATATAAACTTTAACTGTGCCAAATTTCATACTTCTCCGTCCGCGCAATTTTCGTAAAAAGGGGTGCAAAGTTTTTGCTTCAAGTATTAATATATAGATAAAACAAACCAATAATTACAATTAACATGGAATTGTAGACGTCATAGTATTTGTATATATATATAGTAGTGTTTAGTAGTAATGCAGAGGGTCTCGGGTTCGAACCCATGTCGCGCACCTCTGACTTTCAGAAGTTATATGACTTTTCGAAATTATGTTAGTATTGATTGACAATTATCGCCTGCTCCGTGCCTCGGAGAGCACGTTAAGCCGTCGGTCCTGGCTGCGATGAACATCTATGGCAGTCGTTATTGGGAGAGTGTCGACACAAAAGATCCTACTGGGTCGAAGTGTCGCCGGTCTGCACTGACTGGCCCCCACATAAGATACATATGTTTAGTAGTATATATGTATATAGTATTTTAGTCCTCATTTGATCACGAAGGTACCGCCATGGAAGACTACTAAAGAGTACTCTGATGCAGGAGGACTTATAATTAACAATAGACGTCTTGGGCTAGTAAATTGCAATCGCTATGTAATAAGGAAATTGAATATTCGATAAATTACAATCCCACATCGCAATGTTGTTCGATTTGTTCACTAAGTAGAATTCGAATCGTAATCGACTATTTGGTACTAATTGATTCGATGATATCATGATTATATGAATGATATTATGCTCGATTATGTTTTGTATCGCCTTGCTCGATAATACCGACATATTTTTCAGATCTTTAGTTTGAACATTACATACTATGTCCTCATACCGCGTGCTTAACCAGATGGTATGATTGGCATTTGCTTTTGCGTTAAGCTGCTATGTAAATAATCAAACAATAACAATGTTTTACGAAATACTTTCGAAAATTTCGAAATGCTTAAAATTCGATTTTTATAAGTTTGTTCATGTTAAGCTAATTAGAAAGAAGATATAAGTATGAATGAGTTCCGTTGTAAAAATTTAAATTTTTACGATGTTTCTATTAAATTCTTAAGTTATTTGTTAAAATCATTACGTAAACCGAAAGACGTAGAGCAGAATAAGGAAAGTCGTTTCGATAAATACATAATATGTTTATTTCAGAGAATATGTGGAACTTGGGAACGTCATATTTATTGATATTTTGGAAGAGCGTGATGTTAATGTTTTCTGAACGTTTTGAAGCTAAAAAATGTGGCACAGCGGAGAAGATCCAAAAAGAACCAGAATGAAAAGTCACATCAAACTCAAAATGATAAACAAGTAAGTATTTTTTTTATTAAACAGGTAGAGTTTCTATTCGGTTTACTCTATGTAAGCCTAATGGTACCTACTTTTGAAAGCCGATACTACATAAAAGCAAAATTACATCAATTTGTAATGTCGTTTTGCTATAGGAATATTATGTCCTCTGGAAAATTACTTCGGTATTTTCCAGATGATTTTGTCTTTTATGGTATTATATGTAATGTAGCTAACATTTGCTGTATAAAAATGATTTATGGAATAGATAGATATATTTTATATTATGCTGCCATTTTAGTTACATAATTTATGGCTTAAAGATAGGATACTTATCTATATTATCGATTATCGATATTTTAGTCCTCATTTGATCACGAAGGTACCGCCATGGAAGACTACTAAAGAGTACTCTGATGCAGGAGGACTTATAATTAACAATAGACGTCTTGGGCTAGTAAATTGCAATCGCTATGTAATAAGGAAATTGAATATTCGATAAATTACAATCCCACATCGCAATGTTGTTCGATTTGTTCACTAAGTAGAATTCGAATCGTAATCGACTATTTGGTACTAATTGATTCGATGATATCATGATTATATGAATGATATTATGCTCGATTATGTTTTGTATCGCCTTGCTCGATAATACCGACATATTTTTCAGATCTTTAGTTTGAACATTACATACTATGTCCTCATACCGCGTGCTTAACCAGATGGTATGATTGGCATTTGCTTTTGCGTTAAGCTGCTATGTAAATAATCAAACAATAACAATGTTTTACGAAATACTTTCGAAAATTTCGAAATGCTTAAAATTCGATTTTTATAAGTTTGTTCATGTTAAGCTAATTAGAAAGAAGATATAAGTATGAATGAGTTCCGTTGTAAAAATTTAAATTTTTACGATGTTTCTATTAAATTCTTAAGTTATTTGTTAAAATCATTACGTAAACCGAAAGACGTAGAGCAGAATAAGGAAAGTCGTTTCGATAAATACATAATATGTTTATTTCAGAGAATATGTGGAACTTGGGAACGTCATATTTATTGATATTTTGGAAGAGCGTGATGTTAATGTTTTCTGAACGTTTTGAAGCTAAAAAATGTGGCACAGCGGAGAAGATCCAAAAAGAACCAGAATGAAAAGTCACATCAAACTCAAAATGATAAACAAGTAAGTATTTTTTTTATTAAACAGGTAGAGTTTCTATTCGGTTTACTCTATGTAAGCCTAATGGTACCTACTTTTGAAAGCCGATACTACATAAAAGCAAAATTACATCAATTTGTAATGTCGTTTTGCTATAGGAATATTATGTCCTCTGGAAAATTACTTCGGTATTTTCCAGATGATTTTGTCTTTTATGGTATTATATGTAATGTAGCTAACATTTGCTGTATAAAAATGATTTATGGAATAGATAGATATATTTTATATTATGCTGCCATTTTAGTTACATAATTTATGGCTTAAAGATAGGATACTTAATGTTACGCTTTGCTTCGTTTAATATTTGATTGCAATAATTGCTTCTAATTACTTCAATCCAATATAAAGTAAAGCAACAACAAAACATACATTTGAATACTAAAACAGATTTTAAATGAATTAACTACTACAATGATCGGAAAAATGAGAAACCAGTCGTTTCTCATTTTGCCAAGGTATGAAATAATACTACAATTATATACTAAAATAATAAAATATAAATAATATACATTAGAAGCCAAGTACAAAATAATTCAAAAGAGTCTATGATTACGGATAAAACGTCGCCTTGAAAATGTAGACACAAATGATGAATACGAAAAACTGGAAAATTCATTCGCGGATCCAATTTGTTTAACAATATTTACGAGCACATAAACAACAATAATACAAATAAAACAATAAACTTGAATACAATAAAAGAACATCACTGCAGACTGATTTTGTTTGAAATTGCGCAGATTTAATACCGGAGGTCATAATCTTTGAGCGCGTTTATTATTAGAGAGAGGGGTTCACAGGTGTGTGTGTGGGCGTCGGTAAATACTGACATAAATTTATATTTTCATCGCAATCAGTTTAAATGTGTGGAGCGTACCTAAATACGATAATTAGGTTGGACAGCTATCTTTGCCATTTCGTCGTTCGCATACAAATTGTCTTCTTTTGAGAGTCCGGTCCTTGTAAGGTAAACAAGTTTGTGAATGACCTGTTACGTGATCATGATCTTTAGTCCAAAGGCTAAAGAAAGTAGCGCTGTAAACTTGGTTATTTTGGTGACGTAAAAGATAAATTGAGGTAGGTATTCTGGTGAAAGGACTTACTACATTGTATAACTTTAATTTTTTTTTTTATATTTCGAAGAAGAAGGAGTCTAAGAACTATAAAAAATAACTACGAATAGAGTTTTCTCCCTATATTATGATTATAGTGGTTTTATCAGCTATTCTTTTGATGCTCATGCTAGAGCATAAGGGTGAACTCTCAAAATATCTATCACTCAAAATACCTATGTTACACGGCTCCAGCCTTGTTACAAAGGTATCTTGAGAGATATTTATTAGAGATATTTAGAGAGATATTCAGTAGAGATATTTAGTATTTAGAGATTTTAATTAATTAACTGGCTGTAATCGTGTTTTTACCTGAAAGAATTCTAGTCATGCATTCAATTCTTCAACACTAATTTTCAAAACTGACTTGTGTAAAGCAGTAATGTCAAAATAATGAAAATGGATAAAAAATTAAATTAATGTAACCACTACTGGATGTCCAAGTTAATAAATAAATTTTTAAATGCAATTCAAATCTAGCTAGTTTTGAGTAACGACATGGTGCAAAGAAATACGAGACTCCGATTAGAACGATGATGTGTACAAAGTAATCTGAGATGAAGTGTCCTTCCGAATTGAGGAAAAAGCCATTGGAAATACTCATTGTGTACATTGTTCACTGTTCGAACTTTCTCCTTCTATGGACGTTCACAAGAACCTTAAAATGAGACGAAATAATCAAAAGATTTTCAAAGACCTTTGTGTATAAGTATTCCCGTTACACTCCTTGATTGTTGTCGGACAACACTCACATGTAGGCACATAAATTATAAGACAAGTTAAGACAACAGTCAGAAACAAAGAGGGTTCAGGGATTCGCGTTTAAAATAAGAACTTGCAAAAGTTGTTTTACAATTGTATAGCAAACAAAACTCCCAAAGCGGCGAACTAAATCGTTCTCGAGTTTATTTTACAATCTATAGGTAGCAGTTTATCAATACTGTTTGAAAACATCGCTAAAATAGCGCATAAGAAATAGCGCAACGAACTTACGCACCTAAATATACAAAACATGTACAATATTTACCTTCGTGAAGAGGCCGAAGTTACGTACCTATATATATTTTTATTAATACGAAAACGTGGTTGTATGAATCCTCTTCTCTTTTCGTCACCAGTTTGAATAGAGAAGTACTGGTTAGTGGATCCATAAAGACTGAAAACATTAAATATATAAGATGATATTCCTACTCGATTGCGTTTTAAACTTCTATAAGGCTAAACTTTAATACCTCAATTACCCAATAGTGCTTTGACTCTCTTTCACGAACCTTTAAGTTTTGCAAAATACCATTTTGAGTATAAGTATTCGTTGAATAACCCTCACCTAAATGGATTCCTATCAAAATTAACGCAATCGAATTTTTGGAAATGTACAAAACACACTTGTTCTTTTAAAGACAGGGGATTTTCTTTATTTGACTTTGAACTGTCTAGATATCATGATCATTTTGACAATTCTAAAGCTCATGATAGATATTGTTTACAGTTATTGTTCAGATCATGGTTTGTTTGAACTTTGAAACTCACAAGTCTGTGTGTTTGGCAGAACATGCGTACTGTTTATTTGTCCTTGTCCAACCACATCGGTAACGTAAGCAAAACATTTGGCGCTATTATCCTACACACGATCTTTGTTTATAGGCGCCGTATATTTTTTATATATCATAGTTGTGTACGAACACACCTCGTTAGTAAAGAGCGAATAGTTTGATGAACTATGAGCTCAACTACATAGAGTACTAGCTTTTGCCCGCAGCTTTGCTTGCGTATAAGTAGGTTAGGTTATGTTAGTAATTGACCTGGGGGTGATGGGCTTCGTAGGCCTGCCCGCCATCTGATCAGCACCAGGTCCGAGAGGCGGCGTGCATGTTCCCACGCGCGCCTCTGTGTCATGTCTGTGTCCCCTCACCTCTCACCGGGAGAGCCATTATTATCATTACCATCTTTCTTTTACTCCGATGAATCTGACACAGCCCTTCCGCCCGCCCCCGCGGAGGGGTATGAGTCAAAGCAGTCGTTCTCGTTAAAAAAAAACTTTATGTTAGTAACAGAATTTTTTAACTATAATATAGCCTATGTTACTCGGTGATATATCTATTGGAGAAATAAATTTTAAAAACGGTTATTTAGTTTTTCAGTTAAACCTTTATAAACATACAAACAAATAAAAAATTAAATCTTTCCTCTTTATGATATTAGTATAAATCTACTATAGGAAGAGCTATAGAACTGTAGCTCTACCATAAAAATGTCTCCCTGAATCTCGTGGCCTCTCAGTGTCATTATTCCGTTGCTCGGGATTATTAAAGCTTGGTTTCATGAAACGAATCACTAACTTCGCTATTTACGTTTCATGGTACTGTAACGTAAATACCCGAGCTATGCCTACTGATATAGAATATCCTAATTATCCAATTTATTTTAAACAAACTGTTTGGAATGGAATGGCCGTGTATCAGAATAATAAATATACGGCCACCGTCAACAACGTTGGCTAAATACAGGTTCACACACGCAATATATCTTCGAGGACAGATGGAAGTCCGGAAATAGGGTTAGAGCCTGAATTATGTATATCTTCTATTAAGTATATCGATACTGAAAGATATAATTCTACATGAAACGCTACATGAAAATAGTTTTCTGTAGCTGGATGATATTATATAAAAATCGAATCAAATAATTTATTACCAAAACAAAATCTCTCGACATGATGATGGATTTAAAATAATAAAATAAATGTAAGGTTTTTGAACACAATTCACTACACAACCAGTGGTTTATAGTAGTGCATTTGCTTTAAAATATGATTGAAATAACAGGTAATAAAGTTTAGTTTGGTTAGGTACAGTTTGTTTGTATACACGTAAGGCAGGAAAAAATAAGCAGTAAGTATGAAGAGGCAAGTTTATATGCGTATAAGTTTATCTATATTCTAAACAGCCAACGTGTACATTTCATGTATCGACTGTCGACAGTGATCTTAAATTTGCTGTTTTATTGATAATACCGCAATAATTATTGACAACAAGGTTTTTCTAAGTAGGTAGTGGTCAAGGAATACTAAATACCTAGTTAACTTCATCGTGGTATCGTATCGATTCTCACGTTAATACCGAAGGAGAAATAATGATTATCGCTTAACATTCGTTCGAAAAGACTTAAATAGACATTTGTATGGACGGGTCCCCCACGTTTTCAGTCTTTACAACCGATGCATTCTGAACCTTAAGTGGGATATAATGTTTTTTTAGGAAGTTGTTTAAATATATACGGCTCGTGATTTTGGTTTCTTGCCTTCACTGTGGTCCTTTAGTTCTTAAAATAGAACGGCCCTTACTGCCGTCTCTAAAATCAGGAATAAGACAGCTTCGTCTCGTTCTCGCATATAATGACAAAGCTTTAAGAAATGGTGGTAAGGCCCAAGGTCTAAGGTGCGCTTTAAGCAGCTCTCGATGAAACTACCTCGTCATTATTTCTATACCTATATTTTGATTTGATTGATTTTTGATATCTCCTGACTATTGAAACTAACAAAATACATCGATAATTATGAATACATGTTCCTACATGTATGCATAATTATCGATGTATTCGATACTCCTCTGTAAGACTTGTCACTACATTAAAGCTTTTGGTGTCAGATTTCTAGTCTTATGACTTCTATAATTGTCAACATCTATACCTTTAGAATTCAGATGTCATGGGCGGGTAGTTGGCTTTCGTGTATAGAAAACATATGTGTATATAGTATGTGGTGATCCGACTCTGAAGTTCCGTGATCACTGCGAGCGTTAACTTCACGAATACTTAGAAGCGCGTAGAACTACAGTTGTGTAGAACCTCATCAGGTGGCGTACTTGTGATTCTATTCATGTCCGTACTAATGACCGGATGAGACATACAATGCATTTTCTTAAAGCCTTTCTATCGAATACGTCGATGAAGTAATAAAAATGTATGAAAATACATGCCGACGGTGAAACGTGTTGAGTTGCGTCGGGAGCTATGTGTATGTGGCAGATTCTCTGCTGACAAGAATGTCTCTATAAGAACATTCGTTGGCCATTGATTTGGCTTTGTAAATGGCTTTATAAATATTAATCAATTAATAAATAAAAAAATATTAGATCGCGATGTTCACGGGGAGACTAAGATGGAGGTCTCCCCGTGAACTGCAACTGCAACTGAAACGTCGGAAAATGTGATATATAATTTTTTTTATATATTTATCAATGGAAAAAGTGTACATTTGAATATAAATAGTTTTAGTAATTTTTAATAGCAAATATATTTAATATTTATAATAATATTTACCACATACACACAACACCATCTAGCCCAAACTAAGCAGAGCTTGTACTATGGGTACTAGACAATGGATAAACATACTTAAATAGTTTTTTTTTTTGTAAATACATACATATTATACATAGAAATGTAGTATTATAGGTTCAGTAGTAAAGATATATTTTCAAAATTATATTATAAATGTGTTAATAAACGACGCAATAAAATTCGTATAAAGCAGTTTAATTGCAATGTATAACATTCACGCAAACTTAATATTATATTAGGACGACAAGATTATGTGTATGTTAGTAGCACAAGAAAGATTTTCCCAAAACGAATCCCACCCATGTGTGCCTTTATAGGCCAATAATAACGGCATGCAATAATATGAAAATGTGATCTGGAAAAGTGTCGTCAGTTTTTGCGCGCAGTTGACGGTTTTAACGCTATTATAGTGTGGAAACCGCGCTGACGCACTGCAATGCCGCAGCAACCACGACAGCATTTTAAAAGCATTATTATATAGTACACGAAGAACTCGTAGGTTCAATGTGAATGTAAAACGTACTTAATATGACCAATAGTGAAGGAAAATTATTATGTAAACGCATTTGTCGGTTTACTTGACAATATTACTTATCTGTGACCTGACTAATGAATAATCAACGCCCTCAGCGACATGATTAATATTGGAAAGACCCAACAACGTATGTATAAAGCAATGAGGTTATCGCAAAGATTTTTCCTACATTTCTAACAGCGCCTTTACCAAAAACATCGTCGAACTAATTAAAACGTATCAAAGAACGTATCGACAATCAACGCTGCCGAGTTGTGTTGAAAGCTATGACAACTCATGGTATGCTAGAAGTAACTATTCTTACTAATCCTAACAAATATTGTAAATGTGAATGTGAGTTTGTTACGCTTTTTCGCCTTAACTGCTTGATCGATTATCACGAAATTTGCATACGCTTTGACAGGGGCACAGAGGCATAAGGTGCCTTTTATCCAGGAAAAATGTACTAATCCCGCGTTAATGTATCAACGCGGGCGAAGCGGCGGGCAAAATCAAGTTAAGTATAATTAGGGAATATGACAAACACGTATATGTTTACTCATATCTGGTTGGTACCGATGGATAAGGTTGCGCTTATACACCCATCGTTGTAGTTCACGCACCGGGTTACTTTTATTTTATTTTCTGTTAGGATCAATAGCGGTACGGAGTTTTAAAACACATTTGATAAATTATGATCCTGCTATTAGGTACGTTTGTAGGTACGTTATACCAAAAAAGCTAGCCAAATGTTACACCTAGCTATATTTTGCATAAACCTGAGTCTAATAGTAATAAGGCTATTAAGTACTGTAGTATGTTTCTTATGCGACCAGAGTGGCTAACAAGCTTATGGTACGCTTTATGGTAAGAGGATACTGAAGCTTGTGAGCGCTTGCAACAGCAGCAGTATCAATCGCGGGTTGCCAACACTTTAAGATGTTGCAAGGAGCAAATAACACACTGGGCACCTCGCTCACACCATACGGTCTCCTTAACGAGCTGGGTAACCCTATTCACCGCAGGAGCACAACACAAGATTTTTTGTATGCTGTCTTCTATATGGTAAAAATTACTTTTTTAGTCGAATCCTAGGATTACAATCCTAGGGTTCGACTGAAAAAGTACATGTAGACCATCGTTGTTCATGGGCATTGTTGTTCATGAAGATTTTCGGGATTAAGTATTGCTGAAATTTGTTGATGTGTAAGCTGACTCTACCTATGTGCCGAGCTCTTTATTGGCTTTTAAATGGGAGGCCAGGTGGCTATCTCAGAAATATCTAGAGACACCGTAGGATTTTGTTGTTTCAACTGAAAATTATAGGATTGTATATAGGCCATCGCTGTTCATGGGTCAAGACTCCACTGGAAATTAACCCTAGATCCAGCAAAGATATCTATGATATAATCGAAGCTGCATGTTTTTTATTACGGCTTGCAAAGGCAACAGGTTTATTGTACAATTTATGTTAAAGTCAAAAGTTCAGTGATCGCGTAGTTATACGTCATTAAAAACATAAATATTCAATGCAATAAAAATGAGAAAAAAGGATGCAGCGAATAACCATGGCGCTAGAGACTTATTTTTCCTTTTTACTAAAGCTCACGGAATGCAGTAAGGACAGGCTTATTTTAAATAAAACGGATAACAAACGAACGGTCTACCTGAAGGTAAGATTGGTAAGCGTTTACCATATTGACGAATCGATATTTGATGGAGTACCACTCTCGCATTGCCAACGGTAGATAAAAACAATTTCAGATGCGTTGTAAGGAACGGATTGGGAAAAGTAGATATGTGAGCACACGAAACTATTATTTACCGGGTTTTAACTGGAACTAGGCAAGTCGGCTCATTTGTACCGTCAACAAATAATGAACTACAGCGGGTTGTTACTATCCAAACAATATTCGTCTAGAGTGAGTCGGACTCGCGTACTAAGGGTGAGTGTACCTTAGAAGAAAACTACATACTAACATAGTCTTGCCCCTGTGTTCCTGAAGGTGTAGGCAAGCGTGTATTACACCCACATTTTACCGAAAATCGAACCCTAGTCCTTATGTACATTAGTCGCATTCACTATCGCTGCGCTACCGAAACCGTAAGTTATTTAGTTAAAATGCATTAATTCACATCGCTTGAATGCCACGTATTTCAGTTTATTTGCAATCGATATTTGTTGATTTCTTGAAAACTTTGCTAGTTAGAGACATCGTTTTAATTTTCCTGTAAACTTTACATAGACTTCCATCAAGTCTAATAATTTTAGTTTTTCCATTCACAGACATCAGAGATAAGGAGGAGATTTCACATAATTTTAACGTTTAAATAAATGCTTAAATTATATTAATTTTAATGAAGAGTAGACTAGACTTAATTTCTTCAGACAACTCGTTTGTTATTTTCAATTCGTCTTACTAAAATTGCTATAAAATATGTTTAGTAAATTGATGGATAAAGCTTGGTTTTGGATGGAATAGTACTGACTGACTGATTGACTGTATAATATCTAAATCCTTTAAAAATATTACCTACTGAAGACATGTTGACTAGAACAGAACGTGTGTTTTAATATCTTTTTCACGGAATCATTATAATTTATTACATCTGATAACGTCAATAGGTATTTTGTCCAACTTTTTGTTGTTGTCATTAATAAAATAACACACATAGAAGCTCATAAAATCTTTCCACGGAGTTGTCATACTATAGAACATAGGAAGCGTTTTCACATGACTCTAATGTATCGCAATAAGTTACAAACGCGTATCAATTGTTTCACAAGCGGGGATCTCCAAGTAGGTAATACCTATGCATATTATTTGACATTGACAGTTGTCAGTTAGTATAAACAAAGTCCTAGAAGCAAATCTTTTAGACCTAACATAATAAATTATAAAACATAAAATCGTCTTTATTGCCGACTAGCTGACCCGGTGTACTTCGTATCACCTATCCTAACGAATTTTTCTATATTTTCTCACCGTTTAAACCTTCCCTGGACTACGACAAACATTTCAAAACCAAAATCAGCTAAATCGGCCCAGCCGTTCTCGAGTTTTAGCGAGACAAACGAACAGCAATTGATTTTTATATATATATAGATTTATAACCTTTAAGATTTCTGCGAATTACAATTACACACACACAAGCCAAAAAGGATTTCTTGCCACACTTTTTAAGAATCACGAATCTTGAAAGGAAACGACGGTTGGCGCCATTTAAATTCGTCCTGAGCGTCAAGCATATATTGGAAACACCAGTTAGATAATTTCTATGAAACGAGCGAGACTTCCATCATCGTACCTCGACGTATTTATTTTTTAACGTATGCGAATATACATTCAAGTGTGGTGGGATTAGCGGTATTCAACCAGTCACCGCTCAGACAACGCACGGTAGACATTCGCGCCGCGCGCAGTGTCAATATATTTCCCGCCGCAAATTTAAAAACACGTTCTATATTAAGAGTTACTTACTTGCCAGCATCGTTAGCTTTTAAATAATGCCTAAAAAGAAATAAACTTATTTTTTTTCTGCTTTATTTATAATCTGGAGCACGTGTAAATTGTGAAATCGTGACATTGCGAACCTAATGCTTATTGTGACTGTGTTTTCGCGTATAAAAATTCTGTGATAGTATTTGCTGTGAAACTTTTAGTTTAAAAACAATTTAGTGCGAAGAAAACTTTAACATATTATATACTGGTTTCGTGAAATTTTATTTCGCGAAACAATAAACAAAAATTCTTTATGATAGGTCCATATATGAAGGTAAGTCTTTTCATTTTAAATATACACGTTTTATGTTATGGTTTCAAGGATTGTCGCGAGGTCACTGAAATTTGTTTAACAGTCTTACAGTATGGGACATCAAATGTTTGAATATTATATTAGATACTCGCATTTATGAACGAATAGTGCTAAATAGTGTTTATTTACGGAATAAAACGTTTCTAATGATGATACAAATTTAAAAAATTGTTGACTGTCTAGAACTCAAACAAAACACCAACATAATACTTTGCATTTAAAACAATTTAAATCATTGATCGTGTGTTTTATTATACAGTTTGAAACCGATAGCTATTTGTAGTATTAGGTATTATTTCAACAACTGAATGGTCACGTTTGGTAACCTCAAACTTGCTCTACATGCTTGTTAAATATAAGATATTTAATGTAAATTATGACATTGAAAATTGTTAACAAGCATTATCTATACATACTCATACAATTCAAAGTTATGAAGGTATAAAATGTTTACTTTACTCTATTGTTGTAAGTCGATTCTCATTTTAATAACAATAGTTATCTGTAGAGCGTTTTACTAGTGCCCCAAGATCGTAGTTTACATGTTCTAGTCAAGATTATTTTGAGACTTCCTGCATGTTGGGTAACAAGAAATACCAATCTATAATTAACTGGGCTAATAATTCCCGAAATTCCAATTCTTACATTTTTACGCTTGTTAGGTAGATACATAAGTACGATGTTATAAGATTTTCAAGATTTAAATGTCTGTATAAATACTTACTTCCTTACTAATATTATTAATACGAAAGTAACTCTGTCTGTCTGTCTGTTACGCTTTCACGCCTAAATCACTGAAACGATTTTGATGAAATTTAATACATAGATAGACTACACTTTGGGAAAGGACATAGCTACATTTTGTTGTAAAAAAGGGCATGCGGGGGTTGAAATAAAGGATGAAAGTTTGTATGAGAATTTGTCATTATCGCGCCTAAAGCACAACCGATTTTGATGAAATTTGGTACAGAGATAGACTAGACCTTCGGAAAGAACATAGTTATCTTTTGTTGTAAAAAAAGGGCATGAAGGGGTTGAAATAAGTGATGAAAGTTTGTATGGGAATTCGTCATTATCGAAGATAAAACTATGATACTTTGTAATTAGGAACAAGAAGGCAAGAAATAAACATTTTTCCAGCGATTTTGAAATTTCGACGAACATGAGGATGAAATAGGCGCCGAAAGTTCATATTGAAGCCCAAACAAATCTGTCTATTTTTACAATACGTATATTTATCGGAAACATTGTATAATTAGTAAATATGTCATCTTATATACACATCGCGCGAGCGCAGGTCACGCCAAGCGCCATACACAATGCCGGCGGCGGCGCAGCGCGACGTAGTTAGGAAGTCTGGAACATTAGCAAAAACGGTGAGCGCGAAAAAATGTTGCAACAGTGTAAGCTGTTGGTTTGGGATAAATGTACGATGTCCCACAAAAGAGCAATCGAGGCACTATACTGCACCATGAAAGATACCAAGAGCTACCCGGGTATTATGGGTGGGATGGTGGTTCTTTTAGCTGGTGACTTTAGACAGACACTGTCGGTTATTACTTGGGGTACACCGGCAGATGAAATAAATGCCTGTTTGAAGGCATCGGTATGTATACGTAAAAAAGTTTTGTCTGACCATAAATATGCGACTACAGCTACACAACGATTCTCACGCAGGGCAATATGCGGCTGCTGTTCTAAAAATCAGACAGTAACGGCATGATTACACTTTGACGTGAATTCTGTCAAATTGTCCATAACACAGATGATTTAAATAAATAACATTGTCTATCCAGATCTACAAAAAAGAATGGACAATCGAGAAGAGGTTGTGTGACAGGTTAATTTTGGCGCCGACAAATGAGACAATAAGCTAGATAATCGAACAAATTATGTATGATGTTGAGGAAGATGTTGTCGTGTACCTCTCAGTAGACAATATTATGGACACTGAACAAGTGATATCGTACCCTATAGAGTTTCTTAACTCTTTAGAATTATCAGGAATGGCTTCCAATAAGTTAAGGCTGAAAGTTGGTATTCCAGTTTTGTTAATGAGAAATCTTGACACACCAAGGCTATGTAATGGTACACGGCAACAAATTACTCATCTAGGACGCAATATAATAAAAGCTATAATCATGACTAGAATGGCAAAAGGAGAAAATGTTTTAATTCCCCGTGTTCCGATAATTCCAACCGATTTGCCATTTTAGTTTAAAAGAGTGCAGATTCCCCTAAAAGCAGCAATTACGATATTAATAAACAAAACCGTTTTCCATGAGCATCTCTATGTGGCGTGGTCACGAGTATCAAACCCGCAAACTTTGTTTTAGCAAAGGATGGAAAAATAAAAACGTAGTTTATAAAATGTATTAAAATAAGCTATTTGCAGTAAACCACAGCATTTATATGAGTAGTATTTGCAAAAAAAGTTGTGATTTTTGTGTGGGACCCGCCACGGCCATCGGCGGGTCGAAACTTTGACGGGGTCGCGATTTGAATGCGAGAGCGATCCGCGCGGTCCGCCTTGAAGGTGTGAGGATTACTCGTTGCAGCCCAAATTTCCATACTAGGGGCTGGATCCCGACATATGCCCATCCCAAAACCGGCGATGGGGAATGTGATTTTCACATTTTCCAGGGTAAAAATTATAAAAAATGTGCTGGCTTTGAAAGGTACCCTATGTCCATTTCGGACATAGGGTATTATCCTCTGACAATATGTATGCAATATATCTTGATGATCGGCAGTACAGGCGTGAAAGCATAAGAAACAAACAAACTCACATTCGCATTTGTTATATTAGTTTGGATAACATTAACGATTCGGATAATACACTCCACATTTAGTTGATGAGCTATAATTATTATCTACATATAACCTCATGTCATCGTCATGGGTCATCATCATTATGTTAACTAGGATATCAGTTTAAAATTCGCGGTTTGGTAGATACGCCCTTATTCGACAATTTCGTATTGAGAACACAAGCCATGTTAGATGCCTATGAATAATCAATTATATCAATCGGAGTTATTTTGTACACATTCTCAAAAGTATTCTCTTGTGTATTAAAAAGGTAAATAATAAAATATTCTTTGAACTGAAGCATCATTAAGTGCCGCAATAAACAATTTCGAAACGAGTGTTTTTAAAATATGTTCATTGAAAAATCGTCTACTTTCGCTAGATATGTTTTGAAAGCTCATTATCGTCACCAGCGTATTGTCGTCTTACGGAGTTTTTCAATTACAGTCACTGTGATACTACTAAAATGTTCTACTTAAATAACCAATAATAATTTTCCTGATCCAGAATCTTACGATCAGTCACAAACAAGCGCAAACCAACCGAGGGACCAAGACAATAACAACATTATATAATATTTTTTGACCAATAGTATCAAATAATTATCAACTTCAATATGCACTTAATTTAAATATAACGGTTTTTCTAGTACAGGAGTTGACATTTTAAAAGAAAGATACCACTATGGTTATTATCAATTTAACGTCATTCTCAACAAGCCTTTTTGCTTCAATATTTAGGTCAATGGTTTGTTAGGTATATACTTATCATGGTCATTTGATTTTAAACTACTATCATATCATCATCATCTTTGACAATCATTATTTCGTAGGTACTAAAGTTTTTTTATTAGGGTTTGTAAGGTAGAACAAATCAATTTACTATTTTTTGGTCATTAAAACGATGAGCCATATCATATACTTGTAAATTAATTACATCATTATCATTATTATCAGCTGTTCTTAAGCTTACCAAAGTGTAACTTTATTAGCTTCAATAAAAATAAAAAGGTGTATGACTACATCTACTCCTTAAACGATACTCCTTTAAACAAAGTGTTCTCACTGCGTGATCTAGGAGTCACTTTGGATTCCAAGCTTCATTTTGATTTCCATGTCGAAAATATTATTAAGTCTGCCTTTCGAATGTACGGTTTTGTGATGCGTAATAGTAAAGATTTTCAGCTTGCTACTACTTATAGGTATTTGTATATATCATTAGTGAGGCCATGTCTGGAGTTTGCTACAATGATTTGGAATCCATTTTATATGAAATACATTAATCATGTTGAAACAGTTCAGCGTAAATTTTTACGCGGTTTACATTACAGATGCTACCGTAGTTATCACCCATATGAACATCTACTGCATAAATATAATTTGTTATCACTAGAGGCCAGGAGACAGCTCCTAGGCATGATGTTCTTGCATGGTATTATTCATAATAAGTATGACTGCCTTGAATTAACGAATGAATTATGCTATATAGTTCCTAGGACATCAACCTGGAGACAAGTTCGTTCGCAGCGGTTATTAGCCACAACCACTAGTCGAAGCCGTAGAACTAATGCAGGTACACGAACACCTTTATGCCAACTTATAGATTTGTATAACAATAAATTTGTTTCTCTTGATATATTTAACCTCACAACGAATAATTTAAAAAAATGTTTAGTTGATATTTTAAGAAACCAATAAGTGATATATAATATATGTGTGTGTATATATGTTATAGTCATGTTTACATTTATGTTTACTTTTTATCTCTTATCGCATGTAGCAGTTACTTCTTATTAGTAATAGGTGGATAACGATGTTGGTAGTGTAATAAGTACATTTTTCTGTATAAACAATTGTTAGTCATAAGATTATGCTACTGTTTGTAATCCCGAAAATAAAATAAAATAAAATAAAAATCAGCATGTTTCACAAGCGTGTTTGTAATTACAATGTCCCCGAACAACTAGGTGTCACAGTTACCTCCATATTGCAACTCGTAAACCTATTTAAAGTGTATGAACTCTTTCGCCCACTTGCAAATTATTACAAATATCACATTAGTATGGAAGTAGTGTCGTATTCTTTTTCCTTCCAAGCTCACCTCCGGTCAGTAGCAGGTAGTATGAATTGGAAGTGCTATATATTTCGCGGAACACATACCTTGGAAAAATACATGAATATATAAGAATATAGATCAAAGATATATGGAAAGAAAACTTGGAATATATTTAGTTTATTCTATATTCTTATATATTTATGAATTTTTAAATTTTGTTAATAACTAATAACCCATAATATACAATTTATTACATCGCAGATTGTAATGAAGATAGATACAGTTCATTACATATATATTTCAAGATACTGGTCTGTTATCTCTCGCAGTATATATATTTGTCAGTTATTCTTTCGTTTGATGTTTAATAGCAAGTTTGACATTTATTTCGCGGTTTTTATATAGTCTCATTAACAGACATATACATAGCTTCAATGTCTAAGACATTTTTAGAGAACAGGACCACACAGAAAAAGTTGTTTAGGTACTGGTATTTTATACCTACCATGAATCATCGATTCTCTATATCGATGAAATTCGCAGAGTTGTATTCGACTATACGATAGTAGATAATATACAATGGGCCGTTTATTTTTATGGCTCTTTAACATTTCCTATAGAATTACCAACGTTATTATCTGGACCCTAAATGCTATAATTGTGTGAAGGGTTAGGGCTGGCTAGGTACTTGGTAGTCTCCTTGTATTTATCATTAGCCTTTATGCTATTGCGATTGTCGTCGCTTGCATTGAGATATATGACAAATCAGGCAGCGATAGTCATTGATAACTATTTACATGATTCTTTGGTTGTACGACGTGGGATGCCATACTGTAAATTTTAAACAGCATTTTATCTATTCAGTTTATGTTTCAATACTAATGTATAACTAGAATCAATAGTTTGAAAATAATCAATTAAAGCGGATGAACTGGAGATAAGCCAACCGTAACAATAACTTAACCTGTGTTCCAATGTACCTTATTCGTTTAAGGAATACATGCTGTGTTTTTTGGTATTATGTAATGTTTGTGTAGTTTATATTCATTGCATCGTTTTGTTAAGTGCCCTATCTTGATCGCTTAACCGATCACGCAATGAAATAAACTATCAACAAGGATACTTATAATGCGAGTGGTGAATGTGATAGACAGATTGGGGGCTTGGTTTACCTGAATATACGATACGCTTTCAGAATGAAAATTGATAAATAAAAGTTTAAAATATGTATCTTTAGGCATAGCACCGTTTACCTACTTTTTTAAATCTTTTGTCATGAACTCATGACTAATAGAATTTCATCAATAATCTTACCTTCAAGACGTTAGACTTAAACAACATGTGCAGTGCAAATATTGAATTGGCAGATTTTAACATTACTTAGACGTTTGTTAAACACAGTAAGTGGCTTATTGCTAAACTAATAAACATACACGAAGACTTTTTGTAGATTGTTTTGCCAGCTCAAATAGATATGACTTGTTAAATTATTGCTGCATCACAAAATCAGCGATGTTATTGTAGCTTAAATTGTCCAGATTTGAAAAACATTTTTGAAATCGGCCAGTGGTATTCATTGCGTCTATTGTATTCCGGTCAGTCAGCTCGTGGTGTGACTGACAGACTATAGAATATCACAAGTTTTTCAGACCTGCCAAGAGGAGATAAAGAACCATGTCTCAAGGTAAACAAAAGGTGTCAATCAAATATTTTTAGATCTGACTCAGCGAAGGTTTTACGGCCAAATGATTCACTACTTTCAATTGTCCTACAATTAGTTACGATTGCAAAATTACATCGGTTTGCCGCCACCATGTTTTAACAAGCCAAGCATTACATAACAATAAACAGTAACACTGCGGCAATAAGGTTCAAAATTGATAAATAGTTTACACAGCAAGACTGATTGTGTCGTAAGACTTCGTATCACGCTTTGCATATTTCACTATATCGTTCTGTTCGGCCACCTAATCACTTATGATATAATGGTATTGGGTTGACATAACGTAGTTATTTAAATATAAAAGCAGTAGAGATCGCCTGTTTGCCCCTGAACCGCATATTAACTTTATTCGTACCGCCCACATTTTATACGTTGGATGTAGGTATAATAATAGCTATGATTATCATTATTTCGATCCTCATCGTTGCTCACTCTAATATGCTGGGAGTATCTCGTACACAAAACAACTGCAAATAATAAAATTTGATAAAAAAATATTCGAGTACCTTCTTTTTATTACAACCATGATCGCAAAATACCATGCAGCATGCCAGATGGTAAGTGCCAATGAACTTTTGCAATATCATTGGTATTTTTCGATACCAGGAAAAAAATTAAAAACGCGAAGAAAAGACAGGAATGTTAGAGTTATGAAGGCCTATGGAACAAAACTTATTTGACGAAACGCAATAATGTTGGCACTGATTCTTGTAAGAGGGTGACTCTACCCTGGGCGAGATAGCACTTTTGCACCATCACCAAATTATTGCCATCGGTTAGCTCTTCTACTGTTAAAAACTCACTCAAATAAAAGGCCTGGGATCATGATCGAAGCCTTTATTAAAAAACAGGTATCAGATGTTGTCACTAACAAATTAAGATCTCATCGTTATAATTCCAATGTAGGTGGTGTATTAACGTCGATACAACTTTAGTCTTTCCATTTATTCAATTTCCGTATAAGGCTGTTGCCTACGTCATAAGTTCACGCTTCACGAGGATTATTCTCGCAATTTGCACATAAAGTACGAGTATGTAAAATCGCGTCAATAAGCACAGTGGTCATCCAAGGTTGTTTAAGGCTGCAATTAAAATCTGCATGATTAATACTAAGCCAAGCTGAAACAGGTGTGACGATCAGATGTTGCAACGTTAGTTATTAAACAAGACGTCATAGCAGATTCATCATAGCACATTATAGTAACAGATTCATGCTTCGATATTACAAGAAATTTTAACTAGCATCCGTTGAAAGATATCTAATAATTTCATTTGATATTCTTGTAACGATGTGCGTAAACACTTTATAAAAACCCTGCAAAGTTATTTCTCATTGCAAGTAACAATATTTCGATTTTTAGTACGTTATTAAGTGCACCCTATTGTAACATTGAAATAAATTTGCAACACTGTGTCTTGGGATGTATTTGGTGACTACTTAAACTACTCCATGAGTTCAAATCATTCCTACTAAACCATCAACTACTCCATCAATTCAGTTCATTTCTACGAAATCAGCAGTTCTCTAAAAATAAACGAATAATCTGAAACATTAATAATGAATATTAATGTTTGCGAACTAACCAGTTTTACACCTTGATTAAAAAAACCTATTCAATGTAGATTCCAGGTAGGTACTTGTATTATTAAATGACAACTATGACTACGCTCCGCTATTTCATTTGGAATTTACTGAAAGCATTTTAATTGGATAACTGTTATATAAACGTAAAGTTTATCTTTATTGAACATAGTGATTAAATATGGCGCCATAAGAGTGGCGGTCATTGACGCAAATTTAAAACAAAAACAATTTCAGAGTGTACGGAATGTGACTGACCAAGTTTGTGTGTGAAATAGGATAAATAGAGTTTCTTATTATACATATAAATTATGAGCAAGGAGCTGTCTGGGAATAAACATTGTATTAAAATTTATATATTTTCAACCTTATCAGCATACAGGTTTACTTTAACTACAACGTGCCAATTTATAACAAAATACGTGAAAATAAAGCTAGTATTCTACTTGATCGTACATCTTTTAAATTTATATATTGCCATTCAATATAAAACAAACGTTCTTATTAATACCATAAAACAGAACATATTAAACGATTTAAGTGCCGCAATAAATTGTCTTAAAGTATAGATCTCGTGTCTTGGGTCAAAGGTAAAACACGTGAATAGTTAAGAATAAAACAAATACAAACGAACGTACCGTGAACATAAGTTAAATTTTTCCTTTGGCATTGACTGCCTTATCGAAGGGCAGCCAATAGTTTTCCTACACCTCTTATATTACGTCATGTTTCACATTATAGTTATATTGGTATTGCAGAATTAAACACAATGCGCATAATTATATTACAAATAATTGCTTAAAAGAGTTTATATAATAAAATCTTTCAAATATCTCACTCTTTATAACTATAATACACTGTCTAGTTGATTATAATAGGTATAATCAAAATATGTAATTATAGGTTTTGCAAGTCGTCATCTTGCTTTTACCATTGATGTTCACATATTATGTGCAATATAGAGAAAACGTTGTGTCTTACTTATTAAGACTGCGCCGAGCGTAAGACAGATAATGACAGAGCTCGTACGGCGCATAATCAAATCGGCGCGCGGCCGCCATTGTCAAATTGTATGGAGGATTTGAAGTGCTTTTTTGATAATTATGTATATTTAATGTCAACCAATAACTTAAATATTTGGGATGGATAAATTGTAATATAACTATTTTTGTTTCGTTTAAGCTGTAAAATATAATAGATTTCTACTGTTATAATCTAAAAATCACGTAACACGAGCTGCAAATTTACGTAATTTTGTAGCGAAAATATTGATTATTTTAAGTTTTTTACACGGAGTAATTGTAAACACATTCATGGTTATGGTAAATGTATATTTTATAGTCGTATTAAACAAAAAGTGTTGATTTTATTAACTGTGACCGCCTGTTTTGGCTCATTTCGCTCGGCGTAGTCTTAAGTTATTATATTTGCATCAAACCCCGCCCCGTTATAAGTTATTCTACTGTAAAGATAGTAGAAAAAAAGGCAGTGTATATCTCTACTATTCAGCACTGTTCTTTTTATTCTATACAAAACTTAATCGTGTTTGCCACGAGTGTACATTCAATCACAACGGACATACTATTAATGTCCATTACTATTTGTACTGGTACAATAATTAACTATATTCTTGGCAATTCATACACTCGATCGTTTGACCTTACATCTATGTATTTCTTTCTATCATGGTTACGGTTGCTCGTTATTAGCCCCAGCACATCGTTATTGACATTGAATCAATCATATTCAAGTTAATATTGATAACAATATCGTAATGTAGGTACAGTGTTTATTTTCATACGTCAATCATTACCATGATTTTCTCTTGTTCTATTGGATGCTAATAATATCTGATAGCACACTGTAATAATAGTTGTTCTACATCTGTATTTCCTTGGTAACGAGTTTTATATTTAATTTATATAATGTTGCGCGCATAATAAAGTTAAAATTATAAAAATGATAATTAATACAACATTCACTTTTTAAAATAATTTATTAATAATCATCAACTGAATATAATTATACCAAATTTATCTGTAATTATTAATTTCTATCTGTAATTGAATAATATAAGTATATTATATAACGTCAGTATTCTATGCTATATTAAGTAAAGATTGTATGATTCCATTCATACATTTTGGCAGTTATCGACCGGTCTCACAAGATAAGGGGGCAAGCCTTTTATTGTGTATAAATTCAATTTTATAATCAGTTCATTCCAATACCGGGCTCGAAACAATTTGGAGCTGGACTTCGCAAAGACGAATGAGAAATAAACGAAGAGTATATAAAATATTCTTAATTGTAATACATTCGCGGTACTTCTTTTATTATGTAATAGAAAGTAGTCACTGCTAAAATAAATACAGTAGCGACAAATCTGACGATATATAAATGCCGTTGAAGTATGCAAGGTCGGCGGTTATCATTATGTCCTCATTGTTCTAGCCGAGTTCGAGTTAGGTACGTACCGAACGTTAATTAATTTCATTTTGTTCCAACACTCGTTGACGAAAACGTCACGCCTGGTACGTATGTATGTATATGTATACCTACATATGAAATGGAACGATAGTGACATGAACTGTCAACTTCGATAATATCGAGCTTGTGGAACTAGAAATTCAAGATTCATATTTTATTTCCCAAATAGATCACAAGTAGTCTGAGTATGTTCAGTATATACTTGATTTAATAATAAAAAATATATATTATCACCAATTCGACCAACCAAATGTTAACGTTCACATTTCTTAAATCAATATCACATTTACCGATCCGGCGGATAGTCAGTAATGTTTAGAAGCAATTTTCGTAATAAAACCGTTTAAAATGGAGTTTCGATCTAGTCTAAAAGACGTCTCGTGTCATCACATATGATACATATTTATTTTAATTTAGCAATATACGATATTTAACACACTGACACTTGATCGGCACTCCATTTTGAATAGATTTAATTACGAGCATTAGTCCTCAGATTGAAATTTTAAACATTTTTAGATCCTTACGTGTAATCTTATAAGGAGAAGATTTACAACGAAAACATGTGATCTACACATACTTACTCTGAGTCTTAATGTTTTGTATCCGTTCATTCGATGTTAATAAAGCTCTACAATATGGATATTTGTAGAACAGGCGTAGTCTCTAAAGAAATAAAATACGATTGTACTCATTTTATTACTTATAATGTAGACACGTAAGAGCTTCAATTTGTCAAAAAAACATTCCACTTAATAGAAAGTATTTTGCTGTAAGATTTATGGTTGAAAGTTAGTTACGAATTTCAACTGTAATTGAATATGTAGTGTGAGTAAAAGTAACAGTATTATATAATAGAGAGCGGTTGGCAACAAGTATCAGTCTCCTATTACATACGACAAAGTCGGCCATATCCAGAACCCTGACACGTGATCTGAACAATGATATAACTCTCACGTTTGTAGGAAATACCTATTATTATGATTTGTAGGGACAACTGATACCTTCGCAACCATTGTACCCACGTCAGCTTTTTTTTCAGTACGAAGTTCAAGTTTATGGGTATTGTAATACAAAACGACATCGGCAATTATACTTCGCTTTGTTGACGAAATAAATTTTAATATAACTAGCGGTCGCCTAGTGCTCGAAATTCGACCAAAGTCTGCCTGTAGATATTGCTGATATTATATGTCATTATATATTGATATATTTACATAATAGTATATGTATATATATATATGTACGCCCATAGTTACGCGCTTCGACTGCGTGTGTCAAATGCATGGTTATGTGCGTGCAGTGTTTTTACATTAATTTAATGTATTTCTAGTGCATATATTTATATAAATATTAGGATTCCCCCGTCCTTCTCCATATAAACTTTAACTGTGCCAAATTTCATACTCCTCCGTCCGAGCAATTTTCGTAAAAAGGGGTACAAAGTTTTTCTTCACGTATTAATATATAGATTATATTTCAAATATGTGTTTTGAGGGCCGAATATTTTTTACGGTATATTTTTACCTACAATATTATTGACCGAACAATCTGGCTATACAGTATACCATATAATGGCTATATAATACGTATTATAGTCAACATAGTCCAACTAATGCGCCCACCAAGGGCAACCAAGGGCGTCTGTAAAGGATTGTAGTGTGCGATAATATGTCCTATGTGTCACTGATTTCAAGTTCTGATGTGTACATATATTATAAAACACTGTGCCCGCGGTTTCACCCGCGTTTATGGTTACTGCGCCCCTGTGGGTCGAAACGTGATGCTATATGTAGCCTATTGTCTTCCTCGATAAATAGGATATCCAACACTACAATAATTTTTGAATTCGGACCCGTAGTTCCTAAGATTATCGCGTTCAAACAAACAAACTCTTCGGCTTTATACAATTAGTATAGATAATGCTTACTGTTTGGTGTATAACATGGATAGTGTACAAGAGTTTAATCTTTTTCTAAGTTTACTTCACATGAACGAACGTACGTAATAAGATACCGTCAATTATTGTCTTTTTACTTATTTTGGAGTGTATATAATGTAGTGTAGTGTGCTCCCTTATATTAATTAGCAAATAAGTATGCTCCTTAAGAGTAAGTCTCAAGTTATTGTCTACGTTGCTTTATGCGTCAACCTATATGTTTTATAAATTATATTATATGAATTACACTTTGAACATGGGACCCGAGCTACTAAATTCTATAGCGACTGGATCATTGATCCTATAGTAGAATAAAGAGATACAAATAAATTGGATATGGCATAATTCAGATCAATGCCCTGTGTTCCTGGTATAAATTCAGAAATTGGCGGAAATAACCTAAAATTTCAAATAACTGAAACGTCCTAATAATAAGTTCGTTCGTTGGCTTCCGTGTTCTGAATTCTAAGATGGACGACAATTTGGTCAAACTTAAAAGAAATTTTCCGGTTTTACTCCAAAACACGTCAAAGCTTCTTGGTATAAAGTTTGATGTTCCTGCCAACATTTCTTCGTAAATTAATTTGTCATTGAAATTATGATGAAAACTGTACTTGTATATATTATGTTGATTGATGGTAAATGTCATTGACACACATTCAAATCTATACCAGGACTTCCAGTGCAAAGTACCAAAATAATTATAATTTTATGGTACTAATGTATACATACACTAACATAGTATGTATTCTATAAATTTGGCGATGCCTAAACAAAAACCTTCGAAATGCCAACATTCTAGAAAACTCTTCTACACGCGTCCTACTCTCTATCTACACGCGTCAGATAAAATCGATCAGTACAAAAAATATATTAATGTAGATAAAAGAAGAGAAATGGAATATATACTGTAAGATTACCGTTGTTCAAGTTTTGTAAATAAAGACACTAAATAATTAACAACTTAAGATATCTTTATGAATCGTAAAATGTTTATGCTCATCGCCAATATTGTATTAGCACTTAGTCACAAGACATCTCACATAACTAGAAAACTTCGACAAAAATAGAGATGTAGTGTTGATGGATTTTCTTAGATAATAAATAGTTTCATACGAATCGTGAAGGAGTCATAAATCATAATATGTAGCTCAGACTTCATAAATATAAGAATAGTAAGCAAAAAGTCTTAAAAATCGATTTAAAATCGAAGTCAAGATTTCGCTTTTCTGTCAAGTGCTACCCATCAAATATTTATGCGCGTATAAAAACCGACTGGTTTGCAATTTGTGGATACGCAGAAAATACTGAAATACCGTCACGTTGTGATCACCGTTACTCGATACACATTCTCTTTAAAGCTCCTTTGGCTTTGTTGTTTATTTCACCGTTTTCCAACATCATATAAATTGGAAGTCATTATGACATGAATTGCAAGTTTGAATAGGAAAATCGAGTGACCTGGTAACGGAATTCGCCTAAATTGGCAATTTGGGTTACACAGGTAGTGAATGACAGATGCTTATTAGTTTCGTCCCACCGAATATGTGAAAGTGTACAGTTTTTTGATCTAAATAAACATGTGACCAAACTTTTTGCCGTCTAGCGTCACAAAACATCTCGTTAAGAGCACATGATATCAATTGGTCGCGACTGAATTTGATAGTTGCTAATTCGAGAGACAAAATTGATACTATCATTAAATTTTTATTTGTTGTTGGCGAAACGGCGGATATACCGCGAAACACTGCTAATATAAAACTATTTCAATACTTTTTATTTTCTTGTTCGCTTATTATCACGCGATGTTAATGCTTAAGCAGAGAAAAAGTGACAAGCAGACGCTATCCAAGACTTCAATATCATGTTTCTATCTAGCTCAGAAATCTAAACGGACAACATGAAAATAAAATGTATGGTCTTATACTGACATCGTAATGGAAAGACAATATACATAATATATATTATTATAGAAAATTGTAAATAAATAAGTAAATGACTGACTAAAAAATGACTCGTAAATTCTGTATACATTTTGAAGCATTAATCGCGGTCGAGTTTTTTAACACGCTGTGACTTTGCATGACCAATGTATTTAGTTATTTGCTTTTGCGCATATAACAATATGTTTAAATGAGCAATCTGAATTTATATTCAGATAGCTATGTAAATACTGCAATAATAGGATGACAATTGCAAAATCCTTAGTTCACAATTCTAATTCCACGTGTAAACAAAGAATTAGTAAGCACGATGTAACTTATAAGCACGAATAGTTAACGCCGTGTTCGAGTTCCTTACACATTGTTAGATTTCTAGTTATTAATAGACTGTAGGTAGTTTAGTTCTAGCTTTAACGAGCCAGCGGTTTAATATGATTCGTCTTGGCTCCACAGGAACTATGAATTTAGCATTGTCTTTTGTTTACGCGAACGGCACTGCGATGTATTTTAAATAACTGTTGACAGCCCGACAAAGTTACACGTCGACTTGAAAACGTCCTCATTCATCGTCATTTATAGAAATCTTTAATCTGACCTAGGTATACAATTTTACCATTTCTGTGTGATTTGATTTTGAGCTATTAGGTACATAAACCATTTTGAAAACTGAATTATATCAGGTCCTTTTTTATTTGTGTGGTTAGCCTTAGTGGTTAGCTCGCCACTATTATGTTACAGTTACCTTGCAGATTATTAATTCGTTCGTATCACGGGATATAAGTCTCTCACAGCCTTCTTATGACCCTTCCAAACATTCTGTACGCCGAAATCATTATGTATGTCCCTCGATATCGGTCAAAACAAGTCTAGCGCAACGATGTTTTTACTACCTTGGTAGCTATGTGTACAAACATTTTTAAATGTGTATCCCATGACTAAAATTAAATGTAAAAAAGTAGTTACCAACTGGTTAAATAACTTAGATTATGACGAAACTGAAAATATTATTTGTACTTTAAAATAATTAGGCACGCGCGCACGCGCACTTGCGCACACACAAACATACACACACACAAACATACACACACACACACACACATACAAACACACAAACACACGCACTCACTTTGTTTCGTTGAATGCGCTAATCTCAGGAACTATGTACTGGTTCGAATAGAAAAATTATTTTAGTGTTGAATAGCCTATTTATAGCTATATAACATCACGCTATGACCAATGGAAGCGGAGCATCAATGAAAAATGTTGCAAACATGGGGCAAATTCTCTTATGTGACACAGACGAAGTTGCGCGGATCGGCTAGTATTATATATACTTATCATATCCATAAATATTAAATATTTATTTAATTGGCAGTTATATAATAAATTATGAATTAAGAGAGTTCATCAATTAATAGTTTTTATTACTATTTTATACATAGCTAATCGATTTTTAACGTAGTTGTAGGATTAAACTTATTAATCTAATAGTATTAATGGATACAATAATATACATGAATAATGATCGCCTTCAATATTATAAAATATGCAGATAAGAGTGGCGAATCCTAAAATTTATATAAAATATGTATTAAAATACATTAAATTAACGAAAACACTACACTACACGCACAGAACCATGCATTTGACACACGCAGTCGAATCGCGTTCGTAGTATTTCGACATTGTTTGGCTGATGTAGTATACATTTTTTTTAAATCTTTCGAAATAGAAAATCTTAAATAATAATATGATATTTAATGACTTTTATAAAAAACTGGCTGACCAGCGCAACTTCGTCTGCTTCACATAAGATAAATTTTCCCGTTTTGCAACATTTTTGATATATGCTCTGCTCCTATTGGTTGTAGCATGATGTTACATAGCCTATAGCCTTCCTCGAGAAATGGGCTATCCAACACTGAAAGAACTTTTCAATTCGAACCAGTAGTTCCTGAGATTAGCGCGTTCAACTTACCAAACAAACAAATAAACAAACAAAGTCTTCACCTTTATAATATTAGTATTGATAAACGCTAAAGAATAAAATAATAACTAAAAACCCATTCTGTAATCATATTGCAACGAAACAATCAAACAATCATGGCTTGCTTTAACATTTTATCAACATGACGAAATAAATTCTATTCATTTATGTGTTCGAAGTATTTTATTGAACCCAAGGTGTCGTGTCCTAAATAATTGTACTAAGAACCGGTTCACAATATTCATTGTGAACCGGTGCTTATTCAAGCAGGATCAGTTAATAAATAATAATAGCCTAGATACGGTCCAGGCATTGTTCTAGTCTCTCACAGTAGCGCCATTTAGCAGCGTTGTATATGCAGACCAGATCTGCAGATAATTTAATTATTATAATTATGTCAAGTAATTTTCTATTGTATTTTGATTTACTAATAGGATAAAAAGGATTGTTATTTTTATGACCCGATTGCATAATTTTATATTAAATAGTATGAATGCAATCGAATATAGCCGGTGGCAGTTGATAATGAACTAAATTATAGTTACATATTAGTGCCGTCGTTTTACGGAAGTAGTAATCTAATAAATAGATACAATAAAATTACCATAAACTCTTCTCACTCTCTTGACTCTTAAGAAGTTTCTTACGACGATGCGGACGTCCACGTCTCTCAAGTAACCTAACTGCCAAATTTCAAGTATGCGTTGGTGTTATAAGTCCATACATTTCGTGATATAGCTAGTGGTGTTTGACTTAATATCAAACAATGACATGATCGTTAAATTATTTAAACATATTTGAAGTTTTTATTTACTAATACTTATTGTTAAGTTCTACCTACTATGAATTTAGTGCTACTATCTTTATTATTAACACAAACCTTGGCAAATTCAAACTTCATAACACGTATAATTTACTTTCCATGAAGTTCGACTAGAAAAGTTTAAATTCCTAAAAAAATCCTAAGGAACTGTTTTCGTAGTAGTAATTTGCAAAAAAAATAAACGTATTAATTTTTGCTAATCGACATAACTTTTTAACGAGGCGACCACTTAAACTTCTGCCATTCCATATGAGCAGCCATCATTTTTAAAAATCCATTCAAAGATAATGTGAATTACATTTAAAATTTGAAAGCTTTTCTTACGAACGGTATAAGTCGAACGGATGTAGGGTATGTTAACATCAAAGCGGTATCGTTTGCAATTATTCAAGCGATATTTGGACGGTAAATGCCGGTAACCGTACGGTTGCTATCAGTCCATGATTCATCGAGGTAGAAGCAGTACACTGGAGCATTGACCCACATTTGAGCACTGCGGGACATTTGGCAGACGATTCGTTTTAAAATACGATCAGCGAACTGTCGCTTGGGACGTGTCTCAAGCCGCTAGTGTAGGGTTACTCTAAATTTGAATCATTTTCCAACTAAACGCAATAAACATTGGTTTCAATTTTCAGTACTGCTCTATATATTTCGTTCACTCTAAAAATACCACATTGTTTATTTTAGAAGAACATTTAACAATGTCAGCCTCTATTATGTAACGTATGTATACTTATCTCTCATTTTACAACCACGTCGAGCTACGTAAATTTTCCGTTACAAATATCCATGAATTAGGTGTCTGTGCGGCCATATTGTTTCCAGAAAACATATTCATTTTAATTTAATTTTGCGTATTAAATTGATCTTTTCCACGTAACCTAAGAATAACAATTCGGTGTCTAAAAAGACAAATTTTACGTCAACTCATTTGTCATTCTTCACAGTTTCCTTTATTTTGTTTGAGTGATTTGGAGGCTTTTTATTGCACAGATTCTTTGAATATGAATGGTAATGTGTAGTAAAAAATATGTTGCTGCTTAATCAAACATTGAAAAATCTTTTAATACGTATATTTTATTCGTCTCCCTCTTTACGAAATAGCCAACAGTGGATATTTATTGTAACATCGTCTGAGTTACGAGATACAAATTGCCGAGCGGAATTCTTCTTTGATTAATACACGTGGTCGCCCTATTATAAAATTATCTTTTCATTAAGTTCATTTATTAATATAATTTATGCCACTTACAGAGTGTTGTTGAATTAAAGAGGCTAAGCTTTGTAATTATAATTAAATGTAGTATTCTACTTTCTCTTTATGTTACAAACTATACTGAGCATTAGGGACATGTTTAACTTTCGCGAAAATCACTAGAACTAACAGCAACAAGATTATAGTTGAGTTGGTACAAACCAAGCGCAAATACATACGCGGAGGAAAATTTACGAATGCGGAATAGGCATCTATTAAAATAAAGTTGGCTAATAACCAGCCTGAAGCATCATTATTTTATAACCGACTATTTTAAAATACATATCGTCATAGAGTATGACGTAGCAGATAGAAATACGTATTTTAATATTACCAATATTGATATAATGGTGTTTTGTTCTTTAGGAAACAGACTTTGCCATCGTTAATAAAACTGTTTGTCTCGTCAACTACATAATAAACAGGGCAAAGTCTACCAGGGGCAAACTGGCAAACATTATGTACAATTTGCATTAAAATTTACAATACAATTCGGCAATCAACATTAGGTACTCAACACGCAAAGTTCTGACGCTCGCGCACTTTTATTGCACAGCTAATGTTCATTGCAAAAGAATAGCACATAAACATACAATTACAAACCACTTTCTCGACAACTGATACTTAAAATTTGGAGTAGTAAAATTGTTTGCATAAAACGTTGCTGCTAAAAGCGGGTTAAATAAAAATCCAAAGTCAATTATCCCTCAAACAGCTAAAGACATCCTCTTAATTGACAGTTAGACAGCCTAGTCCGTGTATCTACCTACTAATTAAGACTTGTTTCATATGTTAGCATTTCACTGGCCAACGAGAAACTGCACCTTTCTCTTCAAACAATAGTACAAAATGCTAAAGAAAATAAATATTAGAAAGGCATCTTCTCTTGGTTAAGCACATTTCTGGACATCAGTTGCAGTCAGTTAACTCGAAAGTCTCATCTTCAAGAAAACTTTAATGTCCATCATACATTGAATTTATTGCGCGCGATACGTTATACGAAATTTTTGTAAAAGTAAAATTAGAAATTTTATGAAAGTATATTTTGTTACTTACTTTTGAATGGAGCAGCTACATTGTTTTACATTTATGAAGTTATACATCGCTATACATGCGCATGTGTTTCATGACTTGGCATACGATGGACTGTTTTAAAATCTTTAGGAGATTTGACTGTAAATAATCACAGGCTTTTTCTTTTTGTTTCAGTGTCAACATTTCTATCCCAAACATTATGATTTACAAATGGATATTATGATAAGAGTGAAGTGCTGTCAAGAAACTAAAAATCCAAAGTGACGAAGTGCCCTGTAGGTGTCTGTCGTGCTACGTGCTACGTTCCGTTGCTTTCCCTTATCTATTAGTGCTCAAAATGTCTGACAAGACCTCGTCGTCGGTCGGTCCCAGGAGTTTCGAGACGATTTCGGAGGAGGACCTTGCGTCGCCATGGGAGAAATTGTTGGGAGAGGTGAAGACTGCTGTTCCTACGATAATAAAGACTAATGTGTCCAGTACAACAATTGAGGAGGTGTCCACTCATCCCCAAGCTGTGGATTTGGAGGGGAGCAAGTTGACGCGGTCCAAGAGTTTGAACCAGCGTAGAAATAGCAGCAATGGCCTTCTCAGCTCGATCCCTAGGCAGCTAAGGCTCTCACTGCGAGGAGTTCGAAGCGAACCGTCAAGTGTCAAGGATGTACCAACGACTAGGAATGATAGCTCTCTTAATCTTCTTCTTAGGTGAGTCTTATTATACTGTTCTTATATAATATTTCTTTGTGAATTCTTTATAGCAGGTAAGCCAAGATGCATTAGGTATAAAGAAAATTGTAACCAAACATGTTTGATAGAATTACAAAATATTACGGAATTAAATAGGTAGAAAATTGATAAGATAGCTTAATTAAAAAAGTAAAAACAGAGATTATAATATATCGCTATGTAATTACAAACGATTAATGACGCAAGTTATTTTTTCAACAATCACTATCATATCGGATAAATTAGCAATTAGTAAAATTGATTTAGAAACTTACATAAACACTTAGATTGCACAATCTAAGTAAATGGATGATATTATTCTTATATATTCTTTCCTTAGGTTAAAGTCCTTATACATATGACATTCTTTAAAGCACCCTTGATCTCGAAAGTTTCATCTTCCTTTGCACTTGGCACTTCATAACTTATACGCATTCCATAGAACATCATACAGGAATTTCCATTATAAAAGACATTGGGTCAAGAGCGAGTGGCGCCCGCAAAACCTTAAAGGCTTCGTCTGGGGACGCTACGGTTTATTACTTTTTATTGATTATTTCGCAATTATCTATGTCTATGTAATTGCAACCTTCGTGGTATGATATTCGCGAGGCTTCACTCTTATTAAGTGCCGTTAGATGTGGCACTTGACCTTATTGTCTTCGTTGCCATGCTAGGTTTTTTAAATGATTTAATTAGCTTCTTCTGATGTCAGGGCTTTTCTAGTGCCTTTTTGTATTTACTGAAGTCCTTTTAGATATTCTTGATTTAATTTTATTAGAATAACATATTATCAAGTAACCAATGCATGATTTGTAATGTGATGCATTAGTCAAGTCTTCGTTCGTTAAATCAACATTTTTTTATAAGCAGCTCGGTATTTATTTTTACTGTCAATTTGATAGTTATCGGTCAATAAATCTTCATGAGTATATTTATTGATAGTTAACTCACACGTGTATATTATAGGCGATAAAACTTAATGTAATGCGTTAGACGTTTGTGTGTAAGTTGGTAATCATACGTCATAAAAGTCAAGAATGGCTCTTCCGTTTATAAATCGTCACCAATGCCAAACGAATGATTTTTGCGAATAACTTTCTAAGGAAAGGAAACGGACGTCCTTATTTAAATACGAAGGAAGCGAGGCGCCTTTAGACACCCAGCCTAAAACAATGCTCTTCGGAGAACACAATGAATAGTCTGATTGGAAGTTGCAATTCAGGGCCGTGGCGATACATGTCCTCTCGTTTTTATCATCTAGTTACAAGTTCGGAATACAAATCGTATTTCGAATGATTTAGGACTATGGTCATCGGAAACAAACGATCGTACATAAATTTACATTGTATACGAGTATACCTACAAACATACGACCTGTAGGTATATGCGTCACGTGAGGTCCATTTCGGAATGAACAGATAAGATTTATTGCTGTTATGTGTAGGTATTTCTTTTTACTTTACGGCCACCCACTGGTTTGGCACAGTGCAAGTTAAACCTGCACCAACGTTTACACCTTCTGCAAAAGAACTGAGACTTCTTTGCATCGAACCTCAATTAAGAACTGTATTTTGCTGCAGGATGTTTAAAAATAGAATAAGATATTACATCATTGACCGCCTCGTTGATTTTGTGGTAAAAGTTTGCGTCCATGTATGCGACCGACCGGCGACAGTGAGATCCCAGGTCAGGCAAAATGTTTTTGGGTTTTTCGTTAGGAAATATATATCTCGCTTTTACGTAAGACTAAAAACGGCTGAAAATATGAAATGTAATACGAGGATAAATAATCGTGATTGGTGCATTTAACTAGTTCTTTAAATAGCTACCGAACGACGCCTAAGGATACCATAAAAATATACAACCTCATAAAAACACATACATAGAAGTAAATAATAATGAGTTGACCACAAATTGAACTAACAGTTAAATACTGTTCTTTGTTCGATTTTTTGCCCACATTTGACTTTAGGCCACTGCTCCTATAGTCACTAAAAAGCTGTAGTCCAATAAAATGGTTCGTGACGCCTCTCGTTCTAAAAGGCCATATAATTTCGGAGTTGAATGGCTTTGGTATATTCATATTTTTTGCACTGATGAAGTGGAAATTGTCTGATCATTCTTTTGATTTAACCATATGGCATATTTGTACTAATTTAAACACATCCATCTTTGTGCACATTATCTATGGCCAATTACGAAAATAAGTATCGTAGGCGGCTTCATACGCCAAAGTCGCCAGATAATACATTGCCACCATTACATTAATTAACCAAAGTACGTACCGTCGTCGTAAACATACATTATTAGTTCATGAAGGAAAGTACATACACGTTTAAAAATAATAAATAGACTGCTTGGTTACCTAAATGAAGTGAATTTTAGACATATCCATGTATGATAAAAGATAGCATTTTTTTATTATTATTAATAATATAAGTTAGGATCTGATAGTACTTATACATAAAAGTATTTATGAATTGACTGTCGCATTATTTATAGTAAGTTATTACTCCAGTCGCCCAGTCACATTGACATTTAATATACGACTTTACATATGTATTATTATAAAGTGAGACTGTAGTAAGTAATTTATAATGACATTAGTTGTAGTCTTAATATGGTTTAAAATTGTTTAGCTAAATCTAATCTCAAGTCTTATTTATCCAACAGAATAGGATATAAAATTAAATATCCGCCAGCATGAAGGGTATAGTACGTTTTATAAAAATAATTATTTATACATTTAAATATAGAGAGCTAAAAATAGACGTCGATACAATCTATCTTTAATACGAAGTACTAGGTACACGCCAAAGTTATTTAAACTAGATAACGACAGGATAATGCCCGTTTCAAATGATTTATAGCACCAACTATTACACATTGTAATAGGTTTAGTTGTTCGCGTTTTATATGCGTTCCTCCTCCACGATCTAGAAAGCTTTGATCTAGAATATGTTGTTCGATAAATTACCTATTACCATTTTACATGGATGGCACGGTTTCTACCGAGAAGATTGTGAGGCCGTTCACTTCCCCCGAAGTGTTCAATAATACGTGATGTCGTATCGACGCGATAGACGACCATTTTGTTACAGTAAAACGATGAAATATGTAAAAAACCGGAGTAACCATTCAAAATGATAATATAATAATATTCTACCACATACATACAACACCATCTAGCCCAAACTAAGCAGAGCTTGTACTATGGGTACTAGACAATGGATAAACATACCTACATATATACTTTTTTTTGTAAATACATGCATATTATACATAGAAACACCCAGACCAAGACAAACATCCATGTTCATGCACACAAATGTTTGACTTGTGCGGGATTCGAACTCGCGACCTCGTGGCAGTCGGTTACACTAACCACTACGCCATTGAGGCCGTAAAAGGCGAAGGGTATCGCAATCTTCAGATTTGAATTAGCGCCATTTATGAATAATAATATATTGATATGTATTATTTCAAACCAATGTGATTTTTGCCGTAGGTATATGTCTGACTTCTGATGTCATCTTTTGTTTTAAGCATGTAAATGACAGGTAAGTGGTTACTTTTCGATATTGCTGGTCAGAACTAGAACACATCGCATGTTTGCTAGTTAAAACTGGATTCAACGGTAACATATACAATGTGTGTTTTGTCTGCATGTATTGGTGGGCAGTATTTGCTATCGAACATTGGGTTCGCTTCCTGGCATGCCTTATCGCCATCTCACACGCCGAGGCACGGCGGCGTTGCGACGGCGGCGGCGTGCCCGACCTGAATTCAGAACAGCACGTTTTACAACGCATACTATTTGCTCTATTTCACTTGTGGTTTAAACTCAATTGAAAATAGATCCAAGAGGATATTAAATCTAAATAGATTTACGTTAGGAGAAGTGTAAATCACACATCACCTGATGGTAACTGCAAGTTGTAAAATTAGAGGTTCGTTTCTGAGGTAGGACAAAATGTTATTCAGTTTTTCTGTCAAGGAGCAGTCATAAATATCACGACGATTGGAACTGTGCCCGGCAGACGACAGTGGGCTACCCTATAACGTGGTACCTAAAACATAATTGATTAAACATGGATGTGGTGCATGTCCTTTCAGAACCAGCAAGATGTCTTTTACAAATATTCTGTGAGCATAGTCGGTTCTAATCTGTTATAGATTATATCATAATGACACGTCTACTATACCTTTTATTTAAAGTACAATAAGCAAAAATAGTTACAGCCGGATTACACTGCAAGTACCTACCGCTAAAGTCAGCAAAACCTTCCCTCTCTACTGTTTTTCTTGAACGGAATTTCGAAATATCTTTACTAAGCCTGTGAAGACCGATGACGCACTTCATTACGAAATGCTGACGTTATTATACAAATGTCACCTGCACAAATAAAGTTACAGAGGTATTTAAGTAACATTGTTGTATAGGTGCTGTAAGGTGCAGTAATTCTGAGAAAAATAATTGAAAGAGTTCGACAAAGTTAGGACAAGAATAGATCGTATAATGATTCATGCAGCATAATATAAGTTTCTCAGAAAATATTTATTGTTACTAAGATATATTGTTTTTTTTTGTATACAAGAAACGTACACTTAAATTTTACTTTTGTTTAGAGATGGAATATATACATATATAGCGTATACACATAGCGAACAAGGACAAAATATATGAGCCCCACATGCACCTCTTACGTAGCTTTTATTTTAAAACGTAGTTTCGCTTGTATGAACAAATCTAGTGAATAAAACAAAACCTCGCTGTGTAGGTGTTATATTTATTCATAACAAATTCTGTTGAACCGGCCCGATGTTTTTCATATGTAAACGAGTCCTTATGTGTATAACAAGACAAACGTCTCATAATGTATGTTGGTAGGAGTAGGTACATGTACAAATACATTCACGAATTCATAACGAATATACGCCGTACATTGTATTTATATATTGATATACTAATTTCCACTGTTGGTATTATCCATAAACAAATAGATCAGGAAAACCGGTAAGGATTTTCCTACACAATTTTCATAGTAACAAGTAAATCAATCTATTTGCTGACATCTAATCCCACTTATCTCGTTAACGCCTTTACCTTATGGATACTTAATAACCGTAACATTATTCTTGACCTAATAAATAAATATGATTTCTTACAACTTACAACTACAACTGTATGTGTAATAAATAAAGTAGTAATACTTCACCATATAAAGAAGCAATTGCCTCTTGTTATAAATGAGTATTTAAATATACTGTATATTATTTTTGAACTCGTAGTAAACACACATACACAAGTAAATTTTTCATTAAGATGCATGTAAAATATTAGATGTATTATCTTATTTTATCAAACTAAGAAAGTTTAAAAGCGTCAACTCGTTCCAAAATTTCTTATCCTTAATGAGAAATTTATTCTTTGACCTAGTTTATTACAAAATATTTTTTGTCGGTTATTATATCAATGGAAATAAAACAGATAAATCAGAGCATGGTTTGTAAATTTGCTATATTAGCTAGGCCCCGGCTAGTTTACGACTATGCGATGCGATTGTAAAATGCGCCTGATAGATGTAAGATTATGGTTACTCTCCAAAGGCGTCTCTGTATTGTGCCCGAGATCCAATGCAAGCCTGTCAAAAGGCTGTGTGTTTCAGCAAATTCTAATGAGTATAACTGCCAACTCAGACAGATATTTTTACGATATTGTCACAAGTTGCTACGCCAACATCACAAATTTCGACGTCATTTTCTTACCTATATAAATTTTACACTAATATGTATTTCTGTGGGTTTCTAATAAGCTTCCTCAACCTCGAGCCAATGCTCTATTAATCGTACGTTATCCATGACGCAGAAGTTTAATGTAAACCCTGTTTCCCCTGTTTTATGTCAGAAACATATTATAAACGTTACTTCTTAGTATGACGTCACTCAGTTTGAATCATTAAGATGATAATTATGAATAGTGTGTTAGTGAATATAACAATAACAGCAATTATTTTAATGGGTAGTGGGTAAAATGACTAATGGAGCAGATCTGTTGCAGAGGACATATAAACCATAGATATCATATCGTAGTTTGTTATGGATCTGGCTTATGTTTGCCGCATGACTAAGACAGTTAACTATGATATAACTAGAAAAACTTCAGAGTACTTACATAGGATTTGGCTTTTAAAACGATATCTAACTGAACACTCACTATAAGTCATTGTTAGTAACTGGTTTATGAAACCTAAAAGTTGAGAAGTTTTTTTTAATACCTACAATATGCTTCCAATTTAAATTTTGTACCTGCAACTAGTTTCTAGCTTTATCGGTACGATCCATGAATACAAACAATCTCATTCAAAATACTATAATTTTATCTACACCTTTCTTTCTTCTGAATGAAAACAAAAATACTACACACGGGAGGTCGTTCGCCCATTGCAAATACTGGGTCACTCATTTACCCTAAATCTTTTTAGAACAATGATTAGCAGCCGAAATCGTTTCGTTTTGAAACTTTTATTAACGAAATAGTCATCATAAATATACTAGGTAGTATGTTAATTTTAGTGAACCGTTTAAATACTTTGCGGGAGGTTGACGACCCATGTCATTTTGTTATCGTTCGGAATTAGAATAGAATTTTAAATAGGTTTACAGTTTTTATATTTATTAAAATCGTTTGATTACATCGTTGGTCCCTTGGTATGAGTTTGTGTGCGATCGTAAGGTCCTGGGTTGGATGCCTGGGTCGATCAGTGTTGTTGGGATTTTTCTAATGGTTGCTCGAAGCAGTAGGCTCGGTCTTTATTTTTATTTATTATTATTGTACATTTTAAGAATACTTACAGTTATATAAAAGTAGTAAACAGAACAATATGAAAACGAAGGCCAATTACAAGTTTTCACTTATAGATATATGACTAAGAATAATTACTATAGTAAACACTAAAAATATTATCTACATACATAATGAACGAAAACAAGATATGACATTCAATTAATGACTCTACAAAAATACAAAACATGAGACTACAACATTAACAACACGTGACTACATTTGTACCGAACTCCGAAGTACCAATTGCCCAGTACCCTTTTTTAATTTAGTGATGCTAGTGTTAAAAATATCGATGAATTACACGCATACATATCTATCGTATTTGTACGAAGAATATACTGGTGTCCCAGAATATGTGAATCAAATTGTAACGGGAGATTCCTTAGGTGAGGACCTTTCAAATGTGGTAAATAAAAAAATTAATAAAAAATGGCCTGTGTAAAAATAAAAAATCAAAGGTTTTAAAAAAGTACGACTTTTTCAAACTTTTAACTACAGATGCTTCGTTTATGGCTAATTTTCATTTTTGTCCACTATCATTATTTGTGAAGGATTGATTCGTCAAACTATAAACATTTTTCATTAAACTGATGTATTTTTGAAATCCTAGCATTATTTTGGGGTATGTCGTACTTTTTTAAAAACTTTGAATTTTTTATTTTTACACAATGTTCATAATTTTTTTTTATTATTTAGCACTTTTGAATGTTCCTTACCTAAGGAATCTCCCGTTACAATTTAATTCACATATTCTGGGACAACCTGTATATGTACCTATAAAATACAACTTTGTCGATTTTATTCATACACGTCTGTAACAAACAAATTACTTATGTATGATCATTGATCATTGATCACGTTTTAATAAAACAAGTAAATATTTATAAGTGTATACTTTTGCGCAGGTGTCTAGAAGTTTAATAGCGCGTAATGAACGCATATTAAACATTGTATTCTTTTAAGTAATTTTATTTATATCCATACCTAAAAACTTGCAACTGGCTTAGCATTTTCTTGGCATTACTGCGTGACAACAACAAAAATTGCATTAAAAGCCGACCAGTAGTTTTTGCGTAATGCCAATGTGTGAGTTACGCACAGTCACATAATATGATATTAGTGTAAGCGTTGAAAACAAAAATATGTCCGCTACAATATACCTACCTAACATGTGTTTTGTTATGTAACCCAAACGTTGTCGACATCTTGTAGAATTCAGTTGCTTTATGAGACCCAGGAAGATAATTGTGAGTAAATAATTATTATAATATGTTATCTGATATGAATGTGAGTCATTCTTTTATATACTCTGCTGGTACCCGCATGCCTTTAATCGTATAAATAGTTTTAGTTGGCAGTAGGTAAATTCTTTGCAACAGTTTCCTCAGCGTTGCGAATATATATTTATACCCATATTTACATACCTACTTGGAAATTAGGTCCATTAAAATCATATTAAAACTAAAGCATCTATTTCCAAAACTACTAACGTTGGTTTTTCGTAAACATATGAAGTTTCTTGATGAATCATTGCCGGTAATTGACTAATTAATCGCCTTTCGGCCACTCCTACCACTAACAAGTAAAACTTATCCGAAAGATAAATCGCATCTTGTCTCACTCATGTTAGGGTAAAGAAGAGAGATGGCGAGACTTTTCATCATCATCATCATCGGGCTATAATAGTCCACTGCTGGACATAGCCCTCCCCTAACGAGCGCCATAGCGCCCTGTCTTCGGCTTGCCGCATCCAGCATCTGCCAGACTTTTATCTTATAGATAAATTCTATCTGGAGTTGGTAGTACAAGCCCTTAGTATCGTTAAAACCTTTTTATAGCATCAACAGCTATTTCCACAAATGAGGTTTAATAAATTAAATATGGAGGTTTTAATATTAATGTTTATTCGTTTACAAAGTTAGTGTGTGTTGCTCTGGCGGCTTTACCGTAAGAATGTTGTAGAGTTACGGAATTTGCGAAAGTAAGTGTTGATGGCGCCATTGACCACAGTCACCGTCTGTTTGCCAACTAACTTTACATGTTTTCACATATGACTCAAACATTTTTCAAACCGTTTAAAGTATTTTTATCTAAGATGAAATAACCACAGACATGCTTCAGATTTTTTTCTGCCGTGCTTACATATTTTTATTAATAATCATTATTACAAGAAATGTTTAGTTAAAGTCAAAAGTCACATATCATAAAAGTTCAGTGTTATGTTAGGTTTAACTAGTAATAACAGAAAAACGATTAATTATAATATTATCAATACTAGCTATATCTCTTTATGCAATCATTTGTTAAGGCATCACATTTTCATCTATGTATTACAAGGATATAATATAATATTATATCATATACACGCAACACCATCTAGCCCAAACTAAGCAGAGCTTGTACTATGGGTACTAGACAATGGATAAACGTACATATATACCTTTTTTTTGTAAATACGTACATATTAGACATAGAAACACCCAGACCAAGACAAACATCCATGTTCATGCACACAAATGTTTGACTTCATATGAATGTATCATCACGGTAATGATATGTATCATTCCTCGTACTGTTTTACTTTGGTTCTTAATAAAGTGTGAAGTAATGTGACAAACTACGGCCATAATCGATTTTCAAGAAAAGATACTTACCTACTCAGGAGTGTTACGATTCAGGTCATTATGGTTGAAATATATGTATGTATGTATCTTATGTGGGGGCCAGTCAGTGCAGACCGGCGACACTTCGACCCAGTTGGATCTTTTGTGTCGACACTCGCCCAATAACGACTGCCATAGATGTTCATGGCAGCCGGGACTGACGGCTTAACGTGCTCGCAGAGGCACGGAGCAGACGATAATTGTCAATCAATACATAAATATATTATCTACCATTCTTTTTTTAATATATTTATGTGTATGATATAATATAATATTACTAGGTTTTGCCCGATTCGCTCGCGTAAATGTAGGTTAATTAGGTTAGGTTACGGCGGGCCGAAACCTCGACGGGGTCGCGACCGCATGTGCAAGTAATTTGCGCGGCCCCGTCGGTTTTGTTGAGGAATACCGTGGTGGGTTTAGTCGGTATTCCAGGAGGGCCATTATCATAATTTCAACATCTTTCTTTACCCCGGTGAGTTCGACATAAGCCCTCCGCCCTACCCCGCGGAGGGGTACGCGTCAATGCATTCCCTCAAGTAAAAAAAGAAAAGGTTAGGTAAGTAACAGTATTTTTTATGGATAAAAGGTACTTACTCTATGTCCTTTTCTGTTCCCCTTACAACGTGTATAGGGAATTTCATATGATCGGTCGCCTAGTTAAGGCATAAAACCGTAACAAACAAACAAACTCACATTCGCATTCATTGGTTTAGTTAGGATTCAATATTATGAATTGCTGTGTTACTAATCGAAATATTGAATATAAAACCAACGGCATAGAATGTTTGCCGTAGGTGTAGAACTTATCGCACTGATTTGCGCATTACTGATGTCCACTAACTAAAAATACGTCAAGCCATATGCACTCCATAGCACTAACGTCATTTTAGTTAGTAGACAGCAGATTATATGAAATCCTTTATTTCAACGGCGAAGGAAAGATGAGAGGCGAGTTGCGTGTTTGTGAGTTCTGCACTATGCTGTTGAAGATGTAATACAATCTTTCAACCTACACCGAGCCCTTGTAATGGACTAAGTATAGCATACACCTTCTCGTACAAAGAAGACGCACGTGCTCACTTGTGGAAATAATCTACTATCTTAAATTGCAACCCTCTCCGCCCAGTTGCACCGCTAACTAATAAAATACAGCCTTGGCCAAAAGTATTAGGCACCCCCAATATAGTTATCACACACCTGTGCTATTTGAACAATTAAACAATATTCTATAGAACTGCGATACCGGTGTCATAAAACACTATTTAAGACAATAGGCGGCATTTTTTAAGCAGTCGTAAAACATCTGGTGCGTCAATAATAACATTTTATTTTTTCCAAAATTTATTTTTAATGTTTCATCAGTTACCATTTGGAAGTCTTAGTGTAAAGACAGTGCATTTGTGGTTTTGTGAATTAATTGAGAAGAAATTCATTTGAAAATGCCAAAACGAAACGAAATTAGTATTGAAAATCGTGTAAAAATTCAACTTTTACATGAGCAAGGCAAGACTCAAAAAGAAATCGCGAAGTTGGTGAAATGTTCGCGATGCGCTGTTCAATCTGCTATCAAACGTTTTGTTGAGACTGGCTCTCATGCAAATAAACCAAGAACAGGCAGAAAACGCGTGACTACTAGCCGTCAGGACAGAAAACTTATCCGAGAGTCTGTGAAAGATAGAAAAAAAACTTCTTCGGAGCTTGCTGTGGCTTTAACTGAAGAGACTGGACATCCCATAAGCGCACGAACTGCAAGACGAAGGCTAGTAGAAGCCGGCTTAAGAGGTTGCAAAGCTAGGAAGAAGCCGTGGCTATCCGCAGACAATAAAAGAAAACGACTTGATTGGGCTCTGAGACACCAACATTTCACAGAAGAGGATTGGTCTAATGTGCTGTGGTCTGACGAATCAAACTTTGAGGTAAGTTTTTTTAGTGAAGTCTATACCACAATTACAACGATCATTGTTGTGTTTGTCTTCAAACTCAAATGTTATAAAAGTTTGTAATGTGTGCTTTTTTTTGGAATCTACAGGTATTTGGAACACCAGGTGTGACGTTTGTGAGGCGACGCAAAGGCGAAGAATATCACCCAGATTGCGTAGTACCAACCATAAAACACGGCGGACGCAGTGTAATGATTTGGGGTTGCATGGCTGAGGATGGAGTCGGCAAAATGTTTGTTTGCGAAGGTCGCATGAACAGTGAAAAATACATTAATGTACTGGAAACTGCTCTCGTACCTTCGCTTTCGTGTATTTTTGGTGACACTAACTTAAATGGTGTGAAATTCCAACAAGAAAATGCTCCGTGTCACAAGTCAGCTACTACGATGCGCTGGTTTACTGAAAATTGTATTGATCTGTTAGATTGGCCTGCCCAGTCCCCGGATCTAAATCCTATTGAACATTTGTGGAGTATTTTGAAGAGAAAAATAAAAGAGCACTCGATAACATCAAAAACTGCTTTAAAAACGCGTCAGTGCAAGAATGGGATGCAATTTCGCCAGAGGAATGTGCGAAACTTGTACGTAGTATGCTCCACAGAGTTGCTGCTGTCATAAAATCAAAGGGTGGCCCAACAAAATATTGATGTTTTTACAATATTCTAATGGAAATAAAGTACTTTAATCATTATAATTAGTTTTATTTCTCTCTAAGCCTGAAATATGCAGTAATTTATAGGGTGCCTAATACTTTTGGCCAAGGCTGTATATCAAACAACATCTATATTAAAAATTAAGTCTAATAGAAGACAAGTGACGTATTCATATGCTGTAATAGGTACGGAAAATAGCTGTTCCTATTATTACATAACTATTGAGTCATGGTGTTGAACGCGGTCGGAGTTTATATGTACATGGGTACAGGCTTCGTCATATTATGTAGAAAAGGCTGTGTAATAAACATTAACTTGAGGGCCGGTTCTCGACAGAAATTATGTTCGCAATGGCAGCTCCTTACAAACGTTAATTGTCAAATAAATAATATAGTAAAGGGGGCATTAAAATGCCTTTTATTTCTTGCCAGTTTTCTCATTGGATTTACGTCCTTCCTTTGCTGAACATGGCAACATGTAAATGTAAATTTACATTATTAAGTGTAACTTTACATTGGATAACAGTGGAGAAGGAACGCTTTCACTCTTAAAAATAGCAATTATATAAGTAATTACTTTGGAAGCTCAAATCATAATCAGCCAGGCAATAAAACGCACAAAAATTACTAACGTAGCAAAAACGAGACATATTACCATAGATCTTACAATAAACTCATAACAGCAATATTTATTTATTTGCATTAAACTTTGCAGTAATATACAGTTTCGTTAACTATGTATCTATACATGTGTGCAAAACTAAACAATGTGCAGGTATATAGCAGGTAAGAGAGTTTGGTAGTGGTGTAATACAACCTCATTTTACCGAGTTTTGATGCCACGGGCATAGAGATCAAACTTATAGCCAGGCTTCCTTTCAAACTGCGTGCTGCTACAGAGAGTTTTCTTTAAGAAAATTTAAATAAAATTTTGCCCGAACTGCCGAACAGCATCAAGAGACATTATTATAAAATAAAAACGTATTCTCTGTCTGGGTTTATGTGTCGGTCCAAAGTTCAACTACATTAATCATACCGCGAGTCAGTTGAATTTTAGTTAAGTTTTTCAAGAGTCCAGATTTATAGTTATTGGAATCTTTATGAGTCATATTTCGATTATATTAAGACGTTGACCCGTTTTAAATTCGATGACTTCATTTTTATTTAGGTACCTGGAAAAAAGACTTGGAAGTCCGTTACAACCGCAAAAAGTTTACAAGCCATGATTTTTTGTGTATCTAAAGCTTACAATTGATATTCTCTCAAATTTACTATAAGGAAGCAGTGGTCGTGAGCTCATTGAAAATATATAAATATTACGTCATCAGATAAAACTCGTCAGTTGACACACTTGCATGTCAAATTGTTGCTATAGCCGCTCATTGCATGCCACGATCTACATGTTAGGTACTATAGGTATTGAATAATTAAGATACATTTGAGATTGCCTGGCAACCGCTATCTGCTTACCTTTGAGCATAATACATTCGTGTTCATTCACACGTGACCATATCCTATAACAACTTTGTATTATTATTGTTTAAAGTTTTGGAGTTTTGCCATTACAACGAGTCTTGTTTGAAATATATCGCAAGATTATGATAACAATGCCATCTACTAGGGAGTAGCGGAATCTCCAGGGCATCGGAGTGTAGTCGTTTTCTGGTCAACGTAAAACGATAGTGAGTTTAAAAGCTATTTCCGACTCACGTGTCACCAGACAGGTTGACTTGGCAACGCCACCCGGCTCTATTTCATTGAACATGAAGTTCATTCCGACTTTAATGGCAGATGGAGTCAGTAGCTAAAATTGTGAAGACGTGCCGATACCATCAAATCACGAAAATAGATATTATCTACTTTAGTACTGACATGTCGAAATGAATACTATCGATACGTGGATTTGCCACCTTGACCTATAACGATGTGGTGTAATCTACAAAAATACGTAAACAGATATAGAGCTTAAATTTATAGAAAATAAACCCATGTATTATGTCACATGTGACATAGATATTTGTGTTCATGGCTAAAAGACGTGTGCAAGCGTCGAATTTATTTATCCCTATTTATTTTGTCTCATTTTATCCTCAATTATTATCGCTTAAGACTTTGCATAACATTTGATATTCTCAGAACAATCAATACATACTCACTTTATTTTTTCGCTTTGATGCAAATTAGTTTCTGTTAAAAGGTATGTTCTAAAATTAGTAGGAATTCTTTGGAAATCATTTGAAATGAACATATGATAGATATAATATGAAATCTCAATGACTTTAGACGTCATTTGTTCTTGATATCTACTGTACATTTGCGTCACAGGTTATACTATTAAAATGAGCAATTTAATAATTTAAATATCGAACAATCGTACGTAGATGTCTGTTGTAGGTACTATGTTTACGTCATATGAATTCGACAAAGCCGCGTAAGTTCAACAACGTAAGGTATGTAACGTAAAGAGCAATAAACGTAATCGACGTGAAGTGACACATTTTATCGACACACTGGTGGAAAATAAATGAACTTTGCTCTATATGCTTTTGGCACAAATCTGATGACGCGAATACTGCGTGAATCCAAGTGACTGTCCGCTTTAGCGTACACAACGTGATATTCTAAGAAAATACGTTTCAATTAGGGAAATTATTTATATGTTGTTGTTACGACTAAACATCATCAGCAATATTTGTTATGACGTTCAGTAGCGCTGGATTAGCGTCAGAAATTGGTTTTACCGCAGCCAATTAAATAATAACAATATTAAACTGAAATAAACAATTTTATTAAATGTTTGTGTTATTCATTTTATACGCTCTATTCTAATAAATTACGAAACTTAGTTATATGATATTTATTTTCACAATAGTTCAATTAAGTTATTGGAATTGCTTAATTGAAGAACCCGGCGATTTAAATTCACATTTTTATACTAACCATACTTCCTACCATAAGAAATTTTATAACGCGACATATTTTCTTTTGTGCACAACGGCTGTAACGGTTCTGATAAAATTATGGGGAGTTTTGTAAGATATTATGGACTACTTAAATGTGACGAGTAACAAGTGCAAGTATCACAAGTATTTATATTTTACGATTAAGCTGCTAATTGTTTAACTAGAAATTAAAGAAAATCGATTCATTTAGCATTGGTCAAATAATGGACTAGGGTTTAATGGACCATCATAAGAATTGAAATCAAAACACTAACGCAAACAATAATCTTTTCTCTGTCATCAGTCCTCTCATATCCGCAAATTCTTTCGTTTTACGACCAAGTATATTTTAACAAGTTTATTTGTTTATTCAAGTGCATTTTACGCTGGCCTTTACTATCTTTACACGAAGTATCCTTCAATTCGCGACATTAGTAAAAATAACTCGCGAACTGACTGGTACTAAGGCCATTTCAATTTCAGTGTCAGAAGCGTTACGAAGACAGCGTGGCAATTATTACACCTTCATGCTGACACCTGCTTTTGTTCAATGTTCGAGAGGTGACCATATGACGAAGGTTATTGAACTGTATACTACCACATGATGCATTATAATAATATTGTGTTTGATAATAATTAATTAATAGTAATTTGTTTATGAATTGGTTACAAAAGATGAATGTCTAAATCCTTAGTGGGAGAGAAAACTGGCGCTCAAAATAAGCATATCTTATAGTATTAAGTCAAGACTACTAAGTCATGTTAACTTATTACGGGATTCTGAAGTAAAAGCTGCGGCTTTTCTTCATATCTGGGCAGATTAGTATGAAAAAGAAAAGAAACTTGTATTTTTTAGAGCTTCACGCAGGCAAATTAATCTATCTATTTTATTATGTAGGTACACAGTCTTGCATTTGTAAGAGCTCCACGCAAAAGCGATTTAATACGGGTATCACAATTTGGTGACCATATTTAAAATTTAGGTAACGTTGCATCTGAATCGGTGCAGTAAAACCGGAGATATGATGTAGTATGAAGCGCGTTAATAATATTGCGGGCGTACTGTAGTGCAGATATTTCTTTATTAAAAGTACATCACGTTAGATCAGAGTTCCTGTCACTAGGGCGAGTCCTAGAGCAAGACTCAACTTTTATATTCCGTGGACGTGTACAAATATTTAAATAACAAACAACATTCGACGTATAGGAGGTGACATCGTAACTTCATAAAGTAATAATAATAATATAATATAATATAATATTCTACCACACACACACAACACCATCTAGCCCAAACTAAGCAGAGCTTGTACTATGGGTACTAGACAATGGATAAACATACTTATATACTTTTTTTTTGTAAATACATACATATCATACATAGAAACAGCCAGACCAAGACAAACATCCATGTTCATGCACACAAATATTTGACACACACATATTTGTTACACTAACCACTACGCCATATTGGTTGCCAGATAAACCTATTGTATGTAGTATTAATATCAGCCCTGTAAACTTGTCCCCTGCTGGGCACGGGCACACGGACGGGCCTCTTCTCAGTCTGAGAAGGCCATAGTCCAATTAACTATATATTATTATTAATGTTGTTAATATATGTATATTAATTAAGAGATTTATAATTAGAACAGCAATAGGATATATGAATATTTTAATATGAGTAGATATTTCATAATTATCTAAATAACGTTCACTTAGATATCGTGCCAATATGACAGCTATCTGGCCATCTTGGCTTCAGTTTTAAACAACTGGTAATTATTCATCTGCTAACAAAAATAAATAGGAGAAATTGCGTCTGTACGGTTGGTTATTTTCGTCCAAGTTTCATACAAAATGCACAAATCACAGCGATCTCTCGATGACAGATAAGATCTTTGGCACTCGAATCAATAGACTCGGTAGAGGTATTGGTTATGCCGGTACTTCCCTTACGGAGTGCCATCCTGTATAGATAGCTAAATCAAGATATACATATATTCGCTAGCTTCCGCCTGTGGCTTTGCTTGTGAGGCTAAAGCTTATGTTGCCCAGGGATAGTGTACATAGCTTTCTATTAGTAACGTAACCATTCGTTTAACATTAAAACGACAAACAGTCTTACGTTCTGGAGGCGAAAGTTGTCACTACAGATTTCTAATTGCTACGATCTTTCTTCATTTAAAAATTTAATTACACATACATTAATTACTACAGCAGTACATTTCCTTCTATTTACGTCGCATATTGTTCTATATATGACTATATGTATAAAAATCGAAGGTGAAATATTACGAGCTGCAAAAGAAAACCGGCGTCAGTCATAAAAACACCTTCATGTGACAATTAAGTTGTAAACGCTGGCTAAGTGCCTTCATGGTTTTATTACTACAACACGGAAAACATTTTGCACGTTTGCTAAGAACTTTCAATAGTTTTCTCCTTAGTTCTATTGATTTACATTACACGATATTATAATGTCCATTGTTCGTCTACCATCTGTTTTAACATAGCGTTAATGTAGCAATAGGAAAAAGTGGATATAATATCAACAAAATTCCATACATGTTAAGAATGCTAACGCAACATAGCTTTGTTTATTACGTTTTCACAGCTTAACCACTGAACCGATTTGAATGAAATGTGTTATAGAGATAGATTGAGGGCTGTGGAAAGTTATAGAATCCTATACAAATGTGAATTAAATCGTACGTAACAGCTAAAGTAAGCCGCAAGTAGGTATCAAAGCAAGCTAATTGCTGTTCATGTGGTTAAGACACACGCCTTAACCACAAACACAGGGTACAAATATAACTAGGTTAAAATTGCAACGCATTCAAATCAAAGAAATTAATCATTACGATATTTTTCACTGGCGTCATTTGTAGTCTCCACGGTACTTTATTTCTTTGCTAAATTCATTTCAAATATTTTTGACTAATGACCACATATTTTAGTTACATTACACATTTCATAATCCTTTAGTATTATTCAGTTTCACGTCGGATACCATCAGTCAAACTACAAGCCAGAACTATCTCTCATGACATGACATTGCGCATATTGAAATACGTACTCAAAATTTGCTGACAATATTGTAAAGATATATAAACAATATTTTTAAATAAACTTATTAGTGTTAGTTAAACTGCATACTCCATATCATGATGCGCCCATATATAACTTTTCCTTTTACAAATACAACTTTTGCACTAGATGTAAATCCTGGGTCGCGGAAGACTATTCGGACATTTAAACTAATTGTGGATCACACAATTTTTGCCTCGTGTAGATATCGAGCATTACAATAGCAGTCATAGCCATATTATGAACAAAACATCTAAAAATACACCAATGACTGTTATCAAAACTGCATACCCACGCATAAATTTACTTTGCAAAGTATAGTATTTTTATCAACATATGCCCCTATACCACATTTGCAACAAAGAATACTAAACACGCAATATGTTTTCCCTCAACCCTCAAAAGGACACGTGTATCTGGCCGAGACGCCATTAAAATGCTTAAGGATAACGCACAACAAAAGCAATAAATGCTAATAATAAAGTTAGGGAGGTCGACTCCAGGTCACGTTACGAGCATTGTCCTGTTATCGAACAGCTTCACTACTACGTAATACATATGGTGACGCTGATGTCACTTTATCTAAGTAAACAGCATTTATACTGACTTTCGGAAGGCGTTTGACAGGGTGGATCACAAAATACTTTTGGAGAAGCTGGCTTTCAATGGTATTCGTGGCAATTTATGGCGTTGGTTTAAATCTTACAATTTTATTTGTTTTTTTTTTAAATCTTTCATTACTAACCAATGAGTCATGAATCTGAATTTGTTCCTGTTAGTTCTGGCGTGCCACAAGGCCCAATACTAGGTCCACTATTATTTGTCATTTTTATTAACGATGTAAAAACCTGTTTCAAATTCAGCAATTTTTTACTGTTTGCTGATGACAAAATTTATCATAAGATCGAACAAATGCATGACCATTACAAAATCCAGCAAGATCTTGACCGCTTCACACAAATCCATTACCTTTACAAAAAAGAAAATTATCAGTTATTACAATTACAGGTTACGTGGGATACAACTTGATAAACTTGATTTCATCCGAGATGTAAGAGTCATTTTGGATTGTAAACTCAACTTAGATGTACATGTTGACACAATTATTAGTAAAGCTTATAAGATGTATGGATTTATCATGCGTTCAAGTGTACATTTTACTTAGCCTGCTACTTATCTGTACTTACATAGATCTTTAGTCCGTTCACAGCTAGAATATACTGTGCCCATCTGGAATCCGTTTCATAATAAGTATGTTACTGCTATAGAGGCGGTTCAAAGAAAGTTTTTGCGCTGCATGCATTATAAGTGTTATCGTTTTAAGTGTTCATATGAGGAACTACTTGTGAAATATAAATGCATAACATTGGAGCACAGACGACTATATTTAGAAGCAATGTTACTGTACGACCGTTGTCACAATAAATATGATTGCATTCAACTGACAAATAAAATATGTTACCGAATACCAACTAGAACTCATAGCCGTAATCCATGTAAATTTGTTGCTACTGCTCGTTGTCGTACAAATGCAGGCAAACGAGCACCGATGTATCACCTAGTTGAATCTTTTAATAATAATTTCAACAGTATTGATTTATAAGCAACACGGACAAGCATATAAAAAAAAATGTTACTTAGTGTTTTATCCTTATTATGATCTCATTTGATTGATAAAACAAACCCAAAAAATAAGTGAATATTCTTAATACTTATGTTTACCAAATATTGCACATGTCTACTGGTTCTCATTGTAACCCATGAATGTATTATATTTAATATGTGGTAAATGTCACTGGTGTCACAATTATGCTATATTTATTTTGTACAAACTATTGTAAACTATATATTGAGCCATTGTTTCTTTAACTAAATAAATAAAAATAAAAATAAAAAATCTCCCTGTAATATCCCACTTTAATCAAATCTCTAGCTTCCATTCGGTGCGGTGGGTTTTAAAAATTATCGTGTCAAATGTATCCCATAACGAATAGTGTTTCAATAAGTTTTTAACATATAAGCAGTTAAAAAGTAGAGTAAAGCGTAAATAAATCGCCGCAGTACACTTAACAGGGGAAGAAAAGAGAATAAACAAGAATCCACATTTTTAAACCACAATTTATTTATAACAATTAATTAGAAATTTTGCTTTATTATAATAGCAGTAGCCAATATTGAAACTAAACTGAAAGTTTATTAAATTGTGTAAAGAGTTCTCCCCAAAGTTGGCACGTGATAAGTATTATATTTGTGTAGAAGTTATCAATACCGTATGGTTTGATACTCCTGCGCATATCAACCGCAACACGTGTCTGCGTCACGTGACATAAGTATACGCGGCTCTAGTGCATGTCATCCTTTATAAGGTATCCAATAAATGTTTCGAAAGTTTTACTGTAATATTCATTGGAAAATGCGCAGCTGTTGGAGCAGATGCTACTTTGCATATCAACAATGAATAAACCTCACAGTATACTAAAATAGTTACGTTGACTTATTACAATCTTACGGTGATCGGTATAAATAGTAGTTATATGAACGGCATATTTTTGTAGAATATAAAAAATGTATATTTATAACTGTGGGTAATATTACAGATATACATAAATAGTGTCACGTCGTACACAAATAAAAAAAAAGAGCAGTATTTGTATATGTTGATTTTAAGTCCAGGCAAGCCTGTTGCCCCTATAATAGTTTTGGATAGCATGCTGATATTAAGAATTTCTTAATAGAAAATTTCAATAACACTCGAGAAACGAATCTCAGAATCGGTAATAACATTTAGACCAGCGACCACACAGCCACTGGTGCTGGGACTGTGTGGTCGCTGATTTAGACCGTCAAAGACATACAATTGCATTTGAATCTCATATCAAAGGACTATGTAGTACTCGTAATAAAAACTGTTCGAAATAGAGTTTGGATTTAGTCTTAGGTTCATAAACATTAGAAATAGTTTGCTCCTAAATTATAATAAACATAAATTCTTCATACATTGTATTTCAGTCTACATTTTAATTATATTAGACTAGATCGCAACTCTGTTTGAATAGATTTTATTACTAGAAATGGCTCTCAGAATTATTTAGTGATGAGTGATCGCTTCTATCACTAGGGTGACAAACCGGAAAATTGGACATAGCGATCAATGTTAAATCAGTACGTGTCCGCTAATCCTTGAAAATCGGAATGTTCACACATTTGTCATCTGGCAACGGTAGGCGTCCCATAATAAACAATCGTGTCATCAACCGGTTTGACGATCACTGTTAAAAGTCGATCTTTGTAACACATAGAAAAGTCCATCCAAAGACAAACTTGGTTTGCAGCCTTATATGCAATATAGGACCATCATTATAGAGTTATCAGTTCTAATAGTACCAGTCTTTATAGCTTTTGATATTAGTTTGATCAGTATTTATTGTGTTGAATAGGCATAGATTTTAATAAGTTTCTGAGATAGTTTGGGAAGACTTCATTCGAAATGAAGGTCGAATCAAGGGCTCTGCACTACAATAGCTATCCATAGTAACAGCGGAACTGTCGTTTTATTTAATTTTGTAATGGTTCGTCTAGTATTGTCTTGCTCTTATCCGGATGTTATAATATATTAAAACTATATTTACTAAACCAAGAAATAATCGAAATAAGCGTATATAAGTACAAAAAAGACATAAGTAAGGGCCGTTAGTACATACTTATTAGCTATACTTAAAACAGAAACTATTAAGTTTAAGATTTCGATGGAAATGCTCAGACTGTACCTTGGTAGATAATTATTGGCATTAAAATATTTAGTGTCGATGTCTTCCCAACTCTATTACATACATATCATATTACTATATACATATAATTCTACCCATCCTACCATTCAATATAGGGATGACGTTTATGCGGAAAATGTGAATATTTTCTTACCTCTTAGCCATTATTTGTCTTCACTTACGATTCCAATATTTGTTTCACAATATTTTCTCACAGTCTAGACTCCAGACGCATAGTTAGATGTCTATTTTACGATGGCTGACGCAAATGGTTGACATCAGCTTTCCAGGCCGATGTTAATTCAGTTATAGACTGGAGTTCAATCTAAATAAATTCCTGTATAAGCTAATATAATATATGTTTATATTACTCCCAGCTAGCGAGGCAGTAAGATTGTTTATTTAATCTAGATACATAAATCATTTTTAATTACCTACCAACAATCGCTTCTATAATATTACTGCCGGGTTAGTAAGGCTCAGTTGTCTTACATGCATATTTCGCCAGCCATGATTAGCCTATTAGGTCGCAGCGGCACACCGGCGGTCGGATACAATAGATTTTCAATTATAACAGGCATTCTAACATTAGACAGGTTAATTACATGTAATACAGGCCGAAATAATTGTTGGCGTCCATGAGAAAACTATTAGTGGCAATAGAATAAAACTTTACCTTGACTGCAATGTTAGCGCTCTTTAAAAACTATATCTATCCATCTTTACATAAATGTATATTACAAGCTACAAAAAGTCTTCGATTCGTTTTTGATCAAAGTACTAATAATTTTCATACCAAATGGTACAATTTGGTAATACGTTTTTATTATTTGCCACGTATGACGAAGCTAATGCGCGTATATTTTTTTATGCATCGTTATAACCGTTAAGGGTATATTAAAAGATGATAACTATTATAAAGAAATCGACACAAACATACGCACCTAATTTGTTAATAATGTTCTCTGTGAAAAAGCACCTTAACATTAAACAAAAACAATACACTTTAGAACGAACTTTCCTGGTTCATACAGCAGACAAAACCATTAAAGAAAATATGGTTGAGTTTGTATAGTTTATTACTATACAAACTCAACCATATTTTCTTTTATTAATATATCACTCTTCTAAGTACTAACGACTAACTAAATCCATCACGCAGCTCAGGTTAGGGTCTCTGACTGTCAGTATTTCAATTAAGATTACAATACTATATACGAGTACATTTTATTATATCGTACATAATATTGCCTTCGGTATAACTAACTATAGAAGTACGTTTCAATCAGATTTTAAATGATTATACTCATTCTTCACACCTTATTTATACGGCCTAATGTCCATCTAATGTTCCACCAGTAAGAGATAACCTGATTCTCTGAATAAACATAGATATACAAGGTTTTCTTGGTGCACACATTACATCATAGCGACTCAAACAAAATAAGCTTCGTGCCCTCAAAATGTTACTCTATGTGATATAGAAGCGGTTTTACAAACTTGCAGTTGATACTAGTTACCCTACATTCAAACTAATTGCGCGGTTGACTCTGCAGCTAATGAGCATTTTCTATCACTAAACATACATTACTCGTGACTAACGCAGATAGAGCATAAACCTGTGTAAATTTAATGTTATTGCTAAAGCTGACGCAAAGATAAACACACCCATTAGCACATTAACACAACTGAAAATACTAGAATACACTATAATTAACAACACTGCAGAAACACGTAAAAATTTTTTCTATACACTATCGTAATTAATCATCGTAAACATCATAATCTTTTGCAGATGCTCAGCGAAACTATTCCTAACAGTAAAAACATTCTTCAATACACGATAATGAATTAATCTTCAAGTAGTAATTATGCTATGGTAGTCCAAATTGTTTATTTACAGAGCGTTCGTAAATCATAATAAATACAGTAAACGTGGTACGTTAGGTGGACGTGTACTCTAGGATAGTCATCGCAGTGGCTTTTTATTCAAAAAATAGAATAGGCGACGTCGCGACGCGCCACGGCGCCACTGGCAACGTTGGCACAGGACGCCTGAACAGTGTTTGTTTGTGAACATCTTCGCATCTGTTTCACTAAACATCCGCGCGATTCAGTATTGGACCAATTCTCAACGCAATCGGTGCGAGTGAAAAGTTCCTTGCACGTAGACACGCACTTTTTATTTCGTCGCCATTTTGTTTTTCCCTTTATTGTTTTTGTTTCCAAATGATTATAACGATGGTGCGAAAATTTGTAGTTTTGTTGTTTGATATCAAAGAAGTTTTCAGTGAATCTCTTATAAATGTTCTGTTGAAGGATAGAATGGAGACAATCCTGTAAATTTCAGTGAAGTGATTGGAGTTAAACATTATAGTCGCAAAGAAAGTATTTAATTGTGTGATAATAATTTTAAGTAAATATTCAGATCATATAATTAAGGAGTGCTAGTGTCCCGATCGGATTTGATAGTTCCTATTGGGTTTATAAGTAGACACTGTTTGATAATTATTTTTACGGTTAAAGAATTCAGTATTAATTTTATAAGCACAAAAGTGAATTCCATACGAAATAGAATGTCGGGATTAAAGAGATGTATAAGTCAGGTGTCGATGCTTATGACAGGGAAGCCAATGAACTCATCGGAGTCTGCATGGAGAGAAGAATCACTAAAGTGAGTTTCCACTTATTTGTTAGATCTTGTATTGTCTACGTCATTGCGCTTAAGCAAAAAGAGATACGGGCCTCTCTGCCCGTAGAAAGATATTCAAATATTTGGCAACAAATGATTTGCTAAATTCATTACTCCCGTGAGTTTTCTCAGAATCCTTTGGCGTGGGACATTGTATTACGAAGATGATGTTAATTGTGTACCAAACATTGTACTCGAGTAGACATGAAGCGTGTATTGTATACGCTACAACCACCTGATTGATTTAAGCACAATAATTACTTCAAAACTGTCGTAAAACATTAATATACAAACCATATTAAATAGTTTAAGAAGCTATTCTCGTTTAATTTTTCTATAGCAGTTCGGTTCTACCTTGAATTGTTGTAATTGGCGCTCTCCGTGACTTGATGTCATCGAAAAGGCATTTGTTTATACTGTTCAATTCTGGGACGTTACCTAACATCACTATAGTAAGGAATTTAGTGAAATTTTCGCCTATATTGACACTTTTATGATGACTGATTTATACAAATATATTATACACATGCACCAGATAGCACTATATGCATTTGCAACATTTGTTGCATTAATGAAACCATTGCAATAAACATTTGATCTATACCTACAAATTTAAACGAACATCCTATGATTACCTTTTCATTGAGATGTCATATTAAAAGTAGATGATTTCGAAACACAAACTTACATTTAAAATATACATCTGAAACAATGTATCTACAGCATAATTAAAGAGAACAAAATATTTCACAAAGACATCCGTAGTGAAACCTAGTTCTAAGAAACAGCTAAGATCAACCCACGCCTGTCGTAAAATGTATTAGTTCTTGTTAATCTTGCATAAAATCGCCACACGATTTTCGTGTCTTGTGGTTTGCCCTAATCGATTTCCAGTGGCCATTTTGTAATCAATCGTGAAAACGGAGAAATCATGTATAAGTGAATACATTATTACAGCCGGATAAATACTAGGCTAATCGGTAAGACCACCATAATAGACACAATTATCCACATAATTGTTTGGTTAATTATCGTGTCAAGATTATTCAACGTGTATGTTACATAGCTCTACTTGAATGATCACGTGCTTACTATTTAGCATTGTATAGTTCCCTTCGTGTATATACTGACGCCACCGCAAATTTTAATGATGCAATATCAATCAGGTGTGATAATGACAATAACAAAGAATTGTATAGTTCATTGAAATTAAACTGCTATATACGGATTTTATCGCGTTGTTTATTTGACACTTTATTACAAAATTTTGAAAATTGTTACACTACTATTAAACTTTACTAATTTTTAAGCTAATTAAATTATTATTAATGATATATATATTTATTTATATTTATATATAATATATATAAATATAAATAAATACATTGGTCAAACCAAGAGAAACATAGGCACCCGCATAAAAGAACACATAGCTGATGTAAAACACCAACGCTCGTTGAAGTCTGCTGTGTGTGAACATGTGCAACAGGGGACCAACCACTACCTGAGATTTGACAAACCACAGATTCTCGCTAAAGAACACCGATTCCTACCAAGGATGCTTCGCGAGGCTATTGAAATCAAAAAACATCCTAATTTTAATAGAGAAGATGGTTGGAATGTACCACCAGCTTGGGATCCAGTAATAAAAATAGTCAAACCCAAGAAGAAGCAAACCACAGCTAGACTTCATGATACTTTGAGCTCATTCTGCGTAAATAGAAACACCAATGATTAAATTATGTTCGGGTACTTTGAAAAAACTACACTGGAACATTGAGACAACTGCCATCTTAGTCTCCCCGTGACCATGGCTGCTGAAAAGCAACCGAAACGTCGGGGAAAGTGTAAAAATAATTTAAATCTAAATAGTTTAATAATAATTTAATTAGCTTAAAAATTAGTAAAGTTTAATAGTAGTAGTAGTGTAACAATTTTCAAAATTTTGTAATAAAGTGTCAAATAAACAACGCGATAAAATCCGTATATAGCAGTTTAATTTCAATGAATAATATTCGCGTAAATAGAAGACAATATTAAATTGTATAGTTTATTTGAAATGATATTTGCGCGTCGCTATAAGCTGAGGCAAATGTTGTATAGGATTATTTCAATGGTAATAATTGTAACCATAATGTTTCAAATTTTGCGTTTTCCAACTAATAAAGCGGCTGGAAATACATGTACTCCTTCTTTCTAGTCACAGACAGTCTTTACTTTTAAATTGAATAAAACGTAAGTTTTGATTCAGCAGAGGCCTCTTGAAACTATTTCAAGATTAACCTTCTGCATATGACTGACGACACTAGACTAATAAAAAAATGAGGTAAATTACAGATAATTTACCACATACCCGTGGAAATTCTTTCCAGCATTCTTTGTTACTGACTCCGGGGTCGAATCAAATCGTCGCTTTTTATATTCCAAGGTGGTTTTTAATAACCTGTGTAATGTGGAAATGTATTACTATTTACCAATGTCGCATTATCTAAACGGACTTACATAATTAAGCTGATGAGTTTGTTTGTTTGAGTACAGTAATCTCTGGAACTGTGGAATTAGAAAATCTTTTGCGTTTGACTATTCAATTCTGGAAGAAGGGTATATATCTAGAGCAGTAACCATAAACGTGGGTGAAACCGCGGGGTACAGCTAAGTACTTTGATGTATGTATACGTACCCCCATAGGCATAGACACACTTCTAGTTTCATAGTATTCTGATGTTTCTGGTAGGTATATTACAAGACAAAATAGCTTTGTTAAATTACAATTTTTATCCGCCATTGTTATTCTTTCAAATGATACCTATATTCAAACGTATGTTAAATTATAAGCAATTTTGTAGTTGCTACCTTCTTCCTATTACCATGTTATGATAAAATAATGTTGTTTGTTATTCGAAAAGTCTCGATACATGATAATTATGTAATAATATCAGGTATCTACTAGCATTTGCCCGAACTTGGTCGATGTGAACTAGTTACGATTCACCCGTGCTTTCATTTATATGGATCACGCTATCCCCATATCGCCATTTCTACTGAACGGCATCAAGTAAAACGTGGCTTAGATTTTAACACGAACCACAAGCTAATAAATAATAAACGCATCATTTAAATCTGTTCAATGGATTTTGCGTGACAACGAAACAAATGAACACAGAAACAATAATTCTAAAATTCATTATATTTGGTTCAGATCCCACCAGATATTCGATGTCACATTAAATTAGTTTTTAAAAATATCTCGTATGTACTGACATAGCTTAGTCATAATTTTATAATTGTCTAAATAGATTATTTAGATAACTTTTTCAAATCAGTAATGAGGCTGTTATTGTATGCGATAATAAGTTTGTGTGGTTATATAAAGCACTAGTTTCAGCCTGCGGCTTAGCCCGTGCGAATTACACAGTAACACATAACACATTGTATTATTCTAGGTTCTGTATGCTAAGATTCATCCAAATTCCTTAACCGATTTAACGCGGAATTGAGTAGAAAAATCTAAACATCTTGACAAACTTTCATTTATAGTAAAGTCTAACATTTATAGACTTGTATTATGAGCTTTTTATAGCACTTTTAGCTTTGTCAGTTAACATCAATGATGGAAAATATTCAGATAAAGAAGATTATAATAATATCAGCCCTGTATTAAACTGTCCCACTGCTGGGTACACTGAGAATAGGCCCTTCTTCTCAGTGTGAGAAAGGTTAGGCCATAGTCCACCACGCTGGCCCAGTGCGGATTGGCAGACTTCACATATCTTTGAGAACATTATTGAGAACTCTTAGACATGCAGGTTTCCTCACGGTGTTTTCCGTCATCGTTAAACCAAGCGATGATTAACTATTTCATACGCACATAACTTCGAAAAGTCAGAGATGCGCGCCTTGGGATCGAAGCGAGCCTATTTTTAGGGACGTAGTATTTTTCGTCAACACTACAGCACCATCAACAGAGTGACGACCTAACCCATCAAACTCGATGGTTCACTACATTATCAGTTCCCGGAAAGCTAAATTATTTTACCACTTAAAACATCAAAGTCGAATATCCTATAAAATATAATAAAAAATAAGATTTTGCTTTTTATAATATGATAAATAGCGAAAACCGTAAACAAATATTTCGACATATAACTAATCAAAAATATATTTGAGATTGAACAGAAATATCTTATAGGTATTTTTGTCTAAATGTCTGCGGAAGTACCTTGTCACTATTTCATGAATTTAAATATATTTACGATACTTGTGCTGAGGGCTTTTATGTATTATTTTATACGTAAATAAAAAACATTAAATTTAAATATACTTGAATGAATAAATAAACTAGCTCTTTTTGCAATAGGGTTATTTATTTTTGATTGCGTCATGTAAAATGGCGTAAAATCATTTCAAACAATGAAAACATAGTAAAATTCCATGAAATATTACAAACTTATAGTAGTTTTCATGTTTATTGTTAGGTTACAGAGTTGCCGGCTTGTGATGTAATAAACCAGTCATGCCAATGTAACAATTCTTTACACGAGTTTGTTTAGTGGAAAATATTTGGAACATCTTCTTAATTTATCTTGATATATACTTTAGGTCTTTGCTATATCATAAAATATTAATCTCTTTTCAAAACTAAATAGACGCTTCTAATAAGTAAAGGAATGTTTCACGTTAATATTTAACTTCATACACAATGGCCATCATGGGGCAAAATTAATTAATTTCACATACGTAATAATATAAGAAAAACATAATGCAATGGTTAAATTGACGTCATGTAGTACTTTAGAAATCAATTATTTAATACTTAGACGTTTCGAAATTATGTGCGTATTGATTGACAATTATCGCCTGCTCCGTGCCTCGGAGAGCACGTTAAGTAGTCGGACCCGGCTGCCATGAACATCTTATGGCAGTCGTTATTGGGAGAGTGTCGACACAAAAGATCCTACTGGGTCGAAGTGTCGCTGGTCTGCAATGACTGGCCCCCACATAAGATACATACATATATTTAATACTTACCGCTAATTCACTTCACAAATCGAACAAAAATAAATTCGATACAAAATTATAAATATAAAAAAAGATTAGGTTTGGATGTTTATTTTTGTCTGTTGCGCACAGACTTGTTATGTCACAAAATTATAGGTATAACTATAAAATATATATTTTAGTAAACGTATACATTTTAGCAAATTACGCCCACACTATTACCAACTGTACCGATCCTACATATCGGATATATATACATACGTTATTTAAAATATCAAACGTGATGTCACATACCACGCCTATATAACCTAAAATGGAGAGATGTAGTAATATTTCTGCAGTGATTTTAAGACCACTTTATAGAACTGAATCTATTGCTGCCTACTGGACAAAACTGCTAGGGCTGTTGGAGTTATTACTAAGAATTTTACTAGCATATATGGCTTGAAAATAGTTACTAGGATTTCAGTTTAGTTAGTTCGCGTAGCTGTAATGGCATTCACATTTACTTCTGTCCACCAAGAAAGCGTTTATATGTTACTAAGTATGTAGTTTATGTATTTATAACAATTCATCGAACTAATATAGTTCTAAGAAAAACGCCTGCAATATTTCATCCGCATAAAAACTTATATAATTAAGCACAACGTGAGTTAGGTAGTTCGTTTCTTAGAGTAGCTATTATTCTTTGTAATATAACGTGTATAATTAATCATTGACGTGAGTATATTATAAAAAGTCGTGACTATATACATGTGTGAACACCAATTGGATACGAAGTCGTTAAGACCGCTTTTGTAGCAGCAAAAAGTGCAACGTACTAGCCATACGTTAAGAAGTTCCCCATTTAAAGTTTGTGAAAACAACGTACAGAAGATTCAGTTAAAATTAAATAAGATATTTTAGAAACCCTTAAAACCACTGTGTCAAAAAAATAAAGGTTATAAAAAATGCTTCTATAGAAAAGATCTGGTAATTATTTGGCTGGAAACAAAGGTTGCTGGTACAGAAAATTATTAATGCAGTTACTAATTGGCTATCAATATTTGGACAACGAAAACGAGGTAGACACACACAACAACACAGTTATAGCAACTAAATATTTAGCTGAAATGTATGCCGGCCTGTAATAGAAATCTATTGTTCCAATTATTAATTTAAAGACGAGTATTTTAAATTCACAATTACATGTTTTCACAGATAGCACAATGGACTTTTAAAATTAATAAAATACACATGTATGGCTTCAGAGTCTTTAAATTTGGCATAAAATAGGAAAGGCAATGAGTACATATGCACTGAAACGCATATAAATAATATTTGAAATGTTAGTCATCATCGATTAAAAACATTGAAGTACGCTTTTGTTTTACGTGCTCCAATAAAAGCATTTATTAGAACACATGAAACCTGCTACCGATAAAAGAGAGATTTTATATAGAAAGCTTTTAAAAGATAAACGTGAGTGGCTGTTTTAACACCATTGCGATTGTGTCACAGCTTGATAAAAAGTATCTGTGAGCTCTATAAAACTACCCGTATCCATTATCTCAATACCACCTATGTATCTATAGATCTAAGTGGAGGTTTTATTGTGTGTTTCGTTTTAAGTGCGTAGGGACACTTCACTGTGTAATTGAAATATATATGGTTTACTTAGTTGAATATTTTTGTCACACAATCCACTACTGTATTGTGCGAATAATTTCGATGAATTTCAAGTTTGCCATGCGAAAATTATCTATAAGGTGATTAGTTAGATACGCAGTGTTGGTGTGCAGTCGGTGTGATATTATTTTTTTTTTAATGTATTCGTTTTATTCACTTTTTAAAGACATCTCACATATTGGGCGGAATCCTTGTCTAGCTGCGACTACCAGCATGCAAACAACGAACGCAAAGAACCGATTCGGTACAACTATTTATGAATCACATAAATTTTTGTCTCGTATTTAATCAGGTCACACTCACAAAACTCGGCGTAGCGTACAAGCGAGGTGACCATTGCATATCCTATCCGTATAGTTCTAATAAGTAAGGACCAGATTTTAAGCTCAGTCTCAACGGTGACGCAAATCATAATAATAATTAAAAGCGACTAAGCTTTAAGAGTCGTAGATAATTGCAAACACTGACGTCACTCCCTTCAATATAGAATGTAGAAGTCATTTATGATGTATTTAAGCGCAATATAATATTATAATTGAATGTGCAATTATAGCGGCACATTATTCTCAGTGCTTCCAGGTATATTTACATTATTAATATTATTTCTTTTGTACAAGTATTACTGGAAATACCACAGATTGTTATTGTAGATTAACTCAAGTTAACTTTATTAATGCGTAAACATCAATCTCAGCAAAGTAATAGATGTAAATATTAAGACTTACATAACAACTTTATATTATATTTCTTTTATTGCAAATTGCAAACAAGATAATTGATTACCACTATCGTTTATGAAAACATTCTTGCGTATCCTAGATTTATTTCTAATAATATAACTGTCATACATATTTCATTTACCTAATATTTTAATCTTTCGGTACTTTATTATGAACTGGCAAACTGATTTCTGAATGTTAATTGAATAATGTATTTATGTGTTGTTTATGTATGTTGCATTGAAATCAATTCAAGTATAGCTGTAAAAACCGTGTGTTTAGATAATTACAAATCAAAAAATCTATTGTATAGGTTGAAACTCGGGCGCCAGTATGTCGGATGACGGGAAACGGATTAAATTAAGGGTATCGCGAATTCCACTTGAAAAGATTAATGTCATTTGCATAAGAATTTCGCAAACGTAATTGATAAATAATAATTCATTGGAACATTTGCCATCAATGACTGCTATAATACTGTAATTACATTTATAGTATTTTTTTTTTTTTTTACGTGTGGGAATTCATGACGCATACCCCTCCGCGTGGGCGGGCGGAGGGGTTATGTCGGACTCGCCGGGGTAAAATAAAGATGTTGAAAAGATGAAGTACCTCCCGGAATACCGACTAAACCTACCACGGTGTTCCTCGACAAAACCACTATGGACGGGGCCGCGCGAATCACTTTCGCATGCGGTCGCGACCCCGCCGAGGTTTCGGCCCGCCGTATGAAACGGCAGGCCACTACGCAAAAGACCTACCCAATAGGCACTTCTAACAAATTATCCCTACTGTCCCCCCTAGAGGGGAGACGGACTCCACACAGAGGCGCGCGTTGGAACACGCAGTGGTGACAACCGGGCGTCTCTTGCCGGCGTATACGACACAGGAACTGGCCAAAACAACCGTGGCCAGTCATTACCTGTGTCAGCCGGAAGGGGAGGGCGCCATGCCGCCTCTCCAGCCACTCCTCAAACACGGGACTTACCGCCACGATCGTGGCGTGCCCGACATTTATAGTATTGAATCAAGTTCAGATAACTTATTTTTAAAATACATATATATTAATATACAGATATCAATATCTTTACCAGTATTTTTGTGGAAAATTTTGTAAGTTATTACGTCACTAAATTATGAATTGGGTAATTACATGATAAATTGCAAAACGATTACTAGGTATAATAACAAAGAACAACAATGCTAGTTTTATCACTTTACGCTATAGGTATTGTCGTAAAACACTACTTTATTATTTGAACTTTGTTTGCAGATATCGTCAAGCTCGTTACGCAGCGAGACGCGTCCGAAAACGCGTCATCTTCAAGCATGGAGACTGCAACGTCGTCCAATGGAACGTGGCCAAGCGCAGGCGCCGATACCTTCAGGACATCTTCACGACCCTCGTGGACGCTCAGTGGCGCTGGACGCTGCTCGTGTTCGCGCTCTCCTTTATCCTCTCTTGGTTACTGTTCGCACTCATCTGGTGGCTCATCATCTTTACCCACGGAGATCTCACTCCACCCCCTCCCAACGAAAATAAAACATTCATCCCTTGCCTCAACAATGTCAACTCCTTTACCGGATGCTTTCTATTTTCTGTCGAAACACAACACACCATCGGCTACGGCTCAAGAACAACTAACGAAGAATGCCCTGAAGCCATCTTTGTCATGTGCTTACAAAGCATTGTCGGAGTGTTCATTCAGGCTTTCATGGTAAGATTTATTTCATTTATATCTTTTCTGTTTGTTTAATTTCCTTGACTGCCTATATTTCACAATACATGTTCAATTAGACAAACACATGTTGCGATAGCAGATGAAAAAGTACGTAGTTACTGCCACATAAATAATGTTCACTAGTAATATATTTTCTTAACATCCTAAACGGCCATAAAAATAACAGATATTGCTTTGTTTCACAAGATGTACAACAATATTGTAACAAATTTCTAATCAAGATGTTAATAGCAAGGGTTTTGAAGACATCAAACAGTGAAAAATCATCCTACTCTGAAGCTAATATGATAATTTAATATTAAAATAAACTTGGAATACCGCCAAATGTACCGTACCTATATGATCCAGCCAGATGCTCTGTTAAAAATCATTACAGATTTAAAAGATCACTTTTTACTTTATTCATTAGGTGTCTGTTATTATCAACCTAATTAAAACTGAGGTGTATCTTTACCCCATACAAAAACGCAATGTCTGCGACAAAAATACGTCACCTTCAGGAAGTATTGCCAGACAGGAGACTTCGACCCTCGCAGTTCTACACATGTGATTTGTTACGTGACTGTTGCATCGGTATTATTCTAATTTTAGGTGGGAATCGTGTTTGCAAAGCTCTCTAGACCTAAAAAGCGAGCCCAGACCCTGCTATATTCTTCGAAAGCTGTCATATGTTTGCGCGACGGTGAACTGTGTCTGATGTTCCGTGTCGGTGACATGAGAAAATCCCATATTGTTGAAGCGCATATAAGAGCACAAATAATCCGCCGCAAGGTATATTATTTCGCCAAAAACGGAGACTGGTTAGTGATTGGGGATTTCAGTCAGCACGCTTAGATACCTCTAACACGAGTTCTTACTGACTCCACTCTCTAACTTGTGGGGTGTCGAACTCTGAGTACAGATATTCCCAAATGTATGAAACGGTTCTCATCAGGTGTCGACACCCCAAGTTTTGGAATCTATTATTTCAAAACTTTTCTCTCTTGTCCGTAGGTGGGTCTTATATTCGCGAAGCTGGCACGCGCCAAAAAGCGTAACACCACTCTTCTATTTTCGCGTAATGCGGTTATATGTCTGAGGGACGGAGAATTTTGTCTTCTGTTTCGAGTCGGAGACATCCGCAAGTCGCACATTCTGGAAGCACATGTCCGTGCACAGTTAATCAGGAAAAAGGTACATAATATGTTATAGTTTTTAAATGTGCATTGTTATATTGCAATTTTATATACGCATTTATTTTGTTTTATTTTGCTAATGTAAGACCCATCTATGAACGATAGCATGTTTTTTTATTTATTTTACGCTTTCATTTTCCTTATATTTTCTATTCTGTTTGCTACTGCATTTTGTTTTACTAAAATATGTGTTGTTCAGCATCCTACATAATAATTGACAAATCATATATTGCAAAAGTTATTACTGTACACTTCAAATCAGTATTTTGTAGCACCATAGGATGTTGGAAACACGAGTTACTGGCATAGTTCTATATCAGTAGATTTGCCATATGTACATACATAGATATGTATATCCAGTGTATGTAATCATAAATATCAGTTTATATGGTGAATGGATCACGTGATTTCCAAGTAAAAAATAATATTTAGCTTATTGCGACGTATGTTGATGTGTACCAAGTCTGGAACCAATTAAATCATTTTGATATACTGATTCATACCCGTATACTACTCATACACATGAAGTCAGTTCAGGCAACTCAGAATTAATTTCATACTATACTACTGATGCCAATGTACTTTCAGTTCTACGTGGATTTGTTTAAAAAGCAACTTGTTAAATACAAATGGAACATTATTTTAATACATTTGATTTTCATGCTTCGGGGGATTTAAGGATAAGGTAGCGTATCGGTTCAAATTAGTTCCTTACAGTTCCGTATAATCCTTTTAGTAGTATTGATTTGTGATTATGGTTTTTAAGACTATCATTAATAAAGTTTAAAAAGTGCTTGCAGTAATTGGATATAAATTAGAAAAGTATGTAGGTATAGTGTATATTAGTTAGTAGTATTGAATAGTATGTAACAGAATTTAATAGATTTACTGTACTAGTAATTTTATTAACAGCTTGACTTATGTAATTGTAAATAACTTGCATATTATACTTGCAGTCCAGTCTTTCGACTTATTCATGAAAATTAATATTCTATGACACAATTACTAATGCTACAACTAAAAGATTATGTTACAAGGATAAGGCCTTTTGTCAATTTCGCAATACAGGGCCGTGTTAAACAGAATTCAGATCTGGTCCAATAAACGTCAAATGTGGACTGATGTACAATTTATGTTCAGATTCGATGTTTGTTTCAGTTTAGCCAAAATACTATTTGTAATATTTAAGATACTGTGAATACGGCACTATATTTTGAACAGTTTTATTACGTGAATTGGCCCTCAGGCCATTGTTTTTGCAACAGAACTTTAAACGATTAGCTATACTTATGCATAACGTAATTGCGAAATTTATCAATCGTTACAAAACAGTAATTATTTCTTACAATAATTTCTCTTACGTCATAAAACATCAGAATGTATTAGGCCGTGCAAAATTCAATCCAATTGTACTAATTTCGCAATTATGTAATATCAAAAAGTGTGTGTAAAAAGCCATAACAATAATGTTGTAATATTGTTGAATATAGATAACTAGAGAAGGCGAGGTGTTGCCGTTTTACCAGCGAGAGCTGAAGGTTGGAGCGGATGGGGAAGAAGACCGATTAATGTTCATCTGGCCCATGACGATAGTACACAAGATTAATGAGAAATCACCTTTGTACAATCTTTCCGCGTCCGACATGCTGAGGGAAAGATTTGAAATCGTTGTCATGTTGGGTGAGGTTACATTCATATTATTTCTTTAGCCATGTTAGAATAATGCATAGCGGCAATCGAATATTATTTCAGGACATGCATACCTCGGCTTTTTATGATAATGATGTATGGTACGAGCGTAGAAAATACAGATAAATGTTCTCTATTACCTTCAGAGCATTAAAAACAAATATCGTTTATATATTTAAAGTCTTAATATTTACAAACGTAGCTATAGACCTCCCAAACATATAGGGTAACAAAATCGAATCTCTATCCTAATGTTGAATATTTATAGTTATTTTTGCACTGTCTTTCTTTGTTAGAATATAGAATTTAAATATTATAGAATGTTTACTGAAGTAGTCAAGATATATAGTTTGTAGATAACCCATGGAACTACGGGACCTTTTACATTGTTTCTTCGCACAGTAAGCTACAGTACCCCTTAGTTACGCAATCTATAATTTAATGACCTACGGGTGAATGATAGTTTTCTAATAATTTTATGAAGTTTATTCTAGTGTTCTCTTTTAGATTTCAGTCGCTTGAACATTCTAAAACGAGAGCCCTAATCTCGTTGATCATCTACCAATTCATCTGATAGTTCATGGCAATATTAATAATCAGACATGATCTGCCAAGTCTATATCTTACCAGTAAACAAGACAGTTACTATCTATAATGCACAATGTTTGCTCACTTTGCTACAGTTTCTTTCAGCATCGCATAAACTCTTAATACTTCTAATCTGCAGACGTTTCAAATAAACATAATTAATATAATGTAAAATACACAATAAATATTAGACAACAGATTGTCTGGTTATAGTATAGTAACATATCTATTTGTGAACATTCTAAGGCACAATTAAAATACTTCGCAACGCACGTGAATTTTTGTGTCAGTTTTAAACCTAGTGTCTCGCGAGCGATCAGAATAGATATTGATCATTTTAAACAAGTAATAGTCAGTAACGGTTGCAGAGATCTCTCTAGATTGTACGTAACACCACACATGTTCGGTTCTTGGCACTTCCTTGACAGGGATTTGGTCGATTGCCCTGCACTTTAATCTTCTTTATGAAACTTATGTAATATACGTACACATCAAAACTACCTATGAATGTATTTTTTGTAACTATATTTTATGTCGATTGCCTATAAGAAATTGGCTTAACATCAAAGACCCGCTGAAGTATCTCTCTCTTTACTGGTATTAGAAAAATGTTTTAATATTTTGATTGATTGTGTTTGTTGTATTAGTTTACTTACACATCTCCTACAGAAACATCTAAAGACCAACATTAGACAGATGTGTACTTCAGTATATAATAAAATTACGTTAGATTTTAACCGTAAGGCGGTTGTAAGTTATATATAAAATTGTACCAACTAAGGTCAATCCCAATCTTTAAATGACTTAGTATTATATGTACATATGTAGATTAAAACAAATTACGAAACCTCCACAATTAGTAAGTGATATCTGGTACGCATAGCCCTATGAGCCGGTTTATATGTACTTGTTCAAATATTAATGCCAAAGTCAAAATAGTACCAAGACCAGACAGCACTGGTATAGTATCTAAAGGTTATATCGCAAATGACATCGCAATTATTATGACAATAAAGTATACAATCGATTACATTTTAATATTAAAAGTATAATTATATCATATATGACAGTTTTACTATCGAGATAGAATATAAGGCAGTTTCTGTAGAATATTGTCTGCATATATATATTTTTGCATTATTCATATTCTGAAGAGGAATACGAATAAACTTTGCATAAATAAAAACTTTCCATGCAAATATGCTAAGCATAGTTTTCAACTAGTGACATTTAAAAACGACCAATAGGGCGCCATGAATGACTCACGTCTGCTGTTAACTATTAGAATTGTTACTTCTGATTCATACCGAAAAAGAGATGAAAATATTAGGCTAGTAACAAAAAACTAACTAATTTGTTCACACTCGATGACGTCGCAATTGAAACTAAATTTTATGAACCATGTTTACTGCCTTGTTGGTCTATATTGGGGTAGGCATGAGCCTAATGCTCATTTCAGCTTCTCACGGAGAAAGACCACGAAAGGCATTACTTAATTAAGAAGATAGATACAAGACTTCTGATTACTGTAGCAGATACATGTTATCCATTCAATTCTATGACATGTCTTGAATCATGGTCTTTTATCTCGGAAAGTCTCTTGCATGCCAGAAATCTTTTATTACTACAGCAAGAAAGAATAACATGCCTCTGGGCATGTTACTTTTAGATCAGATGTCCATAAATATAATTATTGCACTTGCCGTTCAGTTCAGGTTTTAAGTTACTGAACAATGATGAATTGTGAAATACATAATTATTGAGTGCTAAAATTGTGCTAGCACCAATGCAATATTACCATAAAGCTATGTACACTAGTAATACCAGCAATTTCGCCCAGTTGCGTTTCAAAGGAAAGTCATAGCGCGTTTTCATCATACATCATCTAAAATCATGTAGTTTTTGCTCCTGTTTGACGTAAACATAGGGCAAATAAACGAACACACATATGTATCATGTTTCAGTACTAAACATGGTTGTTGGTCTGGTTTACAGAGGGTGTGATCGAGTCAACGGGTATGACAACTCAGGCGCGCAGCAGTTTCCTGCCATCCGAGATCCTGTGGGGTCACCGGTTTGACACCATGGTGACGTTTAGGAAGGATACTGGTGAATATGAGGTTAGTGTCAATTATTACTTAGTAATTATTTAAAAGCTCTGAACATTATATAATGATAATTAGGCCTTCCCGTTACTGCTAATGTGCAGAGCAAAGTTGGTTCGATGACTACACAAAATAAATAGGTGTACAACGGTCTTGTTGCCATTTGAATGTTTGAGAACCTTTGTGTTACTTTGGAGTTATTTCCAAATTAAAATTGGTCTAAAATCACGGTAAGTATTTTCGAGAGATTGTGATATGGATTAAACTAATATAATTTCGGTATTTCACTTAACTGTAATTTTAATGAGCCAAGCTGATTATGGTTGTTAAATAATAATGATGTTACCTTATTAGCGTAGTACATTATTATTTGTACCTATTGAACGTTATTATACTTATAATGTAGTAAATACCACAAATATAAAAAATGCCAGCCATTGCCCTCAAATACTTTTTGCCTACAATATCATTTACTTGGATCATATAAAACTCCTTATCTCAGCTTCTACGGAATAGAATTAAATGAAACGTTGCTTTGATTTAAAGTAGATGTATAGATTAATAAACTGTGAAAGCCGGATCAAAATACGTTAAGAAGTTTTTGTGCGAAGCGTGAACAAAGACACAGACAAATAGACGGAGAAACCAAAGTTCTAAATTACATTGTTTTGGCATAAGACCTCTCTCTACATAATTAATCTCAATTAATTACTTAAATTGATATACACTGTACAGACACAGTCAGTCAATATCACTGTAATTATGTAATATTTTAAGTATAATATATGTATGTATACTACGTACTACGTACATTACAATGATAATTCACACCATTTTCCTTTTTCCGTGAATTCTAATTATATCTTGAACATGATTACTGAATAAGTAATGTTGAAAATAAAATGGGTTTTTTACTGTCCATGTTGAGCTACTGCTAACTTTGGTACCAGATTGTCAAATATTGCTCAATACCAGCACCCACGCAATGACTCTTTCCTTGAATGAGTCACTGGCGTGAATTGAGTTTATCACATACGAAGTTAATGAGAATTATATTATGTACTTATTGATAAATGTGTATAAAGGTGGTACCAGAATGATTGACGTTGTACCAGTTGTAACTACAAAATCTACATAAAATGATGTGTAGTTTAGTTGCAGCTATCCAAAAGTAACAAAAACATTTGACGTTAACACCAACGATTACATTTACAATATACTTATCTAATATTTTAAGGAATTAAGGTTTTGTATGCCAATTAGAAGTCGTAAAATTAGATGACATGTTAACTTTAAATAGACAACCACAATGACGAACTGCTGTGATACGTACACTTATTCTACATTTATATGGCTTCGGAGTGTACCTGTGTAGCAGATATTTGTTATAACTACTGCTGCGCAACAAAATATCTCTTCCATCGTTGGTTAATTAATTTGATGCCAAATGCGCAGGCATAATATATATTATATTGCATCAGTGAGATAGAGAGTACGCTCCAAATAATGTTGGAGGTTAAAAGTTTATTGTAATATTGGTACAAATATTGGCGATACTCGGCCTAAACAAAGTAAACTTCACACATAAAACACCAATTTGGCTGTATCGGTCGTAAAACGCAACTATTTACACAAATGCTTTATGTAAAGTGCAGCTATTAACCGAATATTATTGGCTATCTTCTAGCATTCGTATGAATGAACATCAAAGATATATTTGTAATTGGCCTACATATGTGTTAGTAGGTACATATGTGTACATTTTAGTATTCACGTGAAACAACCATAATTGATTTTACTTCGTCTGGCAGGTGAAGATGATCACAAATGCGTCATAGATCTCCATCTAAATGATTTACCTTTGACAATATAGATTGATCGAAGTGTCGTAAATCAGAGCCTCAAATCTCAAGCGTGGGTACGCTTAGAACCCATATTGGGAGATATAAATCAAAATCACTCATCCGCATTATTGCGATAATAAAATCACAAAAAAGACACACTGTCTTTTTTGTGATTTTATTCAAAATAAGAGTTTCTTTTCTACTTCAATCGCGACAGGCTTACTTGTATGATGAATCTCTTTATATTTTAAAAGTATATATTTTTTAGATATGGATGCACATCTAAATAAAATCCCTGACTGTATTTACCTTATTTAAAGTATTCACCAAGTTTTATTTATAGATATTTACAAGGTAAACTACACTTCAGCCGCTTAAGAGAATGTTCAATTTATTATTGTAAAATTAAAATAAATTATTCGTTTAGAATGGCGCCTATAGCTTATTTATCGCCATAACATAACTTGAAGTGCTTATTTATAATTACGCTTACATTTCAATGAAATACTTGAGGTTATAATAATTGATTGCCTGATGATTTAACATGACTTAAGAATAATCTTTGGTATTTAGTTCCAACATGTTTCTCATTTAGGTATCGCTTTCAACATGCCAATTGGCAATTTGAAACCTACTGTTTTGGTATAAGATCCGGTATTAGGAGACCTAATTGTATCTAAATGGTAAAATTAGAAACGCGAATATTTGTCTAAGTAGTTCAAAAGTGTGTGGTACCCATTACGATACCGAAAGACACGATGAGACGACAAGGAGTACATAATATAATTGATAAATTGATAATGATTTGATCATATGAAAATCAAGTAGAAAATCTCAAAATTATTTGTTTGGAGATTGATTTATCTGCCTTATTTTATTTACAAATCTGTGGTTTTTACAGTTAAACATATTTTATTGACTGACAATACATTCTTATAATATGGTTTAAATTACAAAAAAGCTTGAGTTATGAACATCAACTAATATATATACTTTAGTGGAAGTGTCCAATAAAATAACAAATAAGTATTGTTAAAAATAATACGTATGTTTGAGATGCTTTGTGTATATTTGTGCAACCATATGAATAGTTTGTTGGTTATGTAGAGGTTTTTGGCAATCATAAAGAAGTATTTTAAACAAACGCTAATATGTTTACCAATATGTTATAATTTTGTAAACTATATAATGCTAATATGTTTTTTTTATCTGGCAGAAACTTGATGCTCCGAAACTTATTTGGCATAACACATTTGGCATAATCTTCTTTAAACGAATATTAGTAAGGCATAAAAATTATTTAATATAAACATTGTTTGGACGAATGTTTATATGTTCGAATTTACAATTGCATACTTTTAAGATGGCAGGATTTTATCTAGCATAATTACCTTTGGCAGAATTAATATTCCGTATAATTTAGTTTAGCATAACGTTCATTTAGATCGACGACGTTTAATTTCACTTGGCATACTATGAAGATAGCAGAATTTCATTTGGAATAATTTTTTTAGGCATATTTCTATTAAATAACATTTTAACCTTAAATTAAAATTAAAATACTGTCTTAAAAAATTGTTTGTGCTGTGCTACAAAAGATAGTGACAGAAACGAATCGCTGTAAACCCGACTCCACGTAGTCTAGTTTGTCCTAACCCTAGAGTGTAATTTAGAATCGCGTAGGCGCGTAGGGGCGAAGCGAGCTGAGGAGCAGGTGGTTTTTCTACGCTTGCTGCGGCGGTTGAGGCTGGCCGGCTATGCCTGCCAGCAAGCCGAAGCTGCGGTGGTAGGCGTTAAAACCATCTCCGACCATAATCTCGCGTGGGACCGCCGGAGCTCCGCAGCGCCGGAGCCGTGACAGAAAACACCTCCAAATTATACTAACTAGATGATATAATAGATCAGTCTCTCAATTATTATGGATATGAAAAGTATGCTAAAAGATGATTGTAACTGTAAACTTTCTGAGATATGATAGTTCTGCCTTTTAATGACTATAGATATTAAATGTATGTCAAAAGACGATTCTGACTATGAACTTTCTGTGATATGATGGTTATACTTTTTAATTATTATGGATATGAAATTTATGCCTAAAGATGATTCTGACTTAAAAAATTATGAGTTTTGAATGTATCATACATTCAAATGAGTGTATGCCAAACGATTTTCGGCGAAATGAAGTTTATGCTATCCGTTGTCATGCAAAACAATATTATGACATAAAAAGTTCTGCCATAAAAGATGGACCTGTTTACCACGTATATGTAAGGATTTTGAATATTGTCTTTGTCTGGTAAACACAATGTTATGGCCATAGTCTGCCTTTAACCAAATGATACGTACATAGTGTTCAATGAATTGTCTTTTCATTACCCTTTATGATCATTCATTACTTAGAAAGTTGCAGTCTATTATTTCGATTTGTAATCGCATATATACAAGTATATATAAGCGCACAAGGACGTATAAGGTCGTCATTAGATAACAGTTTCCAAATGTTCTCTAGTTGGTCTGAAGGTATAATTCGTGACAAGATGGCCTTTCATTTTAATTATTCCGATGCACTTTGCGGAAGTGTTCCTATATTTCACAGCATTCAGGTATTATTGATTGACCTTTTTGTGATTGTGCAAATGGATAAATTAAACAATTATTCGTTAATCTTCTTCCGAGGTTATCGACATATATACAACAATAACTTAAAACAATAATATTTGTGACCTTACACAACCTCCGTGGATGCTCTTGATCAATACGGATGAGAATCGAGCAAACAAAACATTTATGTAAATAAACGCTACCTATTTTAATTGTTCTGGTTTGATGTCATCATGATATTGGTATAAATAAACACATCGTTCATCGACGTCTAACCTACTGGCTTATAAATTTATAAAATGAAGTTTCCTCTCTTTAGCACATAATTTTTTTAAATAAGTAGATTAATACTTCTTGAATCTATACAATATTTCTTTTTCTATTTTTTATAAACAGACACCCTCATGTACATGAGGATGTTTATTCGCATCTGGCGGTAACACTAAACTGATCTTACCTTAACGCTCACTCGACATTGTTAAAAGATCAAGTTCACGTCATTAAATCATGATTTTCTATTACATTCTTAAGTCTTCTTTTCTTGACATATCTGGTGAAATGTGACTATGACCATTATTTTAAACTTTTCGGGTATGTAGTGTGCCTATGCAGCAGTTGACATGTTTATTAAACAACAATATTTGAGTCGCAATATTTAAGAAATCGTATCTAAATATGATTAAATGTTTCACATTGTAAATAAGGAAGCAATCATGTCAGCATCTTAACCATTTTATTCAGTTTGAGTGAGTTTAAAATTAGTACAAGTAAAGCTAAATTTAATACTGCTATTTGTACCTAGTTGTATATAACGGTAGCTTAGATAAAGAGAGCGAAGACACAACAAATATAACATACATTTCTTTTTTTATATCAAGGTTGAAAAATACATCGGGTTTCCTTGAAGCGCGTTATAAACAACGCCACTGTTGTTTATATGTATATATTAAGAGTTGTTTGGCAAAAGTATTAAACTAGTATTGTTGGAATATATTCAAACATTACATAGGTACTTCATAGATATATATTTATAACTATTATGTTACCTATTATATTTCCGTATTATTTTATAATAAGCAAATATGTAAGTTAATTATAATAATATAATAATAATATTCTTTCACATACACACAACACCGTCTAGCCCAAACTAAGCAGAGCTTGTAATATGGATACTAGACAATGCATAAACATACATACATACCTTTTTTTTTTTTTTTTTGTAAATACATACATATTATACATAGAAACACCCAGACCAAGACAAACATCTATGTTCATGCACACAAATGTTTGACTTGTGCGGGAATCGAACCCGCGACCTCAGGCGTGGCAGTCAGTTACACTAACCACTACGCCATCGAGTCGTCAAATTTTTGTTTATTATTATAATTGCTTATACTATTTGAAATGTATATGTATATATTATTATAATCTTCTTATGGCGCACGTGTATGGTACCTACTTATAATAGGTATATATATTTATTTATAAGGTATGTATTTGTATTTTAAATCATTATGTAACGATTTATTTACTTACAGATTACATGTAGGTACTTAATGTATGTATATAATGTACAAAGCATTTATTGTCTATATCTAGTGTCTGATGTATAAATACGATTGTATCAATTATACATACATATAAATTGAATCCGGAACGTATGGGTGGGTCTCCAAATTGTGTGAGCTTAGTACCGCATTTTCAGTAACATCCACAAGTTCCTCAATCGATTTTATGGAAACATTAGACATGGTATTAATTGTCCCATTCCTTATAGTGTATACATGGAGTCCAAATGTAGTGCACTATAAGGAATGGGAAAATTAATACCATGTCTTGTGTTTACTGTGTCTTTAGTAAAAATATTCGATATTATAATATTTCTCATTTTGTGTCATTGCTTTGTCTGCAGGTCGACTACACCAAATTCAACAACACATATGAAGTGGACACACCCTTATGTTCAGCGAAACAACTCGACGAACTGCGGGCTACAGTTTCCACTTCACAGAAATTAGGTAACTATCATAGGACTATAAATTCTTCTTGTCTCTACTTCCCAAAATAAGTCTAAACCCGTAAATGAATATTTCATCCTGAGATATACGCTTATATAAAAATCAGGCGAGCGACTTACCTATTAGAATTTACATGAGGCAAAATTAAACATAGATTGTAGAGTCGGCGAAATATATAACTGATTTGTGGGGCTTTATAAAAATTCTTAAAAGTTACACGTAATTAAAGAACGACTCGTTTTTGTGCTAAAAAAGGATTATCACCTCAAATATTCTTATAAACAGGGAATCGAAAATAAATTTAAAATCCAGCCTAATTAACTATTTTGACAAAATAATACATCAATCCATAGTATTATTTAACAAAAATTTTATAAGAATTAGATAGTGTGTCGTTATTATTTATAGGATAGGTATAGGTATTGTTTTGGATATTTAGATCGCCTAGGAGATAAAAAGAAATACAAAAACGCACATTATTTCAATATGTAACTAAGACAGATGGTCGTGTCTTTCCTAAAAGTATTGTTAAAACCAACTAGAAGTATCAATGAGTAGGAATCCAGGCATTGTACGTTTATTATTTTCTTTTAACAAATTCTATGAAGAATGTAGGTACGTTACGATCTGTACTTTGTATAGCTTGTGTATTATGAATCAAATCAAATGAGGAAACAAAGGACGCTAGCAACCGTTTCTGTACTTAATATTAACATTTACCTTGTTTAGATCTCAAACTGGTTTCCATAGACATGATAAAGCGATCAGGTCGTTATATACATCTATTTATTGTTTTCTGAATAAAAATAGCTGTACCTGTCGTTTCTATGCAAGAAATACTTTATATTCTTCTTCTTAGCGTATCGTTGGAAACACTTTTGAATTATATATTTGCCGTCCAGAAAGCAGCTACGCTAGCTGCGTTTACGTATTCCTTTATATTGTCTTATTTTTATATAGTTGAAGTCGTCCGGCTGGAGTTGACAGCTACAGTATATATTTTTTTGTATTCTATATTTATTTAGAAGCACTTCAGTACCTACTTAAAGCTTAACGCTGTGTTTACATCTTTATGGTTTCACGCATCGGTTTGCTGATATTGTTTTCAATGAGGTACAAAAACATGTTAGTACACTTATGTACAGTTAACACTTATATGGTAAAATCATATGTTTTTCATTCAAATGTAAAGTGTGAACAAACTAGGGGCTTTACGAGACAAAACTATACATTTCGCGCTGCCTCAATTCCGCGCATGCGATAACAATGCTTTGAAATATGTAGTAAGATTTCTGGACTATAGACGAGGATCTTGCCAAATAACGTCAAATTATTAGAATATAACTTTGATCCAACTGTTTTAATTGTTATGAATGAAAAGGAAAGCCTAAATGTACTACAAACAGTAGCCGAAAATTCTCAGTACCAGTTAGTACTAGTCATACCAGTATAAAATCTGTCCTTCCATCTGCCTGTACCGTCTAGCAATTATGGAGTCAGTATAGGTACTTGGTAGACATTTATAGACTACTGTTCTGTAAGATGTACCCATTACTGGCCTAAATAGAATATTATGGACCCTGCCACTTCAGAGAAACACAAAGTTAAGTTTGTGAGCACAAAATTCAATGTTTTAATTTCCATTTCTTTCTTTTCCAGATCGTATGCTGGGTACCATTCCTAAAACATTCTCCGCTGACACGCTAGACCTCAGCTCCGTTGACTCCATATCCCTGGACGAGCACATCGAGATCAAAATTCCTGAATCAAGAGCCCGAGAGAACAGAATCATGGCTCAAAACAATTTCGTCCATCACATCAACGAAAAATCTAGAAACCCAAGTCACACTCACCTGGCCGTTGAGAACGGTCAGGAAGTATATAAGAATCATCATCCTGAATACAAACATCATGAGAATAAGGAGCATATGCATAGGAGCCATAGTCACGCTAGCATGAAGAGGGCGCATGGTCTGACGCCGAACGGCATCGGACATGCGGGGAACGGCCATGAGCACAGGCATGACGAACATAGTAAAATAAGGAAGTAAGTACTCATAGCCCCATTTCATTAATGAGAGCTTTCTGACAAATAAAATAGCGATTTTAATTATCTAAATTGCAATTTATATGAATACTACAAGTTGCCCGCGGCTTCGCTCACGTAAATGTCTATTTTTATGTCAAATTTCTATCCCTCAGAAACACCTTTTTTATGAAAGGTCCCCTATGTCCTTTGTTGTACACGTTGATAACGTGTATGCGAAATTTCATGGTGATTCACCAAGTAGTTAAGGCGTAAATGCGTAATAAAGAAACAAATAAACTCACATTCGTATTTAAAATTATTTCAAGATTAGGATGACAAGTATATTTCAATTGCAATATATTTTCTAAACTCTTTACTATATGACAGTGAGTGCCCAGTAGCAGTCAAATTTAAAAATCGAAATTTTATGGGTGTACTAACTTATTATATTTTTCTCAGATCACCAAGCGAGAACCACATCAGCAAATCGCCTGTGATCCCCATCCTGGTGACGTCACCCGAGGCGGAGCCGGCCTGACATCCACTGCGTGAGCACAACCCGTCCGTTGTTCTGAACAACAGGCACAAGCGATCACATGTCACGTTCTCCACGCACACTGAAAGCATCGAGAACATCTATGCACAGATAGATGATCAGTAGAAATACTAAGAGTCATTTGATGACTATTTAAACTATATATTATAAGGCACTAAAAATAATGATTTCTGGAACAATATGAGAAAAATGTATCATCGACTCTAAAAATTAATATAATCTAGAGACTGTGAAAGTTTATCCTTTATCCTATAAGAGATGCCAAATTTTATTAAAATTGGCGTTTTACTTCTACAAAGTGATCTACTAAACTATATGATAAACTAGATGTTCCGGCGGTTTCACCCGCGTTTATCGTTACTGCGCCGCCCCCGTGGGTCATAGCGTGATGTTATATAGCCTTCCTCGATAAATAGGCTATCCAACATTAATAGAATTTTCAAATCGAACCAGTAGTTTTTGAGATTAGCGCGTACAAACAAACAAACTCTTCAGCTTTATAATATTAGTATAGATTGACTGTAAAAAAAATACATTAATTAGTTTTTAAAACTATTCTGAAAATCTATCAATTCACAGCTTTAATATTTAATCGGTAACGACGTAACGTGATTTCCAAAAGTGCAAACGAAATTGTATTGTTGTATTTTGTATTTGGATACATTTATAGATCTGTATTAATCAAGGAGCTTAACTCATTTGAAGTATATTAAGCCTAAAATGCCAAGAGTTTAAAAGCATTGTTAAGCATTTTTATATACTCAGATTTTCGAGTTATGAAGTTATCGGAAACGCGTTCCAAAATTATTTAAATTTTATAAGGTCAATACTTAGCCACGGTCGAATGATCAATATAACAGCTGTGTTACTAATATAATATGTCTATTGCTTCTGATATACTTATTCTTATATCAAAATTGAATACGTAATCTGCTTTATAAGCGTATCCAGTGCCTTTAATAAGTTAGAGCGTTCTTTTAATTTCTACATCATCTATTGTTGTGACATCGATGTACCAGATGGGGTTGTATTTAGACCAAGTATTTATTTAGTTAATTTTAGTGACTGTAGTAGCGGAGACAACAAGCTTAAGCTCACGTCCACTGGGCAATAATGTTGGTACATGATGCACCAAGGCGTGTACTCACTTTAGCACAAGAACATCGTTGTTTTAATAGGAATCGCCTTTTATTGCATTCAGTTTTTTTATATCCATTGGTCTTGTACCTAAGTCATAGTTTATTCTATATGCAGTACATTTCTTGGCGGATTGGTTTGATTTGCATGACGGCAGAAAAGTAACGTGTTTGTAATATTCTTAGTCCCTTTACCTGCGTACTACCGATGACAGCAATAAACATGTTACAAAGACATTACATTTATGTGGCCATAGTGAATTTTCATTTTAATTTTTTTATCTCAGCGTGCCGTAATAAATTGTTGATAAGTTCACGACATTTATGTTTTAAAGTGTGTACACACGATGGTTTCAATTTAAGGCAACATGTTTCTCAACATATGTTTCTTAGTTGGTACGAAGCTTTGTAGTTAATAAATGACATGGAGCTTTAAAATCTTAGGAGTCGTGTCTTCGCGTTTGTGTGTAAGATTACGAAACCGTATAAATTATAATTGTATACTTTTCTATCGACAGTCAAACTAGAGATGGAATGAGGTTTTAATCTAAGAAGTATTTATATTTCCAAATGAAATAGGAATTTAATTCAAAATTAAAACGGCCCCTGTTCACTTGCATCAGTATGTTAGATAATGTTTAAATTGTAAACAAACTGTACTTAAGAAGGCTACAAAATGAAATATGCTATAGGATTAAATCCAAAACTATATAATAGTGCAAATATTACGATTATAAATTGTATCGAGCTATCTACGTAACAAGTTGTGAATGTATGAAAAGCTTACTGTCAACGCTTTTTATATTGAATATCGTACAAAGTACCTTAATATTATTGTATACAATGTACAATCTACTGTGTGATATATTACGATACTTAAATTATTCGGACTAAAGTACTTAGAACTTGGCGGGTGCGGTGCCGAACACGCCACTTCAATATCGACACAGTTCCCTCGTGTTACTTCGTTATATTTATAATAATATTTAAAATGTAAGTATTAGTTCTAACACTAATGCTTTGCAATATGTACTGATTATAATGTTAATAAAACAATTAAAATGTTTTGTTATTAAAGGTGTTATACACGAATCATAGTATTATTATATTGTTCGTCCAAATGTTATATTCCAGGGGCCTGAGTGGCGCGGGCGCTGCTAACTTATAAATTAGCCCAAGGGTTTGTCTTTCCTGGTAGTATTTATCAGATTAAAGAAATTAAATATTATTTAATACGAATCTACACGACTTTTATTTCAACACTTTTAAATTTTCCCAGGATTTTATTTATTTCTGTAATTAACAACAAACTCGTAATTGAAATAAAAGACACTATGTATATTTATTAGTTTTATTAAATATTAGTACAGTATATTACGATGCGGCTTATTACTGTTATTAATTTTGCTACTTATCGCTAGATGGCGTTTTAACTTAATCAGGTTAAAATAGATCGGCTTAAAATAAGGTGCCTCAGAATCACAATGGCTGCATACGTGATAACATGCGAGCATGAGATCAAGTTACGCTCCGCTTAATAGATAGATACATAACAACATATATGTAGAGTATTTTACTATCCAGTAAGCATTACAGTAAGCAGCATTGAAATTGTTAATTTTGCTACTCGACACTAGATGGCATTTTCAAACAACAATAAGGTTGAAGTCTAACAGTTTATATATAAAACGTTCCCTTAATCGTTTACATTAAAATAATTCTTACAAAAGACGAAGATGTAATTAATGTAACTAATCTAATTAAGATTTAATATATTGCATAATTTTCAATACTATTTATACTTTATACATAGGCTATTTTGTAGTATTAGTCTTATTTTGTACACAATCACTAATTTTACATACATACACTTATAACAAACTACACGAAAAGCTACACATTAAGGTCTATATAAAACCTAATATAGCACGATGTTGCCTACTTGTATGTATATGTCGAATATCATCTACATATTACTAGTGCGAGTAAGACAGAGATTGATCAATCATTGATTACAGTAAACGATACTAAAAATACCATTGACTTAAACATTATCGCTCTTCTTTGACTTCCTTCTTTTCGACGTTTCATCTTCGCTTGATGAAGACGACTCTTCAGTAGGACTACTGAAGTAATTCGATGGGTACTTAGGGATACCAGATGGTCGCCGCGTCAAACTCGCTCGTTTGATAGCATCGGCTACGAGTCTATCAGCTATATTTGTCAGATCAGTAGGACTAGCAGGCAGAGGTACAGCAGGCAATGGTCTTACTTGAGAATTAATGGATTCCTGTATCACTACTTCACCTGACATAGGTGTGACTGCCATGAAACCTGAAATGTAAAATAATATTACGTATTCAATAGTTATCAAAGTCTAACGAAAACATAAAGATCATTCTTATAGAATATCAAAGAAATCTTGTAATGCGTGTGATAATGATATGAGAATGCACCGTTGGGTCTTCTGGCATAAGGTTGTGCTTAAATTTGGGATCAATTACGTGGCCTCATTCCAGGGTTGGCAAAAGTAGTTAAGCTTTTATTTTTTTATATCTCCGTAAAAGTATAAAGTCTGAAAATGTGCCAGGCAAAAGGGCTCGCTCCCTATTACGTTGGATCTAATACCATAGAGGACAATATGTATGTAGGCTTATTAACCTTAGTTTACCCCTTGAGAATGTATAGTGTAAGTGTATATGTATGTATATAATTTGACTATATTTGTTTTCAATATAGATCTTGGTATTGGCTACAACCAAATACAGTTGCAATTTTTGGTGCCTAATTTTCATATCATACTATTATTTATTTAACATGTTATAAATGAAACTAATCTTTGATAAGAGTGCTCGTGATAATTAAAACTGTTACTTATCTAGGATAGAATTAAAAAGTAGAGATGATCGCCTGATTATGCATCATGTTTACATAGATGATGTGATAACGTCTTATAAGCCTATAGTACATTTTTAAGAGTACTGCGTTGCTTATAAACCCTTTTTCTATATTAAGATTTTGGTCGATACAATTTTGTCCGACCCATAAATGGAACTTAGGATCTCACGATTGAACCAAAAATAAACATAGCCTGCCACAAATCCAATCTCTATTAAAATATGCCTCTATAAATTAATACTGCACTATATAGATTGCAGCATTATATGTTAAAAGAAGCCATTTAATTAAAATGGATAAGGTGTCAGGGACAGGCGACTGGCGCATTTACTCATACGGCGCCAAAACATTGATAAAGCTGATATAATTATTTTTGCACGTTGGGGACTTGACATGTAAGCGACCAAACACTTTAAGTCGTTTAAAGGAATTATACGTATTACACAATGCGTTCATTTCCCGCGTTACAGATAATCTCAATCAAAAACTCAGGAGACTTTATATATCACACAATGTTTTTCCATGTAGGGATCGAACCTACAGCAGTCGCCACACTGAGAAGGACGAGGCTGGCACTTTTAAGTGTGTGTTCAAGTAAATATATGAAAACAGAAATTTATACTTTAATGGTTTTATCACAAAATGGTATTTAACTAAACATCGTTTAAAGCTGTATGTCTCTATTCAACCTTATAGTAAAAAAATGAAAGAGCATTAAATTTCGACAGTGTTTAGCTTTAGTTATCATCTCGTAGTAACAAAGCAAATTTCTGTCCTCAAGATAGCATTTAGTGTGTTGTTTATATCTGAGGTAAAAACAAACCTTAGCCGCCACTTGACCAATATTTCACGTCTGTTGTAGATGAAGTATACTGAGATATTAGAAGGCTCTGGATTAGAGAGGATTTAGACGTCACACGCTGACATCACAACACAATTTTCACGTAAACACAGATAAGCATCATCACGAGACAATCTTTACACCTTGTAAATCATTAGTGATTACTTTTCTAACACTCTAGGCTCAAATAACAATTGACGCATATTTAAACTACTTTTCCCATCTAATGACTATTATTGCTAACTAAAGAACCTGTTCTTGGATTTAATTTTAAAAAAGAAGAAAATATTAAATGGCTTTCTATTTTCAATAATTCTCAAAATCATGAGTAATTGGATTTTATCAACGACGTATCAACATGTCAGATATACTCGTCATGTCAGGCATGTACACCGCGTCAACTTGCATAGTGTTAGAGTTTCTAAGGTACCATAAATCAAACACAAATAAACGTCACAACATAAATAATTATTCAATCAATATTTACATAGAACAACAGAATACACCTTAAACGTGACAACATGCGTATAGATTGTTAATATTAAATATTGAACAACATTTTTACAAAACGTACTTATTCACTACTATCGCCTTATTCCTAGTTTCCAAAAACCAATAGTTTAAATTACGAACAGTGCCTAAATCAAATCAAGTAACTAACTAATGGCTACTGATGCAAGGATAACCATTAACATCCGCAAGCATTTTGCATTTAATCGTAAGTAAGAAATGACAGTTCATAATAATATTAATGTCACTAATCCTCGATTTCTGAAAGGCAGAGCAACACAAATATTTGTTAACAGGCGGTCAAACACATCTACTGTGATTGGCTATATGATTTAGAAAGAACCAATCAAATTAGATCTCTTTTTTTGATTTCGATGAGGGTTTGATTTCGACACATCGTTCTTAAGACTTTCAGAAACTAGGTGTGATTCAGTATCAAATTCTTAGAAAAAGTAGTATGTTTTACAGAAATTAAATATTATTGACTTACATCTTTTACTATTCATAATAAAATTAAAGGTTTTTGCAACATAGAAATAAGGCCTAAAACGATCACATCGTAGGTCCTGCAGCACTGAATTACATTCAAAACTTATAACTAATACAGATAATTAAATCACTGTTAACATAGCACAATATTTTTACAATTGGAATGTATTAAATTGACAACAGCACAACCTGCGACACTATTGCTATGTTTATTATCGCTACATTCATTAAATTGTGTATAAGCTACGAGCTGACTAGTGGCACTGGGATATGAATTCAGAATACAAAATTACTTATTTATTTACCAGATCTTTGTTTGCATGAGACCAGATCATATATTGTACTAGATAATGTCTTAAATAATAATACCCAATATGATTTATGCTGATTCCGTACATAAAAATTAATTATTCTAGATTTGAATGTTTTCAAATTAAATATAATAACGCTGTCGAAGCGTTACAATTTTCTTAAAGCAATAACAATTTTAATATAATTTCGTATATAATCGAATTCGACGGTGGTCGCATATTCAAAACTAGTAATTTTCGTGTTAACGAGTTTATGACACATCAACAACATAAAAACTTCTAAAATCTAAAATATTAGCACTTTCAAGTCCGAGTACATGTATAACAACATTTCTTTGCTATAACTATATTATATCTTATTTTACAGTGTGACTGTAAAGTCGCCATCCTTTTGCTCAGCCTTTGGCTCCTGTTGTTCATGACCATGCTGTTGCACCTTCAGCATCAGGTGTTGTTCCCCGCTCTCTGTGTCACATACACAAACACACGCACAATTACATATACATACATTTAAACATACTGTGCAACTAACCTACTAGTGCGTACATTGAGCTTGTATAATTATTTATATTTGTTTTAAGCTCAAGAAATATAACTAGATATATAGAGAGACTATTTTTGGTATGCATTTGACACATATTAATGCGCTGTTATTTTTACAAAGATAACATAATCTAAAGAATATTGTAGTAAATAATTGTACAAACGAATTTTCTTGGCTGACTAAGCAGTCAAGTGCCGCGTAATTCAAGGTGTACCTATCGGAAACGTGCGGCTTGTTAATAAACATGTCAATATTTTCCTAAATGCTTTAACTTAACCTAGTTAAAAATAGTAGTAAAATGTACGACACAAGGTAAAATTATTTTAAGGTCAGTCATGAATGTGTTTATTGATAAGAGAAGCAAACATAGACATCTACATCTTATCAATCTTTGTACATCAAGCAGGCTTACCTTAGGTTATTAAATGAAATTTTACTCATTAATGAGAGGAAAAACCGTTTTGTTATGCATAAGAAATAGTGTTATGGTTATTAAGAAGACTGAGTCATCTATAAACATATTTCTTAGTTGAAGAAGATCATAATATAAAAGCATAGAAAATGAAATATGATCAAATTCAGATAAGATGCCTTTCATACAATCAATATTGAAATATGTTTCAAATCGCATAATAAGTATACAGTGAACTAATAGTTGTAAATATAAACATTGTCTATCTTATTTGTAAAGAAGCATAGATCTAATGAACTTATGTATTTTATTTGTGGTTATTCCTAGATCAGTGAGCCATAAATCAACAGTTATAAGGAATTTCCCTAGGGTATTTACATACATATGTAAACATACTGATGACAAATAATGGACGGTAGATCTTAAGAGTCGACGACAGAACAGGCAAATAATAAATGGTTTAACACCTGGTTCACAGAAATGTTAAATGTAATACAACAAAGCAAACACCTAACTAATACAAAACTTGAAAATGAAACATTTTAAAATGAGAATGTCGGTTGCCGCCGTAAACTTTATGACAATTCAATTCAAATCATAATGGTCCAAATGACAGACGACTGTTAAGCCGATCGTTGTCTTAAACCATCGACAAAACAAATGTATCCTGTATGTAAAAAGGGGAAAACAAATTGGCAAAATGGTACATCCTGTCGAGATTTGATAATAGTTCCGACGGGTAACGATCGTGATGGTATAGGGTCTGGTGAACTTGAAGGAGAACTACTTAAGGTTCGCCATAAATAAACAGTTAATAGAGGTGGGAAGATTTTGAAATGGCTAAGTGATAAAGTATGGTCATATTACCAGTTATACAGAGTATACGGTTGTTAAGTATAAAAGCCAAACCAAAACGGATGGATTGAATATCAAACAATGCACAAAAAAGATACGTTACTAGCGCACGCAAAATGAAAACTAAGAACGTCCTAATTGTGACGCTTTTTAAGGGTACAAAAATCTCTAAAATATAATTTGAATTGCACTTATTCGAATATCAGCTATTTCTTCAATGCCAGCTCTTATCATATCTACTGCACAACTTAATAGTTCAACATTTCAAGATTATGGATCAAATGATGAAAGCAAATATGCCAGTAAATTTACAAATAGTATTGAATGATAGTAAAAAGTATTTTATGAACAATTATATTTGCCTTGAGTACGACGGCGCAAATATAATAATCTTTTCCGACTTGACATACACATGCTACATACGTGACACATCCTCTGAACATAAGTATGAATATATGCTTTCAACCTTTTCATTATGCGATCATTATTTTTTATCGATGACGTCAAAATGCAAACTAAGGGGGTTATGGTACATACTTAGAAGTTTATTAGCGTTACGTGTAAACACACAATTGTTAAACATACTTCTGTAATTTAAGTAAATGATACAAAGAATCGTTCACACGTACAACGCTAATGGTCACCTGTGATCTTATTTGCTGTTGCTAATTAAAAATAACTATGTGTTATTTATAACAATGTTTTAGATTGTCATGCATATTTTGTATGTATCCTTAGAATATTATTGAACGAGTTGGTGCTTTGGGAATGGACTGAAAATTGAACCAATAGACTTGCTTTAGAGAGCATGAAAGAGAGCAATCTGCAATCGAAATTTTGCTGATTTAAATACCGTCAATCAAAATATTATATAGACATGAACTTCTTTAGTTAGCCGAATTGAAACTGCGGTATTCAAATGTAAATAACTTTAAAGCTAACGCCAACGAAATTCTTCTGATAGATCTATATGAAATAGTTGTTTAAATGTAAACAGGAATTGTTATTTAGAAGGACTCGTCGACTGATCGTTGTGGTGTCATTAAAGTTGATTTAAGCTCGATAGCTAATTATGGCACTACCTTATATACAGACAAAGCAATTGATGGAAAGAAAAATGTATGCAGCGAGCCCAAATAAGAATTGCATGTTTTGTCTCCTGCACGGTATATGTAATGGTATACCTATTTAAAAAGTTTCCTAAGCATGTGTACGTTATGCAGATAGTATATTAATATATAACCATTGTGTATAAGTATGTGACACGCTTCACAAGAGATCACGAGCATAATGCTCTAACGAGTTATGAATAACTTTATCATAAAATATGTATCACTGTTTATGGATATATAGATATTGTACTTTGTAGACAATAATACATGGCTAGATCACAGTTCAGACACGTATGCATTGCTTTATCTAAAAGTACTCAATAGAGAAAATATGAAGTACAAATATAAAATGATGTAGATCCTTTTGTAAGATATTGAAACGGTTTAACATATATGTATAATATTATTATGATTTCTGTAACAAAGAATATATTATTCGGGTTCATATATTGCAAGTTAAACAATGAAAGAATATTTAACATTTATATTTAGGTACTAATGACTCTTACTAAACGTTTTATTTTGACCTGCACAATAAAAAGTCGTGAGTCATATTAGATTGAACTATCATGTAATACGTATTGGTTAATGATGTTGATTTAAAACATGCGATATTAATTACTAAGAATTAAAAAAAAGTATTTATAAGATCTATCACCAAATGCGTTAGTAGAAATAAACAATCCATTCTTATAAATAATTGTCTTATAATAACATATGAAAGTAAATGTACTGGAAGATTACCATTATGTATAAAGAGCCTTGTGCCAATATATAGGCTTAAAACTAGATAGAGAGAAGACAGCAGCAATAAATCCTTTTAATAATAAACTTTGTCACGTGGAGGAGCAAATAAGAGCTTCGTATGTTGACCCTTGATAAATAATATTGCAAATGATATCTCATACAATACTTGACGTGTTCAACATAAACATTATAGTACAAGGAACTTGTATAAATATGTATCTCTCTTGTACAATACTTAGAAATAAATCATTTTATGACTTTGACAATAATGTCGCTAAACTAATAGGAAATTTAATATAATCAATGGCACTGTTGAATAGTAATATTTTATATCTAATAAAGCCAAAATATACTAACAATATTCTTATGAATATAATTGTATAAATATTCTAAAGCCTAGTTGTCTTTTATACATTTGCATTTCATGTCACAGTAATACATAGAAGCGTACATCAATTGACATTTGGCACATACACCCAACCACCGGGACCAGACCTGAAGCCATATTTAAGTCGTAAAAAGAACTCACCGATCGATCTACGATCACCCTGACTGCCGTAGAACTCGTCCAGCTCCTTGGCGGAACACAGTGGAGTGTCAACTTGCGATGTCTCTTCGAACTTGGAGTAGTCCACCTCGTACCCTTGCCGCTCACGATTGTACATCACCAGCGGGACAAACCTGTGTCCCCACATTATTTCACTAGTCGTATAACTCGAACGAGCCTGCGTCGTCTGTCCTGTAGATTCTATCGTTCCCTCCAAAATCACCACAATTTCGAACCTCTCCTGTAGTACGTCCGCAGCGGAAACACCATAGAACGGACTGTCGGCGTTTATTTTATGTACCATCGTTATCGGCCAAATAAAGAATAGATTGCTGTCACATCCATCCGCGTTTAACTCTAATTCCGTCTGGTAATGGGATAACACCTCGCCTTCCTTAGTAGTTCTTGATCGTATCAGCTGAGCTCTCACGCTAGCTCCTATAATATGTGATTTCCTCAAGTCGCCTACTCTGAACATCAAACATAGCTCGCCGTCTCTCTGGCACACGACGCAGTACTTAGAGAATAAAAGTGTTTGCGTCCTGTGTTTAGGTCGTGTCATCTTAGCGAAAACTATGCCCACCATGAAGGCTTGAATCATCACACCAACAATACTCTGAAGACACATGATAAATATAGCTTCTGGGCATTCTTCAGTTGTTGTACGTGAACCGTAACCAATTGTGTGTTGGGTTTCAATACTGAACAGGAAGCACGAAGTGAAGTCGAAAATATTAAAGACACACGGTTTCCAGTTGGAAGTTTCCTGCATGGGAGGAAGATGGTCGGTCTCTAAGTCGCCGTGTGTGAATGCAATTAGCCACCATATCAATGCGAATCCCAACCAAGACAAAATAAAGGAGAGTGTGAATACTAGAAGTGTCCATCGCCATTGTGCGTCCACGAGAGTCGTGAACATGTCCTGCAGGAATCTCAACCGCCGCTGAGAGATCCGAGACTTGAGAATGTTGCACTCTCCATTTTTGAGAATCGCTCGTCGTCTTGTCCTCCTCGTTCCGCCATGTCTGTGAGATCTGCTCCTAAAAACAAACACGCAAATATAAATACGTTTGTTTGTATCCGAGTGCAATAATGCTAGTTATGTATCTATCCGGTACGGTCCTGGAAGTGTAAATGTCTAGTTCACGCTTGCATCAGCGCGCGGAGCGACGCCTGCGACCTTCATCAATGTTAATATGGTTAATATGCTAGCTCTATTATATAGAATAGGCTTTCTAATTTACATAAATCGTTTCACATAATCACGACATTAAACAAAAAGGAGGACATTGAATAGCGTATGAACGGACAAAAGCAGACACAGTACGGATTGGTAGTTGTCGGAGACGGCACGGGGTGTCTTGATTCGACGAACCTCTTGCTGCCAGTGGGGTAGTAGATGCCGGGAGAAAGGTTGCCATTCCCGCCGACTGGCTTGACTTTAAGCCACTCGTCAGGCAGCAGTTGGGTCTCCTCGCGGCAGGTGGGCGACTCCGGGTCGTGATGCATGGTGACTGGTGCGGCGTCGTGCGCTCGACTCACTCGCAGCGGACCGTCTGCGCCACCATCCCTCAGTGGGCAGCCTCCTGAAGCATCGCGCGCGATAATGTCTCGGTCACGACTGACTCTCTCGTGCTCGCCCGGTACAACGGCGCGCTAAACGTTGTATAATTGTATCGCGAGATTCTATATCGGAAATTATCAGTTCGCTACGGAAAACAAATTTTATTTAGTGCCTGCGTTGACGTTATCTAAACTACAGGATGATATTGTGATGTGAGAGGTATGTTCCGCGAGCGATAGCCCTGAATAAATATGATTTTCAAGATCTTAATCACCCGAAACGCGTTACTTTAGCAATTACTTTTGGTGTATACTACTAAATTATCTCTCGGTCATCTTTTATATAGTGTAATACTTTATGATATAAGATTACGAGATTATGATATAGAGTAATGAAATCCAAACAAACCACAAGCCACTGACGATTGTCATTAGCGCTGGTACCGATGTGGGATGCGCAGGCGACGAGACAAGTTAATGTTAAACATTAATATTTATTTATGTGCATTTGTTCGTCGTTACTAGTGCATACTTTACTTAGTAGCCACGTAAGTTAATATTTTGTTTAAATATTTTGTAGTATTCCTATTCTTGTAAAGGGTAAAGAACAATAGTAATAAGTAGTTTTGTAAACTGAAAATAATAATCGTTCCTCCTAAATTTATTAAACCGAGTATCTAAAACATATATTTTCATAAATATAGCTATACTTATTGATACATGGTTTGTGATCATTTAATATACATAACAACAATTTGTATGTTGAAGTGATGATAGTTTTGATTTCAAACAACGATGGTAGTTTATTGATTTCATTCCTTACCCGCCACGACGTCCCAACTTGTCTTAGCTACTAAAGTTTAATTATTTACTTAACAAAACAATGCATTAGTGCCGTCTTATCGACTATCCGCTTCAATAATGTGACGTATGTTTTTATTTTTGTCTGTAGCTTCCTATCATAGTAATGTGTGTTTACAAGTAAACTACTAGTTATGATTAATAAAAATATTATTGACACCTTATCACATCCTTTCTATACATTTATCGAGATTTATTATATGCGAGGTGAATACCCTAAACTGCTGTGTGCAAATAACTCTGAATAATTAATGCATTCAGAGTTCTGAAGGAAATGCTGTTAGAAAACACTAAGACCCGTGCTAATGATGAAGCAGCTACTTTTAAAAGAGCATCTAAACCTACTCAATTTAGGGGTAGCGCTGATCATATTGTAGACATCTGCTGTGTAAATAATGATAAGTCGCTTTTCATTGAGCCTTGAGCTAAACAAGCTTCGAGACGAAATGTAAATTTCTATACAGAAATTCACCTATATCCATACATGGATAAAGCTTAGACGAGTACGCTTTCTCTAAAACTTTATTATGATGAGACTTAAAAAATTAAAACCACCAAATATTTTAATATCCGTTATTAATCTTATAGCATATTTGTAGCTAGTGTAATCATTATATCTTATTTTTAAAGGTGCTTGGTAGCCTTGTTATTATGCTTTAGGTACTATATAAAATCCTGCGACAGTTTTCCTCTTATTATTCTACGAGTTTAGTCACTTCTTTATTTTTTGGAGAGAAGCCAGCCATTATTTTGAAATTGCCAAGCAAGTAGCGTCGTCGATTAACGATTTAAAGTTAATCAAATTGCTATTAAAAGTTCTAGATCAATGCACTACGCACTTGTCTACGCCACAGAAATTAACTATATACTTGTCTTTGTATAGATGTGTTTATTCTTATATGAACGAGAAATGAATGAATCAGGGTGTGTAAAAGTATATCTTAAGGCAATAACCATCCATTGCCTTAAGATATACTTTTACACACCCATAGCCATCCATCAGGCAAATATAGTTAAAAAGGATACATATTTATGATCGTGATGACAGAGACAACTTATAAAATGTTATAAATGAAAAATGATTTGTATACTACATCACTGCCTCAAAAAGAAAGCATTTCATAAATCCTTATTGTTATGTGTTCTCTATTCTACAATTTATAATAGTCTGGCTCAAAAGCTACAACAATGGTTAAATAAAATCTGATCACATGTCCCTCTTAAAATAGGCGGCAAACTCTTCCATCCCTTCCTATATAATAATATAGGAAGAGAAGGAAGAGCACCCATAATACAGATGAAAGTTAATCTTGTAAGAAAATCTTTCTTTATCTTTATATAAAAAAAAAACAACTACCGCAACAATTATTAACTATTCCTTTGTCACGGGGGACTTTACAGACATTAAAACAACGGACACAAAGAAGACTTGGAACAACTATTTGGGAATAACATAATTTTTTATCCCACAACACTCGGTGTGGCAGCAGTGGCCAGCACGACCACTAAAACCGCTACGCCATCCGTGCAATTAAAAAAATAATTATAAAGCGTTGCCAATGCTAATAAGTACAACAACAAACTCTTTTATTTACTTTAAGACTTGGAAAAGTAAATTAAGGAGAGAATAATAACAAAATAAATAATCTTTGCCATAAAATGCCGAACTTTAGACTTTGCAACTCGGAACAACTTAATTTAGCCGTAGAGTAGTTGGTTAGTTATATCTACTATATACATACTTAAGAGTGACATATTTAAATATGTTTCATTGATGGTAATAATTTCTATAAGACTGACGACGGCACTTGCAATTGTAAGGTCGCCGGTCGTAGGTTCGAATACCAACTACTGCACTACGGACGTAGAGCTTACCTGGAGAGTAACAAGAATACTCACCAATAGATGCCGAATAACCTGGGTACTGGTCACTAGACTAGTACCCAGATTATTCGGAATCTATTAAAATAAAAGTAAAAGTAAAACTTAGGCAGAAGATAAAAATATTCAACTTTATTTTCAAACTCTAATCGTCTTGTTTTAAAGCTCTTTAGTCTGTTTTTAGTAACCAATTTCTAGCAAATCCGAGAAAAGATAAACAATTCAGGCAAAATAAAAAGAAAATACAACTTTACAGTTAATTATAATTTATTTGATTATTCGTTGTTTGATTTTAAGATAATGACTAATTAGGAAATAGTGTATTGGTGAGGCATTATTATGTTTATGTTAAAACCCATTTTGTTGCTATTTTCAAAACGTAAAACAAATGAAAACCAATGCTTTAAATTACGCATAGTGGCCCGACGTTAGTATTACAAAAATACTTTTTAAGCTACGTAGTTAGTGATATTTTAAACGTGCTGTACATAAACGAAATAAGGCACCACGCCTCAGCCTTTTCATTAAATAGCTAATTTGACAGCGTGCGAATTGACGCGCTAATGCGAGTCTTTTACCAACACTAATTCCTTGTTCTCGATCATTTTCCGAACGAAGGTCACACTTACGTATCACTATTAAAATCTTGTTATATTGTGTAAAGCTTGTTATATATGTAATTGTATATTTTATTATCAAAATTCTAATTAAATTCGCGCATATCTTCAGTTAGATATTATTCAGAGGAAGACATAAGTGACTGTAATATTCATTACAGTCATTTTTTCAATCATTAATTTCCAATAAATCTATTGAACAATGTTTAATAGATTAAATTCAATATTGCGACAAGCGAATTTTGGGCTGAACCCTTAAATGAAACGCTTAGCGGCACTACCTACATAAATAATATAATTTACTTATGTACTTACATGTGTAAATGGCCCTTTTATTTGATATTATTAATTCACCGCATCGAATATGGTGAAATTCGCATTATGGTCTAATAGTGCAGTAGGTGCGTTTATTAATTATAGTGATTGTAAAGTTTTCGAATACTTATTACTTGTCTTTTTAGTAATAATCATATCGATTTGATCGTTATGTATCATAATCAAATGCCTATATTTTAGATGGATTTACCCTAAACTCCCTCATAATATAATATTGTCTTCTATTTACGCGAATATTATTAATTGAAATTAAACTGCTATATACGGATTTTATCGCGTTGTTTATTTGACACTTTATTACAAAATTTTGACAATTGTTACACTACTACTACTATTAAACTTTACTAATTTTTAAGTTCGCGGGGAGACCTAAAATAAATAATTAACTCGCGTAAACTGAAGAGTTCAGAATATGACGGGGTCTGCCTCGCCCTACTCATCACAGGAACACAACACACAGTAATTGACTTGTCATCTACCTTCCAGGCGATTTATAGCGAAAAGTTCTGTCTCAGTGGCGCAGTAGTAATAAAAGCGATTACCTTGCATGAGGTCTCCGATTCGATTTAAGCCGGGTCAGGAAATAACGAAACGTTCCTGTCAAAACAAATTCTGGGCCACATCTGTGCCCGATAGACGGTAATCAGCTAGTGCAATGTTTTCAATATTACGTGGATCCTAAAAACCATAGCAAACTACAGAAATGTGGGTGTAATCCACCTCTACCTACTACTTCAGGTATACAGACTAGAAACTATTCAGGTATGAAAAATAAATGAAATATGGAGCATATTTTAATTCACTCTCAGGCTCATAACAATTATTTATTGGTGGATATTTTTTGTTTAGGATCGAAATAGCAATGCTCTTCTCAAAGTAAGGGCAAGATAAATCCTTTAACCACTGCATCATTGATTATTACAATAAATGCACAATCTGGTAAAATGCAGTTTGTACAAGTAATCCCCAGACAGTCTAAGTAAACATTTCTCAGTAATATACCTTTTTACGTATTTGGTGTGTAGGTAAGTAGTAAACAGTTAATGCCGTCAATAAATGTTATACTTTTATCTAAACAGATTAAAAAATGTTTACTTAAAACACTACAATTTAAGTTTTATCCATTAATATACTTTATGTTTATGATATGACGTAGCAACTAGGCTGTGTAAGTCAAACGGGCACGGTTACGGTTACGCCTACATTTCATCAGATAAAAAGAGGCTGGTAATAATCTTTGAACCTATTACTGTATACCGTATAAAGACGTGCGATGCCGCTACGTAAATATGACATTCGATTATTCGAAACTTGTACGATCATTCATCAGAATATTGAGCAAATCGTCTTCATTGATTGCGATTCGCATCTTAATAATGGGCATAGTTCACTACTCCGTTCTGCTAGGCGCAAGCCACGCTGAAGAGACGTAGGGCGAAGGCGCGGCGAAGGCGCGTCCCAGTCGCGACTTTTCAAACTATATAAAAAAGGCAAGACGCGGGCACGGCTACTACTAATTACGTATTGAACGCATCATTTTATTGCAGTGAAAGCAACGTCCTGGACGTGCTATTGAAGGCTGACGCCAACATTTGAATTTCTGACAGAACGTGTCTTCCTCGAAGGACGAAGATACGCTAGGATTCCAAGTTGGAGGTAGTTTATTATAAAGCATGCTTTCCGCGCCCTATCCGCATCTCGCCTACGTCTGTGTTCCGCCCACGTCCCGTCTGGACCTAGTCGCCTCCTCGAGGCAATAGGATAAAGACGACGAAGTGTCACGTCCGCGCCTCGTCCTCTCTTTGTTTTTTGCATTTCGAGAGTGCCGCACATTTTATATGAAAGTATTTAAAATACTCCCATTCCGAAATGCGCTCCGTCTTCGCCTCATGTCCTCTCTGCCTGCCTTACTGAGAATTTCCAAACTAAAAGTCGAATATGCTTTGCTCATTAACTTGGCTTTGGATTCCCCTGATGAACCTAAAAAGTTGTACTTAAGAATGTTGGACTACCGTTTGGCTGAGACATATGCTAAGACGGTATTCCTATCGATTATATTTATTATATTAAGCGACTACATTCAAAGCACTTACCCTTCTTATACTGAGAAGAAACCCGTGCCCAGTAGTGGGACAGTTTAAAACAGGGCTGATATTATTATTATTTATTATTATATTCAAAGCAAAACTTAATTGGTTTAAATATTTTAAGTTCAAACCTAAGCTGAACAGCTTAGCAAACAACGGTCAGTATATATATTAATACATCGACGGTTGTTGTCCGTATAGAATAACTTAATAATATACAGTTTTAAAACAAATAAAACGAAATGTGTAAATATAATGTCACGCCTATATTTTTGTAAAAAGATTACGGAGGTGTGTCTAACAATATAATATTTGCTTATGTAATATTTGCCATCCATTTCTTGAAATCTTAAAGTATTGTGCTGAATATTTCTATCAAATATTATTCAGTAATAGCACGTTATCTGACAATAAACTGCAATAACAAGAATGCTGAAATGGAATCAGCGACTTATGAACGGTCATAATGCTTACATACTCGTTTCTGATGCAGGTATACATATATTTTCTAATAAATACATATATAATAAACATTTTAGGTTCTTGAGGAATAAGACCAGTTCTAACTTTTTATGGTTTATATGCTTTAAATTCAGTCTATAAGAAGTACGGTTTAACTAGAGCTGTGGCAGATCCCAGTCGCGACGTCACAAACCCACTATCACGAATTATCATTATCTCAACATTAATCTGCACACCATCAGAGAGTTGTTTACGTACATCGTGATTTTCAGCAGGACCAATTCACACCACGCCTTCGTGTAAACAAACTACGACACGACATATTATTGTGTTGTAAACATGCGACAATTTAGTCGTGATATCAAAATAAGCACCTGCTCTAGGTGACATTTGATTTGATCCGTAAGCTACGTCCCTATTTATCATTGTCGTGCTGCTAGGGGACCGCTCCTCCGACAATTATCGCCTTGTTAAAAGTATTTTAGATATTTTACTGGTATGACTGTGAGATTATTTTTAATAAGCTTCAATCAACTACGTCTTCCTTTACGATACAAAAAAAGGCATTTAGTAGGCCAAATAGAAAGGAATCTTTCTGTAAAAACAGTTTAGAATTTTGTTTGGCATTGAAATTACCTCTTCCTTACAGAACATCAAAATCATAGGCCACAAAGTAACAATCACGAAAATCCATGTATAGTAAGTAGTAGGTTTGGTAGTTGACCTGAAATACATCAGTTACATTAAATTACACCGTAATCTAATATCCTTTTGTTTCCGCGTTGAGAGAGTACATAACGATAGAACTAAAACTATCAAGAATTGGTGAGCTTCAATTCTTTATCATTGTTTTAGTAGCAAAACGACCCTGTTTACAGGGCGGACAAGTAAAGCCTCACCTTTTTGCCGTTTGTATTAGCAACTATTTTTGTACAAAATTGGTTTTTTATAATTCTGGCGGTAAGATTATTTGGTATTCCAACAGACAAAAAAATTAGTAATCTGCCTTCAGATAGTTATCGGTCACCGTGACCCGTGCAGATGCGTAGCTATTACCCAGTTAGGGACAATCATATACTTGAAGCAAGTACTTCTGTTAAAGTGCAGTGCACTGTCCATGAGGCACTTGGCACGCGCTGATTTATTCAAGTGCATTTTAGCTTTAACTGCTCCTAGGGTGAGAAGATTGGATAATTGACTTTAAAGGAGAAACAAGAAGATAGCATATTCATACATTGACTAAATAAACATTTCATTATATCTAAACTGTCTTCTTAAGCTGATTATTAGTATAAAATAGACTCATACGTCCACTAGTGGATTGCTACTAGTTATTAATAATCTTACTAATAAATCTTCAAAAATGTTGATATTTATAAACATATTAAACCTTTTGAAGATGTTTGGAAGTTTGTCCGTTCATAATACGTCAACCGCTAAATGGATATAAATAAAATTTGGCACACAGATAGACCATAGCCTCGATCAATAGGTGGTATATCCCAATGGTTCCTACAAGATCGAAGTGGGCGATGCCTTGAGCAGTAACTAGGAATAAATAAGTTTAGAAGAAAGTGTCGCGGCTGCTCAGAGGATGCCTTGGAAATGATAGCCTGCCGAAACCGGGCACATTATCAGAATCCGTGCTGCAACTCAGAATTTCATAACATAAGAACCCAATAACGCGTTGCTCGTCGTTGATTTGGGATCTCTTGATCGCATGCAAACGTAAATGCAAAATGATGATATGGATTAACGAATTAAAAAGTCAGAATAAAAGATTCTCATAAATACTATTTTGTTTATGACTAATGCCTATTATACTCGATTTTAATTTATAACTGCTGTGTACGTTATTTTGACACTGCACATAATAGCGGTAAACTACAGCAATTGTTAGCAATACACTTTATTTCTAATACAATTTTAGTAGCTGATAACATTTTTATCTCCCCGATATAAAATATTAGTTTATCAGATAATTGATTCATTGAATTTGAGATAAGCATACAAAATACACGGAAATGAACGACACTTATTGGGTAAAGCGCTGCCTTTTATATGATATGCGCAAATTGTGTGGCTTTGACCTACAAATTACGTTATAAACAAGGAAAATCCATGGTTTCATCTGGGAATTTTTCTGGAAATGTCCTATTTATCAAATCAATAAGTTATTCAAAAATGGGCAGCATAAAATAACAAATAAAATGTGTTACCAAGTCTAAACTCTAATTATATGGGTTTCGCCTGTACTAGGTGAACTTGTGTTTCATGCGAATATACATAATAATAATAATATAATAATAATAATATTCTATCACATATAAAAGTATTGAATTAAAATTTATATAATTTTGTACTTATACTATCTATTATCCCGCGGTTTCACCTACGCTAGCATGGTTATAGCCCATGAAGAACTTTAATAATCCTAACTAATATTATAAATTCGAATGTGAGTTTGTTTGTTGGTAACGCCTTAACAATAGAAAATATAACACGTATTACTGTATATACACATCAACTGTAGGTATACCTTACATAAACAGAATAACGTAATGCGCATTAAAGCGAACTGTTACCTGAAAATAATACTTTCATGAGAAATAGTAAAAAGTGGAATCACTGCTTGAATCTAAAACATTCGAATAAGAATCTCTAGCATTAAGGATGAAGATAGAGATGACTTCTACAGAAGATCAAATGAGCGATTAGAAAGAAGTCAACGAAAGCTAGAAATTGGAAACATTTTTATTTTAGTATAAATAAATTTAAAAAATGTCCTCCTGACCGAATTTCGGTCATGGCGGCCAATCTTAACGGAGACTAGCCATCTGCGCAGGAGATATTATAGTGCACAAGTATGTGCGCAAACACAAGTGCACTCTTTGTTTCCTAACTCTCATGATCCGATGGGACGGATAATCCGACACGACCGGAGAGAGATCAGGCGCAGGACCAACGGCTTTACGTGCTTTCTGAGGCACGGGGGTGTCTAACACCGCCAACTTCCTAACTCCGGCCTCGTATTGAGATTTCTTAACAGAAAAACCCAATAACTTATTGTTGGCCCGACCCGAGCCCGAGACCTCTTGCACAGCAGTCGCTTCACTACTGCTGCGCCACGGAGGCAGTCATTTTAGTATAACGTAATAACCGAATATACAAGATTCGTATACTTATTTATTTCTTTATTATTATATTTTAATTAATTTATTAGTTAATTGACGTTTAAGAAGTGTTTATTGAAATAAAGATTTTTAACTTTGACTTTGACTTTGTCTTTGACTTTGCTTTGACTTTGACTTTGATTTTGACTTTGACCTTGCCTTTGACTATAACTCTGTGAAGCGGATAGAAAAAAGTTATAAATATTAATAATAGATAGTACGTAAAAAAGTAATAAGTTCATTACACTACATAAAAAATGTATTCAAATAAATCATAAGTATTTATAATTGTTTTATGCCCGACACTCCTATTTGCTCAAACTTATCATAGTAATCTGTCACTGTTAACTCAACGATATAATCTTATATGATACCCCTAGTTGTTATTTAATTTCATTTATATTTGTTCAGCTATCTAAAAACGTCATAATACTCGGATAAAATCATCGTGTAAGCGTAAGTAACTCTGGCTGCAAATATTTAATTTAACAGTATCGTATTTTATATTTATCTAAATACATATAAGTAAACACTTATTACCTATCAGCGACGATTAGTGAGGAGCGATTTGAGCTAAAATCTTTTAAAGTTGTTGAATATGAGAAGCGAGTTTTGAATCGAATACCAATCGAATTTCTGTAAATCGATTTTTACAGAAACTATTAACTAACTAAGAAATAAGTTTTAAGGAAAAGCTGCAGGGCTTTGCTGAAATAAGATAAATATGAAGCCAGGGCTCAATTTCAAGACTCTATAAATGCTATACGTAAGCAAAGCAAGTTCACGTGAGTCGCGAGCTTGCTTTAGCCAGCATAAACCAGCATAGTAAGTAGCTAATAACAACAATTGCTACGGCGATTATACATGAAGCTTGCATAAAAGCAAGAACGCCAACTTTTACCTATATTCTAAAGTGTCGATAAACAACCGGTCCACTTTAGAAAACCTTTGTATAACATTAACGAACTTGTACGAGTTAAGTTAAAAAGAACAAACAAGGCTTCCAACTGTCTAAGCTACGAAAATTTACTTTGCTCTGGTTATATAACAATAATAATAATAATAATTTATTGCATAAAATAGGTACACTGTTTGACACACATTCTTTGTTTTGTAATATTAATATGTACAATATAATGTCGCAACTAGCATCCATGCTAAGTTGTCATAGACAACTTGTAATAAGGATTCTAGTCCCAACCCCATTTGATTTAGCTTCTAGGTATTCAATTACACATGGTTAACAGAGTAATTACATTATTTGTATTCGCTAAATGTATATGCTCATACTTAATTTGTCTAATATAGACCACCTTACAGTAAACAAAATAACAAAGTATTTACATATGTATATAAAGAGACGCTCATCTTAAGACAAAAATAATTGAATCCAAAGAAAACATAATGAATTTATGTGTTAGTGGTTTATATTATTATGTAGTTCCAGTATTAATAGTTTCTCAGTTACTGGCAACTTCACCCCCGTGATAAAGATAACATTTTAGTTTTAATAAAGAACAATACTTCCCGCTAAGCTAAATAGTTCTACAAGTGGGTTCAGGTCGGTAGTGTAAGACGCGGTCCATTCCCATAGCGTCCTTCCTATCCCAAATGAACCGTGCCTTTTCACCCGGATACAAAGCTTATGCCACTCTCCGACCCTTTCATTATCTTTACGCAATAAATAATTTTATTCCGTTTCTCTGCAGCGCATAAAAAGGACAAACCCACTTCCACAGTTGTAATATCATAAGGGATAATTAATAAATATTTGTTGCTTAGCACATTTTATTAACACACGTCAGACTCAATGCCACCTACATTGTTCATAGATGCTATATTTTAAATTACTCTACACATCCACATTGATATTATTAAGAAACAGCCTTTTTTCTGCCTATTAACTCTTATATACAACAGTAGGTAGGTAAGTATTTACCTACTATTTTATTTTTATTGCTGTTATACTTAAGAAACTATAGATGTACATGTACATATGTATGTACATGTACATCAACGACTCGATGGCGTAGTGGTTAGTGTAACCGACTGCCACGCCTGAGGTCGCGGGTTCGATTCCCGCACAAGTCAAACATTTGTGTGCATGAACATGGATGTTTGTCTTGGTCTGGGTGTTTCTATGTACATATAATATGTATGTATTTAAAAAAAAAGTATATATGTATGTTTATCCATTGTCTAGTACCCATAGTACAAGCTCTGCTTAGTTTAAGCTAGATGGTGTTGTGTGTATGTGATAGAATATCTATAGTTTATACTTTATCATTTTGTATCTACTATGTAAATATCATAATACGAGATTTTAAGACCACGACGAAGATTAAAGCATATTTATTAGACGTCACCTAGAGTGTTTACTTTGCCACAATAGTGGCTTATGACAGTCAATTATATATTATATAATTCTATTTTTGGAAGCGACAGTAATATACGTAATAAAAGTCAACAAAATGTATATTACACATAAATTCTTATCTGTATAATCCCAAGAGGTGTTAACACACCTCTATCTACTCTTTAAAACATAGCTGTAATCTTTTCACGTAATTGAAGGCGTGCCTTAGCCCGTCTACCGGACATTTTGCAGATTTTGTACTGCTTCTTTTATATTGCAATATAAAAACCCAATACTTAAATATTTGCTTGACTCAGATATAACAATCGAGACCCAAGATCACAATATTAGCTAGGAACTACTAAAATTTGCCACCAAAGGCAAAAGTAAAGTGCTAGTCGGTCTAGATGAGTGATAGAAGTAGTGGACGACCATATCATTCATTTTACATATTTCTCATGAACTATTTACACTAAAGAACATTATTTAACTAAAATTATGAGGACGGTTGGACACGTATTCTGACAGGGTCACATTCCAAGAAATTAGTAGACGGACCTAAAAGTCATATTTCTATTAAAACAACTCCTGAAATAAGTGGCGTCTACGAAAACGTTGTGTCACTACAACCTGTGCAGACAAATTCTATTAATAATCTCCATTACGTCGCCCACGCAATATGACGGCCTATTTACATACCAGACCTCTACAAGGCAAAATAATGTAGATTAGGTATTTTTCGTAAACGTGTATAAAAATTATGAGGATTGTTCAACCAAGATGGCATACAGTTCGACTTATAGTAAGCGATTATCAAAGCCAATGGATGCTTATAAAATTAGAGTAAGATCCCTCGTGAGTTCTCTACCCTTAAAAAGTAATAGCGTGATAAGATATCATGGTGTGCTAAGACTGGGCTTCTAGAAAAAATGGACGGCAAAAGCCTGATCTAGAAAAATATATTCTTTATATTTTTTATTTTTTTTTATTTTGGAAACAAACAGATACTATTTCAAAATAATTAATGTTCAAATTAACTACACTTCATCCAAAGCAGTTTCCAATATAAATATACAGTAGCGCCAAAAAATATTTGAAGTTATAATCTAAAATAACAAATGCACAAGTAATTAGCGTAACAATAAAACAACAAAAAATTGTATTTTAAAAAGAAGTACAGTACTATTAACAGAGTTACAAAGTTATATTATTTAATTCAGTTTCACAAAGCAGGAACAAGACAGGCATGGATAGATTTCTTGAATTTTGATAAAGAAAAGTGGAACACGTCTATGGAATTGTCACTGCAGATATTAATAAGATTATTAAACGAGCGGTAGGATCTTATTATAAAGGAATTCGTCCTATAATTAGACTTAGCAAAGGACACAGAAAATAATAGCTTTTTTCTTGCGTTGATACGCGGACATCCAAAGCCAACTTTGCTTAAAAGATAAGATGAGTCTACTGGATTCCTTATAATTTTGAACAAAAATACTAGTTCACGTTCATTCCGTCGCGTCTCGAGAGATGGCAGAAATATATAGGACAGGAAGTGGGAGATCACGGCGAACATTATTTAATCACTTTGGAGTTATTTTGAACAAAGGCTTATTTAAGGGTACCCTAAACCGGCGAGTATGCATGAAGAATGTAATAAAAGTAAATGGAATAAGATAGATAAGCCAGGATCATAGAAAATGATAATCCATAATCTCTGCCTACTCCTACGGCAAACAGACGGGCGTCTGTGTATGTATGTTTAGAAAAGGTGTCGGTTTGCTGCCAGAGCAAATAAGGAAAAAGCTTGTCTTCCTCTGACAATGCAGAGCCTCCGTCAGAAGACTGGAAGATGCTCAACGCTAAACATAACAAGATGTTGCTCGGCTGCAAACATCTACAGGGTGCAATACTTCCCCAACTGCATTGATCAAAAACCTACTTTTAAGCAAAGATCTAATAAATCCTAGATACATAATGCCAAATGGGTAGGCAGACTACTGCCTACCCTTCGAAAAACATAGCTGGACAATTGTGGGTCTTTTTCTTCTTTTCTTCTTCTTCTTAATAACTTAATAGGGGATGAACCTATTGCCGTTTACCGAACATGGTTCCAAACTTCTGGCTATTATTGAGAACTTTTTGACAGTAAAACGCAATAACACTTTTCGCGACTGTAAATCGAACCTGACACCATGAAAGTAGGCGCATTACTACCACTGCACCATGGAGGCTGTTATTGTAGTCATTGTACTCTACCTCTGCTAAAGACATGAGGACAATAATGATAAGACGTGGTTATTATTTAAGGGTAGTAATTTTGATCAGCTAGACTCCTTTAAAAGAGATTGCTCCTTAGCAGCTTTGAATAGTAAGAGATTGAAGGAGACTGTAGAGGCCTTTTAACTGCAGTAGGACATAAAGAGTTTATAAATAAAAACTTTGTTAGTTACCAAATCCTTATTAGCCGTAAAGAATATACCTTATTCAAGAACCAGGTCATTCAAGTATTCTAGACTGGTGCTCATTCTGAAGAGAAATTCAGATTTTATCCTTGCTTTAAACACCGCTAGATAAATCGATTTACTCATACATAGTCAACACTGATAAGTTTTTAATATTATCTAATATACACAATACGTAGTAATAGCTTTCTATGGTAGCCATAGAAAAAGCTATTGAAAAAAGTTACCGAAAGCGACTTTGACATAGAGCTATTTCAACACCACTCAACAACGTGTTGTCAAGTCTTAATATAAAGATCACAAGTCCTACATCTATCAATTGCCGGCCTACTTATCTTGATTGAATAAATCATGTTATCACATTCACATTTGTTACACTATATTAGGTATCAAACTACAAACTCGTTGAAGTTAGTGTCGTGATGTAATCGCGAGGTCCTGGGTTCGACCCGGCTGGGTTTTCAGTGGGGAAAATCTAAAAATCCGTCCGTTACACGATACTAGGCTCGCCCTTTATTACGTTGACCCTAAAAATTTTATTGGTAGGATGTCTGTCTACATTTTCAGAAGCACTCAAGGTTGCATGTATATTTCTTTAATTTCTTTAAAATATAATATAGATTAAATTTATATTTTGTTTACTACAAAATATTGAATAATCTAACCCACCTAACCTAATCTACATATATTAAAACCTTTACTTATATTTACCTGATAAAAGTATTAAACCAAAAATTGTTTTAATTGCCTGATAGCAGTTGATTTGCGTAAGTCGTGACAAATTTCAAAAATCTCAATAAAATTGTAACACATTGAATCGCCAAACAGTAACAACCTTTAAAGAAGAACTTGCATATTTTCATGAAATTAAAAAGTTCATTGGATAATATTGTAAATAATACGCCTATACCTAAAATTCGTATTCATGGAAAGAGTTCTATATGTGATTAATCAAGATTATCTAGACGCGTATCAATGTTTGCGGATTTCAGCGGACTTAAAGAGATTACCCTATTCCAAAAGGCTTCTAGCGGTCTAACCGTTTATCTATCAGCCTTGGATACACATGACGGATTACAGGTTGACCAAAAATATACAGAAAGTGGAAACTTCTAGGAAAAGTATCTGTTAAAACATGATTCTACACAGTAAGTTGTTTTCTTTTTGATGGCGCATTTTTCTAGACTGATGCAACAACCTCTACAAATTGGATCAAGTTATTTTCCTTAAAATGAAGAAACAATTGAGTTCTTAAGAAAGACTGACTAAGAAAGTTTATAGGGCTAGTGTGAATGGAACAGTCGCAAGAGGAAGACCTAGGCGAACGTTTCTTGATCAGATCGGAGGCGTTCTGGATAAAGGCCAGGTTAAGAGCACCTTGAACCGACGGGCGTGTATGAGGAATGTGATGAAAGTGAATGAAGCCAGAGAAGTGTGTCAGGATCGTAGCAAATAGAAATCCGTAGTCTCTGCCTATCCCTCTGGGAAACAGGCGTGAATCTATGTATGTATGTAATTGAGTTCTTACACTTATCGTTTTCGTATTCAAATCCTAACTAATATTTTAAATGCGAATATGAATTTCTTTGTTTATTTATCGCCTTATCTATTCGACCGATTATAATGAAATTTCGCTTACAGGTCGTCACGGATACAAAAAAGGACATACACATTCTTCTTTTGTTCCATTTATTTATATTATATTTATTTCGGGGTTTTAGTCTAAACCAGACATATTAACCCCATCATACCTTTTAACAACAGTAAAATCATTTCACTATAAATGCTATTAAGTATAACAAAGTAACAAGCAAGTACATGATAATAAAAAGAAATAAAAAGTACAAATTAAGTACTGCTATCACATCACACATCTTTTTAGCAGCATCTGAAGACGGTACAGCCAATATAGATTGCAGTAACCCCATATCTAATCTCTTTAACTTGAAATCATTTAAAACTCGCTCTCGTTCAGTTCCATTTCGGACACAATCCATCAGCAAGTGTTGTACATCCTCAATTTGATTACAAATAGAAAAATTTGGTGAATCATTTTTTTTCACAAGATAATTTTCATACTTACATTCAACAATTTTTTTTAACATAATTTTCACAGACATACACATTCATTTAAAAAATAAGTAGTGTTCCCGAAGTATAGTAATTTATTGACATAATCTAGATTAATGCGAGGGAGGCTGCTTTCAATATCAAGTCTTCTTCTTCTTCTCTCTTAGCCTTTATTATTCCCAAGTCACTTGGGGTCGGCTTTTCTGGTCTAACCGGATATTACTGGATATCAGTTTTTACACGGAGCGGCTGCCACCTGACCTCCGCAACCCGAAGGCTAACGATACCCTAAGGCTAGACCAGTGTCAGGATATTAGAGGGTACTGACTTTCCCAGTAACGACTGCCATAGATGTTCATGGCAGCCGGGACCGACGGCTTAACGTGCTCTCCGAGGCACGAAGCAGGCGATAATTGTCAATCAATACGCACATAATTTCGAAAAGTCAGAGGTGCGCGACGTGGGTTCGAACCTGAGACCCTCTGCATTGCAGTCTGTTGGTCTCCCCACTGAGCTATCGCTGCTCACTACTCTTTCAATATCAAGTATTAGATAAAATATAGTACGACTATTGAGTTTCGTTATAAACTTTGCTCTTTATATTTATTTATTATTTGAAACGGGTAAGTTAAACAAAATAAATTTTAACGTTTTGAATATTTATATTCCAAAGTAATAGATATATTAAGAACAAAGCGTTTGTCTTTAAAGTTATGATCGGATAATAAATAATATTCAACCTAACATGGCGATTTACGGCTTAATTTTATATTTTATTTTATTTAGGTGTCTTTTCATCTACACAACGTTTGTGTTCCTCTGTTTTGTCCCGGAATAACGACACTAGAGCAAATACAAAATTAATATTTAATCTATATCTATCACTGTCTGTGTGCATGTCTCTATATTTGCTTATATTTATAATTATAGTGACTAACTTTTTAAACTTACAAAAGTCGCCCGATTACAGACATCCAGCAAACAAAATTATTGAAACTAATAAAATAAGAAATACATAAAGGCATGTCTAATATCCTTGTCATATTGTTTATAAACAAGTGAGAATCGGCAAAGTATTGGCGTAAATTTTAGAGTTCGAAAGAATGGTTCAAGTAAGTAATATGCAAAGGTCATGTGACCTTGAGGTCAGAGGTCAAAGGCCATAGTCATTTCGGGGGTATATCGACTATGCTGAGTCGAATGGCGTTGACCGCGAGTCTCTAGCTCTTACGGTTCTTGAGTTGAAAGTTGTATAACAGACAGACGGACGGACGAGCGGACGGACAAAGCTGTTGTATAAGAGATTTTTCTAACTCTAAAAGCTATTAAAGGATTATATATATTTAAGGAAACAGTGGCACACGAGTACACTATTTTGTCAACTTTACATTGGTATAATCAGTCCGACCTGTAGTTATTTATATCGCACATTGATATTTCATTCGCGCCTTACGCGACAGCGATGGGTCTATTAAAAACTGTTTTTTTTTAATATATAATAATAATATGTAATAATGCACTTATTTCCTTACAAATCCTTTTCTAAACACATGTTTGATATGTATTACCACGGTAATAACGTAATGCTTAGGCAATTTTTTTTTGGCCTCACCGTATACTAGGTAATTCTCTACTATTAGGCATTTTATTTTTACCAATGTTACTGTTATTACCACTACCAAGTATATGATATCGCTGGATTCGATTATAATAGGCGCAAAATATTTGCACATATCGTAAGTATAAGATGTCGTTCGTTTAATTTTAATCTAATATACAATAATTAATAATTAATTATATCACATACATATGTTCGATTTGAAACGCTTTATTGTTTCCTACAGTTTCTTTATCAGCCTGGTATATAACGGTGAGACTGTAGAGGAGAAAATCTCAACATCTGCCGATGATATGCACTTATCGACTGATACTAACATTTTCAAGATTAACAATCACACGTCATCTTAAATACCGACATTTGATCTCAGACGATTTATTTTACATCCTGATAAATGTTATTGCACGTGTGGCATAAAGACGTATTGGAGTATGTTCGAGTTTTACCTAATTTTGTTGGTTTTAGTCGTTATTTTCATGTTTGTAGAGCAAACCGCGATGCAGAGCTTACTTATCATAAGCGCCTGCCTACCCAATGTTTTCAAAAATCAACTAAACTAAACTAGTTTGGTAAAGCTCGAAACATTCATACACTGCTTTGTTTTCAGTATTAATTTTATTTAAATACTTTCCGTCATGATTATTCAGAATTTATAGACAGTCTAAGCGGTGAAGCCGGTCATTCTTACCGCAGACGGAACAAAGTAAGTAGTTCCTGTTTGTAGATGTTATTCTCAAGTAAAACTTTCTAAAATGGATCTGTATTAGACTTCAAGTTGTAACTATATATATAACGCTAAGAGCTAACCCCGTATAGGTTGGCCAACCTAAACAGAACAGGCTCGTTGTGGGGATACATTTCTAGATGTTCTGTAATAAACAGTGATGATAATAATACGTTATGGATTTAGATATAATGAAGCACTAAGTACTAGATATGTGTATCAGTAAACCATTAAATACCGCCATTAATCAGCAAATATCATGCAGTGTAGATGTATTTTATCAGTAGGGCAAAATGTCAAGCGCTAAGATGAAAGTGTCGCTATTAATTGAACGTCCACCCGTTGATTACATGAATGAATCTCCATATCATGCCCGTTTACCGTTTAGTAACGATATTGACTGAAGTGAAGTAGCAGTGATAGCTTAATGACACCCAAGACACGCCTTCACCTTTTACTTTACGACACTTGTACGCATGCTAATATTATAATTACATTATTATTATTAGTATATGTCGTGACGACGTCATCTTACTTATCGTCATAGATCTAAGGCAGACCTTTGATCTGCAGTGAGACGACAATTTCGTTTCTGTTGGCCTGCCGCGTTACCGTTTCTTGCATTGTAATGAAAGATTGTAGTTGTTTATATAATTTCGAGATACAAATTGACTTCGAAAATATATAATAGAAAAGAAGAAATAATATTGCTACGCTGTAACGCTGATGAAGTATGAGTGCCAAAATTACATAGGTACCTATGTATGTATTTTTGGCACTCATAGCTTTATCATAACGAATATTTGTTATCACTATATATTCTCGAAAATATGTAAAATTGTTAAAGCATATGTATTTGGCTAGTGGTGTATGGTCTAACCTACATATACATATAGACTACTACATATATGTATAACCATATGGATAAGATTAAAAAGGATTGCTTAGATTTAAAAGAAACAATACAAATCTTTTGTATCATCATGTGATCCTTCGCTAACCTGATATACCTATATACATTTATAACTTGTTAGTTATAATACCTATTTAAATTACATAACAAAGGATAATATAAGTATATATATATATACAATGGCTTTTGGCACAAGATGTCTCCTTTATAAAATGGTCTAGTAAATTTTATAGAATTAATTAATATATATACAGGATAGGAAGATAAGTTTAATCGAATAATATAGGGAAGGTCGCTTATGTTATTCAAGTCTGCATGTAGTCCAAATAGAGCACAAATGGCCGTGTTTTCGATATAAGATATTCTTTTCTAGCTTCTGTTTTTAAACCGAATTTAATGGACCGATCGATTTCAGTTGGTAATAATATCGCAGTGCTGAAAGTTTATCTCCTCACCAAGAGGTAATAAGGTTTATTGAGTGCTTGAAAAGATATACACTATACATAAAGATATAATATTTTCACCCATGAATGAATATGGTGTTTATATTACGTCTAATATGTACATAAAGGACGTAGAGCGAACTACGCAGTAGCACAAGGCACGAAGCGTAGCAATACGTCTGTAAACTTTTATATCATGTGAATAATACGTGACACGGACTGTCTGCACGGATGGCTTAAGTAGTCACTTACGTCATGCTACGCAGAGTGTAGTGGGTTCGACCACTATGCGACAGAAATTTGCAATGTCCATAAATGGTTGTTCCGAGTCGGATAATTTTTATATCCATTGTTTGAGTGTTTGTAAAGACGCATGCAATACAAGAATTTTTCCTAGTACCAGATAATTCTTGCATGGCAAACTTTACAAAATATACAAATTATACATTTATCCTTTCTAATTTCAATATATGAAACTTTTGACTGCACGGATGGCGTAGTAGTTTAAGAGATCGCCTCGCCACTGCCACTGCACCGAATGTTGTGGGTTCGAATCCCACACAGGACAAAACTTTGTGTGATCCACATATGGTTGTTCCGAGTCTGGATGTTCTTTGTGTCCGTTGTTTGAATGTTTGTAAAGTCCCACGCGACACAGGATTTCTACCTAGAGCGAGAATTTAAAAAACCCTATCCATCCTGGTTTAGGTAGTGTTATTCAATACTGTTATTAGTTTTTATTTATAGAAAGTTAGTATCATGCCTGGTGGTAGGTGTGTAATAGTCCCTCTCACTTCGGACCACAACATAATTTAATATAATACACTTTTGTCTACCTTTCAAGGCATAAACATAACAATAAGAAATGGAGAGTAGCGTTACTGTTTATTTCGGCGGAATAAAAAAACGATCTCTGCGTATTCACATCTACTTAGAAACTTATTATATTTATTTATATGGTATTGGAAGCAAACGAGCAGACGGATCGCCTGATGGTAAGCGATTACCACCGCCCATGGACACCTTCGACACCAGAGGAGTCACAGTGCGTTGCCAGCCTTTTAAATTTGTAAGGAGGGTGGTTGGTCCTCCAGTACCCTCACTCACTCGACGAAACACAACGCAAGCGCTATTTCAAGCCGGTTTTCTGTGAGGCTGTGGTATTACTCCGGTCGAACCGGCGCCATTCGCATCGAAGCGTGGCTCTCCCACGGTAAAATATTATTTTTTATTTCCTTAATAGTTCTCCTACTATTTCCTAATATTACAGTTTGTTTTGATCTGTTGTAGCAGAATAGTGTTATGAATATGATTGCGTAGTAAACGCTTTATGCGCAGTTGGATGTTTTCTTTTTTAATACTTTTATGACGACATTAAAAAATGTGCTAACATTTGTCTATTTATTTAACGAATATTATTTTATTAGACCTGTGGAATAAGCGCTTATGTTTTAGGTAGATAGTGAGGGAATAGAAACATGTAAACAAGCATATGCTAAACAGTTATCGTAGCCTATGGTTGCTTGTAATAACAGGAGTATAAATAATGTGTAGCCTATGCTCGAAAAATTAAATTAAAAATAAAGGAAAGGAATGGTTGAGCGATGGATAAGTAGTCTAGTCGCCAAAACAAATAAATGCTAAAAATAATTAAATTGAATTGTAGTATTAATTTTACGATTACACCCGGTTACTGTATAAAGGTGATACCTAACCAATGATTTAAGTAATGTCATTCATCATCGGGCTATAATAGTCCACTGCTGGACATAGCCCTCCCCTAATGAGCGCCATAGCGCCCTGTCTTCGGCTTGCCGCATCCAGCATCTGCCTGCAGTCTTTCGCAGATCGTCATCCCATCTGGTCGGAGGGCGTCCTACACTACGTTTGCCGAGTCGCGGTTTCCACTCAAGAACACGTTTACCCCAGCGGTTGTCGGTTCTTCGCGCGATATGGCCAGCCCACTGCCACTTCAGCTTGCTAATTCTCTGAGCTATGTCGATGACTTTGGTTCTCTGTCGGATGTATTCGTTACGAATCCTATCCTTCAGAGAAACTCCGAGCATAGCTCTCTCCATAGCTCGCTGAGCGACTTTGAACTGGTGGACCAACCCTACCGTGAGTGTCCATGTCTCGGCTCCGTAGGTCATGACGGGTAGCACGCACTGATTAAAAACTTTCGTTTTCAAGCATTGCGGTATGGATGACGAGAAGACTCGGCGTAGTTTCCCAAACGCTGCCCAGCCCAGCTGGATCCTCCTCCTGGCCTCCCTCTCGAAATTGTTTTTACCTAACTGCAGAATCTGCCCGAGGTAAGTGTATTCGGAAACGATTTCGAGAGGGTGACCATGTACGACGATCGGTATTGGATCAATGTGGCTATTGATCATGACTTTGGTTTTATCCAAATTCATGCCAAGGCCGATACGTCGCGAGGCTGCTGCTAGGCCGTCCAGCATCTGGTTCAGCTCCTCTAGCGACTCCGCCATTAAGACTATGTCATCTGCGAATCGCAGGTGTGAGATGTAGTCGCCGTTTATGTTAATGCCTTTTCCTTTCCAGTCCAGCGTCTTAAACATATCTTCCAACGCGCTTGTGAACAGTTTCGGGGATATAACATCCCCCTGTCTCACTCCTCTGTGCAATTGGATAGGTTTAGACTGCTGGCCCTGTACTTGGACACTCATGGTGGCGACTTCGTACAGACATCTCAGCACCTCGATATAACGATAGTCTACTTGGCATCGCTGTAGAGATTCCAGAACAGCCCAGGTTTCGACAGAGTCAAAGGCCTTCTCATAGTCCACAAAGGCCAGACACAGGGGCCGATTATATTCTTCGGACTTCTGTATAATCTGCCTCACTGTGTGAATGTGGTCTATGGTGCCATATCCTCCTCGAAACCCGGCCTGTTCCGGTGGCTGGAACTCGTCGAGTCTTCTGGCGAGACGGTTCGTGACCACTCGTGAGAACAGCTTATAGACATGGCTCAGGAGCGAGATGGGTCTGTAATTTTTAAGGAGAGTTTTGTCACCCTTCTTAAAAAAGAGCACCACCAAACTCCCGCTCCACGCCTTTGGAGTTCTCCCACTGTGAAGGACGGCGTTGAAGAGGTTCTGTAATTCCTGTATAACAGGTGCTCCTCCAGCTTTAAGCAGCTCTGATGTTATTCCGTCCTCACCGGGGGCTTTTCCATTTTTAAGCTGACTCAGAGCTAACACGATCTCGTCTTGACTGATGTCTGGCAGTTCGTCGGTGTAGTGGCGTATCAGGGTGGCTCTGGAATCGTGGTCGTCTCGTCTGGAATGAGGGGCATGTGCAGCGTATAATCGGCCATAGAAATTCTCTATCTCGGCGGAGATCTCCGGCTTCGACGATACGGTCCTCCCGTCGTGCGTTTTAAGCTTCGTCAGGTGGCTCCTGCCAAGCTGCTGAGTGAATACTTTGGACCCTCGGTTTCGCTCTATCGCCTCTTCAATGAGACGTGTGTTGGAGCTCCGAAGGTCGCGCCGTACCATCTTCGCAATTTGCTTGTTCAGGTCTGACCTCTCAGACGAAGTCGCTTGGGTGGTTTCCCGTCTTTTTGTCATCAACCCGAGAGTCTCAGCCGAGAGTTTGGAATTCCTGCCAGTCCGTTGCGTTCTGCAGAATTTGATGCCCTCGTCCCTCAGAGTTTTGACCAGATTGTGTAGGGTCTCGTCAGCGTCATCGGTGGGTTCCAAGGCGTCAAATCTATCCCCGAGAAACTGCTGAAACTTCTCGGTACCCGTCATGATTTGGATTGGGTTAGGTCGGAGCGTGGACTTCATCAGGCGGTTTCTTTCAAGCTTTAAGTTGATATTCAGAGAGCCTCGGAGGAGTCGGTGATCAGATCCGGTATTGAACCTGTTGATCACTGAGACATCTCTGAATATGTGCTTGCTATCCGTCATGATGAAGTCGATCTCATTTTTAGTCACAGTGTCGGGGCTTTGCCATGTCCACTTCCTTTGAGGCTGTTTCTTAAAGAAGGAGTTCATTAAGAACAGTCCCTCTTTCTCAAGGAAGTTGACAAGCATTTGTCCCCTGTGATTCCTAACTCCATAACCATGCGGGCCTATCCGGGATTCATTGCCAGTCTGGGTTCCCACTTTGCCGTTAAAGTCCCCCATAACAACATTGAAGTGAGCCTTAGTGGTGTTGTGCAAGGCTTTGGATATGTCTTCGTACATATCCTGCACTACATCATCCGAGTATGTCGAGGTCGGTGCGTAAACCTGTATGACCTTCATGCTGTAGCGCTTGGACAGCCGAAGGATCAGGTACGCTACCCTGGTCGACACACTGGAGATTTCTTCAACGTTGTTAGAGAGGGCCTTATTGACGAGGAAACCTACGCCACCCTGGGATGTTTTATCACCCTCGCGAAAGTAGAGAAGATGGCCCGAGTCTAAGGTTACGGTGTCCTCCCCCTCTCTACGGACTTCACATAACCCCAGAATATGCCATTTAATGTTCTCTAACTCCACTTCCAACTGCGCTAGATGGTGGTCAAGCCTCAGAGTGCGTCCGTTAAACGTAGCCAGGGTCAAATTTTGTAATGAATGGCAGCCTAATGTAGCCCGGGGATTCTTAGCACCCCCTGCCCCGCCGTTACCGTGGCCGCTGCCATGGCCAGGAATAGCGAGGCGGCCGGGAACTGGGGGCCATTTTCTTTTGGCGTGTATCATCATTTGGGGGTAATGCCCATAATCCCCACGCTGGGCATGCGGGTTGGGGATCGCAGTTGAATGGTGGATTTGTACTGCAGGGAGCGCTGCTGCCCGCTCCCCGGTAAAGTAAGTCAGTAAGTAATGTCATTAGTATCACCTTAAACAAATTGGCATCAACGGGTTATTTTTCTACGTCATTTTTTTCTAAACATCCCTAGCTCCATGAATAATTTCTGTGTCGCGGGTCTCCACAAACATTCAAACAACGGACACAAAGAACATCCAGATTCCCACAACCACCTTTCAAAATAAAATTAAAATTATTCAATTTAGGTTACAAGGTAACACTCATGAATGTCTAAGTTACACAAATTTTTTCTGTGAATTTATATTTAGGTACTGCCACGTTCAGCAAAGCAACGGTGAAGGGCTCATGAGAAGAACGGGCAAGAAACTTGGCTCTTTTTAATCGCCAAGTTTTTCGTTTATAAATCAACCATTCGTAGATTACGTTTGTCCCGTGTGAAAAGCGAACCCACAACACTCGGCACAGTGGCAGCGGTTAGGCGGCCACTCAACCACTACGCCATATTCAAGGATTTTGAAGTAGCAGTAAGAGAAGTTAAAGGCCGACATTGTAGTTGACTTCTATTTAAATTAAAGTCAAGCAAACAATCCTTACTAATATAATAATGCGATGTGAGTTTATTTGTTGATTTGTTTGTTACGCTTCCACGCCTTAACTACTTGACTGATCGTCGTGAAATTTCGCATACACGGTGTCACAGAAACAGATAAGGACATAGGATACCTTTCAGAAAAAGACACAAGTAAAGACACAGTACATTCGGCAAAAGTACTGTTACTTATCTAACTTGATCTAACTACATTTACGCGAGCCACGGGTAAAATCTAGTGGAAAATATAATGTATATCAGCTACCGATGACGACACTACGTGAAAAGATTTGTGTAGTAAGGGGGATTAAAAACGTCTGCGATTTATACGTGACACAAGATTAAAACGGATTTGAAATTATGAAACGTTTATCTTAAAATCTTAAAAAAAAAAGTTTGAAAGGCAAACAGGCAGTATAACGGGTTGTGCCGTATTCATCCTATGACGTCTCATCCTATTTCTTTACTCATCCTAAGCTAGAATGCCTAACTGGTCTGATTACATTATTTTAATAAAGTTTCTTTTTCCAACCGAAATGCGTACGTTACTCTACTCGTGGCAAATATAACCGAAAAAAATAAGGATAGCAAAACAATCTTTAGCTTCGTAAAATTAGGTTTAAAAAATATATAGCCTATGTTATAGTAAAGTTTTCTAATGATGAAAAGTTTTGTAAAATCGGTTAAGCTAATCTTTCCTCTTTATAATATTAGTATAGATATAGATTACTAAAACTGTATTTTTTGTTCACACCGTTAACATAAACCTTAGAGTTTTTGGGCAATTTCGTCATCGGTTGAGCTAGGAATAGGTACAAATAGGATGAATAAACAATTAAAAAATGAAATAATTTCTCTCGGTTGAGTAAGCAACGTAAATAGGTTGAGTTAGTAAGAAAAAACAACTTAGGATGAAACGTCATCGAATGACGCCGGAACAACCCAGTATAACAAGTGGTATTTGCCTCTGACTGTTGTTGGATTTTTAATTAAAACTGATTGCTTTACTTTGCGATAAATGCTGTCTCTATTATCACCGAAACGCCTCAGGTTTAAGTCAATAGATTCGAAAAGTTTAAGTCAAAAGATTCGAACGGTTTAAGTCAACAGATTCGAAAAGTTTAAGACAAGAGATTCAAAAAATTTGAGTCAACAGATTCGAAAGGTTTAAGTCAACAGATTCAAAAAGTTTAAGTCATTAGATTCGAAAGGTTTAAGTCAACAGATTCAAAAAGTTTAAGTCAATAGATTCGAAAGATTTAAGTCAACAGATTCGAAGAGTTTAAGTCAACAGATTCGAACGGTTTAAGTCAACAGATTTGAAAAGTTTAAGTCAACAGATACGAAAGGTTTAAGTCAACAGATTCGCAAGGATTCAACACATTTACTCGTATGTTCGATTTCCGCCTCGGGCAAAATGTTATAATATGTTTCTCGCAAGAAATTTTCAGTGTCAGCACATAATCTGGAGCTATGCCCGGTAGACGATAACTATCTCGTCCCCTATTACGTGGGGGATATAATCCTATCCTTCTATTCTAATCTATGGGGGATATATCACTATAATCTGGGTGTAATACATCTCTGCCTATACTTTTGCGGCAAAAGCGTAAGGTATGTTTTATCTATGTGTGGTAAATTTATTTATACTAATATTATAAAGAGGAGAGATTTGATTTCTGCTTTTTTTTTTGTAAGTATTTAACTCGAAAACTACTTAACCGATTATCACCGACACGATCATAAAGCTATATTATCACCGAGCAACATAGACCAGATATTATTTTGAAAAAATGTTCTTTTACTATAAACTAATCTAACCTACTTTTACGCGAGCTAAGCCGCGGGCAAAAGCTATCATTAGATAAATTAGTATGGTATGCCTAGTTTAGAATGATTGCGATAGGCTTTATCTGTAATATGTTGTTATCTACATCTATTTTCACATTTATTATGAAGTTCAGTTCGTAAATAATACAGGAAATGTGTACATACATACTGTGTAAATTTAAAACTGCTAGATATGTGCTTCAATCAACTTTTTTTAAATTCTCTATAAATGAAATTTAATGTTAATTTCGTTATTAATAAAAAAATGTTTTTACCCTGCCATGCAGAGTCAAATTACCGAGAGCAAGAGAAGCCAATTCTACTACCCGAGCCTGCACTTTCCCAGTAAAGAATCAAAAGTTAAGCGGTCCCTCGCAATTAAAAAGAGCTACATTTTAGTTATAATTTACCGTTTATTAATCCATACTAATTCATAGAACTGTGTAAAATTAATTTCATTTGCTAATTAAATCAACCAATCCAAGCACTTTACATGCGTTTAACTGCCTATTTTTATATTTTTTGGATTGATCAGTGGTTGTCAGTATTATAAAACTAACAAATATTTATACCATTTTTTTAATTGGCATTAAATTATTTAGAAACATCTCAATGCTCGTTTTTTAACATTTGTCTCTCTGTTTATGCCAGCCTCACCTGAAAACCATGAATTTTTACTACTTATGATACTCAAGTTCAACTTTAAATCTAAGCCACGGTATATCTCTTTTTTATCTTTATTTATTTAGAGGCTTTCATTACAGAATAGAATGTCAGCCCCATCGTGGCTTATTCTAAGATACTAACTTACTATGTAATGATAGGAGACAGAGGAAGTCGTTCTTGTACATATTATATCTCAAATAGGTCTAACGCCGCATTTGAAGTAGGGTACGTTACATCTTATTCCCTTCAATAGAACCACAGATATGTTGCTTCTTCGTAAATGAAATTGAAAACAAACCATAATTATATTCACAGTCAAATGCTGGCTCATATAAAAATAGGAACATAATTAAGCGACTGCTGTATGAGGCATTCAATTCCTGGGTCGGACAAAGTGTTATTGGGATTTTACGTCAAGAATTTTTAGTAACAATACACAGTCTCGCACTTTGCCCGGTAGACGTCAATAAGCCGACCACTTATTACTTATAATATAATATTCTATATATGATAAAATATTATATATACACACAACACCATCTAGCCCAAACTAAGCAGAGTTTGTACTATGGGTACTAGTCAATGGATAAACTTACATATATACATCTTTTTGTAAATAGAAATTTACTCTTTCATATTATACATAGAAACACCCAGACCAAGACAAACACCCATGTTCATGCACACAAATGTTTGACTTGTGCGGGAATCAAATCTGCGATCTCCAGCGTGGCAGTCGGTTACACTAACCACTACGCCATCGAAGCCTAAAACTAGAATGAGAACTAAAACCGTAGCTGTCGACATGTGGGTGTAATACACCTATTAAGAGTAGTAGAGCCTCGCTGATTTCAGAATGAATGGGCCGGCTCGACCGGGGAAGGACTACCCTCTCACATAAAATCGACGTGAAATAGCAGTATTCCTACTGTTGTGTTTCGTTCGGTGAGTGAGAGTGCCGGAGGCCCAATCACCCTCTTTCCCCCTTGCCGCTCCTTCTCCTTCCCACTTCCTTTTTCTCTTCCTCCTTTCCTAAAGGGTAGGCAACGCGCAAGTGATGCCTCTGGTGTTGCAGGCGTCCATAAGCTACGGTGACCACTTAACATCAGGTGGGCCGTATGCTTGGTTGCCAAACTAGTTGTACAAAAATAAAATTCTACGTATGTAACATAATTATCGCGGATTTCAATGAAAAAACTTAATTCAATAGCAAGCTATTTACTGACCTACATTTACCATTTACAGCGGTTTTAACTGACTTATTAACTCATTTTTATTACGACTGAGTTCAATATACATATCTCATATCATGTAAACCGGGCAAACACACTTTATCTTTGTTACTGAGCGGGTAATCTACTCAACATGTCTAACTACAAGAGGACCTCCTGCGGACATCCGAGTTAGGTTTAATTTTATTTCACAAGGTTCGTCCTCAATTACCCTTAAACAGAGTTAAACCACATTTTTCAACAATATAAGCACTTATGATTTACTCACTGCGGATTAAGTGAGTTTGAGATTTTACAGAATAGCTTTGCTACGCAATGTCCAGTAGGTACCTACTACGAAATCATTAGTAAAACATTAATATCAGGGCTCCGAACCCGGTTAATTTTCAAACCGGTTGTGGTCATTGACCCCGGAACAGAAAGGATTATGGTTTAGTTTTCGATTACCGATATTAAACCGGTTAAATTAAAAACTGTTATTTTACCACTTTCGATTCCGTTCAACAAAATTAACCGTTTAACCGGTGGCCGCATAAGTGACGCAAGCTATTACAAAGTCACGCATCTGAGTTTACCCGGTTAATTTAGCTCGCAATAACGGTTAGCGGGTGGTACTTAAAATTGCTGTTTGTGTATTAACCGGTAATCAAAATAATTTTGATTTGATTAAATCCGGTATTCTTATTAACCGGTTAGTCAATGAACGGAATTATAAAGGTTTTAAGAGAAATTTTAACCGCTATCCCTTAACTGGCTCCAAGCCCTGGTTAATATATAAATTTGTTATTATTAAGAATGTCGTGAATATAAATTATTTATAATAATTTTAATACGATTAGTTTGACAATGACAGTACTATCGACTTGTGACGTAACTAGTATGCAAACAAGGACGTTACAGCGTGTAACAATAAGGTGTGGCCATAATATGTAAAAGTCATACGGTAGAAACTTTAACACACGTAAGTGTTTCTAAAAAGTCTTATTTTTTAGTACTTACCGAAATATAGTCTGAAAATCAGTAATCGATCTTAGAAAATTCGGTTTATTAAACTTCTCATTAGATATGTATACCGATTGAAATTTGGTGTGGGTCCCGAGAATGCTGATGTCATGTCTGAATAGGTCCGGAAATGATTTAGTAGGTACAAAAATTAGTAAGCTAAATTATAGATATTATATGCAAACATATGTAATTAAGTTTGTTTAAATATATGAATCTTCAAAAAAAAACAAATGAAATTTACTCCTCGTGTTGCTGTTTATCATCATTACTTTACGCCTCTTAAACCTGATCGCCCCATTATGTTACACTCTGTATATCGTTCTTAGTTGTTTAAAACTTATGTCTTCATTAATCTATACTAATATTATAAATCTGAAGAGTTTGTTTGTTTGCTTGTTTGAACGCGCCAATCTCGGGAACTACTGGTCCGAATTGAAAAATTATTTTAGTGTTGGATAGCCTATTTATCGACGAAGGCTATAGGCTATATAACGCTACGACCCACAGGGGCGGCGCAGTAACGATAAACGCGGGTGAATCCGCGGGCACATCTAGTATTAAATAATTTTCCTTGATTCTCGTATTTTCTAGAAAATGTTGTTAGTCCTTATCTTTTTATCTATTAAGACGAATAGTGGATTATCTTTTAGTGGAACCAAGACTTGAACTAACTTTCAGTTATAATTAGAATAGAAGAACATAGTTATTACTAATTTGACCATGTTGAAATCGTAACGAACAGTATATAATTAATAGATCTCTTTAATATTGTCAAAGAATTGTAAAATGAGGATCGACAAAGACTTAATCGACTTGATATACTTTAAATGAGATACCTATCAGTAGAATGAGTTACGAGAGGTGAAATTAAAGGCCCAAAAAAAGTTCAAATCCCACACATACCTGATTCGATAGATAGTGTATTTAAGAAACTAGAACACTTGTTCAACACAAATGATTATGTACCACAGCACTATTTACGACGACGACGCATTTTATAACACTGTAACTTGAAACTTATCAACTATTTCAGTAACATTGTTCAAAGAACTTAAGGCACTAAATGATAGCAAATAAGTACTGAATTCTTCATTGTACAAACTATTTCGATAAGTTCACTTTTATCTTCTCTGATTAGATATCAGAAACTCAAGGATTGATTCACGACACACATCGCGTTCTGTTTATAGTATTCCACACGCGTGTTGACGGTTCAAATAATAATGATTACAATTAAAGACTTTTGACTGCACAGATGGCGTTGTGGTTTAAGTGGTCGCTTCGCCACTGCCACCGTGCCGAGTATTGTGGGTTCGAATCCCACATGGGACAAAAAATTGTGTGATCCGCAAATGGTTGTTCCGAGTCTGGATATTTGTGACCGTTGTTTGAATGTTTGTAAAGTCCCCCGCGATAGAGCAAATATTCCTAGACTGGCAGTTGTCTTTTAAAAATAATTAAAAAGACATTATGTATATGTCTATATACATACATGAATAGCAGTAAGCAGAGGTGTAATTACTATCACACATTTTTTCAGCTATGTTTTTAAGTCCCATATAAAAGAGGGCAAGCCTTTTGTCGTTCACCAGATTCAGTGGCAAGCTAGTTGAAAAACCCAACAATACTACCCGACCCTGAAATCAAACTCGCAACGTCATGCACAGCATACACAACCGCTGCGCCACAGAGTTCAGTCTCACGGTATTAATGATTCTAGTACATACAGTAAGCCTAGTATTCCGTGTAAGACAAAGTTGCAATCGTATCAGCGATTACTCGATTCCTTTAAATCTTGTAGGTCGAATGGCGTACATACTTTAATTAGGTACCTAGGTATTTCGAGTCATGTCATACCCGATCAATATTTAAGAAAAATAAATTAATAAATACTTTAAAAAAATGGCCTAGGCAAGTACAATCTGCTCTACCTAATTTTACAAAGTGGCGACTAACCATAGATATGAGTCAATTAAAGGCATGTTATCCGGATATCTATTTGTCATCAACTATTTTAAGTAATGATATCGTAAGTATGAAAAGATTATATTACAACAAGCCAATCATTATTTGCAGAATTTGGTAAATCTTAGATTAGGTAGACTATAACACCTTAGAAAGTTAAAATTACGACACTCAAGTAAAGCGGCAGCCATCTTTTTTGCTAAAGAGACCGCCTTCGCCTTCAACAATATTAAGAGTCGGCAGCTCAACGGACTAGGACGAATCACGAAAAGATCGCGGGTTCCAACCCCACAAATTGCACTGTGACGTGAACTGACTCCTGACACTAGCATGATAGCTTAGTTGGAGAGTTTACATATTGAAAGCTAAATAAAATATACATATGTGTACTAGAAAACGAAGAGTACCCGTCGTAATAGTATTGACTTCACGTATATTTTTTTATATACATGTTAATGTCTACAGTCATACATTAAATCATTGACAATGATTTAATGTGGCTGTCATCAATATAATATTATCTTGATAAAATTTCACGAATTTCTAACCTTTGATTAAAAGTACGCATAGCCAAAAACACTAGGTTCTATCCTTGACTTGAATCATTCTAAGATCTTTTATAAAAGATTTATAACCTTTTTGCGTTATTCTCTTATAATATAACGGCATACTAAGGAAGAATGGGTCAACTAAAGTGCAGTAAAAGCACAACATAATTTCAAAGGTAAGGTATTAATTGTTTTTTTTTAAAACAATTACTGCCACATTAGAGGTTAATTTATATTTGTGCTGCAGTCTTCACAAACATTTACACAAATAAGTGTAGACATCTAAATTTGGTTCTTGCAGTGGTCGAATCCACAAAACTTGCGCACTGGCAGTGGCGAATTACCGATGAGCGATTGTTGTAGTATCAATTGCCCTCTTAACTATCGTGCCATCCGTCATAACATTATTAGCTTGTAGTAATGACAAAAAATATATGTCTTTGTTTTGAAATACATTCCTTTCTCAGCAAGTTTTATCCATACCAAATTTATCACAATCTGTTTAACGTGTAAAATTACATCAGTTGCGCACTTTAGGTACAAAAACATGAGAGTTTGCTTGATTATAATTAGTTATAATATAGATTTAATTTGTACTACTAAGGTGTCTAACAACCCATCTTGTTTAAGCTAAAGGTACTTCTGCAATGATATTTAAGTTTAAACGGAGATCCCGATGGCTCTTTCTCCGTGAATACATTACATAACCTTACAAGTACATACGCCAAAATTTTGCAAATTATAGCGCATGGAACTGGTAATGACTTTGCATCGCAAGAGCATTTTCTAAACACCCCGTTTAATACACACAAACCCTATAGCAGTGTTCCTAAAAATACAGAACAAACATATTACCTGCAAGTATCCTGTCGGTACACAGTACTCTGGCCAATCGAGCTGCTATACGTTGGTATTCTATGAAGACTGCTAGAAGGGTATATCTGCGGTGGCCTCAAGAACCCGCTGCCTCCAAGCCCCATGCCCAGCATAGGGGTATCGACCACCGAACTGTCGAAAGCACTCGTTTCATCCGTCTCTTCTTCAATAACCCCTGGCTTGTAGAATATTTTCCCTGCAGACAGCCCTGGCTTTGTCTTTCCATCTTTTTGTTCATCATTGCGCACTTGCATTTCATAAGACGTAGCCGCTTCCGTCATTTTGCTAACGTCTGCAATTGTCACAACATTGTCCTCACATAGTTACTAATGACGGGCATTTTACTTAACGTGCCTTTAGCCTCCATCATTGATCTACTTCGATGACGTTTATTGTCCATTTCAATCTGAAAACAAAAATTCAAATCAATAAACCATAAAAAATATTTAACCAAGCCGCCATCATACAGTCGGCTTTTAAGTGCACTTAGTTTTTAGACGTTTGCAACATCTAGGCCTATTTCGTACGATGCTGATACGCCAAAAACAACTTTAACAGGTGATTTGGTAGGCAGTGGCTTTGCTATGTCTTGACACATATGTATGACAACAAAGGCAATAAAAATTAAAAATATCTTTGTGCCCACCTCTCAACCTTATAGATATGTATCCTTCTTTTCCTAACATGTTTGTGTAATTATACTATGATGTGCCTGCGGTTTCACCCGCGTTTATAGTTACTGCGCCGCTCCCGTGAGTCGTAACGTGATGTTATATAGCCTATAGCCTTCCTCGATAAATAGGCTATCCAACACTAAAATAATTTTTCAATTCGAACCACTAGTTCCTGAGATTAGCGCGTTTAAACAAACAAACAAACTCTTCAGCTTTATAATATTAGTATAGATTTGATTCAAATCGTTATAATCGTATAATTGGTTCTATGCCAATATTTGAGTAGATAGGTTATATTTACTCAAATATTGGCATAGAACCAATATAGAACTCAAAGATTTGCTTTTCTTTGTTTTAAATTGTGATCTAACAATTATCACTGCTGTTACGTCAGTTGACGATGTAAATTGAACGCACATCTCTCATTACGAGACTCCCTACTCGCAAATTATGAGTAAGATACATACTCACATAATAATAACTACTGAAATCAACACGAATGAGAATATAGTTAAGTCATGCCTTCCTTCTTTTTTTCGAACAAACTAACGAACTAAATGATCTATCATTAGATATATTATTTGTATATACTTTGGGGGAATGTATTTTAATTGCTATTAAACCCTCTTCGTCTCTCCTAATTCGCTGTGCCGAGAGCGTCCATAATGATCTAATTCGTTTATAAGTTCACCTTTGTATAACACTATAAAATGTAATAAAATATTCAATATTGAGTATTGACCTATTTGATCATTTGGTATAGATAGACGAAAGTGTTTATTTAATCATATATTTTGTGAGAGAAATTACCTAGGTGCAGCATTAGTTTGTGTGCGATCATAAGGGATTAATACATTCATCGCCTTTGACTCACGTCGTGAGCTCACTATTGCCGCATTTGAGAGCACAGGAACCCACGTCGAAGGCTCATGTCAAAAATACATTTTACTTTGCAAATGCATAATAAAAAATTAAAATAAAATACTACAGTATATTATACTGTATTTAACAGATCTTCCTAGTGGTGGTGTTGGCTTTTAGATTTAAAAATATTTGTTGTATCTTATTTTTTTACTGCGTGGGTTGTATGACAGGGCTGGTAAACAATAATATTATGCAAATAACTTCAATGTTATTCATAAAATCAACTTAATTTAAGGACATTTTAATCAATTATTAACTGAAATTTATATTCATTTAAATGTAATATTGATGATTTGAAGTTATACGAATAATTTTTATTCAAACTTATTTATTTTATACATAATTATTTCGTAGGATTTTCTAGAAGAACTCTTTATGTCATAAGTTCCTATAGTGAACTGACTGAATATAATTGTTTGCAGAAGAATTATTTTTAAGTGGTACTATTCTTCAAAATATCCAATATTTCCTTCATCTTATTATAACGTGTATTGCCGTGAAACTTTGACATCTCCAATGTTACCATTTTCCTTCTCATTAAATCTCATCTCATCCATTCTCCCAAAATATTTGTTACATTGAAATTTCTTTTCTGCACTCATGTTGCAACCTTCGTATTCCGTCATAGTACCAATTTCTCTTGGTGCGATAGTGGTATTTTTGTGGATATATTTATCAATTTCTCAAGAATAGCATAAATCATCAAAAGGTTAAGAATCAGGTAACTCATCTTGCGAGACACAGGTTTCCTGGCTGTCTGTTGACACCCTGGTTTTCTTTGGCATAGTTTCATATTCTGTACACATATTCTGAGATTCGGAATTAACATTTTGCGGATGTCTAAAATGTAGGTTCAGAAATACATTGAAAATAAACAAATTTAATTGATATTTCTAAAAAGGTTGACGACTCATGTCTCATGATGACAGCGAATATAAAAAAATATTTACTTACCCATATCTTAGTGTATGTACATTCTAACTATATCTAGAAGAACTATGACCATATTCCTAATAACGTGAGGGTTTTGTGTTACGACACACAGATCCACGTTGTGGATCTGTGTGTCTCTGTGTCACCCCAGCGCATCTGTATTACCAAGGACCCGCTAGCGGGTTCACTAGTAAAATGTATGGCGTATGAAGCGTGTAAAAGTTATGAGGATGCGCATATGTTAATGGGTCATAAGCCAGCAAACGGGCTTATGCCTTATTACGTAGGACTTTAAGTCATAGCTAATGAAATGTGGGTGTAATACACTTACAATGCACTTTTTTTACTTAATTGTAATTGTAATAAGCCTAAATTATAAATCACCAAATGAAAGGTATTTTCGAATGACGAATTGCCGAGCCAGTCACTAAACTAGTTTTAAGACTAAAGTTCACGAGTGCCATGATGAATTTAATTAGCCCTACGGAGCATCTGTGCTCTTAATTACTTCGCATAATACATGATGTAACAATCAAGACGGTAATTTACGACCACTTACATAACTTTATAAGTAGTGATTGCTATTAATATAAGTGTATGAAAAGAAATTTAAATATTAGACATTCTGCAATATAGTTAAACATGAGTGTTATACTGCCATCTATCGTCGAGTAGCAACACTACAGATAACACGTTAATTATTAAATTTTAAGAGTAGGTATTATTATTTTTAAATATTACATATTTCGCTATGAACAAAGACTAAATTGAGCGTCTTAAGTATATACGTTATTAGTTCCATTGCAATCGGCGGTAAATTATACAAATATGAAAACAGTGCCATCTATTGACCAATAATCACAACTTATATAAGCCAATATATTACGAGTACACTCATTCCAGTAAAATAGGCTCCTCTGATAGCCTTATACTTGACCTAATTATGTGTCATTTACCGTTTGCCTTAAAACTGTCATTACCGGAACGATCCGGTGTTCTGTTTGACACATTGCGTCCTTGCACTCATTAGGATGTAGTTGATCTCCATACTTTACAGTCTTTACACTGTTAACGCCCTGATGACGAGTGTAGGATGTCTTTATATCCTCCCAGTAGTGTGGGACTAACCGCGTCATTGCGGAAAACCTCGTAAAATAAAATTCCGCATTTACGCGATCTTTGTAAGAAGGAAGGCGAGGAATTGATAATAATGTTTCTTTTATTACTAACGTGATGCTGGTTGAATCTTGAAGAATCCGTTTGAAGTAATCTAAGTGATTGAACCATGTTACTAAGAACAAATAAACGTAATAGACCCTTACTATTATTATGAATGCATTTAAGAAAGTTAGTTCGTTTTTATTACACTTATTCAATAAATTAATTTAAATTCTCGCCTAGGATGGCGTAGAATATCTATTTCTTCAGTTACTTTGCCAAAACGTCGCATCATTTCATTGCATCTTCTTCGCCGTTCACTCACGCCTCTATTTACCTGAAGGAGTAAGCAAAGGTTTGCTGTATACATTACGCCAACTACATTTGTAATAGGCGGCGAGTCTCTTACTTTGACCAAAAAATACACCCTTTTTAATCATAAACCGCTTTTTGGATGATCCTAGTGTTGAATTTTGGAAGAGGGTTACGCCATCAAAAAATATGATTTGATAATAATGAGCATAAATAAGTAAGTAATTGGATGATATTTCTTATTAGTTTTGTGCAGCATAATTTAATCTAACTGTTGTGCATAATGTCTCGGGATTGATTTCCGGGTTGTCAAAATTGTATTAGGTAAGTCTGGAACTGTAGCCATCAGACGGTAATAGGCTGTAAGATGTATAGGATAATAAGTATAGCTACCGAAATATGAGTGTAAATACACCTCAGCCTATATATGTATATAGGTAGGCATAGCGAGTTGCACTCACTGATCGGTAAACGATTAGCGAGGTTAATCAGCGTTGGGTGCGGTCAGTCTATAGGTGGGTGACCGCTTAGTGGTATTTCATCTGAGCGTCTCCGTACTTCGGAGAGCACGTAAAAAGTCGGTCCCGGTTGTTGTCAAATTGAGAGCAGTCGTTAAGCCATCTCAGAGGCCTACGGGCGGCTTGAACAACTCTTGACAACAGGTTGACCACTAACCACCCGAAAAGAAATAAGAAGAAGAATTGAAAATTAATCTCTTAACGTTATTGTTAGTATCTAATATTGATAATATATATCTAATGTGGATATAAAACTTGCAGAGGATGTCTCTGTATTATGTTTTAAAGGAGGCCGCAGTCACTGTAAAGATAGTCCATTTCGTTTGTATAATCCACAGAACATTATAACTACTTATAATGTTATGTGGTTTAATCATTCTTATAATAAATAATAATATCAGGACTGTATTTAACTGTCCCACTGCTGGGCACGGGCCTCTTTTCAGTGTGAGAAGGCCATAGTCCACCACGCTGGCCCAGTGCGAAGTGGTAGACTTCACATATCTTTGGGAACGTTATTGAGAACTCTTAGACATGGTTTCCTCATGACATTTTCCTTCACCGTTAATGCAAGCGATAATTAACTATTTAATAAGCACATTATTTCGAAAAGTCGGAGATGCGCGCCTTGGGATCGAACTTGAGACCTCTGCGTGGCAGTCCAACGTGAGTGAAAGCCTTACACTCACAGACACTGTTATAACTTACAACTATCAGTACAGAAATATAAACCAAATAATTCCTTCTAAGTCATCAAGCAACATGTATTCGGATGTTTACTGTCCCATGACCCGAGTCTGTCTCTTATAATACGCCAATCAAAATCGTAGCGTGCCCCGTTTACACACAATATTCTGTACAGTACACCTGTCTATGACGAAGGTCGGCTTCAATTGCCGCGTCAGTTCAGTAATTAATAAAGTGTAGCATGAACGTCAAGCTTGGCTCTATGTTTCTATGCCCTAATAGAAAAGAGATCGACTTCTATTGAATAGCTTTATGGACAATCCCGCTTTAAAGATTATATGTCAGGTTTTATGTTAAATCTGTTTATATATACATACATAGTCTCACGCCTTTTGCAGGGCGGGTTCCCAAAGGTTTAAAATACAACATTTCACCAGATTTTAAGACTATTTAACTAAACCAGAGGTTACCAGACATCTTGTCTCATAGACCACTTTTAAAATTCAGTAGGTTCCGGTAGAATCCCTGCAGCTACATTTCTACCATATTCCTTGGCTTTCGTATTTATGACATTTTTTTTTAGAAATTCTCTACCGAAAGATCGGTAGGTTCGAGATCACTGGTACTGAATATGGAGGCTCAGTCGCAGAATGACCACTTCTCAAAATAGCAAAATGTCCCTTTCTCAAAATGTCCCTTACGCAAAATACTCCTTTCGCAAAATGTCCTTTTTGCATAGTGTCCCTTTCGCAGAATGTTCTCCCTCCATCAAAAAGCCATTAATTCCAATTTTCTCGATGCATCAGTAAAAAAACACTGGTCAAGAGCCAGTAGGTGTAGAACACGGAAGGGTACTGTAGTAATGTTTAATCAGTAAAATGGGTGGGTCTATGCACATAAACTACAAATTTTTCTATAAATTTTTAAAAGTAACAATCACTTAGCTTCTTATAATTTTATCTGCCTAAAGTGATAGGTGAAGTCAAGCCAACATTTAGGTTCTCAAATAAAATTTCGTGGGCCCTCGCTTATGAATTGTGGACCCCATTTATTTGTCACGTCAACGTGTCTACGTCAAGTCTCCCGTGGACCCCTGGGGGTCCACCTGGACCACTTTGGGAACTAATGAACTAGACCCTTCCTACCTATTACCATCTAGGCTCAGGTCCACATTCCGTGCTACTAATGAAAATTTCTTAACAGAAATTCTAATAACATTATGCCAGGCCCGAAAACCAAAATACAAATGGATTCTATAGAGCGGTGATAAACGTATATGTATGTTTAATATTAACATAATTATACTTCGGATAGGAAAAACATAGGTCGTTCTAATATCTAATAAAGCACAATGTCTTCTAGTTGCGATTCGCGATTAGAGAAAGTCAGCTATGTTCTTCCATAGCTTATAATTATTAAACACTTCAACACGCTGATTCGACGTTTGCCTTTGCTTATAATATATGTATATGCTTAAAGTTCTAGTAGAAAATATTTTCTGACAAATGACTGAATGACAATCATATCATAATATCAGGCCTGTTTATAAAATGGCCACTGCTGGGCACGGGTCACTTTTCAATTCAAGAAAGTTTGTTCCATAGTTCACCACGCACGCGGGATCCGGGTTGGCAGACTTCAAACATCTTTGCAAATTTGCAGACGCGCAGCTTTTCTCATGATTTTTACCTTTCTGTTAAAGTGACTAATAATTAACTATTTAATTATAACAGGCACATAATTTCGAATGGTTAGATGTGCTTGCTTCGGGATCGAACTTGAGACCACTGCGCGGCATTCCAACGTTCTCCCACTAGGCTATTGTTGCATAGGTTAAAGGTTTAAGGTGAGTCAAGCAGTGTGAGAATGTTAGAGCTAATACTTATGTGATCCACAAACATTTATGCTTGGTTATAGCAACCGAATCCCGAATATTCATGTTTTACTCTGTAGTGGTCCGATTTGCCCGGTCCTTGTCCTTCGTTTGAGACGTTTCGTACTATGTTCTATTAAACCGGCAAAACGTAATGTCTGATCCTGCCTTATTAAAAAATTTATCATCGACAATACCGATACTGCAGTACCAAATGTGTTTCATTAAAACATAGCATGATCGACAATTGTTTCGAGTAGTAATGCTTCAGATAGGTAGCTGTTTGTTTATGTAACGGTAGTAGTATACCTGTAAATATTAGGGGTTAAAGTATGAAATTGCCGATTTGTACTGAAAAATTGAAACTCGTTGTTTTCTAAGATGTACAGTCCCGTATTTTGTTACTCTTCATTTTGTTCTATTTATAAGTGGTCAGTTTTGTTAATATTAGTTAAGTTGTTAATTATGATTGTTGCTTTATAGATGTACCATATTTATTTAATCGAAATATTTAACCTCATTATCTATACATTGCTGCTATCTAAACGGAAGTTCATTTATGCCTATACGATAGAACTCCGGGGATCTAGATTCGACAAACTGTGTGAAAGCATTTTGTACTGCCTCCTGGAAATAATTTTTTTTATCACGTAGAAAGTTGTCCAAACCTCAAAAAAAATGATAGTCCATTGGAGAAAAGTCTGGCGAGTACGGAAGATGACGTATGGCTTCTAACTGCAGCTCCTGTATAGTTACAACGGTTTCTCGTGCAGTGTGAGGTCTTGCGTTATCATGGAGCAATAATGGTGAAGATCGATTCACGAGTTTTCTGTTTTACTGCCAGTTTCGCCATCATTGTTCGAAGTTCGGCACAGTAAACATCTGCTGTTATTGCTTGACCAAACCTGAGAAAGATTTAATGAATAACACCAAGAAGAGACCACCAAATAGTTACCATTACCTTTTTATTGGTAAGTTTTGCTTTACGGCACTGTTGCGACGGTTGACCTGGGGTCAGCCATTGCATTTTTCGCTTACGGTTATCGTAAAGAATCCACTTTTCGTCACATGTCACAATTCGATCCAATATTCCTTCATTTATGTACTGATTCAACAAGGCAATACAAGTTTCAACACGCATTTCTTTCTACAGATCAGTCAAATCATGAGGCACCTATTTTCATATATTTTTATTTTATTGATTTGATGCAAATGAGCCTATATTCTAGGTAACGTTCAACCATGCCGCTAATTCCTAATTTCAATTGCAAAATTAAATTTGTAACGCTTCACCTACATCTATAATACACCTTAGACTGAGGGTCTCATAAGAAATTGCGTTTTATATTATATTATTTTTAATGTAAGTAAGGGTACAGGGAGAGGGTTGACTGCACGGATGGCGTAGTGGTTTAAGTGATCGCCTCGCCACTGCCACAACGCCGAGTGTTGTGGGTTCGAATCCCACACGGGACAAAACTTTGTGTGATCTACAAATGATTGTTCCGAGCCTGAGTGTTCTTTGTGTCCGTTGTTTGAATGTTTGTAAAGTCCTCCACGACACAGAAAGTATTTTTAGAGCGGCAGTTGCCATTTTTATAGATTAAAAAGAAAAAAATACAGATCTGTTTGGGAAGAAATAGGCTCTAAATTTAAACCGACAAACATGACCAGTCTTATTATTTATATAAAAGCTACATATGTATGTATCTATAAAGATTAACTAAACATTTAATATAACCAGATCTATCAGTTAAATGTTGCATATTATAGCAATGAATGGACATCCCTCATGACCTCAGCTTCATTCTTCCACACCGTAGGACCGATGCCTCGGGTGTTTCAGCCACATGTCAATATATATTGTCCTCCAAACTTCCAACTTTATTATAGCCGCACAGGTACTTGTGGCTAATATATTAGGTAGATAATATAATACCTACATACATCGTTTATGGCATTACTGATGTGATGTTAATCACATTGTAAAATTATGAGGCAATAATTTTTAATGGTGTTATCATCTGACCATAGACTTCAAATTTTATAATAAACTATAGTAAGTAGAGAGAAACCAGAGATGTACAAAATGCTAAGGTAAAATTATTTAAAATATAAATAAAAAACTTTTTAAATGCAAATACAAAATAAGTTCTACGTCTTGCACTTAGCTGTTTCTTCGTTTCTTTTTTAAAAAGACATCTCCCGCATTTGGAGTTGGTAAATGCCCGTGCCCTTACAAACATGCAAACAGTCGACACAAAGAACACCCAGTCTCGGAACAAACATTTGTGCACCACACATTTTTTTCCTTTTGGGTTCAAACATTTAACACTCAGCGCAGTGGCAATGGCAAGGCGACAACTTAAACCATTACGACCTCCGTGTATAACGCCTGGTACCTAATAGGTATAATATAATCCAGACTAACAACAATTGCAGCAAATAAACTATCATTGAAATTAAACTACTATATACGGATTTCTTAAATTCTGCGTAAATAGAACCACCAATGATTAAATTATGTTCGGGTACTTTGAAATAACTACACTGGAACATTGAGACAACTACCATCTTAGTCTCCCCGTGACCATGGCTGCTGAAAAGCAACCGAAACGTCGGGGAAAGTGTAAAATTAAATTAAATGTACATAGTTTTAATAATAATTTAATTAGCTTAAAAATTAGTAAAGTTTAAAAGTAAAAGTAGTGTAACAGTTTTCAAAATTATCTAATAAAGTGTCAAATAAACAACGCGATTAAATCCGTATATAGTAGTTTAATTTCAATGAATAATACTCGCGTTAACAGAAGACAATATTAAATAAACTATCAGTCATATTTCTTATGATCATACCACTAAAGAAAAATTATCGCTCTACAGGTACGGAACTAGGCAAGCACGTATAAGGGACACTTTTGATATTTGACTTTTGGTGTTTATTTATTCTAGACTCGTATTGTCAGCTTTCAAATATTTGAGTGGCTCTAAATCAATTGCAATGTTACATGTGTTACTAGCTACGAATAGCTATCGCGAATGTAGGAGACGGCATGCTTTACAAACATGTTGGGTTAGTTATTTATATTTCTTATATAATATTGTCGTATCAAGCAGCGATAGCTCAGTGGGGAGACCAACAGACTGCAATGCAGAGGGTCTCGAGTTCGAACCCACGTCGCGCACCTCTGACTTTCGGAAGTTATATGATTTTTCGAAATTATGTGCGTATTGATTGACAATTATCGCCTGCTCCGTGCCTCGGAGAGCACGTTAAGCCGTCGGTCCCGGCTGCCATTAACATCTATGGCAGTCGTTATTGGGAAAGTCAGTACCCTCTAATATCCTGAGACTGGTCTAGTCTTAGGGTATCGTTAGCCTTCGGGTTGAGGAGGTCAGGTGGCAGCCGCTGCGTGTAAAAACTGATATCCAGTCAAATCCGGTTAGACTAGAAAAGCCGACCCCAAGTGACTTGGGAATAATAAAGGCTAAGAGAGAAGAAGATATAATATTGTCGTATCGCTCATAGCCAGTTGCACTTACTGATTGGTAAACGATTAGTGAGGTTAAGCAACGTTGGGTGCGGTCAGTCTATAGAGGGGTGACCGCTTAGTGGTATTTTATCTGAGCGTCTCCGTGCTTCGGAGGACACATAAAAAGTCGGTCCCGGTTGTTGCTAAATTGACAGCAGTCGTTAAGCCATGTCAGAGGCCTACGGGCGGCTTGAACAACTCTTGACAACAGGATGGCCACTAACCACACGAAGAAAAAGAAAGAAAGAAGTCGTATGTTTACGCGAATGTTATATACATTGAAATTAAACTACTTATACGAAATAAATACACTTATACTTTGAAATAACTACACTTGAGAACTTTGAGACAACTACCATCTCTGTGAACATGGCTGCTGTAAAGCAACCGTAACGTGTAAAGATGTAAAAATAAATATAAATAGTTGTAATTAATCTAAATAGCTTAAATTGTAGTAAAGTTCAATAATAGTAGTGTTAGAGTATCAAAATTATGAAATAAAAGTGTTTTAAAATAAACAACGCGACAAAATCAGTATAAAGTAGTTTAATTTCAATGTATATTTCTTATATTTTAAAAACTGACTACGTCTGTAATTTTTTATCTTTCTTATTTGGGCAACAAACAATTCTCTTACAAACCCCTACTTACTTTCGGCGCTCATTTTAGTTTAAAACAAGGGATATGATACAGATGCCGACACACTTTCTTTAGCTACTGGAATGAATAAAACATTATTGCTTTGTTGTCAGTGCCAACAACTTTCGTTTCGTTTGATAACTTGCAACATTCGATCGATGATGTTGTTAATATTAGCAAAATATAAAAATAATGTATTTTAAAGTAGTGTGTATAATACGTCCAAAAAACCTAGTTGAAGCAAAATACAAAATGCTTTTTTCGTAAAAGTAAGTATTTAAATGCATAATAGAAATAGGTATTATATATTTGATGATGATGTGTGTATGTGGTAAAATATAATATAATATTATTATTATTATTATATTTGCGTTTTACCTAAACTATATTTACATGCATCATATATTAACTTTTCTGATTAATATTTAACGTATACACAGCATCCATACATATTATAATAAAGTATAGATACCTACAATTCCATACGTGTGAATATTAATTATTAAAACACTAGCTGACCCGCGCAGCTTCATCTGGTTCACATAAAATAATTTGTCCCGTATTTGCAACAGTTTTCAATTATGCTCCGCTCCTATCGGTCGTGGCGTTATGTTATATAGCCTATAGCCTTCCTTGATAAATGGACTATCCAACACTAAAATAATTTTTCAATTCGATCCAGTAGTTACTGAGATTTGCGCGTTCAACCAAACAATCAAATAAACAAACAAACAAACAAACTTTTCAGCTTTATAATATTAGTATGATACGAATTTCCTTCAAAATGAATAGTTGATTTTTATTTTCAACTGATCTTTATTAAACACTAAACGTTAAGCTAACCTCACTGATAACTAGATACATCTAAGTTGGTTCAGACATGGTGGTCACAACTATGCACAAACTCATCGACAAATTCCTATAATATATTAAATGTATTTTGATCTACATATATAACAAATAGCATATTGTATTTGTAGGCTTGCGAACAATCCAGTCCGGTGCTTGTTTCATGGGTTTGCAGACCCGGTTCGGGCGAAATATTATTGACATTTTCTGTTCAAAAGCAGACGGGGGCAAGCAATCTGCCTCGAAAATAACAATAAACACGCTCCATTTACGTATTAAAAGAAACACTGCGTACCGTTTCAGGGATAATATTTCTCAAATCTATATTTCTTAAATCAAATCTTTATTTTTGAGGGATATGAGTAGGTAAAAGTTCTTACAACATTTATTTGAGTGTCATCATATGCTGCTGTTATAGCAGCGTGCAAAATCAAGCTGTTCTAAATACAATTTATATTGCTTTGTATACTAAGTTTAATCCGTTTCATTTTCCTCCTAAAGCTAGTTATTTATGATATTCTGTTATGGAAACCAGTTACCTACTTCAGCTATTATATGTAAATCAGACAGGTAAGTATCTGCCGCCGTCCGTGAGGTGCTTTATGTTTTATAAAAGCAAATATTATTAACTAATAGATAATATATGCTCATGACAACATCAACAAATCATTTAAATTTCTAGTTTTTGTCTATAAATAGCAAGTCAAAATATAGATTTACGTAATCAGGAAACGCATAAAAACTACATAAAATCAAATTCCTTTAACAGTTGCCAAATAGACAAAAAATTTGGTTGAGACTTTGTGAAGGATAATAAGTAGAAACTCTTGGCTACTCTTTTTAAATAGACGTAAATTACAACTACATGCTTTTAAAATCTTATCCTCAAGGTGATGCAGTCATCACAAGACATAAGGCCTAATTATCATGCCATCAATTATGACTATTATAAGCCCTTAACATTCAGTCATATCTCGTTCGAAGTTTCAGAATCCCTCGGGGATGCCAGGTTTGTTCCAGTTCCGTATATTTACCTTTTTTTAATAATATAATTTATATAAAATAAGTATAGAGATATACGAATTCGATAACATTGAAACTTACGACAATATACAAACGCTTAAACTTAAATTTGCATAAAGTAAATATTGCATATGAGTCTTTAACTTAGTCAAGAGTAAACGATCAACATAAATGAATATTAATTTGTCATTATATGACTACATAAGTACATAAACACTTTAGACAGCTCTCTCAGAGTGTAAATACACACTAATATCACATAATGACACTAAGTAATGTAATAGCAAAATAGATTAGAATAAACCGGGAACTTCACGCGACACAACGATAAATGGTTGGATTGCATTTCATTGTAGTGAATGACGCCACTATAATGGGCATTATCTATGTACCTACATGCTACAGTGATGCTCATACGCATGATCTTTTTATTTAATAACAGGAAATTATGACAGCTATAACAAGGGAAAGCCTTGTTTAGTTATGAATTATAATGATTTAGTCGTTTTGGCAGTGGAATTTATAGTATGGTTTTTTGGTTGCACGGTCTGTGCATGTCTGTGTGTTGGCTTGTCTTATTGGTACTGTCAGCGACATAAGACAATACAGATTTGTGAGACTTTATGATAATTGTAATTTCTCATTTTTACTGCTGTTACAGTTAAAGGATAGTTAATTTAGTCACTACTGATTACTGTAGAACATTTATAAGAAACATTTAATTCATAAAATATTGTTACAAATTTGTTTAATGTTTAGCTACTTGTGTATATCGCTGGCTATACTACAGCACAACGTCCAGCGAATAGTAAAATTTCGACCAGATGGATCTACTTGACCGTCCAGCAAAAAATTTATTAATGTAATATAATGTCCAGAAATATTAATAAGGCGTGCAATATATTGTTAATACTAATATATCTTAATCAATCGTTTCACTCACCTGAGTGGAACGATTGATTGTACTCGCATCGATCACTGGTTGCAATACCTGTTCTTTAGTTCTTTATCAATTCATTAAGTTATGACATGAGAATTGAATCAATAACGTCAAATTGAAAGGGCTCTTGGAAATATTAAGACTTGGCAAATATTGACAAGTAGTTTTGCGTTTATGGTGCTGGAATAATAATAGTCTATTCTTTCACAAGGACTCTACATTCGTCATTGCCATACTAACTGCGCTTTCCAGTGGAATAGCGGCACGTGATAAAGGGTATTTAAGTAAATATGCTCGTATTTGGCAAGTTGGTTTTTCGACAGGTAGGTACATCATCTCCGAGGTAATTCTTTCACCGAATGGGTATAATAATACTGCCCCACAAAACTCGTAAAGCCCTCCGTTCTCATTGCTCATCATTGACCATTATGTTTTCTGTCTGCTTGAACATATAATACAAGGACAGTGCACATATCCATCAAAAATCTGGGTAAGCTTAACAGATCACAGCTCTATCTAATTTGTAGTGCAAATGGTACTTCTTTACAAGTCGCAAGGACGGTTCTGTATGAAGAACAGCTGTCACTTTTAGGCAGACGCACATGGGTAAATTAAGCTTTTCATTTCAGTGCTAAATCTCATGCTCTTGAGCTGTTTTCGTCTTAATAATATTTTCCTCCTTGTATGGTTTCTTCCGCTTGAATAACAGGCTATTTAGTTCAAAATGATCACTGATGTTAAATTTATGAACATATTTATATATATACCTTGTTACAGGTGATATGAATTAAAGTTATTTACATGTTCAATATTAGGTATGCAACATTGTATGCTGTTAAAATTCTTAATAGTGAAACATTATTTGTTTTGAGACCTTTCCTTGACGAAATGCAATTTAGCTGAAGGTGAATTCAATACTAGCCTCAGTATTTGCTACTTAGAATTCTGAGTAAGTTTGAGCTGTAAAAGCAAGCTTAACAAAATAGGTTCGATCAATGTTTTAGGCAAAGAGCCAAGATCAAATCTTTACGTAATAAATATAAAACAAACGCTACAATGTAACTTATTCGACCGAAGAACTACCTGAACAGCTGTGTGTTTCGTTTTGGATATTTATTACATAATAATATGTTTTTCATCCTTTTTATTCTATTACATATGTTTTACTTTTTATTTTATTTTCAGAAATCTTAGCATATTTTATTTGGATTGGTCTCCAACAATTGGAATCAAATAGTTTTAGACGATCCTGTCTCGGCAAGATCGTAAAAGAAACATAGACACACAATATCTAAAAATAATTAACGGACAAACAAACTAGCTGCAATACTAGACTCATCAGCTCTCCTTTTACAACTGCCTTACTTTACACATATCGACACCATCCATGCAATTGTTTTTTTATATAACAGACATGTGAAATTGATTACGAGCAGGTTAGCTGTACAACATAAGTTGGCAAAAACAAGTAAGAATCAGCAATGAATTGCCGTAAATCTTAGAGTTCGAAAAAATGGTTTAAGTATATATTGCAAAGGTCACATGATGCCACGTGACCTTGATGTCAGAGGGCCAGAGGTCATAGTCATTTCGGGGTATATCGACTATGCTGAGTCGAATAGCGTTGACCGCGAGTCTCTAGCTCTTACGGTTCTTGAGTTGAAAGTTGTATAACAGACAGACGGACGGACGGATGGACAAAGCTGTTGTATAAGAGTTTTTCGAACTCTAAAAAGGAATATAACAGACTAGATTTTGCCCGCTGTTTCGCTCGCGTTAATGTAGATTTACGTTAAAATTTATTTTAAGTTTTTCAGTGGTCTGTATGTTATTCTAATGTATAAACAATAATACTGTAAAGTTTCATCAAAATTCGTTCAGTAAATTTGCGTGAAAGAGTAACAAACATTCATCCATACTCACAAACTTTCACCTTTATAATATTAGTAGGATTTTCTTTTAGTACAAGGGTATTAAAAGTGAACTGATTTGTTCTAAACGACTGTCGAGCCTGTGGATTATACAAACGACAATGACGAATTATACAGTCTCTGTATCTACAAAAGGAGTAACTTGCAGCCATGGTACGGGAACAAGAATGCCGCTAGGAACGAAATACATTGCAAATTCACAAAGATGAGTATGTGATTTTGTGAAACCGTTGCAGTTAAAAGTGCAGTTGTTGTATTACGCTTATGCCGTTTTTCTGTTACTCTAGAGTACTAAAGACTAGAGGGTGATACTTCTCTTAATGAGCTGGCTAATTCATACCGTTACCAAATAGTTGGTAAGGGCTGACCTTTCCTCTCCTATAAATGCCATCGAATTGTATTTATTCATCCAATGCTAAATACATAAATAATTACATACTATGCTGCGACTGCAAAACATCCAACAAGCACAGATGTTTTGGAAACGTTATTATATAGGACTGAAAACATGAGGGCTTACTCTGACTATCCTTTCGGGGACCTACATATGTATCTACTCAATAAACTTGAAGGGCATCCAATGAATACACAAACTACTTATTAAAACGTCAGTAAATTTATATTTCTTATTTAATTCATAGACGTCCGTATTAATGTGTGTAGGTATTCGAGCCTCGAAGTATAATATTAACCTTATTTATAACGATTTGCAACTGCGTACAGTGTGTACTTGGATGAAGTATTACCGCAGGTGCGTGGTGAGCGTGGTCCTCTCACTGAATCTATTAGTTTTAAATTCTATAGAAATGCGAGGTTGAGGTTAAATCATAATTATATCGAGGATTGAGAGATTGTGGGTCAGTACTATAAGATCTATATAAAATAGATAATTGTGTAATCCATACTAAATTATAAATGCAAATGTGAATTTATTTGTTTGTTACTTTCACGCCTTAACTACTCGACCGATCATCATGCAATTTCGTATACACGTTGACAGGGGAACAGAAAAGGACATAGGGTACCTTTCATCCAGAAAGGAGTACTATTACTGATCTAACCTAACCTACATTTACGCATTCGAAGTCATGGTCAAAATCTAGTATAATAATGTTGTTGAAATTTTTATATTGTCAAGATTTACAAATAAAGCACCAAAGTATCAAAAAGTGTTAAATTTTTACAGTTAAACCGCTGAACAGATTATAAATATTTGGTAAGCGTAATTTTTCGGTCGTTATTCACCATTGCCATATTAAGTTTATTTATTAGGAACGCCTAGCCTATAAACAGCAAGTATCCTAGAATCTTGAAACCTAAAATCCTAAGATCATCAGGCATTTCTGGGTCGGTCATGGCCCTCTTATATATGTCGATGCCATTATCACAAAAGAACATACAAATATTCAAAAATATGCAACTGCCATTAATAAAACCGAACTAGTATTCAGAAGTTTCGATTTATAAATGTAATATTTTATAATATTGTCTTCTATTTACGCGAATATTATTCATTGAAATTAAACTGCTATATACGGATTTTATCGCGTTGTTTATTTGACACTTTATTACAAAATTTTGAAAATTGTTACACTACTACTACTATTAAACTCCCCGTGACCATGGCTGCTGAAAAGCAACCGAAACGTCGGGGAAAGTGTAAAAATAAATGAAATCTAAATAGTTTAATAATAATTTAATTAGCTTAAAAATTAGTAAAGTTTAATAGTAGTAGTAGTGTAACAATTTTCAAAATTTTGTAATAAAGTGTCAAATAAACAACGCGATAAAATCCGTATATAGCAGTTTAATTTCAATGTGTAATATTTTAGTTGCAGGAAAAAAAAGAGCGTTAAACCGTTGGTAACAAAGTGGCCGATTTGCAGCCAGGAAGTCTACATTGGGACAGAGAAGTCTATTAAAGTAATTGCCGTACAGATAGCATGCGTTAGCCAATCCCTGATTTGATTAGGATGAACTCCAAACTAAAACATAAAGTACTTTATAGATATGAAAATGATTATGGAAGGTTTTGACCTTCGCTATGAATTTCGGAAAACTTATGTTGATATACTGGGTGAGGATTACTACACGGTCGTTAAAACAACATCACAATAAAATCGCAAATTGGTAAAAGCAATCGTTATTATCTGTGAGCAATGGTCAACCCCTTTGATGATCCTATTATTGTTAATGACGGGAGTTATTAATATGTATTGGAGTGGTTTGACAGTTTCCTCCAGAATAAAATTTTCGAATCCAGATGTTTTCACTTACTTATTTATGTTTGTAATCAGTTAGGTATATATTCATTATCAAAAGAAATTATTAAAATTTAAAATGTGACAGCCACGATCTATCTCTACAATATCTTAATGATACTCCCTACACAAGTGCTTGTCTTTTTATCTTGGACTTTTATGTCTTACATCAAATTGGTATGTACCCATTTTGTCACTTAAAATAATTACATAATAATTACATTTCATAACATCGCGCGTGTCACCAAATATATATACAGGTTAATACATCTTTTTCTTTTTTTTTTCACCTGGCCTTTTTTATATGCATATCCCTCCGCGGGGGCGGGCGGAGGAGTTATGTCGGACTCACAGGGGTAAAAGAAAGATATTGAAAAGATAATGGATCTCCCGGAATACCGACTAAACCTACCATGGTGTTCCTTGACAAAAGCGCTATCGACGGGGACGCGCGAATCACTTGCACATGCGATCGCGACCCCGCCGAGGTTTCGGCTCGTCGTCCGAAACGGCAAGCCCCTACACAACAAGACCTACCCTATGGTCACTTCTCACTTAATCCCTACTGTCCCCTCCCCTGGAGGGGAGACGGACTCGACACAGAGGCGCGCGTGGGAACACGCACGCCGCCTCTTGGACTTGGTGCTGAACGGATGGCGGGCAGGCCCACAAAGCCCACCACCCCCAAGTCAAACCTCAGGGTGGCTGGAGGTCATCCCGCGCCCTCCGGTGCCAGGCTCTGCGGTTGGGGAGAGGGTTTAAGCGCTCCCTCTCTCACTCCGCCACCTCCTTGATGAAAATCACTTCCTCACAGAAGGAAGCGACGGCGTTCCACGACCTCTCACTCCGGACCATAGACTAAACTACAGCCGGGAGCGAGAGGGCAACCAATCCGACTGCCGCGATCAACTCACGGCGGCGCTGCGATGCCCAGTCGGGGCACACGTTAATACACCTACCATTATAACGCTAAAATATAATATTACCAGGTATCATCTAACAAAAGCAGTTCTAATCTCAGAGCAGGTACCTACTTAAAATCTCCATACAAAAAATATAATAGTACTTTGCCCGTCTAGGTCATTTAAAGAACACCGGACAATTAATAAGATAGATTTATTGTAAATTACATAATATGCATGGAAGTAATTAATAATAATAATATTTTTTATTGAAAACCTTTTTACATTTTCACAATAATTAAACGATAATGACTACAGTAGTTTAAACTGTGTCGTAGCCATTAACGCCCACATCCAAATATATTTTTTAAAAAGCCCCGAATTTTCTAATAGCTCGCTTAGCAAGTCAGAAATCTCTAAAGGCACAAACGCAATTAAAATAAAATCAATTGATAGCTAGCGTTCTTAGAACAAGTTATACGATTCTATATGGATCCATTATCTAGTGTTAGCGTCCCGGCCCACGATTGAATAAATCCATCTGATTCAGCGTTGGTCGGCGCGTGCTCCTGACACTTCACCTACACGCTCCAGTTACTTGCGCTAATCATGCACTCTGACAGATCAAACTACACGTGTTACACTGTATTACACTTAACATTCATATTTGCATTTATTAAAACAAATTTAAAAAATTGGTTGTGGTAAAAACAGTCATAATTTAAATATCGGGTGCTTTCGCAATGGGATATTCGCGAAGCCGTTTGCTTTTATATTAATTTAATACTAATATAGTTACCCTAAAGAATAAATATTATATTAATTATTACATCATTCCTTTGTAAATTATACAAAATTATTATATACTACATTATACATATACACAATTATATTATATTTATATGTATATTGGAAAATTTATAGGTAAAATTTTATAACAAAGCGTTCGTCATATAATAAACTGACACCTGTAATACAGTATTTAACTAGCTCAGAGGTCAGGGATTCAAACAATTGTAAAAAATCGTATGTCAATAAAGATATATATACTTTTTATAAACTCTTTCTTACGCATATATTTCTCAAAAATAAGTACAAACGCTTTTTGACGCATTCGTCATTATTGTAAAAATAAAGAAGAGCCCCAGAACTAACTGTTAAAAGAAGTAAGATCGCAAATATCCCATTGTTACAATGCTGCAAGTACGACAATTATTGAGGAGTAAGTGCCAACATAATGCCGTAAATGTAGACAATAGTTAATAATATGTCCGTTACATAATCTTATAATCATATGATATTCTTACTCATAGGTCCACCAACATGAATCAATCATTAAACAACCTTTCTTTTTAATTTATATGTTCCTTACTGTAGAGACGAGTAGGTATACTCGTATGTTCAGTATCAGCAAAATACGTACATGTAAACATATATTTTAAACAACAAATACTTGTATCTATCAAGCGAATATGTGTACGTAATTCATAGCAGGTAACCTTCATGTTAAAAATGCAGGTAATTATTCATTGAAATTAAAATGCTATATACAGATTTTATCTGAGTCTTGATTACAAAATTTTGAAAAAATATTATTAAAACTATTTAGATTTAATTTATTTTTACACTTTCCCCGACGTTTCGGTTGCTTTTCAGCAGCCATGGTCACGGGGAGACTAAGATGGCAGTTGTCTCAATGTTCCAGTGTAGTTATTTCAAAGTACCCGAACATAATTTAATCATTGGTGTTTTTATTTACGCAGAATGAGCTCAAAGTATCATGAAGTCTAGCTGTGGTTTGCTTCTTCTTGGGTTTGACTATTTTTATTACTGGATCCCAAGCTGGTGGTACATTCCAACCATATTCTCTATTAAAATTAGGATGTTTTTTGATTTCAATAGCCTCGCGAAGCATCCTTGGTAGGAATCGATGTTCTTTAGCGAGAATCTGTGGTTTGTCAAATCTCAGGTAGTGGTTGGTCCCCTGTTGCACATGTTCACACACAGTCCATCAATCCGTATATAGCAGTTATTTAAATAGAAGACAATATTATGCAGGTAATTATTTTACAAATATTGATTACGCATACCGCAAACAAATTAAAACAGCGCAATATCACAAGGGATCAGAACACACTGGGCCCCTAATATTCGTCCCCTGGAATAAAAGTGGTGGATTCGGCCCCTATATAGGTGCCCATTGGTCCCCCGGTAGGAGACCAGTCAATATTAATTTATTTTTAAGGTACAACTCGTCCCCTGGAATAAAAGTTATAGATTCGGCACCTGCTCAGGTGCCTTTTGGTTCCCTAATAAAAAACCAACCATATTTTACATAAAAAAGCGTTGAAATAGTACATTTGTGAACAGTGCTGTAACGAAATTAATTTTAAACGATTATATTATTAAAATTATATTAGATCGTTGAACATAAAAATGCAATTCACGCACTGCAACATACAGCATTTCTAAGTGACTGTGAATCTATAGATGTGCACGTTCTTTAATTAGTTAATGATCTTTATACATAAGTTTCAAAAGTACAAAAATAACTTATCGTTTGTTTTATAGAAGGCTGATTGTTACTAAATCTTATGTTTTGAGCTTATTTTCTGTGATTTGAAATACATATGATACCTACCTATTTACATTTTTTTTTACCCATTGTATGCGACTGAACTACAACCACAGGAACCGAAAGGAAATATCTAAATTATTAGAGTGAATGGGGAATATAAATGATTTTAAAATAAATAATAGATCAGGGGACGAGTGGGAACCTCAAATATTTGAGGGGACGAGTGGGCACAGGGTACGAATTTTAGGGGACCAGTGGGTTCTGAGCCATCACAAGTCTACCTATTTGTTTGATGTTTATGCTTGTGCTGCCTCAGTTCTGAGAAAACCAATAGAATGTCTGATACCAATGCATTACACATTCTATTATTTTTGTCAGAATATTATTAATTTGGCAAATTAGTGATGCCCAACGTTAAAAAGTGCGTATTACTACAACTGCCATCCTACTCGTATCAAATAAATAGAAAATCATTTTCTGAGTACTGTTATATACGAGGTATGTATTTGTTTTTATTTAATATACCTGTTGTTGAATGGTAGCCGAGACGTGACCGCATGTGCCGTATGTATCAGCTGTTTGAAGATAATATAATTATACGTTGTAGGTATTGTATTTGAAATTCAAATTAGATGCTCGTTTAACATTCACGATATAACCTGATATTCTGGGTTTTAAAAATTACCTTGAAAATACGCAATACATGATCAAATCATCCTAGTAAATGACGTATAACTGTTTATTAAAATGTTGTTATGATAAAAAAGTTCACTACAAGTACAAGCGTACTTTATTCCGCGTATAGTTTTGTGACAATACATATAAACAATGGCTGCTGTATTGTTATTTCATCGTCCTTACAATTTAGGTAATTGAATGAGGTTCAGATCAATTACTTTTTATCTCTGTAGTTGTATTAAACTACGAGTTAATCATTGACGCCTACGAATTTTAATTGACCAGCGAAAGCACATGTTTTAGGCGAATGTAATAAACAAAACTTAGGACCACTACAATTTTGTTGCGAAGTCAACGTTCTTTATAAATTTTAAAGCACATTAAGACTTTGATGCAGTATGAGAGGTCCTGAACTACTTACCATAGTAAATAAAGATGTTGTACATTTTCGAAACTTCTCAAAGCACAAAACTTCCACAATCACATATCATAACGTTGGCAACATCGATATTTTGGGGCGGGGTTACGCTAGGGTTGTCGCGTGCTCGCTGCGTGTGCGCACCGGTCGCCAGGACAGCGTGAACTGGCCTGCTAGAGTGCCACCTCGTCGTACCTACTCCAATTGTAAACCGCGATTATTTAACCGTGCACGCGTTCGGAAACAATTAGCCGTATATGCTTTTAGACTATGCAGATAAGATTTTGCATGTCCAGGTTTGTTTTATCTTGTTTCCTTGTATAGATCGCACTGTATTTACTTTTTAGCAATTTCAATCCAAATAATGCCATGGCTAAAATATGAAAACTTATCGTGAAAACTTAAGAAACAGTAAATGATGTATAGAATTTCTACATATAATTCACTGTCCATGAAAATACTTGTTTGGAGGTAGGCAGGGATCTCTAAATGATAATAATTCACTTAGAGATTTTTCGTGGATTATTTAATCCGAGTAAACACAAAAGATGACGCAGATTGCTTGAAAAAAGCCACTTTTTAAAATGTCGACTACCTTGTATAACATGTTTAACTTAATATTTACTATGGATAACCTTATACCACAATACACATTCAATATCTACCAAATGTATTTGAATTCGTATAATTCCCTCAAACCACGCAATGTATTGCTGATATATCCTTTATATATTTATCCGTTTTCCTAAGTGAAATATGTTTAAAATCACATATTAATTACAGAGAATACATTGCTGTTAAAAAAAACGATTATTTGATAAAATTATAAATTCTCTAAGTTAAATGATGAACTCACGATATTAATTTTTACACCTTAATAAATTTAGCCTAATAGTTATAGCAAAAATATTAAACACATGCATTCACAAATCACCGAATATTTGGCAAATACACACGTTTTTGAGGTACATTTTTTTGGTGTACACGTATGCAGTGCAATCAGCCAGCCAATTAATATTAAGTAGTTGATATTTAATTATACAACAAGTTTTAGCAATAAACATCAATCTCCGTTGAAGCAATTAGAGTAGGTGACACCGCTGACACCATTCATAGCTTATTGCAGAAACCAATTCGACGAAGTTCACACGTGAGACCTCATGACTATGAACATGAACAATAGCAGAATTAATTGCCTAAGCAGAAATCTTAAGCTTATAGTCTAAAAGACATTACGTATATATATTAATTTTGACTGCATCGATTGCGTAGTGATTTTGCGTGGTGGTCACCTCGCCACCGTCATACAGTGTGCCGAGCCTTGTGGATTCTATCCATACATGAGAGAAAAATTGTGTCACTCACAAATAGTTGTTCCGAGTCATAGTATTGTTACGCCCAGTGACATCTCTCGGCATTGTGGGAAAGACTCGGCAGTTCCGTCTAATAATTTACACCGCCCTCTATTGACATCTTACGGAACTACGTAGTAGGTATGCTTACGAGAATCATAGAGAAGATGCTGGTACTTTCTCGAATCATCGTACTGTTTACATACCGAGTACAGCGTTGCTAGAAAGCTCTAGAAGCGCTTTAGCCGCGTATAAATAGGGCGCACGCGCACCGCCAAGTCAGTTTACAATCGTAAGCGATCAAGTGTTCATCGAAGCGAACGGAAGCGGAAATACTACGGAGTTTGAAGCAGTACAGTGAAAAAGTGTGGTATAGTGTTTGTTGTGTTTTAAATTTAATTGTGTGTTTGAATAAAACGTGTTTAGTCGGTAATATTGTTTATATTCTTATCCGTCGAACCCAGCACGTAACAGTATTCTTAGTTTTAATGTTTTTCGTTACACAGAAATTGTAATTAGTGAGGGAGAGAGTGAGTGACAATTCTAAAATAAAAAAATATCATAAAGTATTGTGTAGAGTAGTAGTATTACTCTAAACGTTTTGCTGAAATTTGACCGAAACCCCATAATCAAACGAGAATCCTGCTACTCTCTAATTCTGGCAAACATTTCATGAGGATTTCTGATATAACACTTCCGGCCTTTATAAAAAATACTTTCACTCGATTAGGACCTATTCACACTTGTCATGTGTATGTTTTTAAGTTATCTTATTTTGCCCTTACAAATTTAATTTTTAGGCTCGCCCACCTGGCTATTGAAAAATCGGACCTTAATATTCTTTTTCAAATGACACAAAAATGCGCTCACGAAATATAGCTTCAAAGGTTGCACAAGCACCACCTACTTCACACATTGTTCGCTGACAACTTCTCGTCAGCTGCGTCCCATTTGTCGCTTGTCTGTCCGTCAATCACTGACACAAAAACCAATAAAACATTACTTACCATATTTTTTGTTAATTGGTAGTTACAGCATACTTGGGAGGTCACCGCAGACTGGTTTCTAGTCATTCTTTTAAAACAATGCTGTTGTATCTTAAAATTAATAAGCATAATTTGTATCGACATTATACAAGGTTTAATTACTGGTGAGCTGTTTATTTCGTTGATGTGAATGCTACAGTGATTATTATTCTATGTTAATGGACAATTTGTGAACATGCATTTATTATTATCAATTATTAAGCTTCACTTTATTGTTTAATAAACCAGAAGTCCGTGACGTAGTGCCAACGGCATCAGTCCACAGGCGTATCGAACACTGCGGTTAAACAATTTCATATACGAGTACTACGTGGATAATCGTCAGTCCCGGCTGTTACATACAATCTATGACTTGACCTGAGTAGACAGTATCCTCCAAAACATTCTGACGACTAATCTTGTGCAAGGATAGTCGAAATAGTTTACATGATGACCAAACGAAACATAAAAATGTTGACAAAATGTTATGGTTTTGCTTTGAAGGGCTTTCATGTCCCTTGTTCCAATGCTTAGGAAGTCCTCGTTGAAACGATCTTCGAGTCGTCGAGCCGGTTTTCCTTAAAACGTCGCTTTGTGACTAATGGATTTTTATTAAATATTAATTAATTAATCATTTTCTTTACAAAACAGTGCTTATATAAAAGATACCCACATGAATTTGTTGTCTTTACGAAATTTGACAACAAAATTAATTTGTACAATAAAGCTTATGTAATGAAAAAATTAATGAATTCAGTTGGCATAACAATTTATGCTTTTCGATATGGCAGATTTAAAATTATTTAATAAAGAAATTGTTCGCATATACATTCATTTTATGCGATTTTTGATACACGATGATCCTAATTGCCACATTTTCTCTTAAATAAATATTATAATACCTTTGTGTTTGTTATGTGTTGTGTGTTACATATAGCATATTAGATAAAAATATATATGTTCCGGCCATCGTTCCTAAGCTTACATGCAGGAAAGGGGCATAAACTGGTACCTAAGTAGATTTTTAACCACAACGAAGTCAATTGACACTTAACTGTAATCTGGAGTTTCCTCGATAATTTCAAATATCTTTGTCATCGCAAGTGCAGTGTGGAGCAAAACTGCAGATTGGCGAACAAAGAAATATGGCTATTGGCGACCAAGGTAACGTCGCGATGTTCACGTTTCGTCTTTGTTTGGTTATCAAGACACTACACACGTTACACTCATAGATATGCTTAAGAAGTTATCAGTACTATGTTTAGAATTTGTTTACGGTACTGCCAGGTTACTTTCAAGGTATAAAGTTATCAGGTTTAAAACAACTAGAAGAAAATTTTGTTTTAACATTGCTCATTTAATGACGAAATAACTTGCGTAAGCAGCAATTTTGCACGACAAGCTGAAAGAAAATTAGCAGATATCTGAGAACGGATTCACTCGTGCCGCAAACTTACTGACAATTTATAAAGGCACAGCATGACTTAACATCTGACCTGAGCTAAAAATATTAGAACTAATTACGAAGCGGGAGTACTGGTGCTTCGTACTTTAGAACTACGAGTGTACTATTTGTAGTTCTATAAGTAGTAACCCGAGTGGTTTTCACTTACAAAGTCAAAGTTTTACCGACAGGATATAACTTTTAACGTTTATTTAGTGGAATAATGGCAAAAGCATTTAGACGCGATATGTAGAATGCCACAATTGTAAATTCAAAACTATGGATGTGAGCTTCTTAAGCTCTTCTCATCTTTAGCCATCCGTTAATAAATTTAAACAGGGATTTCATTACAATTAATATTGATAGAAATCTCTAATAGTTTTTATTATATAGCAAAAATAAGAGAATAAGCCTACGGCACTGCAAATATCTCGTCATTGATTTGATAAATTCGACATTGCTCGAGCGAACCCCTGGTGTTACAATTGTTCATAGGCTATAATATCCGCTTATCATCGGACAGGCCGTTTGCTTGTTTGGCACCTTGAAGAAGTGCTCGATTTATTAACCCATGTCCCCTAGATGAGCAAAGGGCATCCACAATGGTCTTGGGCTGCGCGTTTTTTTCACTCCGAGATTTCTCATCATCTTTCTCTCGCTCTATGACTCCTATTTGCTTTATATAAGTTGTTGCTGTGTTTATCAGAAGGGCCCAAAGGAATAAATTATCAAATATTAATCTAAGCTTAAACTCTCTCGTGATAGACGACGATCAAAATATATATTTATTAATCATGAATATTAGTATGCGTATATATTATAATTATAATAATTATTATTATTATTTATTTCAGAAAAACCGTTTCCATAGACAGAAAATAATAATTAATTATATCCATTACATTATCAGTATTATCAGTTAACACACATAAAAATCATAATATAAAAAGTCAAATTGAGAACTATAAATAATGATAAAATTAATTAAGAATCGCTAATTTAAGTACAATATACATACATTAACCGATTCGGTATAGCTTGAAAACACCTGAATAAATGGGCTAGATGGTCACATGTCTATACAATATTGATTAATCTGTGTGTTAACTGTCTCACTGCTAACAAAAACTCTTTTCACAAATTTATGGAGCTAGGCCATATTATAGCCTAACCCTAAATTATAATACATTAGTATCTACCGGTAGGCTAACACTTTAGAAGCAGTGAAGTACTTTTAACCGTAAAATTTTATCTTGACTCTTGACCTTAAAACTATTGAATTGTTTCATAAATTAATTCTGTTTTTGAATGACGAAATACTTTCGACGAATTCGAATGTGGTGAATGTAACTCCTCTGAATGTTTTCACGGTTTCGAAAACCGGGTCCTTCTTATAGGGTTTTCCTGTTAAGGAATTTACAGAAACATCACATTGTCTGGAATTGTGCTCGGTAGACTGCACAGCTAGCACCGTACTACGCAAAATCTACATCCATAGCTGGCAAAATTTCAATGTAATAGGTCGACTAAACTTGTACTTATTACCTATCTTTCTTTAAATACGGCGGGCAGAATTTATGCTTTGTAAATACTGATTTGTCTACTACTAAATGACATGTAGTTGCAGAATGTGTGGATATTTTTCTTTCTATTAGTGCCTAGGACTTAGAAACAAGTCCAATCAAATGAAACCTTAGTTCGGAATGAACTGCTACATACAGATTACGCATAGTTCCCGAGTACGAGGTGTTGATTAAACTATCTCCGCACACAACATCCTCGGCAGAGTCAGTCAACATGACAAATAGACTGACAGAGCGTTCAAGAGCACGTCGATTATCGAATTACGTTCCCCGCGTGTCGCGATGCTCTTTCGTCTGTCATGGCCACTGCTCTTTCCGCCTCGGCGGAATTGCCAACTCTATGAATTACAAATTATATTTTCATTTACTGCGATAGATTTTGTAGGAATATCCTAGTGTTAATTTTAGAAAACAATCTTTGCCTTTCTTCCTAAACCATACGATATTTGTTGTACCTAACAAAATTTTTATTAACACATAAATACATAAAAAATATTTAGTTTATTTATTTATTTAGGCATATTTACAAGGTAAACACAGACATTTACATATAATGGACAAATACAAAAGTGCATTTGCTACCCTAATTACAAATATGCACAGCACGGGCCGGAATACTACATGCAAAAACTAAAACTTGCTTAATTGCATAATTTAAATGAAGTGTTTCTTCAAAATATTTTCGATTGCTGTTTTATTGAATACCTATACAGCTTAAGCTGCAGTTTCGTTTTGGGTACAATGTTTTGCTTTATCAGGATTGGACACTTGTTAGTATCGAGGCGATTGACCATAGATATTGACGTAAAAATCTCAATTCGTTCAGGTAATGGACATTATCATTATTGCTACATGTATTTTTCCTGCACAAGCATTAAAGTCTGACTATATATTTAAAAAATAACAACATTATTTATGGGTTTTATTTGGTTTTAAAAGACCTACCTATATTCTTGTAGGTGCTAAATTCTAATACCAATTTTATCATATGCCTAGATAGATAGGTATAGATATAATTAAACCTTTAAAAATCTTTTAAGGTGCTATATATGTTTATACGTGCACAATAATCTACTTATCGGCAAAAACAAATTGGATGTGCTTTTTTGATATGATAATGTTTGGCTTGCTTGTACTGCAATCGGTTAACAGATAAAATACTTACATTTTAAAGTGAATAATATAATATATGTTTATACTTATAAAATCGCAAGCAAAAACGCATTATAATATTATAATTGTAAACGCAAGAGCTTCCGTACATTCATTTTGAACTTAACTAACCAGTCTTCGTTAATTGATAATAAAAAAGATTGTAAAACATAAAAATGATATATTGATAAACGGCGGCATCGTAAAATAATCTAATAAGTAGGTACACATTATAGATTCTAAAGACATAACAATTTTTTTTATGACTTCATCTGTCACATAAAACGAACTATTCCGATGGATAATAAACACGTTTAAAAACAGTTTTTCACTTACGATAAATTAAATACTTTAAAAAAATCTTGTTAGGTATAGCAACACTGCGTCCAACAACATTGTATCCTGCCGGCCATGGCAACCGACATCCAGGATGGCAGGGAAGTGTCGCGAATTAGACAATACCTGCAATTGAGGGTTGGAAACAGCGGTACAAACAACCTTTAACAAGATACATCGCCGCCAGGAAAACATCCAAACATCCCGTCGTTGGCCTCGAACCGATTGAACTGATAATTAAATAGGTACGATAGAATAAAAGCGGCATAGAATGCGACTGTTGTGCACATAGTCTCGGGTTCGATTGCCGAGCAAAGAAAAGTACTAATGGCTTTATCTGTATATAAATTAAAAGTAGCAGCATGAAGTCTGGGACTGAGCCAGATAGACGGCAATAGTCACGCCGAGCATTACATTTAAAACTTTGGCTGACGAAATATAGTACCTGCCAACCACTTCGGCTATACACATATTTATGCGTGAGACTACATAATATGTATGTAACCAATGTTATATTGTTGAGGGCGCTTATAACAGCTGATCAAGTGGATATAAGCACTATATCTAGGTTAATTGAAGAGCTAAGTATTTAATAAAAGTTTATGCCAACACGAAAGCGATGTGTCTTAGTTAATTTTAAAGTTAGAAATTTAACTAAATGTCAGGGCTATGTTACGCTTTACAGTTTATTTTTAGCCGTTTCCTATGAGTCAAGCCTAAATTTAAGTATTAAAAAACGCAAATATAAATTATGTTAATCAATTTCTGTCAGTTGTAATAAAATTACCAGATTACAATATAACATTGGTAACGATATATGTAGATTTCTATCGGGTGCCAAGGAAGTATGGCTAGACCCTTGGCATTCATGCTAATTGGCAATATTATTGAGTAGTTCGTAAATCATTATGGTCAGCACTTTGTAGGTAAGTCTTCACCCTATACACGCTAATACTTATAAATATAAATACTAAATAAGTACTTAACTAAATGATTTTATTATTTTTGCAACTTGCAGACTCGTAGACTTCACAAATATTTAGGCCATTAGTTCCCAAAGTGGTCCAGGTGGACCCCGAGGGGTCCACGGGAGACTCGACGAGGGTCTACGATGGCGTGACAAAAAAATGGGCGTCCACAATTCGTAAGCGAGGGCCCACGAAACTTTATTTGCTTTCGATAATGAAGAACTAAAATGTTGACTTGACTTCACCTATCACTGTAGGCAGATAATATTTTAAGAAACTGAGCGACTGTTACTTGTAAAACCTTGCATATTCTATATTCAGTACCAATCGCCAAATCCTAAAAAAAAAAAATATTAGAAATGTAGCTGCAGGCAGTCCACCGAAACCTGCTAAATTTTGAAAGTGGTCTATGAGAAAAAAGTCTGGGAACCTCTGATTTAGGCAAAGGAAAGAACGCACCTCGGCAGAGCAATTGAGGATTTTTGTCCCATATGGGAATCGAATTCATAACAGTTGGCGCACTGGCAGCAGCGATGCGACTACTTAAGCCACTGCGCAGCCATACACTATATGTACTGTGACGATGAAATTACTTAAGAAATTAGTTCTGAATTAGAGAACGGGACGAAGTTTGAGTCCTACATCCATCTATCCGTCCACATCATCCACTTACTAATAGTAGGTACGTAGGTACTAAATACTGTTGGAGAAATATTTATTCCAATATTTAATATTTGCTCTATTGCTTAAAATTTTGTAGTTGTTTTGGTAATAGAACAGTATTTATAGATTTAAACGTTAACTATGACAAATAAGATATTTAATATATGCACAACCTAGTATAAATAACATACATAATTTGATCATCTAGTTATTACAACAATCTTTTTTTTATACTTTGTGTTGCATGGTTTATGTAATAGATAAAGGGAATTAACACCATCATGCTAGGTACTTATACTATCCTCACGCAACTACGGTCAGTAACCTGACAGAAAAGTTTAGCGTTCCAAAAGCTACGTAGGTATGTACCAAACATGATCGCGTTAATCCTTGTTTCATTACAGTACACAATCAATGTATACAATACTACTGATATATATACTTACTTGCCTATTACTATATTCCACTATTAACTAGTTGATTTGCTAGATTCTAACATTTGAACTGACGGCCTGTAAAAGCAACAGTTCGTAGATTTTATTCACACTGTTACAACTTCACACTCTTTGTAATGCGTCAGGAGCAGATGAAAACAATGTTGATCTTGATTCTGTGAAAACCACATAAAATAATATTTCTACACTTGTGTAGGTCACCTACAATATATATTTAAATACTCATATCCACTGGAGTATTTAGGGCTACTTTCCAGAAAATACTAAATGATTTAACTTAATTTTTTGAGTTGAAAACCTATCATACTGGAGTGACAATGACAACCAGATGTTTCTGGGGTAGGCTTGGCCTGGAAATGCTGATGAAATATGGCCGTATTCATTAATATTTTTAGTGTATACTGTTACAAGGTTAGTCTTTGTCTTGAATGGTGGAAACATCTATTACCTTATTTAAATCACTTTCAAAGACTATTGTTATAATAAAAAATCGTGGAAGCATAACTCATCGATACTCTAAAAAAAAATCTTAAGCATTTGTGATAATGTTTATGTATTAATAGATTATATTATATATATAGATTATATATTTTTTTTTAAGGTTATAAATTAGATAACATGTGTAACAAGTTTCCTTCGCCATGTCAACCATCATCTTACGCCATGTAACGATTGAAGTCTACAATCTAAACCTACGTATATCCTAAGTCGAGTATAAAAGTACTATAATATTAAGAAAATCTGTGTTTTAAAATTTTATCTTTTATTCAAATATGTGACAGAGTATTAAGCGGAAGAATTATTATGTCAGTTAGTGTTGAGACGGAGAGCAATCGCGTCATGATAATAAGATAAATTAATCTCACTAGGATTGTTCGCTAATAGTTTCTGGAAAATGGACTTACTCGAAACAGAAAGTCTTATAGTTGTCGAGCAAAAACCGGCCCTAATCAATATTGAAAATGGGGGTCCAACTTTGAATAGAAATAATAAGATTTGCATGTGAGTAACCATAATATTTAATCAATTAATTTAAAAAGGGGTACGCCCAATACAAATGACTGTTTCAATATTGCTTATTTGAGTCTAGCCTATATATATGTATATAAACCTTCTGTGCGTGTGTTTGTAATTAAACTCCTCCTAAACGGCTGGACCGATTTTGATGAAATTTCTTGTGTGTGGTCAAGTGGATTCGGGAATGGTTTAGATTTGGTTCTTTTTAATTATTTTTTTCGTGTGTACATACAACATTTGTCGGGACAACTAGTTATCTATAAATATATAAATGTTCATTGAAATTAAACTACTATATACGGATTTTATCGCGTTGTTTATTTGACACTTTATTACAAAATTTTGAAAACTGTTTCAAAATTATGTAATAAAGTGTCAAATAAACAACGCGATAAAATCCGTATATAGTAGTTTAATTTCAATGAATAATATTCGCGTAAATAGAAGACAATATTATATATAAATGTATTACAAAGTAAATTAGTTTTCCCTGGGGCTAAGGTAACTGTTATATTTTAGTACCTATCATTGTTTACTGCTGTTAATCTCGGCTTAAAGCAATCGTCTTTAGTGACGTGATGATATAGAGAACACTTCTAAGCACAGTTATTTTCAAAACTAACACTATAAAATATATTTAAAAAATGTACCACCTCAACGAAAGCAAAACAAGTTGAAAACATGGTCAATTGCATTGATATAGGTATACGTAATGATATGGGTAAATGTAGTAGGTAAATTATACCGCGTCATTATAAAATTATTTATTAATCAAATGATACATTTTATATATAATACTGACATATATGCTTTGTTTTACAGGTACAGTAAAAGAAGAAGATCTGGTCTAAGAAAAATAGGACGCGTTGTATTCAAGTCAGGCCAATTTAATTTCGAGAAGTGGAAGGAATCCCGATTTCGTGTGCTGCCGGACATCGTGAAGCTTTTGATTAATTCCCGATGGCGATGGACTATACTGATCTGCATCTTTACATATATTTTTATTTGGATAACATTTACTTGCATCTTTTGGATTATAATGGATGTGCACGGTGACTTCGAGCATGATCATTTGCCGCATGCTCTCAATTCTTCTGATTGGATTCCTTGCGTCAGAGAAATTTACAGCTTCACATCGCTATTCCTGTTTAGTATTGAAGTCCATACAACAATTGGTTATGGCACTAGAGCCATCACATTAGAATGCCCCTTGGCGATTTTCACGATGTGCTTGGAGAGCATCGTTGGAACTATCACACAATCATTTATCATCGGTATTGTATTTGCAAAGTTGACAAGACCGAAGAATCGCGCGCAAACACTTATTTTCTCCAAAAATGCTATTATCAACCAAAGAGATCGTAACTTATGTCTGATATTTAGAATAGGCAATACCAGGAAGTCTAGGATCATTGCGTCAAGCGTTCACGCCTACTTGATAAGGCACAACAACCCTGACGTTTTGGATGACCAAATAAAATTATGTTTAAATATTGACACCAGTGAGAACATCTCTTTCATGTTTCCAATTTCGGCTGTGCATACGATAAATGAAAACAGCCCATTTTTTTCTATGTCAGCTTACGATATTTTAAAGTCAAATATAGAAATACTAGTCGTTTTTGAAGGAACTATAGAATCGACTGGCCAGCCCGTTCAAGTTAAGTCAAGTTACACGACACAGGAAATATTATGGGGTCATCGTTTTATCGATATGATTGCTTACCATGTAGATAAACAGGGATTCGTGATAGATTACTCCAAGTTAGATGAAACTAGTTTTGTAAAAACTGCCTTATGCTCAGCTCAACAACTTAAAATTAAATATCATAATAAATATCAAAATAAATTAGTAAAATGTAACATTACTCATATGCAACAATAAACGTTTAAATACTGTATCTTGTATCCTTGAAAATAAGCGTTGTTGAGTTATTTATTACCAGTTATCTTTGTTTCTGTAAATGTGGATGTAAAACTACGATTATTTTTCTAAGTTTCATTAAATCATGGTATATTGTTTGCATTGCCGTCATCTGCAGTTGTAACGTGGACACCATCAACTTCAGCGATGTCAACTGGCTGTTACACGTTTTCAAATCATTGTCTAACTTTATTAACATATTGTTGTTTACTTCAATTTGTTCTTGTAAATATTTTTTCGCACTCGCATTCATTATCTCTAACTATTGTTTTTAAGTTATCAGTTATCACCAACACTATATAACTCCTGGTAAAACTACATAACACTCTTGAGTAAATAATTTCATTGTTCTGTTTATTAAACGCTAAAGTCACTTAAATGATGTTGAAATTAGAGGAAACGCAGAGCGCTAACTTTACAGCCACAAGGTGCGTCAATACTACAAATATGATAAGATTTCAGTATCTCTTGACACTTATCTCAAGGTGAGGGAAAGGTGTGCAGCGACTACTTTTTGACTATTCATTGAGCAATTACGTTTACAATTTAGCAGTAAAGGCTTATTATTCATCAAGGCGCACTCATAGGTAAAGAAATATCTAGATAATAAAATGTTTATACCTACTTATATTTATGTTTACGTGCACCTAAATCCGCTTTATAATATCTTGGCCAACGCGCAACGATTAGACACATTGCTTTTTTCATAGTGTCTAACAAGCTACATATTATGTAGTTTTAGCAAAGCATTATTCAAAGCTTAGTTAATAGTTACTTAATGGTAGGTTATGTTATATGTATGTAACAACGACGACAACAAATCATGAAGACACGTTTTATATACTTACTTGTCTTTATGAATTTATAACCTTTTCAGTTATGCTAAATACCTACTGCTATGGTGTCAGTAATAATAATGCATAATCAACATGAATCCACCGAACCCGTGTGGAGATCGAATCCACGGCCTTCCCACAGTTATTTCGATGGCATAACCTTTATTACCAGCAATTCTTATATAATGAAATATAAGACATTAAACTTTTTTTAAATAAGTCTCCGTAATACTTATGAACATCAAAAATTATAAGTAATTATATTGTCTTCTGTTTACGCGAATGTTATTCATTGAAATTAAACTACTATATACGGATTTTATCGCGTTATTTATTTTACACTTTATAACAAAATTTTGAAACTTTTACACTACTACTAGATACTATTAAACTTTACTAATTTTTAAGCTAATTAAATTATTAAAACTATTAAAACTATTTATATTTAAGTTTACACTTTCCCCGACGTTTCATAGTTTTAATAATTTAATTAGCTTAAAAATTAGTAATATTTCTTGAGGGTAAAAACTCTAGTAGTAGCATGGAGTCTGGCACTGTCCAATAGGCTACAATAAGCTCACCCCCTTTCAGTGAAGTTATTTTACCTTATTAGGTACTAATCTCAAATGGGAATTGGCTTACCATTTCTTATTATTAAATTGTACTTCTATAAAGCATATAGGTGAACGAGAGATTACCATAAAGCTATAGCATAGTGTTAAGATTTTGTTTAAAACTTCTTAAATATCACTTACCTCATCTATACTAATATTATAAAGCTGAAAAGTTTGTTTGTTTGGTTAAACGCTCTAATCTCAGGAACGACTGGTCCGACTTGAAAAATTATTAAAATTAGTGTTGGATAGCTTATTTATCGAGGAAGGTTATAGGCTATATAATATCACGCTACGACCTACGGGAGCGGCACAGTAATCATAAATGCGGTTGAAACCGCGGCCACATCTAGTTAACTTGTAAACTTTGACATTCCTATGTATTACTTTGTGACCAAAGCATTATTCATAAATACTTATTATTAGTACAAAACGTCAGATGTTATAACATCAAGTATTGCAGATATCTGAACTTGCAAACATGTAAAAGTGCATGATATTAATTTAAAATTAAACATTTATGTAAATATGAGCTATGAATAACTATGCATAATCAGAAAATTGCCATTCAATAAAAATATGTCATGCCTAGACGAATTTATTAGGAGTTGAATGAAAACAAAAGATCAAAGTGACGCTTTTGAAATAAAGATAATAATAATAATAAGTTATCTTAAATACATGCAGGATCGTCAGAAAGTTTTTATCTATTGATTAATCATCTCACCATCAGAGTTGTTTTGGCCAAAAGCCTGCAATTCTGGTGAATGTTCCCAGAAATGGGCGAGGATAAAACCAAATAAATATAAATAATAATAATAATATTCTACCACATACACACAACACCATCTAGCCCAAACTAAGCAGAGCTTGTACTATGGGTTCTATACAATGGATAAACATACATATATCCTTTTTGGTTTTTTTTGTAAGTACATACATATTATACATAGAGACACCCAGACCAAGACAAACAGCCATGTTCATGCACACAAATGTTTGACTTGTGCGGGAATCGAACCCGCGACCTCAGGCGTGGCAGTCGGTTACACTAACCACTACGCCACGCTAACACTACGGCCGACTGAGATGCGCAATACGTATCGATATTATGTTGAATCGATATAAAGCAGTGCGATATATCGATATTTTGTATCGATACACGACCATACAATACCCATCGATATATTGTATCTCTAGGTAACAAATATCGAATCTATTTATCTGCTTCAAAATATGATTTGAAACTGTTATATCAAACCTCCTCTTTGTTTTGTTAAGGAGAGATTAATGTAAACAAACTTTGCACTGTCAAACCACGGTCAAGATGAGTTGTCGGCGTGCGGCACGCTTTGTGCGCTATCTACCCGACAATTTGTTTATAAATAATAATAATAATAATATTATACCACATACACACAACACCATCTAGCCCAAACTAAGCAGAGCTTGTACTATGGGTTCTAGACAATGGATAAACATACATATATACTTTTTTTTTTTGGAAATACATACATATTATACATAGAAACACCCAGACCAAGACAAACATCCATGTTCATGCACACAAATGTTTGACTTGTGCGGGAATCGAACCCGCGACCTCAGGCGTGGTAGTCGGTTACACCATCGAGGCCGACAAATTTAGTAAGTATTTTTCTAATGTTAGGTAGGTACCGGCATAATAAAATTATTTTGTTGCTTGCTTTATTGACGAGTCGTCTTTGTTTTAAGTGAGTAATATTGTAATAGATATAAATGTCATTTGTAACTGGTTTCGATTTCAATACACTTTTTAAGAAAATAAATTCTCTGTTACTGTTCGAACTAATATTTTCTTTTATTTTAAACTATTTAGAAAATCGATACATATCGAATGTATCAATACAAAACGTTGCGATATATCGCTGTATCGATATGATTGGTTATGATACGTACCTATCGATACGCTCTGTATCGATACAAAAGATTTTTTGGACATCTTTATTTTGAAAGGCATGAGTTAAATCATGCCGCTTAACTACTAGCATGATTTGTGTAGTGCACCAAAGTTAAAACCAAAAGCAGAGCATTTTAGGCTGGTTTTACAGTGTCGCTTTCGCCAGCGGTTAGTAAACGTCGCTAGCCACGAGCTTTGAGTGTCTTGGATCTTTACATAGTAAAACAATGCCCGCGGATGGCCCGCGCTGACTGCAACTTGGCCGCGCGTTTCAATCATCATAAGCAATCTAGTGGCATTGTAAGGATGTATTTGTATACGCCGTCGTCGTTGCCTTTTTTTTCATAGGTAATATAATATAACAATTAAGAGAAGTTTCATCGTGATTGTTCGAGGTGGCAAACCGCGCGGCACTTAACTCGTTTTATTGTTTCGAGCTGGTCAACCGCGCGCGTACGGGCCGCGTGCTTACCACTCGCGCAGATGGTAAGCGTCACTGTAAAACCAGTCCTAATGCTGTGGTCAATGTCAAAATCCAAGCAGCATTGGCATTTCTGAATCTGGCCAAAAGCATGGCTATCAGTGCAAAAATGTGAATTATTTATTATACTTTTCTTTTATACTATTATCCTTTTCTAGCGACTTATATGGTTTATTGGGTATATATATGCTTTGCCATTGAGGTACTGTTCTTATGCTGCCAGAAATTATAAATATAATCATATGAAAGCGCCTTATTTAAAGAAATAAAATGTTGTTTTTAACTTAAAACAGTTACATTTACATTATACTCAAATTCAACTCTACTGATCCAGAAGGCAATATCGCATTTAAAATTTTTAGCCACTTTTAGTTATTGGCTTATAGCACATTATCCTTTAATATATATAAATTATTAATGTATAAAGTAGTTAAGTAATAAAATATTAGAACTTGTTAGATTGTTTACAATAAAATTAATGTTTCATTATATTTTCTGAAATTAGAACACATGAAAGATGTAAAAATTACTTAAGTATAGCTATGGCCAGTTTATTCCTTATGATGTTATGTTTTTATTAACCCTCATGTTTCTTCGCTCTCTTATTCAGCAGTACCCTACCTTTTACTACTGTATAAACTATAATAAATAATAATTAATGACAGAAATAATAATGTGAAGAGGAATTAAATTAGATTTTAATTAGTTATAAATTTTATTTAACAAGTTATTTTTATATTCTTAATTCATGATCTCAATTTGTATATTTATAATTATTATTTCAGTTGTAATTTTATTCTATAATTCTTATTATGTTTTGTTAATAATTTTGTGTTAGTTATTATGTAAAATCTTTATTAGACTTAAGTATATTTAATTAGTATGTTTTCTTTAAATAAATTTTGTGCATATTTGTAATTGGCGTAAGCACACAACCTTGTCTTAGTTAGTAATTATGTAAATGTATGTTTACTCTGTTAATATGCCTTATAAATAAATATAGCTGCAAGTCATCGGCATAAAGATGATACTTGAACTGAAGGTTCTGTGTTATAAAGTTAATAAAAAGAGAAAATAGTAACGAAGATAAAATGCCGCCTTGAGGAACACCAGAGTTGAGGTCGCGCCAAATCGATGACATGTCATTGATGCGTACTGACTGCTGGCGCCCCGGAAGATATTTTGAGAACCATTCACATTCAATACACCAGATGAGATAATACGATGGGATAGGATTTTAGTTTTAATATTTCAAGAAGATTTTACAGCAGTTGCTAGTCGCTAAAGGTTTCAATCGCATTAAATTTCTGTAACTGCAATCCTATGTAGGTAATTGCTTTTCCTGTAATGATCATCTTTGCAAGTGCAACATAGCTTGTAATCGCACAACAGGTACCATTTCCTCTAAACATTCATCCATTTTTGAACCGTGGTGCTAATTCCCATCGCATTCCATTTTTACTTTCCTAAATTATATTTACTCATAAACCAGCTAAATTGAAACATATTTACTCAAATTACAGATAATAAAAGGTAAGCGTAGAGTTAAATAATTACAAACAACAATACGAATTATTATTGACAGTAGTGATGTACGAGTCGAGTTATTTGATTCGAGTAACTTGAATCAAACCGTAAACGAGTCAACTCGGGTTTAGTTTGTAACAACTCGAATCAACTCGGTCGATCGAACGCATACCGCACGGGCGGCGTGCGCCCCCCCTCACGAGTTGACGAGTCACAACGCGCGGCCCGCGCGCGCCGTTCAATGTTGCATCATGCACATGCATTGCATCTCACTCAACTCGATGCGAGTTGAGTGAAATAGAACTCTGGCTACCGATTGAGCTACATTGTTGTAGGCTTGTATCACTTGTATTTAGCGTAGCGGCTCAGGCTACAAAAACAGAAACTTTATTTGTTTTTAGTCGATTCTCAATTCGAAGATTCGAGTTGCAAATCGACTCCAGTAGCCATATCACATCAACAATTCAACATCATTATTATTCCTACCTATCAGCCTTGAGTCGAGCTGAGTCGAGCTCCCCGAATACCCTCTCTTTCACTACAAGAGACACCGATTCGAGTCAACTCGAGTTAGTAGCCATATCAACTCGAGTAACTCGAGTCAAAAAAAACCAACTCGTCCCATCACTAATTGACAGCTATTGCTGTTGTGTCAAAATATACAATATATACATCAAAGATATACCTAGGTACATACAATTTTTATGCATCTTTTCCCTAGAGTCAAGCATAGAATAAACCGGTATCTACCAAAGATCAATAGTCAGAACAAAAACATAAAAACACATAAAAGCCCATAAAATCCTAATCTGTAAGACTGTAGTTAAAGAGGTCTGTTGTCAATCGGTCATCTAACGAAATTATAATTATGTAAACTCATAGAATGTACTACATACTGTATTCATAAAGGTTATCTTTGCAGGCTACACAGTTTTTTTTTTGTTTTTATGCTTTACGTCTGACAATAAATTATTATCATGTCCTTATGTATGTACAATGTTTAACCAGTCACACCGTATATAGCACACGATAAAGAAAGATAGGAACCCAAATGTAATATCAATCATCATCATTACCTCAAGTCAAAGTCACAGCTTATTCGCACCAAAATATTCAAAATTATTATTAGACGCTTTAACGGCACAAGCAATAAGCATCGTGAGAAAACCTACATATCTGAGAGTTCTCCATAATGATCTCGAAGATAATATATAAAGTCTGTCGCCACTCTGGGCCGATGTAGTAGATAGTAGATTATGGCATAACCCACAGCATAATACCACAGACATTTAAGAAGTGTGCACAATATTTAACTTCTACATAAAAAAATCAACCGTATGAGTTTATTTAAACAAGATTTTCAATGATGTTCAGGCTGATATTATAGCGTCTAAAAACTTAGTAAGCCATTCAGGTATTTTTATTACTAGTAGCACAATACATCACATTAAACATTATTTTGTTGGACCAACCCTTTTGTTCCAATGACGTTTATTATTGCCAACTGCTGCCAACATTTAGAAAAAACAAAAAAGTGACAAAAGTGTGCTGTCATTTTTCTGTCCACCGAATCAATCACTGTTGATTTTTTATAACAAAAGTTTATTATTGCCTGTAGCAAGAAAAGATGTTTCGAGCTAATAATTTTGATAAGTTACTTGGTGAGTATCGAAAATATGAATAATTCCCTTAAATCATCAGTACTTACATCCAAAACAAAAGTATGAGCTCGATGTCATAATTTTGCTGGGCAGTTTTCACTGATTAGCATTCAGCTTTCTTTATTTTTATTGCAAAGTAGCTAAATTGTCACAGTTTATTTGGCAGATATGACTCGCAGTATAATTTTGCGATAAATCTAAGCAAGTCTTATTGGCATAGTCCAAGATGATTAGTCCAATACTTAATGGTGAAATAATTTGTTCTAGATAAAGCGACAAGTAATCTACGTCTGGATCCCGATTGGCCAACGATCCTACAAATATGCGATTTGATTAGACAAAATGATTGTTCGTAAGTATTTTTTACCTAAACACATCATTGGAGAAAATTTCAAAACATGCAAATGAGATCCTAGTTAGAATCCTTTCAACAACACATTTATTATTGACCTAATTTATTATATGATTTTTAAGAGGCAAAATATAAATATCCTGTATGTGCTAACTTCTAATCAATCTGGGCAAGGATATCTTTATAATGTAAACAATTAAATTGCTATAAGAAGTGTTATATATACATATATCATGTATAATTGTATATAGACAACAACAACATAACTCATCAGTCATCAGGAATCCTAGCCCCATAGTTTAGGCATTGGCGAAGTGGTTAAAAGCTTAATCAAATGCTTATACATCCAGATGAATCTTTTGTCCTATAGTTTATACATTATGATTTGTTTACAATATAACTATATATTGAGACTAATATTACATAGCATCATAGTAACAGACAAAATATATCTTGATTTTGCCAATTATATCTAAGTCCTGTGTAATAGGGGATTAATTTGTTTGGTGTATTAATAATTGTAGACTATTTGGAGTCTGCTAAGGAACAACAATAATAATAATATCAGCCCTGTTTATAAACATTACCACTGCTAGGATCATGCAGAGATGGGTTAGACCATAGTGCCCCACTCTTGACCCGTATGTCAAACTTCACATAATATGTTTGAGAACATCATAATGAAATCTCGCACCTTTACCTCACAATGTTTTCCTTTAACAAGAATAATATTTAACTATTAAAACACACTACACTTGATCTAACTGGTGTTCTCTGGGTGGCAGCCCAGCTATTTGTCTAATTAATAAAAAAATTAACTGAACAGATGATACTAAACCAACTTATAAATATAACAAACTGTTGCAATTTTAATTTTCATATTCTTTTAACTTTGTCACAAATTGTAAGGTGGAAAGTATTATGAGTCATATATATATTAACATTATTGTAACTATAGAATTTTATCATTATCCTTTTAAGAAAGAAAATTTACACAACATTGTACTTGTTTATAATATATCTGGAGTAGAGATGTCTGATATACATGTTATAATCATAAATATTTGTTTCAGACCAAAATATGCTATGACAGCAGTCAAAAAGAAACTATACTCACAGAATCCACACCAGGCCATGTTTGCACTGTTGACTCTTGAGAGTGTTGTTAAAAATTGTGGTATGTATTTACTATAAAGTTTTATAATATGATTCATACATCCATGAATGTTTCAGATTAATTGGTAAACATGTTTTTTATATAAACTTTATACTTTTTACACATAACACATGCTGGTTGATAGAGATTACTAATTAAGTCTTCCATATTTAGTTTAAAATTGCTTAAATACAATGATATTTTAAACTAAGTAAATGTTATTTTTATAATAATGGATGTAATAAATCTGATACCTAGACTATTTTGTTGTTAATAACAGCATTTTTGTTGATAATTTGAAGTAATAAGTAGCCAAATAGATATGGTAAGATGCATAAAAGACAGTAGCTATCATTCTAATAATTATTAAGATTTTAATGATATGCAGATGATTTTGTTGAATAGATTTTTGAGAAACCTCAATAGAAAATTATTGCTATTGATGTTTCGGAGTCTTCACTTCGCATGCACCAGTAACATATCTACTTCTTTTATGTACATAAATAATACCATGGTTTAAGTATATGGTAGGTGGCTCGAACTGATACTGCTAGATAAAAAAAGTGCAGGATAAATCCTATTCAAAATCCTAGGTAAAGTATTTGTTCAGCATTAAATGTCATATACCTATCTATAAACTATTAAATTTGAATCTAATTAATTAATTAGATTTGTATACAACATCAAAAGAACCTTATAAGGTATAAGGTTCTTTTGATGTTTGTATGAAAAACTTCATATAATGTATGAATAGTTTATATTTATGAAGGCAGTAATATATTGGGCTGTTATAATAAAAGTAGAATACCAGTAACATTCACTTAAATCAAAGACTTATTGTCTGGAAAACTACTTTTAATATATATTTTCTGTGCAACAATAGACCAGAAATAAAAACAACAACTATATAAGACAGAAATTAAAAAAAATATTCTTAACAAGGTTGTTTTGCAAAGCCATTGATATTAAAACATTCAAATTTCAATATAGTATCTCCAGCTTGAGATCTAGTAATTTATTTACTAAAACCCAAGAAGAAGCAAAAGACAGCAAGACTTCATGATACTTTCGGCTTATGATAAAAAGGAGGGAGGGAAGGTAGAGACAGTAGACAAAAGTTGTAATTTAGATAAACTGCAATAAAATTCGAATAAACCAGTTTCATTTAAAAACTGCCTCAGTGGTGCAACATAGTGTATTTTCTCCCTCAATTTGATTTGTAGGTCCTAATTTCAACAATTTGTGAGCTATCCGCGTAGTTGATACCTCAAAAGAGAGAACAATAACCAGGCATGTTTTTAAAATGTTTTGAATAAAAAGCACCACCCGTGTTTTTCTTAAAAGATTTCAAATAACAGGTTACTTAAATCTTAAAAAAATAAATCACTTGAAATGTCTGTAAAAAAATTGTTTCATGACTCAGATGCCTTAATCATGATTCATTAGATTGTTTACACGTTACTTCAATAAAATAACATAAAATAAATGATTTATCTTTCAAACTGACCATTATTTCCAACTAACTGCAAAGTTTTGGGTTTTGTCATCAAGAATCATTAAAATTAGCTAAAAAAGGAAAATGGTCACACTTCGTCTAAGACAAGTATGGTTCAAATGGTTCTACATAGTCTATACTAGCTTCGATTTACGGCTTTGCATTGATCTTCCAAACACCCTATAGATCTGAGACGATGCTATGTATGTAATTTCAAAAGTAGACTATGCTATGATTAACACCTAGGTGATGTTTATGCCTTTAATTAACAAGTTAAAGAATGTATACTGGGATCACCAGTCATAGAATGGTGAATGTACATACAATAATTATTTTAAATATTTATTTAATGTATTTTACATCTTGATAATAATAAAATTACAATTTATTGCTTTTTAAACACATTTTTTTAATACATGGAAATGTAAAACAAAATCTTATGAATGTACATATATGATAGATGGATGCTGAATTGATGTCTTTTGTCCGCCAATTGAATGATACAAACGGCAACTTCATTTCATATTTGCCATACATAACTAAAATGCTGCTTTGTGAGCTATGACTAGGTAATAGAAGTCTATTGAAATGAAACTACTTTATATACGTACTTACTTCACTGGCTCAGCGACCCAAAGTGGATCTTGGCCTCCGACATTAAAGTGCGCCATTCCTTTCTCTTTTGTGCCAAGTCAATTAAATCGAACACATTCATCTCTTTCAGGTCTTTACCCATTTCATCTTTTCAGTGGAACCTTGAGCGACCTACCAGACGACGCTTGGTAGGTCGCTCGAGATATGCTCTTTTGGCAGCTCGATCCTCTCCCAATCTTTCCACATGTCCGAGCTAGCGAAGTCAGGCAGATTTTATTTATCCCTGATGATATTCGACTCTGACACTAAAACTTTAATCTCGATATTGAACTACTTTATATGGATTTTTAAATGTATGTAATAAAAGTAGTAGTAAGTAGTAGAATAAACAACGCGACATAAATCGTATAAAGTAATTAAATTTCAATGTGTAACATTCACGTTAACGTAAGACAATATTATTATAGAAGTCCATCTAGAGAAGTAGATATCTCTACCCTAAAAAGACCTAACCTTGTGTTCCTGTAGTCTGTAGGTATTCTGGGCTCCTTATGGCGGTGCTTTGCTTTGTGCTTTTAATGTCGGTCCAGATCCATGTCTATTGCGCTCGAAAAACAGAGATCTTTTTCGAAGGACCGACAACACAGGGACAGTGATATTCCTAGTTTTGTGAGAGTTCATAAGCGCCTACCATCAGACCTCGTGCTTATTTGCGAAGTTGGAATTACTTATTGTTAATTCTATTTAACCTGTCAATTGTCGGAATGCCAGACATAGTTGAAAACCTATTATGTCTGACCGCCGGTGTTCCCCAGCGACTCAATAGGTTGAGATTTGTAACACATTAATTTCATGTTTTTATATCGCGTTAGGCAACGATATTATAGCTAGAACTATTTATTGGTTATCTATAAAAAAACAAAGCCATGGATCTTTTTAACACAAAAACGTCTACCATAAACTATCTTCGTAAATAATAAATATTAGCAAGGCGATTAGATGTCTTTAGAGAAAAAAGAGTTTATTTTAAAGTCAAAGTGGTTCGGGTATAATATGACCTCGGCTTTTCGAGCCATCAACGCGATACAACTGCATACTTATATCGTACCTACTCCTCCCCTCTTCCTAACACTGATAGTAAAAAAGTCGGAAAGCCATTTTTGACATAAACAGCAGCAGGATCCCTGTTGCTGTTTGTGTCAAAAACTTGCTTTTATTGGCTTTCATATTCGGAATAAAGACCACCTAAAGAATTGATGTTTCTTATGGTATAAGTAGCAAATGCTGCAGTAGCCCACAAGTGTTGCACACCCTGTTTGGTTAGGTATAGGTACTCTAAGGCTGCAGGCATTATGTCTAAAATATAAGTGAAAAGAAAACTAAATAGTTAAAAATAGCTACCATGTACATAACCCTCATGCCTTACAAGTTCAACTTGAAAATCTGACAATGTCGCAGAATAGTTTTTGACGTTACTTCATGACCTGCATGAATGACAATTTAGTTAGTTTAGGCTCTGAAATTTCGAAAAATATATGGTGTTTATGTTAATATACATATTTGTATAATTGCTGGTGTTGACGATGATCATATACGATCGATTGAAGTCATATTTGCGCCAAATATTTATTTAGTCGATGATGCGGGTTTATTAATGTTTCATATCTAGGTATATTATAATCCGATAGTCGGCACTATAGTCAACTTACACCGCGACGTTGTATGTTAAAATGTGTAAACTTTACGAGGTTAATTTTGGCTAGGTTCTGGAATCCACGACGAAGTGACATCAAAGGCGTTTTGTGAGATGCTTCGTGATCTGGTCAAGACCACACAACACGACAATCTCCGCAACAAGGTATTGGAGCTGATACAAGCGTGGGCCTTCGCGTTCAGAAACTCGCCAAAGTACAGAGCAGTTCAGGTATGAATGATTAGCAAATAATTCATATTTCACGATGAGCTATACATGCAATCAAATCATAGAATATTATTATTATAGATGGAGATATAATATTTCTATTAATATAATAATAATATTTCTAATAATATTCTATCACATACACACAACACCATCTAACCCAAACTAAGCAGAGCTTGTACTATGTGTACTAGACAATGGATAAACATACATACATATATACTTTTTATTTTGTAAATACATACATATTAAGTATACACAGAAACACCCAGACCAAGACAAACATCCATGTTCATGCACACAAATGTTTGACTTGTGCGGGAATCAAACCCGTGACCTTAGGCGTGGCAGTTGGTTACACTAACCACTACACCATCAAGGCCGCCAAATATAGTTACATGGACTTAGTATTATTCGTCGGTAGATCTCACAAATGACATTAAGTATATATTTATACCATATGGTTAGTGGACGACGAAAAAACCTTAATAAAGGATATAAAATTTATTAAAAGTGTAAAATTTATAGGTATACAATAGAGGTCACGACAACTGGCCGCCACGGGCTGAGATAGAACCATTGCGTATTCTATTTATTCATTTTGCCCAAAAATTATCGCTGTGTCTGGCTTCAACGCCAAGCCACTTTGGCGTCAGCCAGCCGAGGCTCATGCAGCCTTTATAGATATAATCATAGATAAATATCGTATGGCACGTAGCTTCCTCACAATCAAAATTCTGCAATGTGACGGTAACTAAATTGAGTCTGGGGCGTCAAGTAGCTTTAATAGCAGTACTTGACACAGAACCATTGTAATACAGGCAACAGTTTCAAAGCTCCTTAAAAAGATGCTGTACTGTTTGTTAAAAACATGTGAATTGTACTCCGGGTAATTCCATACCCTCCATTTTTCTAGTATCAACAACACGCAAGTGACAGAGACTTTCTATTGAGCTATAGTAACCGCTTAACATTAGGCATAGGCCGTAATGTAAGAAAACTAACGAACTTATTTATGTACTAGCTGTTACCCGTGACTTCCTTCGCGTGGAATTTAACAAAATGTTTTAATTATAGCTTAAGTTACTCCTTATAACATCAGCTATCTGCCAGTGAAAGTCCTGTCAAAATCGGTCTAACCGTTTCAGAGATTAGCCAGAAAATACAGACAGACAAACATTTGAAAATTATTTTTTTGTTATAAGTACCGTATATATCTACAGTTATAAGCATTTAGTAAAAAGCTGTTATTTTAATATTGCAAACAGACATTTCAATCGCACACATCATTCCATTAATAAAAATTTTAAAACTATAACCCGTCTACGTAAAAAAGGTATCTAAAAAGGACGAATTTAAAATTTATATAGCCAATGCCACCCGGGCCATTATTATACGCCAAACGAATCTATTGGCACCTCATTCATTAAAATCGGTTCAGTAGTTTTGGCGCTACGGTGGAACATACAAACATACATACCCTGACTGCCAAAATCATTATCCTTCCTTTCGGCTTCGCCGTAGTCGGGTAAAAATTCTATAGCTTTTGCTGAATATGTGGCAACCATTTCGCTACCTACAACACACTTGTGAGTAAATAATAAAGATATCACACACCCATTAAGTTTTCGTTACTCACACCAGCAGCCTAATGTTTACACCGATTACATACACTAACTACAGTAAGTAACACTATAACTATAACAGATCATGTAAGTAGTCGAATCGGTAACCTGGCACATTCTGATAACCGTTACGAGTATTCTAATCACAGATAACAGTTTACCTAAATTAGGTATTAATAATAATTGGTTTGGATAGACGCCAAGAACGAATTTTATAGAGTAGGTACATAATCATGTGGTAACTTATTTCTATTAGCGTATCTAGAGTATTTTCCAGTTTCCAGAGACCTTGATCTCTAAACTGCCATGGGCTACATGCAACCTACATTTTTTACTTAAAACCTAAAATTCTAGGATGGACCACAGGCAGTTTTAGGGTGGATACGACCAGTTTTAATATATATTATGTCTATTTCGTATTAGACCTATCGTGATATTGACGTGCATCGTACAGATTGACATTTAGTTTGGGACCCTGTATTGGATAAGTGGTATTTAATCCTGACGTTTTCTATCTTTATTTTATAAAAGACAATTCCCGCATTATATAATAATCTACATTGGCTGACACCGACTCCAAAAATAACAATAATTTAATTATTCACCTCTTGTGAATAATTAAATTATTGTTATTTTTGGAGTCGCAAGTGTGCAAGTACGCAGTTATTTTTACTTTTTATTAAAAATTTTTTAGAATATTCTTTTATGAAGTCTATTTCTGTTTTGTTAAAATCTTGTTTATTTCTCGGTTTTTAGTGAATCTGAAGTTCGATAACTGATTTTATTTGTCTAAATATGGGTACACCTACTAAACGCGCTGCTCATAATAATATAACACAAGCGTCGTTTAAATGAGACAAACGAAGAAAGGGAGAAACGCCTCTTTCAAAATCGGAAATCTACCTCCAGGGCCATATCAAAAGAGACAAGTGAAGAGCGCAAAAATAGGCTTTCGAAAATGCGGGCTTCATGAAAAATGTTTTAAACGGTATACCGTTTAAATCATTTTTGGCCATAGTGCATCGCATGATAATTCCAAATACGGTTGAGATGATATGTTTTATTCCGGTGCCTAATGGCTTCAGCGTCATATTAAAAGTTGTATTATAGAAATCATTTTGTTATTAGCTTTTTTGTATATACCTTGTTGGGTCTAACAGTTGCACGTAACTTCATACTAATGCTATCAATAACCAATTTGGAATTGTGTAATCAATACATATACATATATAACGGAGGACGGAGGGTTGCTTTGTTATCGTTCTCCATAGCTAGGTATAGCTACATATCGTGGGCGTATATGGGAATGTGTCGGATCAAATAGTAAAGCCAATGTAGGGTAGATACAGTTTAATTATAATTGGCAAGAAGTTACAATCAGCTATCACTTATTAGGTTACTTCACAATGTTTTATTAAATCACCTCGGAACGTGAGACAGTCCCTACGCACACACAGCTGACACAGCACTACTACCACTTAAACGATGTTATTCGTGCGACGGCAACCACTCTGCTGGCGCGTCTGCTGGCCGCCGACCGTCAAGTCCTCCCCTCCCCTGAAGGCCGCAATGTGTAACGTAGATTCTGTCGAACGCCAATAGATTGCGTTGGCGTTCCTATTTAAAATCAATTCGATGACGACACGGCCATCCTCTTTGCACACTTCCTCGTGTGTTAATCTGTCAACAAAAACAATTCCGAGTACAATAATGCTCGGTCATACCTAACCATGTTTCATGTCTCTACCAAGTATCATAACTGTAGCCATAATAACGAAACAATGAAACATTTAAAAAGCTACAGCTTATTTCTCATACTAATCGGATACCTTAATCAATCCAAAATAATCATAACAGTGTAATGTAAAGAGCCATCTACCATCGTCATATTTTACAGCACCATAAATCAAATTTAAGATAGGCATCTTAAACTTTCAGAATACCCGAGTAAACAAATTCTATCGCCACGGCCTCCCTTGCCGACGAGTCATCACCGACTCACTCTCAAATGCGCGTCATTTACGAACCACGTAAATCGCACGTGTGCGTCTCCCTCGGTGTACACACGGGACGGTCTCTGCAGACCACGACCTCCGCTAGAGCCAATACGCCCACCGCACACCCACGGACTACTTGGGTTGCCCCAAGAGATACCGACTTCCAACGGGCTACGACTACTTATTAGCTACTAGCATAGTCGACTATTTATTGCCGATAGAGTTATCACTCGTGTTCCCACTATAACTTAAACTCGTTCATCACCATTGCTAATCTCATGAATCTCCGACTTCGACTGGTACATGTCCCTCTGGCAACTTACGTAAACTATTATGAGCATATTTGTAATAACGTTTACCATTCAAAGCTCGCAACGTGTAACGATCACCATCTAAAATGTCGATGACTTTAAATGGACCTTTAAATTTTGGGTCTAGTTTGGTATAATTACCTCATTCTTTAACAAAACGAAATCACTTACTGAAAACCTCTTTATTGGCAGTTTTGGTTCTGTCAAACCTATACTTGTTCATTTGTGTCACTGTCCAATGCGACTGAATCGTTCAGTGTCATCGTTACTCCTTGAAATTAAACTTGGATTTTATCGCGTTATTTATTTTACACTTTATTACAAAATGATACTCTGAGCTCATTCTGCGTAAATAGAAACACCAATGATTAATTATGTTCGGGTACTTTGAAATAACGACACTGGAACATTGAGACAACTACCATCTTAGTCTCCCCGTGACCATGGCTGCCGAAAAGCAACCGAAACGTCGGGGAAAGTGTAAACTTAAATAAAATAGTTTTAATAAATTAATTAGCTTAAAAATTAATAAAGTTCAATAGTATCTAGTAGTAGTGTGACAGTTTCAAAATTTTGTAATAAAGTGTAAAATAAATAACGCGATAAAATCCGTATATAGAAGTTTAATTTCAATGAATAACATTCGCGTAAACAGAAGACAATATCGTTACTCCTTGTTAGAAAATTGTCTTGTGCGAAAATAATCGATCGTCGACCAACTTTAAATAAATAATGTAAACTGCTGTTAATAGGTAACAATTAACACTTAGCTCTGTGCAGGGAATCCCTGTCGCCGGCTATCCCTGTTGTAAGTTATAGCTGATCTCGATGTGACTGGAAAACACCGACTGTGTACTCACGGCCGTCGCGACATCGAACGGAGCTCCCCCAAGTTCGCCAATATATAGCCGTTGTTTTGACATCCTAAAATTTTAAATAATAGCGCAAGTATCTGTCCATCTAACATTATAATTCCCAAAAGTCGAGTGTTCTCTAGGGATCGAATTCATGGCGGCGACCGAGCGTACTCTTCGGCTATGCGTCACTTTGCAAACAATTATCGGGTAAAACGTGAAATAAAATTTTGATGAGGTGATCATTAATCGTTACGCAACATAATATGTGTTCTGTGCTGAACACTCGTGACTGAACTAATTTATATAATAATTGTTGCTATGACTGACCAATACCAGTCATAGCAACCACATTACTAATTCGTTTATCAGAAAATTTGGCACTAACGCTCTTTTTAATCAGCGAACACTCAGCACCAGAATCATAGAAAAACAATACAACTCAACATTATGCTCTAATGTAGCTGTGTGTAGCATGATACCCGTAGGGGGTTGAACGACACACAGGTCCACCCGCCGTTCTACACGCGCTCATGCCGCGCCGCCGCCGTCTGCTTGGTTGCTACCGCTTGTACAGCGCATGGCAATGTGTCCTGGTTTGCCAGTTTGTAGCAGACTAGGGGCTTCGCAATCGGATGCCGCGCTACTGTACAAGCTGCTTTCACTATTGGGGGATGTCCTCTGCCATCGTTCGATTTGCTTCTACATTCGTATCGCTTGTGACCCAACTTGCCACAGTTGAAGCATTTTAGTTGTATTTTCGCTCGTTTGACGTCAGGTGTGCTCAAGGTCTCACTAGGTCGCTTGAAATTCTTGCTGCATTTTGTCCCTCATTGTAAAATTACTAGTGAACGCCAGTCGTTGCAACTTTGAGTCAAATTGAGAGACGTGAGCGAGTACGGTTGCTACTGCAATTTGCTCAATATCAACATCCTTCCATCGATTAATGAGTGACATCATCAATCGGTTCGCGTAAGCAACCAAAGTCTCTTTGTCATTTGGTTTGTCACTATGCAGCTTTATGATGGTGCCCGCTAAAGTTTCCGTCGAAATAAACATTGTTGTAAAAAGTACCTTAAACTCATTCCAGGTCATGCCGTGGTATGCAATTTGCTAACCGCAATAATAAGTTTGCCACCTTGCATTGGATTGTCGGCAAAACATCCGCGGTTGGCCACCAAGATCTCGCGTCCGAGTCTGTCTTGTCAGGTCGAACTCGGGCAAATCCATACGATTGTTCACCTTCGGTGCTTGTAATGTCTCAATCAGTGCTCACATGTTTGCATTCTGTTGTTCAAACATAATACCCAACTCACTTTAGAGTTTACATTTTGACCCGACACCGATCCCACTTCAGATAACGGATGACGGAGGGTTGCTTCGTTATCGTTCTCCATAGCTAGGTATAGCTACATATCGTGGGCGCATATGGGAATGTGTCGAATCAAATAGTAAAGCCAATGTAGGGTAGATACAGTTTAATTATAATTGGCAAGAAGTTACAATCAGCTACCACTTATTAGGTTACTTCACAATGTTTTATTAAATCACCTCGGAACGCGAGACAGTCCCTACGCACACACAGCACTACTCCCACTTAGACGATTTATTCGTACGACGGCTCGCAACCACTCTGCTCTCCGCCGTATAAAACCGAAGATCTTCATCAGAAAATCACCAAATTAGAATGGGGCTACCTCGAAACACTACGAAGGGCTTCCAAACCATCCTACGCAGTCGTTGATTTTGTTCTTGCCAAAAATGAAAACATCATCAATGTAGCCAAATACGCATTATTAAGGATAACTCGAAAATGAATGGCCAGATCTTAATCAAATTTAAATGGGACTTATCGGAAAGCGCCAGCTTTCAAATAAGAAAAGAATCATCGAAATCGGTTCACCTAGAAAAGAGATATGAGGTAACACATAGAAAAAGAAAAAGAAACATACAGTCGAATTGAGAACCTCCTCTTTTTTTTGAAGTCGGTTAAATATAGCGTTCAGCATAGACTTAGAACGTAGCGAAAATATCCTAAGATGGCGGTAAAAGTGGATGAAAAAGAGATACATATATGAACAGATAGAGAGGAACAAGTGGGAATCCATAATCGTTTTCAAATGCTCACAAGTTATGTTTATAAAATGTAATTTATAAATGCGTCTTCGCTCAATACTGTGTTTACCCAATTAAATTAGTTGCGAAGCTTACTTTGTATCCATGACTCAAAGAGTAATTAGTCCGGCATTGTCATTGTGGCTTGCCGCAGTTATAATACTGTTGTTTACACGTTACTGCATCCTAACTCCAATTAATACTAGCAACTTCTGATCAAAATGTTCCCTTCGATCCCAGTTTAGGACCCAAATGGAAATCATGTCACACAGTAGCACTGCACTATCTATAATCTATATACATAAAACTGTACCCCTTTTTAAGAAAATTGCGTGGACGGAGGAGTATGTTTGGCACAGTTAATGTTTATATGGAGAAGGAGAGGCGAATCCTAATAAGTATTTTTATAAAATATGAATTAGAAATACATTAAATTAATAAAAAAGCACTACACGCACACAACCATGTATTTGACACACGCAGTCGAATCGCGTTCGTAGTATTTCGACATTGTTTGTCTGACGTCGTACAATTCTTCGTAACTATGGTTACATACATTAATTACCTATTGCAATTTTGCGTTATATACAATAACGATCAAACTAAAAAATATAAATCAATTATGGTCGAATTTCGACCACTTGGCGATCGCTAATAATAATAAACGTTACGAGCCCGTTCACCCCCTAGTAGGTATTTGTTAGGATTCTTCTTAAAATCCACCCAAAAATAGGAGCACCGCGAAGCAAGGCTCCGTCTTTCTATGAAAGGGGCGAAAGTCAAGGGGCGTACGGTCTCGTAGTCAGAATAAATGGTAATAGGACCGCCTATCTAAACATAACTTCTCTACTAGACTAGTCAAATATCGAGAGAAGCACAACAGAATCCCCGCTAAAATAGTACGAGCGATCCGACAGGCAAAGTACCTTGTCCCTGTGGAATATCATTGTCAATGGAGTTTCCAAATTGTTGTAGCAGTTTATTGGCTGCTCTGACTACTAACTTGGCGCTTACCCTCGGTTTCTGAATTCAAATAGCAAATCTCGGCTAAGTATTCACAAATATTTTTTTCTGAATCAAATTGCATCGTACTACTATCAACTGAGCATTTACTTGAGTACATGATGTTTAAAAACCTACTTAAATTTTGGTACAGTTTAAAGCAACTTGAAACAGAAACAAAAATAATTTAACTTACATTTAAGTAGAGTTTGTCGTTCTCTACATGTAATTCTCAATTTAGAAACCGGGGGTTATCCTCGATGTGCAATTATTCCCTTTCTGTGAGGAAAGCAATGATAAAGCGATATCCCCGTTGTTATAAACGCTTAAAATAGCCCGGCCTGAATGCGTATTTACCACTTTAATGGCATAAAATAATATATTCCTGTCTTCTAGCTGGTTGAACCGACTGACATGAATTTATGTTGTAACTTGACTAAGTCTCGACTTTATATAATATTTTCCGCCTAGCTGCACGCAGTGTTGCTTGACCATGTAGATTATTGTAGATCAATAGATCGGTGTAGTGACATACATAAAAACGATATGCACAAGTGCATAAATATATTCAAATGTATCAATAATACGTCAGTACGATAATGCGTTGTACTAAAACGAAACATTACAAGATAGAATAGAATAATAATAATAATAATATATGACCACAATAAAAAAAAATAGTATGTAAGTAGTAGGTATCAAACAGATATTTATTGCCACCGTCTCGTACACATAGCCTATCTTAGTATCTATATAATGAGTTAAAGTCGACTAGGTAAGTCATAAAACTCTCTACGACCGTGTACTACGTCGCTATACATAAAAATTACTGTCACAGTTCACTGAACGTTTTGGCGTTGTCCATTCCAAGGTTGAACAACATCGGTTCTTTACAATATTGATTTAACCACACCTAAGTATAATCTAATTATATGTATTGTACCTACTTTCAAGCTATTGGCTCTGTATACTAGAAAGAGTGGAGTATTTTACACCAGTTTTGTCTCATACAAGTATTTCATACGAACTGAGGCCTGATGTGTGTAAGCGCTCATTTAATTAAATCTAATCAGTCGGGCTGCAGTGAAATCGAATAATTGTTTTGTTTACATTGCGTCCAGAAATGTCAACGCCCTGTACAGTGATTTTATCTATAGTTATGTATGGTAGGTATTATAATTAGTGTCTGTGTGTGTAGTTACGTTTTCGAAGCAAGTGCCGGCTTCTATACAACAATAAGAACGAACATAAGCAATACAAAACATGTTATATAAATATTTTATTTAATTAAGACATTTCAGCCCATATCTTTATACTTACTAGTTACTACGCATATATTATACCTAGCTGTGTATCTACCTGTTCAACTACGTCACATCTTATCTCTCTCACGGGTGAATCATAATCTCATAAACAATAGCTGTACATGTAGACGTTTCTTTGTGCTAACCAGTTTCAGTTCATGAGTCTAGTTGTCAATGTGAAAACTTTATCAACAGACATGGTAAAAAAGAACTTTGACAATATTACCGTCGTATAATATTTTAGTTAGGTACAGTTAGTCATCGTTCTGTGTGCTATTTGTGATTGTGTTAACTTAATTTGTTTTGCGAACAGGATACTGTGAATATACTGAAGGCGGAAGGTTACAAATTCCCGACGCTCAAGGAGTCTGACGCGATGTTTTCTGCTGATACGGCGCCGGAATGGGCAGACGGAGAAGTATGTCACAGGTATGGGTGATCATTTATACTGACCCAGAGTGAAACCTCTGATACAAATCAGGGGTTAGCTCTGAGTCAGTATTCACTTAATGATGAAACTTCTCAATTTCTGTGGTAATAACATAAAGCTACTGTTGAAACACAGGCTGTTTTAAAACATTTTAGTCCTACATTTTCCTTAATTCATTGTTAGTAAACTTAATTTTCCTTTTGTAATATAGGCTCAAGGTTTGATACCTTTGTCTTAAATTATGTTCATTGAAACCTTTTGTATTCACTACTAATGTTTTTAAATTACTTAAAAACGTTAGTAGTGAATACAAAAGGTATTGAACCTTATTTTCTTGTTGGTATAGATGTCGCGTGGCTTTCTCGTTGATGGTGCGCCGTCATCACTGTCGCGCTTGTGGTCAGGTGTTCTGTCAACAGTGTAGTTCGAAAACTTCCACTTTACCCAAGTTTGGAATTGAAAAGGAGGTATGATTCTACTTATAGTTACACTATAGTATATTTGTATTTTTATTAATGAGTAAATTACTGTTTGATTTAACGTGTGACTGCACAGGTGTCGTAGTGGTTTAAGTTGTCGCCTCGACACTGCCGCCGCCTCCGAGTGTTGTGGGTTCGATCACCACATGAAAATAATTGTTTGATCCACAAATAGGAGTCTGGGTGTTGTTTATGTCCATTCATTGAATGTTTGTAAAGTTCAATGAATACAGAAATGACTCCTAGAGCAGAAGCAGTCTTTTTAAAAATGCATAAGCAGGGCAGATCTTGTTAATATAAATTAATATGTACATTCGTCATATATAAGATATATATGACGAATTTACAATATATTACCTTATTTACATTCAATACTGGCAATTAATATTGTTTGATAAGTATTAGGTATCGGATTATTTTAGTATCGAGTTGTCTACAGGTCCGTGTGTGTGATGCCTGCTACGACAAAGTCAGCAGGCCACCACCAGCTTCTACTAAATTGGAGATTGTCGACACATCTAATGATTATGGACCTACACAGCCACAGGTAAGGTCTTTATTTATTTAATAACTTGTCATACCTAGTCACTGTACCTGTTTTAATATGTTATAAATTATTTGGTGAATGGCTATTGGCCAAGGGAGTTAGAAAGGCAGTTGTCTAATATGCACAAATTTTCTTGCTTGTCTACATTTATATATTATTTATTAAACCACAATCTCATTATAAAACTGTACAGTGACTCCTTTCAGACTATATTAATTTTTTAATAAGTAGAGATGGCAAGAATAGAAGGTGTTACAGGTATGCCATATTTCTTTACTATAAAAGACAAGATGTAAAAATGGACTTATACATAGTCCCAATTAATGTGGTGTCTGTTGAAACTTCTTTTTACTTTCTATAAGTATATGTCAACAACATATATTTTTGCAGTATTTGAACTATTATTTTATTGCAGCCTCACAAATTTAATCATTATATTTATTATACTCATGTAATTTGTTTAATGTTGTTTTGATGAATAGCGAACAAAATGGAATGTCATTCATAACTTGACTGTAATACAGTCACTAAATTAAATTACTAATCATTTACATGCTATTTTTGTAGAATTCTACCTAACCTACTACAGAGCTTATGTAAAACGAGTCATAAATAAACAGTTTTATATTTTGTGTTATGACTATCATCTACACGTCATATAAATCAAATCAAATCACTTTAAGTCTACTTTTCTATTAATCTCTACAATGGCTAAAGCAATTGAACATAGCTTTCAATGTTTTCTTAAAATAATCTTTGTTAAACATTTCAATAACAACATGTTCATTGCATTTAAATTGATTATTCTGTCACTTTAACCGGTCGTATACCGCCGGCTCGCATACCAGCCGGCAGATTTGTACCCGTCGTAGGCCGGTGGCTCGCATGCGAGCCACCAAATTGGTTTTACGTTAGCTTAAGCTAAAGCGAAGGCGGCGCGCGGCGTTTTGGCGCCAATTTGGTGGCTCGCATGCGAGCCACCGGCCTACGACGGGTACAAATCTGCCGGCTGGTATGCGAGCCGGCGGTATACGACCGGTTAAGTATCATATTGGAAAACAGTTTGATAATTTATTGATCTTTCAAAATAATTTATATAAACCTGTAAATTGTCAGAATACCAGACATAATTGAAAACCTATGGGTGCCAGTGCACTGCTGCAACTTAATAGGTTAAATACAATATCACTATATTTCATCATACTCATGTAAAATGAAACTGATACACAGTAGTCTCATAAGTAGTCATAGTCAAGTAATAAATTGAGCTATTAGAAAACTGACACGATAAAATCACCAACTTAAGACAATTTATTGTTGGTATAATTGCTCACAGGTGTGTTTTATGATAGCATCAAAATAAATATAGTTTATATTCAATAAAATCCTAAATCCAAGTAACAAAATCACTGCCATCTACTCAAACTATCAACATAATAATAATGTATTTAGTTATAATGTTAATCACATGAAGAGAAGGAAAAGCCACACAAACTTATAATATTACTTTATTTGTAACTAACATGTAAAATTATCACTGTGCTTCGTAAGAATCACCCGGCATTTCACCGCCGGGAACTAACATGGCAATGTTATTGCCATTCAGTAGAATTTGGTCTAGTTTGGTTATCTTCCTTCCCTCTGGTGTTGATTCATATTCTGTTACGTCATCTAACAACATATTCACGAAATCGTCGAAACCCTGTAATGTGCCAACCATTTCTTTGTCGTTTTTCATGATGATGTGAATTCTCGAACCTATACACTTGTCTACAAGTTCGAGTGGCAATAACGTGTTCGGGTTTGGTAGAGCTGCTTGTGCCATAATCGAAGATATGTGTGGAATGTATTATTATAATGTATTTCGAACACTATTTACGATAAGTAGAATAATATAATTAACAAAAGCCGCACAATAAAAGAAAAACTATCATGCGTTAGCATACCGACTACCCGAGTTTGACTTAAACATTTACGTTCGGAAATCGAAATTCTACCAACTTTTTCGTCGAATTACATCGACGTTGAGAATTATTTTAGGAATTAAATAAAATACATTTAAAAGAATGCGACGCGTTTCATTAATTTTCATCGGTAAATAAGTTTTGAAATAATTAAATTGAACAATTTTATTATACATTTTTCGGTAACGAAATTGTACTCTACATTTCCGAACGTTTCAACTACGAACATTGCCAGTAAACTAAACTACTATTAGTTATGGTTAATATTTTACTCGAATTGTGTATGGCAACAATTGTAACGTCATAGCAGTTTCATTCATTTGAAAATAACGAATCGAAGACGAACAATAATAAGTTAGTTGTTTTGTTTCAAGTATCTTGGAATTTTATTGTAAGAAATGGCAAAAAATGTGACGAACTTTCGCGGGGAAATATATTTTACGCCAAATGGCAATTTACGGATAAAAGACGAGCCTGTTACTCCAATTGAAGAGGATTTTGGCGATCATAATCATCTCGACCGGTCTTTCGACGATTATTGCGGCATGCGTAAGTCTATGTCCATGAATGATATAGCTGCACTTCGAGAAGATATTGTGAAGTTAGAATTCTGCGAAAAAGAAGGTGCTTATAATAGAAGCCGTAAACAATCTGGAGCTCCCCATGAGTTGTCGAGAACGAAGTTTGTGTCTATGGCTGAAGCTATTTACCACTATCAGAGAGATACTCCTGGTCGTTTCCATTCAACACGTCCACAAATATTCCGTTCTCAAGGAGCAACGGGCTCGACGGGTCTTACTGTTCCTCAGTCACCGATGCTTCGATGCAAGGCACGCTCACGGCCAATTCACGTAATATCTCAAAAAGAAAAAGAGGAAATGGAAATTGAAGAAATAAAGAAATTCAAAATCAAGGCTAATCCTATACCAAAGTCAGTAATAGAAGGTCCTATACATCTTCCTGAAGTTCAAAAGAAGCCTATTACTATACCTGAACCTTTTAAGTTAACTGAAGTTCACAAAAAGGTAGCACAATCTCCAGGTGGTGTTCAGAATTTCAAAGCTCGCCCAGCGCCAAAACATATCTTAGAGAAACCTCACATACCTGTGAAACCACCAGTGCAGGTTACAAAACCAGTTAGTCCAAAGTTCCATTACAAGAGAACTAATTCTGCTGACCACATTAAGCATGACTTTAAACAAACCCAGAAAAATTTGATGCCTGATGACAAACCACACAGGATAGGTCCTGTTAAGCCTGAACCATTTTCATTTGAGAAAAGAGATGAAGAACTTAAGCGTCGCAGGGAAGAAAGAATCAAAAGACAAATTGAAGAGGAGCGCAAACAAGCATCTTTGTTTAAAGCACATCCTGTCCCAGGGGCTGTTAGAAAACAAATGCAATGTACTACTGCTAAAGGAGGCTCATCAACAACATCATCGTCAGAAAACAAAGAAAACATAAAATTTGAGGCTCGCCCACCTGTTGTACTTTATAAAGAACCATTTAAGCCTGTTCTTAAACCTGTGCAGCTAGTGAGGCCTACTCCATTTGCACTTACAACTGAGAAGCGAGCTGCAGAAAGGGAGAGATTTGATAAACAGTTAAAGGAAAAGGAGGAGGAATTAGAAAAATTAAAGCTGCGACAAGAAAAAGAACAACAATTAATGGATGAGAAAATTAAAGCTGAACTGCGGGCTAAACTTGTACATCATGCAAAGCCCGTTCCTGCACCACTACCATTCCACATTGAGAAATCAATTGCACCTCTTACTGTTCCGGAAACTCCAAAGTTCATTAGGAGGCAGAGACAGAACTGAAGTTCATAACTTCTAAGGAATACATAACTTCTGTTAGATCATGTTTTGAACCTTTATTAATTACTAATAATTAGAAAATAATGTACTGATATTGTAATTTTTATTGATTGACTATATTATTAGGATATTTTAATATTTCTCATTGTGGCTAGACGTTATTAAAATTTTGTACTTGCCTAGATGATATTTCATAGCCCGTATGATGATTTTTGTATAATAAATGTATCTTAGTACAAAGGATTGTTTTATTCTGTCTTGACCTTAATAAAACTTGATATATTTTCATGATAAGATTTGATATACATACTAGTAGGTACAAATTAATTGAGCATATGACATGAATTTAAATGTGTTAGATTGCTTTGTATTATGTTCATCAGGGTATGCATATTTGTGACATGTTGATATAGATTTATGAAATTTTTCATATTATGCAATAAATGCATGCATCGAATTTATATCTAATTGAGCTAAATTACTACCAGACACTATGACAAAGCATTGTGTTTGGACCTTGGGGTCTGAGCAGTTGACCAAGACATTAATACTGTAGTAATTTACTATAAGCATGAAACAAATATGTACCTAAGTCAATAAAGTTAGTAAGTTAAACTTATGAAAAATAACAAATAGTGTTGCATCATTCAACAACATTAAACTTTAAAATACATATTTGTATCTGTACTAAAGCACAAGCTCGGAAACGATTCATGCTTAGCGTATATTTTATTGTAAATTTTGTTCTATTATTTGGATATACTACTTAACAATGAAAGTGTATTTGTTGATAGGCCGTGATTTTCATTTCTTATCTTTTAGGAGTTTAGCCTAACTCAGTGGTTGGCAACCTTGACATCCAAAAGAGTCGAATATAGACAATACACAATTTAAACCTATTCATAATAATTTTTAACTTAAGCTTTGCTTTGGCAGGAGACATTATTACCTAGGGAATGTACACTCTCGAGCATGCCTTTTTCAAATAAGTCTTAGTTTACCTAAAAATGAATAAAATAAAATTTGGTATCATACTTATAAGGCAAAATTATAAGTAATATTCCGTGCCTGCACTAAACGTTTGTGAAAGAACCGCAGCCGAGGAGTCGAAGAGCCGTATGCGGCTTGCGAGCCGCGGGTGTAGCCGACCACTGGCCTAACCTATTGTTTTTGGGTAGTATTTAACAGCAAATCAAAAATCTTACTTTTGTATTAAAAAAATCCGTATCCTAATCAAAAATACTGATTGCACAGCAAAATAGTTATCACAAAATAGTCTAACCTTAACATCAATTTAAGTTCGTGACGCATTGCTATTTATTTAAAAGTGGAGCTTTTTTATGAATTCGTATCTAATAATAACTAGCGCACTGTTAAACTATTACATATTTTTTTTTAACTTGTTTTGAATTTATTTGGTTACCTAGCATTTAACTGTTCCTCAATTTTTTTTTGCCTTTGTTCCACCAAAATTAATTATTGTGCATCAAAACATGCTTACTAAAATTTTTGAAAGAGATCAAACTAAGTTGACAGACCTATTTTTGGGTGGGTTTAAGAAGGAACCTAACCCATCGTTGAGAAAGTTTTAAAATTCTTATTGGGAAACAATGGAAACATGTTGCAAGAAAAAGTTATATTGTTACGGGTGTGAGTATTAGGTATGTACGTCCGGATAAAGGCCAATGCAAACCTTCCTAGATGATATGTTAGATGACAAAACGAGACATCTATATCAAAAAGAACCAGGTCTATCAACTGTAACCGAACGAAGATACATATAAAAGTTGTAAGAAGTATTGCTATGATATTTATGTCAGGCGTTACCTATCTTTTGTATGAAAACACAATCATACAGAAATGAAACCTAGATTATATGTTAGAGGACAATACGAGATATCAATATCAAAAAGTACCAGGTCTATCAACCGTAACCGAACGAAGATACATAGAAAAGTAGTAAGAAGTATTACTATGATATTTTTGTCAGGCTTTACCAATTTTTTGTATGAAAATACAATCATACGTGATAGTTTGAGGTTTCCATTGATAAAATATATTAAGTTGGTTGTCACTGTTATTTCTTTTTCACTGGCTGTTTTTTATCACTAAAACTAGTAAAATAATCTGGTAACCGGAGCGGATAGGTCAACCACCACTATACGATAAACCTGATAGGTTATTTTTCTAAAAAATTGTTTTTGTGCCTAATACAAAACCAACAATAACACAATCTACTTAATCTATAACACGACAACTTAAACTAGTCACTTAGCCTTTAGCTGCCGCCGCGCGCCACCCCTATACCGTGCCCGGTGACGTATGCGGAAGTGGAGGATGCGGAATGACTCATTACAGTTACCGAGTAGTATTTAACAATGGAAAACTTAAAATATTACACACATGGAGTTTTCTTTTTTAAAGAAAAGATCTATTAAACACTTTTTAACTTGGTTCGGATACGTTTGGTAGACCTAGTTCTTTTTGTTATTAATTTCTCATACAGTCTTGGCACATGGCTTTTTCACATGGGTACAGTTTCATTTTTGGCGGCAAGAAAAAACAAAATGCCAGCTATGTATGGCAGTTTCATTGCCCTTTGATGTGCAATCAGTATATTTTATATGAGAATCATATTTTTTGTACACTAAACAACTTTTTTGTCGCGCATTTGAGGGCAAAATATAATACACTTTTGATGTAGGTACTTATATTTACGAATTATTTCTAGTACTAGTTTTGTTAAACAATTGGTCTATTTGCAATGAAATAATTTATTTGATGTAAAAATTGTTTAATTATTGATGAATATACATTGATGGCGAGTGATGAAGTTTTTTGATGTGCATTTAAAAATATCCCTTGTTTTTTTAGTGTAACCTATGGTTTTTAAAATTATTAATATACTTATATACATGCACAATTGTCCACAAGCGATTGACATCTCATTTACAGTTCATGATCTCATTTACAGTTGATACATTATATCCATGATTTAAATACCTACAGCCGTATTATCAGTCCAAGTAGCACTAAAATCACGAATTGTTATTGATCATAGATGACCACTAATATCTTCGGTGATTGAATGAGATTAAACAATAGCAATTCTCAAAAGCCACAAGTGTGTTAACTATACCTTGCTACCTTTATGTGCATCGTGCATCTGTGCTTTTATGTGCATCGTGATCATATATATTTCATATTAAGTAATATAATTGCTACAGAAGCGTACCGGCGGTAAGAGCGCGGAGGAGCTTCAAGAAGAAGAAGAGTTACAGCTAGCGCTGGCCCTCAGCCAGTCGGAAGCTGAACAGAAGGAAAAAGAACGGAAGTCGCGTTCACACATCGCGCCCGATCCTACGCCGCACCATCCGACTGGTAAGATACTTGTGTGAATGATTGAATTAGATCTTTGTATACATAGTTATAAAAGTATGTATTTCATATAATTATTATCTTATTGATATAAACTTTGTAACAGCCAAGACAATATTATCAAGGTAATTAACCACCAGAGTAAAGCATTATTCCTGTACAGGTAATACATGAATACTTAACAATAACCGTTTCTTCCCTACATACCTATTATAAAACAAAGTCATCCGCCATGTCTGTCTGTTCGCGATAACTCAAAAACTACCAAACGGATTACCATGCAGTTTTCACCAATATACAGAGGGATTCATGAGGAAGGTTTAGATGTATAGTTTGTTAAGGTTTTGTACTACCCGTGCAAAGCCGAGCAAAGCCGGGGCGAATCGCTAGTATTAGATAAAGAAGTATAATTAAAATGTAAATAATATTTTCTTATTTATTATTTACATTTCAATTATATTTTTTACCCACTATGCATACATCTGAAAAAGGTGGAAACTGTACAAGCTATGGCTTGGTTCCTATATTTTAAAAAATACTTGTTTTACCTACAGACAGTAAATTTTTTATACATAATATATTCTATAAAAAAATATATAAAACTTAACAATTCGTGGCTAAAACGACTTGTTTCTTGAATAAGTATAGGCACCAACCAAAATATGTAGTAATAAGGCAAATAAATAATCTTATAATGCATCCTTAATGTTTTATATACAATTATAAATATGTCATTTAACTATTTGATTATCACTTTAATATATTGACATATCTATACTAATATTATAAAGCTGAAGAGTTTGTTTGTTTGTTTGTTTGAACGCGTTAATCTCAGGTTGTTGTAAACTTCGTAGACAATGGCATAATATGGCCATGTTATCATAACACCTAAGATGTAACAGATACAAAACAGACCAGCTATTTGAAATATATGATAGGCCCTTATAATAAATTAGTATGTGGAATTGCGTAGTTACGAATATTACGGCAAACGGTAGCAGTATTTTTGAGGAAATTACTTATTTAGGTACTTAGCTACATATATCTATACTAATATTATAAAGCTAAAGAGTTTGTTTGTTTGTTTGTTTAAACGCGTTAATCTCAGGAACTACTGGTCCGAAATAAAAAATTATTTTAGTGTTGGATAGCCTATTTATCGTGGAAGGCTATTAGCTATATAACATCACGCTACGACCCTCGGGGGCGGCGCAGTAACTATAAACGCGGGTGAAACCGCGGGCACATCTAGTATTGACATATATTTCAAATTCCAGTGTCACCAACGCCATCATCAGTGAGCGCGTCGCCTGAGCACACTACACAAGCAACGTCTGAGCTCTCGCGGTACCTCGACCGCAACTACTGGGAACAACGGCTGGCACGAGATAATGCTGTGGCGCCCACTGCTCCCGCGCCTACTACGCATACATCTGAAATAGTTGAGGTAGAAAATTTTCTATATTCATAATCTTCATACTAATACCATTGCCCTAATTTGGCTAGGTATAATATTTCTTGGTTGCCTGATAGAAGCGAAAGCTGAACGAAACTTTGACGAATAGCAACAACATAGTGACACAACCTTAATGCTGTTAGCACTCAATTATTATCTATAAAATATAACGATATTTTATAGATAATAAAAATCATGCAAATACGCATTGAACACACCCGCTCACAAACGTGTGAGCGGGTGTGTTCAATGCGTATGGTAAAAAAAACTAGTTATAATAGATTGTTTAATATTTTGGTGTTATTTTACATAATTCATTGTGCTTGGTGTTTACTTAATTACCTGGCTTTCTCAGAGCCTAATATTATGATGTTATTATATATATATATATAATAACATATATATGTATATATATATATATATATATATATATATACATATAGAGCCTAATATTATTTTAATTGTCAACTGAACAGGAGTTCCCAAAAACCACATCAACCAAGGGTCAAGATGATGACGCGGAGGATAAAGAAATCGACGAGTTTGTGGAGTCATTGAAATCTCAAGTCGAAATATTTGTCAACAGAATGAAAAGCAATTCTTCGCGGTGAGTTCCATCATGCTATATTGTTATATATGTCTCAGAGCATTGCACGACAAATAGTATGATGTAGGTAAAGGTTGCTAACTTAGTTTTTGATAAGATGGCTATCTCTTCGGATAGGTTTATGTAGTTGAAGTAAATAGTAATATATATATATATATTATTTTAAACGTGAAATAATCCTTTAACATGTACATCGAGTAATCTTCTAAGTTTAATGGAATGTTACACATGCCACATTCATTAAAAATATTAATATTTAATAACATATGCATACATAGGCTGAAGCCGGTTTTCTGAAGCGGCCGACCCAAAAATATAACCATGTTAAAAGTAACCTATTTTACTGTTTGTCCACAGAGGACGTTCCATTGCCAATGACACCGCTGTTCAGACACTATTCATGAACATAACGGCAATGCACTCACGTCTACTACGCTACATCCAACAACAAGACGACAAACGGGTCTACTTGGAGAGTTTGCAGGTAACTACTTTGTATCAGAATGCTGCAGCTGCACCAGGATAACATACTATAGAAACTAATTATTGTTTTAACCTGTCAGCTAAACAATATCGATCAAATATTAAAAATATTTTTGTCTTAACACTACTGTACATTGATGGACGAATTAATTGATATTTGTTATGAACTGTGTTTAATATTAAGTAAATTGCATGACTTTATTTTTAATATATTTATTATATCTTGTAGATACATCTATTACAATAAAGATTGCTCAGATATCTTATTGGCGTCACGAGTAGGACTTCATATGTCTTTGTCCTTGAATGGATGGCAGGCGCAAAGTATTATTGATTTTAGGGTTTTTTGGTTGCATTGTTGCGTAGAACTGCGACCGGAATACGAGAGGTCGTATTCCAGAACGCAGTTAGGCATGATATCATGATTTTTATTATGCCTTAGATTCTGGTAGTGTGTTCTTAGTATTGTATTGTTTTCTAACTATACAAGACAAAAATAAGATATTTTTTAAATTACTTTAACATACTCCATTCTTTTCAGGACAAAGTAACTCAAATTCGCGATAGCCGCGCAGCACTTGATACTCTTCGTGCGGAACACGCAGCTAGATTAGCCGCCGCTGCAGAAGCCGCCGAACGACAGAGACAAATGCAAATGGCAGCCAAGCTACAGGCTATGAGAAAGAAAAAGCACGAATATTTGCAGTACCAGAGACAACTTGCTTTACAAAGAGTTCAAGTAATATGCCACATATACATAACTAAAGATTTTTTATTTTATATATCTGATAAGTAAACATAATAAATTATTTTCAGGAACAAGAACGAGAAATGCAGATGAGACAAGAACAACAGAAACATCAATACATGATGTCAGCCAACAGTTACTACATGCCAGGTGTGTCGATACCACAATATCAAGGTGGTTACCCAAACCAGCCAATTTACGGAAACCCGCAGTTCCACCCACAAATGATGCCGCAAGCTACCACAGAAAGCAGTGCACCCATACCTGGTCAGCCACAAATGTCGACAGCCAATATGCCAATGAACATGAACATCACTCAAATGGGAACTATTCAGTCAATGCCGCAATTGGGCAACACATACGGCATTTCTACAACAGCCGCATCTATTCCAACTGCTGTTAGCACACAACCATCTTTGAATCAGCCAAGCTTACGGCCTGCTCTGGGACAGCAACTGGCACTGCAACAACAAATGCTACTTCAGCAAATGCATCAGATGCGCATGCCGGTACAGCCAGGAATGCATCAGATAGTGCCACCAAATCTTGGAACTGGACTTCCGGGACAACCCATTCAACAAAATGGACAAAATGCGCAAATACCTAAACAAAATTTACCGAACCAGCCTCAGCAGCCACTTAATTCAATGATGCCCCCAATGTCTATTGCCCAACAAAATATGGGGCAACCATTAATGAATCCAAGTAACCCAATGATGGGATTACAAATGCAGAACATGAGAATGCCTCTTATTCAGGGCAATCAACAAAATGCCAATCAACAAGTTCCAGTATCTCAATTTCAAAATATGAATATTCAAAACCAACCTAATAACCAACAGCCAGGATCGCAGGGCCCAAACATGCAATCACAGTCACAAATGCCCATGCCTGGACAACAAATGACTTTACAGGGACAGCAGATGATGCAAGGTCAGACATTATCTGGTCAACTTCAAGGCATGCAAATTAATAATAATATGCCTCCAACAAACCAAAATACGATGCCTCAAGGGCAACAAGTGCCGCAAACACAAGCGCAGACAATGGCACAACAAATGCCACAAGCACAGCAGATGTCCATGCCTGGTCAAGTCATACAACAACCTGGACAGCAAATGATCATACAAGGGCAGCAAATGCCTAACCAGGTACAAAATATACAACAACCGGGTCAAATGATGAATCAAGGTCAATTGCCACATCAAGGTCAGCAAATAGGTCAAGGACAGCTAGCACAAGGCCATCAAGGTCAGCAAATACCTCAGGGCCAACAAATGCCCCAGGGACAACAGATGCCACAAGGCCAACAAATGCCACAAGGACAACAAATGACTCAGGGACAGCAAGCACCTCAAGGACAGCAAGTGCCTCAAGGACAGTTACCACCTGGGCATCAAACACATCAAATTCAGATGGTTCATCAGGTACAAATGGGGCCAATGGCTCCACAATTACCGCCAGGCCAGCCTATGCATGGCCAAATCCAACAACAAATGCCAGGACAGCAGGGCCAGCAGCCGATACAACAGGGACAACAAATAAAAATGCAGCAGCACAACTTTGGAAATATTCCACAAGGCCGACCGCAGACAGCCAATCAACAGGCACAAACACCAGTTAAGTCAGAACATAATAACAACACAGCAGAATTAATAAGCTTCGACTGAGTTTTATAAATAGCGAGATCTCTGCAATTGAATGACTGGAAAATATAATACTTGATCTTAAAGTACGTAATAAAAACTATATGCAATAATATTATGCACTTAGGTATTGTGCTATGTTGTGAGTTAAAAAACCAAAATATTGTCATGTATAGATAAATTTGAGATTTTATAGATATAAAAGATAATAAAATTAAATGCCTTTACTTATAAATGTTGTAAATGTGATGTGTAAAATTGATTGTCCATTACTTTTATTACCAAGATTTTATAAAACGAGACTGGCAACCATTTTCAGTAACTATATGACCTTGTTATCTTTGTAACCTTTATAAGTAAAGCAGTTTTCAGCTTTTAAATCACAAATGGTTAACATTTATTTATATTATAATTATTAAGATAGTTACAGATCAAAATTTGGCAGCAAATTATGACACGAATCATACGAATTAAAATATAATCTATCCCATCAACTCATTTGCTGTAGTGAATAGATTTACTTTTAGTTAGAATGGCCTTGTAATCTATGTAAATGCAAACATGTATAAAATATTCGTCATTCGTAGTTTATTTAGATATTAATATAAATGAGAAATTCAAATATTTTTTATGTTTTATTACTTTCATTGATGTGGTAATTGTTTTGTTATAATATTTTAAGTTATATAATGTATAAATACGACATACCAATAAAAACAAGAAAATATATGGGCTTTATTAATTATTGACAAATCCCAACTGTTAATTTGCTATATTTAGCGCCACAACCATAAACATAGTGATTAACAGACAGCGCTGTTTCTCTCTCTTATCTTAATGAGATGGTGCCCGTATCTTAATAATTACGAACTTTTAAACAAAGAAAAGCGTACAATTAATCCTTTTTACTTTTCCAACTAAGTCATTAGTTGAAAGACACAATGCTGCCAATTACCCGTATATTATATTGTAGTCTGCTGCCAATAGCCTATAGGCGGCGAGCAGCTATCCGGAGCATCGCATCTAGCATTAGGATCCGGCACTCATTAGAGTACAACATTTAAATTGCCTTGTACTCGTGCCCCACGCCCTCTGAGAATGAGTTAAGTACAGTTTTTCCTGGTTAAATACTTTGACTTAAACTGTTGGCGTTTTCTATAAGAGGGGGACCGGGTGGGTCGTGCCCATAGAGAAGACACTATAATTATATATAATGGTGTTGCATGACTCACAGTTATAACCGAGAGTCATGCCACTCGTGCCCATCCCATAATTATCTGGTGGTGGAGATATAAGTTAACGAGTGTGAGGATCATAATGAATATGCGCGATCGGGCAACAAGCTTCCACACGTTTGGTTTGCCAACTCAACGCCTTCTATTCGCCCTTTGTTGCGAGCGCAGCGCTGGCAATCAAGGTCGTTTGGATGTCAACTCAATTTGGTTGACCGACCAACAACCACAAGATCAATTTTGGCTTCAACTCAACCAAGTTCGACGTGACCTTAGTTAAGTTGGGCGGTTAACCCGACCGTGTAGAATAGGTTTTAGACACCATACCTAATCATTTATAGTTTATGCGTGTCATTACAAATATTACATTGTAATTCAAGATACAATTTTGTTTTCAGAAATAATTATTTCATATTAAATACGCTTTCATCGTAACCTTATGTACAATTATTTCATTCTTGTATAGTGAATAAAAATTTAGTTAAAAGACATAGTTAAAAAAGTATAGTTATTTTTTCTGCAATAATTTGAAAGTTAGCAGTTATCATACTAACGTACATCGTAGAACTTAGTTGATTGAATAGGATAAACGAGTACCTTGAAAAATATGAAAATCTCGCTAGATATATACAGTAGGTACCATATAATAACAATAATTATTTATTTATTGATTTCAATGGTAAAACATGAATACAGTCCATAAAATACTTAATATAAGTAATTTTATATGGGCGCCTGTACTAGGGTAAATCTGTGCCACAGGCGTTAAACGCACTTACAATATGCTACTAGGAACTAAGTTATAGATAATTAACCATAGTTATTATATAAATATATGCAAAAATAGGCCAACAAATCTTCAGTAGGTATCCTCATAATTTAAAGTTTGTAAATAAACTTTAAATTACGAGGAAAAAAAAAATGTAAATTATTTTAATATATATATATATTAAAATAATTTTTATATAATATATATAAAATTAATTATCTTCGTTGGCGGCTTGAAGTATGTGTTGATTGAATGGTAAGTCCCGTGTTTGAGGAGTGGCTGGAGAGGCGCCATGGCGCCCTCACCTTCCGGCTGACACAGGTAATGACTGGCCACGGTTGTTTTGGCCAGTTCCTGTGTCGTATACGCCGGCAAGAGACGCCCGGTTGTCACCACTGCGGCGACTGCCGCGACGTAGTTGAGGACACGGCGCTGCACACTTTGGCGGTTTGCCCCGCCTGGGCATCGCAGCGCCGTGAATTGATCGCGGCAGTCGGATTGGTTGCCCTCTCGCTCCCGGCCGTAGTTCAGTCTATGGTCCGGAGTGAGAGGTCGTGGAACGCCGTCGCCTCCTTTTGTGAGGAAGTCATTTCCATCAAGGAGGCGGCGGAGCGGGAGAGGGAGCGTTTGAACCCTCTCCCCAACCGCAGAGCCGGGCGCCGGAGGGCGCGGGACGACCTCCAGCCACCCTGAGGTTTGACCTGGGGGTGGCGGGCTTTGTGGGCCTGCCCGCCATCCGTTCAGCACCAGGTCCGAGAGGCGGCGTGCGTGTTCCCACGCGCGCCTCTGTGTTGAGTCCGTCTCCCCTCTAGGGGGGACAGTAGGGAGTGGTAGAAGTGCCTTTAGGGTAGGTCTTTCGTGTAGTGGCCTGCCGTTTCATACGGCGGGCCGAAACCTCGGCGGGGTCGCGACCGCATGCGAAAGTGATTCGCGCGGCCCCGTCGATAGTGGTTTTGTCGAGGAACACCGTGGTAGGTTTAGTCGGTATTCCGGGAGGTACTTTATCATCTTAACATCTTATTTTACCCCGGCGAGTCCGACATAACCCCTCCGCCCGCCCCCGCGGAGGGGTATGCGTCATGCATTCCCCCACGTAAAAAAAAAAAAAAAAAAAAATCCGTCAAGTGCCAACTACCTTTACAAGATGCAGGGGTCTATAAAATAGATTGTGACTGCGGACTCTCATACATTGGTCAAACCAAGAGAAACATAGGCACCCGCATAAAAGAACACATAGCTGATGTAAAACACCAACGCTCGTTGAAGTCTGCTGTGTGTGAACATGTGCAACAGGGGACCAACCACTACCTGAGATTTGACAAACCACAGATTCTCGCTAAAGAACACCGATTCCTACCAAGGATGCTTCGCGAGGCTATTGAAATCAAAAAACATCCTAATTTTAATAGAGAAGATGGTTGGAATGTACCACCAGCTTGGGATCCAGTAATAAAAATAGTCAAACCCAAGAAGAAGCAAACCACAGCTAGACTTCATGATACTTTGAGCTCATTCTGCGTAAATAGAAACACCAATGATTAAATTATGTTCGGGTACTTTGAAATAACTACACTGGAACATTGAGACAACTGCCATCTTAGTCTCCCCGTGACCATGGCTGCTGAAAAGCAACCGAAATGTCGGGGAAAGTGTAAAAATAAATGAAATCTAAATAGTTTAATAATAATTTAATTAGCTTAAAAATTAGTAAAGTTTAATAGTAGTAGAAGTGTAACAATTTTCAAAATTTTGTAATAAAGTGTCAAATAAACAACGCGATAAAATCCGTATATAGCAGTTTAATTTCAATGAATAATATTCGCGTAAATAGAAGACAACCTTATAGATCTGTTTGATGAGTTTGTGATCTGCAATAAGGCGCAATTTTTTGAAAACAAATAATAATTTGCGTACTCTGTTAAAGCAGATGTGTTCTTTAAAGGAGAGTGCGTCGTCTAATATAACACCTAAATATTTAATATTAGTAGTGTTAGAGATAACAGGACAAGTGCAAGCAGTAATGTTATTACAGTAATGTGCATATAAATTCATGTGACTTAGATGAGGTTGGTGTCTACGCATACAAAATTTAATAAATGTTGTTTTTTTGGTATTTAAGGTGAGCAGGTTATATTGAAGCCATTTGTTTACTACCCGCACTGTGCATATTCATAGACATTCGCAATGGAGTCAGCGGAAAAAAGGAACGCAGTATCATCTGCGTATGAAACAATTTTGCCATGATGTAGACTTAGATTACAGAATCGTTAATATATTCCAGAAAGAGGGTACCTCCGAGGACGCTTCCTTGAGGAATACCGAATTGGGGTAATTTCAAATCGGCACTGACGACGTTATGTATCTTGATACATTGGTACCTATCTTGTAGATAGTCTGCGAGAAGCTTTAATTGTGTGACCCCTAATTCCTAGTGCCTCCAATTTTCTTAGAAGCATAGGAACAGACACGGTATCAAATGCCTTCGCCAGATCAAGGCAGATGCCAATTACCTGCTTACTCTTCCCAAGTTCCTCTGAAATATAGGTGGTTAAGTCATGTACTGCGTCTGCTGTTGATAACTTAGGTCTAAAACCGAATTGCATGTCGGAGAAGAGGGAGTTCTTTTCAAGATATGATACTAGTCTTCTATTAATAATTTATTGCCAGTATTTTGGAGAAAGAAGGTAACAGTGAGATGGTCCTGTAGTTCGTAACGAGATTATTATTACCGGATTTATGTATTGTTATTACGATTGCTTTCTTAAGGCATTTAGGAAAGATGCCATCAGCGAGGCAATTTCGAAAAATATGCCTTAATGGATGCACCAGGATATAATATATGTAATATAATATGTAATAGAAGACCAAATCATTGTTATTTCATTGCTGTTATTTACGATAGATATTTTGTTTAGTGAGTTTAAATAATTTGTTTATGTGAAACATGCTATAATAAATTATTAATAGCAGCGTTTTTCCTGAAATAAAACGCTTATTAAATTGCTTACCTAAATTTGAAGCTTAATTGATTGAGAGAGACTTCCGTTTCTGCCCATTTCCCCCTTCCCTTTCTACCCATGTTTAACCTTCCTCTCCTGATACCTCCCTGCCCCCACCACCTGGAGGGCTCGTCGCGTTATGCGCTTGAGCCTCTTGCTCATTACGTAGAAAATCAACAGGCAGGCATTATTTGAGCTTCAAATTTAGGTAAGCAATTTAATAAGCGTTTTATTTCAGGCAAAACGCTAATATTAATTCGCTTGACCGTAAATTCGAAGCTTAATTGATTGAGATGTGTTTGTTATCGCCTGGTGGTGGAGAAACGCCAATGTGAGGATGACCATATAACTGCATGCTAATGAAGCATGTTACGAGAATCAGGGGGATGATACCTAGTAGCTTTACTCGTCATATCTATTATTCATAAAAATTTGTTGTATACAGTTAAACTTAACTTTAAAATAAAATGTTGACAATTATTGCCAATTAAAGTAGATAGGTGTACGAGAACAAAATAAGGATATAGCAAATTAGGAAAAACTAATCTTAAGAAATCAACTACATTGACAAAGGTAGGTTGTATTTCCCTAGGATGATTTAACCTTAAAGTTACACAGTTATTATACAAATCAAATCCTAAGCAAGTCATCTTAAAGGACCAAACAAACTAGTGACAATACTACTTGAACATGAGGCGGCTGAGACAACCTGACGTTTGTAAAATTTCTTAAAAGTATTTTCAGCTCTCCAGTTGCCTCTAGCTAAAATCTTATCAATTGGAAGATTTTCCGACTAGCTTTTAGATACAACCGCAGACCGAAAACTACCAAGGATTGCTATAATGTTCGCCTCTAATACATGGTACCTAATCCAACCTGCTATCACAGCGCGTGTAGCAGGTCTGGCCTGGCCTCTGATATTCACAAATAAATTATTGCAATTAGCCAATTCGCGTCTATTTTTTAAGGATATTAATAGTTTGATGTATCCAATAAATGGGATCCAGATTCCTGCTGACCGCATTTTTTTAAATAATTCTCTCCCGATTTGTCTGTAAGAAGATGAATCAGTTTTGGAACCAAAAAGTGGCCAGAAAATAACGTAGTCATCCGAGTTAATCAAATACTCTGAATCTACGTTGAGAAACGTTAAATCATGAATGCCCGAAATCGCCTGCCCGAATATTGCAAAAATATTTTTAGGATCAATGGATGTATTCGCTAAATACGCCACTAGATCATGGATGTTCCAGATAGGAGGTTTACCTGCTACCGGTCGTTTGAGAGATATAGACTTTAGAACATATTTTACTAAAGTATGGGAACTTAAATGGCCAGCCGAATCTGCATTACTACCGATTTATGTAGTAGTATAATACTGTAAGATAATTTTTCAATTAGATATAAGTCTGCCAAAAACTGCGCCGTCTGAATTAACCGGGTTAATTTTATGTTTTTGAGTCTATTTTAACCAACGTGTTCAAGCAGCTTTATAGGGCTTACGAGTTGATAATCTCCAAGATGATTGCAATAAATCGATTTGGCTAGTATTCCAATTTATGAGATTTTGAACCCATCCTCATATCTCCATACCTCTAGAGTACTGTCATGGACTTTAGGTGGTAGGACGGTCCGTTAACGTGTCCACTAGGGAAATTTGTAAGTTCCGGATCGTGAACGGGGCCTATGGCTCGTGCTTTCATGTCTGCTCTCCAGAATACTCGATCCCATCCAGGAACTACCAGAAGATAAATTCCGCAAGCTCGGTTTAGATGCGCTAGTACTCTTGGCACCAGACAAGGTGGTGGGAATACCCAAGCTAATTAGTAGTTCCAATCGCTCTAAAATGCGACAAAATAAATGGCTTGTTTGTCGTTCAAGTCCAATGATACATAGTTTGCAACGACATGAGCGGTTTTCGAGGCAAATTTCTGAAAAATAAAACATGTCTGTGCATCGAGGTACCAAGCAATTCCACAGTTCCTCGTCCCCGAGATAGACAATCGACAAGAACATTGAATCTGCCTGGTAAATAAAAATCTTTTAGAACGATACCTTGATAGTTCAGAATCTCGAACACCTTTTTTTTAATGGCAATCAGGGGTTTTGATATCGTCCCCTTGTTGCGCAAGTAAGCCACTACAGTCTTGTTGTCGCACTGCACAAGAAATGTGGAGCCTAACAGGAGCTAACCGTGACCTTGCAATACTTTTAAAATTACCAACATTTCTTTTTGGTCGCAATGCAACCAGGCTTCCTGTTCGCTCCACAGTCCTGACAGTGCCTGACTGTCAACTGTGCACCCCAAGCTAGTTCAGAAGCATCTGTTGTTATAAAGTGATTTAATGGTGCAATATGAATCGGTGTCGAGGCCTGGTAATTTTCCATCCACTATTTCAGATCTGCCTGTGCCTCTATTGGTAGAGCATGCAGATGGTTTGAGGATTTTGGAACAGAGTTTAGGAACTCCAGCAAACTCCAGTGATTGAGTCTGCCTAAATTTTTTAAATCCGCTCTTTTTTCTTTCAGAACGTGCGATAATTTGGAGAGCAGATTGGTATACTTCGCCGGTGGAAGTCGTTTCTGATTGAGCCAAAGGTCCCAAAGAATGCAACAACTCCAAATTCTTTTTGGGTGTGAGCTCTGACTTTTGGAATTTGACCTGCCAATTTAGGTACTGCAGTCTTTGTACCACCGACTGAACCTGCGATCGCAAAACGTCTATGTCGGATTTGTGAACTTTATGTTGTTTTATGTCCATTAATCCCCATTGCTAAATTTATGATTGGTCAATGGGGATTTGTGGACAAAAAGTTCACAGATCCCATTGATGGGGATACTTAATGAGGATATGTAGAATAACCCGTCTTGATCAATCAAAAAATCATCTGAATAGACAATTACGCGAATGCGTTACGTTACGTTTGGGCAATCCAGTTGGTCAATCTTTCTGTCTCAAAGTGATTCGATATTTATTATTATTTGTACTTGGCCACTTTATTACGGCAATTTTATTCGTACATTGGTTTATAAAAAAGAAATTGGCATTAACAGTTTTCTACACGAGTGTACATGCGCTAAAGTTCGCAGAGCCTATGTTCAGACTTGCCAAGATACGTCGGCCGTATTGTACATTAGTTTCATTTTATTGAACATCATAGGACACAACCTTGGTAAAATACCTACAAGTAAAAGTAACAGCAAATATGTGTTTATAACACATATTTACTTTTACTTTTACTTGCATTTTACTATTCTTATTATTATTATATTATTACTTTGATCTGTGGTTGCGATTAATAGCACTGTTATTTGAGATTACTTTATTTAAAAATCACTGTAAAATTGTGAAAATTGTGATCAGAGTACTTAAAATGCGACCAAGGGTGACAAACTTTCAACTTTTTCGAAAAATGTCTATTATCGCTTGACTAAGTGACAAGGATATTTTTCTTATTTTTTTCATAACTGGTATACCTTGGCCTCTCGCTCGGTATCAGGTTATCGTTGAGTTTCGGGACATTCTGTATATAATAATGTAACCATATAACTATATACCTATTCCCTCGTTGACTCAAATTGTCAAGGTTGGTTGGCATTAATACCTAACCGAAACCCAAGAGATTTTTTTTTTTCTTTGACGCGTTCTCCTGAAACAGTTACTAAAATGATTTACGATGTTATTCCTTGCAGGTGTTTGTTATCACATTGGCACCAATGTCGTATTATATCTGTGCAATAAGTATTTACGTTCCATAGTAATCGCTAAGATTCGGTAAAAGGTCAATAATATCTGTAGAAATCTCTAAAGCTTGCTATAACACCGCAACCGAATCAAAAATTCACATAAACATTTTAATTATGTATTTCTGAACGCAATATTAATTCAATTCTAAATGGCGGGAAATCTGATCAAATGAAAACGTTACAGCTGATTGTCAATGTCAGATTGCCGTTTTGTTGATAAAGTTTTAGTTGTATTTCAAATTCCAACCTTTTAATGTATGAAATATCTGATTTACAATGGAAGACGATAACCAAGATGGGCCATTTACTGTCTGGCAAATGTTTAACGCTCCAACTATGGTATTGTTTAATAATTTGGAACATGCAGCTGATGGCTTGGATAGATTGTTAACATCAATTTTAAAGTTATCTGGGTAAGTAAACAACGTTATTGTTGTTCTATACACACCCTTATTAAAATGTTTGATGCTTTTTATTTGAAACTTTACAAATTATTTGGTGCTAAGAGTGTCCTGTAGAATATTATTTTAGATATACACTGTTTTTGTTACAATGTTTTAAAAAAACTCGAACTACAACTACAGCAAACTGTTTCTTAATGTGTTTATGTGTTGCGATTTGTTGTATGTATAACAGTGTAATTATAAGTTTACGATATACGCATACTGTGATTATTTACAGGGATTTCTCTGAAGTGTTGGTCCCTCGGCCAGGATCTTCAAAGTATCCTGATTCATATTATAATGCATTCAATACTTGGTTGATTGGGAGATTATTTTATGTATGGTCTGTACATGAACTAAACAGGTATGTGTTTAAATAATTATTTATCATGAATGTAATTGTATATTATGTTACAAAATGATATTAATTTCCAAATTAATATTTGGATATTGTTGCTCAGACACATACCCTTTTTTATCCTTATAAGTAGTCACTTATAAAGATTGAAAGATATATTATCAAAAAACATTACAAATAAATGTTGTGTTAGTCTTAGTCACTATTTAGTTTCTGCTATTTACAGTTTAATACTTTTATAAATACAATAATAACAATGAAAAACAGTACTTATTATGAAAGTAAAAATATGAGCACAGATTTTTTTATTTACACATTATTCTGTTTTAGCTATGATTTTCTTATAAATGGCTATTTATTGTTTAAATTACAGGATACACATCACCAGCAAAGATGCACAGCTAAAAATACTAAACATACTATGTATGAATGCGGCTTCATTTTATAACAATTTGCATTCAGAGTATTTTTCAGTCTTAACAAAGCTCATTCAGTATTATAAAGACAACCCAAGAGATCCAGTAAATGAAGTAATGCTAGAAAACTTTAAATCGGAACAGATCTCCATTCCTAATGTCCAATTAAACTTGGAGCCTATTTATGTGACTATTAAAGATCTGAACATTTGCAAAACATTAATTGACCTAACCCTGCAGCTGCTTGCTGAGAGTCTAGCAACAAATTCTATTTACATTAATAGACATAAAGCAGAATATGAAAACTTGTTCAATGAAATTATATACATGCTTGAACATTTCAGTGTTGATTTGAAGTTAATAACTGTTAATTTCTTTATCAACTTGTTAAGCAACTATAATCAAATTGGGATCTGCAAATTTTATAAATGCTTTCATGGAGTCTTTACTGAATTCTTATATTCTTTGGAAGCAATGGTAAAGTCAGTAAATGTATTCTATGAGAAAGGTGAAATTGATGATATGTACTTAGATAAATTTAACAAATTGATGTGTAATTTTATGCAAATGAATAAAGGTAACATTGAGAGTATCAATAAAGATGTCTTATTAAATCTATGTTCAATAATTCTCAGAACACAAGGCAATAAGATATTTAGTAATGAACTAAAAATAGAATGTTTGTCTATGAGTAAAACATTGGACTTTCCTAAGGATATTATTGATGTTTCAAATATGGACACTAATGAAATAGAAATGGTAAAAGAATGTTACTGCAACCATATATTGCAGCACCTGAAAACCAACACAACAGTTTACAAAACAATTGATTTTAAAGAAAATTGGTACTATAGTCAAACCTTAAATGTTATTATGTCACTGAAGGCCTGTGACGATCATAAAATTGATATATTTCTAATAAGTTATCATTTGAAGAGGTGCCTTGCTGGCTTGGGAATACTGCAATATGTTTGTATACAAAGTCAAAAACTGCAAGAAAAATCAAATATACAAATAATACTAAAAGAAGATATTCATGCAATTTGGGGAACATTACTAAAGATTTTGGAGTACCACAGAAGCATTATAATTGGAGACATTAATTGTACTAAGATGTATATGGACATACTCTTATGTACAGTGATTCTATTACCAAATATCTCAAGAGAAGAATCTAACAACATACTTCAGCTTTTATGTCTGCAATGTACACCACAATTTTCGGAGCAGAACTTGGGTTACAGTGACAACATTAAAGTTGTGATTGTCAAATATATTATGCTAGTTAGGCTTGTTCTAAAAGTAAAACTCAGTGATGCATGGATACGAATTATTTCTAATCTGATGAACAGCATCATTAATAATAAAAGTATAGTTATGTACAAAGAAGTAAGTTGCTTAAATTGTTTAATGTCTTATTAATTATAGGGAGATCTACGTCTATGTCTTCGACGACTAGGATAGAACCAGACCAGAGCAAATTTTTGCTATAAAATTTATTGCACAATTTATATTATATTGCACGTTTTTAGGTTTGCCTATCATGTGGGACTGAAAAATATAATTGATACAATGCCTACCCTACAGAGGTATACAAGCACTAAACAGTATTATAATTTAAATATAAATTTATCACATGTGTTGTACAAGTATATGCTTTTAAACTAATTTCTTGACATATCAATTCTATTTTGTTTCAGATGATACCAGTCTGTCCTTTTCTCATATTGAACAAAATATCTTCTGCAAGTAAACTTATTGGTGATATGCTTATGCCAGCTTTTCTGACAAAGGACTGTAATATTCAGAAAGAAGTAACTAGTATTATATCAGCTATTGCTTGCATGTCGTTGGGCAATTATAATGTCATCATCTGTGCTCCAAAACAAAGTTATGGACATTTTATATTCGGTAATAATGTTATAAATATGCTACTGACATGTTTAAAATGTCACAATCTAAATAAGAACAAGAATTCTGATCAGTTTTCTACCAGAATGAATCAGAATAACATTGAGATATTTTCTGAAAGTAATATGTACACTCCAATTCAACATTCCACTATAACTAGTCTTAAAAGTTTACTTGCAAAGTTTCTAAACTGGAAACAATATGCAGACTTAGAAAATAGTGGCTTCTGGGAGCTTTTTAGAAGACTTTGTAATCATTACTATGTGCTTAGCTATGGAGTATCTCTAGACATCATAAATGACGACAATGCTAAACATGTTTTAAAGGTTTTCAGATCAATTATTGAAAGCAATTCTGTAAGTATATATATCCATTATTTTATTCAATTTGTATTGTAAGTAACTGGTACTGTATTTATTTGTGTTTTTAATTACAGGTAGATGAGGATTTAGAATGGAGTACAAATATGGATGCAGCATTTAGTTTATGTGTTAATATCCTAGTACAGTCAACTAGAACAAGCCTAGAAAATAATGACCACTCACATCAGACAAACACATTGAATCTTATTAAAGATTATGGACTGTGTTCAAATGAAAAAGTTATTTTACCAGTTACAAAGCTGTTTGTTTATTATATAATGCACCCACAATGTTCTCTTGGCCCGAAAGCAGTAGTAAGCTTGAGAGATGTATGTGAATTCCATGGTTTCACACCAAATCAAGTTTACCATAGATATAAAAAGGATTACTGTAAGCTTTTTGTGGAATGCAGCTTGTACAGTGGAAAAGAGTTTGCCATATCTCTTCTAAAAGTTGTAAGGGCTTTTGGTTTTGTTGGATATCGGGATTTCATTTCCAAGGATGTACATCACTTCTTACCTTACCTGATGCCGTATTCTGTCACAATCAAAGAAGTTCCTTTAATGATTGAGGAAATTGCATCTCTAGTACAATGCTCTGCATCAGATTTTCTTATTGAAAGATTTCCTCACATATATGTTCACGTGTATTTGAACGAATCAAAGGAAGTTGGGAAGAAATGCTATAGTATTATAGAGAAATTGACGAAAACATCTGTATTGAACTTGATAAAGAGGCACTTTCGAGTAATACTGACAGAATTCCTTTTACAATATTGTTGTGATTCAGAAAAAGTGTTAAATGCATGTAGATATTTGGCTTGCCATGATCCAGATGTATCAACTCCAACAGGTAGCATGAGTATGACTACTTCGCAAATAGCAGACTTCTTGAATCCAAAATTTTTGGGTGTGCTAGCATATTTTGACCATAAATTGGTGAACGCTAAAGTAGCATTGTCAGTGAAGCGAAAAGCATTGAAAAGCTTTCCAGATATAATGCAACTGATGGGAGTGAAGTATCTAACTCCACTGAGATTCAAAGTATTGGCTACATTAAGATCAGCTCTGCCATTGGCTAAAGAGTTTCCAAAGATTTTAGCAGACGCTTGGGGCGCGTTCATTCATAATATCGACACAATGTCCTTAGGGCCTCTTTTGTCTAACTTAGCTGTATCACTCCTGCAACAGTTGGACTATGCACCTCAAGAGATCAACAAAATATTCCATTACCTTATATTGAATAATGAGAATTTGCTAAGCTCGCATATATCTGATCTTTTCTTTTTGGAAGACACTAAGATTTCAGAAAAAATAAAGATGGTTATTAAGAGACATGTCAGAAGGACTCAGCCAGACGGATTTTTGGATAAAATAAAATGGTATTTGCTGCACTTGAATCATGATATACCCAGTATAAAGGCATTTGCGTTCTCTCACTTAGATAAGTTGCTGAAGAGCAAGAGAACTGAGATACATAAGGCAATATTTGGTGGCAAAAACATTGATCCTGTCATAGTGGAGCTTATTGACTCCTTGCTGCTTGGTAAGAATTTTTAATAATATATTTACAGACTACTAAAGGAATGTATTTTATGGTTGGGCATTAGCCTTAGTGGGAGAGAGGATACAACAAATTATTATACATTTATTTTATTCTGAGAGTTTGTTGAATGATAATCACAAGTAAAGTTCCTTCCTAACAGGAACTATTAATAAAGAGTAATTTAATTCTTCTCAAAAGCCACCACTTAAATCTTTTGTTACCTATGTCTAAAGAGCCCATCATCACAACTATCACCACAACATGCTGCCTTGACAGGTCTGGTATGATTTAGAAAGGGGATCATATTCTCTTAGCCCTCTAGCCTGTTTTGACTGATCAAACATTTTTAATTTCAGGTTGTAAAGACTCTGAAGCTAAAGTGAGTCTTGCGAGCGGTGCGTGTCTTGGCCAACTAGGGGCTATAGAGGCTGGCCATCTCCCGCGGCAATACGTGCAACCAGATAGATCACCATTCGCATTCTCTATAGGCGACGACTGTTTCGCTGCTACCGCACTCATCGAACTTTCTAGAGCTTTTCAATATGAGAAAGATACTATGGTATGTGTTATTTATTGGTAACAAAATTATCGTACAACTGGTTACCCTACCGTATGTATAGTTCATTTTTGTTACTTGTGTTATCATAAACAAACAGCGTATTGGTAGCCAGAGGCAATACATATAGATCCATACCTAAATTCTTCTATTTTAGTCATCTCTTTATATTAGATAATAAATACGGACTATATTTGTAATTTAATAAATAGAGATGACTAAATATCAAAACAGGAAATGAATGCTTCCATAATAAGTTGTTTCCTTGCCGAATAAGACCAGTCAGGCAATTGGTTTATATACTATTCGCTGAATATTCGCGTCTTGCTAAACCTGCCGAAATTTGTCATGTCTTTCCAACATAGCTCCATGTACATGAATTTTATTTTCAGAATATGGACTGCTATGCACTTACAATTCAGGAGATATTAAAAATTTACGATATTTCTCCTACTGGCAGTAAAAAGGACGTATGGGAAAGTTTCCCAGAGCACATGCATCAGATCATGCATCCTTTGCTAAGTTCGAGGTATAGTATTTAGTTAGTAGTCACGTCATTGCTTTTTTTTAAAAGATTATTTCCGCAGTAGTTGTCATTCTGTGCCCCGAAAGTCTTAACAAACATTCAAATTTCAAACTCGGACTCGGAACAACTATTTGTGGAGCACACAAATGTTTGTTCCCTGTGGGCGTGTCGAGGCTACCATTATGACATCCGTGCAGTCAAATTTAAACGTAGTTATTGACTTTATCGATATGTATGTAACTTAATTTCCTTTATATTTCCAGGTATACTTTGGCATATCCATCGCAGCCAAAGAAAGCACATCCTCTATTTGGGTCAACATACGCGACTACATTTTTGGAATGGGCTCATAAGTACTGCTTTTTAATTCATTCCTTTTAATATAATTATATGCATCTCATTAAAATTTACATATAATTGAACTATCGTTTTCAGCTGGGCAGGTCAACTAATCCCTCTAATAGATTCTGAGAGTATTCGCGATCTCCTACGCACTGTGCACCCGAGCATGCGTCGTGATGTCCGAACATTATTTTTGTTCCTTCCCTACGTGTTACTGCATGCCGTTATGTCAAAGAACAACGCTCAATATATACAAGAGGAAATGTTGGCTGTTATTGGTAAGTAAGAAGAAGTATTTATGTCGTCATTAAAGCGTAGTAGCAGTACATAAACAGGCTTTTTGTAATGACATATTACACTTTCGTTGATCATATATACTGGTGGCGCCATCTGTGTCAATATTTGTAGTTTATCGATGTAATAACAATATCGAAAGGTTATTATATTACACAATACATTAAATGTTTCAGAACATAGTTATAACATGAGACCTGTATGTTAGTTTACTATTGAAGTAAAATACCCACGATCTTGTTATGCCTTTGCGTGGAAAACCGTTATCTAGTCGTTTAGCTACTTGCAACACTCCTCTCTGATGCTAGCACAACTACTCTCAAACAATTTTAATATTTGCAATATTCTAAAGTAAGGGGGTCGTTCTCATTTGGTCTGCTCCACGTTTTATGGACAATTCTGTTGTACCCTATTTCTTATGAAATATTCGAAACATTTATATTTTTGCAGGTTTGGAGAACTTTGAACAGGAAAATGCAGTGGTGGCCGAGAGGTCCAAGTATAAATTACTACGTCATATCAGAATGACGCCTAGCATCAATTCGGTTCAAACTGAGGAAGGAAACCAAAGCAAATGCAGTAAAACAATTTACACACTACTGGACTTCTTGAATAGGTGGTTACTGGAGTGGTGCCATACTAAACAGAGACCAATGGAGAATGATAACTATAAGTAAGTAGTTTAAAAATAACAAAAATAAAATATTACTTTTTCTTAACCTATATTGTCCATTGTTGGGCGAAGGCCTCGCATACACTTCTCCAACGGTCCCTATCTAGAGCTTCGGTCCGACAATAGTTCAAATATGTGTGCTCATCATAGCGCCAGGGTTTCGTTGGCCTACCCTGGCGACAGAGTGTCTTTGGTGTTAACAAATATCATAAAAGACAAAATGTGTTTATTGTCTGTTAATTATGTCAAAAATGAATTGAATGAATATACATAATTTATGATATTGCGATGGATAGCAATGGCGGTTGCCAGTTAATAGTACTAGTAGCTACCGCTAATAATAACATATTTTGTGATATTCGACGTGTCTTGTCTGTGATATAAAAATTATATAACACTGATATCTCTTTATACAGATCGAATAACGCTGGGATTTACTTTAATTCTAGTCAGTTTCTTATGAAATGTTTTCCTATGAAATATCGTAAATTGGTCGAATCATATAGGCAAATACTTTCCAATCTTTGCTTGACAAGATTCAGATCTTTGATTGAGTTGTTTTCTTTCAATAAACTGTTTTTTGGTTATAAATAAATAAATATTAATATGACCTTTCTCTGAAGGGCAATATCATCATTTCTTGACAAATTCGACAAGTTGACGATCGCCCGCGGTAACTTTGTGTGTGGCGAGTTGGAGAGAGCGCTGCAATACCTCGAGTTATACATGGACGAACAAAAGAACAGGATGCAGGAACAACTGCCGTTTTTTGCTGAAATATACGCATTGCTGGATGAACCTGATTCTGTTGCTGGTAAGGAAAAAATCGTTTTACTAACTGGCTATATGTAGCAATAACTTTTAAATACAACAACATTTCCAAACTAGGTACTATGTACAAAAATACATGGTAAGATTGATCGCTTAAAATTGATAGCTCTTTAAGTCGAAATTCAGGGTTTCGACTTAGAGAGCTATAAAAAGCTTACTAGAATTAATGTCATGGTGATATGATATGATATACATATATTGCAGGTATTTTATCAATGAAGAGATCTGAGCCATCACTTAAGGAGTTGATACTAGCTCAAGTGGTGACAGGTCGATTACAAGATGCGGCGCTTTGTTACGAACGGTTAGCTCAAGAAGGACAACTGGATAGACACAGTTTACAGGTCAGTCTCTATTTTATTAGACGCACACGCACACGCACACGCACACGCACACGCACACGCACACGCACACGCACACGCACACGCACACACACACACACACACACACACACACACACACACTCTCACACACACTCTCTCTAGAGTACCAACAACCAAAACAAATGATTGACATGAAAAACAGTGACACAATGTACACACTGTACCGTCACCTCTTGCACGACTGAACACTGTTTCCCAAGATACAGGTAATTTGCCTAGTTTAGGTTTTCAGTTTCAGTACCTATTCTAAAAAAACTTGTTAACGATTTGTATTCACCTTTAAGACAAATGTATGTAATTCTTGTGGCCAATAAACAATTTTATTTTATTTATTTATTTAGATATAATAAAATATCTGAAAAATAATATTTAAAATGATAGAAATATATTTAAATCTTCAGTAGAAATGCTTTTGTTTTCGTACCCTACAGAATCATAACTGCCCGTATTATCATAAACTTTATATTTTTCTCAGGGCATGATAGACTGCTACTTAGGTCTTGATCAGCCATTCACAGCATACCGGTTGCTGAGTGAGCACGAATCTGAAGATGACATGATGGAATTATCTGCTGAACCATTGTGGCGACTCGGCAGATTTGAACAACTTGAAGAACTGGTTCAGAAGCCCGTTGTAAGTTGTATTATTAAGACTGCGCCGAGCGAAATGTGCCAAAACAGACGGTCACAGTTAAGTGAATAAAATCAACACTTTGTTTAATACAAATATAAAATATACATTTACCATAACAAATAATGTGTTTACAATTACTCCGTGTAAAAAACTTAAAATAATTAATATTTTAGCCTACAAAATTACGTAAATTTTTAGATTATAACAGTAGAAATCTATCCTATTTTACAGCTTAAACGAAACATAAATAGTTATATTACAATTTGTCCGTCCCAAATATTTAAGTTATTGGTTGACAATAAAGATACATATTTATCAAAAAAATACTTCAAATCCTTGTTTAAAAGATTTAAAAGATTGTGAATGATTAAGAATGAATGAGTTACTTGTCAAATGTCTTCTTTATGCCGATGACCAAGTAATACTTGCGTCATCAGCAGAAGAGTTGCAGGCGATGGTAACTATTATGCATGGTGCTTTTGAGAGTAAAGGAATGAAAATAAATGTAAGCAAGACGAAAGTATTGGTATTTGAAAAGGAAGAATGCGTGACGATGTGTAATATTATGATTGATGGAGAAAAAGTGGAGCAAGTGAAAGAGTTTGTATATTTGGGTACTTTGTTTACAAGGGATGGTAAACATGAGGGAGATATTGAAAGGAGAACGATTGCGGGAAACAAAGTGAATGGAGCTCTACGCGCTTTTATGAACAGCCGAAATGTTTCCGAAAAGGCACGTTTGGCTGTTCATAGAGGACTTTTAGTGCCCACACTTATGTATGGAAGTGAAAGTTGGGTATGGCAAAAGAAGCATGAGAGCAGAATAAATGCTGTAGAAATGAGAGCGCTGAGAAATATATGTGGTGTGACTCTGAAAGATAGAATAAGAAATAGTGTGATTAGAGAGAGATGCGGCATGAAAGTGGATATAGTGACAAGAATAGAAAAGGGTATGTTAAGCTGGTTTGGGCATGTCGAAAGAATGGACGAGGAAAGACTGACTAAGAAAGTTTATAAGGCTAGTGTGATTGGAACAGTCGCAAGAGGAAGACCTAGGCAAACGTTTCTTGATCAGATCGGAGGCGTTCTGGACAAAGGCCAGGTTAAGAGCACCTTGAACCGACGGGCGTGTATGAGGAATGTGATGAAAGTGAATGAAGCCAGAGAAGTGTGTCAGGATCGTAGCAAATGGAAATCCGTAGTCTCTGCCTATCCCTCTGGGAAACAGGCGTGAATCTATGAATCTTTTAACAACAACAGCTTGAGTTCATTTTGGAAACCCTTTTTATACAATAATAATAATAATCAGCTTAACCGATTTATTATGATGAACAAAAATAATTACCATTTATAATAAATCGTCTATGTATAGAAAATCTAGAGGATTAATGTATTCTTTATATGGGTTATCTAGAAAATTGTATGTCCCTATAATGTTCACGAAAGTGTTTGATGTCTGCTTATTCCCATTGAATGACATAAACCCAGTAATTTAAAAAGGATTGCCGTTTCCTATGTTGTGACAATGTCTAAATGGCTATCAAAGCTGGGTCGATTTCGATTAATATCCCAAATGAAATAAATTTTCTTTAAAAATGAACCTTTTCATAAGATTTTAAAGTGTTTTGGTATATTTCCTACCGTTCTAGCCACCATCAAAAGAAAACTGGGGTCTGCTAATGGGTCGCATCCTTCTCGCTTACCGCGCACAAGATCAGGACACCTTCGCCATATCTTGTAAAGACACAATGAGCAAATTATTAGCTCAAATGGATGGTGAAAGCAAAGGCGAAAGTGCTTTGAGAAGTGGCTATCAAAGCGTGTTGGGTTTACATATCGTGACTGAAACTAGACATGCTGAAGAAGTGCTACAAAGGTCAGTTATATTTTATTAAAAGGTACAAGGACGTACATATGTATATACATAAGCGCAGTATACTTACACGCAGATTCTCAAAACCTAAATACTGTTAAAATCTAACTCATGTCACGTAATGTAATATGATTTGATTGGCTTTTGCTAATTTAGTCAGCCAATCACAGTAGTTGACAAGCGCTTGATTGTCTGTTAAAACATTTTTGTAGTGGTCCGGTTTACACAAACCGGGTGTTAGGCTGTCTTTTATTGTGCTTTGGCAATTCTGTGCCTTTCAGAAACAGGTGACACAATCCTTGACATCATGAGTGGGTTATACTTTAAAAGTATATTTTAGAAACACATAAATATAAAAGCTTTATTATGTACCTAACGTAAACACACAGACAATGTATTTATAAAAACGCCATTTACAAATATTTAATACATTAATCAAGGATGACGTTAACAACTTAAAAAAAGAATTAGCAAATGATAACTGTTCATTTATTTAATTACAGGTTAAAAGAACTAAGAGACGGCGATCGCCTAAGTACAGAGATGTTGAACCAATTGTTGGACGAATGGCGGCGGCGCCTGTCCGTGGTGCAGTCTGACGTCAGAACTATCGAGCCACTGCTGAGACTGCGCAGGATCCTGCTACACCAATCACAGGTACAGTTTTACATTGTAATCCATTCCAATCCAATAAAATAAATAGGAAAACAAACGGTTCATTTTTTTAAATAAAGTTTTTGACGTGACCTTATCCATTTTATGTATCACGCGTTGCCTCCAAATTGACAAGTAATGAAACTCTGCAAAGAAAATGTTTTTATGCAACCGTAACTCCATCTAGCACAGCTTAAGCTTTCTTTTTCTTCAGGTTTTTGAGACGTAATTTATTGGGTTCATATTTATTAATTAAATGCTTGTGAACATCGTGCAAGAATATTATTCGTACCATTAATTTATGAATTAAGGCTAATCCCATCCTTATATCCATCACAGATCATCACTCAAGACCTGCGATGATCGCGAGACAACTTTTTATTAAAGAAGAAAAATATCGGCGCTTAATCGCGTATATATGAGTGTGCCTGTTTTCGCATGCACTAAACTAGCTTTCGACATCTATATTATTTATGCCAGTTACACTTTGGCGCAAACTACACAGAAGAATAGCATGCTATTTCAAATCGTTCACGTATATTTTATTCGAAATAAGAAAGAAGAAGACGCCCTTTATATGTGGCTTGCTCATTAAAGTGTTTAAATCTAGAACACTTTCTTTGTTATAGCAACTGTTGGAACCAACGCATCCCCTAACAGCCAATAGATTGACAGCGTGCATCGGCGACCTTTGGCTACAGAGCGCGAAACATGCCAGAAAAGCTGGCATATTTCAACAGGTAACGGAATGTGATACAAAGCTTTGAATTGTTATCTCCGGCCATAATAATAAGTAATATTTTATAGTAATGAGGTAAAAATTAGAACAGATCTATACCATTAATCTAAGTTAAGTCTTAGCATACCAGATATAATAAAAAGACGCAATGTCTGGCCGTCAGTGTGCCGCTGCGACTCGATAGGTTAATATGAATTATAATTTACCAATAATGTAATATACTGTAAAGATCGACGACTCTCATTTCTATCGCTGATATAAATCGTACCTTATTATGACACTTACTCTTAACATTTTGGCAGTCTTACATGTACATCCTAAACGCTGAAGAATACCAACCCGAGGAACTGTTTATAGAGAAGTCTAAGATGTACTGGGCACGTGGTCAGCACGAGCAAGCTTTCACCACACTGCGGCGGGGATTGGACGACACTTATCCTATGTTAGAGGAACTTAATAACGAACAGAGGTAAATCATATATATTTACTCTACATACAATCGGGCGCGATTGTTTGTGTTATGTTTTATACTAATGAATTTGGATTTGTATTTGAATACTAATTCGAATAATACAAATAACCGCCTTTGCTACCGCACCGCCTTCGGTACCGCGCCGCCTTCGATACCGCTGCGCCTTCGGTAACGTTCCGCCTCCGGTACCGCTCTGCTGCCGCTGTCTGTGTGTGGTGACCTTTAACGTTCACTGCGTCTCGGATATTGAATCTGAATCCCACTGAACGTTAAAATACAAATATATTGATACTTGTATATTGAATGCTATGGGTATGTATATTTGGTAAGTAATTCGGTAATTTGCCAGATAGACGCCAATAGTTTCGCTTTCTATTACGTAGGATTTAAAAACAAAGCTGGTAGAATGAGACCGTAGTAAACGACTGACTAGCCCTTCGCAGATAAATGTTTTGAAATACAGGAAATAAGCATATCAAATTGTAAAAGCAAAACAATTTGATTTGCTTTCTACTATCACAATGGACAATAAGTTGACTTTGAAATTGTTGATGTCTATGCGCCGCGATTACTACTTACTTTACTTACGGATAGGCTGCTTACTCGTTTGCTATTAGAAGCCATATAAAACAAAGAGAACATTAATTATAATAGTGTGTTTTACAGTGGATTGATACAATTATTTTTGTATTTGTCCTCAGAAAAATTTGTGCCAAAGCTAAATTACTTATTGCCAAATACAACGACGAAACTACAAACGTCGATGTCGATGTCAATATTGGATATTATAAAGACGCCGTCGAAGTTTTCAAGCAATGGGAAAAGAGTTTGGTAAGCTGTAATTCTTTACTGAAAGGATGTCGTCAAATTTACAGGTAGCTAGAAATGCTTAAAACCTTGACAGATATTTGTTAAATATTAGTGTAGCACTTTTCCTTAAGCATCCAAATCTTATAATATTTAAATAGCTAATTTCGCATTAATAATTAGGATAGTATTAAAAATATGAAGAGACATTCTATAATTACCAGTGTAATGTACCTAAAGTTCAAAGAACAGAGACAAAAAGCGGAGACTTCCTTACGACTAAAAATATTATATTTTCAAACAATTTTAACATTTTGTTATCCACTTAAATATTATATGTTTTTTATATCTAAACAAAACTAAACCGTATTCTTAGTATAATTAGTAATTATAATAAGAATACGGTTTTATTTAGGGCAGTATTAAATACAGATATTGCATTGTAATTATTAATTAGAAAATATATTCATGGCCTGCGTGAAGTAGAACAATACCACCATTTCTTTGAATAATTTCCAAATGTATGTTCCCGCTGCTCGGTATGTGCTCGATAAATAGCCAGATAGGCACTAGTGCAATAGTTCTATTATTTACGTATATTCTTATTAGCAAATATTTCTATATTATAAATATGTTTAGTTTAACTGCGAAATAAACAATTAGTCGGCAAATATTAGAAGAGGTAATAAAACACCTGGATTCAACATTTCACATTCTTTTGTTCTACTCTAACAAAGTAAGACCATAAAAATGTGTTACCGATTGGTATAACAAAAGAAAGTACGCGGGATAAAGTTTTTCGAGTTTGCAGTTGTAAATCATAAGTTTATAACAAAAGGCTAAAATTTTTAAAAATATAATGTAAAAGCATTCGTAAGGAAGTCTCCACTTTTTTTTCTGTTCTTTGAACTTAGGTACATTAGCTCTACCTATTCCGATCACTGGTAATTACATTGCACTATAAATAATACAATAATATCTTTAAAATTTTAAAGAATGTCGCCTTTCATAGTGTAATTACCATTTCATATAAGAATTGCTTTGGTCTCAGGTTTGTCTTGGAGCGTATTACGAGAAAGTGAGCACTGGGGAAGGAACGAGTACCGGGACCATGTGGTCGCGGCGACTGTACGCGCTGAACAGCTACGGCAAGGCGTTGCAGTTCGGGCACAAATATCTTTATCAGAGCATGCCTAGGATGCTTTCCATATGGTGAATTAAACATTTTAAGACACTGTTTATATTACTAGATTTTTCGCCCTTCGCTCGCGTAAATGTATGTTATACCAATTTTCTATCCTTTGGGCTCAGTACTATTTTCTGGATAAAATGTACCCTATGTTCTTTTCGATACTCCTGACTCATGAAATTTCGCATACCCCTTGTGCGCATGCGAAATTTCATGATGGTCGAGTAGTTAAAGCGTGAAAGCGTACCAAACAAACTCGCATTCGCATTTATAATATTAGTTAGGATATAGTTAAGATACTCTTTATGATATTTCACCTAGTTTAGGATTGAGTCAATTCTGTTTTATGCCTAATCCACATTCAGCGATGACGGAGGAGATAACGACACGGATGATGTAGTGGTTTAAGTAGTCGCCTCACCACTGCCGCTGCGCCGGTGGTATGGATTCAATCCACACTTGCTACAAAAATTTGTCTGATATAGAAATGGTTGTTCAGCGTCTAGCTGTTCATGTGTCCGTTGTTTTAATGTTTGTAAAGTTCATCCGACACAAGAATGTGTTCCTAATGGGAGACGTTTGTTAAAAAAACGAAGTTTAGGATTGAGTAAATTCTGTCCTGAGTCTAATTCACATTCAGCGGTGAAAGAGATCTGAGGAGTGCAAGCCCGCATCCGCTCTAGGATTTTATGCGATCCTAAAGAATTTTTCCTTATTTTGTAACAAATGCCTGGTACCTATGCAAAGTCTTTTGAATATTCTTTTTCTTCATTTTCGACGTACGAATACTCGCAGTACTCGTCACTATCGAATAAATGGTACACGAATGCGTATCTTACTAATAAATAGGCATTCTATATTATTTGAATATCTGTATATTTTTAATTGCATGTTGCAGGCTGGATGTAGAAGTGACGTCAACAGATACGAGTGCACACTCCGTGCTCGCACAAATGACGGAAATCATCAAAACTTATTCCGAGAGGCTACCTCTTTATCTTTACTTGACAGCTTTCTCTCAAATTGTGTCTAGAATCTGTCATCCTGTCAAAGAGGTGAGTGATGTTAAAATATTTTGACTGGATAGTATGGTATTGACTATCGTATGGTATTGACTATCTTATGACCGCGGCTTAGGTCGGAAACAGTACATTTGTCCTGGATTAAAGGTACCTACCCTATGTCCTTTTCTGTGCCCCTGACAACGCGTATGGGAAATTTCTTTGATGATTAAAGAAATTCGCATTCGCATTTATAATATTAGTTAGGATTAAACCGCAAAGTATAAGAATCTGTTTAATTATCTCTTTTACATAATATTGTCTTCTGTTTACGCGAATTTTATTCATTGAAATTATACTACTATATACGGATTTTATCGCGTTGTTTATTTGACACTTTATTACATAATTTGGAAACTACTACTATTAAACTTTACTAATTTTTAAGCTAATTAAATTATTTGAACTATTAAAACTATTTATATTTAAGCTTACGCTTTCCCCGACGTTTCGGTTGCTTTTCATCAGCCATGGTCACGGGGAGACTAAGATGGTAGAAGTTGTGTAGAAAAGTTTTAATAATTTAATTAGCTTAAAAATTAGTCAAGTTTAATAGGAGTAGTTTCTAAATTATGTAATAAAGTGTCAAATAAACAATGGATAAAATCCGTATATAGTAGTTTAATTTCAATGTATATCTCTTTTACCTTTCGTTATGTTGAAGCTTTGTGACGATGCGTCGTAATCCAAAGAGTTGTGCTTATTTATTTAATATGTTGGATGGCTAATTCTTGTAATAAAAACGGTTCAAAATATAGTGCTGTGTCTAGTCAGTGTCATAAATATCACAAATGGCATAATTATGTTGTATTTCAGTTTACATTTGAGTATTATTAGACTATATCGGAACACTGTTTTGAAGATAATTTATTACGAGAACTGGCCTTCTATGTTATTAATAAATTTAGTAAAAATAATAAATTTATATTTCCATAATATAATTAAACATATTTTTATCATAACCTCCACTAGGATGAGCCTGTCCTGCGGATAGTGCCCACGGATTGTAACAGATTATATTTGTTAAAATTATCATAATGTTTACATTTTCATTATCATACAGATACACTGCGGCAATATTGATTGCAGCTTCGGACTAGAGTGATCCTTAATCCATAGACTTAAATTATTTTTGTCTATATCGCTCATGAATTTATTTTACAGAAATATTCCTTATTCCAGGTATACCTTCAGCTAAAAGCCATAATAGTGAAATTAATATTGGCATACCCTCAACATACTCTGTGGATGATGATGTGTGTGATCAAGTCTAGTTACGCACAACGTATCAAACGTTGCGCCGATGTGTTCGCCGACCCACGCCTTAAAGAGCCGCGCATGCTGAAGTTAGTCAGCGACTTCACACAACTCGCTGAGAAACTTATTGAGCTGTGTAACAAGCCTATAGCTGGCAGTTCTTCGGTAAGTTATCATTAAAGCAGAGAAGCCCAATAATTAACAGACATATTAGATATCCTTAGTTGTAACAAGAGGCGTTCAAATTGTTATTTATTTATGATCGACAGCTTACTGCACTTACAGTACCTTTTTTCTGGATCAATAGTGTCCCTATGTCCTTTTTTGTACCCCTGACAACGCGTATACATTTAGGATTTTTTTCTTTTGTCCCGTGTGGGAATCAAACCCGCTACACTGCGCAGGGTCAGTGGCGTGGCGATAAAAGCGACGTTGTGAGATGTATGTTAATTAACTAGAATGCCTATTATAGTTCAGAGTACAGAATATAATTTGAAATGCTATACAGTGAAGGCAAAACTCACAAAAGATACTACGAACACTATGTAACTGCCGGCGACTGCTGTGTTCATGCACAGCAGTCGCCGGCAGTTACATTGGTCTCGGGTTCGAATCTCAAGTACATTATTATAAATGTGTTTACGTAAAGTAATGCTTTGTTTGTCAAACGTTTTAAGAGTACTCACCTATCTTTTTAGTTTAAATCACTTCTTACTGCTCTTGTAAACCATAACCCTACTTATTTTTTAGACAACCACAGTATCAACCCTGGTCCGCTCTTTGCCGCGCTTACTGGCCGGCGATAGCTTCAGTCACATAATGATGCCGTTCCAAGAGTTCTGTAAGATCGTACTACCGTCCAAGGCGGCGCGGCAAGAGCGCATCGACTTCAACATACCCACCGAGCCGCCGGTGTATATCGCCGGTATTGAAGAGCATATCAGTATACTACCTTCTTTGCAGAAGCCGCGGAAAGTTACTTTGATAGGTAATGTACCTGTATAACAGATTTTTGTTGTTCATGTAGTTTCTTCGCTTTTTTATTATATCGCACTAGTGTAATGATCTCTTTATTATTTAAAAAAGGTAGCTCCCGCAATAGGCATAGTTCATTGTATCGCAAGGGACTTTACAAACATGCAAATAACAGACACAAAGAACACGGAGACTCGGTATAACTATTTGCAGTAGATCACACAACTTGTTATATATAATGCGAAATTCAAAATCGCAACAGTGTCGCACTGGCAGTGGCGAGGCGACCACTTAAACCATTCCGCCACCCGTGCAGTATAATTAAGTGTCTTATTCGATAAATTTTCATAAAATTATTATCATAACAAAGTTTGCGTTATATTATATACAAAAATTTATGCAACGGCAAAAGCATGCAAATGCACTTCTCCCTCATTTTTATAATCCAATCCGATTATCCATTGGGAATATAAGTTCCGCTTTATAATAAAAACAGCGAAAGATTAGGCGCTGGACTAACGGCTTTACGTGATTATCAGTGACGAAATCGCCCATCTTTCTAATTCCGAGCTGCTATTGGAAATTTCTTGAGAGAAAATCCCGATGTGTATGTCCACCCCGGCATTCGACCCTGGATGTTCACGATTCGCGTATATTTTGCACACGGGGCTTGTAAAACTCAATAGTTGTAAGAATAAAATATTTTTTTTTGTATTCAATTAAACTAAGACAGAATTGAATACACGTGTAAAGGCCTAGTTACAAGGTCAAAGTCTAGAAGCAAGAATCGTGCTATATTTATCTTAATTGGCGGAAAATACAGAGATAGAGAAAACCTCCAAGAAACCTTCGTGTAACTGTAAATGGACCGTTATTATCTTATTATAAGACAGCTCCCGCAACGATAGCCTAGTGGGAGTCCATTGGACTGCCACGCAGAGGCTTCGAGTTCGATTCCAAGGCGCGCATCTCTGACTTTTAGTAGTTATGTGCGTATTAAATAGTTAATTATCGCTCGCTTTAATGGTGAAGGTAAACATCGTGAGAAAATCTGCATATCTGAGACTACTTCAGTGTTTATTTATTTTAGATACGCAACGAACAGTAGATATATATATACAACATTACACATAATACATTACCTTAAAACTAGTTCTTATACTTATACTAAGATATGCATATGCACTATGCAAGATGTAGTGTTCTCGAAGATATGTAAAGTGTTCCAAACCGCACTGGGTCAGCATGGTGGACTGTAGCCTATTCCTTCTTAGACTGAGAAGAGGTCCGTGCCTAGCAATAGGACAGTTTAATACGGGGCTTATATAATTATAAGCATAAGCTAAGTTTTCTTGTGTTTTAGGGTCCGATGGCAAATCGTACATAATAATGTTGAAGCCCCGCGATGATCTTCGGAAGGATTATCGACTTATGGAGTTTAATGGAGTCGTGAATAGATTTCTTCAAGATGCGCCCGAGACTCGGCGACGTAGACTTTATATAAGAACTTATAGCGTGCTGCCGTTGAACGAAGAATGTGGTTTGATAGAGTGGGTGCCGAACCTTGTAGGGTTAAGGCCGATATTGATGCTTATTTATAAACAAAAAGGTAAGTGACCTTTAAGTAGTTATTTAAAGAAGATACCAGTATCAGCATAATAACAATAATAATAATGATTTTATTTCGCGTGGCATAGATGCATAGATAAATACCTACAATTTCTAATATACATACAATTTGTGTTAGTATTTATATTGGTAACTTATTATCTATGTTAGTAATGCTTCACTTGCACTATGTTGTGGATTCATGTGGCACTTGTCCGCGGAAGCGACGAAATCCTTCATGATTATTGTTGGATGGAAGTGGAAACCACAACACAAACAACAAAATATATGACTCGTTTGGGGATTGGACCCACAACAGCGCACTAGCAATCCATCCATCCAAAACTGAAGTGCTTTGCATGAATTAATAATAACTCCACACTCTTGATTATTACACGGATGGTGACTGCATCACCCATGCAGTAATCAACATTATTGAGTCACTCTATGATATACCTATATATGTATATACATATATAGGTATGTTTTACGTCCATATTTTGCCAGATATGGTTTAGATCACACATAATAGGGGCGAGTTTATTGTCGTTTATCGGACACAGTTCAGGACTCCATGCTTTTTTCTTAGCAGTAAAAGGTCGTAACACTTTGCCTAACGTAGGAATCCTACCCGAGGCTTCATGCACAGCTACACTGCAGCTAAAAGGTTTTAGAGGAGAATTTCGTCTATAATAACTAGAATGATAATGTTCTTTACAGATATTCACACAAGCAACCGTGAGTTGAAACAGATGATGTGTTCAAACAAAGATCCGGTAGAGAAAAAGAGACGAATATACGAAGAGCAACTCCTGCCCCGTCATCCACCAGTCTTCCAAGAATGGTTCAGACGAGTTTTCTCTGATCCTTATGGATGGTAAAAACTTAAGAAATTTATATATTTTATCTTCAGGAATGACAGTAGCATGTCAAGCGCTTTTGCAGTGCATAAAATAATACAACATTCGGCACATTTCAATCCGAAATACATCAGAGTCGACTTTAATATTTCGTTTGAATATATTACGTTTGCAGGTATCAAGCAAGATCAGCTTACATAAGAACAACTGCAGTAATGTCGATGGTTGGATATATTCTAGGTAAATATAATTGTATAATTCAAGAAAATATTATGCATTATTGCAGTTGGATGGCCAAGATTAACTAATATTGTCGACATTTAAATAAAGTCGTAACTTTTGGTGTTTCGAGTCTGGAAGGAGAGGCTCACTTCGGGGCTTGCTTATAGAACACGTTAAGTAATCTTCTTTACATGAAGATTGATGACAGTGGGTACTTAGGGACCGTGCGAGTATTACATAAACAAGATTTTAGTCCTTTTTGTAACCCTCTCTCTCTTGTCAGCAAAAGTAAGCAAAATTTATCATCTAAAATAAACATAGCAAAGATCCCTACCACTCCCCATTGGTCATCGCTAATTAAATACAGTTTGTGCAAAGGACATAGCGATATATCCTTCACCCCAATTCTTATTACACAAATATTTAAAATATTAATATGTCTAATCTTAAACTACCAGCCATAATTTAAAATCCATTGTCTCTAGCCACCGGTATGTTGCTGATACTTAAAAAGTTAATTCTTTATTCTTTAACCAATTTAGATGCTATTTTTACAGTAAGTCTTCTTTTTAGTACTATATACTGTTATATAGGTATAAAATCAAACAAAAATCTACCCTATAGTTGTTCGGTACAGGACTGGGAGACAGACACGGTGAGAACATATTGTTCGACTCGACGAACGGCGACACGGTGCACGTGGACTTCAACTGCCTGTTCAACAAGGGCGAGGCCTTCGAGTGGCCCGAGCGTGTGCCCTTCCGCCTCACGCACAACATGGAGGCGGCCATGGGACCGCTCAGGCATGACGGCATGTTTAGGTAATTCGAAGTGAACAGAGATATATTGCCGTTATAAGAAAAAAAACCTATCTAACATGTTTCTCGATATTAAAATGTTTACATATTTGGAATCAGTAAAAAAGACGCATCTGCCAGTACGTATATTAAAAAAATATTTTTTGGCTGTTACGTCTTTTTTCCTTATGACGGCAGTATACATTTTGCCACCAATTTATTTAAAACTAGCTTTTGCTCGCGGCTTCGCTCGCGTAAAAGTATATTAAGTTATGTTAGTATGAAATATTACCTTTGTTATTTCGGTGATAATATAGCTTTCTAATGGTGAAAAATGTTTAAAATCGGTTTAGTAGTTTTTGAGTTAAATCGTTACAAACAAACAAACGAAAAATTAAATTGACTGCTCGGATGGCGTAGTGGTTCAAGTGGTCGCCTCGCTACTGCCACCGCGCTGAGTGTTGTGCGTTCGAATCCCACACGGGACAAAAATTTAAGTGATCCACGAATGGTTGTTCTTTGTGTCCGTTCTTTGAATGTTTGTAAAGTCCCCAGCGATACAGGAGTAGGAGTAGGAGGAGATTCCGAGAGCGAGAGAAGCCTTTAAAAAAAAGGATAAAGTAATAAAGTAAAATCTTTCCTCTTTATAATATTAGTACCTATAGATTAAACGAGGGAATTCCTAGATGCAGGCCACTTGGAAGTAGTACGATTGTTTTATTAATAGATATGTAGAGCGACGACGTCGACCGCCATTCGTCGATCGAGTGCCCGCACCATAGATAAGACACTGGCCCGCACTAACCTACTGCAATATGGCAACGTGATGACAAAACGGACCGAATTGTTCATGTTCACTGAATGAATTCATTAAAGTTACTATTGGGTTATTCGTTATCACAATAAATAATAGTATGTATTAATGTACTACGCAATCGCATTAGGTAAATAAACCTGTATGTATACGTTATATAGGCTACTTAAAGGTAAAATGAAATAGGCCACGAAATGGTCGCATAGTGGAGGTGTTTCCCAGACAGTGGTGTTAAAATCCACGACTGCTCGATCGCTCATTGCCTTCTCCAATGCCCTAACAACTTGTATGCGAACTGCTTACCGCTTCGAGTATTTACATCATATATACAGCGTGTAACTGAAAGTTGTGGCTATATTTTAGGACCATAAGGTATATCTAATAAATAACCCTAATCATCTAGTCCTAATTACGAATCAAAATTTGACGACTCCGCACAGGCGAAAAAGTTTCGACTACATCCAACAGATTGCGCTGAACACAAAAAGCGCTTCAAATCACGTTTCCCATACAATGCTGAATCGCACAAATGAAATTTACACAGCGACTAAGTATATATACAAGTGCCGCGGCCCGCCAGGCACGATCACCTAGCGTGGTCGGGGGATTCCCCCTTTGTGTCTTTTACTTTTGCTACACAAAAATAAAAATAACAATATAAAAGAAAATATTGTCGTAATGAAAATAATTTATAATATTCATAATAATAATATAATATTCTACCACGTACACACAACACCATCTAGCCCAAACTAAGCAGAGCTTGTACTATGGGTTCTAGACAATGGATAAACTAAATCACTATCCCTATCTGTAGTACTAATATAGCTTGTAAGAATATATTGTCACTAACACTCTATGGACTTGTTTCCGAAATAAAAACATTTTATTTATTTATTATTATATGCTTTTTTTTTTTGTAAATACATACATATTATACATAGAAACACCCAGACCAAGACAAACATCCATGTTCATGCACACAAATGTTTGACTTGTGCGGGAATCGAACCCGCGACCTCAGGCGTGGCAGTCGGTTACACCAACCACTACGCCATCGAGGCCGTCAAATATATAATAGTACTTATTTGTCGTGGTATTCCATTGAACCAACTATGACCAAAGCTGTGTACGTTAAACACGTTTGTAATCTGATGTATTAACTGTGCTCTCATTACGGCTGTATGAGTTACTATTATCAGTATATGTATGTAATATGCTATCTATACATATTACTATGTTCTTTATTAATTTTCTTTGTATTTAAATTAAAATACTGAGAATTTTATCATAAGGAAATATTATAATGGATGATATCTATAGCACCCGATGATATGCATTACAATTAACTTTATGTAAATTTCCTACTGTATTGTGTTATACGATAGTAAGATATGAAAAGTAAAAATGAAGGACGAGCTACTTTTTTTGATGTTATATTCATATACAAGGTGGCGCAAATGTTATCACATTAAATGATATACTGCCTTAAGCTGGTTGATATAAGACGGTTAACATAAACAAAAAACCTATATGCGCAGAAATTAAGAAATTAGTTTGTTGAACAAAATAAATAAAATAAAATTAGACACAAATTGAAACACCATCGTGCGCTGTTCCCAGCTCGCTAACGGTCATAGGTTCCGAGAAATCGTCTTTGTCAACTCGCTAAGACCGTAAATTCCCGGAACTGAATACAATATGACGGTTTTTTTAATATCGCTGCTTAAGATCTTTGACACCTAAGTAGGTACTTTATCTCTGCATTACATGATGTTATAAAATGTCTAAATTATGAAAACCACAAAAATGTCCTGTGGCTTAACTACTGAATACATTTGGTTCATAATTTGTAAAACGTCAAAGCATACCATGTAGTATATGTGGTATCAATTAATGTGATAACATTTGCGCCACTTTGTATATCCTATATTTAATTATCTACCTAATTCTAGAATTTATTTGGTTTAGGGTTTGCTATGCGATGAAAATCTTTTCAATTTCATAGCAAACAAATAACCAACTCAAGCATCCTAATTGCATGTAGGTACCTAAATTATAATTTGTTTTGATAAGTTATTAACATTTAATCCTATGAAATAAATATTTACTTAAGTAAAATATGACGTGTAAGCGGCAATAGACTCGTCCCCTATTAAGTGGAACCTAAAATCATAGCTGACAAAATGATTTCTTTCACAAGTAATAAAAAGAAAATATATTTTTTTAACGTTTTCCCCACAATGTTTATTTTTACAGGAAAAGCTGTGAAGCAGTAATGCGTGCATTACGGGCACAGACTGCAGCTCTCATGTCAGTGATCGGACCGTTCGTGTACGACCCGCTCGTGTCGTGGGGACGCGTGCGACCCGTCGACTGCGGCGAGCGCACCAATGAGCAGGCATTACAGCACCTACTGCACATTAAACAACGGCTCAATGGAATGGTAACGGACTTTATATTTATAACACATTGACCATAATCATTACTATAAATTCAATCTCAACATTCAAAAAATAACTGACTAGTTACACTTAAGCTTGTCAATAACTACAAAATAAGAAAATCGGCTGACAAATAGAAAAAAAAAATATACTGGACTGTTTCGTCTTTCCTTATTTTGTATATAGATATATAATACATTTTATCCTGTTTAATAAATACACCTGTACTAGGGATAACACCCTCCTGTAATAATTACGCAAATAATTGTACCGTGTGGGACGATCACTTGTTCGCTGTGCCATCTGTACAGTTAAAATATCATATTGCCGTGTTTACCTATATGTACAGCTACGCACAGCTGAAAAGGCATGAAGAGTTTATCTATAGCTTTTAGTTGTGAATGTGCATGCGCACAATGGCATTTTACAACCGCCACGCAAGCTTTGGCTTATTAAGATTTTACAAGTTCCTTAGAGTATTGTTCCAACTATTGAGAATGACTGGTTACAGATTCTAAGAAGAAGGCTAAAAACAACGAAATGTTCATCGTTGTAGCGTTAGTCAATATAATAGTGTGCCAGAAATGCAATGCTAATTTAGGTTAAGTCTAAAATACTATTATTTATAAATGATTGTACTCATTTATACCCGTAGACATTCCAGTAAAGGGTGTTTTATGTGACCATTGATCAATCGTTATTTATATGTTATCGTCAGACTTAGAACCGTGAAAATCATTGTCCTACAGCGGTAATTTTAAGTCTATATATAGCGATTAGAAAATTGCATAATTTTAATTAATATATTAAGCTTATTGTATTTTATTTATCTCTCATACGGAAAATCACAGATAGACCAGACCGGTTATTGATAACCGATAATGATTAAAGTGTTTTTTTTTCTGATGTCCATAGGTAAGAACGAAAAACAAGCAGCTCTCGTTATCACTGTCTCCAGAAGGTCAGGTGGAACATCTAATAGTGGAAGCAACTAGCATTCACAATCTATGCCAGATGTATATTGGATGGGGACCATTTTTATAAGTATACATAAATTTAGAGTTAAGAAAAAGGCTTAAAAGTGTAAATTCTAATATTAAAATGTGTTGTAAATTAGGTGTCTCCACATTTGTCGAGGCAGAATTGGCTTAAGCCAAGTGCATATCATTACACTAATCGCATTAAGCTCATCGGGTGTTGCGACGGCTGTCAACGCGGATTCGGCAGTCGAGACCTCAAAGTGCCTAGTGCGGTTTTGCTTATGACATTCGGCGCCCCGATTGGCCTGCTCCAAGCTCTTAACCAATCAGAGAGCCAAACGCGGTAAACGTTTCGATCGCGTTAACGTAATAACAACTCGCATTAGGCATACTGAACGGCCGTCACAATGGCTGTTAACACACGTTCTGCAGTCCGGTATCTTTTATTCAAACTTAATGATATTATAAACAAACTATTTAACTATTACGGCAGCGTATTGTGATTACGTTTTTTCGGTCGTGATTGGCGCTATTCGGCGATATACTTAAGCGTTCGGCTGCCGTCCGCCGCAGTTTGGCTGTTACCGACGTAGTTCAGCTGTGTCGGCAACGTGGGTGTTCGGCACCGTACGGATGTGATCGGTAAATCAGCAAATCGTTGATTCGCCGTCGACCGGCGACGGTTTGCATCGTCTGTATCGAGCCGATAAGAAAGATATCATTGACGTCCTTATATAATAGACATAAGACTTTCGTTGATTAATTGAAGCCGATGCCGCGTTGATAATGTTGGCAGATCCATAGGATCGATTTTTAATTACCAGATAAACCTTATGAGGAATACATTCAACATTTTGACAATTTAGTAGGTATAAGAACTCAATATATCAGGTATTTGATAATTGTAAAATCGACCCTGTATAAGGTACCTTTAAATATACCTATCAAAAGATTTCTAAGATAGCTAGAGAACCTTACTGACAACACGTTTACATCATTAATCTTATGGTGGTCATAACAACTTGCGATCAGTGTTTACTTTGCATAATATAAATATAGTGCCTCAACTCTGTGATTTTAATATGTATAAGCATTAAATAAAATGTTTAATATTAAAGATCTTGTATTTTTCAGTTTCCTATTTCCTTATATTGTGTTTACCGATTAATATAATCTGTAGATGTTTGAAACGCCAAGAGAGTGTTTCACACGTTGCTGACCGTGTTAAAAATAAGTTCTACTGGTCTTCTAACTGACAACTAGCGCCTTCATAAGGAGTTCTAGAACCCTACTAACCTGAGGCACACAAATCACAGCCACTATCAGTCTAATGTTTCTTTCTCTGTCTTAACAACTTGAAAATGAAAATTCGCGTATACGTTGTCAGGGATAAGTACAGAAATGGACCTGGATTAGTTATCTTTCATCCAGTAAACATTTTTGTTGTCGAGTTTAACTCCGGGCAAAAGCAATTAGTCTATGACGATATGAAGATGGCAAACAATCATATAGCCTGCTCGATGAAGAGCTGATTTAGCAGGTTATTAACTATGGTATCAAAGCGTATCACTTGCGTACCGACGACCTAAAAGTAATTAAAGACTGCAATGCATGAAAGGCATACCAACCATACTACTCTACGGTAGGTATGCGAGCCTTGTCGTTGAAATAGTTTCAGTTCCAGCGATCCATCCAACATTAAAGGCAGCGAGTTAACAGTTTAGGTAGTCGGTGGGACCCGTGACTTTCCATTTTTCCTTAGGTAAGCCCAATATACCTCTTCGCGCCTCTTTTCCCAGTGTGCGTTACCGCAGCAAAATGTTGTGCACAAACACACCTTTTCCCACAGAAAGATATTATGCGTAAATAGCATTACTACACGTTAAAACTTAGTATTCTTACTTATCAGGCAAAACGCAGCAACAGTGTTACTAATGTATAAAGGTATGGTATAGACCTGCACAAATAAACCGTCATTAAAAGAATTGGGATGGGTAGATTTTCCTAAATATGTATGTAGCGACTATACCGAGACGATGAAATTTCAACAAATGTCAAGAGCTGGGATGGCTCTGTTCTCCGTTCTGTAAATTTTATTTTACTGATATACAAATCCCAGAAATCAGCCGTCGGTTCACGTCCTGCCAGGCACGATCACCCAGCGTGGTCGGACAGCCTTCTCTTTGTGTTGGAGGGATATCAGACCACGTTTCTTGACACATACATATCTTATTAAATACATTCAAGCAATGAATAATGTGATATCATCAGTTTGTTATCCATACCTTACCTGTACCTGTTACCTATACCTACCTATTACATAATACAATTTGCTTTAGAAATTGATATGACTAATATTTATTATTGTATAGAAACAGACAAGTATGCAAATAGTATCATATGGCGCAGTAATAAACGTATACATGTTTACACAGGAAAACGAGATGGGTGTAAAAACCCAGGGTTCAACCTCTTCGTCTTAAATGTAAAAGCATTTAAAATACATGTGACCTTGTGACCCCTATACCTCGGGGGTCTTTTGACCCACAGGGCCCATATTCAAACTCGACCGAGGTATGACTCTAGGTGTCCGCACACCAAGTTACAAGTCAATATTTGCCATTTAAAATACACACGTAGACTAGGTATCTAAGATTACATATCTACAAGGAGTATTTGTATTGACGTGTTACTTATAACATCAAATTAGTACTCCTAGAAGGCATATATTTGTTGCTGTTACTCTGCGTTCTGACATGGAAATAGCACCACAGAAAATAATACGTTTGCCGTAACTATATTATCTGCAAAATTTATATGATTTAGGAAAATTTTTGATTTATAAACTAGCTGCAGGTATCGCCAGGTTAGTAAATTGTCGGAATATATTGCCAATATCAACTGATAAGTATTATGAAGATGCTGATTTCTTATTTCTTTTACCATCTCAGTTCAAAGTTTTGTTTGTATTAGTTGCCGACTATAGAATAGTAATTAGTATACGGCAATTATCAATAAATAAGATAAATATAACTTGAAGTTTATTTAAAGAAGGTGATAGTTGCTATTTTTAAAAAAGGTCGTATTGTAGGTATGTTTAGCGCTGTTGACATTTCCAGCATTTAGTCTGTAAACAAAAAATTGCATTAAAATATAAGTAAGTGAATTGTGAAATAAATAGCATCAATATAGCCTAGACTACCTAGAAACTTACACTCGAACGGATTGTTTCAATAGGTACATGAAAGTGATCACTATAATATCTAACTTAGACCTATTTTCCTCATTGACTTATTTGTTAAACAACAAACTCGTTATTGCCTTTAGACTATATTCGCTCCCTAATATGAAAAATAGAGATAACATAAAAAGACAATACATAGAGATGGGTCTGTATTTACTATCAATATTTTATATGTAGGTGTACTAGCGGTCGCCTAGTGGTCGAAATCCGACCATAATTGATTTAAATTTTAAGTTCGATAGTTATTAAGGTTTTATTGTCTAGAACCTTATAATCACATTTCATTTAGACTTCGATCTATACAGGTTAATTTACCTATCTATTTCAAACAAATTATTATTTACTTTACTAAACTCTTTAATTGACGATATTCCTAAACTTGCTACTTTGTTTTATTTTTTAATATAAGTACGTAAATATATATATATATATATATATTTTATTGCCATTGTTGGCAGACGAGCAAGTGGTCCACCTAATAGAAAGTGGTAACCGCTGCTCAGAAAGAAGAACTCTCTTTAAACCTCGTTTGAAGAAGGACATATCATAGCGCTCGGGAAACACCGAAGCATGCAATTCATGCCAGAGCTTGCATGTACGTGGGAGAAATTATCGCTGAAAGCGTACCGTCTTGGATTTGAACGCTTCCAGGTGATATGGATGAACCCTGCTTCGTTGTCGAGTGGTACGGTGATAGAAAGGGGCCGCTGGTACCAAATCAAACAGTTCTTCAGAGCACTCCTAGATATTATAATATAAATAGTATATATCATTCCAATCCGCCCAAAGGTTGCCTGTAAGATATTGCTGATATATGTCATTATATACTGATATATGTAACCATAGTTACGAAAAATAGTAATACATCAGCCGAACAATGCCGATATACCTACTACGAACACGATTCGACTGCGTGTGTCAAAAGCATGGTTGTGTGCGTGTAGTGTTTTTTCATTAATTTAATGTATTTCTAATACATATTTTATATAAATTTTAGGATTCGCACCTCCTTCTCCATATAAACTTTAACTGTGTCAAATTTCATACTCCTCCGTCCGCGCAAATTTCGTAAAAAGGGGTACAAAGTTTTTGTTTCATGTATATATCATGTGATATATACATGAAAGATGAAGTCTAGATATCATAAATATCACCAAATATCAGTGTGATATTTAGTGATATTTATAGAGATAACTTTGTACACCTTCCTAAGTATATACTTAGAAAGGTGTACAAAGTATTCTTTTTATATATATATGTGTAGATGATAATAAGTGTAATACGTCTACTCTACGTTGCTTAATATATTTTACGGAACGACTTGCACGACTTTGAAAGGGATTGGCAGGGGATATCCACAACAGAGTGATTTGGTAATCCAAGAGGGATGCTTTTGCCCAGCCTTGGGACAACGTGGTGACTCCGTTATTTTTTTCATTAGCTTGATGGTCAAGCTAATGAAAATAATAATGGAGTCATATTACTTACTTGAGCTGCTAGTATGGTTGCCCATTGGTATGTATTGTGGATGCTCTCCTTCAGGGATCTGATCAGTGTACTGGTCAATAACATAGGTAGTGCTAGGATTGTCTTCGTTGATTTTGTTTATTTTCTTTAAGTTCTCAACGAATGTTCTGTAATGGACGATTTTATCGGCATCATCTTTATATTTTTCGCTAGTTCGCTATTTGTGATGTCATTTGGTTAGAACGTAGAAGTTGGCATTTAGGTTTATAAATAATTTTAAAAGTAAGTACTTTGCTAATAAATCCGAAAAACATACGACATTACAATGTCGTATGTTTTTGTTTTTTCGATTAAATACTATGAATATATTATGTACGTTCAGAAGTTCGTATAATGTCGTAGGTACTATAACTTTTTTTTGTAATTGTTTTGTAAACATATTATAATAATTAAACTAACTACAGCTCCATGAATAAGGCATAGCACTTAGGATCGAGAGGTAGTAGGCTTAAATCTTAGTAACCCGTTACACTACCAACCTGAAAGAGTATAAAAGCGGTTACTCTATTTTAAATAAGTACTAATTCCCATTTGTGAGGTTTATGTTGAACAGTAATAATCAACAGTAATAATAATAATAATAGTCTTTCAGTCCACAGGGCAAGATATCGATTATCGATTAGGGAATATTACAGAAATATAATCGAGCAGATTAGATTTGAAACAAAAAAATTAAAAACAGTGAGTTGGTTGCCAACCTCTTACAGGGCACTGGCGTAAGAATATTACGTAGGTACTATCACAGTAACTGTGTTTTAGCTGGCAAGAAAACGGTCTGGCTGCCAAACCTGCTTATAGCATTTCTATCCTTTCATCCCATTTGTAATTTTATTTTAGACTAGGGGTAGGTTGTAATATAATCGATAAGATTTTTATCGATTATATTCCATAGCATATTTGTTTTAGTTGTTTGTTACTTTTGTTTTATAAAAACTAAATTTTTCCCGCAGTTTCGCTTGTGTAAATGTAGGTTAGGTTAGTAACAGTACTTATTTCTGGATACAAGTCTAAATATCTCATATCCCTTTCTGTACCCCTGACAACATGTATGCGAAATTTCATGATCATCGGTCGAGCAGATATGGTTTGAAAGCGTAACAAACAAACAAACTCACATTTGTATTTATAATATTAGTTAGGATAATCACACCTATAAGTATATGTGTTGATTGTAGCTATTTGAATGTAACAAAAGAAAAATGATTTAGGTACATACCTATCGCATTTTAAACACTTTCAAAGTTCTTACATTTATTGTATTTGGTAGTAAGGTTTCTTTCGTCTGTCTTGTAATATTATACAAAAGGGAACGGTTAGAAAATATTAATAACACGAAAGTTCAAAATAATATTAATTTATGTATTCAAATAAAAACAATTTAAATTTAATGTCTTTACAAATATATATTTTCTTATTTCTCCATTGTTAGATGTTGTGACGTCACTGCGATTCATCTGTAAGCAAATAATAATAACATTAATTTAATATGTACCAATAAACACTTACAGACAGATTCACGCATTTGTAGGTATAGGTACTAGATTTTGCGCCGCGGCTTCTGTCGCGTCGTAGTAGGTACCGAAATAAACACACATTCCTATTTTTATTTTATTTTTAGAAATATATTGCTCGCACTTGGAATAATTCCGGCGTCGCGGGGAACTTTACAAACATTCAAATAACGGACACAAAAAACATCCAGACTCTGAACAACCATTTGTGGATCGCACAATTTTATGTCCCGTGTGGGATTCGAACCCACAACACATTCTGATATTAGTTAGGATTAATTAGGTAGCTACTATCGTATTTATGATGAACAAAATACGATAGCGAACTGTTAACCACACCAGCCTTCATTAGGTCACTCCATCTCAATACACGTCTTAACTAGTCCTAACTAATATTATAAATGCGAATTTATGTTTGTTTGTTTGTAACGATTTTACACCTGAACTACTTGACCGATCATTATGAAATTTCAAACACACATTGTCTGGGGAACAGTAATGAACATTCAACTTGAAAAAGTACTGTTACTTTGTCTTAATTATGATATAATATTCGATTTTGCCCGCGGCTTCGTTTGCGTAAATGTAGGTTAGGTATCCACATTAAGTGGTAATAATTAAGGCTATGATGGCTTTGCCAGCTATCCCGCCTTGTTTAAACTTAGGCCGCGAGTCGAAAAGTACCTCCACCCTACAGATGATCGCAAACTGTGTTCCTGTGTTAAGCAGGGCACTTATTACAGGAACATAACCCAAGGCTGCCAGAGCTGTTTTGGAAACAGTACTGTAAGCAAACCATTGACCTGTGTCCTAGCGTTAGCAGCTTAATAAATCCTTTACCTACTTATCGATATGCACGTAAGGTTGGTAACCCTCCTTATTCTCCGAGCGTTAAAAACATGGTTATTGTTTACTGGGTTGTAAGTTTGCTCGTCACTTTCATGGTAGACAGCTCTAAATATTTTTCGTGTTAGAAAAAAGTGTACCTAAGTGTACATAATAACTATTGTATTCACATTAAAATATGGCTATTTAATCTACGAACGCTTAACGACAGCATTCATTGCGGTTTTCACGAAGAGAACTAACACCAGTGTAACAAGCAGCGATAGTTCAGTGGGGAGACCAACAGACTGCAATGCAGAGGGTCGCGGGTTCGAACCCACGTCGCGCACCTCTGACTTTCGGAAGTTATATGACTTTTCGAAATTATGTGTGTATTGATTGATAATTATCGCCTGCTCCGTGCCTCGGAGAGCACGTTAAGCCGTCGGTCCCGGCTGCCATGAACATCTATGGCAGTTGTTATTGGGAGAGTGTCGACACAAAAGATCCCACTGGGTCGAAGTGTCGCCGGTCTGCACTGACTGGCCCCCACATAAGATACATAAGATACAACACCAGTGTAAACTTAAAAAAGACATCAATATGTTTTTGTTGTATTCGTAATACGCGAGTGATACCGCTTAGCTACTATCAGGTCGACCGAATACTTGTTTGCCGACTTTATAGTATAAAAAAATAATCATGTGTAGCTTAGGCGCAACCCAGAAATGGCGTTTAATGCTGGCGTGGCGTGGCTATTTTGCTATCCCTTTCTTATCTATACTAATATTAGAAAAAATAAAGACTTGATTTTTCGTTTGATTGTTTGTAAGGATTTAAATCAAAAACGAAACAACCAATTTCAAAAATTCTTTCTCCCTTAGTAAGTTATATTATCACCGATTAACAGGTCATAGCCAGTTGCACTCACTGATCGGTAAACGATTAGCGAGGTTAAGCAACGTTGGGTGCGGTCAGTCTTTAGATGGGTGACCGCTTAGTGGTATTTCATCTCCGTGCTTCGGAGGGCACGTGAAAAGTCGGTCCCAGTTGTTGTCAAATTAACAGTAGTCGTTACGCCATGTCAGAGGCCTACGGGCGGCTTGAACAACTCTTGACAACACGCTTGGCCACTAACTACACGAAAAGAAGAAGACCGAGTAACATAGGCTAAAAGCCTAACTTACATTTACGCGAGCTATGCGATGGACAAATAACAAGGAACGAATAAAATATACGTGAAATATCATGCTTTGGTGCTGGCGCTCGTATGGCGTATCAACATACTGTACACCACGCTAGAGCCAGACACCATTTCTGTGTGGTTGGCGCCTTAGTGATGCGCATAAATGCATTTGAATGATATTCGGATACAGTTCGCAACGCTGTACCTACTTTACATGGTTAAGGACGCTATGCACGTGTATGTATTAGTACTGCAATGTATTCATATATAATTTAAATGCAATTGTGCGAATCGCTAGCAGTAGCTAGTTTAGTAAACTTTTATTATATACTACGCACCTTCAGGGAGTGGACCCAAGCAGCCGTGGCTAAACCTCTCTTCTCTCTCTTCCTCAGTTAGATCAGCAAATACAGTGATACCAAGTGTGTAGCTGTGACCTTTCACGTTTTCTTCGTTCACATACTTCAGAGTGTTCACAAACGCGTCGTAATGTATTTGTCTATCAGCTTCATCTTTGTAATGTCTGTCGTTATCTTTAATGAACTGTTCGAACAGTTGCGGCGCGTCATCTAAATTGTAGATGTTTGGCGGTTTAGTATCGACCGGATTCGCGACAGTAGCGACGGCAGCAGTAATAAGTACAACTAAACTGACGATCCGCATTTTAATATAGTGTTCGAGATGCTTCTGTGAGAGTCAAACTGGCTCTACAACAACAATTTATAAAGCGACGCTTCTTTTATATACGTGTTTGTGAGCCTTGCATATTATAATTATTGACAGACACGTTTTGCCTGCGTATGGAAAATAATTAAATTAAACAGTGGTTATATATAATATTGTCTTCTGTTTACGCGAATGTTATTCATTTAAATTAAACTACTATATACGGATTTTATCACGTTGTTCATTTGACACTTTAATACATAATTTAGAAACTGTTAGGAAGATTTGGAGGCTATACGTCAGTGAGGACATTTCATCGGTCTTGCGTCGAAGTAAAGTGCCCAGACCGAATCTTCCCAAAGATGAATTCGTCGCACTGAAGAACTTGCGGGCTAGGCCAGATATTACAGTACTCCGTGCAGATAAAGGAAACGGTACGGTCATAATGGATACGTCAGATTATAAACACAAGATTGAAAATTTACTTTCGGATGTAACAACATATAAGCAGGTAAACAGACCCTACAAACAAAATATTGAACAAAACCAAAGACATCACACATAAATACTCCGAAAAACTAGATCTAGACGTTAAACAATTAATACCAGCTTGCATAAAACCTCCAAAGCTGTATGGGTTACCAAAAATACACACGGAAAACGCTCTCCTACGTCCCATTGTGAGTCAGATCGACACACCAATTTACAGACTGGCTCAGCACGTAGCGAAGATACTCTCACCACTCAGAGGCAACTCGAGAGCACATGTAAAGGATTCATACCATTTTGTGGGTGAGATTAAACACCTACGTCTCACTAACTATGAAACAATGGTTAGTTTTGATGTACAGTCATTATTTACATGCATACCTGTACATGACTGTATTGAAATAACAAAACTATTTAAGCATTGCTTTAGAACTTGCTATCTGTTGTGGGACAATAAATTCTACATACAAGTTGATGGTGTGGCAATGTGCTACTTAGTATCCCCTGTTGTTGCCGACATATATATATATATATATATATATGGAGGACTTCGAGGCTCGAGCTTTACAGACTGCCCCCATCACACACTGGATTTATAAGAGGTTTGTAGATTATACTTTTACAATACTCCCAACAGATAGTGGAAGTGTATTCCTAGAACATCTTATTTCCATTAATAAAAATATCCTATTTACTATGGAATTAGAGGCATATAATTCATTAGCTTTCTTAGATGTACTTGTCATCGGGAATCCTGATTATACTTTAGCCACACTGTGTATAGGAATAAGACCCATACGAATAGGTACTTAAACGGTGAATCTCACCACCATCCTAAACAGTTAGCTACCGTGGGAATGTCTTTGTTTCAGAGAGCCCACAGGATCTGTGACAAGAAACACCTGGACGCCGAGCTTCAACATATCAAGCAAGTACTGCAAGACAACAAGCTTCAACAGCCACGCCGCTGTCACAGATCCCGAGAAAAGCCAGCCACAGTCGAGCGCCAGCCTGCTATACTGCCTTATGTAAGGGGTGTCACTAACAATATTGGCTACATCTTGTAGCGAGCTTCAATCAACAACAACTTCAAGCCACCAACGAAGATAAGTAAGAGAACCATAGGCACCCGCCTAAAAGAACACATAGCTGATGTAAAACACCAACGGTCATTGAAGTCTGCTGAGTGTGAACATGTGCAACAGGGGGCAAACCACTACCTGAGATTTGACAAACCACAGTCTCGCTAAAGAACACCGATTTCTACCATGGATGCTTCACGAGGCTATTGAAATAAAAAAACATCCTAATTTCAATAGAGAAGATGGTTGCAATGTGCCACTAGCTTGGGATCCAGTCATTCAAATAGTCAAACCCAAGAAGAAACCAAACCACAGCCAGACTTCATTATACTTTGAGCTCATTCTGCGTTAATAGAAACACCAATGATTAAATTATGTTTGGGTACTTTGAAATAACTACACTAGAACATTGAGACAACTACCATCTTAGTCTCCCAGTGACCATTGCTGCTGAAAAGCAACCGAAACGGGGAAAGTGTAAACTTAAATATAAATAGTTTTAATAGTTTTAATAATTTAATGAGCTTAAAAATTAGTAAAGTTTGATAGTAGCAGTAGTGTAACAGTTTCTAAATTATGTAATAAAGTGTCAAATAAACAAGGGGATAAAATCCGTATATAGTAGTATAGCGACTGTACGTATGCAGCCCTGAACCGCACACGCACGACACCACAAGCGCTATTTGCGTGGAACACTACTCGTTCCGACGTTAGCGCCGCGCACGAAAGTTAGCGTAAACTAGACTCTTCTCTGATTCGTCGAATGTTGCTATTGGTTACATTTTAGTATAAATATTTTATGAGCTTTTATTGGCTAACGCGATATTTTGTCTAAAGCAATTTAGCCGCTAACTTTAAATTACTAAGACAAGTATACCTGTCACTGTGTCAGTCAATCATATCTAACTGCATTACCCATGGGGTGGACCATCGAAAACGATTTTATTGTATACCGATACATATGTATGTGTATACCGATTAAAGTATAAGTAAAACATGTACCAGATTAAGGATAATTATAATTTATTGTAGTATAATATTATTTTAGACTAATAACAAAAATGTATATGCATGTAATATTATCGAATTAATAAATAAAATTATAAATTATAATTTGCGAGGCGAATATGTTGATAAATTATTGTTTCCTACTTATAATATTAGATTGTTTAACTATAAATACTGATAATAATCGGGCCATTAAAATTATTATGATTATAGTTCAATTAAACATTTAAATTTCACATTATTTTGTTCGACGCAGAACTCTTTTTAGTTTTATACATTGTATATTATTTGCACTAAACAGGTTTAATGGTTGTACGCTTTAATTTTAATTTTATTGTAGTTCATAAGCAAGAGTGAGTTCATATACAAAATGACGAAAGTTTACAAGATATTATTTTGTTCTTAAGAGAGTATTGTTTGTTTTTTGTATCTAAACATACTAGGTAGAAAGTATGTATTATTTTTTTTGATTTGTACCTTTTATTATATTTGTAAGTTATTCGTAAATAATATTAAAAGTAGTTCAGATATCATAGACTGAATAATAATATGTTATTTAAAATAAAACTGATTATGACTGATTATTTGTTTTCCCGCGAAAACATGACCTTATATGGAAGTTTCGGTTTCGGTCGAAACTGAGACCAAAGCCAAAATTCGGTTTCGGTTTCAGTTTCGGCCGTAAAAACTAGTTTCGGTCGGACACTAGTCTCTACTCTACTCTCGTAGCAACAATTCGAAGAGTATACAATTTTTGTTAATCGGGTTCGAAAGCACAACACTCGACACATGGCGAGGTGACCACTTAAAGCACTACGTCATCCGTGCAGTCATACATACTCTCGTCTTTGTTCTAGAGTAGGTACTTTTGTTTTTCTTGCCTTTGGTGGTACACGATCAAGTGGTCCACATGATGGTAAGTGGTAACCACTGCTCATGGACTTCAGCAGTGTCAGGACACAGCAAAGCCGCTGCCTACCGTGAAAGAAGAACTCACTTTAGACCTCGTTTGAAGAAGGTCATATCATAGCGCTCGGGAAACACCGAAGCAGGCAGTTCATTCCAGAGCTTGCACGTACGTGGGAGAAATGATCGCGAGGTAATAAGCAGAGCCTACAGATTTCCACTCGATACAATCCTAGCAAAGGCTTACTTCATTTATTCGCATGTCCTTCTTAAAGCATGCTTGTCGGTTTAGATTTTTCTTACTTATTATAATATCAGCCTTGTATAAAACTGCCCCACCGCTGGGCACGGGCCTCTTCCCAGTACGAGAATAGTTAGGCCGTATGGTGGACCACGCTGGCTGACGCAATATCTCTAAGAAGTTGTAGCGGTTCGATATCCTTCGTAACCTCCTGGCTGTCGATTTATTTACGATTTTTATTACGGCATGACGCTGCAGTTTGTCTAAGGCATCGAGTAGGTACTTAGCGGAACCACTCCAAAGGTGCGAACAGTACTCCATGCTGCTACGGACTTGGGCTTTGTACAGCAAATACCGCTGTTCAGAAGTAAAGAAACGCCGCACCTTGTTTAGAATCCCTAGTTTGCGTGCAGTTGTGGTTATTACACCCTTGATACCCAGTCCCTCTTAGTCCCTAGAGTTAAGGCCGTAGCGGATGTCCATGCCTAAGATGTTAAGCCTATCCTGCAGTGGCAGCGTGGTTTCCCGAAGAGTGGGAAGTGGAGAGAATAGGGATTTTTTTGAGCTGAACGCGCACGCCAAAATTTTCTTAGCATTGAACTCAACCAGGTTACATGAATCCCAAGCGGATATGTCATCCAACACCCTGGTGAGATTAGTGATAAGCTTTAGCCGCCTCCTCTCAGTATCCTGCCGGCTGCTAGGTGGTTGTGGATGGTAACAACCATGAACCATACTATCGTCTGCATAGCAATGAATGCTACCGAGAGGTAGCATGTCATTGATATGCAGAAAAAATAGAGTGGGAGAGAGCATGGAACCTTGTAGGACTCCAGCATTTACACATACGAAACCAAAAGTGCATCCGTCCACTAGGACACGCACTTTTCGCTCGTGTAAAAACTGGAGACCCATTGAACTAGCCGGCTGGGAAGACCATATGCCGGAAGCTTGGAGAGAAGACTACGGTGCCAGAACCGATCAAAGGCTTTAGCAATGTCCAGCCCGATTGCTAAAGCTTCGCCTTGCTTATCAGTAGCCTCACCCCAGATGTGCATTAGATAGGCAAGAATATCTACCCGTTGACCGATTTGGTTGAAACCCATATTGGCGATCATTGATGATGAAGTGACATTCAAGGTAGCGGATTAGCTGGTTGTTAAGAATCCGCTCCATCACCTTGCAGATCACTCAGGTGACTGCTATTGGGCGGTAGTTTGATGGATCGGACCGGTCCCCTTTTTTAGGGATAGGTTGCACGTTGGCTTCTCTCCAAGATTGAGGCACACTACCAGAGAGGTAGGCGTGGCAATATAGTCTCGTAAGCACTGGAGACAACTCCGCCGTGCATTTTTTGAGCACGATAGGAGGTATCCCGTCCGGCCCCGTGGACTTTCGCACATCTAGTGACATCAATTCCCTGCAGACATCACATTGTCTGATGATGACATCAGGCATTGAGAGTCCACAGCTTGGAATTGACGGCGGCTGCACGTTATTGTCACGGATGCGCGAATTAGCCCCAAAAAGGTTAACCAATAAATTGGCTTTCTCTCCGGATTCATTGGCCAAGGTTCCATCAGGATACCTCAAAGGTGCTAGCGACGGGCGACAGAAATTTGATTGCACGGCTTTGGCGAGGCTCCAGTATGCTCGGCTACCCGCAGGGTGGGCAGCCAGCTGCTGGCCAATCCGTGAGACGTGCTGAGCATCTGCTCTTAAGTAAGCCCTCTTGCATGTCTTGGTTGCTTTGTTTCGGATCCTTAGCAGCACGACCCCTGATCCAAGCCCGATAAACAGCTTGTCTATGGTTGACAGCGTCCTGGCATTCACGATTGAACCAAGGGCAGCCTCTACGATTAATGACGATATTAGAGGCCGGAATATAGTATTCCATGGCCAACAATCTTGTCAGCAATCGTCGCGGCACTCGCTGAGGTATCCTTCTTCTCAAAACAGCGTTGCAACCAAGGGACGGACGCAAAATAGTCGCGCATACCGTCCCAATCCGTTGACGAGTAGTGCCATATAAGTGGCTTGATCGCCTTTAGAAGGCGGCGCACTTGACACTCTTCATTCAACCAAGCAGTGATCCGAATTGCCCAACGAGGCACTGGTAGATATAGCGCACTCAGTTGGATGACTGGCCAGCAAAAGGTCAAGCAAGGAGGGCGCCTGACCTAAAACATCTGGGACCCGGGTGGGCTGGGTCACCAATCATGCGTGAGAGCAAACGCATGAGCTGTTCGTCCTGCGTGATCTGTTTTGGAGTAACCCAGCCACGACTCGTGGTGTGCGTTAAAGTCCCCCTAATACAACCAACTCCGCAGAAGGAAACTGCGCCTGAGCGTCTAATGTCGCAAGGCTCAGGTGTTAAAAGAGCTTAGTTGTCTCGGCATCCCCATTGTGAGATCTATATAGGCACCCGCAAATTGTACTGAGACCGTCGGTTGCTGCGAGCACCCACATAGTGGAAAAAGAAGGGTTCTCCAAACAGCGCAGACGTCGACAGCATACGTCTGAACGAATATACGCACAGACCCCAGCTTTGGCCAAAAAATTCTCCTCGAGCGTGTAGCCGGGGTAAAGCAGGTAGGCGTAATCGTTAGGACGATGAATCTGCGTCTCTGTCAGGAACAGTAGGGCAGGCCGGACTGTCTCCAGGTGATGATGGACGGCTTTTAGATTGGAGTGGAGTCCTCGGATGTTGCTGAACTCCAAAAGAACGGTGAGGGGGCTAGTCACCGCTGAACATAATAAAAATGTCAAAGTAAATTAAAATTCCATACTTACAATAATTTATAAGTAAATTTAAGTTCTTTACAATAATGTCAAAGTAATATATAATGTCTATCTTAATAAATCCAACGATGCGTAGCAATGATGTGATAAAATGATCAGAAATCTAGGGACAACTGCTTGGCAGTTCAATGGTCTTTTACTAGGCTATCGCTACTGTTATTCTCTGTTGCTGGTTCTCTTGCTGACCTTTTTTAGGACGTATCCGACTTAGGAAATGTTTGCCTAGGTCTTCCGCTTTTTTTTGAGGTTGTGTCCGTTTTGGTCAGAGAATGTTTGCCTAAACATTATAAGCACCAGAATAGGTATATTCTGACGGTCCCATTCACATCAAATTCTGAATGCTAGCCAGAATTTATCTCATTACATTTTACTGTTAATTGTGAGTATAAGCAGTAACGAAATATATTTTATTTTTATTTATTTATTTATGTATTACACATACAATTATCATTATAGGCATATACCTAATGCGATAATGTAGATTGCCAAAAATTAATAATTCAAAGTTAGTGCATACAATCATAATTTTATAGTTTAGTCATACATAGTCAAACATTAATAATGTAATCATTAAAAGAAATTTTAAGCAACATTAACCTATTTTTATAATAATGTCAAATGTCTTTTCAATTTGTCAATATAATTATTCTAAATATAAATAATAATTGTATTGTACATTTAGTCAGGTATACAATCAATTATGATAAGCAAACACAAATAAAAACAATTTTAACTCTTAGATGATAACCTCCAGTGTTAACCTCTCGAATTCCGCCAATGTACAGGTAACAATATCAATTCTGGCCGCTATGTCATTCAACATTCGAATTGCTCTTATGACAGGTGAGAACTACGCGTTAGTTGTTCAGCTCGTCAGCACCTCAAATAATCTAGCCCTAGGCTGCTGCCGCAATCTAATGTTTGGAACTCGCAACCCCAATGATGACAATACTTCGGGATTACTTAATTTATCACGAAATACTTGAAACACGTATTTAGTCAATACAAAGTCTCGTGTCACACCCAACTTATAGTCTCCAACCATCCATATAACGAAGAGTGTTGGATACATAAGTGGGTAATATGGATATACTCCGTACTGTCGATGATACAAGTATCTGATAAATTTATTTTGTAGTTTATCCACCATCAGATCGTATTTTGCTTCATGCGGATTCCAAACAATAGCACTGCACTCTAATCTAATCCTTACCAATGCATTATATAAGCATTTTACAGTTTTAAATTTTTTTAACCTCTACATTCCCTCATAACTAAACCTAAGTTCCTAAAAGGCTTAGTACAGACTTGCACAATGTGACTAGGAAAACTCAGATCAAAATTAAACAAGACGCCCAATTCACGCACTGATGTGACACGTGGAATTAATTCTTGTCCCATGTGTTAGTTATACTGCAAGGGTACAGCTGATCGCGTGTAGGACATAACATTACATTTAGATACTTTAAATTGCAGCTCATTCCTGTGACTCTCCATCCACTACTCTGTCTATATCTCCCTGTACTCGTTTACAATCCTTCCTGTTTTTTATTTGGAGAAACAGTTTTAGGTCATCGGTAAAAAGTAAACAACCTGCATTGTTTATTACTTCAGGCAGATCATTTATGACAGGCGTCCCTCGTTCTGGCGCCTCATGTGCCGCAGCCGCCGCATCCAGATGCGGCACCTTTGTGCCGTATACTGATTTAAAGTAGTCAGCAAATTCTTGTGCGCACTTACTATTCAGTAATGGTCTGCTTCTTCTCTCTTAGCCTTTATTATTCCCAAGTCACTTGGGGTCGGCTTTTCTGGTCTAACCGGATTTGACTGGATATCAGTTTTTACACGGAGCGGCTGCCACCTGACCTCAGCAACCCAAAGGATACCCTAAGGCTAGAAGTTCAGTAATGGTCTGCCATCCCTAATAATCCGAGTTTTACTACGTTTCGAACGTTTATTTCCGATGTAACTCCAAAACGAGCTGGGCTCTTTCGTAAATTGCGTTTCAATACGGTTTGGATAATCGGCGTACGCAGTAGTAATTTTATTTTTTACTACCGAACGATAATGAGAAAACATTTCGTAGTCGTTTTTTGTTCTACTACACTTACATGCCTTGTGCTAAAAAGCTTTCTGTTTTATGTTGTATATAAGATCGGCCGTGTACCACTTCGGGTACCGTTACCGTGAGCAAACATTAGATAATATTTTCCTAGGTGTGCTTTCGTCCAACTTGTTATAGAAAATGTCATAAAATACCTCATACGCTACGCGTTATAATTTGAACAGCCCATTTAACGAGGTGTCACTGTAAGTCATTGTGAAACAATTAAGCTATCAGAGAAACCTGCCTTATAATTAGTCATTAGGCTGATTAATTACATCATAGGCACATATATAAAGAGCGTTGTAATCGTATCAATTTAAGTTTTGTTTTACTATCAGAGGACGAAATACTGACTCAGCAGAAATGCGTGCTGTCATTTTATTTGTGTTTGTCGCTGTGGTGGTAATGGTGGCTGCGGCCAAACCTAAACCGTCCAAGTTATATAACTTAGATGACGCACCGCAATTGTACGAAAAGTTCTTGAAAGATAATGAGCGGCATTACAAAGATGCCGCTGAGAAACAACAGCATTACGAAGCGTTCGTGAAGTACTTGAAGTTTATGAACCAAGAAATCGCGGCAGGACATAAGTTTCACGGCATCAACCCAATAGCTGATTTCATCATCAAAGAAATTCCATTGTAAAGTGAGTATAAGTGTTGTATTTGAAACCAATTTTTGCAAGCAGCTCGGCAATAATACTTTTTTTGAATGAAAGACACTCTTTGTCCTTTTCTGTATCCCTGATGTTTGTATGTGACATTTCATTATAGTCAATCGTGTAGTTATGGTGTGAACAAACAAACTGTCATTCGCATTTATAATATTAGTTAGGATAAACGACTGTTTTAGTTTCGCTAGTCTACCTACATTCTTCTTTTATCATTTACATTATGTTTATTTATTTTTCACTTTTAAATGTGGGGAAACGTAACGTATCTTTAACGGATTTACGGATTTAGGTAGATTATATTATGAAAATATATAATTATAACGATATTTACGTGTCTGTTGTTTGTAAATTCTCTTGCGAAACAAGAATAATTGCTAGAGCGGGAGATGTCTTTAAAAATTTACATTTCCTTTATAATCAAATTACTAGATGATATATGTTTCCGAGCAAATTAAGTTCCTATTCTGAGTCCAAAATATCCAGTGCAGTTGTTTTAAAAATAAATTACTACAGTTTAACAGGGCTACTTTCAGATTTTATAGCTTTATATACCCATACGAATTATTTATGTGTTCCATATTGATTAAACACAGTTTTCTTGATTTCAGATTACACCATGTGATGTGTGATGTCACTGGAACTAATAACAATGGCTGTATTTCCAAATACATACATGAGCGAGAATACTAAATAGAATCCTGATCTTCGTTCTTACTTTTCCTTTTATGATGTACATATATGTGTTAAAAGATAAATAAAATATGTTTCTGCCTATGAAGATATATCCACATGTTATTAAATCTTTATGTCAGTCACAATTACATACTATGTTCTGGTCCCGTGCCTCGGAAAGCACGTAAAGCCGTTGGTCCTGCGCCTAATCTCTCTCCAGTCGTATCGGATTTCCATCCCATCGGATCTTGAGAGTTAGGGAACAGAGAGTGTACTTGTGTTTGCGCACACACTTGTGCACTATAATCTCCAGCGCAGATGGCCAGTCTCCGTTAAGATTGGCCGCCGTGACCGAAATTCGGTCTGGTGGACATTATGTTCCGGTAAAATACGTATTTTATTTAACCTGAAACTTGCACTAATATTTGCTAAGTGCTAAGTGTTGGAATGATCTGCCGCCACCACTCTGGAACGTGAAATCGTTACATGCATTCCAAATCAAACTTAAGCATATTTTGTTAAGTTCTCAAAGAACTTAAACGTAATTTTAGTAGCGGCATGTTTACTTACCTTTATGATACCGGGTCATAATTGTAAATTGTATTGCTTCACTGTTGGCATAACCTAAATTTACATGTCCATAGATACAAACTAAGTTTAAACGTAGATTGCACTACATAGCTGTCTGTTATGTGAGAGTTTATGTTGATACATGATGGGTATGAATATAACCTATTGTAAGGTATCATCCTGGCCTCTTTTTCTCATTGCGCAGACGCCGATGGATGCTTATTTTATTTTGCAATTGATGTTTAGAGTTATTACTACCAACATGACATCGATGACAGTCGGTGTCATATTTTGTTGACGGGAGCCGGGGGTCGTTCAGAAATGTGACACAACATTATATGCTGCGTTGTAATATAACGTTTTTATTAATATAACTTCTTTATTATGTATTATTTATCTTATATTGACTATGTTTTGTATTATTTTCATGGTACTTTTAATTCTATATATATGTATACATATAAGTATTATATAAATACCAATATTATTATTTAGTATCAAATTACTTTCTGCCATCTACCTTCTGCCTAATTTATTTAAATTACTCTTATTGTTTTTTGATATTTTGTTTTTAATTGAGTTGTATGTATGTATGTTACTGCCTACATGCACCGAAATCATTCAGGCTCTGCGAGAATACCAGCGTTGTGGATATACTGCAACATTGCTGACGCAGGACCTTATTTGTTCTATAGGTACTTTTGGTTGTGTTTTCTGTTACCATATATTATGAGCGTGGAACAAATAAAATTATTTTCTTCTTCTTCTTTCTTCTTCTATTACTCTTTTAGGCGTTTTATAAGGTAAGGGCCCTTTAGACTGCTAATTTAGACATGTTCCATCTTATACTTACACGTAAAAATATCAGCCTTGTTTATAAACTGTCCCACTGCTATGCTAGACTTGGATAATTTCCTTAGGGCCCCGATTGGGGGCGGTTCGCGTTGAGCTTTGAAAAAGCTAAATCGGGAAGTCCTCTTGGAAACCTCCATCGTTCAGGCCTGAGTGCCAGCACCGGCCAGGCCTGACATTATCGAAATGGAGGCCGAGTGGTTCCGGGAGGCCATGACTCAAATTTGTGATGCGGCAATGCCTAGAGTACCTCGCCATTTTCCAGCCGGGCGTCGAGTGTATTGGTGGTTGGATCACATCGGCCAACTACGCCATTCTTGTGTGGTAGCCCGACGCCAGTACATCCGGCTTCGTAGGAGGTGTTGCCATCCTCCCAATGATTGCCAGGGAGGCGTAACTGTATGAGACCTATAGACCGGCTTAAAAACGGCTCAAAATTGCTATTAAGCGGGCCAAAGATCAGGCTCGCCAAGAGTTCCTGGGGATTCTGGACCGTAATCCCTGGAGGCATCCATATCTTATGGTAAGGGGCAAGCTTCGCCCCTGGGCGCCCCCTTTGTCCCAGAGTCTCCGGCCCCAATTAGTTAAGGAAGTGGTGGCCGCTCTTTTCCCTTCACGGGCGGAGCACACTCCTCCACCGATGGTTCTGCCTTCCATGGCATCCAACGCGGACTTAGACGACGACGTGGTTTCCGTAGTGACCCAAATAGAGGTGCGAGCGGCGGTGGCAAGACTTCGCTGCAAGAACACCACCCCAGGGCCCGACGGCATTCCAGGCCGTGCGTGGGCCATTTTACTTCCAATTTCGATATCATATTAGTGTGATGTATCTGTATGTCCCCATTATAAGATAAATAAAACAAGCGACTGCCTAGAAATGTATGACTCTTCATTACTATGTTTCTACGTTAGGCACAATTACATAATTATGTACTGTAAAAATTGTATTTTTTTACCTTGACACCTGCCATAATATCTGCTGTTATTCATTTAAGCACCTCGAGTCAGACCTTTTTGGGGGTTCAAACCTATAGTACCTCAGATAAATTTATGTTAATGGATCACCAACGTGGAATGTCCACGTTTTCTTAAACCTTATTAAATATTACAAATTCCTAGCAATTTCGATTGTGCGAATCCCAAAAACAAACACATAAGCCGAAATTAATTACCAAAAGCGTAAGTATAATAATAAGTAGAGGTTTATTGCACCCACATTTCACTAATTTGAGGTAGTATCCAGTAATATGGGATGCGTTTTTGCCGGTGCTCAGGTATTTTGACGGATTTTCAAAAAAGGAAATCGGTAACTATTTCCTAATTTGTTTTTTCTGAAGATTTCTTGGCAAGAAGAGCCAATAATGCTCTGCCCGAACTTTGAATCGAACACGGGATATCACGATCGCAAGCAAATATAAGCGCATTTTTATGCTATTTAACCGACGTGGCATAAATAGTCATTACAATATCATTTATAATGCTATCTACATTATTGATTTTTAAATGACTTGTTCGTTGATCTTACTGTCATTAAATATTTATGTGCGTCGTTTGATTCCTATATAAATGAATTATAGTATCTAAACAACTATCTAAAAATAGTAGCAATCACTAATTATTATTAGCTTGGTATCTAAAACACAAATTTATCAAATAAAGGTTTTATTGGTTTATGTTATTTGTACTGTACTTATCATAGTAGTTAAGCTATTAGAAATAACTAGTTCTAAGTTATTTTTCAAGGATATTTTCTATTATTTAATTTGAGGTATCATATGTTTCGAGTACTGCTAGAATACCAACAGGACTAGCGGCGCGGTAAGGTTTACATAATTAAGACGGCCGCATCTGGCACTTTGACCTACGCCTTTGCTGCCAGCCAATTGTTTCTGATACTATTGATAGCACTATCTATAGAAGCGAAGGTAGTCCATAGAATGTCATTGTGAAAAACCAGTATCGCAATGACGTAGTTTTGTCTATGTTATTAGCTATTACCAATATAAGCTCACATTGTAAACTCAAGATCAAGCTGTAAGTAGTATTTTTCAATCTCATCTACTGTTATACCACTGCGGACTTCAACATCAATGTTCCTACCATCTACAAAATTATTTATTACATAGTTTATTATCAATAGTTATTACATTACCTATTTTTAAAATTTACTAACTATGTATCAATAGTTAGTAAATTTTTAAATTTGTAATAATAAATGGAATAATACTTAATCATAAAATTTCTCAATAAAAGGAATATAATTAACAAGTTGCAACCGATTAACGACTAAAGTCATTTAAAAGTTAAAACAATAACATAGCTTACAATTTGCACATTCACTTATCTTACTTACTTCACGAATACAGGGTAAGTTTAGAAAACTACTATATTAAAATGTTAACAAAAGATTTCATAGCATAAAAGCATCGTATGTATAGAACACGAGAGTAGTGTCTGGTGGCCAATAGTTAGATGAACTCTTCGCTAAATATGTAAAGACTATTGTCAAGTAAGTACGAAGAAGCTTAGGTATAAATATTTCCAGCCTTTAAATATCTTTAAAGTCTTACAAGATCATATTAGTTGCCAAAAGTTCTAGCGTCTCGGCCTCCAGGCCTTTGCTTGAAGATAAGGACGCTGATGGAAAACATACTTGTACTATTTGCGAGGAGCGTCCAACCCGTACTACATTCCAGAAACAAGGAGCGTACCCGTATTTTATGCAAAAGACAGCTGTTAGTCGGTGAGAACAACCGACTCTTTCAATTCACTAGACAATGAGTTTACGTGAAGCTGCTCAAGATATAATAGTTTTGATACCGTTTAAAAATGTGAATCAAAGCTCAATTAAGACTATTTCAAATATTGACTACTTAGCCGCTGGTAGTCTATACTAATATTATAAAGAGGAAAGACTTGATTTTTTTGTTTGTTTTGTAAGGATTTAATTCAAAACTACTAAACCGATTTAAAAAAATCTTTCACCATTAGAAAGCTATTTTATCACCGAGTAACATAGGCTATATTTTACAGGGTATATTAAAAAAAATACTGTTACTAACGGATGACGTAGTGGTTTAAGTGGTTGCCTCGTCACAGCCGCCGCGTCGAGTGTTGTGGGTTCGATCCCCACGTGGGACAAAACTTTGTGTGATCCACAAATGGTTGTTCCGGTCTGGGTGTCCTTTGTGTCTGTTGTTTGAATGTTTGTAAAGTCTCCCGCGATACAGGACTTATTCGTGCGGGAGTTGTCTTTATTAAATAAATAATATTAAATAACATAACCTTTTAATTATTATTTTTTTGTGGGGGAATGCTTTGACGCATACCTCTCCGCGGGGCGACGGAGAGGTTATGTCGGGCTCACCGGGGAAAAGATACCCTGGTAATACCGACTAAACCTACCACGGTGTTCCTCGACATAACCATAGACGGCGAGGCCGCGCGAATCGCTTTCACATGCAATCGCGACCCCGCCGTGGTTTCGGCCCGCCGTGTGAAATGGCAGGCCACTGCGCGAAGAATATTTCCTCCACCATCCCCCTGAGCGGGGGGGACAAAGACACGATACAGAGGCGCACGTGGGAACACGCACGCCGCCTCTCGGACCTGGTGCTGATCGGGTGGCGAGCAGGCCCACGCAGCCCACCACCCCCAGGTCAAACTTCAAGGTGGCTGGATCATCTCGCGCCCTCCGGCGCCCGGTTCTGCGGTTGAGGAGAGGGTTTAAGCGCTCCCTCTCCCGCTCCGCCGCCTCCTTGATGGAAATTACTTCCTCACAGAAGGAGGCGACGGCGTTCCACGATCTCTCACTCCGGACCATAGACTGAACCACGGCCGGGAGTGAGAGGGCAACCAGTCCGACTGCCGCGATTAACTCACGGCGCTGCAATGCCCAGACGGGGCAATCCACCAAAGTGTGCAGCGCTATATATAATAACATAACCTAATACAACCTACTTTTAGGTGAGCGAAGCTGCGGACAAAAGCTAGTCTTAGATATGAAGAATGAAGGGTATTCTCATGTGTATAGCAAGAAAATCGGACAGGGCTCGATGCATTATTAAGATGAAGTGGCTAAAAAGATGATTAAAGAAATTATATAGATATCAGAGCCCATTCCGTTGCTTGGTCTCCCAAGATAAATGACCTGAATCATGTCCACGCCCCGGTTCTATTTGAATGCTATGGATGCGAAACATCTTCACCGTGCAGAATGTACACGAATGATGATTGAAGTTATGTCGTTCACTGTCACTAAAAAAGAATTTATGAAAAAATGCTATGTATCTAATAAAGACTCTTAATTAGAAATCTGGTACTACGCATGATATTATTTGTTTTCTAGACGTCGATATTGATTGGATAAATGACGTTGTAGGCATACTAATTCAAAAGCAGTTAAGCTATCAGAGTAACGTACCTGTTAATTGGTCATTATGATCATTGATTACAGTCTTAAACATACGAGTATGTATATAAATGGTATGTCATAGTGTCTTTTTAATCTCAGTTTGTCCATTATAGAAAGAAGTATTGATCAGAAAATGCGCGCCATCTTTTTAATTGCGCTTGCTACCGTGGTCGCTATGGCTGCAGCCATAAAACCCATATTTTATGACTTAAATGAGGCACCGCAACTGTTCGAAAAATTCATTAGAGATTCAGGCAGGCATATCAATATTGAAGCTGACAAACAACTACATTATAAAGCGTTCGTGAAGAACTTAAAGTATATAAACAAAGAAAACTCAAAAGGTCATAGCTGGAATCTTGGTATCGGTGTCTTCGCCGACTTACCTGATGAGGAGAGACAGGAAAGATTTGGCCGCGGCTGCGTGGATGTTGATTAAGGTAAGCGACAAATATCAATGGTTTAAATTAAACACATTTTTTATAACGTAGGTTCACCTCAAACTGCTGTGGTTTTTCGTTTAGCAGATATTTCGCCGTGAAATCATTAAACACAGCGATGGAAATGTTTTCTTAGTTGGTTTTGTTTGAGTAAATACATATATGAGATTAAGAAGTATAATACTGTTTTCATGTGTAATTACGTACGGATTATATATAATATATGTTATTTGACGTAAACTTCGATCATTGTTACATAATTATAATGTTAAAACGGACAAGTTACTTGTCAGTTCAATGATATTTAGACAGTTCATTATGTTTTGCAATTAAAACGTCTTTATCTTAGATCTCTTAACGAAGAGACCGTTGAATATTTCTGCCATTTCTGCATAACGTTGCCAATTATATATGAATCAAGGAACACAATTTGTACTAAAGTTCACCCCACTTGTTATGCTTTAACTTACAGCAGCTATATAAGACGTTCTACTATATTTGAACATGTTTATATAAATTATAATTATTTATATAATTACTAGCTATTGCCCGCGGCTTCGCTCGGGAACAGATTTTTTATTTTAATAATAATAATAATAATAATAATATTCTACCACATACACACAACACCATCTAGCCCAAACTAAGCAGCGCTTGTACTATGGGTACTAGACAATGGATAAACATACATATATACCTTTTTTTTTGTAAATACTTACATATTATACATAGAAACTTTTCTACTACTACTATTAAAAATTTTCTGGATTATTGGTACCTTATATGCTTTTCTGTACCCCTGAAAACGTGTATGCGAGATTTCATGATGATCGGTTGAGTAGTCAAGGCGTAAAAGAGTAAGAAAAAATAACAATATACTCACAGCAATTATAATATTAGTTAGGATAATTGCTTGGATAGAATTTATTATGTTGTTGGGTTAACAAACATTGTAAACATTGTGTTAGGCTGTTGTCACCACTGGTCGCGACCGCATGCGAAAGTGATTCGCGCGGCCCCGTCGATAGTGGTTTTGTCGAGGAACACCGTGGTAGGTTTAGTCGGTATCCCGGGAGGTACATTTTCTTCTTAACATCTATCTTTTACCCCGGCGAGTCCGACATAACCCCTCCGCCCGCCCCCGCGGAGGGGTATGCATCAAGCATTCCCCCACGTTAAAAAAAAAAAAAAAAAAAAAAAAGGCTGTTGTCACCACTGCGGCAACTGCCACGACGTAGTTGAGGACACGGCGCTGCACACTTTGGCGGTTTGCCCCGCCTGGGCATCGCAGCGCCGTGAGTTGATCGCGGCAGTCGGATTGGTTGCCCTCTCGCTCCCGGCTGTAGTTCAGTCTATGGTCCGAAGTGAGAGGTCGTGGAACGCCGTCGCCTCCTTCTGCGAGGAAGTAATTTCCATCAAGGAGGTGGCGGAGCGGGAGAGGGAGCGTTTAAACCCTCTCCCCAACCGCAGAGCCTGGCGCCGGAGGGCGCGGGACGACTTCCAGCCACCCTGAGGTTTGACCTGGGGGTGGCGGGCTTTGTGGGCCTGCCCGCCATCCGTTCTGCACCAGGTCCGAGAGGCACCGTGCGTGTTCCCACGCGCGCCTCTGTTTCGAGTCCGTCTCCCCTCTAGGGGGGACAGTAGGGAGTGATAGAAGTGCCAATAGGGTAGGTCTTTCGTGTAGTGGCCTGCCGTTTCATTCGAAACCTCGGCGGGGTCGCGACCGCATGCGAAAGTGATTCGCGCGGCCCCGTCGATAGTGGTTTTGTCGAGGAACACCGTGGTAGGTTTAGTCGGTATTCCGGGAGGTCCTTTATCTTTTCAACATCTTAATTTACCCCGGCGAGTCGGACATAACCCCTCCGCCCGCCCCCGCGGAGGGGTATGCGTCATGCATTCCCACAAGTAAAAAAAAAAAAAAAAAGGCTGCTATTCAATCGAGCACGCCAACACAATCGTGGCGGTAAGACTTAGAGAGTGGCTGGAGAGGCGTCATGGCGCCCTCATGTTTCGTCTGACGCAGGTGCTAACCGACCACGGTTGTTTCGGTCGGTACCTGTGTCGAATGTGTGGCAAGCAGGAGACACCCGGTTGTCATCAATGCGACGACTGCCGCGTCGTTGTCGAAGACACGGCGTTGCACACATTGGTAGGTTGCCCTGCTCGGGCCACGCAATGCCGTGTCATGCACGTGGCAGACGGTGGGGTCGTCCTCTCGCTCGAGGCTATGGCTCTGTCCATGGTTTTAAGCGAGAGGAAATGTCGTCGCCTCCTTCTGTGAGGAGGTGATGTTAGTGAAGTAGGCGGCGGAGAGGGAGAGGGAACGTTCAATCCCTCTCCCTAACCGCAGAGCCGGGCGCAGGAGAGCGCGAGACGACCTCCAGCCACCTTGAGTAGAAGCCTGCGGGCGGTGGACCCATTGGGGATGTCCACCGCCCAGATCAGTGCAGGTCCGAGTAGGCGGCGTTCGTGTTCCGCGCGCGCCTCTCGATGTCGAAAAGGGGACTAGGTCCCCCGCTTTGTCTTCGGGGACTAGGTCCCCTAATTGTGTGTGTCAATTTTTATAATTTTTATTTTTGTGTAAATTGTATAAATTGAAATTATATGTTGGTAAATTTAATTGTATGTTTAAATGATTTAAAAATTAATATTGTGTGTTTGTGAATTCGTCTTGTGAATTTGTCCTCTATGTGTGATGGTTGTGTGAGACCCGCCACGTCCATCGGCGGGTCGAACCTTTGGCGAGGTCGCGAATTGAATGCGAGAGCGATCCGCGCGGCCTCGCCATAAAGGTGTGAGGAACAACGCGGTGGTTTTAGTCGATTCAGCCCAAATTTCCATCTTAGGGGCTGGATCCCGACGTATCCTCATCGCCCGCCCCAAAATCGGCGATAGGGAAAGCGAACTGCACATTTCACCGCATAAAAAAAAAGTAGTCTGCTATTCAATAAACTTCAACTTATTACAATATTCAATATTGAACACTTTTATTTATAGACTCTTATCGGTCAGGTAGCAGTTTAAGGAAACCTCGTGTTTTTTTTTAATCATCCTCCTGTACTTTATAAAATTAGACGAAAAATTGGCCAACGTAATTAAACATTTTTCTAATCGTCTGGGCCAATCTTAACGAAGACTAGACATCTATGCAGCAGATATTATAGTGCACAGCATATGAGATAATAAAAACCTCAAAGATAGATCAGGCGCAGGACCGACAGCTTTATGCGCTATCTGTGTGGGCAAATGTGCAACACCATCAACTTCGTAACTCAGGGCAGCTACTGAAAATGTTTCACGAGAAAATCTAATAACTTTTATATTAGTCAGACTCGGGGATCGAACCCTCATGCACAACAGTCGCATTTACTACTGATGCACAACCAAGGCAGTAAGTCTTTTTTATCTCGATAAAAATGCATAATACGTGCATTATGTTATGGGTGAATATGCTTTGTTAAATTTAATATTAACGCTTCGCCGCGCCTCGACTCTGCGTTAGTATAATTCGGTCCTTACGTTCATTGGCCATCCTTATTTAGATAAGTGGTGGATTTGGGAATGGGCTTCATTAAATAATGGTACAGAAATAACAAACGAAAGATGACCAATTTTCATCATTATCACTATCACTACATATTATAAATCTAAGTCCCCTGCTGCATCTGTATGTCTATTCGCGATAAAATCAAAAACTACTGAACGAATTTTCATCTGGTTTTCACCAATATACAGAGTAATTCATGAGGAAGGTTTAGGTGTATAGTTTGTTACGGTTTTGTACTAAGACGACGGGGCGGGTCACTAGATTTAAATAAAGCAAGCGTACAGAGTTTGATTCCAAAATTAACCAGAGTGTTCATTATTTTATTAATAAATACTTAATAAAAATAGGTAATCATACTTTACCTGGTAGGCAGCCATAAATTTGCTCTTGTATTACATGGGATGTTTAACCCATCATATATAAACGTGTGACATCATCATCATCCATAGTAATAAGTTAAAGACATAAATATAAACAGGCTCGCAATAAATAATTAGATGTGTTTGATTAAATCAGTACAATGTCATGGTTTGCACCTATATAAGCGGCGTCGCGCGTCGTAATGATGCAGTTCTACAGTTCGTCTATTCACTGATCTTGTATTACAATACTATTTAAAAATGCGCGCCATGGCTTTGCTTATGCTTGTCTTTGTGGTCGCAGCAGCGACCGCGGCCGATACTAACCCGCCCGAGATTTATAACTTAGATGACGCGCCGCAACTGTTCGAAAAGTTTATTAAAGATTACAACAAACATTACAAAGATGAAGCTGATAGACAAGTACATTACGACACGTTCGTGAACACGCTGAAGAAAATAAACGAGCATAACTCTAAAAAAAGCAGTTACACCCTCGGAATAAACCAATTTGCTGACTTAACTGAGAAAGAATGGGAACAGGAATATAGTGGAATAATCAATCTTTCGGAACAGTAAGTAGTTTTTAAAAGAAATTTAGTTCTTATTTTGACTGCCTCGGTGGCGTAGTGGTTATGCATGGCTGTGCATGAAATCTCGGTTTCGATGCTCGTGTCGGGTAAAGTGTTAAGGTTTGGGTAATTTTGTATGAACCGGTGGCTTGATATTTTTTCACATCAGCCACTAAGTTAACTATTGTTAACATTTAGTGGTATATATAATAATAATAAATCATAAAACAATTCAGCTGAAAATAATATCGGAGTTCAAATATTTGATGTGGAAGATTGAATATAGTGTCGTCTATGTAAAGACATAACTCTTATATTTATTTTAAATACAACTTCATTTATTTTATTATTGGTTGGACATTAAAAATAAAATAAATAATAGTATTAAGTCACTTTTTTTTTATACAAACACTAATTATGTTCTTAGTTTTAAAGCTAAAATATAATACGCGACGCGAAGGGACTTGTCGGGTATTTCATGGTTCTTCGGACGCTTCTGTTTCCATATCGTGTCTGATTATTAAGTCCAGAAATTGTGCTGGAGGAGATAGATTGTTTGATATCTCCCCCAACCTAAATACCATGTGATGGCCATAATGTGGGCACAACAACTTAGGGTCCGTTTTCCCACAATGCAAGAGCAATAATGTCCTACAATGGCATTTATACCCTGGCACCCTCGTTGTATTAAAATGTACACATAATAGATTCTGCTAGATACATGACGCGATTGTATCCATCCTCTCAGTAGCCATGGGTCATTATAATCAGGATTCTGTCTTATAAAGCCTTCTAAGTGAGGTTCCTTGCATATTTCTAATAAATACGATCCGTTTTTGATATGCTCTCCGTAATAGCTACCGAGCTTAGAAAATTTGGTAAGTACCTGAAGCGTATAACGAAGTCGTCGGCACTTAAAACTGGTTAACAGCATTTCTGGGTTGGAAATGAGCTCGTCTGCGATTAATATTATTCTCCGAGACATATTCACTTAATTGATTCCGATTATTATCACTTTGTGATATTTTACTTATTATTTCATTGACTAATGTGTGGTCAGTCAAAGGTGCACCAAATGCATTTAATAACGCTGATGCAATTTTTATTTCATCATATAAGAGTAACTTTAATGTAGCTGCTACCGCAGCTACATTAAAGTTTTGGGATCGTAACTGACGAAATTGATTTTTTATCTTCCGTTTACAGTTTCTACCACCCAGCGACACATTGTAACTTTCCTCAAGTCATTAGCTTTCTGTACACTTAACTGAGGCTCTGATTCATCTTTTGTAGCTGGCATATATGTACGGTACCCATAGAACTCCACTTCTTCAACGCAGTCTCTGAAGCTTCTGTCTCAGATCAGAACATCGTCTTGATGGAAATACTAGTGAAATGGGTCGGTTTGACTTTTCATAATCTCTGACAGAATAACTGCGTCCGATTTAGTGGCTTCGTATAATCCATATATGTCAAGTATATGACCATCAGGACAAACTATTAAAAATGGTTTAACTAGGTGACGGAATTTGTGGAGGCTGTAGGATTTTCTTTGAAAATAATAATTTCTGCTTTTTTGCAAGTAAACATATGTGCCGTCTAATATTATTATAGCTCTACGATCTTGTAAAGGGGCGTCTAGATTAGGATTTCTAAATATGGAATGAAATGTAGTTATAGCCCAAATGCTGTGGCACGAATTCGGTCATTAAATCTTGTCTCACCAGTCGCATCGTCTTTTCAAACGTCTTTCTGGTTATTTTAAATATGGTAGACAGTCTTTCATTTGATTCTCCAGTGTGAAGTTTAGCAAGGACTGTTGCAAGAGCTGTTTTTGGTTTTTCCCTGTATTGCTGCGTGATATTAGGTGTTCTTTGAAGGGTTTGTTCGACTTGTTCTTTTGCAAATCCTATGTAATAATGAAATACGCCATTATTTATGGACGACGGTTATTCAACATCTAAAAATACCTTACATTTTCTTAAAATCTCCATCATGTCTCTAAGTTGGGCGACCGAGAAAGTATTTATTACGCGGCGAGTACTTCTTTCAATATTTTGCTATGACAGCTGTGAGTGCTCTTCGCATACTCATCTTTCACGTGGGAGATATAAACGTTTTTCTTGAAGAATTCTGGTTCTTATGTGAATATTAATTCTTTGAAGATTCCTATTAAGGCAATCAGCAAAAACACATAATTGGGAATTAAATGGCGCTCGCGTGGATACACGTAATTCTATCATCTGCGGTATATTTACTTGCACTTTCTGATTGCGTACATTTTCATTCACTAGATTAGGTTGATCTGGTACCGGATTTTCGTCAATAACAACCTCTTGCATCGGTTCATCTGAGTTCGCTTGAGCAGGTTGACCTGGTATATTTTCTCCAGGTTGCTCTGGTATATCTTCTAGGGACTGATTATTTGCACCATGGCGCTGAGCTCGTTGAAAGCATGGTCGACATATGCGATCATCTGCATCAAACTGTAAAATATAGAATAAACGGATTTGATTACACACAATATAGCTACCCACAGATAAAGCAGTAAAATCATACATGATTATTCGCAAACCTACGAGGCCCAACATTATGTTTCTAGTAACAACAATAGACACCTCGGAATAACCGCGGGCGCATCTCAACAGAGTTTATAAACCAGTACGTATACCGTAAGTCGAGTTTACAATGCTCGTTCCACGATGTGTCAGACTAGTGCCAATCTCTTTAACTAGAATTCTAAAAAGTATTTCATTTATGTTTAGGGTCCAAACCCTCAATAATGCATTCTTATAATACGTCATTTTAATAATTGATTCTCAAGTTATTGATCTTTGCCTATATCGTAAAAAAATGAGGTTATAACCGAATAAATGCTATACAAATAAAAACAAAGTCTCACCTGATGTATATTGATAACTTCTAAACAGTACAATATTAAAAATGGATGGTTCTGCATAAGATTTGCTGTTAACAACATTGATCTCCTACGAGCTCCGCCAATACGGTTCAAACTTCGCCGGCAAGCCACACATTGCACTTCTAATATTAACTTCATCCATAATGTTTTAAAATTCCAAATCACAAAGCTAATCGTTGTTGTCTAGTTCGTAATGCCAAGTCACAAAATAAGAAATAAGTCCAAAATCCAGTAAGGTAAACCAAGTCGTTGTGATTAAAAACAATACAAATAAACGCTCTCTCGCACTCAACGCAAAGGCCAAACTGGGAGTGAAGTAGTGCGCGGGAGTGCGACGCGGCGACTCAGGTAAACGAATTCTGTGCTGTGATTGGATGAGGCGATGGGTGCTTATTGTTGTTTGTGATTAATTATTGTAAGTTATAAAAACAAATAATATTGAACCATCCAATATATGGAATGAAATAGGCACTTTACCGACATGATTTTATACATTTTGGATCTTTAAATATCTGAGCTCCAATGCGTTTTGGAAATAAACGTTTATAGAAGAAAATAAATCTCGTACTGTATTCTTTCCAATAAAATAACTTATATGAGTGGCCGCAGACTTCAAAGATCAAGCCACTTTTACCCAAATCCGAAAAAATTTACTTATGGCATCCATCTAGGGGTATAATTATGTAAGCAAATCAAATGCGTCCGTTATAAGATACCTTTAATAAGAGAGCAAATTATTGGTACAATAATGATATAATTTTATTTTCTCTTCGTTAAGTATTTGTACAATATATGTATATCTTGTTAAAAATCTCGACGTTAAACATTATATTTTTTTGTTTCAGGTAAATTGTTATGATGGAATGGGAGACCAGGTTATGCAAAAAAATGATCTAATTGGCATTGTTTGAATAAATAAATAGTTTGAGAGCTAAACCTTTATGTCTATATATTATTTTTTTCCCATTATAAGTACATACATATGTAGTATATAGAAAACAACCAAATTCATTTTTGCATGAAATGTAGAACCGTTCACGTCCATATATCAAGTTTGGCATCGCCAGCGACTTGCCGTCGATTAGAGTCGCTGCCGTGTGTACCTAGCTTAAGTGCCATACCTCTATGTAATAAATACCAGGATTGTTAGGCACACAGCCTCCTTGAGAATAACACTACTAATTGTCACTGCCACTTGTTTCAAATCGATTAATTGTTATACATGTATATACAAGTATATTCTTCGACAACGTGGTGTAGAATTTTCTCTATTTATTCCAAAGTTACGAAATTTTTATTGATAACTAGGTATTAGACCCATTTTAAAAAGTCTTTGTCTTTCCTGAAGTATATTTATTTTGTTACCTTTTGATTACAAACCAGGCAAACCCGATAATGCTTTAGTAATATTGTCTTGCAAGTTAAAAGACATTTCGTAAGTAAGATTAATAATACAAATAGAAATATTGATATTATATTTAATTCAAATTGTTGCTTTTATTACGTATCCAATAATGTGTGTGATGTATGAATCTGGTAACAAACATTATTAATTACAAACTGACACAAACATTTTGACTTGAGACTGCGCCGAACGTAAGACATGTAATGACAGAGCTCGTACGGGGCATATTCAAATCGGCGCGCGGCCGCCATAGTAAAATTGTATGGAGGATTTTAGTGCTTTTTTGATAAATATGTATCTTTATTTTCAACCAATAACCAACTTAAATATTTGGGACAGACAAATTGTAATATATATCCTATAAAATAGGATAGATTTCTACTGTTATAATCTAAAAATCACGCAAATTTACGTAATTTTGTAGGCGCAAATATTAATTATTTTAAGTTTTTAACACGGAGTAATTGTAAACACATTCGTTGTTATGGTAAATGTATATTTTATATTTGTATTAAACAAAAGTGTTGATTTTATTCACTTAACTGTGACCGCCTGTTTTGGCACATCTTCTTAAGTCATCTTCTCAGTCTTAAGATACTCTTATCACATAGTGAAAAGCCTTTATCCTGAAGGAAATAAAAAGATAGAAAATATATATTATTATACTCTTTAATATTGTCTTACGTTTACGCGAAACAAACATATAGGTCTCATCAGGCGTAGAGTCACTAAACTGGTTGACGCCATAAGAGGTGTTGGGTTGTTCAGCATTCCACTTGTTTATGTTCTTTAAAGTCTCCACGTAAGCATCGCAATGCTTTTGCCTGTCGGCGTCATCTTTGTACTCTTTATTGTAATCCTTGATGTATTTCTCGAACAAGTTCTGCGCGTCGTTTACATCGTTAATACTCTTTGGTCGAGTCGGCTGCTTGCGTCATGGCGGCCGCCGCGAAAAGCAAAACTAAACAAACGGTGCGCATTTTTAGACGTTATTGAACTCGTCACTCAGATAGCAAGGCAACGATATGATAAAATTCAACCACAAGCGCCGTATATAGGTGTGGACCAAATTGAATTAATAAAAGAGATGACCTGTCTATATAACACACAACTTTGTTAACTTTTTCTTATATAAGATAATGTTGATGTAATCATTACATATTGTTATAGAACCAATAGCAAAGGACTAAAACTAGAAGTTGTATAGAATTTAAAAAAAATGGAGTCTTTATTATATGACATGATTTTGACACCTACCATGTAGATCCTGTGGTAGAAAATTGCGTGCAATCGAAAGATTCTGGCCTAGATCAGAAAGTTTCTGATAGGAAAATCGAAGTAGTAGTACTGTAGTATATTACGTAGATCTCATAAACATCACGGTATGTGGGTGTAAGGCATAGAATACATTATTAATACATTTAGCATTTGCACTTAACAACAGTGCAACTATGTAATAAATAATGACAACATTGAAAAAGGCCTCATTGTTTAAGTTTTCTTTATAATTTTACTTAGCAAGTTGCACAATATGAGTTGATACGATAGTTTCCCCTTATGTAATAATATACATACTTACCTAGCACGTTTTTAGTAATATCAACAAGGAAAATTGTGTATTTTATTACTGTGATTCACATGTACATGTGTTATTGTTATTCTACCATTGTTACACCCTATGGCTGTCTAATTTGTTATGTATTTATCACTGATAAAAGTAAATAAGAATAATGGGTAATATTCTTATATTATTATATTCAATATTGGAATTGTCTAATTGAAGTACAAATTAGAAAAATCTATCGTCTATACGTCCAATCTTTCGCATTTATTATTACTAAAAGATAACACACTTCTTTTACTTTTTTTTTTACATACGTGCCTTAATAGCACCGTTATCCTAGTGGGAGTAGTTCTATCCCAAGACACGCATATCCGACGTTTCGAAATTAAGTGCGTATTAAATAATTAATTATCGTTCACTTTAACGGTGAAGGAAAACATCGTGAGGAAACTTGCATGTCTGAGTTCTTCATAATGTTCTTAAAGCTATGTGAAGTCTGCCAATCTTCGCTGGGATAACGTGGTGGTCTATTGCCGAACCCTTCTCATATTGAGTAGAGGCCTAAGCCCATCAGTGGGTAATCATTGGTAAATCAATCATGGTAAATCATAATATTTAATACGGGCTAATATTATTATTATTTATATGTGCCTTCACGTGTTTCATGTATCATCAAAAGCCATTAAGAGATTTCAGTATGATTGAGTATGAAACATAAACTTTTTGATGTATAATCTTGAACACATACATATGTATAAACAGAATAAGTGTTGATTTAAAGGACGTGCAATGAGGTTTTGTAGATAATTACTTTTCATGTGTTCAGCTGAATAAATCCTGGTTTATCTTCGTATTCCTTTTTACTACTGCCTCATTTAATACAACTTTGTGTGGCATTAGTCTTCGGTTTAAGTAAGGCGTTCATGATTATTAAACACGAAAGACTAAAACAGTTATTTGACATGAGTAGATATATGTATATTAAAATTATATACGCGTTAGACAAAATTGTATAACATGTTTCATGATACAAATTGAATTAGACCACGCAATAAATTTTCAATGGCACAGTGGGCGGTCATTACTAGTTAGGATATTTAATACAAGAAAATCTTTTATAAATTATAGAAAAATACGTGGACATTCTAAATTTAAACGCTGCCTTTGGCTGCTTGATAGTATGACTTTTATGTTTATTTCAATAATTGACTACAAAATTTGTGCCAGCGTATAAAAAATATATAATGTTTACGTATATCTACATTTTGCCAGCTATATTTAGGTAACTTGTTAAAGGGCCGATTCTATTGGCCTCCTTAGCTCTAGACTGCTGCCAGTACTGCTATTGCGAGTCACCTGAAATGAAATTGCTGTAACTATAATCTGAAACCTCACTGTTGACGCTGGTGCACATATGCAAGGTCTCACCACCGCAATCTAATGCTTTAATCTTGTTTGGTTGCATATAAAATAGTAAGCTATCAAAATGTCATGGTAGATGAGGGTTTTGCATACACGCTATGTAACGTAGTTGATTAAATAAAAAGTCATTTAAACTACAAAGTTTATTTTGCAATTATTTGAGGACACAATACATATTATTTTACAAATTACTCGACGGCCCAGATGTTCGTGCATGCTTCAATCAGAAGGAACACACTATATATGTGACTTAACGATATAGTTAATAAATCTAGCCAAATATATGATAAATTGCTCCATAATTTGTATATCACTAAAATTGTCGACCAATTGAAACCATGGCTATTTGATTAAGTATGGAGGTCCCTACATGACAGCCAAGAAGTTCGACGGCATCCCTCACAGAGCACACTTCAACCACATCAGACTATCTGCGTATTAGAGACGCCTCACTTATATTGTACATAGTGCAAGCAGGGATGACTATACACACGATGCAAATAATTATGTCACTTATAATGTCGAACTCACGGTGCTGCTAGCAATGAGCGCCGACCGCCACACCTATTTCTTTTTATTAATAAAAGACAGCTTGGAATAATTCCTACATCGCGGGGGACTTTACAAACATTTAAATAACGGACACAAAGGACACCCAGACTCGGAACAACAGTTTGTGGTTCGCATACATTTTTGACCCGTGTGGGATTCGAACCGACAACACTAGGCACAATGGCAGTGGCGAGGCAACCACTTAAACCTCAACGCCATCCGTGCAGTTATCCGTGCAGTCTCCTCTAGCAGAAGTGTGATGTCCAGTGTCATGCTTTGTGCTATCAAATAAGGTACTGTTATCAATTTAATTTCAATTATACAGACTTATTTTTTAATGTCGTGATAATACTGTGATTCTCTCTAATAGCCTACTCTTCCACGAACGACGCACATATATAAATAGCGCGGGTAAGCCCTGGTGTAGCTTATTAATCGCGGCGACTAGGGCCCGGCTCAGAAGGTCTGCGACTATCCGTGAGTTCATCATTGTTATCTACAACACACATAAAAAAGGAAAATTTATCTAGATCCGATATAGAACAAATTTTTAAATTTATCCATTGCAGCAAATTTAAAATACATGGTTCTTGATAATAAGCATTAGCCGTTATCTAGCTATGTGAAGCAGACGGGTAGAATGAGATATGTGAGAAGAAAGGGGCAGAAGGGTAAGGGCAAAGGTTAGATTGGTCCTCCGCCGGGGCTTTAACTCTCTCTCCAAACGCAAGAAAATATGTACTGTTACTTGACGTAAATATAATGAGAGAGTTCTTCCCCGGACGAATGGTTCGAATTTATTGAATAGCTAGCTTTTGCCCGCGGCTTCGTTCGGGAACAGTACATTTTATGAATGAGAAGTGCTTTATATTTTTCTGTACCCCTGAAAACGTTTATGTGACATTACATAATCCGAATACAAGACTCACGCCTGTATATGCCCATAGAAGTCGGTCTGAGCTTACTTCATCATGTATACACCTTTGTGTAGATGTTACAAACAAAATTAGCTAGCTCGATACCTAAAATACTTTAGACACCACGTAATAGGGCGCAAGCATATTGTCTTCTATCTAAATTTTTTGACTCTGTTTTCAGAAAAAAGACAATAACACTTTACATGGAACAAACCCCAAGTCCTTACAAACAAACTTATGCTACGGAAACAATAAGGCACACATTGTTCTAATACCTATATTTACAAGAATCGTAAGTCTTTAAATAAATACTACAATAACCGCAAATATAATATTGTCTCACCATCGAATTAAATTAAATTCAAACAAAGGTTAATGTATTAGATTAGATAACATTTGTTCAAATATAACTATTTTAAAAGCATTTACATATATGAATATTGTCTAGAACTAATTATCTTAAGCACAATACCACATAGGTATTTCATATTTCTTTGATAAAATTAAATTATAATTAATAATGCCCAGACCGAATTTCAGTCACGGCGGCCAATCTTAACGAAGACTGGACATCTGCATAGGAGATACAAGTTTGTGCTCATATACAAGTGCACTCTCTGTTCCCTTACTCTCATAACCCAACGGGATGACAATCCAATACGACCATAGTGTGATCAGGCGCAGGACCAACTGCTTTATGTGCTTACAGCACGGGACGTGTATCACCGCTAACTAACTCTTAAGTTTTCAGAGTTTCTTGTCAGAAAAACCCAATACTTAGTTTGGCCCAACCTAGGATTCAAACCCGAGACCATGAGGTCGTAGAGCATGAGCTCAGCAGTTGCATATACGACCGCTGCTATAATTAATCTGTGTGGAAAACCTTGGCGGAGGCCTATGTCTAGCAGTGGACGTCTTTCGGCTGAGATGATGATGATGATGCTATAATTAATGAGCGTTACAAGAATCACTTACTTGAGAGTAAGCTATTTAACTGATCGCGCTCACAGAAAATAAGGTGTGGCATTGTATTGTTCAGTTGTGTCTTGAGTGCTGGCCTTGCATTACACCATATCACTTTACTTGAGCGAGACCAGTCTTCTACAACGAGTTTTAAAACCTGCAATAAAAACAAATAACCTGGAATAAAAGACACCTGGCCAACCAAAAACGCATCTTCGAATAAAATGCGCATTAATAATTATCATTCTTATTTTAATAGCGTTATTTAGAACTATCGTTCACTAATCCGAATGAACTCAATACACAATACCTACGACTACTACCTACGTATTGTGTATTGAGTTCTATACAAATATAATGATATTTGTATAGAGATCAATCGTTATTATTGTTAATGGTTTGCTGAATAAAAGCCCAATGTAATCAAGGTTAAATAAAAAAATGTAGTTTAAAAAGCTATAACCCGTCTACGTAAAAAAGGGATCTAAAAAGGACGAAACAAGAAAATAATTCAGATAGAAATCCAGAAATGCATAGGTACAAGAATGGTCCAGGTAGAGCCGTGGTCAATCGAGGTCTGAATTATTTTCTTGTTTCGTCCTTTTTAGACCTCTTTTTTACGTAGTCGGGTTATAGTTTTTAAACTTTATTTTTTATTTAATACTTTTTGTGCAATTTATATAGCCTATTCACCCGGGTTATTATTAAAAATCTATTGACACCTTATTCATTAAAATCGGTTCAGTAGTTTAGGCGCTACGGTGGAACATACAAACATACATACACAGGCTGCCAAAATCATTACTCTTCCTTTTGGCTTCGCCGTAGTCGGGTAAAAGATAGTAATAAAGTCCTCCAGCCCGATTTTCAGTCATGACGGCCAATCTTAACGGAGACTGGCCATCGGCGTAGGCGATATTATAGTGCACGAGTATATGCGCAAACACAAGGGCACTCTCTGTTCCATAACTCTCATTCTCTGATGCGACAGCAAACCGATAGGTTCGGAGAGAGGCTTTAGGTGCTTTCCGAGGAAAGACGCCGGGTAGCACTGCTAACTTCCTAACTCTGGGCTACTATTAAGAATTTCTTGTCAGAAAATCTCAATTACTATTTGTTGGTCCGATTCGGGATTCGAACTAGAAACAACACAGCTGTCGCATTCGCTGCCGCTACCCCACCGAATTAGTTTTATGAATATAATGTTTACATACTGTCATAAGTTCACACTGATTACTTTTTAATTGGTGACTGAAAATTTCATCGAATGGATAATTGAAAATTAGCTGTTTAGTAGACTACTGCGGCAATATCAGTAATTCATTGAGGAAAACAATATTTTTTATGTGAAGAACCTTACCTGCAAAAATGTATAATCCATTCTGTGTAAACCATCACAGTACACAACGAGAGATGCAGTGGCCCTCGTACTAATAACTTCAGCGTTCTTTTTTGTTATATTGCCAGATGTTGCTTTAGTTACTGACGAATCTCCATCAATCTTAGGGTGTTTTAACGCTAGTAGCCTGGAACGAATTTTTTCTGCACTTGCAAAGTGTAGGTTGCCGACTGGATAAATTCCATAGTGAGGAGGGAGAGTGCCGTTCTGTTAGAAATATTAACATGATAAAAACTTATTGTTATATACTTTTTAATACTGACATCGTAAGAGTTATATCGTAAACAGGTATGACTTAGAAAATCCATTGAAAAACAAATGGGACGTACTATCTTTTTCAAATTAAATATTATAATTAAAAGTAAAAATAATAATAAAATAATATGTATCTGTAATATCACTGCTTCTAACTGATATCCCAAAGATAATATTTTATATTTCTATAAGAATAGTTTATCTATTACAGAATTTTATAAATTGCTTATTACGCGGCACGCGCTAACTTATTTTCATGGACCGACATTCTCAACGAGCCTGAATAAAATATATATTTATAGGAAGCCAGATAGTGGTTTAATCTTAAAAAAATATCAGTGTCCGTAATGATAATGACGTTAAATTACATTTCAATTAACATCATATGTCGAAGAATAATTACTTCATTTTTATTTTTGATCTCTTCCCTGATTTCTTATCTAAGAAATATATTATTGACACGTACTTACGTCAACGTACTGAAGATCGAATGGTGGCCTTGAATTGTAAAAGAGAATTAGCAGCACATCGATTACTATGCCGCATACCAGACCCAACTCGATACCCACAGCAAGGCAACAGACGAAACATCCGATTAGTGGCAACAAATCTATTTCTGTGAAATAAAAATATATATTACAAAATTTTGTCCGCGGCTTCGCTCGCGTAAATGTAGGGTTGCTTATGTTAGTAACAGTTGGTACTTTTTCTGGATAATACGTACCCTATTTATATTCTTATCTGTTTCCCTGACAACGTGCAGACGAAATTCCATGATGAACGGTCGAGTAGTTAAGGCGTGAAGGCGTAACAAACAAACAAACTCACATTCGCAATAATAATATTAAATACGTTAAATATTTACTCACTATCGAAAACAGAAGCTATGCAATGTAAACATAATAACGAACACACTGCCGTGTGTTTCAAAAAACTGTGATTAGGTTTGTGGACCGTAAAAAACAAACATTGATTTACACACAGAGCATATTTTTGTAGTTAATTTATTTTAATTTTAAAATCACTCTAAATGCCTGAATCACCTCATGAAAATAATTCTTAATTTCCACCTTTTTATCCTCTTTATACCCATCGTTTAATATAGGCTTCCTCTATGTCATATTAATAACTTGTAACTTTTCAAATTATTTTAGACGTATGTGGTACTCACTGCTGGTTTTCCAAATTTTTCTACAGGTTGCTATATCCACCATACCTAATACAGCGCAGACGATGACCGAAGCGAGTGCAGCGCGAGGAATGTAATAGAAATATGGAGTCAGCAGCAACAATGTTAGGATCACTAATACACCTACAAAAATAAAAATATATACAAATCTCACAGTGAAATCATGTCAAAGAGAGGTAGGTGGCAGTAACAGATAGTAAGCGCTTTCCACCAACGGATACTTGAACAGCATGATATCATAGGATAAGGATAACACTTTTCAATTTAAAAAACAATATCATGTTAGTTATATTAAATGTGTTGGCTTTAGTCGGGATTGTAACTGTACAGTTATTTTTTTTACAGTATGAAATTTCCAAAAATAATTACTTGATGTAAATTGGTTATCAATCTAGAAATTTCAACTAACTAAATTAAATTGTAGGCACGAGTAGTGAGGTACCGGCATAATGGAACAATACATAATAGTTAATTTCTTTTACATAATGTTGCGACTATCTTATGCACTAATCTTTTTTAATTTTTAACGCCAAGTAATATCTCTAAAATATGTTATAGCAATAGTGTAAGTTTCTCATCTTCATCTGATTTAACAAACGGCTGGTAAAATTGTTTACGACACGATATTCATTCAGTTCATTACAATTTAAAATTGACGTAGGTAAGGCATACTAAACAATAAATTAATTATGAACCCGTTTGGACAAAGCCGAATTGTAACTAACGCAGATTTGCTGGTTGTAAACTGTTGTTTTCTAATAATCGATATTGATTTTATAGTATTCAGATATTATTATGTTAATACAAAATATTAGGATTTATTAAACAAAGTTACGAAGAAGGAAGCAGTTCTACAATGTTTCAAAGATTGGTAAGTTATCACATAAAAGCCTCTTCACAATGACTTCGCCAACAATCAAACATCTAGCTCAAGCCCAATAATCGCTAAAGTATAATAAAGTTAACTGCTAACAAATTGTTACAAAGTAAATTGCAACAAAGTCGTAAATTGTAAAGCAGAAATAAGACGGATGTTGGAGTGTTGATATATCTAGATTTATATTGTGTTAAAATCTATTTGCCACAATTTGTCCGTTTTTGCAAAGTGTGATCAACGATTCATCGACTCTACTAATAGACTGAGGTCTCAGGGGTAACAGATATGTGTAAAATAATAGCTGTAAAAAAATTTGCTGTTACAAAATGAAGTAGGTCTGACAGCTCTCATATCTTATATATAGGTACTCAACTTGAAAACTGGCTTTGATTTTCAGTTGAACAGAAGCACTATCTTGAAGTTTAACTGTGAAACGCCTGTGAAATTTAAATCCCCGATATAGAACCATGAATAACTTAAATAGTAAAGCAACGTCACAGTTTGTCAAGGTCTCGGGATTAAGTCATAATTCACGGTATATGATTAAAAATAATGTATTCTTATTATAAAAAAGCTAATTTATAATAAATACGATAGAATTTTAATGCCGCCAAAATTAACTAGATATCCATATAAATAATAGTTGTTCAGTAGGCATCTCTGGTGGCTTAAAAAGTTAAAAATATTTCGTTGCCTTGTCTCTCTCTGGTTTGTGTAATTTATACAAAACTTCAGAATACCAATGCAGATTCTGCAAATATTGGCATCGACATAGCACTAAACAAATTTTAACGTGAGTCACCAACCCAAAGCTTATTACCATTTTTGCCTATGACCGTAATAAGAAAGGTCATTGATTCCAATCATCATGATCGGCCCAATTACTGTATCTTACGTATGTTACTGTCATAGTTTCGCTTCTCTTTGCTAGTTTTATCGAAGTGTTGTGCATTCCAATCACGTACCAGCGCATGCAATTTACTTAGTTTTTGTATTGGCAGTATTCTTATCCAATTTTGTCAGAAACCCATATTTTGTTTATGAATTTCCGTAGCGATTACTACTAATTTGCTTCGTTTCTTATACTTTCTCGGCTGAACCGCTTAATGTTGCTACAATTATTAATTGTATTACACGAACTACAAAAATTCGGATGGCTTATTCTTTCCTATTCGTACGAAGAAAGTAATGACTAAGATTATTCATATATATACTAAAATATAGGAAATGGTTAGGGACATAAACCAATTTAATATTACAAAAACATTTGATTATCTCAGTGGGAGTTATAACATTGAATACTTTGACTAAGTTTGACTCACAGTAATATTTTGCAGTAATAATTATGCTGGGATTAGAAATACTACATACGATTTTGTACAATATATCTTGATATAGATTCCAGGGTGCTATTTTAATACCTATGTAAATGCTAGCGGCGGGTGTCCTTACTCCAGAAGCATGGCTGACAGCACTGCGACTCAAGGATCCGTTTACAGGAATAGATCTAAAGAATGAGCTGACTATGTTGCAAACCCCAAGCGCAATTATTTCTTGTGTGGCATCCATCGACATATCTTTAGCTGAAATAATATCAACTTTGTTACCATTGCAATTTGTTTTAATGATCAGAGGGCTTTAGCATAATACTAATTGTGATATTTATGACACTAAGACTAAATCGGTACTCTATTTTAGACATTTTTAATACGAGAATTGTACTTATGAATAGTTATATTCCGATTGTAACAGTACATACAAAATCTATACAAAATTAATTGCAGCAATACTAATATTATGGCTGCAAAAATAAATGTTATAAACTAGATTTTGCCCGCGGCTTCTCTAACTAACCGACGACAAAGCCTTAATACTGTACTCTATCATTATTACCTACATTCGTTTAATAATATAATTTAAATTTTTTTTGTTTTGCTTAAAATTGCGAATTTAATTTGCTCTGATAATTACTATTTCAAATTTAGTTCACCTATAAATGCGGCGTGTAGAGTTGCGTTTAGTCGTGAATAAAAATAAATATTTAGAAGTTTATTGGTGTGGCACATTGGAATGTCCATTTGACAATTAAAGTGCAACGAAGCGAATAAAAGAGCGAAGCTACAAGAGAAAAATTTGCAAGATAGAGCTAAACGAGATAATGTATGTATGTATCTTATGTGGGGGCCAGTCAGTGCAGACCGGCGACACTTCGACCCAGGGGGATCTTTTGTGTCGACATTCTCCCAATAACGACTGCCATAGATGTACATGGCAGCCGGGACCGATTGCTTAACGTGCTCTCCGAGGCACGGAGCAGGCGATAACTGTCAATCAATACGCACATAATTTCGAAAAGTCATATAACTTATGAAAGTCAGAGGTGCGCGACGTGGGTTCGAACCCGAGACCCTCTGCATTGCAGTCTGTTGGTCTCCCCACTGAGCTATCGCTGCTATAAACGAGATAATACTCCGATTTAATTATCGCCTTAGTGACATCAAGCGAAATGGATGTTCATTATTACGAACATATTGCGAAAATCTGTCTCGTTTCCGCGATGGCTCTTTGGCATAAGATTCCGGTCGATCATGACGTGTAGTTTATTTACCATGTCGGCCAAACTGTTGTTGGATTTTTGTTAAATAGTTATCAGTAGTTATAAATAAAATATCAGTAGGTACGGTGTTTGGAAATGAGTACAGTAAGCGGCAATAGGCTCTCGTATAGTACATGGTACCTTAAATAATACAGGTAAACGTGGTTTTTATATAATTCCGTAAGTAGGTATTAAATGGCTTTTGCATTAACTTTAATCTTGCACATACATTAACCGACATTTTATTTTTACGAATTGGAATTTGTTACTAAATAGAACTATTATATAGGGAAATAGCCGTAATAAATAAAACTATTCGATGAATAATGGTATACATTATGTTTAGCTTTGATATCAAAGTTTTCTTAGGTTTGATACATAACGTATGACATTTTAATAAAAAATGAATGTGGTATTAATATTGTTAATCTAATGCTTATATATTATTGATAATCCTATATAAACATCAAAATAATAATTTTAAAAGACAGATATATATACATTTCGACTTGTTTTAAGCAGACGCTTCCTATAGCAGTAAAGAAATGGTTAACTATAACAGACCTATACAGGGCAGGAAAAAATGCATAGTAAACATGAGGAAGCGCCTGAAATAAACTTACCAAAAGCTTTTACAACAGCGATGTTTGTCAAAATACCTACAAAAGGTACGACAATAATGCCAGTATCGAGATGCAAGAGCATATCACCTGCCGTGTACAATTTGTCTTCTAAAGTTGTTTTAAACGGGGGTGGTTGGGGATTCGGCAAACCGGGTGTTATCTCACCTGAAGTAGAAAAATACACATATAGGTATAGAAACTGGTAAAAACACAATGCCGTGCCTAGGGTTTCAGAAAAAGCAGGCACGACATTTTTTCCTGTAAATGCTTCAGTTGCATGTTGTAACTTACAATAGTACACTATATAAAGGCATTGTAGTACTTAGTTGAATATACAGGGTGTCCCAGAAGTTGACGTCAAGCCAGAATCAGGTACCAGGCTAAGTTATAATAGCTATCAGAAAAATATAAAAAAATAATCTAAGATACGTATTTCGAAAGTATTAAATTACTTCAAAGGATCAAAAAAAATCTACACCTTGTGACGGTCTTTTCACTCCTGTTACTACAAATATCTACTTTTTGAATTATTATTTTTTTGTTATGTAACCTCGTCTAATAAAAAAAAAATCGGGAGCTTAAAGAAGCATTAGCTGCTTAATATTTTTAAAATACGTAACTTAGATTTTTTTATATTTTTCTGATAGCTATTATAACTTAGCCTGTTACGTGATACCGGCTTGACGTCCTCTTCTGGGACATCCTGTATATATTCTACATAAAATATTGACGCAAGTCGGACTATAGTCAGATATTGGCATAAAGGTGCCGCCAATGATGAAATAAAACAATTAATGTTCTAGCTTCTCATTTGAATAATATGATTGAGATAAAAAACATTAATGGAAATCGAACACGGCCTTTCTTGTTTTTATAAGCTTTTATTTCTTACCTTGTTTTATTAGTTTGTAAGTCTAAGTATATTTAGGACAACTAAATGTTAAAGTAGTCCCTAACTGATTGAGCTAAATAATCACACTTTGATACTAGTACGTAACACTGAATTTTGATTATAAATACAATCTAATGCTGCAGGCTAAGACGTCTCTTCACGAGGAAACTTCTGTGAGGTAAATAACATATACCATGAAATCTGGTATACTCTTTATTGAAGACAACTCCCGCACTAGAAACAATTCTTGTGTCACGGGGGACTCTACAAACATTCAAACAACGATCACAAAGAAAACTCAGATCAGAAACAACTATTTGTGAATCACACAAATATATGTCCCGTGTAGGGATTGAACCCACAACACTTGGCGTAGCGGCAATGTTGAGGCGATTGCTTAAATCTGGATAGTCTTAACTAAACCATGCTCGCAGTCAGTCAATACTAAATAGGACACTGATAGTTTGATATGGTTACTGCAGCCAATTATGTAGTCTCGGTGAGGTCGCGATTGCATGTAAAAGTGATTCGCGCGGCCCCACCGACCCTGGTTATGTCGAGGAACAATGTGATAGATTTAGTAGGTATAACCGGGATCATCATTCCCCCGGTGAGTCCTACATAACCTCCCCGTCACCCCGCGGAGAGGTATGCGTCAATGCATTCCCCCATGTAAAAAAGCCAATTATGCAGTTAAGGTCGTTTTTACACGAGTCAGTATCCGGGTTCACTAAGGTCTCTTCTTCAGCGCCACCACTACATCAGGAACTTTAATCCAGCCATTCAAGGCGATAAGTTCGTCATACGATACTTACCAGTTACACATAAGGGCTGATTCACGTCTACATGAAATATAAACGCTACTACCGAGGCAAGTGCCACGACTATTGCGTTTCTAGAAACACTAAGAAACCATAAAATTCTTGCTTTTATTGCAGCTCTTCTTAAATCATCTTTGTCTTGAGGCTTCTTTATAGGAATCTTTCTCAAAGCCTGAAATTGTAACGAAAGTTACGTTCTTATACATATACACATTGTGGCCATAATTATATATGTTATTGAATTATATTACTGGCTCGAAAGTTACTTTTCGGACAGAACGCAATGCGTCGAAATAACAAAAATTCAGAACAATAACAAGATGAGCTACAGATCTAATTTTAAGAGCAATAAATTTGGTGTTCCGTAAGGAAGGGTTTTGGACCCACTTTTCTTCTTGATGTATAAATGATTTGCTCAATGCCACTCATCACAAAACTTTGCTATTTATAGATGATACAACTCTAATCATAAAATGCGAAAATATAAGTATATATATTTTATTTTATATATCTATGAGCAAGAAATAAATGATGCACTAAGTAATGTTATTGATTGGCTCAATATTAATAATCTAAAGATCAACTTAGATAAAACTAAAATGGTTCAATTCCAAACATACATAGAAGCGTAGTCGGTATAGGTTTAAATATAGCTTATAATTATACAAACATAGAAGAAGTTGATACACCAAAATTTTTAGGGATTATGCTGGCCAAAAATTGTAGTTGGAAGGCGCATATTGAGTGTATCTGTGACAAACTTAATAATATTGTGTATGCTATAAAAAAGCTTCGGACGGCAGTATCAACAGAAGCAGCACTTAGTGCATAACACGGATATGTTTTTTCTGTTCTCTCTCTCTTCTCTCTCTGGTCTCTTGTCGTGGGGAAGTTCAGTAGAAAGTTAAAAAGTAATTCGTGTACAAAAAAATGCGTAAGAGCTATTATCAGGGCATGGCCTATGGAGAGCTGCTAACCCATTATTAAAAAATTACGAATTTTACCACTAGTTTATATGTACATATATAAAGGAAGTCTATATATTTGTTAAACAACATTCGGAATACTTTGAACTTCAGTCGCAAGTATCAAAAAGGAAATGTAATCCCTAGGAACAAGTATACATTATACTAACCTCACTGTAATTTAGAAAATACCGCTGAAATTGCTCCGGGATCTAGATACTCCGTCTTTGTACCAAAAAAAGCTAGAAGCAATCTGGGTCACTATTCACCAATGAATAGGTTTCAGTCTCGGTATAACACTTTTTTGGACTTAACATAATTAAATTTAAGGCCACAATTCTAAATACAGCTTATAGCAATTAACATTGCTGCAAAAATAATAAATTGTATTCTCTAAAATAATATATATTATATAAAGACCTACATAATTTCTTTCTATTTAACTTATAATATAGTATAGTATTATTGTTTTACTATATTTAAGTATAGTATATGCTTATAATCTGTTTCTAACTGTATAATATGCACGCTAAACACTAGCCATAAGAACATGTTTTAAGTGTATATCTTGTTGGTTGTCCGAATTAATTAAATATATATTTAAAAGAAATTCATATTGAAATTAAACTACTAAATACGGATTTTATCGCGTTGTTTATTTGACACTTTATTACAAAATTTTGAAAACTGTTACACTATACTACTATTAAACTTTACTAACTTTTAAGCTAATTAAATTATTATTAAAACTATTTAGATTTAATTTCAGCATTTAATATGAAAAGCAACCGAAACGTCGGGGAAAGTGTAAAATTAAATTAAATCTTAAATCTAAATAGTTTTGATAATAATTTAATTAGCTTAAAAGTTAGTAAAGTTTAAAAGTAGTATAGTGTAACACTTTCTAAATTATGTAATAAAGTGTCAAATAAACAACGCGATAAAATCCGTATATAGTAGTTTAATTTCAATGAATAATATTCGCGTAAATAGAAGACAATATTAAGAAATTCATATGTAAATGCTATCAAGATTTATAACAAATTACCGAATGTATTCAAAGATTTACCCTTGACAATGTTTAAGACCAAATTGACGAAATGGCTTCTGGACAACTGTTTTATAACATCAATGATTATATGACATTGAAATATACAATATAATTATATAATTTATAGTAATAAATATTTAATGTATAATAATTAATAATGTACCAAGCTGTTGCCATAATTTAATTATTATTAACAATTTTCTATCATAGAAATTCAAATTTCAAAAATTTCTATTTATTTAATTAAAGAACTTATTATATTATAATAATAATATCATTTTCCTAGAATGGATTGTAAATTATTAACTTATATAGTAAGGCCTTTTTGCACACCATTAATATGGTAGAATGTACAGAACTATTATTGTAATTATTAACATCTGTTGTATGTTCTGGCAAATAAACGAATTCTAATTTGAATTACTACTGCTAATACTGTGAATTACTAATTCATAAAAAGTGAAAGATTTTAGTTTTTCTGTATACCTAAAACAAATAAATACACAAGGAAATATGCCATTAAAGAAGACAAAATATCTAGACAAATTAAATCCAAATTAGTACAAACGGTTTTACAATTTAACTTTAATTTGCCTACAGTACAATTTGTTGAAAGTACTTTATATAATTAAACTTGGACTAGAAATATTCGTATCCTTAAACTATAAAACAATAATGTTTTGCAAATACCCTTAACTCAGCTTTATATCATTTTATTACTTGCTATAAATTAATACAAATAACAATAGAAATTTGTAACATCGTTATTTCTTCAAGTTGAATTATATATATTATATTCACATTGGAAACGATAGCAATCTTCAAATTACTTCAGCTCTTATAGAATGTAAAGTAAGTAAATTGAATACATTTCCATAATTACAGCCAGAGAGAGTTAGAATAAAGGAATGGGGGAGACGAATGGAAGCAACATCGCTGTGCTCACATTATTAGGTTTAGAAGATCATGACTACTATTTATTTACTACAATAAAAATCTATTTACATTAAATGTGTATTGTAACGCCCCTGTTATAGCCGTGCAGGCGCTTTCCTCCATGTTGTTAGTTTAGTTCTTGGCCACCAGACAATGCTTGCATATGTGAGTATCATCATCGTGTATAGCCACTTGATGACCTTGGGCTTCAGGCCCCAGGTCTTCCCATAAGTAGAACGAATCATGCCGAAGACCCGCTGGGCCTTCACTATGGCTTTGTCTACATGAGGTTTCCACGTTAGCGTGTTATCCAAGGTCATACCTAGATACTTCACCTCCGTAGACCATTGTAGCTATGTACCATACATGGATAGAGTTTCCAACCCTGTCAGTTCCCTCTTCCTAGTAAACGGCACACCAGTAGTTTTCCCTGGGTTGATCGATAAATGGTTACTACTGCGCCAGTTTTCTACCATAGTCAGGGCCCTCTGCATGAGACTGGATACTGTACTCGGAAATTTTCCATTGACGAGTATCACCAAGTCACCCGCATATCCGACCGTTAAGTACGGACCTTTGTTGAGTTGTTCTAAGAGTGAATTAACCACCAAGCACCATAATAGTGGTGAAAGTACTTCACCCTGAGGGCAGCCTTTGGTGGTCGTTGCAATCATTTCATCTCCTAACAAATCAGACCAAATAATTCTTCCCCGAAGCATACAATCGATCCACTTACAAATAGTTGACTCTATGCCGTGATTTGCCGATGCCACACTAATGGCATCAAAGGTGGTTCGATCGAAAGCTCCCTCAGTATCCAGGAATGCAGCAATGCATACTTCTCAGTTATCTAATGCATGTTCTGCCTTATTTACCACAAAATGCAGTGACGTCTCAGTGGATTTTCCCGACTGGTAAGCACATTGTAGCCCGTGGAGGGGGAATTTCCCTAATGCTCCCTCCCTGACATGTCTATCTACTAACTTCTCCAGCGCTTTCAGGAAGAACAACTCAAGACTGATAGGTCGGTATGCCTTGACTTCTTCGTAGTCAGCTTTGCCCGGTTTCGGTATGTAGATGACTTTAACTCGCCTCCATATCTTTGGAATGTATCCAAAAGCTATGCAGGCTCTGTATTGTCTGCACAAATGCGTAACCAAGAGCGCAGCTCCCTGTTGTAGGATAATGGGGTAAACCATGTCTGGACCAGGTGACTTGAACGGTTGAAAACCATTTAGAGCCCATCCGATCTTCCCTTCATCCACTACCTTCCTTGCAGTGTCCCAATCTGCTTTGGTTGTACGGTAGCTTAGTTCAACCAGGCTGATCGGGTCGTCCTGCTCCTTTTCTATTATCTTACAGTCCGGAAAGTGAGTGTTTAGCATCATTGCTAGTGTCTCCTTACCAGACCCTGTTCGCTGCCTATTGCTATCTTTAATGGTTATCAATGGGTGTGCTCTGACAGTCGAGATTGCTTTGGAGAGCCTCATTCCTTCAGGAATAGTACTGATTTTCTCACAGTGGGCTCTCCAAGCCTTCCGTTTGGCTTTCCGCACAGCTTTGTTGTAGTTGGTCAAACAGCGAGCGTAACCGCTATAGTCCCTGCTGGTCCTACCATTGTTGAACGCTCGCCTGGCTTCTGACCGCAGCTTGACCTACTCTGGCGTTCACCACGGTACCCTCTTGGACCTAAGTTTCCTTTCAGGACAGTTACTAGTCCAGGCCGTATTCACAGGCTGGACCAATTTGTCTGCTGTAAATATGTCTATTATAGAATTAAGCTTACCCTTAGAATCGTCTAGATAGGAGCTGGAACTAGCGTCCTGTACTTAAAGCATATGTAATTATGATCTGACAAGGTAATCTCATCAGACACATGCCACTCGACAATCTTAGTGCTAGCCGTGTTGGTGGCTAACGTGATGTCAATTACCTCCGGTTACAGTTAACCGGCCTACAGTTAGCGAATGTTGGCCTGTTTCCCTTAGCAACATGCAGGAAAGCGCTGTCTAAGGTGCAACGATTAGCCTGCTTGGCTATAACAGGGGCGTTCCCGACTACGCCAACGGCTGCGTTAGAGATCCTGCTGGACCTAACGCCGCTACACATTGTTGTGGAGTTAGAGGCGTTGAAGGCGCTACATAGACTATCTGTGCATGAGCTGTGGAGCGTCAACATGCTGGTAACTCGACACACAAAACTGGAGCTTTCAAAGGATCTCAAAGAGATTATGAGCATGGGATGCGACAAAATGCACCAATGCACATATTTAAACAGGATTTTAAAATAAAAGTCCCCACAAGGGACGAATGGAGACAAGGTCTACAATCCCCTAACAAGGGTTGTCTCATCTGGTACACCGATGGTTCCAAAATGGAAACAGGATCAGGCGCTGGTATTTATGCCAACGACTACAAGGTGAGCCAAAGCATGGGCAAATATACTACGGTCTTCCAGGCGAAAACCTATGCTATAATTGCCTGCAGGAGAATATCAACAAAAATGTCACTGACAAGACTGTTTATATTCTCAGTGACAGTCAAGCTGCTCTTAAGGCTCTAAACTCCTGTAGGGTGGACTTCGGACTGGTCCTGAATTGTGTTTAAGCCCTTAACAAACTAGGCAGGAAAAACACAGTCAGGCTGGTGTGGGTTCCGGGGCATGCAGATGTGCAGGGTAATGAGGAGGCTGATGAATTATCCAGGCAAGGCTTGGAGCAACTATTTGTTGGCCGCGAGCTATTCGTAGGACTCTCTGAGAGTATCGTCAAGGCAGCTATGAATGCACATGGCAATGATAAACACAGGCTGGAGTGGATGGCCCTTAGGGGTCTGGAACACTCCAAGAAATTCATTGCAAACACAGCCACGAGATGCACCTGGAAGTTCTGCGGGTACAACAAGGGCCAAATACGCCTGCTCACAGGAGCGTTCACTGGCAATTTTGGCACCAACGACTTCCTGTGCAGATTGAGTTTGGCAAACAATTTGATCTGCAGAGCCTGTGGTGAACAGGACGAGTCCATATTATAATAATATTCTACCACATACACACAACACCATCTAGCCCAAACTAAGCAGAACTTGTACTATGGGTACTAGACAATGGATAAACATACATATATACTTTTTTTTTTTTGTAAATACATACATATTATACATAGAAACACCCAGACCAAGACAAACATCCATGTTCATGCACACAAATGTTTGACTTGTGCGGGAATCGAACCCGCGACCTCAGACGTGGCAGCCAGTTACACTAACCACTACGTCATCGAGGCCGACTAAACACACCTACTGTGTGAATGTGACGCGTTGGCTGGACTAAAGATGATGGATTGATCTGATGGGATTGGCATATCAGAACCCTGAAGACTTCAGGCTTCTTCCTCTAAACGCTGCGACTGATGCAGTACATTAAAAGGGAGATAGCTCAGGGATAAATCTCGGGGCCGACACAAAAGATTCCACTGGGTCGATTTGTCGCCAGTCTACACTGATTGGCCTCCGAGACAAGATAAGATAAATGTTGATAAAATACGACGACTCGATGGCGTAGTGGTTAGTGTAACTGACTGCCACGCCTGAGGTCGCGGGTTCGATTCCCGCACAAGTCAAACATTTGTGTGCATGAACATGGATGTTTGTCTTGGTCTGGGTGTTTCTATGTATAATATGTACGAATTTACAAAAAGAAAAAGTAAATATGTATGTTTATCCATTGTCTAGTATCCATAGTACAAGCTCTGCTTAGTTTGGGCTAGATGATGTTGCGTGTATGTGAAAGAATATATTATTATTATATTAATGTGTAGTGTAATTTAATGTGGAATCACTCGAAACTTTAAATTCAATTTGAATGTATACGATTAATGAATTACTTATTAAAGGGTCAGAAAAATGTGAATTATACAGTCTTGATTGCCTTGGTGTTGCATCGGTAGTGAATTCGAATGCTGCGGCTCTTGGCTCAAGAAATTCTCTGTAGAGTCTTGCACTGTACAGAGAGCGCTCCTAATGCAATAGACTATTGCGCTGGACCTAAAACCATAGCTAGCTACTACACTTGTTGTTATTCCTTCGGTGAAGTAGGGAATTTTAATTTTCATGTTAGTAAAATATTATTTGATTTTAGGTTAAGCAATTGTCTGTAGCGACACATAAAACCGCAAACACATAATGCACTGAAAACTTGGGATAAGCAAATTCGTTTAATAGATTTGTTTAATGACTCTGTAGTATCTGCCTACATCATTGAGAACATTTGCTTCAATGAAATGAAGTTGGACGTTTCTGTTTTCAAAGACATCAGTTCATAACTGTTCCTCCTGTTTTTCTGAGAAACACGGACATGATATTTATAATGACATTCAATTTGAAAAGGTTAGTAAAGCTTCGGCGTAGCCGGTTATATTTTTATTAAAATAAAAAAGCAGAAGCGAAACATATTTATACATATTCAGCCACTCGAAATTGTACCGATTTCATTCGCAAGCCGGATAAACTTTAGTATAAATATACTTTCAAATAACTAATATCAGCCAGCGTATTTTTAAACAGTCAAATAAGGTGAAGGCTTTCAATACATTTTTAATTATGATTCATAACTTATTATAGAGTAGGCCGATTTTTATACTTTTGGCATTGGAAAAGATATACCTCAAAATTAGTTCCATATAAAAATTCAAAAATACATACGGTTTTTGATTGATTGTGTACCTATGAACCGGTTTTAATAAAACTTTGCATGGAGGAAATTTAGCTGGCTTATGAATATCATGCTAAGTCTTAAGATGAAGGCTGTCGAGGAAAGACCGTATTTAAAAAAAAAAGCATGCTTAGTGCAAGTTTATAATAATATCAGCCCTGTATAACTGTCCCACTGCTAGGCACAGGCCTATTCTCGGTGAAGGGCTAGGCAATAGTGCACCACGCTAGCCGAGTGCGGGTTGGCAGCCTTCACATATCCTCGAAAACATTATGGTGAACTCTCAGGCATGTAGGTTGCCTTAAGATATTTTCTTTCATCGTTAAAGCGATAATCTGCTATTTAGTACGCACATAACATGTTTCTGTGTATAATATGTACAGTGAGCTGCAAAAATGCATACCCATTTCAAAACTAAAATAGTACAAGCCGGTAATGGACGCCATCTAACGGAAATCAATACAAGAACTGTTACGTAGTTTATTTATATCATAATAGACGGCGGTGCACTACTATAAAATAAAAAGAAGTAAATGTAATTTACTTTAAACATTTTTTCAATCTCAATTCACAATAGTATATTTTAAAAAAAGAACACATTTCAAAGTAAAATAAGAAGCAAATAATTACAAATGAATTTATAAATTTATAGTGGGTAGTTTATTTTAAAGATACTTTCGATGACTCGCTATTCTGTTCATACGCAAACATTATTATGTCCCTGTCTTCGAGTGCCTTTTCGGTTGAGATTATAATTTCTTATAAATTTCACCTATTTGTTAAAATGAGTACGCGTTGCAATATTTATAAAACAACACCATCTAGTTCATACATAATCATTGTAATCCGTGCGTTCACAGGATTTTGGACCTTAAGATATCCATGCACTATTACAGGGGACTGTATGTATTTACAAAAAAAAAGTATATATGTGTGTTTATCCATGATCTAGTACCCATAGTACAAGCTCTGCTTAGTTTGGGCTAGATGGTGTTGTGTGTATGTCATAGAATATTATTATTATTTTTATTTTTGTTTTATATTTAGTCTCCCTTTTATTTTAAAGGGGTAAAAACCTAACACACGGGCCTTAGCCAAGTGTGCCAGAGAAGAAAAAGTTAAGAAATAGATGATGCAAGAAATTTACGTGTGAGGCGACATGTGTTGAGAAGAACGGCTTTTTGTATGAGTGTGATTGTAGATTTCGGCATGTCAAGTATGCTCAGGCTATGTAGAAGTGTCTTAGGGACTACACCGGTTGTAGATATGACAATAAGGATGATTTTAACGGTGTCTACCTGCCATTGCCTTTTTATTTCGGTAACTAAATCAACATACTTCGACATTTTTTCCGCATGCGTAGTGAGGAGATTATGTGTGTTACATACTGCGATACCTATTACGAAAACAGTTTTTTTTGTTTTGTCTGGTATTGTTATGTCTGTTCTATTGTAGTGTATGGTTTTGTTGGTAATAATGGTCCTATCCCAGTACATTTTAAAGGGATTATTCTCTAAAATTATTATTATTATTATAACTCAGAAAAGCCTTGGGATGGAACTCGAGTCCTCTGTGTGGTAGTCCAACGGTCTCTTCCCAGGCTATGCTTAAAATACAACAGTAAATAAGTAAGGAAGGTAAGTAAGTTTACTAGTGCAGCTGTTAGGGAATTCTTTTTTAAACTGTATCAAACTTATGTCAATAAAGATTATTATTATTATGTATTTAAAATTAATTAAATATTAATAAAAGCATTTAAATAAGTAATTAAGTGATGCAAAAAGGATCTAAGAACTGAAATAGTTTCTGATGGTTGTAGTAATTATGTAATAGTTATCGGCCTCATAATATAATGAAGAGCCTATAATACTCACTCACTAAGGCTTACTTTTACATATTTTTAAACTTGAACAACTAATAAAATTTTTTTTCTTTCTTTTCCTTTTTTCTTTCTAATATTTAAACTACTATTGAACGAGTCTACACGAGCAATAAAAAGAGTTACCCGCATTCCCACCAGCGTGATACAACAGATCACGCTGAGCACAGAGTCAGGCCATGAAGTCTCTCCTATGTGTTGGAAAACACATTTCCATGTGCTGGTGAACGTATTAGCTTTGAATCTCAAGCCAAGTAATCCTTTGATCTGTGATGATGCAACCGTAAATGCTGCGGCAGATGTGAAACCAGATACCACTGGTGCTGATACGAACTCCACCAAGTAACCTTGCAAATAGATTATTACATTTTGCATACATAAGATAAAAGCCTCGTAATTTTTTTTAACCTTACATGAAATAGAAAGCTTGCTATGTGTATTTCGCATAGCTGTTATTAAAACATTGTAAAACTGGTAATAAGTGTGGTAGTTTGGACTTGTGTCTATAGAGTGATTAAACAATCAAACCTGAACTTAATTTTATACAAGTTTAGTTGACTAAGTTCTAATCCTCTAATACATAGTAATAATGATGTCCTCCGGACCAAACTTCGATCACGGCCAATCTTAACGGAGACTGGCCATCTGCGCAGGAGACATAATAGTGCACAAGTGTGTACGCAAACACAAGTGCGCTCTCTGTTTCCTAACTCTGATAATGATCATTATGATCCGATAGGACGGTTATGCGATACGGCTGGAGTGAGATCAGGCGCAGGACCAACGAACCAACGACTTTACGTGCTTCTCGAGGCACGTGGCTGGGTAACATCGCCAACTACCCTAACTCTTGCTATTGAGATTTCTTAACCCTAATAACTCTTTGATGACCCGTCCCGAGATTCAAACCCGAGACCTCATGCACAGCAGTCGCATTCACTACCAGTCACAGCACGTAGTTCCTATTAACTCAACGCGTGAACAGAATGTTATTACACCATGCTAATATTAAACTACGAACATCTTAAAAGAACACTTACCAAGTTGTGTAAGTCCTGCTATTACCTGGACGATGCCTGTTACCAAACAAAGGAATATGCCGAAGTCAACATTAGTTCCATTTGTGTATGTGAATGTTAGAAGAGATGTCAACGCTGCTGGTCCAATATTAATTTGTGGACATGTGCCCATCACAGCGTATACAAAACCACCCATGAATGATCCATACAGGCCGTACTGTAAAATAATAGTATTAGTTAGACAATAGTTATCACGGATCAGTATTCGAATGGCCTCCGGCATGCCGCACACGGAATTTTTATATTGTTATAATTAACTTTTTAGTATAAAATAAGGCTTTGACCGCGATTTCGTTCGCGTGATTGTGATTATATTTATGTGGATCATATGGCGGCGCTGGGATATTGTACAAACATGTTGCGTAGGCAACATGTTAGTACAATATCCCAGAGCTGCCAAACTGAAACTTTGATTTTGATTTGGACCCAAGCGACCAAAGTTTGAGAGCCGCATCAAAATTTCTCAGTGTCTTTTCTGTGACGTCGGTACTAAAAGGCAACTTATTAAATCTATTGTTTTGAGTTCACATGTAGTTAAAAAGTGTAGGCCATAAATATTTTCACAAATATCTCGTGACGTGCCACAGTCTAGTAAAAATGTTTAAACATTTTTAAAATAATATACTTAAGTATAACAAGATGCTAAAATAATAACATTAATATTGTTGTTTAATGTGATTGTAGGTCACAGCTGACGCGTTAGTTAGGATGTTAGACGCAATAGCGCACCAGTGATCTCCCCGCAACCACAGAATTAGTTTGCAATTTAATATGTATTAAATTTTATAGCTTGTAAATCCCGTTATAAACAATATTTTTGGCGTGTGTGTCAGGAGACATAACTATAGCATTAAGCACTACGCTACTTTAAAAATTAAAATATTTTATTCCTATACTCATTGAACTCAGCTCCATAAAAATATAAAATTAGTCGGCAACAACAGATAAAATAAAAATAAATATAAACCATTATAAATTTTATGTATGACTAGATGTGCCCGCGCTTTCACCCGCGTTTATCGTTACTGCGTCGCCCCCGTGGGTTGTAGCGTGATGTTATATAGTCTACCCCGGGTCACGACGGTTGGAGTCGGCGAGAGATGTCGTGCGGTGTTCCACAGGGATCGGTTCTGGGTCCGCTCCTGTGGAACATCGGTTACGACTGGGTGCTGCGAGGTGCGCTCCTCCATGGCGTCGGCGTCATTTGTTACGCCGACGACACGCTTGTCACGGCGAGGGGTAAGTCGCACCGGGCGGCGGCCATACTGGCGACCGCTGGGGTCGCACAAGTCGTTGGTCGTATCCGGCGGTTGGGCCTCGAGGTGGCCCTGTCGAAGTCCGAGGCCGTTTGTTTTCACGGCCCTCGGAACCGGCCACCTCCAGGGGCCCATATAATGGTAGGAGGGGTCCGCATCGGCGTCGAGTCAACCCTAAAGTATTTAGGTCTCTTGCTCGACAGCCGATGGGACTTTACAGCCCATTTTCGTCGTTTGGTCCCCATTCTTCGGGGCGCTGCAGGCGCGCTCTCGCGCCTGCTGCCCAACCTTGGGGGGCCAAACACCTCCTGCCGGAGGCTCTACGAGGGGGTCGTGCGGTCCATGGCCCTGTACGGGGCCCCAGTTTGGGCAGACAACCTGACGGCCCGAAACATTTCGGCGCTTCGTGCACCACAGCGCGCCATGGCCGTCAGGTTGATAAGAGGTTACCGCACGATCTCGTTCGAGGCTGCGAGCCTCCTCGCCGGATCGATGCCATGGGACCTGGAAGCGGCGCTCCTGGCGTCGCTCTATCGTTGGCGCCGGGAGGCGCTAGCTCGGGGCGAAGGACCGGCTCTTCCCGCTCTCGAGGCGGCGAGGTCCGAGCTCCGCCAGGTCCTAGTGGCGAATTGGAAGGAACGACTTGTGCACCCCAGTGCCGGGCACGCCACGATCGTGGCGGTAAGTCCCGTGTTTGAGGAGTGGCTGGAGAGGCGCCATGGCGCCCTCACCTTCCGGCTGACACAGGTAATGACTGGCCACGGTTGTTTTGGCCAGTTCCTGTGTCGTATACGCCGGCAAGAGACGCCCGGTTGTCACCACTGCGGCGACTGCCGCGACGTAGTTGAGGACACGGCGCTGCACACTTTGGCGGTTTGCCCCGCCTGGGCATCGCAGCGCCGTGAATTGATCGCGGCAGTCGGATTGGTTGCCCTCTCGCTCCCGGCCGTAGTTCAGTCTATGGTCCGGAGTGAGAGGTCGTGGAACGCCGTCGCCTCCTTTTGTGAGGAAGTCATTTCCATCAAGGAGGCGGCGGAGCGGGAGAGGGAGCGTTTGAACCCTCTCCCCAACCGCAGAGCCGGGCGCCGGAGGGCGCGGGACGACCTCCAGCCACCCTGAGGTTTGACCTGGGGGTGGCGGGCTTTGTGGGCCTGCCCGCCATCCGTTCAGCACCAGGTCCGAGAGGCGGCGTGCGTGTTCCCACGCGCGCCTCTGTGTTGAGTCCGTCTCCCCTCTAGGGGGGACAGTAGGGAGTGGTAGAAGTGCCTTTAGGGTAGGTCTTTCGTGTAGTGGCCTGCCGTTTCATACGGCGGGCCGAAACCTCGGCGGGGTCGCGACCGCATGCGAAAGTGATTCGCGCGGCCCCGTCGATAGTGGTTTTATCGAGGAACACCGTGGTAGGTTTAGTCGGTATTCCGGGAGGTACTTTATCATCTTAACATCTTATTTTACCCCGGCGAGTCCGACATAACCCCTCCGCCCGCCCCCGCGGAGGGGTATGCGTCATGCATTCCCCCACGTAAAAAAAAAAAAAAAAAAAAATAGTCTATAGCCATCTTCGATAAATAGGCTATCCGACACTAAAATAATTTTTCTATTCGAACCAGTAGTTCCTGAGATTAGCGCGTTCAACCAACCAAACAAACTCTTCAGCTTTATAATATTAGTATAGATAATATTTTTTTATACAGAAAGGGCTCGTTGATCCTCATATCAAAACATTTTATGAATTCACTTCGAATTCACATAATTTGTAAAGAAGAATCAATCCATATTTTAAGGATAAATGAATTTCAATTATGTTCTTTTCTGTAGATGTATTATCCCACCAAAAACATTTTCATGTAAAATGTTGCCAAGACGAGACCATATGACTCGCATTGTAAAAAAGTTATCAGATCTCATGTAGAGCCAAACTTCTAACTCTACACGCCCTAACTCTACAAGGCCTAACTTCACAAACTCTACACCTTAGTCAAAATATGTGGCTTGGCCATTTCGCTACATTCACATGGGCGTAAGATGAAAAATTTATCCACTAATCATTACTTTTCTGTTATACAATAGTTCTTGTACTAACGAAACGACCAAGCCACATATTTTGACTAAGGTGTAGAGGTGTAGAGCGTCAAAATTGCGAAAGTCACATACAAAATTCCATCCCCTAGTTTAAGGGATTGGGGGATAAAAGTTACAAGTTTTATATTTTTTTGTTGTTTGTGTACTAATACTAGCGTACATACCAAATTTCAGCTTTCTAGGACATTAGGAAATACCTTACGAATTTTGATGATCATCAGTGACTCAGTGACGAAATAAGGGGTTTTTAGATATCAATAAAATCTAAAGTTTAAGAGCTATGCAATTAAAATTTTATATGTTTAATAAATCCGCTATTGACAACATATTTCGAGAATTTTGTTTATCTAGTATAATCCAAACCCAAGTTATAAGAGTTCAAAAAACGATGAAGTGCTTCTACAAAAGCACCTTTGCGCTTCGCTTGGCTCGTCTTGGCGATACAGATACCGACAATGCAACCGCTTCGTATGATTCGCCATGGCGCGGCGCACATCCGATTTCCGAAGACTGTTTAAATAAATAAATACCGGCTTTATATATTTGAATTTTCGTTGAAAATCCGTAAATAATGTATTTAAATTGAACTAAGCAAAATATGCTGAACAACTCTCAAGACTGGAACAAGTGGAATATTGTAGTTTCAGCTAATCATGTCGGGCAACAGGTGTGGGTCTATGAGTGTGTGTATTTATATGAACATTGTTTTTCAAATTAATCTGTCAGGTCTTAGAATACCAGACATAATTTAAATCGATTGTGTAAATGTGTATGAATACTAGTGTTCCACTGCAACTTAATACGTTCAGTGCACAATATTATTTCTACATTAACTTGATCACGATATAATGACAGGTTACATCTTCGTTGATACAGAATGGTGATAGTGTACTAATATTTTACATTGTTTATGTAACTGGTGATGGGTATTAACGCGGTCATGCATAATGTTCATGCATAAGTTACGACTACGCCCAATGTAATCTGGTCGAAATGAATAACCATCAAAAGGTAAATATTATGCATGATTGGGTTCTTACCCGTTAAGAAAAATACCTATTATCATCATCATTATTAATCAGCCCGCTGTACTCGTAGTCCGCTACTGGACATAGGCCTCTTCCATCTTACACCACAACAACCAGTCTTCTGTCTTCCACATCCAGTTACCTTCTTTCAAACAATCGCAAAATCTTAAAAGTTATTGTTTTCATTTGTACAACATAAATTAATGTACCTGTGGTTCGAAACCAGCAAGCAAAGCGTAGGCCATGGATTGTGGTATCAATGTAAGCGCAATCGTGATGCCAGCTATTAAATCACCAAGAGCTTTGTCTGGGTCGTAATGCCGCGACCATTTCAGTATAGGAAACAATCCGGCGATAATAGATTTTACATTTGGAATTTTTAGCATTCTTAGATAGTAATAGTCAATTTGTTAATGTACGGACACGTTACACTCGTAATACATGATTCACTGAAAAAAACAACAACATTGGTTATAGTCACAATATAGGGCAAAAATTGTTGTTTTAACAAAAATTAACATAAAAGTGCCTCTAGAGTTGCCACGAAAGCAAAATAATGGTTTAACCATTATTTTGTTATTTGCCTTTGTACTGTAATATTACAGTACAAAGGCAAATAATTATATTGTCGAATTAGTTCGGATTCTGTTTTGCCTTTCAATCGGTATTTCGCAATTTTACCTTTAGTAAATTTTAGTTACAAACTTCTGGCGTTCGTAAATATCAAATATTTTATGTAATCTCTGTCACTGATTCCATTTAGCTTTGACACAGGATATAGAAATAAATTTAATCCTAGAGTTCGTCACTCATACTTAATAGCAAACTGACACGTTTATAATGTCAAATTACCTTTACAAGGGTTTACAAGGTCTTTGACGCATAGATTTCATATATATTAAATCTATATTGAAAACCACCATCGAGATCAAGCAACAAACGCAATTATCCCTTATAAGGATTAATAGTAAAATCCATTTATAATTAATTTTCATTAGAATCTATTAACGTCTTAAATACTCTTTAAAACTTGTAAAAATAATTGTATTAGGTTATCGTGCTACTTAATGGTATTTAACGGTATACATAATATAATAATGTATAAAATGGTAATTAACTTACAAGTCACAAGAGGTAACAAAAAAATTGGCTGGTACTATGGTACTAAAAAGTTTCAAGTCTCTGAGTAATAATAGACTGAAGTATAAGGAATAAAAATATCTATTTATTCCGACACTAATAATATCTAAGTGTTTTTATAAAGCAATTTAAGTTAGTTTAGTTGTTATACAGCCAAGCATACAATATACCCTGTCTGTAGCCTGGTAGTAAGTGGTTCCCATAGCCAATAAATCACTTGCATTGCTGAGGGCAACTTTCACGAGTCATTTTCCAAACGAAAAGGAACTAAAATGGGATAAAAGGAAACGAATGAAGGATTCTTCATTCGTCGGATCGAGTTCCAGAGGGCCACATTTTATTTATTTACATATATACATACCTATCTAGGCTCTCTGGAACTCTTACTCACCGGGCAATACGCGGTTAAAGTGTCCGCACCGGTTTACTTTACAAGAGTGAGAGATTTCTCGCACCATAAAGGGGCATGGCAGTATTAGGCCCAGAGGTGCACACGAAATTGGCTATACATATATATTTTCCTTGTATTTATTATTCTGTACAAGTCAGTAATATTTTCAAAAAGTATTATTTAAGAAAATGACTAATCTATGTAATGGAACTTGCAAGCAAGTACATTAACGTAAAAATGTTGCCTTTACACAAAATATGTTGACAGGTAATTGATCGAAATAGTAATTTATCATTGCTATATTATATAATTATTATTTTATTCGTTTATTTCATTTTTTATACAAAAGTATTACAAAAAGTAATAATAATAATAATTATTATCTTTGCAAGATTACATTGATTAACTTAAAGTAATGTCTATTATCGATGTATCGAGTTTTTATGTTTATTATGGCAACACCATCTCTAACTTGTCAGACGCCGGATAACATCAATGTCAATATCAGTGCTTATTTTTCAACTCCATTGTGGCGGTTAGTGTTTATTTATTGCGGTTAATATCGACGACTTTTACTTATAAGCTATTAAACTGCAATGTATTTTATTTTATTTTGTTCCTAATTGATTGTACTCATAAATAAATGAAAATAATGTATAAAATTATATAGCACACATTTAATATAAATTGTATTGATGAGATATAAGAAGATTTGATAACTTTAAAATGCCAAGGTTTTTGTAAATCACTTCCTTTGCTAATTAATTATTGGCATTGCTTACTATTATTATCATTAGCCTTTATAGGTTTGCACTGTGGGCCTGAATTACTATGGCGTCTTGGCATGCCCCTTAAGCAAGGACGGGTGTATCTGTATTAGGTATATGTTTTGTATTCGCGTAGTAGGGGTGGTTACCCCGATTTCTGAATGAAGAATTACATGTTGAGAACGACTCAAACTCTAATTAAGTTTCTTTAAACTGTAATAATATTTGAGTAGGTATTTTAACATCATATACTTGTTAATGCTCAGTTAATATAGGTTTGATAAAATTGTAATCTAAAAAATATTTGAGAATAATCAGTAGAGATTTGCTACTTTTCTCAATTCAGAAACAGGGTTCAGTCTCGTCAAGACAGTGTATTTTCAGTAAGGTAAAAGTACGTTGTTTCCTAAGGCCGACCGCTGCGTTAAGCGGGTACACGGAGCGGGCGCCCGCGCGGTGTGCTGTTTTCTATTATCATACGCCGTGTGCGACGGGGCCCGCTCCGCGGACAACGTGTCTGCGCGACGGAGCACGCGAGCGGAGCTTTTTCTAGGAAATCAGTGAGCGTTGCTTTGTTACTGCCGCCGCTGCGAGAGGCGGGAGTCCGTCGCGGGCGTCCGCGAGTCCGTAACGGAGCACGGCGCGGGTGTCCGCGGTGGGCCCCCGCTCTGTGTACCCGCTTAACGCAGCGGACGGTCTAACACTGGGTGATTTTTTTCGCCTACACTGGCATCACAATGACTATTTTATTTAAGGGTTAGTGAGACCGAGCTTCTTTGTCATTGTTACAAACGTCGATAGGGTAGCAGTAGCCGCTTACCATGAGGCAGGTATTTTTATCTTCTCGGTAGTAGGACAAAAATAAGATCATATTTGACAGTACATAGGCCTAAATGAAGTCATAAATGTATGCAAAAATTATAATAATAGTAAAGAATTGCACATCTAGGGTAATTAATATATTCATCCAATAGCGTAGGTCTAAGAAGTAGTTGTATATTTTACATAATATGAGACCAATGTGCAGTGACTAAATGTTTACAATACAGATGGTGTGTATATATATTTACGATTGACCGTACTCTATATATATTTGCTGAAATCAGATAAATAAATAAGGTAAATATATGTTAATGAGAAGTGCTCTTTTACTCGTTGGTTTGGTCCTTTGGTATCTCGATACAGATAAATAATTAAAACAGACCCATTCCACAAAACCACAACTTAAAATGATTATGATATGATGATGACACGACAATTCAGTGTTCCGTTTAGCGGGAATAGTCGAAGAGATACGTTTTTCTTTTACTACGGAACAGGCAATAAAACTTACATCAAACCTCGAATAGTTATTGTAGAATTCTTTTTACTCACTCTCGGCTGGAAAGAGTACTCGGAAGATGTGCAGCACTAATTGATAAATAAAATGTTTATTATTTTTATCAAATAAAGGCAAAATCACAAGCACCTTAGATAAGACCATTCGCCATTTTTCTATCACATGTTTTGGAGATCGCCAACAGTCTGAAGTTTTAAAAGCATCTACGACCGTTATCACTTACAAAGGATTATTACATAACTAGATTTTTGCCTGTGGCTTTGTTCATGATTCCCTCTGGAACGTGTAACGTTATAAAAGTATTCTATGTAAACCAGGACATGATCTGTCTCTGTCAAGTTATATCTAAATCTTTTCAGTGCTTTATACGTTATTAACTAAAATAGCTGCACATCTATTCAATGTTTTACATTGATTATTATATTAATTGACTGACACAAATTATACAGAACAACATTTTGGCAACATACAAATGTCACCCGCAGCACATGTTAGTCTATATCTTTGCATGAACCCACACATAGATACACATAAACACAGTTGTGTGCGTACAGTTAAATCGCTGTGTTTACGTGATTATGTGTGTTCAACGCAAACGCGCTAAACTAATGAATGTAATCTAAAAGTTCTGACGCGTTGTATTGAAATTGTATTCTGTATTCTTTACAAACTTATTACACGTGATGATGATAGTAATTTCTTAATTTCGTAACGAATCCTACAAAAGAGTTTATTATAAACAAAAAGAATTCCACCGGAACCTGACCAAAAATATCGGTACGAGATAAATAAACACATAAAAATATAGTGTTCACACGGATTGTAATCTTCTTTATTGTATCCGGATTAATCAGAAATGCGTTTTCCCTTATTTGCAGTTTTCTTATTTCGCAGCGTTGGAGCAGGACCTGAATGAGAGAGGGGCCAGACCGCAGCGCCGTTCAGAATCCGCAATGAGGTGAACAATGGATCATCCGGATATTGCCTGTCAACCGAGCTACGTACACGCGGAGCGCTAAACGATACTAGGTCGACCGCCGCCACAGCCTCCGCGCTGGACCGACGTAAAATGTTTCCATAAAACATGAAGCTTATACAAAGACTTGTTTGATGTGTATTCACTCTATATTTCGTTTTAAAATGATAGACTGAATGGCTAGAGGAATATGCCTTGTGAATGATATCTGTTCACATTATTGTAGCGTATAAAGTACGTAATTTGGTTCAATTCTATTTTCGAGATCATTTATTCTGTATTTTATACACATAGCAACCATCTGATTATATTATGATCATTTCTAATGAGTTAAATCCCAAAATGCTCAGCAAGAATTTTGTGGGATACGTTTGTGGGTCTCTTAAACCTTAATCTGTCGGCCTCGATGGCGTAGTGGTTAGTGTAACCGAATGCCACGCTTGAGGTCGCGGGTTCGATTCCCGCACAAGTCAAATATTTGTGTGCATGAACATGGATGTTTGTCTTGGTCTGGGTGTTTCTATGTATAATATGTATGTACTTACAAAAAAAAAGTATATATGTATGTTTATCCATTGTCTAGTATCCATAGTTATGTTGTTATATGATACAATTAATATCCCGCACATGCAAAAAAAACCCTTGATTGAAAGAGGTGTAAAGGTATATTTTAAAGCAAGTTTTGTACTAACTTTGTCTTACTTGGTGAAACAAACAAAAATATAAACAGGCCTTTATTCAATCTAAGTTATCACTAGAATGAATTTATAATGTAAGGACATGTAAAATATTGAAGGTAGTACGTTGTAATAATATTATAATATGTATGTATTTACAAAAAAAAAGTATATAAGTATGTTTATCCATTGTCTAGTTCTTCATTGTCTACCCATAGTACAAGCTTTAGAAGAGCTTAGTATTTTACTATTCTACAGTTTTCAAGTAGAGTAATTTACTATTCTACTAATCTGTTATAATTATGTTTGTTTTGATAGGCCATTTCGATGTCCACAATAATGTGTTAAGCGATATTTGATACAAATGTACATAGACTCATGCTTATATCCTCTGAGAGTAGCAGAAGTGTATTAAATTCACATTTTGCCTGCTATGACTAGATCCTACGCAATATGCCGTTAATGCCGTTTTGGTTCCTCCAGCAGACTCCGTGTTGCAAATGAAAATTCCTCAGCAGAAATTCCTATAACATTTTCCCAACCTAGGATATAATACCCACAGCAGAGACCTCACGCACTTGAACACACTGCGCACTAAGTCAGTTCAATAAGTTTAATACAAAATATGTACTAATATTATAAATGCTAAAGGAACTGTCTGTTAAGTTTTCACGACTCAACTGTTAAATCGATATTCGCTGTATAAAATTTGGCACAGAAACAGCTTGAAATATCGATTACTTAAATAAAAACAGCTACACAGTGTAAATATAAACGAAGAACTAGTATGATGTATAGCAACTTACAGACACCATCTTGTTGAAATGTTTTGACGTACATATAGCAGGACCATTGACCAATTGTGTGTAAATTAATACAATATTTTAGTAATTATAAATTACAAATTTTTAATTAAAATCAAACGTAGACTGAGTTTACTCATGCCTCATTTGTATTTTTATACATATGTGTAATATCAGCCGATTACATAGTTACGTGTGTATATTATACAAGCGGTTCGGCTGGTATGAAAGGGGACAATCACTATTCACTAGTTTGTGTTGCCATCTGTGAATTCCTACGTCTATTGTATTAATATAAATTTTACTCATATGTACTAGTATCAATTATTTAAAGTGTTTGTTTAATTTCTAAATCTATTGAGTCACAGCGGCATATCGGCGTCTAGACTCAATAAGTTTTTAATAATGTCTGGCATGCCAAGTCTTGCCAGGATAGTATTATAGTGCTATTCGCCACAACACGCATCATGCCATAGGTTTAATATCAGAACAATAGCGGTACCACTTTAGCTTAAATATGGGAGTAAGCGTTCAGGGTCAGTCCGCGTTCAACCTCTCAGCAGAAAACATTGCAAAACATTTTAATGGTTTTATTGCGATCATATATCCTTTCAAATTTTTACGCTAATCATCACTAGAAGCACTGCAGCTCTTAATGTCTATTTATATTCCAGTACGTACCTACGTGTTAAAATATATACGTGGTAATGAAATTCATCCACGACTACACCAAGTCGCATCAGTGCCTTCTTTGTTTTGATAGATACCATCCTTAACACATGACTCCTCTTTTCCAGATTGTATACATCAAATATAAAAACACTAAGTTAATTTGTGTGTAAGTCTCCGCTTGCCGCTTATGCATCGCCTAAAACACGTGACTTACGCTGCGGTTGACGCTGTCGTGAAACGCAAAAACCGAAACGTGGCAATTGCTTTATATGTATTGTAATAGTACGCGGCGTATTATAGCACTGATAGCCTAGTTTTCCCCGGTTTCTCTGTTGGACTGCCACGCAGAGGTCTCGAGTTCGATCTCAAGGCGCACATCACTAACTTTTCAAAGTTATGTGTGTACTAAATAGTTAATTATCGCTTGCTTTAACGGTAAAGAAAAACATCGTGAGGAAACCTACATGTCTAATAGTTCTCCATAATGTTCTCGAAGATATGTGAAGTCTGCCTACCCACACCGGATCAACGTGGTAGACTATGGCCTAACCCTTCTCACACTGAGAAGAGGCCCGTGCTCAGCAGTGGGACAGTTACATAGAGGGATGATATTATTATAGTTTGCGGCAATCATCAACATCAACGCACCAAATGATGCTTAAACGAACTGAGCGTGTGGTAATCAGAAAACTTTTTAATTATTTATCTGTATCGAGATATTCTAAAGGTTGACAAAAATAAATGATCTACAAACCGTGGAGGACAATTCCAGAGGGAAGGGTCACCCAGAACGCGTGAAGAATCCACAATGAACAAGTTCGAATATTTATCATCGGCCCAGCTATCAACGATTAGATTGGCGCGCACAAATACGTGCCTCTCTATAAATGTAAAGAGAAATTATTTGTTGGCTCTGATCATTTTACCCAAAGCAGATATTTATAATATAATATGCTCACTATAAATGCAGCTGTATCAGACAACCATACGGACACTAGAAAATCTTAAGAACCGAACCGAACTCTATTTGTATAGTAAAAATAATTTTCTTTATTGATTTTATGGAGTTAACTAGAAAAAAAAATGAATTGATCCTTAACCATAGAATTTTAAAAAGAAATGCTTTTGTATTCTAGCCATCTTTTTATTATAAACTTCTTTGTCAAGACTAAACGGAATCTGTGAAATAGATTTAACGATTTTGAAAGGTTGAAAATGAAAAGCTAAAGTTTGTCTTCATAATTTTCCAAACATACGATTGACAAAATGAAGTCTGAAACACATAATTACGCCAGTTTTTATTCGGCAATTCATTTAGTTTGCAGTAAAATAATATGAAATCATTATAATTTGTTTATTATTTTACTTTATACAATAAAACCTATTAGAATTGGTGTTTGTAGGCACTCTTGTAGTAGGTACTTTTATGTCAGCTTTTCTTATCAAATATAAATGAATTCTGCTTTTTAGAGCACAGCGTAACGTAACAACGAAGTCTTGTTATACAGTTCTCGGAAATACGTAATCGAAGCTACAAAGAGTGTTTTTATATTTTAGTGAATAATGGCTTCATACGATGTGTAAAGTGTACGTACAATAAAGTGGTAGTCGACACTTTATACGTATGAACATGTTCAAATTACCAAATCCAAAGACTTTTATCGTATCTCTATTGCGCTCACATTGATACCACAGTCTATGGGCTACGCTTTGCTTGCCGGCATCGCGCCACAGGTATTACATATTATTATTATTTTAATTTTAAATAAACAAGGTTATATTTTTGTCCTCAAAACATGCATTAACCGTTTCGTAAAAGAAAGTGCATTGGCGAAAAGCAGGTAGCTAAACATTACTTATATAGCGAAATACTGGTGGCGCTGTGTGTCATTATTATATATTACCACGCATAACTATGCACCAGTGCAACCAGGGAGGAGAATTAGCCGTGGGTTCGCAGAAGCAGAGTACTAGATAGAGACTTGCTGATATCAGCATGAACGGGACGACTTGACAAGTGACGACTTGATTTTCTACACAAAATAGTAATATACGTACTGTTGCGTTTCCCTATCTTCTCCTACTCTCGCAACCAAGTCTCCTTCACACAGTGTACGGTAACCTTCAGGCAGCATATCGTTTGCATGCTTGCGATCTATGTGGTTTACGGCAGGCAGATGCATGGTTATGTTTTCTTAAAATCGCTTTTGTGATGATAAGAAAGATAAGAAACAAAGCATGTCATAATGAGCTGTGGTACTGCTTACCATCATTTGGACCGCTGAACCATCTGTCACCAGCAGCATTAATAATGTATGCGTTTGAGGTAGTAAGTTACAATCTACTGTCTTGGTTGTGATAGGTATGTTGTGTGAGATATGCTGTCCATAGGCCAATTGAGATCGCAGGGACAGTAGGGATCAATCAATAAAAAATAACTTTATCTGCATCATTAGACATTAAAACTATATTGTTACGTTTTCGTACTAAGCACCTAAGCGACCATATGCGACTGCTTGTTACAAAAATAGCGGCAGCTAGACTTTTTCCTTTGCGGTTTCTGATATAAAAATATATTGAATTTGCTTATACTTCTATTACCAAATTCAATAGATTTTAGGAACATTACACGTTCTTTACAGTTATTAAATCAGTCATTATCGTGCGCATGCAAACTGTAACTTTAGTCATTAAAACCAATATATTATAATTCGTTTTAAATAAACATAAAAATTAAATTCAACAGTCGTAATCATTGAGAGGGATTCGGTACGACTGCCCGATCGCGTATATCGATACGCAAACTTAATTAACATGACTACCAATATGTCGATGAGTAGTTATTAAATAAAATTTCTTCGTGCCTTGGTAAGTACGGTCAAAGACAAAAGATGAGTAGCATCGTAAGGTACACATTCGCATACTGATCCGAGCGAATATCATCGTATGTGTGATGTTTTAATGCAAACAATGAAACATTATTCAATGTAATGATAGTAGGTGAAGTTCGTCATGCGCATGTGTGCAAGGCGAGACAAAAACGAGTTCTTGTATATATAACTATAATAACTACTATCCCTTATATTCAACAACAGTGTCTCTGTTAGGACCTGTGCACACCACGTTTTTTAAACGCGCCGTTGACGCGCGTTTTAGAAACGTGCGTCGACGGCGCGCTTTTATCCTACAGAGCAGTTTGTTGTCGTTTGTATCGATACACACGCGCGTTAGCATTGTTATTTCGCCGATATACTCATGTATATCGGCGAAATAACAATGCTAACGCGCGAGATCATTTTCAGCACTGTATTTTGGCGAGTTAATTCCGGTTTAAGAATCGCAAGAAGTTCTTGAAATAATAAATACTACATTCGATAATAATTTGTTAATATTTTTTCATGTCCTATTAATTTTATAAACGTTGTTGTATAATGTCCACACAACCTTCTCTCGCTCATAAATGGGTGTACCCACATACGTTGGTAATTTGACTTCTTCCTTTTATTAAAATTAATAATAAAAAAGCGCATGCAATCAATGCTGTCTCGATCGACGCCATATTGCTACTGTTGACAAGGTTTTGTTAAAAACGCAATATGCCAGCGCGTTTGTATCGATACACACGCACGTTTGCATTGCGTCTGTATCGCCACACACGCGCGTCTGTATCGATTCAAAGGGCCTGTGCACACCACGTTTTTTTTAACGCGCCGTCGACGCGCGTTTTTTGTCATACAGACGCGATACGCACGCGAATCAGACGCAGCCTGTACCTTTGCACACCTGTATAAATACAAACACGCGATTCAATGTTGCCTTATGCAGCCAAGTTCAACTAGTACAACCAAAAGATCTTCAATTACCAGTTCAAAGATACAAAAACGTAGGCTTTCGACCAGCCTATTATATATATTATAATTTCACTAAATTTTGACTACGGTCGCGTGAATCTGGGTTATGTCAACTTTCTATCCCTATGGAACCTTTTTCTGGATGAAAATGCCCTATGTCCTTTTCTGTATAGAGTTTCTGTTCCCCTGAGAACGTTAATGTGAAATTTCATGACGATCGGTCGAGTAGTTAAGGCGTGAAAGCATACCAACCAACAAACTCACATTCGCATTTATAACATTAGTTAGGATTAGCATTAGTTAGAATGTGTGGTAATTTCGATTAACTGACTGTTATAATTATTTTACAGTATGGATATGGTATATGGATCGTTCATGTGTTGTTTCGTGTACGCTGTGATGGGCACATGTCCTCAAATTAGTATTGGACCCGAGGCGTTATTGGCTCTTCTCACATTCACATATACTGCTAGAACTAATGTAGACTTCGGTATATTCCTTTGTCTTGTAACAGGCGTCGGCCAGGTAGTAGCTGGCGTAACAAAACTTGGTAAGAATGTTATTAAATTTATATGTTTTAACACTGTGTAATATGCTATTAAAGTGGCATGTAGTTTTCGGCACATAGACAGTGGAGGCGAAGCGTTATAAACACGATCCGGAGTGATTGTGTGTGTAATGTTTATACTCATTCCTACAATATTAACTGCACGGATGGCGTAGTGGCTTAAGTGGTCGCCTTGCCGAGTGTTGTGGGTTCGAATTCTACATAGGACAAAAATTGGTGTAATCCACAAATGGTTGTTCCGAGTCTGGATGTTCTTTGTGTACGTTGTTTGAATGTTTGTATAGTCCCCCGCGATACAGGAATTATTCCTTGTTTGGGAGATGTCTTTTTAAAACAGAAAACGTATATAAAATTCCGCCACCGGTGCCGCTCCGCTTTCGCTCTCTGTGTGTGTCGGGCTCAATACATAGTTTATCTTATTTTTAAAGTTAATCAACCTAAATATTTTTTTATTGTATAAATTACATATTAAGTTAACATTTATTTTGACAAATAAAATTTCAATCATAATTAGAATATCTATAATCATTAGTTTAATTTTGAAGTGCAATATTACGGCGGAACTGTTAATGATTGCAAGTATTTCTTGAACAGTGCAGCTGTAGTTATTTTATCTAAATAAACAACTTATAAAACATATTTTATTTCGAAGGTTTTTTGGTGGAATTTGTATCAAAACCAGTGGTTTCATATCTACCGCATTGTTCACGATCGCATCATCACAGATCAAAGGATTACTTGGCTTGAAGTTCACAGCTAATACATTTATCAGCACATGACAATGTATTATCTAACACATAGGAGAAATTTCGTGGACTAATACAACGTTGAGCGTGGTCTGCTCTCACGTTGTACGGAATGCGGGTAACTGTTATTGTTTGTATTTCTGGTAGACGCATTTAATGGCAGTACACCGAAATATTAGTTGTTCTGGTTTGAAAGTATGCTAGTTTTAGGATTAATTAGTAGTAGCTTTTGTATGCTAATTCCTAGATTATAAAGTCGAGAGAAAACTAAACCTAGAAAGTTGTGAGAATATATCGTCAGAAAATATTTTAATAATAGAACACATTCATAAACTTATCACGGTACATCCCTGAAATGGTAGGTGGGTTTAGAGCCCTTGTAATAGCCGTCCGTAATTGTAGCTATCCTGTTGTGGAGGAACGATGATGAATCACACAGGTATTATAAAACGATTTTGATTTGGGCTATTATCCTAGTGTACCTACAGTAAGGTTAACGGTTTAACCAATATAAAGTAAATACTAGGTTTAGTATTAACTTCATATTGGATAAACCGTTAACCTCACCTCAACACTTGAGTGACTCATTCATTTAATCAAAGGTGATTTTGATAACGCTATTCATCATGGAATATTTTTTATACAGCTAAGCCGATAAATGTACATAGTAGTTAAACTATGTAAGCAATAGAATTATAATATTAATCTTAGGTTGCTTTAATATCTTCTAACTAAATATTCGTTTATTTATGTAAGTCTTGAACTTTAACAAGGCAAATTCTCTTACAATAATATATAAGGATAATATGTACGACTATAAGTTAAGTTTCATCATAATTCACTACTTAAATTATTTCGAAAGCAAAAATCTATTAATCTTACCAATTCAAATCGAAGTTAAATCCGTACATACAAATTAGGTCATTATTGATAAAACTTGCGTACCTAAAGAAAAACTTCTACTAGCCTAGAATAATACATAATTTATTTTAGTGATTTTCTTAAATCAGGTTCTGAAGTTTACTTTGGAACAGATTTTTGTTACCAGTGATATTACTTATAGAGTAATTTCATATTACAATTGGTGTGGGGTACCTTTTGGGATAATATTATTTAGTCAACTGTTGTGATGATATCTACCTTTAATTTTTTATCTACAACGTGGCGCAAAAGTAATGTCATAATGTGAATGTGCCTTAATTTTTGTTGTATGTTGTAGACGGATAAATAATTAGTTGACAACAAGTCATGGAGCGATACACACCTAAAGAACGTGAAATTATTGTTGCTGCTTATTTGACCAATTTTCGGTCTGTTGCAGCGTGAATGTCATCGTAGTTTTTCTCATCGTCTTGTTCCGTGTGCGCGAACAATTGATGCACAGAAAATCCACATGAAATGCATCAAGAGCCATTGCTTCCCCTCAAAGTGACTGTTTGGTGTGGCATTTGCAGTGAAATGGTAATTGGTCGTTATTTTTTGAGGACGCCGATGAAACCCGTAACCGTAACTGGTGAGCGTTACAGGCAGATTTCAGACGAGTTTTTTTGCACCAAGTAGCTGAATTGGGTCTTAAGCATTGTTGGTTCCAGCAGGACGGAGCTACCGCTCACACAGCTTGGGCAACGACGGCAATTTTGAGACACCAATTTCCGAGCCGAGTGATCTCCCGTTTTAGAGAGTTGAACTGGCTGTCTAGATCACTGGATCTAACGGTATCAGGCTTCTTCGATTGGGGTACTTTGACATCTCGCGTTTACCATAAGAAACTCCAAATCTTACAAGTCTGGAAAGCTAACATTGAAGGAAAATTGCCAATTTGGAGCCACTTGTTTTGCGAGAAACCATTCAAAATGCCGTAAAACGAGCACAATTGTTCATCACCTCGAATTTAAGCGATATCATGTTTCATCGATGACGTAATGTCGTCAATTTTACATCTTCAAATAAACTTTTCATAAGAACAGAGCTAATTTTTTTATTTCTTACAAATTGGTAGACAATTCACACTATGACATTACTTTTGCGCCACCCTGTATATCTTGTAATCAGCTTCTTAACAAATAGTTGTCATCAAGAAATAGTAGTAGTCTTCTAAAACTAACAATGAGAATACAACGACGTATTTATAACGACGTAATTCACACACTTTCTGGCTGTAATTAATTAAATGTATGCAATTTAGTTATAATATGTATATCCTAGTGTAATAAAGCATAAAGCAGTGATATCCTAGTGGGAGACCGTTGGACTGCCATGCCATATGTGTGCCATGCTGAGGCCTCGAGTTCGAACGCAAGGCATCTATAACATTTTGAAGTTATGTGCGTATTGAATAGTTAATTGTTGCTCGTTTTAACGGTGAAGGAAAACATCGTGAGGAAACCTGCATGTATGAAAGTTCTCCATAATGTTCTCGAAGATGACGTCTGCTCTCTGGGCTGGGGTGTAGACTATGGCCTATCCATTCTCAAATTGATAGGGGGCCGTGCCCAGCAGTGGGACAGTGTAATACAGGGCTGATATAATTATTATAATAATATAATACCAGGGAACGGTTACATTTAATTGAATTATCGTTCACTTTACTATGACGACTTTCTGTATATGTACTTAACTTTCTGGCCTTGAACAGTTTTCCTGTAAATAAAACAGTTGGTAAAGAAGGCCAGCTTAAGATTAAGACTAAAGAAAAGATGTTGTGGTTCCTTAGTGTTTCTAGGAATACAGTGGTTGTAGTACTTGCTTCGTTAGCTGGGTTTTTCTTGGAGGCTGGAGAGAATGATCCTTTTTACGTCACTGGTTAGTATTCGGAAAGCACGTCATTGGGTAGTTAGACCGGAGAGAGATCAGGTGCAGGACCAACGGCTTTACGTACTTTCCGAGGCACGGGGGTCTAACACCGCCAACTTCTTAACTCCGGGTTCGTATTGAGATTTCTTAACAGAAAAATCCAATTCGTTTTTGTTGGCCCGACCCGGGATTCGAACCCGAGACCTCATGCACAGCAGTCGCATTTACTACCGCTGCGCCACAGAGGCTAGGATAGCTAATAATACATTTACCAAACATTTTTTTCAAATAATATTGGAATAATGTGTTAAATGTAGTAGTGAAGAATTTTTGACGTAACCTTGTCGTTTATTGTGACGTCGGTATATTTTGAATAAAACCTAAATCAATAACGATAATAAAAATATGGGTTGTAGTTTTGCTCTCTTTAACGTAAGACAAACTCGCACTCGGCACTCTGATCTCGCGAAAAATACAATGCTACCATCTTGATATTTTAAGTCTTTAACATTGCTGCAAGACATTACTCTCATAACAACTTTCGTAAACAACGCACAACATAGGCTCTTCTTTAATTCTTTATTTGAATATGATCTTTTTTTATATTAATACTGGCCCCGTCTTGGCACGAGCAGTACAAAACCTTTACAAATATACTAAACCTTCCTCATGAACCACTCTATCTGCGAAAACCCCATGAAAATCGATAAAGGAGATTTTATGTTTATTGCGAACAGACGAACAGACGTGGTCGGGGGACTTTGTTTTATAATATGTAGTGAAAGTGATAATTTTTGAAAAAGGTTGGTATATTACCTACCTTAAAAATATTTTGTCCATACCTATCATATATCTATACCTTACCTATATTTAACATATTATGTTAACGTCTAAATAACGTTAACATATCAGTATTATTTTTATGATTTGGTTAGGAATAAATTATGCAGTTCGCAACAGTAGCCACTGTGTTGTTTGTGTAATAATTTTGCATGGTCAATTTGTCAGTTTGTGATGCGTTGTAGCCAGTTGTCTGTGCTTTGGGTAACAGAGTTTAACTTGTACATTAGATTATAACTTTCAAACAAGTTATCCCCAACATTGCGGTGCATATATTGTAAGTAAAGTTACAATACCTCAAAGGTATTGTATATCTAACGGGAGGCATTGATACAATTTGATTAATAGGCTTCATAAAAATAAATTGTCTGCCAAGCACGGTAGATATAATAATTAAACAAGCGATCTACAATAGAAATAGATTTAATTTTGTTTTTTATCAAGAAGATCAACATCTAAATTATTATTATTGATTCTCTCAACAATAAACAACATAAAAGCTTATAAAGTCATACAGATTAGGAGTCATTGTCAAAGGATATACGACAAAAACTGTGACGATAATGTATACGTCATAATTTTAGAGAAGCTTAGATAATAAGTAAATTTGTGAACTCGTATACGAATATAACCAACTAAATAAAACTCACGCACTAACTTAAAAATTACGAACACAGTCTTGTGTTAATGTTTTACTCTTCTATGTATGTATGCTTGAATCCTAACAAGGGACGTTAAAAAGGACTTACCTGATTTTTATAAAATTACTATTCATAGTTTCATTCGCAGCTAAAACACTAGTATTATTTACACTGTCACGATTTGAACTAGTACTATGTAAAGGGTGTCCAGCGGGAATTTTTCAACTTTAAATTGCTATTATCGAAATACTAGCGAGGCGAGGTAAGCGGGAGGGGTACCATTCAAAGCGCGGGATTTGCGGATTTATTATTCGCCATGAGTCACTGGTCGGGAGCGCACCGCACGTTCGCGGTTATGCAATACCGCGGCGTCCACAGGAATGAAAAAATCACCAATGCATGTTATTTTGAAAAAAAGATTAAGTCTCCGTCCATACAAAATGCAAATTGTTCAGGGCCTCAACGAAAGTGATTATCCTTTGCGAGAAACCTTCGCAAGAACAATGCTGGAACGCTTTCGGACACCCACCACTCTAGGAAACATTTTGTTTAGTGACGAAGCACATTTTCATATCGAGGGATACGTTATAAACAGAATATGAGATACTGGTGCCCGAATAACCCTAGAGAACGCCATCAAAAACGTTTACATTGTTTAAAAACAACAGTTTAGTGTGCTCTTTCAGCCAGCGGGGTAATTGGACCTTATTTTTTCAACCAAGGAGAGACAGTCACTGCTCCGGTGTATTGTCATATGATAGACGAGTTTCTGTTACCGCAATTGCAGCTGTATTCAGGTTACAACAACAGAACACGATTTCAGCAAGACGGTGCCACTCCGCATACTGCTAGGGTGTCGATAGAAAAGTTAAGGACAAATTTTCCGAATAAACTGATCAGCAAGAACGGAGACATCCCGTGGCCGCCTCGGTCGCCCTACCTCAAGCCTTGTGATTTTTTTTATGGGGATACCTCAAGTCAAAAGTTTACAATAACAATCCCCAGACAATTGACGCCCTGCAAGATGATATTCGCCGTGTAGTGCGAAGCATTACTCCAAAGCTTTGCCGTCGCGTAATTGTAAATGTAAGGGTCCGACTGCAAGAGTGTTTAGAGAAAAATGGCCATCATTTAAACGATATAGTGTTTAAAAAATAAAATACGCATTATTGTTATCCATTTTATTAAAATAAAAATGAAGATAAACGATGTAGTTTTTTTTACATTAAATTTTGAAGTTGAAAATTTTCCGCTGGACACCCTTTACTTATGTATATGTATGTAGTGAAACAATAATCACATCATGTTTGAATAATATTTCAGCTAAAGAAAAACCTTTGGCCGCCACTCAAGAAATAGTTGTCCTTGGGGTTTGCAACATAGTCAGCTCTTTCTTTATCGATTCCTGTAAACGGATCCTTAAGCCGCAGTGCGGTAAGCAACGCCTCTAGAGTGAAGACCCCAGGCGCTGGCATTTACACAGCGATTTGTGTGATGATTTATGCCTATACTTACCACCTTGAATCTATACTTAATTTTATCGTAAAAATTGTATGTGGTATTTCTAATCCCAGCATATTACTGTAAAATATTTTGTGAGGGATAAACTAAGTGAAAATGTATAGTACGTGTCCAATGTTACAATATTTATTACTCACCCGCTGGGATTATTGGATGTTCGTGTAATATTAAGCCGGTTTAAGTTCTTAATTTATTGGATCCTAGGTTGATATATTTTTATTAAAAAATTGATTTTATTAATAAAGATTTTGATTACTAAAATATTCCCTATTTTTAAACAGATCGAAATGTATAGTAGCTTTACTAATTTACAAATAAGGTATTTTTCCTAATCTTACCTAATACAATAAAAGCGAATGTGAGTTTGTTTGTTCGATTGTTACGCTTTCATGCATTAACTACTCGATCGATCACGATGAAATTTGGCATACAAATTGTCAGGAGTACAGAAAAAGGACATAGGAAGACTTTCATCCAGAAAAAGTGCTGTTCCCTAGCGGAGCCGTCCGCAAAAGCTAGTATTAAAATCAAAAGAATAACTGCCTCAGTAACAAAGTGGTCTTGGGTTCAATTCGTGGGTCTGATAAAGACCTATTAGGGTTTCTGCCAAAAATTCTGAGTAATACGGAGTTATGAATTGTAATTTAGACGGCAATAGTTTCCTCCCTAGTATGTGGGACTAAACCGTAGCCTTTCAGTGATAGGCGTGAGATGATGCGAATAAAATTAATATACATATTTGGTGATGATACAACACAGTCATAAATGTCATAATACATGCAACATTGCATTGGAAGCATTTGTTTTTAAAGTGAAGTTGCAGTAACAAAGTCAAAACATTTGCTTTAAATTAAAAAAAACATCAATCCCTTTTGTTATTAAGGTCGAAAACCGAATATAAATATACATATATCATATTAAGAGTCAGGCTATAACTCGGTCCACCGAGGTCAAAGATCGTGTGTCGCATTACGTCAACCGCGGAACTTGGTCGGTTTCGAGTTTACATTATTCAGGGTCTACCCAATGAATATTTACTCGCCCCAATTGAATCTCAATAGAGTTTTGTTAGTCCGACATTAACATTGTGGCTTGGATTATTTGGAAAATTACGAGTAATCCCCGACTTGGGCAAACAACCTTTTTACTGGTAACTTGATAAAAAAGTACGGGTTTTAAAATTTTAGGTAGTCTAATTTACTTATATACATGGTACTTCGGCCAAGGAAAATGTATAGAATTAAATTAAAAATATTGGTAAATAAATAATCCTATAGGCCGAAGGTAATAAACAAACCGTTTACATTATGACGTCAATAATTACATACCTTTAAGTTTTATTTTTTTATTTGTTGTTTTCGCCTTTGAGCTTGTCTATTCCATACTTCTTTCTCTTTTATCTTCTATAATCTATCTTCTTTAATCTCAAAGGGTCAATTTTCACGTTTTCTAGTAAAATTGAATTCTATCTTTGAATTATTAAAGCTCTTAGTACATACGATATATTATATGTATATGTATATGTCATGCATTGTTTACGTTTTTAATAGTATCTTACATTATTTATCCCAAATTTTATTTTTACGAAACGAGCACAAAACCGTTGTCCTCATGATGTGACTTATATTATGTTATTCAAACATAACTGTTACTTACGATTTTGGGTATATACTAGCTGTTACCCGCGACTTCGTCCGCGTGTTTTTAACTAAAAAGTTACCTTTTTCAGTTCAGTTCGCAAAGTTTACAAAAACTTAATATTTCTGTATTCCTCGTATAGAAATACCTATGCTAAAATTGATGTTATTCTTCTGCTTTGTAGGTTGATTTTAATTTATTATATTATTATATAAGGATTTATATTGGATGTATATATATTAAAATAAATAATATTTTATATACATTTCCCTATATGAATTGGAAATTGTTAACTATTTCATAGGCTTTAATTTTTTTTCCGCGGTCTCCTTATTTTTTTAAAATAGATATACCTTATTCTATTAATAAATATTGAATATCGCCAACACTAAATTCTATATCATATATAGACTAATTGCATACCTACAAAAATCGCATCGTTCGTAACTTTAACGTAGCCAGAATAGTCGATAGCTGAGCTTATCATGTTCGAGACGTGCGAAGTCTCCAGCTTTTACCCTAAGGATTATCTTAAACACAAACGGACAACACTTTTCTGTTAAAACTAATCCTTAGGTTGAAGTGAGACAAATATAAATCTAACGACATAAGTCATTTTCACCACGTGTGACTACAGGACCGTAGTGTTAATAATATATAGTGGGTACTAAATCTAAAAGTTTGCATCGTGGTTTATGCTGCCGTCATAAGGGAAAAAGACGTATCTGCAAAAATAAAAATAAATTAAAAAAATAGTAAAGTTTAATAGTATCTAGTAATAGTGTAACAGTTTCAAAATTTTCTAATAAGGTGTAAAAAAAAAATAACGCGATATAATCCGTATATAGTAGTTTAATTTCAATGTAAAATAAAATTTATAAATATACTGGTAGATATCTCTTTTTTACTGATTTCATATATCTAGGTAAAAATCATAATTACGAAAATAAATTTTTGATACAGCTTTTTAGAGTTCGAAAAAACTCTTATACAAGAGCTTTGTCCGTCCGTCCGTCCGTCTGTCTGTTATACAACTTTCAACTCAAGAACCGTAAGAGCTAGAGACTTGCGGTCAACGCCATTCGACTCAGTATAGTCGATATACCCCCGAAATTACTATGACCTCTAACCTCAAGGTCTCGTGATACCATTTTTTCAAACTCTAAGATTTACGGCAATTCTTGGCTGTTTCTCACTTGTTTCCTTATGAAGGCAGTATTGTCACTGCCACTGTTATTGGCTGCGCGGATAGCGTAGATGTTTAATTTTTCACTTCAGCACTACCACAACAAAAAATTCTGTGAGCCATAAGGTTGTTCCAAGTCTTGGTGTTCTTTGTGTCTGACGTTTGAATGTTTGTAAAGTCCCACGCGGTATAGGATGTATTCCTAATGCGAGTGTTGGCTTCTAAGGAAGGAAACCTTATATAAGATTTTTCGTTGTAACGTTTTTTATATAAAGTTGCACTCGTTATTAATATTAAGTAAAATAATCGAAAGCGATTGATAGAATGTATATGCATGAAACTTAAAATCACACTCGTACCGATATTATAAACGCTTTACCCTATAAACGATTTTAATTACTTTGCCAGCGAAATAGCCTGAACTTAAAATAGCTGATATAATTTATATGAAAATTAAGCTTCTGTATGTGTGTGTAGCCACAAATGTCAAAAAGTAGGCGATACAATGATCAGAAATTTTGACACAACGTTGCCTTCCTATGTTATAGTGTTTTCAAATAGATACTTTTTATATCGAAGTTCCCACGGAAACGAGCAATTAAAAAACCAAACTGGCATACTGGACACAACGAGCCGTAGCGGGGTAATCTAGTTATATTTACATTCATAGTGTACTTAGTATAAAAGAGTGGTCTTCAAGAAGATCAAATACGTTGTAGCAATGCACGTTTCAATGTGCTCATGTTTCAAGCATTCATGCGGCGTACCCCATAAGTAAGCAGTCTTGGTAACATACAGTAGTCTGTTGCTACTAGACTGTCTGCTCGTAATTCTTCTACAGTGAACCCATGGTTAACAGCTATATAGTAGTTGTATGTATGCATTTTTTAAGTATGAAAAGCAGCGATAGCCAGTTTGACTACAACACAGAGGTCTCGAGTTCGATCCCAAGGCACGCATCGCTGACTTTTCGAAGTTATACTCTTATTAAATAGTTAATTATTATTAGATTTAACGATGAATGAAAACATCGTAAGGAAACCTACATATCTGATAGTTCTACATAACGTTCTCCAAGATGTGTGAAGTCTGCCAACCCGCTTGGTCAGTATGGTGGACTATGCCATAGCCCTTCCTCATACTAAGAGGCCCAAGCCCAGTTGGACAGCTTATAAACAGGTCTGATATTATTATATAAGTATTTTATCTAAGCGGCGTTATTATTATTTCTAGGGATATTAGTGACCCTGACATTGTTACTGCTGACTCCATATTTCTATTACATCCCACGTACCGCTCTATCCTCAGTCATCATCTGCGCTGTCTTGGACACAATAACTTGCAGGAAAATTTGGAAATCCAGCAGTGAGTGAAAGAAACCACAACTATTTCTTTATATAAAACGGCAAGTTCATATTTAAACACCTATTATGTATTAACGATGCGTGCGATGCGTGTTGAATAATATACGAATGCAATTGTGCTCAACACGATAACTGATTGGTAAGTTTAAAAGTAAACGGGCAGAGCGTACATACCTATATGTACATATATTCTGTTATGTTTACCTCGTTCATATAATTATACTATAGTCCGTTTCAAACACGAAGTCCCATTTGACAGATGATCATTAAACAGCAATAGTGAAGAGACCGTTTTAATCGTCACATCATGAAATCGATTACAGATTAACTTTACAAACAAACTGTAATCGTGGGCTTAGAAACGAAACAGAAATGAAGTCAAACCAAGTTTGACATATCTAAAGAATAGTTACATCAAAGTTACATATAACGTGTTTAAAAATCTGGCCTTATCCTTGATTAATTCCTAGTATGCTATACTTACTGCACACTTAGTATAATAGTGAAATAAATGTGGTATATCAGACTTTGATTGGCAAGACGGCTACTCTTTAAAAACTATGAGATATTTAAACCATACGTCCAATATCTCATCTTCAAATCCATTTTCTTATAAAGGAAATATATTAAGGGTTTGCAGAATGGGGTTTAAGGTACGTTGCAACATAATAATAATTAATACCGAATACAAACTTACCAAAGAATTTATCGGACAATTATTTTTACCTCGAATTAGTTCGATTTTATCCGATTCATACTTACGCGTCACTATGACTGAAAATAAAAATATTACCCTAATGCGTAACCATGGCATTGTAGTAAAATGTTATTATATTGTGATGTTTAAATTATTTAAGACTAATGTCAATATAAATTGTTACTTGATTATGTTTGTGAAATAAATGTATCAGGTTTTGTGTAGATTCTAATTATTTTGAAATAGTCTTTAGTGCCATAGGTAATCATTGTTTATTTTAGCAATTTATACGAAATGTGCAGACTTACGTGCTATAAAGTGTCAAAAGGGACTTCGTATTTGAAACAGACTATAAGGGTCTTCCCCTTAGCACTGCTACTATCCCTAGGCTACGGTAGTTGTAAGAAATCATTAAACAGTGTGTCCCTGGATAAAGTGCAATCCCGAAAGGGGATGAAACTAGACCGTGAAAAAACTTATTTTTAGTCATGGTAGCTACTTTTTGTTATTTCATAGTATTTGCCAGGTACTAGTCATAATAATTTTTTTATTTCAAGTAAATAGACCTTCGAAAGAAATCGATATTTTTGTACATAGGGTACTTAATAAAAAATTAAAATCTTAAAACACGTAAAAACCCTACAATATATTTTTTTATTTTTTTGTCAATGATTCATGGTCTAGTTTCATTCCCTTTCGTGATTGCATTTTATCCAGGGACACATTGTATATTACCACTAACCTCTCAACCAACGCTAGGACGCCGGCATCCGAGCTTAACCAGACTATTTAAAACGTTAAATTTGTTATAGATAGTCTTCTTTTGTTTGAATAGCGTTTTTGTATTTTTGTTTTTATTGATAACTGGATGGTTCGAAAGACTAGTCGAGACAGAATCAATATCGTTGTCTTTCAAATGATGTAATAAAGATAGGTTTTCAATTGCTAATGGGTTTTAGTTATGATACTTTTTATATATAATGACAAATAACAGATGATAATTATATTTATAGTTAGAAACCCACATTCATAGAGAAAATGCACATAATTATAGATATAGAATTAGTATATAATTATAGATAGTAATAATAAATTAATGTTTATATTTTACAGGAATAGATTTATTATCACTTATAGGATGTTTCTTTTGTTGCCTTGGTGTGGTTATTGAGGTGGGTCTGATCTTCAGCGTGGTAATCGATGTGCTACTACTTCTCTTTTACAATTCACGGCCACCCTTAGATCTTCAGTATTTGGACGTAAGTGCGTGTCAATTGAATGTTTTCATGATAATAATGGAGCGGTCTTTTTATTGATAAACCAGCTAACACGCTTGCTTTTATTGAGTGATACTGCTAATAACTTGTGTTGTATCGTTATCTGAATGTTTGTAAAGTAGCCCACGACAAAATAATTATTACTAGTACGGAAATGTTTCTAAATAAATGAAAAATGAACATGAACATCAATCCAAAGGCATAACTTTGTGCGTTCCACTGTGAGAGCGTGTAAGACTATGTATGTATGTATGTTGAATCTTTGGATTCTGTAACTATTTTTAGATATAGGTAACTTTAAAATATTTCTTGTTTTTGTTAGGATAGTCGTTTGTATTAGTAATCTGAAACTAATATTATATCCTCTTTAGATAATCAGATTTATGACATACAAACTAAACAATCTCATTCAATTTCACCAATGGCTTTTATTTTTTTACTTGTTCTGCGACAGTGTACAAAGTTATGTTTTGACGATGTCAGCGCTGTCACAGATAATAATAATATAATACTAATCGCTGTCGAGCCTTAACGTTTATTGTGTTCGCTTCAGGACGGTACTATTCCACCTCACTATGCGATCTGTCCAGTCGGCAACCTGCACTTCGCGGGTGCAGAAAGAGTCCGTAATAAATTTTTTACATTAAAACAGCCTAAGACCGATGTTGACGTTATAGGGAGTATGAATGTACCTCCACCACTCGTTATATACTGCGATGCTTTGCACAGAGTGGATTATACTTTTATGCAGGTATTTTTTCATACGTATTATCGATTTTGTTTTAATAGTCACTTAACATTGACTGCATGGATGGCGTAGTGGTATAAGTGGTCGCCTCGCCAATGTCGCCGCGCTAAGTGTTGTGGGTTCGATACCCACACGGAACAAAAAATTGTGTGATCCACAAATAACTGTTACGAGTCTAGGTGTTCTTTGTGTTCATTGTTTGAATGTTTGTAATGTCCCCCGCGACACAGGAACCATACCTTGTGCGGGAGTTGTATGATTTGAAAAAATATAACATTTAACATTTTCATAAAGACCACCGATTGCTAACTAATCGTCAAATTGTGTTTAATAGGATACTTAAACTGGGTTTCAATATATAAAAACAAGTTGTTTTAACTACGTACTGGTAAATTTTGACACACTTTTCATAGAATATGTGCCGTAAATTAACTGTGCAGAGGTATAACGATTCGTTTTTTTTGATTTTCGAACTAGCCATTAAAGGATTCTTACACAACATAGTCTATAGTTATGTCTTAACATAACTTAACAGATAACAAGCGTTTTTTTAAATATGTGCCATTTACGATTATCATATTCCATGAAATATTGGATGGGTCCTGTGAAAGATGTCATCCGTATCATGCCTATAATTTACGGAGTATAGAATATACTATTATTTATAGGCTTTTGTGACACCAATGGAACTTACCGGAGACAACTAAGTATCATAATTTTTTAAATATACGATCTGGTCAAATGCTCTAGGAGCCATTGCAGGCCGATGTAAGTACATCGATCGATGTGGAAATCTATCGAGGTGGCTAACTTTTACGATGTAGTTAATAGAATTTCTGGATAAGAAAATGTAATGGCTTTGAACCAATAATTAAACATTTTGCACGCAAAACATGTTTGTACTATATATATACAAACGGCTTATTCCCGCCCGCTCCGCCATTTTGCTCCCAAGCGCTCCAAGATTAAAATAAAATATTATTATTATTTTGTAAAATCGTTCCCAAGGGCTCCAAAAGCTTATGCAAATTTATTTCTTTAAAACCTCTGGTCTCCATATATTTATTCCTAGGAGCTCCAAATTAAATTACAAATAATTAAATAAAGACCAACTTATGAGTGTGTTCTCGACAGCTCCAAAACAAATTGTATGGTTAGCAGAATTAAAACATGTAATAATATAATATTAGTTTTTATTAGAAATAAAATCTCAAAGTACCTAGAGAATGTTTTGGAGCTGTAGGGAATGACATTGTTAAATATGGCTTTGTTTATTATTTTCATATAAAAATCTTTGGAGCTCCTGGTAATTAATGTATGGAAAAATTTATTTTAGACAACAATAGATTTGAAGCGCACGGGAATAAGCCCTATATATGCTATTGAAAGACTACCAAATACCTACAATGTTTTATGCAATAAATTAATATTATATTATGTTCAGTTGTGAACGTTGTATTGATTTAATGTGAAATTTATGATGATACGTGGCGTAACATTATTCAAATTTTAATTAAGTATAAGTTGAAGGCGAAATTTTGTGAGAACGGTTTTACAGCTTATCTAAATGTTATGTCCATAAAAGGGTAAAAGCATTGAATATTCAATATAATAAGCGCGCTCTGGGGCAAACTCATTATTGCATTTTGTATGTTAATATTTTCTCAACGTTTCACTCCATAGGGATTTTATTCAGAAAGCCATTAACTTGGCGTATTATGAGCTAGCTCGTGCCTATTAAAATATTAAATAATGTAATAAAGCTGTATTAGTTCATACTAATACAATTTTTATATATTTAATCACAGGTAAGTGTACATTAAGGTAAAAAAAACCAAAAGGATAAAAAAATCGATATCGTCGTGACAAATTGATAGCCATTAAGTATCAATCGTAGTATCAATTAATACTGGTGAAACATTCAGTAATAAAATGTTGAATATAACGTTATAATTTGGCGATTACTTTTTATACCGTTCTAAATTAGCTTATAAAAATAAAAATAAATCTTTGTAACGCTCTTATTTTAAAACTGACGATTGCCAATGGGTAAGGTATTGGACTTGCGATCGAAAGGTCGCGGGTTCGAATTCAACCCATTGTACTACTGACGTAAACCCATTCCTAATACAAGCATTTTAGCTTAGCTGACAACAAGAATACTAGCAATTTGGATTACAAATCATTAAAAAACATAAAAAATAATGTAATGATGTTTTGCCTGTCTGGGACTCGCTGTTATTCTAAACCATTTGTTATTATTGTAGACGATTAAACTACTAGTAGAGAATTGGTCCCGTACAAGTAAAGTGATATGGCGCAATGCTAGGCCAACAGCCAGAACACAACTGAACAATACAATGCCAAACCTTATTTACTGTCAGCCAGATGAACTAGCAACCTTACTCTCAAGTAGGTAAGTGTCTTTCTTGTAACAATCATTTTTTATAATTTAATTTCAGACAGTGGGTCCCTTCTTTTTACTTTACGCTTATAGTATTGGGCAAAGTGACGATGACGAAGATAACTTCATAATCGTCACTTTGCCCAATATTATAAGCTGTACCCTTTTATTAACTAAACTTATTTATATAATTTTGCCCGCGGCTTCACTCGCGTTACTTTAGTTTAGGTTAGTACCAGTACTTTTTTCTAGATAAAAGGTACCCTATGTTCTTTTTTGTTTCCATAACAACGTGTATGCGAAATTTCGTGATGATCGGTCAATTAGTTAAGGCGTGAAAGCGTAACCAACAAACAGACTCACTTTCATCAAAATCTAGTATTTCATAAACATAAAAATAAATTGACGACGAATAAATTACTTAATTTTGTCTTTTGTAAGGATATTAAACACAAAATGTTCCAACATTTATTGCTCTTTTTAAGTTAAGTAGTGCTTTCTTACGTACGTTTTAGGTACTGATGAACCTGCAGATAGTCCCACACCTTCTGATCCTGGTCCTAGTGGTCACGAATAAAAAGTGGCAACAGTAACTGAGAAGAGGCTAAAATGCTTTGTATCTTTCATGGAAGAACATGCTACTGGTGTGAGTATATAAATTCACAACTATGCAACACAACTTTCTTTTTATTGAATCGCAGTGGCACACCGGCATCCAGACACAATAGGTTTTTAATTATGTCTGGCATTCCAATAATTGACAGGATTAAAATGTTTACTATCTTCTAGTAATAATTCCTGTACCGTACTTTACACCTACACTTATGCATGGAAGTGAAAGTTGGGTATGGCAAAAAAAGCATGAGAGCAGAATAAATGCTGTAGAACTGAGAGCGCTGAGAGACATGATGTGGTGTGACGCTGAAAGATAGAGTAAGGAAAAGTGTGATTAGTCATAGATGCGGCATGAAAGTGGATATAGTGACAAGAATAGAAAAGAGTATGTTAAGCTGGTTTAAGCATGTAGAAAGAATGGACGATAAAATACTGATTAAGAAAGTTTATGTCGGACTCGCCAGGTCAAAGAAAGATGGTGACTAGAGACATTCCGGTAATACCAACTTAACCTACTACGGTGTTCCTCGACAAAACCGTATATCTAAAGCCTTACCTTTTCTTTACTGGCAAGGCTTTAGATTTGATTAGATTATAAAGTAAATTGCTCCACAAACTTCTCATTCTTTACATTTATTAGTCATTTAAGGTATACTTACCAGAGGTATTTTCCAATAGTTTATAACTTTAATTATTTAGTTATATACTTAATTTGAATTTAGCTTACAATCGGATTCTGCAATATCCTTATTATAATATTTTTAATTAAGTCATTCAGAGTTATTGTTAAATAATCCAACAATAAATAAATTTAAGGCGAGGTATAAACACCCAAAAATAAATTCTTTTATTTTATAAGGCACATGTGTTTTATGCTTAGATTTATACAAATACATAATATGAAGTTTAGTAACTTAGGACAGAAAAAGGTTGCTTTTCAATTCAATCCCAAACTTGCCATTTGGTAATCCAATGCGGCTTAGTAATGCCGCAGCAAAATTATTATTTCCACTGCAAACAATAATACAAGATATTAACTAAATAAATTCATAATATATTAATTTTTTTTGGTTTTGTTTTGTGATAGTTTTTGACCCTTTTGAGAACGAATTACAATAAGAAAGATATAAGTCTGAAATCATTAGTAATAATATACCATTTATTATAAAGGTTTGTGTGGCAGAAATGAAAATACCAAACGTACTCAACGTAATGCACCACCGACCAGAATGGCAGACGCCTCTTTTATATCCATAACTGCGTGATCAATATAACAACATATAACAATACATCATTAGCATTCACACATAAAAATAATCTAAACACGCCTATATTCTTAACAATAATCTAGTATGAATTATAAGTACGTAAAATAATTAATTAATCTAACATTAGTAATAAAATAATAATCAGTGCGATGACGCAGCGGAAGTTTAGGTGGTAGTTCTAGTACTAAGGAGGCGGTAACACATTTGAAAATCGAAGATATTAAATAATTTGCTGATTAAAATATAATAACTCAATCTGTCTTACCTGTACGGCTGGTAATTTTTTTCTGGCACGTTACTTTTTCTGAACGTTGGTACGGTTGAATCATAATGATTATCATTATTTTCATGTTTACTGTTTACGAAATGTTTAAATGCTTCGTAGCTGGTAAGAAGATCAAAGGTATCTGTATATGAATTTTTGTAATTTTGCATAAACTTGATAAACAATTCTGGAGCACGGTTCAAATCATATATCGGTTTTTTAGAAGTTGCCATGTCGGCACTTGCGTGCTGGTAATGTACAACCAAACATAATAAAGCGCAGAATATTTTCTTCATGTTCGTTAAATTGCTTACACGAATATCTAGGTAGTAAAAGTTACTTATATGTTCAATAATTAGGCGATGAATTTACTTCGGTAATTTACTGTGTTTGATAATTTTTCTACGGTTAATAGGGAGGTATAGCTAATGTTGTTGCTTCACTAAAATTGGATAATTAAAATTCAAGTTGATATAGTTTGTATAGTATAGTAACGTTAGCCGAGTTTTATCTTTCCTTTAGGTATTTAATTTCTTTATCATAATTTTCTGGCATTTCAACATTATGACATTGACTAAGGTAAGTAATAGCATGATTTTAAAACTTCAACAGAAGTCCTAAAGATTGGTACGAAAATGTATATCATTAAATATTTCTTAATACAAATAAAAATTTAAATGATCATCAAATTTCTTTGAGAGTATACGAACATTATTGACGTAAATTGGGAGATTTTAACACAGGAAGGTAAACAGTGAAAAGTAAAGTGAGTAGCAGTGATTAATAGCACTTCAAAATTATAATCTGATCCAAATTAGCGAACCAGATTGTTGCCAAAATTATAGGTTTAATATTTCGGGTGCCATTATTAGACACGTGACGCTTGCAACAAACACGAAATTCTAATTATTAGTACCTATTTATAATCTACTTACTTATTATAAGTTTAAAGGTCTGCATCATTTGTCATCTCTCATCATTGGTTTGCGCTTATTGTCCGACTGTACTAGTATCTCAGAGAATGGAATTGTTTCCAGTAGGTGACAAGTAAACTTATTAATATGTGCGTGATATGCAGGCTTCAATGCATATTTGAACGTTATTGGATAAAGGTAAGAAAGAGATTTACGAACGAGTATACCCAAAAATATGGTTCTATAGACCAAGTTTCGGTCCCAGCAACTAATCTTAACGGAGCCTGGCGATCTGGGCTGGAGATATAGTGCACAAGTGTGCGTCTAAACACAAGTACACTCCCTGTTCCCTAACTCTCATAATCCGGTGGAACGGCAATCCGACACGATTGGAGAGGTCAGGCGCAGGACCGCTTTCCGTGCTTTCGGAGACGCAAATCGCACTCTTAATAAAATAACGATTTATCTCGAAATTTATAACTTAGGCAATTTGAACTCTAATAGTGTTTAAGTAAGAGTTCAAATTGCCTAAGTTCTAAATTTCGAGATAAATCGTTGTTTTATTAAGAGTGCGAAATGTTTGTAACACCGCCAAATTCCTAACTCCGAGTTGTAACTGGGAATTTCTTGTCAGATAAATCTAATAGCTTTTTGTTGGCCTCACCCCGGATTCGAAATGGAGACCTCATGCACAGCGGTCGCATACACTACCACTTCGGCATCGAGGCAGTCGCAAAAAAAAATTACAGTGCATATAGCATTTATCAGTTCACTACTTTTAAATATAACTACTATTACTTTTTATGAAACCAGCATAGAAATAGCGTACTAGTAGTAAACATATTATTATATAATATTATGTGCTGTTGCAAGTTCAATTCTCTCGTCGGTCAAAATGTTTATAGGTTTTTCTCCAGAAATTCTCATTAGCAATACGAAATCTGGTACTATAAACCAGGTGACAAAATGCTAGCCGTCTATTACCTAGAATGCTGCTACCAGATTTAACACATATATATTATAAAAAATTTGTAGGTGGGCTTTTAACTATGTTATACTTTGGAGAACATAACTTTTTGATTACATGTTGCAGCTGTGTATACATTTGATATTGTCGAGGTCGACGAGCTACGGCAACCATTTACCATCAAAAGTATAGCAAAATTAAAGCATTTCCTACTAACTTTTAATGTCATCCGAATTGTGTATTATGCCACATATGCTGTTGTAGACATCACCAGCCACCATATTGCGTAAAACTTGGTCTGCGTGTCAAATGCAACGAGAGTCACCATGATCTACTTCATACTTGAATAAAACAAGGCGTAAAATCATAAGATTCGTATACGCTTGGTTGCTTCTACGAATCGCTTATCTCTACTTCTAAGTAGTAATTTCTACACATAATTTCTCTTACTTGAGTTATTCACCTAAAAACTGGTGTGAAAAGTCAGTTTTAAGTCAATTCCACCTTTCTCAATGTTATATTCTACGCTTTCTCTTAGCTACCCAATCCATCAATAGATACCATGTTCCATACAAATAAAACAAAAAAGATAATAAAATAAATTGTTATCAATGTGAATAAGGTTGTAAGTAATTAAAACAAAGTATTAAATCATAATTTATGTATTATAATTATACTGGGATAACCAATTGCCGTCATACATTAGTTGGGAAGAGCATACTGAAACAAAAACATACAGTTTGTTAGTACAGTTTTATTTTATTAATAAAATAGAGCTAGGGCACCGCGATGGCTTCGTTAGAACCTAGAACGGACCGATTTAGGGCCTGAACTAACATCTGACAAAAAATCAGTTACGGTATTAGATTAAATTTAGGTTTCTTTTTGTGCTTTTTGGTAATACGTGGTAACCGCACCGTAGCTCATAGACATGGCTGCTTTTTTAACATCACATCAGAAATTCCAAGGAATCACAACTAAGCCGCTGCCTACAGTAAACCATATTAGAGCAAGATACATATACAAAATTATTATAGCAGCCGAAGTAATACTTTAATTTTTACACATGTAGATACTGCAACCATTAATAAAATAGAAAAATGCTTACTTCATGTTAGACCATTCCTCAGGCGTTTTATCAGACAAGTCATTTAATCCAAAAGTGGCTGATGATGAATCAGTATTCAAACGATTTATATCCTTCAATGCGTTTTTGAATGCTTCGTAATGGATAAGGAGGTCATAAGTGCTTTTGTAATGTTTATTGTAGTCAACTATATACGTTGCAAATATTTGTGGCGCGTATTTCAATTCGTAGTGCGGTTTTCTCTGATTTGCCGTACCTGAATGCAGACATGCTGCTACCGAGATCAGCAAAACAACGTATATTCCCTTCATGTTTAGGATCTCTTAATAAATGCGTAGTAAAAACATTTATTTTATACTGTGAAACGAAAATCGATTTTCTTCAGTCTTTTTATATTTCCCTTGATTATTTTCGGATATTAAACTAATCAAAAATAATTTAGTGATAATCCGAGGTAAAATCCGTAATAAATCGTTTATTTTCTCACATAATCTATAGACGTCATCGTATTATAGAGCGTGTAATAAATGGTGTACTTATATTTAGGGTCATTCAAAATAATTATTATCTAATCGTGCCACAACTAAGTAGGTTGCTGATAAATATAAATAAGTAGGAATACTGAGAATGAAACTGGTCTCGTGCCAAGGTTGCCATAAAAAATAGCAACGCAGATCCACAGCCCACGAATGGTACACACTGAAAGCACGCTCAACTTAGAAGCAGTACCGTATGTTGGGATAGTAAGAATCAGTAGTTTGTCTCTTTAGGCCAGAGCCATCTATATTTGCTCCATTTCCTCTCGTAATGGACCATACCCTTGGCGAAGAAGCGAGTTTTAAGTCGACTAAGAGCGTGGCATCATGTCTCTTAATCCTCCTGCAGTACAAGCATTTGTGCTGAAGACTTGTACAGCCATCTCTGGCGGTAGAGTCTACATAACAGTACTCCCAAATTGACATAATTGGCATAAATGTAAAATATATGTGATTAAATAATGAACAAAAAGTCTATATTTAATCATTGCATATTTTTTTACGTATAACGACAAATGCGGCTTTATCTTTTCGATGTATACTTTTGTATATGGATTATATTTTGTGTACTGGATCGAACACAATTTTAATTATATGTCGTGTGCCGACTTGACTCGTAAGTTAAATGACAAAGCCCAACGGTAATCTTGGTGTGGCTCAAATATTTTGTTATTAAATTTTTCTATGATAATAGTTCTGAATATCTGAAAAAAAGGGACGTAGGATACCCTTCCGTATTAATGTACAATATTCTCATTCTTATATTCTTATTTATGTCTTTATAATATTTTTGACCCGTAATCAATGTAAATGTATTGGATATCTTGAAATGACTATATATGGTTTTTACAAAATTGCTTCGGCTTTTACAGTAAAAGGTGTTGTAAGTTTGGACAAGATCTCATGCCCGATCTAAGTGGGATTTATTTGCAAATATTCAATTGCATCATGTTTTATTTCTTACTTTTATATAAAAGTAAATCTAGAGCCGTATTTTAAATTCTGCGTCGGTTTGGTCCAAATGGTCGCAGAAATATACCTTCACATTTACTTGTGCAAACTTAGTGAAAAAGTGTAGAACACATTGTGTGTAATAAAACCATTACGCCATAAGTGTGAACCCAATAAAACTCGGAAACAGACTTGTATATTGTCCTTCTATAAATTACGAGACGAACATCAACCGAGTTACATGTCTGCATGAACAAGATACTCCAAACAGAGACAAAACAGTAACCACCAATAAACAGCGTTTTTTGATTTCGATACTAAAATTGCAGAATAATTGTAAGTTGCGACAAGTGAGGTGGGGTGCTGTGGGGCGGGGTGTTCACAGTGACTGCTCAAGTGTAATTGTCGCATTTTATCAACATGTCAGATGTTACAATATGCACCCGTATTTACTATTTCGAATTCTCACACACTGACATACGCCAGCAGATTTCCTTATTATTTGATAATTAAATATTTCATATAGTGAAATGGGAACAAGGTCGAGAAGGCAAGAACATGACTTTTTTGATAAAAAAGAAAAAGCTTTTAATTCAGCAAATAATAAAAAGAAATTAATACATTTTCATTAAAATTTATTTAAATTTTTTTAAATTAATTTCCTATTAAATAAATAAAAAAATTTGGGTTCATAACCCAACTATAAAAGAAATCCTTTTTTTTAATTTAATAAAGTGCCTGATTATAGGATTATTCTGATAGGATAAATTAAGTAAATTTAACTTTACCTTTATTATATTTTATAGAATTAAACTATATTTAACAGTATCAAAAACTATTGTGCTTCTTACACTAAAATATAATATATTTATTATAATGAATTTATAATTCAACTTCTCTATCAAATACGACCCGCAGTCTATACATGAACATTTATCTATCATAGCCCATTCTTGTTCTACCAGCCACTCTTGTTCGTGCGAGCATCTCATAAGAGTTTCCAACATAAAATACCTTGGTATCATTATAGATAGTAAGCTTAGTTTTAATCAACATCTGGACCTTTTATCATCTAGGACTCGCAAGTTAACAGTAATCTTTGGAAATTTTCGCATTGTTGCTGACAAATCGGTCATTAGAATGGTTTATATATGGCTTTATGCCAGTCTATCTTATCATACTGTATTACAGTGCATGTAAGACTAATTTGAAAAAATAGAAAGAGCACAAAGAGCAGTTCTAAAGGTTAGTCTCTTATTGCCCTTCCTGTATCCCACTAAAGAGTTATATGACCTTTCTGATGTGCTGACGGTGAGGCAACTTTATGTTTTAAACACTATTCTTAAACAACTCACTACAATTAAATACAATCCAGTACGTAATCTAAACAAGCGTCTCAAACATAAAGTATGTTTCTCTGGAAAACATTGGACAACAGGGTTCTCCAGCAATTTCTTTGGTTTTATGGGAGGACCTATACAATAAAATCAACAAGGCAATTGAAATCTACCCTCTAACAAAACTAAAATGCAAAGAAGTTCTCACAACGTGGCTCAAATCCCTGAGCTAAAAAAATTACTTCATGTATCTACTAGTCTCCCACATAGGTAATTTGACACACTGATGTATTAATTAGATACTATATAATACTCTGTAATTTCTGTGTGAGAAAACAAATAAAGAATTTATTATTATTATTATATTGAAATTGGTTCAGCTATTGTGTAGATAAGTGTGCAACAACATCGATACGATCAACATATAGCGATCGACAACAAACATATTTTGCTGTTCGTGCACGGTTATATTAGATTCTATTTTTATTATGTTAGATTAAATTAATAATTATATTTTAGCGGCAATGATTGAAACTTTACATCAGTTTCATTTGCCACGTATTTGACGAATCGGTCACACACAGTTAGCAACGCTTTGCAGGTGAAGTCAGCGCTTCGTTTCGGAATGGCTACTACTCTTACTACTGCGTTGTGTGGAACGTGCTATATTTTCTTGACTACATGTAGCTTTAATGGGAAATGACAAAGATAAGAAAGAATGACAACTGTTGACCTATGAAGGGTTAGGTAGAGATGCATTACGTTTCATCACTTTCGAGATTCGCTGCCACATTACGAAATCAAAAACAGCGAAAATTTCATCAGGTTTAAGTAAACTTATTGTACTAGTATTAGTAAGTAAGTACTAGTACCAGGTACTAGACAGAAAAATCTAATAACAACTCCGTGAAAACGAAGATTAGTATTAATTAATTTACAATATCATTTTGGACGGTCATCAAATTCATACTCCAATAATTTGGTTAAATGCTGGCTAAAGAATTGTAATTGTTCAACTTTTAGTTTAAAGCTGGATAAATTAAAGAAATTTAATAAACACGGCGGCTAAAAAATAGCTTGGATGTTTATCTTATCAAATGAATGCTCCGGAGAAAACAAGAAAGTAAGGTGCGCAATCACCATAAATACCTTTCCTGACAGAATTTAATTTATTGGGAGAGGAGGGAAACGGTCTCTAAAGATTTAGTTCACGACATAATCAGGCGTTTATACAATTGTTGAAATACTATTGAAGAATATAAAAACGGATGGCAGTTCTGACAGATCAGATCTGAATCAGAATTAAAATTAAAGGGTAGAAATAAAGATATTGTTCGTTGGTTAGATTTTCCTATGTGACAAAACATTGGGTATATTACATAATCTTATTTTGAGTCTGGGTGTTCTCTGGATGGTAATTGAATTGCGCTGTCACCTGACCAAAACTGCGTGCCATAAAAAATATGGAAAGCGTTGTATAGAAAAAAATCCACATGGATTTAAAACAAAATAGCACTGCGGGAAGTGCTGGCGCTGCTGCTGCAACCGCGGAAACCCTCAAACGGCGCAAATATAGTAATTTAGTTGGAAATTACATTTTTGAGCCGTTTAGGGTGGAAACCCTAGGTTCATGGGGTCCGAGCGCTCGTATTTTGTGCAGGGAGATCGCAAAACGCCTGATCGACATTTCGCGTGATCAGAAGGCTAGTCTTTTCTTAGCCCAAAGAATCAGCATTGCCATTCAACGTGGCAATGCTGCCAGTCTTCTGGGCACGTTACCAGTTGACAGCGATGCTGAAGAATTCTACGATGCCTAAACCATTTTTGTAAATATTTAGTATTATAATTATATTTTGTGTTTTTGTAATTTTGTTATCTTTTTTTATACCTATGTAAATATATTAGATTATTTCGTTTTAAAATAGCATTTATTTGTTCACATTTCTGTTCGATTGCATTTCGGACGTCTTGTATATGCTTATATTACTTATACTCGATATTGCTAGTAAATCACAGCATTTGTTATAAAGGCACTGTGACTAGACGCGAGCATTAGTTACATACATTTCGAGAACTTTTATTAGCTTAGTATTATACTTACTTTTATTTTTTATCATAGCTTAATATCATAGCGTAGTAGCTGTTACTCATGAGTTTGTTCGCTCTTCTTCTTAATGTAGATGTGTGTCTATGTCCATGTCCTTCATCGTCAAACCTAGGACTAAATTTAGATACAATTTGATTTACGGATTACAAAACATTCCTAAAAATATCGTGTACCAAGCATTAAAAATAAAAAGGTAGTTTAATAGGCCGCTATACAATCAGTATGAGTAGTTTAATTTTATAACCACCATGAATTGAACCACCAAATGTAATGTACAACAATTTGACTTATTTAAGTAACGTTTACTTAAGTTCAAAGTAATTTAAAATAAATTTTCGCTGCAAATGGTCGGTAACCGATTGCGGCATTTTAAAATTTATAATGAATAAATCATTATATTTTATATACATATTAACACTACTTACATTTAACATACTATTTACAGCACTATAAGCTTTTATAAAGCTGCTTCGGTATTACATAACTACTCGTTATAGATATCCAAGTAAAGTCAGCTGAATCAAAGGCAAATAAAGACTGTCACATAGAGCCTCAACTGCCAAAATTCATCAATCAAACTGCTACTGCCAAGCCAATGTTTGTGATAGATCTCTCAAAGCTATTACACAGCATCCGTATAATAATATACGTCCGGGTACGAATCGTAACACAGATCAATGCTTTGATGGTACACACCCATTAGAGATGCAAATCAACTGGTATACATAGCTAGAAAGTTCCTTTTAGATGCATTTTCTTAAAATGTGTGTCATGTGCAAATTTAGTTTAAAGCTATTGATTAACTGGTAACCTTTGCTAATTGAGCAATATAAACTAAATCCGAATCATCCATTTATCTTATTTTTCATTAAGGCGCAATTATACATTGTTTACTTATTCTAAGATGGAGCATTTTATTAGATTATATTTGCATAAGTATTTGTAATTCTTTACGTTTTATCAATTTTTTTTTCCTGGGGATATGCATGACTCATACCCCTCCGCGGGGGCGGGCGGAGGGGTTATGTCGGACTCACCGGGGTAAAATAAGATGTTGAAAAGATAAAGGACCTCCCGGAATACCGACTAAACCTACCACGGTGTTCCTCGACAAAACCACTATCGACGGGGCCGCGCGAATCACTTGCACATGCGGTCGCGACCCCGCCGAGGTTTCGGCCCGCCGTATGAAACGGCAGGCCACTACACGAACAGACCTACCCAAAGGCGCTGACTCACTTTAAACCCTACTGTCCCGCCCCCCTAGAGGGGAGACGGACTCGAAACAGAGGCGCGCGTAAGAACACGCACGCCGCCTACCTTAAGCTATCACAATCAAACTCAATGGGTAATAGTTATCCATATTTGAGATGAAGGGGTGACTAAAATTACCAAAATTTGTTTTGTTTGTTTATAGTATGGAATCTAAACAACACAAAACAGAAACGTTTATACCTTTACTCATTCGCGTAAATTGATAAAAATCCTTTATATTTTTGTTTAAAAAGACGTGCATTCGTCAAGAATGTAGTCTAATAAGGATAACATTACTACATTAAGAGTTTCTATAACTTATATCTTTTCAAGACGCGTGAATCAATACCAAGAGATGTAGTGTAATTTTTAAGAAAATAATTTTGGATGTTATTGTTAATGTATACTTATAATAGAGTTTACACTGATGCAAAAATTATAGCGTTGAGAATAATTCAAGGTGGCGTGATTTGGTCTGGTTTATTACATTGTAGTAGAAATCGGGGCTATTTATTATATATTAATAGAAAACCTATATCACGTTATATATTAATCTAGTTTACACTTAATATTATAAGATATTATATAATCATCATACTTATCGCAGCCTACCAGCGATACAAAACTGAATTCATTATTCTTTCACTACACAGCAGAAATTAAAACAAACATCTGCGTACTACTCTAAAACGATTAACAATGTAAGGTAACTTTTATAATACACATAAAATATTGCTTTAGTTCTTCGTTGCCATTTTTGTAATATTTACATTTATCTTCATAACAGAAAATTATTTACAGAATCAACACAGTCTTAATTAATATATAATAATTATTATTCAATAGTTCATTAGCTTTAAAGTGTGTTTACGTCACTTGAATCAGAAATGATCTGGAAAGACATGTAGGTTTCTATTTCCACTATTAACTGGTTTACTGTAGGACAACAATTATATTTTAAAATAAGAGGTAACCTATTAATTCGAATTACTAACTGATCGAAAGTCATTGTCGATTGCAGTTAAAGTATCAGTGCGTATACTGACTGACTTACGATCAGTTATATATTCCACATTTCGAATATTGATTAGATAATTATGTAACTCAGCGCGACGGTATCAGTAAGTCACGCGATTCGAATGTGAAACAATAGTAATTAATATTTTACCCTCAAAAGGGAGGATAAAGGAATCGTTCGAAAACTGTACAACTCTTAAAGCATTCGATTAATAATCGTACATTACTAACTCTGGCTTAATTATACGCGGATAAAGACTCCTTAAAGACCAAATTGTGAAATTGTCTAGTTAAATAAATATAATAGACTGCCACAGTTTGTTCAGGGTCTGAATGTACACTGTGTCTATTAATTGTATGTTACTTTAGTCCTTCACGACCCAGGGCTAGATCCTAATGCAGACTTTAGCTTCCAAAAGAAGCAGAACCAAAAATAATAACACAGCCAATATATTCCTTATGAATACAATTACTAAGTAGTTGGAAGTAAAAAGTTGCGAGCACGTAGAATCGTCAGCCATTGATGTGTTATAATGTCGTGACATTATTCCCGTGTTGTTCGTCAACTGTACCTGTAACAATAACGGCAAATTGAAATTGAATATCGGAGTATTACGGTAAGCAATCGAAATAATTTGTCTGCCAAACGAATTACTCTGATTGCGAATTAAACCACCGTCTGGCGTGATTCCAATAATGTTTAATACTACTGCCGTACTATTAATATGTCACGTCGCATTGCTAAAATACTGGAGTAATGCTTATTGGCTTTTAATGCAATTGTAATCGTTGGTTATACTTGTGTACGTGTTAATTTCATTTGCAATTTAATTATCTTGTAGCAAAAATTTATTTAGTAATTGAATGTACTGTTTTCGGTTCGATCTTTTTGTACACAGATCCATGTCCCCGAAGATGTTAGCAGGGGTGTATAACATATTCACATTTCAACATCTTATATGTAATAGGGACAGATCCTATCGCCGGGCGGCAATAACTCTATTCCTGTTAAAGTAAGGAGGAACATACATATATGAACAATTTCGAACAAATGATGAAACAAATGAATCAAGTCTTGCTTCGGCCTATTTTAATTGTCATAAAAACCAGTACTTGTATTTACGTGTACCGCAGCATATCAAAAATATCATAATACACACGGCAAGTTATAGTGACGACGTTTATTGTTAAGCAGACCGGGTCAACTTATGAGCGCAGTAAATGCAGTCTGTGTAAACGTCAGCCCCCTAAGAAGTACAAAAGCTAAAGAACACGTTATTTATGTATAATATTATGCAAAATATTTATGTATTTTAATATCTAAACTGTTGTAATAAAAATATTATAAATAATTCGACATCAATAAAAAAATTTATGCTGTATTATTTGTTTTAAGTATCTCATATATATATGGTTATTTTAAAAGCTTCAAATGTCATAAATACGTTAATTAAGCATTTCAATATTTTCAAAAACTATTTTCCCTTTTATTATAAAGGAAAGAATAGATAAATCAATTATACTAGGGTTTTTTTTATTAAAAAAGGAATCCTGTAAAATATTACCGAAGATATTGTAAAAATATAATGCATAGGACGTATCATAACTGACATCAATAATTAACTTACTTGTGAGGTATGCTTTTAACTGTTCCTTGTCGCTGTAAATAGGGTCTTGTAACACACTGTTTAGCTGTTCCTTGACCTTCGGCCGCGTATTGCACCATATGACTCGACCAGAGCGAGACCAGTCCATAACTAGCATTTTTAAGCTCTGTAATTAAACAATACAAAATGCATAAAATATCACCATTTTAAAGACAAACGAGAATGGGGTATCGTAATATTAGCGTTGAAAGAGAACTAGGCATAGTGTACCTATGCTCCGAAAACCCAAATTGTTCATGATTTGTGTTAAGTTCTAAAAGCTATACCTTTTTTTAAAAATAAATTAAGTTCTGAAACGATTCATAAGATTCTATTTTGACTTCACAACTGTTTTTAAGACAGTTCTGAAGGGCTACCAGGGTTACCAGTAATAAAGACATCGTTATTTAAACATCCCACTCACAAATATTAAAAACGTAATATAATTGCAAAAAATACACTTAAATATACTTTTTAATATCAACTATCGTCTAGTTAATTATTTGCAAAACAATAATATAAAATGAAGAAAACAGTTAATATAGGTACAATGTCGCCCATGGACCGCCCATAATTTTCTGAATATTCATGGAAAAATATCGAAAATAAACTTTAAAAGGTTTAACGTAGTTCATTATTCCATGTCCTTATTTCATGGGAACTGCGTATTCGATCATTTAAATCAGACCATATAAAAAGTAATTAAATTTCTTTGTATCTTCATATTGCGTAGAGTCACATAATCTAAATTTACTGTATTTATAAAGGTGTACCAAGGGCACCAAGGGTGTACCATGATACAGCTTTTTATTTGATTGTAAGTGTACTGGTTTACTAGCAAATCCGTTTCTTTCTGAATTTTGGCACCATTTAATTAAATTGGAGTTCATCATACAAATTTAAACTAATTAAGGTCTATTAATGGTATTTTTTTTAAATGTCTACGTTGTGACGTTTTGAGATCTGGGTAATCCCAAAAATTTACCGCAGCAAAATCTTAAATAACTTTAGGACCACAACACACACAAATTTTGCTGTTTACAAACATTTAATGCGCAACAAAAGCTATCTATTCATGCATTTATTTCCGGGATGAAACGATTTTATAAAAAAAGTTTTGCCTGGGTAATGCTTCAAACATTACTGCAGCAAAATCTGTTTTTCTCGAATAACTTTACAACTACAACTTGAACAAATTTTGCTATTAGAGAACAAATTACTCTTCACGATTAACTAATTATTTGTTATACTCTAAGCTCTCTAAAGCACAACATTCTGCTGCGGTAACGCACACCATATTTCCGGGCTTAAGATATTAAAAAAGTAAAACAAAATGGAGGCCATATCAATCCCTATATTATGACTTTCCACATGAGCAACACTGCGGGTGGAAACTTGATTTGGTAGTTTTATTTACTTATAATGTTGTGAAATATAACTCAGTTTTGCAATTTCTTGCTCTCAAAAGTATAGTGGTATTAAAAATATGACTTTTGTTACACTTAACTAATGATTTTTTTAAATCTAAGATAATGTTAAAAGTATGGGTAACTGTCTTTAAAAGGGCATTTTCTAAAAATCTCGGAGCTTTTCGTAGATTACATTTACTTTTCTTTAAAGTTTTTATTATACCCTACATAATGAGGTAACTTTCATCTCGACTCAAAATATATTTATACCAATATAAACCGATACTGGAATCCATACAAGCTAGAGCAATCTCCTTTAAGTTCTAAGATATGTATCTGTAGCGGCGTTAAGTTATTAATTTATTATATCAAATTATAATATAAATAGATCAGTTCACATCATAAACTTTATTAAGTCTTCTTTCTTTCTTAAAAAAGTAAGATTAAAAATATCTTCATATATTATGTTCATGTTGCTAGCTACTAGAAAATATCACTAAGGTCATGTATTTTTTTACTACTACGAAAATGTTCTACAAATACTTGACGTTATTTTTGAGGCTATTCTTTTGCATATCAAAATTAATGCCTAAAAGAATATTTATCGGCTTTGGTAATAATACAATTGTAAATATACCGTCTAATATGGAAATCGTGGCGTCTTTATAATTCATCACATTCATACCCTACTGCTTGAAATATTCATAAAAGTTAATATAGATTTATATACATGTAAACGTCATTGTACGCGGCGGTAATTGCAATTCTATTACATATAGAATCACTAATTTAATCATTTATAATCAATTACACTATTATTGTGCTGTAATAATGAATGTTATTATACTTTTATCTTAACTCAATAATAATGGTAGACTATATTCTCCTGAGCTCCTTGGATATATTAGAGATAAATGGTGCGCAAATAAGGAATCGTTTATGATACGATGTTTGTCCTTATACGCATAGGACTCGATAACTTGGATTTGTATATAATTTGTAACGGGCATTAACGCGAGCGTGCATATGTCTTTAGATCCTGACAACCAGGTTACACCGACCTTGGCCACTAGGTGGTCACTAAGACCATGACATCGCCGAATAACAGTTTAATACAAATATAAAATAGGTGTATATAAGTAGCTAGTACTTGGAATTCGCAAAATGCTTTTTATTGAAAAGTGATTGTGTGCCTAAATTTAAAGTAGGTATTCGTATTGAAATTGGACTACGTTATACTGATTATGTCACGCCTTATTTCAGTTAAATTTGAACAATGTATAATTAGATTATTTCTGAATGTTGATATTCACACGTCGCCGAGGTTTCGATTGCTTTTCTGCAGTATGTAGTCTGGATACACATAAGAGAATATTCGTATATACGTACGTACGTATTGTTTTTGTTATGCCTTCATATATATGAAGGCATAACAAAACAAACGACAGTAGCGAGCTTCTTACAGTAGGTTATTAGAGATGCGGGTGAGGTCATAGTTAACTGTCCTCAATACAACCAGATCGATACGTTCTGAAGTCAAAGGTAATATACGTAATTGAGAATAGCCACGTCTATTTCAGTTCCAGATCTCTTTATAAATAGCCGATGAAAACGTTACGGGATAGGATGTATCTTATATGGGGGCAAGTCAGTGCAGACCGGCGACACTTCGACCCAGTGGGATCTTTTGTGTCGACACTCTCCCAATAACGACTGCCATAGATGTTCATGGCAGCCGGGACCGACGGCTTAACGTGCTCTTCGAGACACGGAGCAGGCGATAATTGTCAATCAATACGCACATAATTTCGAAAAGTCATATAACTTCCGAAAGTCAGAGGTGCGCGACATGGGTTCGAACCCGAGACCCTCTGCATTGCAGTCTGTTGGTCTCCCCACTGAGCTATCGCTGCTTTACGGGAGAGGATAATAATTATAGTTATTATTAACCAGATAGTTTACTATATCTTTACATACCACAGCACATATAGTCTATATATATTATTATAATAAATGATAATTCTATCAAACAATCCGCGTATTCACCAGACGACAAGAAATGGAAGTACACTTAGAAACCTAATTCTCTAATCTATTTTGTCTGTCAGTGACTTAGCGTACCCAATAAATCCAAAAATATTTCTTAGTGTATTAAATGTCAATTAATGGTTTCCTTTACATTGTGCTACTGTGTTCGCTCTACTGTTATGTTTGAAGCCATTATGTTTCGTTGTCTACCATTATCATCTGAAACTTATATAGGATTCTATACATTTTTAGTATTTGACATTGATTAAAAAAACTATATTTGTTAGGTTAGATCTCTAGATTTTAATAAGAAGTACTTCACTAACGGTACGTGCTGTATCACTCATCACCAAGAGATGCAACCAACTATACCAAACATATAAAAATTAAATATGGTTCCCAATCGACAGCATAACGATGTATCAACTCATTCAACTGAGATGATTGAAGTTTCTATTTAATAGCTGTTGCAGATTGAAATGTTGATTCAACGTTAATGCTAAATACGATTGGATAGGTAGTACATACTTAGTTTAATAATCCAGTATGGTGAAATTAAACTAGGAACCTAAATGTGAACAATTTGAATAGTTATGAATATATTTGAGCCAAGTCTACCGCATTAACGTTTTAATTAACAGGGCGGAGCACGTCATTGTTGGTTATGATTTGAGTTGAGGTTTGCGGTCAATGGAATATTACATATGTAAAAGACTGCCTGTTTCCCAGAGAGGCATATAATACGGATTTTCAATGGTTACGATCCTGGCGTGTATCTCTCGCTGCATTCACTATTAAGCTCTCATTATATTATTAATGTATATCCGTCGGCTTAGGGCAGTTTTAACAGTGCCCTTATGCAATACTACATTTTGCCCGCTTTTTCCCTCAGGAACAGCACTTTTTTCTGGATGAAAGGTATCCTATGTCCGGTAGGATATAGGAGTGTGACTTAAAAGTATACACAAACTTAATTTGATATGATTGATACTAGATTTTGCCCACGACTTCGCTCGCATAAATTTAGGTTAGAAAGAAACAAATCTTTGTTGCTATTATACAGCTTTCAGGTGGGCACAATGTGTATGAAGATAAAAAAATAACAATAACAGTAATAAAAAGTAAGAAATAAAAAAGGTTACATAAAATACTTGAGACACATGCGTCCCATAGCTGCAGCAATCAGGACTCCAGTTCAGCATTTACCTGGTCCCAAGAACCAGGTACTGGTCTTCCTCTGCAGCTTGTCATTGTGACAGGCGGAAGCCAATAAGTATAACGATATATATATATATATATATATATATATATATATATATATATATATATAGTAATATATAATTTATAATTATGAACATACTAATGGCGTAAGAAGGTATAAGGTTATATAGGTTAAGAAGGTATAAGGTTAGGTTAGTAACCGTGCTTTTTTCTGTATGAAAGGTACCCGTTATCCTTTTCTGTTCTCCTGGCAACGTGTATGCGAAATTTCATTACGATCGGTCGAGTAGTTAAGGCGTGGAAGCGTAACAAACATACTCACATTCGCATTTATAATATTAGTTAGGAGTAGGTAGATGTATGTTGATATTTGTTACTCAGTTCGATTATTATAGCTCTTGTTTATTCCAAGTACTAAGCTACATTTTGAATTGTTATAAGAATTTTGTGAATAATAATGATGTTAGTATTTAACTAATAATAATATTGAACGTAAACATCAAATAATATTCTCGGCATATTCCATCCATTTAAAGATTATTCTTGCTGCGGCTGGTGTTATGGCTGTGTTTTCTTAGCATCATAGAATTTCAAGGAAACACAAATATACTACTGCCTATAATAAACCACAAAGGTCGCAAACAAACACACGATCTGCTTTGTGATAAGCAGTTGCTACGGTAACTACATATACCTATATTAACTGTTCTAATGCTGTAGGTAAGGGCCTGTTCTTTGTGTGAGAAGGTTTAGGCCATGATCCACCACGCCGGCCTACTACGGGTTGGCAGACTTCACATATCTTCGAGAACTTTATGAAGAACTCTCAGACATGCAGGTTGCCTCACGATATGCCTATAAAGCAAGCCATAATTAACTGGTTAATACGCATATATATAACTTCGAAAAGACAGAGGTGCGTGCCTTGGTTCCCGGCCCGAGACCTATGCATGGCAGTTCAACGATCTCCCACTAGGCGACTACTGCTTACCATTAAATAGACGGAATACTGCCTATTTGTAATTAAAACAATGTTACGATTGATGTTTTAAGTTTATAGTGGTTACAAGATGTATTATATAAATATCTCAATCTTATAAAGGTGCCTGATATTATTTTCTTCAATATAGAAATATATAAATTGCACTACAATTATCATTTTTAAATTGCCTACAAATATATTTACATGTCGACTTGTTACGTAATTACTATATATAAGTTTTCGATATCGTTTCTCGTCCAAAACATGTTTATTCTTACTAGGAAAAGGACTGCGCAAGCATATACATGATCAAGAAGCGTAACAAATACAATGTCTTTGTTATGTTGATAGCTTCATCTATCTCCGCAATTGCATTGTAGTAGCAATTTCGGAAAGAGCAGAGCTTAAAGCGTTGCCATCGTTCAACATCCGACACAAAGTATGAGCGGCATACTATTGGTACTACTGTAGTTAGCATTGTTTTAGTTAGTTTTAATTACTATATTGCTTTTTGCGATACAAAACATTTATTATTGATAATATCTATAGTATTGAATAATGGTTTAGTTAATGAAATATTGTTTTAAAATCCACTCTAGTAAAATGTTAAAGTTTGGACTGATTTGATATTATAAGTATAATAACATAACCTTATTACGAATTTGATGCGAACATTAGTAGGTATATCGGTTTATTATGTGGTTTGAACTTTTACTACTGTTAAACCATTGAACGAGTTCGATGAAATGTAGCTTAAAACGTGCCCTAAATTGAGAGTAACATTTAATATAATACAAACGAATAAGATACAAAATTTATATTGTTAAAATATCGTCACTCCTGCATATCTGAGAATGGTTAGACTAATGTCTGTATTGGAGTTCCTTTAGACGTAAAATCCTTCTATATGAACAAAATGAAACTTAACTACAAAATTCATAAATATTATTGGTAGGGATCACAAATATCTCTCTCTCTATGCAACTTCGCTTTTCTCCGGTGTTCATGCAATTCTAGGTAGTTAATAAGTGAAGATATTACCATTTATGATAGCAGTACCGCACTGAAAACACTAATAATGGAACAATCCCGACCCGGAAATCATTATTGAGTAAATCAAAATATTCAAGTTCCATAAACTTCACAAGAATTTAAACTTAAGCTACAGAATCAAAAGTTGCTATTATAAATGTACAACAATATTTAATTAGCTTTTTCAATGAATGAATACTTACTTTATATTATTGTTAATATAATCTAAGACGAGCAATAACCGACGGGACTTTAATTAATTAAAAATAAACAAGATAATTACAATCGTAATCTTTTCTCTTCCGTCCTTCCTCCGCGACACGGAAGTTCAAAGCTTAACATTATCTGTATTAGGAAGTTTAATTTATTCACGTGAATAAATTTCGTAACAAATGGCAGTTATGAAGGATAACTTTGTATTATTTTATGTTTTAATCATTTAATTTGTATACTTAACCTACTTAGAATAATAAACATTATGTTATTTTTATCATAATTACGTAAGTTCTTAATACATTAAGATACTTATGTCTTATTGAATATAATTAAGTGATCACCGCGCATCGCCGTCCACGCGTGGTAATCTCTTAAGACGACTCGAATTTTTAGCTATATATATGAATTCTAAATGCTTTGCCATATATTAAAATGGCAGGGCTTGTAAAAAAAATCAACTACGTCGCAGCCGTATTATCATTTCATAAGTATTGATTACACTTACTTATGAAATGAGATTGGTTATAATATATGTCTGCTCGATGTTCACCATTAAGTACCTATCTGGCTTAAGGTATGCTATTCCAACAACTTCTCTGAAATTTAAATATATCAAACTATATTAAAGCTTACCTGTAAAAATGTGTAATCTAGTCGGTGCAAAGAATCACAGTACACGACGAGTAAATCAGTGGACGTCGTTCCACTAGCTTCAACATCATGCCTCGTCGCAGTGCCGTTCGATAACTCAGTGCTTGGAGCGTCAGTATTTGGGGTCACTGAAAGAGACGCTGGGGTGATAACCGAAGTCACGCTCTTTGCTTTATTGTGTTTTAAGGCTAGGAGCTTCGCACGAACTCTCTCCGCGCCCGCGAAGTTCAGCCGCCCGGCGGGGTGGATTGCGTAGTGAAGGGGTTGAGTACCTTCCTGACAAGATAATGTGTGTTACAAATCTTATGCCTTTTTTAATCAGGTATGCAAATGAAAATCTAATTCTATACGACAGCCTAGTTGACTGATACTGTGCACTAAGGACACTTGCAAATCCAGCATTCATAAGTATTGATTACACTTTTACAATCGGATTGCAAATCCTGCAATAAAGGAATTGCTGTAGTGAAAGCGTAATGGGAATATTTGGTATATCCGGAACAGTACAATGCCCCCTTTGATACATGAGTCTTATTGATTTATATTACATTATAGTAACATAATTATCCTAATGGAAAGCCAACCCGCAACCATTATAAGAGCTTATCTGGCTGCACACCTTTTCAGTATTGACCGGCGATGCTAAATGCTGTTACTATGCTCTAAGGTCCCTCAATGTAAATCTTAAATCTAATTATTGTTGTTGCATCCTATATGCTATTGCAATTAATAACAGAAACCGTATCAGAAGATATTTATGGCCTATATCAGAAACCGTATAAATTTAAACGACATTTTCTCTATGGGATAGCGTGAAATCCCAAAAAATACTGAAATTTATTTTCGGCGTATAGCAAGTGAACCAGCAAGGGGAACATTTTTCACGCATATATCAAAAGTCAATGGAAATAGTGTGGATGGAGCGCTCGAAGGCGACAACTTAACGATGCGTCATTATTTAGTGCGTTTGAATATGGCGTGTATTTTTGTACAAAATTTATAAAAAAATATTGCAATTATGGATTCTTTTTTATATGGGCTACAGTTATAACAATATAATGAGAAATTTAAATGTATAATCTATTTGCAAAATCCTTTTGGAAACCGGAAACCGTGCCTGATTTTTACGTTATTGCGGGAAATCTATTCAGCTAGTTTCGGTGAAATACAGTAAGAGAAGAAGAGAAGTAGCGGGTTGACATACATGGAGTATGATGACAAGTTATAAATATGTACGTACATACTCAGTCTCACGCCTATATATACCACTAGCTTTTGTCCGCGGCTCTGTTCGCGTAAAAGTAGGTTTTAAAATAAAACGTAGCCTATGTTTCTCGGCGATAAAACAGGGTTCAAATGGTGAAAGAATTTTTAAAATCGGTTATTTAATTTTTGAGTTAAATCCTAACAAACAACCATACAAATAAAGAAACAAAAATCAAATCTTTCCTCTTTATAATATTAGTATATATGTATGTATGTAGAAGTACGTCGGAGATATCTCTGAAGAAATAAGCGAAGGTGAATAATATACACCATTTCGCCAGCTATTGATTTTATTTGTAATAAAGGCAAGCTTAATACTGTCTACCGGATACAGTTTTATCTGTGGTCTCTAGGACAACAATCGCATTTACTACCACCGAGTCAGTCTAAAATTATTATGATTTTAGTGCAAATCGCAACCAAAGCGAAGAAAAACAGTTATTGAAATAAAAACATATAGAAACCGGTTGCCAAATATGCATTTAGAACGTATATATATGCTATCATATTGATACAAGGACACTCGATGAATGCATATGGGGCAATGATTATTCCTAATGATATTTTCCTTTTAGCTCTCCCTATGATGATGACAAATAAGAATTAAATTTCCTCATCAATGACGCAAAAAACTTCAAAGTACCACGGCGAGTAAATAATGCCAAAGGTAAAACTTTACATATGCATGCTTAACTCGCATTTGATAGAATTTTATTCCAACTTACGACAAAGTTGCGAGTTATGTTCGAGAATGCCTTTTCACACCAAACTTAGTTCAAATGCTTTGGCTGATTTATTCGTTGTTTAGTAGATCATTCTTATCATAGTGGGGAAACTTTGTGATCTTTACAGCGGCTTTATGATGATTATAGAGATTTCTATTAGATGCTATAATGTTTTTACGTTTGTGACGTTAAAACAGATGGTTATAATTTTACATTTGAGTTGTATTCATTAACTGGAGATCGTATCTTACGAATCACATTTCGTGTACAGTACTATATGAGATTGTAAGGGATTTTATAACTCGTTGGGTGCAATACAAAGATTGCATGATGATGGACGCAGTAGATAGGATTTGAATTGTTCTATCGTACAAAACAAGATTAGTCCCTTTTGTATTACAGTGGTATTTAAATGATAGTGCCAATACTTGTTAGACATTGTTGAATCTTTAATTACTTTATGAGTTAGTCAATTTTTTTATATTATTACTAGTAATGTCCATTTTGCAATATTTAAAACTCCTGCAATCCAGATTTCTTGTCGCACTCTTAATAAAACAGCGACAATACTTGAAATTTGGCACTAAAGCAATTTGAACTCTAATTGACTATACATTCTAATACTATATTTGTGTTGCAACAGAGTTTAAATTTGTTTAACCCAAAATACTCAGATAGGTCTCTGTTTTATTAAGAGTGGTGCAATCGTTTAATACAGACCAGATAAACTACTTATGGTAAGAATATGGTATTGTAACAAATATTTTCTATAAGCTAGTCGTTAAACATAGATCCTATAATTTTACGAAAACAGCTAACAAATACTTACATTTACATACTGAACATCCAACGGTGGTCGTGAATGATAGTACAGGAGCAGAGCGGCATCGATGGCAACACCGCATAGCAGGCCGACTTCGATGCCCAGGAAAAGACAGCACAAGAAACACCCCACCAGCGGTATTAAATCCAATCCTTAAAACAAGAATACCTACATTAATTTAAAGAACGTGCGTTGACACTAAATATTGTTAATGATTGCCTTATATATATTAATTGCGTAATAAATGAGCAATCATGACATATCCTCACATACACACACGCACGCACGCACGCACGAACGCACATACGCACGCGCACACGAACGCACACACGCACACACAAACACGCACACCCACACGCACGAATTCACACACGCACGCACGCACATACGCACGCACACACGCACGCATGCACTCACGCACGCACTCACATACGCCATCACACACGCCCACACACGCAAACATGCACGAACACACGCAGGCACACAGGCACGCGCCCACGCACGCACACAGGCACGCGCCCACGCTCGCACACACGCACGCGCACACACCCACGCACATACACACGCACATACACACGCACACACACACGCACACACACTCACACACGCACACACACACGCACACACTCACATGCATACACGCACACACGCACAGGCACACGGGCACGCGCACGTACACGCATACCCACAACACGAAATGTGGATTCCCTATTTTCTTTATTATTTTTCATCCATTTTCTTTTACATACTAAGTATTAAATTGTAATTATTATTATTTTATTTTGTATATTTTGTTTTATATACACACTCCTACATATTGTTATAAAAGAGCGGGGCCGCCGATTTTTTTTTTTTCTATACTTAAAAATTTTTTCAATACTTAAAAATACTACTTCTACAGTATATCTTACGTACGGGTACGTAAGTTATACTGTAGAAGTTGTATAATGTTTCTGAAAATAAACCTTTTAATTATTATTTTTCTTTATTAATTAATTATCAAAATTGAACGAATTATAAATGCCCGGACATTTTGCTCGTCTCGCTCGTCGGTATATAGCTGAAAATAATTCGATGAAATTTGATATGGAAATAGCGTGTATATAATTATTTTTTAATATTATCTCTGTCATCATACCAAAAAATATAATTAGCTGCTGATGTATCAGGTGGTTCGTAATAATTAGATACGTAGAAATAAAGAAACCAACAACTAGGATCAGTTTATAGAGATATAATTCAGTAATTCACCAGTCTGAAAATCATTATTATATTAGAGAATGTAATGATGATTTTTAGACTGATGAATTACTGATGCAATAAACGATGGGTATTCATCGTATTTTACTACTAACCCATCGTATTTTACACTATCAAATTCGTACGCATTTTATTAATATAGGCAGGTAATTTTGAAATTAAACTTTTTTATACGGATTTTGTCGCGTTGTTTATTTTAAATACTTTTATTACATAATTTTGAAACTCTAACGCTACAGTACTATTATTGAACTTTACTACAATTTAAGCTATTTAAATTAATTATAATTATATATACTTAAGTTTACCCTTTGCCACGACGGGCGACGTTTCGGTTGCTTTACAGCAGCCATGTTCACGGGGAGACCTAAATTATCTATATTATTAAACCACCTTGAAATGGCTTGGCTTGATGATGAAATAATTATTAAATCAAACAACAACGACGTCCTGAGGTCATTTTAAGAATAATAATAAAGTAATACATTTTATTATAATGAAGCTCTTATTTAATTATATCTTATCATATATGCAAAAATAGCAGCCGATATATATGTATACATACAAGAATATAATTATTGTGCAGAGCTTATTCATTCGAGGCCACGTTTTAATTAAACCGGCGTAAAGCTGAACGCATGATAACGAACGTACATCGCTATATTAAAAAGTTCTCTCAGTTTTGACAGGACCTTAATGAACTTAATTTTATTACTTTCTTAATTTCGTACCATCTTTCTAGACCTTCGTGGTAATGTCATTATAAAATTTTTGGTTACACTCGTGTCATGTATAAAAGGGCTTTGGTGTTTACTTAAGTTCTTAAAATTAATAAGTTAAGGCATTCGGTACTCGGTTCACCAGATCGTCAACAATAACCGTAGCCTATGATTGTTTGCAATGCCAGAGTCAATATCCGCGTATTTTAAACGTTGGAAAAAGTAATTTAAAGATCACAGATCATAAGAGGAAAGATAGAGGTAGATTGGCACGTGAGCGTCCAGAATTCCTCCCAACCAGGTGTACTGTTGCATTTTTATCATCACCACATACACATAATTGTTAACAGTGTTTGATTCTTCATCACTTCTTAAACTCCACATAATTACGTCAGATTATTAACTTATATTTGTAAAAACAATATTCGACTCCATCCATTCCTTATTCTATCGATGATCTCTGCTCGTTAAATATTATTACTTTTTTTGAAATAGTCTTGTATATTTAACGTTAAGTTAAGGCGGTAAGATTTAATTTGCATTAATGAAGGTTTATATAGTTAATATTACTACTTATACGCAACTAGGGACAGTTTCAAGTGTTACATTCGTATGGAATTGTGTATCTAGGTTTTTTATACATTAATGCATTTGATATTATTTTATTGATAAGGTATGAAAAGATATGGCGGCAAGTGCTGGATGCTTGTAGCAACTATTGGCTATTTGTAGAAGTGCTTAGGGGGATGGTATGCATTGCCTTGCAATGGGTCAATTGACTCTCTATTGGAATAACTAGTGTTCGCTCAGTGGTAGAAATTCGACAATCATCATTATTAAAAATGTATCTATTAAAAACACATATAATAATAATAATAATAATAATAATAATACTTTATTCACAAGAAATGTGTTTACATAGTGGTGGTAAGGTAATTGTGGTCCTATCACATTCTACCATAACAATATAAAAAAATATGTTGATATTATAATAAATAAGGTAATTGTAGAGGAATGTCAAGTGAAAACAAATTTAGAAGTCAATTATTGTGTTGCAATGTCAGTGATATTAAAATGCATTTACATAAAAAGGAAAACTAACTATACACTCGTTTTATTTAATAATGGCACACGAAGAAAACAAAAAAGAAACGGTTGACAAATAAAGGAGATAACGGTACTGAACTATTTTGTCTTTGCCTATTTGTGTTATAAAGATATATTACAAGTCACAGATAGTAATGGATTATTTAAATTTCTTTCTGTCTTTTTATCTAAGCACCCTTTCACGTTATGTAAGAGCACGAGGCACGGCCACGTAACCTATATAGTGTGTTTAATAAACCCTGTCCGATCCATTACGGCCATGTTTCTCACTTAAAAACATGCCAAGTAAAATAATTTAAAAAATCTATATCGTCGTAAAACATCTTCATAATATATTTAACTACAGAATTGATCAGCATTTCTACCCTTAAATTACTGAAATTTCGCACAGTCTAGCAACACTCCACTAAATTTGACAAGGACGCAGAGCGTGGCATACTTTTGGTGGCATTTTTCTAAGACCTAGGTAGGTAGGCGCGGCGTAGCGCGGCGCAGCATCGGTGAATCTTTATGAACTTTAGTGATACAATGCCACGCCATGGGTAATCTATTAACATATAATTTTAAATAAATTAAATTTACTTATTTAATTTTTTGGTCGATTTTTATAAAAGGATGTAACTTACATACTCATAAGCAGCGATAGCTCAGTGGGGAGACCAACAGACTGCAATGCAGAGGATCTCGGATTCGAACCCACGTCGCGCACCTCTGACTTTCGGAAGTTATAAGACTTTTCGAAATTATGTTCGTATTGATTGACAATTATCGCCTGCTCCGTGCCTCGGAGAGCACGTTAAGCCGTCGGTCCCGGCTGCCATGAACATCTAAGGCAGTCGTTATTGGGAGAGTGTCGACACAAAAGATCCTACTGGGTCGAAGTGTCGCCGGTCTGCACTGACTGGCCCCCACATAAGATATATACATACATACTCATAATAAGCTACTGTATAACACCTTTAAGGATTGGACAGGGCTTATTATACACACTGTATAATGTATTTTTTATTATATTTTAAGTATAACAAATATCATTGTATGATAATTCCATTACATTTCTAGCCTTTAATACCATGCCTTGACTTTTATATTGCGTAGTTACCTTACCTTGCACATTGGCACTTCTTATGATAGCTGAATGCCATGAAAGGCACCTTTATACTGTATCAAGACCAGAGCTGAATATAGCAACCATTCTGATAAGTACTAAATATTTGTACTCACTGCTAGTTTTCCAAAGTTTCTTGAGAATATCTATGTTGACCATGCCCAGCACGGCACAGGTAATTACTGAAGCGAGGGCGGAGCGAGGAATGAAATAGAAGTATGGTGTTAGCAGCCACAATGTCAGGATCACTATCACACCTGCAAATTAAAAAAAAATTAATTACGACAGTAGTTAATGAAATAAATAATGGACGCTGGTGTTGCTATGAAAAGGTTTACTGCTAAAATGAGATTCAAAATCTGGTTCTGGAAAAGAACAGCTTTTTTTAATTATTAATATGATCTAGGTTTAAGAGATCTAACGTTTATACACATATTATTGTAATGTTCAATTATGTATACGTTTCATTTATAATCTAAACAAAACACAGATTAGTATGTCTAGATCTGAGAGTCCAAGTAGAGCAGCTAGAGCAATTAGAGCACATTTCGCTTTGTAATCGACATAATAAATATACACACACAGGCATGCCCATTAATAAATAACGCATATTTATTAGAAGGCCAATTCTCGTAATAAAAACTGATTAAAATAGAGTTCTGATATAGCTTATAAACGTCAAATCTGAACTGAAATCCAATGCATGTTTACATCCGACGTTTATTTTAATTTAGCCGTATACCATTTGTGATATGTATATTGAGACTAGATTTGAAATAAATACCTATTTATGTTTCACAGAAAAAGCAGAAATAAACTGAAACAAGACAGAAACCTTAAACTTTCAGATGTGGCTTTCCTAAATAATATTTCAATCAAATAATAAAGCATGAAAACACATTTTTAAACATTATATTCTAATTATCATGCTATTACTATGACAGACATAAATAGTGAATATTTAATGAGTTGCCAATTAATATCTGTAAAGCAATTTATAATTAATATTAATAAAGTGCTAGTTGTGTATGAGTTAAAAGACGCTGCCTACACCTGTACAGTACGCTCAATTACTGCGGCAGCTATTCAGAAATTAACACAAACGTTAATTGCGCTACCATTACCAAGATTGCTATCACGGAGATGTGACAATATACGAGAAATAATGTCTTGTCGGCTTACGGTTCTACGTACCCATTGTTGAGGAAATTGTTCTATTTAACTGATACGACTGCTTAAAATAAATTGGTTTGTTTGATCTCTCTGGTCATATACTATGTAACGAGATTTTGCCCGCGGCTTCGCTCGGGTAAAAGTAGTTAAGGTTATGTTAGTGAAAGCACTTTTTTTTAATACATTATCGCCTATGTTACTCGGTGATAATATAGCTTTCTAATGGTGAAAGATTTTTTGAAATCGGTTGTGTAGTTTTTCAGTTATCCTTACAAACAAAGAAACAAACAAACAAAAAATTAAATCTTTGCTCTATTTAATATTGGTATAGATAAAAAGTTGACTAGAGAGGTACGACTATAATATATCTAATAAGGATGGATTGTTTCCACCAATAGATTTTATAGCTACAAACAATTTTTTTTTGTCGTTTATATAATATATTATCGTGATAAGTGCAGTGTTATAATAAATAATTGATTTATAACCAAGGCAATTTAAATCAGTTGTTCTTTCTAAAAATGACTGTATTTATACTACGGAGCACGGAACACGCAAGTATAAACTAGCATATTCTACTCTACTAAACACTTATTTTTATTCAATTTGTTGTTGTTTCTTTAGAAAAACTTCACCTCAGTACTTTATAGAGGCTACGAAACGTAACATGCTGAGATATTTAATTCTTTTACTTATATTGCATTACATTATTATTCCTACATTTCGACATAGAAATAGGGTTAATAGGCATGATGACTAAAAAACGTTTATAGTCCTTCTTTTAGATTAGCAAAAAATTTAGGACTCATATTTTCTTTTGTCCCACAAACTAATAACAACGAAAATACAACGCGTTTAAATTTCGTGTTACGTCACTTTCGGTACAAAGTTTATTAAAGAGTGACATCACAAGCCCCCACTCCCGAAATTTAATGCGTTATATTTTAGTAATTTTTTTTAGCTTTGTTGAAATAAAACTTGTTTCCGATATTTTTTACTAATCTGAATGACGAACTAATTAGAATCACTTATTTTTAATACTGTCATCATGCCTATTATGAGGCGGCGTTCTTAAGGCGGAAATATTTAATCCCTTCAGCCAATCGCCTTTCAAAATGAATAACACGTTAAAAACAGATAAAACTTTGATCCGAAGTATAAATATTGTATAGCATTCGATATTTTATACAATAAAACAAACAACAAGCAAAGCCACTGCGGAACCAAATATCATAAGTATCAGCATAAATCGCCTAAAAGGTGAATGTATTCAACACAATGGAGCCACAAATCCGTCTGACATACATACAAAGGGAGGTGCTGATATTTCAGACGTATATTTGAAATTGTAAAACCACAGAAACTTGGCAGTGACAGTAAACTACGATGCAAACTTTTAGATTTATGAAGTACCCACTACATAACTCCGCGGTGCTGTTGTCGCACATGGTGAAAATGATTTATGTCGTTGGATTTACATTTGTCGCACTTCAAACACCCCTTTTCTGTTGAAACTAATCCTTAGATTAAAAGCCGGAGACTTCGCCCGTCTCGAACATGAGAAGAGCCACAAATCACAGCGTTTGACTACTTTAGCTATTTCGAAGCTTCGAACGTTACGCTTTCTGTAAATTTATTTCAATATCAGAAAGTTATGTTAGTTATATTCATTTAACTGAATACCCCTTCTCCATAATAATAAATTATTTTAAAATAATATCTGATTTGTAACTTTTTTATATATAACTATTTACGTTGTTTGGTTTCAAAAAAAGCTCATAAGCCCTGTAAAATCTACACATACCTATATTATTACTGGTATTAAAAATGCTTGAAGTTCCACTCCAGAGCTAGTTAGAATATATAGTTTATTATATGAAAATCATAAATTTAACATATTATAAAGCACCTATTTTCTAAATAAACTACATATTTGGAATAAGTAAATCGTAATACCTATTATTTTAAAACTCGTCTTTATCAAGTTACCAGTAAAAAGGTTGTTTGCCCAAGTCGGGGATTACTCGTGATTTCCTAAATAATCCAAGCCACAATGTTAATGTCGGACTAACAAAACTCTATTGAGATTCAATTGGGGCGAGTAAATATTCATTGGGTAGACCCTGAATAATGTAAACTCGAAACCGACCAAGTTCCGCAGTTGACATAATACGACACACGATCTTTGACCTAGGTGGACCGAGTTATAGTCTGAATTTTCATACATATATATCTAAAATGCAATTTATTGGTTATCAATACTCTCTTCAAAAAGAATACGCATCGAGTTTTGACGAAGCTATGTCGGTAAGTATCAAAATACTGGAAAGTATACATTATTTATCTTCAACAGCCTTGATTTTATTCACGGGTTGTATATTAGATTTACTGATTAACCTAACCTTGTAAACTTAAGTTAAACGAATGATTCTACCTTATGAGTTTAGTGACGTACGTGTGCATTGTGTGTTTAATTACGCGGTAAGATAATCCTGCGAAAAAGAAGGGCGTTTGGAACTACATTAGAAACACGGTGGATGGCTCCTCTGCTATTGTAAGGTGCCTTAACCAATCAAACTAACCTATGCCTTACCTTCTACAGACGTATAACCGCAACAAAACTACAAACTATTTTTATAATGCATGTGAATACTTGTTACTTGTGAAATAGTTTTATTTTGTCGCCACTTTCTACATTCGGCTCCATGTTTAATTTGCATATCTCAAAAGGGTTTAAACCATGTATAGCTTAGAAACAAAGTAATGCAAATAAATTTGGTGTCAATGGTACAAGTGACAAATCAAACTAAATTATTGCTTCGCATTTCTGGACTACTAGGCAAACCTTGCTTTGTTCGTATTTTATAGCTCTTGTACACGATGCAGTAAAATGCACTGCTGAGGCACTTGCCTGGGTTGTATAGCTCGTGTGAATGTGTAATCGTCGGTCATTTGGCGTTTGTCCGTCGTGCAAGTAGCTCGTATGATCAACTCGCGCATGTCGCCTGCGTGAGTATCTGGCGTATGTTTCTCGTTACTTCATGTTCACGAACAATAAAATTGACATTACAAACAGTAACAACATTAAACTAAAAGTATTCTTATTTCAAATAATTTTTAGGCCAATGTCCATTATTAGCAAGATAAAAGTGTTTTATGTTCCACACTTTTATCAGAAATGCTTTAGGTAAATTGAACTATCCAACATTATATACACTCAGAAAATATTACAAAATGATAAACTAAATTTGGAGTTCAGATATCAATTAGATAATTTTATCCAATTGATTGCTATGAGGTCGAGAAAATATATATTTATTTGCGTCTTTTCTTGTATACTGCCGTCCCTTAACTAAAATGCTAAAACTAAAATACTTTTGATTTGTCTATCTATAATTTTACTAGAATTTAAAACTATTCATCTATATAATTTTCTATCTATATCTATATTCTAGTATAGAATTCAAAACTATATTACTTTTCATTAAAAAGTCATAATCGCGCGCTTGTGGGTTAACGGCATTTTAGTTAAAGGACGGCAGTATATTTTAAAAGCTATCTGATCTATTACAGATTTATAGGTACTTCAATAAATAAGCCAACAAATCATAGCGTATGCCCGTTTCTTTATTTACGTAATTTATTTAAATTATTGATTTTAAGACAATATTATTTAAATTATATTATGCACCATACCTGCACCATGAATTAAACGTAGTTTAGATTTTAAGTTGAACACCAACTTACGAGACTGTTTTAACTGCATCAAAATCTTAAGAACTTCTGCCGTGATATCGAAATAAACAGCTTCACATATTTCAATGAACGTTTTTATTGTGTTTAGACTACTCTAACATCGTTGATTCCAATTAGTATTTGCAGACTCGTTATGGTTTTATAGGTAAAGTATCAGAACAATGTTATAAATATGCAATAAAGAGTACCTATTCTTTACTGAAGCAATCATCAAACCAATATTCTTTAAAATACATAATATAATTTTCCCAAGAATAAGAAAAATATTCATTGAAATTAAACTACTATATACGGATTTTATCACGTTGTTTATTTGACAATTTATTACAAAATTTTTAGATTTTTAGATTTTGAGACAACTACCATCTTAGTCTCCCCGTGACCATGGCTGCTGAAAAGCAACCGAAACGTCGGGGAAAGTGTAAAATTAAATTAAATCTAAATAGTTTTAATAGTTTTAATAATAATTTAATTAGCTTAAAAGTTAGTAAAGTTTAATAGTAGTAAAGTGCAACAGTTTTCAAAATTTTGTAATAAAGTGTCAAATAAACAACGCGATAAAATCCGTATATAGTAGTTTAATTTCAATGAATAATATTCGCGTAAATAGAAGACAATAGTAAGAAAAATATTCGTTAAAATACATAATATAATTTTGCCAAGAATAACAAAAATAATAAAAATACATCTAATGCCGCTCTTTATCAATATAAACTTGAGCCTAGTCTCTTAACCTTTTGAACTAAAGCCTACTTTAAAGCTATCCCTTGACTCTAACATTTTAGAGAATTTAAACTTTGTTAAGTAAGTCGTTAAAAAAGTTAAAGCCATGTTTAACTTTGGAGACTTGACCAAATTATTACTTAAGGTTCTAAATAAAAAATTGATTCATGACTCTCATTATGACATAGTAAGTTGCTTTAAACATGGATTATTATTTTTAGTTAGTCCTATTTACTTTAGTTAGTTGTAGAGACTGTCTCGATGATTTAAATGAGTAGTGTAGATAGCAGAAGATTGTAAGGAACTGGGTTCTAAAGCAGGGACAAGACATCTCTGTCTGATCCCCATTTTATTGTATTAGATTGCTTTGCTATTGTACTATCAGAGCCATGGAATAAATAATACACGCGCACAATAAAATATCCAGCGCAGATTTTGTTTAGGTACATAATGAGGTCATATATAATTTATATTATATAAAAATCTGGCGTACTTTTGGACAACGTAGAGAGAGATTGTGTTGAATTAATCTATACTAATATTATAAAGCTGAAGAGTTTGTTTTTTTGTTTGGTTAAATGCGCTAATCTCAGGAACTACTGTTCCGAATTGAAAAATTATTTTAGTGTTGGATAGCCCATTTATCGAGGAAGGCTAAAGGCTATAAAGCTACGAGCAATAGGAGCGGCGAGAGCGAAATTCTCTTATGTAATTATGTGAAGCAGAAGAAGTTGCGCGGGTCAGCTATTGGTGAGATAACGACAGTCCAAAAAACTATAGAAAAATAATAATATTTAGGTGTTTTTGTACTAGTGCTATGATCCAAAGTGCAGTCTTTTAAGGAGTTTCATGCTAAAGTGGCACAGGAGACCTAACGAGAATTACCGCAATGAATGCAGGACTATAGCTACACATGAAACCTAATAAATCTGCTCTGTGTGATGGGTATTTGATTAACCGGTCCGGGAAGCAAAACGGCGCTCGCCCTGAATACTTTACTGAAATCTAGTCAGTGTGTAGATTCTCACTAACTATATTTTTATTTAACTTTGTTTAGGTTTTTTTTAATCCTACTAGCTAGCTTCAACCAATTTATGTCAAAGAGTATTAGCTAATCTGCAGTAATAAGCACAATACATAGTACCTAAGGCATGAGGCAAAATCTTTTCTATTCACATAAGGAAACCCTATAAGTTGTAGACTAGTAAAAACGTTTCCATCACGATTTCCATTGTCAGTTGTTAAATAATATCGCTTTGATTTATGACTAAATCCATAGTAGAAGATGACTATAACAATCAAACAATACTTTGTTATTCTAGTTATAATAAATGCAAAAAATAAAGATTGCTCAATAAGCATAACCGAGGAAGATTTATTCAAACCGACTTAAACGTTTAGCCTTGGACTTTAGTGTACATGTTGGTTATTCAACACAATAAACTTAAGGAAACCGCAACGTTGGTTTTCTTATACAAACTGACAAAGAAGCAAAGACTCTAAAATGTTCCAAGGAAATGAAAGTAGACGCTTACACTTCAAGCTGTCCCGAGGGGCAGACCAAATACCAAAAGTCTTTTCACAATGACAAAGTGCCTGAAGCCCCAACAATCGTCAAAACATAATAATGTTAACTGCTAACAAATTGTTACAAAGTAAATTGAAACAAAGAAGTCGTAAATAGCCACGGAGTAGAAATAAGACGGATGTCGGGAAACTTTCAGCTGGTTGTGTTGGATAAAGGCAGTCTATACAAACAGATATATCCAGATTGATATTGTAAGTACGAGGGTAAGTTTGTTTGTTTATTTGTTACTTCTTGATATTAAAACTACTACTCCAATACAAATGTTTGTCGGACAATCAGACTATTTTAGTGCCGTTTTGTATGGTCCAAATTAAATTGTATATTTCTTTCTGTAAACGGACTTCTAGTCAAATTCAGCGAAGATTTTGTTGTTATGTTATTTTGCCTGGACGCTAAGTAACGCAATTGATTCAATATATAAAATATAGAACATTTTGGGTTGACGACACATTACTAATAAATATAATGTGTATTCACGCAAGTCAAATTGTATTAAATCCTCAACTTTTTTTATGATTATTGTATAATTAAAAGCTCTTGAAACTTATATTTTAAAATATACCTAGATTTACAATTAGGCAGAGAAGTATCTAAGTTTTAAGTCCTACGTAACAGAACGCAAGCATTTGTGCCTAATACTAATTAAGTAGATATATTTCTATACATCGCGCTGCTACTAAGAATTCTCTAACAGAAAATCTCAACACTTTTCCTGCCCGGTGCCGGTGCATAGGCGCAAACTAATGTCATGGATCCAACCAGATTCATTGAATCATATCATAATATTGCAATGCCAAACAATGTCATGCGTTTGATATTGATGGATTAATACGACCTCCCGGTGCAGAAAGGGATCTCGGTACATAAACAACAGTCACAGGAATAGGCAGACTGGCCATAGTTTTGTTTGTGTATATAACATTGGTTTCTATACACAACATTCAATCAGATCGTGGTTGAGTCGTGGTTTATGGATATAATTATGTACTACTGTTATAGGTGAAATTAGTAGTAGTAACGTTCATTTTATCACTACACTAGCTGGCCCGCGCAACATCGTCTGCTTCACATAAGAGAATTTTACCCGTTTTTGCAACATTTTACATTGATGCTCCTCTCCTATTAGTCGTAGCATGATGTTATATAGCTTTTAACCTTCCTCGATAAATGGGCTATTAAACACTAGAATTTTTCAATTCGAACTAGTAGTTCCTGAGATTAGCGCGTTCAACCAAACAAACAAACAAACTCTTCAGCTTTATAATATTAGTATAGATTTTAAAATGGTGGTCATTTCTAAACGTAAGTCATTCATATTCGCCTTCTGCTCATTCAAGTTCCTAATGATGATAATATTATAAGCTGTTAGTTAAATAAGCTCCACTCAATTTAAGATTTTCTTTAATCTTGGTAGCTTTTTGGTTTTGGCATGGGTCTTGCATTCCAACCTACCAATGTGAAGTGAACCTGCTCCTAATACAAGCCTTAGTTGGGAGGAACATGATTAACACAAGTATTCTTACTGGTATTTGCAGCCCAAATTACAAAAATCTTTTAGAAAAAGAAACTGTTTGGTACTTTACTTTTACATACCTACATAGTCACACGCTGATATCCATAAAAGGGCTAGGCTGAGGTGTATTACATCCACATTTCGATAACTTTTTTTATATAAAACCGCGATACCTCATCAGTTCGTATTTACTATGAAGCGCTATCACATATTCGGTATATTTTCCAGTGTAGATTTCCTAAGACGGATGTGTAAGAGTAGTATTAATGGAAACGATAAAGGCTATTAATTCTGATACCATACTACTTCCTCTTTACGCAACATTGTTTTGAGAGAAAATTAAATTGTGTATAGTTCGCATTTTACTGCTATAAAAGACGGTGGCGCGGCCCCTGATACCTCTCTACACAAAGCGGCACAGACTTTGTATTCAATCAGTTTAAATCAATTAAAATATATCTCTTTACAAAAAGGGCCAAATAAAACTAGTATTTTACTTTAGTTCTTGAGACTATAACGGAATTAAAAATAGTTCACTTGAAGATAAAATAGTTCAACATAATATAATGCCTGTTTCTTTAAGTATTAAGTGTTACTTCGAAGTTTCGGTTTTGTTTACAGCTTTTATCTAAGCATTGCGCATTTCAACCACGTATGGGGACATGCAATTTACTTGTTTAGGTATATATTTTCCCTATTGGCTTGGGAAAACAAATTATTTGTTGCTATATACATTTTGCAAGACTATAGTAAATTCGGGCCACTGGTCCAATAATACAGTACTGACTGTATTATTATTTTTTTCTTGTCTTTAATATTGTGGAGATAATTTTGATGTTAAAATAACACGATTGAAAAAAATTGTATCGTGTAGGTATATTAACAAAGCTTTGCCATCATATCAAGTTTAATAATTTTTAATTTATTTAGGAAAATCCTAAATTGGTATAATTTATATTAATTCATTTTCATAATTATTTTATAATTGGTACACATTTAACCATTGTAAAATTATTTTCCTAGATACTTACAATATAATTACCAATAATAATACTGTTTAATAATGTAAAATAATTAACTATTGCGTAATACTACTATAAAATCTATACCTATTACCATGCATCCAAATCTATACTAAAATTATAAAGCTGAAGAGTTTGTTTGTTTGTTTGTTTGAACGCGCTAATCTTAGGTACTACTGGTTCGATATGAAAATATTTTAGTGTTGGATAGCCTATTTATCGAGGAAGGCTATAGGCTATAAAACATCACGCTACGACCCACGGGGGCGGCGCAGTAACGATAAACGTGGGTGAAACCGCGGAAACATATAGTCCATCATAAAACTCAGCAACTGGAACACCACTACATTTATTACACGAATATCTAAAATTTCTGAGACGCTGACTAATAAATTTAAATTTATTAATAATAGGCTATTATAAATGCGAATGTAAGTTTGTCTGAAACGAAGGCACTCCTAAAGTACACGACCCATCATCATGAAATATCGCATACACGTCGTCGGAGGTACAAAAGAAAGCGACCAAATCCGCAGGCTAAAGTTAGTATTTCTATATTGAACACGTTTATGGCTTCACACTTTGTGGTATCTCTCAAATAATAATAATTTGTTAGTCTAATAAATACCACTCACCTGTGTAAAGTCCAGCGGCTGGTGTTCTAACTCCAGAAGCTTCGCTTACAGCGCTACGGCTAAAAGATCCGTTTATAGGCATCGATCTGAAGAAAGAGCTAAATACGTTGCAAACTCCAAGAGCAACTATTTCTTGAGTAGCGTCCAACGTTTTACCTTTAGCTAAAATATTAACAAAATAATTAAATTAATAATTAATTGACTGCACGGATGGTGTTGTGGCTTAAGTGGTTGCGGGTTTGGTCACCCCCAAACGGGACAATATTTGTGTGATCTATAAAAAGTAGTTTAGTCTGGTCGTCTAGTGTTTTTTATTTCCGTTGTTTGAATGTTTGTAAAGACATACATGATTTTATTTCTAGGGCAAGAGGTGTGTTTAAATAAATAATGAAAATATCAAAAGGTTACAACACTGATGGCCAGTCTCACAACTAACAAGTAAAACTTATCCGAAAGATAAATCACGTGCTGTCTTACTCTTGTTAGGTTAGAGAAGAGAGATGGCGAGACATTAATCTTATAGATAAATACTATTCGGAGAAGCCCTGAGACTTTGGTGGGACAAGCCCTGAGACTTGTTGAACTAACTATTTCGTGATTATAGTTGGACTGCGCATTATATGTTGCATTAATTATATTGAATCTTTTAAAGTTATAGTCCTTGTTGAAGGAGCCAAGGATACATTCTACTTTGCAATAACACATTGCAAAAATCGTAGAAAAGCAGCTGAATCACGCCTTACTGCAAAGAAACTAGACTGCTGCAACTGGGAGAAATCTATATTTAGCAATAAAGTACAAAAGGCTGATTAGTTGATTGATGTTATACTTCTAGTTGTTAATATAGTTCCCAACAATGGATGTCAAAAGCATTGTTCATAGCTATCTTAATACTGTTAGATTGATATGTATTGACTTCTAGATGGGAACTGTAACAGGTGAACAATTATCTTTTCTTTTGCAAACGCATCTCTCGCACTAGGGATAATCCTTGTGTCGTGGGAGTAGCCTCCAATTTAGTGTTAGTGTTTCAAAATAAACCGCGATTAAATCGGTATAGTAGATTAATTTCAGTGTGAAACATTCATATTAGATCAAGACATAAGTAGCCTTAGGTAGCCTTTATTATCAATTATTTATGGATCACCATGTTTTTGTATGTATAACATAGGTAGTGGCGATAGGACCAACTAAATTTTTATATCATCCGTATAACCTTTTTAAATTAAAACGTATCAACTATGTACTTCTTTTTCTTGTTATTATTGACCAAAAATTTACAACAACAATACCAATATATATGGCTTATATATGGCTTAGACCACTCGTTTAAACTATTTTATACGAGCGGAGTTCATAAGTTAAATAAATTAGAATAAAATGAATACTTATAATGTAGTTTTAATTTTAAACTTACCGAAAGCTTTTGCAATGGCGACGTTTCCTAGAATGGCCACTAGTGGTACAACAACGAGTCCAGGGCCGAGATGCGAGAGCATCTGACCAGCCGTATAGTATGTGTCCTCTACTGTTGTTTCGAATGCCGGCAGTTGAGGCTTCGGCAAACCGGGTGTTATATCACCTGAAATAGAGATAATAGATTATTTATATAAATATAACCTAAACGACCGCCTAATTATGTTAATATTTAATATTGTCTTCTGTTTACGCGAATATTATTCATTGAAATTAAACTACTAATTGAAGTCTGCTGTGTGTGAACATGTGCAACAGGGGACCAACCACTACCTAAGATTTGACAAACCACAGATTCACGCTAAAGAACACCGATTCCTACCAAGGATGCTTCGCGAGGCTATTGAAATCAAAAAACATCCTAATTTTAATAGAGAAGATGGTTGGAATGTACCACCAGCTTGGGATCCAGTAATACAAATAGTCAAACCCAAGAAGAAGCAAACCACAGCTAGACTTCATGATACTCTGAGCTCATTCTGCGTAAATAGAAACACCAATGATTAAATTATGTTCGGGTACTTTGAAATAACTACACTGGAACATTGAGACAACTTAGTCTCCCCGTGACCATGGCTGCTGAAAAGTAACCGAAACGTCGGGGAAAGTGTAAAATTAAATTAAATCTAAATAGTTTCAATAGTGTTAATAATAATTTTATTAGCTTAAAAAATTTGTAAAGTTTAATAGTAGTAATAGTGTAACAATTTCAAAATTATGTAATAGAGTGTCAAATAAACAACGCGATAAAATCCGTATATAGTAGTTTAATTTCAATATGTTAATATTATAAGGATCGCGTGAGTCGTTTTTAATCTACTTTAATTTTATAATTTTATACTTCGCAGGGCTCCTATTTTTGGGTGGATTTTAAGAAGTAACATAACAAATACCTACTAGTGGGCGAAGCTTGAGGGGCGAACGGGCTCGTAACTGATGCCCGGTTCGAGGTAGTATAAATAGGTACGTATAAAGATACAATATCCAGTCAAATCCGGTTAGACCAGAAAAGCCGACCCCAATTGACTTGGGAATAATAAAGGCTAAGAGAGAAGAAAGATAAAGATACAACATAAAATAAGTTTGCTAAAAAGGAAATTATACAGTCATATTACAATACTGAATAATATATCTAAACTAATATTATAAAGAGGAAATATTTGTGTTTTTGTATGTATGTTTGTAATGTTTTCACACAAAAACTACTGAACCGATTTCAAAAATTCTTTCACTATTAGAAATCTGCATCTTCACTGAGTGACATAGGCTATATTACATTTAAAAAAAAAAATAGGGATCCTTAATAAAAATGCAATAATATAACCCAAGGTGTGAAAAAATTTGTCATAAAAATCTGTCATCGCGTGCGCTGCGGAAACTAATGATGATAGAACAAAAAAATGTTCTACAGTATTATAGAACGTATCAATATTTACAAAAAAGTCCGCGATAGCATATGTATTTTTTGAATATATAGCTAACTGCACCTATATAGGTGTAGTTAGATTTATTAATTTCTTTAGTTGTAGTTTTATATATTAAAATTAAATAACAAATTAAAAGTAGGTATTGGGTAATAAATTAAAGTCCACGCGGACGAAGTCACGGGCAACAGCTAGTTATATAATAATATTCTATCACATAAACACAACACCATCTAGCCCAAACCAAGCAGATCTTGTATTATGGGTACTAGACAATTGATAAACATACAAATATACTATTTTTTGTAAATAACCTACATATTATATATAGAAACACCCAGACCAAGACAAACATCCATGTTCATGTACACAAATGTTTGACTTGTGCGGGAATCGAACCCGTGACCTCAGGCGTGGCAGTCGGTTACACTAACCACTACGCCATCGAGGCCGTCAATATATAGATTCATGATTAAGTTTTTAAGTAGTTTAGTTTTTAAAATACTTCTTATTATTTGTTCAATCTTATCGCATTGCGGTCGTCTAGGATTTTATTAACTTGGCCTTTTTTGTAAAGTCTCTAAAAGCTTTAATCTCGAACCCAAATCTTACTTCGACAGTATTTACAGTCTAACTTTTGATTTGACTTAAATTAATCTAAGGGAGTCTCGAAGTGAGTATCTCAATTCAAGATTCCAATTATGTAGAATGTTTAGTAGCGTTAATGTAGATTGAACTCAATTTACAGAATACCAGGTAGTACCGTTCACTGTGGATTTGAAGTTAGTTCCAAAATGAGATCAGATCTTTTTGATCTTTGAATGCACGGGTGACTTAGTGGTTGTAAGTGGTTACCTTGCCACTGCCACTATGCTGAGTGTTATGGGTTTGATCCTCATACGGGACAAAGAGCCATGATTTTATGTAAGTTTTTGCTCGCGGCTTCGTTTGCGTAAAAGTAGGTTAAGTTATATTAGTAACAATACTTTTTTACATAATATATAGCCTATGTTACTTGCTGGTAATAAAGCTTTCTAATAGTGGAAGAATTTTAAAAACGGTTAAATAGTTTTTGAGTTAAACCCTTACAAACAAACAAACAAAATATCTAATCTTTCCTCTTGATAATATAAGTAGGTATAGTAATGAACGAAATATATGTACACCCATCAGATATGATTGCTAAATGTGGGTGAGCTTATTGCTGTTTAGTAAGCAGACTGCGTGCTGCTTCTAAAAATTTCTTGACAGTAAAACCCAAATATCACCATACTCAACTTGTGAATCAAACCCAAATCCTCAAGATTTTAAGTGATTACCGCAGCCCATAGACGCCAGAGGAGTCACAAGCGCGTTGCCGGCCTTTTAAATTTGCCCTCTCTCTCTCTCCAGAGGGGGAGGGACGGGTTGGTCCTCCGATACCCTCACTCACTCGACGAAACACAACGCAAGCGTTATTTCACGCTGGTTTTCGGTGAGGCCGTGGTATCACTTCGGTCGAGCCGGTCCATTCGTGCCGAAGCGTGGCTCTCCCACGGTTAGTAAGCATATTCCACCGCAGCGACACCGAGGTTGTCGTATGTATAAATATATCGTTAAACATAAGACAGATTTGGTGGCGTGTAATTTTGTTTTAAAAAAGCCAATTTCCGCACTAATTATAATTCCTGTGTCGCGGGAGACTTTACAGACATTCAAACAACGGACATGAAGAACATGCAGACTCGAAACAACCATTTGTGGATCATACAAATTTTTGTTCCGTGTGGGATTCTAACCCACGACACTCGGCGTAGTGTAGTAGTGCACTTAAACCACTACGCCATCAGAGCAGCTAAATTAAAATTTATTCAATTAAGTTTTAAATTTAATTTTAACATAAGCAATTTAATTTTATATTTATATATAAATTCTTTAAGTAAGTGAAAAAAAAAAACATCAATGTGTATATCTGAGTCACGTTTCCTATTGAAAACTCTTCACACCTTTATCGATAATCAGGTCATTAACAGATCGTGATCCTAAAGATTTTATATACAGATTTCTTACACTGCTATTCAATGATTACATTTAAAGTACGGTGAGAACGAACAAGTAGACGAATTTGTCATGAAACATGTTAGTATATACATGTTCGTGTATACATGTTCTTCTTGCAGCTCGCTGTCATGTAAACAAACCTTATTGTCATAACATTTTGCATTGTAGTGCTAGTTCGACACGGGTACGAAAACAAAGCCTTATTTGTATTGTACCTCTTTTCAAGTGACGGTTAAACTAATGTCAAATTCGTTGTATGTAGTTAATTTTAAATACCATGAACAAATTTATTATCTCTCGAATAATAAGCCTGTTTTCGTAAACTTAAGCAAACAGACCGGCAGTGTTATACAAATATATATATAATCCTAACTAATATTGTTAATGCGAATGTGAGTTTGTTTGTTTGTTACGCTTTGAAGTCTTAACTACTCGACCGATCATCATGTAATTTCGTATACACGTTGTCAGGAGAACAGAAAAAAAACATAGGGTACCTTTTACCCACAAAAAGTACTGTTACTAATCTTTCTTTTGTTCCTTTTTTTTTACGTGGGGAAATGCATGACGCATGCCCTCCGCCGGGGCGGGCGGAGGGGTTAAATCGGACTCGCCGGGGTAAAAGAAAGATGGTAAAGATGATAATGTACCTCCCGGAATACCGACTAAACCCACCACGGTGTTCCTCGACAAAACCAACGGCAAACGGCAGGCCACTACACGAACAGACCTACCCAAAGGCACTGACTCTCTTTAAACCCTACTGTCCCCCCTTGAGGGGAGACGGACTCGAAACAGAAGCGCGCGTGGGAATACGCACGCCGCCTCTCGGTCCTGGTGTTGAACGGATGGCGGGCAGGCCCACAAAGCCCACCATCCCCAGGTCAATCCTCAGGGTGGCTGGAGGTAATCTCGCGCCTTCCGGCGCCTCCTTGATGGAAATGATTTCCTCACAAAAGGAGGCGACGGCGTTCCACGACCTCTCACTCCGGACCATAGACTGAACTACGGCCGGGAGCGAGAGGGCAACCAATCCGACTGCCGCGATCAAGTCACGGCGCTGCGATGCCCAGGCGGGGCAAACCGCCAAAGTGTGCAGCGCCGTGTTCTCAACTACGCCGCGGCAGTCGCCGCAGTGGTGACAACCGGGCGTCTCTTGCCGGCGTATACGACACAGGAACTGGCCAAAACAACCGTGGCCAGTCATTACCTGTGTCAGCCGGAAGGTGAGGGCGCCATGCCGCCTCTCCAGCCACTCTTCAAACACGGGACTTACCACCACGATTGTGGCGTGCCCGACTGTTACTAATCTAACCTAACCTATATTTGCGCGAGTCAAGCCGCGGGCAAAATTTAGTAATTAATAAGTATGAGTCTTCATAAAACACTACTAGTGCTCAACAAAATATGGAAATAACTATAGTACTTTTACATTTCAAGGCTAACAAACGGCTATGAATAGGACTAAAGTACCTACAAACAGAGACCTAAGAGCCCTGTATCATGTCGATTATTCGCATAACTAGCCTTAACGACAATCGCTGAACACTGCACGTCTGTTTAAAGGCCAAGGTTAAAAAGCCACTGGCCGCACTGAACACGCCAACATTTATTCTTACTGAGCATAATACAAAGAAAAGGTTACGATAAAAGCAATTACTGGGCCTGCTAGATAGGTATCCTTTATGTTTACGGAGTAGGCTAATTATAGCACGTAGAAGTTGGTTTACATTGTGTACAAACAAAAAATCTTACGCACCAGTTATTGGCTTATTCGGAAACTTCTAGATATCAATCTTTTTTGTGTACTAAGGTCTAATTCTCCTTATAAAACTGTTCAAAATAGAGCTCTGATTTAGTTCACGAAACGTCAAATGTGAACTGAAATTCAATTATTTATGTTCAATATAATTTATGGCGATTTGAGGTTTGTTTTAATTTAGGAGGATCACATTTGTGATATTTATGATACTGATATTAGATCAGTACTCTATTTTGAATAGTTTTAATTACGGGAATTGGCCGTTTGTACTGGTTGTTGTGATTCAGTCATTTTATTCTGACTATAGCTAATTCATTAAAAGCACGACGGTGATACCGTATTAGAAATCTGTGCAATATTGTTGCAAGGTCACTGTGAGTGCTGTTTTGCAACTAAGGAACAGCTGAGATCAATAGACAACAGATCAAATACTTAACCATGCCTGTAAATAGAGTATAACAAGATTGCTACTTGCACTGACATAATTATCCTTTGATTAAAGGATAATTGGATAAATATCCAATCTTATCAGGCTAGTGTACTAGCAAATTATAATAATCACAAAATAAATGGTTGTTCCGAATCTGTTCTTTGTGTCTGTAAATACAGGAATTATTTCTAGTGAGGGAGAAGACCTTTTTTAAAAATAAAATTAAAAGTAATGATGATCCATATTCGAAAAAGATTCGAATACCTACAGGTGTGTCAACCGTGAAACTTCGAATGCTCAAGTACGCATCGCTCGTACTTGTATATGTGTTGTTCATGTCTGTAGAACAAAGTTTATGTTATTCCTTTTCAATATACATATGCTATACTTACCAGTGAGGAGGAAAGGGTCTTTCGAATCAACGTTCATAGTCCACGCGATTAAAGTAGCTATAACGACGACCACAGCATTCCTGGCAACCCCAGCAAACCAAAAAAATTTTGCTTTTACTGCTGCGCTACCTTGACCTTTCTTGTCTTGGGACTTTTTAATAGGAATATCCTTCAAAGCCTGAAATCAAATGAAAGCAACACTTTACATATTTATTGAAAATTCATGCTAATTACGAATGACAAGTTTCTGATCCTAAAACTAACAACTGGCTTATAAACACCGAAAATCAGAAGAGAAAAAATATATAAACATTTATTTTTATTCTAAGAAGCTTCTTATCGAAAGTATACTCCATTTGGTTAGGTACTTAACTAAAGGTAAACAATCTTGACGTGACTTTTACACTTACACATATTAAACAAATAAACTACTGCTTAAACTAACTGTTCAATTGATTTAGTAATCGTTATTGTTGTATTTACATTGGTCTTCAGCAGCATTTTATTTTTAAACTAAGTTTTTAGATAAAAAGACACATCAAGATTGTTTACCTTTAGTTAAGAACCTAACCAAATGGAGTATAGCTAATATGGAGTCGGTACCAAGTAGTTATATTATATTTTTGAGCTGTTTGTTTGACACCAACCTGAAAATATCTTAGTTGGTTAGTCTATTTGGTAAAATTAACATTGCCTATGGGTGAAAACAATACCTGTGTATCAAATATTCTAAAATAAGTATTGTTTTTACCCAATTTGAGACAGGAGAGATCTTAATATGCAAAAGATCGATAACAAAATAGTTTACTTAATATTTATAATATTAAGTAAACTTGAATAAATCCTAAACTGTTGTTCGAGATTATTCTATGATAATGTCTTGCGGCAGGGAAAATTAGTTACGAAGTAAACTTTAGAAAGTACTCCACTGTGGCATGTCTAAATTAAATTATGTATTAATCTGAACCGATAGAAGATTTTCACTTTATACCCGTACTAGTTTAAGTTCTACTAACAGTGACTTGAATAAATAATGTACGGATTTAAATTTGATTTAAATAATATGTATAAACGGTACCTACGTTAATAGATTATTAACAGCGCTCGAAACAATGCACATAGCGAATTATGATAAAACTTACATCCTCATAATCTTAATGGGGTTTTAATAGTTTCTTCCTTGTTAATAGCTTAACTTATATGAATAAGTAAGTGCTTAGTAAGCGAAGATTTAACAAACCGCTGTTTAAGCCGTGAATGAATGCCACTACGGTTAAAATTATGATTTTATTGTTTGCCCGTAGTAACTACCATCCTAACTAATGCGAACGTGAGTTAATTTGTTTGTATGTTTCTTACGCTTTCACGCCTTAACTACTAGACCGAACATCATAAAATTTCACATACACATTGTCTGGGGAACAGAAAAGGACATAGGGTACGATCATCACGTTTCATCGAGTAAACGTATCTATTACTACTAATATAAACCTACCAAATATTTACGCGAGCAAAGATACAGGTAAAATCTAGTATAAAATCTATTCTTCGGTCTTTTTGTATAGATTCTTCTCTCTTAGCCTTTATTATTCCCAAGTCACTTGGGGTCGGCTTTTCTGGTCTAACCGGATTTCACTGGATATCAGTTGTTAGACGGAGCGGCTGCCACCTGACCTCCGCAACCCGAAGGCTAACGATACCCTAAGGCTAGACCAGTGTCAGGATATTAGAGGGTACTGACTTTACCAGTAACGACTGCCATAGATGTTCATGGCAGCCGGGACCAACGGATTAACGTGCTCTCCGAGGCACGGAGCAGGCAATAATTGTCAATCAATACGCACATAATTTCGAAAAGTCATATAACGTCCAAAAGTCAGTGGTGCGCGACGTGGGTTCGAACTCGAGACCCTCTGCATTGCAGTCTGTTGGTCTCCCCACTGAGCTATCTCTACTATATCTTTTTGTATAGCAAATACCAATATTCGGGCAATACGTAATTAATTAATTGAGTGTGCTACTCAAACTGTCGAAGGTGTGGTAAATGGTGAATAAATACTTAAATAATCATTCGACGTAATATTGAATATAATTTTTTACCATCACAAGCTACACTTTTCACATGTCAGCATTGAAACACGTAGACTTACTAATATATAAGCTTTTACCGGCAGCTTCATTCCTGCGGTTATAAGGAAAATAAGTATCCGATAGGAGTCGTGCATTATTTTGGTATATAAGCTACATCAACCGCCGGCTCATAAAATCTCTCTATGCAAAAACTAATGTCTATCTGTAGCTTTGTTGTTATGTTAAAAAACTACTGGTCAGATCTTGATCAAATTCAAATGGGACCAAATGACCAAATTTTATATAAAAAATAATCATCAAAATCGGTTCACCTAGAAAAAAGTTATGAGGTAAAATACAACCGAATTGAGAACCTACGTCTTTTTTTGAAGTCGGTTAAGAAGTAAGCACAAACTGACAAGCATATTTTAGCATTTAAAATATTAGTAAGTTAATTTTAACGGTGTATACATGTAACCTATGAAATATCAATATTAACTGAAACTTCTTTTTCTGTTGGCACATACGAGTTTTTTCGTAATTAGATTGAAATGTAATAAATTGCTGCCCAAAAAGGTGTTGCCTTACTTCAAACACTATTTTCCTTTGCTAGTGCACTGCAAGAACAAATCTTTGTAAACTTATGGATCAATAAAAGTGTGTTGAGTCGACTTGAACAGAAGAAGTCTGACTAGACTGTAATTGCTTTAGGTATTATCGCAATAATTTGCTGTAGTGAATCAGATCGCCACTACTTATACAAATTATGGAGTTTCTCGTTCGTTGTACATTATGTCTACTTTAATCACGTCAACTTTCGTAACTTCATCACAATGGAAGTGAAGTTCAATTACACTTTATAATTATCTAAGTTCGAGCATGTCATAATAACTGTCACAGGAACTGTAAGTATAATTATCTATTCCTTTGAAGGTAAATTTGATCCATAAATATGTCGTGCTTTAACTATGAGCTTCATTGACAATTTTCTTTTAATAATAGCTCTGGTAAATGTTACATGATAATTATAATGGGGGAATAAGCCTGCTTTCGCGAATTATGTCTGAGCTGGTTTGACCAGGGAAGTGTTTACCTCTCACGAGATAAGGAATAAGAACGCTGTTACTGCGTTTGGTCCGATAAGCAAGAAGACCGAAAAATGCGGCATATAGGAATATGCCGCATTTTTTTCCTTTCTATCTATTATTGATTGCTCTTTTCTAGAGCTCAACGCACAAGTGCGTATTATAGTCTAGTAGTAGTATTCTAGTATTGCAAGCGATCAAAGGCTATGCTTACCGTTTACCATAAGGCAGGTAAAGTAGATTGTCACCTTTGTAGTACCAAAAACTTATTTAACGTTAATTAAAATACAAATTTGTATTATACTAATATATACATATATGTACAATTATATATCACATGTTAAGTAATTATTATTGATGTGTTAGATATACAAGATATATGTACGTCAGGGTAAACTATGCTAATAACTACGTAACGTACACAAATATATTTTTATTCATATATTGATATGGATTTAAGTTACTTAATAGGTTTTGAAATGTTTCTAGAATTATTTTATTTACGTTATTTCGAAGTAAGTAAAGAAAAGTATTACAAAAATGTACAAATAAGGATATTAAAACATGTTTACCTGTCACCGTCTTGTCTACCTATCACAAACGAGGTGTGACGTAAAGGGAAAATTGAAATTATGGCACAACCGCAATATTTGGCTAAAGCATGTATATTTTAGGGGTGTTAAAAATATGATTGAGTGGTTCGGTCCGCTTCCAAATTTTCCATGGTATATAATTATAGTATACGGTCTATATTTTCTATGTTGGGTAGATTCAACATTTTACAATAAGTACAGTTTCCAATCGAGAATATTTAAATAACAGCATGTAATCTATAATATTGTCTTATGTTTACGCGAATGTTATTCATTAAAATTAAACTACTTTAGTGTCCCCGCGAACATGGCTGCTGTGAAGCAACGGAAACGTCCGGGCAAAGTGTAAACTTAAATATAAATAGTTTTAATAATATTATTAGCTTAAACAGTAATAAAGATCAATAGTAGTAGTGTAACAATTTTAAAATTATGTAATAAAGTGTTAAATGAACAACGGTATAAAATCCATATATAGTAGTTTAATTTCAAGCAAAGCATTAAATATATCAGGCTACAAGATAACATTTAGTAGTTCCTGATTGCAATAACACAGGCAAAATGCAAAAATACTCATATAATCAACCAAACCATTTAGCAAATTTCTAACAATCATTGTATTTTCTGACGTCATTTCATGTTTCATGAATCAAATGAATAATTGGTCTATGCACATGACATCAACGTAATAGTAGAGCGAATATGTGCTGGTTACCAAGTGGTATTTACTTGGTAATGTAGTTTAGTAAGTTGTGGGTTTGGCGGTCGCTCACCGCACGATGTGTCGCATTGAGTTATAAACTAACATTAACCAACAATCTAATTGCTAACTAACTGGGTATTGTCATAACTTATATTGATAAATTTGAAATGTATAGGTATCTATTTAATATAGATATGTATATGATTGTTATGTTTTAATTTGTGTAACCTAAATTTTGGTCTAAAACTAGGCTATCATTATTTTATTGGCTTGCAGAGGTTAGATGACATTGCCTTCCTTGGAAACCTGTTTCAACCAAATCTTTACGTACTGAAAAACCGGCTTATTCTCTGTATTCACAATTAATGCCGTATATTAAGTATGTCATCACAATGTAGACTAAACGAACTATTTTGAACACTGAACTATAAGCTATGCTAAAACAGACAGTGTAATGATATTGTCAGATTCATAAATGAAAACATCTAAGTAAGTAAGGCGTGGTTTCTTGATTTGTTCACGTCAAGGTGTTAAATTCCATAATACATAGTTAGTTTCACTCGTACAGAACTCGCATGTAGTCCACCTAGAGGCCATACACAAACAAGAAGTGCTATGATTAGGTTCGTCTACTAAACATCTCCGTTTTAGAACACACCCGCATGGAACTTTAACAATAGTTACCTGCATTCCCAGAAGTGTAATACAACAGCCAGCGCTGAGCAGACAATCGGCCAGTCGGGCTTCAGTAATATGTTCAAATAGGCCTTTCCACGTCTCTATGAAGGTATCAGCATTATACCGTAGGCCAAGTAAACCTTTAATCTGCGATGATGCGATAGTAACTGCTGCGGCCGATGTGAAGCCGGATACCACAGGCAGTGACACGAATTCCACCAGGAAACCTTTGCAAGAGATTGCAATTAACGTATTATTATATATTTCTATCGCTATGAAAGGCAAAGAAAGTATTAATTTTATTAAGACTACGAATGCTTGTTAACCATTGTTGGTCAAAACGCTTGTCTAATTGCACCACAATTGCTTTCAAGAATTCGTAGTCTTAATAAAATTATTGCTTTCTTTGAGATTCAATGTTAAATACAAAACTACTTAAGGGACGGTCAGTCAAAGGACATATACGCTATAAAGTGCTATTAAATATGTCCAGTAGTTTGATAAAATGTTTGAAATTTATTTCCTCCTTAGTTTTCATCCTTATTTTTTATTATGAGAAAGCTATAACCTATTAAAATTACGATGAAGAGATTAGTAGGTTTTAAAAAAAATTGTCACTTCTATATAAGAAATATGTTTAAAATCTTAATGCTTCATATTTTATTAAGTTTAAACTAACTAAAAGCAAGTATTTCGATCATTTAGACTCAAGGTAATGTGTTACAAGATATATTAATATCATAGCAACGTAGTATATTTACTCCTGGAAACGTGCGTACAAACGTCTCGTAGTTGCGAAATTGCTTCCTCTTTATCTTAAATAATTAGAATGATAGACAGCAATGCAGCAATATGTTTCAAATATATTGATTGACTATTATCGCCTGCTCCGTGCCTCGGAGAGCACGTTAAGCCGTTGGTCCCGGCTGCAAATATAAATAAGTATAGAGCGCGCACAACACCCGTGAACAATATTTCTCTTTTTTATACGATTGGTAAATGCACCGAGTAGGAGTATATAAAACGGAAAATATCAGTTATTTTAGTGCATACACTAGCAGTCGACTATGCACTAAAATAAACAAAACCTTTCCGTTTATTTTGCTTCTGAAATATTTATTTAATTGTAGTGCAAGTTTAAACTGACAGACAGAAATTAGCAACATTTGTGAATAAAATCTATCGTAATATTATAAATTATAAAGATGTAAAATTGTAACGGGCCAATTTACTTATAGAAATCACTATTAGAAAGCTACTCTATCCAGTAGTAATAAAGGTTATATATCATAACGCTACGAGCCACGGGAACATCGCAGTAACCATTATCGTGGATGAATCTACGTAAAAACGCTAGTTATATATTAGTGTGGGTGTGAGTCTTTATAATGTATAAACGCTCACGGCTCATACAGAAATACGCGCGCTCTATAGTTTGCCTATATGTTGTCTAACCCATACACCTTGTAAAGAATGAGATATAAAACAATTTTATATCAACACTGTATATAAATTGTCCCACTGCTGGGCACGGGCCTCTTTTTAGTATGATAAGTTTTAGTCAATAGTCTGCTACGTAGGCCCAGTGCGCGTTGGCACATCCTCGATAACATTATGTAAATTTCTCCGTGATGTAGGTTTCCTTATAATGTTCGTTTTCACCGTTATAGTGAGCGATAATTAACTATTTAATAAAAACATAACTTAGCAAAGTCAGAGGTGCGTGCCTCGGGATCGAGATCGAGACCTCTGCTTGGCAGTCTAACGGTTTCCCTCTGGAGTAGCCATGCTTTCTCATAAGTAAATATGCTTATAAAATTTCTTACCTAGTTGTGCGATACCAGCTATTAACTGGACAATTCCTGACATGAAGCAGAGAAGTACTGCGAAGTCAGCATTAGTTCCATTGGTGTATGTGAATGTTAGAAGAGACAGCAACGCCGAAGGGCCGATGTTCACTTGAGGACATGTGCCCATCATGGCGTACACAAAACCTCCCATGAATGATGCGTACAGGCCATACTGCAAATAATAGTAATAGTTAGATTGCTTTATTATTACATTGCATAAGAGCTTTATATTTATAATAATAATAATATTTTTTATTTATTTAAAGATGACAGCGATCCACTTGTTAGTAAGACTTAAAACTAGGGTTAGTAATATACATCTGAAAGAAAGAAAGAAAGAAAGAAATCATTCTTTATTGCCACAAAGAAACATGATTACACATATGGTTAACACACCAATATTCTGACAAAATGCCTTAGTATTGATGCGTCATATTTGCATGACAATGTTTGCAGAATGTTGTTGTTGCTACCTCCAATTCCTTATTATGGCATAAAAGTCATTAGTTCGCGCCTCAGCGAACATGCCAGACGCGCTGCAGTAATGGGGCAGCCTCAACAACACTCCGAAACTATTATTATACTGCACCCTTAGTTCACCTAAAGCCCTACGCGAACAGTTAACCCACAGACCACCCGTGTAGTACGATTGGCAGTATGATTTAAAAAGCATGATTTTAACCTCATTACTACAACGAGCAAATCTATGAGCCAACATGTTACTTCGGGCAGTAAGCGCCCTTCGTTCTCTTTCATTGTCCACATGATCCCTGAGATCCTCGGTGACATAGTGCCCTAAGTATTTATATAGGTACACCCTTTTAAGAGGCCTTCCATTAAGATATATAATGGAATCGTGTCCTATGTGCTTACCGGGGACTCCAAACACCATGTATTCACTTTTCTTAACATTGTATGTTAAACCATGGCTAGACGCATACTTACTACAGACGTTTAGCATATCTCTGATTGAGCCAGCCGTGGGACCCAGCAGCACCATGTTATCTGCATAGCTTATATTATTGACACCGATGCCGTCGATTGTACATCAAACTGGTAGCTTTCTGAGTTCCACGATTAGCTCGTTAATGTACAGATTAAAGAGCTAGATAACCCACCCTGTCTCACCCACACTTAAACCTGTGCTCTTCAGAGAGCGCGTTATCCCAGCGAATCTGGTTATATTGATTTGAATACCAGTACTGGAACAAGGTCGTTAGCTCCGGTGATACCCTCTTTCCTAAGCTTACCCCAAAGGATATCATATGACGCAAGGTCAAATGCCCTTGAGAGGTCAAGGAAGCAAGCGTATACCGGAGTGCTCCTATCCTTGTCGTACTGGACGGTCTGTTTCTAACAATAGATTGCACTTTTTGTGGAAAGTCCAGGCCGAAACCCAAACTGTGCGTCATGTAGCTTTATCCATTTATCAAGCAAATCGTCCAATACCTACCAATTATGGTTGCCAAAGATAGGTCTGTAGTTCACCTTATTCGATAAGTCACCAGTTTATTTTTTACTACTGGGACCACTATTGTCCTTAGCATATCCTCTGGAAGATATGAGTGAATGATACAGAAGGAATAAAATAAAGCTAACACTCTAGGTAAGTGCACTCCGGAATGTCTGAGGTGATAAGACCATCATGACCTGAAAATTTAAAACAGGACATTTTTAAAATTATCTCCTTAACTTGTTCGCCCGTAAACGATATTGGTTGATAGTCATGACTGGTCTGAACAGCAACCACCCCCTGAGCCCTGCCTAATAAAGATGCAACTACATATAGCTCCTTAAACACTACGACTCGGTCTAACATTCAATTTATTTGTGACCTTCCATAACAGAGAACTTTTTTTAAATTCGGTTTTTAAAAGTTTTGATGATTATGGCACCATTTTAGCCCACCCTAAAAATTTATTAACTCTCTCGCATTTCTTCCCAAATTCTACTTGATCGAAGTCTATTATGAAGCAACCACTACTGATACTTAGACCGTGCCTCCCTATGTGCGCTTTGAACGTGCCTATTTAAGCCTGCCAAACGTTTTAAACGCTGCGGCTGCCTACCCTGCCAGGGTTCTACGGCTGCTACTGAGAGGATAGCATTTAGAAACCGCTTATGTTCACTATTGTTACACATTTTATCCCCGCACTCTCGGAATGAACCACGATAGTGAATGCTTTTAAATTTAATATTACATTGATTTCGATACCCATCAATTTGTATACTACTCCTCTCTTGCCACAATACTTTATTCGGGGTGTTATTAGAACATGTAACTTTAGGCACAATTATATTTAAATTGCACTCAACGATTAAAGGCAGATGGTATGACCATTAGGTATCGATATCAATATAAACATTTGTCACAGTTTGCCACGCTGACCTTAACACAATACAGTGAACCATACATCTTTGGCTACCATTTATGTCACTCATATACGTATATACATTTAAGTTAATACCTAAATTCTCAACATCAGCGCATGCTATCCTATCTGTCGGCATGTAGGCACTAAATATAATAATGGTGCGGCTGTCACCAATGTCGCCCTTATAGCGACAAGTCTAACACTTTCACAATTAATTACTTGAACCGTTTTATATAAACCCTTACGTCACAGAATGGCCACTCCCCTATATGGGCACCCCTTGAGAATATCTGTTGAGGTATCTACTGCAGACTTACCTGTGTACCCAAAGCCCTCATGCACAGTATTGATAAGGTGTACGTCATGGGGTAAAAGCCACGTCTCTTGCAGTGTGACCACGTCAGCTTTCTTACATATTATATGCTTGACACTGTCTATTGATCTCTTTAAAGAATTACAATTAAAACTAACAAAACTATTTAATCGTATACCCTTATCTCTTTCTTGAAAATCCATTAATGGTTTTTAATTGTACCCGATTCAGAGGTAAAATGGGCTCCGTCTGTATTTTTAAATAACACAAACTGTCGAAATGATATACTTTCCGTCCAGAAAGCATCATTCAGAAACAACGGCAACTGATTTTTATTATATTAACATAAAATTTGCAAGCTCGCTTTTTCTTTGACATAATCTTTTCTAATATTACATCTATTTGAGTTTTATTTCGAATGTAGCTTGTTATATCATCTTCACTTGTATCTTTACATATATTAGATATATAAAGTGGCACCTGGGTCCTCGCTGCTCTAAATTTGAGTCAATATAACTTTGTCTAGATACAATGAAAAAGGCATTGTGCCTAGTTGCCGGCATCCGACCGTTGTTGTAGGAATTAAAACGATAGACTCCACTATCATTGAAAAGTTTTTCAGTCACTCAAATAAAATAAAAAGTAATAAGAAGAGGCGGTTTATATAGTATCAATTTTAGTCTTACTCAAAGTAAGCTGGATTTTATACAATGTTTTTGACATTACAAAATGTAAAAAAGCAATTACAATTTCAATTTAAATGCTGCCATTTATCACATGAGATAGACATTTGCGAAGTTCCCTGTTACACAGAATGATATGTCTTTAGTGCAGTTGTTATATATTTTTAAACAAAAGCATTTTCGAAACCTATTTGTTTTTTCCGTTGAAAATTACCTGAGCACTATTTAGCTATTATTACTATAGACAAATCAGGTAGTATTAAAAAATTTGTAAGTGGGAGACCACTGGCGAATTTTTTAATACTACCTGATTTGTATTTAATACAGTAGTATTCAAGTAATAATATAATAATAATCAAGTATGATTTGTATTAAATAAATGAGAATTTATTTATTGTTTAATAACAGCGAGTTAATCGTGATAAGGTTAAGGAAATTGGCGCCGCAGGGCGCAAGACGACCTCCAGCCACCCTGAGGTTTGACCTGAGGGTGGTGGGCTTCGCGTGGGAACACGCACGCCTCTGTGTTGAGTATTTTGCCTAAAAGTAAGGCCTCTTCGTGTAGTGGCCTGCCGTTTCATACGGTGGGCCGAGACCTCGGCGGGGTCGCGACCGCATGTGCAAGTGAATCGCGCGGCCCCGTCGATAGCGGTTTTGTCAAGGAACACCGTGGTAGGTTTAGTCGGTATTCCGGGAGGTACATTATTCTTATTCCATCTTTCTCTTTTACCCCGGCGAGGCCGACATAACCCCTCCGCCCGCTCCCGCGGATGGGTATGCGTCAAAGCATTCCCACAGGTAAAAAAAACAAAAAACAAAAATCCAACGGAAATTAGATTAGAATCTCGACCCTATTAACGGTGTAGTAGTATCGATAAATATTGTCACCGAGCCGATAAGGATTTTGATTTCTGACCATTAAAGTAAACATTTTCTTCTTAATATTTTAGGAGTAACGGAGTTTAAGATTTAGGTATTTATTTTTAAAAATCCTGTCAAAACATTATTTGAACGGTTAGTAATATCGGTTATCTACTAAAAATTCATTCTTAAATTTTGAGGTTGTATTATTCTGGGTAATTTTATGTATTTTATTCTATTCAAACTTTTATCTCAGAGGATCACTCGTGATCTTAATTCTAAATTCTATATCCATATATAGAATCCAGTTCAGTTCATTTAAAGCTGATTTCAAAATTCATTATAGTTTAAAATTTACTTACTTAATCAATCGTTTGAAAGTGAATGCGAATCCTAACTAATATTATAAATGCGAAAGTAAGTTCGTTTGTTTGTCACGCCTTCACTACTCAACGCGATCATCATAAAATTTCGCATACACGTTGTCATGGGTACAGAATAGGACATAAGGTATCTTTCATCCAGAAAAAAATACTGTTATTAACCTAACCAACATTTACGCCAGCGAAACCGCGGACAAAATCCAGTTAAATATACATAAATATGTTTAGAAAGTGTAGGGGTTCACCAACCCTTACACAAAAATGAATCGTCATACTGACCAATTCATGACCAACCCAAATTAATTACTTATTAAGTACCTACCAAATTATAATTATTTATTTAATTTGTTTGTTTCTAGGTTTTTATTAAATTTAAATAATTTATATAGCAATTTCATTTGCAAGACTTCGTGCACGAGCTTTTATTGTCTAATATAAATTGCCAAAATCTTATTTCATACACATTGACGCCTATATTTTCCGTACAAATCCCACAAAATCGATTTTCAAAGTTGGCAATCCTAGTCACGTCTTCACATCTGTATAATCTTTATCCCCATTTTCCTTTCGGGACGTTTAAAAATAGGTATTGTGTAAATCCTTTGTGGTTTCCTACATAAATTAAATAATATTAGTTTTGGTATTAAACTACATTATACGAATTTGTATTCCGTGTAAAGTATATTTATTTTAATGTGGAATAATTGCGTATGCAGAAATTTATACATTAATAATAATTTTAAGTATTATGGAAGTGTTACGTTTTAAAGAAATTAGTATAGATACAACTATTGGTTTAAATAATTGATTATACATACATAGATTCACGCCAGTTTCCCAGAGGGGTAGGCAGAGACTACGGATTTCTATTTGCTACGATCCCGACACACTTCTCTGGCTTCATTCACTTTCATCACATTCCTCATTGATTATATGAAACATAGAATATCATATACATACATAGAAACATATATATATATGAACATGTATGTTTCTCATATAAATAAATATTAATATAATTGTATATCTTCTTCTCTCTTAGCCTTTATTATTCCCAAGTCACTTGGGGTCGGCTTTTCTGGTCTAACCGGATTTGACTGGATATCAGTTTTAATATAATTGTATATATAATATATTAATTCAATTGCATAGATACAAAAAGACAAAATATTTATACCCATTAGCAGTAACTGCGATGTGTTAATCATATAATTATTATTGTAAATGCTCAATTTATTTGGATATCTTAACCTGTGTTAACATATCAAAATAAATTGACGGTCTGTACCGTTTCGAGCTTATCTGAGAACTGTTAAAATATTGTTTATTCCTCTGTTGTATAAATACTAAGATTATTTGAAAATCTAATTATAAGATTTTACCTAAAGAAGTTCGCCTACTTATATATTTCACGTGGACCGGTAATTAATCTCTGAAATGTACTGAAAATTACTTCAGGGAAATGCGTGTACTAATTTATGTGGCTAAGTTTCAACAAACCATAATATAACAAAAGCATAAACTGTGTATTCAGAATTACCACGAATAATATTAGCTGCGGGATTATAATTAAATTAAGCTTTTTTAAATTTGAATTGTCTCGTCGTATAGAGATTTGTACTATTGGTGTGATCTACCTATTTATAATGTATGCATTTATGAAAAACATCACATCTTCAAATATACTTTTTATAGTTATGTTGCAGTCTTCCTCATGTATACATATACATGAGGAAGATTGCAACATAAATGATGTACTGTAATGACTCTTGTAGATGATGTTATACACTGATGCAGGTGTGGCGTGACTATGAATGTACTACAATAACGCCATTTTGAAACAGAATGCAGCATTGTATTAAACATTTGATTCACCATTTTTTGTATTTTCTATATTACTTTACTGAAAAGGTTTTAATAATAACAAAAAGTATGATAAATGGCGTTGGCGTCGCTTTTAATTCTTTTAACTACAATAAAGGTTCTATGACAAAGACTTTTTTAATTAAAATAAACGAAAATGATTGATTTATGTATACTAGCGGTCGCCAAGTGTTTAAAATTCGACCATAATTGATTTAAATTTTAAGTTTATCCTTATAATCACATTTCATTTAGATTTCGCCACGGCTATACAGGTTAATTTACCTATCTTTCCCAAACAAATTATTATTTACTTAACTATACTCTTTCATTGACGATATTCCCAAGTTTGCTACTTTGTTTTCTTTTTTACGTATAAATAAGGTATGTAACCAAAGTTACGAAGAATTGTACGACGTCATCCGAACAATACCGAAATACTACGAATTCTACTGGTGTTAAAAGCATGGTTTTGTGCGTATAGTGTTTTTTCATTAATTTAATGTATTTCAAATGCATATTTTATAAAAATATTAGGATTCGCCACTCCTTCTCCATATAATCTTTAACTGTGCTAAATTTCATACTTCTCCGTCCGCGTAATTTTCGTAAAATGGGGTACAAAGTTTTTGTTTCCAATATTAATATATAGATTTTAAAGTAAGAAGTTAGCGGATATTTGAGTACTATGTCCCAAACATAAATAAATCTGAAATAATTGACATTCAAAGAAGGCAATATCATATAGTTAATACTGTTAGTAGTGGTAGTTAAAACTGTACAGCAAACAGAGGCCCGCCGCATCAGCCCACTCTTCGACCGCTCTTCCTCGGACATCCGTGCGGGAGGACCCCCACGCAGTGGACTTTGCGTTAAAGTTACCCATCACAAGGATGCGGCTAGATGACATCCGCCGTATCGAGGCCTCCAAGTTGTTGAGGAAGGCCTCGAAATCTGCCAAACTCCTGTTGGGGGAGAAGTACACACCAACGACTGCGACCTCTCCCCACGTGACTGCAACGTATCTCGGTCCCCTTTCTTTGACTGAGAGGGGGGGGGGGCGACAGGGCACTGCGCCCACACTGCTCCGACCCTTCCAGGACCGGGACGGATGGTGCCAATCTTTATGGTGTCCACGGCACAGCCAGTTCTGGCGCAAATGCTGCCAGAGACGTCCTCCACGGACACCGAGTCATCGAGGCCAGTGATGCGCATTTCTGCGCACTTCACCGGCCTCGATATCTTTACACCATCCGTCTCGGGGAACAAACTCCGTAGCTTAGCGGCGATAGTGTCCACCGCTTTGCCTCCGTCGGCTCCTGGGAACTCCGAAATCTGGGCTCCCGTATGAGCGAGGTGAATCCTGGCTCCGTCAGTAGGGATCTCTGCCTCCCAGTATTCCGCCTCGCTGTGGAGAGCATGGCTTGATACGTCAGGCCACAGTCAGCCGCTTCCGGGAGCACTGTTATCACCACGGCAGCCGATTTCGGCACCTGGAGTCCGTTCCTTTTCCTCCGCCTCTTTTTCTTGGTCCTATCTTGAATAACGGGACCAGGTCTAACAGCCACTGCGGAAGCCGCAGCCACAACAGCAGACGCCACTGCAGCAGCAGCTTGGGTATTTTTGGCTTTTTTGCGGCGAGTCTTCCCTAAATTCTGCACCGTCTGCCAACCCTCACCCTGAGGGATGGTAGGCGCGGAGGTGGACTGTGCTGAGGGCGCGGGTTGGGTGGGGCCTCGCTGCAAGCTGTGGGGTAGAGTGCTGGAAGGGGTGGGAAGTCCTTGCCAGAACTCTGCCGATCCTTCCCAGCCTTGTTGCGGCCTGCTAGGATCGATGGCGCTGGTAGTGCCTTAGCAGCTGCAGAGGTAGCAGGAGCAGCAACCACAGATGGCGCGGCTTGCAGTCGCGACCGATAACTGGGCGCCGGTAGCAAACGGTCACCGAGACCCTCTATGCAGGCGTCCACGTATTTTAAAAGTGACGCCTGCAGGTCCAGCTTCCTGCCGGACGACTGAGGCACCTCCTTAGGTGCCCGACCTCGGGTCTCGGCTCTAAGCCGCGCCACCTCCTGGCTCCGCCACTTCTGCCTCCAGGTGCGCGAATTCGTCGGCAAGAACTTGGCCGACTCTTTTGTCGCAGACGCCGCCTCATTGAAGTGCTTCTTAAAGGTCCCCTTGAGGTTCCGAGACTTGGACGCCACCTTCATCATAACCTCGGAGCCGTCAAGGACCCTCTGCACCGCCTCCGCCATCGACATTGGGGTAGAGCTGTTCCCCTGCGGATGGATCTTCCGCGCTAGCAGCGCCACCTCCTCTTCCGCGCACGGCTGCTCGTAGATCTTTTTTTGTACTCCAGCCATCACTTTGTAATTCATTCATATCAGTAGGCCGAGTAGTTATAGCGGACGACCGTCTAAAAGTTATTTTTGTATTCCTCGGGAACAGTACTTATTTTCTGGATGAAAGGTACCCTATGTCCTTTTCTGTAACTCTGACAACGTGTGTGCGAAATTTTATGATGATTGGTTCAGTAGTTAAGGCGTGAAAGCGTAACAAACAAACTCACATTCGCATTTATAATATTAGTTAGGATTAGGATAAACTAGTTCAGACACATTATTTTTACAAAAGTGTTTATGTAAATTGAACTGTGTCAAAGAATATTATCATAATCATTTTGTCACAAATATAATATGATTGTTAGTAGGCTAACAAGAGTTGTTTTTATAATAAGACGACCCTGGGCAACCGTTATGCTTTACTAACGCAATTCGTCAAAGGTAGAGTCTCAGTATAACAACAATAGTATTGAATGATAAAAGAACGACAACCTCAATTATATAGCAATATCTTTATTAAACCAGTAATAATCGAATATATAAATATGCACGCATATATATATATATATATATATCTTATTTAAAAATACCAGTGTATGTTGTTATAGTTTAGGCAGCATTATTCACACCGATTCAATTCATGTTGAGCGTTGATTCAAGAGCGTTTATTCATAAACTGTCTTTGTATTTCTAAAAACGTGACATAGAATTGTAAAATACTATTTTAAAATATGGAATATTTCCTAAAACGTTTTTAATACATGTAAAATAAATAGTCAATCAGGTGACGGGATATATCAGTTTCGCAACTTTTATTCGCGTTTTTATTGTTCGTTGGCCATTTATTATTAGGTAAATCCTGGTACTCTGTAGTGTTTCTGTTGTGAATGGAATTTTCTGATCGTCTTAACGTGACACTGTACTGTCACAAAAAGGACCTAGGGACTAATCTTAGTTTATAACTTAGCGTCCAAAGGCCACATTTCAACACCTATATCGCATTTGTACCTAAGTATTAAAGGTCCGCTAATACGGCAACGACACGTGTGAATGAATAAATTTACTAACTTACTAAACATTGCAGTTAGCGCATGGTTTAGAACTTTAGACTAAGTGGGTGTAAGAGCATGCACTTTAACGTGTGATACCATCCAGTTGAGTTGTCTTCTCCAGTACGTAGTAGTTTAACCTAATGTTCAAATAGTGGAATAAATAATATAATAATATATTATTCTCAATAATACTGGATTATCATCACAAAATGACTTCACTTGCTGTGGAGGGTTACATTTAGTATTATAACAATATATTCGTAAATCATTTACGTTATTCTGGACCACAATAACGCGGCCAGTATCAGCTGGATAAAACAGCGGATGTTATCAATGAATAAAGGTTAATAATAGTAATTCATGCTGAATGTGTACTACTAAGCCTTTTTGTTACGTGTGATTGTTAAATTACAATACTATGTGGAGCAGTCATACATAAATTGACTCACGCATGTTCCCCAGAGTGTAGGCACAGATTGCGGCTTTTTCCGTTTCCTTCTTTCTTGGCATGTAAATGTATCAGTCATATAGTAATTTTCAAAGACCTGGCACTGTATAATCTTTATATAATGATACCTATTTTACAACTACATGATAATTTTTGTATGAATGTAAAATGGATAATAACTAATGTTATTTATATTTTCGCGAGAGTGCCTTAAGAGATCATTTCAAGGATAAACGTGAAACCGTCCGATAGTACTTTCTTAAAAGTGATTCATTCGGTCATTGGTTCAATGAATTATAAAGGCAATGCCATTGTGTGATAACGTATAAGATCTTGTTGTGTTTAGAAATAATTGCAACTAAAGTATCTTTGTGTTAAGCTTATATTACTCAGCTTATATGATTGTGTCATTCAGTATGTATATTACTCAGATAAATATTAACATAACTACAGTTGAAAAATACGTTAACATATTTAAAGACATGTAGCAGACACACACAATAGAAAATTGTTCGCGGTCATTTATGCCCTGCATGGCGTTCAATATGTTGAGTATAATATCTTATAATAAGATGTGGTTTACATTGTAAAACAAAAGACAGAAATTTATAGTTAAATCTTATTTATCTTTATCTTTGATCTTAATACATTGAGCACCTGAGAATCACAAATAAAAACTGAACAATAGGTGGGCATTTGAAGAATTATTTCAATGCCATGTTTATATATTTAATTACATCGTTATCTACATAGCTGAACACATATAAAATATCAAGCAGGTCTTAGACATTTAAGGTAACCAAGACGACCAAGCACGAATAGTACTAGTATTCCGAGTCTTCTGTACCAAGAGAAAATGCCTCCTCACACGTGGTTGGTAATTTTTATATATTATTTTTACAAATTTATTATTACAAAATACTATATAATTATTTTTATCGTGACTCCATGTGCAAGTGATTCGCGCGGCGCCGTCGATAGTGGTTTTGTCGAGGAACACCGTGGTAGGTTTAGTCGGTATTACGGCAGGTCCATTATCATTTCAACATCTTTCTTTTACCCCGGTGAGTCTGACGTAACCCCTCCGCCCGCCCCCGCGGAGGGGTATGCGTCAAAGCAATACTCAACGTAAAAAATAAATCTCAATAATTACTTTAACCTTGAAGTTTATATGAATTTAAATAAAATCGATATGGAATATAATATAGTCTTTGTGTTAAGATAACATATGTTCCGTGATAATTTCAGCAAACTTCCTAAGCCAGATCCTTAAATAATAGTTGGCACCTTTTTAAAAGTCATGAGTGATAATACTTAGGTATATTTCAAAATCACAATCAATATTGCTTTAATTTAGCGTTCAATTAAATAAAATATTTTAATATTTTGTCTTACTGATATAATTTAAACGAATAAACAAAAATACACTATGTCATTCCAAAGTTTTATTTGAAATCAAACAAACTTCTTGTTTATATTTAAACTAACAAATATGTTTAGCAGTTTGTTCATATGAAGGATACGATACTCATCTTCCGGACGTATTGTAAGGCAAGGTCAATGAATATTTAAGGCCACAGGAAATATCTAAGGAAAACTAATACCAACTTATCTTCCCTAAGGATGTATTTATTCGTAAATGTACTTACATATTTAGCTAAACTAAAGATTTTCTAAGTTCTATTTCATGTTAAACATCTGACAAGTAACATCAGATTTAATGAACGAATTTATATGGCTGTATAAACCAGCTGATCATCACTTGCAAGGCCTTTGACACATTACGTGTTCTTTCATCCGGAACGATTGATGTCAGTGGTGACGGAGCGTGAATTTTGTCAACTGTACAAGATAGATAGAGAGATAAATACAGTACCTGTGGTTCGAAGCCGGCGAGCGAAGCATAGGCAATTGACTGAGGAATCAGTGTGAGGGCTATGGTGATACCAGCTATTAAGTCACCAATCCCCATGCCAACATCGTAGTTCCGCGACCATTGCAGAATAGGAAACACGCCGACGATTAATCTCCTTGGGTCTGGTATTTTCTTCATTGTTGCACTGCAATAATTAACACTTGATTACAATAATACGTTACAAAGTTAAGTAATTAGAGCTTACTTTATTCTTATACAACCTTTTGTATAAGAATAAAGTAAGCTAAAACCCCTCTCAAGTCTCTAAAACCCCTTGGTTTTAGAGACTTATGTAAACTAAAAATAAATTGAGCACTAAACATACAGGTGCGTTAAAAATAATATTATAAATGCAACGTTTATTAATTGGGTACAAAATAAAACAATATTAGGTGCCTGTTAATTTTATTTGCAAACGATCATGCTATAAATATCAACGCAATCTAATTCCACCCATTAAATTTTCATCACTTAATCTTTGCGTTAATTGTGAAGCCTCAAAGAATAGAGTAAATAGTATGATCAGAATTAATGTAAAGGTCTCCAATATCATTATACTATAATCTTTTTATCCTTGTCGTATCTCGAATAAAATGAAAATAATTCTATTATTTTGAAATAGCTAGTGCTATTTTGAAGGACTCAGTAGTTTAATGGTATGTACTCGTAATATAATATTTGAGATTCGTATAAATGCGTGTAATGTGGTATGGTGTATAAGTCATTCTTAAGTTTATCTATTAAGATTAATCAACTCTGTCGAAGGATCTTGTACAAAGGCTTTACTTTAAAATCAACAAAATGTCCTTCGAAAAGCATTACGTTATTATCTTGTATTTTTATTATTTAATCAAATATATTACAATTTGAATATAATTTATATATATAATTTAAATTTTTATCTCGTTTGTCGTTTTATATTTCGAAATATATATTTGCAGCAATGATTAATGTCAGTTGCGACTTGCGACAATTTATTGGTTCCACAGAGTACACTGTATGTGACAAGTCTAGTAGAAATCAAATGCAGTTTAACAATTTAGCTTAAAATTACGGAGTTGTCGACCGTAAATCAGTTGAAATTCATTTATTACTATTGTACATTAATATTGTAAACATAGATTACTAGATTTTGCCCACGGATTTACTCTCGTAAATGTTGGTTATGATAATTTTCAATCCCTCGTGAACAATGCTTTATTCTGGATGAAAGGTACCCTATGTCCTTTTCTGTATATTTACTTTACCATAAATGGTAAATAACAGAATTCATATGCTTAGTGACAGTTTTAAATTAAATTTAGAAGTCATAATATTGTGTACGTATACTGTTTATACTATAGAATACTGTGTTTACCTCAACTAAGATCGCGGATGTTACAAACTTTACCTCTTTACTACTTTACATTCGTGTATGAGGACAGTTCCAGGCTCCATGCTGATACTGAGAATTTTTAAATCCAGGAATCGGACCTAGGATTCCGCAGAAATTATTTTCTTAGGAGGTCATAACAGACCGGTACAGGATTACAGTGGAACTATTAATATCAACCATAATTTAAACTGTACTCGTTACGGCAATTTATAAGAGACGCTTAAATCGACCATTTACCGGTCCTTGACGAAAGAGCCACCTGTCCTTTCCTGCTATTTGTTTATTAAGAGATTTAGAGCAATTTATGATTAAATAAATGAATTATCATACTGCCCAACGATAACTTCTGCAATTTACTGAATGAATGGCGTAGTGGTTTAAGTGGTCGCCCCGCTATTTCCACTGCACCGTGTGAGTTCGATCCCCACACAGGACGAAATATTGTGTGATCCATAATATAAATATCTGTTCCGAGTCTGAGTGTTCTTTGTGCCTATTGTGGTAAGTGTTTTTAAAAACCCGCGACTTAGGAATTATTCCTAGTGTTGCCTTTAAAAATGTTAACGTAACAAACGTGGTAATTGTATAAAATATACTTTTCATTCATATATTTAAGGTAGAGTACAATTGTATCATGTCATCGACAAGGGAGTTTTAAAAATCTGTGTGTAACAAATTCTCCATAAACGAAAAAGGAAAGTGGAAAATAACATTTCAATCTTGTGTATTTCAGTCAAGTCGTGGAAGAGCTATTACAATCAAACAAAAAATAAAAACTGATTTGCCTTATATAGGTTGACTTATATTATGATAGCAGCGATAGCTCAGTGGGGAGACCAACAGACTGCAATGCAGAGGGTCTCGGGTTCAAACCCACGTCGCGCACCTCTGACTTTCGGAAGTTATATGACTTTTCGAAATTATGTGCGTATTGATTGACAATTATCGCCTGCTCCGTGCCTCGGAGAGCACGTTAAGCCGTCGGTCCCGGCTGCCATGAACATCTATGGCAGTCGTTATTGGGAAAGTCAGTACCCTCTAATATCCTGACACTGGTCTAGCGTTAGGGTATCGTTAGCCTTCGGGTTGCGGAGGTCAGGTGGCAGCCGCTCCGTGTAAATACTGATATCCAGTCAAATCCGGTTAGACTAGATAAGATGATTGGGGTCGTCTTATCTAGTCTAACCGGATTTGACTGACTTGGGAATAATAAAGGCTAAGAGAGAAGAAGGTTGACTTATCTACTATTATTCTTATATTACGTCCCAAGACTATAGATATTAACAGTGATGAGAAAGCCCAAGTAAAGATGACGGCTTGATTTAAAAAAGCGTATTTACCATAACGATTGACGGAAGATCACGGACAATGTGCAGATTCGGTAATATTAAGGAGAAGGCAACAGTTAGACTTTCCAAAATACAAATCATTTACCGTTGTAATATTGGCAATGAATCTAAGAAGTAATTCTCTAATTATTCTACATAATAGTTTATGTATGAGCTTAGTCGTCTAATTATGAATTATTAGACGACTAAGCTCCTGCTTGTACATGTACTATGACTTAATTTAGCCAACTGCATAAATGTAAGACCGATTAAAGTTTCATCTTTTAAGATTACGTATTTTCACTAACAAGTGCCTGTGAAAAGAAACTATGATGAATGATGACGCGTGCAAAACGAGCGACCAGAAACATTAGTGCAAGCTACTCGTACAACTATATGGCGAATGGATCAGGCTTTAGCCAGTTATTACAATTAATATTGAATACATAGTTATAGTAAATTTCTTTACAGTATCACGCCTGTGTAACCAAAGCGATAGGCACAGCTTATCAAACACATTTTATCTAGTTATATATTTTAGAACTCAAATTATTTTAGGCGACTATCCATGCGGATACTGCACGCATGGTATAGTGATATAAGTTTTCGCCTAGGCACTGCCCCTACGTCGAGTGTTGTGGGTTCGATCCCAACACGGCAAAAAAGTTTGTGTGATCCACGTAGTTAGTGCCGAGTATGGGTGTTCTTTATGTTCATTCTTTGAATGTTTATAATGTCCTTACCGCGACATAGGTTTATTATCCCAATGCGGGAGTTGCCTTTTATATATTTTATTAAAACAAGAGTGATGAGACTTTAACTATTGCAAGTAAGAATTTCCTAACAGAGAAACTAACTACTTTTAATGCATTAAGCCAGATTTTAATACATGAACTCGCGATACATATAAGCATCGATACACACTATCAAGGTGAATTACTAAGGTATTAAAATTGGTAACTAAAATTAACGTGGAATTTAATATACCTACGACTAAACCGTCCACGTACTCAATTATATTGGCAACAATATAAATTAAGAAATCGCTTTATAAATGGAACCTCATTTACAAGGTATTTTATATCAATTGTTAAGTTACTTTTTAAGGTCAAATACGTTAAAACATTCGAACAAAACAACAACGGTTTCCTGATTTTTTCTATGATACTTATTGGTTAGTTAACATTCACAAGAAGTATTTTATGATTGTTTCCGTATAAGCTAATGAAGTCTGAATCAGTCTGATAGTTATAACAGACATAACAATAAGCCTTTAGCAGTTTTACCAATACATATTCGCGGTACAGTTTAAATTAATAATTATTTATTTATCTTCAACAAGGATGCATGAAATAAGGTATCCGTACTAAAAAACCTGACCCTTATTCAAAGCACAAAACTAAGTTGCGGTTAAGAACACAAAATAAAGAATAAGCGAAAACGCAGTTCGAAACTGAGTAATAGGATTGCTTTATCTATATCATTATATCTTGCTATTATACGCGGTTTCGTACCGCGTATAATAGCAAGATATAATGACTGTCGTCTGTAATCATAATAATAATAACCTTGAAGTTGTGTATGGGGCAGTGGAAAATGGCTCTTTACTATCCAGGGTGTCGTCAGACCCAGGCGAACAGCGACCTAATACAGATTAAGCGAGGTATATTTCAGGGCGACAGTCTGAGTCCTCTTTGGTTTTACCTAGCGTTGAACCCTCTCAGTACATTACTAGAGGGTTCAGGGCTAGGTTACAGGTTAAGGAGAGGCGGTCAGGTTGTATCACACTTGCTATACATGGATGATTTAAAGCTGTTCAGTGCGGGCAACGCACTGATTCACATTTGATAGACTTACTAAGAGTAACTGATTGCTTTAGTAAATCTATCAACATGGAGTTTGGTGTGGATAAATGTGCAGTCATGCATGTAAAGCAAGGATGGTGGAATCTGAGATCATTCAACTTTCAGATTCCATTAACCTAAGATCGCTTCTCATTACTGATACCTACAAATACTTGGGTATGTCACAAGCCTTAGGTATAAATGATGCGGACATGAAACAATCGTTGAAGGAGCGCATGTTGCCTGAGAAAAGTACTTCACAGTCTTTTATCAGGCGGCAACAAGGTGCGCGCTTTTAACGGTTGGGTCATGCCGCTTCTTTTATACTCCTTTGGCATACTCAAATGGACTCAGACTGAGTTAGACGCCCTGGATCCACAAGAGTGTATGGCAGAGCAAGGAGCTTCACGGTAGGTTCTACCAGGCCCTATGTGGGCCTGATGTAGACCTTCTCGCCTCCGTGAGCTGGCAACGCTTCGGTGACCTCTTTGAGGAAACCGAAGGGTTTGTCTGTGCAATTATGGACGAAGTTATCAAGACGAGTAACTACCGGAAATATATCTTGTGGGATGGTACGATTGACATATGTCGGGCGTCCCTCATGCATATAGTTTCCGGCTGTTCTTGTCTTGCTAACGGCAAGTACTTGCACAGGCATAACCAAGTAGCCAGAATTATCAATCAGCAACTTGTTCTGAAATACAAACTTGTAGAGGTCGAGGTGCCTTACTACAGGTATGTAACAGAACCAGTTTTCGAAAAAGACCATATCACACTGTACTGGGATCGATCTATTATCACGGACAGGTCTGTTGTTGCTAACAATAATAATAATAATATAATAATAAAGTTATTTATTTTCTCACCACAATACATACATTTCACATAATATTAATTTTTCCACATTTAGTATCTTATATTGTGATATTGTGCATATACAAGCCTGATATTGTGGTAAAAGATCGATCAAAGCGCCATGCAATGATTGTCGTTATCACCATCCCTCATGATGGTAATCTCGTGAAAGCTGAGATGGAAAAACAGTTAAAATACCTGCACTTAGCACACGAGGTTGTCGATATGTGGGATGTGGACTCGGCAATCATTGAACCGATAGTTGTTACGGTGAACTGTCTAATAGCCAAGAGTCTCGACCAACATCTTAAGAGGCTCGCGTTAGGTGCTTGGGTCAAGAGTCAGATGCAGAAGGCGGTCCTCCTAGATACGGCACGCATAGTGAGGAGGTTCCTCTCTATGGACCCCTAACCACCGACAGCTCCATAACTTTTATATTTTAAAATGTGGTTTTTATAAATATATTTAAAAATGTTTTTGAGAGTAAAGGAATGAAAATAAATGTAAGCAAGACGAAAGTAATGGTATTTGAAAAGGAAGAATGCGTGACGATGTGTAATATTATGATTGATGGAGAAAAAGTGGAGCAAGTGAAAGAGTTTGTATATTTGGGTACTTTGTTTACAAGGGATGGTAAACATGAGGGAGATATTGAAAGGAGAACGATTGCGGGAAACAAAGTGAATGGAGCTCTACGCGCTTTTATGAACAGCCGAAATGTTTCCGAAAAGGCACGTTTGGCTGTTCATAGAGGACTATTAGTGCCCACACTTATGTATGGAAGTGAAAGTTGGGTATGGCAAAAGAAGCATGAGAGCAGAATAAATGCTGTAGAAATGAGAGCGCTGAGAAATATATGTGGTGTGACTCTGAAAGATAGAATAAGAAATAGTGTGATTAGAGAGAGATGCGGCATGAAAGTTGATATAGTGACAAGAATAGAAAAGGGTATGTTAAGCTGGTTTGGGCATGTAGAAAGAATGGACGAGGAAAGACTGACTAAGAAAGTTTATAGGGCTAGTGTGAATGGAACAGTCGCAAGAGGAAGACCTAGACGAACGTTTCTTGATCAGATCGGAGGCGTTCTGGATAAAGGACAGGTTAAGAGCACCTTGAACCGACGGGCGTGTATGAGGAATGTGATGAAAGTGAATGAAGCCAGAGAAGTGTGTCAGGATCGTAGCAAATGGAAATCCGTAGTCTCTGCCTATCCCTCTGGGAAACAGGCGTGAATCTATGTATATTTAAAAATGTAATTTTTATTGATTGGTGTTAAATAAAGGAAATAATAATAATAAACCCCTCTGGACATTCGTTATATTATCATGAGACTAACGCGATATCGGAGGGCACAGTACACTAGCTTTTAAACTACCACCTATATATATCTTGTGATATAAAAAAAAATGTATCACCAGGTAAAATGAAAATGCACAAACCGCAGGGCAGCTTGTGGCGAGTTGAATGTGAGTAGCGACACTGCGATCCTGAATGCCTCGGAGAGTCGGCTAGAGCCTAGTCCCCACCTTGCCGTTACTGGTTGGCTGGGGTGGAACTTCAAGAGCGCCCGTAGGACTCTCAACTCTAGCCTTGGTCGGCCTGTCAGAGAGAGGCTGCCAGAGCTACATGCTGTGCAAGTGTCATTTTCAAGGACATAACTACGGCGATACCCGCTCTGGGTCTCCATTGTCACGAGACCCGTGATTGCGAAACCGGCGCCGCACCGCTTGACACCCCTAGCCACTCGCACCGGTTTTGCCCTCTGCTGCTGGGTTGAATGGCTGTGGTGGCTATTCAGGGGACCCATCCAGTGAGTTGGCGAGTCACCGTCTGCCCTTTCGATTGATGCTATTAGAGTATTTAGGTTAAACGCCGTTTTATCATCCATAGTTACCAAGATATCAGTCTATCAAACGCCCATACCCATAGCCCATATATTAGAATCAATACGTAGCAATAGTCCTACGCTTGCTGCGGCTAGTGCCGCAGTAAGTGTTTCATCCCACCTTTGATTAAAACTGTCGAAGGGCCTCTTCACGTTGGACCCATGTCTCCGTGTAAGCCTCCTAAATTGCCGGGTATTTTCTTAACGTATTAGAGAAATACCCGTGAAAGAGAAACAAATAATAATAATATTCTATCACATATACACAACATCATCTAGCCCAAACTAAGCAAAGCTTGTACGACAGGTACTAGACAATGGATAAACATACATATATACTTTTTGTAAATACGTACATATTATACATAGAAACACCCAGACCAAGATAAACATCCATGTTCATGTACACAAATGTTTGACTTATGCGGCAATCGAACCCGCGACCTCAGGCGTGGCAGTCGGCTACACTAACCACTACGCCATCGAGGCAACCTAAATAAATTTATTATGAATGTTGTGGCCAGCCATTGGATTCATAGTTTCTCGTATTTAGATAGACGGAATAATGAAATGAATATGAAATGTAGAATCACAATTTTTATATTAATGAGTGGATGTCAATCCGAAGACAACATTTTACAAAATGATTGTTGTAATTAGTGTATTTTGTGTGATTGATAAATCCCAGCCAATGTCCACCTTAATTAACTTTATCTTTAACTCGATTTGCATGCGGCTTCGCTCGCGTAAGTATAGGTTAGTTTTGGTAAGGTTAGTCCTTTTTTTGGATGAAAGGTGTAAATATGTCTTTATGTGTACCTCTGACATCATCAGTCAAATAGTTGAGGCGTGAACGCGTAACAAACAAACAAAGAAACTCACATTCGCATTTATAATATTAGTTAGGATTAGGATATCAGTTTGAAGAAAATGATAACTTTATCCACACAATGTAAGGTTAAGGTTAAGCTTACGACATTCAGGTTAAAATTATACATTTCGAGATTTACAGTAATATAACAATAGTTACTAGTAAATCAGCCAGTCTAGATTAATTGTCTTTGCTTCTATGCATGTCAATCGCTTATGGTAACGTACTTAGTTACATATATTTATCTAAGCCTAAACAGCTGTTTTTGTAAGCTTGGTGAATAAACATTTTCCAAGGGTCATACATAATTATGTGAAGAATGTTTCCGGTTTGTCAATAATAAATATTTGAACAGATGGTACATTAAACAGACGACTAATATTGACAAATTGTCAATCGTCGTTTATACTTAATACAACGCAGCTAAAGTCGTCGACAACAGGTAGTATCGTTATAAACAATAGCACCATGAACTAAAACAAACAATGTAAGTACATAATTATCTACACAGGTAATCCGGTCTAGTCATTGTTGATGTTCCATTAATAGCTAAGTACTGGACTACGGCAAACATTTCTAAGACGGCTGCTTGTGTTCGATAATTTTTCTATACATTGACATCGTCATGTGTCTTGATGGGAGTACCTTTACTTATTTAATAGCCCTACCACATTGTATATATCAATACAATATATTTTTCTTGAGATTTGATCCTTCTTTACTGAGATAAAATATTGATACCGGCAATTTTTTTACCAAAATTATAATTTTAACTTTGGCCTGACCAAGGCACTAAGATAAATTAAAACTCAAATTTGGGCTAGTATGTACTTAAATACTAAGTTATGTACTCAGTTACCTATGTATTTGTATTTACTTGTATCATATATATACAATGTTTCATACATTATCATTTTAATCTAACGTTAGTCATGCTAAAATAGGTGGCATACCTATCTCAGAATAACTAAGGTGCAGTTAAAGTTCTTGCCCAGATTAGATGTTCATGCATTCATATGAAATATATACTAATCTCTGTATACTTATGTTGAATGTCTTAAATTTAGATTCTTAATTCAATACAAAACGACTTATTCCTCTAATTAGTTTTGACCATTTGTTGAGCAGCGAAAGACTCCTCGACAAAGCTATTGTCCATTCGAAGTAACATTAACTCTTTCGCTGTCTCGTGGTAGAGACAAAATTTCCTTTTTGTTACGTATCATATGTGAAAACTGTAAATAAGTAAAACTAAATGTTTGGTTCTGTGGCATAAACGAAAACCCAAGATAGATTGTTGTTGATCTCGAGGTTCGAATGTCCATGCTTTTTTCTAGCAGAACGGTAACAAAGACTACGATTGGAACGGCAGCAACGTGATCCTAAAATAAAACAGATGAAATAGCTCTACGATGCAGCTGTGCCTAACCCTTTGATAATACCAAACCGTAATAGTAAGGTACTAGTTTTCATAATCAGGACAAGGCATCTATAAAACTTCCTGAAGCCTTAATCGTGAAATACAACTAAGATAATTTAGTCGAGTGTTGTTTATCTCTCACCTTGACAGACGTTCAACACTGTAGATCGTTTTCCACAACATTGACCTTAGTATACGTCACAATACTACGTAAAACAAGTCATTTCATATTAAGCAGTAGGAAATAGTGATTATTTATTAATGTAACTAAATGGTATCTTTAGTAATAATATAATGAGAGAGTAAGAATTATGTTTGTGTGTATGCGGAGAGTAATATCCGTTACCATTGCGTCTATTTGAAACATTGTTAACTATTTAAAAAGTATATTATTCTAGATGGCCATAAGCTATTTATTATGTTCGACTTTCTGAACCTCAGTCTGATTGATAGATGGACTGATATAGAAGTATCTTAAGCTCAAACTATTTACGTCGCCGTAAAAAAATTTGTACTTTATAAGGTTAATGTTTAGTCAATAATCGGCTGTTATTTTTTTTATGTAAGAGTATTTTTAGTTAGCACAGCTCTTTTTTGTCGCTTTCATAGTTGTTAGTTAATGTTTCTACCTAAATTTAATGGTATTTGACTTTATGTTAATTTTTATAATATAATATTAAAATGAACCTGACCTAAGACCACATATTTCTGCTTCATTAAGAGTTAGTAAAATGATATTACACATTAATCTCATAATCGCACACAGTACTAAATAATTAGTTGTAGATGAGATAATAAACCATCAGACAAATTGCGAGTATAAAACAAGACGATCTCATGGTGGTAAGTAAATGTTATCACCAACACTCATTGTTTATTTTCATACTAAATAATCTCTAACTCACCGTTTAATAAGTATAGGTATATAAACGAAATAGAACTCTTTATTTTTTATAAACTGTAACCACTGTGTTCTATTAGAAAAAGTCTGCTTTACAAAATTATTAACCCACGACACCGATAAGAACAATCAAAATTTTCATAAAACTGACAATTGAAATTCCCGCCTTTTATTGGCCACAGCGCATGCGTCGCAAACTTTTTCAACCTGCGCATTCGACAGCGACGTTATTTCGACTGCCTCATGGCAGGCTGACAGCAATCTCGCAAGCATTTCGTTTTCCTGTCACGGTAATTGATTGTACCAATAGGGTTGATAATAAGGACATTAAGAGAATAATTAATTTTATCAATAATGTAAAAAATAATAATAGTAAGCAGCAATTTTATAATCTTTACCTTGAATTAATAGTATTTTAATGTCTATATTATGCCATTCGACTTACTGGCGATTGGTTACTGTTTGCAAATTATAAAATAAAATGTTAATTTTAATAACATTAATTATATAATTAATATTAAATTATCATAATAAGCCTTATAATTATTTCGTCATATTATTTATTGTATATCTATTTGCTTGCTGCTTTACTAGGTAAAGTGTATACTTACATATCAAACTGAGATAAATGTCTTATTTTTTCTCAGAATACTTTTGGAAACAAAAATTATATACAATTAGATATTTTAGTAATAATAATGTACCTACGTGTATTAATTTAAACCGTATTCTGTTAAAAGTAAGTTAGACTTTCATTTATAGGTATAAAATTTCGCCTAAAGTTTGTTATATTTTGTTCTTATATACTTATCCACAGTTCTGTGCCCTTATTTATCCTAATGTTACCTATATAAAATTAATTTAAGCAATTCGTTTTGTGCTTTGTTATGCAAACCAGTTTTGTACTTATTAATAGAAATATGATTCAGTGTAAGGTAAATATTATTATTATCAGTCATATCCATTATTTTATTTAAAACTAGTAGTTTTCCCGCAGTTTTACCCGCGTAACTCCCGTTCCCGTGCTAATATCGGGTTTCACCCCTTTCACTCCCTTAAGGGTAGAATTTCCAAAACTCCTCTCTTAGTGCTCCCCTACACTCTCCAAATAACATACATGCCAAATTTCAGCTTTTTGCGTTCAGTAGTTTCGGCTGTGCGTTGTCTGTCAGTCACTCAGTAACGGAAGAGTTTTATATATATAGACTAGTAGTTTTTCCGCGGTTTCACCCGCGTAAGTCCCGTTCCCGTGTGAATATCGGGTTTCACCCCTTTCACCCCCTTCAGGGTAGAATTTCCAAAAATCCTCTCTTAGTGCTCCTCTACCCTCTCCAAGGAACATACATGCCAAATTTCAGCTTCTTGCGTTTTGTAGTTTCGGCTGTGCGTTGTCTGTCAGTTCAGTAACGGAAGAGTTTTATATATATAGATGTTCTTCAGTTAAAAGTCGTGTGTCGAGTACCAACCGAATACCGAATAGTGCAATGATGACATATTAATGACCAGATCTTAATTTTTTGTTTGGTCCCATTATATTTCTCAAAACAGATATAAAAACAGAGAAATAATCTACCGCTTAAAATACGTTACGAGTACTTACCTATAGTAATAGTTCTCTATTACTAACATTTTGTTTTTACACATATGAAATATTTAATTACTTTATAATAACCGTTCTAACTTTAGGAATGCAAATCAAATCACATTACGTATGTACCTATTCTTGTTCAATTATATTCCTATAATTAATTGATTGTAAGTAAAATTCAAAACTTTGCTTGTATTTAGTGGAGGTTTATCACAATCAAATTTCATAACCTATAATGAGGTTTATGTAAGAAGGATTACTACTTATCGGACACAGGTCCAAGCTCCAAGCTGTTGCTATTTAGTTTGAGAGAGACGCATACCCGCAAATAGCATTGGATGATCTAGGAATCGCATCCGAGACCTCATCGGCTAGCCTAAAGTTCTGTACTTATTCGTTAATAATCAATTGAGTTGCAGTGGCACATCGGCCACAGTCAGGCACTATACATTTTAATTACGTCTATTATTCTAAGACTCGACAGATTAAATGAGCCTATTACCTTAAATATTTACGTTCTAAAACATAGTTGATTTAAAGTATAACTTAAATATTGTATCTTAAATTAATTCACCTTATTGGGTGTGTTGAAATTAATTTGTTTCGCGGTCAAATATCTTATGAAACCTTTTGTAATTTCTCAATTAGTTTTCTTTGTATTGTGAAAACCCGTTCCTTTTCTTATTTGTAGGAAACTCATTTGTTTATGATACTTCTTTTGTGCTTGCTTTTGTTAAAAATATAAATAGGATTTGTTATTATACAATTCGCCGAAATACAGAATTGAGGCCATCAGTAAGCATTTTCATACTTCAGGGAACAATGGCTTCCTTTTGGAATAAGTTCGGATGCCTTTGTGCCTTTCAGTCTTCATGCCACATTAATTCAATATTTCCATCATTGTACGTTTTGTAAAGTACCTACAATAATAATACGATAAACTCATTTGGTTAGAAACCTGTTTATGTCTGTCGAGTTCATATTTTAAGAGTTGTAAATGATCCCATTTGGTAAGGTCTTTATGATTTGGTTAAAAAAAGGATTATGAGTTTTAGTGTAAAAGTTTTATAATTGCAGTTTAATTTTAAACTCTTTAGTTACTAATTATACAAATATGGGTTATTTCAAACAATGCAAGTTTCATTATAAGTACTTTAAGGTATAAGCTACAATATAATTATATTAGCAGTAGCCTTAAAGCTATGTTCGGCTGTAGCTTCAAGTCAAGTCAAGTCAAAAATCATTTAAAGTCACAACGTAACATTTATTACTCACAGGTTATCGGTTATGTTTATTAAATTTACAATTATATTAGCTGCTATGCTCAGGACTCATTCTAAGCTAGAGAGCTAGCATATGCAGTCCTATAGCAACAAAGTATTAAAGTATTTTTTGTGGTAGGTAAACTGTAGTCCACGCTGACGTAGATCGCACTATGCACTTTATTATATCTGGTTCTACTACACAGAATAGGACAAAGAAACAAGCTCACTATAAAAAGAGAGGCGCTCATAGCTAGTTGCACTCACTGATCGGTAAACGATTAGTAAGGTTAAGCAATGTTGGGTGTTGTCAGTCTATAGATGGGTGACCGCTTAGTAGTATTTCATCTGAGCGTTCACGTAAAATGTCGGTCCCGGTTGTTGTCAAATTGACAGCAGTCGTTAAACCATGTCAGAGGTCTACGGGCGGCTTGAACAACTCTTGACAGCAGGTTGGCCACTAACCACACGAAAAGAAGAAGACTGTATTTTTACAGTCTTCTTCTTTCGTTTTTGTATTTTGTAGTTCTACGTGATGCTAACAGTCATAAAAGTTATGGTTTTACAGACTCTTCAAATCATGTAATCCCCACATAATTAAAACACACATAAGTAATCACCACATATTAATATACGATCGCAACTTAGTTAGGCAATGATAACCTAGTTGGTAGACCGTTGGCGTTGGACTGCTTTGTAGAGGTCTCGAGTTCGAGCCCAGACGGCGAAGGAAAATATCTTGAGGAAATCTGCATCCTTAAGAGTTCTCTCTAATGTTCTCGAAGATAAGTGAAGTCTGCCAACCCGTACTGGGCCAGCGTGGCAGAATATGGATCAACTTCAACCCTTCTCTTATATATTCTTGGGTCCATTTTTGTATAATAAGTTTAATAAGTTGCTAAGTATATACAGCGTCAGTAATAAAAATTGTAATGTTATGATAACGGAATATTTAGGTAAACTTAATTATGTAGACACAGAGAATTTGTTACAAATATTAAAATAATGTATTTATACTTTAGGTACCTACGCATTTTATTATATGACACAGTTGCTTGTATGTGTACAGGCAGTTTTAGCTTAAGTTTATATTATTAAGTCATATTAATGTTCCAACAAATTACTTAGATAAATGTCCACTTCTAAAATAAATAGTCAAGTGATCGCCTGAAACACAGGTCTAACCTAGGTTATATTAATGTAAAGGTGTTAAAGTATCCTTTCTTGCCATATATATATATTATTATTATTCTCACACTGAGAAGAGGCACGTGCCCAGCAGTGGAACAGCTTTTATACAGGCCTGATATTATAAACAGTTAGAAGAGTGTGCATCTAAGTAGGCAGTTCCAACATACCTAGTTTTTCGCCTATTCTCTCCGTTGTAGTGCGTACCAAGCTGTAGGCTGAGTGTACAAACTAAACGACTTGGTGTCTTTTGCCTTACAGTGTAAACCTGAGGACCAATTCTCGTATTAAAAATGTTGTTCAAAATAGAGTTCAGATCAGTCTATTTCAGTGTATTTGAGTTCACAATTATTCATTGCGAGCTGAAATAAAATTTATGTTAATATTTATAATTACATTTTAAGACATATATTTATTATGCATTTGAATATATACATTGATAAATAATTACGTACTTTCGTACTTACGTAATTTCTATAATATCAAATAATTATTGACTGCATAGATGAGTTAGTGGTTTAAGTCTTTCCGACCCACACCGGACAAAAAATTGTTTTCTGTACAAGAAGTTAAGCCGAATCTCGATGTTTTTTGTGGCCATTGTTTGAATGGATGTTAAATTCCCCTCGTCACAGGCGCCTAGTGCAAGAGCTGTCGTTATAAAAATGAGGTCATAATATTTTTAAATGAAAATTTAGTGGAGATTCTTCTGTTGGTGACCGCTTAGGTAGCGCAGCAGTAGTGAATGCAACTGCTGTGTAAGAGCGCATTCTTGAGTTAGAATACCGGAGCAAAGCGTTATAGTTTTTTTGTAACACAGAAAAGTGAATTGCAATGATGTCATAAACTTGTAAGCACCTACAATGTCGTGATAATTATAATATTATTGACACTACCAGACTCCAAACCGAAGTAGGTATTCCCGGTCTTCACAGTTATTTGGTAAGTGACACTAATCGTCGTTGATCATTACGTATAATTCTGTTCGCGACTTTCAAGGTCACTTTACTTAAACATACTTACCTTTAACAATCATATTATATGAAGAGTTAATATCGAAGTCTCAATACTAAAAATCTGGGTACGACGACAATGATTTGAATAATAATAATATACCTATATTAAAGTATCACATTTAGGGACACGGGCGTCTTCTCAGTGTAAGAAGGATTAGGCTATGGTCTACCACGACGGCCTAGTACATGCAGGTTTCCTCACGAAAGTTTTCTTCGCCGTCTGCCCTTTGGCCGAAGTTCGCATACGCTATATTTGTACCGTGTATATGTTACCGGATACGAGCCACCAAGTGAGCGCCACTTTAAGGCTTATTTTTTTAACATTAACGCTTAGAACTGATTGTTTATCGGTTACGAATGGATTTGTTTTTGGTAAAGGACATATTATAATATGTTACGAAAATATAAATATACAATAGGTTAAAGTGAGCTATAATGAACTATTTGTTTGGCATGATTCTCTTCACAATGTGTGAGAAGGCTTAGGTTGGCCTATTGAGGATCGACAACATTTATGCATCCCGCAGAAAATTTTGACGAACTGCTAGTTATTAACCGGTCGTATTCCGCCGGCTCGCATACCAGCCGGCAGATTTGTACCCGTCGTAGGCCGGTGGCTCGCATGCGAGCCACCAAATTGGCGCCAAAACGCCGCGCGCCGCCTTCGCTTAAAACCGTATATTACCAACCTTACCGATCAAAACTGATTGCCTATTGGCTACGAATAGCCGTACAAATCTGCCGGCTGGTATGCGAGCCGGCGGAATACGACCGGTTAAGCTACTCACGATGTTTTCCTTCATCGTTAAAGCTAACGATGGTTTAGTAAAATAAATTGTGACAAACGAACCTGTAACACTTGAGGCGTCGATTGTGTGAAAGTGAGTAGTCTAAATTAGTCAAATCTTTTCATTACTTGAGCTTTGCCCATAATCAATTGGATCGATTTAATTGACTCAAGGCAAAACACATTATTACCACAAGAATAATGATATCTATTAAAAAAAAAACAATAAACGCTGAGACGTTTTATATTATCTGCTTCAGCCCGTAGCTCTGTTTGGAAACAGTATTTTCTTCATGAATGTTAGGTATCCTATGTCCTTTTCTTTATAAGAAACGACATCATAAAACTAATCATCCTGAAACTACGCATACTTACATGTTGTCATCCCTGTTTATTATTGTATTCTTACTAACAGCCGTTCCCTACTTTAAATCAAAGAGCAAGTTCTGTCTCCCACGTAGATTAATACCTAATGAAAAAGGGAGGGAGTGCAGGTGTAGAATAATAAACACTGTCGTGTATTTTGCTACTTCGAATAGATATTCTAATATCACTAAACAACTGCATAGTTTGATTTTAGTAATGTTGACATAATTATAATAACTAATTATCTAGCTAAAATGATGCTTTATGATTTAAAAAATATATTAACCTTATTTCCAGCAGTTTGACTGGTCTCGTGACATATTTGCTTTCGTTTTATGACCGATTATATGGATCTGAATTTGATGCGTGCATTGGGAATATTGTCATTAGGTTTTTCTGTTAAAACCTCTTAGAGGCAACATTGTTTTAAAATGGACCCGTTAACCTGCAAAAGGCACTAAAATCATACCCAGCAAAAAGTGGGTAGTTATAATTCACCTGTACCCACTAATTCGGAGATATGAAGATGTGAGTCTATGTTGTCTATATTATTCCGAGTTGTCAAAGTGGTACTTCGAATTTCCTGTTAAGAAATTCTTAATAGAAGTACGGTGTCTGTAACTATCCCTGGTGCATGCCAATAGGTTCGCCGTCAACTTCGTGAGACCATATCCCATTAAATAATACGACTATGACTATTTCTTCTAAAATATACAGGCGTGTATCTATGTTAGTTGTGTAAAGCTTTACTATTATGATAAAAAACCCAGCATCTAAACAATATATTACATACTGATTACGCAAGTGATGATGCCGTGTCATAATGCGTCAATATGTACCTACATACGTAGCTATCTTATAACAATGAACCGTAACAATAATTCTGTACTAGTTTTACTTACCCGTTTGAGATCCACTGCGCATTAGTTAGAATTGCCTTCAATTGGTCTTTCCCTGTTGTGTCTTTAAGTACATACGTTGCAGATATAAAAGGTTGTTATAGAAATTTAAATTGTAAGAAGGATGAGTGAATAAGGGAAAAAAAAAGAATGCTCAAATTGTGAGAGTCCACAAACAGTATTAGTTTGAAAAAGGTCGGCATAATTTTCTTTGGTACATTTCAACATGTCCTTATCAAATTATAACTAAGCTCAATATATATTTCATAATATAGTACATACACAATTGAACTTTGGAAGTGCCATGCTGCAATAAATATGTTTTAAATCGATAAATATTCTACTAACATGATTTATAAGCAAAATATTCATAAAGGTTAGCAGTAATGATATCAGCACTATATAACTACTTAGTCTGACCATAAATAATGTTACAATTCAATAAAAACATAATATAACATTTAAAATTTGAATCTGTCATTCTTATATGGATATTCATTGTGTTTTCTCATTTTCGCACCAATCGGTGTAAAATAATAAAGTAGCGTTGGATGATAAAGCAAACCGAATTGCTATTGATATTTTAAAACGCTTGAGTTTTAGTAATAGGCATATAGTAGTGTGTGGTGATTTTAATGTTAATTTACTTGAGCAATCAGCTCTCTCTTTAAGACTTATTAGTTTATTTGGATCATTTCATATAAATCATTTATTTTTTGAACCCATTGAATTTTACCTGCTAAGATAATGTATTTTGCGACTGCCAATTTCTTAATAGCTATATTGAGTTAACTGATATCTGACCACTGTGGGCAAAAGGTAGTATTTCCTGTGAATACAACTCATAAAGAGAGTAAGATCACGTGTAGACCAATGACATCTAATGGCTTAAAGGAATTTAATGATAACATAAGTGCCAAAGTTGTGAATATAGACCTTTCTCTAAATAATCCAGACGAACTATATAAGTCTTTACTTAACATAATTACTTTAGAATAAAATAATATTTTTAAATGTAAGACCTTTAGTCAGAATAATTACTTTAAGTTTTGTAATTTGGAAACATCTGGGATATATTACAGAAGTAGAGCAAAGCTATACGAATTATATGGTTTGAAACAATATAATTTCGATCCAAATTTTATTCAATATGTCAAAAGTTATTCAAAATTATTTAAAAAGACTTGTGCCACTGCCAAGTCCCTAACTACTACCTAAAAACTTAAATTCTAAATTATAATGATAAAATTAAAACTACATGGAACATTATTAACAATAAAACAAGTGAAACACAGCAAGGTGCGTGATAATAAATTTGAACTGAATGAAAATAATAGTGTAATTTCGAATAATTTGGAAGTAGCCGATACTTTTAATAACTAGGTATTTTACAAAAATACCTTTAAATACAACGTACCCTTAGGTCTTGCCCAGCTCGAGCAGAATACTTAGATAGGAACAACGTGGAAGAGTGCAAGATACTATTTAGTTTTTAACGTGTACATCCGTGTGATATGGAGGCCACACTTTGCTGTGCATGTACTCCGTCTAGAGCGGATACAGAAAAGATTTTTATGGCATCTGTCTTATAATCAACATACACTTAAAAACATACATTATCACGAAAATCTTTCCCCTTTCACCCGCCATTATATAGGACGGTATTTGGAGCTAACTCACCGTTTCCAAGGCTATTCAAATTAGCAAGTAAATATAGTGATGTCGCAGATATACACGCAGACTCGCTTCGCATGTTTCGATCCACACTTATAAAATATAGCAAAAACCCAACCATTTAATGTTATTGTGCTCATCTTTTACATTTATTTTTGCATTACGCTTAAGATTTAGTTTAAGATTTAGTTTAGTTTTAGTTTATTAAGTTAGTACCTACAATTAGTTTGTGTTCATTATTTGCATGTTGTGTTTGCCTTTAATTATTTGTTACACTTATAATGTTTTAATTGTATGTCTACAATATATGTATGTAACGGTGTATACGAATGTTGGCATTCTCAAATAAATAAATATAATAAAAGTATTTCAGACGCTCAACTCAAAAAAATCTGCTGACTTCTGTATTTTGGTGAAATTAGTTGAAAGTATTATTATTAATATAGCGCCACACCTAGCCGCAATATTCAACGGATGCATCAATGTGGGCATTTTTCCAAATTTAATGAAATGCTGTAAAGTAATACCTTTATTTAAAAGTGGATGCAAAGACAACCCTTGCAATTTTAGGCCAATTTCAATATTACCTGCTATTAGTAAAATATTTGAGAAGATTATATTACAGCAATTGGAGAGCCACTTTAGTGTAAACAATTTATTTTATGCAGATCAATATGGTCTTAGGAAGGACCCTACTACGATAGATGCGGGTGTTACGCTTTTAAGACATATATTCAGTGCCTGGGAAAATTCGCAAGATGTCATTGGCGTATTCTTTAATCTCTCTAAAGCATTTGACTGCGTTGACTATCATACGCTGTTGTGAAAACTTAGGCATTATGACATCCCAGATACTGCACTTGACTTAGTTGATTCCTACCTAAGCAATAGACTTCAACATGTTGATATCAACAGAAGTAGATCTTCTGGATTATCAGTCACAATGGGCGTACCACAGGGCTAAATTTTAGGACCCTTTCTATTTTTAGTGTACATAAATGATTTGCCGTTCTTCGTACAGGATTTGTGTGACATTGTTTTATTCGCGGATGACACATACCTTATTTTTAAAGTAGACAGTAGAGCACCAAATTTAAATACTGTTAATGATTCGCTCACGCACATCTTGGACTGGTTTAAATCGAATAATTTACTAGTAAACTATAAGAAAACAAAATGTATCAAGTTTAAATTGCCAAATGTAAAGAGTCCTAACATAAATATAAATTTAAATAATGAAATTATTACTTTCGTACAATCGACAGTTTTTCTAGGTTTAACTTTAAATCACAAAGTTCAATGGGGCGCTCATATATCGTGTCTTGCAGGGAAACTTAGCTCAGCCGCATACGCAATTCGGAAAGTAAGACAGCTTACTGATGTAGATACTGCGAGACTAGTATATTTTAGTTACTTTCACAGTGTCATGTCCTACGGTATATTTATGTGTGGCAAGGCAGCTGATATTGGACAATTTTTATTCGCCAAAAGCGTGCAGTACATTGTATTTATAATTTAGGTAAACGAGTTTCCCTGAAAGATCGATTTAAAGAAATAGGCATACTTACTGTTGCGTCGCAATGTATATTTGGTTACATTATGTTTATTAAACATAATATTCAGTTACATAATAATGATAGTGATATTCATAACGTAAACACTAGAAATAAGCATAAGTTAGTAGGCCCATATCATCATTTTCATAAAGTTCACAATACATTTGCGGGACTCGGTATAAGTATTTTTTTAATAAACTACCTATTAATATAATTAATTTACCATTGCTTAAATTTAAAATCACCTTTAAAATACAGCTCATTCGGAAGGGTATTATTCAGTTAACGACTACTTAAATGACAAAAACTCATGGAACTAGTTGCTTTTTGCATTCAGGATTCAAAGATCTGTATTATTTATAAGTCAATTTAGTAATGTAGAGGTACCTCGTGATTATCTGTGATGCTATCAAGTATCCTGCTTCTCATTTTGATTATTATTGAAAAATATAAATCTACAACCGCATTTAGTCACGGACTGCCTTTGCATTGTCACAAAGTGTAAATGTATCATGTCATCCTACTGTCTATTTTAGATTTATATTGAAGAATATAATTAAATCCAAATTATTAAACCTCTGTAATGGGTCACCATTCACAGGTGTCAACCTGTGCAGACATTTTCGCCATACCTGACGGACCCCCGCACGGGGTACCCTGCTATGCATTCTCTCGAAAATTACTCGATGTTTTTGTAAGAATACCTACTAATATATATATATAATTATATTTCGATTCTCAATAAAATTCCCTACAGATTAGTATGTAAATATGTTTGTTTACATACGCGTTGTTAAAATTGCTGGAAATTAAGAGGGAAGTAACAAGGCGATGCCTTTGTATAAAAGTACGTATATTTTTAAAATTAAACCCGTTTTATGTACAGTTTTATAGTATAGCTAAATATTATATCTATTGAATTTAATTATCACTAGACATATTTCCATTCATATTTTTTACACAAAGACTATTAGAACTCATTGCGAAGTATCTCACACGCTTGAGCTTGCCTAAAAACACGCAATTACGCACCAGCCGGATCAACATACAGAGTCCACAGTTTAAAAAATTCCTTCCTTGCAAGGCCATATTATTGGCTTGCTTGCTAGCTTATTCTTTGCCGTACATTTTATTGAATAGGTGCGAGTTAGATATAATAAATATTGTAACGGTTTATTTAGCTCTCTATAATATTATTAAGTTATTATTGTTATTATTTTTAGTTTTTAAAGTCAGTAGTATATGGTATAATCGCTGCAACACCTTGTTGATATGAGTTGTAAAGTACTGAAATTATATTTAATTGGCGATTTAATAGAATGGCCGTGTGTTTCTTGCAGGTTTCTTCTCACAGGCTCAACCTTTTGCCTGAACCTAGCAACTAATCTAAATGTAGCTTCAGTAACTGAGTAAACTTACTAACCTATGTATATACATATTTTGACGTTCATAAGTATTACTTTGTGACCTAAATGAATAAATGATTTTTGACTTTGACTTTGACTATGCTATGGTATGGAGCTAAATGCAATTTTTCAAACTCTCCATCAGCTTTGTTTTAGAATGTTGGCATGTTGGTGTACCGGGTTATTGATATTTACTATGAAACCTCCTCTGTTTGTGACAGAAAAATATTTGGCCGTCCACGTCGTATTCGTACGAAAAATGCGATCAAAGCAGTAAAGGAAAGAATTCGAAGAATTCGAATGTTGCCCAAAAGCAAAAGATTTTATCCCGGGAAATGAATATAGCACCTAGAACTATATCGCGTATTTTAATAGATGACCTAGAACTTGCAGCCTATAAAAGACGCACTGGTCATTATTTAACTGATAATTTAAAAATGAATAGGATGGTAAAATCAAAAAAACTTCTTAAGCGGTACGCAAAGGGAGGTCAAAGAAAATGTTTATTTATTGACGAGATTTATTTTACTATTGAGCAACAGCTTATCAATCATAACTACCGAGTTTATGCTCAAAGCTCTACTCGTTAGCAGTCTTTCTTAATAAATCAACTAAGTAGAACGTGGACATTATCCGACTTCAGGGATGGTTTTGTGGGGTGTTTGGTATCAAGGAGTGAATGAGCGATATTTTTGTGAAAAAGGCATAAAGCTTGATCCACAAAAGCGTGTTTGAGAACGAATGTTTCAGACTTCATCAGAGCTGAAGACTAGCCGTCATCTAGTCTAGATCTTACTCCGCTGAATTATGATTTATGGTCAGTTATTGAGAGTATGGCATGCTCTAAACGCCATGTTAATTTGGAGTCCCTAAAATAATTCATAAGATTGGCAGTGAAGAATTTTCTCATGGAGAAAGTGTGTGTTTGTATTGATAACTGGCCTCAATGTTTAAAGGACTATATTAAAACCAATAGAGATCATTTTGAATGAGCTTGATATATTTTAATGTTTTTATATTAATGTCTAAACTAACACACATTACTGTAATAAATGTTTTATGCAATAGAAAATAAAAGATTTTTCCTTGTAACAATATTTATGGCAAAACTAGGTAAACTGTCCCACTGCTGGACACGAGCCTCTCCTAAATAAGAGGAGGGTTAGAGTGTTAGACCATAGTCCCCTACGCTGGCCCAGCGCGGATTGGCAAACTTAACATATATTTCTCATATATCTTAATCTTCGAGCACATTATGGACAACTTTTAGAAATATGGTTTCCTCACGATGTTTTTCTTTATTGTTAAAGCGAGTGATCATTTATTATTAAATACGCACATAATTTCGAAAAGTCAGAGGTGTGTCCTGACTAGGCTTTGCTCGCGACTTAATCCGCGTCGATTAAACCGCGGCAACAGATTTTAAAGAAACGTAGCCTAAATCAAACTTCAAGGTACCAAGCAGTTAAATCTGCATTAAAGATAAAATATTTGACTTGTTATTTCTTGATAAATATCAGTGATATTTATTCCTTCATATTTTATACTTCATATTCCTTCATATAACTGACTCCAATAAGGTTTCAAAAATATCTCTTAATCCTGTTACAGTTTCATAATAATTGATAGTTATAGATTCACGCAGCGTACCGACTTCTAGAACTTAATCAGACGGATTGAATAATCAATAGTGTAAGCTAAGGTCTTCTCGTCAAAGGGGTAACTCGTAAGTAGGGGAGAAAATTGGCTCAACCCTGTGACAATCTGTGCGTACTCAATTGAGTTACCGCGATCACGATGGATGCGGCACAACAAAATACCTTTCAATCTATTTACGTTTAGCTATATAAGACGCATGTTAAAAAAAAAGAAAGAAAATAATGTTAGTCACAATGATTTACACGTTAGAGTGAAAAGGTTAGTACGTTAACTTTTTCTTACCTGACTGGAGACATTGTAGAGAAGACTCAGGTTAAAAGTACCCTAAACCGAGTCCATCACCACTTTATTTTAACTAGATTTGCCCGCAGCTTCACGCGCGTGAATGTAGGTTCGGTTGGGTTAGTTAGAGTATTTTTCTGGATGTGAGGTACCCTATGTCCTTTTCCGTTCCTCTGACAACTTGTATGCGATTTCATGATGAATGGTCAAGTAGTTAAAGCGTGAAAGCGTAAGAAACAAACTCACATTAGCATTTATAATATTATCCATATACATATGTCTGCTTACCAACAATTGACAGCTTAAGCAAAATGAATACTGCAGCAGTGATGTTATGTCAAAGAGAAATGCCAGGATCATAATATATGAAAATAATTTCCGCCTACCTCTCCAGAAAACAGGCGTAAGTCTATGTATATTCCACTAATATTTAAGTTTATAAAACCAGAAATACATAAAAATTATAGTAATTATAAAATTATCTTTAAATTTAAATTAAATTAACAAACTTTTCAGTATTTATATATTTACCTATATAGGTATATATTTAGTAGTATTAATAGTAATAGTCACGGGTCTCTTCTCAGTGTGAGAAGGGTTAGGTCGTAGTCCACCACGATGGCCCAGTGCGGGTTGGCAGACTTCACATAATATAATATCTTCGAAAACAATATGGAGAATTCTCAGACATGCAGGTTTCCTCACGATGTTTTCCTCCACTATAAAAGCAATCGATAATTAAATATTTAATGCGAACATAACTTCGAAATGTCAGAAATGCGTGTTTTGGGATCGAACTTGAGACTTCTGCGTGACAGTCTTACGGTCTCCCACTAGGCTATCGGTGCTCAGTAGTATTATATTTATTTAGAAATTATTATTATTTTATGGTCTGAAGTCATCAGATAGTTGTAAGCCTTATTTCATCAGGAACAACATCCTGACACTTCCGTCTCTATACATACTGGAGGTAGCTTTGTTTGTCCATAAAAATCCTCAATTAATTTTATATTATTATTACTGGATCCCAAGCTGGTGGTACATTCCAACCATCTTCTCTATTAAAATTAGGATGTTTTTTGATTTCAATAGCCTCGCGAAGCATCCTTGGTAGGAATCGGTGTTCTTTAGCGAGAATCTGTGGTTTGTCAAATCTCAGGTAGTGGTTGGTCCCCTGTTGCACATGTTCACACACAGCAGACTTAAACGAGCGTTGAAGTCTGCTGTGTAATAAAAATAGTCAAACCCAAGAAGAAGCAAACCACAACTAGACTTCATGATACTTTGAGCTCATTCTGCGTAAATAGAAACACCAATGATTAAATTATGTTCGGGTACTTTGAAATAACTACACTGGAACATTGAGACAACTGCCATCTTAGTCTCCCCGTGACCATGGCTGCTGAAAAGCAACCGAAACCTCGGGGAAAGTGTAAAAATAAATTAAATCTAAATAGTTTAATAATAATTTAATTAGCTTAAAAATTAGTAAAGTTTAATAGTAGTAGTAGTGTAACAATTTTCAAAATTTTGTAATAAGGTGTCAAATAAACAACGCGATAAAATCCGTATATAGCAGTTTAATTTCAATGAATAATATTCGCGTAAATAGAAGACAATATTATGTCCTAATCTAATCTACTTTTACGTGAGCAAGCCGCGGGCAAAAGCTAGTTGTGATTAATAATTACTTTGAATTTACGCAACTAGTATATCGTAAAATGCCTGCGATAATCGACTTAGCAACTGCTTTTTATCCCGCCAGTCGTGGCTAAAAACATTACACAAATTGATTCACTACTAGCTGATATACTGTATTGAAACATAAATCTACTCTGCACTAGTTCGAGCCTGCAACATTCTGTCATTTTAAATGTTTATGTCTACCTTTTTGCTGCAGTTGTATAGGTATTAGCTTGCGTTTGTGTGTGATCGTGAAATTTAGATTCCCGGATCGGATGAAGAAATTAAAGCTGCAATTACTGTAGGTAATTGACGTAAAGTAGCAGTGGGTATATGTAGGTACTATTGCGTTTCGTCACGGTAATAGATAACATTACCGTGGTTTCGTTCTATGAGTGAAAGCGTCCGGAGACTCAAAGAAAATCAAATTACTACTAAGTAGACCGTGTGCTTGTTTTCCATCTATGTGGTTTACCGTAGACAGCGGTGTGGTTCCCAACTCCCGCACTAGGAATCATTTCTTTGTCGCTGGGGACTTTACGAACATTCAAACAACGGACACATATAATATCTAGACTCGGAACCCATTTGTGGATCACACACTTTTTTGTCCTGTGTGGTATTCGAACCCGCAACACTCGGCGCAGTGGCAGCGGCGGGGCGACCACTTAAACCACTACGTCATCCGTGCAGTTCATCAGCGGTGGTTACCACTTGTCATCAGGTGGGTCGCTGGCTTGTCGTTCACTAGCGCCATATCATTAATTGTGAAATAGCTTACAGCAAATTTTAGAATAGGTTAGTTTAGGTTTTATTAGTAACAGTATTTTTTTTGTATTATTACATATACAATTATTTTACTGCTGGGAAGATGCAACAGGTTTGTGGGCGAAGATACCATTATGCTGTGCTGATGGGTGTTCTTTACGCGAAACCAAATAATAGTGCGATCCAGAAATAGTTGTTTCAGGTGCATCCAACCGCTTCCCGCAACCCTTAACAGGTCGTCGGTACACCTTGTGGAAGGGTCTACCCCTGCTACGTGCGTGGTCTCCTAACTTTAGATATCCTAGATGGAGTGTAATTTAACGCCACGCTGCAACGTCTTATATACACTCGATGTCGGGTGACGTCGTCCCCTCTCCTATTTCAGGCGCCGCGGCCCCACTAACACGGCCGTTCCTGACGGGCCTGCGTCCTCGCAGCCTTCTTGAGATGCGCATTGGGACACCGGTTGGTCTTCATTGCCTGTAACGCCAGTGAAAGCAATGCATGAGCTCTGAACATATATGGCAATTAACAGTAGAAGCATAACTGAAGTCTTTAAAAAAGATAAGGAAATAAACATTCAGTAATGCATTTTATATACCAAGATTGTATCTGGTATGTAAACTACAACTTCGGAGTGAACAGGAATTAGACACCATTTGCTAGTCAGACTTAAATTTTGATTGCAATATCGGCTATTAACTACGGCTTACATGAGCGTTGAGTCCCATGCCTTATACCATCGGTCTTCCAGGCCTTACAGGTACCCCAACCGTATGTACACGACACCCAACTGTACCAAAGGCTTTACACAGGTCTGTTCTCAAATGGACTATAAGTAATATCAAAGCATTCTTACTAACACTCGGCCTTACCTGACCATTACTTATAGTGCGTCCTAAGTAATCGAGGTGTTGAATGACTTGATAGCATCAACAATCCTATCCGTTTCTGTTGGTTGTGCTGACGCCATGAACTCCCTGTTGCCACGCGACTCGCTGAGGGACAATGGCGCGGATGGCAACAGCGTCGTGATGACGTTACAAGCTCATGGCGCGCGGGTGGGGTACGCACGCGCCGGCATGGCAACGGCGGGGTGCGGCGCGTCGATGTCGGGGACCGGCGCCGAGGTGGTGGCGACGATTGACAAGCGTTGTCATGCGTTCTCGGCCCACATTGTTGCCGCGATTGAGAGGATCGGACTGCAGATTGCTCTTCTAATGATGTGAGCCTGGACATCATCGTCTCCATCATCTACCTAAACTTACCATCAGACATACGGTGGCGACGTCTGCTCGACCGCCGAACCGAACTATCACGTCAGCTGCGACGATACTCACGGTCTGACATTATTCGAAAATCAAATAAACAAAACCTAATAAAAGGCGCGAGAGATAGAATCTCAAGGATCCTATCCTACCTATTAACGGCACGCGCATGATCGACTTCGTCAAACCACGTGCTGACGTCATGCACGCTAGGGTCAAAATCAGACACATAATAATAATAATAATAATAATAATAAGCGTTTATTCACAAAAATCAATTTCTATACAGACATCTTACTTCTACCAAACTGCATAACAGTTTGACGGCAGACGTAGCTCCCATAATATAATTATTCTTAATATAGTTTAATATAATTAAATTTTACACTTTTTCACTAATTATAAATACAAATATTAAATCTATAATTAAACATGCAAATTAGATTCTGCTATATTTTGATGCACAATATCTAGGAGGTATTTAATCAATTTATTTTTGAATGATGTTTTGGTAAGACAGCTGTTTTCTATGTCTAAAGGAAGGCTATTGACAATTGACGGAACAAGGTACTTTCTACACCGGCGCCCATAGTAATTATTACACATGGGCACCACACATCTCATGCTTCTACTTCTTTGTGATCTTGTGTGTGTTATGTAAGTTTTAAATTCCTCATTATCATATTGTTCTAAAGCTAGCGAAAGCACTACCCTCTCATGTACTGGCAGCAATTTACATTCCAGAAATAAATCTTCGTAGTTACTGTTTTTACAACGGTTTTTTACGTTCTTACTGACTAATAGTTTCATGAACCTTATTTGTATTGATTTTATTTTGTCCAAATATGTTTTGAAAGTGTTTCCATAACATGCCAGGCCATAAGAGAGTAGTGAATCAGCTAAGGCGTAGTAAATCATATACATAGTGGCCCTATCCAATATAAAACTGAGGTGGTGGAATTTTACTAGCACCAGTCTAAGTTTATCACACAGGTGTGAAATGTGTGATTTCCATGAGAAGCAGCGATCTATAAGTAACCCCAGATACCTATACTCTTCCACAACCTCAATTTTTTCACACGTACACAATTGCAATTCCCCTTTGTGCAAACATTCATAGCTATGACCTAATATGCACGGTGAAGATTCCAGGTTCTTTAGATAAGGAGATCGGATATGCATACACTTGGTTTTGTTTATATTTATTATTATTCCATTATCATGGGCCCATTTAATAATATTAGTGAAATCATCTTGTATAACAGCTTCTATTGTATTTAAATCTTTATCAGCATAAACCAAGCACGTATCATCAGCATACATGTATATACGGCAATTACGGACTACATTGCACATGCTATTCACATGCATTATGTATCCGACGGGGCCAAAAACGGATCCGGTCGGCACACCACAAGTGACATTTTTTGGTTCTCCACTGACGCCGTCAACGACCGTCCTTAATGTTCGACCTGTAAGGTACGCACGGAACCACTCATTCAGCGGTCCGGCAACCCCGCACTCCTCCATAGCTTGAAGCAGCTGGTGGTGTTCCAGCGTATCGAATGCTTTTTTAAAATCAATAAAGATCACCACCACCTGCTTCCGCTGATCCAAACACTCGTTGACATCGTCAGCAAACCGTGCCAAAGCCGTCGCCGTGCTCCGCCCACGTCGGAAACCATGTTGTGCATTACTTAATATATGGTGATTTTCAAGAAAAGTACTTAACTGATTAACAATAAATTTTTCTACGATTTTATTTATTACTGACAATATGGCAATAGGCCTGTAATTAGAATAATCACTGCGCACACCATGTTTGTATATTGGTCTAATTATAGCCGATTTTAATAGTTCAGGGTATGGTCCCTTTTCAACTGACATATTAATAAATAAGGCGATTATAGGGCTCAAATAAGTTTTTAATAATTTTATTTCCTTGACTCTAATTTGATCTAATCCTTCACACTTATCACCGCTAAGTAAATTAATAATTTTTTCTATGTCTCTTGGATACGCCTTTTGGAATCTTAATGATACATTTTGAGGTTTAACGTAGCTAGACCTATCCAGAAATTTGTAGTTACATTCATGTCTTATACCTAAGATCTCTTTTGTAAATGTTTCCGAAAACTTGTTACAGATATCACTAATTGACTTTTCTATTTTTCCCAAGTACTTTAAAATAACTCTGTCTACGCTCATTTTCTTATTACCGATCCACGAATTAATTGTACCCCATATTTTTCTAACATTTTTTTTACATTTCTTAATTTCTTCTTTTCGATATTTATTTTTAGCTGAATTAATAAATTTGTTAACTCGGTTTCTAAATCTGTTATACTGAATACGTAAATTCATGTCTTCAGGTTTATTTTTCCAACATTTAAACATCATATTCCTAATACCAATCATTTTTTTAAGCTGTGGCGTAATCCAAGGTTTGTTTTTTCTCTTAGTGCGTATGGCTACAATAGTTTTAGCGTCATTATAGGTATTAGAGAAAATTGAGCATAATTTATTATACAAATCTAATGGACAAACACACTCTAACAAATCGTCCCATGAAACATCATTAAGTTTATCTAAAATCTTTTTATCACATAATATAGTTCTGTTAGATTGCAAAACATCTGAGTCATATTTACTAACCAGTTTGTTATAGAAGCACACACCAATTACGTAATGATCGGACAGTTTACAAGTTAACACATATGCAGTTGTCATACCTTGCGTTCGCACCCACACATGATCGATGCACGACCGCGTCACACGGTCGCCGTATACCTCTTCCCGCGTTACGTCACGCACCGCACATTCCAATCCTAACTCGCTCATATTGTTTGTGTAATTACTGGTTGCACTGCCGGAGCCGGTTTTGCACAACAGATCCATGTTCGTATCACCAATCAATAATATTTCATGGGTAACGGGAATTTTTAGTAATAAATCATGCAACGATTCTACAAATCCGTGCTTGTTCGTCTTTGGCGGTCTGTATATTATCAAAATATGTATTTTTCTATTATCTGCCAACATAAGCTGCCCATCTATCATTTCAAAATAATTAGATTTTATTATATTAGCCGTGAAGTTTAGACTGTTGTTTACATACAACAGAATGCCTCCTCCTCTTGTAGTTTCCCTCGTATTTATGTATGTGTCATAACCTTCAATTTTGTATAAACATGACTCATTTTTTCTTATATTAATTTCAGTTAGTGCAATGACATCAAGCTTCTCCTTACAACTGTTTATCAATACTTGCAGTTGATCAAAGTTTTTTCTGAGAGACCTTATATTTAAGTGTATAATATTCAGATTATCTTTCGATTGTAGCAAATCAGTTTCCCAATCCTCTAAACATGTATATTTATTGTATGTAATATTAGTTGTTACATGTGATATTTGACTATCGAATTTTGGTAATATTGTATTTACGTTAGGGTAGCACTAGACACAATTTTTTTACAGCATACATGTTTTAGTTTACAGCATACATGTTTATGTCACTTAAAGTGCGTATTGATTTGATCTTGGTATCAGTCGGATCGTCTTTTCTTATTAAGACCTTACCGTTTTGTATCCAAATATATTTGTATAAAGGTTTTAATTCATACTTAGCTGTCCATAATAGACTCCGCATGTGCTTCGTAAGATCCTCGTTCACATAGATTCGCTGCTTATTTCCGTTGGCAAAAATATCGTCATTTGAAAGTTGATGGGATTTTCTAGTGGCAATCCATTTATCACGCATAGCACGCGTAGCCAGCGTGATAACCACCGGCCGTGGTTTTTTGTCTCGCTGCGACAGTTTCTCAGACTTGATTTCTCCTACCCTCTTAGCTTCACATATCACCTCATTGTCTACTCCCAACTTGTTTGCTATATTTTTTATCACCACATCTAATTTCTCATTGTTCTGTTCTTCCAGTCCACATATTTCTATATTTCTTTCCTTCTCACGTAATTCTAGATATACTAATCTTTCCTCCAGGGCTTTATTGCAGGTCTCTAAATGCACATTCTTGTGTTCTAACGCCTTAATCTTTTTATTCATCTTTTCCTTATCCTCGATCAGTTCTTGATATTTTTCAGCATAGAAACTGATATCTTCGGCCATGGACTCGAGCGTGGTTTTCATATTGAACACAATTGCTAGTTTTTCGTTCACCTCCGACAGCAATTTTTCTGGTGTAGTTTTAGAGACATCGATTTCTATTGCTATTGATGGTTGTCGGATGCACGGCGTGACCTGGCATTCATCACATAGTCCGGTATCAGTAAACGCCTTAATTTTACCGGCACACTTTTTGTGGAACGTACCCTCACAACCACCTTTACACTTTAAAAGGCTGTCAGCTTTCGCTCGGGCTAGCGATAGTTTGCATGACTTGCACTGCACCATCACGATAATAAGACCAGACTATATAATTACTAGGAAATAACAACATTCGCTAATTACTTTTTACTATAATAGCGACAATAACACACACGTCAACAGATTTCACGTTCGCGCGGTGGGAGCGGGTTTATAGATTTTAGTGCGTCGATTAGGCGCTCCGTGTGGTCTCCTGTCAGCTCGGATGGCTGGTAGTATCGCGTTTCGTATCGAATCTCGCTTTGCAGGACGGGAGAGGCTTCAGTGGGGACTACCGCGACGCTTGTACGGGCTCTCAACTCGTTATCGGGCGGCGGGCAGCTCGTTCGCGGGCTCGTTGGTGCTTCAGAGTTTGTCCGTTGCTCCAGTGCGGACAGCCGGCCCAGGATCGTTTCGATTGTTGAGTTCAGAGGACCTAAATTTAGAGGTGGCGTGCGCTCTCTCCGAGTAGTTCTTTTTGGGCACCATTTGTAGGACTTATTTTATTTTACTCGCGACAGAAATCTAAACAAGACTAAATATATTAAAGAAAATATCCAAATTGTGGATAGATTCATCGTGGGCAGTATCCCACTTCTGATATTATATTCGAATAGATTTTTTATAAAAAAACAATAACCAAAAACCGAATATTTAATTCTATAATATAATAATATTCTATCACATACACACAACACCATCTAGCCCAAACTTGTACTATGGGTACTAGACAATGGATACATATATACTTTTTTTTTGTAAATACATGCATATTATACATAGAAACACCCAGACCAAGACAAACATCCATGTTCATGCACACAAATGTTTGACGTGTGCGGGAATCGAACCCGCGACCTTAGGCGTGGCAGTCGGTTACACTAACCACTACGCCATCGAGTCGTAATTAGAAGGTAGGTACTATATATTACAATTTACTGATGCTACAAATCACTGATGCCATACAGATTAATTGCACGATATAAACTATGTTCCTCGGTAGAGAGCACGTCGCAGAAAGAGGCCCGAGCACACGCTGCAACGTCTTATATACACTCTATGTCGGGTGACGCCGCCCCCTCTCCTATTTCGGTCTTTCTTGATTTCTAATATTATAATAATTCTCATAAATAAGACATTTAAACCCCTAAATGACATACAAAATACAGTTGATAATGTTGTGGATATCACATGGCTGCAAAATGATACCTTTACTGCAACATCAGTATCCTAACTTATTATATAAAAGTGAAAGTGAGTTTGTTTATTTGTTTGTTACATTTTACTTCTCGAGAAATTAAATGTTAATTAAATTTTGTATACACGTTTTCAGTGGAACAGAAAAGCACATAGTGTGCCTTTACCTTTACTAACCTGACCTACATGTACGTGAGTGAAGCCACGGGAGAAATTTAGTAGAAAATAAAATCAAAGTTATCAATGACCTGGGAGTCATTTTCGATACTTCTTTATCTTACCGTCATCACAAAAATAATGTAGTCGCAAAAGCCAACGAAATGTTTCATAATTCGAGTATCAAAACCATTTTGTAAAAGTTGCAGTATCATCTTATTGTACAATGCGTTGGTCCGTAGCACTCTTGAATATTGCTCCACTATAATTATGGTCTCCTTACTAATCAACCCATACAGGTGGTGTCCGTTCAGACTTGAAGTACATATTTTTTTATAAATAAAATGGCATCAAAGAAACTATTCCTAAATATATTGATAGATTGTCTTACTTAAAAATGATCAATTTAAAAAAAATACCTGATTTACTGGTTCTACACAAAATTGTACATGGGTCCTTAGATGCTGCACTTATTAATAATTTTAATTTTAAAACGAACAGGCGTATTGTGATACATCCCCGGGTATTTGAGACACCTATCACTTACCTTGAATACTATGTACTTTCAATAGTCCTCTTATACGTATGGCAAGATTGTTTAATAAGAAATCCAATGTATCTGACAGGGACATTGAGGTCGGCTCTATGAAATTTTTATCATTCAGACACTTCATACTCAGTAAATCTTTTTAATTTTTATATTAGTATTATAATTATCTAGAAGAAATATCTAAGATATAGATAGACATTTCGATTTGTGGTTTATCTAATGCCAAAGTCAGTGTTATATTTTCACCATAAACAAGTAGTATATAATGTAATTTTAATGTCATGCATGCCTGTGCATTTGTTCAGTTCTTCTGAAAATGTTAAATTATGAATGTCTCAATACAAAATATTGTAATTATACAATTGGTATGCTTAAATTATAAATAAATAAATACGGCACGAAAATAATTATTATTGTGTGGATAAATGTGATGAAAATATTTATTACACAAACCACATTTTAAATTTGAAACATTAGAACATTATGACCTAACATTATATACTTATATATCTCACCTAACGATATTTTATTTTCTACTTAAATACGAGTACTAATAAAAAAGAGTCTCACATTTTTTTATGAAGAGTAGATGCTTGCTTTCTTGAAATATTAATCAGAATTATTAATCTTTCTAATTTTGGAATGACATTTATATTGGTTTTAAAGATAGTCTTTCTAATTTAATATTGAGTACCAAAGACAGCTTCGGGAACCAGTTATAAGCAGGTCTCAACCCCAAGGCCAGAGACTTGGTTAAGGCGAGCAACATCATGCATGATCAAAGGAATGTTACAGATACTGAATGAATTGGACAACTCGCTGGTAAAAATCGATTTACAGGTAAGTCATAAATAACAAGAATACTTTAATGGATTCGATTTGGTGACTGCACGGATGACACAATGTTTTTAGGGTTCTTTTCGGCAATGCCAAAGCTGTGAATTCGATTGTCACGCTGAATGAAAATTTGTAGGATCTATTATTTATCAATGTTTAGAATGTAGATGTTCTTTGCATATTTTGTTTTAATGTTTTATGTCCAAACCAACAAAATTATCATTGGTATAAGTTCAAGACAATTCCCGCTCTAGCAATAATTCCTGTGTAGCGGGGAACTTTACCAACATTTAAACTGAAAACACACAAACGCATAACGATATATATTTTTTTAAATACAACGGTCGCTTTTCTAGTAGATCCTGTGAAGCAAGAAACTTTTAAACATACAAATAATGGAGACAAAGAATACCCAGATTCACAATATCTATTCGTGAAACACACAATTTTTTTGTCACTTGTGGGATTCGAAGCCACAACACTCTGCGCAATGACAGTTTAGTCAAAAGTTTGTTAGTTTCGCAAACTTTTGTCTCGTCTTGGTATCGAACCGAATCGCACTGTTCCAAATGCATTACATCTCTGTGAAGAATGCTCAAATGTTAAATCAAGCGCTGTTTTCAGCAAACTTAAACAGTATTCTGTTAAGGCAATTTGTATTTCTTAATTAGCAAATGACTTTTTAAAATTTTCGTTCAACTTTTCGATATCAGAACTAACATCTTTACATTATTTTTTAACATATTCAAATATCACCGATTTATTATTCTCACACTTTTACTTATCTCAATTAACCATAGAGAATTGAAAGTTCGATTCTTTGAAAATCGATTTACTTACCATAATTTTTTTATTTGTATCAGGTTTTACAATAATATATATTGGATTTCACCTTTAGACAAAATACTTGTTGAAAGACATTAGACGAAATGAGACGATATATTGCATTATTATTTTTGGTATTTTGTTACTTGCATGCGGTTGAGGCCCGGCGCGAGTACAAGTATTATAATGTAACCGAATCCCCTGAATTATACGTGAAGTTCTTGAAAGACTATAATAAGCATTATCATACTATACATAGTTTGCTCATCCACTACGATGCGTTTAAGGATTCACTAGTAACCATAAATGATTTAAATGCAGGCAGTACAGATGCAGTTTTTGCAGTGAATGATTTTGCTGATTATACACAAAAGGAATTTGAATTATACACTCGTCGGTAAGAGGTACCTTTTATTATAATTTATTTATTTCTTCATTTGCATAGTTATCACTGGTATAGTACTTTAGTTCTTGATGATGAAGATATGTCATTTTTTGTAACCCTGTCAAGGTGTATTGGAAATTTTGCGAAGTTAAATTTATAAAGAAAATCTAAATAATGGGAATGTAAGTTTGTTTGTTAGGCGTTGACGCCTTAGCTAATTAGTTAAGGCGTGAAAGCTTAACAAACAAGCAAACTCACATTCCCACTTATAATATTAATAAGGATTCCAAAATATAAAATTATTAGTTAGCATTATACTATAGAAAATACATTCTATAGATATATACATTATATATATATATATATATATATATATATTTATACATATATAATGAGAGCTGATAACGTTTTTATGGATTTTCTATAAATTGATGATTATATAATTTGGAGCGACAGAAGCGAAGCGCATTCATAGAAAATCCACGTTAAATCTTGTGTTTTGTGTATGAATATTGTAAAGTGCACTGGGTACATGTTTGTGTTCTTGTCATCTACAGTAAAGGTAGTAAGCAAGCTTACGGCCCATGTAAATGGTAAGAAAGTACCTAGCCTAGCCTGTGATCGCTTGGCTATTGTACAAAGAGGTATGACGCGTGCGTTGCTAACTCTTAAGAAAAGAAATTGAGGGTTATGAGAAAATTGAATGGGAAAAGTAGGTTTATAAGATCTTGCTTACGGGCGTTACGTAGTAACAGTATTACGGCTTTTGCATTAGTTGCTTGTAAGAGAGTGTTTCTTCCCTAGGCCAACTGGCTTATTCATAGTCACTAAATAAATGGTTTTGGGAAAATCTAAATTTTATGAACAAAAGTCGCATTTACCGCTGCGCCACTGAGACGGGTATTAGTTAGTATCATAAAAATACTGCATTGACGTTATCTAACTTATTATTTACTTGACTAATTTGGTAATCACCAGCGATCTAGAAAATCTGGTGATTATCAGAAATTTATCGCACATTAAGAATCATCATTTTGTTATATATACATATATTAAAAGTATTGAATTAAGATAACATATTTTTCATCACAGGCAAGAAATTCTAACTTTAAAAATGGAAACATGTTATTTTAATTATTTATATTGTTACAGTTAAAAGAAAACCAACAAACACCAGCAAGTCTAATTCTTAAAAAATCAATATTGCAAAATAGTTGTAGTTTATTAAATGTGACCTTAGGTGTATTATTGGACTGGCACAATATTGCTTCATCGCGTTGCTGCCAACGCGACGCTGTGACGGCACTTGAGCGACTTATTAAAGGCGAAGTATGAGGGCGAGAGTAAAGAGATAGCTCCATTATGGCTTATCCTACCGTTCTACTTACCTGGGCTTCGACGTAAGGGTGGGTACCAGATATTGCCATGCACCATACTTTGGTGCCACCGATGGCGAGTCATAAGGAGTTCTCAATGGTCCAATTTGGGATCTTATTAATCTGGTAGTGATGGTAATAGTGTGATATATTGAGTAAGTTCCTGCAATAAAATCTATAGTATATTACGAAAAAAATACGAAGAATAAATATAAAAGATACAACCTGTAAAAAAATGAAATTCCAATTCTAAATAATGAAACTGCTATGTTTGAAATGTAAAAACCATAATACACTAATTTTAAACTACTTTAAATAAATATTGTTAATCACTTTATTTTTTTACATAATATTGCCTTCTGTTTACGCGAATGTTATTCATTGAAATTAAACTAGTATATACGGATTTTATCACGTTGTAAATTTGACACTTTATTACATAATTTAGAAACTGTTACACTACTACTACTATTCAACTTTACTAATTTTTAAGCTAATTAATATTATTATTAAAACTATTTATATTTAGGTTTACACTTTCCCCGACGTTTTGGTTGCTTTTCAGCAGCTATGGTCACGGGGAGACTAAGATGGTAGTTGTCTCAATGTTCCAGTGTAGTTATTTCAAAGTACCCGAACATAATTTAATCATTGGTTTCTATTTACGCAGAATGAGTTCCAAGTATCATGAAGTCTAGCTGTGGTTTGCTTCTTCTTGGGTTTGACTATTTGAATTACTGAATCCCAAGCTGGTGGTACATTCCAACCATCTTCTCTATTGAAATTAGGATGTTTTTTGTTTTTTAATAGGCTCGCGAAGCATCCGTGGTAGGAATCAGTGTTCTTTAGCGTAATAAAGTGTCAAATAAACAACGCGATAAAATCTGTATATAGTAGTTTAATTTCAATGAACTTTATTTTTCACATTTTTATTTTTATTATAACATATGCTATTCAATTGACTTCCGAAATATTTCTTTGAACATTAGTTATTACCCGGGGATTAGTGAGATTGTGAGATTCCTTACAAAGCTTACATTATGCACTAGCTTTCTATGTACACATAGCAAAATTCACAAACATTATTGTTACATGATTTATTCGATCAAATGATTAATGGATATACGATAAATACATTATTATTTTTGCTACTTTTAATAAGACACATTAAGTTAAGTTAAATAAAGCATCTTGCTGTATTTTTTTAAGTTTATGAAGATGTAGAACCGGAAGCAATGATGAGCTTCTTATCTAAAACTATTTGTTGTGGCTTTGATAGTTTAATTTGAAATCGTAAGAATAACGAACAAATAAAAATATTATGTTATGTATATATCAGATTCTAAGACGCTTTCTAAAACATTTAGGTAAAAATTTGCCAGGATCCTTTAAGTTGTCGAGAAGGACATATTGTAACCACAATGAGACTTGCGCAGTCGCCACAGTAGTACAGACTTTACAAAAGTTATACCTATCATTATATACCGTGATCTTTGCAAACTTGCTAACAATTGACATATAGTACACAGATCTAAACCTGGAACAACTATTAGTGGATTGCACTATTATTTGTTTTCACATGAGGAACGCGCATCTGAGCAGGATGGATGCAGGTCTTCTCGCCCATAAATCTGTTGCGTCGTCCCAGCAGTAAAATAATTGTAAATGTAAGTTAATTATCGATATGAAACCAACCAAATCATCGTGCTATCTTTATAGAATTCACATCGTGAAAACGTCACATTCACGTCTTCAACAACAACAAAGGTAACGTGTATTAAGCGGTCACGATATAAGGAAATTGTAGTCACCACTTTTTATTATGTTTATAGAAATACCGAAATATGTAACTACATAATTTATGTGCAGACTACATTATAAGCGTCACGCAATACATCGACACTTATTTTAATAATTATATCGATTCGGTTTACAAACACTTCAAAATATCATATCAATATCATATTGCAACGATAAACATGCACAAACATATATTAGAATGATAAACAAAACATTTTTGCTGTTATTATACCAACAATACACTATATTGTTATTAAATTTGATAAAACATGCATGAAATTGCATGATGAAATACTATTAGATTGTCTACCTTTTGTAAATGTTTATTATCATATTTCGTTATACATGAATGTACCGTTACTGTTAGCTGTAAGTTTTAGGATACAATATAATGGGATAGTTATAATGATACTTTACAACAAATCACAATCACAAACACAGTTAAAATACGGATACATTTTATTTAAGTCCGATATTCTTGGTTGATGACAGCAACATAAAGTATTTTTGTTTATTTTAAGCCATTAAAGTTATAGAACGGCGTGATCTTCCCACTGAAAATAATGAAACTCTTTTTAAAATCATAATCTATGTTACGTATTATACAAATCTAAGTTACAGCAAAAAAAAAAGTATATTGAAAAATATCCATTCCTTATTCATCCACATTAATAAATCAACCACGTAGTTAAGTTTCAAGTAAAAGTACATAATATTTTATAGACAATTAACTTGCATGATAAATATGGGCAGATCTTTCTGCCATTTAAACTAAAAGACCTACTGGAGGTCTATTATTTTTAAAGCTTTCGACGATTTTCGACACGTTTGTTCATTGACATGCCGTGTAGTAGAGCCTCGCTGATTTCAGTATGAACGGGCCGGCTCAACTGGGGAAGGACTACCCTCTCACAGAATATCGACGTAAACTAGCAGTATTTCTACTGTTGTGTTACGTTCGGTGAGTGAGAGTGCCGGAGGCCCAATCACCTTCTTTCCCCTTTCCCGCTCCTTCTCTTTCCCACTTCCCTTTTCTCCCAAAGGGTTGGCAACGTGCAAGTGATGCCTCTGGTGTTGCAGGCGTCCATAGGCTACAATGACCACTTACCACCAGGTGGGCCATATGCTTGTTTGCCACCTTAGTTGTGTAAATATTTAATCTGTTGTCTGTTACTGTACCTATTTAATAAAAATAAAAAATAAAATAAATAAATAAAATAAATAATTTGAGAAACACATCGACGTTTTCGTTTGAGCTTCTTAAACTTTAAGATCCATAATGCGATAATAGACTCATTGTTAAACTGTATCTCGACACATTCAATTTATAGAATTTAATAGTGTCCATTTAAATAAACACAATGGTGGCTCTAAAAATTGCTTACTTCGTGTGATTTTTATATAATAAATTGTTACTTACTCCCAAAGAGCTTCTTCTCTTCATCAGTTAAATCAGTGAACTGCGTGATACCGTAGATGGTCTCGGGACTTATGGCGTTCAACTCGTTAATTGAATTCAAATTTTTCACAAATGCATTGTAGTGAAGAAGCCGATCAGCTTCATCTATGTACTGCCTGTTATAACGTCCGATAAACTTCTCGAACAAGTTCGCAGCATCCCTTATGTCGATTGTTGAATGAGCATTTGCAGCGACCACTGTTACGATAAGTAAAATTAAGTACATAGCGCGCATTTCAAGCGTTTGATTTACTGTATTGCGTCCGTTAGGTACGGGCTACTCTGAACAATGTTGATCGTTGACATTGTTCGGAAATAACACCACTTATATTACATAGGTTTGTATTATAATTATTATTATAGATGATCCATTGGACCACATGATGATAGCACATTGTTTATTCAGCCGTTTACCTTATTCAATTATAAGGTAAACAGCTAAATAAACAAATTAATATTATAATGCTATATTTGTTTTGAATACATTTACAATACAACTTTGCCTCAACATTGCTGTACTATGAGTGATGAAAATGCGCTTAAAATTACCATTTAAGTAAGAAATCGCATATCTTTTAGTGATTCACAAATGCAAGTATTTTTGAAGTCTTTAAAACAGTTCGTATATTATAAAAATATACGTTGTATTGACCTGCTATACGAAATAATATTAATTTGATATCTCGAGTTTGTAAAACTTATTTGTAAACTTATTTGTAACAATAAAATACTATTTAAAAATATATTATAGTAATTCTTATAAATGAGACATTTAAAGTCCTATATGACATACAAAATAAAGATGATAATGTTGTGGATATCACATGGCTACAAATTGATACATTTGTTGAAACACCACTATCCTAACTTATTATAACAAAGCGAAAGTGAGTTTGTTATATGATATTTATTTGTTCATTTTCACGCCTTAATTTATTGACAAATAAAATTTTAATAAGATTTTGTATACACGTTGTCAGGGGAACAGAGAAGCACATAACTATACCTTTACTAACCTAGCCTACATGTACGTAAGCGAAGTCGCGGGTGAAATCTAGTAGAAAATACAATCAAAATGATCAATGATCTGGGAGTCATTTTCGATACCTTTTTATCTTTCCGTCATCACGTATATAATTTAGTCACAAAAGCCAACAAAATGATAGGTTTCACAATTCGAGTATCAAAACCTTTTTGTAAAAGTTGCAGTATCATCTTACTGTACAATGCGTTTGTCCGTAGCACTGTTGAATAGTGCTCCACTAAGTGGTCTTCTTACTGCTCAACCTATACAGATAAGGTGCAGTCCGTTTAGACTCGCTTTATAAGGTTTTTATCCATAAAAATGGCATCATAAAAACTATTCCTGAATATTGAAATTAAACTACTAAATACGGATTTTATCGCGTTGTTTATTTGACACTTTATTACAAAATTTTGAAAACTGTTGCACTATACTACTATTAAACTTTACTAACTTTTAAGCTAATTAAATTATTATTAAAACTATTAAAACTATTTAGATTTAATTTAAAATCCGTATATAGTAGTTTAATTTCAATGAATAATATTCGCGTAAATAGAAGACAATATTATGTATTCCTGAATATATTGATATGCTGTCTTACTTGAAAATAATGTAATTAAAAGAAAAACGCGACATACATGACTTATTGGTTCTACACAAAATTGGACATGGATCCTTAAATACTGAACTTATTAATCACTTTAATTTTTAAACGAGCCTACCTTTAATCAAATTATACAACCTTGCTATACATGTAAGAGGACTTCTTACACGTATGGCAAGGTTGTATAGTGAGAAATCCAACGTATCTGACAATGACATTGATGTCGGCTCTATGAAATTTTTATCATTCAGAGACTTTTTACAAAGTAAAGCTTTTTAATTTTTGTACTATTATTATAATTATATAAAAGAAATATCTAAGACCTTTCGATTTGTGGTTTATTTAATGTTTAGAGTCACTGTTATATTTTCACCATAAACAAGTAGTTTTTTAATATATAATGTAATTTAAATGTCATGCCTGCCTGTTTGTTTAATTCTTCTGACAATATTAAATTAAGAATGTCTCAACTACAAAATATTGTAATAATACAGTTGGTATACTTTAAATTATAAATAAATAAATACGGTCGACTTCTTATCTATCTTATTGTGTGAAAATTTAATACACGAACCACATATTAAGTTTGAAACATTGGAACATTATAACCAAACGTCATTAATTTATTGAAACTAATAAACAGTTATACTGTATAAGTTTAGGTTAGTAGGTATTACAGCTACGATTAATGAATGTACAACCAACGTTGTTGTCCACGTGTTACAATCTACAGGTTTTCTTAATGGTGATGCTTAACTAAAATAAATTACAACTGTCTGTCAACTGTCATATACTTAGTCTGCCCATAAATACTGTTACAATTTAAAAAAACATAAATTTACATTTGAATTTGGAATCTGTCATTCTTATATGCATATTCATGTGTTTTATCATTTTCCCACCAATCGGTGACAAATATTTTTGTGATATTAAAATGAAGTGGGGTGATAAAGAGAACCGAATTGCTATTATAGCATTACACAAAGTAGGTATGGAGCCAAATACATTTTTTTAAACTCAAGGAGAGTTGTACCGCTTAGTATTAGTCGAATGTTTGTGTATTGATAGGTACAATAAAACTTCCTCTGTTTGTGACAGAAAAAAATCTGACTGTCCACAAAGTATTCGTACGAAAAAAGTTGATCAAAGCAGCGAGGGAAAGAATTCGGAAAAATCCTGTCCGAAAGCAAAAGATTTTATCTCAGGAAATGAATATAGCACCTAGAACTATGTCGCCTATTTTGAATGATGACTTAGAACTTGCAGCGTATAAGAGATGCACTGGTCATTATTTAACTGATTATTTAAAAATGAATAGGGTGGTAAAATCAAAACAACTTCTTAAGCGTAAGCAAAGGGAAGTCTCAGAAAAATTTGATTTGCTGACGAGTAATTTTTACTTTTGAGCAACGTTTTAACAAGCAGAATGTCCGAGATTATGCTCAAAGCTCTATTGTGTAACAAGATACGATTCTTGAGAAGGTGATTATAATAATAATAATAATAAACATTTAATTCAGAATCATCCATATTTTGTTAGTAACAATAACTTAAAAACTATGTTAGTTATACAATTATTAAAATTAATTCATGTATATTCCTGCTGCACCGGACCCGCTGCTATGCCTACGGGTCCAGTGCAACAGGAAGGGACAGTCTGGCCTATCACTGATCACCTTCAGGATACTGTTGTTGCTCCGGCGAATCCTTTGCATCAGAGATGCTGTCCTCTTTCGCATTACAGTTTCAAAGCTGTCTGTATGCGCCTCCGCAAACATGCCTGACGCACTAGCAAACATGCCTGACGCACTACAGAATCGCCGGAGCTCCAAAAGTACCCTGAAGGCGTTATTATATTGCACTCGAAGAGCGTTGTAGGCCGTCTGAGTATATCTAACCCACAGGCTGCACGTGTAAAAAGTCTGGCAAAATGCTTTAAAAAGAGTGATTTGTACTTCTTTTGTACAACGTGCAAACCTGCGAGCCAGCATATTACATCGGACTGACAACGCTCTCCGCTCTCTCTCAATATCTTCGTCATCATCGAGCTTCTCAGTCAGTATGTGACCCAAGTACTTAAATATTTGTATATTAAGCCTTTAACAACACTATGTTCCATAACCAAGAATGGTCTTTTTAGCAAGACTGCACCGGGTCATAAAGCTCGAACCACCCAAGCATGGTTGGAAACGTTAGTTTCGGACTTCATCACAGCTGAAAACTTGCCGTCATCTAGTCCCGATCTTAATCTGGTGAATTATGATTTGTGGTCAGTTTTAGAGAGTATGGCATGCTCTAAACACCACGATAATTTGGAGTTCCTAGAACAATCCATAAGATTAGCAGTGAAGAATTTTCCCATAGAGAGAGGGCGTGTTTCTATTGATAACTGGCCTCAACGTTTATAGGACTGTATTAAAGCCAATGGAGATCATTTTGAATGAGTTTTATATATTTTAATGTTATTATATTAAGGTATAAACTAACACACATTACAGTAAATGTAAATGTTTTATGCAATAGAAAACAAAAGGTTTTTCCTTGTAACAATATTTATGGCAAGACTAAGTATATCTCACCTAACGATATTATATTTTCTACTAAAATACGTGTATCAATAAAAAGAGCCTCACTTTTTTTATGAAGATTAGATGCTTGCTTTCTTGAAATATCAATAAGAATTATTAATCTTTATAATTTTTGAATTACATTTATATTAGTTCTAAAGATTGTCTTTCTAATTTACAACTATATACAGTCTCTTGTACCGATCATTCTGGTAATGGTACAAACCAAACACACCTTCGGGGACTAGTTATAAGCTGGTCTTAACCCCAGGGTCCAGGTAAGACCTCATAAAAATATTACAGGTACTGAAACAATTGGGCAGCTAGCTGGTAAAAATCTATTTAACAGGTAAGTTATAAATAACAAGTATACTTTAATAGATTCGATTTTGTAAGTGGAGGGGTGACGCAATATTTTAGGGATTTTTTCGGCAGTGCCAAAGTGTTAAAACTTGTGAATTCGATTGTCACGCTGAATGAACATTTGTAGGATCTATTACTTATCAATATTTAGAATGTAGTTGTTCTTTATATATATTGTTTTAATGTTTTATGTCCAAACCAAAAGTATTATCATTAGTAAAAGTCTAAGACAATAATTCCAGTGTCGCGGGAAACTTTACAAGCATTTAAACAGAAAACACCCAAACTCAAAAAAATATTTTTTTTTAAATACAGCGGTCACTTATCCTGTAGATCCTGTGAAGCGAGAAACTTTTAAACTTACAAATAATGGAGACAAAGAACACCCGGATTCACCATATCTATTTCTGGAACATACATTTTTTTGTCGCGTGTGGGGTTTCACGCCACAACACTCGGCGCAGTGACAGTGCAGTCAAAAGTTTCTTAGTCTCGTCTTGGTATCGAACCGAATCACTAGTACTGTATATCAAATAAAGTTAAGACTGTAATGGTTTATACGATCTAACGATTAATGGATTTTGCTCCAAAAATTAACAAAGGCAAACAAAGTTTCTATACCTTTTGTTCCGAGCAACAACGGCGTGTCTGGCTTGGAGTAGCTTTCCATGTGTATTCTATGTCGCAATATGTGAACGTACAACATTAACATTTTAATCTGGCGTAAATACTGTATATAAACACACTACATTCGTTAGTAATTTACCATACAATAAATATTTTGTATTTCTTTACATTAATATAAGACAAGTATTCAAATCTACTAATTAAATATAAAAATAAATAATATCTAAATAAATAAAATATCTTTATTTGCGTAAACATTTGATCTTTCTTTCTTTCCTAGTAGTTGGGGTCTCCTTTTTAAGTATATAAAATACTTGTAACGGAAGAGACACCGTGATCGGTCTATTTACAAACACTGAAATGCTGGATAAAACCTAGAGGATACTCAGACTTATGAGTCTGAGTATCCTGCAGGTTTAATCGATGTAGGTCAAATGTTTGCGTGGAAAAACCTGTCATTACTAATTATTGATTATGGTTCGAATATAACAGGTCGTCTAAGGGAGAACTACCCTCTTACAGAAGGCGTGAGAGTATTAGTTCACACTAAAGACGTAACAGTGTTTTTTTTTGTTTAGGTATACATGATTCCTCCTATTCCTTTACTTTTAAGAATTAATACATTTGCTCTAGACTGAACGAGATGAAGGAACAGTAATGAGGAAGTATTTGAACCTACGGCATTTTTACCTAGCTCAGCATATGCCAGGCTAAGGAAGTTTGGCGTTGGTTTTCAACTAGATCCCTTTAGTGACTGCACAGATGCTAATAACAATTCCCATAAATTATAATGATAATTCAAAAATAACATTAGATTACTAACATAAATATTTAACAAAAAGAAATACAAATACCTATACATAAATTCATAAAAATTACAAAACAAAAAAATTACTTTAAATAAAAAAAAAAAATAACAACGACATAAGCAACATACAATGTGAAATGTGTGTTTCAATACAAATATGTAGACATAACATATAAGCACGTTAGAGAAATAAAATTAGAATTAATAAAGTAGATTGTCAAGCTTTTAATGCTATATTAAAATAGTAATAAAATAATATGATTGAGAAATTAATGGCATTGGATAAGAATTGAATTTTCATATTAAAATTAGAAATTGATTATATCTGAACAAGGTTTATACTAGATATAATATAATAAAATAGGAAATAATATATATAAAAAGAAAAATAAAGTATATAATAAAGTTTATAATAATATGCAAATTCTAAATTATAGCAAATTATAGTTGATTAATCCAGATCTCAAATAAAATAAACATTTAGAATGGCATTATCCAGCTGCCGCTGCGCCTCCATGAGGTACTGTCTTAATCGGCTTCTAAAACTCTTTATCGACCGGAGGTACGTAGGGGAGGAGGGTACGTAAGGGTACGTTGAAGAGGGACTTAGTGATGGAGGTATATTGTTCCAGCACTTGGACGCGGCGTAACGGAAGGTTCCTCTAAATGCTTCTGGCCTATGAGGTTTAATAGATAATTGCTTAGAACACTGCCTATTTGAATGTTCTCTGTCACCACCAACCCAAGTAAGCTTCTCATACAAATAGCCAGGTTGTTTCAATTTAATGATGCCAAACAACAGGCAAGCTAATTGTTATTTACGCCTAAACTTCATTTTTAGAATAAAATTCTTATTCAAGAACGGAGTGACTGGGCCCTGAATGGGACTGTGTAGCAAAAACGAACGCATGCGTTCTGCACTCGTTGCACCTGTCGGTCAGTACGCGCCAGCAGCCGAGAGCCGTAAACTGAATCGCAATAATTAAGCTTGCTCAAAACTAATAATTCAACTAACTGAACGCGTAATTCTTCTGACAGGTAAGTTCGAAATTTATACAGAACGTTTAGTCGAAAGAAACAATTTTTAACTGATTCCGCTATATGTTTTTTAAATCGAAGACCTGTATCCATATTCATGCCCAAGTTCCGTTCCGTTCCGCTTCATATGCCTGCTCTAATGGAATTCCCTATATTTTTACAATCGAGGTTGAATGCAACATGCCTAAATTAGATCTTGTCCCGAACACCATGCATTTTGTCTTTAATGGATTCAACAACAAACAATTCCTCTCAGACCAGGTAACTAGCCTCTTAAGATCTTCATTAATTTCTTGTATCGCTTTTTCATAATAATTTAGCTTAAATGACAAATAGATCTGAATGTCATCCGCGTATATGTGGTAGTTACATTTCTGAATAGTGTCCTTTAGATCTGCACAATAAACTGCGAAAAGCCTTTCCTTACCATCCATTTTGAACAGTTTCCTGGTAACTTCACTATAGGTATTTAAAAATAAATGCTGGCTAAGTACAACTTATGAATTATGTGCAAGCTCTACATTTGATGATTTAACCTTGCTATATACAGAAACATTTGGTGACATGATGCTATTTTTAAATTACAGTGATTCTGATTCTAGTCTTGGCGGTCGCAACACAGTAGGTACTTAAAGCTTCTTAATGTTGTTCCTCAGCTGAGTTTGAGGAATATTTTTGTCATATTTACATCATAAATAAACATTTTTATTATTATTTATTAAATAGACTATGTTCATTAACTTTTCATCATCTACCCGAAGATAATCAACTGAAAACATTAAATATGCGCAGATAATTTGTTTGCTTTTTTAGAGTAGGTATATAAATGAGTATTTTCCCTAAGTTCAACATTCACATAAGCAGTCTCGGCAATATGAACGGCATACGCTCCGCTTTGTTAGTTTTGGTAGCAGTTTATCTGCACACCAGTGCGGCATTCTATGAGAAACCTATCTATGATTTGAAACATGCACCGGAATTATTCGTAAAGTTTATACAAGACTACGATAGACATTATACAGATACCTACGATCTTCTGTACCACTACGAGGCGTTCAAGAAGTCACTGAGGGATATAAATGAAAACAACAGCAACCCTTCATCAGCTACTTTTGAAATAAATCAGTTCACTGATTACACACCTACAGAGTGGAAGTTATTGAACAGGTAAGTGAAATACCCAGTAAATCATTTTTATATTAGTTTACAGATTTTAATTAAAATATAAAATGGATGGATGGATTCATAAAAAGAACAGCAAAGTCGCCGCTTAATCCTGAAACAAGTGACGGCTACAGATTACGTCAACCTCACAAAGAACGCTATATTTATAAAATAAATTACTTAGTTGTTTTTGCGAAAATAAAATTTGTTAATTGGGTGACGATATTTTATATTATATAAGCGGCAATTAGAATGTACATATATTATGTAGCGGTATACATTCTCATTGCCGCTTTCTTATCATTTATGTTCCCTTGTATAATAGTATTTTCTTTTACAGTTCATAGTACATCGTTGACACGAGACTACAACACAATAAACTACTTATTGTGATACAGAAATAAAAATTTAAAATAATTGCATCGTTTTCTTTGTTTCTTGTTTCTCATAAGTTCTCGTTAAGATTACAATGGTGGTAATAAAATAGCCCGTACTTACATATGAGTGCAACTAAACCACCTTTAAAACTTAAGCAAATAAACAAAATATATTAGATATCTTTCAACGAGTATATTGTCCTGTCTCTTTTTGTATTACTAGATGTGCCCGCAGTTTTACCCGCGTTCCTGATTACTGCGCCGTCCCCGTGGATCGTAGCGTGATGTTATATAGCCTATAGCCTTCCTCGATAAATAAGCCATCCAACAATAAAATATTTTCCAATTCGAACCAGTAGTTCATGAGATTAGCGCGTTCAACCAAACAAACAAACAAACTCTTCAGCTTTATAATATTAGTGTAGATTTACGGACACAACTACCTAAAACCTATGTAGTTGCTTTCTTTATAATAATTGGCCAAGTAGACTCGGCCTAATCATTCTTAAGAAAATTATAGGAGGTTTCTGTGGATAGATGTTATTAGTGAAAATGTATACGATACATAATTGAAAGTTCAAGCTGAATATAAAGAAAAAAAGTAAAAATTACTTATAGTAATAATAATAAAAATATCAGCCCTAGCGCTGTATTAAACTGTCTCACTGCTGGACACGGGTCTTTTCTCAGCGTTATGGGGTTAGGCCATATTCCACCACGCTGGCTCAGTGCGGGTTGGCAGACTTCACATATCTTCTAGAATTTTATGGAGAACTTTCAGACTTAAAGTTTTCCTCACAAAATATTATTTAATATGCACATAACTTCGAAAAGTCAGAGATGCGTGCTTTGGGATCAAGTCTCCCACTAGGTTATCGCTCTTATAACATATTATTATTATAAAAAAATAATTACATAGAGAATATTAAGTATACAATTTACAATCATGTAGTTTTAATAGTCTGTGATATTCTTCAACCCTGCCTGTTGACAATCATTGTAGAGGTGACATTTTAAAGCGTACCGTGTTAAACTTAACACGGTATGCTTTAAAATGTCACCTCTACAATGATCGTTTCTATTATCCTATTAACTCACAGCGGCACACGGGTAGCCAGATACCATAGACTTTTAATTATTTTTGATATTCTAAGACTTGACAGATTCATTGTCATTTAATATACAACTGATGAGTAAAAAAATATTTTCGTTTTTACCGTATTATTTTTAAGGGTAAAGTATGCATGGTTCAGTCGACATTGGAAAGCCTTTATAGACTGCAACTAAATCCATTTAAGGCGAAGGATTCGGCAAGTGGCATCTATGCAGCAGCGCGCTGTCAAATATTTCTACGGAGGTAGAGTAACGATTTATTAGGTGCAAATCCTGACTCATATTATATACGCGAATGTGAATTTGTTTGTTACGCTTCTACGCCTTCATCACTCAACAGATCATCATACAATTTCGCGTACACATTTTTAGGGGTACAAAAAAAGTACCTTTCCTTTATGGAAAACTACAGTTCCCGTAAGATAAAAAATATTGATAAAATCTACAATAACGCGAGCAAAGCCGCGGGCTAAATCTTCAGTTTCTTATACGTTTAATCTATTCCGTCGTAGCGGCATACCGGCGGCCAGATATAATGAAATAGGATTTATATTATATCTGGTATTCGAACAATTGACGGATTAAAATTCTTATTTCTGGACATACATAAACAACAAATGGAACACCATAAAGGCGCGGCCTGACCGCGAGCTATAAGCTAAGTAGTAGATTTTTAATAGCTCACGATGAATACAACTGTCCTGAATAGAATTTTCCAATAGTTTTCGCAAAATTTTTCATTGATGCTTCGCTCCTATTGGTTGTAGCGTGATATTATATAACCTTCCTCGATAAATGGGCTATTCAACACTAAAATAATTTTTCAATTAGAACCAGTAGTTCCTGAGATTAGTGCGTTCGACCAAACAAACTCTTCAGCTTTATAATATTAGTATATATACCTCAATGGTTTTTGCTTAGAGCGAAAAGATAGGACCGCCTTAAGAAAGGTATGAATTATTAAAATAACTATGCGTTTGATACTAAACGAATTTTGTACATCAATCATAAAATGTCTAAGTTCTTGGTAGGTATTTTACTTAATAAAAATAGTTTTGAGTACAAAACGATGACCAACAGCAAGTATTTGGAACCTACAGACATAAGTTCAAGAAATGTGTAAAAATATATTCAATTGAACAGTAAGTGTTAGCAAAAGACCTCGATTTCGTGTATTCTTCTTCCCCTTAAGTTATAAATGAAGACCAATATAGTAAAGTCGTTTTTATTTATTTCCTAACTACACATCTGGAAAAGTACTTTTTCTGGATAAAAGGTACCCTATGGCCTTTTGTGTACCCTGACAATGTATATGCGAAATTTCATGTTAGTCTGTCAAGTAGTTAAGTCGTGAAAGCGTAACAAACAAACATACATTCGCATTTATAATATTACTTAGGATTTGGTCGTCATTGACTTACTATCATAGCTACTTTATGTAACTTAATAGACACCATTTAACACGTTGGTAAATAAATGTTTTGAAAACACATAAACTGTTTTAGAGGTACAAATAGAAAGACGGGTATTTTTATATTATTTTATATTCATCATATAACATAGACAGTATTATGCTGTTGTTATAATAATTATTATGTAACGTGGTGCTCCGTTAATGCAAACTGAAACAAAAAGGAATAGTAATGTATTAGAAAATGAATATATAAATTGATGATTAAAGAAAAGAGTATTTTGATCTTTAGTTACGTATTCGCTCTAGTCTCCAAAGAAAAATGTAGGATCGGGTTGAGATTAAAGGAAAGATGGTTCTGACATGACTCAGGGAGTGGATACTCATACTTTATTATATTTCGCCCCAGGCCCGTGCGGAGAAAAATATAACGAAAAAATATATAAATTTCCCGAAAGAATAACATAGTTCGCGCCACAGTCTACCTGTGGGCGTAATTTCATAGAAATACGTTAAGTGATTCGTGCATGATCAAACGACTACTTCCATTTTCGAACATTTAAAATTTCTTTCTTATTATAACAGTTTTTCTCGTTTATAATTTAATATCCAATGTTAGATAAGTAAATCGTCTATAATACACTATTTATGACATACACTATAACAATGACCCTTCGAAATAGCTTGAATATAGCTTCATCACGGGTTATGGACGGAATTAAAAATCTAGATATAATAGTAAAATTAAATTAAATAGAATTCTTACCGATTCATAAGTTGCCATTCGCGAGGAGTATAGTCGGTGAATCGATTTATTTCAAAAGTAGCTGAGGATGGCTTGCTATTATTCTCATTTATATCTATCAGTGAGTTTTTGAACGCCTCATAGTGATACAGGAGATTGTAAGTATCTTTGTAATGTCTATTGTAGTCTTGTATGAACTTGACAAATAATTCCGGTGCGTATTTCAAATCATAGATCGGTTTTTCATAACTTGCCGCAATAAAATGCAGACCAACCGCTATCAAAAATAGAATGGTAAAGCGTATTCCTGTCATGACGATGTCGTAGAGGTTTCAGTACTGAAAGCTAAATCAATACCACCCTATTTATATTCTATCCGTATAGTATTTGAATGTATTATATCCACATATTAACGGCAAACTGATTATCTTGGCTGTTACTTGTTTTTTGTTGATTTTCCTTGGATATAGTAAAAATAATTAAATTTTCATCTGCGGGATTACAAATCATATTCAGTAATCATGTTTTTGTATATATTATATCGAAGAAACAATAATATTAAACATATATTTTATAATAAAATTATAAACACATCTGTTAATGTTGGTCTTGAAAATGGTGTGTTCGTTGAAAATTCATTGGGTATCAATTATTCATCTATAATTTTACAGGTATAATAGGGGTAATAACTTTTATTGAATTTAGTTTATATGTTTCGGGTAAACATAGAAATATTGCTATATCTTCTTAAGGTAAAAAAGGTACATGCCAAAATACATTTTTTTTTATAAATATACTGACAGATGCTTCTTTTTTACTGATTTCAAATATGTAAAATACTAATATCGAAAATAAATTTAGATACGTCCTTTTTCATTTTCCCTTCTGAAGTTAGTACATTGAAAGCATATTTTTACTTTAGCTACCGGTACCTACTGCTAATATCTGCATAGCAAGGAAATTTCTCATTTCGATTTCAATCATTTTCCATCTCTATTATTTAACACCTGGGCGTTTTCTGTCAAATCCGTCCGATGATGGAACATCAACGTTCTCGAAGTATATCTATTACTAATGGGTAATGCATGTCTGTTGTACTATCTGAAAAGGCATTTTCACATTCGTCAATTAGGTATTTACGCGGAAACACAGGAATTTTTTACTTTTGGATTTACCTTTTAGGGACACAACATTTTGTTCATGGAGGACCATACGACAGCTCATTTAACCATATGACATTATTATTACACGGTGTGTATGTTATGCTATCTTCCCTTGTGGCTAGGTTTGCATGATATGGCATTGAAACATAGACTATGTTACTGAAAATAGTGTAACTTTCTATCATTGAAAGTGTTTAAAGATTTGCATATTCTGTAGTTTCAAAAATTACTACAGTTCTGCTAGTGAAGACGTTTGAATACGTACTAAAAATATAAGAATTTTCTAATTATATTCATTTTCATAAGGCCCACCAAAGGACCACTTACCATGTTATCTACAGCTGTAAAAGACAGGCAATGAATCACCTCATTGCCTCTCTTTTACATCTTTACATAACATTAATCGACAGTCGATATCGCTGTCGACACAGTTGTAAAGGCTCTGCGATTTTAATACTCTCTGGATCCGATGATACCGATGACCCGATTATACCATTAGCAGGCTAATGCATTATATTGGGAGCGTCTACTGACCAAAAAATATAAGAATTACCCCCATGTCAGATTTTGCATCTAAGACCAAAAGTAGTTAGTAATGTAACTGTTCTGGGTGAGAAGTAAATAATACTTCATTGTTGTCATTTTCGCTTTATTTATAGTATACCCTTACCTTTTGGTAATTTTTTGGTACTATCAGTCTTACTACATATATTGTTGTGTACTCAATAGAAAATTAGTAGCATTTCGCTCAGCGTACTGCCACTTGAAATACCCAATCGTACATGTAAAAATCTCTATATCTTAATGTGGATACACCTTATCTTAATATGTTTTGAATTTAGTTTTGTAGCGTTTTGGGGAATTACTTAAAATCTGAAACGAATTTTCAATCTAAAAACACGTGCGATAATTTACAAGTGTTGAATGCGTGTCATGCGGAGCAACAGTGCGTTAACAGCACAACAAATACAGCAGCACGTAAAAGGTATTAAATATAATGACCATCAAAAATACTAATTGCACAGCATCTGTCTCGGAAGGGTTAGCTTATGTTAGGTTCCTTCTTAAACCCACCCAAAAATAGGACTTAGTTTGATCTCTTTAAATATATTTTGCTGTGCAATTAGTATTTTTGATAAGCATATTTTGCTGTGCAGTTAAATACTACCCCACGTGAAATACTTTCTACATAAATCCTACAATGGATTGTTAAAATGACCTCTATATGAAGAGACTTAAATAAATTCTAGTACATGTATTGAAATTGAATAACTTGCTTTGTATGTTATAACATTATTATACGCATTACAGTTCGCAATTGTGCCTGGCTTTTGTTTCACGGTACTATGACAGATACCAGAAATAGTCATCCACATTGAAGCACCAGCCTGTTCTATGTATGTGAGAAAATTATTGACGCGGTTCTTTTAATTAAGTCCCACTCAAAAGCAATAAATATATTAATACGCTGAGTACATGTGCTTAACTTGTGATATAATACCAAAACACTCGGTCGAAAGATAAAAGAATAAGTGTAAAGTAAAGTCATAAATAAAATAAACTTCAACTCAATAGTTTTTACTTACGTTAAGATTACCAGTGTAAGTATTTAAATCAATGCCGTATAACTGTTAAAAAAGTGAAATAACGCCTTTATTTTCTTATGATAATCTAAAAACAGGTACATAATCGAGTAAACAATAAAAGGTTCGGTTGTGGAAAATCGATTACTAACGCTAATAAATATTTATAAGTGCGTCTTCCGTGGTAGGCTTATCATTTTTAAAAAGAAACAGCCTCAAATATTTATAGGGCCATGCAAGGATTATACTACATTATATTGTTTTTAGGAACAATTCGAGTGATTTCAGGCGCATCTACTCTAAAAAGGGAGTTTTACAAATTAAAAGATGCACCAAAACTGTATCTTAAATTTGTAAAAGATTACGCCAGATATTATACGAACTCTTATGATTTACTGGTCCATTACGATGCATTCAGAAAGGCATTGATCGACATAAATCATTGGAACAGTCAGGCATTACCTGATTCTAAACAGTTCTATGGGATAAACAAGTACGCTGATTTTACACCTGAGGATTGGAAGGCACGCAAAATAATGGCATTATACGGGTAAGGAAGGGTAAATATACTAACGCTTGTGTTATCAAATTTCAATGTATTTTCTGAAAAATTGATAGTTTTTAATTTGTTGATGACTAACATTTCGTTAACCTGTCCAGTATTTGAATGTTAGATATCATTGAAAACTTATTGTGTCTTGCCGCCAGTGTGTCGTTGCGACTCAATAGGTTAATATTCTTTTAAAGATGTAAAGTTTTATGTACGCAGTCGCTTGTGAAAGTTTGTTTTTAAACTGAAAAATATTAACTTCTAATAAACAATAGTTCAGTACATTTTGCCACTAGAATAATATAATATAATAATATATTCGGCTTCGAAACAAGAAATAAAAAAAAAATGAATAACGGGTATGGGCCCCGATTAGGTATAGGTATATCTCGCAATATATTTAAGATTAGTTATATTTAGAATATGTTCTATATTTAATATTTTCTCCTTATTTTCAGATTACGAGATCCATGTCTGTTAGTACCCATTTTATTTTTTGAACTATATATCAAGTGCTTTGTGTTGGTGTTTGTTGCCTGAACAAAGCGGAACGCTAAGGTTATATTAATAATTCGTGACGTTCATCTGAAAAGTAGTAATCTCCTCAGTCAACAATTCTATTAATTACTGTTATGTAGCAATATAAATATTGTTATAAACCATTTAACTTATAAATTATTGTGAAAGTTCGTCGCAGGGATACTACCGTAAACGAACAGACACGCACTTGCTACGTGAAACTGTACTTTACTATAAAAGTATGCCGGAATTCGGACGTATCTAGGCATAAATATTTGATCTGATTAATTGAAAAGAGATTTCACTACGACAATTGGACGAAGTCGAGCAGCGACATGCATAAGTACTGAACTGACTGAACTGAAAGGATTTATAGTATAATGGCGATAATCAGCACTTTATTTGTCGCATAGAGATATGTAGGTATGAAATTGGTTGCGAAGAAGGCAGTAATTATTATATTAAATTAGGATTTCAGAAAAAAGTGGGATGCAGTAGGGATTTGTCGCTATCTCCTTCTAACAGCTGCAGCAATTTACATGACATTTTGTATCGTGCATCCTTTTTCTATCATTTGACAATGCTGGCAGATTTGTCAGATTTCAATCATTTGGAGTTTGGGTAATGTTACAATTTAACTATTTGACTTTAAAATTTTAAAACATGTTACGAGTCATGTATTATCTTTATTGCTTTGTAAAATGATGCACTAAACAAAAAACAGCAGCGATAGCCTAAGTGGGAAACCGTTGGACTGCCACACAGAGGTCTCGGTTCGATCCCAAGGCGTGCATCTCTGACTTTTCGAAGTTATGTGCGTATCAAAAAGGTTATTTATTGCTTGCTTTAACGGTGAAGGAAAACATCGTGAGCAAACCTGCATGTCTAAGAGTTCTCAATAATGTTCTCGAAGATATGTGAAGCCTGCCAACCCGCACTGGACTAGCGTGATGGACTATGGTCTAACCCTTCTCACACTGAGAAGAGGCCCGTGCCCAGCTGTGGGACAGTTGAATACAGGGCTGATATCATCAAGTATATTAATGGAGAGTAAAGAAACAAGAATACTCGTGCCATACATACCTAATTGGATTTGTCTTCTTTCAGTTACTATTGCTTTATTCTATCTTTATCAAACGTATCGTTATATAACAGTTTGATGTGCATATAATTTTCTTTTACAGTTTGAAACCATGACGTAACGAAATAAGGAAACAACATAGTGCCCTTGGGTAGTAATCAATAATAGATTAAAATATTGTAAAATAATATGAAATTAAATTGTTAATAAATGCGGCAGTTTTTATTATTATTAGAGAATTAAGAAATAATAAACATTATTTTTATTAACAGCTAAATAAAATTCAAGAATTCAACATTCAAAATAAATTTATTCAGATTAGGTTACAAGGTAACACTTATGAATGTCAAAGTTACACTCATTTTTCCTGCGAATTTACATTTACTGCCACGTTCAGCAAAGCAAGGGTGTAGGGCTCATGAGAAGAACGGGCAAGAAACTCATGGTCACTCTTTTTAATCGCCAAGTTTTTGTTTACAAATCATAAGAGCTGTAAGGTGCTGCAACCATTTCTCCATGAACTATTACTGAACATTTAATAAAATTTGATGGTAGCCTCTAAAGCAGCAGTATGGTAAATAGGAGCATCCACTTACATGTACATTAATAATCAAGGCAAGGCATGATTGTAGTCCGTAGTTTAATCTAATCTTCACGAGTAAGACGCATGGGCCAGCCATCGCCCCCTTCGCCAATTGAAGGGAAGGGATCGACCCGGCTCATGACGACACCACAAGCAATGACATTTGAGTGAGCATGACGGTCCTTGGCATGCGAACTCAGAATAAGACTCAAAAAGAAAACTTTACGGAACTGTCCATGATCACGAGTTGCCTTCATTGCACATTATTCTTGATTAAAATACGACTGAGTGTAACAACAATGCAAATTCTAGCTTAAACAAGGTGTAACATTAGAAAATAATATATAATATATGTGCAAACTCCAGATATAGCTTATGATTAGGTAGCTGAATGAACTAAAGAGGATCCAAAGTGTTAGCTTATTTATATTTTATAAGCTTAAATTATATTATATAATACAAATATCGTTAAGATAGCATACATATTTAATAGAAATATATTAAATATAAAATACTAATTACATAAACGCCTGAATAAATTATCAAAGCAATACATTAATATGAAACGTAATTTCTTTATGAATGTTACGTAGTACGTATAAAATGATAACTATCTCTGTTTTATTACTTAGTATAATAGCTCACAATAGGTTTTTTAAACACAGAACATTCTCCTCAAGTTTGTGTTCTGCAATCTAAAATAGTAAAAGTAATAATAATATTATATAAACAAACTGTTTATTTTGATAGGCTGTATCAATGCTACCACCAGCATTTTTATTATTTCCCATACAAAACGTGGGCCTGGATTAAAAAACAAGTACATCGTAAAATCCGCAATCGGTGTCTTGACACGAAACGTAAACAACGAACGGTCTATCATTATGCCATTTACTTCAGTCTCAAGCGTCGCACTCCGTTATTATTATCCAGAATTACCCACGTCTAAAAGAACCTTTTTGCATGTTTTATTTAAAAATTGGAAATAAAAGACAGACATGGCGATGGGTAAAATAATAGAATACATTAACATAAAGGTGTTCATGTATTATATATATATATAGAGGTATAGAGGTATATATATATATATATATATAAATTCATTTAAAGCCATAACCTACAGTAAGTTAAAATATGTCAGACTGAAATGAAGAATGAGTATATGAAAATCTAAGCCAATCACAACATGAAATTAATAATAGCTAGGAAAAGAGAAAGAGACAGAATACTGAACTATTAAATGTGCCATTACTACTACTTCGTATTAAATAAAAACAAGTGAGAAACGGCAATGAATTGCCGTAAATTTCAGAGTTCGAAAAAATGGTATCACGTGACCTTGAAGTTAGAGGTCAAAGGTCATAGTAATTTCGGGGTATGTTGACTATGCTGAGTCGACTGGCGTTGACCGCGAGTATCTAGCTCTTACGGTTCTTGAGTTGAAAGTTGTATAACAGACGGACGGACAAAGCTATTGTATAAAAGTTTTTCGAACTCTAAAGACCTTGTCTCCTGTTGCAGTTGTACAACAACAATGAATGACTTTCACCTCATATTATGTTGATATTTGATGTAGATGTTATATTTGTAAGGTGGTATTAGGTTCTCTGTTAGAAACTCTTAACAACAACAACACATAAAAAAACCAAAACTCCATTTCCCGATATCCGGTAGCAGGCTCGCTTCTATAACGTGGCACTCCAAATATATCTGATGAAATGTGAATCTAATCAATAATACACTATTTCAAACCAACCCGTCGTGGACACACAGGCGTTGGTTTAAGCATATACGTATTTTATCATTAGTAACACGCTCACGTTTTACCTAGCTATCCGTTGTTTTGGTTTAGGTAATTACATCAGCTGTAAATGTGTATGCATGACCGTCTCAGTCACGCAAACACATTTTATTATAAAGGACGCGCATTCAATCAAATCAAATCACGCGTTTTATTATATAGGAATAGAAAATAATATAATGTGTCATGCCTAGATATTGAAAGTGACGTCATTTTCCATCAACACAGAAGTAAACAACTGTCGTACATCTGGAATATTACCTTTATTAACCCTTACCGAAAAATCAATTAAAAACATAGTTAGGCGAAACAATATTAAAGTAAAATCATTTGGCCGAAGAAAATCGATTACCGATCTATAATATATAAGTGCAAATATATACCTTGACGAAACAGTCACTAACCGTTATTTATATATCAAATATGAAAGCATTTTATAATTTTGCTTTTTTATTTTTGGTTAGCTGCTGTCTGTACACAGTTGCGTCACATGAGATAAATGGGAAACCAATATACGATATGAAAGACGCACCGAAATTATTTATGCAATTTGTGAAGAAGTACAACAGAACATATTACGATCTTTACGATATTGTTCTTCACTATGACAAGTTCAGAGTAAATTTAGAAGAAATAAATGAAGCTAACAGTGATCCTTATAATAATATGTGGACAGCAGATATAGGGCCAATGGCTGATGTTATACCAAGCACAGGACCTGGGTATGTATTAATGCTTATATAATTATTTTGAAGAGTTAATGATAATTGGATCCAGGAACCTTAATAGTCCGAAAATTATATAAATATAAGTAGCACGTTACATTCTTCATACATAAAAGATTGTAAGTTATTAGTATATGGAGGACAATTTTTTACCTCTTACTGTCTAAGTAGAGGTTCTATTTTTCATCAAAGATGAAAGTTTTTTACTACTAACACTCATATTTTATAAATCTCTTGTTTAATATCAGGTACAATAAAATTGTAGTAAGTAATTTAGTACGTAAAGATTTTAAGCACTATTTATATAATTGTGCTTAATAATCTTAACATAATAAATAATGTCCTATTTACGTATATGTACGTAAATAAGATATTTTAGATCAATTCACTTTTCTACAAGAATTTGTATTTGATAAGCCATCTTGAATTATCTTTACGTGGTGAGTTACATAATATCATCGGCCAAATTCTAAACAGACATCTCGTCGGAGTCAATCAATCAGTACAATCTTACCCTGAAATTAAATAAATAACGTGTTATACGTGCGTGTATTACTCTATTAACAGTATATATTTTTTATTTCAGTCTTGGTTAATATAACATACGATGTCTATGAATTTGCAACAATATCGACAATACAATAAAGTTGAGTACGAAATGACAGCAATTGACAAGATCTAATAAATATTTCATAAGAAGATACATAAGTTTTTTGTTTTCTTAATTAGTTAAGTTTATTATAATACGTATTGATTTATTAAACATAATTAAAATCTGATCTGGTCTGAACGATCGCCGATTACTATTATATAGGTATAAATATACCAGATGCCTACTGACATAATTAATTTATATAATACCGATAGTATTTTATTACATAATCTGTTTCATTGACTGACTCATTAAAATAGGGTTTGCAACCGCTGGGTTTCCACTTGACTCTATGTTTAGATGTTTCTCATGGAACTTAGTACCGGTAGGTATATAATTAAATTTAATCAAACAAGTAAGAAAAGTTGAATTAAGAAGTTGGACAAAACTTACATATTAATTTTCATATTTGAGGCGTGTATTTGGTATTTTTAAGTTGGTACTACTGACTGGTGGTTCACCAACTTACAAAGTGACGTGTTCCTCTAAAATTAAATGTATGAGATTCATAATTCAGAAAAATCTCCTTTATAGGATATGTTATATTATTAAGATACTACTATTTTATGTGTACTTTCTAAGTGAAATGTTATGGGTTTATTTCCATCTGCCTGCCTATTCTAATAATTTTATAATACGTATAGCACTTACTCAAAAGATGTACTGCGCTTCAACGCCTTCAGGATATTTGAGCGAATATTTTAAAGGTTGTATCATGTTTTCTCAATTTCTTTATAAATAGAAGCAAGTTAGTAATAGGTATTTGTTTTACAATCTGTCTTGAAGTATCTTTTCGAATCGACGGAATGATATATAGTAATTATTTATTTTTTAGATAGATGATTAAGTATAAAATAAAAGAAAAAAAGTCTAAACATATTCTTTATACTATGGCCAAATAATAGTATAAAATATTAAGTCATATTTCAGATTTAAAATGGAAAACGCAGAGCGCGTGCAATAGAGTTGTGTTAAGAGTGAGGGAAAAATAGCTAAATCATCATCTTAATATGTTTTAATAATATAACATATTAATTATTTCTTTTTGTGTTACAAATTTTTATTAATGTTTCATCCGACATGACTTGACTTGCCTACAGTGATAGACTATAGCCGAAATTCCTTTATTTTTAGAGAAGCTTACACAGTCGGACAGTTTTTCTTTTAGAGACAGTGGATAACAGTGTTAGACATATAATTTAATTTTCTTTAACATACGTGCACGTGACTACTCTCAAATTAGAAGCAATATCACTATAGAAGTGGACGGCATATGCTACCTTATCAGTGATAGCCTTCAGAAAAGTCAAGTGCGTGGTACATAATTGTCTACTTGCAACCACGCATGAAATGCACACAACACTAAGGTGCAGTGAAATATGTCAAATGATGTGATTATACGGTCATTGATCGTACCAGTTGCAAATTCAAGAATTTTCTACACATTTTTTATTTAGTTTTAGATAAATAAGAAATGCCTGAACCTGAACAATAAAGCCTAACTAATATTATAAATGCGAATATGCATTTGTTTGTTTGTTACGCTTTCACGCCTTAACAACTCGACTAATCAGAATGAAATTTTGCATACATATTGTCAGGGGTAGAAAAAAACACATAAGATTCCTTTCATCCAGAATAAAGTACTGTTACTTACCCTACATTTATGCGCGCGAAGCCGCGGGCAAAATCGAGTATAGAATATTTTAGAACTTTTATGTCACGGTTATGACGTTGGCACATGCCACTGCGATAATTGTGTTATAATAGGTCTAAAATCACAGATTTTGATTTCTATAGAGTTGCGATATCTAGGCCAAGAAGTTACAAAAGATTAGAAATGGCGCTGTACACAATTAAGTACACATGATTACTAAGACCCAGGATTTCGCTAGTAAAATTAATACTACTAGGTTGTAGTAGGTAGTATTCCTCGACCAGGCTGACTGATCATGCCTGGCGGGTCACTATTCAAAGTTTGATGTACGTGTATATAAAGTATTAACTGCCTCCGTGGCGCAGCGGTAGTGAATGCGACTGCTGTGCATGAGGTTTCGGGTTCGGATCCCGGGTCGGGCCAACAAACTGTTATTGGGTTTTCCTGTTAAGAAATCTCAATATGAGCCCGGAGTTAGGAAATTGGTGGTGTAAGACAACCCCGTGCCTCGGAAAGCACGTTAGTTCGGTGCTTGATCTCTCTCCGGTCGTGTTGGATTACCGTCCCATCGGATCATGAGGGTTAGGGAACAGAGAGTGCACTTGTGTTTACGCACACTTGTGCACTATAATATCTCCTGCGCAGATGACCAGTCTCCTTAAAGATTAGCTGCCGTGACCGAAATTCGGTCTGGAGGATATTTTATTACATAAAGTATATATTACTTGATGTACTTGTATATATGACAAACGATGGGTCATAAATTCGATCCTAAGGCACGTACTTACGACTTTTAGAAGTTATGAGCGTTTTAATTAGGTACTTTATTATCGCTTGATTTAACGGCAAAGGAAAAACATCGCGAGGATAACTCGATGTCTCCATAAAGCCGTGTGAAGTCTACTGGGCCAGTGTAGTAGACTATGGGCTTATTCTTCTCATACTGAGAAGAGGCCCGTGTCTAGCAGCAGGATAGTTTATAAACAGTATAGCAGCAGGATAGTTTATAATTATATACTTGTATATCTATACTAATATTATAAAGCTGAAGAGTTTGTTTGTTTGGTTGGTTGAACGCGCTAATCTTACGAACTATTGGTTACAATTGAAAATCCTTTTTGTGTTGGATAGCCCATTTATCGAAGAAGGCTATAGGTTATATAACATCACGCTACGACCAATAGTAGTGGAGCATTAATAAAAAATGTTGCAAAACGCAAAAAAAATCTTTTATGTGAAGGAGACGAAGTTGCGCGGATCAGCTAGTAGTATATATTAGTAAACAAGTATATTAATCGTCGGTGAGCGGCTCGATCTCTAAGCCTGGCCGAAGGATACTACGCTTTGTGTTGGAGGGACAATACACCACGTTCCTCACACAGAGTAATTATCACCTGACCGATTTAACTCCATGCGTGTTTCACTGGTTAGTCATAACGGCATTGTTTTTCATCGATAGCTTGCATGGTTTCTAACTTCTTATTAGGCATTGCGTAATCTTTAGCACCTGATTATGGTCATTGCCACCAGTCGGGGCACTACATTATAGCTACTTCTTATTACAGTAATTGATTTCTGACATAATATTCACTAAGAAACACAATAGAAAATAGACTGTTTCGATGGCGCAGCGGTAGTGAATGCGATTCCTGTGCATGACCTTACCGGTCCGATTCCTGAAGTGTGCGTGCAAAGTGCTATTGATGTTTTCTGACCTTTGAGTAACCTCGGCTTCTGTCAATGTTCACGATATTTATCACGGACAATGCCGAACGTATTGCCAGAGAGCAATACGTGCACCTTTTACACACAGCTACACAACAACCTAGACTGTTTGGACTTTGAACTATTAGAAGTTGAACGCTGCGAATCGTGCGACAGAGTGCATTATATTTTTGTTATTTTGTCTCACTCACGCTGAACGGGACGCGACGCTCTTTCCTTACCATTACATCGACATCACTATGCACTGTCCCTTTCCGACAATTCTCTATTTTGTATGTAGCGTAGTTATGCGTACGTAAGGTGTCTAACTCGATGTGTAGCCGTGTGTACGTGGTAGCTAGAACTATAGTTAGCCAAATATGATGTGCAATACCAATTCGTATTTAAGTTAAACGAATAGCACATGAAATATTTAAAATTATTTATATATATATCCTTTTTTGATATTTAGTAAAATAATGTGTATTTGAAATGGACCAACTGTTAATTCAGTTGAATTTAAAATAAATATTAAAGAAAATAGTAACAGCAAATGCAACATTAATAAATCTAAATATACATTTATAAATCTTTATAAGTCAAACATTTGTGTGCATGAATATGGATGTTTGTCTGGGTGGGTGTTTTTATGTATAATATGAATGTATGTATTTACAAAAAAAAATGTTTATATGTATGTTTATCCATTGTCTAGTACCCATAGTACAAGCTCTGCTTAGTTTGGGCTAGATGGTGTTGTGTGTATGTGGTAGAATATTATTATTATTATTTTTATAATCGGTGTATTACATTGACACATATCTATATAATATAATGTGTATTTAATATACATCTATTTTATATGCATTATGTATAATAAATAAATTATTAATATGCATATACATAGTAGCATCAAGTCTGATGAGTAGATGGTGTTATGACGACACACTAGGTGAACTTCCTGAATAAGTGCCGGCGACAGCGGTGCGAGCAGCTAGGGGTCTCAAGCAATGCGGCGCCGGTTTTGCCAACACAATAATTAACATAGGAAATAAATGTTATCCTCGAGGCTATTATTATAGCTAAGTGGCCTTCATTAAGAAATAGTCAAGATTCTCACAAATAATCTTCCGTAGCGTTGCCTGTTCTGCTAGAATGGAACTTATACGTATACAGAAATACAACTCTTCTTTTGTAGAGCTATCAGTTTTTTACAAGCCAAGCTTTTATATTGCAAGCCTCCATCGATTACCACGTAAAACGTAAATATAGGCGTATAATTGAAATACAATCACAAAACTCAGAGTATGAGAGGCTAATCTCTTCATTTCTTGAATGTCCACTTAAATCTAGTTCCTTGATTTAAGTTGTCGCCTCACCAATGTCGCTTTTTTAAGTGACAACACTTGCCGCAGTGGCAGTGACAATGCGACAACACGATTTTAGGTGACAAATAAGTGTATAAACCACAAGTTGTTGTTCTTGGTCTGGAAGTTCTTTGTGTCCGTTGTTTAAATGTTGTAAAGGCCCTCGAGATACACAAATTATTCCTCGAGCGAAAGATGTCAAATTTTAAAAGAAATACAGAAAATAATGCAGTTCTACTTTAACGTTAGGACTATGTCTTGCATTAACCAATAATGTATACCAAATTCTTGCTATAAACCAAGATTTAGTCCTAATGTTCAGCCAGGCACGTGTAACAGACTCGTACACAAATTGTGTATGGTCATTAAATTTCAATTATCGTAATATCAAATCATCTGAAGTATTACATTTATCCAGCCACAGAACTAATGGGTCTAGAAATTATCAAAATAAAATACATGATTAGTCTATTTTTTTAAATACATTTTTATCTTGATAATATAGTCGTACTAGTTGCCTGTTGTTGTGTGAGTTCCTTTTATTATTTAAAGTAGTTAGTAATAGTAAAGAAGCAAAAAGAAAACCACTAACTCACCGGTTATTTTGTATGCGTTCCCAATCGCAAAAACAATAAGTCTTTGCGATTGCGAACATTCCTTTCTTTGTGGAAACTCGCGAAGGTGGATCCTGTGCATAAAGGTGATGAAAGTGCAATAGTCGAAAATTATAGACCAATCTTTACTATCTACAATGGCAAAAGTATTCGAGTCACTCTTACGTCCGATAATACAGAGCAATTTCAAGAGTCTCTTAACGGACGCCCAGCAAGGCTTTGTTCAGTTGAGATCTACATGCACCAACCTTGCATGTTTTGTTGATGACGTGATTTGCGCTCTTGATCGCCAGAGTCAAGTAGATGCAATCTACACTGACTTCAGCAAAGCCTTTGACAAAGTATCTCACACTATACTCTTACAGAAACTATCAGGATATGGCTCATCAGGTTCGAATCTATCGTGGCTCGAGTCGTATTTAAATCATCACAGTTTTTATGTGGTCCTTAATGGGTATAGTTCAAAATCGAGAGGTATAACATCGGGAGTTCCGCAAGGCTCGCATTTAGGACCTATATTATTCAATATTTTTATTAACGATCTACCCTCATATTTCACGCACTCCGTGCCTTATATGTTTGCAGACGACTTTAAAATATCCAAGGAAATAAGTTGTTCTAAGCACGCAGCTGAACTCCAAAGTTAGATCAGTAAAATTAGATCAGTTAGCACTTAGTGAGTCAAATAGCATGCAATTAAACTACAAAAAATGCTCTCTAATAAGATTTACTAGAAAATTAAAACCAATCGCTTTAACATACCATATTCAGAGTAACAACCTGCTTGAAATTAAAACTGTAAGAGGCCTTGGTATAGCATTAGATAGTAAACTCACTTTTGTGCCGTATATAGAGCAAATTTGTAAGAAAGTCTCCAAAATGTTGGGTTTTTTTATCCGTAATGGCAAAGAGTTTCACAGGCCTACAACCAAAATACTCCTGTACAATAACTTAGTAAGGAGCACATTGGAATATTGTAGTCAAATATGGAGACCTCACTACGTTGTTCACTCTCTCAGGCTTGAAAGAATACAAAAAAGGTTACTTTGGCACTTATGTCGTTGTTCAGGAATTAACTATTTATTGCCATATATAGATAGGTCCAAAAAATTTAATATTCAGTCAATAAGTTCAAAACTTTGAGAAGTTTCAAATATACTATTTTTATATAAAATTGTAAGGAGCCAAATAAATTGCCCGCAGCTATTAAATAAATTTAATATAGATTTTTCCCTTAAAATATCCTAGAAAACCTGTTGCACCATTTAAATTCAGGAAAACAGAATTTGGCTAATGCTCATTAGTTCCTCGTTTAAGCCGATTATTTAACGGATGTAGTGAGTCAATAGACATTCACTTTGACTCGCTTGAGACGTTCCGAAAAGCGATCAGCAAGTAATAGGTTGCATAACGGTCTAAGCGTGATACCAAATAATACTGACTGCTAATGTATTTTTATTGTGTACCAATATTCTAAGGATTATTTTGCTAAGGATTATTTTACTATATTTTGATTTTACTTTTTATTTTATTTTATGATGATTTTAATTTTATGACAGCATTTATTTATTACATTTTTAATCTTTTAATTACTTTTAAACACGAAATCATATTATTCCATAAATTTAGTTCTAATTTACTTCTTGGTTTTGTTACTATATTTTCTATTGTGTTGTTAATCGTTGTAAATGATTTATGTTTTATTTTAAATGGTTGCATCATCTTGTATATGTCAAATATATATTAAAATCTAATTTATATATTTAATTAAAATTCAAGGTACTCTATTTGTGCATGCAGTGGCTACCTTAAAAGATTATACAACCAAACAAAAAATTTTAAACCATGTATGTAATATAAGCAGTGGACCTCTTTCGTCTGAGATTATGATGATGTAATATAAGTATTATTGTGTAATTATTGGTGGTCCAAAAATAAATAAATATGTATTTTATCGCAGTTTACGAAAGCGACGTCAAATTGTAAAATAAATACCATACGAGTACTAATTTACTTTAATAGGAATTAACTTCAGTTACGGTAGTAATCGTTTGTATATACTATAATACGAATTAAAATATTTATTTTGAGAATATGCACAAAGTAGCACGCTCTTTTGAGTACGGAAACCACATAATACATAAAAGGAAACTGAGTATCAAATTTGGTACAATATTCTCCATAATTGTATTCGTTCAAATGCCTCAAAAAGAAAATAGCAATGTCCACCACGTGAGCCCAAATCGTGTGGCAAACATCTTCCAGAACATCATAGAGAACTCTCATTTTATACACGGTTAGCTCAAATGGTTTTAATAAGTATATCTTCTTCTTCTCCCTAGCCTTTATTATTTCCAAGTCACTTGAGGTCGGCTTTTCTGGTCTAACCGAATTTGACTGGATATCAGTTTTTACACGGAGCGGCTGCTACCTAACCTCCGCAACCCGAAGGCTAACGATACCCTAAGGCTAGACCAGTGTCAGGATATTATAGGGCACTGACTTCCTAATAACGACTATCATAGTTATTCATGGCAGCCGGGACCGACGGCTTAACATGCTCTCCGAGGCACGGTAGGCGATAATTGTCAATCAATACGCACATAATTTCGAAAAGTCATATAACTTCCAAAAGTCGGCGGTATGCGACGTGGGTTCAAACCCGAGACATGCATTGCAGTCTGTTGATCTCCCAACTAAGCTGTCGCTGCTGGTTTGTGGTTTTAATAGGTATATCGGTACGCACAATATATGAAAACGTAGTGCTGTGTGGCAATCTTAAATCAGCCAGGTGACTATTATTGCCATAAAAAAATAAGATAGACTATAATTAGGGATTGTAAATTTCACTCACAGTAACATTCTAAGTAATTTTTTAACTTGCCATGTAGCAAGAATTGACTTTAAATTATTGCAGAAAACAAACAAAATGCATATTTAAACAAACATTAACAACTTTTTCTAAAAATCTAAGTAATGTTTGACTTACTACTGAATACTGAGGATACCTCAATATGTACTACCTAGAATCTGTACGTCACATAGATACTATTTATGTCCAATATTGATTAATAATTTGCCAACGTGGTTACTCAACTAGGTACTCAATTAGAAATTAAGTCAAATAGGTACATTGTTATGATTATAATTACAGTTGCCAGGCTGCTGTCAAATATGATAATAATGTTACCTGTAAAATAATTTTTGACAAAACATTGTCAGTTTATGCAATGTAATAAAAATTCAAGTAAACATTTTAATTCGAAAAATGACAAAATATAAAATCTAATCTAAAATTAAATTAAAATAAAGAATTACATAATGACATTATACTATAATTATTAACGTTATTAAATAGTTTTAAATCTCGGGCACGCCACGATCGTGGCGGTAAGTCCCGTGTTTGAGGAGTGGCTGGAGAGGCGGCATGGCGCCCTCACCTTCCGGCTGACACAGGTAATGACTGGCCACGGTTGTTTTGGCCAGTTCCTGTGTCGTATACGCCGGCAAGAGACGCCCGGTTGTCACCACTGCGGCGACTGCCGCGACGTTGTTGTGGACACGGCGCTGCACAGTTTGGCGGATTGCCCCGCCTGGGCATCGCAGCGCCGTGAGTTGATCGCGGCAGTCGGATTGGTTGCCCTCTCGCTCCCGGCCGTAGTTCAGTCTATGGTCCGGAGTGAGAGGTCGTGGAACGCCGTCGCCTCTCTTTGTGAGGAAGTCATTTCCATCAAGGAGGCGGTGGAGCGGGAGAGGGAGCGTTTAAACCCTCTTCCCAACCGCAGAACCGGGCGCCGGAGGGTGCGAGATGACCTCCAGCCACCCTGAGGATTGACCTGGAGGTGGTGGGCTTTGTGGGCCTGCCCGCCATCTGTTCAGCACCAGGTCCGAGAGGCGGCGTGCGTGTTCCCACGCGCGCCTCTGTGTCGAGTCCGTCTCCCCTCTAGGGGGGACAGTAGGGATAATTTGTGAGAAGTGCCTTTGGGTAGGTCTGTTCGTGTAGTGGCCTGCCGTTTCATACGGCGGGCCGAAACCTCGGCGGGGTCGCGACCGCATGTGCAAGTGATTCGCGCGGCCCCGTCGATAGTGGTTTTGTCGAGGAACACCGTGGTAGGTTTAGTCGGTATTCCGGGAGGTACATTATCTTCTTAACATCTTTCTGTTACCCTGGCGAGTCCGACATAACCCCTCCGCCCGCCCCCGCGGAGGGGTATGCTTCAAGCATAGCCCCACGTAAAAAAAAAGTGTTATATATTTTAATGCACCACTTGGGATACCAATATTATATTTACTTAATTGTTTAAGTGATAATGCAGTTCCGAATTGATAAATAGCACGGACAGTTTGTCAGTAAAATATTTAAAATCTTTTGACTGCATGGATGTCGTAGTGGTTTAAATTGTCGCCTCGCTACTGCCAACGCGGCATGTGCTGTGGGTTCGATCCCCACACGAGACAAAAAATGGTGTGAACCATAAATAGTTGTTTCCAGTTTGGGTGTTATTTGTGTCCGTTGTTTAAATGTTCGTGAAGTCCCCCGGGACAGGAATTATTCCTAGTGCGGGAGTTGCTTTTCTAAACCAAAAAATAATATTCAAAAAGTAAAACGAAACCGAATACCTGAGTAATACACAGCAAAATAAAATTGCTATTATGTAAGCAATAAGGTTGTAGTCTGAAATATTATAACCCTTTTGTAGTGCAGGATTTGTATACGAACTTGTTTATACAGAAAAATGTTATCTGTATAATTTGCTATGACCACTGTTATTTGCTTCATATTGCCTTATATATTTAAAAATATTAATTTCAGCGCTTTCTGCTATCACCATTTAACTGTATACATCAAACCATGAAAATTTTTTTGTAGGTTCTTTTCCGTATCAATAAATTGAACGTACTGGTTAATTTTTGATTGAAATCTTCACGATTTATCACTAATGCATTATTTCAGTCCAATTATTCAGGATCATGTAATTACATGTTATAATGTTTGACACAGACTGTGTAATAATGTATATAATATTAGAAACACAAAAAGAAAATCGATTTGTTACGCAAATATACTTAAAAGCAAGCGCTTCTTTGGTATTTGGTCGCAGTTTTGGTTTACTCACTGTAACTAACAATCTCAATATGGAAGTTAGAGCTATTCAATTGATTATTATCTTTTCTATAATAATCTACTTTAAAGGTAAAGGAAATGCTCAAATAAATACTAATATTGATGAAGATCCAGGTGTTATTGTTAGAAGCAGAACATATTATTATGACGGCAATTATAAAGCACCAGAAACGTTTGCTGCAAATGGCCTAATAAATAGAAACAGAGAATTAGACACACCTTTTATGAACAAGCCAGGTTATAATGCACATGCTGAGCCAGGAACATATTATACAAATGGACAAGTCAGCGCAAATAGAGAACCTAACATTAATGTCGGTGAAAAACCAGACTACTATAATGCGGGCTTAGGAATATATACAAGTGGCCAAGTAAGCGCAAACAGAGTACAAAATATGAATATTGGTAACAAACTCGGCTACTATCCAAAAATGGGTTCAGAAAAATATGCTACAAATGGATTATTGAATGCAAACAGAAAACAAAATATGAATTTTGGAAACACTCTCGGATATTATGCTAAAACAGGCCCAGAAACGTATGCCACAAATAGATTATTGACTGCAAACAGAGGACAAAATATGAATTTTGCAAAAATACTCAGCTATTATGCAAAAATAGATCCAGAAATGTATTCTTCAAACGGATTATTAAATGCAAACAAAAGACAAAATATGAATTTTAGAAAAAAACTCAGTTATTATACAAAAACGGGTCCAGAAACATATGCTACAAACAGATTATTAAATGCAAACAGAAGACAAAATATAAATTTTGGAAACAATCTGAGATATTATGCAAAAATGGGTCCAGTAACATATCCTAAAAATGGATTATTAAATGCAAACAGTGGCCAAAATATGAATTTTGGAAACACTCTCGGATATTATGCAAATAAGGATCCAGAAACATATATCAGTTTTGTCTTATCAGCTACAGATGGATTAATAAATGCAAACAGAGAACAAAATATGAATTTTGAAAACAATCTCGCCTATTATACAAAAACAGGTCCAGAAACATATGCTATAAACGGATTATTAAATGCAAACACAGGGCAAAATATAAATTTAAAAAAAAATCTCGGCTATTATGCATATACAGGCCCTGAAACATATGCTACAAATGGATTATTGAATGCAAACAGAGAACAAAATACGAATTTTAAAAATAATCTCGGCTATTATGCAGGTTTGGATCCAGAAACATATGCTACAAGTGGATTATTAAATGCAAACAGGGGACAATATATGAATTTTGAAAACAATCTCGACTATAATGCAAATACGGACCCTGAAATATATGCTACAATTGGATTATTAAATGCAAACAAAGGACAAAATACGAATTTTAGAAAAAAACTTAGTTATTATACAGAAACGGGTCCAGAAACATATGCTACAAACAGATTATTAAATGAAAACAGAAGACAAAATATAAATTTTGGAAACAATCTGGGATATTATGCAAAAATGGGTCCAGTAACATATCCTACAAATGGATTATTAAATGCGAACAGTGGACAAAATATGAATTTTGGAAACACTCTCGGATATTATGCAAATACGGGTTCAGAAACATATGCTACAGATGGATTAATAAATGCAAACAGAGAACAAAATATGAATTTTGAAAACAATCTCGGCTATAATGCAAAATCAGGTCCAGAAACATACGCTACAAATGGATTATTAAATGCAAACAGAGCACAAAATATGAATTTTGGAATCAAACCAAGCTATGGATGTCCAAAAATGTACGCCACAAATCAACAAGTAAATGCAAACAAACAAACAGCCAATTATTTTGGAAACAATCCAGGTTTTTATACAGCTGGTGGTCAAGAGATGTATGCTGCAAATGTCCAAGAAAATGCAAATAGCCTATTAGGTATTGACTATAGAAACAAGCCAGGCTATAATACAATTGGAGTTTCAGACATGTATGCTACAAATGGACAAGTAAATACAAACCAAGGCTCAAAAATTAATTTTGGTAACACGCCACGCTATTACGTAGATGACGGTTCAGAAACGTTTAATTCAAATGATCAACGAGATGTTTACAGAGGTTTGGGCAACTTTAGAAATATTCCAAGTTATTACGCAAATATATGGTCTGATATATACGCTATGCGACCAGTATATGCAAACATACCAACAAATTATTACGGTGGGTATGGATCACTATATTCTAATGAGAATAGAGAAGTGCCTGGCAGCAAACGACCAGCGTATTTTGATTTAACTAGATCATCACAGGATTATAATAGCATTGCCCCAGAATACAATAATGTAAATAGAAGGCAATATAATTATGGTATAAATTATGGTGTATATCCCTATGGGTCATATCCTTTTGATATATTTAGAGCACCTGAGATGTATGCTAAATATTTGCAAGATTACAGAAAATCATACGCTACCACGTATGAATTGCTTATGCGCTACGAAATATTTAAACAAGGTTTGCAAGAAATTAACTACTTTCGTGGAATTGAGCCCAATAGTAGATACGGTCTTAACTATCTAACGGACTGGGGAAATGAGGATTTTCTGAAAACCTTTAAGTACTGATGTAAGCATAATTTTTTTTTCACTTCTTCCTCTTCCATATGGTTTACAAGACTTTCACAGTGACTCTCAATCATACTGAAAATCGCGCTTAATTTTACGCCCTCATTTTTTTATGGAAGATTGCCTGCTTATTCTTGTCGTCGTGAATGCATTAGAGTGTACAAGTAAAAGTAGATTACCTATTAAAATCATTTTTACTTGAGGCACTTGATCCATTATAAATTAGAATTACCTGACTGCCTTTAATATTTTTCGAGCCAGTATATTCCAAGACTATGGCAAAGGATTACAAAAAAAATATACTTGTACAAAATATCCTAAGTTACTTTCTATATTTCAATATCTGTACAGAGTTTATGTAGGAGCATTAATATCTAGAGCTTAAAGCATCGGGTATATTTTCGTATGTATCTTACCGACCTATTATAATATATTATTTCATAAAGTATCAACCAATGCAATAGTAAAACATTCATTAATAATTTTATTTTCTGCCTTCATTTTTCAGCATCTAATTCGACGCAAGGACATAAGATATAGGGAGCATCGTTAGTCCGGAGGTCAACTAAATCGTCTACGTCCACGTGTCGGCTAATATGATACGTAACTGTATATCTGTAAACGTTGGGTCTGCTTTATTTGGTCTACAGAACGCAGATCATCAAATTATTAGCGTAAGATTTTTTAATAAATGTCGGAAATTATCTAGTTATATAAAAAAAAAACACTGGACCCGAAAAATATTAGTATTAACTTTTTGATTTTTTTTTTCATTTATTTATGTGATGTAAATGATACAATGTAAAATTGCTATTATACAATTTTTATTTAATTTGTGTTTTATTTTCAAATCGATATGTGTATGAAATTTATGATTCACGAAACATTGATGTCTAATATGTATAACATTTATATACCAAACATGAACTCTACTTTCTCTCTACTCTACCACTCGACAGATGAATAAACATAAACAGTTACTCTTATATCGCCGGCAGCAGTTTAAGTTAATCATTGTTGTTATACTTGTTTAGAAAATATAACATACATAGATATTATGATATATTTTCAAATTAAACTTATGTATTAATATATAATTATATATGTATAATTTTCAGTAATATGTTAACGTATTATTGAAAATTATACATAAGTTTTCATTTAATGATTTAGTTACTAAAGTAACATTTCGATGTATATTTTTAAGACTAAACTTTTCTTATCATTCTAACTAATATTATAAATACGAATGTGAGTTTGTTAGTTTTTTTTCTGCTTTCACGCCTAAACTATTTGGCCGATCATCATGAAATTTCGCATATAAGTTACCAGAAAAGGACATACGGTATTTTCCATCCAGAAAAAAAGTACTGTACCCGAAGAATATAAAATTGACATAACCTAGCCGCGGGCAAATTCTAGTAATATAATTATATTACGAGAAAGACCAAAAACAACGAAGAGTACATTGGGTGTCTGAGCTAGGTATTTACCAATTTTGTATAACAAAAATAAGATTTTACAAACAAAAATCCGTGTCAAAATATTTTAAGAATTAATTTTATTTATTGTAAAAAGAGCAAATGTATTCAAACATAAATTTCTGATAAATTACTGTAGTGCATTTATCAAGCTGAGAGGACGATAGCCACCGTAAGGATATAGTAGTAGTAATAGCCAAAATTAATTAATTTGTAAGTCAAACAATAATTCAAAGTGTATAAAGACAAATTATAAAAGTTACTAAACATTTTTAATTCGAGCCTGATTTTATCTGAACAAAGCAATGATGGAAGCTATGGCAACACTAGAGGTCGATAAAATCATAATTTATTAATCAAACATAACAAACACGCACTGACCCGACCCGAGTGATCTGCAGTGTGCATCACACAATCGTTTTCTAGTGACCTGTTATATTGTGGTTCATAGTTCGTAATATTTATCTGTGACAATTATTTAGTCATACGTCCTATTATAAACAACTTTGTGATTACCAGTCATTAAACATCAGCTGAGCTAACAAAGGACCGCCTTCTAACGCACAGATATGCGTTTCGTCAGTCTTGCGTTAGTATTCATTGTAGCAACTATGGCGGGCGCATCGGATAAAAATAAAAAACCGTATTACGATCTTGCTGAAGCTCGAATCCATTTTGATAAATTTGTGAATGAACACAAAAGGCAGTACAAAGATGAAGCTGATAAAGAGGTGCATTACCAAGCATTTGTCAATAATTTGGAGAAGATAAACAAGTTAAATGCAGATAGTCCTAGTGCTAAATATGGTATCAACAAATTCGCGGACTACACTGAAGAAGAAAGGAAAGGCATGTTCGGATTACGCCGTGAGTATCTTTATATATTATCTAAATCGCAATAAAACAATATCGAAAACATTGCACATTAAGTAAATAACTACATGGAATACATCGTTTTTTATGGATGACCTCATGACATGTTTTCCTTTGTGTTTATAATTCACTAATACGCCAATATGCACTTTAACTTGTAAGCATAAAGTTGACATCAGCTTGGGTATTACATGCCTTTAAGAATTACCGTTGTTGTAAATATTCATCATACATTAAATTATGATAAACGTAGTTTTTTAAGTTTTGTGAATCGTCATGACGAGATTTTATGATTTTTTTAGATAGATAGCCCTTGACGTTTGTGACATTTTACTCTAACATTGAGACAAGGTCTTTTAATCTTGAGGTAAATCTTGAATATAAGTTTCGTTATAGTTTTTAGAAATCAATTGTTATTTTGTTTAATATAAATAATTTCATTAATTTAGTTGTACACACAGCGACACATCAACCTAGACTGTTTGGACTTTGAACTATTAGAAGTTGAACGCTGCGAATCGTGCGAGAGAGTGCATTATATTTTTGTTACGCTCTATCTTTACCATTACATCGACACCACTATGCACTGTCCCTTTCCGACAATTCTCTATTTTGTATGTAGTGTAGTTATGCGTATATGGGGTGTCTAACTTGATGTGTAGCCGTGTGTACCTAGTGTATTATACCTCTATTTTTTTATGTGCTTAGACAAGTAATTTTGTTCACTTTTGCGTTTCAGATAACTAACGCCTAATACCGCGCTGGACTACATCGGATGTTTGTTATAGTAATTATAAAATTACCATATTGATATTATGTTAATGAAAATTTGATAATTCTTTTTGTTATAATGTACCTACCTACATAATATATTTTTATTAAATAAAGTAAAATAATACGTAGTTTGTGTCTTAGATATTTTGAATCGACCACAGTAAAATATAATTCGTGCTTGATTTTTTATAGATTCAATGATTATTTCTATTAATTTTTAGTGAGCACATCTTTAACAACTTGGTACAGCGCCATCTAGTAGAAATTATACAAAATGTCATGCGTCTCACTTGACTTGAACATTTGAACCAGTTTTCTGTTGGTTTATTAACTTATTGAGTCGCAGCGGCACAATTATGGCGAGACTGAATAGTTTTTTATAATGTCTTTGCTAGTTTTGGTATTATAGGGACATATTGACAGATAAATTTAAACCAATTTAAAATAACATTACCTACTGAAGAATGATAAACTAAACAATAACACAAGTCTTTGTCTTGTTGTTCTATGATTACACATAAATAATAACAACGAAGGTTAGTTTGTCTAATTAGGTGGATATTATGAATTTATGTGAAATTTGTATCAGCTTTAGTCATTTTATTACTGTGTCTATTAGGTAGGTACTTAATTTGTGATGTTCTATTTAAAATCTTCATTGTTCTTTATCTAATAATTATATAGTGGCTTTATCCTCGAAGTGCTATTTAGTACTCACTTATATTTTTAATTGACCTGCAATATTATTAAAGATAAGAATTGGCCTACTCCTTTTGATTTTAAGCTATGATATACTCGTTGTTTCACCTTACATGCCTTACATGTACCTAATGCATTCAGTATAAAATTGTACAATATTTATTTTCAATATACATAGGTAGGTACCTACTTCCTTGTGGTTCTTAAGTAACTGTTTTAGTCTACAACAGTACTAGGTAGGTATATGTACTTTATAGAACTTTAGAGCACTAGGACTGGGCTTAACCCTTCTCGCACTGACAAGAGGCCCGTGCCCAGCAGTAGGACAGTTTAATACAGGATTTTATTATTATTTGAAGTTTTGTTTTGACAGGACTAAATTTTAATCCCGAATCCCGTCCTTATGGATATACGTTTTCTCATTCTTAGAGGATACTTCCACGCAGGTATAAAAGATTGCTGTGCAAATGGTGAAACTTATACAACCTATGGTCTACAAGTTGATAAGAGGAAAACTGACTAACTAATTTTAGTTAGTCAGTTTTCCTCCTATATATAACAATGTCTTTACTCGGGTACTTTTTTTTAGCTAGGTAGCTAGATATGACGTGATGAAATCATTCTGACCACACGCTTTTATCTGTAGTGTGTTAATTACGTACACCAGTTGTGTGTGTGAGTTTAAGCAAGGTCGTTGCATAATATTACCGTTTTTATCGTCGATAAACCAGTCATTCATTGCAATACCTATAAAATACATAGTTTTATAGATGGCTGTGTTTCTCAGAAATTAATACATGACCTTTGCTCTAAACGATTTAAATATATAAATATGTCGATACCTATTTATATTATGTATAACAGCTACTAAACATATTAATATGATCGCTTAAATATATTTAAAATATGATATAAAGAACACACTGTGAAGGATTATTAGTATTTTTCAATACACCTTTTTATACTGATTTATTTGCGTTTAATATTAAAAGTTCATATTAATATGTTTTGTAGCTATTTGAAATACAACTTGATGGAGTAAGTGGTTAGATAGTTGGAAAGGTTAAGTACATGCAATGAAGTAAACTAAATGGATGTAGAAACCTCAAATACATATTAATAATGTATGACATAATAATTAGGAACATTCAAAGGTCAATTATTATTATTTAATAAAGACAGTTACAAGAGCGATGTAGTATTAATAGTTATTCGTTTAAAGTACAGCGCCATCTATCACCGCTATGAAGAAACAGTAGCTACAGCATTGAGTCAACACTCAATGTACTTGGACGAAATGTTTATCACAGTATACTTGTGATATCACGTACCTACATGGGTATGTAAGTATGAAGTAAAGTAAAGATTTTCCATAATCTATAATTAGTAATACAATGACTTTATTATAACCAAGCCAGATAAGGAATAGTTTACGGCTTAGTATTATATAGGAGTGTGTATGTAATATGTCATACATTACAGAAATAGATATTAACCGATCTAGCCTTGGAAAACAAGACATAATTAAAAATTTCTTGTGTATGACCGCTAGTGTGCCGCTGCGACTCAATAGATTAAGAAGACGTTTGACGAAGTCAATATGTTGTCAGTACAGGCTTTTGTCATGTAAGCTAAGAACGCAGCAACTAAGGTTCAGATAGACGGACTACATTTCAACTGCACTCCGACTGCAAAATTGCAGTTTGAATGCAGTAAGTACGACTGGAATAAAACTGCAAACCAATTGCGCAGCCTAATTGTAGTCGGTGTACAGTTGGCATGCAGTTTCAACAACTGCACGCTGACTGAGAGCTAGCTGCACCGAATATTAATAGATTTTATTATGTCTGGTATTCTACGACTTGGTATGTTAAGGAACTCTGTAAAACCGTACTTGTCACCAACACAAGTAGTAGTAGTATTTGAATTACTTGATTATTTTTTACTTTAGTCTCTTTTTCCCAGCAGAAATTCTACGCATTTGATACCATAGGGACCATGTTTAACCAGAATTCCCTTTATAGGACATAATGGGATTTCTGGTCAAACATCAACTTTTAAACTACTGAGTGGCACACGCCGGCGGCTAGACACAATAGGTTTTCAGTTATGTCTGGCATTCCAACGATTGACATTTCAATTACTTAGCAGCTTTTTTTAAGACACAGTCCCGCACTAGGAATGATTCCTGTGTTGCGGCAGACTTTACAAACATTCACACAACGGACACAAAGAACACCCAAATTTGGAACAACCATTCGTGGATCACACAAAGCTTTGTCCCCTGTGGGATTCGAAACCACAGCACTCGGCGCAGTGGCAGTGGCAAGCGACCACTTAAACCACCACTTCATCCGTGCATCCGTGCGGTTAGCTAAGTAGACATACACAAGACTTTTTACGTTAAAGTAAAGGCTATTTTAAAAAAGTCTGTAGGTTAAATGGAATTATGCCGAGAAAATTATCCAGCAAGATTAAATAAAATAACAGATATAATTTTCCTCGTCTGGCGAGATTAATATCGCGTTTTTATCCGATACGCTTGAAAGTGCCATCGCATCCTTTGTAAAACGGAAATACCTATTAAAACTTCTTCACCAGTTTAAAATTAACTTTAAAGAATGGCGGCTGTAGGTACGCAAAGTTTTATGTAAAAGGAGTGGGTACAACAAATTTTCTATAATTATGTTTGTTTTTGGTATTTTCTGCCATGAAATGATTTAGGATAGAGTATTCTTTTGGAAGTTTTAAGTAGCTAAAGGTTTCGTTATTTGAAGAGATTAATCTAAATAGGTCAATTGGATAAAGAATATTTATTACTACACCGGTCAAATGATTGTAACTTTCCAAAATGTAACATACATTTGTAACATACATTCATTGTGACGCCGTTTTAGGTATATGTAACAGTACTACGTATTTAAAATAAGTTTAAAAGCTTTTGAATGTATGGATGGCGCTATAATTAAAAAGGTCGCTACGCTTCTGCCAGTGGGCTAAGTAGTATGACTCCATCCGACCACATAATACCTAGTTATTCTGTGTCTGGGTGTTTTTATATGTCCGTTGTGTTAATATATGTATATTATGTCAGGTCCTCCGCATCCGTCAGCCTCCGCATACGGGCAATGTCTTAAGCGGGACTTGTTTATTTCAAGAATAATATACTACAAAAACGCTTTCCCTACGTTTTTTAAAACATGTTAAAATGAATTATATTTGTTTACTAGGTAAACATATATAATTCATATTAACATGTTTTAACTCACTAGCAGATTTACTAACATTTATTTAAAGAACACGGACCAACAAGTCTACAAGTAATAAAACCTTTTTCCTAACCTTTGTGATAGGTAGGTACTTCAACTGCACCATTTAAATATTTTCATGTCATAAAACCATATTGCAATTAAAAATATAAGTAGCCAACAGCCACCGTACAGTAATAAAAGGGACGGCACATAAAAAACTTTAACGAGAAAAGATATGGGCAGAAGGAAAAGCTGTCAAGTGTTAACGCCAAAAGACATTAAAACTTAGGATTTATTTCTTATATCTTACATCGGCATATAATGTTTCCGCAGAGTATAGACCGTACGCCATAAAAATAACAACCAAGAACCTCGTTGATTGTTCAAAAACAAAATGCTACGTTTTATTTCGGCCGACAAACTGTACAAGGGGCAAATTGAAACGCGGGATGGGGGACAGGAATTGGTAAGTTTGAGCACCACTGACCCATTCCGGGGATTTGTCGGACCGCCGTAAAATGCTCTTCGGAAACGGGCCGAGTTCTCGGAGGTTTATCTTGTTTTGAAAAGCCCTCGCGCGGAAAGATGACGCGGCCTTCTTCGATCGTTCGAAATGCGTTATGGAAAATTGTCTTGATGTGAGCACTCTCTAAAGCTCTAGCTAAGTCAGTAATGGTCTGTCTATCGGGGCCATTGACAAGGCTTGTCGTTAATGCTATTTAAAAATCTACATTATGTAGATACTGTAAGTTGGCACAAGGATATTAAAGCTGTTAAAGTATCTTAAAGTTGAAACTTCCAGATTAATATAAGACCCGTCTGATACTTTTCTGGATCAATTTGTAACATGACATGTATTAAAAAGCATATTTTCATGCACATCTTATTCTGTCAGGCCGATACAATGGTAAAATGACATATAATTGCAAGAGAAAATATTAAAAATGGCTATTGCTTTAAGAAGCTACTCCACGTGTCTCAGGCATGGAATAGTTCTAATTCTAAAATCCAAAAGATAGTAACCGAATTATCTTGTAGAGTGGGCGGTAAATGCTGTTACTAGATGCGCTTTACTGTAGGCGCCAACTATTCCATTGGTGCAGCAAGCATCCAGGTAGCCTACGGTGCCTGCTATCCTAAAATTTTAAGTTATTTTGGCAATTTTCTCACTCGAGTAGCTCTTTTTTTCTGTTTGAAAGATACTTACTCTATGCGTTATTTTGTACTCCTAATAATTGACAACCCCTGTAAGTTCGCATACACGTTATATGCGAAATTTCATGATGATTGGTCGAGTAGTTAAGGCGTGAATGCGTAACAAACAAACAAACTGACATTCGCATTTATAATATTAGAAAGGATATAAATAGATTGTTTCACTTTATATATTTTTAAAACTCAGCTTAACGTTTCTTTTGAGAATAAGCAGTGAGTCTCGATGTAATCAACTGTTCGCGTGACAAAGTCACAGAACACTTCATACTTTTTGTGACTCAGTATTGCTGCTCTGAGCGTCGTGATGTTTATTCTTGTAATCTTTGAAGACAGCCACGTTCAGCTTTTATTTTCGGTGTAAAATGGCTCATTGCTTACATAAGTAAGTTTTCGTTAACGTAATATTCTGTACTTACTAGCTTTTGCCCGCGATTTTAAGCGTGTGGGATTTGGTACTAAGTGCCTTTTTATATTTTTCTTATTTTGGATGTAAGAAAATATTGATCTACGAACATAATACTCGATTTCCGGGTGCGTATCAAGATGAATCATAGACTCGATTTTTAGTAGACCTGCAGCAATATAATTCTGTGAATCGCATTACATTTCGTGCTTGATTGTGTACAAACATATAAATAGTCAGAAGTACAATAAATCTAAAAATACTTGTTTTAATTCTATTGCATCTTACAAAGATTCCATACATACATTTTTTTTAAATACCTCTCTCATTCAGGCATCGACCGGTTAAAATTTTATTATATTGTTATGTATTGATACCTGGCTATAAATGAAAGTAGAAAGTGTCATATTTCGGCTGGTTGGAAACTCGTCGAGACACTTGGGAATTCCTAGTAGATAGTTAATATAGGAGATTCTATACACATTAAGTATAGGTACATTCATAAAACGGAGTGGTCAAACATACAACGATAAAAGGAGCGCTATTGTATTTGTTCTCCTTATCACGGCTTTATTACTCAATGATAAGCGGTTTGGAAGGGTTACATACAACATCCTAATTAATACAATAAATACGAATAGGTATGTATATAAGGACAAACTATGTTCTTTTATTTTGCAACAGAGTAATACGTAATAAAGCTATATGAACACTAACCATCCTGTAAGACACTATAGATTATTGAATTAGTATCTATATATGTTACGGTAGGTGTGATTAAGTGAAAATTAATAATGATTAAATTATCTGTCATTATTAATTATGTTTTTAAATATTTTTTTATACAATTTAGCTGATATACAAGCGTACGGTCCACCTGATGGTAAGTGGTCACCGTAGCCTATGGACGCCTGCAATACCAGAGGCATCACTTGTGCGTTGCCGACTCTTTAGGAAAGGCAGTGGGAAGGAGAAGGAGCGGGAAGGGGGAAAGAGGGTGATTAGGCCACCGGCACTCTCACATACCGAACGAAACACAACAGTAGGAATACTGCTATTTTACGTCGATATTCTGTAGAGGGTACTCCTTCTCCAGTCGAACCGGCCCATTCATGCTAAAATCAGCGAGGCTCTACTACACACATGATGTACAACAATATCAACTCTAAAACTAGTTTTATCCCGAAAGTGAGTTATTTGTCATAAAAATTACACATTCTATCAGCGTCAGACGAAAACTCCATTAATAAAGGAAAATAAAGGTAGTTCATACTAGGCAGCGTGCAGTCAATTTTAGCGGCTCTCATTATTATTTCTTCAGTGAATCTCCCAAGTTCGAGAGCCACGCCATCTTTGAAGTTAATTAAACGGCTCTCATCGCGTCTTCATTATTGCCAGACTGTACGCCGACAGACGTTGTCGGGCTTTGACGTAGCTACATATACGGATATGTGGGTTTAAGTTTATATTACCGCAATGTAGGGAATGTAATAATATGAGACTTAATATATGGGTAGTGGGTACCATTGATATTGTATTCAGAAAAGAAAACAGAAATGTTACTATCGCACGAAAAGACAAGGTTTATAAACGACCCAATTGGTTTGTTGTTCTCAATATAAAATCGGTTGCAAAAAGTCATAATTAATAATAATAATAATAATATTCTATCACATACACACAACACCATCTAGCCCAAACTAAGCAGAGCTTGTACTATGGGTACTAGACAATGGATAAACATACATATATACTTTTTCTTTCACTGGCTAAGCAAACCTCTTTTGTTAACAATTGGAAAATTTGATAAATAAGTAGCTATTTATTAAATTTTAAACACTAGTACAGTTATTAATAACATAATTGTATGGTTCAGATTTTCAGTTTCAGAAAAGTTTATATTTTAAGTGACGTATCTAGTATATAATATAATTTATGAGTATTCATATAACTTATAGAAAATGTAGATTATTGTTCTTACTATCAATTTCTATAGGTAAACGTAAATCTCAATATGTTACGTTATAATATAAAATAACAAAATTGGTACACACAGCTACACATCAACCTAGACTGTTGGACTTAGAACTATTAGAAGTTGAACGCTGCGAATCGTGCGAGAGAGTGCGTTATATTTTTGTAACGCTCTATCCTTACCATTACATCGACACCACTATGCACTGTACCTGGCCGACAATTCTCTATTTTATATGTAGCGTAGTAATGCATATGTAGGGTGTCTAGCTTGATGTGTAGCCGTGTGTACCTACTACGTTATATATGGTGGTTAATTTTTTTATCAAATCCCTTAAAAAATAAGTAAGATTTGAAAACTGGTAGTAGGGATAATTTTGAAATATTAGAAAGAGGACGCACAATACTTCGTTTTCACGTAGCTACCAATAAAGTGCTGGCGAGCGATAGAAATAACGTGATCTAACGCCCGACACACCTACTTTTTCCCAAGGCTAAATCTAAAACATTGATCGTTTCTTAATTTTGTTTTCAAAAAAGGTTTCCTTTGAATCCTATTTGCTGTTGTGTATGGAATCAAGTAAACAATAGAACAAATACAAGTACCCCATTACTTTCCAATATTTTATGATAAAAGTTTAAATATAAATTTGTAAATAAAAGGTATGTTTTGGACACAATTAGGTAGGTGTTACGAAATGGTTGATTGTCGAGAATTATAAATAAAAAATGTCATTGCTAAATAGATGCATTTTGCTACATTTCTACAAACATAACTGCTTTGAATTGTTTCATAATTGCGATGATTACTTCATTGATCTCCCCACGATCACGGATAGTAATTGTTATTTAAAAAGACGTGAATTCAATATGTAAATTAATTAATCTGTCAGGTTTTAGAATACCTGAAATCATTAAAAATCTATAGTGTCTGACCGCCGGTGTGCTGCTGCGAGTCAATCGATTAAACCGCGATGAAATTTATTTAAAGTAGTCAGTAGCTATGAATAGGTAATATAAACGTAAAATTAAGACAATGCTGTTTAAAAACGAAAACGTCAACGTTCTTTATTTGAAACACATTTTCCATTGTTATTCATTTATTCACAGCTGGACAAATATCAGTCATTCAAATGACTAACTACATAGACGTTTGTTCAGCTTATCTGTAGTTCAAAGAATATAATATACAATTATCATAATATACATATGTACATATTAATTTCTTTTGAACTGCAGGTACCTAATTATGCCAAATGCGCTAAGCTAAATACTTACAAAAGATATTTAACATGAATATTATGCGTTGACTCATTGTATTAATATTATTTGTAGTAATCCTAACTAATATTATATACTTATGTGAATGTGAGTTTGTTACGCTTTCAAGCCTAAACTACTCGACCGATCATCATTAAATTTCGCACACACGTTAGGGGAACAGAAAAGTACAACGAGTACCTTTCATCAAGAAACAAGTGCGAATCAGCAATGAATTACCGTAAATCTTAGAGTTCGAAAAAATGGTTCAAGTAATATGAAAAGGTCACGTGACCTTGAGTCAGAGGTCAAAGGTCATAGTCATTTCAGGGTATATCGACTATGCTGAGCTCTTATGGTTCTAGAGTTGAAAGTTGTATAACAGACGGACGGACAAAGCTGTTGTATAAGTTTTTTCGAACTCTAAAAAGTACAGTTACTAATTTAATCTATATTTATGCGAGCGAAGCCGTGGGCAAAACTAGTTGTAGATAAATACAAATGACAAATACAAATATAACTAACATATGTAGTTAGTCATACACAATGTAGAATAATGGTATGTTTAAATGCGTGGTAATAAGCTTGTCTTATTACCACGCTTCATTATAAGCGTGTAAAATTATGTTACACTTGTGTGTGATGAATACTTTGCTGTGTTTATCTTTTACACCTCATTTTCTTCAAATGGGTATTAATTAGGTAAATCATCGAATGTTATGCTCAATGTTTTTTTATTATTCTCATAGTGCTTGTTTAAGATAAAATATACTATATACTAAGACTAGCTGACCCGCGCAATTTCGTTTACTTCAGATAAGAGAGTTTGCCACGTTTTTGCTACATTTTTCATTGATGCTCCGCTCCTATTGGTCGTAGCTTGATGTTCTATAGCATATAGCCTTCCTCGATAAATGGACTATCCAACACTAAAATAATTTTTCAATTCGAAGCAGCAGGTACTTCCTGAGATTAGCGCATTCAACCAAACAAACAAACTCTTCAGCTTTATAATATTAGTATATGTAGATATTAGGGTGTAAAGTCGATCTGCCTCTGGTGTACGGTGGCGCAGCAATAGTGTATGCTGCTACTGCTGCTGCTGTGGGCTTAAGATTCGAATCCCGGATTGATCGGTTATTTGTCAAGATATTCTCAGCACATTTCACCGGCTATGTTTTTACGACCTACGTATTATGGGACGAGCATAAGTTTTGAACTCAATGCTGCTATTGAGACATTTTTATTTATGACAGAATATCTGGGAGCCCGACTCACACATTTTATAAAAGGATTTAATACTTATTCATAAACAGTGCAAATCGGAAACAAAATTATGATTTGCGTTATACATTCTGTCAAGACGACCGGTATATTTTAAACTGTTGAATGATCCACTACGTTCTCCCCGTGCGGGTTGGCAGACTTCACATATCTTGCAGAATTGCTGACCTTGTGTTTTTGTTCAATATAGTTAATGGTTCGATTAATGTAACAGAGTTGGTGAGCAAAATTGGCCTTTGTGTACCATCTGCATTTTTGCGCAATTCAAACCTACTACATGTACCCTTTGTAAGTACAAATTATAGACAAAAATTCTATTTAATGAGGGCATGTCGTACGGATAACGTGAGATGCGGGAATGCAGATATTGTTCTTTTTATCACTAGTTTTACCACATTAAAGAAAACCTTGTGTAATGAGTTTTTTGTCTACAATCGGCTCTAAAGTGTTAGCACCCGTTCACAAGTAAGACGCATGTGCCAGCCATCACCCGCTTGAGAGTAGCTGAGAAGATGACCCGACACACAAACAAATAAAACAGAACATCAAAGTACACCAAGGCGCGGCAAAAACAGTAAGAACGGAGTGGAAAAGGAAATTCTAATTGATGAATGAAGAATGTAACTTAAAAATATAACAAGAAAATTAAAAATACATATTCAAAAAATATAAATCCAGCGGTATGTCTTGGCAATCGTGCTCTTTTGTCTTCTGCGATATTGTCATTGTATTTTATTGTTATATTTTTAGTTACATTCTTTTTTATCAAATAGCATTTCTTTTTCCACTCCATTCCATTCCATCCCTTTTATCTGCACGGGGCCTCACTTAGAATCTCCCATTTCTGTCTAGCTATGATCACAAGAAACCTAACAAACCTAACCTGACATATGAAATGATGTTGCCACTTCGGACTGTTACCAATCCGTGTTGGTAATTACTGCACTTCGGGCTTTTACAGTTACATATATATAATGCAGTACCAAATATTTACAATTAAAAATCGCGAAGTGGAACGCATATAAAGAAAAGCATATCAAAATATTATCAAAAAATACTTGGTTTTTTAGAATCGCTTCTATACAATTTAGTGCCTTTGAGTTTGCTAAATAACAGAGTTTTTTTTCTGTAATAAAATAATTTGATGTTAGACTATTACTTAGCAAAGGTTGACTCCAACAAAAAATATAAATAAAATTTACTTCTTTTTAGCCTCTCTTGCCAGTTTCAAAATATTCGCCAAAATACTCATTTTTCTTTTAGTGTACCCATAAGTTTTGGCTTTGTTCTTTTTACACATATTTTTTGTAATCTGAAAATAACACGTCATTACGTGAAAGTTCAGGCAGTTTTACCCACGTTTACAGTTACTGCGCCGGCGCTGTGGGTCATAGAGTAATGTTTTATAGCCTGTAACCTTCTTCAACAAATTTAATACAAAACAACTGTACTTATGTACAGTACGAAATTAATTTTTGAAATCGGGCTTTTAGTTCCAGAGATTATCGCATTCAAACAAACAAACAAACTCTTCAGCTTTATAATATTACTATCTGATTTTTACAACAAGGTATTTTATTTAATGAGAGACATGACTTCGTGGATACTGCTTGTCACGTATCCACGAACTCGTGTCTCTCTGTCTCTGAGTAGAACTGATAAGTATACTTATGTTTACTTAGATTTCTTAACCCATACAAACTATTTATCTCTACATCATTCATCTCTAACTACTCAACACACAAAGATAACAAGAAATATACTTGATGAATATGACATACGTCGAACGTTTTCTATACCATTCTAGCGGATATCTGGTGTGTAAAAATTTGTTATTTTTTCATCTAAATCCATCTTCGCATTAAGTATAGCCTTTCTAATGAAACCGGTTTGGAATACGTCGGTTGGATGGTATCAAAGTCTATAACGGACATATGTAGGAACATGTTTTGTGTTTTATATGTATATCGTTCAAGGTGCATATAAAGATAGTAGGTACGTTACAAATCCCGTCCGGTCCTGTCGCCGTAGCGCCCCGCCCGTATTTGACCGCACAACAATACTAATCGCTAGACTCTATACCAACACGTCAGTCGAATACATAATATGTAAATCAAAAACTAGCTGACCCGCGCAACTTCGTCTGCTTCACATAAGAGAATTTTCCCCGTTTTTGCAACATTTTCCATTGCTGCTCCGCTCCTAGTCGTATCGTGTTGTTATATAGCCTATAGCCTTTCTCGATAAATAGGCTATCCAACACTAAAATAATTTTTCAACTTGGACCAGTAGTACCTTTTTTTTTTTTTTTTTTTTTTTTAACGTGGGGGAATGCTTGATGCATACCCCTCCGCGGGGGCGGGCGGAGGGGTTATGTCGGACTCTCCGGGGTAAAAGAAAGATGTTAAGAAGAAAATGTACCTCCCGGAATACCGACTAAACCTACCACGGTGTTCCTCGACAAAACCACTATCGACGGGGCCGCGCGAATCACTTTCGCATGCGGTCGCGACCCGGACCAGTAGTACCTGAGATTAGCGCGTTCAAACAAACATACAAACTGTTTAGCTTTATAATATTAGTATAGATTAGTGGGTAGTGAAAGAAATCTTACGGATCAAGAAAGCTCAGCCGCGCAAACGTACTTAAATTCCATATTTACGTAATATGGCGGGAGCGGCGACGAGCGATACGTCCACTCCCTGAGAGCGCCCAGCGCGGTATGGCCATAGATAAGACACTATATACTGAGAATAGACACGCTACTCCCAAATCAGTTTTGAAAATTATGTACCGATTACTTTAGACTGCATTATATTCGTTTAGTAATTAGGATACCCAATAGATGACGCTATTATAATTCTTACAAAATCCTTCTAAATTACGCTTATTTACTTTGAATTTGTTGGAAATAGCGTATAATAATAATAAATTTATGAAAAAGCAAATTTACACAAAAATAAAACATTATTCACCAAGAAACCAAAGTAATTAAGCGTAATTGAATTGAACACTGTAAAGTTTACACTATTTATACATTACACTGATTTATAAATCAAAAGCAAAATAAAAATACAAGTATATTTACTTAAATAAATCACTAATGAACGCCAAATTACTATATATAACGGCACTATACTATGAATTTACATTTACTTGTTTTCACGTTTTAGGGAATAGTACAGTCACTTAAGCCAATAAATTCGGTCTGGAGGACATTATTAGTATTATATATATTAATTATAAAGACCGAAATCAAGATCACACCTTCAGTCGCACATCCAAAATAACATTTTCTTTCCTCGGCATCTTATAAATAGTTTCGTCAATTATCCAATTTCGCAACGGCAATCAAGGTCCAGTAAAACAAGCAGTGTCGATCGTAATTAGCAGGAATAGGGATCTAAGAATAAGCAGGGAGGTTCAAACGTTTAAGGAAGATACAGGAGGTCAAGTAGATATAAAATTCACAGAATTCAAGGAAACGAAAGATAACATCAACGTTGAAGTTTAAAACTTTAAATTGACCCACGTCATATCTTGACACTTCCTAACCAAATATTAAATCTTATTAATATAAGATTTAATATCTGTGCGCCATCTATTCTAGAAAGAACTTGAGTTTTGTACCGTATACTTTAGAGACCAGCACTGTCTATGAGTATTTTTCCATGTATATGTTTGACAGTTTCCACACCCTGGGTATGGCTGAATTGGCTGAGATGGCATAGCGCTTCGAGATTTACAGGTCGTTTTAAAAAAATCATATCAATTACAAACAAAATGTTTAAATTCCAATTTTTTTTATATTCCTAAATGTGTATTTATCTATTTTATTATTACAGTAGTATTTTAGAAATAAGGGCAGGTTTACGCGCCGTTATTGTGCTAAAAGCTCTATTTTGACGTACTGTATTCTTAAAAATAATGAATGAATGTACACATTTTTTAATACATTCCCCTGTACAACTTATAGTTGCATAGTTCACGTTTACGGCATTATAGAACGATTAGTTTTTATTGTTCTAGCGAGCAATTAACTCGCCCTAAACTACAGATTTTACGAAAATGCGCAATTTTTAATTCATCCGTTTTAAAATATTTACTATGAAAGCTCATATATTTCTCTTTAACATTCCCTCCCTTAATAAACAATTAAACTTTCAGTTTTTTGTAACACAATAAAACAATAAAAACCCGCGAAATCAGCTCCGTCGGAATAAACGCTCTTAAATATTTTAATTTAACGAATTTGTTATCCTATTGTGCGCTAATAGTATGGGTATATTACAACAAATCTGACATTATTGCCTTTATTGCATCAAAAACCTTATTGCCTTGAATTATGATACACTAGTTTTTCCCCACGGTATCACCCGTGTAAGTCCCGTTCCCGTGGGAATATCGGGATAAAAAGAATCCAGGTCTCCAGCTATCTACATACCAAGTTTCATCGCAATCGGTCCTGTAGTGTTTGCGTAAAAGAGTAACAAACATCCATAAATCCATACACACTTTCGCGTTTATAATATTAGTAAAGATTTTCGTTTATTTCAGCTGTTTAATAAATGGGTGATTATAATTTAACTCGCTTTAATTATATTAGGGTTAAAAATTCTACAATATAGAACACAATCAAAACTTAAAATGTATTTTATGTATTAAACTAGAACTCGAAAAACTAAAACTAAAACGAAAACAACCAGAACGCAACGATTGTGAATGTTCGGGCGGGATTAAATTAATTCATATTTTTTTTTTTACTTGGGGATTGCATGACGCATACCCCTCCGCGGGGGCGGGCGGAGGGGCCATGCCGGACTCGCCGGGGTAAAAGAAAGATAGAATAAGAATAATGTACCTCCCGGAATACCGACTAAACCTACCACGGTGTTCCTCGACAAAACCACTATCGACGTGGCCGCGCGAATCACTTGCACATGCAGTCACGACCCCGCCGAGGTTTCGGCCCGCCGCATGAAACGGCAGGCCACTACACGAACAGACCTACCCAAAGGCACTGACTCACTTTAAATCCTACTGTCCCCCCCCTAGAGGGAAGACGGACTCGAAACAGAGGCGCGCGTGGGAACACGCACGCCGCCTCTCGGACCTGATGCTGAACGGATGGCGGGCAGGCCCACAAAGCCCGCCACCCCCAGGTCAAACCTCAGGGTGGCTGGAGGTCGTCCCGCGCCCTCCGGCGTCCGGCTCTGCGGTTGGGGAGAGAGTTTGAACGCTCCCTTTCCCGCTCCGCCGCCTCCTTGATGGAAATGACTTCCTCACAGAAGGAGGCGACGGCGTTCCACGACCTCTCACTCCGGACCATAGACTGAACTACGGCCGGGAGCGAGAGGGCAACCAATCCGACTGCCGCGATCAATTCACGGCGCTGCGATGCCCAGGCGGGGCAAACCGCCAAAGTGTGCAGCGCCGTGTCCTCTACAACGTCGCAGCAGTCGCCGCAGTGGTGACAACCGGGCGTCTCTTGCCGGCGTATACGACACAGAAACTGGCCAAAACAACCGTGGCCAGTCATTACCTGTGTCAGCCGGAAGGTGAGGGCGCCATGCCGCCTCTCCAGCCACTCCTCAAACACGAGACTTACCGCCACGATCGTGGCGTGCCCGGAAATTAATCCATAATGAGTTAACACGCATAACTTCTTTGTTGGAAAACTATGTCGAGTCAAACGCATGGATAATGAACCAAATATGACAGAGTATTGTAGAGGTTAAAAGTGAGATAACTGAATTAAAAAATCACACGAACAAACAAGAAATGTAATCAGCACTAATGCATTAGAAATGAGTGCCCAAATCCAGGATATCAAATCGTTAAAATCTGAAATAACGTCTGAACAAAGGCTAATATGATCACAGCTAGTATAGCTAGAAACTAAAAATGCAGGATGGTGAAACTAAGCTTAGGGTACTCAAAACTGACTTTAAGGCATCTAAATTGAGGCCAATATCACCTCAAAAGAATGAGCTATGTCTCAACGAAGAGATAATACGTGAAGTCCAAGAACGAAGGAAGAGAGAAAAAACATTATTCTGGTTGGTTTATCCGAGCAATCCTCGATAAATAAACAAGAAAGAATCTCCAAAGATGAATCTGAAGTCCTGAACATTACCTCTGCAATAAATCACGATTTACCCAAACCAATCAAGATATTTCGAATCGGCAAATATAACCCAGAGAAATCTAGGAAAACCAAACTTTGCTATGAGATATCAAATACTCCTATATTGTTACTACTCCGCAATAAAGATAAATTGCCTGAAAACGTAAAAAATTCTCTGACCAAACACCAAAGCAGTACAAATATTTTCAAAAAATCAATGCGGAATTAATGCATCGTATTAATAACGGAGACAGCGATTTAACTATCAAGTACATTAATTAACGGAACACCAAGTATTGTTAAATCTGTCTTAAAAAACTCGAATTAATAAAAGAAACTACAGCTGCTACGATAACTTACCAAATACTAAATGATCACAATCACATACAAACAAAACATGCCCGACTATCTTTTCTTTACTTAAGTGCTCGAAGTATCCGAAAGAAGGGGAAATTAGATGAGCTTAAATGCATCTTGCAATCGATACCATCGACTATATATGCCATCTTAATAACAAAAACTTGGATTACATCGGAAAATCAAGCTCTTGAACTGCATATAGAAAACTATACTCACTATTACAACTATAGAACTGATACTAAGGGAGGAGGCGTATCAGCATACATATACAACAATCTCAAAGATGACTTAATTGAATCAACCAACAAAGACGGAAACAATTACCTATGAATACAAATACAACAATATGCACTCAATATAGGTCTGATCTACAATCCAGGAGATAAAAATCTCAAAAGTTTTCTTGAGGTATATAAATCGCAATTATAACAAAGAAAGAGTGCTCTAGTTTTCGGAGACTTCAATATCGAATTACTAACTAAAACAAAAAGTTGACAATGTACAAATAAACACTTAATAAAGCTGGTCATAGATTCATAAATAAAATCAACAAAACATATTGCACAAGAGACTCTGCCACCAAGAAATCGATTCTGGATCACGTCAGCACAAACCTAAAAGATAACAACTTTAGTTTTTCCATCATTGACTTATCGATGTCAGACCATAAACAGATTTACCTACAACTTAATAAATTTAAACGTTCTCAAAACATACGTTCTAGCTACGAAGCTATAGATTACATTAAATTTAAAGAATCAATAGATTCTGATGCACTAATAAATTTGTATGACAATTACTCACTGTTTAAAGACCAATTAAAATTACATATAAAAAACAACAAAATATTAAAAACAAAAGTACTCAAAGAAGATTGGATAAATCAGGATATTATCAATGGAATCAGTCTAAGGAACTAATTGTGGACGCAGTATAAGAAGAGTTTGGAGAACAATACTTTGGAAGAGGAATTTAAACGGCAGAGAGACAGTAGCAAAACTAATTCAGGATACGAAAAATTCTTACTATCTTACCCTGTTTAGGAACTGTACGAAGAAACCCAAAAAGATGTGGTCACTTATAAATAATCTTGCTCGCAATAAAATTAAACACAGTTGTAATCCACCAATACTTATCATCGATTCAAATTGATCTCTGACACTAATGATATTTGTGAAGTCTTTAATAACTATTTTACGACAATAGAGCCTGAATTAGCGAGAAAAATATCAATTAAGTATTATGATATGTCCGCACACTCTCAATATAAATTAGTTAGACAGTCTTACACCGATCTATGCACATTAGAACCTTGCGATGCTAATGAAGTTAGCAAAATTATTCATAACCTCGATTCGAACTCAAGCACTGGATTAGATGGAATTAACACAAAGATGATTAAATATTTACAATATTCTATATCCAATAGCCTGTCTCAGTGTTCCAATAAACTTATGACAAATGGTGAATTTCTAAATACTTTAAAGGTCGCCAAGGTCACACCTATTTTTTAATTCTGGGTCTAAAACTGACCCTGGAAATTACCGTCCAATCTCAGTCCTACCAGTGCTATCTAAAATATTAGAAAAATGTTACATGGAAGATTAATAAAACATTTAGATTCTCTTAACTTCATTTTAAAACAACAATACGGATTCAAAGCCAAAAGTAACACCACAGCTGCAGCATCTCTAGGGATCTTTATCGATTTAAAGAAAGCCTTTGATACCGTTAGACACAAACTTCTTATATATAAGCTAGAAAGTATTGGTATCAAGGGCAGCGCCCTCAATATGTTCAGTTTATATCTAGAAAACCGATCGCAGGTAGTCAAGATCGACAATTATGAAAGTACTCCGTTATCAATATCATGTGGAGTCCCTCAGGGATCAGTTTTAGGCTCACTCCTATTCCTAATATATATAAACAACATTACAGAATTGGGACTAAACAGCTACGTAACTTTATATACTGATGACACATGTTTATTTTGTTTTGGGACTAATATACACGACATTATCACACAAGCTCAAGCAGGTTTGGATACTCTATCTGAATGGTTTCCAATATAACTTACTTACTTTAAACATCAATAAAACTAGTTACATAATTTTCAAATAAAAAAATAAACCCATTCAACCAAATGCCTCATTGACAATTAATAATATCCCTATTGAACAGAAATCTAAAGAAAAATATATTAGCCTGAGAATAAACAATTACTTAACATAGGATGACCAAATAGGTTACATCAAAAATTAGCTTTCTCTACTAATTGGTTCACTTCGTAATCTGTATGGTTGTGTTCCCTGACAGACACTTTTTATGATATATAACTCTTTGGTCAAGTCACACTTATTATATTTAATTGAAATCCGGGGCATCGCTACAAAAACAAAATTACAAGAATTACAGATAATGCAAAATAAAATAGTAAAATCTCTCTTCCAATACCTATATTTGACATCCACAAAAAAGATCTATAACGAAACCAATTGATTTAATATTAATCAACTGGGCGTATATAATACATGTATAATTATTAGAAAAATTATTGATAAAAACATAAATATAAATTTATCCTTCATAAAGAAATCACAAATTACGAAACACGGTACTCGCCGACCAAGTTTCATTGTACCTTGATTGACCCTAGGGTTCGATGAACCAATTAGGCAACAAAAAACATAAGTTTTTGAAGGATCACAACTTTACAATAACTTACCATCCGATATAAAAAATATGAGCTCATTTAACATATACAAAAGAAAATAATTAGAAAAATTAAACAAAAGGACTTATAAACAAAATAAATAACTAATATCAACTAAATTACCAAATAAATATAATATGTTAAGTGAGCACTAAAATACCTATCTTGTGACGACCATTTGAAATGTATTTATACACAATGTTATTAAATGTTCTCATGTAAGTAACTTTGTCTTTTTGAGAATAAATTTCTTTGAACCTAACTCGTCGCAATATCGCATGGTCTTCAACAATTGAATCAAAATATAAAATACATAAAGTACTAATAATACCTTCAGTTATAATAAAATATCTGTTTAATACATAGCCTTTTGGTATCATACGGTATTTTTACTACACTAGGTATAAGTAATCATAACAAGGCCAGTATGAGAATAATTATTTTGGCGATAAAGCGAATTTCAGCTTAAAGAACTATGAAAGCGTAATTAAGATGAGTAGTAATTAAAAGTCAATTGCTATGAAATATTGCATAAACATGTTAAAATTATACAGCTTATCAGTTGTTTATCGTTCCCAAATGTTCCTACATAAATAGCGATTAGGTAATTTAAGCCAAGCGACACATGTATTTAAAAATTAAAAATGTTTTTGAGTGTTAATCCTACGTTCTTAATCTTTTTTCTTATGTAAAGACATAAGATTAAAAACTTAAAATACATTGCTAATTTCCAATACACGTTACGACTAAGTGCATAAGCATTTAAACAATCAGTGTATCGTTACAAACGTATTATCAAACATTGTTTTTAAAATGTTCGTAACATGTACGTTAGATGATTCAAGATAACATAACTTACTAGGTTTTTTAAAGATAAGTAAGACTGTCCAGTTTTCATGTAATTATTGTAAATTTCAATTAAGAATTTAGACTTCAAAGTGAATAATCTGAGCCAAAAAAGCTAATCTAAATATTCAAACATTATTAGATATTCCTAGTGGAATGTTGATAGTGCTGCCAAAACTTCGACGCTGTTAAAACTTTATGATAATTAGTAAGTCGAGCGAGCTAATTCAAAGATCAAACCGCAGAGACAGTAGTTTGTCGCCCGATGTAATATTGCTACAGCTTCGTGTAACACTCGAGGAATTTCCACTCCAGTTCAACAAATAAGTTTCAAACTTAATCGTAGAGTCTTACTAGTTTCAGTCAATAGACTTGTAATATAGACAGTCTCAATCACAACACTTTCTTATTTGATTTAGAAACTTGGGAAATTCAGTAAGCACATTAGGGGAGACAGTAAATCAAGATTTACATCATTACAATGAAAGTGGAGTACTTATATATAAAATGTAGGCAAGATATAATTTTTATACGATTACGGAACCTCTAAATCTTCGAAACTCGTTAATCGAAGTTTCTGGAAGTACTTGGTGGCTGACGCCAACTGCCTTTGGCACAGCCCCGCCTCTGCGCGACGCCAATTTAAATGATAAAACTCAGATCCCTCAAAGGATAAAATTCAGATTATTCCGCCTTAAACTAAATTAAAAATTTCTTTTTGAAAAAGTGTAGGCAAGCAACAACCTGGATACATTCATCTTTGCAGGTAAACATTTTTCATTACGCCAATATTAACCTTAATATACTTTTTTAATTCGGATTACATCTAAGCTAAGCAATGTGCGCAAAGGAAACTAAGCCATTATAAAGGTATAATAGATGTGATGGCGATGCCAAAATAAGTAATTACTGTGTCCGTTGAATCTACATACATGGCCCAAAATTAACATGAACTGAAAAAGTAAAACGAGAACTAATACCTTAAGCGTGGAGTGAAATGCGGTGACCCCGGCGGATTTCTTCAGAACCACGGGTAGGGTCTAAAAGTTATTCTCAAAAGTCGTCACAATTCTTCCCGACTATATAATCGTTGAGTTTTAGCCATTGCAAAAGCTGGGTATAGGATATTTAAAAAATACATCGGTATTGTAGTCTACTGCCAAAATTTTTGGCAAATTATACCAAAGATTTAAGAGTACAAATAACAGATGGACAAATGACTTGATAAAAGAGGTTGTGACCGGTGATGACACAAATAAGGCGAGGGCGTCAGCTGTGATCTGTTCAATGCTGAACCTCTCACTCTTAGAGCTTATTTGCTATCCACAATAATGCTAAATGTAGGTACAAAATTTATATTTTGTATATTTATCTATAACAACAGCTTCATCTATAGTAGTATTACAAAGAGGAAAGACTTGATTTTGGTTTGTTTGTTTAAACAATTCTTTCACCATTAGAAAGCTATATTATCAACGAGTAACATGGGCAATATTTTAATTTAAAAAGTACTGTTTTTAATATAACATAACCTACTTTTACGTGAGCGAAGACGTGAGCAAAAGCTAGTTTTTAATATTTTAATGGTAATTATGAAAGCTTGTGATTATGTGCTTTAGTGTCTGCCCAAATGTTAATCGCAGAAATTATGTTGTATTATGTTTTATTTATTTTGTTTTTATTCATAGCACAGCGCCTACATAGCTACAAAGTGTATTACACCCGCTTTTCACCAGATATGTTTTAATCCCCCGTAATCGGGGGGTGAGCTTAGTATCGTCCGCTGGACACATTTCCAGACTTATATTTATAGACTATATTACGTAACAGGAATTAACAAGATGATATAAATACATATGTTTAGTAATTTACGTGTCTTTTAGACTATGGCCAAGGCCAGTGCAACTTGGGCAAGGCAAGAAGAGTTTCTGAAAGGCATTTTTGCTCATAATGTACCAGTGGTGTTACCAATATATGCCAATTACGCTTTAGAATGGTATCGAATCCCGACGATCCGCAACAAAATTAGGCCACAAGACTAATTAAGCTACATTATTGCAATCAAAGAAAAAGCCAATCCATAAAGAAGGACATGGATCTGTAACCTCAACAATTTTATTAGTGTCATTATTTTGGCAACTAAACTATTTATGGTTCTACGTCAAGGATTGAAATTTGTTTCTGTATTTCATATTTAATGCGATGCCATACGTCATCTGTCGTATAGTTATAGAATTAAGTGGAAAGAATTAAGTGAAAATGTATTAAATAATGTAATTTTGTTTTATTTATACAGGTGAACGCGGTCTTCATATTTAGTATATTTTAATTTAAAATATTTCTTAGTAGCTATTCCCCGCGGATTCACCCACATATATAGATGGATTATAATAATTCTGTTAGTTAGCTGACTTTATTTATTACAAATAAACATACCAATTTTTCTCTTCATAATCTAAACTAATATTATAAAGCTGAAGATTCTGTTTGTCTTTGGTTGCACGCGTTAATCTCAGGAACGTACTGGTCCGAATTGAAACATTATTTTAGTGTTGGATAGCCCATTTATCGAGGAAGGCTATAGGCTATACAACATCACGGTACGACCAATAGGAGCGGAGCATGCATGAAAAATGTTGCAGTAACGGGGAAAATTATCATATGTGAGGCAGACGAAATTGTGTGAATCAACTAGTATTAGTATAAATAAACTAAACTTTAACAGCTATTTTAATGTTACCCTTTTACTCGTACGTCGTAAGTCAGCTGTACTCAGGCCTTAAATGGCGAGATCTTGATTTTCTAAATTAAATATATTCTAAATAACACATCGATAACCTTAAATTTGTCGTTTTCCTTCTATCAGTGATATTTATTATAGTTGATGTAACCAATTTTTCACTAGTAGGTATAGTGCAGTAGTTATTTAGTACGTACTGCAGTTACAAGATGTCGCTAGACGGCGCAGATTAAGAATTAGAATGAGATGTTTTCTAATAATTATAGTTTACTGCATCAATAAAAAAACAAAATGTTTGAAATTCAAATGATCTAAATATTTTAAGTTGTTTTTCCTAGAATAGTGGTCAGTCCAATTGCTACGAACACTTAAATCGATTTTTCGAACATTTGGATGCGGTATCATTAGATACCGCATCCAAATGTTGATCAATTCGTTGTGATTTAATATATTTCGGATCATAATCGAATATTTGAAACTTGAATTGATAGATGGCTCGTGGTCAAACTGCTGGTGCTCGACTGATGTTTTGTATGGCCTCTGATTACAGTGCCGACCGGTTTAGTTTTTAGGTCCATCTCTTATATTTTTCATTCTCTGTGCCCATCATACAGCATGACGATATTCTCATACACGGTGGTCGACGGCAAAATCCTTATTTTCAGATTTATGATATATGATCAATGATTTTATGAGACACTTTGAGGGCATAATTATAATGAACTTCAATGATGTTTTCAAGGCTATGAGTATTGTTGTCACTGCTCGTACGCAAACCAGAGGTACGTAGCTTACGTATAGCATTGTCCTTGTGCTGCTCAATGAGCTAAACTTTACGATGATTTCCGATAGTACTAGGTAATTAAATCAGTTTACTTTTATAAAGTGTCAGGTTGGAGACTTATGTACGTGGTACAGAAATCTTACCTAATTTGCGAATTGTTTGTTTTATAAATAATGTCTGCCAGGCCTAATATCGGCCTCGGTGGAATCTTAATGGAAACTGGTGGATTATTGTGCACAATTGTGTGCGCAAATACAACTGCAGTTTCTGTTTCTTGATTTTCATACACCTATGGGACGGCAACTTGTCATGACTAGAGCGAGGCGCAAGACCAATGGCTTATAACACCATCAAACTTCCCAGCCGGGCTGTGAGATTTTCCGGCAGAAAACCTCATTAACTTTTTGCTATTCTGACCCAGTTCTCGAACCGGAGATAGAGGAGTAGGAACCGGAGGGAGACCATAGCAGTCGTATTTACTACTACTGCGCTATGGAGGCAGTTTTTAGAAAAGAAGTAAGAGAATCTGTAACGTAAACGTGACACGTATTTGCTGTGTAAGTAATATGTTACATAGTTCAGCCAAAATAATGCCAGATTTAGATCGTTTGTCGAAATACATGCGATTTAATACCGCATCTGGCGTATTGGCAACGAAAAATGGCGACAAAAATTAAACTATATTCGGTTAAAAATCAACAGAGCCAAATGATACCTAGTAAGTGTAGTCCAATTTTTCATATGTAAGTTTATTTATGTAAAACGATGGCGATTGAAACTGCAACATAAAGCACAGAATCAACCTAAACTAATATAGTGGCAAAATATGCAAAATATGCTCGAAATGCATATTGTCATCTTTTTAATAACGTACCTACTGACAAAGAGCAACCAACTCATCTCACTGGAATAAATAATCTACAGAGTAGGTTTTGTTATCTTTTTGTGTTCATATCCGGATCTATTTCCTTGGAAACCAGTAAAACATTGATAAGATTATCAGATTTATCAGATTTTCCTAGAAAACTATTTCCTTTTCAAGGAAATGTTACTATGTTTTCTTAGTACAAAGCAAATAATTTTGTTACTTTTAGTTTTATACGTGGGTGTGTATATATGTTTATTTGTGTTGGAGCTGCGCAATTAGATTAAAGGGTCGTTTGACGACATTGACAATTGAACTGAGCTACTAAAATGCGTCATTACATTGAAATCGATCAGCTCGATAAAGACTTAATTAAGCTGATCTACAACTAACGGGTATGACTGGCTAAGACATAGATATTGCATTAGACATTTGTATAAGACTCAGAGTACACGGATGGCGTTGTAGGTAAAGTGGTATTCTCACTACTGCTACTGCGCTGAGTGTTGTGGGTTCTGTCTCTGCACGGGACAAAAAATTGTGTAATTCATTGAATCTGGGTGTTCTTTGTGTCCGTTGTATCAACGTTTGTAAAATTCTCTGTGACACAGGAATTATTCCAAGCGTGTGATTTGTTGTTTTAAAAGTTGAAGACAAAAGTTAAAAGACAAAAAGTATAATTAACAGCGAGACCGGGCAATGCAAATATAAAAATTTCGAATTTTGTTTGAATGTTAGTGATAAAAATTTTCAAATACTGAGGCTACTTCTAAATTTGATGTAGAAGTGAAACCACATGAGATTTAGAGGTTACCACAGCCTTTGAAAATTTCAATAAATTATTACTAGAGTATAAGTATCCCTTTATGCAATAAAAATAAAATATCGTGCAATCTCCTAACAGAAAAATTCAATAATAAAAAAATAAAAAACTCAGAACTCAAATACTGTGCTCGACTTCGGAATGAATCAGAGACCTCACTATCATCAAAAGTCAAATAGAAATTTATATCTAGGGACCACCGAGGTAGATCTAACTATCTATATAAGCAATATTCACATAGGCAAACACTATTGAAGAAATCATATTCACCAAAAATACGTTCGTGATTTTATGTTATATTGATTAAACAAATATACACACATATTGGCATTCAATCCGACATGCTATCGGTATGTATATCGGTATAGTTATTCTGCATCAAACAATTCGTTTACTGTTCCACTTATAATTAATATCTGCTATTGAATCATTTGGATTTATTTGATCATTTTTAGTGAATAAATGTCAATGATTCGGATTTATACAGATTGTTTTGTGAAATTATTTTATAAATAAATGCATAGTCGTACGCTTATTTGGATTTTACCGGGAAAAGTTGATGGTACTGAGCTGCTAATAAGAATTGTCAGGAAAATACCTCGACGCTCCCGGCCCGCGAATCATACCTTTCATGTGCATGTGGAAACACAATAATGGTTATCGCTATTGTTGCTGTGCCACGGAGGCAGTAATGTACAGTCAGCGACTTAGGTAGCTAGAAAATGCGTATCTTAGTTAATGAATTAAATTTTATAATAATAATACCGTATTTATCAGCTATCATTTAAATAACCATCCTTCAGCTTTCACGGTTGTAAAAACAAGAGAACGATGATAACTTTAAGCTATAGAACAATTCAAAATCTTACGAATGTTCAGTGACTAATATCGCTTATTAGTTATTACACAGCAAGCGGTATTAGTCGCTTATGACTTAAAGAGTTTTCATATTGTTTTTTTGATAAGCTTGTATTTTTAGAGAAAGGTATAAAAGGTATTGTTTCAGAAACAATATACAACTTCTACAGTATATCTTACGTAGGGGTCTCCTTTTAAATATTGAAAATACCTACCGCAACAATGTGTAGGAGTGTGTCCCTATATAAAACAAAAAGCCACAAAAAAAGCACTAAATAAAACTAAAACAAGTTCTATTTGCTGTTCATCTGTTATAATTTGCTTACATACTGTATAGGTCCTGCGAGAATACCAGCGTTGCAGTTTCAACTGCAACAATTATAGGTGACGTTAATACCTAATTTGGTTTCCATACTATATACTGTTCTGTATATATTTATATTTTATTTAATTGTGTAAAGGAGATACAAATTTAATAAAAATAATTTTCTTTCTTTTTTTCAATTTAGTTATCTAAAAAAATTTATGAAAATAATACAGAATATCACCAACATTTCATGTTATGTGTATGTGTTTGTGTGTGTGTGTGTATCTGAATGTGTTCATGTGATAGAGCGCACGCACGTGCGTGTGTATATGTGAGGGTGTGTAATGATTACTTATTTATTAAGCAATAGTTTGTAAGAGGCGTGGTGAGATACCATAAGTATTAATTTTTAGCTATCCTGTAACAGTTACTTTACGTTCCCGATGAGTTAAAGCATAAGTATTGAGCAATTTAGTTATTTTATTATAAAGAGGCGTTGTATATACTTACTTCAGTTATAACACCATTGAAATCATCACCACAATATACATTCCTTGTAATAGATTCTTGACAATGACTTTTGATATAGATTCTTGACAATATTTTGGATACAAACGAAAATAATTTTGAAATAATTATCGTATGTCCATCCAATCCAATCCAATTTCATAAATTCATTGAAGGCCATAAGTTTGCTATTGTGTTTAATTTAAGTATTTATTCCAAGAACTGCAATGCAGATTTTACTGGCTGGACAAGCGCCGGATCGAAAATAGCTTTGTGGCATTAACATCAACTGACTTAGACATCACATATTTTAAATTTTCATTCGCATTTATCTTGTAAGCTCTAGTGACGTTAATATTAAATGAAACATTTGTTTATTCATGATTCGAGTGTGATGCGATTTAATACATTAACATTGTGAAAACGCAATAATTCGCATAACTACAGTGCGATCTCTACGAGAATAAACCGCTTATATATTTAGCCTTTTGCTCGACACTAATTTAAAATTCATTCTTACAATAGAATGCAAATTCTTGTAATAAAATATGTTCAAATTGAGTTCCGATCTAGTCTAATAAACGTCAAAGGTGAATTGAAATGTAATTTAAGTTTACAATTGACGTTAATTTAAATTTCGGAGCATTCTGTTTATGGTATACTACATTTTGCGTGCGGATTGGCTTGCATAAATGTAAGTTAAGTTAGGTTCCTAACAGTACAGGTTTTTAGTGTGTATACCGACCCCTCTCAGGGGCGGAGAGTCTCACATAACCACTCTGCCCTCCCCCGTTTCTTCTCATAGGCTCAACCCTTTGCCTGAACCTAGCAACTAACCTAAATGTAGCTTCAGTAACTTAGTAAACTCACTAACCTATATATTTTGTCGTTCATAAGTGTTCTTAGTCCTCTGATTGGTTCTGAATCTGATAGTTTCAGTTTTTACGATTTGGTGTAAAATTCATAAAGACGTTGTAAAACACAAATGCATTCCCCGTTCCCCAACTTCTAATAATCTGACGACAATAAGATAAGACCGTAGAGTCGCGTAGAACTAAGGGCTTCACGAGCTTGCGAGCACAGGGGCTTGTAACACCGTCAACTTCTTGGAAACTTGATGGCGTTACAAGCTGTGACGGTATTACAGGCTGCTGTATCATTGCTGCTTATGCTTTTGGGAATTTTTGGCAGAAAAATACAATAAGTTTTTGTTGGCGCTATCGGGGATTCGAATCTGAGACCTCATGCACAGGGGTAGCGTTCACTACGGCTGCGCCTGCAAGGGCTCTTTGTACCGGCTATGTAGGCTAAATGTTTTTATTATGCTATAAATATTAATTAAACGCGGGCTAAAACAAGAAACAAAAGGAAAATATTCCTCTGTCCAATGCACTTTATAGTTCCTGACATCGTTTCATAGAGACTGAAATGCGATAACAATGTTGCAAACGATCTAAATGATGTGCCAGTAACAGGTTGGCAGTCCATCGTACTGTTACAAAACAATCCATGTCACATAGTCGACATTTACTCCTTTTGATTCTTTTAAACTGTACGCTATGACAGAATCATCTAGGCTTACGTTTTTATGTCTGAATATCATAATTATGAAAATGTATCCTTTTGCTTACGTCTGAATGTCATAATTATGAAGAGGTATCCTTTTGTTCTGGTTTCATATTTAAAATATTTCATTATTATTTATATTGTGCACGGAGGACTTAATAGTAAAACAATTATTTACATTATATAATATAATAATATGCTTAAATGAACTCAAAAATCATTAGCCGAATAACAATACCGACCGCACACTTTCCAGCTCCATCATGGGATTTTCACGAATACCATATTTGCTATTATATTTGGAGGCATATATTTTTTGAGTTCTGCATTATGAATGTAAGTGATTAAATTATTTTAGTTACTTCATATATGTATTTAAAAGTTATAGTTATCTATAAGTTCTAAATAAGGTGACAATGTATTATCAAGCAATCAATTCAAGCCCTAGAGACTTAAAAACATAGTAAATTCAATGGTACCACACGTACCTTTGTGACTATTTTTTCGGGCAAAATTATGTTATTTTGTGTTTGAAGTTTTTGTTATAACTTAAAACAAGTCATCGTGTAAAAACAAAACATTTCAGTTTTTACCTTTTTTGTCAACTCCAACTTGGTTTGTCCAGTATCTATGACGAGAAAAAGAAAGAAAGCTGTTGGAAAATGTAAATATTTACCTTAAATTTTCTATAATAATTATGATCGAATTTCCACCACTGGGCGAACACTAGGCAAAATAAATAGGTAATAATTTTTGTTTTTAAAAAGATTACTAGCAATTCGGGTTTCAATTTACTAGTGATCTTGTTAACCCCTCCAGCTAAGCTACAATGCTTGTTAATTAATACAAGAGGGTTCACGTCGGTAGTGCAATGGGTGGGATTTGAACCAGCGACCTCTCGATCGCAAGTCATGCCTTATCCATTGCGCTACCGCCGCTTCAAAATTCTTCTTATTGTAAAATATTCATTATATTGTAAAGAGTTAATTATATTCTTTACCACAGTGTTGCTAATTAATTTGCAATATAATAAAAAAATATACCTCAAAGCCAAATTCAAAGCAACTAAATAGATTCAAGACATTTGTTGGCACTCGTAATGACGAGGTGTTTCTTCCACAATAGAACCATTGAAATAGGTTTGAATTCAATCATAATTCGGATCGGTGTCAGCCCTTACAAATAGAGAAGATGGGATAGTATTTGAATAGTATAGCTCACAGTTGGTTGGATATTTGCCAGCGATCTGTTCGTAGCGTTTGAAGCACCAACTTACATTTTAGTAGATTTATTACTCTCATGACAACCTTTTTCTTGAATATTTGAGAACTTTATCTTCTATATCCTTAATATAAATGTGAAAGTTTGTGACGACGTTTGGATTATGGATGATTGAGTGCAAAACGTCTTATAGACGTTTCGCACGATCAGAAGGCTGGCCTTTTCTAGGTTCAAAGAATCGGCAATGCATTTGACGTGGCAATGCAGGCAGTTTTCTGGAAACAATACTAGATGACAGCGATGGTGACAAATTTAATTTAAAATCAGCAATAACCGCTCTGAGTTTTGTCCAAAAAAAATATTTTCGGTTACCTTATACAACATGACGTCTTCATAAAAACGTCATAGAAGGAAAAGTGGAAAGAAAGAGAGGAAGTAACCGATCCAAAGGAACCATTCGAGCAGCGTTTACATCGGTAGTGCAATGAGTGGGGTTCCCACTACCTTTTGATCGCAAGTCCAATACATTATCCATTGGAGTAGTTAGTTTTTAAACTCGTCCAAGTTTCATGTATTATTAGGTATTAACAAGTATTGATACGATGCCCACGGTTTCACCTGCGTGAGTTCCATGGGATCCGAGAATATTAAATGTACACCGGAACATATATAGATATCTTATGTGAATCTTCAGGACATGGTCTATTCAATTTGTATGCCGAGATTTATTCAAATCTAGTCAACGGCTTAAATGTGATTGAGTAAGAAACATCTTAACAAACTTATAATTTATCACTGTTATAATATTTACGTAAATAGTTTTTGTAATAACTTCAGGCGATATAAACTCGGTTTTATCTAGTTTAACATGACAGCTCCATTCGGATATTAAGATCTTTTACACAAAACAAAAATAATAGTAATCACTTTGCTTGATATAAAGACAGGCAGCTCAAATCTTATTTACTTTTGTGGTATATTTGCGTTTTGATTATTCCAATGTTTAACATTTTGACTTAGTAGGTTTTGTTGTTTTGTTATGACAATGTAATTCTGCTCAGGATATGCAACAGAGCAAGAAAATAATTAATGAAGGGCAATTATACTTCTGCACTAAGTTTACCTACGCGCATTAAAGTTATTGAAGTGAAATGAGTTTTATACTATGCGAAATTTCTTCACTCCGTAGTTTTCTAACGGTATCGATGAATATCTCTATACTCGCAAAAACATTGATTACAACTAGGAAAGAATCAAATCCCTGCTATAAATGTATTTACTCATTAACCATCGCTGGCGTTCAGACATAATATTTGCATCATAATGTATCGATATGCTGACGGGTTAACTTAAACAGAAAATTTAGTTGACGTGGTCTTCACTCAAACCTAAGACACACAACACAAAATGTTGCCACCTTATTCTGCAATGATAAATAACTTTAACAATTAAATTGTCAATAGTAATATTAAAATAACTGACGTGTCCTAAATGTAACGTCGAGATAAATAAAAGAAGGAGCGAGTTACAAAGGCGCATAAGAATTAAATTCCAATGTTGGTAAATGTTACTTGTACGATAATATGATCATTGTGTCAGGGTGGTGATTCACTATAATCAGTTTAAGAGGACACACTGAAAAAATGCACTAACTTTCATCGAATAGTATAGGACTATGAGAAGACCAATTAATGTAGAATTTTGATATAGGTAAATTGATGTCTTTAACTAGAATTTCCTAGCTCAAAAACACGATATTGTGATTTTGGCTCGATCATAATTATTTACGAAAACACCTCTGAAACATTACTATTTTTGAAATTACAAGGAAGTTACACTATCATTATGCTTAGGAATTACTCAAATATATTCGTAACATCAATATTAGTGATTTGCTAGCTCATTATTTCCATAACTAAAACCAATCATTTTTAAATAATATTTTAAGATTTTCTAACCATTTCTGAGCGTTCTCGACCATTGCGGGCGCATCGCAATTTTAGACCTTATGACTGCTATTTAAGGATTGATACACAATGAGTGTCATTGGGGCGGATATGGGCGGAGCTATTCTAAACGATAATTTTCGCGGTGTCCCCTTAAGTGTAATGTTTTCAACACGCCAAGGGCTTTCATATGCCATTGTGTACACGTTAGGTTAATAACGTCATAAAACACCACAGTAATATTTAAAAAAAACAGGGCTGTTGTACTGTTTTCTTTTTTTATGTCATAGGACGATGGCCCATTGATTAGTTCTTTCTTTTGTACCTTTCCCTTTTTTACTGACCAATCTATCACATTGATTTTACAATGATAATAATAATAATATTCTACCACATACACACAACACCATCTAGCTCAAACTAAGCAGAGCTTGTACTATGGGTACTAGACGATGGAGAAACATACATATATCCTTTTTTTTTGTAAATACATACATATTATACATAGAAACACCCAGACCAAGACAAACATCCATGTTCATGCACACAAATGTTTGACTTGTTCGGGAATCGAACCCGCGACCGCAGGCGTGGCAGTCGGTTACACTAACCACTTCGCCATCGAGACCGACAAATATATAATATAATTGGCGCAAACTGTAATAAACCTTTGAGAAACTCTTCAAAGAAAACACAAACGTGACATATTGTTATGTTGACATTCATACAAGATTTATTCTTGGAAAATATATCGCAAAATATATTATATCATAAGGAAATCAAAAATATCTTAATAAGCTTTCAAAAGTCTCTTAAAATCGTTTATTTAGCTTTTAATTATATAATAATTTGAACGGTAAAATGTGAATACTTGTAGTCTAGTCAAGGGTGCCCCGGACGAAATTAGTTCAATGTTAATTAAAACACTTTTGCTGAACCACCGAAGGGATTAAGTCGTCTAAGTATTTTGTGCGTATACAAAACTCTAATAGATTCGATTATAAATTTAAATTCTGCGGTTTATTACAAAAAGTCGTTTAATGGACGGGAAGACGAGTTTAGAATTACAAATATCCATAAAAAACAATGTTTCCTTGGCTTATATTTAATTTTCTTGTTAGCGTAGTAGGGAAAACTGATTCGGAATGCTGCCAATTTTCATTACCGCCTAGATCAGGTAAGTTTGAATGAGGGTTTTGTTTGAATTAGACATTTAGACAGTGACTCGTTTTAATATACTTAAATGGGACGTGACGAGGGGATTACAAATGGTTATTAGGATTCTGGAAACGAGATTCAGGAAGGAGATTTTATTTTAGGCACGGGTAAAGGCATCAAGTTAAAATAAATGCCATATGAATATTGTTATCAAACATTATACATTTTTGAAGCCCAACATTTGTTAAATAATGTAATTACTAAATATTTCGTATGATCTAAACATAGCTACATAATCTTATGACCCCTAAATACAGATGCACTCTACTTTATATGATGATTCTTTTTAATTTATGCCACAACAAGACTGACTGCACTGTTCTTGTGAACAGTTTATGCTACCTGGTCCCTCGTACTGTACGCGGTCGCGAAGTTCGCACAAGACATCTGTTTGCCACCAATTTCTGTCATGGCAACTCTTGCGTACGCTCACCTCTACATCGATTAGTTGACACTTACAACAAACAGTTTAGTTCTGCTGATATAATATTTTTGAGCGACAATATGTTTAACAATGGCATTATAGGAATTTTAAATGAGTAACCTAAAATAACTAAATTATTACAAGCTTTTATCAGTTATTTTTATGGGAAATATTTTACATTTTATCCAATTCTTAACGTCAGGACATAACTGAGTAAAGAGTAAGCATTTATATTTATAGCACTTGTTTGTCTTTACTGTCAATTATACTATTTAACATTTTAATCTATGGATAACGTCGTGTGCAGTGTATTTATTAATTCTATAATTTTACTACTATAATTGTTGTAATGTATTTACACATGTACACTGTTGTTTATTGTCCCTAAGAAAATAAAATAAAATAGCTGAGAAAATGTTAACCTTTATTTTGTCTATTAGAAAAAGTACTCTATCTACTTTAGGGTAGATTCCAAATTCTCTATCGGAATGTGTACGAATATATACAAAGGTTATCCAATTTAACCTAGTTTGTATGCTGCTATTCGATGTGAACCTAACATGATCATTAGTCTAAAGCACATTCTCCACTTTAACGGAGTTAGTACCCAAAAATCTCTTTTCCAGGCAATATAGTGCGATTGACGATGGGACAAACTTTCTCTGTATAAACCTATTTACTAGAGCTTTTACATGTGCCAGATTATATTATGAAGATAAGATCATTGATGGCGCTAAAAGTACCATTTGAAAGCGCAACATATGGCTAATGTATGAGGAAACCGCTAAGCTTAAACTGAAGTTTAATTAGGTGCAGTACTTAGATCTGACTAAATGCTGTATTCATAATGTTATAAATCAACTATACAACTAAAGCTTCTGCGCTAGCGTAGCCTAGAGGTAATCGAGTATACTTTGCAGTGTATTCTATAATAGTTGAACTCATATTGTATTCATGGCAGCTTTGACTATGAATGACACTGCGCCATGTGTTGTGATTTCGATCCCCACATGGGACAAAAGTTAGTGAGATCCATAAATAGTTATTCCGGGAGTGGGTGTAGTTTGAATCCATTGTTTGAATGTTTATAAACTACCACAGCACAGACATTATTCCTAGAGCATGATTCAAACATAAAGCTTTACGTGCTATTTCAGGTGAAAGGTGACCACTTCAAATTCTTAATGCCGTAGTAAATCAAATTAGATCTTACAATAGCTGAATAGCTACTGCATACTAGGCAGTCATGTGATAAGCTTAACGATTATTACATCCAGTGGTACCTTACATTCTAATTTTGCACATTGTGAGCCTTAATCCGCCTGCCAAGCGTATGATTAGGTTAACGAAACGGTTACTGCGTTTGCCTGTTCGTCTGGTCCAGTTTAGTAATGGGAACAAATAAGGAAATTAAGTATTAGGGCACAAAGGAGAAGACGGTTTTGCTGTTTCATCAATTATATAAGCGTACAATAACGTGAAAATTTCTATTTGCCGAAAATGTATTTAACTAAATAAGAATTGTATTTGTGCCTTTTTTCACCATGGCGGCAGAATAATACAAAATTGATACATTACGTAAAATATCGAAAGCACTTGATTTTAAGATAGTAATTCAACTTGAGACGTCTTTTCTGCCGTAAGATGAAAATTTGTATTTTGCGCATGCTGGCTATTTTATTTATTTAATACTAGATTTTGCCCGTGGCTTTGCTTACGTATATGTAGGTTAGGTTAGATTAGATTAGTAGCAGTACTTTTTCTGGATGAAAGGTGCCCTTAGTCCATTTCTGTTCCTCTCACAACGTGTAAACGACATTTTTTATGATATCGGTGGAGCATAATTCAATACACCAAAAAAACATCGCTAGACTTATTAACAAGACTATTATATACCAGTTTTTTTTTGTTTTTGCCATCAGTGGCATACGTGCAAGTGGTCCACCTGATGGAAAGTGGTAACCGCTGCTCATGGACTTCAGCAATGTCAGGACACAGCAAAGCCGCTGCCTACCGTGAAAGAAGAACTCTCTTTAAACCTCGTTTGAAGAAGGACATATCATAGCGCTCGGGAAACACCGAAGCAGGCAGTTCATTCCAGAGCTTGCACGTACGTGGGAGAAATGATCGCTGGAAGCGTACCGTCCTGGATTTGAACGCTTCCAGGTGATATGGATGAACCCTGCTTCGTTGTCGAGTGGTACGATGATAGAAAGGGACCGCTGGTACCAAATCAAACAGTTCTTCAGAGCATTCTCCGAGAGAGAGTTTATAGTAGAGTGATGTAGAAATAAATAAAAGGTTAACTATTACACATATTAGGTGTCAGTTTGCTACCATATACGTACTCAGATACAAAGTAATGAAAGATAAGTGTCTGATTGCCATAGCTGCAGGCAATATGACCGTTCCGACTTGTGCTACAAATTGTTATTTTTAATTTAAATGTCGTTATCTTTTTGTCCCTTATTATTAACGACTCTTGTCCAATACGCAAGTAGCATGCACAAGTCGGCACTTGCATGAATTGCATGCTTTGCGCGTCGAAAAGAGCCTGCAGCGTAAACTACTTGTACGATATACTCGTGCGTAACCCGCGTGAGTAGCATGCGCAGCTACATGTGTATAGTGCACAAACCCCATTAGGATCAATTGATCAACAAAGTAACTCAAGCAAGTAACGAATGGGTTAATTCTCTCATTTGTTACTATCTCGCTTTTTTGCTACTGAATCTTATTTTTATTCATTACTATAATTTTACGCTTTCTAAGATATACCTTTATATCATAAATTCTCAAATGCTGTGTTTGCCTAGGTGTCATTCATCCTTACTTTATAGGTTTTTAATTTTTTTTTGTCAGTTTAGCCAGATAACCATTTTGTATCAAAAGTTATGATTATAGAAAAATAACAAAACATTACAGTTTTCTATAATATAAACTTTTATGCAACTGCAGTCCTGCAATGTAACTCAACAATCTGTACAGAAATGTAAAAAAATGCATCGTCTGTTGTTGGGGTGTGTATAGCCAATAATTCTCTGTCATACGTACTATATCTTTTTTGGGCTTTAGTTAGTTTTTGGAAAATATCTTAAAGGTTTCCATTCGTTAGTATGTTTTTGCTGTAATACTGCATCTACACATGTTTCTGCGTCAGTCATTAGAGACAATTGCGTATCTGGTAATGGATAAGATAATATGACTGCGTTTTTAAAATCCTGTTTACATTGTTTCCAAGTTATGTTCTGCCTCTTTAGTCCAATTTTTCTTTTTCGTGTGGTTAGTGGCCAACCTGTTGTCAAGAGTTGTTCAAGCCTCTGACATGGCTTAACGACTGCTGTCAATTTGGCAACAACCGGGACCGACTTTTTACGTGCCCTCCGAAGCACGGAGATGCTCAGATGAAATAACACTAAGCGGTCACCCATCTATAGACTGACAGCACCCAACGTTGCCTAACCTCGCTAATCATTTACGTTTAAAGTTACCTAATTATTTATTTAATACCGATTGGTGGTCAGCACAATGTGGTATGTGCGATCTATAAAAGTTAAGCATACCCAAGAATCTTTTAAGTTCTTCGACAGGTTTTGGTTTTGGAAAATCGATAATCGCCTGTACTTTATTTTCTAGGGGTCTAATACCATCGCAGGATGCTTCGTAGCCTAAAAATTCGAATTTTTCTTTGCCAAAACTACATTTTAAGAAGTTAATTGTGATACTATATTCATAAAATCTTTTAAAAACCTTTTCTAAATGTTGTCTATGTTCAGTTGCATTTTCTGAAGCAATAATTAAATAGAAAATTTAATCCTTGTACAGTGTGGTCCATCAAACGCCGAAAAGTTTATGCAGCATTTCGTAATCCAAAAGGCATACTCACAAACTCATACAAAACAAAAGGTGTAATAACTGCTATCTTTTCAATGTCACTTTCTGCTACAGGTATACAATAATAAGCTCTATTTATATCTAATTTTGAAAACACATTCTTATTGACTAGGCTATGAGTGAAATCATGGATATGAGGATACCTATCTGGTTTTGTAATGGAATTTAAACGTCTATCCCCACAAGGTCTAATGTTGCGGTCTTTCTTAGATACTATATGCAAGAGACTTGCCCAAGCACTACAACTCGGTCTACAGATCCCTAGATCCCTAGCTCCTGCATGATCCTAAATTCATTTTTAGCTTTAACATACCTGTCGGGTGGTAAAGGTCTGGCTCTCGCGTGCACTTGGGATTCTGTCGTCTCAATATGATGGTATGTGCCTTGCTTAGGTGTTTCTTTGTACTAGATGGATCTGGTTAAATCTGGAAATTAATTTAACACATCATAGTAAGGGCAATTATCAACAATTGTTTTTACAGTGGGCTCCTTAGAATCAGATATTTTACCTTTTGTACTTAAATTAATTACCTGATCGATTAACCTTCGTCCATTTAAGTCAATTAGCAGTTTAGAATTAGCCTAAATTAACGCCTATTATTCTTCGTATATCAATATCAGCTTCTGTTTCAAGGTCTCGGACTTCTTGGTTTCTGGCGGCCTCAGTAGTATATCAGTGACTTGTTCGATTGCGTCTTGACTCAATTTGGAAATCACGACCTTGATATTTTGCTTCGTCGAACATTTTTTGAGTGTATGGAACTGTTTCTGACTGTATAAAACATGTTGGAGGTGATTTTTCCTAAATTTGAGAATTCTTGCTATTACCGATATTGATGATAAATGGTACTCTTCAACTTTAGCCTTATCTTTGGACACCATATTGATTACGGATTATAAATATTGCAATCAAATATATAATATTCATGCGCGACACTACCGACGTTAAATTTGAGTCGCCCGTTTGATTTAGTTAAAACCCGAGCACACAACAATGATTCACTGATTTAAAGTCTATCTTGCACTATGGTTTAAAGTCACTTTTTGTTATGGTTAAAGTTCATAATTACTCACAGGAACCGTCGAGTGGTCACCACTTGGCGGGGTGTATGTGTTTATGCGTGTTCAAGTGTCCAGAGTTGTGTGCTGGGAGATAAATTAAAGTCACAAGGTCGATTCACTGAAAATGCATTTACGTTAAGTTAGTTACAATAATACAAATGTTGCGTATGTCACGTGTTTCGGTAGTGCGCAGTACGGAACGACAGGCGTGTCAAGTTATGAGAACTTCACACTATACAATTTGATGTGTCAGCACAGCCACTACACAGTAAAGGTATACTAACATTTGAGTTAGCTAAAAGGGCTGTAGATACCATCATATTACAAACGGGTGAATCATTCCCTATTTCCTACCAACTTCAGGTAGTTCCCGAGGAATAAGAAATGAGAGAGGGTAGTACATCGAACTAAATTCCCGTATGTTGGTGATAACTTTAAAGACAATCTAGATTAGTCTCGGAATATAGATAAGTAGATTACAATGGAACATAACTTATACAAAAATAAACAAAAACAAGCGGAGATCCGAGGCACACACATAAGTGAACGTAACAGAAAAATCTCGGTTTAATATACATAATGTATTCATATTTACATAAATACGTAGCAGCTCTCCTTATCGTGGGCCATCGGACGCTCGAAGCGCCAGCGACACGAGGCTTCGCTATGAAATCTGCATAAATTTGCAGTTTTCTTGTTGTTATACACAATTTATGATGTGGAAAATTGTTTATTTATTGCTATTTTTCTTTATAGGGTATAATATTTCGACGTTATAAAAATATACTTCTGTCATGTTGGTCCGGAATATTTAAACAAACCGATATGAAACCTTTCGTTGTTTTATGTATGTATATACATATATTTAAAACAAAGAACATTATTTTTTTATCGATGATACGTGCAAAAATTATCGCTTTGGTGCGGCGATTCTAATTATTTGCTTATAGTATAGATGCATAAAAATGTAAAACGTATGTCAGCTTTATTTAAGAGAAGATGATGGAGAAGTACAGTCAGTATTACTAACGCACATTCTTATACTTCCCCAGAGTTCGGGTGGTACAGTCAGCTACATTAATCGATAAACATTTGTGAGATTTTGAATTGCTGCGTCATACATAATAATAGTAATCTATTATCTTTTGCTGCACTAACAGTTACAGGATAGTTTATACAATCATAATATATTGCTATAGAACGATAATAAGTATATTTTCATTAATAAAATAGGTACTATTACAAATATGTTTAATGTTTAACTACTTAATGTCGCTAACTGTACGTCCAATCTTAAAGTAGACCAGCAGGCCCCTGCATAATATAGTGCACAAGTATGTATACACAAATACAAATTGCGTGATTTAGAGAAGAGAGAGTCTTCTCTAAATCACGCAATTCGATAGGAAAGCAATCCAATACAATCGGAAAGAGATCGGATGTGCGATACTGCCAAGTTCCTAACGCCGGGTTGCTACTGTATGAGTTTGAATAGGAACTTAATGAAATTTAAAACAATTTTCACAGATTGCTAACTTGAGGTTTACATTAAAATCTCGGCATATTATATATATATTACAATATTAGAATTGATGCTATGGCGTAAAGTGCGATCTGCGTAAATGATGTTATGGCAAACTGTAGTCGACGAAAAACTAGTTATTTTATTAAGTAATTAATTTGCGGTAAAGTTTAAAGACTCTGAACACATAATCATACTGGCCAAGTACGAGTGTGGTTCGCGCCGTTTTGTTATTGCACGGAACCGTCGGTGTTCGAAACCGACTTTTACATGACCGAATTTATTTTACTTGGTAACATTGCAAAGATAACTTGATCTCTCTGTTCCGTTATATACTTAATGTACAATTACCATAACCATGATACAAGATATCTACCATAATAATCCTGAGACACTTATCTAAGTGACAAATAATTGAATTATATAGGTCTGCGCAAAGGTTCTGTTACGAAAGGTACTGTCATTTGTTCATAACGTTACATTACACGTACATTTTCTTAAACCCTCGTAATATTATCCCTGCGTTTGTATGTAATAAAAGAATAATAAGGAACTGGAATGGAAGTAAGGCAATGTAATGGCATAGCTTTGTACGTTAATCTACCCAGTTGTGTACATGATTGTGGTCGTATGGCACTTTACTTGTACGCGTTAGACAGTCGGGATGTCCCTGTAGAACGTTACAGGGATAAATGTGTCCATTTCGAGCCTGGATAGAATCATAGCCGTGTTAAGCTAAGGTAATTTTATAAGGCATGAAAAGTAAATACTACCAGCTACTAGAATATTTATAAAAATCGGTGGTGTCTAACGATATTCAGATGTTATAAGGATAAATAAATACGTTTTGTATTATTTCTTTGTTTAAGTAAGCGAGCGTACAGTTTATAATCAGTTAGCGCAGCTGCATCAGAACTTTATGAAGGCGCACGTATTACAGACTGCAACACAAAAATCTTTAACAGTTGACTAGTCGATAGGTAGTTTCGTAGCTGTCTACTGCATTAACAACCAAAACCGCGACATACTTTGTCAACAGAAGGCCAATTCTCCTCACTTATCAAAAATATGTTAAAATAGGGTCTCAAAAGCGTCAACTATGACTGACGGACAATTTATGTTCACATTTATATTTTTTTTGCAATTTAGGTATACGATACTGAATATATATCGGAACTCTACTTTAAACAGTTTTTATTTTAAGAATTTATAGTTTCCTAGCTGTCCCCTGCATTCATCACCTTAAATATGCGTAACACTTTTGGGTCATAAGTAAATATTATAGTTTTGTGCTCCTGTCGCATAGCCATATTTTTAGTTGGCTGTAATGTATCGTGATAATTGGTTCAGGTACCTACCTATACTTTTGCCGTTCGATTCTCTTTTTGCCAGTTGTTCTGCAGCATCATGGCCAGGAGAGACGTTGTGGCCACGTATCCACTGCAAAGTTAGCCAATTTTTTATTGCATTCCATTGCAGTACACTGTAACACTTCAGGATGAGTCCGCTGTTGAAGCAAGGTATACATAAGAAAACCGGTACAACAGACATAATAGACTATTGTACGATGTTTTGTTGTCGCAAATATCTGACTCGAATACAGCAAGAATTAATAAACTATATTAACGAATTATACTTATGCATAACTGGTTTGATAAACAACAATGGAATTCTAAATTAAGACTGGCTTTTGTGCTACAACGAAATGCTGATTCATTATGCTAAACTGGAAAATTTAGGCTATCGATATCTTGGAAGTTCATTTGATAGAGTAGTCGAAAGCCCAAAGTTTCGAAAATCATAATCCCGAATGATCGCCTCGGGATAAAGAATTTAGAGATATTGAGAGAGATAATCCTTTTCTTGATCTGTGATAGAAAGAAAGATAAAAGAATATAAAATACCAACTAAGTAAGTATCGTTTTCGGATTCGCCATAGACACATATATTATTTATAATGGCATAAAACGTATTTGATTTTAATTTAAGTAATAAAGTTGTTACGTAAATGGTACGTTTTTGGTTTTTTGATGTGGTTATTTTGCAATAATAATTGTTTAAGTTTGAATAAAAAACGGTTCTAACACCAGATTTGATAAATTTATACAGCAATATTAATAGTTGTATTGCCGTATCGGGTAAACCTAAACCTATAACCTAGGTTTTTCGGATAAGGAATTCTCAGTGGCAGTACGGAATCTAGACGGCAATACTCATGCAGAGGGCATACCACATGCATTCCGTGAGATCAAAAACCAAACCTAGCGAAATGTGGTTGTATGTATTACATTATTTATTTAATTTATTGATTAGTAGAAAACCAGACTCAATAAATGAATCATTGTATTTGGACCGTGCTAAAAGTTGCCCAGGGAATGAAATTAATTAAATTCCTCTAATTATATATATATTTTTTATATTACCAATGCTGTGAAAATACAATGAACAAGCATACACGTCGCTTGGTAGTAAGTAGTTACTACAGCCTACCGACGTTTGGAATCCCAAAACTAACAAACGGACTCGTAACGAAGTGGTGACCGTGTAAATGGATCACTCGGCGAACTTCAGAACCAGGGCCTGCCTAATTACTTTATAAGAATAGGCATGTTAGCAGAGCTGCGAACAACAGCTGAATGCTGTTAGGTTTACTTTTTGTAAAACTATAAGGGCAACTGTATTTGATATCGGTTTCCCATATATGATTTTTATATATTTGTAGTTATTATCATATTAAAGTGCTTTAAATCGTAATCACTTTAACTTTAGCTTGATAGAATGTCTAGGGTGTTTTGAGGCTGCTTTACTATAGTGGTCATCGTTGGCATTCAAGTCGTTGCAGCCTCGTCAGCTTTATGTTTATACAGAAGGGAGATCATTCTAACCTTTCCTTACAATCTGTTGTGTTGCTGTGAATTACTTACCAGAAAAATCCAATAGAGCTAGACTTAAGCAAGGCATTTTACCAGAGATCTTACGATAGGCTTAATATTACTGCAGACAAACGAAGCAATAAAAAAAGAAATGTAAATAAATATATGTTTAAAATAATTGGGAAGAGAGGAACCCGTTATACACCCTCGGGTTGCACACCCTAACTAGTGCAATATATAAATGTTGACGATATCGAACTCCTCTGGATAGGGATAGCCACGCCATGGGAACCGGGCGTACTCCAACATGCAGCATGCCGCTTCGAATACAAATATGCGTCGACACGTGATTGGCTGCTGTGCGAGGCATTTTCAGGACCGTTTGGCAACCATACGTTCCTGAAGATGACTATCCCCATCTAGAGGAGTTTGGTGTTTTCAACATTTTTCTATAGCAATAGTTGGGGGTAGGCAATCTGAGGATGCGTGGCGGGTTTGTTCCTCTCTGCACAATAATTTTTTTACAATGGATTGCCTTCAAGTATCGCCTAAGTCGATTCAATTTATATTAATTAGCTTCGCTTGCATCTGGCAAAACAAGTTATTAATTAATTTTCAATACAAAACATCTATACATTTGTAAATGGAGCACTGTAATAAGTGTTAAATCAGAACAATGGAGGTACAAACGAGATTTATTACTTTTCTTTAGTCTCGTGGGTGAAATACTGCAAACATTTCTATTACGTGTTTCCTGATTGTCTATTTGTTCCATTTGCACGTTCATTTGTAACAATTAAGTGAACTTTAATCATAAGAGGTTTTTCTGAAACAGCTTTGTGAAGACAATTTGTTTGATTATACGCCTAGACGATTCTCTCGAGCCAAAAATGTCGTACAAAGATAGAAGCCTTGAAAAGTATTTGTAGATATCAAGACAAGAGTAATGTTTAGACTCAAAAACCCTATAAACATATTTTATGAGTGGAAGGGCTTAACATTACCAATTATTTATTTGATGACAGTAAGAATGAACCAGCTCACTCATGCATTGCTGAGGAGCTATGAGGCTCTTAGAAGAAACCAGCATATGAGTAGTAGTGAAGGAAGACCTTTCATCCCATCCTTAATTCATTTTCCTTAGAATCGGCAACGCGCGAGACGCAAACTTAGACTTTCGATAATATGTTACAGACAAAAATGCCTTACGTTTTTTTGCTTATAAGTATAATTATACGCGAACTTGAACTGTTGGCCACGTTTTAAATGACTCTAATAGGGTCATTAATAATTCAAAGAATCAATACCATTTATGTTATTCGTTCTCACAAGCTCCTTGTAGCACACATCACGTGGTGAATTTGGGTACTGTGCAATCCTTGTAGTATTAATTATATACTTGGATGTACAAGTTATAGATGTCTGTCTGTTTTTGTTGACAAGCAACTACAATTTCGCAACGGCGCATCTATGATCGCCGCTTCATGTATCTCATCTATATGTAAGATTACTTAAAATTAACCAAATTTAAATTAATTACTTCCCATACTTAAGCGCGCTCATTTACAATAAAATTAACCAAAAATATAACATACACTCTCTAAATACACATGATTGTAAAGTAAAAACTAAAGCGTTTCTCCTCAACTTAAATTATGACGAAACAGAAACACTGATAAAGACCCCTTATGCATAAATATATCTAACTAGAAATATACATATATATTTACTTATACTGTAATATTATAACCTGTAATTGAATACACTATATATACGATTTCACATACGCCTTCAAACACGCACGCACGCACGCACGCACGCACGCACACACGCACGCACGCAATCACGCACACACACACGCACGCACACACGCACACGCACACGCACACACACGCATACACGCACGCACGCACACACGCACACACAATCACTCCGTTGATATTGTCAAGCCAATTAGTCCTATTTTTAAAACTTCAGTAAATTTTAATATGTATAAACCCTTTCCCGGTCGAATGGGTGACCCCTATAACACAGGATTTTCCTAGCATCGGGGTTACTATTAACATTAGTATGTATTTAAACTTATATGTAACCACATTATAAAGTCATACGCTATGTACTCTCTTGGCTAATAAAAATTATTATTATTATTATAGTTATTTTAAATATTTATCCTATCTTATAAATGCGAATGTGAGTTTGTTTGTTTGTTACGCTGTCAAGCTGTAACTACTGTCACCACAAAGTATAACAATAAAAAATAAATATAGGTAACTACACAAGCAGACTATTTGGGTAGTCAATAACGTATGCGCAAAATATTTTAGATTTAAATATACAGATGGTACAGCGTTCATTTAAAAATAACTTTTCATCCAGAAAGAAAGTACTTTTCCCGGGGCAGAAAACTGACATAACCTACACCTACGCGAGAGAAGCCGCGCAGAATCTAGTATAAGAATAAACATTTAAGTCTGGTAACTAAAAGGATAATTAATGAAGTGTCTAAATCAAGCTTACGTCAAGTGATTTGATTGGCTACTGCTATTTCAGCTAACCGATCACAGCAGTTGATATGCGTTCGACCGTCTGTTACCCCTTTTTTTGTGTTGTCCATCCTTTTGGAAATCAGGACATGTCTCCTTAATTAGCTAGGCGTCAGGTATAGCTAGTATGTAAAGCTGTTGGCTTTGTGGCAACCCTACGTGTACTTTGACAAACAAGGCGGGGGCAAGACGTAGTCGCCTACGCCCCGCCGGTGCCCAGTATTTATTTGTCAGCATTTACTCAACATCAAAAGAGTTTTGCTATTAGGTTTTGCTTATGACGCCAACTCGTAATTTTCTATTTTAAATACAAGTTGTCGTGTAACGGCGCTTGATATTTTTTAAATGAATCTTAAGTATAAATAAAAGTTAAAATATACTTGTTTAATAATAATAATTACATTTAAAAGAAATATAATTTGTGGCACGATTTATAACAATTTAAAGATTTCAAAGAAACGATATATTGATATTAGCCTTTAACTATTTTATATAAATAATTAAATTACTACATACATACATACATAGTAGTGAATGCGACTGCTGTGCATGAGGTCTCGGGTTCGAATCCCGGATCGGGCCAACAAAAAGTATTGGGTTTTCCTGTTAAGAAATCTCAATAGCAGCCGGAGTTAGGCAGTTGGCGGTGTTAGACACCCCGTATGGAAGACATGTAAAACCGTTGGTCCTACGCCAGATCTCTCTCCGGGCGTGTCGTGTTACCATCCCATCGGATCATGAGAGTTAGGGAACAGAGAGTGCACTTGTGTTTGCATGCACACTTGTGTACTATAATAACTACTGCACAGATGGCCAGTCTCCGTTAAGACTGGTCGCCGTGACCGTAATTCGGTCTAGAGGACATTATTTTCATTTATTATAATTTTATTAAACATAATAGTTTAATTTTCTAGCTTTAAAAAAATTTTGTATTACCTTTTTATTCTAAAAATCAGTCAAGCATTTTTACTTTTAAGGAAGCTATCAATAATATATCGATAGTATTTTTGAAATCAATTTGCGATCGTTATCTAGAGTTTTAGGTATCGCCATGCCAAATTACATAAAATGTATTCAGCAATTTAGCAATTATAAGTAATACTAGACTTTGCCGTGCCCGCAACTTCACACACGTAAATGTAGGTTAGCTTAAGTTAGTAACAGTACCTTATTCTGGATGATAAGTACCCTTTATCCTTTTTTGTTACTCTGACAAAGTGTATGCCAAATATCATAATGATCCGTCGACTAGTTAAGACGTGCAAGCGTAACAAACTAATAAATTTATATACGCATTTCTAATATTAGTTACAATTTCTATGAAAGCCTAGACAATATGATTATGAACTAGAATAAGAAGCCATTGGAACCCGCACAAAGTTAATATCGCAAAATTACCTTTTAATAGTCTAAACTCTAATTAGAATTTCACGGTTGGGTGCGAACTATCTCTTGCCAAGTGTGTGTTAGAATACACACAAAAGCAATAACACGAGAACATACCTCTGTGTAAATAGAGCACTAGTATCAAGACCTCTCACCTCGAATACAAACACTGTACCGTCTATTTACAAATCCATTAAGGGCAATATTCACGCGAACAATATTTTCCTTTGTCGATTGTCAACGTAGCCGGTAGTATTATTGAATTATGAGTATCTAAACACGGCGGCGTATCGGCAGACGGGCCATAAATTCGGTAGAGACTTGTCCCAGATAATTTATGTACTGAGAAACTTGAAACGTCCCAACACAGACTTATTCATGTTTCCCCTAAGTTAATCACTTGACACAGTGGAGTTTTCATAAACACGCCTAACGGAAATTGCCAATATAATAAAGAATCAATAGGCGGAAATTTTAGTGGGTCCCCGTTTGATCTCGGCTTGATTTATGAAAATGGCATATACATACATTATAGTAGTTAAGAAGTGGTTAAAGTATTCACAGTTGTAGTGTGTCGGACGGCTTTTATGTTACATTGCCTTTTGATCGAAGTTTAGCGGAACTCTTTGGTGAGTTGCACCATCTGTTATGAGAAGAGCGAGTTACTGCAGTCTGAGAACGATTTATTCATAAAGCTATATAAGTAATTAAGTAAATATTTAAGCTCTTTTTTCAAAACCTGTTTTTTGTTTCAGTTTACAAATCCTTACTGTTCATAATCCTAACCTAATATTTTAAATGCGAATGGAAGTTTGTTTGTTATGCTTTCACGCATCAACTACTTGACAACTCATCATGAAATTTCGAATACACGTTCTATAGGGAACAGATAAAGCCCTTTCCTTCTTTTCCTTGCCTGTCATCCCGTACTGCTCCCGAGAGACAGAAATTTATTGACAAAATCTAGATTATCGCGACTGAAGCCGCGGGCAAAATCTAGTCTTTTATAGTAGAAAAACCAGCTTGTAGTTTACTTGTGCTACTTAGGAATGCCATTATGTTCACTGGCAGATTCCAGCCTCCCTAGAGGACCGTAACAGCTCTTTTGCTTTAAAATAAATACATGTAAAATCGCGTTAAATCTCCGCGTAAAAATGTACGGTGTACTGACGGACGGTGGAATAATGCAAAAACATGAAACGAGAACGTCTTTTAAGGTATTTTTTTACGTCAGCAGGTGGCATCTTAAGTAGGTAGGAGCCAGCTATTTTATTCATTTTGTAGGTAATCTATTATAGAACATTTAATATAGTATTATCTCTCTTTACTATAGAAAAGGAATTTAGGAACTGTTGTGTTAGTTCAGTCATAAAGATAAATTTATTATTACTTAATAGTTTAGTATGCAAGTCTGGGTTGAAATAAAACACAAAGCACAAATGTCTACTTTGTCCGTGTATGTGTTAGTGTGTGTGTGTAGATGTGTGAGTGTGTGTGTGTGTGTGTGTGTGTGTGCGAGGGTTTGTGTGTGTGAATGTGTGTGCATATAATTATTTAAAACTATTCTATAGTCAGTATGCCTTAAAACATTTAACATAACCTAATAATACTTGTTCGCACTATTTGTTTGTTTATACTTTATGTATGCATGTTATATATAACACTATTCTTCCTTTAAAGGGGATACCCTTTCTACTTCTTTTGGGGAGTATCAATTAATATTTTTGTGTAGGAACATAAATCAGTTTTTAATAAATGAATTGGCTAGTTACTGTTAGAATATCTAAAAGTATTTGAATTTGTGCCTTAAGGAATCTCTTGATTTTAAATTATAAATTGCTCGGATAGCTCGCTTCTTGAACACAAAGATGAGTAGAATGTCGGCATCTACAATAGAATACCGTACGTTTTTATACTGTGAAATGTCAGTTAGATTTTTCTGTCTAAATAATTATGTTGTATAGTATATTCGATAATTATTTATTTAATTTAGTTTTCATATATTGTCTTTCGCCGCGCCTGAATTGCAGGTACTATAAACAAAGTCTGTAAAGTTTCATAATTTAGTACAAGACAGATTATTTTGTGAAGTTTCCAACAGTTTTAATAGTTAAGCTTCCTACGCTATACTATATGAGTAAACTGATATATTATCTATACTAATATTATAAAGAGGAAAGATTTTATTTTTTGTTTGTTTGTTTGTGATGATTTACCTCAAAAACTACTCAATCGATTTTAACAATCTTTCACCGTTAGATAGCTATATTATCATCGTGTAACATATATTTTATTTAAATAAAGTATTGTTACTAACATAATCTAACCTACTTTTACGCGTACGCGAGCGAGGCCGCGGGCAAAAGCTAGTGGTTAGATATTTTCATAATCTAGTCACGAGCCATGATATCAGCGTCTTAATCCCTGCTCTATCTATACATATTATAATAAAATTGTAACTGATCAATATCTACACAAGGGAGATTTTAAGCAAAATGAATGAAATATTTTTTCATAGGAGCTGTAGAAGCTAAAACAATATCTTTTTTGTCTGTATGTTTGTTCGAGTATCACGCAAAAAGAACTGTACAAAATTGAATGTTTTCACAGCTGTATTGCTGGATAACTTATAATTTGGTGTATGTTTTATCGTGATACGCCGCCTGGAAGTTAAGTATTGATAATAAAGGTTTAGGTTTTACGTATTTATTAACCAATATTTCTATCTATAGCTTTATTTTATGCGTGAAGATCAGATCAGATTTCTTACACGCAAGTCGGTGAAAAAAGCTAGTCGGGAAAATACACCGATTTCGATAGCAGCAATAAAAATCTAATTAGTTAAATTTCCATGAACCTAAGACGCAGCAACTCTATTGAGTTCCTGCGTCTTAAGTTCATGGAAATTTAATTACAAAGATTCTCTGCGTATAGAGATTAAATATTATATCGAAAATAAATTAGAAGGCCAATCTTAATTAATAATTGTAATTGTTAAAACAATCCAATCGAGTGTGTCATTTTATCAATCTCTTGTAACACATTTTTCATTACAAGGTACCTAACTAATGAAAATCATTTTCAGATCGCAAATGAATATGTATTTGAATTTACATAATAGAACGTTGTAAGTATAATATGGAAGAAGAATAGTGCGACTTGTAAGGATGGAAAAAAATATTCTCACCTTACAAAGAGGATCGTGGCGTCGGTGTACCAGTCAGCTCGTGCCATAACCAAGGCAACCTAGTTGAAATGTCATTTTCTGTTCTGTACATTATACCTAGAAGACAGCGTAATATTAGATATTTACCCATGAGATTGAAGTTTATATCCTACACCTAATTTCGAGGCTTCTGTACAAAATGGGATGATTATTTAAAAATGCATTTATATTTCGAGAATAGACTAAGAATATTATTATTAATAACATGTATTATGAATAATAAATATCAATTATATTTTACACAATTTGTATTTAAAGTTAGTCCGCTTAGTGTTTGCCTGTATTCGCTTAAAATTTGCCATAATTACACGATGGTTGATATTTTTGTTAATTTAGGACAAACCATAGTGGCCAACATGAAAAAATATAGAACTCGAATTGGCCATTCAAAGATATTGATGACATAGTATGAAAGCCACAACTTTACCAATTTTCTTTATACAAAACGTGAACTTCTTAATGTAAACCCTATTATATAGGATTGACAAAATTTTGTAATCATGGTAAATTATGACTTAAAATTCAATTTTAGTAAAGCCAATGTAGATCTTTATATTATATTATTATAATTTAATTTTTATTAGAAAGCTTACAGACCAACGTTCTTGGGTATATTTACGATGTGTAATGAACATTGCTATTAACAGTTATATAAACCTATACGTCTGGATAGAATAAATAAGCCAAGGTAAGTCTCTGATACATGTAGGATGCTTCGTAATAAGGGCATTTAACCCACCAACGACGATTAGTGAGGAACGAGTGAAGCTAGTAAATAATTACAATTTAGCAAACAAAGGGTGGCGATTACTTGCGTTGGTTGCCAGGTGGCCAATCATTTTAATGCTTTAAATGCTAAGTGAGCGGGTCTCACGAAGTGGTCTTCTGTCCGCCTAGGGAGTATCGCTGAGCGAAAACTAGTTGAGAGAGGTTACGCCGCCAATGTGATCAGTTGGTGACCGAATATTAATAAAACCATATTTATATATTATTTGTACATTTTTAAAGCCAGATTAGTCTAGCAATTTATCGGTGGGAGAAAGATTTTGCTTAAACGAATATTGAAGTAAGCGTCGGCTATAACAAAGTAGGCGTGGCAGTCACTTCGGCGATGAAATTAGATCTTCAGGTAAGCGGCGATCAGTTTGTTTATTTTATTTATATACTAGCGGACTCGACAGACATTTTTCTGTCCAAATATTGACCGCAGTGCCACTAATCTAATTCCAATTCTGAATCTAAACAAATTAAAGACCCACTAAAACACACAAAAATTGCATCAAAATCGGTCCACCCGTTTAGGAGCAGTTTAGTGACATATATATGCACAGAAGTAATATAAATATATATATATATATATGTACCGGACGGGCGAACTCGGGGCTGAGGTTACTATGGCGATGGTTACGATAACAGCCGTCAAGTCGCTGACGTCCTATACACGGTGTGTGGACTGTACTATAGCGGTTACTGGTCTCGGAGTGGAGGCGCTGAAAGGCGTGTCATACGATGTGCGGGTCGGGACTTCGATAAATAATACACATGCTTCACTGTTCAGTTGTCTTGAGGTTTCTGGCTGGCTCCATTCGGTTCTTGAGGCTTGAAGATGAGGTTTCTTGAGCACCCGATATCGATCGATACGGTGTCGCTTAGGTACCCCAGATCTTTACCGTAACGAGAGCCGGCCAGAAACCACTGTTCAACAATTTTATTTTATTTAAAAAATTACACATTTCTGCTTATAACTATGGAACTATGCTAGCTAGCGTGATGGTACGACCAGTGCCGCGTAGGGCACGAAAAGACCTAGCTAGTGCTATAATGTTTATCTTTCGGAAGTTAGGTCTAGGTATAGATAACTTAGGTTTTATGCTAAAAATCTAAGCTGCGGTCATATTTACAAAGAGAAAAAGTTTAATAACTTCATAACTATGATATATAGGAATATAATTCCTTCAACATCCTATAGCGCCTTTCTTAGCGCATAAATAAAACACAATAGGTAAAACGTTTTATTAAAGCCTTATGACCTAGGAACACTGATATACCTAACTTGAGATAAAAAATGTACATTTTATCAGTAATGTTTACATATTCACAAAATATTTCTATAAACTATAGGAGAAACACAATATTACGTTATTTACACTATTTAACTATATTAATTAGGTCTATATGTGACCCAATTCGACACTATTTCTGAACTATAAACTTTATGGATACAGTATACTTAAATAACACGTATGAAATTTATAATCATAATATGATATATATGTGTGTATGTAATATAGTAGCGATAGCTCAGTGGGGATGAACATCTATGGCAATCGTTATTGGGAAAGTCAGTACCCTCTAACATCCTGACATTGGTCTAGCCTTAGGGTATCGGTAGCCTTCAGGTTGCGGAGGTCAGGTGGCAGCTGCTCCATGTAAAAACTGATATCCAGTCAAATCCGGTTAGACTAGAAAAGCCGAATCCAAGTGAGTTGGGAATAATAAAGGCTAGGGAGAAGATATATGTATGTGTATATATATTACTTTTTTAATTATTATTTTAAATGTTCCTATGTTAATAAAGACACTTCAAGGCAAGTTATCATTGCTGCAATATTCTCGACATACATTTCGACAATATTAGCTGTCATGTTGTACTAGGTTCATTGGTTGACTAACTTGCGTAGTGGTACTATGATAACAAGATGCCCATTATTATATACGACTTAATCTAGTATTGCTAGGACATTTGTGATCGCAAGCAATCAGACATAGCCTAGCAACGTAATTGTATGCTTGACGTTTACGCACTACTAGATGTTTGTCTCATATGTATGTTTAAGCTTTAGAAGGTTTACTATATATAAATAGTTTTAATAATTTTAAACAGCTTTAATAGTAGTTTAGCTTTTCAAAACTATGTGACATAATTTAAAAAATACTAAAAGTATTTTAATTTTTAAATTTGCTGTATCAATCAAAGTGAAGCTAAATTAAGATAAGTTGCTAGGTTCAGGCAAAAGGGTTGCGCCTATAACACAATATGACAAAGTAGATAAAATCAGCAAACGTGGTCAATTTGTAGAAAAGTTGTTTTCAATTCAGTTCTCGTTCAGTTTAAATTGGTAATTTTATATATTAAATCTACACAAGGTAAACAAACAAATTTTTAGGAACTTTCCTGATAATATACTGAACCAAGTGATAGAACTGTCTGTCATTATTTTTAATTAAACAAATCGATTTGGTGTCTGTTATTCGGACGCTATCCTAACGTTGGATCGCCGCATCATTAATCAAGAAATAATATATTGTTTGGCTCTTCAAGAGGCTCATCGGTTTTACTGACGGGGACATCAATTATTTTTCTTTTACAGATTGAGTTGCTCGTCGCGCACCTAATGTCTGTATAATTTATCATTATCATACTTATTCGTCCTTGTAAAGAACTTCTAATTATCCTTATTGCTTTTAATTTTATTTCTTAAATAATCTCTCACTAGTAATTATAAGTTTAATTCATAATGTGATATCAATACTAATATTATAAATACGATTGTTACTCTCTATTTTTGTTATATTGACACGGCTAACCGCTAAACCTCTTTTGATAATTTCTATGAAGGTCTCGAGCTACAAATAAGGATACAAGAGTACGCATACGAAGTTGCAAGCAATAGCGAGTAAAGTATTTTATCGAAATATAAACTATATGGTCTAAATTATAACTTAAATCACTATTAAACTCTTCTTTCTATTAGCGATGTGTGTGTGTGTGTCTCGAATCAAATTCGAATTCGATTTATTTCAATTCGAGTTATTGTATCATTAAATCTTACATATATTATCTACCTCTACTAACTCAGTACTTGTAGGTTCCTACAGGGTCATGACACTCTGTATAGTAACACATGTATACACATAACAAAACACTAAACTGTACGGTTTGGTTATTGTGTATCTACCTACACCTAGATATTTATGCAACCGTTTTCTCAATAAAGACCACCTTTCCACGGCTAGGCAGATAGTCACTTGAGCGATAGACTTCTTTATGATAAATGGTATTCGATTCAATGCACATTCCGTTTTAAGTTTCCAAGTAGATTAGCCCGATGCAGAAACTGTCAGCTAACATTCTACTATAAAATTAATGTTCATAACTGACATTTTCTTAAAAATGCAACTGCATGCCTTGGTTATCTTTCTTCGCTGAATTGGTTTTCAGAAAATGTGTTTTGGATGCCAAAATATATTTTATTTTTATAGGTATGGAAGTTTTGGTATGCACATTTTATAAAGTTGACATAACACTATTTATAGATGAAAGCCTATATTTCGTCGAAGTTGTAGTTAGAGGGCTATCTGATGTATATAGTATCAGTCCGATTGCTATACTGCTGACTTGTGACTTTGTACGAGTGCTGGATTCCTCGCTGTCTTGCATCGTGTCCCATCCACAACATTGGTGTCCTACTCTTTTCCCTTTCTTTTAGCTAGACTCCAAATCCTGTGAATCTTGCACCTATTGCAGGTTCAATGGATATCAGTATTTATGGCATTATGTTTATACATAGATTTGCTTTCCGTCTAAAGGACTTCATCTTCATCTTGATTGCGTTTAACCACCCAAAAGCGGATACGAATTATACATATATGCATGTTTACAGCATCTAAAATATTTAATGGCATTTAAGGTGGTTGGAGTACCAATGCTATTTCCAGACGCAATGTCGCTACTGAAAATTTTGATTTTGTAATTGCAATGCTACTAATTATACTAAAATATACCTACCATGTATAAAATAAATTACTGTTGAAAATAAGCATTATTTTAAATTACTTTTTGTAAGTACTATAAAGGGTTAATAGGTATATATTATGAAAGGACGTGATAAATTAAATGCATTATTTTAATGTAGAATAAAGAAAACTATTTATCAAAACTTACAACAGGGACTATGAACGACACTGAATATACAATCGTATTAAATTAAGCTCAACTTTTTGATTTAGTTTTCTTTAATTCCATTGCATCATTACTTACGATATATTGTATTGTAAAAAAAAATTGTAAAAAAACACAAGCTACGTATACATTTTTTTATTTAGTGAGCTTTTTAGTACTATACAGTACAATAATACCATTACAGATAAGTGCGAAGAGGGTGAATTTATGGATAAAAACAAAAAGAAACAAATCATAAATTATTTGCATACTGAACATTTATCTTGACCATCCATAACTGTGCAGAATTTTCCCTATGATTATAATTTTGCTAAAAGGAAAGATGCAGCATATACGAGATTTTCTCAAAAAATACTTCAAAGCATGAGGTAGTTTTCGTTCGAATTCTTGTTTACATTTATGCTTTCATAAATCATGTTTGACTAATAGCCGCATTAGATGTCTACTAACAATGGAATTTTCATGCCCCATTACGTATAAGGATTACTTAGCAAATGTAGCAATCTTTTACTCGCCAGATTAGTAGCGTTTAAGCAAGAATTAAAAAGAAATCGCAATATAATCTTCGTTAAGTGAAAGATTTGTATTTCTGGATGTATGATTCATAGTGTTTTGTATTTTAGTCCTTCCCTGTATTTATAAGTAAGTGAGATTATTTATTTGTGGACGTGAAATCGGATCACCAATGTCAGTATCGAGCGAACACCAATGACATCACTTTTAGACTACAGAACACATTAGTTCACATACGAGTATATTTTATCATGCAATTTAATTATTTTTGTTTGTTTTAAGTCTACCCCGTAACGGTATAAAAGAAGAGTAAATTTTGGTCGGATTCTTGCCGCGAGGAAGCGCTAAATCGTCCTACACTTCTTTGATTTAAGCTAAGTCCTATAAGATTTTATAATTCGGTTATGCTATAACCAGTATGAACTATATACCTACCCCGTGTACCTACCTATATGATTTAATATTCAGTCAAAATATTTCATAGTTTATATTTTAGTTATGTTCAATAAATTTCAATTATTATAATTTCAGTTAGCCTTGACCGCTAAATAATCGAGTAGAAGACGTTTGTTTTTTGTAACTGAAGAGGCTTGATCTTATGTTACAAAAATATAGTATACAGTTACCTTAGATGATGCATGAATCCAAATGATGCGAGTTTATTGTCTAAAGTCTAGTTTTACAAAATTGTTTTATTATAATATGTTAATTAATAATCTACGTTATAGCGTGCAGTGTTTTATTAACTGCTAAAATAAAAACTCAGCATTTAAACACTGCTAGTATTGAACTCTGGTATAATACACGATCTAATTGTTCATCCATTGGCTTCGATGGCGTAGTGGTTAGTGTAACCGACTGCCACGCCTGAGGTCGCGGGTTTGATTCCCGCACAAGTCAAACATTTGTGTGCATGAACATGGATGTTTGTCTTGGTCTGGGTGTTTCTATGTATAATATGTATGTATTTACAAAAAAAAAGTAAGTATGTTTATCCATTGTCTTGCACCCATAGTACAAGCTCTGCTTAGTTTGGGCTAGATGGTGTTGTGTGTATGTGGTAGAATATTATTATTATTATTATTATCCAGACAGTGATATACATATAGCTCCATGAGATGGCGATGTGTGAAATAATAGTTAGTATCAAAAGCGCGTCTTATTATTACGCTAAAAAGGTTTATTATTCTACAATTCTGTTCATAGTTAAACCATTAGTTACTAATCACTTAGGCGCTGTGAAGGCGTCGTCACGTTCATCTCAAAGTTCATGGTCAAGTTAGCCTATCAAAATCACATTATTGTCGGGAAAGGGGAAGAATGAGCATTAGTTTTGTTGATGACTAAGCTAAAGCGCAGTGAACTGTATATATGTACTGCTTTTATAGCCAAAATAAATAACCTGCCCTACGAGTGTTTGATCTTGTAGAGAGCTTGGTGGTGCAGCGTTAGAGAATGCGCCTGATGTTTATGAGATGGATTTGAATTCCAAATTGAGCGAAGTATGATTGTATTTGTCTGTCAAGAAAATCTTAGTAGCAGTATCGCCTCTGGGTCTATGCTTAGACATGGTAATAGGCTCGTCTTCTCACACGTGACCTGAAACCATAGCCGGTAATATGTGGGTGTTATACAAATCTGCCTTTCCTTACGGGTTAAAAGATTGAGACTATACCTATATATCCTTACTAATATAATAAAGGCAAATAAGAGATTGTCCATTTGGTAAGCTTTCAAGAAATTTAGGATACACGTTATTAGGGGTACAAAAAGAACATAGGGTAACATACATACAACTAATAACAGTGTTTTGTTATTAGTTACTGTTAATTTCTATTTAAGCTATTATAATTATAAAAAATATTTAGATTTTGAGTTTAAACTTTATCCGACGTATCGGTTCCATTTCAGCAGCCATGTTCACGGGAGGACTTTGTAATAATAGTGTTCTTTAAAATAAACAACGCGATAAAATCCCTATAAAGTAGTTTTATTTCAATAGAAATGAGACTTCAGCCACAGTATTAGGGAAATTTTCTGTACAATGAACCTAGTTTATTGAGCAGTGACCAAATAGTTATAAATGTTCGTGTTGGGTTAAACTTGCAAACTGAATGACGTGACGATTTTGCTAGACGGATTTAATGTATTTTAGGAACGACAATGCTTGGAATCTGAAATGCCCAAATCTATGTATGGACGATTCCTCAGAATATCATAATATACCATTCGTCTTATAAGTACATAAATAGCCCGATATAAAATTAGATATTTGTAGCCCAATTTTCGTAATAAGAACTGTTTAAGATAAAGTTTCGATCTAGTCTTGCCACAAATAATAATAATAATAATAATAATAATAATCTTTATTGACATAAAAATGGGTACATTTCAATTATAGAATACGCTGACACCCGCGCTAGTTAAATGGTATTCCCTTTAATGAAAATAAAAATTTAATGGACATAATATGTATATTATAGCATTTGAGTTCACATTCGACGGTTATTAAACAAAATTGTCGCTCTATTTTGAACATAGTTTAGTACGTGAACTATTATTAACCTTTTAATATTACAGTTTTACATATTCCAAAACCATTGTGTTCAAATAGAGACTAATAATAAATAATAATAATTATAAAATGTTTATTTCTTCACATACAGGGTTTTACATTAAATCGTCTTGGACCCCCTTTTAAGCAATAATTTGAGACTAGATATCAACAAAACAATATTTAATTTTGGATTCTGTTCTAGGAAATCCCAATTATATTAAACTAAAACTAAAATTTAAGCTTGTCCTGGTTTTAAATTCAGTTCAAAAGCTTTAGCTTGTTAGAAAAGTAAAATATTTACATGTATATGTATCAAAGTTAGTTATTCTACGGCACCGCGGATAAAACTTTCCGAAACTACTGTTGTTACTGCACTGGAGAAAAACTATTGTTCTGGTATAACTTTACAGCATCTAATAAAAAATTTAGATATAGTGTTGTGATTTCGTGTACGTTTGCAATAAAATTTTCTTGTTCGCCAAATGACAATAGTCGCTATCATATTTTATTTCGCCAATAAATAGATACTATTTACCGTTCGTGACTTTGTTTGTGAGATTTATTTGATAAAGTATTGAAATTGCAACAAATACGTATCTAATATGAATGAATTATGTTTATAGATAGTAAAGAAAAAGTCTTCTTTTAATTTACGATATTATTTTATTTATAACAAAATACGTTACTAATCATACGGTCTGACTGGCACTAAGCGATGACTACGTTACGTTACGAAGTGTAACATGTATATGCAAAATCTGTCAGTCACACAATTCTGGAGAACTAAAAAATGAAGAAAGGTAAGCATGGGAAAGGTAGGTAAAACGTTGAAACTATTAGTCACCTGGCGAAACGCAGTAACGATTTTATGCGCCCGGGGCATTACCACCCGCACCGCTCCGGGCGAGTCGACAACATAAAAAAAATTAAACAAATATTACGCGTATTTTAATATTCTCAAAGTTCTGATACGTTGTCAAAAACTACAACTAAGTTTAAAAACTGGGAGGTATAAAGTACCAGCTCATCATTGTACATACTTCGAATAAACTTTTTTACTGGATGTTTAGTGGTTGAAGAATAGATATCCTTTTCAAACGGTATTGTGTTTTCTTTATTGTCGCAGTACACACAACTATTGAGTGCTACCACAAATAATATAATTACTATGCTAGTATACATTCTCAATTTAGTAGTTAAATAAAAAAAAAAATTTCCGAAGATGATTTAAACATATGTTAGAATTACATTTTTGTTCATAACACACTGTTGCATGGTACGGCTGACGTGTTTCATATAATGTAATTATACCTAAAGCTTGTAATCAAGCCCTGAATACACCGCATCTAGTTAATTAACGCGTGGTGTGTTGTTTAGCGCTTCAATTTGTATTTTTAGTCTAGAATGAATGTATGTGCACGTTTTGATATGCTTATATTCCCTATTAAATTATTGTTTTTAATTTAATTTTATAATAGGTAATATTGATGATATACCTAAATATAACAATATGCTTTTGATGGTTGATACTTTTTGGGAGGTAATCCTTACAAGTCATACAAATATTATAAATGTGTAATGTTATGCTTATTTGTTTCATTTTTATAGCTTCACAGCTAGATCAATTTTAATGGAGTTTGGTATAGCTTAAAAATAGGGATACGAAATTAAAATTTAATAAAATCTGGTCAGTGATGGTATTATCGTGCCAATTTGTGTTTTTCGCTACGCCTTCGCATAAACAGACAAAGACAAAATATATGACTATTAATTGTGAGAGTAATGCACAGAATCCTAATCATGAAATCAAACACGGTTTCTTTTTTGGAACTTTTTTACGCTTCAACTTGCATTTTAGGTCTATAAAAATATATTTGGACTTTAAGGCCATAAAATTATATTTGCAAGAACAAAAGGAACTTATTTTGCGGCCATCTTTTTATCTGAAAAACCCTTTCTCTAAAGAAGTGAGGTTATTGTTCTGTGTAACAGATTTATATTTTCCTTTTGTAGGAGCCGTTAACACTGTTAGAGAAATTAAAAAATAACAATAATGATCTATATATTTTGTACGGACGATACACAAAAGTTCCCAGTTAATGCCTCCCATTTTGCAGTGAGAAATTTAATTAAAATTAAGCGAGTTTGTGGTTTGAGGTTTTTGTCACCCGATTCTGAGTTCGGTAGCTTTTGACGACTTGTTTTTTTATCCAATTATATGGTTCAACTCTTTTATGGTTAAGCTTATAAATAATGTTACGCTTTTAATACAATGAAGTTTATCTTTTGGTACTGTTTTCTGTAGTTTAGCAAAGCATATGGGTATAACGACAAAAGTCAGATTGATTATTCTATGATATTGACTCTGCCACAGTAAATGCAGTTTAGTTTTATAGGTAACCATTTACAAAGAAAATCAAAAGGAAATTGCGCTTTCTCTTGTTTCGGAGAATACTTAATGGCATCAGACCCAGCTGTCATGTACATATATCAATGAGGAGATCCAGTGCCCTAAATATTGGCGTCGGTCAGACAGCAGTTCCTTTGTGCAAATTTATATTTACACGTACATAAGTGTTAGACAGCTGACCCAGATACGTTATAATAGTAATGGTATCAGAGCATAATGACGGCAGAAACTAATAGCTATCGATATTGTATGATATTATATTCAGTTATTTTGGTAATTTGTGTCATTTTCATGTAATAAAAGAATAATGAGACGTCTTTATTTATTGAATGGAAATATTGTGCTTCTTGTGTGGCGGTTCTTGTGTATGGTATTTATATTGTCAATAATTCTACGACGAATCAAGATGAAAAATAAATGAGAGCTATTATATGGTAAGAGGATATATAAAATCTAATATTAGCCTATGAAGGTTAATATTAGATTTCATACATCCTCCGTGTCGTCGATACTTCTAAATTTAATCGATGAATAATGATAACCTATTTAATTATTTGTTATGAATGGAGCAAGCAAAATGCGAGGATTGTGCCAAGTGCAAATTCGAAATCTCTGCCTTCTAGCGTAATTTTATGTAAAGTATGACGTACACCTATTTTCTCTACGTATTATTCAAAGTCATTAACGCTAATGCGATAGTGTAATTTTTACATCGCAGATTATTTTATAAATACTAAAAAAATTAAATTTATATGTAACTTTAGCCATAGATTTAACCATTCGTACCATTCAAAGGCATAGTAAACCTAGCACCTGTCTTCTGGTATGCAATAAAACAGTTTGTCTGCGGTATTATAAATTTGTCTTTCCGGTCACGAATCTTATAGTCAAAGCATTTTCCGTTTAACATCACCATGATGTCATTTATGAAGACATAAATTAATTGTTCTGGTAAGAGTTTTCACAGGTATTTTATTCTTTAGATCAATTGAGCAAATTCGTCAAATGTTAAGGTTTCCTTTTGTTACAGACAGACAGATGCCATGCCCCATGATACCCTATGCCATGATGATGATAGTGGGGAGCTTTACAAGCTTTGAAACAAAGGACACAAAGAAAAACAGGATTTAAAACATCTTTCTGTGGAACACAATCTAGTCGAGAATGAACCCATAACACTCGCTGCCTTGACAATAGCAAGAGCTCGACTTAAACCGCTTCACCATCCTTACAGTCAGATTGTTAGACGTCGTCTGGATATTCTGTATGTCAACTTTTAACACAATCGAAAGTTATAAAATCTCATACACGGATAGTGTGCTAGTATAACAATATAAACTATTTGTTGTTTATTACAACTTTAAATGACCTAGATAAAGTTGCCTTTCAACTTCAAACAATCCAGAATTTTATAGCGAGCTGTCAATAAAAACTTAAAAGCAATTATAGTTTGTGCCAACTTAAACATTAATTCACGAGTGGACTGCAAACATCTAATGTGAAATATGTTAGGAGTTGGAAATTTACGTGCAATTGAAAATACGGTGTGTATTTTATAACTTTGTGACGTTTTTATTAAAACTGATCCAGGAACTGTACAACGATTATAATAAATTCAATGTAATGTCGACCTCCGTTTATCTAAATGTTTTAAAAGTATTACATAAGCTTGCTCAAATTGCAATGTTACATTATATTATGACGTGAAATCTTTAAAATTATTAAATACTAGCTGTTGCCCGCGACTTCGTCCGCGTGGACTTTAATTTATTACCCAATACCTACTTTTAATTTGTTATCTAATTTTAATATATAAAACTACAACTAAAGAATTTAATAAGTCTAACTACACCTATATAGGTGTAGTTAGCTATATATTCAAAAAATACATATGGTATCGCGGACTTTTTTGTAGATATTGATAATACTGTAGAACATTTTTTTGTTCTATCATCAATAGTTCCCTAAGCTATCTAAATTATAAAACTATTTAGATTTAATTTTACAATTTCCTCGACGTTTTGGTTGCTTTTCAGCAGCCATGTTCACGGGTGGACTAAGATGAACATTGTCTCAATGTTCTAAGTGTAGTTATTTCCAAAGTACCCGAACATAATTTAATTTAATTGGTGTTTCTATTTACGCAGAAGTAACTTGCATTGAAGAACTTGCGAGCTAGGCCAGATATTACAGTACTTCGTGCAGATAAAGGAAACGGTACGGTCATAATGGATACGCCAGATTATAAAAATAATATTGAAAATTTACTTTCGGATGAAACAACGTATAAGTAGGTTAAAACAGACGCTACAAACAAAATATTGAGTAAAAACAATGACATTATACATAAATACTCCGAAAAACTAAATCTAGACGTTAAACAATTAATATCAACTTGCGTAAAACCTCCAAAGCTGTATGGGTTACCAAAAATACACAAGGAAAACGCTCCCCTACGTCCTATAATTGTGAGTCAGGTCGACACACCAACTTACAGACAGGCTCAGCACGTAGCGAAGATACTCTCACCACTTAGAGGCAACTCGAGAGCATATGTAAAGGAGTCATACCATTTTGTGAGTGAGATTAAACACCTACGTCTCACTAACAAAGAAACAATGGTTAGTTTTGATGTACAGTCATTATTTACATGCATACCTGTATGCATGACTGTATAAAAATAACTAAAAGAAAACTAACAGAGAACAATATGCCTGAGGAATATGCAGAAATACTAAACCATCGCTTAACAACTGGCTATCTGTTGTGGGACAATAAATTCTACATAAAAGTGGATGGTGTGGCAATGGGCTCACCGGTATCGCTTGTTGTTGCCGACATATATATGGAAGACTTCGAGGCTCGAGCTTTGCAGACTGCCCCCATCACACACTGGATTTATAAGAGTATGTAGATGAAACTTTTACAATATTACCAACAGATAGTGTAAATGTATTCCTAGAACATCTTAATTCCATTAATAACAACATCCAATTTACTATGGTTTTTTTATCTAAGCCTGCTTTTGTGTCCCACTGCTGGACAAAGACCTCCCCTCTCAATCTCCACTGCTCACGCTCCTGAGCAACGTCTTGCCACCTCTTCATAAACTTTTCTATATCGTCCCGCCATCTACTTCGTGGTCTGCCCCGTCGCCTACGGCCACCATCCGGTATCCACTCGGTAGATAGTTTGGCCCATCTATCGGGCTTTATGCGGCAGACATATTCGACCCAGTTCCACTTCAGCATAGCGGTCTCAGCACCTACATCTTTGATCTGGGTTTTGGAGCGCAGGTCCGTGTTTTTGACGCGGTTTAATCGGCGGATGCCAAGATTGCTACGCTCCATACCCCGTTGACAAACCTTGAGCTTGGACTTTTGAGCCTCGGTTAGTGACCACGTTTGTGCGACGTAGGTGAGGATGGGCAAAATACACATATCGATGAGTTTCTTTTTGAGCGATGTTGGTAAGTTCCCTTTCATTAGGTCTTTCATGGACCAGAAGCTTTTCCAGGCCTTTTCTATTCGACGATCGATCTCTCGGTCTTGCCTGTTGTCGAAAGATGCTATCTGACCCAAGTAGTATATACTCATCGACGTACTGTAGTATTTGCCCATTAACCTCGATCCTACGTTTCCCGCTGTTAGTCATTAAAGTAACACTATGGAAGTAGAGGCAAATAATTCATTAGCTTCCTTAGATGTATTTGTTATAAGGAATCCTGACAATACCTTGAGCCACACTGTGTATAGAAAAAAGACCCATACAAATAAGTATTTAAACGGTGAATCTCACAACCATCCTGAACAGTTAGCTACCGTGGGAATATCTTTGTTTCAGAGAGCCCACGGGAACAAACAAGAAACACCTGGACGCCGAGCTTTAACATGTCATGCAAGTACTGCTAGACAACAAGCACCAACAGCTGCGGCGCTGTCACATATCCCGAGAAAAGCCAGCCACAGTCGAGTGCCAGCCTGCCATACTGCTATATGTAAGGGGTGTCACTGACAAGATTGGCTACATCTTGAAGCCAGCTTCAATCAACACATACTTCAAGCCGCCAACGAAGATAAATCAATTTTTACCATCCGTCAAGTGCCAATTATCTTTACAAGATGCAGGGGTCTATAAAATAGATTTTGACTGTGGACTCTCATACATTGGTCAAACCAAGAGGAGCATAGGCACCCGTATAAAATTTTATTTTACCGCAAACGTTATATGCTGATTGTTAAATATAAATATTTTAAAAGTTAAGTTTGTGTGTGTGTCAATTACGAGCTTTGCTATCGTAAAGTAATTTACTGACCGACAATTACAATTTACTTTGTAAACTCATAATTGACACACTGAATTCCAATTCTCGTAATAAAACATATTCAAAATAGAGTTCCCATCTAATAAACGTCAAACTTAATTTTGGATAATACTTATTTGTAATATCTATGACACTGAGACTAGATCGGCTCTCTATTTTAAAAAGATTTTACTATGAGAATTAAACATATTCTGATTGTTCTTTCTTCTATCTTTGATGCCAAAATGATCGAAAGCACGTATAGTTCAGAAAACGTATAGGTATGCTACGAATCGATTATGCGCGGTAGCCGATTGGTTCTCCCGGCAAAAAATAATGATTTGACGTGGTAACTATTCATTTGCCGTTTCTTAAAACGTACCAGCTGCATCATTATTTTTGTCATTAAATTAGTAACAACTAAGTTTACTATTGCATATATTTTATTTTACTTAAACTATCTCGCCTAAGTGATTTCTTGGTTGTCATGTGGTGTTTGTACAACAGATATTTTGCATCACAGAGTTGTTGACATTAAAGACGACAGTATTTATCATCTCATTAGTGGTTGGTGGAAATGAAAGAACTTAGTGGCCAATGTATTACCGGGCGAGGCAACGTAAACAACGGCACAGTAGTCAAAAATGCATGCAATCACTGCAATCAAGCGCCACCAAAACCGGTAAAGATTACTTTCTCTGAAGGCATGCTTGTGCGCGGCCGTGTTTGATTTGGCTCGTGCAATTCAGAATCCATTAAGCGCGGCTGCCATATGAGCCGATGTTCTCGATGTGAAGGTCTTGCCGCGCGTAATCGATACGCGGCGTTACGTAGGGATTTATACCGATCGGGAATTCGCTGTACTAGGTGACGCCAGATGATCAACAAAACAATTCCTTATATTGTTTCTTTTTAAGGCACTTTGATTTGATATTGACAAATACTTTAACGATAGGTACATACTTATTACCGTTGAAACCCCGTTCTTACTCTTATTTTACGACTTTCCTGATGAGATTCTAAAGCTGACGAATTGATTTGGTCCCGTAAATGTAACGCTAAGGTTTTATTCTTGAAAGATTGTAAGTTGAAGAGCTTCTGTCGTTGAATGACAGTAATGAGATGTTAAAGTAGAAACGTAACAACATTCTACGACATATTATTTTTTATAAAGAGGAATAAATACTTCAAAAATGTTGGAGCAAGGCTTTTAACATGTTTGTGGTTTCTAGTTTATTTATATTTATGTAATTAGTATGTTATCCTAGGAAGAAAATTAAATACATAAATATAAGTTATGTTTGATTATACAGCTGGTAATTATACAAAAGGTTTAATGAATGTCACCACCCATATTTCTCCAGAAATGTAGGCAAGGTCTAATGAAATGATTCATGATTGTATACTTGTATTATGATTTAAATCTGTCGAGTCTTAAAATACCAGGCATAAACAAGAATATGTTTGGTCTGGCCACCGGTGTACCGCTGCTATTTAATAGGTTACCTGCAACCAGCATCAAATCCTAAATGATCTATACCACTATGTTTCTTATAAGTTTTTTAGTGCAGAAACTTTCAAGGATTCTGATTTGATCACTTTTTTTATACATCATGCCAACATATGTCTACAAGCAATTCATAATTCAGAAATAAAGAAGTATATAGTATAAATAAGATCATCATAAGTCTTATAATGTATAACGATTATCTCAGTCAAAAAGTATTTTAAGGGTTTGGAGTTATCAAGACTGATTGGACGACTATCCGATGTTCTATGTCCATATCCTTCCATTTGGTGGAATAGCTCATGTTAAATGAAGTTACCGTCACTCGTACAGCACGTTTAAATTTAATCTCATCGTTGTTGCATGGTCTCGGATGTCTAGAAATCTGTACTACAATTGTATATATTTTCAAGGAGTAACATAGCCTATCTCGAAGTAGCCTCACGTAGGTCACTGCAACGTGCGATCCCAGGAGCATAATAAACAACTCGTCACAGTCTACTGCTAAAGAAGGCCAACTGCCAAGGTGGGATTTGGGGGCTTTGAGAATTTATTTACGTGAGCTTGTGATTGCAATTAGTTGTCTTATTCACTGATCAATCTCCGAGTGTTCAATACACCCTTCATTGTAGCAAACAACTAAGTGCATTTTATAATTATAATAACTGCAATTTTATAAATAACTCGATATTTATAGAGCTAGATCTTATTTAAATAAAAAGTTATGTCATTGCGGTAAATTTAAATATAATAATATTAATATTATTAAGATTAAATAATTATATTCTCTGCTGCTTATTAAGAAGATTCAAATAGATATTCCGTTGAAATGTTGGATATAAATGCGATACTATCTATTTGATTTACATATCAATTGGATAATAGAATACATATTTTAATTGGAAAACATCGAAGAATACACGCAACTATTCATGATTACTTTATCTAGTAAGAACAGGTGAATGAAATTCGTCTGAACTCAATAAAAGCTACATTAACGTACATACGTATCAGGGACGCCCATCGCACAAAACTAACAAATCCCGACGTTTATACGCTTCGCAATAAAGAGGAACGAATTGTTCTAAAGATTGCAGAAGATTTCGACTTGATTTGGATTGAGACCTATTGAGTGAAATGCGAGTCGCAGCCAAATATGTGAAGGTAGGTGTGTAAGGCTATTGTAAGCCCGGTAACGGAGGCATTCGAGCAAATTGTGCCGAATGTACGAGATAAGTGAAATTTATGTGTAATGATATCGACTCTTGCCCTTTATATCAGTATGTTTGCTTCGATGGCGCGACTAGATACGACCCTAATTTATGGCGGTTGACAATTTGTATTAAATTGACCAGATAATGCGAGAGTAAATCATGCTAGTGTTTCTATATTGCCTTTAGCACACTAGTTATTGGTTACGGCTTAATTAGAATTTCAAATAGCTCTATTGTTTGAATTTTATCAACCATTGTTGCTTATATCATAAACTGTCATGTTTTAATAGCACGTAATGTTTTGTGGCATTATTTAACAAATTACTGCGCTCGACAAAGGATATTTGATTAATAGGCCACTCTGGTATTTCAATTTTTGTATAATAGATAGATTATATATTACAATAAGCTATAGACCACTTGATATAGGTATCAGGAAACGATGTAATAGTAATGCAGATTAAACCTAAAATTATTTTAGTATTAACAATGGTTGTTGATTGTTATTACTGTTAATGCGGTAATATAAATTATGTCTAATTTACAACTATGCTCTGAGTGTGACTTGTCTTAGCCCAACACATCTAGAACTGAATTAAGCAGACAAAGGCGACCGAAAATGATTACTTAAACAAAAAAGAGAAAATTAATAGAATACTGAAATATATCAATACAGTAAAGAAATACATCATCCATTCTTATTTATTAACCAAAGCTAGCAAAATAAAGCGGGCGACTATGAGCGTAAATTGAAAAATAATATCTTGGTAATCGCTGAGTTTGGCGGGATGCCAGCAATTATCAAGCTTAGGGTACACTCACACGGTACTAGCAGCAAACTGCTATTTATATTAGAATATTCGCGGTGCAAATATGTATATTCAGCCAACGTTTTCGCTGTATGCATGACTCAATTTTAATGCAAGTTTCATTCTTATGAATTTGCTGATGATTATTCTACAAACAAATAAAACAACATTTGAAAGTTATACAAGTTGGCAGTATTATAGTAGTTGCACCCTGTATTGATCGTCATGAATGTTAATAACAACTGGAACAAGCCATTTAAGTGTAAAAAGATGTCAACGGCTATAGTCCATCTATAGACTTGATGATGGCAACATTAGTTAATCACGGATCATTCAAAATACACGGTTGTCACTGCGTCACAGGCCCTTGATTTCTCCAAATTATTTTTGTTTATGAAATGATCAATGAATACCGTACCGTACCGTCCTTGAGCCGCTTGTGGGCTTCAGCTAAAAATTGGTGCCACGGTCTATCGCATAGACTGAGCTGAAACCTTTAGCTGAAGGCACATATCAGTAAAAACATTAATATAATTTTTAGGCATGTTCTGTAAATCTTAGCATCTAATAAATGTACATTCATTCTAGTGTATCGTAATTTTTATCCCACATTTTTCGACAATGATCGATTGGGCAGTGGAAAGATTGTCAATGTCTACTAAACTATAAGATTGATAGACTAAACCATCATAGTTCGATCATTGAACCTCCTCAAGTTTTAGATATGCTGTTACAAAATACATTATACCTACATCAATAAGCTCTGAGAACGCTGTGTATAGACACAGCGTTCTCAGAACAACATGTCTTCGAAAACTAATAAGCAGTTTGAGCAAACGACAAGCCGCTCTTGACTAGCAACAAAAAAGTTCAATAATGTCAACCTTTTTTCTTTTGCAATCGTCGGATTAATAAGGCAAGGGTGAGCGTTGGGATTCCCTACTCAATCAGTCTTCTATGTTTGAGTTCAGTTCTCCATCCAGTATCCAATGTTAGATTAGAATAGAGCGTCTATATAATGGTTCAATACCAATCTAGGAACTCCATATTCAAATACAGGACCAATTTCAGTTAAACTCTAATCATTGATGCGTAGCTTGTGGTGAACTATTGTGCGCCTTCTAGACCATATCAAATATTATACGTTACTATATTATTTGAGGTATTTATACAACTAACAGTCGCCGCAACTTTATACTCGCGAACTCTTAGAAATAAAACTTCTATCTATCCTAACGTATTTTAAAATGTACACATTTTGTTTGTCAACCAATAAATCTCGTTTATCTCAATATATCACTGTAAGCCACCTATGAATTTATTTGTTTAGATATTTAGATTAGTGTGCACAAAAGCACAGTCAAAAAGCCTTTCGACGCTTGTTTTATATGTGTGCACTATTATTGAGGCGTTATCTCATTGAACTTTAAAATATCGATATTAGGTGCATTGTGTTTTTGCATTTAGTTCTAAAATTACTTCGTGTTGTAAATTAACTTATTATATTGTATTATTTATTTGTGAAGTAAATACACAATCTCACACCTATTTAAGATAACCCTAAGGTGTACAAAGAGTTCTATAGCACTCAAATTGCGCCAGCTATAGTTTTTAGGTCTCACGTTAGTTTGAGAAGACGTGCTACTGCCTACTATGTCTTGACTGAATACCCAATAACACTTTGGATGACCCAGAAATCGATCCCAATACTTCATCATGCACAATAGCTACATTCACTAACGCTACGCCAACGTATATAAGTTTTTCATGTAATTGTATAATAATATAGCTACTTTATTTGATGTATACAAATCGAGGTTATACAAATGTTACCCTTAGGCACTGTAGCGTATAATACCTCATGTTTTAGTAGCAAAAGTTGGATAATACTTAACAAGCAGTATGCATGAAATAGTTATAATAATATTAACATAATAAAATTCACAATATTTAACCGTAGTTTTAAAAATTTAACACCTGCGGAACATCTTTCTAGCATAAACAAGATAAATATAAACAGTTTTTTTAACTATAGTCTAGACTCTAGTTAAATAATAAAACGGTGAACTTTTATACCATATTTTGCATATTTAAAACTGAACATGTTTTGGGATGCTTTAGTGTAAATAAAAAATTGCATTGATATTTTATGCATCGTGTTTTCGTAATTGTTTTATAATTTTCTGCCTTTATACAATTCTGTTAAAGTAACTCTAAACTACAGAAATCATGCTCTGTTAAATCTGTACATGTGAATTTCGATATTACTACTACGTAGACTGGATATCCATAATCCTGCTTACGAGTATGCAAGTGTATGGTGCGCAAGTGCAGATTAATTATACCTTTAATATTTTCTCGAATTTAGGTATCATTCCGGTTTATTATAATTTAAATACTAACGTTGATTGTTAAAGTTGCCAAAGTAGAATTATTATATACTTATATATAATAGTACGCTAAGTATGTTATTGTAAGCAATCACGTACCTACTTAAGGCACTATTAATGTAAATACAAACGTAAGATATGAATAATCAAAAAATAATTATAACGTGGTAACATTTTTGAAAATATATATATATATATGATAATAATTACCAATTAAAAACTACCGAAACATGTAAAGTTGTCAATGTTTTATATTCGTTAATGTGAAAACTGTGTTAATGGCTTAAATAGTCATCAAAACATAATATTTTTATTTTACATAACAAAAACATGTAGTTATAAAAACGTTTTCAAATGCTTTATAAAATAGTTGTCACACGTTTGCTGTAGACCATCCGTCGGGGCTTAATAACGTCGTTATGCGGTGTCTCGGTTAAGCCACTTGTTTTCATTTATGGCGAAATGGCCCTCATTACGGCATAGAGCGAAGTGCTGTACGCCATTACACCTTAAAACGAACATTATTCTTGGTTTCGTCTTCACTCCAAACTTTCCGCAACCATATTGCGTTAGTAATTTAAATTTATTTTTAATTTTCAAATCTCTCTTGGTTTATTTATGTTTGGGTCTCGCTGGAGGCATTGCGTGCGTGATATTAGATTAAGAGAAAATGGTAAGCTGTGATAAATTGTGATTGAAAATATGAATTATTGTATACACACTAAAAATATGGATATTTAATTAAAAATACAGATTAAAGACATATTTATTTTTGAATTATGCACATGATATTATTATATGCAACACGTATTAATATACCTACTACTTGCAAACCAAAAAAAATAATGATATTTAATGTTATGCTAGTCTAAAATAACTAAAACTTGAATTTTTTTTTATCTAGTATAAATAAAATTTATAACTATGTTATAAAAATATCTCTTCTAATTTCAAATGACTTAAAAACATATTGCGTTTTAACAAAATGTTTTCTCTACAAATATTAATATGAAAACAAGTAACAAATATTAAACCAAAACTAGTTATTTAGTGGTGAACGTTTACAAAACACTCTATTTTGTGCTGTAAGTTGTCTAGGATAGGTATGTAGACAGCTATAAAGGATATTTGTGGCTGGCTGTTGCTGGGTAAAGTGATAGGCCGCACAATAGGCCCAGAGTTTCTACACTGGTAATAATTTGAAGAAGCTATTACGTGAAACAAACAACTTGAATGATGAGGATTCCCGCAATACTAGGAAAATTAACAAAATAATTCCTTACGCATATGTACATAATATGTATACTGTGAAAGATTAGAATACAAAATAATTCGGTTACGTACGTTATGATTGAATGACGTAAAAGTTACTTACATATATAAGTAAAACCCGTGGGCAGACGTTGAACAGATCTACTAAAATACATTTGTTACTTGAGAACTTTACATAATACTATATAACTTTTGTGTTGTACTAAAAGTTAATCTAGCTTTTTTAGAACATTAAAGAAATAACCATTTTCCCCAACATTTAAGCCTTTTTACGCAACTTGATAAGAACGGTCAAGAAAACTTCACATTTCTCTGTCGGAAACTTAAATGATTATTTCCTTTGGTTTCCAGCCAGTAGCGTCTCAGTTAAAAGTTTGGTTCTGAGCCTAATGAAAAGAAATCCATTACGGCGGACTTTAAATTCTCATTTAGATGGTTTTAGAAGACTTGTTACAAAGGTACAATGTTGTAAGCAGGCAGCCATAGTTACGATAATGATAGTATGATGAGTTTGAGGTTGGATAAAATAGCAATATAATTATTATAACATAAATTACTTTGTCTTCTGTTTACGCGAATATTATTCATTGAAATTAAACTACTATATACGGATTTTATCGTAATTTTACCCCGTGACCATGGCTGCTGAAAAGCAACCGAAACGTCGGGGAAAGTGTAAAATTTAATTAAATCTAAATAGTTTTAATAGTTTGAATAATAATATAATTAGCTTAAAAATAAGTAAAGTTTATAGTAGTAGTAGTGTAACAGTTTTCAAAATTATGTAATAAAGTGTCAAATAAACAACGCGATAAAATCCATATATAGTAGTTTAATTTCAATAAATTACTTTAATATATTACTAGCTTATAGCAGCTTTAATAGCTTAGCAGTCACATTTAATTTTTCTTTGTTTTTGGTTTAAAAAGACAACTCGCACTAGGAATAATTCCTGTGACTTGACTTTACAAATATTCGAACAACAGACATACAGAACACCTAGACTCGGAACAACCATTTGAGGATCACACAAATGTTTGTCCCGTGTGGGATTCGAACCCACAACACTCGGCATATTGGCAGTGGCGATGCGATCACTTAAACCACTACGCCAGCCGTGCAGTCAAACTTCCTACTGCTGCGCAATATCTGTTTGTATAGTGTGTATAGCTTCTATTAAAGTAACAACATTCCTCTTTATTCATCCAATGATCTAGATTTATTTACATCAACTTTTTCTTATAACTCGCCTTAATTTCAGTGATTTTCTATAAACTAATAAATTGTTTCTATCTCTTGAAAACAACTTATTATATACAAAATAAGCTTAATGGTGGGAAATAGCAGTCAAATACAGAAAAATATGAAGTGGAAATAAACGGCATAAACCTTTAAAACAGTGGGTCGTTTGCCTAAGCGTTGTTTGCATTACCTGCACGCGCGGATCGTTGGTTGCAACTAATATTCAACATAATCTGCTAATGCTTTGCTCAAACATAATTCACATATGACATACATACATAACCTCACGCTTATATACTAGAAAAGGTAGGCAGAGGTGTACTATACACATTTTGTACTTGCACTACATAAAATAATACTCGGCAAAATGTGTATAGTACACACATTTTGCCAAGTATTATTTTATGTCCCACGTAATCGAATGTGAATCTTGAGTTAGTAGTAACTGACAGCAGCACTGAGAGCAGCGATAGCTCAGTGGGGAGACCAACAGACTGCAATGCAGAGGGTCTCGGGTTCGAACCCACGTCGCGCACCTCTGACTTTCGGGAGTTATATGACTTTTCGAAATTATGTGCGTATTGATTGACAATTATCGCCTGCTCCGTGCCTCGGAGAGCACGTTAAGCCGTCGGTCCCGGCTGCCATGAACATCTATGGCAGTTGTTATTGGAAGAGTGTCGACACAAAAGATCCCACTGGGTCGAAGTGTCGCCGGTCTGCACTAACTGGCCCCCTCATAAGATAAGATAATAGTAACTGAAATCAAAAAACATGCTAATATCAATAGAAAAGATGGTTGGAATGTACCACCAACTTAGGATCCAGTAAATCAAATAGTCAAACCCAAGAAGAAGCAAAACACAGCTAGAATTCATGATACTTTGAGCGCATTTTGCGTAAATAGGAACACAAATGATTTAATTATGTTCGGGTACTTTGAAATAACTACACTGGAACATTGAGACACCTACCATCTTAGTCTCCCCGTGACTATGGCTGCTGAAAAGCAACCGAAACATCGGGGAAAGTGTAAACTTAAATATAAATAGTTTTAATAGTTTTAATAATTTAATTAGCTTAAAAATTAGTAAAGTTTAATAGTATCTAGTAGTAGTGTAACAGTTTATAATTATGTAATGAAGTGACGCGATAAAATACACTTCAGAACATTGAGACAACTACCATCTTAGTCTCCCCGTGATCATGGCTGCTATAGAGCAACCGAAACGTCTAGAAAAAGTGTAAACTTAAATATAAATAGAATTAATTAATTTAAATAGCTTAAATTGTAGTAAAGTTTAAGATCAAAAGTATATAATACAAGTGTTTTAAAATAAACAACACGACAAAATCCGTATATAGTAGTTTGATTACAATAATTTTTAATAGTTTTGAGATGAAATGGGATGAGGTTTTAACAGAACTATTTGCCGCGTTGGGGTCTTGTGCAGGGATACACACGACACAAGCCTTTGCGCCTGCACGTGGGAACACGCACGCCGCTTCTCGGACCTGGTGCTGAACGGGTGGTGGGCAGGCCCACGAAGCCCACCACCCCCAGGTAAAATCGCAGTGTTTCTGGACGTCGTCTCGCGCCCTCCGGCGCCCGGTTCTGCGGTTGGGTAGAGGGTTCTGCGGTTGGGTATGGGGTTCAAGCGCTGGCGCCTCCTCTCCCACTTCACCGCGTCCTTGATGAAAGTAACTTCTTCACAGAAGAAGGCGACGGCGTTCCACGACATCTCACTCCGGACCATAGCCTTGTCTATCAGTCGATCCCGGCCTTGGTTCACCAAAGCCGGGATCGAGAGAGCAACCATTCCGACTGCCGCGACCAACTCACGGCGCTGCGAAGCCCAGGCAGAGCAATCCGCCAACGTGTGCAGCGCCGCGTTCTCAACAACGTCGCGGCAGTCGCCGCAGTGGTGACAATTTCCATTCCTACAGGTACCTTACTTTATCAGTTAACTAAATACAACATTTATAAATATATTGTAACAATGTTACATATTCAATTTTTACCTCTTTTACGCCTAAGGCGTGGTTTGTTTTTAATTTTATATAGTTTCAGAGGATTCCCTATTTAATAAAAAAGAATAATCGAAAGCGAACCAGTTCTACTACGCTTAACATTGTACTGGGTTCAGTATAAAGTAATGCGTGGTAGAACCGCATAACAGGTTAAAACTCAGTGAGTGAACAACTAATCATTGCCCATTTTTATGATGTTATAGGTGGATTTTCGTTTTAAAATATTTAACATCAGTTTCAAGCCATATTTATCCAATAAAAAAACAAGTTTTCAAAATCGGATTCTACAACTACTCTGTAAAATGTTATGAGTCATACATAAAAGAGAAAATATATATGCGACAAATGGGGCACCTCCTCCATTTTAGTCGAATAATTCAAAGCCCATGTGTTATAGTATTATTTTTTGCTGGTTCCAAATACAAAGACATTATGTTAATTCATATTTTTGTCGTCAACCTCGACTACTGGTAGATAAAATCATTTCATAGATAAAAACAACAAAACGAATAAGTTACCCACTTCCAGACGATTTATTAAATCTTTAAACAGCGTTATATTATATAGTACGAACAATAAAATAAACCAGAAGTTATAATACAATTTTTTGTTTCTATAACTGTTTCAACTATATTATATTTAAAACTCCCAAGAAATGGAAATGGTCCATTTATTTTTATTTGAGAGTTGATATTGAATTTGGATCATCTGGTAGCAAAATTTGGCCAGAATTTCCCTAGTGAACCTAGTCTGTGCAAATAGAATTTATGCCTGGACGAGGTCCAATATGGTACGGTTTATTGCAACATAAATTGTTATCTAGAGTTTCGATTTTTGTAGAAGCTATCAAGACTAGATTAGAAGCCATTAACATGCTCATATTGCTCGTTTTAATATAGAGTATGGACTTTTATTGCTTTCGGAAATGGGTCCCGAGTATGATCGGTTTGTGTTCGATGTAAGCCGATTATTTTGTGTTATTTGTTTAATTCCACGCTTATTTGCAGGTCGAGTAAAAGTTAGCGATAGACAATAGCAATGTTGTTCATAACGTTGTTACTGAATATAATTTGAATCATTATCTTCGTCTTTTATATTTCCTGAGTACGATTGTTCTAGTTTATGCTGTTAGCGACACCGCAACATTTTTTTGGTTGTGTACCTAATCATTCCAAGGCCCAAGCCCTGCGCCAATTTTTCATCGACAATCACCCATCGTTCGGGCAAAGTGTTATTAGGTTTTTCTGTGAGGACATTCTTAGTAGCAGCATAGAGTTTGCCTCAAATATGGTAATAGGCTTACCCCCTATTACGTGGAACCTAAATTTATCTAGTGTAATGACTACACTTTCGTAGATATGTATGTCTTATGCTATGCAAATAATTGTAATATATGTAATAAAACTAATGATCATTTGAAAACTAGATTTTATTTAAAGTGCATTAATCTACAGAGTCACTTTCAGTCCTATAAACTAATGAAACACTAAGTATTTAAAAGAAGAGAGAAGATTTTTAAATAGCGTGTCGCTGAATGGTTACTATTCATACCTGCTATATGTATTAGGACATTGGAACATATATTTCTTATTTGTACTGAGCTTTGGCATAATGATCCAGTAAAATTAAAATCTACTTTTGGCATGGCATGTCATCAATTTTATATTGGCAACTATTAATTTAAAATCCTAAAGGAAGGTTGACATGGATCAATTATAGTCTTGCGGCTAGCCAGCAAACAAATTGCCTCACAAAGCTGCACAACCAACCCATTTACACAATTTACTTAAATCGTAAGTAAAAATCCGTATGGTTAAACTGGTGCATGCGACAATATCACTACTTAAATATTATAGTTTTGGTAGTATTATAGTTTGATCAGCTGCATACCTACCGTGGATCATAGTAGCGGCAACGTAGTAATGTATAACTTTACAACATACAAGCGATTTGGTTTCGAGTGTAAGTACCGATATACATTCGAGTGTGTATGCAATACAATGCATATGAATAAATGAATGAATGTAGATTTCTAAACATGCATTAAAATAAAAATGACGAGCTATGATCGCCTACGAATAGTTGTAGGCGATCATAGACCATTAATCATTTATAGCCACCCGCCTTGGTGTTTGCGATTTAAGTAAACTGCGGTCATGTCGATATGATATAAACATGGTAGATTTTGCTATGCAACTTAGTTGTGATGGAAAATTGGCTTGTCTGCAACGTCAAAGTAAAATGGCATATATAAAAAGCCGGAAACAGTTAATTTATAAATCAAATTCTAAATTATAAATTTAAAGGACGTCGTAGGACGACTGACCATTTTTACGATCAATTTTAGTCACTCGACATATGCTATCTGACGCCTGACAAAAGTCGAAACCTGCTCTACTTTGGAAATTGCGATTTCAGTCACCTGTGGTCTACTCGATTTGTTATGAAAACGGTTGATTTTACCTGTGCGACCCAGCCTGTAAATCCCACAGCATATTTTATGACAATCCGGAAACAGTTATTTCATAATGCATACAAGTAATTATAAAGTTAATGAGGCTGTAATTAAAATATGCATTTTCAAGTTTATAATATATAATATTGCACTTATAAATTTTCCTTTGCTGGTATTAATTCACTCTTTATTCTATGTATTACACAATGAATGATTATTAACTTGTTTTATATCTAAGAAAAGTTAATTAGCCCTTATTGGAATTATTTCACTATCGACCATAGTGTTTTCTGAAAAAAGAAAATACTTAATTAAGTACCAGTTTTGATCATAAAATGTATGTGTAATAGTTTAAGAAATGTTTTATTTTTGGTGATAGTGTACTGCATTTATTGATTGGAGTTTTTTTATCATGTAGGGAGATTCGTATCATCAAACAAATCTTATCTTATCTTATCTTGTTTCGGGGGCCAATCAGTGTAGACCGGCGACACTTCGATCCAGTGGGATCTTTTGTGTCGGCCCCGAGATCTATCCCTGAGCTATCTCCCTATGAATGTACTGCATCAGTCACAGCGTACATTTCAGAGGGAGATAGCTCAGGGATAGATCTCGGGGCCTTCAGGGAGTCTTCAGGGTTCAGATATGCAAATTCCATCAGATCCATCCTTAGTCCAGCCAACGCGTCTCATTCACACAGTAGGTGTGATATGGACTCGTCCTTATCACCACAGGCTCTGCAGATCAAATTGTTTGCCAAACTCAATCTGCACAGGAAGTCGTTGGTGCCAAAATGACCAGTGAACGCTCCTGTGAGCAGGCGTATTTGGCCCTTGTTGTACCCGCAGAATTCCGGGTGTATCTCGTGGCTGTGTTTGCAATGAATTTCTTGGAGTGTTCCAGACCCCTAAGGGCCATCCACTCCAGCCTATGTTTATCATTGCCATGTGCATTCATGGCTGCCTTGACGGTATTCTCAGAGAGTCCTACGAATGGCTCGGGGCCAACAAATAGTTGCTCCAAGCCTTTCCTGGCTAATTCATCAGCCTCCTCATTACCCTGCACACCTGCATGCCCCGCAACCCACACCAGCCTGACTGTGTTTTTCCTGCCAAGTTTGTTAAGGGCTTTAACACAGTTCAGGACCAGTCCGGAGTCCACCCTACAGAAGTTCAGCGCCTTAAGAGCAGCTTGACTGTCACTGAGAATATAAACAGTCTTGTCAGTGACATTTTTGTTGATATTCACCTGCGCACAGGCAATTATAGCATAAGTTTCCGCCTGGAAGACCGTTGCATATTTGCCCATGCTTTGGCTCACCTTGCAGTTGTTGGCATAAATACCAGCGCCTGATCCTGTTTCCATTTTAAAACCATCGGTGTACCAGATGAGACAACGCTTGTCAGGGGATTGTAGACCTTGCCTCCATTCGTCCCTTGTACCTTTATTTTAAAATTATTTTTGAATATGTGCATTGGTTGCATTTTGTCGCATCCCATGCTCGTAATCTCTTTGAGATCCTTTGAAATCTCCAGTTTTGTGTGTCGAGTTACCGGCATGTTGACGCTCCACAGCCCATGCACAGATAGTCTATGTAGCGCCTTCAACGCCTCTAACTTCACAACAATGTGTAGCGGCTTTAGGTCCAGCAGGATCTCTAACGCAGCCGTTGGCGTAGTCGGGAACGCCCCTGTTATAGCCATACAGGCTAATCATGCAAACAAATACTATACATTACAAATATATCAATACACTAATAACATCGTTTTACATACATACATACATAGATTCACGCCTGTTTCCCAGAGGGGTAGGCAGAGACTACGGATTTCCATTTGCTATGATCCTGACACACTTCTTTGGCTTCATTCATTTTCATCACATTCCTCATACACGCCCGTCGGTTCAAGATGCTCTTAACCTGGCCTTTGTCCAGAACGCCTCCGATCTGATCAAGAAACGTTCGCCTAGGTCTTCCTCTTGCGACTGTTCCATTCACACTAGCCTTATAAACTTTTTTAGTCAGTCTTTCCTCGTCCATTCTTTCTACATGCCCAAACCAGCTTAACATACCCTTTTCTATTCTTGTCACTATATCCACTTTCATACCGCATCTCTCTCTAATCACACTATTCCTTATTCTATCTTTCAGAGTCACACCACATATATTTCTCAGCGCTCTCATTTCTACAGAATTTATTCTGCTCTCATGCTTCTTTTGCCATACCTAACTTTCACTTCCATACATAAGTGTGGGCACTAATAGTCCTCTATGAACAGCCAAACGTGCCTTTTCGGAAACATTTCGACTGTTCATAAAAGCGCGTAGAGCTCCATTCACTTTATTTCCCGCAATCGTTCTTCTTTCAATGTCTCCCTCATGTTTACCATAACTTGTAAACAAAGTACCCAAATATACAAACTCTTTCACTTGCTCCACTTTTTTCCATCAAGCATAATATTACACATCGTCACGTACGCTTTCTTTTCAAATACCATTACTTTCGTCTTGCTTACATTTATTTTAATTCCTTTACTCTCAAAAGCACCATGCATAATAGTTACCATCGCCTGCAACTCTTCTGCTGATGACGCAAGTATTACTTGGTCATCGGCATAAAGAAGACATTTGACAAGTAACTCATTCATTCTTAATCCCCATTCACAACCTTTTAAATCTTTTAAACAATTCTCGTAGTATAGGTTAAACAACCAAGGTGACGCTACACATCCTTGTCTAACACCTAACATGGTTTTATGATATGTTATAATGATTATATTATAGAACAGTATTTATTTAACCATAACTTTAATTTAAACACCATTATATATTTGTTCTATACGGTTATACAAAGTTAGTTTTTTGTGGTTTAAGAGCAAACGAGCAGACGGATCGCCTGATGGTAAGCGATTACCGCCACTCATGGACACCCGCAACACTAGAGTTACGCAAAATGCATTATTGTTATTACAATAATTCATAAAATTAATAACTAAATAATTCATATTATTTTTATATATACTTACCCTGCAATTTAGTATTAGACTGACAGTTTTCAGCATGTATTCCAATTTTTTATTGAATGCATCATAATATGCGAGGAGGTCATGTCGAGAATGGTAGCTTTTGTGAAAAATGTCCAAGTATCTTTCATAAAGATCTGGTATATTATGCATTGCGAGAGAAAATACTTCATGTTTGCTACCGTAAACTGAAATAACGACAGTGAAATATACCACGCCAACGTAAATTGCAGTTACCATATTTTATATTATTTTTCTCGATATTCAAACAACTAGAATTTCCAACGAATCTTAATTATACCTACTAATAAATATTCCTTTATATAGTATCAGCATGACAAATTGATTATTGAAGACAATATTAAATAAAAATATTTAATTAAAACAAGTAATTACTTCCGAAAATGAATTCTTGTTAGAAAATAATATGTTTAAGTAATGAATGATCACTTACGTTTTTGGCGACGCTTATGGGGTCAAACAGTAATATGAATAAAGCATTAGTAAAAAAATTTTTAGGCTATATTATAAGTATAGAAGAAAAGAATATGCCAAATTATTACGCATCAATTATGTAAGTATTCACGTGTTTAATTTTTTATTTTATAGTTATTTAAATCACATAGCTGTATCATATTGATACGGTTTATGTATAAATATAATAATATTCTATATAATATTCTATCACATAAACACAACAGCATCTAGCCGAAACTAAGCAGAGCTTGTACTATGGGTACTAGACAATGGATAAAAATATATATATACTTTTTTCTTGTAAATACTTTCATATTATACTTAAAAACACCCAGACCAAGACAAACATCCATGTTCACGCACACAAAATGTTTTACTTGTGCGGGAATCGAACCCGCGACCTCAGGCGTGGCTGTCGGTTACACTAACCACTACGCCATCGAGGCCGACAAATGACGGCATAGTGCGGACGAGTGTTACCGTGTTACGCAAGTTTAGTAATAGGCATAATATTTTGGTGACAGTGCGCGGATGGCATAGTGGTTTAAGCGGTCGCCTCGCCACTGCCACTGCGTCGGGTGTTGTGGGTTCGAATCCCACACTGGACAAAACTTTGTGTGATCCACAAATGGTTAGTCCAAGCCCGGGTGTTCTTTGTGTCCGTTGGTTAAATGTTTGTGAAGTCCCCCGTGACACAGGATTTATTCCTAGTGCGGGAGTAAAGCTTAATAAAAAAAAAGGTTGTATGAAATTATTGCTAAAAGGTTCGAGATATTTGTAAAACGTGAAACGTTTGTTTATTGGTAAAACGATACCGAACGCTTGTTTTATATCTGAAGGTTCCTTGATAATAATATATTGTTAGATTTAATTGGCTTTAGACCGTTGTTTAATGTTACGTAAATTATTAAATAAAATAATAACATGAAGCCTTATTATTGTTTATAACAAACCACATTAGATCAACATTTAAAAAGTTTAATCCTAGGGTACTGTTTTATATTCGTCTTTCAAGTTATAATTGTCTAGTCTGAATGCATCGTAAGTATTTGCTTAACAGTAATACATGTGCTTAAATATGAAACTCACTTAATTATTGTAACACCGCAGAAAGTATTTAAAATGACAACAAAAGAAAATCCAGATTAAGGTTATACAATAATATATTTCATCATTTGTTGACCCAAAACTGCTTTATATTTAATAGATTTTTATTTTGAAGATGAAAAGTTATACAGAGCTGAATCGGGTTTATTATGATGATGGTCTATGGGCTTGTCTATATGTATACTAAGCCCTAAAAACCATCCTTAGTTTGAGCGGTGTGCTGTTTAGAAAGTCTCTTGTTTTAAGTACTAAATGCATGGCTGCAACCGTGGGGCAGCAAAAGTCTACAAAGTATCTGATTTTCAATTACTGCTTACAGCAGTAAAAACTTTCTAGTAATCATATGGACACATACCATTTTATACATACATTGATGCTCTTTTAATCAGGTCAAGATACCTTCACCAAATATCTCTTCAAAGTAATACAAGTGCAATCAAAATTTTGCCTGAACATCTCACTTGCTTCTCTTTAGTAGATGTTGACTTATTTTGAAACAGATGGCTGACATTTATTTTGGTTCATTCTGATAAATTCCAGATAAAAAATCTTACAATGAACTTTCTCAGACTGCCTTAGTAGCATAGCGGTAGTGTAATGCAACTGCTGTGCAAGAAGTATGGCGTACGATTCACGGGTCAGGCAGAGTTATTGGGTATTCCAGACAATAAATTCTTAAAATCAGTGCCACGGTGTCTGGAATCGGATCTGGTAAATAGTGATAGGTTCGCCCTAATCTCTTATAATCCTAGCCCTGGGATCTAAAATCATACCTGGCGAAATGTGGATGCAATATTTCTCTACCTTCCCCTTTGGGGACAAACGCATATATTATACAGGATGTCCAGTAATTAATGGATAACCTTGAAATGTCTTATAGTAGAACAGATGGCCGTTCAGAAAAAATATGAAAAAAAAATTAACTACTACCTGAAATATGATTTTTTTGTAATTAACGTATTTAACTCTCTTGTACACTACGACCATTAATGAATGAATTCCATCGGTTATTGTTGTTTTTTTTAATGGCCATCCGTTATTCTATGAGACATTTCAAGGTTATCCATTAATTACCGGACACTCTGTATATGTACGCCTTACAGTCTTGGTGAGAAAGCATGTTATCAAGCGTAAAATTATCCTTTGGGTACTAAGATTCGCCTTGAGTATCTGTATTATGGAACTACTCGTTCCAATCTGCTATCAATATGCTTAATCTGTATATAAATGTTATTAATAGTTAGCTTTTTTTCTGCTGTAACAGTCCACGGCTACTTTGTCCTTTATCCATCACAATTACTTGCCTGCGTTTAAATTCGCTACAACAGCGGTAAGAAGTAATTTTGGAAGGGCTGTGGAGGAATGGTGTGCTGTCCCTCCAACACAGAAGGAGGATCCTGTGACTAGGCTGGGTGATCATGCCTGGCGGGCCGCGGCCCGACGGTTAATGTCGGAACTTGCATATATACTTCATCGCTGTGTAAATGTCACTTGTGCGATTCAGCATTATATGGGAAATGTCTTTTTAAGCGTTTATAGTGTATCGCCATCTGTTAGATATAGTCGGCACTTCTTCGTCTGTGCGGAGTCGCTACTGGGCAACTTCATTTAAAGTCAAATAATTGATTAATTTGGAACCAATAATATTGAGGTCAAATATTTAAATCTGAGCGTCAGTTTTGAAATCACAATCAGACGGCAAGTCCAAGTGGATTTAACTTACTTGCATACTAGTTTTTTAATCGTTTTGTTGAAGTGTTCTTTATGAACTGCCAATTCACATAATCGAAATGATATTCGATGTTCATGTCGTAGCCAGATCATAGAATTAATTACTTCATAATGTGACCGACCATTTCATGAAATAGTTTTATTTAAAAATCAATGAATAATCAGTATTTAATGATTTGAACAGATAACACGGCTACTTCATGATGTGGTCAAACATTAGGGATGATATCGTAAAATAGTTGCATTATTCATCGATTAAGGTGCTGATATCGTTATGTTTTTGTGAGTTATCATGTCAGTGTCAATTATTCTGATAAAATAGTTAATCAATAATAATGCTCCAATAGAAGATAAAAGTGAAGTGAAATGCCGTTACGCGACAATCTTTGATATCATGAAAACTCTACCTTAATTATATGGGTAAACGTGGACTGACATGATCAAACATTGACGTTAAAACGATCATATGATCGGTTTTAGCTGGCCATTTTATGAAATAGTAGCTTTTGCCCGCGGCTTCGCTCGCGTAAAAGTAGTTTAGATTAAGTTATTTTAGAAACGGTACTTTTTAAATAATATATAGCCTATGTTACTCGGTGATAATATAGTTTTCTAATGGTAAAATAAATTTTTAAATTGGTTTTCTCTTAATTTAATTCTTAGAAATAAACAAAAATCGAATCTTTCTTATATTGGTATAGGCAGCCGTTTTACGAAATGGTCACCCAGCATGAAGCGATAAATTTTATGATATAACTTAATATGTATGTGGTATCCATATTAAATTACATGGTATTATAAAATTCAATGTCTCTATTAAGTTTACAACAATCACAAATGTTAGCGTCGCATTTCATAATAACATTTCTATTTATAACACAACCCTCTATAGATTACGAGCCTACCCTTAATATTTACATTCACACAACTTCGAGAACATTATGAAAAACTTTCAGACAGCCAGGATTCTCATTGCGGTCTAAAAATTTGAGCTCTAGAGGTATTATATTCTTATATTGTATATTCTTATATGTACATATATTCTTATATTGCTTTCAGTTTCAACAAATATATGTATATAAGATAGCCCAGCCAGACTATGACTGGTCTGTGTATGTTTGAAATAACCTAAATCAATATAAGGTTTATACCAATGTATTGTTACAGATTTTAATAATAAAAACACAAATCTTCCAGTTGTTTATATATTACGATTTAAGTATTCCCGTATTGTTGGCTCATCGCTTATTTTGAATTGTTGTTTTCAGTATCTGAAAGACTGTGGTAGAGGTGAAGCATTGCCTAGATAGTCCATAGGATACATTGCTGAAATAAAAGAAAACCATTTCACATTTTTTATAAAAAGCTGACATCTGTTGTCCAATTGCCAATATGACGAGGGCGCGATTCAAAAAGTACAAAAGTTTATATTTTTGTAGGTAACTTTAATACTCAATTTCAATTTTTTACAGTCCATTGCTGATAAAAGTATATTACAACCTTTGCCAGAACAACCGGTCTATAACCTGTTACATTAAGTCTATGCTAGCGACCATTTCCGGTCTACCTGGCTGGCAGGGAACCTACCTTAAATTCACCAAGTCAGTCTCCACTATAGGACTCGTTTGCTTAAACGGTCATATATCTCTCGACAAATATTGCTAGTTGACTGCCATATTTGCTAGCTTTATTGCTGAAATACGTCAGTAGCTTGGGTTCTTTGTCAGATAATATATTGAAACCTTTATCTTTTAAAAAACCGTAACTTACAATTTTCAAATAAGTCACACCCAGGTCTCACACAAGCATATTAATGCTGGTTATGTTACCAACTTTTATCCATAGAGTGACTAACTATTGTCATAAGTAAACAATGTCGCACAGTATTACATAAGATATAAAAAATCGCCAGCTTAGCTCGGTGTAAACTGGACACAGTTCTTGATTTCGTGTTGCTACCACAAAATCACTAAAAGAAAGCCAAACGCTTTCCCAACGCAACTATGAAGCCAAAATATGAAAACAAATTATTGAAACTTATATATGAAGCATTGTCTTATACACTTGTGAAACATAGGCTCTAAAAAAAGAAAGATCGGGATGGACTTGAAGCTGTTGAAATGAGGTGTTGGCGCTAAATGGAGAAAGTGGCATAAACTGAAATAGTGCAGTGCAGAAATAATGAGAAGAGGAAATGAAAACAGCCTAATATGATTGGTCACTTAATCGGACTCAAAAATTAAAATTTATTACCAATATAATAAAAGTATAAACAGAGGCAAAGAAGACCAAGAAGAAAGTATATAGATCAACTAAAATAAAATTGAACGATTTTGCAATAAATCTAGAAAGATGGAAATTGCTTCAAGTCGTAGCACCGGGTCATTTTGGATCGATGGATAAAACATCTAAAACTATTTTAATTTTACTAAGGTCTCATATACGTAATAGGGATTAAAGTATGAAGTTGCCGTTGTATAGTAATAGATACTTCGAATTGCCATAAAACCTTCATGGTGTGAGGTTTTTTGAGTGAAACTTTTTTCACATGATATCAATAAGATTCTTCTTTTAAAAAATGTACAACATTCGATTTTCAACTTAGACGGGCAAGATGGAGAGAAAATCCGAGTAATTTTTGAATACGTGTCCCAACGCGGAACTAACGCGGTAGGAACGGCTCGCAATATCAACGCTGCGTTTGGAGAGGAGACTGCCAATGAACGCACCATGTGTTTTTGTTTTAAACGCTTTCGTAATGAAAACTTCGACTTGAAGAACGGTCTACGTGGAAGACCGCTCACACAGGTGAATAACGTTGAATTGAAAGAGATGGTGGAAGCCGATCCGAATCAAACTACCTAAGAATTAGTGGAATGGTTTAACATTATCCTACCTACAATATTGGCTCATTTTCATCAAATAAGATAAAAAAATATAAACATGGGTGCCACATGAAAAACGCAAAGCTTACCAATTAAAAGGTAATGGCAATTGTTTGGTGGTCTCTTCATGGTGTTATTCACTATAGCTTTCTCAGGTCTGGTCAAGCAATAACAGCAGATGTTTACTGTGCTGAACTTTGAACAATGATGGTGAAACTGCCAGTGAAACAGCCCCGACTCGTGGATCGATCTCCACCATTATTGCACTATGATAACGCAAGACCTCACACTGCACGAGAAACCTTTGTAACTCTACAGGAGCTGCAGTTAGAAACCAAACGTCATCCTGCGTACTCGACAGACCTTGCTCCAATGGACCACCAGTTTTTTTGCGATTAGGACAAGTTTCTACGTGATAAAAAATTTTCTTCCTAGGAGGCAGTATAAAAAGCTTTCACACAGTTCGTCAAATTTAGATCCCCTGAGTTCTATCGTAAAGGCATAAATGAACTTCCATTTAGATGGCAGCAATGTATAGCATATATATGAGGGAAAATATTTCGATTAATATAGTACATCTTAGAAAAAAGTGTTTAAATTTTTCAGTACAAATCGGCAATTTCATACTTTAACCCCTATTTAGGTATATACATATTATATCTTTAATTCGGGCTCCAAGTATAATTCCTAAAGTGGAGTTAGTTTGATTGTCCATTATTTAAATATTTGAGTGACCATACTGAATAATATTGATTTGAACACTTAAGGTATATCAAGAATAGATTTCATGAAATAGTCAAGTTTTTTCGACAGACAGAGACAAAAAGATATCTTGCTAGACAAGATATTTTCTGTAGAGAAATGATTCAGCATTAGTAACATATGATCCACCTCTGTCTAATCCCTACATACTTTTTGTTGAATAGTAACTATTTTGGAATTGTTGTCGTAAGAAATATAAAACCAGTTGCACTTACTTTGGAGGTTAGAGTACGGCGCCGGCCCGAGCGCCTGCCCCGGCGCCGACGGCCCGAGCACCTGCCCCGGTGCCGGCCCATGTGCCTGCGCCGGCGCCGCCGGCCCATGCGCCTGCCCCGGCGCCGCTGGCCCGAGCGCCTGCCCCGGTGCCGGCCCCAGCGCCAATCCTGGCGCCGGCGGCTGTGATGCCAATGACTCTAAATGCGCTTTATAAGCTTCATATTTCATAAGGAATTCGTATGCAGTATCATATTTATAGTTATTAGCTGCCATATGTAGTGCATAATAATATGGTGTACGCTTTGGATCGAATGGTCCAGAATTATCGTCAAAACATTGCACAAAGGCAAATAAAGATACTATTATTGCACAATAAACAGCAACAACTTTCATTTTTATCAGTTTAGTTAGTTGTTGACTTGAAAAACCAAATTATACTCCCACGAAGCTATGATAATGGTTAGTATTTAAAGTATCAAAAAAATCTTATCAATAATTTACAATAGTGTTGCTTAAATGATTTAATGTCCTAACGGTGCAATATAAATATTTTAACGGTCTTCTTAATTGAATGTACATAAGTCTATTGTTAAATTAGTTTTATTTATGCTAGTCAATTTCACGTATCATAATTAATTTGAATGAGGTTGGTCATGCGTATGCACTGTGACATGAAATAAATCTATGTATATATTAATACGTGAAGCAAAAACTTTGTAACCCTTTTCACGAATATTGCGCGGACAGAAAAGTATGGAATTTGGCACATTTAAAGTTTATATGAAGAAGGAGGGGCGAATTCTAATATTCATATAAAATACGCATTACAAATACATTAAATTAATAAAAAAACACTACACGCACAAACCATGCATTTAACATACGCAGTCATACTACTGTTCGTAACTATGGTTACTTATATCAATATAATAATTTGTTTGACAAAAGATAGGTAAATTAGCCTATAGGTATAGATCTAAATCTAAATATAATGCGATTATAAGGATATAGTTCTAAACAATAAAACCTTAATAACTACCAAACTTAAAATTTTAATCAATTATGGTCGAATTTCTACCACTAGGCGACCGTTAGTTCAAATAAATGCATGTAAGATACATTTTTTGGGGCTACCTAAATATTAGGCATTACGGCTTTTTTCACATGATTACTATAGTAATAACTACACTTGACAGTAATACATACAGATAACTAATAACCAAGCTTCTTTACCCAGAAGGATAGAGAATAGGCATATAGTTAATTCTGGTTAGAGAGGCTTTTTAGTGGTGAAAGATTTTTTTAAATCAGTACTGTTGTTTTTGAGTTAATTCATTATAAAGAAAATACAAGCCATACTTTATAATATTATAGTATGTATGTATCTTATGTAGGGTAGTAGTGTCGTAGTAGTTTTAAGCGAGAATTTAAACCTATGTGTCCGAAAATGCCAGATACCGCGAAAATTTTGTTTGATGTGATGTGTAAAAATTTTGCGCTAAGTGCGGGGACTCAGTGATGAATTAATAACTGCAATTGTGATCCACGGTATTACTGACCCACATATTCGAGCATCTGCCACCAAACTTTTACCAAACTTTTACCCGACGATATAGTTAAATTCTTCTCGATTTATGTAAAACCAAGTTCAGCTAATACTTGTTACCCTCGTAATACGACACAAGTGTCTAGTAATAATAAACCAAACAGAAAACGTAAGTTTGAGGACGGTAAATGTTTTTCGTCGAGGGTCATACTCAAACTACGTGTAAGAAACGTAAAAATAACTCTAGTGCGGGTTCAATTGCTGCTAGTTCTAGTTATATCGGTAGTTCTAAGTCTAGTACCGCACCAGCAAGGTCTTAACCTTGCTCGTTCTTTAAGAAAACCGGTCATAAAATAGAAACATGTTTTGCAAAATTGAAGGCTGACGCGCGTAGTAATAATGACGTTAATTTCTGTAGAGAAATGGCACTAATAACGATGTCGTTGTGGCGGTAATTCAGGGTGTACCCGTTGATATCCTAATTGATAGTGGATCAACTATTTCACTTGTATCGTCATCAATGTTAAAACATTTTAGCTGCGCGCGCAAGCCAATATTTCGTGTACTGAAAGGTTTTGGTAGTCAGGAAATTGAAAGTACGTCTTAAGTTACTTTGCCTGTGGAATTTGATGCAATAACTTTAGATGTAGATTTGTTCGTTGTGGGGTCCGAATTGATGAATACACCGATCATAGTGGGTACTGATGTCCTTAATAGGAAAGGCGTACGTTCGTACTTGCGATTCTCAACAACTTATTAGGGATGTAGATAACTCGGATACGGTTATAAATATTCAGTCTGACTCTTCGACGTCAATTGACACGCCTCTTACTGGTCATCATCTGCAACAGTTGTTAGTTATTATTAAAGAGTTTTGTCAGTACTTTATTACTGGTACAGCAGTTTTCACTGTCAGCACTGGTAGTATGGCCATTAAATTAAATAATGCCGTGACTATTAACTACGGGCCTTATCGGCTTTCTCGCGCCAAGACTCTTCGTGTTCGCGATATAATTAAAGATCTTCTGGATAAGAAAATTATTCAGAAATCCGAATCAGATTATGCGAGTCCTATACTTCTCGTGAAGAAGAAGAATGGAACAGACAGGATGTGCGTCGATTATCGCAAATTAAATGACGTGACTATAAAGGACCGTTTTCCATTGCCGAGAATCGACGACCACATAGTAAGTAAGTAAGTAAGTAAGTAAGTAAGTAAGTAAATCATTTATTTGCGTAAAACATGGTATACATTGATGTTAATATTAATACAGTAGCTCAACATGGTTCGCTAAGATATAACATAGCATGCAAAAATTTATATTTTGACAAAAGGAATCAACATCTCACATCCATAAAATCTTTTAGACTATAAAAATTACATTCAGTAAACCACTTGTGTAATTCTGTCTTAAATTTTTTCGAGTTCAATATTTTAAAGCGACTTGGTATTTTGTTATAAATACGTACGCACATTGCAAGGCAGTTTTTGTTGTATTTCGCAAGTCTTGGCAAATCACTTAATACCAGTTTATGAGGATCTCGTCTGTTTCTGGGATTTACATCATTTGCTGATTTAAATAAATGTTTGTTGTTAGCTACAAATATACATACCTCATATGTATACAGACATGGTAGAGGTAGCAGACCAAACCTCTTGAACATTGGTCTACATGAGTCATCAGGTTTAATACCACTTATTGCTCTGATGCACTTTTTTTGTGCAATAAATGCTCTATCCATATTAGTACCATTACCCCACATTACGAGACCATATCGCAGTAGCGACTCAACATAGGCGTAGTATGACATAATTGCAGTTTTTATGTTAGTTACGTTTTTAACTTGCTTCAGTGCGTATACAAATTTATTGATTCGAGTGCTTACATTATCTACATGTTCTTTCCAGTTAAAATCTTTGTCTATTATTACGCCTAAAAACCTTGTATGGGTTGCCTCTTCGATTTTATTAATATTAAGTTTTATATTGTTTTTATTATTATTTGATTGATTAAATTGAATATAAACGGATTTATCTAAATTTAATCGGATTTATCATAGATCGTTTAGGTCAAGTTTAGTACTTCTCAAAACTTGATATGGCGACTGGTTTCCACCAGATCCCTCTTCAGCTGGAGTGCATTCACCTAACTGAATTCGTAACGCCCGAAGGCCATTTAAAAATGCCATACGGTTTGGCCAATTTGCCCGTGGTATATCAGCGAACAATCGCAAAAACCTTTCGAAAGTTTATTGAATCTGGTGAAGTGCTAGTCTACATTGATGAGGTATTGATCCTGAGTAAGACTGTAGATCAAGGATTAGCTATTTTGCGGGCAGTGCTTGTGGTCTTAACAGAGGCAGGCGTTTCTGTTAATTTAAAAGAATGTTCTTTCCTCACAACGGAAGTTGAATACTTGGGTCGTCACATCAGTCGTGGTCAGGTGCGGTTGAGTCATAATAAAGACAAGGCTTTGGTTGACTCTGTCGAACCGAAGAACGTTAAGCAGGTTCGTTAATTTATGGGCTTAGCCAGCTATTTTGGAAGATACATACTTGGTCGCTCAGAAGACTGCTTGCATAGCCGGTTTGACGAAAAAGGGTTTAACGTTTTGCTGGGGGGCCGGCGCAGCAGGCTGCCCGTAAGTACATAATTGAGTGCTTTACAAGCGAGCCTAATCTCATCTCATCTCTCTCATCATAAAACCGGTATGGACATACAGCATTCAGCTATGGGGATCAGCAAGCCACTCAAATGTAGAAATCCTTCAGCGCTTCCAGAACAAAGCATTGAAGACTGTGAGCAATGCCCATCGTTTATACGGAACACGGAAGTGCATGAATATCTTCAAATGAGCACAATAAAAGAAGAAATAGAAAGGTATTCCAAGGCCTATAAACAAAGACTTGGAATACACAGAAACGATCTTGCCTCATCACTTCTGAACACCAGCAGACTGTATTTTCCGGCTGAAAAGACCACGATTAGCTTCAATCTAGTCTAGTAACATAAATATGAGAAGACATGTCACTGGATGTGCATATCTCAAAACCTATAACATCTGATTATGGCTTTCGGGGTCCACGAAAGAAGCCTTCCCGCGGCGCATCCTGGAAACAGCTAGTCACGGTAACGCAGTGTCTAGTCTGGCCAATTCTTTTAACACAATGACTCCCCCAAATGGTCACAATCAAAGGTTCTATTCAGGGCCAAACACAACGACATCTAGAAAGGCTGCCAATACGGAAAGCCCCTCCCAAAGCTATAACAACAGGCAAAACACCGAATGCAGCCCTGCTTTGATGGTTATCTCCATAAATATAGGTTTCTCTTCGGCTAAATCAGAGATTTTATCAAATCTTCGTAAAACCACAAGATGCCATGTTATGTGTATCCAAGAGATCCATCGCGACACTAATCAACAGCGGCCTCAGATACCTGGAATGTTCCTTATCCCCGAAATTTCACATAGTAAATATGGTAGTGTAGTTTTTGCCACTCCTGACGTTAGAAACCAATCTGCTAACACTAGCCATATTAATAATACAGAAATTATCACAGTAGACACTGGCAGCTGCACAATAACCTTAATCTACAAGCCACCTAATGAAACTTTCAAGTTCTGTAAACCAGCGAACTTCGACCATCGCTCGGCAAGAATCATCATCGGTGATTTTAATAGTCACAGTACAGCTTGGGGCTACCAGAGAAATGACTCAAACGGTGATGCAGTTGAGGAATGGGCAGATAATGAAGACCTTACACTCCTATTCGACGCAAAACACCCTGCGTCATTTAACTATCGAAGGTGGCAACGCGGCTACAACTCGGACCTCGTCTTTGTAAGTACAAATATCACCGCAATGACCACTAAAAGCGTGCTGAGCCCAATTCCAAGTACCCAACATCGACCAATAGCATGTTAAGTTAAAAAAGTTGTGACCCCAAATAACGTTCACTTTAGACGACGGTTTAACTTCTCTAAGGAAAACTGAGAGCAGTTCTCAAAAGATATTGATACAGTACTATCCCATGTAGAACCGACACCTCAGAACTATGACGAATTTGTTAAAATTCTGCAAACTATGTCGCGACGGAACATCCCGAGAGGCTGCCGAACATCCTATATACCTGGACTGAACCTTGACTCCACCAGCCTTCTTAAGGAATATAACAAACTGTACAAATGAGACCCCTTCTCAGAAGAAACAATATCTACCGGTACTAGTCTGTTAACTGCAATCAGGGAACAACGCCAACAAAAGTGGATCGCATCTTTGACCAATCTGAACTTGACTCACAATAGTAAAAAAGCGTGGTCCACTTTCCAAAAGCTTACTGGAGACCCCCACCAGCCAACAAACCCGGGACAAGTAACATCAAACCAAATAGCTCACCAACTACTACTTAACGGCAAATCCACACAACGCCTGCCTAAACTACAAAAAATGCACCGCTAAGTTCCTTCTCAGGTACATTGTGTAGCCCCTTCACCCTCACGGATATAGTCGTAGGTATAAAGGGACTTACTAATGGTAAATCAGCCAGCTTTGACGATATTACAGTGGAACAGCTAAAACACCTAGGCGCAATTGCAGTTTCCTGGTTACTTGCAATGTTCAACAACTGCCTTACATCCACAAATATACCCAAGCAGGGGAGGAAAGCAAAAGTTATCGCCGTGCTTAAGCCAGGTAAACCATCACCTGACCCAAAAAGCTATCGTCCTATATCTTTGCTATGCCACACGATCAAACTGTTTGAGAGACTGTTACTTGATCGGCTTACACCGGCCATCGAGGACAAGCTAATCCCCGAACAAGCTGGGTTCAGACCTGGTAAGTCTTGCACTAGCCAGGTGCTAAAGCTAACCCAATTCATAGAGGATGGCCGTGAAAACAAGAAAGTCACTGGCGTGGTTTTTGATGATCTTTCCACAGCGTACGATACTGTAAATTAAAGAGTAAAAAGGCTCCTAATTAAAGTTAGCAACATGGTAGAAGACACAGGTTTTGTACGAATACTTGCTGAACTACTTAGAAACCGTCGCCTCCATGTACACCTGGGAGATATCAAAAGTAGATGGCACAAGCAAAGTAACGGGATTCCCCAGGGAACTGTCCTGGCACCCACCCTGTTCAACATCTACACGAACGACCAACCGCGGCCCCCAAATACAGAACGATTTCTATATACGGACGATTTAGCCCTTGCAGCTCAAACTTCAACCCATTGGGGAGCGTCACCACATGTCCTTCGTACGACGGGAATAGCGCTCTGCTACTCAGCTGGCGAATTTGCTGGCCCCGTCTGGCACCGAAGTGCACACGCTGCAGCAGTGGACGTCGCCCTCAATGACACATGCAGAATAGTTAAGGCCTGCCTAAAACCGACACCACTTAACACCTTATATCCATTGGCAGGTATAGCCGCACCAAGTGTTAGAAGGGATGTCACCTACTCGCTAGAAAAAACTAAGCAAGAAGCTGACTCTCGACATCCCCTTAAAGACTACAGTATGGCTGAGGCCCAACTCAGGAGCTGCAAGAGTTTTCTTCGGTGTACGTATCCTCTACAGGCCGACCCACCGAAAAAAGGATAGAGCTCTGGAAATCCAGGTATCCACCACCGCCTGACCTTCTGGACCCCGAAGAAACTCTCCCACCGGGAAACGACCAATCCTGGCCAGTATGGAAGTGTTTAAATAGACTGCGAGCGCAAGTGGGACGGTACAAACATAATTTATGTAGATGGGGAATAATGGATCAGTCCCAAACTCACTGCGACTGTGGTGCACCCCGTCAAACAATTATGCACCTACTGATCTGTCCAGCATGTCCTACATCCTGCACAAGAGCCGACCTCAACATCGCCACTGCTGCCGCCATAGCGGTCGCCACTTTCTGGGCCAAGAACATTTGACCGCAAAAGGGGATAAGAGCATTGACTCGAAAAGAAGAAGATGGCTTTCGGGCCAATAGCAGATAGTTAAAAAATTTACATTGCACCACTAAGTAGACTACTACTAGACACTAAGTGGACGCAAGCGCAGCTATGGAGCTGCCTGCTGACGTCGTGTACGAGCCGCAAGAGGTCCAGCCGGTGACAGGGGTCACCAATGCCGAGGATGGGTGCTCTCGCAGCCAGGAGCCACAGCTTCTCGAGTTTTACTCGTCCCTACCGATCCTGGAGACTGAGCTGCAGAGTTAAAGGAGCCCGAGAATGGACTCCTGTCAGGAGAGGCCGTATTGGAGGTCACATCCCTTTGGTATCGCAGAGGGTATAAAACCAGCGCGCACCGAACGTCGTGTCTCTTTCCGCCGCCAGCCATCGTGGAGACAACATCTTATCCGTGTCTAAAATTTTTCAGTACAAATTCTATTTAGGTAGCTCATTACGTGTAATTATTAATTAAGAAATTAAAGTGTTCCCTATATTTTTGTAATCAACTTTGTTTCTTTTTTAGTCAAATTAGTGTTCAGTACACAAGAATATAATAATATTATATTCTACCACATAGGTACACAACACCATCTAGCCCAAACTAAGCAGAGCTTGTATTATAGGTACTAGATAATGGATAAACGTACATATATATTTTTTTGTAAATATCTACATATTATACATAGAAACACCCAGACTAAGACAAACATCCATGTTCATGCACACAAATGTTTGACTTGGGCGGGAATCGATCCCGCGACCTCAGGCGTGGCAGTCGGTTACACTAACCACTACGCCATCGAGGCCGACACCGTATAAGGCCTAGGTCTACGTACACGTTGAGCTTAGTCTGGGTGGTCTATAATATAGGAGCCTAAAGAAGATTGAAGATTATATAGCTTATGTTAAAGATGTTTTATAATAAAAATACAAATATTTCAGTTATTTATTTATTTCTACACTTTTGAGCGTTTCTATATTTTTCTATCACTCAATAGCTTATCATGAATCGTTACAATCAGTATGCAAAGGACGGTGGTGGTGTTGGTGGTGATGGTGGTGGTGGTGGTGGTGGTGGTGATGCGGCATTAACTGGGTTATCAACGGTGTATGGTGCTGGAAAAAATACAAATCAATGCTAATAAAACTTATCATATCAGAAATTACAGCCATTTCCTTTGTAGATAACGCAATAATTTTAGTTTTTGAAATCGTATACTCAAGTTTCAGGTCATGGTCATTTAGATTTTAGAGTTTGCCGTTGTGGTGGTTTGAGTTGGTCTTAACCTATCAAGTCGCAGCAGCACACCAGCGGCCGGATACTAAAGGGTTCAATTATAGCTGACATGCCAACAATTGACAGGTTAAGTCTACTAACTGCAAGACCATTAGTCATTGGCATGTATAACAGAAAGTCCATGCAGGCGGGCCGTTCTCACACCAGAAACATTTTTGATGCCCTTCCAACCTGGTAGGTTCAGATTTAACAATTTCAGGGTTTTATTTAGGCCATTTCTCTTTATGGACAGTATGCCTCCTGCAAAATATCCTGATATGCCAGTTTTATTTCTGTCTACCGGAAACTGTATTGCTGCTGCAAAACTACTCATAAAATCAAGCATAACATTTAATTACTAATAAAATAAGAGGATCCATCGCCAATCTTTTGCTAACATATATGTATGATTTCAATTAAAATTAGAATTATTAAAAATCTGTAGCGGTTAATAGCAAATTAGCAACAAAAAGTACTTAGCGTATATCTTTTTGGTCAATATGTTATTATTTGTCAAGAGCTATTTGGTATTAAATTTTAATTGAAATGTTAAAATATAGTAATTTTGAAAACTTCTTGTCCGAGTAATAATTAAATTATGTGAGAATAATAAATAAGAACGAAGTAGCGGGGGATATAAATTGTATGTTAGGTTTTTTTTTGGTTTAGCGTCGCTTTCCAGGGAATTGAAATGCGTTTTTATGAAGAATAACCTGCCCAGATTTCCTCTAAACACAACTGGTTATTTATGGTTGTAATATATTTGTGCGGTCCATGGCCCTTTATGGGGCACCAGTTTGGGGAGATAACCTGACGGCCCGTAATATTTCGGCGCTTCGTGCGCCACAGCGTGCAATGGCCGTCAGGTTAATTAGAGGCTACCGCACGATCTCGTTCGAGGTAGCGAGTCTCCTAGCCGGATCGATGCCCTGGGACCTGGAAGCGGTGCTTCTGGCGTCACTCTATCGTTGGCGCCAGGAAGCGCTAGCTCGGGGTGAAGGACCAAGTCTTCCCGCTTTAGAGACGGCACGGTCCGAACTCCGCCAGGTCCTGGTGGAAGAATGGAGAAATAGACTTGTGCACCCCAGTGCCGGGCACGCCACGATCGTGGCGGTAAGTCCCGTTTTTGAGGAGTGGCTGGAGAGGCGGCATGGCGCCCTCACCTTCCGGCTGACACAGGTAATGACTGGCCACGGTTGTTTTGGCCAGTTCCTGTGTCGTATAGGCCGGCAGGCGACGCCCGGTTGTCATCACTGCGGCGACTGCCGCGATGTTGTTGTGGACACAGCGCTGCACACTTTGGTGGATTGCCCCGCCTGGGCATTGCAGCGCCGTGAGTTAATCGCGGCAGTCGGACTGGTTGCACTCTCACTCCCGGCCGTGGTTCAGTCTATGGTCCGGAGTGAGAGATCGTGGAACGCCGTCGCCTCCTTCTGTGACGAAGTAATTTCCATCAAGGAGGCGGCGGAGCGGGAGAGGGAGCGCTTAAACCTTCTCCCCAACCGCAGAACCGGGCGCCGGAGGGCGCGAGATGACCTCCAGCCACCTTGAAGTTTGACCTGGGGGTGGTGGGCTGCGTGGGCCTGCTCGCCACCCGATCAGCACCAGGTCCAAGAGGCGGCGTGCGTGTTCCACGTGCGCCTCTGTATCGTGTCTTTGTCCCCCCCGCTCAGGGGGATGGTGGAGGAAATATTCTTCGTGCAGTGGCCTGCCGTTTCACACGGCGGGCCGAAACCACGGCGGGGTCGCGATTGCATGTGAAAGCGATTCGCGTGGCCTCGCCGTCTATGGTTATGTCGAGGAACACCGTGGTAGGTTTAGTCGGTATTACCGGGGTATCTTTTCCCCGGTGAGCCCGACATAACCTCTCCGTCGCCCCGCGGAGAGGTATGCGTCAAAGCATGCCGCCATGTAAAAAAAAAAAATATTTACAGAACACACTATAATTTGCCATGTTTTACTTTACTATTAGCGTTATTATTAAAGAAACTTACATGGGACAATGTATGGCGGCCTTGATGCCATTGTTTCTAAATGTGCTTTATAGGCTTCGTATTTCGTAAGGAATTCATATGCAGTATCATATTTGTAATTATTAACTGCCATATGTATAGTAAAATAAGTTGGCGTATTCTTTGAACTGTAAGGTCCCAATCTTTCGTCACCAAAACAATGTACCGAAACAAGAAATGAAAATATTATTGTGCAAGAAATGAATGCAAATTGCATTTTATACAGTTTAATTACAGTTGGTGGCCAAATTAAACTAAAATATACTTGCACGAAGCTACGACTAATCTGGACTGGCTTGTATTTAAAGTTCCAAAATCTAATTAAAACCTTAATGTTTTAAAAACTATTGTAAATGATTTCATGTTCTAACGGTAAATATTAATAGTTTGATGGTCTTTATAATTGAATGTACATACGTCTATTGTTTTGTTAATTGTATTAATGCTAGTCAATTTCACGTATGATTATTAACGTCTGTGAGCTCAACAATACGTATGCATCAAGACGTAATGCGTATGTTTGAATTGGTGCCACTCAATGCTTGAAAAGTATGACAGAGGTGACTCGAATGCTTTATATGACATTGTCACAGGTGATGAAAGCTGGATATATTGTTACGAAACCAAAACCAAAATCAATCAATCAGAATCAAAATCAGACAATCTGCGCAATGGATGTTTCCATTCGATTATTTGCCGACAGAAGTAAAGAAGGGTAGAAGTCAAAGAAAAAGATATTGCCTCATTTTTTGGACGGACGTCGGACGGGTCATTTTGCAACAATTATCCTAGAAGATAAAAGGACTGTTATGGTAGATCGGTCAGTCATTGTTTAATAGTTGTCGTGGAACATGTTAGACAGCAGCTCCCAAGAAGCAGGGTTCTTCTCCACTGCGATAACGCTCCAGCTCGCTCCGCCAGACGGACTATCGAATATTTGTCTATTGAAGCTGTGGAGTCATCCTCCATACAGCCCCGACCAGGCACCTTGTGACTTTTATTTATTTCTGAAAATAAAAGATAAACTTAGAGGAATTTGTTTTATGCACACTGAAGATGCAGTTGCTGCATTTAAAACGGCGTGAAAGAGATCCCAAAAGAAGAATGGGCTCACTGCTTCAGTCAATGGTTCCTTCGTATGCGACGGTGCTTAAAAAGGAAAGTAGATGACTTTGACAAGCAATAAAAATATTAACAGGCTTCTATATCATTCCGTTTTTATTTTATAAAACCTTTCAGTGTGATCCTAGTAATTATTTTATTTATTTACATTAACCTAACTACCGAGACGCCCCTTCAACTACAGTTCTATTTAGAAGAACAAGCCCAGCGGCAGGCAGCTATTACAGTGGCGGAAACTCCAGAAAAGTCGCAGGTGAAAAGAATCGTTCATGCAGAAATGCAAGCCGAGCGACGAAGAACTTTTATGCGTAACAGTTAATCCATATTTATTAAATCTCATTTGATAACGATTCTTTATGTATACTATCTATACTTCTATAATAATACTATAAGTAGGAAAAATTTGATTTTTTGTTTGTAAGGATTTAACTCAAAACTACCCAACCGATTTTAAAAATTATTTCTCCATTATAAAGCTGTATTATCACCGAGTAACATAGGTCATGTATTATTTAAAAAGAAGTACTGTTACTAACATAACCCAACCTAACCTACTTACTAGAATACAAAATATAAAAATGGGTTGAGGAAGTAAAATTCAATCCTTTAACAGGTGAAATAGCGTTCTTACGCAGTTATAGTAAGGATTGCCTCGTTAAATGACAATGCTTATAACCATAATAATATTTAGGTTTCAATGTTCATAGTAACAGTAGTGTCTATTATACGAACTTTTAGACAACATCACTATTTTACATGTAGATTCATTATCTTCTATACTTTATTATCTTTGAGCAAAGTGATATTCGCATTTGAGTATAATACATTTTATTTGGGGGTTATGGCGCTATCTGGTAGATGGAATTCATTAACGCGTACCTCTCCGCGGGACGACGGAGAAGTAATATCGGGCTCATCTAGCTAAATATGGCGACATCCCAGTCATACCGATTATACCTACCACGTTGTTCCTCAACATAACCAGAGACACACATGCCATATGAAACGGCAGACCGCTACACGATACTACCTATCCTTATTAGGAGATAAATTTTGTCTCTATGGCTTAAGACTACACGACTGAAAGGCGCGCGTGGGAACACGCACGTCGCCTCTCGGACTTGCAACTAATCGGGTGGTGGGCAGGCCCACGAAGCCCACCACCCCTAGGTACAACCTTATGGTAGCTGGAGTTCGTCTATCGCCTTTCGGCGGGAGAGGGAGAGGGTTCAAGCGCTCCCTATCCCGATCCGCTGCCTCCTTGATGGAAATTACTTCCTCACAGAAGGAGGCAACAGCGTTTCCTATACCTATCGCCACGATCGTGTCGTGCCCGAACATAACATAACTTAACCTAACCTACTTTTACGCGGGTGAAGCCGCGGGCAAAAGTTAGTACAAAATAATACTACGTTTTAAAATGTGTTTAGCGCCATCTATCGAGTTATTATAATAATAATATAATATAATATTCTATCACATACACACAACACCATCTAGCCCAAACTAAGCAGAGCTTGTACTATGGGTACTAGACAATGGATAAACATACATATATACTTTTTTTTTTTTTGTAAATACATATATATTATACATAGAAACACCCAGACCAAGACAAACATCCTTGTTCATGCACACAAATGTTTGACTTGTGCGGGAATCCAACCCGCGACCTCAGGGCGTGGCAGTCGGTTACACTAACCACTACGCCACCGAGGCCGACAATATTATTATATGATATAATATGATAATATTAAACATTAAAGGTACTTTAGTATAAAAAATATAATTTTATTTGATTTCAACACTGTATAATACCAATCTTCTTAGACACTGTAAATTACCATAAGTGAACAGACAGAGCTTAATTAGCTGAATGTAATTATTTTGAGATAGATGTGCCTGAAATTACTCGGGAACAGATTTTTATTCGGGTTATCAGATTTCTACTGGGATACTGTAGATCCCTTTTTCTGTATTCCAGGCGTCACGTTTTAATTCATGCATATGATTAGTCCAGTAGTTAAGGCGTGAAAGCGTAACAAACAAAAAACAAACTCACATTCGCATTTATTATATTAGTTAGGATTAACATAATGCCCGTCATTGGTTACAACACCAATAAATGACTATAAATACGTAGTTGTGAGTTTTAGTAGATATGAGTTAGTTACTTTTTATATGTTTAATGTCTCGGCGCAGTTTTTTTGTACCATTATAATATTATCAACTAATAGAAAAAAGGTCCATCAGATATGTATTAGTTCATGAGGAAACGTTAAAGCCAGCCTTAATTTACTGCAGGAGAAAGTTAATGTATAGTATAGAGGCACCAGGTAAACCTTGAGTTTTGTTAAGGCTGGACGGACCCGGCTGGTAAAATATCCACTTAACGGCAGAAGTTAGCTGAAAACCCTTGTGTTGTGTCCCCGTAGTAAGTTGAGTATCCAGACTCCTTAAAGTTATGAAACTATTAGTAATGGTCGATCTTGAGCTGCTAACGGAGTGATACTATATTTCTAGTGTTGCAATCGTCAGTAGGCTACGGTAACTGTTTACCATGAAGAATTCACTTGTCTGCCATCTTAGATATATAAAAAATAAACCCAAATTCAGAAATAATGGTAGGACATAAAAGTATATACAATTTTTTAATTTACAAGAAACAAGTTGGATCTATTTTGATTTTGCTCTTCCACCTTAAAAGGCAACCGGCCACAGGATAGTTACACTGTTGTATGAAAACAGTATGCTTCATTCGACATGTTAGGTTTTTCCAAGCTCATGTACTTGTACGTGTCAGATTCCTTTCCTTTTATCCGATCTTTAATTGTTTTTCCAAATCAGACATTACGCTTACTTGCCACCCCAGTAGTAACGAAAACCCATTGAGCAATTTAATAAATATTTTATGAGAAAATTATAAGGTAGGCAATGAAATATGAATCATGCTGCTATGTAAATCTCTTGGACGTTAAACGAAAAAGACCGTATTGCATCCACACTAGAGGTATACCACTATTTTACCACTCTAAAACACTCTTGGCAGAATCCTGTATTAAATGGGATTCTGTTGCTGTCGCCTGCCATGTAACGTAAACGATACATGGCAGGCGACGTTTATGCTATTCGTACCAGGAAACTCATGAAATAACGTTTTGATTGTCCCAAACATTTTCATGGTAGCCATATACGTTATTCGGTCGTGTTTCTCTTCCATTACGATAGGCAACTGGTTTTGTTGTGTTTTGCTATATGATGTGGTTTCTATAGGATTGCAAAATTTCATACACGGCGGTTACTGCTTACCACCAATCATACTGTTAGCTTGTAGAGATAATTAAAGAGGTATTAGACACATATACAAAAAAGAGCGCACAACCGATTAAGGCCTTGTTCCTTAGTCTCATGTGATTATCGACCCTATAATACTTCACGCATCGCAGTATTGGGATGATTATTTAAAGTTCTAATTTATATAAAGAGTATTGTATGTATAGTATTGTATAATATTGCTCAATAAACTAATCCAATTTAAAGCCGTTATTAGTTACTGTGTCTCAATTTAACAACCAAAGTATGATAAATATAAGAAACACACACACATTCTAACGATGACATTCATGAAAATAATTGACGATGATAACTACTTAATTATTATTTTTATAAATGTTTAAGATCACAGAACATATTATATGTTAAATATCGTAGCATATTAACACTTACGGCACTAGGAGAACAACTTAATTTTTTATCAATTGTCTAGTAAAAGGGAACTGTCTACTGACAGAATAAGTCTATGCGTCTTTAGAGATTATAACAAAGCTAATTTTACTGCTGAAATCCGTTAGTTAAATACAGAATCGGTTTCTTAAGATATGGGACATGTCCGAAAATAACGACTCAGCACGGCCACAGCGGTATATTTAAGATAATTTCAGTCTACATTCGTGTGTCATCGTTTCACAAAAACTACATATGCAATGTTATGAACCGGTTCTTGCATCACCGACCCTGTTAAAAGTATTCGCTTCAATAAACGACCATAGTAGCTGAGCCTCTCTTCCTCATTTATGGATTAACATAAGGTTATTTGGCTGTGGTTTCTATAGATAATCTTGTCTAAACTTAAACAGTGATACCACTCTGTCATTAATTTCACTAAACTATAACATGTCTAGCATTATCACTAAGTTAGTTGCTATTTTGCACGGACTACAGCAATCTCTCAAATCAATACCTTGAAGAACGAATGGAGTAAGACCTACCCGGTGATAGATGAGCATAAATCGTTTATAAAACAAAAATCTAACATAAAAAATTCTTGACTGAAAACTAAGCATACATTATAAAAGATAATTTCAATTAATGCTGGCCATTGAAACATACCACTAAGACTTGTTCTACGTCAATCGTTTAAAAATTACATGAAACGGTGCATAATCAGTAGATGTTTCTTATTAATTAAGACAAAATCAATCAGTGTAAACATTAAAGTAATTTATTTTTGTAGTTTTTTTTAATGAGAGACATGAAAATAAACTTCTTTCATGCGAGTAATATTTCACGTACAAATGAAATAACAAAGTGATCTAGTTTTTTGGTTAACTTACTGTTTGACTATGCTAAAGACGTCGAAAGCCATCTGTGAATTTCTAGGCACAAAACTAGGATGCGGCGTTTGGAATAAATTTAAAAAATAAAAAGTATAGAAGTCGGAGGAGTTCGGCTCTGATTTCAATACAGTCTAGTTTCTCAGCAAGATACCTATAACTAAAACGACTGTAGTTACTTATTAAACTTTCAAATTCATGTGTTTTCTAGTGTTTATCTTTTACAGCGGTCGGTAACTGTTCACATGTTCAAAGAAATGTTTGACAATCCTAATTTTTTGGGTGAAAATTGTATGAGAATCTATCTTCACGTCGAATAATAGGTAAATACTATTTTGTATTTGGGAAATACAGGTACAGAGAAAAACGATCTTAGAACGAAGAAAGTTTCGTTCCCTTGTATCATTGGCCAAGACACACTCTGGATCTCTAATCCAAGTAATTATTGTTTGTGGTAATTAAAACATTTTGTTGAGTATTATAATTATTTACATCCAAACTTTGACACATTCTTAATTATTATATTCTTTTAAATGGCGATCTGTACAAACATTCAAACAACGCATACAGAGGACACCTAGATTTTAAACAACTATTTGTAAAACATAATATTTTTTTGTTCCGAGGGGTTCGAACCTACTTTACTCAGCGCAATGGCAAGGCTGAGATGACGACTTAATTCACTTGGCCATCCACGCAGGTCTAAATATTTATTTTTTTATTGATTTGGTGGCAGAGGAGTCTACGGCTTAAAAGATAAGTGGTACTTAACCGCCGTTAATGGATATGCCTCAATTTGTAATGCAAAAGCGATAACGAGGACACACGAACAACACCGTACTGTAAAGTTAAAGAGAATAAGAAAAGCTATTTTGCCTTTTAGCCAGCAAAATCTGCTAGGCGATTTTAGTATTCAGAGTGGCAGTAATAAGCCAATCGGAGACTTATACCAATAGAAGCCTGACGCTATTGTTAAGAGAAGGAAGGAGGATGGAGAATGACACCAATATCTTGCATGGCACAAAGTGTGTGGTATCGCTGACTCGCGGAATTTGGTCGCACACTCAATTTACCACAACCAACCCAAACAGGTTACAGTTATTATGTTAAAGAGGTATTATTGTAGTCAACAATAATACCTCTTAGGGCAGATTTCTTAAACTTCAGATAACTTTTATCTAAAGAATAAATATGGCGATTTGACATATTTTCTATATAAAAGCTGTGAACATATCAAACATATACCCCAGATAAAAGTTATCCGATGGTTGAAAATTTTTTACTAGGATAGATAAATTGTAACAGCGGGTGTACGCACTAAAACCATCTAAATTACAACAATGTATGTAGATTGTGTTTAATGAAAGTACTAGTTTTGCAATTGGAACTGTTTATTTAACTGACACCACCGCTAAATTAGTTTTAAAACGATTTGGGTTAAATGTGAATTGCAAATTCCGTGAGATCCCTTTTACTGTTTTCCTTTATTTATAAATATTATTTTGTATACATAAGCTGGACTAGGAAAAACGGATATCATCCATTCTTTATGAAATAGTGTTTTATCGATACTAGTATCATAAAGAGGAAAGATTCGATTTTTTGTTTGTTTGTAATGGTTTAACTCAAAACTACTAAACCGATTATAAAAAATTATTTCACCATTAGAAAGCTATACTAGCACCGAGTAACGTAGGCTATATTTTACGCGAGCGAAGCCGGGACCAAAAGCTAAGGTCTTTATAAACACCATTGTTGTGTTATGTTTACATTATTTTATGTATGTATATTAAAATATGTGATGAAAGTGAATGAAGCCAGGGAAATTTGTCAGGGTCGTAGCAAATGGAAATCCGTAGTCTCTGCCTACCTATCTGGGAAACAAGCGTGAATGTATGTATGTATGTATATTAAAATATATAGTCTCACGCTTTTATATTCAAAATGGTACGAATACAGCCATGAGGTACATTACACTAGCTGTGGTGTTAGGTCCCACATAGAAGGATTTGAGACTATTGCAATCTAACAGGTACATTTTAGTCCTCTTGCTGAAACTGAGGATATTTTGTCTAAAATCCCAATAAAACATTTTCCGACTAAGGAATCAAACTCGAGAGCTCATGCATAACAGTCGCGTTCCCAACCACTGCGCAACCGAGGCAGTTGTTTTATTATTAAACTAGCTTTTAGCCGCGGCATCGCTCGCATAATAGTAGGGTTAGTTATGTTATTAACAGTATCTTTTTTTAAGTAAAGTATAGCCTATGTTACTCGGTGATAGCTAATAGCTTTTTAATACAGAAAGAATTTAAAATTGGTTGAGTAGCTTTTGAGTTAAATCGCTACAAAAAAAAACAAATCTTATTTATTTATAATATTAGTATAGATAATTTAATTAATTATTCATTGTTCAATTAATACATCACAATAACAGTCAACACACAACAGAAATTACGTCTATACATTACTGACATTACATCACAGGCAATAACAGTGATGTCCGCTCGATTGGACGCTTGCAGAATAGCTGCGTTTGACAAATGCTATCAGTAGTAATAGCATTTGAAAAACCTAAAAGCTGTGTATAATTAACATTTATTATTCAGACATAGCTCTTTTAATTTGTTTAATAGGTACTTATTTGTGCTTACTATATTTATACAGGGTTCATTGGAAATATTAATAACCTTTTACCGATGACTTGATACCTTAATTATTTTCATACAAACATACAAATGATAAAATAGGTTGCTCTAAACGCATGACTAAGGCCCAAATCGTTTTAGCTACGAAAAGTGAAATAATTACATATTTTTCATAGAATATGTGTGTTAAACTATGCGTAGATAAAGCGACTCGTTTCTTAATATATGAACCGGGGCTAAGACTACACGCGGTCGCAAAAGAAAGTAGCGGTGTACTCAAACAACTCACTGCGGGAGGCAGGTACGTAATTTTGAATTCGTGAAATATTTTTTTTTGGTAAGATATTGTATTCTGTAAAACGTGGTAGAAAAAAAGCTGTTAAATCTATACCATAATATTATAAAGCTGAAGAGTTTGCTTGTTTGTTTGTTTGGTTGGTTGAACGCGCTAACCTTAGGAACTACTGATTCAAATCGAAAATTATTTTACTGTTGAATAGCCCATTTATCGAGGAAGGCTATAAGCTATATAACGCTACGCTACAACCAATAGGAGAGGAGCATCAATGAAAAATGTTGTGAAAATGGGGCAAATTCTCTTATGTGACGCAGACGAAGTTGCGCGGGTCATCTAGTATTATAATTATAAAGAAAAACTCTTTACTTATGTCCATAACCAAAGAGTTTTATACGTTTTATTTAACCCTGTACATTACTACTTATGTACCTGTATATTTCAATAGAATGTACAACGTATAGTCAACAAAGAATCAAAACAAAACAGTGACCGCAAGCGGTTGAACACATGGAGGGTCGCAGAGGAAAAGCGCGCGCAGCTACGAAGAGTCCCGTGGAATCCCGTCATGTGGTATCGCTTTGACAGGTTTTACACGTAGATACAGTTATCCTGTTGCTGTTTTATTTTTTTCTGGCTGAACACCTGTAACGGTTGCGGGCCATTTTGACTTGAGCAGTTTATCTGCCTGTTTGAATTTAGAGCGTTTAACGTTGCGGTTCATGGAAACATTGATATTTAGTTGCAGGTTACAAACGTTTTTCAGATTTTGGAAGCCTACTTATTATTGTTTAAAAATGTTAATTATATTAGATATACCACTGTTTTCTTCATTAATTTATGCAGAGTCAACTACTAAATAACTAACTGTCAATTAATTAATTATCTTTTACTAGTTACTACCGCTGGCTTTGCCCGCCTGAATCACAAAGCAAATAGTGGGATAAAATCTTGTATGTGTGTTAATCCCATCCAAAAATATGTCACCACCACGGACTTTTTGAGTACATGGTCGTGACATAACATTATTATATTTCATTTTAATAGCTTGTGTTCCTCTGCTGAATTATTTTGATTAATGTTTTTATTAAGTAGCCTTCTACTAGGTATAGGTACTGATTCTGTAGATGCCAAGGAAAATAATAAATCCCAGAAGCAAAAATCTAACTAGATTTATTAAGAAGACGTATCATGACGTGATATCAGGAGACACAGCCTTTACCTGGAATAATAATGATTGTGACAGCCTTCTACTAGGTATACTGATTTTTCGCTATTCTGATTTTGTAGATACCAAGGAAAAGAATAAATCCCAGAAGAAAAAATAATAAATACATTTACTAAGAAGACGTATCATGACGTGACATCAGGAGACACAGCCTTTACCTGGAGTAATAATGATTGTGACAGCCTTCTACTAGGTATACTGATTTTTTGCTTTTCTGATCCTGTAGATACCAAGGAAAAGAATAAATCCCAAAAGAAAAAAATAATTTACTAAGAAGATGTATCATAACGTGATATCAGGAGACACAGCCTTTACGTAGAATAACAATGATTGTGACAGCCTTTTACTATGTATACTGATTTTTCGCTATTCTGATTCTATAGATACCAAGGAAAAGAATAAATACTAGAAGAAAAAATAAAAAATAAATTTACTAAGAAGATGTATCGTAACGTGATATCAGGAGACACAACCTTTACCTAGAATAACAATGATTGTGACGGCCTTCTACTAGGTATACTGATTTTTCGCTATTCTGATTCTATAGATACCAAGGAAAAGAATTAATCCCAAAAGGAAAAATAAAAACTATATTTACTAAGAAGAAGATTCATAACGTGATATCAGGAGACACAACCTACCTGGAATAACAATGATTGTGACAGACAGATATTGTTTCTGTATTGCTAAAATGTACTCCAGGAAGGAGAAGAAAATTAATTTTCAAATTAGATTTTTTTTATTTGATCATTCTATTAAGTAAAAAGCTAGAGAAGCACTTATATACGAAAAAAATCACACTACAAATTTTTGTGGTTAGAAGGGGTTTTTTGAGATGTTGAATTAGTATTTAATAATTAAATATTGTTATTTTTATTAAAAGTTTAACTGTCTTTCTAGAAGAGTGACTTTTAGAACTTGTGTTTAGAGCTAAAGCTCTGCTATTACTTTAAGCATTATTATCCACTTTACTGTAAAATTATATACTTCAGAATAAACATGAGTCCCGATTTGATACTCACAAAAAAAAAGAAACCCAAATATAAATTCAGTAACTTAACTACTCATAAACTTTAACGTTAGTAAGTGTTCATTTGTTACCTAAATAAATAAATTATTATTATGTTTAATATTTACTTATTATAAGTACTATGCGATATCGAAACAATGCTGCCTGTGATCAGATAGTTCTAAGAATAAAAAGTTGATTTGTTGTGTTAGTAGATACAAAGGTACCGACATAGCTGACGGTATTTTTGACGAAATCTCAATTGTGATTTAATTATTTGATGTTCAGAAAGGAGTATGTATGCCAAATAAATACTGTTCATTAAACTAATGTCTTTTGTTGCTCAATCACTTTAAGCTAAGACGACACACATTTAATAACATTAATATTAACAACTAGAGTAAAAATGTAAGGCTGTCAAATCCATGTCATGTAGTGCTTCGTTCAGTATGTAGCCTCGTTCAATAATCTCACGACCGAGGCACAATCTGTCACAGCCGTGTTTATGTACTTATTTTATTTACATTTTCTGGGGGTATTGAGCTTGTCCATATGCATCAAAAATATGCTTTTGGCATATACTTTTGATCTACATCGAAATATGTCATAAAAATTCTTTAATTTTTTTTGGTTATCTGGCATTTATTTAGGAATCTCCCAGTAGCTCGGAGTCTGGGACTATGCCTGATAAACAGCAATAGGTTTGCCCTCTACGTACGTGGAACCTAAATATAGTTGTCGAAATGTGGGAGTAATATGCCTACCATTTCGGGGATATAGGCGTAATACCAAGTATGTATGTATGATATATGTACATATGATTATATTTATACTATGTATCATATAGGTATATATGATACATAGTCTGATTTCACTTTGCACACTAAGATAAGTAGTACAGAACTTCTTTGCCTAAATACGCAGCAGTAAATATACTCATTAGGTATGTATCTATTTTATGAAGGCGTGTGGATTAACTGGATATAATTATGAGGCCCAATAAATTTAGCATTCGGCGCACTTTACGGCTGCCTCATAAACGAATTTAATTATCGTACTTGTATGGCGTAGTGTAAGGGGGTTTATAGCATTCTCTGTTTACATATTTATCACTGTGGCTATATAATCCTGTGAAGCGTTGACCAGTGAATAAAAATATACTGAGAAGACAGTACATCATAACTGCACGGATGGAATAGTGTTTTAAGAGGTCGCCTCGCCACTACCATTGCGTCGAGAGTCGTGGTTTCGAATCCCACGTGGGACAAAAAATGTGTGATCAACAAATGGTTGTTCCGAGTTTGGATGTTCTTTGTGTCCGTTGTTTGAATGTTTATAAAGTTCCTCGTGATACTGAAATACAACCCACCGAGAAATATGGCTTTAAAAAAAATTTACTCACTACTCATAAACTTTAACGTTCATAACTGTGGCCTAAATGAATAAATGGTTTTTGACTTTGACTTGGACGACCCACTTGATTAAGTAATGTATACACATAACTTAATCAAGTCGGTCACATTCACATGTGTCACAAATACATAAGCAAGTGGTACGTTTTATCACTGTGTGGATATAAGATAAAGTTAAAGTGGCTAGTGTCGGTACGTTTAATACAAACAGTACATTATCGATCAGAATCTCGGTGAAGAAAGTAGTTGAGTAATGGATGTTAGGTAGCTAACACCCGGTTTCTGAATTGAGAATTATATGTTAAGAACGACTCAAACTCTAACTTATGTATTACTTGAAAAATGTTTTGTTTCTATATTAAGTGTCCTTAACTGTAATAAATTTAAGTAGATATTTGAACATCATATAGTTAAGTAACTGCTCAGTTCATAACGGGTTGATGAAATTTGATTCTATAAAAATATTTGAAAATCTTTAGTTGGGATTTGCTTTCTCAATTCAGAAACCACTAAATACTTTCCTCAAGTTGTACTATAATAGGTACTTCAAGTGATATAATTTCAAAACTTCTTATATATGTATTGCCAAATGTAGGTATGTACTGTGCATGTGTTTTGATTCGCGGGTCTAGTAAAGAGTTTTGTTGGGGTTTTGTTAAGAATTGAATTAATAATAATAATATTCTATCACATACACACAACACCATCTAGGCCTAACTAAGCAGAGCTTGTTCTTTGGGTACTAGACAATGGATAAGCATGCATAATTATGTACCTTTTTTGTAAATACATACATATACATCATAGAAGCACCCAGACCAAGACAAACATGCACGTCTATGCACACAAATGTTTGACTTGTGCGGGTATCGAATCCGCGACCTCAGGCGTGGCAGTCGGTTACACCCACTACGCCATCGAGGGCGCCATCTTCACAAAGTCTTGTATTATTCCAGTAGACGACAATAGACTCGTCTCCTATAATGCGAGAGCAACAACCTTAAGTGGCGAATGGTGGGTGTAATACACTGTTACTCGACCTTTCGTATACATAGGAGGGGGGCTATCAAAATATGTACATATTAAATAACAAATACATAAATAATAGTAAGGCATTTCCATGTATATAATAGTCGGGGACATACATACATAGGTGTGAAATCTCATGTCTTTATGCATCTATGTATGTTATAACAACATCCTTGTTCTAAATAAATATATCCTAATATACATATATACAGCTATAATACGTAAAATCTTCAAGAAATAATATATGACATTAAACAATAGTACTTACAACAGAAAACATACAAACAAACTTCCTATTCATAAAGGTGTTAAATTTTGATAAATGGCACAAATATACGAAACGGCTGTATCGCGTGTTATCGAGTAGATAAGTTTCAAAGGACTTGTATACGTACTTGAAACTCAGTTAACACAAACTATTGTGTGCTGGAAAGTATCACAGAGTGCTCGTACTCGTTTTCAATATCAGTAGAGCGCGGTGGCTTTTCTTTTTCCCTACATTTATGCTTGTTTTCACAGAGGCCTAGCTGTCGCTCCGGAGAAAAATGGGCAAGTCGCAGGTCACGAGCGGGCGAAGTGCGGATCGTTGTATGCCGTTAACTTGAATGATTTTTGTGTGGTTTGTCAGTGATTTTTCACCTCTATCCCCGGCTTTTCTGCTTTATTTACGAGTTTTTTCACACCCTTAGTTACCTAGTTGCTTTTCGAGTATTTTTTAAGTTAGACAATAGCCGACGATAACTATGTTAATAATTGTGAATAAAAAACCATGTCATCCTTTTAAGAAGAGAGAGAAGAGAGCACAATTCTTTAATACCAAATTTATTATAAAATTATTAATTACAAGTACATATTTGATAAAATTATGAAGCTACGTGACAAGATGCGTTACAAAATATTAATGTGATTAACCGCAATTCTGTAACTCTCTTGATAACTTAATTGGTAAAATTCAAAGTGTGACAGTAATAAATGTTTCAGAAAGCTGATAAAATTACTTCGTAGAATTTATTATTTAGTTGGACAGTTCAGACGTACCGCTTACACAATTAAACAAAAGTTGAAGTCACCGCGACGCCGACGAGAAGACAGCTAAACTGCCAATCTAGTCCATGTCAAGCGCCACATATCTTACAAAACATAGAGAAATGGGGGCGCGACACTTAATTAACTTTAAAGCTAGGTAGAAACTTCCTCGTAGCTCTACCCTGCAGACGGGTAGGAAAGCTAGGCTCTCCTATACATCGCGTTATTTGGCAGGGAGAGCCGACTAAGGGGTCAAACGCTACGAACTTAGCTCCCTCAGTTAAGTATATTACAAAGTTCACTCCAACTTTCCAACTCTTATGTGATGTCACCGCGTATAATGTTTGACTGCTTGTATGTAGCTGATGTTTCTTTTCTCTTCTTTATTTACTAAGAACGGGGCTAATGTCGCATGTGAAGCAAAAGCTCGGGAAACTTAGGCCCATATTGTTTATTCTTTATTATACACGTGTCACTTGTTTCAGTACAGAATGTGCGGAGTTGTAGCGTTTGTCACTTTGAGTGTTTATGTAAATATGTATTGTTAAAATACTTGTTGCAAAATATTTGTCGTAGGCTTCGGGGTAAGCCGTTATATTTGACTATAGAAGGGATTAGTTCAGCGTAGACTACAAATTGAGGGTGACCCTTCATGTAGGTAAGGGCAGGGTTTATGAATGGTCACTCAATCTTATTTTATGTGTTCTTCATAACTCTGCAGCACCATTGAGTCAGAACTGTGAGATATTTGGATGTAATGTCGGCTCGAACTAATTATTTGGGTTCAAAATCTTCGATCGAATAGTTGTAGAATATTATAGACATAATTTGGGGTTACCTAAGGACAATTTTGTTTGTCTTTCCTATTGTTGATGACAGTTTAGATAGTACTTTTGGAGGGCTTCTTTTTGTAGCACTATAAACTGATAACTGACTAGTGGAATAGTGTGCAAGAGGTCGCTCCGCCACTGTCACCACACTGAGTATTATGGATTTGAATCTCCCACGGAATAATTATTTGTCAGGACCACATATTAATCGACACCTGCAAGGAATAACATTGTAACTCACTTTTTGAAAGTTTTGAATTGCAAACATATTCCTGCTGTACAAAAACGCAGATTGTTTTGCACTCACCTCTGTGTCTAAATTCCTTACATTATAAGTTGCAATTCAACTGCAGTTGATAAAATGGTATATTTAGTTAGACACCATCATCATTATAGTTTATGCGTGCCATTACAAATATTACGACCAATTTAATTGTTATTTCATTGCTGTTATTTAAAAAAAGGGACGATGGATATTTTGTTTAGTGAGTTTAACTAAAATCTTTGTGTGAAACATGCTCTGATAAATTAATAATAAAGACTAATTAAAATTACTACTACTACTAAACTACTTTTTTATTTGTCAGTTAACTCCAAAATGTGGAAAACACATTTTATCAACAACATATCAACAAGGTGTTGCAACCATTATACCATATGCTACTGACTTTAAAAAACTAAAGATAATAACAAAAATAAGTTAATAATATTATAGAGATTAAATAATTTGGGTCTAGTTATATTTTTCAATATAAATCTAAAACGTCTCAGCGCATAATGTCCTTTATGAGAAAGGTCTCATAAAGTCCTTTTCTCGAAATGTCCTTTCACAAAATGTCCTTTTTTCAAAACGTCTTATGCGCTGAGACGATCTAAAATAGGCAGTAGGATGGCATGATGGCGCATACACTTACACTTTGTGACAATGCAAAGGCAGTCCGTGACTAAATGCGGCTGTGGATTTGTATTTTTCAATAATAATCAAAATGAGAAGCAGGATACTTGATTTTACTTTTTTTTACTTTACATTACTAAATTGACTTATAGGTAATACAGATCTTTGAATCCTGAATGCAACAAGCAACTAACGCCATGAGTTTTTGTGCGTTAAGTAGTCGTTGACTGAATAATAACCCTTTCGAATAAGTTGTATTTTAACGGCGCTTTAAAATTTAAGCTATGGTAAATTAATTATATTAATAGGTAGTTTATTAAAAAAATCGTATACTAAGAGATATACATATATATTCATTTTATGGAATACCCACTACCACACATTTTGCGATTATATGTCGGAGTTACAATACAATGTTATACAGTATATATTGTGGTATGTCATTGTAACTCACAAAAATCTATTTAATATACATATATATATAATAGTGTATCCATATAACTATATAGCTATTCCCTCTTTCTCAAATTTTCAAGTTTGGTTGTCATTAATACCTAACCGAAACCCAAGAGAATTTTTTATCTTTGACGCGTTCTCCTAAATAATTTACTAAAATGATTTACGATGTTACTCCTTGCAAATGTCGATTATAATTGTTCAGAATCTAGTTGCACTTTGTGTCCCTAAATTGTTTGTCTTCTAAAGTGGGTGTGAAATATTGCCTGAGTCAATGAAAAAAGAAACGAAGGTATTGGATAACATGAATGCATATCTATCTTACTAACAATGCCATGGCTGCTTCAAGTAATCAAAACGTATGGGTAAGCATGAGTTTAAATCTTCACAAGTTATAAAAACCTAAAACAAGGTAAAATCTGCTTATTTTTTATTACATACTCATTGCCTGAAAACACATTTATTAAAAAGTCTTAATTTATTGAAGCAAAATGTAGATTACCAATTCTATTTTACAGAACACCATAATAAACTTAAATCATCTGGCAACACACAACAAATGGATTTAAATATAACAGTAAATTGTTACTGTTAAATGTAAATCCATTCGTTGTGTGTAAAAAATTACAGTGTAGAGCTGTTATGAACAGCTCTATCTCTCATTTGTGTGGTGATAGTCTTTACTAGTTTTTGCTTGCGGCTTTGCTCGCGTAAACGTAGGTTAGGTTATGTTAGTAACAGTAGTTGTTTTAAAATAAAATATTGTCTATGCTTCTCTGTGATTATAGTTACCTAATGAAAAATAAATTAAAATCGGCTAAGTAGTTTTTGAGTTCAATCCTAACAAACGAACAAGCAAAAATTCAAATCTTTCCTCTTTATGAAATTAGTATAGATTAAGTGGCCTTCACGGTTTCACCTACGTTTATGATTACTGCTCCGCTCCCGTAACTTGTAGTGTGATGTTATATACCCAATGTATACCATGCCTAATACAGTCAGTATCCACTTACGTAGAGCTTGGACTAAACACGCCCGTTTAATTAACCCCCGAATAAAACCGCAGGCCCTGATCGATCGCCGTTCCTATATTAGCTTTATTAATTTTGTCAATATGTCATATTCTATGTGTCATATCCGAAATTAGAAAATTGTGTGTGATGAGTTACGTCATCTGTGAGTATAAGTATCATATTTCTGCTCATGTATGAAAGATTCGTTGAATGTTGTCCGCAAGTACAAATTTTATAATTTTAAAATTTTAATCGAATGATATTTGCAATTGGCTTTTTAATTTTTCATCAAATAATTTTTTGACATTCCCATTAGGGATCATTCCTGTGTGAGTTCCATGCAGTTAATTGTAAATTAAATATTGAATTTTGTTTTTTTATTATCGATTGAGACAAATAACTCCTATATATATTATACTAGGTATTTGTATGGTCTTATATATCTATCTATATTATCAATATTTTATTACATTATTATTAATAATAATAATAATAATAATTTATTTATTAATTACAGTGGTAGAAGATGAATACAGTGCATAAAGTACTTAATATAGGTAATATAATATGGGTGTCTATACTAGGCACAGCACTGTAAACCTGTGCCACAGGCGTTAAGGGCACTTACAACATACTACTAGGAACTAAGTTATAAACAACTAACCATACTTATATAAATATATGCATAAATAGGCCAAGATTATAATTATAATCATAGAAATTGTTATAACTTATTTAACAGCTATCAACAAATCCTCGGTATCCTCGTAATTTAAAGTTTGTAATTACCGACAGACTATCCTCTAAGATCTTAGATAATTTAGGTCATATATAGCTGTTTGTTTATTTATCTTGTTATAAAGAAAAGCCTCTAAGGATGCGAGAAATATATTTGTAAAAACAAACTTTGATTCAGAAAGTGTTTATTACTATTGTAATTAATGTAGGTATTGTGCCAGAAACTAGTAACTAGTGAATACTTTTTATATCGTGACTCATATAATTAAAACAATCCCAACAACATTTTTCCAAGGGTACTCGCTGTACCAACGCATATTAGCGATACACCCGGCATGGGTTATCTCAGGAAATCCGACATCTCCGCCGGATGCCGCCTCTGTCTGTACTCCGATAAGAACCCTCCCCGATTACGAAGCCCTTAAATAGATACGTAATTAGAATGTGCTTTGGTTTCAAGTGCTTTGTTTTGCTCAAAACATACATGTTTAGATAAACAAAACCCAACATGATAAAGTTGTATGTGGAGAGTTTGAAATTGGAATAGTTGTAGTTAACTGCTGCAAAGAAAATGTCTACATTATGAACTTATTCATAAAATAAGCAGGGTCCCTCGGTAGAAGTCATGTATTACAAATCATGGTTATCAATTATTTTGCATGAAACCAATGACAACAATTCGTTATTCTTTTACTTTATAATGGACTAGCTTTCAGCATCGCTCCCAGGGCTTTAACAATCCACCTCATAACCTCATATAATTTGTCGGGATAAAAATTACAAATAAAACTACGTGACCTTCCAACTTCTAAACTTTTTCTATGCTAAAATCAATTCGATCTGTCGCATTTATTACTAAGGATAAGAATAAAATATCGTATATTGCGCTAAGAGAATTGGTAAAAGTTTATTTAAGTATACAAGGTTACTGGTAATGCGATGTATTCCCGGCAATAATAGATAGAGGAGCTAAAATGCAATAAATTTAACCGAAGAAATTAATTTCATTTAATTAATTTTATTTCATTTTACGAAGCACTTTAACTCGAGCAACGTTAAAATTATCAATTAGATTAAAAACATTTTTATTCATGATTATTGTTTATTACGCATTTATAGGTATTTGTTTACTTATTAAGCTTTATTACTAGGTTCTTTATAAATTAAAATAATTTGAAAAGACATCCAATGTCAATTTATTTTTATTATGTCGTAACGGCAAAAGATTAGCAATTTAAAAAAACCATTATATCAGCATATCTCGAACACGGTTAACTTTCCAGCATACATATGGGGGGTTAAATTTATTTTAATAACTTTCACTTGCATGATATACATATATATATATAATATGTAACGGGTATTAACGCGATCATGCACTTTTATTATGCTTGACATTTCGACCAGGTTACACTGGCCGTGGTCACAAGCTGACTCAAACGCCAAGCATAAAAAAGGTAAACATTATGCATGATCGCGTTAATACCCGTAACATAATATTATATATATAAATTTATTTTATAGGCATTTTAACGTCTCTATCTATTATTGCCGGGAATACGTCGAGTTAGCAGTAACCCTGTATATGCAAGCCTGCCACGTAAGTATGCAAGCTATTTCAAATATACTTTTTCCTTTATTTTTCTTATACATTGACATAATTCTGCGTTAATCGCCAAGGAAGGTACTTTAGGCTTTTCGGGTGGCCACCGAAACCTCCGGTATCAGTGGCCACCCCAAACCAATCCCGTGCTTGCCAAACCATTTATCTTCGTTCCGACGGTAATGAGGCAGGATCGGTCTGTAGGTACCTACTGAACGAATGGGTGAATTGTCTCTCTGCCTAATAAAGTAAGCGAAAATGTCGGGTCTTAAGTAAAAAAACTATTACTAATTCTTCAATGTAAAATGTAGAGTCAAAGTTAAGTAACGAAGAGACTTGAATGCGGAAAACATCCTTTGTTTTTTCGGTATTTCTTAAATCTTTATTTTTATATATAAACCATTTGTCTTTTTTCTAACTTGTCAAAAAAGGCTGCGCAACTGTGACAACTTAAAATACAAATGCGAAAATTAAAATTCGTTACGGGATTGCGCATATTGTATGAGTGTTCGACCAGGTTTCATCGGTTACGGTCACAAGTCGTCTTACCTTAATTTGATAGTGTGCATGATAATTATATGTATAATTCGTAACGGGTATGCCGTTACGAAGTACACATATATTATGCGGCGCGAAGGTTTAAAATAGAATAGAAAAGATAGAATATAAATTTACTTATATATAAATTTATTACTGCTTCGTTGTACACCATCTCCAACTTCAGCTGACGTTTACGCCTGAACGCGTTAGATTTTCCGACAGCACAATGTGTTATTATGACGTCCTGTTAGTAAATTTCCAGTTGCGGCACAAAGTTGTAACGAAGTTCTATGTCGGCCACGTTTTTAGAACATGGTCGACCGGGAAAGTCAAGGTAGCGGAAATAAAATAAACACTATATTTCGCAATTACAAGATCTTTAATACAAGTTTTAAATAATTGGTAAAAGTACTCGAATTATATTTCTACACAATAAGTAACAGGGCGTGGTTCTAGTTATAAAGGCTTCGGTGCGAGGTCCGGCTGGAGCACAGTGGAACACTTAATTTTAGAACGTCGTGTTAGACGCGCGATCCAAGCGTGGCTGTGTTTTTATTTGCGGCCGCGGGGAGGAGAGAGGCGCTCCCACTCCGGCGCGAGCGCAGCCGCTGAGCACGACTGGTCCGCGCTTTCCGAGTATAAGAGTTCTGTGGGTCCGCGTGACAAGGTCTAAAAATATTCCCAAGAAGCGACATAAATAGGCGTGCACCCTAGTACGGTACTAAAAACATAGCTGGCGAAATGTGGGTTAAATATATATCTACCTATGTATGTTTTTAAACGTATTATAGTCAGGTTATGCTTAAATCATAGTAACATTACATAACATACTAATAAAAACACAGTATATTAATAGACAAGTTATGTACTGAGCTATAGACGTCCAGTGTTACAGTTCCTTAATTTGCTCAACAACACCTGCTTTGCTTTCTTTCGTTATTAGATATCTTATATTACAGGCCGCTTATACGAGTACTCCATTCTTAACGCAAGATCATCAAACCACCAGGGTGGGAAAATGAGGTTGAATAGAGTTGAGTATAAAATATGACCTATATCACAAATATAAGTTAAATTTGTAATGTATTTCAAGATGGAACATTCATTCATTGTCAAAATTAATCATGTACATAATTTATAAAATAACTCCTTAACATAACTAATTTTTAACCTACATATATACTACAAAACAGAAATAAATATTCTATATTACAAAGGCAGCATAAATAAATATTAAAATCTTTAAGAGACGTCATAGTATTCGGATGCTTCCGCTATACAGATGATTAGTAATGCTTATTCTTTTGCGCTAAATATTAATAATTGTGACCAATAGACTAGCCTATTGGTCACAATAATTGTAGGAAAACAAATTAAATCATGTAGTTTAAAAATGTTGTTTAAATATTATGTGCGAATAATTACAATCATTGAAATGATTACGTGTGCTTCCATAATCACTACGCTTCCTCTATTTACATATTATGTTTGCTACCAGAGTAATAGTGTATCCTTGCAAGTTGTGTAATCAGTAACTCGCAGCTGAAGTAACAAAACTCAAATACAAGGGATGTAATTATCTGTAAGTAATAAACATATACTGTACTACATTGAACGAAGTACAACCAACTAGTTTGTATCTTTCCCTCAATGAAATTAATTTCATATCGTCATTTACATAAACGTGTTTATTAATCGTTATGTTTGATGTCCCACGCTTTAGTGGCGAAGCCTCATTAGACCAATCACACACTAAATCAAGATGGTTTATTAACCGTCTTCATTTAGATTTTATTTATTAGAAAGGAAGAGAAAAGAATCGTTTGAAAATGAGAGACTTTGAGAAGCAATTTTGACTGACATATCTATGCTAGTACCACATTATTCAACTGATATTACGTTCGCAATTTTATTTTTTACGAACCATGTCTTTAGTTCTTAGCATAAATTGATCTCAAAAATAAACTACATTATATTGCGGCTGACAGAACTCTGTTTCAAAGATTTCGTAAATGTCTCGATCACTATTTTCGCTAATTAAATTATTTTTGACCTATCTATACGGCTTCCAAAGGTCTTAAACATTTCGAACATTTATTGTGATTATAATAATATAGTAAATTAATAAAATAAATTTATTTAATAATTGTATCATTTGTTACGATTTAGTCACAGAAACAAAAACCTATTTTGAGTACATAGTAAAAGTCATGTACCAACATAATTTGCGAAATATGGTTGTTGTTCAGAAAATGTACCTTTGCATATTTTTGTGGCTAGTTTGCCTAGAATATTATACCATTTTAAAATTGCAATTATTTGCGCCAATTTTTAAAATATATTTGCCATACTAGTGTCTATACTTTTTTTTTCACCAAGATGCGTGAAAGTGAACTGAAAGTCAAAATCTTACATAATTTAAGAATAAAACATAATTGTGGTTGATTTTTGTGTAAAAACTACAGGCATTCTGGGATTTTTAATGATTGTGATGGATAGCAGTGCTACTTACGTTGCCAATACAAAAAAAAACACAAGTATTTGTAAAATTGTAGCAATGGTACTTAATCATTTCGCTTTTTTTATCATAATGAAAAAAAATCGTATTTAATCGTATCGTTGAACTTTGGGACACGTTGTATATATGGTCGGGTAAGTATTATTCTCAATGTTAACGTCATTAGTGGTTGCGGGTTTAGTAGGCGTCATCTGGGTAATATGCGAGCACAAAAAACATCGACGCCGGTTTTACACTATTTTTATTTAGAATAAACAATATTTTTACTTCAGAATAATGTAGATTTGATAAATAACAGTTAAGACCGAGCAGTGGGTTCAGGGCACTGATCTTACTTTATTCATTACACTTTTAACGTTCCAACTCGATCCGTCGCTATCACTCAAGTGTGTCTCAATAACTGTCGGCCTTCCTAAAGTAAAGATGGCGCCTCGACCCCACTCGAGCACGCGCTCTGCTCTAATTGGTCGTTACGTGAATTACAATATTCATAACTTTTATTAGATTAATAATGTTTTTGAGCTATAGAATAATTTAACAAATGAAATAAAATAAAGTATTTTAAAAGTAATTAAAATGTAGACAATTTATATTGTGAATTATACGTGCAAACAACAATCAACCCGACTCAATAATTTCCTCCGACATATATAGTTATATATATACGAATTTCTTGCGTTGTTTATTTTAAAATCAATTTTATAACATAATTTTGTCACTTTTTTAACTATTGCACTACAATTTTATTGTAAAAATATATAAATTATTTAAACTATTTATATTTAAGTTTACACTTTGAACCGAAACCGTGTAAAGTAATCCATAATTACTATTTTAACTTTAATTTGCTCTTATTGATTGGTTAAACAAAAGCTTTCCAATAATTAATCGGAACATATTTACAATACAGAATAAAACAATATTGCTTAACTGGCCTGTAGAATCAGTATTATTATCACAAAGATTTATCCTTGGAATACCTGAACCTTGAACAAAGTGGAACCCTTTGAACGCTTCTAACTTTAAATTGGTATCAAATATTCATCAATAAGCTTTTTGTTTTTGTAAGGCTTCCAAAGAAGGTTTGTTCAGCTGTTTACTATGTCGATTGAATGTCATCCTACTAGAGAGAGGCCCGGAGTATTGACTTCGTTTTGTTTTAGACTCTTGATTATCGTAACTTTGGACTTGCCATAAATTTTTAGTGAGGAACTTTAGGGCGACCCAATTGACTTCTTGTTTCGTTTAATAGTACAAATAAAGTTGGGAGGAGTTATTTGATTGGTAGTCAATGTCTTTGGTCGTTTACTTTCCATTTAATGTTGTTTCTTGGTGTATTGACATAAGTTGTCTCTGTTTTCAAAGTCTAAAGACAATTTCGCAAAATTAGTAAAAGAGCTGTGTTCGTAGAGTTTTTGCGTAGATTCTTTAAATACCTACGTATAACTTAGTACTTATTAACCAATTGAGTTGCAGTGGCATACTGGCAGCCAGATACAATGGGTTTTCAATGATGTCTTGCATTACAACAATTGACAGGTTAATTCCATAATACTCAAAGTTAAGTGAAATATTATTACATATTTAATGTAATATCAAAAATAGACAGCTGAATAAGAGTTACCATTCTTAAAATATTTCAATACACACTATATCTTTTAATTAGTACTGTAAATAATACACGAACCCTTCTCACGCGTTATTACTAATGACACACTACCAAATATTGCGTAATTCAAGTCATGAGTAAACATTTTCGATTCCTGAAGATCTTTATTTTGTGGCTACTTTACACATATACGTTTGACGCAGCTGTGTATCAGGGATTTTGTGAATATTCGCATCCGCATCCACAATTGCGGAGCTTCCGCATTGATTTGGACATCTGCATCCGCATCCGCATCCGCAATAATCAACGTGGATGTGAATGCGGATGCAGCGCCAGATATAGCGTAGGTTACGATAAGAAAGAAATCAGTTGTTCAGTAGTACGTGTTTAATTTATGAACCTTTGCAAAACAGGCTTAAACCTGCGAAGGCGGTGATATTAGATACATTTTATTAAATAAGATGAACAATTTTAATCAACATCCGCATCCGCAATTGCGGAGCTTCCGCATCGATTTGGACATCCGCATTGGTATCCGCATCCGCGAATGTGAGTTTTCATATTAAGGGTTATGTTATTTTTAAGGGTAAAAATTATTATTAGATTACTTGTACAAACAATGTAGCAAAGATGATTCTTGATTCGGGTCAATCCAATTGTATTTGTTTGTTTATAGCCGTGTGAATGTACCTATTACTAATACGCAATAAAATAATCAATTGAATGATAAGCAGTATCAAATAAGTAAGAATATTTCGAATGATTCATATTAGTTGAAAAAGCGAGTAATCCGATTTTAATCAACAAACGCACATTGCTAACTTAAGCACTTAAACCCAAAATTGTGATCTTTTACTCAATATAAATTAAATTGGAAAATAGTTTTTTAAATCCCACAGGGTAAAAAAGCTTTGCATGTCCATCTTCTACTATAACTGTATAACACGTGTCGGTCTGACTCTGAAGTCGTATAGAAATGCCGGCGACAGATTTAGCACGACGTAGCTGACGTAGAATGACATCATAGACAAAGCGGCGATTTGTTCAGTCCACACACGTTGGCTTCGCGCCAGACACCCATTCTTTGAGCTTTACACCACTATTCCATTATCCTAATAGATGTCAGTATGGAGAGCGGATGCATGGCGCAGTTACAGGGTTAATTAATGTGCACCCGCGGCATTATTTTACACAGAAACTAGGCGTCGTTGCAGCGCCTACTGCCGTTTCGTGCAACACTAAGTGATTTTGTTCAAAGTTCTCGTTTCGTAACGTATTTTTTGGAAGTGCCGCCAAACATGCGAACCGACTTAACGCGAAGTGTTTTGTTTTGTCCTTTGACATTGTTAAGCTTTGTGAAAGATTTATACACGTAATTTTGTTGTGAAATCCTTTTTGTGTTTGGCGAAGTTCTTGTTATACGCGTGAAATATACCTCTCTGCGTATTAAAAAGTTCTGTTGCTGAAAATATAACAACACTTATGAAGCGAATAATAAAAAGCTTTTACTAATGTCAAAAATGTGGAGTTCAAACGACAACCCATTAAACATATTATTATGTGCTTAAATGTATTTTTTTGCCATAATGATATATCCAATATAGCCATTAGTCTTCATTAAAACGATTTAGTCCTAAATTCGTAAGAATATATCCTTTGTATGTCGAATGCGCAAGTAGCTGAAACTGTTAGTACTGATTGTCATGGACTTCTATGACAGCTATAATGTTTTCAGTATTCTGATAACTAGTCTAAGAAGACATTAGGGTAAATCGGATTGTAGTGCGTATACTAAGTTTTAAATAAACATATCCAATTATACTACTGTTTGAATTGGATACTCTTGGGTATAATTAAGCCAAGGCGTATTGATTTATTTGACTTCGAGTAGCTAATGAGCGCTTTATTTATAATTTTAATAACGAACGTCAAAAGGAATACAGGCTTAAACAAATACTGTTATTTTAACTTGTACTCGAGCCAAGTAGGACACTAAAAATGTGTTATTTTTCTCCAGAAATATTCTGTTCAGTACAATACAATGCTAGATGGTCTCAGTGGGATCTTAATACAAAAAGTCGGTAAGGTAACATTTAAACGAGAACTGAGTACATACATATATTGAACCGATAGAGTGAACATAGAAATTCTTAGTCTCTTGGGAATGTGAACGTCTAACAATATTATAATATACACTACTGAGACTCAGGCTTACGCCCGTATCCTGGAGAGATAGCAGAAGGATGGGCAGTTCGTCCGTTGTTCGAATATTCAAAATACAATGACACGTTAAACAGAGCATGAGGTATTAAATTAAATAATTAGGTATCTTCTAAGCTCTAAAATTTATTTCAATATGCTATAAGATAATAAAATGTTCATTCTTCTCTCCTAATTTTGCCGTGCCCGACGGGGTCCATAATTGTTCTCTCTACATTTATAAGACCTGTATTATACATTATGGAGTGCAATAAACGAATTGAATTGAATTGAATTGAATTGTTGTAATAAAACGTGTTGATGACCTTTTTGTGTCTTTTTGCTACATTGTACATTAATTGAATAAGAGTATTAAAGGCCAACATTCTGAAGTAAAGCAGCAATGGATTCATATTCTTTTAGATACTACGTGGAATAAATTCTTATAATTGTATAAGAATATACCTGAAGCAGTATCTTTAGGACCAACTGTGGGATCAACCAATTTACACAATCAACATTCCTGAAATTCTTAATAACAGCACGGCATCTAAAACTGTGACTATCTAAAACTCCGCTATACGGCTATTACGGCCCTAATACGTGATAAAAACCTAAATCACATTTGTTAAAATGTGGGTGTAAAATAGGTATCGCACCTCATGAGGCTCAGCCTACCCCATCGTGGATAAGCGTGAGACTATGGCGGTATTTTGTCAACGACAGATATACTATTATACCGTAGTGTGTGACATCCGAGGAGTGTCTTGAAAGGTTGTTCAGAGTTTGATTCACTTCGATAAACGAGAATAAAAGTAACTTCTTACACTTGTACAACATAATTTTGTTGGCATTACGAAACTATCGAAGACGACATTCTAATTATAAATTCAGTTGAAATTTGCACCTGGATGGATTTAAAATTGTAACAATTAATGACAAACCGATTAAAATATGAGTATTTTGTGGCGTAGCACTTTGGCTTTCTACGAAATAAACGTTGCTCCATCAAGACAATTTACCGACGGAAAAGGATGTCATCACAAGTAACGCGCCAAAAGAAAATTTTATTATCAACCACGCATTTTCTTCCTTCATCTCACAATTTCATGTTATTCATAGCATAAAGAGTTATTATTCCATACGACATTGAACAAACAAGTGTTCGTTCGTGCTCGTTGAATTACGTTTGAATACTTGGAGCAGGAAATGATTATTTTTTTTCTACCTGATAATGTTCGTATTTTGTGTGCCGTTTTTATTAAAAGTATCGTATTTGTTGACATGCTGTTGGGACATAACAAATGAGTCTTTTTATAAATCGTCGTTATTGCTAATGAGTACAGGAAATATTTCAAAGGTAAAGAAAATATCTTAGCTTTTGATTCCCTAATTTTAATTTCATAAAAAAGATGTATTTATTTACTACAGCTTTATAATTTTTTTTTGTTCTTTTTGTCCTAAAAAGGTATTTATGATTTTATAATATTCTAAATGTATTTATTTTCATAATTTTTGTTCGTACTTGTATTTTAGTCCATTTCTCGGACAGTTTTGTTATATATATGTAATAGTTTGCTATAGACGTACAAAATATAAGATTCAATAAATTGAAATAGTAATATAGGTATTACCATTAGGTAAAAAAATAACAAATTTACATAGATAGAAGCCTCGTGAGGCTGATGTCATACTTCAAATTTCAAAGTTGGAAAAATGGTTGTGGCGCTTTAGCGGAAGTGCAAAATGAAACGGAACGATTAGTGAGACCGCAGTACCTCGACATATAAGGCTTAACAAGCGCTTAACTCAGCGAAACGGTGCATCACACACCGAAGTAATAAAGTCTTAAACATAAATCCATTGTTATCTCTGGCGGCAAACGTATACGCACAGCACAGCTATGAAACGAACCCAATCTGCATAAATTTGCAGTTGACCCTGTTATTACTACATATACAAATTTATGTACACGACAAATTTGATGCCGTTTTGCTTCGCGAACGGTTTCAAAATGATTCTGTACGTGAAGTTCGTGCCCGTTGCCAAAGTTGTTTACGCTAGATGAATTTTTATTAAAATCAACTGCCGTTTTTATATAAATTGAGTGCTGGCTTATTGAGTTGGCATTCGATTTTATCAAAAGAGAACTGTTGAGATCATATTTTATTAAAATAAAAACTGCCGTCGCTACGCGTATTATAATAACTTGGATAACGATCCATTAGCTGATATAATAAACTGATAAATTGTAGTTGTCTCCATATTTCTATAAATTGTATCTAAAATAAAGTACATACTTCTGTTTAGCACTCGACTAAGCCAAAGGTTTAGGCCAATGCTCATGCTCATTGAAGCATGATCTAAAATAAAGTACTTACTTCTTTTAACACTCTTCTAAGCCAAAGGCTTAGGCCAATGCCTGTGCATGAGCATTTGCAATACATATCAAATCCAAATTGTTTAATGTATCTATACCTAAACACATACAACTTGAAATTAAAACAATATCTCTTACACACATTTGAGAACACCACAATAATTCTTATTTATTCATTTTACAGCCGAATAGCCGAACCTGCTGTGCAGCTATCCATTGCCACAGTCGTAACTATTGTACAAGACGGTACGTTACATACACTACGTACATATGTACGTTACATTACTTGTACTCCAGGCTATAATTTACTCCTCTGGCTACACCCTCGAGCTTCAAGGATCCAAAAGTAAGCATTCGTGAACGATTAAGCCCATATTCCGGCAGCTAAAGTTATAGGTCCACCCCAATATGTGGCGAGTTTATTGCAATCTACTGTCAGTGTCAGACTCCTGGTTTTTGACTGACAGCTCATACCAATATCAATGGCTCGACCCATGAATCGAACTCGAAATGTCATGTACAGCTTTCGCAGTTATTGCCGCTACGCCATTTAAAACGCTTAATAATTTTTATATATGTATATATAACAGATATGTAGATAATATATAACCTTTACTAAGTTTCAGCTTACGGGTAGTAAGGTGAAAGAAATGGAGTGAGGTATTATCTTAACTATTATTGTTATTTGTATGACCCAGAAATAATTGTTCTGAGTCTGGGTATAATTAATCTTCACATACTTTATATTCAATTAGAAGAAAGAATAAGACGCACCCACTTATTGCCACCCTGACAATTGTAGAACAAAAATATTGGCAATATGGCATTTAGAAAGACAACACCCACACTAGTCTTGACAAACCTAACTACACCTAGAGTCGGAACAACTATTTCCGGAACACACATATCCTTGTCCCATGTGGGAAACAACTAACAACACTCAGCGTAATGGCAGCGGCGAGGCGACTCGTTAAACTACTACGCCATCCGTACAGTGACTAGTCACTAGTCAGTATTCTACTTTGAACACAAAATTTACGTCAACATGACTGTGTGCTTCTGCGTAATATAGGATACCTCAGGATATTTTGGTAACTAAGTAGCTACCTTTTGACGTTAGTTGCGTGACCTTACTTTATGCCCTTGGTCTCGAGTTAATTTTCAAATACGACAAAGAAACTAAAGTAATGTATTACGAGATTTTTAATAATAACCCGGAGTCTTGTTATGTGTCTAGTAGACAGCAGTAGGCTTCTCCCCAATTGGTAGCATCTATTAAAAACATAGCTGGTGAAATGTAATTATATGTAATCCTTCGGAGATATAATAAAATATCAGCCCTGTATTAAATTATCACACTGCTGGACACGAGCCTCTTCTCAGTGTGAGAAGGGTCCAGTGCATCGCATTCGAGACCTCTGCGTGGCAATCTAACGGTCTTTCACTAAGCTTCGGAAATATATAAGCGTAGAATCTATATAATTAAGAAAAGTACCTATCTTAAAAGATTTAGGTATCCTACTGATTATGTAATGATAACAGTTTTTATGATGTGTGTTATTCAATCATGCTTAAAATGATTTAGATAAAACTTTTCACACATATAGAGTATGTTCTTGTCTTTCAAGGGAGCGAAGCCGCAGCAAAAGTGACTAGCTCTAAATAATTAAAAGGACACAAATACATATAAAAAGAATTCATACTCAAAAGGACAAAAGGCTATATATTTATTTCCATAAAACTACTCCATAACAAAACCAGAGGTACTTTAGCCGTAGATCCTCAAAGCCTTGTTGAACTATAAAGTCGCCTAATACTCTCCGGTAGGTGACTTTATTGTTAAAGAGTTCAATACTACTTCGATAATACTGGTGACCCATTCTACGGTCGGCTTCTCCAATTTATGTGGGGAGATAACCGCCTGATATCCTATGTTATTTTAACCGAATCGACCCGGAACACAAAGAGTTGATAGCTTTAAATTATAATTAATTTGGTACAGCCTGCGGCGTTGTGGGTTATCTTAGTCATATAATTGAATAACGGCTTTAATCACTTCGGCGACTTTGCCTAGTTTTGTACCAATAAGGAAATAAGGTAAAGAAGAAAGAAAAATATTTATTTTGGCACACAAGGACACAAGTATATAAAATAAAACAATAATAAAATAAAAAAAGAAAAAGAAAAAAAATATACACTATAAATTAAAAACTGCTCACTGGCAACACCACACCTTCCGCTTAACCAAACGGAAACTGCCTCCATTCAGTTCAAGGTCACGTCAGTGTGCAGCGATACAAACAATAATGAAATAAAAACAATAATAAAATAAAAGTATTAAAATTATAGTTCAACACAAATTGAAACAATGAAAAAATGTGTGTCCCATCAGTGCCAAAATTTGGACATCGCTCAGCGTACGTTGCGATTGTAAAATCGCAACACTGGTATTCTGCGAAATCCAACAAGGTAAAATAGTTCTTAATTTTTAACTACACTATATTACTTATATTTTCACATCGTTATACCTAATGAAACTAATGGGAAAATATGTTTATCAAACGGTACTAAAAGTGACTGCTCTGCATGAATTCTCGAGGTGAGGTTCGATTACTAGATCGGGTAACATTTTTTAGATAGTTACAGAAATAGAAATATTAATTTGCATAGAATGTAAGTTTACAAATTATGATGGTTAGGTACATTTTTGTCGGAATCCTTATACATGCTACCTTACGGTATGCAAAAATTAACACAGTCATTTAAATAAAAGGGAGATAATATGATACAAAAAGAAATAAAAATGCAGAACATATATACTAAAGTTAAACTGATGAAGATACTTTTACAAACAGTGGCAAATTGGTAGTAACAATATTTATTATAATGTATCATTCAAGAAGTCTGTAACCGAGTAATAACATTTATGAGCCAGTAAGGTCTCAAGACGCTTTTTAAATAGAGTAACAGATTGCTCCTTAATATCTTTCGGCACTTTATTATAAATGACAGGCGCCATGCCCAACACACTCTTTTTAAGTAGTGAAGTGTTATAACCACCTGTATAGAATAAACTCTGATATTGAGTTCTAAGAGCCGTTGTTCGAGTTCTATATACTTGAATAGTTGGGAATAGCTGTTTGTTAGTGTTTACACATATGACTATTTCCAGTATATAGATGCAGGGAAAGGTTAACAATTCATAAATTTTAAAAACCGGTTCACAGCTATCTGTAGCTTTTAAGTTGAAAATTGATCTTATGCAATGTTTTTGAGATTTGAAAACACTTTCTCTGTAGCTGGTGTTTTCCCAAAAGACCACACCAAATCTTAAGACAGAAATCACTAATCCGTGGTATGCTATCAGTACAGTATTGACGTTAATCAAAAAATTATTAGTAAGAAAAGTGGCAGGTGCATGGTAAAAGGCTTGGCGCCGATTACGTAGGTCCTGAAACTATAATTGAAGAAATGTAGGTATACTACCTACTATCCTATAGCTATGTGGATGTAGGCTTAAGACTACGCATAGATGTTATTATACTAGATTATGATCGCGACATCGTTCGTGTGGACGACAGTTCACCCACAACACCATTTACGCGGATCACACTATGCATCGTAACTCCGATTCTACTACTCTCTCTACAGAATTAGATAAAACAATAATAACAGCATACATGGTAAGTGAAGTATTTGAGATTGCCGAGGAGCCAGTACAATATCAGCCCTGTTTATGGAATGTCCCACTGCTAGGCCTCTATACAAGAGGAGTTAGGCCTTGGTCCACGACGCTGCCGTGACGAGTTAGCAGAGTTTACATATCTTAAAGAACATTATGGAGAACTCTCAAATATGCAGGATACCACACGATGTTTTCCTTCATTGTTAAAGCGATAAGTAACCATTTAATTCACACAGAATTTTAAAAGGTTAGAGGTGCGAGTTTTGTCTTTGAAATCGAGACCTTTGCTGGCAGTACAATGGTCTTTCACGAGACTATAACACTACTAACACTCTTTTAAGATTTAGCGAAACAACAAGAGTTAGATGAATTATTTAGACTTATGGAGCAAATAAAGAAACTGGAAGCCGAATTATGTAGTGCACATCAAGTGATCGAGTCGCTTTCTCTTAAAAATAAGTCTATAAAAGAGTTAAATGAAGAGTTAAATAAGAAAAATTGTTTGAATACGAGAACAATAACAAGTAGCCCTACTACTTCCACTACATACCCATTAAAGAATAAGACACCTATCAGCAAGGGACAATATAGGCATAAAGAGACGCAAACGGAAACATCCCAGGACTTACATTTTAGGACAATCCCATCTAAACATTCTTGTCAGAGTACAAAACAAAGTAGTAATAACGAAACTGAATCAAACGTACAAAAATATCTTGCGAAAAATAGTTTAAAAAAGACGAATAAGTTATGCATAATAAGTAGCAACAAATCGAATAGTATATTACGTATAGCCGAGGAATCCTTTCCTAGTCATCAAATCTGTCAGTATCTGATGCCAAACTGTAGTGCAAATCACCTTCTGTACAACATAACTAGTAAACTATACAATGGAAGACCACTGTATTGTCATTATCAGTAGCGAAGATTTTCACAAGAGCGATAAGTATTTTCACTTGATAATAAATATAAGAAATGCTTTGTTAACAGTTCATCATACCAATGTTATCCTTTGTGTACCTACTTATAAATACAGCGAGTATGCAAGAATGTACAACAGTAGAGTCGCAATTTTTAATAATTTGTTATATCTAGACGTCAATACATACATATATGCCACATTGTTTGATTCAATTTTATGTTTAAACTGTGATTATGTTACTTTTGAGAGAAATGGTTTAATTAATAATACTGGCATGAGAAATATTTTTATCCAGCTTAAAGATTCTATAAAAAAATCATTTAAATGAACTAAATAATAAGCCATCAGGCTTATTATTTAGTTCATTTAAATTATTTTCACACATTTTAGCACATCAGTGCTGTGTATCACCGATCATAACATGATAATTGGGGATGAACAGTACGTTAAGATTAGTATCATATTTTATGAGACGGAATACACATGGAGGTTCTTGCATTATGATTAGAGCAGGGCATAGTTATAGGACACTGGTAGAAATAAATAAAATGGCGGTTGCTAATATATTCGAATGCACAGCAATAGAATTAACTCTTCACAATATTTACATTGTTTGTATTTATAGGCCACCAAATCATTGTGTGTCTTCAACAAGCTGTTTCTTTGAGAGGATACATGCACTATTAGCAAAGTTATGCAGAAATAAAAATAAAAAGTAATACTTTACGTTGACATCAACATAGATTTATTAAAAGAAAATAATCTATCATCGGAGTTTAGAAATATTTTAAGCGTTTATATCTTGAAACCGCATTTTAAACGGATCACTAGATTTACGAGTGGCACCTGTATAGATAACATCATACATAATATCAACAAATGCAAGGGTGAAGTATTCGATTTATCTATTTCGGATTACATAGCACAAATGTTAACATGTCCAGTACGACACAAACGCTTGCTACAATTTTGGTATGTAAAAAAAGAGACTTTTCGATTGAAAATAGAATAAAATTTAAGCAATACTTAAATCAATTAAGTATTTTGAATAATGAGGCGTTTAACAACTTTTTCGATATATTCAAACTTTTATATGATCTATGTTTTCCCATAAAAAATGTTCTCGAATGGAAGAGTAAATTAGATAACGCGTGGTCTAAAGTTATGCAGCGTGCGGATACGTAAGATTATGTAGCAATGTACGAAATTCCCGAGTGAAGAAAACAAAAATAAATATAAAATGTATACAAAACGACTAAAATCTATAATAAAATTAACTCAGAAATATAAGAATGACTATTATATTGAAAAATCTAATAATAAAATCAAAGCGACATGGAAAATATGTAATTAATTCAACTAAACAAAAGTATCCCAAGGTAGACATATCTAGTATAAACATGAAGGGGAAATTATTAGATAATCCAGTAGACATATGTAATGCCAATCATTATTATATTGACATGGTAGATTCCAATTATGTACAAAATTATAATATATTGATCAATAATAATTATACAATTATAATTTCTGGCACCAGTGACGACGAATCAAGTATTAAATATTATTAACTCACTAAAATATACCAATAGTGCTGGTTATGACGGCATTATAACACTAATATTGAAAGAAGTTGGGGCTATTATTTCACCTATTTTTTTTTTTTTTACGTTGGGGAGTGCTTGACGCTTACCCCTCCGCGGGGTCGGGCGGAGGGGTTCTGTCGGACTCGCCGGGGTAAAAGAAAGATGGTAAAGATGATAAAGTACCTCCCGGAATACCGACTAAACCTACTACGGTGTTCCTCGACAAAACCACTATCGACGGGGCCGCGCGAATCACTTTCGCATGCGGTCGCGACCCCGCCGAGGTTTCGGCCCGCCGTATGAAACGGCAGGCCACTACACGAAAGACTTACCCTATAGGCACTTCTAACACTCCCTACTGTCCCCCCTAGAGGGGAGACGGACTCGAAACAGAGGCGCGCGTGGGAACACGCACGCCGCCTCTCGGACCTGATGCTGAACGGATGGCGGGCAGGCCCACAAAGCCCGCCACCCCCAGGTCAAACCTCAGGGTGGCTGGAGGTCGTCCCGCGCCCTCCGGCGCCTGGCTCTGCGGTTGGGGAGAGGGTTTGAACGCTCCCTTTCCCGCTCCGCCGCCTCCTTGATGGAAATGACTTCCTCACAGAAGGAGGCGACGGCGTTCCACGACCTCTCACTCCGGACCATATACTGAACTACGGCCGGGAGCGAGAGGGCAACCAATCCGACTGCCGCGATCAATTCACGGCGCTGCGATGCCCAGGCGGGGCAAACCGCCAAAGTGTGCAGCGCCGTGTCCTCTACAACGTCGCGGCAGTCGCCGCAGTGGTGACAACCGGGCGTCTCTTGCCGGCGTATACGACACAGAAACTGGCCAAAACAACCGTGGCCAGTCATTACCTGTGTCAGCCGGAAGGTGAGGGCGCCATGCCGCCTCTCCAGCCACTCCTCAAACACGGGACTTACCGCCACGATCGTGGCGTGCCCACTATTATTTCACCTGTACTATGCTACCTTATCAATTTATATAACGACCAAGGTATATTTCCTGACAAATTAAAAACGACAGTCATAAAGACATTATTTAAGAAAGGCGATAGACTAATTATTAATAATTATAGACCGGTAGCTCTCATTCCTATATTTTATAAAATATTAGAAAAGTGATATTTGCTATTAAATATCACTTATATATATACAATTTTTGGAAAAAGAAAGTTTATTAGTATCAGAACAATATGGATTCAGGAAGGATAAAAAAATAAACATAGCCATATATCACTTTTTAAAACACAGTTATATCTAGTATGGATTATAGAAAAGCAGCTATAGGTATTTTTATGGATATGTCAAAGGCATTCGATATTTATACACGATATTCTTTTAAAAAAACTTTGTCGTTATGGTATAAGGGGTAATACATACAATCTAATAAAATCATATTTGGCTAATAGGCAACAATTGACCGAAATATCGAAAATATGTAAGTTTAAAAACCAAATCTGAGGTAATACATACGTCAGACATTAAATTAGTTAAATTTGGCGTGCCTCAAGGCAGTGTCTTGGGACCCTTACTATTTATAATATATATTAATGACCTCCCAACAGCTACAACAAACAAAATGACTCTATTTGCTGACGACAGCACTGTTCTATATACAAATGACAACTTATCATTACTTCAATCTGACATTAATAATTCTTTATATTCAATAATACAATGGCTAGAAATCAATAATTTGAAAATAAATCTTAATAAAACTAAAATAGTAAATTTCAAACAAAGACGAGCCAATACAAGTATAGATGTAAAATATGGAAACATAAATATCGGGGAAGACAACGTCACTAAATTCCTTGAATTAAAAATAGATAACCAAATGAATTGGAAGGCGCATGTAGTACACGTCTGTACTCGAATACATTAGATTGTCTATGGACTGTATAGACTGCAAAACATAGCTACTAAACCCACATTAATCACGGCATATCATGGAACTGTTACCTCAATATTGCGATACGGCATTATATTCTGGGGAAACTCAACCGATTGGGAGAATGCTTTTAAAGCTCAAAAGCGTTGTATCAGAACTATATTTAATATCAAACAAACAGACTCTTGTAAACCCTATTTCAAAGAATATTAATTTATGACGTTACCAAGACTGTGAATGTGCTATGTTTGTAAGGAAAACATAGACTTATTCGAAAAAAGGAAGAGGGCTCGCCATACTGGTAAATTAAGAGTTGTTCCTAGCAAAACAACGCTAATGCAAAAAAGCTTTTTCTGTATAGCACCTCATATATATAATAAGTTACCTAAAACCATAACAAATGCGGAAAATAAACACATTTTTAAAAGCACTTCCAAGACCTGATAAAATTTAAATGTTACTACTCATTAAGTGAATATCTTGATGAGAAGGGTAATGATACCATATAGGACGTTTTTAGCCAATGAACCTATTCATATATTAATAGTGCACTTGACATTAAATTACATTTTTGACAATATATAATTTTTCTTCTTTTGACTTTATCTGTTTTGTATTATCTAATTATTTTAATTTTACATTGTGACATTTTGACTTTATAAAAACAATATATATTGCGGTCATGTTTTGTTAAATATTTAAATAATAATGTCTTACATATTATAAATTAATGCATGGTCTTTTTTTAAAACATTAAATGTACTTAAGTTATTTGCATGTCTAGAAGGTAGAGCAAATAAAATCAATATTGTTAATTTGACATCTGTGTACACCTTTGTTCGACAAATAAATGAATTTGGATTTGAAAAGAAAAAATAAAGAAAACTATTGCTGCTATGGAGACTTCAGCCAAGATATAGAAACAGGTAGTAAAACAACTTTACACAGTGAGACGTATATTCCGCCTGACGTGCGAACTAACATAGATACCTACTATGACAGCTTTTCTTCTTCGTGTTACTTACATATAGCCAACATTATTGAATGATTTTATAGTTACCTTCATTAACTTAGATTACAATATATTAAATCATTCTGTGAAAACCGAATGAAAAACTGTTGAACTTAATTTTGGGAGAAGCTCGAACAAACAGTTTTAAATAAAATAAAAACATAGTTTAAGGTTTACCAACGTTAAATTAGTAGAGGTTTTCAAATATCTTAAGTTACAGTATCTACTTCATACTTTCATAATACCTAATATAGATATATGGAGTCCAGTACAACTTTAATATTGTGAAAGTTTTCATCTCCTTTCATACGCTCTTAGAAAAGCGTCGCTAGCGGGAATTACAATGACCTAAAATGTGTATAAGGGAAAAAAAAGAAAACTTCAATAATTTTCGAGAACTGTCAACGTTTAGTATACTTCTCGTAGATTTACTTCTATTGATTTTATTTTATATAAGTTTCTGTAGGATAAACTGTACCTTTCTAGAGAGATAATCTGTAGATAATTCATATACAATTCGATTCAGTTTCCAATAACTTTAATATTGGTAGGCTTTGGTAATCAGCCTACAATTTAGTACAGTAAAATGTTTTTGTGGCCAACGACTTTGTAAAATAACTATTTAATGTTTGAAAATGATATGCTTTCAATGCATTTTATTTGTATTGTTAAGCCGTGGCTAAATTATTTGATCGAGCGAGTGCAGTTAGCTGTTTCACAGGCTTTAGTAGTATTCGCAATTCAGTTAATGGCACGTAATTGTATTTTATTATATTAACAGTAAGCCTTGATATTTTGTTCGCGTTTCATTTAAACTGTAAAATATATGTATGTACTGTGCGTTAGGGTTAACACTATACTCATGTAAAATTTAATCAAAACTGTTTCAGTGATTTAATAGTAAATTTATAATACCTTCTTAAGCTCTAGGGTCGATTTACAAGAATAATCTTTTTATAAAAATTCCCTATGGAATGTTTGAATATGTATCAATAAATTTTATTAAAAAATAATTCAGAATTCTAAATAAAACTTAAGTTAGGTTACAAAGTAACACTTATGAATGTCAAAGTTACACAATTTTTTTTCTGTTAAATTACATTTACTGCTAAGTTCAACAAAGCAAGGGCGTAGAGCTCATGAGAAGAACGGGCAAGAAACTCATGGCCACACTTTTTAATCACCAAGTTTTTCGTTTACAAATCATAACAGCTGTAAGGTGCTGCAACCATTTCTTCATGTACTACTACTGAACATACACAAGCATTTAATAAAATTTGATGGTATCTCTAAAGCAGCAGTATGGTAAATAGGAGCATCCACTTACATGTATATAAATAATCAAGACAAGGCATGATTGTAGTCCGTAGTTTAATCTGACTGTTTAAATAAAAATGTAGTAAGTAAATTATCGAATTCCACAATACCAAGGTCGACCAGTCACCACAAGTAGCACCCGTTCACGAGTACGACGCATGGGCCAGCCATCGCCCCCTTCACCATGTTGAAGGGAAGGGAACGACCCGGTCCATGACGCCACTACAAGCAATGACATTTGAGTGAGCATGACGGTCCTTGGCATGCGAACTCAGAATAAGACTCAAAAAGAAAACTTTACGGAACTGTCCATGATAACGAGTTGTCTTCATTGCACATTCTTCTTGATTAAAATACGACTGAGTGTAACAACAATGTAAATTGTAGCTAAAACAAGGTGTAACATAACAAAAAAAAATAAGTGTTAATATTTGTCATTTAACGTCCTGTGATCTGAAGCAAATATTAGTGCCATGGATGTTTGTCATTCAAATAATCATCTATAGGTATAATATGCTTTAGAAATTAAGCAAGTTTTAATTTTAACTTTAAATGTATTAACTGGTAATTCTAGAATATTGGTCGGAATTTTATTATAAAAACGTATACCAAGACCCATGAAGGAACCATGAACTTTATATAGACGGTAGAATGAAACACATAATTTATATTTATTTCTAGTATTGATTTAATACTAGAGGTTCCTATAAAGCGTATAAAACTCGACTGATAATAACAGGTGCTTGAAATTTTGCATCATGTTAAATTAGATGCTTTAGTCACACAATTATTAAATCTGTTCCAATAAATATCACGTCATAAAACAATAAAGATTCATGGATTCCTTCACACATAGATCTTCTTGCAAAACAGGTAAACTATGATAGTTTTAACGCCTTTTGTGTCAGCGTAGAGAAGTACATTTTAATGGATTTGAGTATAATCTGTACAATTGTAAAAGGTGGTCATATTTTAAGGTCTAGTGAAACCATGTGATTAACATAAAAATCTCAAAATTCATAAAATAACCTTGTACTTGTAACTTGTACTTATTCCTAAGAAAAAGGAAGGCTTAAAAGTTACATTATTTACTCCTCTTACTCTTACTTTATGAATGCGATGTTAACAATAAAGTACCCTTCGTTTTTCTATCATAAACAACCACTTTTCATCTTTAATAAACACGTCGGTTGAAGATTCTATGAAAACAAGTTTAACTAAGAGTGGAATTAAAACCTCATCTCAGAGAAAATTAAACCACGAATAGTTAATGGGTCTTAACTCGATTTCGAAACGCTAACTTTGTCGAGAGCGAGTCGTTGGCTTCAATAAGATTCAGGCAAGTTTGGGCAAATTTGCTTCCTTTTAAAACGGTCCGCCATTTAACCATCTCGCAGAAGGCACTCAAAACAAAACTGGAGCTGGCTTTTATTTTTCACGAGATCCCTTTTGAATGGCCTGGTTGTAAAAAAAATAATTGTATTGTTATTGTTCAAGTTAGACGAGGACATTACACTTTTTGATCTTTAAAATAAATTGTTAGAACGAGGTCTTTTGAATAGTACCTATATTGAAAATTAAATTTCGATAACAATAGCTGACTATTGTTAGAAAATAGCATTGAATGCGAATTATATTTTAACGTTTATTAAAATACGCATGTGTCGTAATATATTTATTAAAATAATTTATAACTGCAAAGTTTTTGTCGACGAGCATTTTAATCCAATCCGAGAGAAATATAGTTGGATCCATCAGACTAAGATAGAATGACGGGGACTACCCCGTCATTCTATCTGACCACCATTTTGAAATAATGATGGAAAGGACTACCTTTCCATCATTATTTTAAAATGGTTGTCACAAAGAAGCGCCTAACTCACTTCATCAAGTTGGCATTTCAATTGTAATAATAACAGTTGCGTTTTGCCTTACAAATTAATTTAGAAATATGCTAATTTGCATTTAGTGACAAGTTCCCCTTTTAAATAGAAATCAATTGTGTCTGATTTGTTTGAAGAGCATTATACTCCTTTGCGTTCTGTGGATTACATCTTGAGAGTACAATGGATACAGAATGGTCAGTACCAAAATGTACTGCGAGCTAGTCTAGAGTTGTGCAATTATCAATTAATGCACAGTTAACCATTCGAAACATTCAAATGCAGTAGTTGTTCATATTATGTGATTAAGTACTATCAATGCGTAAATACGAATAAGTACGATCCAATCGACAAAAACTGCTAAATTACGGCGCATAGCAAAAAAGAACACCTAAAATATAGGCATAATTTCCGTCTCGAAAAAGTGCTTTGTCAATATCAACCAAAATTTATTACGAAACCAATAATTATCAGCTACACTGAAAAAAATTATCAACACCATTGAAATTGTATGAGCTTGCATTCAGATGCAATTTCATACAATTTTTAAGTTAATTTTACAAATTTTGTTTTAATTTCGCATCGCTACAGCAGGCTTCCATTTTGTTGATTTTTACTTACTAATAAGTATACGAGCTATAAAATGAATATAAAAGACGAGACAAAAAATGGAATGCTAATACAGATTACACAAAACATTACATTTAAGTACACACATTATTTTAATGTCAGTAATATTTTTTGGGAATTTGTTTGAATTCAATGTATGTTTACCATATAAAAACATTAATTCACATTATGAAGGGATTTTCAGTTAAAATATTTTGTAATCTTTCTACATTGTTATAAGTTTATCTGTGCTATAATGTTTTAATACTTGTAGGTATGTATTGTTTATGAAAACATTACAGCACTTTTTAAATATGACAAAATAAAAACTATATGAATGCACGTACATACATATATACAGAGCATAAGGACTCAGCTGCATAAGAGAATAATGAGGATATATCATATTAAAAATCTCATTTATCCTAACTTGATGTGACGTGGTGTTCTGCTCGTGGACTACACAACTACCAGTAGGCGGAGTGTAAGCATTTTAACTGGCAATAATAATTATAATTACTATTATAGAAATAGACAAATCTGAAATTCTCGTAATTAAATATAATTTAATCAATATAAGTATTAAATGCTATTTATGTTTCATGATTTGTCGTTTATTTGATTTGAAAGAATACCATTTAAGACACTAAGACTAAATTAGAATTTTATTTTAAATATTTTTATATAGCTAATGGAATTTTTTTCGCAGTCTGAGAAATCAGAGCGCCAATAAAATACTTTAAATAATTTGACATGGCTTTTGCTGTTTCCAATAAAAAGAACATCCTAGAATACGATTTCAAGATATTATCGTGGCCAGAACCATTTTATTATTGAAATTGCTTTAGAAATTAATACTTCTTTATTCATTCAGGATATAAAAATCGCCCTATTAAAATGCTCTTATAGAGCAAAATGCATTTAGAATGGTAAAACGAAGTAAAGAACATTACATGGCAGTTAGCAAGGAGTGCTTCCACACAAGCATTTGTAGCTTCAGGGCAATTTAATTTAGAATCTTAATGACGACGCTATTCAAAGAAAACGATGCCGTAAATGAATCATTATTTAAGAAGCCCAAAGATTAGCTTTACACATTAAAAGGAAAATTTATAGTGAGTACTTTTGTCTATCTGTTTATTTAATACTAGCTTTTGCTCGCGGCTTTACTCGCATATAAGTAGGTTAGGTTAGGATGTGTTAGTAACAGTACTTCTTTTTAAATAAAATATAACCTGTTACTCGGTGAAATATAGCTTTAAAATATATATATAATTTTTAAAATCGGTTAAGTAGATTTTGAGTTAAATACTTGCAAACAAACAAAAAAATCAAATCTTTCCACTTTATTACATTAGTATAGAAGACATTCTAAACGTAACTGTGTTATATCATGGCGAAAATAATGTGGGTAAAAGAGCTATTTATGTAATTGTTGGCTTACGTGATAATTGCCCGACTTTAAAGATTTAATGGGAAACTGAAAGCACAGTATCATTATTCTTAATCTTAAGCTCCCTTAGGAATGTTTGGAGCGTCGTATGTTTGCTTGGTCGTATTTTTATTGCAAATCTAAAGGTCCAACTTTGCTAAATTACGAGAAGTATTTAAGAAGAAATGTAAAGCTGCGTAATTTATTGATAATTGATCTGCATTGTTTAATAATTTTTCTTTAACATTTGTCGGCCTCCATGGCGTAGTGGTTAGTGTAACCGACTGCCACGCCTGAGGTCGCGGATTCGATTCCCGCACAAGTCAAACATTTGTGTGCATGAACATGGATGTTTATCTTGGTCTGGGTGGTTCTATGTATAATACATAAATATTTACAAAAAAAAAAGTTTATAAGTATGTTTATCCTGTGATGTATGAGTTATCACTTTTACCATAACATTTTGTAATAATTTCATGCTAGCTGCAACATAACTCGAGTCGCATAAAGGATCGCTGAGTAAGATATTTTGTAATTATATAATCTTGTGTTTTTCAATAAACCGCTCTCTTTTGACTTTACTCGACGAAACACCTGAGTTTTATTCAAACCACACATTGTAATCCATTGTCTAGTACTCATAGTACAAGCTCCGCTTAGTTTGGGCTAGATGGTGTTGTGTGTATGTAGTAGAATATTATTATACAACATTATTATTTCGCCCCCTCTTGGTATAAATCCTGTGTTGTGGGGGACTTTACAAACATTCAAACAACGGACACAAAGAACACCCAGACTCGGAACATTTTTCCCCCTGTGGGGATCGAACCCACAACACTCGGTGCAGTGGCAATGGCAAGGCGACCATTTAAACTACTAGGTTGGAAATCTTCTCAAATAATTCTCTTAATATTTTCATACAATTGATTATGTTATATTAATTAACCGTTTTTGTCGTTGCTTATAACTAGAGATAATTATAGCTTCTTCATTCCTAGATGAATTGAGTTTTATAACTATGTCCGCAATGTCATACGCATGGACGCGAGTCATCTTCGTATCGTACTTTAAAATGGATATAAATTTTTATGTGTTGCCGGCTTAAATTAAATAAATAATAATAATAATAATAATAATAATTTATTTCCAAAAAATAAAGGTACAATGGTCCATCTTCGTAAGTTACATAATAACACAATTATGTTCAACGCTACATACTATTGGACACAGAGTGAACATCAGTGTCTGTGCTAGTGTAAACTGTGTTACAGACACTGGCGCCTTCCTCTTACAGAATAATGATAGTGCTTTCTATTTAGCATTGACAATAATCATTCTAATTACATAACTATTACTATATGATAACATAACACAAGGTATAAGGTAGTATAATATAAAATATAATAATATGATGTTTTGTTTTGTTTGTACGTGTATGAGGGTGAGTTTAATGTCGAGTTAAGTGAACGTATGTGAATTTTTGATAGTGTGTTAGAAAAGTGTGTGTATCTGTGTGTAAAGATTTGCACCATACTACATTGCAGTCAACAAGTTCTCTTTGCAAAGAGCTGTTCGGTTTCATCGTAGGTTAACTTTTGAAGATATTTAGCAACAGAGATCTTACATTGGGTTTTTGATTGGTGATAAATGTTACAAATTTTATTAATTGCGTTATACAGATGGCTACTGAGACTGTGATAATTACGGTTCGCGATAGCAGTTTTGGTGGCGACATGTGGACATATATATATACAAATATTTGAATTTTGGCTTTCAAGCAGCAAATTACTGCAATCACATTTAATTTGACTTAGCTACTGCGAAATAGCGTTTACTTAAGCACAGATAAACAGACAAAAAACATGTTGACGCATTTTTATATTATGTTTAAATTTTAATAAACTGATATATGTATTGAAGAGTAGTGATTATGTAGAGCTGATTTATGTAGAGTAGTACTGTGTAGATAAATAAATAGATTCTCTCATGTATTTTCTAGAAAGGTAGGCAAAGAGTAGGGATTTCTAAATGTACTATCAATATAACAGAAATAAAAAAAATATTATATATAATTTTCCAATGAGGCAATTCCTTAAAGTCTAAAATAATTTATTCATTTAAGTTACAAGGTAACACTGAAGGTCAAAGGTTATCGGTTCATAAGTTTAGCAAAGTTACTGAATTTACATTTGTTAGTTGCTAGGTTCGGGCAAAGGGTGGAACCTATCTAAACAAACTTGCTTTCTTGGCCACTCTTTTAAATAGGCATTAAATGATAATTGGCAGCATGAGTAAATCTTCAATATGTTCGCACACCTGCAATTTACGTTATGCATCAACATTGCTTAACTCATCAAGATAAGAGTGCCTAATGATGTCATTGCAGCTTAACTGAGGTCTATGACGGCAAGCACGTAGAGAATTACCGTTTATCTTATAAATAATACCGTTACCTCCTGTATGAAAGGTTAAGTCATCACCGAGGCTTATGTTTACGTGCGTTCTGCTTAATGGAGTGTACGGTCCCGAAGTGTTGCTACACTTGGAGCTTTGTGGATATTATGTGCATATTGTAAAATTACGATAACATACTTTCTCACATAAAAAGGAGGGCTTATAGCTTGACATGATATAAAGAATACTTTCATCAAAATAAGGCGTTGTAACGTTGTTGTGAATATAAAAAATAGGCTTCATTAAACACATACATACATACTCATGCCTTTAATTATGTCCTAAAGGCCAGAGGCGTATTACGCCTATTTGGCCAGCTATCCGTATGATTATTGCACCCATGTAATACGCGGCGAGCCTATCACAGTCTGCAGGCCCCATTTTTAGAACCCAATATGACTAAACTTCAGAGCTAAACCTGGGATCTCACGACCATTGGACCAACGAGGTAGATCGATAAACAATGAGTAATAGACACATGTACCTGACGTACATGACGCAAAAAGCGAAATTTCGACTCACGCCACGATTGACTTATAAATGTCTAGCCAAAATCATTGGATCTAGAAAGCTTTCCAATAGGCTTTTTTGTTCGTAATTCATTTTTATAACTATCCGTGATAGCTGGAATCGATGACATAAAAAAATTTAAAGATCTTAGAGTCTTTGTTACTTTAGCGAAGCTTATGTTAAGTGAATAAAATATATATTTCTGTGTCGTGGGAGACTTTACAAACATCCAAGCAACAGACTTGGATGTTTGTAAAGTCACAAAAATAATAATAATATATTTATTTAAATAATTTATAACAAATGACTCATACAGTTATAAAAATACATTTGTAGTTGTTTGCTCGAACTATGTAGACTGAACCTGTGGCTCGGGCAAAGAAGCAACTAGCAGTACCGGTAATAAGTGGGTCAATAATAATGATGCGCTAAGACAGATCAGTAAATTTTTATTTACATATTTAAAGTAACTGCTCAGTTTGCTCATACGACGACATTTGTAAATAATTATGTTATATGTTCTTACAGCTAACATAATTTAATTTATAAATACTTAACACTCCATTTAATCTATTGTATAAAAGGGGACCTAGAAAAGAAAATCTATTTGAATAAATGAATTTGGAACCTGATTGTGAGGCGCAGACTATATCTTTTCGTCTTTTGTTAGTAAAATGTACGTCATAGGTAAACCAATGTGTGCTGTTTTAGTACTGTGTGAAATATGAAAATTTGGCGTACAGTCATCACCTTGCACGATTTATATAACATAATTGTGGGAAAAAGGAAACGTTGGGATATGGCTACTTTTAGAATCGCTGTTTGAGCTCTTTCTAGGGGCAGTAAAATAGTTTTGAGTGCTCCACCCCATGAGGTAATGCAATATTGGATGATAGATTGATATAAAGATAAATACACTTGAATGATGAACTTTAAATCGGCTATAGCTCGCTGTTTTTTTAAACACATACATTAATTTACGAACTCTACTTACCAAACTATCTATGTGTTTTCTAAAAGAGAGGATGTCGTCGATTATGATGCTTAGGTATTTTATGTTATTGGTTTCCTGGGTAGTAGGACAATTACACAAGAGCACTGACAGTGCAGTGCAGTGGTAGGAGAGAGAACAATGGTGTGCGTATATATGTGTTAGTTACAGTGTATTGATTTTTGCGCATGGCAAAATGAATTTATTTAGTTTTTTCAGCATTTAATGTTAAAAGGTTATTATTTAACCAGGTATAGTCAATATTAAAGCCAGACTGGGCACTCTCATATAATTCGTTGGTAGTTTTTGCAGTAAAATTAGAGCGGTGTCTACAAAAAGCACCCAGACAGGGAAAAATTTTTTTGGGTCACACTATTTTACAGCACTAAACGAAGCGTTAGATGCAAGGCGAAAACTTAAGCTACTATGCTAACCGTGTAAACATGATACGCTTTGGAGTTATGGATGAATTTGATTTCTCTATTTTTAATTTGACTTCGATGCTACGCTACCATAATTCGACCCTAAGACTCTTATCGTGGTTTGACATGATTTACGTGTGATTACTTAAAAACCGTGAAACATTTTCACAAACTTGCATATATAAAATTGGTAGAATATATAAAATATAATAAATATACAGTTTTATGGGCAGAAAATAACTTACTAGAAAATAAATAAATAATAGCTGGACAAGATTCCATTATCTAGATACAGCAAATATAACTAATAAGAGATACGAAGCCGCAGATATAGGTGTCGACACTTAAACGCCTATATAGATACTACGTTTTATATATAGGTATACCCTTAATTTTTTGACATAGCGAGTGAAAAGGAAAATTTAATGATGGTTCTGTTATGCTATCGCTACGGGTATATCACCGATAACAGGTGCGCTTGTAAAGTTGAATCCGTGTGCGAAACATTCTCTTTGACGGTTTTACTTTTTCACCGTATGAATAAACCATTAGGTAATCTACGTACTAGGAAATTATAAACGTTGAAAATTTTACACTTTATAAAACTTGGTCAATAGTAAATAATATAGTTAATATAATAATTATAATTATAGTAAATATTAAAATTGTTTACTGTGGATATGACTATATTATACCACAGTAAACAATTTTATATCGCTTTTTAAATAATATATCCCACACTAGGGATAATTCCCGTGTCGAGGGGAACTTTACAAGCATTGAATGTGTCCGGTGCACAAAGAACACGCAGACTAAAAACACCTATTTGTGGGTCACAAATTTTTTGTCCTGTGAAGGGATCGCACCCACAACGATCAGTGGTAGAAGCGAGGCGTCTATTTAAATATCTACGACACCCATGCAAATACATTAAAATGTCTATAAATATGTGCTTTAAATAATAACGAATATTGTTATCTAACAATTATTACGTTTCTACATAAATATTTACATAATTTGCTATGTGAGTAGCTGAAAGGCCAATTTTTGTTTTAAAAACTGTGTGTGATCTAGTCTGATAAATGATGTGCAGTGTGAACTTAAATGCATTTTTGTTCATAGTTGAAAAGTTTTGTAGTGAAGTTTGTGGTCTCAATACCAATTGCTTTTCTATGTACCACTCAATCCTTTTATTTAGCATGTTACGAAAAATCTTACACAATCAGGATATTCAAGATATAGGTCTTAGTTTTGGTTCTACGTTAACATCACTTGCAGCTTTTGGTATTGGGACAATTAAAATATTTCGCCATTGATGGGGCACGTATCCATACTGCAAAATAGCATTATATATTTTAATTCAAAGTAATTTCATCACCACCGGGGACAGTATCCTGCTTCTTTAAACAATACTTTAACTGACTGGCGATAACCTTTGATCCAGGCCATCATTTGACACATTTCGGATATTGAAGTACATTTGCTGACACCGTTACAAAAGTCTTGCCACTTATGTCATTTAGCTTTCTGTATTAAAAGACGCACTGCCGCAACTTTATTTTCGTAAATAATATGGTTATCAGGGGTTGGATTCCTTCTTAAGTTTCTCAATGCAAGTCTACGTTCTGCGACTGCTGCCGATAATGAGGGACTCCACTATTGCTTGGGCTTACATTAATTTATAGGACTAGTACAAGATTTGATAAATGGAATGTTTTTATTAGCCGATATATTAATATTGTTCTCAAAGTGATCATATATAGTTTGAATATCGGTATTCAAAAAGCAATTACTATTCACTTCTGATAGTAATGAACTAATGTCTTTTTTAAATTGTTTCCAATTAGCTTGTTTAAAATTTCGCCTCTTGGTAAAAGATAAAGAGCTTTACAATTTATTACTATTTACTATTTCGGCCTCGATGACGTAGTGGTTAGTTTAACCGACTGCCACGCCTGAAGTCGCGGGTTCGATTCCCGCACAAGATAAACATTTGTGTGTATGAACATGGATGTTTGTCTTGGTCTGGGTGTTTCTATGTATCATATGTAAGTATTTACAAAAAAATTGTATATATATGTATGTTTATCCATTGTCTAGAACCCATAGTACAAGCTCTGCTTAGTTTGGGCTAGTTGGTGTTGTGTGGATGTGGTAGAATATTATATTATTATTGTTATTATTTTAATGACAAAATGGTCGCTAGCTAGACTCTCATTTAATACTTGCCACTTAGTCATTATAGCCAAATCAGAAGATGTAAACGGTATATCTGAAGATGTGCTCTGGAGAACATCATCTACTAATTTAATTCGCGTAGCTGCCCCATTATTGATTGCTATAAAACCATTGTCTAATGACGTATCTAATATCTGGGTCCCTCTTGAGTCTGTTTTACACGACCAGTTAGCGTGATGACCATTAAAATCCCCTAAATAACACATTTCCTAGATACTTGCGAAAAGACATTTTCCCAATCAGATGTTCTAGTGCGAACTGACAATGGACAGTAAATACAGATAACATCTTCTAAGACGCTACAGTTGAGTACCTTTATGTGAATAGCCTCTATGCCAGAATTATACAAATTAATTAAACATACCTGAGTACGTATAGATTTATGAACAATCACAGCCATACCTCCGTAAGAATCATCTCTATCTCTTCTATATATATTGTAGCTATTTAATTTAATTGAATCCAACTCTGAATCTAGCCAAGTTTCACATATTGTTGCTATTTGAATATTTTCCCTATTCATTAATAATTTAAAATAAATTATTTTGGATTTAAACTTTGAGAATTCCACTATAATAATTAATATTTGTATCATTCTTAGGTTTATCCATTAAATAGGATAACTACATTTTTAAATAAATTCTCTCCAGACAAAATTCTCACAACAAATAACTTAATCTCTTCAAAAACTTCATTACAAATGGCTGACATCTTTTCTTCTAAACTGGTATCAGACAAAATTATTCTTTTCATTCTACACATAAAACGGTGAAACTTAAATTTATCTTTATTCTTATTATCCTTTACCTCCTTTACTCTGTCACATAAAGGGTTTACGTACATTTTTTCAATCTCTGATTGTTGTGAATTGGTCTCAATGATTTTTTTCTTCTTTTTATTTTTCTTCACTTTCTGAGTACTCTTAGATGACTCCTCTTTGTTCAGGTCGTCTTCATTTGTATTATCCGAGTCGCTTATCAACTCTTCTTATACATCCAACGGTTTCTTAAGGACATCACTATAACTGCTTCCAGTTGTCATCAAAAAGGAGGATGTAATGTCAATGGATCGAATGCATTATCTTTTAAATTTTTAGCAAACCCTTTTTCCTTTAAATAAATGCCTAAGGCCTTTCTATAGTTCACACTTTGTTCGCTCATAATAAGCCTTATTTTTCTTTTCTTTCTTGAAATATGGACATGTCTTGTTTAATGCCATGTGTGGTCCTTTACAATTCGGGCACTTATATGTTTCTATTTCACAGTTATCGTGCCCATCTTTACATTTGGGCAAAAAATCTTCTTATAAGGACAGAAATTCTTATTATGAACATACTGCCAGCACATCAAACATTGAGATGATATGTACCTTTTTAATTTAAATCTGCAATTATAAATAAGTACATGTTGAGGTGGACAAGGATTCTTAAAATATAGGCGCAATGTCTCACTGTCTACCCATTTGCCATCTAAGTTTCTCCATTTTAGGCGCTTAGCTGCTATTACTTCTGGATCACTGCTCAAATTTGCGACAAAGTCTTTTTCTTCTAAATCTAGATCTACACCTTTAATGACTCCGTAAGACAAGGTATTCTGGTTCATATATTGGGCTTTTATGTCTAATTCTTTGAGTTTCTTGTTATAAAGTAGTTTTTCTGCGTGTTTTTTATCTTTAAGCTTAACAAACACTTTAAACTTTAACACTTTAAACTTATATTTAATTTTTATTACTTCTTTTATACTTTAATTGCATAATTATTTCGCTAGCGCCATTTGTTTTGGCAATGGCTGTAATGACGTTAAACATATCTCAAATATGCCCGGATTTTCTTCAGTTTCCTCTAAAGTATTATTTGCGCTCACGTAATGTATATCCATGGAATCGCTTCTTATCAATCTCTTAGGTCGTCTCCTAATAACAGTTACAAAACCATCCTCACTACTTTCTTCGCCTTTTTCTCTCGCCCTCTTTTCCGTATTTTTCTTTTGATTTGAGTATTGATCTATTTCCTGTATTTTCTCAATTAGACATGTCTCCAAGTTCCCTTTCACCTTCTTCAATAATCTACGTATCACTTTTATCAACATCTTCGTCTTCTAAATTATTTCTATCCATTTTTACCAAAGGTGAGTACTTCGAAATAAATCGTTCACGTTAATCGCAGCACTACACGGACTGCGTGCGCTCACCGGTACGATTCGCGGGCGAATGTAAATATTATTAAAATATACAGTTTATCACGAAATATAAGCGTTATTCCAAAAAAGTGAACATACTTAACAGTGGTCTACAAAAAGTAAATAACGAAAATAAAACTGTATCTACTTATGGTGATAAAAACCGACGGACGAAAATTAAAAGAATTAAATCGACAAATAAATATGGGAGTTGTTTCAAAAGGCTTTTGTTTTTCTCGCTAAACAGCTGTCTTAATTATTAAGTATTAAGGACAAGTTATATATTGAGTTCTTTAAGCTAAAATGAACGCCCGTTACAAGTCAGCCTCTTTTGCAATTTAAAAGAGTTGACACTAATTGGATTAAACACTTTTACCTACATCTTTTCACAATATCCTTTGGAAGTAATTTTATCAAATAATAGTACTCTAGACGGATTATTTCATATACAAAGCAGAAACAAATACAATATATACAAAATCATAAATGGATGAAAAATGCAATATGCTTGATATATTATAACGAAGAGTTTTAATTAAACGCGCAGTTCCTGTTTAAAAGCTTTTAGAGAAAATAAAAACGAGAAAAATTTATGCCAGGCGGTCTTTGACGGTTTGCACGCGGTACACTTACAAAGCGGCACTTAGCTCCGTCGGTACTTAGTGACCACCCTACACGTCCTTTAAAAACTACGGTCAATAGCTTAAAAGAAAGTAGAGCTAACGACGAGACTAAATGAGAATGTATGCTTAGGTATGTTTATTAACATCCTTTTTGCTGCCTGTAATTCTGTGTTGCTATTTTGTTACATTTGTGGGCATAACAGTGGATCATTCGTCTACAAAATAGTGTAATATAAATTTTTAAAATTATGTTTATTTTATTTTGACATGCTCCCAATTTTGCCATAATTATACTTGATAATTTCATTTAAAAATAATAAAGACTAAATACCCACTAACCGTAATTTAAAATATTAGATTACATATAGGTCATATAGAACAATGATGAATCAGTGATCTCGACTATGTGTAATTGACTCTAAACGTAATCAAACATTTTGCATATAAAATGCAGTATTGTAAATTAGTTTCAGGGCCAATAACGTATAGATTGGTGAACTAGTCGGTGAATATCGGTTTAGTTATGTTAAATTCACAAACTATTATAAATTGCGTCTGGTTGACGAAGGCGTTGAGAGACTGCAATTTACCTCTTCGCATGATACTGATATAAGACTCTTCTGCTTAATTTACTATATCCGGTTTCTACACACATATTCGTCTGTAGCAAAGTCTGTCTAAAGATGGCTTCTAGAGAATATTCACCACAAACTTATCCTTCCAACTGTCGCGTCCAAAGAACATCTGTGGTCTCATAATTTTGCAGTAGTGTACGTCGTCAAATATAGCATATCTCTACTTTTGAGCTAAAGGAACTTCGTTGTTTTAAAATGTTCTGATAAGTAAAGTTTATCATCGTGGACTAAAATTTAGAACATAATTATTATGAAAGCCGGTCAAGGTTGATTTAAATTTGAGCACAGAGGGTACAGTACCTTTGAAGATTAAAACTATGATAAATATAATAATATTTGAACGAACGATTCTACTGAAAAATATCCAATTGACTTTGCACCGCTTGGATGCGTACTTTTTAAGTAGGTATTAAGTCAAAACCATAAGTAAGGAAAGTAATATTACCTATGGTAAGGAAAGTAATATTATGTTATAATGTTAAAGTGAAATGAAAGAAGTCCTTTTATGTGGCACCCCTCTTGTCCTAATAACCTCACTTTAAAATCCGCTCGGCCCATTTTGCAATAAAATACGAGTACCAACTTTTAAATATTTTCATGGGGCAAAATCTTTTTACTGTCAGAAAGAACAATTGTCTAGGGTATTAAAATAAAAGCACTATAAAGCGAAAAATGGAGTATGTTTTATATTTTGCAAGTACTGTAGAACAGTATAATATTATCTACTAAACTAAATTTCGTTTACCTAAGTCCTTACTTCTAACAAAACGTGTCCCAAAACAAGTTGTATATACCATGATCTGTTAACAGAACCAAATATGTTGTTGTACTGTATTTCGCTTATTGAGCTCGTTTGTGGGTAGAAGCAGATATTAAATTAATATTAGTATACGTTTATGATACACGTGATGTCGCCGGTAGGTCGTGTTAAATAGCTTACAACGTGCCTTGAATATAACAGGTGCAATAAGAACAGACGGCGAATTCACCGGGAATACAACAGCAGAATAGCATATAATTATGCTATAAATATTTGTTTGTAACAATGACGTTAAAAGAGATGAAGTGATTGATACGTGTTTTTAAATTGAGATCCAGTTTATCGAGTAGCTACTATTAATGATTTAGACGAGTTAAGGCTTTCCTAACGTAATATATAACCATATAATTTATAATTACTTCATCCTAAATTTATTTTAGTAAGGGTTAATATAATGTAACACAGAATATACAGGATCTGGAGTTTTAATATTTACATATGTCTAAAAAGGTTATGACAAAATTTGACACAATGTTGATTCCTTGGGCTAAGAAAAGTTCAGCCTTAATTAAGGTTACACGTACCGTTTTTGAGGAGTGGCTGGAGAGGCGGCGTGGCGCCCTCACCTACCAGCTGACACAGGTAATGACTGGCCACTGTTGCATTGGCCAGTTCCTGTGTCGCATAGGCCGGCAAGAGACGCCCGGTTGTTACCACTGTGGCGACTGCCGCGACGTTGTTGAGGACACGGCGCTGCACACTTTGGCGGATTGCCTGGCCTGGGCATCGCAGCGCCGTGAGTTGATCGCGGCAGTCGGTATGGTTGCCCTCTCGCTCCCGGCCATGGTTCAATCTATGGTCCGGAACGAGAGGTCGTGTAACGCCGTGGCCTCCTTCTGTGAGGAAGTCATGTCCATCAAGGAGGCGGCAGAGCGGGAGACGGAGCGCTTAAACCTTCTCCCCAACCGCAGAACCAGGCGCCGGAGGGCGTGAGATCACCGCCACCCTGAGGTTTGACCTGGGGGTGGTGGGCTTCGTGGACCTGCCCGCCACCCGATCCGCACCAGGTCCGAGAGGCGGCGTGCGTGTTCCCACACATGCCTTTATGTCGTAGTTGTGACTAAAGGCTAATCTTGTTGTGTAGTGGCCTGCCGTTTCATATGGCGGGCCGAAACCTCGGCGGGGTCGCGACCGCACGTAAAAGTGATTCGCGCGGCCCCACCGATTGCGGTTTTGTCGAGGAACACCGTGGTAGGTTTAGTCGGTATTCCGGGAGGTCCATTATTATCTTCATTTCCATCTTTCTCTTTTTCCCCGGCGAGTCCGTTATAACCCCTCCGCCCGTCCCCGCGGTGGGATATGCGTCAAAACATTACCCCACGTAAAAAGAAAATGCATCTATTAGCGGCTTTGCGAGACGTCTGCAAGGGTACCAGCACATTGACTTTACGAACCTAGCTTTTCTACCCTAAAAGGCACAAATGAACAACTAAATGTATACGCTTTTAGAGACAACAGCACAGGCACAATCCATTGTGTATTGAAGATGTGATGGCACGAAGGAGTCGATGCCCGATGCGTCCTAAGTTTTTCAATCCTGCCAATCTTATAAGCCACAACGATACATGGACCAGCGTCTTCCTACCGTCGCGTTCTAAACGATTGGGTCCAAGTACAACTGGAACGCCAGCAGTAACACGACGAATGAAGTCATTAAAATGGATGTGTCTATAAATTCCAGCAATGATTCTGCTGCAACACATCCCATCCCATCGCATTCAGTAACAACTTTTCACAATAAAATTAACGCGCAGAAACTTACAAAACACCTACCCATTAATGTACCCCAAACACCAAGTGGCGAAGCAAAATTTTGTATCGAAATATTTCATATGCACGTGCTACAAAGTTAGGTAAAGGTACGCTTTGAGGTTATTTGAAGAAAGTTCTCTAGGCCTTAGTCCCTCATAAATTAAATATAATAATATATTTTCATAATAAATAGATTCAACAACTCCGTATATATTTTGCGGATAACCTATAATTCGATTCCTTTTAATTTTACTCGTCGAAATGAATAAAATTACGAGGGCCTGTTTATAATATTTATTGCTTCACTGTTACTGAATAATTTAAAGTATCTAATTTATCATACTTATCTTCTAAAAGGCCAATGAGAAATCTGAAAGGAATATTAACACTTACCTATTAAATAATTGAGAGAATTTGCATTTTTTTATGCTATTAAAGAACGAACTCGAGCGATCCATTGGCCAATTAGTGTTTTTGCATGGATAGTACAAAACCTTAAAAAATTATACAACTCAACCTTACTCATTAATTTCTGTCACCACATGAAAATCCGTTCAGTAGTTTTTGAGTTTAACGCGAACAGATAGACAGACAAGGTGGGGGACTTTGTTTTATAATATGTAGTGATAGTAAGTATAAATGCTTATTGATTCATATTATGAACTAAAAACTCTCCAATACCACCAATGCCAGAAAATTATAAGGTTTATCTAAAAAATATATGAGGTCTGTATAAGCTCGACTAGGATACTTTATCTTATAAAGTGTCCTAAGTCGAGCTGGTTGAAGTTTGAAACGGAGATTCTATTATGCTATATGTTATAACTTAAAAGAAAAATAAATATATACATATGTCGCATAACCATCGCATTAATTTCTTCACAATGGTACACAATGAAAGTTAGTTTAGTAGTTTATACATCGAAAATAGCATCATCAGCTCTATAACATTATAATATATGTAGATAAATATATATATTATTCTATCAATCTATCAATCAGCCCACCGCAGTCCACTGCTGCACATAAGCCTCTTCCATTTTACGCCACAACATCCATCAACATATTCTTAATCATTGTTAAATTAAAAATTAAAGCAAATGTATAATCTTTATAAATAAAATACATTCGTATGCCTAAACACGAATTCGAAATAAATCAGGTATCATTTTACTGCCTTCGGCGTCAGACGAGAGTTATATTGCTTTTTTTTATGGTAAGCGTTAACCGCTGCTCATGGATATGGCTGCTTTCTTGGTACTGCGACAGATATGCGATAAAACCAATATAACCAAGCCACTTTCTGTCATTTAGATAGGGAGATAATTGCAATTTATTTAGACTCTACATTTAACAATTATAAAATTGCCTTAAAACGTAAAGTTATTAAAATATATTTTGTCAGTTGAAAACAACGTGCATCTCATAAAAAAATAAATATTTGTTTTTCTAAACAATATAAAATATATAATATATGTAGCTTTTAACACAATAAAAACAGTATAATTATTATATATTTACAATATAATTATAACGATGTCCAAAGACACCGCGAAGACAACCTCGCCCCGGGACACAGCATCCTCCGCTAGGCTCCTCACTCACAGGACAGCATCAATAGTGGAGCACCCGCGGCGGAAACCATACTGGTTGTCCACCAGATCCGAGCCCACTGAAGAAAGACGCTGGACGAGGCGCTCCCCGATGATAAATTCGAATATTTTAGCCACCTCGTCCAGCAACACGATGGGCCGGTAGGCGGGTGGAGAGCTCGCCGGGCGCCCTTCCTTCCTGATCAGGACCAGTTTCCCCACCTTCCACTGGACTATCTTTAACCCTCAATTAACTTAGGCAAATTACGAAATTATGAAGACATGTCAAGTATGTGTAGACAAGTAGGTATATATATTTTTAGTAACTGCTACGGTTGCACATTCTGTGTCAGGATATTTTTATCAGATCTATCTGTAAAGAAATTCTAAATAGCAGTGTGGAGCTGTGCCCGGTTTATGTCAATAGGCTTGGCGTTCATTACGTATGTTTTTGTACCAAACCTGGCAAATTATGACAGTAATACGTCACTGCCCTTTCAGGTATATAGGCGCGGGATGTGTATATAAGAATAAGAAAACACTAGTAGTATATAAACAATTACAGCACTATAACCAAAACATCTCTGCATTTTCTGATACCTATTACCTTAAAACTAGACTAATAAATAGATCTTTACCACTTCCATCTACTAAATTAACAATTATAATATCTTAAAACAAATATTCATTACTTAGCAGAGGCGAGATTTAGAAGGATATAAGAGAATTGAGACGTTCATTTCGCAGCTCGAGTATTCCAAATCGTTCAGTAAGCAAATAATTTATCAAAGTCATGTCATTATAAGGAGCGGCTTAGGAAAAGAGAGAAAACACCTTTTTAAGAAAGTTTTGTGACTGATCGATATGTAGTTATATGTATACGTGTAAGTACATAAGTGATTGATGTGTTTAGTACATGTACAATATTGAACTGCAATGTTGATTTATTGAAATCGCGCAGCCAACCATTTAAAAACTTTCGTTTTCTAATTTTATCTTTTGCGGTCTTATAATATCGTGTACCTATGAATGTGGGTGGTATTTACGTAGCAGATAATTTTAAAAGAAAAAGCAATGCTTTGTGATTCCAATTAAAATTAAAAAAGTTTCAACCTACTCTTACAAAATTAAGAAATTATCATAGAATGGGTTTTTGATGAAAGTGGTAAAAGATAAAAGATAAAATTTAAAGTGGTACCATGTAACAAGCACAAGTCGTTTGTTTATGATATTATTTTAAATTAGTTATGTCAGTGTAGTTTTAGACCAAAGGGCTAGCTATGGCTTTTGGCTCCACAAATACTGCGCAAGGCTATACAGATGTCTATTGAACACACTCCATACTAAGAATATTTTAACAGAAAATCTCAATAACACATTGCCTAACATGTATCGAATTAGAGACCTTATGCACAAAGTCACATTTAATATCGCATTAGCTCACGTAATATAGGTAAACATACAGTAAAATGAATAGTTCGTAGTTTGTACACATCAACATAATTATAACCTGCATCATATGGTCGGTTCATAGGACGTATCTACTGATACGTCCTATGAACCGACCATATCAGCATGCCCATACCATCAGCATGATGAATTATTCGAATAACAAGTAATCCAAGCTAAAAACTTACAGGACGTGAAACGCCATTTCGCAAAGTTCTAGAAAGTTTGGCGTCTTTGAATTAAGCCTGAATAACGGTATTAGAAAGGTGTTTTAAAGGTAATGATTGCGTATCTAATGATATAGGTACACGATTGAACATCCGCGAAGGGTAAACAGGAACGTATTATATCTAAGTTTGTGAGGTTAGTTTTAAATTCCATGTTATACAGGACAATAATATATTTTCATAATAAATATGTTTTAATATATTTATATACCTATAGGCATTTGCCTATAATATAGAGCCGAATTGACATTACGGGTGACATAGATTTAGGTGCCTAGCTCACCGTTATTCCAGGTCAAGGCTACAGCCACAAATGGTTGTACGGAGTCTAAGTATCAGTAATTGTAATGTACCTCGCAATGCAAAGTGGAAATGGGAATATAAAAAAAAGGAAAGGTTTACCTGTATACCTACAAAATGCACTAAACGCTCAAAACCCTTGAGGCCGTTCTTTGTTGCTGCTGTACACAAAGATGCGCAGGCTCATAAACTTAAATCTGCTATAAAACTTCCACGAATTTGCCTACCAAATTCGATAACGAATAAAAGTTTCTGACTCTTTCCCTCCAGCATTGCTATTATGACTGCAGGTTTGTGCAAAAAGTACAGTAAATAAAATTATATTTTAAAAGTCTCATGGAAATTCCAAAAATAAAAACAAGAGTTTCAAACTTCGAACGATGTAGCGAAATGTGGAGGAAACAGCTAACCGGTTGGTTTGTGTGAAGATGCAAGTTTTCTGCTCACTCCCGTGAAAGTTAATTAAGTTAAAACTCACGATGCTACCTTAAATTTGGGGTAGGCGCTACACCAGGCCTTTTTCAAAGGAACTCTGTTTAATTTTATACTACAAAATAGATGGATGAGATATTTCCAAAACCTTTACATGGTTTGTGAAAATTTCTGGTTATAATTTATTTTGAAGTGCTGTATTGCTTAATTATTAATTATATTTATAGGCAGACTCGTGGTTTATGCAGCAGATAGGTGAGGCACAATAAGTATTATACTTATATAGGTACTTAAAGGTGCCAGCTAAAATTTAGATATATCGTTTACGTTTTCAAAAATGGAATTGGATTTGGAGCATCACGATCTGTTGCAAACATGAGAGCAAATAAGACGAGGCAGTTTGGTTTGGTATATATTTACATAATATATTATAAATAAATGTTAATAACACTCGCAATTATCCCGCAGTGTTTAGGCCTTAAAATGACTCGATGAAATTTTACAACCAAATATTTCCTTAAAACACGAATCTTATTTTATTTTGCCTAACGCAGTAATTACACTTAAAATCTTAAGACTAGGAGTCGCATTTATACAATTAAAAAACGCACCATGCGTAAGACTAAATGGTACCGACGGTTTTTAAATAATTTAACATTATAATCTTGCCAGCTTAATAAACGTATCTATAAAGTATATGCTTCTTAGTAAGCCTTTCAGATATCCCACGCGACAACTATACAAAGACTATAAAGTGCTAACAGTCCGGCAACGTTTTATCTATCGAACTATAATTCGTACACATCAAAACTTACCACTAAAAAAACGCGATCGCCTTGTAGCTGCAAAGATAAGACCAGACCTAGCATGACCAAAAAAAAAACACATACACAACTTTTGCTAGACGACACTTTTCATATCTCAGTGCCCTAATTTACAATAAACAAAACCAGGTCAGAATTCATCCACTTAATCTTTATAATATTAAAATCAAAATAAAGAAATACCTTGCAACCTGGTACCAAAAAGGTCTTTGTGGCCACAACATAAACATGACTTACACAAAGTATAAAAATACATAGCCTCCCGCATGATCTACACTACATACACATTCTTAGTAATCACACACACACACACACACGTGCACACACACACGCACCCACGCACGCTCGCGCGCACGCACGCACGCACGCACGCATGCACGCACTCATACATGCACGCACGCACGCACGCACAGGCGAGCGCGCGCGCGCACTTTTCCCACCTCTCCACTTGCAACTTTTGAATACATTTATTATGATATAATAAACAGTGCATTAAATTATTAATTAACGGACGGTTGGATGCCTCCTGTAACAACTAAAATATTCAAAAGTAACCCTAAATACCCTATCTGGTTTAATCGTGCTCTTATCAAAATTATCAATGAAAAATTGAAATATCATCGTAAATGGAAAAGGTATGGTAATTTAATTGATTTTAATACCTTTGAAATACTTAGAGCGAGACAAAAGCTAGTTCAAGGTAAATGTTACAGTAGGTTTGTAGCTAAGGCAGAAGAAACTATTAGTATAAATAGTAAACATTTTTGGTCTTACGTTAAATCGAAACGAAAAGGTCATAACGACTTCCCAAACACAATGTATAGCGGAGTCCAGGTTTCAGCAGATGGAGAGGAAATATGTAAACTATTTAATGAACATTTTTACTCGGTTTTTGATAATGATACTACTAATAAAAATATTCATTTAGATTCTGGCAGTCTTACAAACTCTGTTAATCTTCATTCTGTTGAGTTAAATTTGGTCATAGTTCAAAAATATTTGAATACTATTGATGTAAACAAGGGCGCGGGACCCGATGGAATCCCGCCACTTTTTCTATATCTCTGTCGTAAGGAACTTGCAAAGCCTCTATTTATTTTATTTGGTCATTCTCTGAGAAAGGGTGTCATGCCAGTCGTTTGGAAACAGTCACACATAACACCAATTTTTAAATCCGGCGATAAGCGTGACATAACTAATTAAAGACCAATTTCCAAATTGAGCACCATACCAAAGCTTTTCGAGAAAATAGTGTATGACGAAATCTACCCTGCTATTAGACCTTTAATTTTAACAAAGCAGCACGGCTTTGTAACCAATAGGTCAACTGAGACCAATCTCTGTGAGTACCTTGATTTTGTATATAGAGCGTTGGATTCCGGGTATCAGGTGGATGCTATATACACCGACTATTCAAAAGCATTTGACAAAATATGTCATTCTGCTCTTATAATTAAACTACGTCAAGTTGGTATACATGGGGATCTTTTGCGTTGGCTCACATCTTACCTGAGAGAAAGAAGTCAAGCTGTAACGGCTAAAGGCTTTTGTTCAACGTTTTTACCGGTAGCTTCTGGGGTACCTCAGGGCTCGCATCTCGGTCCATTGTTATTTAATATTTATATTAATGATGTGTTCTCCATATTTCATAATTCACAAATACTGCTATTTGCAGATGACATGAAAATTTATAAAATAATAAAATCGGACCATGATTGTCGATTATTGCAACAAGACTTAGATCGATTATTCTTGTACTGTCAACTAAACTATCTTCAACTTAATATCAATAAATGTCATGTTGTAACTTTCGGCAGGAAAAAGAAAGAAATATTATTTAATTATAACTTTAACAATTTACAGATCAACAGGGTGACTGAGTTGCGAGACCTAGGTGTCCAGTTAGATGATAAATTAATGTTTAAATCTCATATACTTAATATTACGGAGAGGGCGTATAAGATGCTTGGTTTCGTATTACGTACGACTCTCGACTTTAAAAAGCCCTCTACTTTAGTGCTGTTATATAATTCTTTAGTTCGTTCAATTTTGGAATATGCCTCAACCGCTTGGAATCCTCATTACAAGATTTACATAAATTTAATAGAAACAATTCAAAATAAATTTATTAAGCATTTAAAGTACCGATCTGGTACTGATTTTGCAAATCTCGGACCATGGATTACTCTTTCACTTGAAAGTCGTCGTGCTCTTAGAGATCAAATGCTCCTCTATAAAGTAATAAATAATACTGTTGATTCAATGATGCTCCTTAGTAGAATAAATTTTAAATGTCAAAGAATTAGCGCTAGACATAGGATTTTATTTAGTGTTCCAACTATGAAATCAAATTATACGGCCAATAATTTCATATCACGTGCTTGTAAATCGTATAATAGTCTGTATTCCCAAATTGATATATTTAATCTAAAGCATACACAGTATCGGAGAACGATTCTGAAAAGCCAATTGTAATGTTAAACTGTAGTTATATGTACTGTATGAAAGGTTCATTTATTTTGTAAAATTATTAGTTTATTTCGCAGTGTTGTAATAGTGCACTATCAAATTGCGGAAACTTTATTGGTATTTGTGCTGGTATTGTTGTTTTAGCTGTAAGTGTTATAGTCTGTATGTTTCCCTTGAAAACCAAATAAATAAATAAATAAAAAAATAAACACAGGATTCTCCTAGCATAGGGGTCATGGATCACATAGTGTGTACAATTATGTTTTTAATAATTAAAACAAGGAATTTGTTAAAGTTGCATTCTTTGTACATTTATGTTTTTATGAATAAATTTATTATTATTATTATATTATAATAAATCAAATCTACGAGAACCACAAAAAATCAAAGAACTTAATTTAAAAAGCAAACTTTGTTTCCAGTTTATAATACCGCAGATTGATCTACAGTGACAAATTAAACGACGACAATCTGTATCAGCTAACCTGCTGATATACAACAGATATGATACAATAGTAAATCAGTCGAACAATCACGACTGAAACAGATTGCATGCTGTCGTTCAGAGTTCAGTCCACAATGATTTGTGTAACTAGCATCTGTGAGGCCGTCAGTGCTAACTTTGACGGGGAAATTACATGCCAGCTGCAGGATTCTGACCTGAATCATGCAGGTATTGCGTCTGTTACATAAATTGTAAAATTAAAGTGCGTCAAGTTGCAACCTTGTACAGATTAATCATGTTCATAAAAATGCACGATTGTGTATTCTTCGGATGGCTTGTTCTGAGCATGAGAGCTCTGTATTGCCGTTATTTCGATGTTGGCACAGGCCAGATCTGTTTTTACTACGGCAGTTTATTTTATTAAACTTTATATTGATTTAATCAACGATGGATATATTTTTACGAATTTTATTACGATTGGGGTTAAAATTATAAATAGTATATTATATTATTACAATCTTTTATTTTTATTTAACTTGCAATGTATTTTTGAAGTAGATATCTTCAACCGATTCAGCTGAAATTTTGTATACATGTTCAGTTTGGATGACAATGCATGGTTAACTGTGTGACGTCATTCTAAATTCAACATGGCGGCACACCCAAGATGGCGGACTAGTTATTTTTAAAGCACTCCCACAATATGGGTATCAAATGAAAGGGCTTGCTAAGAATAACTAGAAAAATAAATTGACGTCACTCGAAATCCAATATGGCGGACTTCTACAGCTTCAAACTCAATTTTGAAGCAGATATCTTCAACCGATTGAGCTGAAAGTTTGTATACACATTCAGTTTTGATGACAATACATGGTTAAACTTTTACTTTAAAACTTTTACCATGCAAAAATGATGCGTTGAATGAGATGAACAAACTGAAAAACGTGTCCAGCGATAACAAAAAGTAAAAATAAGAACCTTTTTAAAAAACACAAAAGACAGCTTTTATATCATATAAATTGTGTAATGACGTTATAAGTTGATAGTAAAAGTTTTAAAGTAAAAGATTATTTTCTTTTTTTAGCGCATTTAAATGAAAGCTTGTTTTTCAAAAAGGTTTTTACTTTTATTTTTTTTATTTATGCCGTGTAATTTGTCAAAACTTACTAGTGTTCCTGGTAACGCCTCCAGGTAACTAAGGCTTGCTCTGCTGCTATTAGGGGTAGATTCACGTCTGTAGCACAATAGAATTGAAACGCTAAACCTCTCTATAACGATCACAAGTCCAGAATCTGATCCATTGGAGTACCGCCGCCTTCTTAATATGCAAGTAGAGCTCGTATTTATAAATTATATTAAGCTATGAAACTGAAACCATTTTTATTTCATGCAATGTAGGAAACAGACATTAATTCTTATAAATAAATTGTCAGATAAATAGCCAAATGTTCTTAGTATGTAGAATGTATAAAGCACTAATGAGTCAAAAATCAATAATAACTTTACTTCTAAGCACCATCTCCAAAAAACAGCAGCATTTTTAATACTATCGAAATGATAAACAAAACTTACAATCTGCCAGATTGTATTCAGTTAAAAGTGTGGTCCTTTTTTAGATTTCAGTTAAACGTTCTATTTAAACCTGTAGCATAGTACTTGTAAAAAAAGATGGAAAACATGCGTTTGATTTAAATAACAGCTCTGTTATGTTCATCTAAGAACCATTATATAAATACTATTAGGGTGACTGGCTTTCCAGACGACGTGGATCTGGTACTGTGGTAGAATCGCATTGCCTGATACTCGTATCAGACATGGATAAACTACAGCTGGTTGGCAGCTGCAATCTACACTTATCAATTCGAATTATTCGCTAAGAGTGCAACCAAATCTACTTTCTCTAGCGATCTATGAGCCAGCGTACATTTGGATATCTCAAGAGTCGAAACAAATGCTGACAGGTGTTAGATTACACAGCTTTGGCCAGTAGTCACAAGAATTCAAGGGGACGGTAGAAATTCGTGACCGGACTACACATTGGCCTTCCGTTATTACTGATGTTGGTAGCATTAGATACCCGGTATAAAAAACACGTATTTTTTTATACCGGTTATCCTTATGTTGGTATTTGCTCTTGCACTGGCTTGCGCATCACCAGTCTGATTATGGTATTTGACTCAAGTAGGGAAGGAATTAAGTCGTGTCAAATTCTATAGAGTAGTACATACATAGCTTTATTACATAAACAAATAGACTCATGTCTGTATTTGCGAAGTCAAATAAGGACTAGTGGGGGATGCCTGTTTGTGTCAATCAATCAATCAATCAGCCCACCGCAGTCCACTGCTGGACATAGGCCTCTCCCATTTTACGCCACAACATCCGGTCTTCCGCCTTCCGCATCCAGTCTGACCCAGCTACCTTTTTTAGGTACCTGGTACCTGTTTGTGTATTCATCATTATTTTATAAACTGATAATTTTAAAAGGATAAAGGGGTTTGGACAATTATACGCTAATGCGTATTATAATAATTCACAACGTCAGTGCCTGACATGTATATATATTCGCCATTTAATTTTATATTATAGAGCAATCTAGCCCATTAAACGCAAGCAAACTCGCTTTTAGTTCTATACTGATTTTATCATATTTAAATATAAAAGCATTACCTACTAAATCTCTAATTAGCTGTAATTGCAGTTCATGATCATTTAACACCTATAATCATAGCATTAGGCGTCGAACATACATACAATTAGTCATTACAATATTACACAGCATAATATATCCGATTATATTTTCAGTAACCGTTATTGATAATAGTAATTGTTGTAAATACAATATAGATGGTGCTATTTTGTAGGATTAGTTGCTATAAAGCCAACGAGTTATCATTACCGCAACGAATCCTTGCGACTATTAGACGGAACTGGTTCTCTAATTTAGTGGCAATAAAAGTTTCAAAGCTATTGTTAGGCAAAGAAAGGTGCAATGGCACCTGGTGAAACTTCATAGCTTTGCCGACAACTCTGCATAGCTTCGTGGAGTTTGAAAGGATGCGCCAGAGTTTCAAGAAGACCACCCTAATGTTGCAGAATAATGACTTATTGTTCATGGCTATCCATGTGCGAGTGATAACACTTACCATACTATGCGAGTTGTATGCTTGTTATCACCTGAGGATTGTAACACAAGTTTAGGAATGAGAATCTTATGTTAAAGATGAATCAATTTAAAATACTTGGGTGATTGAGCATACACAGATTCTTAAATTCTGCTTTTTATGATGATAAGACTCCACTTAAATAAACCACTTACTAATTTGTCTTAAAAGTAAAGATTTTATTATATAATAATAATAATAATACTCATTCGGAATAATTAAATAGTCCAAAACAGATTTAAATAGCCTTAAAATCAAAACTCGCACTATACTTACCAGAAATAACTATTTACACCCTAAATCAGCAATAGAAAGAATGTCTCTCAATGGAATAAAATGTGGTAGACGCCTTACAGATATAACTTGGCTGTGAAAAAGGCAAATAGTTAACCTAAAATCATTATTTCACCGTAAAGCAACTACCAGTGATTTACACCAAATAATTGTTAATCATGATATAAAATTCACTCCTCTTAATTTAGCAGGAACAACCAATGACTCACAAACATCAAATAGTAAATCAGATCTTGAAAACCATAAACTACACTAATAGAAAGGCAAAATATTACATGGACGTCACCCTCACGATTTGCAACAACCACATATCGATTCAGAAGCATCTAATAGGTGGCTCACTAGCGGCTATCTGTTTCTAGAAATAGAGGGTTTCATTACAGCTATTTAAGATCAAGTTATTAATACCAGAAATTAAAGGAAACCTATTATAAAAGATCTCACTGTAATAAGCGACAAATGCCGTAAATGCCACAGACAGCTAGAAACAATACAACATATAACAGGAGCTTGCGCCACACTAACACAAACTGACTATACACATCGTCATAATCAAATAGTAAATATTATCCACCAGAAACTAGGTATTAAATATAAACTCATCCAAGACACACACACACACCTTATTATAAATATCACCCTAGCTCCGTATTAGAAAACACCATCCCACAAAATGCACTATGACCGAGCCATTCTTACCGATAAGACCATTTATTTTAATAGACCAGATATTACAGTACACAATAAATTTGAAAATACGGTATATATTATAGATATAGCTGTTCTAAATATGTTTTAAAAACAATAACCGAGAAAATTAACAAATACTCAGACCTCAAGAAATAGCAAGAATTTGGAAAGCCAACAAATTTATATTGTACCAATATCCACCACAGGAGTTATCTCAAAATATTTACACCATAGCCTTAAATTACTTAAATTATCACCAAACACATTTATTAATATACAAAAAGCAGCGATAGTGAATACATGTAGGATTGTCCGAAAATGTATGCAAAGCGATAGAAGTGAAATACTTAATATAGAGCAAAATCCCCCAATTCTATCTTAGATGACGATTACTCGGTGCCAACCCGTTATAGTCATTAAAACACCAGTTATTAGCTGAGTATAAAAACGCAAAATGATAATAATAATAATAATGTCCTTCAGACCGATTTCGGTCACGGCTGCCAATCTTAACGAAGACTGGCCATCTGCACAGGAGATATTATAGTGCACAAGCGTGTGTGTAGTGCACTCTCTGTTCCTTAACTCTCATGATCCGATGTGACCATAATCCGACACGACCGGAGAGAGATCAGTCGCAGGACCAACGGTTTTACGTGCTTTCCGAGGCATGGGTGTGTCCAATACTGCCAACTTCGTAACTCCGGGCTGTTATTGAGATTTCTTAACAGAAAACCCAATAACTATTTGTAGGCCTGACTTGAGATTTGAACCCGAAACCTCATGCACAGCAGTCGCATTCACTACCGCTGCGCCACGGAGGCAGCCATTTTATTATATACGCCGATAATGTTTTGGTTATTTCAAAAGACATTTACTATATTATCATATATTATTCATTATAACACTAATTACCTAATATAATATATGTACCTACATATATTGAAAATATTTATAAATTATTTTATAAATATTATCAATGCTACTTTTTTACAGAACTATTGATAAAAAGTTGTCATTGTTCCAAATTCAAACAGTACCACCAAATTCATACGTTTATGTAGTCATGAAATTGTGCCAATTACACTGCGCTTCCATTCCGAAACGTTCTGAAATAGTTTGTAGTAATGTCTGGTAGCTACGAATTGGGGCGTATTAAACTCAGATTTTATGGAATGCTTAGTTTAATTTGAGGTTATGCTGTCATGTTTTACTTGTTTATAGTTAAAATTGGCTGGATAATGAAAAGCTCGTAGGTCTAATGTCTAATGTCTCCATTTAAGTGCGGTAGTAAGGTCATAATCAGTGGCATGAGACTACCCAATATTGGTAGAAAATACTGTATCGATTTGTTTACATCGACGTCGCAATATGTTGCGATTTACTCTATTTTTACTCCATGATCTTCATCGATCATTAAGGGAAAGCTTCATCTATCATAACAATGTCTCTGGATGTGTGCATGTGATTTTAAGTAAAAAGCAAACTAAAATGCGTTACTTCATAGTGTGTGCTTGTCCTAAGTTAGTAAAACTATGCTTTGTAAAAGTAAACAAAAACTCTTTCCAAAACCAACAGTTAAAATAGAATTTAATAAACAAGTAATATTCAGCGTCGGACGGTTAGCTTCCAATGTTTACCATTCTACTGGCAAGTAAGCTTTTGTTTTTCTCATAAATGCTCTGCAATACAATTTTGTCCACTCTGTAATCAAAGTAATAAAACCTCGAAACCAAGTGACGAATGGCATTGCCGGCTATTTCGATTGGTACAGAATAAAGGGGACAATTAGAGAATGCAAACTACAGGAACATAATGGTCCAACATCGTCGGCTAATTACATTTGCTTGCCACCTCTCGCACAAATAATTACTCTGTATATTTGTAGTTATATTTATGTTGCAGACGTTGAATCTGAATAGAGTTTTGGTATAAAGTCCAGTGATTTAAAAAGGCCCATACCACAAAGTGACTCTTTGTTGTGTTTTGCACGATACGACAACGTGTAACGACACGGGGCCGCAATATATTACGGTGACGGCACCGTCCCTTGTGATGTGGAACAAGGAAACCTGAAACTAACCAAGTCATTATCGAAACGCGTAATAATGAACACCAATTATTATGGCTTTTTGAACACGAAATGGTTTCTGAATCGCATTAGGCTAGTTTTGCCACACGGCAAGAACCAGCCAAATGCAATTAGGAATCAGGCATTGAATCTGACTGAAACTGCATCGCATTTGACTAACCCTGGCTGGTTGTAACACAAGTTGTATGTTGTGGTATTGTATAATCAATCCGAGTTTAGGATTTATATGTATATCATTATATTTAATGTAGATGTTTTATCTTTGTGAATCAACAAGCCCTAAAAATAACATAATATCTTTCGATTATTGTCAAAGATAGACTCTAGATTACCGTGTATTCCGCACAAAAATCTAACCAAAATTTAATTATGAACTTGATCACAGGGCTCTTGGAAATAATAAAGCGCCGTAATTTAAATCGATAACTACATTCTATGACTACAGATCAGTCACAATATAGTTTAAGAGTTCTGATTCCCATTGGCAGCTTAGAGTGAATAATCAAGTAGGTACGTCTTATTTTATTAAAATAAATACAAATACATTTTTGACATGTAAACAATAGGAACGAAATAAGTATTAAGTTTAAGTTTTTTTTAAGTTTAGATAACCTTGTTTAAAAGGCGAAGTAAACTTAGATTTCAATTTAATAGGTTATCACAATGCATATTTCATAATGTTGTGTTTGAGTATTATAATAAGCTGTACATGAGGTCTAGGGTTCCCAGGTCAAGTATTTGTTATTGGTTTTACTGTCACTACAATCTCAGTTGCAGCACCAAGTCTGAAACCGTGCCTGGTAAAAGGCAATAAGCTCTTCATAGCTGACGAAATGTGACTCCAATACATTTCGACCTACCCATTGGGGAATATAGATGACTATGTTTTTTTATAACTGGATATTTATCCAAATACCTAATTACTATAAAACCTGCAACACACGTTACTGTACCGTATAGCAGTGTTAATTGTCGTGAGATGATAATATCTTCAAAATATTTCAACATGGCAGCTATACAATACATATTCTGTATAACGAGTCTATATTAATATAAAGGTGTTGATACTAATTAACGACATGTTATCATTGGGCCGTCGTCATGTAATGATTATTGTATTAGTACTACTAATAATTGGCGTAATTAATACCTTCTTCTCCCTTAGCCTTTATTATTCCCAAGTCACTTGGGGTCGGCTTGAGCAGCGATAGCTCAGTGGGGAGACCAACAGACTGCAATGCAGAGGGTCTCGGGTTCGAATCCACGTCGCGCACCTCTGACTTTCGGAAGTTATATGACTTTTCGAAATTATGTGCGTATTGATTGCCAATTATCGCCTGCTCCGTGCCTCGGAGAGCACGTTAAGCCGTCGGTCCCGGCTGCCATGACCATCTATAGCAGTCGTTATTGGCCAATATCCTGACACTGGTCTAGCCTTAGGGTATCAGTATACACTTTCAATAACTAGATAAAACAAAATAAATTATTGTGAAACTAACTAAAAGCAATAAAGAAGGTTACGATAACCATTGACGATGCAAGTGTTATTTTTTGCAATGACATAACGCAGATAGCATGCGTAGTTTGTGCTGGTTGTATGCATAGTGTAAGTAACTGATACGAGTCCTCTACGTAAGTAACCAATATGGAGCAGGCTACATGCGCAAGCTAACGTGCATGTAGTTCGTCTAAAAAGCTTGTGCATGCAGCCCGGGCTATACTTTCGTCATGTACCACCACCGGTCAGTAGCATTCGCGCGCAGTTTGCTTAAAAATGGTATAAAGTTTCTCTTCACGAATTAATATAACAAAAAATAAGTATGTGAATTATATATAAATGCCAATGTAAGTTATTTCGGTTGCTATGCTGTCGGGCTCGATGGCGTAGTGGTTAGTGTAACCAACTGCCACGCCTGAGTTCGCGGGTTCGATTCCCACTTAAGTCAAACATTTGTGTGCATGAACATGGATGTTTGTCTTGGTCTGGGAGTTTCTATGTATAACATGAATTTACAAAAAAAAAACAGTATATATGTATGTTTATCCATTGTCTAGTACCCATAGTACAAGCTCTGCTTAGTTTGGGTTAGATGGTGTTGTGTGTATAATAATATAATAATAATATTCTATCACATACACACAAAACTATACTAATGTGATAGAATATTATATTATTGCATTATATATTATAGAATACATTATTATATGCTTTCACGCCTTAGCTTTACAACTTATCATCATAAAATTTAGCATATATGGTGTCAGGGGTCCAGAAAAGAACATAGAGTACCTTTCATGCAGAAAACGATACTGTACGCGAGCTAGCGAAGCTGCGTGCAAAAGCTAGTGAATAATAATTAAACATCACATAGTAATTGTGCCGGTAATCAATGACAACGTCGTATCGATACAGATCTGTGTTTATATAAAGTTGTCGTATTACGTCATATGACAATTACTGGACACGACACATAGTCAGTGTGAATGTTACCTTACTAATTACCGTATTCACCTTCATCCGTTTGCCTACTCCTATTTTCTGTCCCCTTGTTTGGCTTTCATAAGTGTTGTTAACACCAGATTAGGGTGGTTTCACACGAGATTATTGTCGTGTTGTTATCGCAGCGTTATTCGAGCATTTTTTTGTGAGGTGACACGTAGCTGTGATATTAGATACATCTTTCCCTTACCCTTTGAGGAGATATAGGGCAGAAGTTATGTGATTTCATTTAAGATGAGTTGTCGCAGTCATATACCTATGTATATAGTTGTTAAATTATTCGACTTCGTCAGAAAGAGCGTAATGTTTTTGGGAATGTGTACGTAAGTTTTTATTCAGTACACCTAAGTGGATTATCCTAAACCGACTACAATAAATTTCTATTATAAACTAAGTATAAAATTTTACTTATTGCTTAAGTGTGTTATGAATGGAAAGTGGAGACTGCAGAATATTCCAGCTTTGTTATGAAAAAATAAATGATATTGTTAACTTGCCAATTAAAGTTTACCCTACTGAGTGGCAGCGGCAGATTGCGGCGGCAAGATACAATAGATTTCTGAAATTATTTCTGGTATTCCAAGACATGACAGTATTTTTTTTAATTTTTTAATTTTATTTGTAAAACAAACAGATTCTATTTGTATTTTAAAAAATCTTATAAATTATCTATAAACAATTTATATGTTTTCGCATATAATTATCTAAGGCTTGATAGATTTAACTTATAGTGCTGTACAAAATTAACATTTACATAACATTTCTAAACAATTAAACAATTACAATGCTGATGTAACGAAAATTAATTACAATTGAGAAGTTTAAGGCACCGATTGAAACCATTGATTGGAAAGCGTGTTAATATATTTAGATGGATGTGTGTTAAATACATCAAGTTCAGGGCAGTCAACCAATTTGTTGATAAGATTCGCTGATCTTACAAAAAATGAGTTGTCTCTATAGTTAGTGGTACCGTGAGGAACATTGAGGAGAATAGGTGTTCTAACCTATCTAGTGGGCACTCTGAGGTATAACATAGAAAGGAGGTAGGGCGAATCTATTTTAGATTGGGCAATTTTTACCAATAATGTGACATCTGCAACTTTTCTCCTCTCATGTATAACAGGTAACGTGAATGCCCTATACGGCAAACAGTGACATCATTATTTACTCGGCTGGGGTCGTTGTTTCTTTACGAAGCAGAATAGATCTAGTTGCCATAAATCTAGCGAACACAATTCTTAACACTGAAAATTGATTGTAGGATTCCAAAAACATTTTACCGACCCGGAGATCGTACCCGGTATATCATGATTATCAGCGAAACTAAAATGGGACCAACGAAACAGCCGTTAGTATCCAATACCAATACACCTCGCCGTCAGTATCCAATATAATATTAAGTTTACTCTAAATAACGTTATTATAATAGTACGTAATCCTCACATTGGATAAAACCTCTGTTACTATATTATAATTTAGCAACCAGGTTTCTCAAAACTGGCGAATACCAATATTATTTTAGTTACGTAACATTTGCTACAAGCATGATACATTACGGGGTCTGCTATGATGCTCGCTTATGATTATACTTAGATAGGCATATATAAAAACAAGCGCGCGTTGAGATTTTGCGAAAACATGGGAATAAAATCTGCGTTACTGCTATGGTCACTTTAGAAGTGACATTATGGTTCGAGATAATTTTTTTACTAAATATCATGGCAGTACTACAAAGGATTTATCAAACTGAGTGGATCGCGTGTAACGAGCGGCTCTTCCCACTGTCTTGACTGAGCCAATGCTCATATTGTAACACGTTACATGATTTCCAAATTTTCTGCCAGATCAGTTCTGTCCCTAGCTTAAGATTATAAAGAGACTAAAGAAAGCAGCAGAATACCCTTATGACGTCATTAAAGCTCCAATTGCAGTAATGGAAGCAAAAGCTAAAAAGTGATGAAAAAAAAAATATAACAGTATTCGAATAAAGACATTCCTACATTTAAGACAACTAATATTGCTTCAGTGTTCTTTCAATATTACTGTAGTCATGTATCAACGTTTCTGTGACAAATAACATTCATATATTGCTTCAGGTTCACTGAGCAAGTACTCACTGAGTTGTTATAATGAAGAGAAAAATTACTATTGAAACATTGGCATAATGCCGAAGAGCTGATGTCGCTTTTTGTTTAATTTTGAGATGAAATATATATCTCATAGTATTTTATGTGCCGAGTATATATTCCACTTTAGGTTTGATGTATTATTTTATCTCTACCCTAAGTTTTTGTTATGTAATACAGCCGTCGTTACTAGTTATCAGTTTTCTTAAATCTTTATTATTTCTCTTAAATCTTTATGTGCGGCATACAGACAACGTATTATCAATGATTTTTATTTTGCCAGCTTAGTTAGTTTACGTTTAGATAAACCTCGAAACATGGCTGTGTATTCCTTTAGAAGTGCATACAGTTCGATTACATTCACATTTGCCAGCAATATTTCAAGTCCCGCGTAAAGGAGCCGAGGTTTTAGTCTTTCACCATGAATATTGCTAAATCCTTTGCTGCGACTGAACATTTCGTAACAGATAAAACAATAACACTTTCCTTGATCCGGAAATCTAAGTTATGATCTTCTTTTTAGCCCTAAGAATAAGTGTAAGCTTATTCCACCTCATAAGATATTTAACACTGGCAACCAAAATGTTTGTGTTCATCTAAAGCAGAAATAAATATCGGACCGTAACAAAATCTCTTTAAAACATACATACCTAGTTAGTTGTGCACTAGTGAACCCGCAGTTTTACTCTCAGGCGTGCACTAAAAATACTTTATATTATGGTGGAGAGTTTCACGGTCATTATCAAGTTTACTACTCAACAACAGACGGATCTCCTTGGCTATTGGTTTATTTCATAGACGGTATAGCACTTCATTGAACTCACGTAACATATTATTACGTCTAAATATATCAAAACTTTAATATCAAAATAATATTGTTTTGTATAATTCGGTGTCGTTTCATGTGAAAAACCTTTATGTATCATAACATTGCCTTCTCTATACAATAATAAAATAGATACAAATAGAAACAGTTTTGGCACTGTTTTGTCTCACGTTATATAAATAAGTTCGTCATGCTATCTTTGAAACGTACCAGCGTTCAAATTGTACTTCTAATATAGTGGGCAGGGTTAATTGCGTCGTCACTGACGACTCCTATCTTTACTTTTTATGGCGCTCAATCTTCATAAGATACCCTACTATACACATATCTAGATACCGTGTAGGTATATACTTCTATGAAAAGGTACTAGATAGTGAATACACTAAAATTATTTTTAAGTTAATGGTGTCGCTAGTCACCGAAAATTGTATTTTTGTGTGTGAGGACTTTTAACTGATTATGTTAGGAACAAGCTATAGTGATTTAATTAAAATGCTACAGATATTTGTAATATGTATTTATATTTGTCCCAAATGTATGGTTTTGATACATAAATAGGTAAATACTTTTTCCATTAAATCTTTTTAAGGTACTCTCCATCAGCCTCTATACAAAGTTTCATGCGTCTGAACCAGTTTTTGAAACGCTTCTTCTAGTCCGTCGCAGACACCTCGTTTACAGCCTACTCGAACGCTGACAGCGTATCTTCCAAAATTATATCCCTATGAGCTGTTTTATTATTTTCGGGAATAAAAAGAAGTCACACGGTGCTAAGTCAGGGCTGTAAAGATGGTGACCCAGGAGTTTGACCGGCGTGCTGTTCAGGAAATCCCTCGTTTTGAGCGCGATGTGTGCGGGCGCGTTGTCATGGTGGAGCAGTAACCCACGGAGCACTGCGTTTGGTCGCTTCTTACTCACAACAGAGAAAATTTCTGCCAAGCATTTGTTAGTATACCATTCAGCGTTGATGATTCATTGGTTCCGTAAAATAATTGACACCAAGTAGTCAGTCAATTTGAAAAAGTTTACGATCAAAATCTTCCCTCTGCTTCTAGATCGCTTCACTTTGGTCAGCGTTGATTCGTTTTGAAACACTCAAACCGTCGACTGACGCTTCGTTTTTGGATCGTATTGATAAATCCAGGACTCATCACCTGTAATGATGTCGTAAACACGCCGAGACGAGCCTGCTTTAAAATTTGTTTATACTATCACGGCACCATTCCATCTGGGCCTGCTTCTGAGTATCAGTGAGGTTGTACAACTATCCTCCTCACGCGAAGAGGCACATATAGAATCTCGTGAAGGCTTCCCAATCCAATCTGTAGTATGTGCTGAATCTCCTAATACGTAACTTGCCTATTGTCTTGGATAAAATGTTTCACTGCTAGCACGTTTTCTTCCGTAACAGCCGTCAAAGGGCGACCACTTCTTTTTTCATCCCCCAAAGCTAGTCGACCGCGCTTGAATTCGTTATACCAACGATACACAGTTGCCTTGGAAGGACCTTCATCCATGAATACCATTTGAACTTGCAAAAATGTTCCCGACGCAGATCCATTTTTGAATGAGACATGATAATTTAAATTAGGCTGGTTAAACAGTGGCGCTTTCGCCAGCGCGGTTAGTGAGCGTCGCGGGCCACGAGCTTTGAGTGTCTTGGATCATTACATAGTAAAACAATCCACGCGCATGGCCCGCGCTGACTGCAACTCCTCGCGCGTTTCAATCATCATCAGCAATTCAGTGGCATTGTAAGGATGTACACAAGTACAAGTAGAAAAAAAAAGGCTTTTTTTCATAGGTAATATAATATAACAATTAAGAGAAGTGTCATCGCGACTGTTCGAGATGGCTAACCGCGCGGCACTTAACTCGTTTTATTGTTTAGAGCGCGTACGGGCCGCGCTTACCACGTCCGCGTAGACGGTAAGCGTGACAGTAAAACTAGCCTTAGCTCGCAAAAAATGTGGCGGGAAATTGTGAAATTGGAACGTACCAATTTTTTCTTATAAATAATCATATTTTCAAAATATATTATAACTGGCCAGTTTCTCATACATAAAAAATTTGTTTCGCTATACTTTCTGAGTGGCCTGGTAGTAGTCGAATATTCAGTTGTGTACAATACGATGCATTCTTTGCATGTTTAAGGATGCAGCGCATGTTTTTATGTATCGCTAAGCATAACGTTCTGCATTTTAAAATTCATTTTACTGTACAATCACATGTAACAAAATTTGTCTGGGAAATGTTACACTAGCTCGAAGTTATTTCGGCCTCGATGGCGTAGTGGTTAGTGTAACTGACTGCCACGCCTGAGGTCGCGGGTTGGATTCCCGCACAAGTCAAACATTTGTGTGCATGAACATGGATGTTTGTCTTGGTCTGGGTGTTGCTATGTATAATATGTATATATTTACAAAAAAAAAGGTATCTATGTATGTTTATCCATTGTCTAGAACCCATAGTACAAGCTTTGCTTAGTTTGGGCTAGATGGTGTTGTGTGTAGGTGGTAGAAGAATATTATTATTTATTTATTTATTTATTTACTTTGTTACAAGACTTTTCTTTATAAAAGATTACTAAAAGGCTATTAAATATACAATTTACTTGCTGAAACACAATAATAGGATCTGATCCAATCGAATTAAATGTATATTTCCAACTAAGCTAGTGTTTTTCTATTATCGATTTTCGTGAACCGGTGAATCATTCTCTATGCTGCTACTAGCAAATAAAAAGAAAGAAAAGTAAACTGTCAATTATTGAAATGCAAGACACATTTGAAAACCCACTGCTGGGCACGGGCCTCTTACCAGTGTGAGAAAGGTTAGGCTATAGTCCACCCGCTAGCCCAGTGCGGGGCAGCAGACTTTATTTATCTTCTTATTTATAAGATTATGGAGAACTCTCAGACACACATCGTGAGGAAACCTTCACGATGTTTTCCTTCATCGTTAAATCAAGTGATAATTAACTATTTAATACGCACATAACTTCGAAAAGTCAGAGATGCGCGCCCTGGGACCGAACTTGAGACCTCTGCGTGGCAGCCGAACTAACTAACTGTTTCGCTCTAAGCTATTGCTGATTTTTTAATAAAAAAATATAGGAAAACATGATTATAAAAACAGCCGTTTGTCGTACATTGAGACAACAAACTGAACACCGCGATAAACACACTCAAAATACCTAACAATCATGCCCCATTGGTTCTCGAATGAAAAGCTCCGAAATGTAAACGGTTTTTCATAAAGAAACGTTGTAAATCTCCACGAAGTAGAGGAGTGGAGGCTAGCAGATGTTTTCGTATGCACACAGAGTGGTGCGCTCAATCAGTTCTCAAAGGAGACGGATGCCAACGTGAGATCAAAGGCGCCACTCGTTACCTTACTCCGTAGACTTTGTTAGCGACTTATTCTATACTGTAGTCATGCCTTCGAATTGGATGGGTATAAAGTAATTAGTTGTGCAGCGGTATTCTTATTGATTTGTAATTAGATTATACAAGGTTTTGTTTTGTGCGTTTGCGAGATTACTTGTAGTTAGTTCACATATTAATACTAATGTTATAAAAAGGAAAGATTAGATTTATTTTTTATTTATATGGGCTTGATTAAAAAACGACTCAACCGATTATTAAAATTCTTTCACCATTATAAAGCTATATTATCACCGAAGCATACATAGGCAATATTGTATAAATAATAGTTCTGTTACTAACATAACCTACTTTTACGCGAGCGAAGCCGCGAGAAATAGCTAGTAGGTATATTATAAGGGAAAAATGCATTAAAATAATAAAGTTCACAAATTGCCTAACACCTTGTTCTTAACTTGTAAAACCTACTTATTTTACCTTAACTAGGTAGATTGGCAGTAGCATAATATGCATTTTTAGGACCTTCTAGAAATGCATGTGTCGCAAACTAGTTAATGACGCAAATACGCAAAAAAATATACCGAAATTACGGTGAAACCGCATTTTACGCAAAAACCGGCGCTTACAATGTCTGTAAATTATAATTACGTAACATTGAGTCATACGTCACAAGGTCATATTTTTAGCAATATGTCTAATCGACGCCTTGTGTGTCATGCCTAGGAATATAAGATTATACACATAGTATAAAAATAGCGTTTTTATTATTAACTTATTAACGTATTAATACATACAACAGTTTTCTCAATTTTAATTCGACATAATATACATATATAGGTTTTACCTAGCATGGGCCAGAACATTTGGTCATTCGCTCGCCACATTCAGTCCCAATCAGCCATCCTTTTGGACTGTCGGCAGTTTTGGTTCTCTCGACGTGTAATTTCGTTTCGATGTCTATCCGCCAAAGAACTGCCCAGCACAACTCATTTTATAGCTCACTGCGTGATGCTTTTCAATTTGTAGACTAGCCCAATAAAGATACGTCTCGTATCGAGATGAGACGAAAGGCAAAAAAAAAAAACGGTTGGACATTGCGGAAAAGTCGAATTAAAAATGCTTGTAAATTGTTACCCAACCTTATCGAATACATTTTATTCTTCATAGAACAAATAAACAAGTACTTCTACAACTTCCATCAACGACTGCTCTATTTGCCATTGAGATGCCGTGACGTCAGCCAACCAGTGAAAGGCTCCATCCAAGCAACAGCAACTTGCTTAGCTATAACAGTTTCAGTATCGACAAATTGAATATGTGAAGGAATAAATGTAAACTCCGAATTTACATACAGTTTACATTTATTAATTGTCTAATCAGTATGCATTGGTGAAGGGTTGAGGATATATTAAATTTATCTACCTTACCTACAAATAATTTTAGTTTTAAAATAATACATATACAAAGATTTAAATACTAAAATGTATTATTGTTTAAAAAACAAGTTAGGGTTTTTCTGGCATTTTAATGCTAATAATTAAATAATTACTTATAATTTTTTTCTTTTGCCTATTTTATTATAATTGTTATTTTGTTTTTATTGATATTATTTTTGACATTTTTGTATTTACGCTTGACATTTATTACTGTATTATTTGACATATGTATATGTATTGTTATTTTTTTTATTTTGATCATAATAGTAATTTTTTCTTTGAATTCGATGTATACATACACATAACCTAATATTTGTATGCCTTAAAGGAAGAAACATGATGAGTATATATTTCTTTTAACACCATGCATTTTATGTTATATTACTCATGCTTGTGTCAAATAAACAGATCTTTATCTTTATCTTATCTTCATCTTTAAATATAGTCATTTGAAATAAAAACGGTAACGAATTAAAAATATACAGCTCGTAATGATTTCTGCATACAAAAAATTTGCTGTTTACAGGATAATTCTTGGATACGGTCATTTTGATACATATTAAATTTTATAAACGTTTAAGATTCTAATTATTTAATTTACGCAACACGTAGCTGTAGAAAACTATCTTTATAAAGCATATTTATAGGCATGTATTACTTTTTATTAATGACGATTTAAAACAGCAGACGTGAGTTTCTTGCAGGTATCTTCTCATAGGCTTAACCTGTTGCCCGAACATAAACTTTAGTAAACTTTGACGCTCATATGTACCTATTACTTTGTGATCTATATGAATAAATTATCTTTGACTTGACCTAGCTTGCATATTTTTCTGAAATACTTTACTGTACTACAAAAAATATTTCATAATTAGGTATTTTATTTTATTTTATTTTATTAAGCACACCAAATATACAATTACAAATGCTACTTAAATATAAAGTGCGTATTATAACATTATATAACAGTAGTCATACAAATGACAGGCATGCATGACAAGAAACTTACAGTCTAATTAATTACCAGGAAATAATCGTATATCGAGAAACGATCGTGAAAAATATTCCCTTTGCGGCATTTTCTACGATTTCACAAATGAACTAGTGAGTTCTCAAAGTACTTAACTAATGTCAATTTCATCGGCCTGCTATCGACTTTTCGTATGTCGACGCAGCGATTTCAAAAAGTAGGGTAATACTCGGCTGTAATATGTTCCAGTAATTGAATGGAATTTCATAATGTAGCTGTGAGAGAAAGCGATCAGTTCCCTTACATAAAAGTGTAATATGCCCTCTTTGTTATGTTTGTTGCCACGCTGGCTATAGAGTGAATACGTTAAATGGTTTGTGTGATCATAGGAAGCTTTATAAAAATGGTGTATACTTAAACAAAGGGAAAATGTCTATACATGTAGGTGACTGCTTCTAGGGCTTTCCAAGGTCAAGCAAAGTTTTGTGAGGCTTCTTGGCAAGAAAGTCTCAGTAGCAGCTGGATATGAGGGGAGCGGCACTGTGCCCAGAAGACCCTATAACGTGAAGCTTATAATCTGATGAAATGCGGTCGTAATACACCCCTGTCCGGCTATTTGGCTATATAAGCATGTGACGATGCACATACATACTCGTATATGTAGGTGTACCACAACAAGATGAATTTTACTATATTTCATGCATGTAATTTAGCAAATTATAATATAATAGTGTGCTAGGTTGAGTATGAGTTTATCACATTTTCTAGGTAATAGTGGTATTTTAAATTAATTTTCTAGGTAATATCATTTGTTTATAAAATATTAAGTGCTACTCATATTATTTTTGCAGTACTTTAATTATAGGTAGCCATAAATTTTTGTCGTTTATTAGCTATTGTTTTACCAAATTCTATTGCAATCGATTTAGTAGTTTAGCCTTGATAACGTAACAAATATACGAAATTACTTAAGTGAGCAAATCGAATTTGCAAGATGAATATCAAAACAATTGAGCATCACGATTGTGGGTATCGTTATTGTTGTTAAGCATATTTTGCACTTTCGGTGCTTCTGTGTTTTGTCGATGTCGAGGATGCCGATCTGCATGCGATGCATGTTCTCGAATTCAAACTGCAATATTTGTTGTTTCACAGGGTTTTCGAACAAATATTGCTTGAGCATTACTTCCATCAAAGCAATTGTAGCATAAAATAATTATTTCCTAATATGAGATCCTGCAAAGCGTAGCCACAAATATAAAACTGCGTCAGTGGCGTAGCGGTAGTGAACCTGATTTCTGTGCAGGTCTTGAGTTTTACGTCAAATTTGGACAAATGACTGTTATATCAAGAAATTTTTAGTAGTACGGCATTTGTCACAGAGACCGGTAGCCGGCAGAAGGCTTAGCTGCTATTACTTGGGACCTAAAAACAAAGCTAGGTGTAATATATATATGTATATACAGCTTTGTATATTGTATAACTAACAGTCACCAAATCCTTATACTGTGGGATCTAAGGGCTGAATGTCCTTAACATAGGCTACTTAGTAGCCTAGCTAGGCCTTCAGTGATAAATATTGTAACAGACTGTACAATTATTTTTGGAAATAAAGTTTATTAGATTTTAATATACCTCTGCCTACTCCTCTAATTACAGGTGTAAAACAATATAAACCTATATGTCTTATATAGAAATTTGGAAATAATTTCCGAAACAAATGCCCCTGCATACGATTCTAATAAATTTGCAGTAGGGTACAACATCTATTACAACAGGGTGCAACATCTATTTGAGGTATGGAAGTTTCGATACTTCAATTTACTGACATACTTGCACAATATCTTGAGTTACCTGCAAGCATACATCTTACTACAGAATACATAGGTACATATCGTAGCATCACGACCCATTAAACACTGTTAGATTTGGTGTTTAATGGATGCACAATAACATAATCTCTTCAAGGAAAACCTAGTCAGCGTAAGTACATATGACAAGTTTGATTTGCTGCGATCTTAGTAAAGTGGTGAGATATAAAATAATTATTTTTACGTGATACGGATTTTATCACGTCATTTATTTTATAAACACTATTATCGCATAATTTTCCTACTATTTTAAGCTATTTAAATTGCTAAAACGATTAAATTATTTAGATTTATACTCTCTGCGACGTTTCGGTTGCATTTCGGTAGCCATGGTCTCGAGTATTGTAATATGTTTTTAAAATAAAGAACGCAACTAGCTCCGTATAAAGTAGCTTAATTTCAATGTATAACATTCGCGTAAACGTAAAACAATAGTATAAGAATCCTTTCTAATACAAAGGCAAGTAAGTATAAGCCATGTCGAATTGAATGGTAACCAGTCTCCGAACGTGTGCAGTATTTATTATTCTGCATATTCACTGCGATAACAGCACATTTGATAAAGATCTCTAGTCTCCCTGTTGACGGTATAATCTCTCGTTGGAGCCTTAGCAACCATATTCACCATTGAGCACATAAGGCAGATAACTGCTTTCGATCTTTTAAAAGCACTTCAAGTTGGAATAGATATTCAAATACTCTCTCTCTCTCTCTCTATTACATCATTATAATATGTAATCCGTATTAATTTAATAATTTAAGCTCAGAAAGATAAAGACAAATATCATTAATACGATTTCTCATAACCTCGACTCTCAGAAATTTGTTTGACTTTGACATTAATCAAAGAATTTGTTAATTGTGAGAAATTACAAGTTATACTGTAACAAATGTTCAAAGACATAATTAATAAGTTAATTAATTTAAATGTAGGTATTATTGCGTTACGTTTTATTTATAATAATAAAATAAAATAATATCAGCTCTGTATATAAATTGTTCTACTGCTGGGTACGGGCCTATTTCCAGTGTGAGATGGGCTAGACCATAGTTCACCACGCCGACCCCGTTCGGGCTAGAAAACATTAAGAAGAACTTTCAGGCGCTAGGAGGGAACCGAGTCTCATCTGCCACCACTGCGAGTGTGAAGAGGACACGGCGCAGCACACGCTCTAGTAATGTCCTGCTTGGGTGGTACGGCGCCGTGAACTCACTGAGGTTGTGGGTGAAGACCATTCGCTGCCGGCCGTGATCAAAGCCATGGTCGACAGCGAGAGGAAGTGGGCAGCGGTCGCAACCTTTTGCAAGGATGTCATCTCGCAGAAGGAGGCGGCGGAGCGGATCCGTGAGGAAAGTATCCTTGCGGATCCGAGCTGTCGCCGCCGAACCGGGCGGCGCAGGCACGCGTTCGCGCGCCTCATGCCGCCATAATGAAGGCTGCGGGCGGGAGAACGGGGATCTATCGTCCGCTAGCCATTAGTCGGTCCGACGCCCTCTGTAGTGGGTGGATCGCTGAGGTAGTCTCTTTTCCAGCGGCCCATCCACTATACAAGGCAGCGGTAGGCACACCGTGGGGTTTTGGTCCATAGACCCGAAGTACGGGTGAGCCGGATATAACCTTCTCGCCTCCACTTGTAGCGAGAGGGTATGCATCAGGAGCGAATACCTACGTAAAAAAAGGGATTAACGCAATCAGAGAAACTTATATGGGACGAGCAAACATTAATATGCCACGGATATATTTAAAAAAGTATTCTCCCTGTTATGTTTCTGCGTATTATGTTCATTTTCCCGCTGCTTGACAGTATTGCATGTAGCGCAGTGTTTGTCATTTCCTTTATTATGCTACTTCACATTACTTTATGAGGCGCGATATTGAGCAATGACGAGTCACCTTTCCGTACAAAGTTATAAATGCACCAGCATTGTACTACGAGCAAACATTTTTACGATACTTACTTGTATGTGGCAATAATATTGAAGTGTCCTAAGTCAATATATTATACCTAAAGGGTTGGTTATAATTGAGTGTTCTCCGCTCATTTACTGCATTTTGAGTATCGATATCCATTCTATTATTCATATCTCAAAGAACGATAATAACCTTCGTCCCGCAAAGAATGTTTACACAACCATCTTTGAGATGAAATTAAAGATATTATTACATTTCTGAAGCTCTTTCTCTCCATTCGTTGGTATTTCTGGGATAAAGGGAAAAATATATTGCGAGAGGGTATAGATATATATCTTGCGTGTTTTTGCGCTTCAATTTCGTACGGGACGTGTCCGTATCCACACCGAGAGAATTCACAAATAAATAATATTAACGGCAAAATGACACGGTGTATTAAATTTCTATCGAAGCATCCTCCCGGCTAACACGATGAGCGGTGTGTCGTGCTGCGCTAATCTTTGAAGTCAATTTTGGTTGGCAAAATTCGTTGAGCGAATCACGTCAATAAATTTCTGAGTCCTTCGCCTTACGGGTTATGCTGAACTTTATATAGTCGGTATGCAAAATCTTATAACTTATGATAGATATCCAATATTCCTCGAGGCGGGCGGAGTGAGTGCAGCGGAATACTCATAGAACACAAATCAAGCGGAGAAAAATGAAGTAAAAGTAGTAAGACAAAGCGTCTGCTCGATCGACAAGAATTTTCATAGTGAAATATGTGTTATTTTCTATGAAAAATGTCTTCAGCTTTTAACACAATATAATATTGTCTTCTGTTTACGCGAATATTATTCATTGAAATTAAACTACTATATACGGATTTTATCGCGTTGTTTATTTGACACTTCATTACATAATTTTGAAAACTGTTACACTACTTTTACTTTTAAACTTTACTAATTTTTAAGCTAATTAAATTACTATCAAAACTATTAAAACTATTTAGATATAATTTAATTTTACACTTTCCCCAACGTTTCGGTTGCTTTTCAGCAGCCATGGTCACGGGGAGACTAAGATGGTAGTTGTCTCAATGTTCCAGTGTAGTTATTTCAAAGTACCCGAACATAATTTAATCATTGGTGTTTCTATTTACGCAGAATGAGCTCAAAGTATCATGAAGTCTAGCAGTGGTTCGCTTCTTAAATTAAATCTAAATAGTTTTAATAGTTTTGATAGTAATTTAATTAGCTTAAAAATTTGTAAAGTTTAAAAGTAAAAGTAGTGTAACAGTTTTCAAAATTATGTAATAAAGTGTCAAATAAACAACGCGATAAAATCCGTATATAGTAGTTTAATTTCAATGAATTTTAACACAATAATTCAGAAAACGATATACCGAGTTTGTACATACATAATGTACATATGTAATATTCTTGTATCTGGTGGTATTAAATTTAAATAGCTTAAGTATGAATTTCTTTACTTTTCTAGCATTAAATATTCCGCCAATTCTCTACAATACACCCATATTGACTACTATCTCGATACGTCAACATGTACTCAACACTAGTTGAGCACATGTTGACGTATCGAGATGCTTTTGCATGAAATAAATTTAATTCCTGTGAAGGAAGTTATTAGTTGAATAGAAGGTAGTCTGTAGTTTCTTTACCTATGTTGAATGACAGATCCTACGTGCAAAGAACATCTAAAGGCCAGAAATAATATTTTTCTAAGTAAATGAATATAGGGTTGGCATGTCCAAACACAAGACAAAAACCCTTATACATGTTGTCAAGAGCCGGGTGTCGTTCAGAAATGTAACACAACATTTATATGATGCGCTTAAACATTATAATATAACTCAGTAAATGAATTAATTGATAAAAACTGCATAAATTTTTCTAAGGAATAAATTATTGTACATCATTTTGGACACACATTTCCGTTTTTAATAAGCTATTAATGTTTAAAATATAATAATATCCGTCGAGTGCGACAATTAATAAACTTACATCTAAGTTATCGAGATATCTATCTTTACTTACTCTTGTATTCTATATTTTTATGGTTTTCTTTAATATTCACTTAATCATAGGCTACACCGGTATCCATAAAATTCCTGCATATATCTAAGATTGTTTTGTCTCAAAAATATAACATTACAAGCCAACACACAACTTGGGTTATACAGCGATAAAAGTAAAATAAGAAAATAAAACCACTTGTTATAACACCCTGCGGTATGAAATAAATCGCTTCATCTTATTTTTAAACATTTAATTTTACCCGTAGGTGTCATAATACAGAAACTTTATCATATTACCAATAATATCATAATCTTATTACACAATTGCTGCCCAAGTTTAGGTATGCCAGTTAAACCGCCTTCCTACATCGGCGCGTGCTAAACCCACGGTGACTTAATCCCACTTACTTTAGTCATTGTTCTGAGATTCTACTAATATTACATAATTATATTGGATGTTTGTTATTTAATTTAGTCACACCCAAAACACTGTACGGTTTTTATTTTTCATAAAATTAAACAGAAAATAATTTTTCTATGTAGTCATATGTTTAAATGTAAACATTTTTGCTGTTCAATTGTTTGTAATTGACAAAAATAAAGTCAGTAGTGAAAGCTAATGACATATTTTAATAATCTATTTCTTAGTCATTGTTCTGAGATTCTACTAATATTACATAATTATATTGGATGTTTGTTATTTAATTTAGTCACACCCAAAACACTGTACGGTTTTTATTTTTCATAAAATTGAACAGAAAATAATTTTTCTATGTAGCCATATGTTTAAATGTAAACATTTTTGCTGTTCAATTGTTTGTAATTGACAAAAATAAAGTCAGTAGTGAAAGCTAATGACATATTTTTAATAATCTATTTCAGTAGCCGAGAGGTAAAGAATAACAAGCGCCAAATCTAAAACTTTACACGGCGAGTTTTCAAAAGATTTCGGCGGGATTTTTCGACGTTAAATGCTAATAATTGATATTGTTCTAATTAAATTTGGATTTGTTCATGTAAATATAATCAATAATACTATAACTATAAATTTATTAAATTAATAGTACATAATATTATTTGAAATAATGGACTTATTACTATTTACTACTTTTTTCTTTCAGATATATTATCCATAATCGCATTATAATAATAATAAGTCACATACAAATCTCATTGTTCCTATTCATCCTTTTACTTGTGGGTTGTTATAAATAATAACTCAAGTTGGTCTTTTGTGTGGTTTATTAATATAAAAAAACAGAGCAACAGTAAAAAAAGATCATCAAAAATAGCAATAGTTATATTTTTAATGCCCGTTGACCATCGGCATGAGATATATTTTTATAAAAATCGTGAAATATTTAAGGTATCCAAGTTAAAGATTTTTGCAGATCTTCAAACTTCTTTTTTGATATTGGATTTAAATCAGTTCTTACTGGGGTGAGTATTGGGATTTGATAGCATGGTGCTCTTTGATATCTTATCAATGATACTTTTTGAAAGTTGCTATCCTCGAAGGTAGTTTTATCCTGCAATGTACTATATTCATTTTTATCCATCCGTATCCATACCATTTCAATATACGGTACATTTTGTCCATTTGTACCTTTTTCACGGCTGATAAAAGGCGATTTTCTACTGTCGTGCAACTGTCCAAAGTTCTTAAAATCTTCAACTTCCATATTTATTACGGTGATTGGCAGTTTAGTACTAGAACAAGCCCTAAAAATCTGCTGCCAGTCCCATGGTATGGTAATCGAAAATTACCTTTGCCTGTTCTTGTTTCTTCCGATTAGGGAATGGATTCCATCGAACTCTATATGAGTATGTCCTTTCAACAGATATTTGTTTGTTTCAATAACATCTAAGTGGGGTATATCTATTAACAACCATAGATAGCAAGTAAACAAATGCATGTTTTTGTTTTGTCCAGCACAGTTATCGCACTATATATATATTACTCTTTTATGTTTAAATCTACAGCAACATTTTCCAAAACCCATTTGGAAAATGTTGCTGAAGATTGCAACCGATTGATAAATTTACTGCAACCGATGCTAGTTCATTTCCACCTCTTCCAGCTTTTGATTCATCCCACATTTTACACGTGGAATTATAAATAGTACTGTCTAAAATGGCTTAATTTAATGTCCACAGCTTCCCAAAATAAAATGTCTGTCCATTTGTGAGCAAAGGTGTTGGAAGACACTTTTGTAGATCTACTGTTAAAACTTTTTGGGAGCTATTTCATTTGCTTGTGCTTTTTGTTTGTACCTGTTTTCTGCTTTCTCCAAGTGCTTATTTATTTTCTGTTTTATTTATTCTAATTCTTCTCCTTGTGCTTCTTTAATTTGAACCTCGTAGCGATTGCAATCATCACAAGTATCATTTTGTGGCTGTTTGAAACCGATGTTGTATTCTGTGTTAAAAATATGCCTATATAACCAAATTTTTGTGCTTTTTCATTATTTTTCTTCTAATTTTCTACATATAAACTGTACGGTTTTTTAAAAGTTAGATGGCTACCTAGATATTCTCTTTTTGTTTTTCTCTACAATAATGACTCGCATATTTCGGAAATTCTTCAATATGTTTTCTTATTTTATTTTCTATTTGTTCTTTTGTTTTGTTTGCTGGCTCTTTCTTTACTCTTCTATCTTCTAAAGACATTCCACAACTAGATTTTGTTAGCGTATTTGTTACAAAGGCAAAAGAAATGACTACGGTATTTAAAAAAAAATTTGGCATACCTTATGGAATTATAATCGATTGTGAAGTTGTAAAGTATTGTTTTGTCTCTTTTTTTCTTAGCCACGCCGTCTTCTGACCAAATTCTCTGCCTTTCTGCTGCCTTTTCTTTTACACATGTTAAAATAAACTGATGTTTATGCTCCCAAGTCTTATTGGCGTCCCAAAAAAGTTTAAATATGTTATTTCTATTTTCTTCGGTGATTTTATCATAACATTTTTTTACAAATACACGGTTATTTAAGTGATTTAGCAGAGACAGACTTTGCATTCTTGGATGTATGTTCTTTACCGGAAAGTGTCTCATTTCTTTTTATATTACATTTCCAAAATATTGGACGTCTTATTCTTTTTCTGAAACCGTGATTTTCTTGGTACTCAGACGCAACATTTTCAGTTTCTGTACTGCTTTCTAAAATTATTAATTGTTGGCGTAGATAAGGTTGATTTTTACGGCTAGTTTCGTGGCTCACGTCAGATTCAGGCACGAAAGTTCTATTAGAATCTGAATAATTTTTATCAGGAATAATCTCAAGGTTATCTGCTGATTGTTTATGAATAATTGTAGTTATTTCGCCTGGTAAACTAATATTCACACTTTCAGACCGTAGTAAGTCTCAATTTGAGGCTGATGCTCGCATATTTTTTTATTTATTAATATGTCGTCATCTGACCCAGAAATATACGATGCATCCGAATGTGTTGCCAAATTGAAAGTGGGTAATTTATCTTGCTGGTAAGCGGGTATATCCGTAGTAGTTTTAGAAGGACCTGGTTCATTAATAGTGTAATTAGATGGGTTCGAAATACAGACGATTGGTGCACAAGGTTTGAGTTCTGTGTAGGTGACCATGCAGGGTGTACATGGTTCAGTGGAGATATCTGATACTTGAATTGGATTCTTGTTCTCATATACTTTTAGTATATTATCCCTTTCTGCCACATATTCTAGGCAATCAGTACCTGTAATACAGTGATAGAAGACATTTTAATCTTATACCTTACTAAGCCAGATGGCTTATGGTAGATCATCATATAGAATATCATCATAGAGTATCATACCTCAGACGGAGTAAGTCAGTAAATTGAAACTAAATGGGAATAAAATATATTTTAAATCTTTTCCTTAAATCGCAATCAAATCGCGTCAAACAGAATAAAATTATTTAAATAATAACACAGAAAACTGCATACAAACTGACAGACATATTTGAAAAATGTTATGAATATTGTCAATAAAATTGGACTCTGAAGTAACCACGTGACACACTTATCTTTATTTAAAAACAACTTCTAAACTAGAGAAGTCATTATATCGCGTTGGACTTTATAAACATAAAAATCACAGATACTCATTTTGCACACCCAGACTCGGGGTAACTATATTTGGGTCACACAGTGTGGTGATCAAACCCACAACACATTGGCGCAAACATAACTCCTTAACCACTCCGTCATTCACGCAGTCCACACAGTATGTTCATGTCAAGTCGTAGCAAAAAATACCGACGCGGGCTTCAAGCAATTTTGTACTTCAAGACAATAAAAAAAAGAGTTTATTTTTGAAAACGTACAAACACGCTGCCTTGGTTTTTTTTTGTTATGGTCTATCAAATACAGTTAAAACAACTATCTAATAATAAAGATAGAATAAGATAATAATAGGATACAAAATATAAAAATATAATATGTTTGTACATAAAATATGTACAAACATATTATATTTTACAACACAATATACGAAAATGGTAGTTGGTCGTTTAATTATAAGTATGTTCTAGGTATTAAGTTACTTACCGGGAGAAATAACAAGGTTTAATATGTTTCGGGCTCGTGAACTATTTATTTTCACACAATTACTTAAATCTTTGTGCACTTATCTAATAACAAATGAATACTGTCTCGGACGCAATGGGCTCATCCACAGTCAACACACTTAAATGAGCACGAACAGTTGCGGGGTAAACAATGACATGTCCGGCTTGAGCAGCGCTGCGAATAGCGCGCTTGCACTTATTACAGTTACGAGCCCGTTCGCCCCTCAAGGTTCGCCCCCCAGTAGGTATATGTTAGATTTCTTCTTAAAATCCCCCTAAAAATAGGAGCCCTAGGCTCCGTCTTTCTATGAAAGGGGCGAAAGTCAAGGAGCGTACGGGCTCGTAGCTCTCATTACGTACCGTCGTATCGAGTTGTCTTCCAGTGCAACAGGTAAACTATCATAAGGGTTATTATAACAGTTTACCAATAAATTGTCAATATTGACTTATTACTATATTATTTTGAGCAAATTACAAAGTATTGTCCATAGGACTTATTACCACGTTCTAGAGCGCACATTTAGAAATCCAAAATCATAAAAAAACTAATTTTAAAAAGTGGACTTATTATTCTTCACCTCTCAGCCACAGATTTGATATCATAGGTCTAATTCTCGAGACAAAACTGTTGTGGAAAATATACTCATAAAATGACATTAAGTAAAGATACTTAATAAATCAAAACTGTGTATAAATAAGTATTAATAGTTTTGAAATCTCAAAGCTAAGCTTTAAGATATCTAGTAAAATCTCTTATATTTAATTACTTTAATTAATATAAATCCTCATACACCTAAATAGTTTAGTAAATTATAAAATTTTAATGAATGCCTCCGCACTTAAACATGTTTATAAAAATACTATACCTATCGATCTAAATAGCTGAAATAATTATAATGATTTTTAAGATTCATTCCAGCACGGATATTTATACAGTAAGTTGTTATAATACTGTCGCTATATTAATCAGAATTTGAATACAAACAACATAAGATTTAGACCAGATATTATGCAAACCTCCAACACAACACCAATACATACGCAAAACGCCTATAGATATCCGAATATCTGTTACACGAAGGCCATCAATTCACCAGATAGTTTATTCACGTGCGAGCAAACCCCCGTGGTCCTATTAATCTATGAAATGAACCGCCGATTAAGGTGATCTACACGAAGGTGCTAATTCAACAGATACTCGAACAAGCTGTTATGATAACCTCTGATGAAGTAGGGTTGGAGAGATTAATGTATTTGTTAGGCATATAAGCTTACCTGCAATTCAGTTACACAATATTTATGTGTATGGATTCCAAAGCGTATTGTGTGCTTCGAATTAAAAAGTAAATTTTGACACACTTTTACAAATAATTAAAATGTCACCATTATGAATGCATATTTTGGATTCGGATGTGAGACGAAAATAAAAAAAAAATGTTTTAGAAAATTATTGATTTTCCTTAGTATCGAGATATACATATAGCGGTGTGGGCATATAGGAAAAAAAATGCTTTACGATAAGCAAACCGAAATAATCAAAATATATTGATTAACTATTCGAATGCATCAATTGTTGAAATTGATTGATTAATTAATTACGTATTGGCCATGCGTTAATATGAATATAAGCCACCTGGTTGTTCATTCGCGTTACAAGGTTATTGTAACATATAAATCTAAGAAAGATTATTCTTTTCTTTTGTATATACTACAAATGAAAAGAATAACTATTTGCTGCGATGGACGTATACAATCGAAAACAACTTATCAAATCAAGTTTCCAATATTCGATTATGATTCGAATTTAATCAGTGAAAACAAATCGATTATTTATTATTCGAATAAGGAATCACACTTTCCGGATTACTTGCAATTGCACATTACAAGTATTGACCATATAATGAATTGTGACAATGTCAATTTGATCCCTTCTGTATTACCTATTTCACAACAACATTTTCTAAACAATCGAAAAGGTTGTTTAAATGTATTTTGCACGGTTCATTAAATTACTTTCTGAAATGTAAAAGAAATACGTGTTTAATAAGAACAAGACAATTAATATTTGATAATGAAAACTATTGACAACGCTCGTATTACAAACGCAAGCAAACACAATACTTCCCACAGAATATAGGTTGAAGCTACCAACAGCCTTCACTAGTTGATGTAAAAGAATAATGTCTAGGTATATTGGATTCATTATGTGACCTATTTTTATTCTAAAACCTTTAGCTTACGAGTTTTAATAAGCTGGTTTGTTTACGGAGATATAAAGTTATAATACGTTTTAGGCCACGTCATTCCCGAGGAATAAACTATGCAACACATCTTCGGCTTTACTGAACTGAATAAAATTAAATATGGCTTTGATTTTAAGTGGAATCTGAGTTATTTAACTGTGAAAACCGTATATAAATTGTTTTGGTGTTTAGATGATGCAGGAACAAACAAACAAATAGACAAGAAGTTGAAACTATTGCTGTAGGGTCTAACTCGTTTTTATTTTAAACAAACTTGTTTACTTATTAAAGCATAATTACACAATGACACAGCTCCGATATAATTTACACACATAATTATATAGAATAGATGTATTGCAACATGATCTTTATGCAATATACCTCAGTAATAGGTTCCCTTTTGCCTTTGCCTTATTACAATAGCGGAATGATGATTTGAACACCAAATATTTACAAGGAAGGAACTATTTAACGCTTATTAAAACATAACTTACCATAAAGCAGTGATAACTCAGTAGAGAGACCAACAGACTGCAATGCAGAGAGTCTCGGGTTCGAACGCACCTCTGATTTTCGGAAGTTATATGACTTTTCGAAATTATGTGCGTATTGATTGACAATATCGCCTGCTCCGTGCCTCGGAGAGCACGTTAAGCCATCGGTCCCGGCTGCCATGAACATCTATGGCAGTCGTTATTGGGAGAGTGTTGACACAAAATATCCGACTGGGTCGAAGTGCCGCCGGTCTGCACTAACTGGCCCCCACATAAGATACATACCATAAAGCAAAACGATGTTCTTAAAAAAACTTTTCAGAATGCTAGCAGCGCAGCACCTTCATTATTAAAGGCCGGCAACGCGAACACGTTTTTAATAAGTTACTTGGTTTAGTATTTTGATCTATCTGTTCCTGAAATGCTAAATTATGTCCGAGTTGAAAACCAATTGTAGTTACAAGTTAATTAAAGGATTATTTTGATTGTTCTTTTTTTAATAAATTTGATGCCGGCATGCGACCTTGGCTTCTCGGGACATAGAATATATGTCGCTTTCGCTGTATTAGTGTACTAATTCCCACCAGCGTTATATTGGTGAATACCACACAATACTATAATCCTCAGCCGCAACCGTCTCCTGTATCAATTGAAATCTAAGCTGCGATTATCACAGGAGAACTATAGGCTTCTAGCAAACGTTATAAAATAGCATAGAAAATATGTTAACAATTTTGTCCAAGTCCAAGTTGAGTTGGTAGCAGAAATGGAGGAAATAGTTTGAATTAAACCAGTTATTCGTATTTATTATTATATATTATATATTATATTAATTCGTATTCGTATTTTGTCATGATTTATATCGTGTGCAGCTTATAAAATTACACTACTAATTACACTTTTAAAACTTCCACACACATGTCGCGGCGTTATCGCATCGTATGCCTAATGGCATGTTTAAACTATAGTACAAGACGTTTGGAGTTGCCGTACATGCATCGTTCTGAAAACGGATCATAGCTAATTAGTAGTTGTTATTTTTTAATGCACGGTTAGCGTAAGTGTTTAAGTGGTTTAAGTGGACGCCTCGCCAATGCCGCCGCGTCAAATGTTGTGGTTCGATCCTCACACGAGACAAAAAATTGTGTAATCCATAAATAGTTGTTTCGAATGTGGGTGTCTTTGTTTACGTTGTTTGAATATTTGTAAAGTCCACCGCGACACAGGAATAGTACCTAGTGCGGGAGTTGTCCTTTTAAAAGAAGGAAAGAAAGTAGGCTGTAGGTTATACACGTATACGATTGCAGCGCCCTACATCATCCATGTATTCACACGTCTCTTCTTAGTTTGTTAATATAGAGACCTGGTCTCCGTGGACAAAAAATATACTTTTATAATATAATTTTGTTCAAACCCGTTCATATATTTAATATCATTTCAAGGAAAGATTACTTATTGCTACCAAAGTACTATTAGAAGATGAGATACGCGCCGCGTTGTGTGCAACTTGATATATGTATGCGTTCATAGCACCCTCGTACAGCAAACGTAATACGTAACGTATGTGATAGGTTTCTAATACTTCTCATGTGCAAAGTCCCTTAACGGTAACTTATTCAAAGAAATTATGAGATCTAAATAAAAGCTTGTATATCAATGTATAATTTTCGCGTATTAGAAGATGAAATTCGCGTTATATGAGACAGGCTTTCGTATTTAAACGTTTTATGTAAACAGCCTGTAGGCACAAGGAGGCTTAAAATATTGATGACCGGGATTTTCAAAGTCAGTGGATTAACGATTTTAGGAAATTAGCCGGCAGTAATTGGGTGAAGAGGTGAAGAATTGCGTTTGCACAAATCGGTAATAGCCGATTTTCGGTCGATGGATTTGTTTTTGATTATGATTGAACAAGTAGAAATTAGGACGTGATGAATTTTCTTATTGATAAAGTAAAACTTTTGATCCAATATAATTATGGAAAATAATAGCAGTTATATTAAGTTTGGATTTAAGTGTGGATCTCACACCGATGACTAGACTTGCTTGAAGCAAGAAGCTGATGTGATAAAAATAAATTAATTTTCGCGCGCATTTGTTTTTATTTTGCGATATCTCCTAAGATATTCATTTAAATTGTATGCAATGCTAAGGTCTACCATAATGTTTATGAAATGCTTAAGGTAACTAACGTACTTAAGTTGCTAAGGATTAATACTGTAAGTTAGAATGGGTTTAGTAAGATATCCTTAACCGATAGATACATGCTATGGCAGACTTTTCTGTAGACCTATAAAAGAGAAACAAATCCTTATACATCGTTTTGTTATATCTCAAAGGGATAAGGCAGCGTTTTTGATGAAAGCTCACAGTCGGTTTGATTTATTTCGACATCTTCAACAATTATCGTCATATTTCAATTCGTTAAGATTTTATGCAAATACACAAAACCTTAACGAATTATACACTTAAACTTCTATTCTCTCATCAATCACTCTGTCTATTGGTGAAAACCGCATGATATTTCATTCAATAGTTTTTGAGTTTATCGCAGTCAGAAAGACACGGTTAGAGACTTTGTTTCATAGTGATAAAGAAGACCGTACCGATAGAAAATAAATGACTTGCGGATCAGTTACGTATTTGCTTCACTCGTCTCGCTATACGCGGCGACGTGCCACTCGCACGAATCTAAACTAGCGGTGTTATGCGTTTGATGCCTGGCTCGTTGTGACTTCGTAAAGCCCAAACAGAAAACCTATTGCAGTGTGTTCTTTTTTCGATGAAAGCTGGTGTAATTTGTGTTTCATTAAATTCTAAACAGAAGTTATTTTTAATCTATACCGAATCAGTGTAAGTATTTAATAGACATAAATTGGATGTGTACTAACTCCACCACGATAAAAGGGTATTAAAATGTGTGTAAATAAGGTTTGAAAATTATCCGTCTGTGAGTACATATTGTATAGACTGAGTTAAATGAATTTTTTAATTAGAATATCGGCTTAACATAACCATAGCAGCATAGCAGTAAACTATTTTTAAACACAACGAAGTTATCCCTTAAAATTATCTGTTCTTAACGACGATGATGTAGACACACTGGCAATTATCGATATTCGTTTATTTTTTGTAATATTTACTATAAATATGTTATAGTTGCATACATACATAAATTACTATAAATGTAATATTTTAGAGTGACACAATTTGCTTAGACGAAATTAATGGTATTTGAAAAGGATGAGTGCGTGACGACGTGTAATATTATGATTGATGGAGAAAAAGTGGAGCAAGTGAAAGAGTTTGTATATCTGGGTACTTTGTTTACAAGGGATGATAAACATGAGAGAGATATTGAAAGGAGAACGATTGCGGGCAACAAATTGAATGGAGCTCTACGCGCTTTTATGAACAGTCGAAATGTTTCCGAAAAGGCACGTTTGGCTGTTCATAGAGGACTATTAGTGCCCACACTTATGTATGGAAGTGAAAGTTGGGTATGACAAAAGAAGCATGAGAGCAGAATAAATGCTGTAGAAATGAGAGCGCTGAGAAATATACGTGGTGTGACTCTAAAAGATAGAATAAAGAATAGTGTGATTAGAGAGAGATACGGCATGAAAGTGGATATAGTGACAAGAATAGAAAAGGGTATGTTAAGCTGGTTTGGGCATGTAGAAAGAATGGACGAGGAAAGACTGACTAAGAAAGTTTATAAGGCTAGTGTGAATGGAACAGTCGCAAGAGGAAGAACTAGGCGTTCTGGACAAAGGCTAGGTTAAGAGCACCTTGAACCGACGGGCGTGTATGAGGAAGTGATGAAAGTGAATGAAGCCAGAGAAGTGTGTCAGGATCGTAGCAAATGGAAAACCGTAGTCTCTGCCTACCCCTCTGGGAAACAGGCGTGAATCTATGTATGTATGTATGTACAATTTGCTTATTTTGGTTGACGAGTTTTAATGAGTAAAATTTTATATATTATTTTAAATAACTCAAATATATTTTAGGTATACACACCTACAATATATTTGAGTTATTAAAATAATATTGCAAACTTAAAAAACAGCATGTTAACTTTCTTTTTATAAACATTTCCCTAATTAATTTATAGCATAACCAATAAAATTTTCCTTTTCATGACTTCACAACAAGCACAATGAAAATAAACAGACACTATGCTAATAAAAAGATCGGCAGCGTTTATTACTAAGTCATAAAAGAGAGAAATTAAAAAAAAATAAGCTCTTTGTCGTCTGCTGACCATATTTTAATCTACAATTAAGCCAAAAGCCTCACACAATTAAAATAGAAATTATAATATTAAATGTGCCCACGGAAAAAGATTACACATGTAAAACATACCAAGCCGAAAACCTTTTCGCAGGGTTAAAAATACACATGTAGTGAATTTCTATGGACCTGACAGAATAGCCACTATTATAATAAAGGGACGTCCTAAAGCCATGACAACAATTAACACGTCATGCGGCCTACAGAAGAATATGACTTTGACGCGGGTGTAAATGGAGTTTACGTTACGGTAATATTGTTGAGAACGTGCTTTAATATTGAAAGCGTGTTGTTCATTGTGTTATATATTTAGTGTTTGGTGGTTTACTATAAAATATTTCTGATCAGTCAAATGCACATAAGTCCTAAAGGCTGTCTTTTTATTATCTACAGTGACAGAGGCAACAGAGGCCTATCTTTTGGGAAGCGGTCATTATCATTCAAAGATACGTCCGCGTTGAGTACGATAAAACGCAATAGTAAACACGCTTGTGTGAAGAGAACAATGAGGTTATGCAAATAAAACTTATATTTCTCATATGAAAAAAAAGAAAGAAAATTTAATTTTTTATTTCTGTACAAAAAGAAACAAAAAACAATCATATAATCGCAAAAACAAACATAAAATTAGTGCATGAAATGATGGTGGCCCCTCAGCATGATGCCGTGATACAAGCTAATTATATTAAATTTAATTTTTCTTTGCTATAAATAATAAATTACTGCATCACGGCGCTGATTTTCAGTGACCACCGTCAACTATTAATAATAACAAAAAACATAAAACGTTTTATATGTAAAATACTATTAAATGAAAATTTACTATAGTTATAATAATAATAATAATAACGGTTTCTTATCGTGTGGCATGGACGCATAGATAAATACATTATAGACTAACATATATACAGTTTGTGTTAGTATTTATATAACTTATTAACTATGTAAGTTAGTAATGCTTCACTTGCACTCTGTAACTTGCGTTCATGTGGCACTTGTCCACGGAAGCGACGGAGCAGGAGCCCCATACCATACCTTTCGGCCAAAAGATCTCCTTCATGAATACATGTAGAAAGCAGGTTGGGACTCGCACCACTAACTTCAAGTTGACGTTGTGACGCGATTCCAGCAGTTGCACTCGTGGCATGTACCTGGACTTCTGGCGTACATACTCCGCGATATCCTCCGCCTTAGTGGTGTAATGCACGCGAGAAATGTACACCGATGTATTTGGTGCTGCAGCACGCAGGTTTGCACCAGGCTCTACAGGAGCCATGCCGCAGTATATCTTATTGGCATCATCCTCCCGGTTCTTTACCATCTCAGGCACCGACTTCGCAGCGGGGCCAATGGGTCTGCTCGCAGCTACCTGCTGAGCCTCTATGCGTTTAGGACGCGCGGCGATGTGAGGAGGAATCGCGGAGGCGAGGCTGCAAGGCGCGCGTGCAGGGTACTCAGCAGTCACAACATTTCACGGCGACTTTCTGTGCTTGCTATGAACTCTTCAACCTCTGTGCGCAAAACCATGACGGTGTCCTGGGATGCCACCAACTTCTTGTGTACATCCGTTCAACTGGCCTGAAGAAAGACGGTGTCCTTCAAAATGTTTGTAACATCGACGTGGTCGAAAGTGACGGGATGTAACTTACTCAAGTCCTTCGCCACAAACGTCAGCATGTCGTCAGAATCGATCTCTTTCAGCAGCGTGATAATATTCTGCAGACTTTTCTTTGTCCCGTCACGCCTGCGTGACTACATTTGGTCACTTTTGTTGAGCGACCTGTACACAAGCAGCTTGGCAGCAGCTATGCCCTACTCTGTGAAGTTCGTGGAACATATCTGGATGGCTGACACCTCATCCATGACATCCAGCTTCTGTTGCAGGAACGCCAGCAGCTCATTCACCACAAGCGTGTCAATCCTGGCGATAAAAAAATACGAGCGCCCGCGTCGTCTTGAACCGCACTAAACAATAAAATAATTATATTTATATACGTATACACGTCTGTCTAGGAGCGCGCCGAGTCAGAGATATTATACGTTACGTGTTGTCTCATACGTATCAAATATAAATTAAAACAATATAAATAAATTTAAAAAAAATATGTACCAAGATAATGTTCATGTATCAATAATTAATTATCTATGGCCGTGTGTGCACCCCGCGTCATGTCAGCCATTTTATTCTTTAAAAATAAACAAGTCATGAAACCTGTGCTTGCGGTAATCCTATGTTACAGTAATCGTCTAAAATAAGTGAGAGCTGCAATTTTGCATGTTTTTGAGCTCTCGTCGGCATACATGAATATTGTAGGACAGTGTCAATTCCCGTGTTACCCGGTAAGTGGCTTTATCACATGTAAACAATAACAGTTCTAATATTTGCATCCTGGATTGCATTAAATTTGTAAAATAATAAGAATTACAATTAATTTAAAATTTCATAATGTATATCAGTAATAAGAATTTAATTATAAATTTAAATCGGGCGGATAATTTAATCGGCAGGAAAAATAAAAATAAATTATAGTAAGCACATTAAAGTCGTTTTGCCTAATCTGGACAAACAAAAAGCATTGTAAACTTGTTATGGACATTTAGGGATACTTTACTTAGTATTTTGACATAATACATGCCGGCCAAGTTAAATTACATACATTGTAAATACAGTGAAGGATAGAAAGTAGTAACATTTCATGTCGCACTAAGTAATTTTAGCATTATTAGGTATTTAAATTAGAAACAAAATCACATGACTTTTATTCAATTAAACCAGCTCAAACTGGAGGCGATCGCAGGCAACTTGTATTATGCGCCCTAAATAAGTAGGCCCTCTAATTTTCTTATCATAGTTCTCAATTACTGATCTATCTGTAGTTTACTCACTAACGATAAGAATTTGACATTATTTGTATGGAGCTAATGGGTACTTTCTATCTCTAGTAAGAAAATTCACAGATCGCTTATTGGGTACTATTATTAGAGAAACACTGTTCTGTCACAAGTGCAGTGAGGCAAGCAATGGATGCCATAAGCAACCCGGTTTACCCTAATTTTCTTATTTGTTTCCACCAAGAAGTTTGATAGTAAATATTTGAATCAAATGCTCTCAACGTCATCCATACATAGGATTACTTTATTGCCGTGTGCTAGAGTTTTCCAATTGCCAGAATGAAATATGAATTCGAAATAGTATGTTTTTAGCCATTGTATTTTTCGCAAAGCCAGATCCAAATCCTAATACACACAGAAGTAAATGTGTTGCTCTTTTAGTGTAGTTTTGATTTTGGGAACGATACCAATATGCCGATATTTTTTTTATTTTCATTTTGTTGTATAAACCAGATTTCTATTCCAGTACGTAGTTTATTTCTGTCGTGTGTTTTATTTGAGTAAATTTTTTTCGTTATCCATTTGTTAGTGTTATGTTAGTTATTGTTATGTAGCCATTTGTTAGTGTTATGCTATGTTAGTGCTGGGCAACGGAATCTTTATTGGAATTCTAAATCACTCTTTCGTTATCGCCTACCAGTCATACGTGTCCAAGATATTTTGGTAACCACCTTCGTTTCAGTTGATCACAATATTGTGTGCTCACCTTTCTAGGTACGTATCATATTATATTTATTTTTGTTAGACAACCTTACCCGATAGGAATATCTAAGTTATGACAGCGCTCAAATACGAATATGTCATAGATACATCAATGTAACAGTAATTTAGTTAAATTTAATTACTCTATAGCTTCGTTACTTGATCCAAGGTTCATCAACTACTTAATATGTTATACCAATAGACTAATGATAATATATATATCCACAAATGTTCGCCGCAGATGGTCGTTAGCTCAAGGTAATCAGTAATTGCTTCACTCAGCATTAATTAAGCACATCCAGGGTATTAAGTAGCAGTACTTTAGGGTTATTAATGCAATAATATCACATCTGAAAGCTAAATTTCGGTCTATTTGTCAAGTAACTAAGTATAGACTTATAGTCTGACACCATAATTTCAGCAATAATATTATTGTAAATGGCCTGTTTGACTTGGTACAATATTTAACACACAAATAGCAATGAAAAGAAATCTATTTGTGAAAACAGTATTTAAAATTTGTATTAACGTAATCAATATTTTACCTAGCAGCGATAGACTACTGGAAAACCGGCTGGACTGCCACGCAGAGGTCTCGGGTTCAAACCCAAGATCATCGGGTCCAACATTTCTGACTTTTCGAAGTTATATGCGTATTAAATAATTAATTATCGCTTGCTTTAACGGTGAAGGAAAACATCGTGAGGAAACCTGTATGTCTGAGAGTTCTCCATAATGTGCTCGAAGATATGTGAAGTCTGCCAACCCGCACTAGGCCAGCGTGGTGGAGTATGGCCTAACCCTTCTCACACTGAGAAGAGGATATTATTGTATTCAATATTTAAAATTTGGATATAAGATAAAGTAAGAATGTAGTGAGGGTATCTCGCTATCTCCATTTGACAGCTGGATTTAAATAGCAGTTACGTCACAATTTGTGCCGTGCGTCCTTTTTTTTGTCATCTGTCAAATACCGCTACTACCAGATTTAAAACGCTAATAGTTTATTTATTTTTGAGTATATTTCAAAAATTCTTTGTAGGTATTGTAAGTTCGGACAATGTAACTGTTATGTTGTAAATATTTTTTTAATTATTTGTGCTATAAATAATTAATAAAATCATTTAGCTATTCTATTGTATTTTAGCAAATAAGTAATTGTACTACGTGTATGTACTGTATTGTAGGTCGCCTCTTTTATGATAGTGGTTCTAGTATTTTCGATTTGATCCTCACACGAGAAATATTTTTGTTCTCTGTGTCCGTTGTATCAATACTTGTAAAGTCCTCCGTGGCACAGAAGCCATATATATAAAGGGTGAAACTTGTGGAAGAAAAATACGTGTGGTCAATAGAAGTAGTAGTTCAGTAGTATTAGTAGTTTATTTCTTTATATCTTATGTGGGGGCCAGTCAGTGCAGACCGGCGACACTTCGTCCCATTGGGATCTTTTGTGTCGACACTCTCCCAATAACGACTGCCATAGATGTTCATGGCAGCCGGGACCGACGGCTTAACGTGCTCTCCGAGGCACGGAGCAGGCGATAATTGTCAATCAATACGCACATAATTTCGAAAAGTCATATAGGTAACTTCCGAAAGTCAGAGGTGCGCGACGTGGGTTCGAACCCGAGACCCTCTGCATTGTAGTCTGTTGGTCTCCCCACTGAGCTATCGCTGCTTTCTTATTTCTTTATAAGTACATTTGTTTTAAAAAAATATCAATATTTATTAATAACCTGTATTGGATACATTTTCATATTACACGTGTATTTTCTCACCCATGAAATACTTATGAGACCAGGTAGTAGGGTAACGAAATGTATATATTTTACGTAACTCAAATTATAAATAATCAGTTAATTCACTGGAATTTTAGGTAATAATACTACCTCAGTAGTAGCATTACCTAAAATTTCAGTGACGGCGAATGTGAGGTTGCAATTCTATTAATTAGCTTGTATGGGTACCTTAAATTTTGTTTTTTATTTTAAGGGAAATCAGCAATATATACATGTTTGCTAAAATAAACCTACCAACGTAATTCAACTAACAATATAATTTTTGACCACTCGGATGGCGTCGTGGTTCAATGACCCGCCTTTCTATTGCCAGTGCACTGAAGTGCCGCTCCTTTTACTAACCCATGACACAAAATTTGTGTAACCAGAAATACATTTCATTATAATTAAGTTCATAATTAAGTTTCGCCATTGCTTGTAAGTGCCATTTTAGATTACGCCCATGTCAGAAAGAGTGTAATAAAAAAATACCGAAACAAACATTCCTAACAATGTATATACTGTCTGGATACATAAATAATTATCTACGGTGCATAAGATGGAAATAGAAGAGGATTGATAGAATAGCGACTACGTTAGATTCAAACCGATGCATTACCAACGCTATACTTAACTATCAAATTAGGCTACCCGCCATTACTGGAACTTTGATGCAATAATTAATGATGATTAAGCCGGTATACTGACCGCTGCGCGTTAATATACATCTAAAGTCACGCTTAATTAATGCTTTTAGGAAAAGTAATACTGTCGTCATAAGGGAAAAGACGTACCTTTAATTATTTTGGAAATTAAGTTTTCACGTATTTGGAATCAGTAAAAGAAGACGCATTTGCCAGTATCTATTTATTAAATTATTTTTTTTGGCATATACTTCTTTTTTCCTTATGATAGCAGAATAAGTAACGTATGTTCAAGAGCCTATTTAAAATAAAAATTATCTTATATTAGGCACAAGTACAAAGTTTCAGATAAAATTATATATAATCTTTGCTATATAACGAGTCTGAAGTTTAAGAGTGCGAGTATCTAAGTTAGCGTAAAACGTCAAAACAACACATAGCTTTTGGCTTCACGTATTGTATTAAAAAGATAACTTACTTTTCCAATTGTAATGATCGATCTTATTACTTTAGAACATAAAGACTAGATTAGAGAAGGCAACAAACCTCTAAATCACTATGATATTACTTGTCAAGCATGAGTCACACGTTATAAGCGTCGCCGTCGCTTCGGTGAATCAGAGGTGCACCCTCTTTGTCTCCCCTTTTTGCTCATGACGCGAATTTAAGTCTGCATTAGTGGACTGACTATATGAGGTAAAACTTACACCGTATTTTTGTCCTTTACACTTACACAGGCACAAGGGAGTAATTAAGATAAGGCCTTATGTGTATGTCCAGCTTTTATCTGTACATACTAATATTATGAAGCGAACGAGTTTGTATGTTTCAACGTGATAATCTCAGGTTTTACCAGCTTGTTTTGTCCAATGCTTTTACATGAATTAAGGTGTCTACAGCTGGAGGTCGCAAAAAAACCAATTGCTTTTACTAATTTAATTTAATATAAAGAAAAGTTACAATTATAATTTTTATTATAAATTAGATATATTGCTTATGTAGGAATGTTATGTGTATAGCTGTACGGACTCAAATGCTAGAAAGCATGTGTATGCCCAATCTGTAACTTTTGTAGGCGAAACAACTTTTGAATTTAATATATTAATTTATTCAAATTAAATAATTATCTTTTTTTTTTAACGTGGGTGAATGCATGACGCTTGCTGCTCCGCGGGGGCGAGCGGAGGGGCTATGTCGGACTCGCCGGGGTAAAAGAAAGATGTTAAGAAGATAATGTACCTCCCGGAATACCGACTAAACCTACCACGGTGTTCCTCGACAAAACCAGTACCGACGGGGCCGCGCGAATCACTTGCACATGCGATCGCGACCCCGCCGATGTTTCGGCCCGCCGCATGAAACGACAGGCCACTACACGAACAGAGCTACCCAAAGGCACTGACTCACTTTAAACCCTACTGTCCCCCCCCCCCTCCCCCTAGAGGGGAGAGGGACTCGAAACAGAGGCGCGCGTGGGAACACGCACGCCGCCTCTCGGGCCTGGTGCTGAGCGGATGGCGGGCAGGCCCACAAAGCCCACCACCCCCAGGTCAATCCTCAGGGTGGCTGGAGGTCATCTCGTCATCTCGCGCACTCCGGCGCCCGGTTCTGCGTTTGGGGAGGGGGTTTAAACGCTCCCTCTTCCGCTCCGCCGCCTCCTTGATGAAAATGATTTCCTCACAGAAGGAGGCGACGGCGTGTCACGACCTCTCACTCCGGACCATAGACTAAACTACGGCCGGGAGCGAGAGAGCAACCAATCCGACTGCCGCGATCAACTTACGGCGCTGCGATGCCCAGGCGGGGCAAACCGCCAAAGTGTGCAGCGCCGTGTCCTCAACTACGTCGCGGCAGTCGCCGCAGTGGTGACAACCGGGCGTCTCCTGCCGGCGTATACGACACAGGAACTGGGCAAAACAACCGTGGCCAGTCATTACCAGTGTCAGCCGGAAGGTGAGGGCGCCATGCCGCCTCTCCAGCCACTTCTCAAACACGGGACTTACCGCCTCGATAGTGGCGTGCCCGGAAAATTAAAGAACTATCTAAAATAACGTAATATAAGTATTATATCGTTTATGGGTCCGTTTTTGTAATACCGTATAGAGATTTGGTATGTAACTAATTTTTGCTTCTTTATATTTTTTTCTTTTTTGCAAGTAATTTCTTTTTAACTTTTCTTTATTTTTAAAGACAACTCCCGCACTAGGAAAACTTTCTGTGTCGCAGGATCTTTACAAACATTCATACAATGGACACAAATAACACCCAGGCTCGGAACAACCATTCGTAGATCACACAAATTTTTGTCCCGTATGGGATTCGAACCCACCTCGCATATCACCACTGCCACTGCGCCAAGTTAGGCGAGGCGACAACTTAAACTGCTACGCCATCCGTGCACATAAACATTAACGTACACAAAGAACCTGTAAGTTTGGAATATGATACATTTAAACAGCGAGATGAACTGTTGCGTCAATTATCTAAACTAATATAATATTGAGTAATATAAAAGACATTAATGTCTCAGCTCCGCCAGACCTTCTAAGCAAACTAGACCCGTTGCACCCTAGTCTGCTAGTAACAGTTCCATTTAATCTGATAGAGCCAATGAAACAAAAGCCTCGGACTGATAAAAACTTTTTCAATGCCGATTATGAACAGATTTTTTCGAAACTTCAACTGGTGGACTGGGCGCAGGCATTCTACGGGTGTAAGAATGTAAATGACATGGTATCAGAATTCTATGGCATCTTGGGGAGTATCATAGACCAGTTTGTACCAAACCGTACCTATTGGAAGTCAAAATACCCGTCTTGGTTCACATTTCCGCTAATTAAGTTACTAAAAGAAAAAGAAAAATTTAGAAAAAGGTTTCGTAGATTTCAAAATCCTCGTGATCGTATAAGCTTTGAACTCCTGCGTAGTCGATGCCATAAACTAATGAACAGTTGCTATAATGAATATAAAATCAGAATCAGCGAAAATATTTCTAAGAACCCTAAAGCTTTTTGGCGTTTCGTGAAAGATAAACGTAAGGGTATGTCCAATTTTCCCTCGACTATGATTATGGAGGGCGTATCAGCGAACTCTGACCAAGAAATCGCGGATCTATTTGCCCGTCAATTCTCATCCGTTTATTCTCACGACCCAGGCAATAATCTCTCGGAACACCTCTGTGTTAATGAATCGGTTAGCACCATACAATTTACGGAAGGGGAAATAGAAAAGAAAATAAAAGAATTAGATATTTCGAAAGGCTCGGGGCCTGATAATATACCACCTTTATTTTTAAAGCGTTGTTGTAAATTTGTTGTCCAACCGCTTTGTTTAATATTTAATCGTTCGCTTTGTAGTGGGCTCTTTCCAGAAGCATGGAAAGTTGCAAGAGTCGTGCCGATTTTCAAAAAAGGAGACCCAAAAGAAGTAAAGCATTACCGCCCCATCTCGATATTATCATGTACTGCAAAGATATTAGAATCACTTGTAACACCCATACTAAATTATCAGGTAGATCGTCATATTTCTCCTTGCCAACACGGATTCAAAAGAGGCCGCACAGTGGAAACGAACTTAGTTGAGTTCGTATCACATGTATCCCGTGCATTAGATAATAGGTTAGAGGTGGATGCCGTGTACACGGATTTCAGCAGCGCGTTCGACAAAGTCAGTCATTCACTGCTATTGTCGAAGCTTGCTGGGGTCGGTGTGCATGGATCACTCTTGACCTGGTTTAAATCTTATCTTGAAGGTAGATCACAGATGGTAGCAGTGAACGGATGTGAATCTCAGTCCTATTGCGCGACTTCAGGTGTCCCACAAGGTTCGCACATCTCACCTGTCCTGTTCTCTGTATTCATCAACGACATCTCTTCTCAGATAAAACACAGTAAACATCTAATGTTCGCAGACGACTTAAAAATTTATAAAACAGTAACATCTTCTGACGATGCTGCCAAACTACAGAGCGACATAAACAGAATTCAAGACTGGTGTACAAAAAACTGTATGTTGTTGAATATTAGTAAATGTCACCAAATCAAATTTACCAGGAAAAAGCAGTCCGTAATTCATTCATATTACATTGATGGTACTGATCTAGCCAGGACTAATGAGGTTCGTGATCTAGGTGTCATCATTGACAGCCAATTGAATTTTAGAGCTCATATCGATGGGACAGCAATAAAATGTGCTCAAATGTTAGGTTTTATCAAGCGTACCACCAAAGGTGTTCTGTCCACCCAGGCTAAAATAGCACTTTATAACTCCCTAGTGCGTAGCCGGCTGGAATATGCTTGTGTAGTATGGAATCCGTGGTATGCCGTTCATTCTCAACGGATAGAAAAATTGCAACGAGCTTTTACTAGACATTTAGCATATACAACACATGGGTTATCACCTCGCAGTAGTTACAACGGACGTCTTAGTACTTTCAAAATGTCATCTCTACGTGAGCGTCGTATAACTTATGGGCTTATGTTTTTATATAAGTTAATTAATGGATTAATGGATTCTAATTTGCTTACACATGTATCTCTGAGTGTCCCGCGCAAGGTCCCCCGATATCCAGTAACGAGAATATTAGAACTGCCCGTCGCCTCCACCAACGTTGGCCGAAATTCTCCAATAGTGAGAATTTGTAGAGACTTTAACTCAGCCATTCACACTCTACCCGAAGTGGACATATTTCATGATAGCAGAGCAAAATTTAAATCTAAAGTTTTGAAATCCCTAAGTGCATCTCTTTAGAAATAATTGTAAATGTAAGCTGTTCCCTTTATGTTTTCTTTTATCTGTAATAATTATGTTAACTCTAGTTTAAGTTCTGTTTTTAATATTGAAGTTTATATCAATTAAGTAGCTTGTCTCAATAAGAAATATATATGACAATGTTGTGTTAACTCGTAATAGGCATATGCATGAGATTATATGTACCAATTCTAAAATATTTTATTGTAACATGTATGTATATGCTGTGAGTAAACCTTAATAAATAAATAAATAAATAAATAATATTATAAAGCTAAAGGGGTTGTTTGTTTGGTTGAACGCGCTAATCTCAGGAATTACTATTTCGAATTCTTTAAGTGTTGGATAGCCGATTTATCGAGGATGACTATAGGCTATATAACATCACGCTACGACCCACGGGGGCGGCGTAATAACGATAAACGTGAGTGAAACCGCGGGCACATCTAGTATTCTATAATATCTGTCAAGCTCGTCTGATATTTAAAGAATCAATAAAAAGAACTCACTTCACGAGGCAAAACGTACGTACAATACAGCACAAATAAAATGTAAATTCAAATATATTTTATCACAATTTGAAGCCAAATATTGACGAAGATACATAACAATTTTATAAAGAAGAATATATGCTTGTTTTTTATTGCAAAGGGTTGAATGTTGGGGTAGCAGTCAACGTGATGGACGGGCGATATTGTGTGAACAGTGTGAGGATCGATGAGGATCCGGTGGAAGAATGGCGACAGCTTAAGAATGGCAATTGTAGGAAATTCTTTATGTTTTATATCTCATGTATGTATTTTACATTGGCGTTTTTTACATTATGTAAATACGCTGGTCGAATATATCTTTGTTTTAGCGGCATGGATTGTAGTTGAGGCTTCCTAATGATTGTGATGTAGAATGTTTTATTCGTGAGTCAGGTAAATAAATCCTATTTACACCTGATTACAAAGTCACTACTTTGTAATTCAATTTTATGAAGACTGGCACTCCTAAATTATTTTACTTAATCTGTGATAAGAAACGTAAGCAATAGGAAGTAAAACGCCTTAGGCTATGAAACACTGTATAACCTTGACCACGAGTTACCCTCAGTATAATAAAACCTCTTCCACGATTTCTGATGCCGAGTCGGCTCGGCGCGCGATTTCTCAAAATAATCCCCACGGATAAAAGCCACCAATAGTTAAGCTTTCATATTTAGCAGATAAGCCGATCTGCCAACTTCAATTACAATAGGGCGCTTGCTTGCCTCTGTTCACATCCGAAATTAATAATATGTACGGTACATCATATCGCGCTTCTTTTGTTTATAACTAATAAACTATATGTATTTTAATTTATATTTTCCGATGTTTCAGCTACTTTTTAGCGGCTATTTGGCACTGGGAAGACCAATCTCCCCGTTTCTAAATTTTCTGGTAGAGAAAATAATTAATATATTAACAACAAATTGCATCATGAGTAAAAGAGATAGTTGCTGATGTTTTTGGTGTTGGTTTGGTATTAGTAAGTCCACTCGGGTACATCAATACTACATTCTTAGAGAAAACTAGCGTAAGTACCTGCGGTAAAACTGTATTGTTACTGCGTGTTGCCTAATAATTAACCAGAGGCTCACATACTTACTTTTCCCATGCCCCCTTTCATTTACGTCGCCTTACTTCATTCATTTTCTAGAGTCAGCAAAGCAGACGTCACGTCTATGGCTACAAGTGATTTAAACAAACGAACAACCATTAAAACAAGCCTAAACTACGACCAACGATAACAGTTTACTATCAGGTGAGCTGAGGGTATACTTTTTTGCCACCGTAGATGAATAATAAAGCGTTTGTATAAACTAATAACCAGCAGAAAAATAACGTGAAGCTGTTTTTTTTTTATTTATTTCAGTTATTAAAACAATATTATTATGATATTTATAGCAGCGATAGCATAGTGGGAAACCGTTGGACTGCTACGCAGAGGTCTCGAGTTCGAACCCAAGGCGCGCATCTCTGACTTTTCGAAGTTATGTGCATATTAAATATTAATTATCGCTCGCTTTAACGGTGAAGGAAAACATCGTGAGGAAACCTGCATGTCTGAGAGTTCTCCATAATGTTCTCGAAGATATGTGAAGCGTGGTGGACTATGGCCTAACCCTTCTCACACTGAGAAGAGGCCCATGCCCAGCAGTAGGACAGTTGAATACAGGGCTGATATTATTATATTATTATTATGATATTTTAACTAAAAATCAGAATACAAAAACAAAACAAAAATTCAAGTAATATCAATACCCGCAAATGCACCAGATGCTTCATGAAAAAAATAAATAAACGTACGGACGTGTTAAATTGACCACCAAAGGAAACAGCCGACGTGTTGCGATCTCGATTTACGAAACACACAAATATTTAAATGTGCCGCATATTTGTAATTGAATGATACGCATGCCGCTTATAGGTTCCCCGTGTTCATTTACGGATTGGTCTCGATTTGTATGGCCAGCGGTTAAACATATTAATTTGAATTTGAACCTACAGAATATACGAAAGTCGTGAATAATCACTGGCTTTAACGCTTACAAAACCTATTATAACAAAATCATGCATATCTATTTTTGGTATGATTAAAGACTTATTTCTGTGTACTGGTTGTTCCGGAAATATATAAAAAATCAATTATTACATTCTTCTTCTTCTACTTTTCGTGTTTTTAGTGGCCAACCTGTTGTCAAGATGTTGTTAATTACTACATTGAATGATAAGTAAAATAAACCAATAAGTGAATAATTACAATAAACCGAGTCAACAAGGTTTGTCAAATAAGACAGGACAATCGGTATCAGTATCTATGCTATATGAGATAACCACATTTAAATTTTACCGAAGTAAAATGTTTAAACGTTTACAACTTTACACTCACCAATAAAAATCGATAAAGAAAGAAAGAACAAAAATGTATACGACGACAGCAAAACGTCGCCGCGCTAATATTTACCTGTCCCCTCCAAAACTCGGTGCAAAAGTAAAGGCAATATCTTATTCTCAAGTTCAACTAATCAGCTGAATCTTAATCACCTTTTAGGTACTTTCAGCACTCCGGGTACAAAGTAAAGAAAAGATAAGTAAAAGCTCCTTTGCTTTCCTATTTGAGTACCTTTCCACCCGGCCATTTTCATTGGCGATTCCCAGAAGGCATTATTCATTCTCAACCTTTTCTTTGACGTTGGCCACTTGTTTTTTAATAAACGGTATGGTGTACAAAATTTTGATCTTTATGCGATATATGTTTAATGACGCATATAGGAGTATTGTAATCATTGCGAGTTGTCTGATATTTATGATATTTACACATTAATATTAAAACGAATACTACTTTTGGCTTCTCGTAATTATGGCGGCTAAAATAATCATAATAATAATAATAAATAAATATGTAGAACTAAAAGAAGAAGTGACAAGAATATGGAGACAGGACAAAGTCTATGTGGTACCCATTGTTCTTTCTTCCACCAGTATCATTCCTAAGCATCTTCGTCATAGCCTGAAATGAATTGATCTCAAAGAAACCTTGTATATTAGCCTGCAGAAAGCCGCAATTTTGAACACGTGCAGAATAGTCAGGAAATTCATGTCCCTTGATGAAAACGACATAATCACACAATACAACACCTCAAACATAATCTTTACACACTACACACTACATTTTCATTGGTTTGGGCAGGTAAATGTAGTTAAAACTATCCACGAGCTGAGGAAAAAGAAAACAGGAAAATAATAATAATATTCTACCACATACACACAACACCATCTAGCCCAAACTATGCAGAGCTTGTGCACACGCCTACATATCAAGTTAGACACCCTATATAAGCATAACTACGCTACATACAAAATAGAGAATTGTTGGAAAGGGACAGTGCATAGTGGTGTCGATGTAATGGTAAGGATAGAGCGTCGCGTCCAGTTCAGCGTGAGTGAGACAAAATAACAAAAATTTTACGCACTCTCTCGCACGATTCGTAGCGTTCAACTTTTAATAGTGCAAAGTCCAAACAGTCTAGGTTGATGTGTCGCTGTGTGTACTATGGGTACTAGACAATGGATAAACATACATATATACTTTTATTTTTGTAAAATGAAACTGATAAGTAGGAAAAATGAAAATATAATATAATAATAGTTTAAATAATTATATAATAATTTCCAAACTATAGTATTTACAATAAATCGCGATAAAACCCGCACAATGTAGTTTATTTTGTGCATTAAGTATTATTTTTAAAGCATTTTACAGACTATAATCTATTTATTTTTCTTCTATAATTTAGTTTAGTTATATGATTGATGATGATTACGTAAATATTGTATGTATAACATTCACGTAAACATATACAATAAAATAGTAAGATAACCTACCTTAATATTTTATAGCCTAGAAATAATTGCATGTTCATTCTGTTGATTGCGGACAAATCAATCTGTATCCAAATAAACGGCACAATAAATAGATGATAATACTGAAAATTAGTTGTACAATCACAAAGAGAAAATGACATATATACAGTGAACGTTCAAAACGATGCCAAAAGCGAATTATAGTGAAATCGTTCGGTCGTGGCAGAGAGTTGCTAGATCCATCAGGATTATTCATTGGACATCCGCTTTGGTACATTATTCACTGTGATTAACGTACCGGGATCAGTACGTGATCCGTCACCGCAAAGACAATTACAATTACTGCAGTCAAACGGTCGGCACAAACGAATGTTTAGCTTCTATGCTATTAAATCTCGTATCCGTAACTAGGATATCAATGTATGATGACATAGCTCCTATAATCATTAGCAAATGTACTGCCAAGTAACTTTATGTTCAGTTAATTGCATCATGTATAAGCACTTTTATATAATCAAAGTAACGATAGAATCAAAGACTGCAAACAAAAAATCATTGACGATGTAAAAAATCAAAGGCTTTGTTTGAAACAATAAAATTTAATTTAATAATGAGTGCTGTTAAGCTTTTGAAAGGCAATAAATTCATTGTAAAAGCTAGGACTTATAAAATTCATATTTGCAAAGAGTTGGCGTTACTAATAATGTAATAGTTTTATTTTTTATACTACAAATGTGGCAAACAAGCATATTGCCCACCTGCTGGTAAGTGATCACCATAGCCTATAGACGCCTGCAACACCAGAGGCATCACTTGCGCGTTACCGACCCTTTAGGAAAGGAAGTGGGAAGGAGAAGGAGCGGGAAGGGAAGGGGAAAGAGGGTAATTGGGCCTTCGGCACTCTCACTCACCGAACGAAACACAACAGTAGGAATACTGCTATGTCACGTCGAAATTCTGTGAGAAGGTAGTCCTTGTAGACCGGTTGACCCGGCCCGTTCATGCTGAAATCAGCAAAGCTCTACTACTCTGAAGTTAAACTACTTATCTCGCCGTTAGATTGGTAATATACTTACATATATAGTGGTATTGATCCCCATGAAGGACAAGATATTCTCTCGGCACAAATTCATTTTACTTGCTATTTTACTTTAAATAAAACAACTTGCGAAAATATTTTTATATGCCAATACACTTTTTCATCACATTATATAACAGACATAAAACAAAAGCTAAACTAAAAAAACTATAGCTGAATTTTCATTCTTCGTTCTCTTTTTACTAACATTATTTAAGTTTCCATAATATCCACATAATAATTTTTTTTATGATATAGGAGGCAAACGGGCAGACGATGACCTGATGGTAAGCGATTACCGCCGCCCATGGACACACGCAACACCGAACACATCATTATTTCAACGTTTAGAAGCCGTAAACTGCACATAATTATTGAAGTGTTAGATTTTGTCCGCGGTTTCGCTCGCTTTAATATAGATTTTTCAATATATTACTATCCCTCGAGAACAGTACTTTTTTCTGGATGAAAGTTACCCTATGTCCTTTTCTATACCGCTGACAGCACGCAATGCAATTTCATGATGATCGATTGAACCGTTAAGGCGTGAAAGCGAAACAAATAAACTCACATTCACAGTTATAATATTAGTTAAGATATATTAAGTATGTAGATTATGGGTTAGTAGAAAGGTGATAGCGATAAATCAGCCCTATGTGACTCCACCCTGTCACAACTGTTGCTAGATATAACAAACATATACAAAACGGAATGCGTTCCGATAAACATGGAGTCCATTTTAGTTTATTTAGTACGAGATAAGCCTAATTTATTTGTGATGTTTGATTCAAATGTATGTAATCTCTGCAGAGAGAGCTGTCCCAGAGATACCAAACGCAATCTGGTTTTATTATCAACAATAAACGATTGGCGCATAAATATCAACTAAATAATTGAAGTAATTTGAACGTTTGTATTGATATAACCTAAATCATGAACAAATGTAAAGTCCCGCTTGTTTCCTAAAGGGGTATGCAGAGACTACGGGTTTCCACCTGATAATTGCACCCTTACTTTATTGACTTTTATGACATAGTTCGTGTACGCTTGGCGGTTTAAGGTACTTTTAATCTAGCTTTTCTTTAAAATGTCTCATCAGAGAACATTCACAGAAGTCTTCTGTTTCCAGCTGCCCCGCCCCGTTCACATTAGCCTTATATGGGTTAGACAAAGTTTTGAAATCTCAACTATTGTTATAATACTGATGTGTTATACAGTCTCGGCTTTTATTCTTTTATTAAAAAAAATAAACAATTCACGCACTATGGTTAATTCCTCAATCGCGGTGGACTTTAAAAATATTCAAGCACGGATACAAAGTACATCCAGACTCGGAACAACCATTTGTGGATCACACATCTTTTGTCCTGTGTGGGATTCGAATCCACAACACCAGCGCAGTGGCAGTAGCGAGGCGACCACTTAAACCACTACGCCACCTATGCACTCTTCCTCTCGACTTTGATGGAAGCAAGGGCTTAATAATGTCATCAGTCTTAGTCCGGGGACTAAGACTGATGGCAATAGGCTTGCTCCTTAATACGTAGGACCTAAAAGAGACTTGGCTAAATGTGGGTTAATTCAACTCGCCAGCCCGCTTTGAAGATATAATTGTGACTCTATTCACGTAAGTACATTGCTAATGAAATTCTCTAAAATCTCTATGTCCAGCATGATATAAATTCGAAAGATAGGTATTTTAATTTTATCAAATAACTGAAAAATATAGTACATCATCACGATCAATTTGCTTTCTAAATTTCACTTGTACCTAATTGCACGGTTAAAGTTATATGCGTAGATAACTAGACATTCAATTCTCCTTACTTATATGAAAAGAAAATAAACCCGAAACCGAAGCTATTATAATATTCTCCTCGGCTCATTTCAAACTCATCATTGTGAAGAGACTTCCTCTTATATACATATATACGTATCTATAGAACCCAACCATTTTGCATTCATCTACGTATTCACGCACTCCGTGCAGGAATCTCTTTAATATGAATGAGGTTCGATCAGCTAGATCTTTAAATTATATGACACTTAGTCATATTTATGTAGGTACAACCGAATGCTTTTAAGTTCACGAAGACTTAGTGTTATTGCCAATTAAAATGACAGTAAGGTTTTAACATTTTGTAAATGTTAATTATAGATACTAATTACATATTGTAATGAGTTTAAATTGTGTTCATTGTTTAAATCATAGTTGACATTACAAATCTCAGTTGTCTATTAATTGTCTGTTTCGATAGACCGTTCATAGGAAGGGATCCCTACTATTCGATTTTTTTTATTTTCCTAATATACTTTAGCATAACTATTTTGGCATAATAATACTTTGCCATAATAATTATTTTAGGGATATTTATGTTAACATAATTATCTTAATGACAACTCAAAAATAGGTTTAGGTTGCCTCGCCTTGAGCCACCCTGCGGCCAGTTGTAATCTATACTAATATTATAAAGCTGAAGAGTTTGTTTGGTTGAACGCGCTAATCTCAGGAACTACTGCTGCGAATTGAAAAAACCTTTTAGTAATGGATAGCCAATTTATCGAGGCAGGCTATATAACATCACGCTAGGATCAATAGGAGCGGAGCATCGACAAAAATGTTTCAAAAACGCAGAAAATTATTTTATGAGAAACAGACGAAATTGCGCGGGTCAGCTAGTGTACAATAAAATTCAACTAAATGATTATACTTAAAAAAAATATGCGGCTGTTATGCGTAAATATAATTAAGACAAACAAAAGTATGCCATGTTATATTATTTCTAAAATTTTATGCAAATGAATAGGGAAGCTCACAGAAACTATTACCCTCGGTTTCTATATTAAGAAAAGTAGTAAATATTCTAATTTTTTCTGTAATTGTTTTCTATAATATCTTTTTGTGAATCGAATTTCATCAAACCGCAGTGAACTTAGCATTTACTTAACTACTTAAATTTTATTACAGTTGTAGGACAACTTGTCCTAAAACAAACAAGATGTTTAAGTAATAATTATGTAATAAAGTCGTTCCTAGCATGTAATTCTCTATTCAGAAACTGGGGGTAAGATATACATACCCATTCGTATAACCACAAATTTCGTAGTAATGAAGAAATATCGAGCTGAAAATTAATATAAAAACTTACATTTATATAAATGATGCCAAATATATTTAAAAAGTAATTCTCATTATCAGAGTAAATAATTGTGTATGGCGATACGAAAACTCAACGGTACACAAAGTTTCACAATGTTGAGCTTGTACGTGAGAAATTTAAATCAGTTTATAATGAGAAAACTCTTTTAAATAACTAAAATTTATTTTTTATAATTGCATATTGTCTTTATATTACAGGAGGCTTTATAAACATTAAAATAAAAATGAATAATCAGAAACAAGATAGAAAATTACTGACAAGTAGTACAAAGTACCTACTTATAGGCTATCTTTAGATCACACGATTGTAACTTTCGTCGACTATTGGAACAATTAAAATATTGGTACCCTATCATGCCAACCAAGTAAGCCATCCCCATTTTTATTGAAAGTGAATTCATTGGATTCGTTTATTTTCAAAGTGGCTGAATAAAGGCTTGTCAATTTCAGAGTAGTAGAGCCTGGCTGATTTCAGCATGAATGGGCCGGCTCGACTGGGGAAGAACTACCCTCCCACAGAATATCGACGTGAAATAGCAGTATTCCTACTGTTGTGTTTCGTTCGGTGAGTGAAAGTGCCAGAGGCCTCTTCCCGCCCCTTCTCCTTTCCACTTCCTTTTTCTCTTCTTCATTTCCTAAAGTATCGGCAACGCGCAAGTGATGCCTCTGGTGTTGCAGGCGTCCATAGGCTACGTTGACCACTTACCATCAGGTGGACCGTATGCCAGTTTGCCACATTAGTAGTATAAAAAATAATTGTACTAATGCCAAACATAAACCTTAGATAAGTATTTATTATACCTACCTATTATGGTATACGACGAAAATACAATACCCAATTTATTTGCACATAAAATTACCTCTTACATTGACAGACATTCTGATTTGTCAGAGAGAATACACGAAATAAAAGCTAGACTTATTTTGTTATCTATTATTTTGCGGGTCCATTGTCTTCTTTGTTCCCTTGTTACTGTACGCATTAATGCCAAACTTAATGAGTTGTTCAACGGAATTCATAGAGCGGTCTGCTCCCACAAACGTGATAGTAAAGTTTTCCCAGGATTGGGCCCTTTCAACATTGAATTGTATCTCTAAGGGCTTTGTTAATAAAGGTATGCCAATATTGAGATAATTTAAACTGAATTCATTCTTTGATAAAGTTGTATTAAACAGTATATGTTTAATTAGTTTGGTAGACAATTTCTATTAATGTTTCTAATTATATTGTAGTTATATTGGAAAACGTGTTTAATGACTTGCTTTATTTATTGTTATTTAAAGTCAATATTATCTTAACATGATTTACTAAAATACTTTCAGGCGATATTGAACTTATTAATAGTTATCAATTAACTAGGATACATATTGCTATCGCATTGAAAACCCATGAAAAACGGATAAGTATAAGGATACTTATCCGTTTTTAATGGGTTAAGGCGAAATATACATTACTTGTTATATAGGTATATACGTACATGCACTTACGGCTATTTCTTTGTGATCTCGTGAGTCCCAGTTGCTATGAACCTGGCATACCTCTTTCGCTTATTTTACTTTCTTTATATTCTACACGCACACATGTCACCCTATCGATGCATGATCCCTGTATCTGGAATATCAATAATCTCATCAGAAAATGTTCTCTGACGTTTACCTTTTATATGTACTATTTACACTTCTGCTATACACTTCAAGCTTTTTACATGCCTTCATCATGCTAGTGTACTTTTAAGTTTATTTTCACGTTGTTTTTTATTTTTATTACACTACAAACATATTTCACCGTATTAAGGTGCTGTATTGCATGGTACCTAGGGTACCTACCTACGATAGCCTTAGGGTATCGTTAGCCTTCGGGTTGCGGAGATCAGGTGGCAGCCGCTCTGTGTAAAAACTGATATCCAGTCAAATCCGGTTAGACCAGAAAATCCGACCCCAAGTGACTTGGGAATAATAAAGGCTAAGAGAGAAGATTGCATGGTACCTAGTATTATAAATATGAAAGATTGTGGAGTTTTGGATTTTTGAAGACTTGAATGTTTCTACTTAATCAAGCGTAAACTATTGCACAATTTTGAATAAAAGTTAACAAATAGGATCACCTATCCGTGTGCCAGAAGTAGAATAAAGACGAACCAAGCGATATTTTTTGAGGCCGAGCGACGCGACGGTGGGATCTGGCAATTATATATTATACCGGCTTTTGCCCGCGGCTTTGCTCGCGGGTTATGTCAGTAATAGTACATTTCATGTTCAAATATAATATAGCCAATGTTACTTGGTACTAAAATCGCTTTCTAATGGTGCCATAATTTAAAAAACCGGTTGATTCGTTTTTGGTTTAAATACAAAAAAACAAAAAATCAATTCTTTCCTCTTTATAATGTTTATATATACCACTATTATAGTTATAAATAAACTCTAAACGATCCATGTATATATAATAATGTATGTAGGTATATTTTAGCGTTGTCTGTCGGCTGCACACAAGTAACAGGATGTTAATTTAATGTAAGTATTACAGACAATTACTACTGTAACTAATTTCCTTGTGTCAGATTCACTAAGAGGAAATTAGTTAGGTTGTTCAACTTCCACCTAAGCTAAAGCTGCTATTATACCTAGACGCTAAGTTAAATAATAATAATAATAATAATAATAATATTCTATCACATACACACAACACCATCTAGCCCAAACTAAGCAGAGCTTGTACTATGGGTACTAGACAATGGATAAACATACATATATACTTTTTTTTTTTTTTGTAAATACATACATATTATACATAGGAACACCCAGACCAAGACAAACATCCATGTTCACGCACACAAATGTTTGACTTGTGCGGGAATCGAACCCGCGACCTTAGGCGTGGCAATCGGTTACACTAACCACTACGCCATCGAGTCGTCGTTGTTGTAAATGTTTGTGTCAACAAGTAAATTATGGCATGGGAGGATAGATGGCAAAATGACGGTGGACGGCGTACTGGCCAAGCGGTCGCCTAGCCACTGCCGCCGTGCCCAGTGTTTTGGGTTAGAAGTTATTATTTATACGATTTACATATTCTACTTATACAACAGCTTTGACCGTCCGTCCGTGTCTGTTATACAACTTTCAACTCAAGAACCGTAAGAGCTAGAGCGGTCAACGCCATTCGACTCAGCATAGTCTATATACCTCCGAAATTACTATGACCTTTGACCTCTGACCTAAAGGTCACGTGGTATCATGTGACTTTTGCATATTACTTGAACCATTTTCTCGAACTAAGATTTACGGCAATTCATTGCCGTTTCTCACTTGTTTTACAATATCCATGTAATGTCAACCAGCGACCTAGGGTTTGATCTTAGTGCGAGGGTTGTCTATTTAATTAATGAAATCATAACAAACGTAATTTTATTTAAATTCAAAAAATGGGACTGCTTATTTATTAATGGTTATCAATTATATTTCGAACCGAGTTTTAAATTTTATCTAATCAGTAGGATGTATATTCTGATGAGATTAATTACCTTAATATTTGTCCACGTCTATTTATCTATGCTATTATGAAACTATAACATGGCTGTTTACAGACACAGCCTCATTGTATGTACATATGTCAGTCTGTTCAAACATCGAGTTAAAATCATAGACCAGATTTTAATGCGACTTTATTTATACACAGGACCGCAAAGAAAAAGGGACGGTTAGAAAATCTTTAATATCTTCAAACCTACATAAACTTAGCTTTATGAAATAAAGACTAAATTAAAGAATATTTTAATATGCTTAAATGAAAATAAAAAAATGAATTCGAACTTTTTATTTTTAATAAATTTAAAATAAATAAAGTTGCGTAGTTTTCCAGTATTTTCGTAAATGTAGATTGGTTACAGATGTGCCGTTTTCAGGCAAATTAGTACTTTGTGTTGCCTCCGGGAGCTCGCAATACTGCTGTTATGCGATTTGGCATACTTTCTGCTTATAAGTTTTTGAGGCGATGCTGCGGAATATTCTGCCATTCCTCTATTAGAGCTTTTTTCATTTCACGTAGCGTGATTGGCGGCGGATTCCGCTGACGTACACGTCGTCCCAGTTCGTTCCATGCATGCTCAATGGGGTTTAAGTCGGGGCTGCGTGCTGGCCGCTCCATGTGTGTGATACCGACTTCTTGAAAATAGGCAAACACTATCTGAGCAGTATGCGGGCGGGCATTGTCTTGCATAAAAACGGCATTCTCGCCCATGTCCACTAAAAATGGACCAACGTAGTCATTCAGAATTTCAGTGACATATATTTCTGCAGTTAAAGTTCCATTTTCTATCACCACTAGCTCAGTGCGGCTTTCGGAAGAAATCCTAGCCTCCACGTAACAAAGCCTATGATACTTTTTCTTCTATACAGGCTTGGTTACAGAGCTCTCCCGGTCTTCTGTACACTGTTTTCCTCCCGTTGTGATTGTATAAACAGAATCTAGACTCGTCTGAAAACATAACTCTTGACCAGTCATTCAGAGTCCAATTCTCGTGTTCTCTACCATAGCTCAACCTTAAGTTTCTGTGGTGTCTTTCTAGTTTTGGGCAATTTGCAGGTCTTAATGGCTTTAAATTTGCTTCAACCAGACGCCGCCTTACTGTATCCATACTCAGATTGTTTCCTCCATCTCGTAAATGATGATTCTTAACTACAGTAGCCGTACGAAAGCGATTTCTCAAAATTGTTGACACCTAGCGACCCTCCCGCGCCATCGTGCACTTTGTTCGGCCTGTTCTTGGTCTTCAAAGATTGGATCCAGTTTCATGGAAGCGCTGGAGTACTCGCTGAACTGTAGAAAGAGTCACACCAACAATTCTGCCTGTTTTTCGCTGACTGTGCCCATCTTCTAGCATTGTCAGGATCCTGGTACATTCTTCAGAGGTTAACGACATGATGGCTTCAGAATAATAAAATTTATAAGACAGAGACACCATATTTATTACTTTATTGCAAAACTAAAACAAACGCGAAACCATTGGTTTGAATTTTTTGTTACTAAATTAAAAAACTGCCATTAATTTACATTTTTAGTTTTTTATACAATTATTAAAAATAAATAAAAAGGTTTTATGTATTGTTTTATGTGACATTAAATATTCTTTAATTTAGTCTTTATTTCATAAAGCTAGGTTTATGTAGTACTTTTGAAGATATTAAATATTTTCTAACCGACTCTTTTCCTTTGCGATCCAGTGTAGTTCGATAGAGATTTAAATGAAAATCTAAGATATATTTAACCTAATTCTGATTTTATACTTAGAGATAATTCACATATCGTGATCTACGTTAATTTTGTCGCCAACGAACAGTATGTAGTTAAAGCGGGTAAAACTAAATAAATGATCAAGTATTTGGAAAGCATTAATAATTTTGAGTTAGTCTAAAAAATATTTTATGCTGATGTAAAACATAGTTCGCATCTGCTCTTGAGGCTTTAGGTTGGTTTTTTCACTAGTTAGGTAATAGACTGACAAATGGCGCTTTCTAAATAAAATTATAATATATGGCGTATTTTGAAATTCCTCGAAATCATTTGCGCTTATAAAAATATGCTCGAAAGTCATTAAATGTTAACCTTAATGTACCTATATTTTATTCAATGTTACCTAGATACGACCAACTAAATTCTGTTAACACTCAATTCTAAGTTGGAGTTCACTATCTATAATTTTGTTACTGCTTGCTTACAACGCTGCTAGCAATCTCATTGATTTAGTACGATTTGCGTTACGATGGGACTTATTTCTCGACTCCTGTATAGTCGACGGGCTGCGCAAAACATTTTCACATGCAATCGTGACCCCGCCGAGGAAGGGATTAATAAAACATAACTATACTTGAACTAGATAGAGATAAAAAAAAAGAAACAAAGTTAATATAGTTATTATTATATCGGCCCCGTTTTATCGACTTGGTGAATACAACTGGCACTAGACTAGTTTATAAAGACATTACCGACAAACAAAGCTATGCCATTTTATATTGCTAACACAAAGTTTTGTGAAAGCAATATAACGCAACAAAAAGAATGGGTCGCCTCGGGGCATAGTGAATTTACGTGGCGCGGGACTATCGCAGTTTCTCCGGGCTATACCGCAACTAATCCTGGCAGGGATCACTCCCGGAGGGGCAAGCGTTCACATGATAATTATTATACCCCTCCCGACTGGGACACTCGATTACAATGATTGTGGTAATACATCCTTTGTTGTTTGTGCCAGTGCCGGTTTAATTGAATATCGGCTTGTTGGAACTTATTGCGAATTGGATATTCTGATACCATTGTGTCCATTTTTCGATATTTTAGGCGCGGATAGCCGATACCTGAATTTATTGTTATGGATGTCAGCATAATAAGATGGAAAATTTTAGGCTTATTCAAAGTAATGGAAGGATGGGAGATTTCCCGCGTGCTTAAAAGAACTACGCAGAGTCATAGCTTTTATTTAAATATGGTAACCTATGTTTGCATCAAAAACAAATTGTCAAAGTTTGAAATCTAAGTTCAAGATTACTACAAAATATAATATAATACGCAATTTTGACACCTTAATAATAAAAGCAAAAACTACCAACTAGTTGTAGTAAACATTTTACGAGTATGTCTTGCTAATTTTTATTATAAATATGCCCTATTAAAGTTTCGAACAATAATTTATATAAAATAGTCACTACTGACATGTAATAAATCTGTGATAGAGTAATCTAAAGTGTCTATCGTGTAAAAATTACTTATTTGTGTTAACAAAATACAGAACATATCGCGGTATCAATCATCAAGTTTTCTGTCAATCTTATAGTGCGGTCGAGATTCTGTGGTTGTGATATCCCGGGTGATAAAGGTAAGTGAAATTTTAGTCATAAACTATGATTTTAGACTGGCACGTTAAAGTTATCCATTTTTTATTCATATTTACCATCTATCGGTTAAATGCTCTACAAGTGTAAAAGTATCTTATGAACGACATCTTATCAATCCCTGGTACTACGTGGAGGAAGCGTAACCGTAAATAGAAGTGCTCAAGCGCAGATCCGTGTGACTGCACAGTAACTAGGTATAATAACAGCTTTACTTTAGGTAAAAGTTGAACAACCTTACTTATTGTCTTTAGTGAATCTGACAAAAGGAAATTAGTATCTAACAGAAGTACCTAAAGGTCTGTAGTACTTACATTAAATTAACAGCCTGTTATATGTGTGTAGCCGACATACATTAAGGCTTATATAAACATTATTATATAAATTTTGGTTTTACACATTACACCTTTGAAGTGAATCTAGTCCAAGTACTAGTAGCTGCATCGTCACTATCGTGACATTATAAAACAAAGTTCCCCACCGTGTTTGTCTGTTTGTTCGCGAAAAACTACTATTGAATGGATTTGGATTGAGGGCGCCATGCCGCCTCTCCAGCCACTCGTCAAAAACGGGACTTACCGCCACGATCGTGGCGTGCCCGGCACTGGGGTGCACAAGTCGATTTCTCCATTCTTCCACCAGGACCTGGTGGAGTTCGGACCGTGCCGTCTCTAAAGTGGGAAGACCTGGTCCTTCACCCCGACCTAGTGCTTCCTGGCGCCAACGATAGAGTGACGCCAGAAGCGCCGCTTCCAGGTCCCAGGGCATCGATCCGGCTAGGAGACTCGCTGCCTCGAACGAGATCGTGCGGTAGCCTAAGGTTTTGTACTACCCGTGCGAACCCAGGGCGGGTCGCTAGTGTGAGTATAATTTATTGAAATACTTGTAAATGCTGAACGAGAACAATACATTTTTTATGCCTTACGGTAGCAGTGACTGTTTGTTACAGTTAACACATTGAACGTAACGCCAGTGACATGTCATGACACAGACAGTCATTTTTTATTGTGTCAGCTACATGGCATTCAATTAATTGTAGAATAGCTATGTCAATCGTCAACACAATTAAAGTAGCTCTTATACATATTGCGGATAACATGCGCAAGTTGAGTTGTATGTATGCACAACCGAACCGAGCAACCTGCTAAACCTGCTAACTCGTATGATTAACCTGGGAATATTGCAAACCGTTCGAATAACTTGCGCTAGTAACTTGCATCATGTACAAACATCAGGCGACATTGCTTATTTAAAATAAATCAAATCCATAAAATATCTTATTCATTAAGACACTTACTTACTTCTTGTTTGACTTGTGCGGGAATCGAACCCGCAAACATTTGTGTGCATGAACATGGATGTTTGTCTTGGTCTGGGTGTTTCTATGTATAATATGTATATATTTACAAAAAAAAAAGTATCTATGTATGTTTATCCATTGTCTAGAACCCATAGTACAAGCTCTGCTTAGTTTGGGCTAGATGGTGTTGTGTGTATGTGGTAGAAAATAATATTATTATTAAAATATTAAATATATTAATATTATTATTTATTTAATACTCTATTCTAATACAATATTTGATAACATATCTTTTCTAAAAGATGTATGATATAGCACGGAATTTTACCAAATAAATCGTTATAAAATCTCTAAAGCTAATTAAAGTATAATTTAAATATAATGCTGCTAGTAGCATTAAATAAATATTAATTCATTCGACATTCTTAAGAACAAAAACGCCATAAAGTCGAAACCTTAATAACCATTAAGCTGATTAATGAATGAGAACACAATACTTGTCAGTTGTTTTCCACGCTTTCGTTTTTCTGCTAAACGTAAGGCTACTTACGTACTTTCAGCACTTTATTTCTTGTACCCTAAATTAAAGAGACCGGCGGGGCTTGAATAAGCTCCTGTTCACCCTTAGCAGTATTCTTATTACTGTTTTCGTTTAGAACTGGTAGAAACGTAATAGTATTGTTACTGCAAGACATGTTCTATTGTATAGTTAGCAAAATAATTAGAAAAGCTCTATTTTCTAGCTTTGAACTGTTTTCCTTGTATGTATGAGGAATGTGATGAAAGTGAATGAAGCCAGAGAAGTGTGTCAGGATCGTAGCAAATGGAAATCCGTAGTCTCTGCCTACCCCTCTGGGAAACAGGCGTGAATCTATGTATGTATGTATAAACTGTGGAACTATGTAGAAACATATCATTTTCGTGTATATTCTAGGTGTTTTTGTGTTTGCAATGACTTATCTAAGGGACTGCTGTAATCTTTTTCTCGACTGATGTCACCTCATTCCTTTTATAATCATTTACAATTTGGTATGCGTAAAAAATATTTGTTGAAAGCGCCGCAACAGGCAACACAAGTTTTTACGCGTCATATACGCCAGCCGTAATTTATGAATGATAGAATATCTTAGATTTCGCCGGCTGTATGAGTTACCTTGAGAGAAGAAAAATAAGAGTGAGTAAGATATCAATAACCACATTTAATTCCTTCGTGTGTGTGGTATTGTATGGTTTCAAATATATGTCGAATTTAATAGAATAAACATAAACAATCCGCATTGTGGTGAATACGACCCGGGTAAATAAGTTACACTATGAACATCAAAACACAGAAAAATGCATTGATACGCAATATGCAAGTAAGTGGGTATTAACATGACTATATATTTTTGAGAATTTGTGCTAAACTTGACATGGTAGTCATGACTGGTTGTATTATGCATAGATTTAGAATGAACGCAACGAAAATATGTTAAGAAAAAGCTCCGCGATTTCATTCAGTAAGGTGAAATTTTGGCATCATTAATGAGAAATCACAACTTATATGCGATAATATACAAAACAAGTCCATAAGAAATAATTATATAGACATTTCTGCTTAGACAATAAAGATGGAACATGTACAAGTCAACAGAAGTTTGTTAAAATGTTTAATAATTTTGAACATCATATTTGAATTATATTATACCCATTCAATCCCTATTTGAATGAGGCTAAATTAGATAATTTAGAATATTACACAAAACATGAATATTGAAATATGTTAGTAATACCTCAATTAGAATGAATAATGTATATTATATAACAAAACCCTAACATGTTCATTTGGCATAGAACATAAATCTATACACACCTAATATACTCGTAAAACATATCTATACAAACTAGTATCTATATATATTTTATATTATAACAAAACAGTGTAGTTTCCTTTGGTTCATTTTCTTCATTATTTTACATATAAGAACAAAAAGCAGTCAGAGGAATTCTTTTTGTGCTATTCTTATTTATTTTTGAATAGGTTTCAAAAAATCTTATATTAAGATAAATAAATAAAATACGTATCCATAATTTATAATAATATTAGCCCTGCATATTAACTGTTCCACTGCAGCTGGGGACGGCCTTCTTATTGTGAATAGGGTTAGGCCATAGTTGACCACGCTATCGGGCACGCCACGATCGTGGCGGTAGGTCCTGTGTTTGAGGAGTGGCTGGAGAAGTGGCATGGCGCCCTCACCTTCCGGCTGACACAGGTAATGACTGGCCATTGTTGTTTTGGCCAGATCCTGTGTCGTATACGCCAGCAAAGACGCCCGGTTGTCACCACTGCAGCGACTGCCGCGACGTTGTTGAGGACACGGCGCTGTACACTTTGGCGAAGCGCCGTGAGTTGATCACGGCAGTCGGATTGGTTGCCCACTCGCTCCCGGCCGTAGTTCAGTCTAGGGTCCGTATTGAGAGGCCGTGGAACGCCGTCGCCTCCTTCTGTGAGGAAGTAATTTCCATCAAGGAGGCGGCGGAGCGGGAGAGTGAGCGTTTAAACCCTCTCCCCGACCGCAGAGCCGCGCGGCGGAGGGCGCGAGATGACCTCCAGCCCCCCTGAGGTTTGACCTGGGGGTGGTGGGCTTCGTGGGTCTGCCCACCACCCGTTTAGCACCAGGTCCGAGAGGCGGCGTGCGTGTTCCCACGCGCGCCTCTGTTTCGAGTCCGTCTCCTCTCTGGGGGGAGGCAGTAGGATTTGGGGAGGGAGTTTTACCTAAAAGGTAGGTCTCTTCGTGTAGTGGCCTGCCGTTACATACGGGGCGGGCCGAAACCTCGGTGGGGTCGCCATCGCATATGCAAGTGATTCGCGCGGCCCCGTCGTTAGCGGTTTTGTTGAGGAACACCATGGTAGGTTTAGTTGGTATTCTGGGAGGTCTATTATCATTTCAACATCTTTCTTTTACCACGGTGAGTCTGACATAAACCCTCCGCCCGCTCCCGCGGTATGCATCAATGCATTCACCAAGGTTAAAAAAATTGCTGTCCACGCTAGTCCAATGCGTGTTGGTAGACTTCACTTGTCTTCGAGAACATTAATTATGGAATACTCTTAGATATGCAGGTTTCCTCATGATGTTTTCCTTCACCGTTAAAGCAAGTTATAACCATCTAATAACTTCAAAAATCAGAGTTGCCTTGGGATTGAACTCAAGATCTTTGCCTGGCATTCCAATGATCTCCCACTAGACTAATGCTGATGTTATACATATCCATTATTATCAATGTTATGCACATAACCAAACTCGATTGTAATTATTCATCTTAAAAACTTGCTACTTCGGCATCTTTTTAAATCTCTCGAAATTTATAGCGCAACTTACGCCTTAATTAACTTTTAAGCTGTAACTTCGATCGTAAATACATCTCTCTAAAAGAACCATTAATCAGAGTAGCCACTAACGAGCTATGAACCGGGTCATCGGTTCTTGTAACCTAGAAATCTAGAAATTCAAGGTTCCTTTCTTGCAAAAAGAATGACGTTATGAAAAATGAAATCGGCCACTATATTAGACTTGTAATGGAAACCATTTGTGAGAGGATTTTATTTAAAAGATTTTATAAAATTTTAATGGAACGTTTTAACAGAGCACTTTATTTTATGACCTCTCGGACTTTGAGTGAATATTTCATTTTGGACTTCAGATTGTTACCACTCTGCAGTTCATGTTTAATGTGCGTTAATGTTTCTATATGAAGAACTTGCAAATTTATGAATCGTTTACTGTAATTCAGCGTTGTAGGTAGTATAATATAGGCAGGTGTTCCAACGCTAACTGTTTGTGACACTGGGCGCTGCGCTTTACAGTATGTTGGTTAGGTAGGGTAAGTATCTTAGTATAGATAAACAAAGTAAATAGTTGCTAGGATAATTTTAATGAAATTTTTCATATATTAATTTTTATTCTATGGTTAACTTAATGTGGCGCTAATATAATAAGATACATCTTAACACGCATGTTGAGAGTTGAGACACAGAGGGGTATTTAAAGTCTTATGTATGCCAAAGAACCTATTTTATATTCTGCCGAGCACAGTTTTGTATGTGCTAAAATGGTGCTATGCATAAACAATTAATAAAGTGGTTCTTTGGTTCGTTATGGACGGACGATTCTCTAGACCATGTAGCATTTCGAAGTATCCAAAATAATCTTAATTTAATAATAATTTAATTGAGGTGTTGCTGAAAATCAGCGCTGTATCGCATGCGGTGCGGCATTATGCTGAGCAACATCTCTGTTTAATGAACATTGCGACGCACAATGAACAGCAAGGAATCCATGTATAAATATGTATTCTTCTATATTAGATATAATAATGTGGGTACCTATTTCCAAATTTTTCATATAAAAGCCAATTATTTAGAACTTTCTACAAAGCAGTACACATAATCTGCTACGTCGTAGAATAGTCCACAATCTCGTAGCAAGATTGTAGCGGTGCTACGATGTAGTCTACAAAGTTCAAAATAACTTACCACTTACACACAACACCATCTAGCCCAAATTAAGCAGAGCTTGTACTATGGGCAATAAAGCAAGTACCAAATAACTACGCATTTATTCTCTCGTACAGTAAAACATCCATTTAATTATATAAGCACATAATAATATTCAGTATGCTACTTATATTTCTGCGTGGAATGGAATGAATGAACATTGAGAACGAATCGAACATGAGTATGAACTATCAAACATTCGCATTGCCGTTACTTCATGCTCCTGTGACAGGTGGTATTATCTATTACCATTCTACTGCATTACACACGTTCAAATTTATTGCGAACGTATGTGGGTATTCACAATTTGTGGGAAGCGAATAAATGTTGCTGTGAACAAGAATATATATCATTGAACTTAGTCGTATGTGCATTGCGTTCGAAGTAAGAAGCAGTTTAATATGTCACACGCCGATTTAAAACTGTGTCTTTGCAAATAAATAGTTTGAGCTGTTACTGTGAATGGCTAACCAATAAACATACTTTCTCGACGTGTGTCGTCACAAGCCTGCGTTATATTTTAGAAAATGTTATTGTCTTGTTAAAATTTAAAAAAAATGTGTTCATTATTTTTTGCTAATCTAAAAGATGGACTAATTAGAATCACTGCCAAAGCCAACGAATTATAATTGAAAAATAAATACCGACGAATTATAATAGAAAAATAAATACATCAAAGAAGCCACGGTTAACTGGAGTGTTGCTAGTCTGTGCGAGATTTCGGTAATTTAAGGGTAAACATGCTTATCGAAATTATATATTTATGATATAGATTTCTTTATTATTTTTCTTAGCATGTTTGTTATGGGAGAAATAAGCCCTTAATGGATCGGACAGGGTTTCCTATACATACTGTATATTATGTTGATAAATTTAATTTCCCTTTTAATAAACATTTATTATATGGCAGAGAAATTATGTGGTACTATATAATTTCTGTAAAGTAGACAGTAACAAACATCATCCGCTCGTACATTTCATGGAATGTGAAAACACTTATTGAAGCTTCACGTAACTAGAAAGCTCGCTTTAATTTTGTAATTTAATATAGTAATGCTGTCAGTTTTCTGAGAACTAAAATATATATCAGCGGACAATGATCCGGAAATTGTATTAAAGTGGCCTAATGAATACTTTTATAAGCTATTAAATCGCAATGGCACTCCGGCAGCCAGATTCAATTATGCCCGCCATTCAAACAATTGACAGGTTAAATATTAGCGGTTAATTATAAAATTGCTTTGTGTCAATAAAATAGGTAACGTAGTGATATTCATACTAGCTATTTCATCAATGTTTTTTTAAAGGCCAATTCGAATTCTATGTTTTTTTAACGTATTATATACTTATAGTTGCTTGTATTTAGGTCACTATGGTTTATCTTAATAAAACATTAACCAGCATGTATTTATATTATTTATTATTATTGAAAAACGAATACCAAAAAGAAACTAAGCGATATAACTTTAAACACAAATTGTATAAAACGTTATTGGTATTTATTATTAATAATATATATTATGTATAGTCATTTCTCTTTTTGTTTAATAACGATTGCATTAAGTAGGTTCATATATTAAGAAATTTGATGCAGGCCATAAACGACAATTTCATAGTTAAAGACCTAATATTACATACATATTTCTATTGGATAATATAGTGGCTATGCTTCGCCCTGTAAGGGCAGATTTTATACATCTTCGAAAACATTATGGAGACATGCAGGTTTTCACTATATTTTCGTTAAACGTTATGGTGTGAATACTATAAAAAAAAATTGCCTTAACATAAAACATCTCAGTCTGCAGCTATAGCAAAATCACAGTTCCGAAAATATGCTTCTCTCAGTGACTACGTTAGCTGCATTCTAATCAACCAGTGAATTGCTAGAACGCTCATCGAGAATAGATGATGCAGGTTTAATTTTTTGATGTCTGCATTCCATATACCTATTCCTGAAATATGATTAAGAACAATTTAAAATATAATACGATCTTGGTATCTGCCTCTGCCTTCGTCTGAAAACTGTCTGACAAAAATATAAAAGTATATTGCAGACTTAATGAGTATTTAATTATTAAATTTCTAGTTTTGGATACCTTTATAATATTACTATAAACAATCTTTTACTTTCATGTAAATTTCTTGTAACCATAACAGCTCAACAATATAAAAATGGTTTTAGTTAAAGTCGCTACTTTACACAGTATTTTGTTATTGATTTAATTAAATAATACACTTGCCTTTTTCTAAAAGCTAAGTAAAATAGATATTTAGCTAAAGTTGGGATTTTAATTACACCTGTTAAAGTACTAAAAGTCTAAGCCTACGGAGTCTGATACTGTATCCGAAAAGCGGAAATAGACTCGCCACCTATTATGTCCCTACAAAAATTAAATTTAATCAGTAATGGTTTTCTAAACAAGTCGATATTAAACTAAAATTTACCTACATATAGATAATATCTATATGTAGGTAAATTTTAGTTTAATATCTACTTGTTTAGAAAACCATTATTGATTTAATTCAATTTTTGTAGGGACATAATAGGTGGCGAGTCTATTTCCGCTTTTCGGATACAGTATCAGACTCCGTGCTGTTGCTAAGAATTTCATGACATAACCTACTAACACATTGCCCGAACCGGGAATTCAGACCTCATTCACAGCTGTCACATTCAGATATTTAATGTGACTGCGCCATTTAGGCAGTCCCAGGTAAGTATTAACTAATTGACGGTACTACTGACTTCTTCTTCTTCTTTCTTTTCATGTGGTTAGTGGCCAACTTGTTGTCAAGAGTTGTTCAAGCCGCCCTTAGGACTCTGACATGGCTCAACGACTGCTGTCAATTTGGCAACAACCGGGACCGACGTTTTTTTACGTGCCCTTCGAAACACGGAGACGCTCAGATGAAATACCACTAAGCGGTCACCCATCTATAGACTGACCGCACCCAACGTTGCTTAATCTCTCTAAATTACCGATTAGTGAGTGCAACTGGCTATAAGCGCCTCTGCCTTATAAACCAGTACATAACTATCTATGTTATACAGGATTCTATATAGTAAATACGATATTATGTCAAATGAACATAAAATATACATTCTTGCCCATTCGTATACAGTTACGTAGTGTTAGATATGTTATAAAATATAGGTGATGTAATAAGATAGGTGACCTCGCCCTCAGCTGGTGCCCGAATTATAATGATCGTGAAGATTTTATTGTTTGTATCATAATAACTTTGCAATAAACGTGATCAGAACGCTTTATTCGACCCACGTGCAGTTCGTGTTTCGAATTAACACGTAGGATACTAGATACTATGTTAGTTATACCTCGAGGCTTCGGAAAACTACTAGCATAATACAGTAACGTGTATTGTTACGTCATGTTCTTTCGTGTGTCGATTATTATGAAGTATTGTAATATTACAAAGGGCTTAGGCCTTCTTCTGGAGCATATTGAAGTACTAGGTACAAGTATTTTCGTAAACTGTAGACATTTTAGGTATCGGGGAGTCACGCAATGTGTTAATTAGCACACATATTATATTTCAGCTACCTATAAGGTTTCATAAGATTCATTTTGAATATTATACAAATATGTGACGAATAAACGTACAGACCACCAGATATTAAGCGGTTGCCGTAGAACGCAAAGTAAATTACGTGTTGCTGATATTAAAGAGAAATATAACATGGCCATCGCGTCGAGGGCACGTCTTTATACGAAACTCCGGCAAGTCTATTAATTATAGGAACACAACATTACGTTACTATTAAATACTAGATTTTGCTCGCAGCTTTAATTTCTAACCCTAGGAAGGTTAGAAATTAAAGTCCTAATGAAGGGTATGCCTATGCCCTTTTTCGATGAAATTTTATGATGATCGAGTATTTAAGACGTGAATGCGTTACAAACAAACTCACATCTACTTTTATAATATTGGTTAGAATGAGCCAGATCTTTTACCAAGCTACTTATCACGATATGCTTTGCAGTGGTTGGACTATTTCAATATCCAGTTCTAAGAGGACACATCTATTTGTTCAACTGTCTAAGTAGAATAATATCGTAATCCATGCTAATATAACGCCTTTGCTCCGGGTTATACAACAATCATATTCTATAGCAGAATAATTATTCGTATTAGTCTAATACACTTATGGCGTAGTGGCAGCTAGAAACAATACATAGATCTATCTTTATGTATTGTCTTTCTAGTTTTTGTCAGAGAACGAATATTGTCTTAAAGCAGGTATTGAATAATAATAATATTTTTTTTTTGTCATGCAGCTGTATTGAGTTCGATCCCAAGGCCTACCTCTGAATTTTCAAAGCTATGTGCGTATTAAATAGTTATTTATCGCTTGCTTTAACGACGGAAGAAAACATCGTGATAAAACCTGCATGTCTCAAAGTTCTCCATAATATTCTTGAAGATACGTGAAGTCTGCCAACCCGCACTGGGCCAGCGTGGTGGACTATGGCCTAACCCTTCTCACATTGAGAATAGGCCCGTGCCCAGCAGTGGGACAGTATAATACAGGGCTGGTATTATTATTATTATTCAAAACAATTAAATGACTTTTTAATGAAATGTTTGTTTACCAAATAATTCAAGTAAGAAACATTTACTATACCAGTAAACCTTTCGACGTCCTTTAATTGTATCGGTTTATACCCGTACCTATAATTACCTAGAATGAAATGGTAATTTAGGAGGGCACTTTTAAATCCTCATTCATTAATGTGGAATGAAAATATATTACCTAATAATGTCGATGATTTAATATTAACTTAATTTTTCATTTCTTTATCTTTGAATGATTGTTTTATAATGAGGAAAGTAATAAAATGAGAATATTTTGTTTTGATGATATTTTTATGAGATAATACTTTACTTTTTTTTGTTCTATCAAACTAATTCTGTTATAAGAAATGTTGTTTGTTTTTTTTGGACTCATTCAATAAAACAGTCTTGTTGTTTTCTTAAAGCATATTATACCAAACTCAGTTGAAGAAGTATTATAATTTAACTTTTGTACAATTTGGACTTTTACAAGAAATATTAATTTATGGTTATTTTAGACTCGTGATTAAGAAGACACTGGTGCTAATAATATGCAGATATTTTTATTTTAAAGCAGATGCTTATTACATCGTAATAATATTTATGCTCTCATCATATGCTGCTGTCAGTTTGTAGCGAATAATTTATGAGAATATAATAGAGCCTCCAGCATACATATTATATCAATAGACTCATTCTTATATCCGTGATAACTAGGAAGTATAAAGGGGTTTTCAGTTGCTATAATACGCTACCTTTCAACAGAAAATATGTTTACAATCTAAATTATCTTGTTGTTCCTATTCTGACTATCCAATGAACTGTTTCACATTTTGTTTCTGTATGGTGAATTTACGTCCATCTATCATCAATCCGACACTACCATGGCTGTTGGACCAACGACTTCACCTCGATGTTCGGAAAGCATTTTCGAGCATCGACGTGATTTCACCGAAATTTATCGGCAACTGCCTAGCTTCGGGTTACCACTGAGGATTTCATATAAAACCAAATAAATTTGGTTGCCTCGAAACAAGATTGAAACCCAAAACCGTGTGAAAAGTGGGGCAGTATATTTTTGTCTTTGACCACCTAATCTGTCCAATGTCTATACTATAACCGTAACCATATATTGCATAATTTATTGACTGGAGAAAATCTGATATCATATTATTATGGAGATGAAAAGTGAACAAAGTAGCGGTTATCCTGAGTATGAACCATTCTAATATTTTCCGTATTATACAATGTTAGTGTGAAATTTCCTCTTTAGTTTGTGGCCTTTTGCAAAGAGTTTTTATACTTTTTATATAATTAGGGTACCTTTCTCGAGTCTGCTTCGTTTTTAAGTTAAAATTTACCGTGTTGCCAAGAAATTAGCTACCTAACATTATACAATATATTTTAAATGAATTTAATAAATACTGAATACTTTTTAATTTTGATATTTTATTAGAAATGCACATACTAAATAAATATTGCAATAAATTTTATTTAAATATTGCAATTGAAAATAGTAAATGGTTTTTAAATCTTAGAACAAACAAGATTTGATTTTGTATTAAATATTTAAAGCAATACAACAACACAGAATTTTAACCTAAAATAGTAATTGATATGTATTTTAAACTAAAACATTTTTGTCACTGACAGCTACTGTCTAAAAATGCAGATTAAGAAATATATTTTAATTTCATATTATGTAGGTTCCCGCAAACAAGGTATATATTTCTAAACATATATTAAATTTTGAACGTATTTTAAAATAAATATCACTAGAAATTTGGAACACAAATTACTATTATGTTTCTCTTATAACAGATATTTATATAATTATTTAAAGAAATATACTTTTGGGAGGCTTACACGGAGATATAGGTAATAATAATAATAATAATAATAATTTTATTGAAAACCTTGTTACATTTTCACAATAATTATACGATAATGACTACAGTAGTATAAACTGTGTCGTAGCCATTAACGCCCACATCCGAATATATTTTTAAATAAAGTCCAACGTGAAGAGATCCTTCGAGAGTTTTAATCAAAGGTGGGATGAAACACTTATAGCGGCACTAGCCGCAGCAGGCGTCGGACTATTTCTACATATGGATTCTAATATATATGGACTATGGGGATGGGTATTGGATGAATCTGTATAATAGTAACTATGGATGAAAATGGTAATATTTAGCACCTCTAGCTAACCTAGAATGTGTTAGGAGTGGGTACGTCATCCAATTCCTTATCCAGTAGGCTGACGCCACCTAATAATTTTAAATTCTGTCATAATTTTAAAATCTACAAATTTATATAAAAAAATATTTTTATAAAGTTCTATTTTCATGTTTCATGTCATTTTGATGTTTAATTTGGCAATCCACAAAGAAAATATCATACACCCACTTAAGGTATGTAAAAAAAAGTCAAATGTCATATTAAACGTAAACGTTAATAGTGGTCAAAAATTTACAGTATATCTAAGCAATCATAACATTTAAAACCACCATTAAAATACAACCTTATATTTTAAAGATACTAAAATTGCCTTATGAAACGAACAACTTGAAAATGGCGCAGATAGAGCTCAACTGAAGTGCAACTTACCGCCTCTGTCTGAGATAAACTCTTTCTTTTTAAACATAGAAACTAGTATTTGTATAATAAAATCCAACATTTTCCTACTGTAAACTAAGAAACAAGAAAGTCTAGTACATTAATGAATAAGCAAATTAGATAATACGCCAGCTGTCTGATTAATTAACTAACATTAAAAGCAAAACATAAACAGCTTTTAATATTTATATATTTTTACGCAATGTTTATAATTCTTGTAAACCAAGATTAATCACACGCTACAACCACTTTTAAATTTTTACGGTTTCCTTATTCCGTGTAGAGAACTCTTAGGGTCCTTACTCTATTTAAGTGCAGTTTAAAAAGGAATAAAACACCGCCGCATATGGATATTCTACCATCTTAATATATTCTTAAAAACTTTAGAGAATTTTGCAGCTTTTATAATATTATATAGCTCCATCAATAAAGTTTAAGTAGCACAGTTGTAAGTCTATTCAATAGATATTAAAATGTAATGATATTAAATATTAAATTAAAGTCGCTCTTGGAAAATAAACATATTTTCCTGTCTTCTTTACTCTGGGTGCAATCTCTGATTGTCATTAAATGACAAGCCGTTGCAATATAGATTTTAAAATCAGCCATTGTTGAGATAAGAGTACACAAACACAACGACTAGATAATGTTTCGATATTATCATAATTGCGTATATAAGTCATAGTATTTATCTTCACATTAATATCATGTTTTATATTTTATATACGCGTATCATAGGATTTAAAGGATAAATATTATTGTATTTATATAATTTAGAACTCATAAGGAAAACCAAATCACAAGTTGTGCCTTTTATAACAAAAATATCAGTTAATATCGCCGAGCCTATATCTCTTTGATCCAAAGTATTATTTATTTTGGGCGCATACTCGCCGGTTCCACGGGAGACTATAACAGTATTATGAAGTTCGTGAAAGAGAACATTTTCGTGCTGGTTTATAGGATTACCTGACAGTGGCACGGCGATATTGAATCGAACGCTGAACCGTACCATCGGTGGAGTTTTTATACATAGATGATGTATTGGATACGGAGCTGGCATTATTTTTTATTCTGGGAAAAGTTCATTGAAATACATTTCGAATTTATTTTAATGTTAACGTTTATATGTGTGTAGTCATTGTTAAATGTCAATATGGGTTGTCGAAATTCATTTGCCGATATGATCTTAATATAGATAAGACACTATATAACAGAGAATCTTATTTCATTTTCCATTTAGTACTTTGTAGAATCAAGAATATTTAAACTATATTGGCTCTAGATCAGTTAGCCATTAAGAAGGAAAATATAACCACCGCTGAAAATTCTGCTGGTGCAAACCAAAGTAGCACATCCAAACGGAGACGTTAGTAAAACTGTTTTATAACATGAATAAAAACGTAAGTAGTTTATTTCATACACATTTAAAGATGGTTGCAGGTCGCGCAAATAAACCCTGCTGTTATATATTGACGTAGGATGTGACACTATTATTTGACCTCTTAACAAACTTACCCTGCGAAATGTGAAAATGACTTCCATTTATATTGATACTGCGTATTTAATTTTAGAATATTAGTTATCATTCATACCATCATCCATAAATGCTATATGCCCACAACTATGGTAACACACTGAAAACAAATCCTGATCTAAGAGTTCGTACTCTTAAATCAGGCTTTGTTTTGATCAATGACTTTTCCATGCAAGCTCAGACTAAAATTTACTGCCTTTTCAATCCATATATTTTCAATATTTTCATCAGGCATCTAATGGAATAAAGCTATATTGGTTATACTGCTATGTTTGCAAATAAGCATAGGGCGCGCCAAATAGTAGATGGTTGCTAATAACACCCAGGGATATATTTTCTCGAGTTTCGCAAACTCTTCCGAAAAAGAGTTGCAGTATTGTTAGCGCAAGGAATAAAGATCAGATAGGTTGTAAGATCACCGTCTCATGAAGGAACTAGAAAAAAAATTAACTTATCAAACGAACACAGCATAATATATAATGGTATTTCTCTAGTATTACTGCTCAATTTTGAACTAAATCATAAAATAACATAAATAAGAAAAAACACCCAGCACTGACATCCACTTCCTGATAACTGTGAGAATAATTATTTGAATACAGAAAATTGAAGACAGCTCGCGCATGAAGCTGTCCCTGTTTCTCAGTGGAACTTACAAATACATATACCACACAGTTAGTATACAGGGTGATTTTGAAATCGTGTAATTCCTTTTAACCATGCATTCTACTGGTGGTATAGAATAACCCTGATCATATTTTTTTTTATATGAATTAATTTATTGCAAAAATTAATGTACCGTTTTTTTTGCGTGAAATGGTTTCAGATAGTCATAACATGTTAACCACCAGTGGCAATTTCATATTTCTACTAATTAAAAAAAAGAAATGTCAATAAATAATGTCGTAAATAATAACGGGCGGTCCTTTTTATTGTCCCTTATTATTTATGACATCAGTTATTGTTTTGTTTCTTTTTTTAAATTTGTAATATATTAAGATTGTGTCAGGTGGTTAACATATAAAAATATGAAACCATTTCACAAAAAAAAATTCGTACCCCAATTTCCCCGAAAACATAATTCTAATAAAAATAATATGGCCAGGGTTTCTATATCACCAGTAGAATGCGTGGTTAAAATGAATCAAACGATTTCAAAATCATTCTGTATATAGAACCATTATTTGTGGACTACACAGATTTTGGCTTGTGAGGGTTTCGATCCTACAACACTTAGCGCGGCAGCAGCGGCGAGCCGACAACTTGCTTGCTAGACCATTCATAATATAGTACCTATGTATATTGCACAGCCAAAGCGGATAATCAATCAATGGATGGAATTTTATCCTTCGTAAGCTAAAACGCAAAATTCCATAAAACGGTTGATACAACCAACCATTCTGCAAAATATATATGCGACCCTTATGACAATAGTTCATATCTCTAGCTTCCAATAAAACGGCGCTCCGTATTAAAGCGTCAGGCAGTTTTGAACTAACTGGTTAATCGTTATTGGTTCATAGAATTTAGACCGAGCTGTTACATAGTGTACATTGATATAGGGAATGGTGAAACACAAGTGATGAAATAAATGATAATGGTTTCCGTCACAAACAGACTGCTCACTGCTGCTACGGCCTGTACCTCCTGGTTTGTACATGCATGTCATGTATGAACTAGTTCAGACGGCAAGCATAATCGACAAGATATGTTGATATTTGTGTCTCGCTTACGTAGTTTGTCTTTCCGCAATAAGTAATTAATTCATGATTCATATTCTGCATCGATACATTTACTAAATATACACAAGATAATGTTATAGTAGTAGGTATAGAAAGAAAGGCAGATATATACCCTTAAATGATTATCACCAACTCCATTCAAGTCAAATCTGACATCCACTACTAAGAGATTGGAATCGCCGAAAATGTGCTCATTTTATGTCAAAAACACTATGAAGAGTATATTTTAAGATTTTTGTGATCATCTACCTGCCAGACCATGGAAATCAACTATGTACCACCTATACCGGCCGCACGGCCGTCATAAATTAGTATTATATTTTCTTATATAATATTATAAATGTAGCAAATAATTCAATGATACATAAAATAAAGCACATATTACAACCTAAGAATAAAATTTAAGCCATTTATGTACACTAAATCATCAGAATTTAAGGCCTCGATCTGAGACTGTAGCTGGCGTCCCTAGTCGTCAGAGTAATATGCCCAGAATTTTTCGTTCAAATCGGGACTGTCTCAAGAGAATAGGTAAAAAGACTTGTTCTTGTATTTTGCATTTTTTATTTATCGCTAAGTTTACACGAACCTAACGAGATATAAAGCTGTCTTGGTTGTAAGAAAAAGTGTATTTAAATGCTATTCTATATTATAATAATATGCGCGGAGCATGTTACACCGTCGCATTTACTCAGCTCTATGCGCGGTTTTAACTTAGATACTATCATCATCATGGTCCATTAAATAACTGAAAATCTAAAGAGTCACACCGCTGTATATTTAATAGAACATAGAAAAGTCCTTTGGTACACCGGTACCACCGGTACACTATTATAACTAATGATGACAACCGTGTCATCATTAGTTATAATAGTCGAAATGGTGAGTAATATGCTTATATATTCTCACATCTAGTCTAATCTTAAAACATCATTTTCCCCTTTGCTTGCAAAAGGTAGAAGATAGAGAAGGCAACAGCTACGTGAAAGAAATAATATTTACAGAAATAAAAGTAAGGTTGATTCTAATACTGTGAGAGCTAGGACGAAGAAAAGAGCAGCGATAGCTCAGTGGGGAGACCAACAGACTGCAATGCAGAGGGCCTCGGGTTCGAACCCACGACGCGCACTTCTGACTTTCGGAAGTTATATGACTTTTCGAAATTATGTGCGTATTGATTGACAATTATCGCCTGCTCCGTGCCTCGGAGAGCACGTTAAGCCGTCGGTCCCGGCTGCCATGAACATCTATGGCAGTCGTTATTGGAAGTGTCGACATAAAAGATCCCAGCGGGTCGAAGTGTCGCACTGACTGGTCCCCACATAAGATAAGATAAGATAGGACGAAGAACGTACTATAATTGTATTTATAAACGAAAATGTATTACTTTATGAATCCGTACAAATTGAACCGAACTCGACAACTACGTTTATACCCAAAACGTGTCAAATCCACGCATGGTTTACGTAATATTGTAATGGTAAATATAGTAGCGTGTAGTAGCTTGTTAGTTTTAACAAGGACCGTGGTTGCTAACTTTGGGATTAAATTAGTTTACAGTTCGCATGGAGAACAACTATCAAAGATTAAATAGGTATTGTAAACATACAAACGCACGTATTTCACTCATTATTAATACGAACAGTGGAAACTATGATGTTAATGAGTCCAGCAATTTAATTTCTAATGAAGGCAACGTGGCGAAGTTGCTTGACATTTGTACGTTTCCAATCTAGAAGCGGCTTGGTCACACGATAGCCAAGCAACGTCACTAGAAACTTTGTGAACTAATGCAATTAGACACAATTATCTCGGAATTTGGAACTTTTTGAAGTACAATTCAAGAGCGTAGTCGCAGTTCTTTATCACTGCTGATGCGCTGAGTTCTGGGTAAAGAAGAATGTATACTATTGCAATTTGTACAAAATGTTCTGTTACAGCTTGAATTTATTTGCCGTGGAGGAATGGCGATATGCGTTTCCTAGTTTCTACTACGTTATTCTAAGAGGAGATTAAACGTCAACGTACTGAACAAAGCCCTCGCTTTCTAAGCTTCAGATCATACGGTTTATACCTATTATCATATTAACTCACGTCGCACTAGCTAAACCTGGAAAATCACACTGAATATATAGGTAGTTGTTTTACTCAAATTGTAACAATAAGATTAATTTTCGGAGAATTTGCACTTAACATTTTTATTTTAAAGTACAATATCTCGTTTAGGCCTGCCTAAAGCTTAAGAATTATTTGTCGAGAAGAGGCACCAATACTCATTTGATGGATATTCATTTATTCTAACACGGCGGTAATTCTTTTATTGTTACATATCTTGCTACATAATATGTCCTTGTTTTGCGTGGGTGAATGTAGAATGTAAGGGTTATGTCGGACTCACCGGGGTAAAAGAGAAAGATGGTAATGAAGATAATAATGGACCTCCCGAAATACCGACTAAACCTACCACGGTGTCCCTCGACAAAACCGCAATCGGCGGGGCCGCACGAATCACTTTCACATGCGGTCGCGACCCCGCCAAGGTTTCGGCCCTCCGTATAAAATGGCAGGCCACTACACAACAAGAATAGCCTTTAGTCACCTTTATATTAAAGCCCTAGTGTTTACCTGTGTGCGGGGGGGGGGATGGACACACAACACAGAGGTGCGCGTGGGAACGTGGGCACCTGGTGCTAATCGTGTGGCGGGCAGGCCCACGAAACCCACCACTCCAGGTCAAACCTCAGGGTGGCTGGAGGTCATCTCGCGCCCTCCGGCGCCCGGTTCTGCGGTTGGGAAGAGGGTTTAAGCGCTCCCTCTCCCACTCCGCCGCCTTCTTGATGGACATGACTTCCTCACAGAAGGAGGCGACGGCGTTCCATGACCTCTCGCTCCGGACCATAGACCGAACCACGGCCGGGAGCGAGAGGGCAACCATACCGACTGCTGCGATTAACTCACGGCGCTGCGATACCCAGGCAGGGCAATCTGCCAAATAAAAGGATAGAATAAAATCTACCATAACCCATATAAAAGGATAGAATAAAATTCATGAATACAATTACAAATAAAGATTTCTGATACTCTGATGAAATGAGAATTAAAAACTAGAATAATTATGAATTATATAATAATAATAATAGTCATCACATATACACAACACCATCTAGCCCAAACTAAGCAGAGCTTGTATTATGGGTACTAGACAATTATGGATAAACATACATATATACTTTATTTTGGTAAATACATATATATTATACATAGAAACACCCAGACCAAGACAAACATCCATGTCCATGCACACAAATGTTTGACTTGTGCCGGAATCGAACCCGCGATCTCAGGCGTGGCAGTCGGTTACACTAACCACTACGCCATTGAGGCCACCATATCAAGGTTTGCGTCCTGAACAGGTAGAGAAAATCAAATTATACATTAAATTTATTCTTTAATATGTAGTTTAAACATAATACAGAACCAGGTAATGGAATCGATTTTTCTATGCTTTGTATGCTTGAATATAGTCAAAAGCAGCACAAAGTCAGTTCAGTACCTTATCTCTTAATCATGTAACATATATATATGCCGCAATCACATTTAGAGATCGCTAACTTATCCTCTTAAATGCATTTGTTTAAAACACGCAGCATGTAACGATAAAGAGAACTTTTCTTTTATTTATAGCCCGAATAACTCTTTCTGCGGTTTCGTTGGCTCTGTTCTGCAATAATAAATTCACTGAGCATAAATTAAGTGCGTCACACAGGCTGCGTTGCAAAACCTTCCTCCGAAAAGCATTCAGAATCACGTTAATTTGTTGTTAACAACATTTTTGGTATTTTTTCTTCTTGGAGCGTGCTTATACCGTTGATATTCTAGAAAATCTCGAATGAATGTTGTATCTTTGCTTTTTTATGTAATTTTGAATGTTGTATCTTTGCATTTTTATATAATTTTCTTTATATCGACTGCTGTGCTCGTGGCTTAAGCGTTACTACCCTATCCTACAAGGCTCGAGCCTCTTCTCAGTGTGAAAAGGGTTAGGCTATAGCCTATCACACTGGCCCAGAGTGAGTTAGTAGGCTTGACATATTTAAAAAAAAAGATAGGTGTGTACTCTCAGACATAATGATTTCCTCACGTATTTTCCTTCTCCGGTAAAACGAATGATAATTAAATATTTAAAACACACGTAACTTCGAAAAGTCGGCCGTGCGTGTTTTGGTATTGAACTCGAGACACTATGCGTGGTCGTAGTAGTCGTAGAATCCGACTTCTCGTCTTCCACTAGGCTATGGCAACTGATATTGTTGACCTACTGTCCGTTTAATTCTCAATGGCAACAAGTAACCGAAACATACAAAACACATATAATAGGTATAATGCCTGATTATAGGCAGATCTTGACTCCTTTGTTCGACTCGTACTTATATAAGAAGCCGTCTGTAAAGTCTTTAGTTCGGAAATGTTCAACTAGGCGTTCCCTTCCATAATTACAATTACCCGGATATTAAACAGCTTTACTTAATCACTTCGTAGTCTTAACGAGAATTGATCAACTGATCTTGCTGTAATGGGAGCTGCTCTTCCATCCGTTTAATTATTCCTTAATAACTTAGTATTAATTACCATAGTGTCTTTGATACCATGTGTCATTTTTACCTGCGAAATGACGTACCGTGTTCCGCTCCCTATTATCTGGGAACTAAAAACAAACCTGGTGAGAAATTTCGGTATGTATTAGTTGCCTGTCTGACGCCTGTGGCAGGCGGGAGCCAATATAGCTAAAAGAGCGTGTCCAAAATTTACCTATTTTGATATACACAGATATATACATGCATGAGCATATCCATGCATATAATAATATGACCGTTATGAAAAGGTTTAAATAAAATTATTTTTTATTGGATTCGATTAATACGATAACATCTACTCATACAAAGTATTTAAACTCTTTAACTGCGGCGGTTTTATATGGTTACTATAATATTTATGGTATAAGTAATTACATAATCGAATATCAATGTGGAAAGGGGCTAAATCATGACTAGAATAGCTTTCATCTACGTCACCTGCGTGATAAACAAAAACATAGTTCCAATTATAAGCAGTGTATATTTTAGGATATATTGCTTAGTATTATCAAATAAATTATAATAATACCAAAAAAATACTTAAATAATTAAATCCAATAATAATAGAATAGATATATATGAACTAAGTAATTAATTGATTATAAAAGCATTGCGTGGCGCCAACTTCCGGCGCTACTTAATTATTTATTATACTTATTACTTTTTATTGTATAAGTAACAAATAATTATGTTTATAAATATTATAAATAATTACATAATTATATGATTTATATAGCACATTTAAACGTTAAAAGTACTTCGTATTAAATAAGGCAGTTTAAATGGTAACGCTATAAAAACCGCTGTGACATTACCTACTATTGTTTGATTCGATTACTGATAATTGTACAATATACTGGCAATTGAGTGTGCGTGTGTGACTTTTATTGAAGCCTATTTAAATCCTTGATTACATTAGATATGTATACAAACAAAATATGTATTATATTTCGTTCCTTTGTTTTGCTGACCTTTTATTCTGTAAAAAGTACTAAAATACAGATATTGCCATCCTAGACTATAATTAGCTGGTGAAGATAATTAATTTTAGCCACAGCAGCCCTACTAGTTTTATAATTATAAAAATAGTAGATTAGTATAGTATTATAAGTATTTATTTATTTATTTATTAAATTAGAACGATTACAATTACAACTAATTACACTTATTCAGATATTTACATTATATAAATTTAAGATAGCTTTTCATAAAAAGCATTGCAAACATTCATGACGACTTTCAAGTCGTGAGTGAAAATACCACAGTCCGGGTTGGCTTCCACGAGCGTATTAAGTGCGGAGAGTACATGCGGCTCCGGTGATGAAGCCCGTGCCACCGGTGTGGCACGTGGGCACAGCAAACAGTCTGTGTCTTCTGGCTCGCAAAAAATTGTTCGGTACGTTAAGTCGAACCAGCTCATTATGGAGGTCTTGGGCATCAATCAGACCGCGACATACTTTTAACATGGTCCCTATTTGATCACTAGTCCGCCTAGTTTCGAGCATGTTGTAACCTAAAGTGCCTAACAAAAATTTGGTGGGATATAAATATGGATAATATCTTAGAGTCCGCTTGTATATGTACCTTAAAAACGCTTTTTGGACTTTGTCCAATAAAAGTGCGTATTTTGATTCATGTAGTCACACACATGAACTTGCCTCAAGCTTGCTCCGAACCAATGTGTTATACAAAAGCTGTAAAACTTGTTGGTTTTGGCAATCTTGAGCATTTCTAAGTACGAAACTCAATCTCTAGAATGATTCCTTGGCAACCGTGATCACATGCTCATTAAACGTAAGCTTCTGATCAAAGGCAACACCGAGATCTTTTATTGAGTTAGATCTGACTATTAAACTGTCGTTAATTTTGTAATCAAAATGAAAAGATTGACGCATTCGACCGAAAGTCATATCATAACATTTTGATGTATTGAATTCCATCTTGTTGATTTTACTCCACTCTAACACGACGTCTATGTCTCTTTGAATAGCGAGACAATCTGTTATGCTTTGGATGTTACCATGAAGCTTAAGATCATTCGCGTAAAGGAGACATTGCGCATGCCTAGGAACGGAAGGTAAGTCGTTAATCATTAAAAGGAACAATAGGGACCCCAAAATTGAGCCTTGGCTCACGCTAGAGCGTGTGTGATAAAGGTTCGATTCATATATTCCTAATTGGAAAAACTGTTGTCGATCGCGTAGATAGTCAGCAAGAAGACGCAACAAATTGGGACAGAATCCAATAGCACCGAGCTTTAAAAGAAGAATACCATTATTAACCCTATCAAAAGCTTTACGAAAATCGAAGTTTTTAGTACATCGACCTGCCGCCCGGAGTCCAGCCGCGATGAGATATATTCCACAAATGTTAGTAAGTTAGTATTAACAGATCTTTTGTGCCTAGATCCATGTTGGGTATTACTTCAATATAATAGGTTATCGTTAACAAAGACAATCATACACCTCTATCTCCGAAGGGGTAGGCAGCCGTAGATATTAATTACAACCTCATTACCATTTATTAGGTACAACATATAGATGCATAGAAGCATGCTGAGGCCATCCAGGCACAGTTCCAAATTGTGTGCTGCTGCTCTGCCATTTAAAAAACTCAATAAACTTAACCTGGCCCGGGAATGATATCCGAAACCTTATGCAGAGCATTGATTACCGCTACGCCACAGAAGCGATCTTTCCGTTAACTTAAGTACATAATTTTCTATATGCATCTGTGTTTATCATCCGTGGTGTAAGCATAATTATTATAACAAATTATTCATTGTTTACTACTACAATTGATTTCAGCGTCCGAGACTGTAAATATCTTTTAAAATCATGGTAATTTAATCGCAATTTATTCTTTGGAAGTTCCTGCTGACCTACCAATGAGACTTTGACGACTCTTTATATAGGTACAATAGACTGCTTTATTCAAACGATCAATTGCCGACCGAATTTCAAACACATCAATTTGCTTCATTCAAAAATATGTAGGTAGTAGCTAAAGAAAACGAATAAAAACAAACCGTGCAACAGTAAATACCGCATTCGAAGTAAACATACATCTAACTCTGCGCCATTCAACAGCTTATTTACAGCGTTTGCACGACTCAGAATTTACTGACGAATAAATTGATCAACCTAATCTGATCTCTCATTCAACACAGGTCTGGTGTTGTTTCACGTCTGTGTACAAAACCGCCCTCCCCTTTAAATAATAAAGGAGATACAACAGAAAAGCAGGCAAAATAAAATAATATTTCCCTTCCTTTGGCGCCAAGGGACGCAGTAAACACCGTTGGTGGCAAAGTAAATTTTGTACATATTTTTTTTCATATACCCTGTATACCTGTTACCATACTGATTTGGAAATAAAAACATCCAATGTCAGCTGTTTTCTTTGCACAGAAGTCGTAAAAGTAGCGAGGAATTACTCTCATTGCGTTTTATGGCGACCACTGTTCGTGCGTTGTTATAGTTTGTGCGAATTACCATGCTAGATTAAGAATATTGGTAAAGATGTTACAGAAAAATTGCATGAGTCATACTAGCCTTAATTACAAAATACACTCAGAACTTTGTATCGTTATTGCCCTACGTCTTAAATATTGTCTTTACTATAAAAAAATTAATTAAATAATTTATATAGAGACATAGGATTTGACGTTTTTGAAAACACTCTTATTTAAGTAGAAAGCATAATAGTGCTGCTAAAAATAATTCAATGAGTAACTTTTTAGTAGATAAACTTGATTTATAGTCGACCGTAACATCGTTTAATATCACGGGATAAATCGTATTAAACAGTTCAAAATTAAGTGTCTATCTAGTCTTATAAACATCAAATGTGAACTAATATGCAATTTTTGTTGGAAAAAATATTTTTGTTATTTGAGATCACTGAGACTAGATCGGAAGCTTATTTTGAACAGTTCTAATTACGATAATTGGCCCTAAATTGTAGTATACTAAATCAGGACTCCTATACAGTAAATCTTACAATTTTGTTTTGTTTAGTAGTATGGAGTGCTAACAATAATGCAAAAAGATACGAACCATCCGTGTAAGTTGCTTTCATAATTATTTATAGCTTTTTATTTGTTCATTTATAGTAGATACTATTACTAATTATTAGTATGTGGTAGAATATTATTATTATTATTATTATTACTAACCATGTATATTCTGCGCATTCGATAAAATTAAAAGAACAATGCTTTACCAATTATGTTTCGTAAAATTAATTCAATTAAATTTAATCTACGTACAAATTAATTGAATTATACGGTAATAGTACAAGAGCTAAAGTTTAAATAATATAGGCACTAAAATTTTGTGAATACGTTAATGTTATTATTTTGTTCATAAAAAGCGTAAATGTAATAAAACCTTATTATTACGATCAGTTCATATGTGTATGTAGATATTCATGCTACATCGACGACAGTTAAAGGATCGTGGTTCTGCATAAACGGTTAATGTAATAGTTCTACCTGTTTCTCCCGGGTAGTAGTGACAATTTGCATAATCTTGAATGGTTGGTTTAAAACGGTGGCGTCACGGTAGACAATTTTATTCAATGTTTAAATAGTATTAGGTCTTTAAAGTTATACCAGAATGCAACATTACATACGTAATCCGTATTTATGACGAGAGACTGCACAGACTGCGTAGTAGTTTAATTGGTCCTTTGGCCATTGCCGCCGAGCAAACGAGGTTCGATCTCCACATCGGACGAAAAAAAATTTGTACTCCACTAATAGTTGTCCCGAGTCTGGGTAAGATTCGTGTCCGTTGTTTGAATGTTTGTAAAAATCCCGCGCAAGAATAATTCCTAGTGTTGGGGCTGTAGTCTTCCCAACATGGAATATTGTTGTGTTATGGAGTAAAAGATAGATTATGTTTATGTAACGAGTGTTTATTGTTCACTTAAAATATTACATATTGAACTCAATATATAACGCACGCAGGCGCCAAATTAGCCAACGCAGCATACATTATAATGTACGAGTTCGTACACCTAGTACGAGCGTTATCATTTCATCAAAAAAGAAACATAATACGGTAATCATAATACTAATAGGCATTTTTTTTAACTTTGTTTTGTGACTGTTTATATTGCTACTCAATTTTATATTCTACTAGCTATCAACCCTGGCTTCTCACGGATAGTACAACCTCAACAAATTATACACGTAAACCATCCTCATGAATCACTTCGGCTATTGGTGAAAACTGCATGAAAATCCGTTCAGAAGTTTTTAAGTTTATCGCGAACAGATAGACAGACGCGGCGGGAGAGTTTGTTTTATAATATGTAGTGATTTAAATCCTGGTTGATATACCATTCCAGTCTAGTCGAGTCATTCACGCTAATCAATCGTATATGCTCAGGATTACACTAAGCGCATATCACCTGCACGCCATTTCATATTTATATCTTCACTTTGATATGACCTCTATAATATAATATATATCACAATATATATGACGGCGCGAGGATTAATTCTAAGATTCAATATTGTTATTTGATTGAAGTAATTAGTTGTAAGAATAATCTAATTTAATTTAACTGCTTTGTTGTAAATTGTTACGAGTATCGTTGATGTTAAATTTCATTATTTAGAAATAATTTGTCTAAAATTAAATCAAGAGCGGGTAACCCCGAATAGAGTAGTTCGACGACGTCATCGAGATGGCGGTTCGCTGACACTTGTTTGACAGCGGTCGCCCGAGACGCACGTGTTCTAACCTATTGGCTCTTAATCCGTTTTAATCTTAAATTCAGTGTTGTATTTTGATTTATATGGTGGTTAAATCGATTAAGTAAACCTTGAACATTACAAACGTGATTTGATTTCTGAGTTTCCGCCTTGTTCACACCCACAATGGAGGACGATAGCCTTAACCGCTCTAAAAGGATTTCTGATGATTCGATATCAGAAGTGGGATTACCGAAGGCCCAACCGGAACAGAATACAGGTCAGACCGTTAATTTTTCACTAAATAATGAGGGTGAACGTTGGAAATGCCTTTTTGAAATGCAACAAAAAATATGTTGGAATTGATAAGAGCCATACAAGAACCACGTGTTTCGGAAATGAAAATTACCCTACCCGAGTTTAATCCTGATGGCCAGGACTCCGACGCTCGCGCGTGGTGTGTGTGGATTTGTGTTTGGAAGAAAACCCGCTGTCAGGCAGCAGATTGATTATTACAATGAGCAAAGCGCTGAAGGGGTCTGCGGCCTCATGGCTAGCTCAGTCCAGCTTTCCTGGGATAACATGGCCACAATTGAAGGACCTGTTTCTAGCTAGGTTTGATTTTGTGGAAACCCCGGCTGCAAACTTATGGCGGCTGCTTAATGGGAGTCCTAAAGAAGGCGAGTGTTTATCATCATATGCCAGTCGTTTTATGAGCGCCATAACTGCACGATGGAAATCTCTTTCGACGGAACAGGTCGCGATCGCAGTTACCTTGGCACACGCAGCAAAGATTGAACCACGGCTGCAAAGGCTAGCATTTACTACCGAGATCGACACCCGCATTAAGTTGCAACAGGAACTGATGGCCTTCACCTTTAGAAAGAGAGGTCCCTCCAATGAGAAAACTACTTCAACCGTGGAAACGAAGCGACCACGTATGGAAAACACCCGAAGATGTTACCACTGTGGCAAGATAGGTCATGTATCGAGCGAATGCCGCGGAATCAGTAGCCGCGATAGCACCACTAATGCCCGTACTGAGTTACCAGGTACCTCGACGAATCAACAACAGCGGGATGTCACCACTCAAAAGAAGACTGTTACACCTACCTGCTTCAGTTGCGGTAAACAGGGCCACATCGCGACAAGTTGCCCCAGCAAGGACGCCAGCAGTGGACGGACTGAACGTCGAGTGGATATCTGCGCCATCAGACCAGCTACAGACCAGCTCGTGGATGAAACCGGTGAGAAGCTTTCATTTTGCTTTGATTCTGGTGCCGAATGTTTACTAATAAAACAAAGCTTGTGCGATAGGTTTCCAGGCAAACGAGAATACAATGCAGTTACATTGTTAGGGTTAGGCAACGCAAGCATTAATTGTAACACCCAAATTCTCTCAACGGTTTCAATCCAGGATTATCCGGTCCAGTTATTGTTTCACGTAGTGCCTGATTTTAGTATATCTGACGATGTAGTGATAGGACGGGATCTACTCGCGTTAGGTTTTTCGATTGAAATATTCGACAAAAGGCTTGTTCTCAAAAAAATTAAGGTGGTCTCTGTTTGTGACGTAGGACTGAAAGTTAATAATTTTGAAAATATAGTCAGTGACGTATCGGGAAGTGAAAAACAACTGTTAATTTTATTGCTTGAAAAGAATTCTGCCCATTTTGTAGAGGGTACGCCCACTGGGAGAGTAAATACTGGCCAGCTAGAAATCAAACTGATTGATCCTAATCGCACAGTTCAGCGTAGACCCTATAGACTTAGTTCAGGAGAAAGGCATGAGGTGCGAAGTCAAATAAAAGAGCTTTTATCTGCTGGTATAATTCGCGAAAGCTGTTCCCCATTCGCAAGTCCGATTCTTCTGGTGAAGAAGAAGGATGGAACAGATAGGCTCTGTGTAGATTACAGGGAGTTGAACAGTAACACAGTACCTGATAGATATCCCCTGCCACTTATTTCAGACCAAATTCAACGCTTAGTAGGAGCAAACTACTTTACATCTTTAGATATGGCTAGTGGATATCATCAGATACCTGTTCAAAAGCGAGTCCGTTAGAATTAATGATTGGAAAGGTTGCTAGGCCCCTGGATTTGATGACATTGGAGACGGATGAGGTATCCATTGACTTAAATTCCATTAGAGAACAATCGGCACGAGAAATAGAAGCTAGTGCGTCTTATGAGAAAATTAGGTTTGATAAAAAGAAAGCAAACGTCAAAAAGTTTAAAGTAGGTGATTACGTACTTCTAGAAAACCATGAACGGAATCAGACTAAGCTAGATTCAAAATTTAAAGGGCCGTATCGGATAGCTGAGTTGTTAGATGGCGACAGGTACCTACTTAAGGCCCTTAACTCTAATAGAACGTACAAGTATGCACATGATCGTGTGCGGGCAATGCCTGAGTGTAGCGTTCCATTGGAGTTAAGCACTGGACTAGAAATCCCCACTAACCAAATAGAGACAGAATGCACCGATGACGGCGGAGGTAAGTAATTTTATACCCACTGCATATTTTTATTTCCGTTCAGTTTTCAGCAACTTACTCTAGACTCTGACTAGCCTGTGTGGCTCTGACTAGCCTGTGTGGCTCTGACTAGCCTGTGTGGCTCTGACTAGCCTGTGTGGCTCTGACTAGCCTGTGTGGCTCTGACTAGCCTGTGTGGCTCTGACTAGCCTGTGTGGCTCTGACTAGCCTGTGTGGCTCTGACTAGCCTGTGTGGCTCTGACTAGCCTGTGTGGCTCTGACTAGCCTGTGTGGCTCTGACTAGCCTGTGTGGCTCTGACTAGCCTGTGTGGCTCTGAGTAGCCTGTGTGGCTCTGACAGGCCCTTGTGATCTTGACTGGCCTGTGTGGCATTTACCGGTCTGTGTGACAAAGATAAGCCTATTGACTCGAAGTTTTAAATCTACTGCGTGGTATTACTTTAATTCTACTTACAGTTGTTGGTCAGGGTGACCGAATGTAGTATGGTGTGTATTATACGCCGTTTGTTTACAGATGTGAGCGATGAGGAGAGTGCACACGAGGACGTGTGATATGCAGGACGGCCGTGACGGCGCGAGGATTAATTCTAAGATTCAATATTGTTATTTGATTGAAGTAATTAGTTGTAAGAATAATCTAATTTAATTTAACTGCTTTGTTGTAAATTGTTACGAGTATCGTTGATGTTAAATTTCATTATTTAGAAATAATTTGTCTAAAATTAAATCAAGAGCGGGTAACCCCGAATAGAGTAGTTCGACGACGTCATCGAGATGGCGGTTCGCTGACACTTGTTTGACAGCGGTCGCCCGAGACGCACGTGTTCTAACCTATTGGCTCTTAATCCGTTTTAATCTTAAATTCAGTGTTGTATTTTGATTTATATGGTGGTTAAATCGATTAAGTAAACCTTGAACATTACAAACGTGATTTGATTTCTGAGTTTCCGCCTTGTTCACACCCACAATGGAGGACGATAGCCTTAACCGCTCTAAAAGGATTTCTGATGATTCGATATATATATATATATATATATATATATATATATATATATATATATATATATATAGTTTTCATTGAAATGTATCACAATACATTTCAAAGAAAACTAGCATTAATGAAATCATTACAGAAAGCTAAAAATGCTCCACATCTAAAATTAAATTCAACAACGAACCAAATACCATACGAACAAAAGTACGTCTATTCAAAGTACAATTTAATTTAAAAATTAGTAAACATGGAACATTTTGGAGGAAAATAAAAAGATGACAACCGCGGCTGAATAATAGTTGAACCGTGCTCTATAGTTCCGTTTCTGTCGGCATCTGCGGGACTTGTGGCATGCAAATGAAGCAATGTATTGCATTTATAGTATCATGTGCGCTTTCGGGAAGAGAGCGTAGGCTTTTGAGCATTCTACATTACATTTAAATAACGATATTATTATTATGAGATTCTCTTGAATCACGTACTTGTAAAGTACTTATGCGAAATCATTTAAGTTCTTGTTTATATTTATTAGACCGCAATACAAGTCACGTAGTGAGCAATCTTCTCTATGTGTCCTGTCTATGAATTCTAATCGGGTGTTGAGATTGAGACCAGTAGGTACTATAAAGCAACTGCTTCATTAGCAATCAACTTGAATAGCTTTATGTTTAAGACACAACGGCAACAATATAACTTTATTATTGTATACTAGAACAATAATTCTAGTTAGGGTTAGATAACAATTTACATAAACATAGCTAACTTAAGTAGAATTAAATACTTGAATACACTCAAAAATTCGCCGCCTATATTATTTCTAGGAAAGATTTGCCTAAAAAGTAAAAGTAATAAATAAAGGAAGTAAATTCGATCCCTGCGATTATAAATCGCGCGATTATGCGGATATTTGTCGTCAGTAATGTCGCCGCCACTCGAACACTCACATTAGCATTGTACACCTGGGGTTTATTATTCAGTACTTATATCTTAATAGGAATCATTCTCTCGTAAATGTTAACGTTTCTCCGTAATAATTGCCGTATCGCTGCGAAATGAGGATAAATTACTGTCTGTTTCTACACTGACCTAAGATTTGGAAGCTTAGTATTTTATTCTCATAGAGAAAATTTGTCTTTGGCACCTTTTTCCTCTGCAAATGCGTCTATTTATATTGATGTTGAATAGGCCAGGCGTCTTCGACATTGAGTAACTTGAGTGAAAGCTGTACGGAGAAAATATTTCGAATAAACGATCAAAGGATATTTTATCATAAAAAGTTTCATAACGAACCAGTAAACAAATATAAATATATTTACTTATTGGTTTTCAATAAAGTATAAATTTACTAACAGCACTTTGAACCTTTCTATTTAGCTCTGTTTCTATGTTAGAAATTTAATGACAGTTTTCTTGATAAAGCTCCTTAGAATTATTATACAAAAATATGATCTAAATTCTTATTATAAAAGACCTTGAAATTATATAAATCTACTTAAATCATATCTTCAATATCTCATTGTTTTATAATCAATGATGCGACGTATAAAAAATAACTCACTCGTTAAGACACAATCTGTCTTAAGTAAAAACAAGTAACAATAAATTTGGGTGCTGTTTATTAAAATATGTGAAAGGTACAAGCGAATTTACGAAAACATTATACAAAGGAATTACACGGAGATTTACGTGTCTCGGTAGAATCAGTATGCGTACGACGTATATACGTGCCTTTAGAGGTGAGCAAACGATAAGTGCAAAGAAAACGACTGCTATGAAAATTGTGTATGAAAATCATGCGAATTTCTTGAAGGCTTTAAAAGTTTAAGGCTGTCTTGAGAGTTATAAATGTTTCGAGTTTTATCATCCCACATAAACATTAACATTTGAAATGTTATGAGCATAACTATTTTATTGTTACTACAGTTCTCAACCAATGCTAATGTGAAATATAAGATAAGATTACATTAAACACAAGAACTTGTAAGTGTAACAGATAAAACTAGCTTAAACTCGGTCACTCCATTATATTTGGATCGAGTGAAACGATTTCATTTAACATAAGAACGAAATGATATATTTATGTACTTTATGTAATAGTTATTAGTTCATTTTTAATTCTACCTCAAGAAAAAACAAACATTTATAATATTGTTATATAACATTTTATCTATTTATTTTAAACTCATTTATAATATCTTTACAGGATATCCTGAAACAATATTATAAGCTAAGTATATACACCACGTATTATGAAAAAATGACGTATAAAATTTATATCAGTCTATAATTATTTCGCGGAGGTATATTTAATTCGGTAACCTGGCAACCAACCGATAAATATTAAATTATGTTGAAATATTAGATGTTTTGCTACATATGAAAGTTTTAAATGAAATTCAGTGCATCCGAGTCTTGCCACACAGACAGTATTGTAACAAATGCATCAAAATACAATAAAATATAAGCCTAAGAATACAATTTTCAAAACATTGATTTATTTTGTATTTAGTACATATGCTTATACTTAAAACAACAAATAAAAATAAAAATAGCTACATGTCTTTTAAAAAAGCTCTAGACCACACAATCGTTCTATGTGACGTTGATGTAATGTACCTAATTTTTAAACATTTAGCAAAACGTGTGCGTGTAGCCGCGTCGACATTTGCACTACAAGTAACTGTTTCGTTCCATTCCATAAATAACGTAGTGGGGATGAAGTTAGTCGCACGTGCGCTTAACTGCGCCATCTGTCGGTCTGCGCCGTTATAACGCTTTGTCTAAACAATAATTGAAACAAATGAAAATATTTTAAACACCGTATTGTGATGACTTTGTTTCTTTTTCTTTGTAATTATTTATACTAGACAAAGTCTTTTAGGATTATTAAAACACTTTTAATAAAATGTAGAATTCAGAATGAAAATTAAGACATATTATTAGCAGAAAGAAAATTTTGCCAACGTCCAAGAATTAAATGTAATTAAGCTGTGAACCTGCAATTAAGATTATTCAATTATAAAGATGTTTATAGAATTTACGATGATTTAGTGGCGAAGGTCTTCGTTACTTTCTTGGCGTCAATACAGAATTGATTCAAATTAGTACACAACTACAAAACTATGCCTACTACAAAATATCGATTACAGCAGCCGCGTCGAAGCAATGTCTGATTTTCAATGCTTGCGGTTGGCTTCACCAATTTGTTCTATCTACTGGTCTCTTACGATTGGGCCCGAAATTTGGGAAAAGCGCTGGCGTCGATCAACGCAACCCATTCATTTGGTCTTCCCATTAAAAGGGAGCTTTTAACTACAGCTAATTTATGCAGCGCACGGTTTGCCGGGACAGATTACAGAGTGGGGTGTCCATTATGTACTCAGTTTTGGCCTGAATCACGCCTGTCGAATGTATTACATCTGGTGGAAAATTTCTCGTTGTTTATTCGTTTGATTTGTAGTTGTGAGGCGAAATGCACCTGAATATTATTTCGTCAAATATATTGCTGCTAATTGCCGAGCACGCGCACAAGCTCGTATAATTTCTGTTGCAATACATTGTTGTTGGTTTAGTTATCAATTTATAGACAAATTTTAATGTACATTTTATGTAGCAATTCTCTCCAAAAACGAAAGACAGTGAAATAATGTTAAAAGTAGCTCTGAAAATTTTAACGTTACACGATTCATCAATTATTACTTACACCCGTCCCATGCTAAGATCGACTAAATGTCAAAAAAGTATGGCGTAATTGACTGATAGGATCTGCGAAATTTCAGTAAAAATAAGAGAATTAAGATCGTGAGAGATTCACAGGCAATTAAGATTGATGTAGGCAGTAATTCGTATAAAAAGACTTGCAAACGATCAAATAATTTGCAACGTCTATTTTATTTAATTAGCAGACTAATTGCATTACCGAGAGTTTAGTGACCAGACCAATCAATATTAGTTAGATATTTAATGCCACCATTTTAACTATGAAGTTATAATTAAATCAGATAAAAAAAAAAAAAACGGAAATTTATTCCAAATTTTAATAAACGGAGTGTAACCTTTAGAGTTGACAAGGTGAATTTAAAGAATGAGAAAATAATAGAAGATATAACAATTACACTTTTAATGAATTAGTATACAATTATAGTCAGGGCGTGGTTCGTTAGAAGGCTTGCTGCGTGTCCTTGTAGTCAGGAGCACTTAACTCGAGATGTGGAGCCGAGCCGCAAGGTCCCTAGTCCAGGACGCGATCGGCTTATATATGGCGCTGCCGCCGGGCAGGGGGGAGAAGGGGGGCGCCAGCCACCACTCCGACTCACGCGCAACCGTCGCGGTCGCGCGGTCCGCGTCACAGGAGAAAGAAAATACTATAACTAAAAACAAGTCAGACACTAATTAAAGTTGCCCAACAATAGAACAGTTGAATAACATTTCTTCAGCAGGCAGTAACGTGTACAAATTTAACTTAAAACTTAAGTTGTAATGACGTTAATGTTTTCAAGACTCAGCAGTCTTACTAGGCATTTTATCCTATAATGGTTAAGTTAGTTATGCAATATTTGTATCGTTAAGGATCAAATTATTATCGCATTTCAACCTATACCATGCAGACCATTAGCCCACACCACCAGTACATTCGGACTCCAAAAAAAATTAAAACATCGGGGATCGTTTAAAAAAAATATATTCGTAATCATATTAGGAGCTTAATAGCAAAATACAGTAACAAGTTTTTAACAGTTCACGTTCGTTTTATTCTATAAGTTTCTAAGCAACCTATTTTATTTACAAATTAAGCAAGTAATTCTTTACAAAAGCAAATTATTATATGACGAAATTATTGAACTATGATTAGATAAAATTTATATTTACTCTTTTACATCTTGACCTTATCTTTCAGAAACGAATGTGACACCAAAATAAAGGTTATTTTAAAGTTTATTTGTTCTTAGATGACTGACAATACAATTAATGTCAATTCGGCGAGAGTCGATAAAATTCGTTTTAGAATCAATATTGCTAAAATTACGCCTGTTGAAACGGTTTATTAAAAGCACCAATCAATCGGTCTATCGCAGTCTACTACTGGACACAAGCCTTTGCAATTATACGCCATAACATGTAGTCTGCTGCCTTTCATGTTCTGTCCATCGTAGCCAGGAGCTGCGTTAACTAATTCGCGATCTATACTCTAAGACTTGTTTGCTCCAACGACCATTGGTCCTTTGAAAGATAAGGCCAACTTGTTGCCACTTGAGCTTACTTATTCTGCGAGCTAAAACGGTATCGTTAGTTATATACCGACTACCTCGTTGCTCAGTTTATTTCTTTAAACCTCCAAGCATAGCCTCTTCCATAGCACAAGCCTCTTTTAATTTCTAGATTAGCCATAATGTCCACGTTTCAACACTGTAAGTCAAAATAGAAATAGAGGTTTTAAAAAAACGGTGCGTTGTAATATTGCGCCGTTCCATGCGTATTCTGTGTTTAAATTATACTGTTTATGCGTATTACATGAATAATAAAATAATGCGTAAATTTTAATGTTCTTAAAATACTACATTACATTATTTAAATTATAAAAATTATTTGGTTTGATAAACATCTATATTTCTACTGCAAACAAGCCATTATAGAGATATACTTGATTAAAGAGATGAAAGCGGTTACTGATAGTACCATATAGACGTTTGGATATCTGTAATTTGAATATCAGGACCACATATTCTTCGTTAAAACTTTGTCGATATATGCAGCATCGGAGCTCCTTTATAGAGCAACTTTTAACCAGCGCATGGCACTAATATCGCTACAACAAATCGTGAGACAGCATAGAGCTCTAGAAACCTTTCTGAACTTTAGGGTATGCACAACGTTATTTGACTACACGTCTAAGATAAAACCTTGAGGTTTGAGCAGAAATTTCTCTATATTACTGATATATAGCATCAACTTACACGTAAGATTATAAATTTCTATATTTGTAGCGTAAACGATTTATAATCACTATTAAATATCGACTTAATATAAAATAATTATTCTAGTTTTCGTAGAGGTTCAGTTTTATAAATGCAGCCTCATTTATTTCCAATTATGTAAATTTCTAAACTGTTTACAAAATTGTTTTCGCCTAACTTTACGAACGCAAAAAGTAATTCATGAAAAGTTTGTCTCGAAATGTGTGACAAAAAACGCACATGTTGTGTAACGAATGACAAATACTTTTTATACGGAGATAATGTACAAAACATGTTTCGTGTTGGAAATCTATATTTTATACAGTAAAATTGGACAACTTCGATGTACTAGTGGCATATGTATGCGACATGAGTGCTAGATTCCATTGCAGGCATAATATACGTATTATTGGAGTTTCTGTCATGAGCTGTCTGTAGCAGAACGAAGATTGTAAGGGTTACCAGTCTCGTCTCGTGTTCCATGGGACCTAATCATAGCATCAAATGTGATGAATTACACATAAATTAAAACAACCTTCTGGGATGCATATGAATACGTAAAAAGTTAGTAAATATACGTAGAAAGATATATTATACACAAAAGTTGCGAATATTGCGGAAAATATATTTAGGTCGCATTCGGCAATGTGTCATTATTTGGCCTAAATCTCTTGAGATTGATTGATTACAAGGATCAGCTATTTATTAGTCGAATAGATGTCTAATAATATGTCAAAATAAATCATACAAATAAATAGCGCTTGAATAAAAATACAAGTAACTGTACGCCTTAATTAGACATTGGTTGATATTTGTCAAGCAATATGTGAGAAAACGTTCACTATATTTTCGATCTCACAATATGCACTCCTAACAATTAATTATTATGAGTTAGTGTTATTTGTGTTTGCAATAGCAGCGATAGCTCAGTAGGGAGACCAACACACTGCAATGCAAAGGGTCTCGGTCTCGGGTTCGAACCCACGTCGCGCGCCTCTGACTTTCGGAACTTATATGACTTTTCGAAATTATGTGCGTATTGATTGACAATTATCGCCTGCTCCGTGCCTCGGAGAGCACGTTAAGCCGTCGATCCCGGCTGCCATGAACATCTATGGCAGTCGTTATTGGGAAGTCAGTGCCCTATAATATCCTGACACTGGTCTAGCCTTAGGGTATCGTTAGCCTTCGGGTTGCGGAGGTCAGGTGGCAGCCGCTCCGTGTAAAAACTGCTGTCCAGTCAAATCCGGTTAGACCAAAAAAGCCGACCCCAAGTGACTTGAGAATAATAAAGGTTAGGGAGAAGAAAGTGCTATTTGTGTTTAATGTGATTTGATAAAAAAAAGATGAAGATAAACTATTAGGAAATTGCCACTTCTTCACGATATTCTCAGATATGTTTAAATGGCATCTCGCGTTTGACTTTGATTTTTTAAATTCAATCATTCTTCTATGAAAAAACGAAAATAACAGATAGCCTACCTGGTAACAGAACATATAAAAACTTGATCTTTTGGGTATTTTCTTGTGAAACAATAATTTATGATCAAGACTCAGTTAGAACTCAAGTTATTACTGAATACAATCATAATACACATAATAAATAAAATCCCATTTTCACTAAGGAACATTATGCTACGATCCCACGCGTAATTGTATATGACGGACGACGTTGCATTGAACATCGTCCAACGTTATAGTCCACAATTAGGCAACATTTCGAGTCCAACTAATGTGTGTGGACGAGAGGAATGTCAGTCCAAATAGTCCCACGAATATTACAAGTAGATGACTGCGTAATCTAGAAAAATAGCTGGACAGCTGTATATGTATACTGGGTTTCCCCGATTAGTTTTAGACTCAGTCGGAGAATTTTATCACGAGCGGCCTGTCGCGATAGAGTTAGACTTAGTGCGCCTAGCAAGACACCTGTCCCATAAATTGTCATGACTCCTTTCTGTATTTTCTGATCCTTGTAATGCAATACACCAGGCTTAAACATTGTTTCAATAGAAAGGACATACATTACTTCTGTATCGAATATTGTAGTCACGTGTAATATAACTAGATGTGTCATGTCTTTAGAGATATTATGTTTATAACGACATAAGAGCGCAAGAGCCAACTTTTTTACGTTTAAAAGGTTAACATTAATAAAACAACTTTATTAAGTAAGTTTATATTACCTGTTAGGTATAACTTTCATAAACGAAATAATCTTGAGTTTGAAATGAGAAATGGAATTTCATTATAATTTTTGTTTATGTATGTACCAATGCTGGATTACTGCATTCATGTTTTAAAATATACATTGGACTGTTTACCTTATATTAATTAACTTGAATTCAAAATATTTATTTTCTTGTAAAAAGATTTTCAATATAATTATGTTTATCTGCAATGCCCGAAACAAATTGTAACTCGATTTTATTATCGTTTCTGAATGGCCTCTAGTATCCTAGGACTCATGAGGAATACTAATTAATATTAAAGGATATGTAAATTTAAACTCTGATTATAATAAAACAAAGTGTTTATTTTGCCAAACAATAATTAAATTTAAGCGGAACTGCCTAGTATGCACAAATAAACCAACTGAGGCCATAAACAAAATGCAGATAGGACAAACGTAAAGCAAAATTGGCTATATACAAGGTTTATTTTAGATTTATGCTGAATGAACGAATAACAACCCGATTTGCGGTCCACGATCGTTGCGTACAATTTTATCCTTTGAAGAAAAAGTTTAAAGGGGAAACAACGCGGGACGGCGCGATCAGTGCTCTGCCTTTCCGTCAAAAGCGATCCAATCGTTCTCTTTATTGAAACAGCCGTCTGCCGTCTTTGTTGCGGGAATTCCCTTGAATCCAATTTATGCAAAGTATTTACGAGTGACAAGAATTTATTTGACGTGCCAATTTTGCAATGCTACGTAAGCCACATTTTAAAAGCGCGCCGGCATGTTAGTGATTGAACGGTTCACATGATATTTTGCTCTCGAAGCAAAAGAGAATGTGGATATGAATATTCGATCACGTAAAATACTGCAACCGTAAACACATTATATTTATTTTTGAGGTCGAAAATTAAACTATCAATTCATTACGTATCACTAGACTGAATGTGTTATATTGTTAGTTATTGTCACCACTTTCATGGCAGTAATAGGTTTATTAAAATTTTGTAATACTCTGGCCGGGTGGCAATGCGTTGCGCGAATGCCAGTCGTCTCGACCTTAATATTAACCAAAGAGATTTAAATAATTTATAATATAAAGTCTGTAATATAAACTTATGACCAACAGTTTTTTGGGTTTTATAGCCACTAGTTGTCGATAATAAAATTGTTTATACCACTAACTTTGATATTATAATGGATGTTCGAATTATATTTAATAATTAATATACTGCTCGATGCTGCAGCAGTAGCGTATGCGATTGCTTGCATGAGATTTTGGTTTTGATTCCTGAGTCTGTATAATTAAGTTTTTAGGTCAAGATATTCTTATTAGCACTACAGAGTCTGGCAAGTGATCAGTGGATTAGAATAAACCATATTACGTATAACTTAAATCATATCTGGCAACATCTGAGGTGTAATACAACCTTACCTACAGCTTTATTGCGTTCGGTAGAGGTATCGGCGTGAGGCAATTCAACTATAAGTATGTTTTATTAAAATTCTAAAATTAAATTAAGCGACATCGTCAATGACTAAACTGCTGCCATTTTTCGTTCATAACTTGATACCCGCTACTTGAGTATCGATCGTCAAAGTTATCTAAAAAAAGTGTTATTATCTACGGGCGTTCCTCATCGTACAACGCGGACGTTTAGAGGGTATTTGATTAACGATCCGAATTAATTTCGTCCAAAATCCCCGTAACGAGGCGAGTGGAGGTATAAGCGGTTGTCGCTGAAATATTGTCATACCTATCTATAATGCTGGTTATTAATGCTAGTCATTCACAAAGTAAGATGGATATCAAAAACCTGCGACGTACCGTTCCAATACAGAATTATTAGCCGCAATTCGGTGCGTAACTCCTTCACGCTCTCATGTTTTTTGCCCAGAAGCGTATAACACCCACATTTCGGTATGTTTAAGGTCTTAGGTATTAGCAAGTTTAGTGACTTCTAAGAAGTACAGCTCCAGCCGTACTGCTTCTGGAAATAGGGTAGTTGCGTCACAATATTTTAATATTCAAGTTAAATAATTACTGTTGGTGGTCTACACAATTTTAAACTAAAAAAAACACACTAAAATTATATAAATAAATTAAAATCACAATGAAAATTATATTTAAGTACTTTTGTAATTGAAACAAATTTATAATAAAATAATCAAATAAAGAAACGTAGGTATGTACGAATAGGAGCGATGTTTACGGCGCGGCGGTAGAACGTAGACGAAAGGGACGGCGATGGCGCGCGACTGCTTTTATAGGTTGGCTAGTGACGCAGCGCTGTCGCGTGTTCAAAATGGCGTGTTCAAAACGGCGTATCTCATCTAACATTACATTACTTAAACTCTTCAATACAAAGAACTTTGAAATCTTCTCAAAGAATAAAATATACAATCGTTTCAAATCTGATAATAGGGGTAAATGTCAGAAGACAGGAAAAAAAAGGATGCCCAATACAAACTATGACGTTAACGGTATTCAAATGCAGTTGTAAGAGGGAGATACCGAAATATACCCTTTTTTACCTGGGGGAATGCATTGACGCATACCTCTCCGCGGGGCGACGGAGGGGTTATGTCGGGCTCACCGGAGGAAAGATATCCCGGTAATACCAACTGAACCTACCACGGTGTTCCACGACATAACGATAGACGGCGGGGCCGCGCAAATCGCTTTCACATGCAATCGCGACCCCGCCCCGCCGGGGTTTCGGTCCGCCGTGTAAAACGGCAGGCCACTACATAAGATACTTCCTCTACTGTCCCCTTGTAGGGGGACCAAAACACGACTCAGAGGCGCGCGTGGGAACACGCACGCCGCCTCTCGGACCTGGTGCTGATCGGGTGGCGAGCAGGCCCACGCAGCTCACCACCCCCAGATCAAATCTCAGGATGGCTGGAGGTCTTCTCGCGCCCTCCGGCGCCGGGTTCTGCGATTGGGAAGAGGGTTTAAGCGCTCCATCACCCGCTCCGCCGCCTCCTTGATGGAAATTACTTCCTCACAAAAGGAGGCGACGGCGTTCCACGATCTCTTACTCCGGACCATAGTCTATGAACCACGGCCGGAAGTGAGAGGGCAACGAGTCTTACTGCCGCGATTAACTCACGGCGCTGCGATGCCCAGGCCCAGTCCGCCAAAGTGTGCAGCGCCGTCTCCTCAGCAACGTCGCGGCAGTTACCGCAGTGGTGACAACCGGGCGTCTCTTGCCGGCCTATGCGACACAGGAACTGGCCAAAGCAACCGTGGCCAGTCATTACCTGTGTCAGCCGGAAGGTGAGGGCGCCATACCGCTTCTCCAGCCACGCCTTAAAGACGGGATTCACCGTCACTATCGTGGCGTGCCCATACGGAAATATACCCACTACAACCTACCTTTTTCTTATATTGAAATTAAAAATATGAACGACTCCCATTTTTACAACAAATCACAAAAAGATTAATTTTCATTGGTATTTGCTTTTGGGAGTTACCATATAAAGTAACAGAATAAACCAATACACTTTGCCTACCGGTAATCGAACCCGAGATCTCATACACAGCGGTCGCATTCACTACGTCTGCGCCAGCGTCCAATAGTATGACTCATTTCAGCTAATCAAACATGCATTCGATTACGGATTGAAATGATTTATTAATAAACCTCTGTATATTTGTTGTAGAAGATGGATTTTAAATTAATGTTTACATTTCACGTTAATTGCGGTTGGAACTATCCTTCTTACTAATCGTTTATGGTTATTGGTTAGTTAACCGCCACAGTTCGTGACCGGAGGACCGACAAACGAATAACAGCGTGCGTAGTATGGATTTAATTGTGCAAGATATAATCATCGATTCGATCGACGAACGTTTTGGGAATAATTATGTTCGTATAATCTTAGCGGTGTCTCTAATGTCGGTGTGTCCCCTCCCCCTGTTCTCACCCCCTCTCCCCTGATTGATGGCGCCGGAGATTGCATGTCAGGATTACATCTGCGGAGGATGTTCGGATTATTTAGTTGCTGGCAGCGAGTAAATAGACCTAGCAATGTTCAGAAAAAAAAACTTATAGTAATACGACGGTGGATAGACGGGTGCGTGCGAAAGGGACGGTAATCTCGTTTGTCTCGGCTGAAAACTTCATCTTTTGTGTAGGTATCCGTCGTAGAAAAAGGAGTAAACCGAAAACACAGAATATATATATATACATATGTAGTAGCTACATGAATATACAATACGAAATAATACTACAAATATTCTTGTTCTATTTTTTTGCGGTTCTTCTCAAGTTATTGTGTATTTTGAACAAACAGTACTTGGAGTAATGCAGCCGTGTTGTATGCGATTATTGTACACAATGTCTGGCATTGAATGCTTGAGTTGGTCATTTATAAATTACCAATAGCAATACTGTTCATAAATAACCAGTAGCAATACATGGAACAATAATTCCTACAGTGGTTGCCATAATTATTTTTAACTTATCAGGTCTTTGAATGTACATATGTCAGGTATAATTTAAAACCATTTTGTGTCTAATCACTGGTGTGTCGCTGCGACTAAACAGCATAATTTAATTATCTTTTACAAGATTGAATGCAGGTTTAAAACGGCTTAAAGCAGTAAAGCGTAATTTAATCTAATACCTAGTTTCTTGTAGATGTACAACATAACTAAAAAAGCTTAAATCAAAGGATGACAACAAAGAGCATTCGCATCTGAGAAGAATTGTTGAGCGACGCGAAAAATGTATTTTACTTCTGTTTGTGTACGCTGTGACAAAGAAATAATACGTTTGTGTATTCTTTGGCGTAAATATACGGAGTTATAGCTAACCAGGAAGCGCGCTACTTTCAAGGAAGACTGCACAATCTTTACATGTAATAAAATTGTAACTGGGTGATGTTGAGATAGTAGATGTTCAAGAAAAATAATGTAAGGGATCTTTATACAAGCTTTAAAAGTCCAAACAGTTATCACTGAATTTTATTTGGTTATCTGTCTGTTAATATATTTGAACGCGTATCACGTAAAAACTACTTAACAACATTAAAGACGATTGCAAATACTTCGCATACGAAGTTGCGGGCAAAAGGTACTCCTAAGATAATATTAGGAGTCTACTATACTCATTATACATTGTATCAGTAAAAGAGAAATCAGTGTGTAATTTTGTATAGGTGCTTTATTGGTAATGTATGGCATTTGTATGTCTATTCGCAGTAATAATTGTAAATCTTTTCGTTATTTGTATAATAATTAGGTGACCAACTTTTCGACAATTTTGAACTCGAATTAACTACCTATACAATCTTCAGAGTATTTCAGTAATGACTCTTCTTATCAACTGAATGTCGAGCTTCTTGAGTCGCAGATGATGTGGTGTAATATTCTTGTCTCAGGTTCGATTGTCAGGAAAAGTACTTTTAGGCTTCCCTGTCGAGAAATTCTTAAAAGCAGCTTCGTTTTGTAACTGTTCCTAGACGTCAATAGGGATGCCCACTATTACGTGGGACCTTAACCTGGCAGCGTGTAGAAATGTAGGTCATATAAGTATAATAATAACCTCTCCTATTTGTCGTAGAACTATGTATGTATGTTACTTAAATATCCTAATCTAAGACCTATTGAGTAACAATTCAAACCTGTCTCATGTTCATCAGTCATATTTACAAACATTCAAACAACGAACATAAAGAACACCCAGACTCGGAACAACCATTTGTAGATCGCACAAACTGTTGTCCCGGGTGGGATTAGAACCCATAACACTCGGCGCAGTGGCAGTCACGATACGACCACATAAACCACTACGCCTATCGATGCAGTCAAAATTTATTGTATTGTAATAAATTTAAGATGTCAGTGTTTTCAAACCTAAATATACTAAGTACTCATTTGTAGCGAAATGATAGTATTGTATCAAAATATAATACCGTCGTATAGCAATATCATGGTATCTTTGGATTGTCTTAATTATCACTCACATTCTTCATCAGTTGGTATTTCAATTACTTACTTGATTTAGTATGGCAGATATATCTTTTGTGATAGATCGGTCGGTCTTTGTCTTATTCATATGAGAATTTTATTCGAATGTCCAATATTATTTCCGTTTGAATGGAAATATTTCCAATAAGAATCTGGCCCAGATTTTGCATTGTGTCGCCGCGATTTTCTTATGAATATCAGTTTCAGAAAGTGTTGATATATTCTATGTACCACACTATTGTATTTTAGCTTTTGATGTTAGAAACAATTTCATTATTTCGTATGGAAATGGGACGGTCGGGATCCGTGCGAACAGTGTATAACGCGATAGTTCTGGTAAAGCTTCCAGTGAAATATGACTAAGAATATTTGACGTTATTATTTTACATGCTAAAGTACTATACATATTTTGTCGTACCCTTATGAAATGAGAATAATTAGATACCTATGACATATGTATTTACATGGAAATGTAAAAAACTCTCACTACAACCATGCTCACTAAAGATACATTGTAAACTACAAATATGTCTGCACTGACACCATCGTTTTACTCTGTCAGTTCTATGTATTTTTCTAATATTTTTCATTACATGTTAAGATGGATAAACTTTAAGTACCTATTTTTTGGAAGTCATTTTTATTTTATATTATGGTTGTGTAATTTTGTAAACATGCTTTGAGGTTTGGATGTTTGTTACTCAAATATATTTTGATGGGTTTAGATGGAATGGTACGCAGGTAGAACTAGATTAACGCATAGAAGTACTATTTGGTCTGGTATGTAAATCCGTAGGATTAGTACGAGCCAACCTGCAAGCAAAATGTTGTGTAATTATAACGTGCATTTGAAATACAAAATATATTTACTCTATAGATATACTTACTTATTACTTGTTGCATTATTTCAATTGCGACAATGTAAGCTAGTTCGTAAAGTAACTAATATTCTCAGAGGTTCATTTTCAGTATTAAATAATGTGCAAGAAACATTTACACAGATTGGTATTTGCGCTATTTAAATAATTTTGCTTCAAGTACCTAAGTATTCAATTTACTCTTAATGTAAACTAAAAATGAATATTTGAAAGCAAATAGTTATAACACGACTTTTAATAATTATTTACATATTGTACATATTCGACTTGTACATATATTTTACATAAATTACCAATTTATATTAAAAATGTATTTGAATTAACTTATTCAGTAATAAATTTGCATATATAGAAGAGTATGAAGATAGATGGATATTATATGACATTAAATATTGAATATTCAAATACAAAGTAATCAATCAATTAAATTGAACTTATTGATAATTGCTGTCGTATGCTTTGGACGAATCGCTTCAACGCTTTTAATCTATAGAAGATATTAAAAATTGCGCATGAGCAATTTGGGTAAAAATTACTCAGGCAAGGGATCAATAAATGGAGCAAATGCCTAGTAGTCTTGTTAACCTCTCTAGTCAAGCTAAACTGCTGGTGTTAGAAGTGGGTACACGGTGGTTGTTCAACAAGCGAATTCGCGATTTCGATCACAAGTCGGGTTTAACGTCGTTAACCTAACTTTTGCCTATTAACTAAGGGTTCAGTAGGCTTACATACTATTCCTTTCTTTTCATCCGATCTTTAATTTCTTTTTTCTAAAGTCAGCCTGGAACTAATTATGCACCTGATAAAAAACGATTAAATATACATAGAGTACGTTTACAAAGACATACTTGCGTGGCACCTACGTAAAAAAAAGGTTAGGCTCCATCAGATGCAAAACACGCCCACATGAGTTACGGTTATAAAATACAAATATTGTAAACCTTTTAAAAATTCAGCAGGGGTGTCGTTAACTTTTATACATACTTTACATGTCTGGTTAATATTACATAATGCCTTTTTATACTCTGTCTATTTTTATATCTGGGCTTGTAACTGGCCAGATATAAAACTAATATTTAAATATTTTTTTATATGGATTTTTGGGCAAACGAGCATACGGATCACCTGATGGTAAGCGATTACCGCCACCCATGGACACCCGCAACACCAGAGGAGTTACAAGTGCATTGCGAACATTTTAAAAAGGAGTACGCTCTTTTCTTGAAGTGTTTAATTCGTATTGGTCCGGAAATACCGCAGGAGACAGCTCAATCCACAGTTTTGTTGTGCAAGGCAGAAAATTCCCGGGGAAACGCACATTTGCTGTCAACCATCTAAATGATGGCAATGAAAATGCTTTCGCGTAGGATGATGGCGAAAAGAAGCGGCAGGGATCAGTCCGAACATATCCTCGGAGCACTCCCCATAATAAAATCGATAGAAGATGCATCTTATCTTGTTACGGGGGCCAGTCAGTGCAGACCGGCGACACTTCGACCCAGTGGGATCTTTTGTGTAGTAGAAGATGCATAGTGATGCCTCATCTCTACGCAGTGCCAAGGGATTTAGCCGATTTGAAACATCCTGGCAGTCGACGATGCGAGTCGCTCTCCGTTGAATGTGGTCCAGAAAGAGAAGCTGGTACTGGGTGCCACTGCCCAAAGATGAGAACAGTATTCCATGTGAGGTCGAACCAGTGCCTTATAAAGTAGGCGGTGGGCCAGCGTAAAATACTGTCTCGATCTGTTGAGCACGCCAAGCTGTTTTGAAGCTTATTTAGCCTTACCCTCTAAATAACCACGGAACTGTACTTTGCTCGATATGTCGACACCAAGAATTCCAATATCGGCTGAGGCAGTTATGGGGATGTTCTCAAAACGAGGAGATACAACCAACGGCAGCTTTTTTGCGATATAACGATATCTAGACACAATAAAACTTTAAAAGCAAAAGACGTATTTGAAACATTATATGAACATTGGCGCATGTAGAAGAATTTAGTTTAGGCTATTTACGAAGTGCACAGAGTTTATTACTGTACAAACGGCAAAACGTTCTCCACCTATTATATGGGACCTTAAATGATAGTTGGCGAAATGTGGATGTAATACATTTCTACCAGTTTGGGGATAGAGGCGTTATACTATGTTTATTCTGTTTTTAAAAAAGACAACTCCCGCCCTAGGATTAGTTCCTGTATGACTTTACAAACATTCAAATAACGGACACAAAGAACATCCAGACTCGAAACAACAATTTGTGGATCACACAAAACTTTATCCCACCAACCCACAAGGTTCAAATCCCACACGGGACACAGTCACTCGGCACAATGGCAGCGTCGAAGTGACCACTTAAACCACTACGCCATCTGTGCAGTCAAAGTATTTCTATCGCACTATTAATAAAACAGCGTCTTAACTCAAAATTTGGAAGTAAGGTGAAGTGAACTCTAATTGTATAATTATAAATTGTTCTTTTATATTTGTCTTAAGTAGTTGCAAAAGAGTTTAAATTTGATAATCCAAAATACTCTGATAAGTCTCTGTTTTATTAGGAGTGCGATATGTAAAAGGTATTACACGATTCATATACAAGCACATATATATAAATCACCCTATTCTAATTATCTTTAGTACTCAAAGCTGACGTCACTATGTCTGTAGATATATTGAAGATGTACTACACTCTGATGGCTTTTAAGATTATAACAATCCCTTTCATGAGACTAGTTGCAGGAAGCCTAGATACCGCAAGGATAGCTTTTCCATTAGTGTAATGAGTTAATATAACGATATCCAGACACAATGAAAAAAGGATTGGTCCTGGACGCGGCTTTACGTCGACTCAGGAGTTCACTTACTTTTAGAGATAGGTTGAACTGTAGTTATAAGATACGACAAAGAGTAAAGAGAGAGCGAGGCAGGCAGTATGGTGGGGCAGAGCACTACTTATATTGCTGTATAGATCTGGACAAATCGAAATGAAAATGGGACGAAACAGGATAATACGCACCGCAGTGTACGCATTGCAATCGAACTGTCAGAGCAATTTAGAATGAAGCTAGCAAAGCCCTACTATAGTGTGGGAACAGACATTAAAGAATTCAGTTGATGTTTTTTGCACAGAAATTTATATGTGTTATCCCACCTCAAAAATTTTAACGTTATAACTTTAATAGTATAGTAAACTAGATTTTGTGCACAACTACGCTCGCGTTAATTTAGGTTTTCTCAATAAATTTCTATACTTCAGAATAGTACTGTTTTCGGAATAAATTGAAACTAATGTCTTCATTTGTACCCCTTAAAACGTGTATACAAAATTGCATAATGTTCGGTCAAGAAATTCAAGCGTGAAAGCATAACAAACAAAATATATTAGTTAGCATTTATCATTGGGCAGTTTCTTAAAATTTTAAACGATTTTGTCGTAAATACTTACTCTCTCGACTGGAATTGGAATCTTTTAAATATTTAATTTTTTATTTACAGGCATATCTAGAATTCAAACTTGTTATGTTCTTATTTAGCAATCCACAAATTTAATCTTATATAATGTGTTACCTAAGTTTCCACTGAATGACGTTACGTAACAATAAGCAATTGTAAATAGTTTCTAAGCTAGATGTACTACTGAGATCTTCCTAAGCTTCTACGAGTTTCAACGTATACGATTGAGCTCTGTTCAGAGCCCAGGGTAGCTAATGTGCGGAAGCGAGCGACCCACTATCCCTCCGATTCTAATGTATTTATTATATTGATGTGTACAATACCATACTGTATGTCGCTTAAAAATATTACTTTTACAAAGACTATGCTAATAAAATTACGTTACAAATTACATTTTTTACAGTTATAAATTACTGGACGTAATTAATTATCTTTTTTAAGATAAACGATATAAAAACTTTTGTATTGCAATGTTTCACAATTTCACAGTTCAAACTTTTAACAATTTATAGTTTCGCCATTCGTCATACTGCTTGTGATGTACAACCTGACCCAGACCACAACCAGTGCAACCTGACCGAAATGTCAAGCGTCTTAAAAACTACTTAAATATCTAAGCACGTTCGCGTTAATTCTGTTTCATATAACATTAATACTTAATTAATATCTACGACAGTCAGGTATACGTTTGTAGAGTAAAAAATAAAAAATATGTCATAATGTATAAAAAGAAGGAGGGTTTTAATTAGCGTTGAAAATTGCGAAAGACACATTTTGTTTTTTTCGTACCTTTGTATTTTTCCTATAAAATACAGGTAATTTTCAAAAAAAAGGAAATTGACCTTTTCTGTAAAATACAATCATACACCTATAATACTTGTTTTATACTTTGTATTTTAAATATTAAACAATAAAAGGGTAAATCTTGCTTATTATTATTAATTAAACATTAATGTACTTTACGTAATCGAATTAGTCTCTCGGTTGATATAAAGTAAACAGAGTAGGTGTAAATTATTGGAAAACAAATAGTCTACCATTCAATGTGACTATCACTGGCTTTGTCGTAAACTTCTTCCGTTTCATGAAATGAACTTTATTCGTTACATTCGATTTAATTTACAGATTAGCGTTTACAAATATTAATTTATTCAATCGACCTACCGTCAAACGGTTACGTTCTTTGGTGTGTGTTCTCCCAATCAAATATCAATTTATATTAATGCAAAAATATATGTAATAATCTTAAACTTGCGAAAGATTCAACCGAAAATTTCTGTATTTTATTGAAATATACAGGGGCGTTTATGAGATATATGTATTTTACTTGTTATTTTGCAACGCTATTCGTAATATTACAATTTACTCCCTAATTCATTTCTAGCATATAACCACAAAATGACAACCACCACAACAAAAAATATTTTATTGCCTGCAATCAGGAAAAAATTACTTCCGCGCAATAAATTAACCTAACATTAATTATCACAATAATCCCATAAAAGACTCGGAACAACAAAAACTGTGCTCAAAGCGCCTAATAAATTCGTCTCTCTATTTAATAAATATACCATTATCCGAACTCACCCCACTAGAGTAAATAGAGGAATGGGCGATCATTCGCCTGAAAGAGACGGGCGCATCTGGCGCTTGCCAGATTATGTTGGTAAAATTCAATAATCTTTAGAGAACCAACTGAGGAGAGTGGCCGTTGCAACTTTTTTTCGACGTCCGAAGAACTTCCACGACTTTAGTAATCAAATTTGCGTATGTACAGTCCCGCTACAATTGAGTTCGGCAGACTTTACTCGAACGTTCTTTGCATCCTAAATTATAGGTAGGTTAGGCCGAAGAGACAAAACAAATGCGTTTGGTTGTGGTTTGAATTTATGATTTCGCTTTGCATATGTCGCATTGTACAAACATACGAGTGAGAGTCTGATGTCTATCTCTGCAAGAGTCAAATGTATATCACACCTACATTTCGCAATCTATGGTTATTGACAACACGTAATATTGGGCGAGCCTTTTGCCATCTCATCATAATCATCCGCAGCCTGACTTTGTCCACTGATGGATATTGGCCTCCCTTTGTTTGTGTAATCCATTTCCGCCAACCGGCGATTTAGTCGTATTATTTTTAAGAATACTTCATATGTACTCAATTTTCATTGATAATAATAAGAACTCAAGAAAAATTGAGTAGTTTTTTTATTTCACTCCAAAATTCGCCTATAAGGCGCCATAAATATATAATGTCCCCAAATTGAACTAATTCTAGTAACCGCCGTTCAAAGTAAAATACAGACTTTTGTTGAATGTTACGTTACTATTATTTAAGTCAAATTATTTTATAAAACAAATAACGGAATAAGGCTGTTAAATTTATGAAAAGTATTTTGGCATTCTAATTCTTAATTACCAATGAAGCTAGTAATTATAGACTTTGATTACTGGGTCGGATAAGATGTTTATGGGCATTATTACATTAATTATCTTTAAAATAAACAGGTACCGTTGATCTTTTGGAAATATTGTTTGTATTAGAAGTATTACTTTTAAAAGTATGTGATTATATTCTATATATGCCTATGGAAAGTAATCGCAATTAAGTTGCTATCGTTTAGACCTGCGATGTACAAAATTAACATAACGTAATCGATTCCTGTTCCATCTCGCATAAGCGTTGTAACGGGCCATTTCCTTGCTCGAATCTCATAAAAAACATGGCGTTCCTTATCGTTTTTCACGAGCTAGTCTTTTAGCATATTAAGCGTATACATATATTCGCATCATTTTCTGCCAATATACTTTTTAAGTACTACATGCAAATGACATGTAATGTCACAACAAATAATACATGTTGTTTTCCAGCATATTGTATTAAAAACTTCGTGTACATTTTAATGCAAATAAAAAAACCGTATTTCACGTGGTTATAATATGTTTCAAAATAAAGGTATGTAGTACTAATATTTTTACTATAGCAAAATAAGTCAATCGTATAATTAATAATACATAATACACGTCTCCAAATAAAATCATTCTTGTAACCGCCCTAATATAATAACAACGAACTAATTTGCCTAAATAAAGTCGTAAGTGTGACGTAGTACGTCACACTTACGACTTTATTTTGGCATCGGGACTATAATTGGTTAATTAAATCTAGTCTAATAAGAATAAAATTAATTAATTTATAAAGTAAATGTTGTATAATAAATACTACTTACTACTAACTACTACTTGTTAAAGTTGGTATATTTTAATTAAAATAAAAAGAGTTTTAAGTACACTGAACTAACTTTACAGAAAATTGTGAAGCAAGACGGTCAGTAATATAACTATACTGATAAGCATTAACTAGACTTTGCTTAGCGTTCGATTTTAGTTAATTGAGCTTAACCAAAAATGTTCATTTATATACCTGTCTTTCGTATTTATAGTCAAAATATGTATCAGTCATAACATGCGTTCCAGATAAGTACATTGGTGGTAAACAAAATTTTCATCGCCATTAAATATCACCTGATTCCAGTTGTCTATTGGCGACGTGCGTATTCTACAATGCTCAAAATGTGACTAACATATATTATATTTGTTCCGTCCATCTGTTCGTAATTAAACGCGGAGTCATAGACAAACGAAAGGTCAAATGTCAATTGAATGAAATGTCACTTGTCAATGGTATCTAGAATTTAATTGTCACCTTGTCTTGAACTTTGAACGGACACGAGGCCGCTTGGATAATTATTATATAATTAGGCCTTATTTTTTTAATCTTTGGAATTTGGATATTGTTGAACTTTTGTTTGTAATTTATAATCACTACGCGTAAACGTGTCTATTGGGTGCATTATAACCAATTATTAAAACCACTTGTTTGAACTCGCGAGCTGATGGTGACTTCCTCACTTATTGAAAACTATAAAGTATCAGTTAAACAGTGTAATCACGTACCATACGAGTAATATTGTGTTGTTAAGATCTTGGAATATTGTGAACATTATTGAAGAACAATTTGTGATTACGTATGATGTGTGCCGGCGTGCTGAGCCGCTCACCCGCCTGTGGAGAAGCTATTCAAGGTTTGGGTAAGCGCATTGACTATAATTCGGATCCGCTTTATTGTTCAATTGTGCTAATCCTTGATTCACAGCCGGCGATTGAAGAACACAATTTTAAGCCTAGTAATCTTGCAAATATTTTTTATTTAGAGTCATGTATCGTGGCCAAAATGCATTTACATTTGTTGCTAGATCAGGCTAGAACATAGCTTTTCACTGCGCAACCAAATTCCATGCAGGTCTTAGCACTCTTTGATACAGTATTCATTAATGCAAGAAAAATAAGCAAATCAATGCTGAATTTTAATAATCTGTGTCATTATTCTGTAATGTCTTAGAAATAGACGTAGAAGACCACGTCACCTTAAAAATAATAGTTACGTTACATATTAACTTAAGCGATATAATATCGGCAGTCTGAACTGGAGACAGTTTGAGAATTTTAATATGCTGTAAATACTAAATAAGCTATCAAACACATTACGAAGCAGTTCAGATTTTTTTTAAATGTATCTCTTAACCAATGGCATTCTTAGAAACAGGAAATGGCACAAAAGTCGTTCCAAAATCATCATAACAAAATTTACATTTAAAGTCAGCGTCTGAGCGTTGGTAGTGATAGCGAATAAGAACGAATTAAAAAAATTTGGTCAGTAAAAATGAGCTTCTAAAAATACTAACATTTATTTAATTATGTGTAATCCCAATTTACTTTTTGCCAATGGTTTAGTACACCAGTCATCTATTGACTAGCGACTGCCCACGTGTGGAGTAAAACCACAGGAACGTGAGCTATAGTTAGTGTTTCTCAGTACGCGGTATTAGGCAGCGAGGATTTCTTTCATTATACGAATAAGTTGATTTTGTACATACATACATACATAGATTCACGCCTGTTTCCCAGAGGGGTGGGCAGAGACTACGGATTTCCATTTGCTACGATCCTGACACACTTCTCTGGCTTCATTCACTTTAATCACATTCCTCATACACGACCTTCTTAATCCCCATTCACAATCTTTTAAATCTTTTAACAATTGTCTATGTATAGGTTAATCAGCCAAGGTGACGCTACACATCCTTGTCTAACACCTTTTTCGATGCTAAACCATTCTTTGTATCAATCTTATCTTATAAATAATACAGTCCATTGCTTTGTTTAATATGACCCAATAAGGCAAGATGAGTAAATTAATTACTAAGGCGCAGTTCCTATATTCAAGAAACAAGTAATTTAATCTACGCACAGTTAAATTAAAACATGTTGTTCATAGAATATGTGGCAAAAATTTACTGTCTGTAAGTTCGTAGGAATATAGGAACCCGGCCTAAGATTCATGAATTTCGCAGAGTCTGGTTGACAGATTTATACATATCTAAAATTCTTGAAACTTCTGTTACAATGTTAATATTTTTATATTTAAAGTGAGAGATAATACTTTCTAGATTATGACAACACAGAGCCGTAGTACACGCATTACTGGTCACTTAACTCTGATTGCGTGAACATCATAGATGATTTTATTATTCATATAGCGCTACTTGAATTCCCACTGGTTCCTATAGGTATGGTTATTAATATATATTTTTCAATTTAAATTATTCTCTATATATTGAGCCACTGTAACATCAATTTCACTAAGCCGAGTTTATATAATGATACTTGGCTTCGCGCTCACTTTGATGATTTGATCAATTGGTTACCATCATTAATATACGAAATGGCGCCTCGGCGTATTACATTAGATAAAGTGGGTCAAGTAGCTATTTTGTTGGTTTATAGACATCATAACGAGGTTATCACAATATTGATAGCTTGGGCTTCTTAAGTGTCAATTACTTTTTATGACTTGTGTATTTATTTTTACGAAAAAACGTGGTAAAGAGCGACATGCCGTGTAACAGCTACTTACTTTTTACACTTATTCCTTTTCATACTCGACTCGAGACGTCTGCATATTTAATATTTTCATTCGCTTTTTATTTTAAAATTATTTATCTCTCCGTATGGTTTCTTTGTCACTTTTGTAGTTGATTTAAATTATTTCTTTTATTTTCAAAGTCAACCAACTATAGCGAAGATATTTTGCGTAAATGGCAAAAATTATCACAATTTATATATGACAATTATGCGAAATTGTACATAGAATAATATGAAACTTTTCATTTTCTTATTACATGTGTTAAATACAAAAGCTATGATTAAGAAATTTGTTTATATTCTGTCGCCTTAGCTAAATGCGATGCGCAATATTCTTCATTTTGAAATACGAGTTTATATAATTGTTGTGCAATTATATAAATTAAAAACTTACTTTTAGAGAGTTTGATCTAGCGTGATGTCTACGCAGCGTTTATTCTTACTCTAATAGGTCAAACATTCTATAAAAAGATCAAATATCCACTAATAGTGGATTATACGAATTATAGTTCCGAGTCTGGATCAAACCCGAGACCATCACATAAACCACGGCGCCAACGTTAACCTGTCCAGTTGGAAAACCAGACAGAATTAATAACCTATTATATCTGGCTGCCGGTATACCGCTTCAAATCAATATATTAAGTGTACTGTTTATAAGACACATAGCCCGTATTGACTAATTGGGTTAGGAATATCTCGATACACGATACATGGTAGAACAATACTGGCAATGCAAGCTTAATGCACTTCATGAAACCTAGTCTGAAAGTATATTATGTCATAACTTAGCAAGAAAAATATAACGCGATGTAAGAACGCTCTCTAGCTAGGTTATTTAATATACTTATTTATGAGAGTGCTCAGAAATGCTCCGACCATAGTGTTTCAAAGATTTTACCTTGGCCCGAAACAACGTTACAAGATCGTCGTCGCCGAGACTAAATAGGTTTGAGTGCATAATTCATAATACATACTATTGCATGCTCGGTAGTGGACGCTTGGATGCAAATCCTGATAGTCTGTAGTAAGAGCTTTTACATTTTGAATGTTGCACATTGTGTGAATACAAAATATTATTTATACTTAACTAATATGTATGTCGTGTTGTTGCAATAATAACATTTTCACAATCTTTTAGTTGTTTCTTTTACTTTTTCTTAGGCATTTATTTTGCTTAGTTCTTTGATAAATAAAAGAGCGTGCGTTGAGTACAAACGTATATTTTCAACTGTGTCATACAAGTGCGCGCTTAACGGCTAAACTTTGCCGGACGGTAAAACTGCCCTCAAGTATAATTATTATAATATGTAACACTCTTAACTAACATATTATCAATTTCACTTGCTTGCTTTTGATAGACCATAACTCCTCGTAGAACAAGTATCTAATACTTATTTTTTGTATTTTGAACATTGATGAACAGCATTCAATAACTTACTTATTGTTGTATATCGAACATATATTTAGAACTGACAAATTATTCAATTTACGGTTATTGATAAATTCCGGCAAAGTGCCAACAGCTGTTATAAATAATTCTGATAGCCATTCTTTTCCTGTTTTTTATTGGCATACAATTGATAGTGGTGGTAAACACGGTGGTAACAATTTGATAATAGAATAAGCTGTCAAAAACGGTATCGGTCTACAGCGGTTAAACAGGATTGGCTGTTAATAAATAATATTAAAGTGTTTATTTCACTAATCTGCTTTAATGGATAAATATGGTGAGATTAGAAATATCTCAAAGATATAGCGATGTTACGTTTTATTTGCTCTCTCATCAAAAAGTGTTTTGCCCTAACGACAGACCCCTATAATCCGATTTACGATTTCGCACGGTTTTATAATTTATAATATCATGACGACTGGCTGTAATTTCAAGGATCGCTTTTGGGTTTAAATAAAATTTAATGTCGATCCCGTTAGTATGCAATTTTGATGTAGTTGGATGTCGCATATATTATATTAGAGACCAAACATAAAAGAGGAATTATCATTTTATCTAACGGTGCTTTGCATGGTATGTAATTTTACAGATTACTACACAGACCAATTCTTATCAGTCGTCCGTATCATTGTGTTACATCCGCCGCAAATTGCACAAGTTTGCAAATAGCGTACTATGGGAAGATGTATTCCATGGTAACGTAGCGACGTCCGTCTTCACCGACCGCAAGGAACTATTTATGGTATACATATACTATAATAATATATAGTATTTGATACACGGTAGTTAATGCCAGTGCAGTGTTCTGCGTAGCTTCCCATAATGCTTATTTCTGTGAATACAAACGAGCTCCATTCGTGAAATCATGGACGCCAGATACCAGATAGTTCCTAATACCTTATATATCTAAATTAGAGATAGATTTAACAGAAGCTTCTATATACTTAGTTAGCAATGATAAGCAAATAGAGGCCGCATAATAGAATATATCGATAGCAGATAAAAAAAGATTGAAACTTCAATGATCGTTGTATAACGATTGATCAATTATATAAATTATGAAAACTTTTGATACCAGAAATAAAACCCTTCCAGACATTAAAAGAAGTTTTCCACTAGAGCTTTGTTTTTATCTCAGTCCAATCCAATTTCTATTTATTGTAAACTTAGTAGAAGTAGCTGATCCTAGCCTTAACCCACATAATATAAATATCTTTTAATAAATTGTAATAATGTAACGCTTAGGGCCTGACCCACCACCTCTAAATAGCATATATCTATAAGATAAAAGTCTCGCCATCTCTATTCTTTACCCTAACAAGAGTAAGAAAGCATGCAATTTATCTTTCGGATAACTTTTACTTGATATTTGTTAAACTGGCCATTAACGTCGATAAACGTATCATATACTAAATATCTATTGTATAAATTGCTTGAAAAGTGTAGACGAAAAAAGTTGTTCTTTTCGAAACATACTCGCTTTAAGTTCGTTCCCTTGATGTATTCACCCGTCAATTTCGTTCTTACAGCATTCTGTTATTAGAGGCAATAACATTTACCGTGCGTGCACGTCTCTAGCTGGTTTCAGGAGCCCTGTCGAAAATTGACGTAGCACGTATCAAAGCGACCATTGTATAGAATATTGGGGCTTGATTGACAGTTTAATTAATGTCTCTATTATGTTCACCTTTGCCGAAGGCGATGTTACCGTTCGACATGGGCTTTTAATGGCTTCGGCTTAAATTTGTTCAAGTAATCACCTTTAACCGGTCGTATACCGCCGGCTCGCATACCAGCCGGCAGATTTGTACCCGTCGTAGGCCGGTGGCTCGCATGCGAGCCACCAAATTGGTTTTACGTTAGCTTAAGCTAAAGCGAAGGCGGCGCGCGGCGTTTTGGCGCCAATTTGGTGGCTCGCATGCGAGGCACCGGCCTACGACGGGTACAAATCTGCCGGCTGGTATGCGAGCCGGCGGTATACGACCGGTTAAATAAGATTTTGAACTGTTTGTATTTTGGAACTGAAAATAACACACTTTTTAAAGTACAGAAACGAACTAAGCGGTAAGCAACAATACAAATACATATATAAACAATATGTATTACACACAATTACTTAATTTTCCCGAGCGCTCAATATACTTTATTGGGATATCTTTGTGCTACCTAGTTAATTGCTAGGTGCAGTGACAGGTTGACAGCTTGCATGTTTGTAACAGCTAGGGATTATCTATACCCCACGTGATATCGGCCCGTCGATCACCTGGCCCGGCTGCTAGTTTTTTATTTCACGTGGCTGTATACATTTCATTGTCGCTGTTTGTATTGTAGAAAGTTATTACTAAATGCACACACCTATTTTCCACATCTCTTGTTGATTTAAGTAAACGTTTTTAGTTAAAGTAGAAAAGCGTAGATTATAAGCTCAGCTATACCTGCTTCTTTATGCCGATCAGTAATTGCAGTTTGGGTATAACTTCTATTAGTACCCCTAAATAAATCAAGCCATTCAGCTCTGTCAACGCTGGCAATGGACGTGCGAGTTAAAAGTCGCATTAATGTGGTGACATGATTTGCTCGTGTGTGATAAGCATGCAAAAGTGCAATCAGTAACGTCGTAGAAATCAGCACGTAACGTTTCGCAGCTCACATATGTATCTCTACAAGCATCGACCTGTTGTTGAATTTCATCAACAGAGACAGTGTGACAAAACTGTCAAATATCCTAGACAGGTATATTTTCACAGTAGATTACAATAAAAATCCTTAGACAAGATCCCAGACAAGCCAAGCTAACAACCTACGTTATTTTATCAAGGCTGATTTTTTTACAAAATATGTGGTAATGTTTATTTGAGTAGCCTGATCCAAATCGCCTCCGGGTTTAAAGAAAATCAAATCAAAATTTGCCACTTACAGACTAGTAATTATACACATGTTGCTTACAGATATATTACACATTATATCAGAAATAGAGCTTTGCTAAAATGCGTAAGTCTCGGCTCTGGAATTTCAGCCTAGTATGAGAAAACGTAAGTTAATACCGCTAGCTGAGTATTTTCTGAAAACTATGAAACAACGATCTTCGATTGCAGTGCTTGATGTTGTCTTTCCTCTCAGGAAGTTAAAGGTAGACTTGCTTTTCCCTATATTAAACAATTTTGTAGACTACTACTTTTAGTATGATCTATTTTAACTCACAAAAGTTTACTGCTTGAAATTACTTCTCATAAATTTATCAGCATACTTAGGAAATATAAATATATTATATTGATCAATTTGGGAACTAACTTAGTAACATCTGGATACATAAAGTTTCAAACATGACGTACAGCTAATTACACTCTGGCAAGATTTTAATGAGATGCAAGTGGTTCGTTATTAGCCAGGTAATATGCTTTTGGCCAAAGAGAAAATATATGTGAGTACGGAAGTCAGGCTTCCGTTATTATGTTTCCTTCTTCCTATTTAGGCCACAGCTAAAGCTGTGGGAGGAAGATAATGATGTGAATATGATAAACTGCAATTATTCGTTTAAGTACTTTCTTACCCTTATTCGCTCATACTTTCTTCGGACAAGTCTGACATTACTCAAAGCATCATGGACGATTGACCCATGGCGAAATTTCCATTTATACTTGGCAATACACAACTGCGTAATTACCCATACGACTTTCGGGTTCTTCTACTTTCAATCAAAACTATAGCGGGGCTTCAAAAATTGAGATAGTGACATTCACCATTTGATTTCATTTGACACCAAGCAGCAGGCCGATAATTTGATAGACGTTTGATAATAGTACCTTGACGGTAAACCACAAGTATAGTAAGTAAGTAAGTATTGATTTTTCAAAACATAGGTACACGTTCTTATACAAATATTATAACACAGAAAACAAAAAAGTACATATATAGTGAAAAATGAGGTTAAAAAACCAACTCCTTTTTTTTACGTGTTGGCATGCTTTGACTCATACCCCTCCGCGGGGGCGGGTGGACGGGCTATGTCGGGCTCACCGGGGTGAAAGAGAGATGGTAATGATGATAAGAATGGACCTCCCGGTAATACCGACTAAACCTACCACGGTGTTTCTCGACAGAACCGCAATCGGCGGAGCCGCGCGAATCATTTTCATATGCAGTCGCGACCGCGCCGAGGTTTCAGCCTGCCGTATGAAACGGCAGGCCACTACACGATAACACCTACCCTATTCTCTACTTTTAAAATCCCTACTGTCACCCCCGTCCTCCCTCTATAAGGGAGACGGACACGACACAGAGGCGCGCGTGGGAATACGCATGCCGCCTCTTGGACCTGGTGCTGATCAGATGGCAGGCAGGCCCACGAAGCCCACCACCCCCAGGTCAAACCTCAGGGTGGCTGGAGGTCGTCTCGCGCCCTCCGGCGCCCGGTTCTGCGGTTGGGGAGAGGTTTTGATCGCTCCCTCTCCCGCTCCGCCGCCTCCTTGACGGAAATTACTTCCTCACAGAAGGAGACGACGGCGTTCCACGACCTCTTACTCCGGACCATGGACTGTACCACGGCCGGGAACGAGAGGGCAACCATACCGACTGCCGCGATCAACTTACGGCACTGCGATGCCTAGGCAGGACAGTCTGCCAAAGTGTGCAGCGCCGAGTCCTCAACAATACCTAAAACCAAGCCTGATATTATTTGGTAACCCCAAGTGACGCCCGGACGTACATCAGCTACTCTTGTAATATTTTACAAACAAAAAAAAATACGTAAGATGTATATATATATAAATTAATACATAAAAATATAAATTAAAGTAGGTATAACATGAATAATAAATAAATTGGCGCAATAGCATAATGTATATAAATATAATATTCCATAATAACCTATTAACGGTTGCCCTTCACGGTTCAGCGATCCGGTATCAAATATCTTATCTCGCCCATATTGTTTCGCGCTTGCACAGTTTGCAGTCTTCATAGTTTCTTTTACTCTTAGGTAACGATATTTGTCCTTTACGCTGGCACCATTTCACTTAGAACTGGTCGAGTTATGTATTATTTAAAGTCCTATAAATCACATAAATTCAAAGAATATTAATGTAATATTGACGGCCAATATTACCTTAGAATCGATTAAAAATGGGCATGTTTTGTAACGCCTCGGTTTATTGGAGCTAAAACGAGCTGTTTGACCTGGGGGTGGTGGGCTGCGTGGGCCTGCTCGCCACCCGATCAGCACCAGGTCCAAGAGGCGGCGTGCGTGTTCCCACGTGCGCCTCTGTATCGTATCTTTGTCCCTGCGAGGGGGACGGTGGAGGAAGTATTTTTGTGTAGTGGCCTGCCGTTTTACACGGCGGGCCGAAATCACGGCGGGGTCGCGATTGGATGTAAAAGCGATTAGCGTGGCCTCGCCGTCTATGGTTATGTCGAGGAACACCGTGGTAGGTTTAGTCGGTATTACCGGGGTATCTTTTCCCTGGTGAGTCCGACATAACCTGTCCGTCGCCCCGCGGAGAGACATGAGTCAAAGCATTCCACCACGTAAAAAAAAAAAGCTAAGACGAGCTGAGGATTATCTTTCTTGCTCATAGAATTTTTAAGAATTTTACTAACCCTATATGGATCTCTGGTCGGAAACAAATTACTATTATTATTATGTGTAATTTTATTTCTTTCTCGACCAATGGTCGGTTTTTAGAAACAGGTATGGGTTTATACCAAGTATCCTGGTGAATGGAACAGTCGCAAGAGGAAGACCTAGGCGAACGTTTCTTGATCAGATCGGAGGCGTTCTGGACAAAGGCCAGATTAAGAGCACCTTGAACCGACGGGCGTGTATGAGGAATGTGATGAAAGTGAATGAAGCCAGAGAAGTGTGTCAGGATCGTAGCAAATGGAAATCCGTAGTCTCTGCCTACCCCTCTGGGAAACAGGCGTGAATCTATGTAATGTAAAAACATCCTGGTCCTGGTGTACTAGTTTATAGTGTTATGCTGTGTGATGTGTAACTGTGTTGTGTGGTGTACAAGATCTGTGTGTGTTGATGTGTCCTGTATTGTACAGTCTGTGTGTTCGATATTTTGAAGGAGCAAGGTTGGGTTTAAGAAACGGCGAACTATGGAGCAGGTATCTATTATTATAGATTTTTAAAGTGGTATCAATATGTTTTCATGAAGTTCTAGCTGTTTTAGTGCTACACTTAGATTTCTTGGTACGACACCAGTCGAAGAAATGATGATGGGGATGATTTTAACGGTAGCTTGGTGCCACAATTGTTTGATTTCGTCGGCTAGTGGTATGTACTTCTGTATTTTTCTGTATGTTTTTGTTTAAGGTTGTGTGTGTTTGGGAGGGCAATGTCTATTAAGTATGTTGTTTTTAAGGTTTTGAGTATGAGTGTTATGTCTGATCTATTGCTAAGTATAGTGCGGTCTGTGATGATGTCTCGGTTCCAGTAAAGTTTTGCATTGTTGTTCCCCATAATATTTTTCGGTTTGTATTTGTAGTATGCTGTGTGTGTACCTAGTAGTTTGTGTTTCAGTGCTAGTAATTGGTGTATGTGTTTGGCAACATTGTCGTGGCGGTGGGTGTATTCATTGTTTGCTAGTATACTACATCCTCCTATATTGTGACCTATTGTTTCAGTGGTCGGGTGGCATAAACGACATTTATCAGTGGCTATGTTTTCTTATAGAATATATTTGCTATAATTGTGTGTTTTGATTATCTGTTATTATTATTATTATTTGCGTGCTGCCGCCAACCTTTTTATGTAGACATTTGCTAGGCTTTAAAAGTTAATTTTGAATTGTATTTATAAATATCTAAGTATATTACACAGCAATATTCAAATTAAAATAAAACATCGTGATAGTAATGAAATAAAATAATAAACTGACATTCCGCTCGTCATTTATTAGGTAAAATGGCTTTCGTGCATGACGTAATTTGACGTATGATACTCGTTGCACTGACAGCTCTTTTTACGTTTACGGCAAGTTATTTGCTCGTGGATAATTGAAAAATCTTGTTGTGTGGACATAGTGAACGCAAATAAAATATAGATGTATTCTTACCGGTCCAAAACGGCACAGCATATATTACACTCTCTTTTAGTTTTTCATTACAATCTGTTATTGAGGATTTTTAAAGAAGCATTGTTTTGATTCAATCAGTTTCATGTAGGTATTGTGAAGAGAAGCAAGATCGCGTTTCAAGTACTAGTTACTTTTAGTTAATAAAGCTCTGTCTATTATTTTATTAATTTTATTTATGTATATTTTTTGGTACATCGTAATTATGGTACATCAGGCGGATTTTATATTTTAATGCCGCTTAATTTATAGGAAAAAGGATTGACCTTTTTCCGCAAATGTACCCAACGAGTTTACACACTTTTACAATATCTTTCATTAAATATAAATTTGCGTTAGGAATCCTGCCAACCAGAATGTACCTTTACGCACTACCACCGGTGATAGATACCACTAGTATAACCGATGAATGACATATGTATATTATAAATCAAAGAGCGTTTTTGCTGTTGTGCATTATTAAACCCGTACTCTATAGATAATCTAGAAACATCTAGAAAATAGTACATATTCTATTCAGTTTTAATTAATACTTACGAAAAGCAATAAAATATGAGCACAAATTTTAACCCATAAATATTTTATTAGTTATCGTTAAAACGCTTCATTTTACTCACGGAAGCAATGCAAGCAGGTTTCAATATTCGACAATATTTGGACGTTAACATGACGTAGAGTCACAAACAAAATATTACAATGTATTTTATTCTGCTACATAAACAAGTGGTGTATAAATTGACGAAGTGCCAGGGGTTTTGCGAACGTAATACATATATGAAATATATTATATTTTGTAAACTCTATGACGTCATGTTGTACAATATCACACATGTTAGTGATGGGCGATAATCAATTAAAATTTGAATCATTCGGTTGTTTAAGGGATGCATTCCGTAATTTCATTAAAAAATTGGCTGATACTGTGGTGAAATAAACATTATTATTATTATTTAATTGTGTCGCGAGCACAACCGATCGAACGGATCTAATAAATCTAGTTTCGAATAATTGATTAGGCTTTGAATAGTAATCAGTGACAATAGATTTGTATTTTCACAGCAATTGCTCGTCGAAAAATTTCGTTCGTACATACTTTTATAAGCACGCTATTATATTTACTTATAAAGTAATTCATGTGTGAGAGATAATGTTTGTAACCTATAAATATTATCAAAAGTATGTGTGAACAAATGATGTTGTAATTATTTATTGACAACTACAATACAAATTTAAAAGTAACAATAATATCTTCCGTGCTAGTAATAATTCCTGTATCGCGGGGGACTTTACAAACATTCAAACAACAAACACAAAGAACGGCTCTTAAAGCTCAAGAAAACTAGTTTTAAAATGGGTACTTATGTTCTGTCGCTTGTGGGAACCACAACATTTGGCATTGTGGCAGAGGTGAGACGCTACTAAACCATCCATGCGGTAAAATTTTTGCATAATATCAATTAACTATATCGATTGAAATGATGACTATCATCACCATCATCCTAGCCTTATTATCCTCCATGAAATTCGTTTTCTATCTTGTTGGGTTTGGGTGAATGTCAGTTTCTCAACAAAGCGATTGCCATCTGACATCCACAACTCATGGGGATTACGATTACGGTTTTCTAAGATTCAACCAGATATCAGAATACTATATTTAAGGGTACTGATGCCCTATATCAATTGTCATATAGATATTCATGACGGTCAGAACCGATGGCTTGACGCGTGAGTTAAGACATGATTTTAATAGCTAATGGTGATTTGTTTACAATAGCATACAAAATTAATTTAATTAACAAATTGATATTGTGTAGAGTTAGGTTTATTGAAAAATACTAATAACTTTTAACTGTGATTTATTTATAAGATAAAAATGCTAAGTATGAAGTAATGAAGACACGGTTAACGGGTCCTGTACACGATGCCGCCGCCGCGCCGCAACTGTTCCGCCACCGCGCCTCTATGCTGTGTATACGGTCGCGACCACACCGTCACCGCGCCGCCACCACTCCGCCATTTGATTTTAATATACCACTAGACAGTTGTTAGTAATACATTGCATAACACTGCTCTGTCCTCCACTAAAGTTATGAACGTTTCGTAATCAAAATTATCCATGATAGATTACTAAAAAGTTAATACAAGCGCATACGTTGGCGGCCGGTAATAGAATAAGCAAAATCGAACACTGGTCAGTGGACGGCAATAGGCTCGCCCCCTTTTACGTGGGACCAGCAACTAAGGCTGGCGAAATCTGGATGTAATATTATTCTACCTACCTCTTTAAGGTTATACTGGCGTGAGACAATGTATTTAATTCTAGCTTTAAAAAATATGATTTGTAAAAAGTAGTTGAACATAAGATTGTAATAGAAAACGGTTGCTTATTGTCATGAACGTTGCCTTCCAAATATGAAATGCGTGATTTTAAATGTAATCATAAATACGCAATCTTGATCTAAAAATGAATTATAAGTCCAAAAAGTCACTCAGTAAAATAAATGTTGGCCTACATTTACAATTTAAATTACCCATATATTCAATTGACTTCACAATTGCATAATATCTATTGTTTTATCGGTCGATACTCTGTTAAGATTATATCTCTGATCTAAATCACCGTACTTAGACGGCACAAAAAAGTGCCTACACTAAGAAGAGTAAGACACATTATATTTATGTGATAGAGAACGATAATGTAAAATGTTTAGTATAAGTGAGCGTGATAATACTATTTATAAGAAAGAGGGAAAAGAAATAGATAGATAGAAGAATAGAATTAGAAATGTGACCATATTTTTATGTAATAAAAAGTTTGTTAGCAATTTGGGTTATAAATTACTTGTATCTTTATTAACCCCTGCAGTTAATTTAAAATGCTTCTGTTTGGAGTGCGTTTGCGTGGCTAGTGCATTGGTTGGGATTCGAACCTGCGACCTCTCAATCGCAATGCCTTATCCATTGGACTGTATTATTTGGACTGAAATTATTTAAACGTAGTAGTAGTAGTACATCTGTTATTTAAGTCTTCGGTTAAGACAGTAATAAATAAAATAATAAATCTATTCCCAAAATGCACTTATACAAGTTCTTATAATAAGTGACAGCTTATCAAAAATTCAATATTGTTGTAAAAAAATATGTTATGTCAGATTTGCAAAGCGTCCTACACTAGGCGAAGCCAGTCACGCAGGAAAACTGTAAATTAAAATTTGCCAATATAGATAAAAATTACAATATTTAAATAATAATACAAACAAATCGGAAAAATAAACAGGCAACTATTAGAATTAATACAATTAAAACAATTAAATACAGCGATATTATCAACAAATTTCATACACAAAAACAAGAAATAAAATAGCAAAAATCTAGTTAAAGTCTTTAAATCTTTATGTAAGTGGACCCATATAATAACAGGACTAATCTAAATTTATGTAATTTTATGTTATGAATTAGTTTTAGTTATTAAGTATTTATATTTTGACGATTAGAACGTAATGAACTGATTTATGATATTTATTTATGATATGCAAATCCAATTTTATTTCAATGTTATAATATTTTCTTTCTAATTTGTTTCTTTGTTATTTTGTTGATATTTTGATATATGTATGTGTATGTGGTATAATGTTTCCATACTGCTGACTCTCTTGACATTCCTTATTTATCATGTATGGATTTAAAATCTGAAATAAACGTTTTATTATTATTATTATTTGAAAACCTCTTGGTGTCGTCATAAGTCCAGGTAAGTACTTTTTCCTTCCTTCGTAGATAATTCAGATTTCCTTGGTATGTTTATAAATAGCATCAATTTTAATTACATAAGCTCATCAGTACCACAGCATCCTCTTGTTCATCGTTTTAATATTCCGGAGATTGATCCTATAAGCCTCTAAACTTTAATTTACTTCCGTGTACGAACGTAATTATTGCATACAGTTTAAAACCCAGTTCTGTAAAGTAGAGAATAACGTCGTTATTATGTCTATAAATTCTTGAGACCTGTTATAAAATTAGTCTATTTGTGTGAAAATTGTCACAGTTTATGTATTTTTCTTGATTGTAACTCCGAAAGAGTAGGCTGCAATTACTAACTGTATCCGATATATGGCAATATACACTATATCTATTGCCATCTATCGAAAACAGTTTTAGAAACCTTGTTCCTACAAAAATGTTTCGACAGAAGAAGTAATAACGACCGCTGCGCCACCGAAGCAATCTTAGTTTCGTTTCATAAATATGTAAACAAATTTAACAAAGATAAATATATTAAATGGTTATTTGATTTATATTTAATAGTTATACTACGTTTGTAATGTTTAACAACTTTGTCACTAATTAATAACATTTAAACTGTACCAGAAATAATTCGCAATCATGTTTTACATAAATATAGCGTGTTCACCGTCAACCAAGTTTCAAGTAGTTCAAAACTTTCGATTCCGAAGCCATTCAAACTACTCAAGCATTACCGTTCATCTATATACGCGTCGTTCATCAAGGGCAAACATTTCTACCTAACATTTGTATTATTTTAGCATTCAAGTCAGTAACGCAAACTGCGGCGTTCCATTTGAATCTCTAAAACTCTGCGGAGGGTTTGGTGTAAATTGTAGCGGATGCATTTCGTGCACTCGTGGTTTATCTACGTCTACGTCTTGAATATGTGATGTGAGGCGTTATCGTGCGAATGTCACTAGTTATTTGTGATATTCTGTCTTCTGTATAGACGATGACTTATACAACCACCGTTTATTTGAAAAATCAACTTTGAATGCAGAATTGTATTCATATTTTGTACGTAATCATGTAAACGTTTCATTTCTGTGTTTACTAGTAGGTTATAAAACAACTACTTATTTATTTGTTTCAAAATATATTTAAAGTATTAAAATGATCATGTGTTGGTTTAAGAATACAACTGATTTATATATCGTAGTATTTCTATTCAAAGGAATAAAGATTATATCAAGCAACAGAATACTGTTGCGGCTGCGGCACAACTCTTTGGCAGCAGCTTCTATGAACAAGCACTGAAGTAAAGTGCTGTTGAAGTTGAATTATTATCTCACGGGATTGCTTCACCGGGATAGAAAGTGTCAAGTTTTATCCGAATCCAGTCATCAATTTACACGTGCTTGAAATATTAAGTATTTTAAATAGAACACTCAACTGATCATTTTACAAACTTTGACGTTTATAACCTTAGTAGGATTAATCTAGCGGGGTAGGTGTAACCGCAAGCCGTTGACCTATTATGTGAATAACTCACATAATATTCCATGCCACAAGCATAACTCTATCGATGATACGAATTATTGTTTCGTTTAAACATAATTCATTACTATAGGAAACAAATATTAAATCTTTAATGTGTATAATACTAGTACAACTTTGTTTAATGTTCAGCTACTTATGTCGCTGACTGTACAACAGCTAGTTATGATATAAGTAGGTAGTTTAAAAAAAAACAAATAGATATACCTAATATTAGGCGAGAAATAAACATATTTACTGTTGTATTAAATCGATGTAATACGCGTCACTGCAATACCTATTCATGGAGTAAGTGTATAACCGAATACCATATTTCCTATGGCACATAATGTATTTTTGATGCGTTCTCTTTGAAAACACCCCAAAAGAACGAAGGCGTAAAACTGTTTTAGTAACAAGGAAAAGTTTTGTTATGTGTTTCGTAGGGATGTGATAAACCGATTAAAAAGATAAAAGGTACTTGTGTATCATAGTTGATAACAAAAAAGTATTGATTTATTCATAAATAGTTTTCCCTGGTAAAGAACATCTCTCGCGAATAATTTCTGTGGGATGGGAGTTTTTACGAACATTCGGATTGATGTTCATGTCGGGCAGTGTTAATGGTTTTTCTCTCAAGAAATTATCAGTGACAGCATGGGGACTGGAGCTGTGCCCGGTAAACGATAATAAGTTTGCTCCTTATAACGTTGAACCTAACATAAAATGTGGGTGTAACTGCCTGATACAGGCGTAAAATTATATACCTGGGTATAAAAATGTCATTAGGCATTTCTCAAAAACCAGTAGTATTTTGTTGAAACCATCTTAATAATTACATTAGCGTTGTTTAATTAAACATTCTTATTACATAATTCTGAAACTTTAAAACTACTGATGTTACACTTTACTACCATTTAAGCTATTTTAATAATCTAGATCTAGGTTTACACTTTCCTTGACGGTGGTTTTGCTTTCTAGCAGACATAGTCACGTGGAGATTAAGATTAAGAAAGTTCGTCTAAGAACTAAGATGGTAAATCTTAGTTTCCTCGTGACCATGATTGTTTGTTTAGTTAATAATTTTACAATTATTTAATAATATTGGTGTAAAATAAACAACGCGCTTAAATCCGTATAAAATAGATTAATTCTAATGTATAACATTTGTGTAAACGTAAAATAAAAAGTTATATATTGAGGTACACACACATAATGTTTTGTGACAATGCACTCTCAGGTCAAACAAATATAGGTACTTTGTGGTCATTGTGTGGTTGATAGCGGCTATCATCAGCACAAAATGTCAAGCACGCTTTGTATTTTTTTATGGAAACAACGAACGATGTATGTTACAATGGATTCAAATGTATCCTTCCTTTGCAGGACAACTTGCCATTTTTGGGTGACTTAAATTATATAAGACAACAAGGAACAATATATTATTTCTAGTTCGTGATTAACGTTTTCGAAATCAAAATAATTTAAATATTGAATATTAACTTGTTACATCACAGCGGCATACTGGTGACAAGACATAATAGATTTCAAATGTCTTACATTCTAAGACATGGCAGATTAAAACGTTGAAATTAGCTCTGTTCTATAAAATATAAAATCGATTACTATTGATTATACATTTGGTATGTTAACTATTTTATTAATAATTTTATCCTATTTCATTAAAGAAGCACTACTGCATTTGTTACATTGATAAGTATAAGTATCCATATTTACCATTTATACTGCCATAATTTCAGATCTTTTTATGATTAATTTGTCCGTTTCGTCTTGAAGAAATAAATCTGCCAGGAGTAAATTGTTCTTGCATAAACAATGTTCCATGCTTCGTAATTCATTTATAGATTTAATTAAATAACCTATTTAAGTTCAATTTCAGAGCAAACTTGTTTATAAATAAAGTAGGTACATTAATAATATTTTATATAACACAAGGGAATCCGACAGACGTTGTGCTGTCCGAACGAATATACTTGCCACGCCACCTACCGCATCCAATTGGGGATCTAAACCATCCATGGATCCACACAAAAATATAACCAAATTCGTTTAGGAGGAATTCAGTAACATACACACTGCATACACATGTACATAAGAATTAAAGATACGTAACACGCCTGCACTCATATAAGGAAAATAATGCCTATATCACGGGTACTTTCCAAACATAGACATAAACAACGGATACATGGTACAAATTTTTGTCTCGTATAAGGTTACCCAAACCCATAACACTCGGCTTGTTGTCAGCGGGTATATGAGGCAACTGATAAATAAAAAATGTGTCATCGATGTACCATAAATTCCTAAGTAATCCTGAGGTGAATAGATTCCATTAGCATTCTGTTTTGTGATTTCTACTACGAAACCCTAAAATATGAGGGTAAAATATAAAGTCATGAAAAGAAAATAAATTTCTTCATTTATATCCAAACTGACTTATTGATACTTTTATTCAGTTGTTAGTAATAAACGGAATTGGTTTTATTTGATACTCAGAGAAAGGTCAAATGGAATCGATTCGGCCGTTACAGATAGATATTAAATGTTAGGACTTCTCGAATAAGTGTAATAATAAGTTATTGCTGGAATTGAGGGTATTGAACTCTGAATATTAATACTTTTAAATATAATTTTATACGCAGAGTCTGTGTGGGCATTGCAACATTTGTCGGATACTTATAAAATGTGACTGAAACGGCTGATTAGTATTAATCAATAAATATCTGAAAAATATAAGGTTAGCTTTCAATCGATACCTTAATTAAGCACATCTCGAAGGTAGTATTTCCATATCAAATGGTATCTAATCATCCACCATCTTAGCGTGCAATTCTTTGCGTGATAACTTCAGTGCAACCATTACTAGACGATACAAGTTAGAATTACCAAGACTTCTAAAAGTGCAAGAAATATATTTCATCTTGATAAATGGACTTAATACATATGTGTTATCTTCATTTATTAAGTAAAGTGTCCAAGCTCCATAACGAAGCTCTCATATATGACAACTAATCTTTATACCTGGACTTAGTAGCAAAGCGATTCTATTTTATTGGGTGGCAACCTGCAAATGTTCCCGCTCGTATTCCAAGCGTCCATGGTTTACTGTCTGCGAGTCGTCGCTCGCAAGCAGTTAATACTTGCATTGGACACAGCTGGGTGAATCACTGAAGTAGTTCCAGTTCCTGCGACCCGACTAGTATGTATAGTCGTTAGCAGCCTGGGCTGACCCAGGTGATCCCAAGATATCATCTTTTTCTCCTACAAGAACGGTATCCGTAAATGGCATACTCCCACGTGAAAAAAGTATTACCGTTAACCATTAAGCAGGTCGTAAGATAATTTGCTATAAAAAAGTGGTGGTGAAAACAACATGAAGCTAAATTAAAATCATTATTTAATTCAACCTTACATTTCAAATCGTGATCATTGTAACTCTCGAAAAGGTTAGACACCTAAATTGCGCCAGTTGAGTCCCACTTAATAAGGGAGCGTTTACTGCCGACTACCGGACACGATTCCAGATTTTATGCAGCTAATAATAATGTTATGACAGGAACCCTCAATAACACTTCTACTTGACCCTATAACCGAATCTTATGAAAGCAACACCGCTTGCGTTTACACTTAGGCAATAACGAGGCAGCCAACAAACTCCAATTTTACATCTACTGTTATTCGGAATCGTAGCGACACTAGAAGGAAACAAATATAAACCAGCGATTAAAAGAAAGGGGGGCACATACCAGCTTTAGCTGACCAAGGAAGTGTTGAGGTGTCTCCACCGCATCTTTATCTCGGCCGTTTATCAAATAAATTCACAGTCCCAGAGAAATTTATTAGTTTTCGAATGGCCACCTCTGCCACTGTGACTTGGCGTTATTGCGGCGAGAGGAAATCGCTTGTGAAATGCGACTTTTCTATCCTTATACTTAAGTTTTAGTTGACTTATGTATGTGGTGTTAGTTTTGGAAAAACGGTCTGAATGTGGGGAAACTTTGGTTTCGTTTTTAATGGCCGTCGCAAAGGTATTTCCAAAAATTTATAGCGATTCATTTATTTTTATTACATTACATATTTAAATGTGGGGAGTATGGTATGTATAAATCTACTTTTATGCGTTCAGTAGTAGTAAAACTGAACTTGCCCTTATTTTAAATTGAAAGGAAAAATAGAGCAATTGTAAGTGATTCTATAATTACTGACAGTCACACAAGCAGACGTATACACACACATGTATATACATAAACGCACATGCATACGCACATACATGCACTCGCACATACACACACACACACACACACACACACACACACACACACACACACACACACACACACACACAAACAAGTACACGTAGCTTATTATGATATGACTTATGTAGGTATATGTGTATTTCAAGTATTTTAATCCTTCAAACATCATATAAATTGTATGAAGATAATTATTGTAAACAATTTACTTGCTGTGGCCTGATACCCATAACTCAAGTTAGATCTTACCATGGGTATCAGTGTTCCTAAATGTTTTGTGTCCTAAGTTTGTTTAATTTCCTTTGTATGTTATAGCTGTATGGTTTTTGGAAATAAATACTTATTACTTATTATTATTATTATTAGTGATAACAAAAGTGTTTATAGCTAAAAGTATGGCAACTGAATCGCATTTTCAGACAATGTCCTAAATACTTAGAATAATTGGACGTAGTTATGCACAAACGTTTCAACCCACAAGTCACTCAAAATTGAGATAACATGACTGGCATACCTTTTTTGACACCTTACATCATTTGAGCAAAAATATTTTAAGTTTTATGGTTTCTTCCTCGGTAATTTTTTTTTATATAATTTGTTCCAATCCCCTCTTTTACTTAATAAAGGTTTTCATAAAAACAACAAAATGTAACATGTGATGTGAACCATTTTAATGAGTATGATTCAATAATCTTGGAACGTTTCAGTAAAACGCATTTAATTTTTGTTTTCTTGAAAAAGAATGTTTCATGTAAGTCGAAACGTTCTGACAAAACATAATTATGCTGCTTTGAATTAAAACAATGTTCCATGTACGTTGAAACATTATAGCAACGCCCATATAATAGTTTTTAGCTTCAAAAATAATGTTCCATGTATCTTAGAACGTTTGAAGTGTGATCCCATGTGATAAATGCACTCATTAAAAAAAACATTTTATGTGTTTTAATAATGTTTTCACTAATAATTTAATAAACAAAGTTGATGTGTAAACGATCCAAAATATGTGGCACATTTTAAAGAAAGAAAAAAGAGAAACATACTTTAAAAAAGAATATTCTAAAACAAAAAATGCACTCAAATGTTAAAATAATTGCGTATTCTTGTGAATAATTAAATTATTGTTGTTATTGGACTCAGTGTCAGCCAAGGTAGGTTTGTAACTACTTAAACATGAAATGTCTTACTATAATCATAACATAACATTGGTATGCACAATTACACACATAGACGCAGCACGCAGCGCGGGTGGCTGACACCGACCCCAAAAATAACAATAATTTAATTATTCATAAGGATACACAATTGTTTTTAGCTTTTAGTATTTTGTTTTTGTTTTAGAGTATTCTTTTTGAAGTCGATTTCTTTTTGTTAAACTTATTGTTTATTTCTCGTTTTTAGTGAATCTGAAGTTCGATATCTGATTTTATTTGTCTCAATATGGGTAGACCTACTAAACACGCTGCTCATATGAGACAGCGCCGTTTAAATGAGACAAACGAGGAAAGGGAGAAACGCCCATCTCAAAATAGGAAATCTACCTCCAGGGCCATTTCAAAAGAGACTTACGAGTATCTATTGAGAGAGAGCGCAAAAATAGGCTTTTGAAAAATGCAGGCTTACATGAAAAATGCTTTGGACAAAAAAAAACGAGATATACCGTTTAAATCATGCGGATTGTTCCCAGTAGGCCCCTTTAGAACTGTCCCCCGGGTTGTCAAATGGGAATTTTCTTCTCAGTTGTCACCTGGGTGACAAATTTTCCCAAATGTTCACTGCCGATTCGTACCAGAGGGGACAACTGGTAACTTTTTTCTCAATTACCACCCGTGACACCAGAGGGGTAACAATTGCTACTATTTCTTCCCAATTTCCGATTGGTGCCAGAGGGGACAACTGGTAACTTTTTTTCTCAATTACCACCTGTGACACCAGGGGGGATGACAAATGCTACGATTCCTTCCCAATTGACCACTCCGACCAGTTTAGATTATATCTTTTCTCTTTTCTACTACATAAAACTGCACAGTATAGTGCACCTCATGATAATTCCAAATACCGTTGGGATGATATGTTTTATTCCGGAGTTCCAGTGCCTAATGGCTTCAGCATCATATTAAGTTTATTATAGAAATAATGTTGTTATTTGCTTTTTTGTATATACCTTGTTGAGTTTGCACATAACACTTTATACTATTAAATGCTATCAAAAACCTATCTGTAATTGTGTAAACACTACATATACATATACGTACGTAAGAGTTAAACATTGAAAAAAAATATAGCAGAGAAGCACTATATATAAAGTATTTAGATTTTTGTTTGTTGTGGCCTAATGGCAAACCAATAGCTCCAGCGAAATTATCAGATCTACAATCTTTGTACCTGTGTATCCCAAAAATTGTCTCAGATTTTATAGAACCTTGAAATGTTTTGAGGAAATTATAGACGATATCGATGGGTCTGGGGGAGAGCCAGATTTTGAAATGTTGTAAACTATTATTACAATAATGTAGACGTAGCTTATATGTAGGTATATGATTGTTTCTTTTTAAATACAATTTTGATAATTTAGATTTTCTTGTATTTATTTACTTGTTCATATATAGAAACCACTTATAAGTTAGAAATTTTAAGTAAATTACTTGTTTGAACGTTTCTGCAAAATTAAGTAAAATGAACGTCCATACAATATATATGTTTTCAATAACGTTCTAATTCCATTTTATTTAAATATTTTCCTATTTTAATAAAGATATCAAGCAATAGGTACATAATTAAATAATTAATGTATATTTCTTCAATAAAACCTATAGTGTTCGTCTATACTAGTTAAAACAAAAAAGTGTACAATGGAAACTATAAATTAGCGATTATCTCAAAATGGAGATTTTGTGGGTTGGAACGTTTGTGCATAACTACGTCCAATTTAACAGTAGCATTTCCTATTCTACCTCAGCAATTTATGTTGGTAACATGTAAGTATAAGCTTTTATTGTGTTCCCGAAAAAATTTCGTACCGCCAAACAACATAATTTGCTACTAATAATTAAATACTAATTACAGGTGTTTTAACCAGTTAAACATACAATGCTGTTAATGTTATTTCGGGTTAAAAATAGTACTTCAAATACAGTTGAATAAATGAAATACCAAAAACAATATAAAACAAGCAGTAACTTTTATGAGAGTCGCTGCTTGAAACCTTATAAACTCTTTTGCGCCAACATTTATTAATTTTAATATTGTTTTATGAATTAGATTTGAAATATTCCACTCCGCTCTGTGCGAAGTAAATACATACGTATATCAGAATTTTACTGACTAATACCCTCAATCAATGTTCTTATATTGAGAAAATAAATTATAAAACAGACCAATTATAAAGTCTTGGTATCTGGATTTTGAAGGTCTACCTTTGGATAAGAGAATAATCTAATTTAGAACGGTACATAGGTGTAATATTCTAGTATTCTGAGTTACTAGAATGTTGCACATTTAAAGATGCCACGAAACTCACTACAGGCAAAAAAACGCTTGTCTCTTTCACATTTGCCACCTATTAGGAGTTTTCTATACCAAATAAACTTTTGTAATTGTGTAATGTTTATTTGTTGATACAATATACAATTTCTTAATAGAATCTGCAAATGCGACAAGTTATTTTGGTTTTCAATTACCTTCCAAAAGTTGTAAGGCATCATTAACGTCACTGTAACAAATATTCCAATTATGACGACAGCACCCTGGTCATGACGTCAATTGACATAACAATAATAAATATCATACGATCCAAATAGAAACGGACAGAAAGGGTAACTTGAGAAACTTTGAAAGCTTATTATAACTCAATTTCGTTACATCTGTATTATGCTTAGTATTTGTTCCGTAATATTCTATTTGAGTTGTTGGATTCTCGCATCGTGTTATATTATTGGGTAATGTATCTAACAGTATTAAAAGACTACACTGAGATGTGTAATGTACTGATTAGATAGTATTAGAATACTAACTAACACTATAGAACTCGTAAAGCTTGAAAAGTCGGGGTCTAAGGCACCTATAAGGGTCGTAACTAGCTACAACTATGATAATCGTCTGGATACCTATTTATCCAAATAATACTAATATCTTATTTTTAGAAAACTTATATATCGCATCCGTAGTGGAATAAAGGCGTAAGAAGATTATCGTAACTATAGAGGAGAGCAAAAAAACTGCTTGGTCAGATATATTTATTACAAAAAGTATGTACTTTTATAATCTTTTGTTTAATTCAGTGAAACAAAGACATAACATAAGATAAGATATTTAAATTCAATTATTTGGCTTTCTTTGCCTCCTAGGATCTCCAATTTTAGATAAAGGTTTTGTTAATTTTATAGAAGAGGGAAAATTAAAAATTTTTGTAAAACGGCTGACAGGTTATTCGAAATTAATATACATTTGGCTTTTACAATTACCCGATACACCTGACACTTCGAGCAAAAATTTATAAAATTATACACCTTTACTAAAGTTTTAAATGTGGCCATTAATGACCGGACGTGACTACAAGCGAGCTTGCCAGTTAGCTTGGGCGGCTCCGACTCTCTCAACGACAGTGGGCTGGACTGTTATGCAGCATAGTTCGAGAAAATCTTATAAATAGATCGTCCTGTGCTGCTGAACGTATCCGCTTGCTGGCTGTGGAGAGTAGGAGTCGGGCCTTTGGCTTCAGGTACTCCCGTCGTTCAACATAGGTACCATGTTGGACGATACGACCTTCCGCATTTCTTATTGTTTGCGCTTAGATACTCCTTGTGTTTCTCCGCATCGGTGTCTTTTTAGAGAAGACGTCGATAGTCTTGGTCACCATGGCCAGTCATGCAGCAGTAGGGCTGGTCGTATATGACGACACTAACTAAAATAACTAAATAACATACGTCGTCGGGTAGGTCACGTAAGATTATGTGTATTTTTTAGAAAATTTTAAGTATCTTAGCAGATTTATAGTCTTTTATGATTGAATAATATCAAACTTATTACGACGCGACAAATGATTTTTTTGGTATAAAGCCTTTATTTTTGCCAAATAACAACAAAAAAAATTTGCTTGTGTACATGCACTATTCGAAACTGCAATAAAAAGAACACGTAATTGCACTTACCTACGCCTTTATTACACTGACGGGTGCGATATATAGATACATACTCGTATGTTGTTGTAATTTGTATGCCTGTAAACTACTGTGCAAAAAAGCACGTAAGTCCAGCAATAAGCGCTTACGTGTGGCACGCACAGACTTATCACACAGGTTATTTCAGTAGTTGATACCCAGGACATTTGCGAGCAATTTTGGTAATATAATGTGTAAAAGTAATAAATTAATATAATATTGTCTTCTAGTATAGTTAGTAAAGTTTAATAGTAGTAGTAGTGTAACAATTTTAAAAATTTTGTAATATAGTGTCAAATAAACAACGCGATAAAATCCGTATATAGCAGTTTAATTTCAATGAATAAATTAACAATTAAATACTACTTTAATTCTATACTTATTGATCATCAAACGCCACTAATACCAGGTAACGATTTCCGTACTCAAAGTAATTGGGTCGATAGACTTCAATAAATATATATTCATTAATAACAATAACAATGGACAATTAAATATATCGCGCCATTCAGGCGAATATAATATTCCGACTTTATTTTTATTATAGGTCTTCTTTTATACTCGTAAACATATTTTCTTTGTTTTAAGGATTTTTGAGATAATATTTCATGTTACATGTCGCTTTTGATTATTTATACAAACCAGTCGAAGTTTAAACCTTTAGGATGACACATATCGTATTTATTCTCGTTGAGGTTTTCTTCGTAAATCTCATAGGTACTGTTCTGCCAGGGTCAGGCAAAGGACTTGCACTGGCAGAACAGAGACCCCACTATTTGCGTATAGATGCGCATAGAGCAAATGAATGACTTGCCCTTTGCTGACGGTTGGCTTAGATTGAGACCTTAGACTTAATTGGCTATTTCGTAGAAATCGCTTACCAACAAGCGGGGGCTAAATTCACTTGTCTTATCCATGAACTGATGAAAACAATTTGCTGACTGAACTGTGTCATAGCCCGACTTAGGTTATTCAAGATCATGCGTTTACCAGATTAACCATCTGTCTTGATAGTCGATTTGACGAGCATCAGAATCATAATGGTATAAAGAACTGAGAGAAAAGAGACTGTACTAGTTAGTCATTCTGCCAGATTGCTGCTGCCACTTTTTTAGCCCGCTAATAAACCACAAGTAAATCCCTCACGTCCTTGAGGTTTCAGCCGAAACATTAAACAATGTTTCAAAGACTTAGGTAGTGCTGGCGTAATAAAACAATATGACACCTAATGGCAGAAGTACGCAAAGGTGACATGCAAATAACCTCTGCCGGCGAAACGTGCTTCGCGAAGTTTGCAAGCACGAGTAGAATATAAAGTTAGGTTCCTGCACCGGGATAACTGGCGCAAGTGACTACAATATACTTTAAAGTCAGTGTAAGCTGGGTGAAGCGGTGGCCCTTATCGCATGCGTGATGTGAATGCCGCAGAAACTTTTATTCGACCAATATGACAAAAATGTTTGCGACGACTGCGCTTTGAATACATAAACACAGCAGTTTTAAATTTTCCCTTTTATTATATTCACTGAATAAAGTAATACTGCTTTACTGTCTCGCACTGTTTTCTTAGTGTTGCTACTTTATGAAAAACTCTGAGCTGGATTTTTGTTATATTGGATATAAAAGCGTCTGTCTACAGAAAAAAGCTGGTCCATGGCATTATTGTGAATAATCTTAACCCTTTTACAAAAAGAAAAAGAGATAGACGATATTACAAATCTACATAATAATTCAAATTTACTCTGTTTGTTAAAACTTGTTATAACAAAATATGTTGTTATTACTATAAGTTACATTGTCGGTCATGAAACTACCAAAAGTACCTGGAATAAGCAATGGCTTATTCCAGGTACTTTAAATTTATTTTTACTTTTTACGGTAACCAATATCATTATAGACTATTTGTTTCTAAAATATTATGATATTTTAGAAACAAATAGTAGTTATAATAATATTGGTTATAATACCTCATAGAAATATTGTATTCTTGCATCCGTAAATAAAAGCGTACCCATTAAAAAGATAATGAATACCTACACTACATACATATTAACTTTAGTAATAACTTTTTAATTCTTAGATATTACCAGAGTGTACTAAGTTTAAAATATATAACTATAATATTAGCCCTGTATAACTATATCAAGGCTAGGCTGTTCAAAATATGAGAAAATTTAGGTCATAGTCTTGCTAACAACAATATTTTAAGTAATCGGACCCACGTTATAAATAATTAAGAGGCGAATTAACCGCATGCTTATAGAATTATAATCAAATCAAATGACAAAGATGTATGTATGACAGGATAATCTCTATTCATAATGGTAATTTATACCTGTTGCCTTCGTTTTTCACCTGTTCATAATAATATAGTCAAAAAGAGTAAATAGCTTAGACCAAAAATAATAAACATAAATGTGTTCTAAAGTCATAAAAATAAAGTAATTCCCAAGTGATTGTATATGTAAACGTCATACGAATGTATTTTCGTAGGTTTGTCAATGGGAAGTGTGTGTTGGAATACAATGGCGAGTCCCCGCGAGTCATACGTCCCAGCGTAGCGTCGGGGGAGCGCCCGAGGTTTCAACGCTACTTGGTAAAATAGCTACAATAGGTGAATAGAATTGCCGCCGTATCTCGTCATATGGAATTACTTTAAGAGTACGTAAATTGGATTTAAGATTATTTTGTTATTGATATTGTTGTGTGTTTGTTTATATCAATAGAGTTATTATTGTGAAAGTAGATTTTATTTGAGTTAGTATGTAAATCAAATTTTACTTGTAAGGTTTACTAAGGTTTTTAGTATTTACTTTAAAGCGAATTAATTTATTTCCGTTTTGAAACATGTTGGGGTAACACAGTGGGCAAGCGCACTTCGGTTTGTCATTTGGTCGTATATCGAATTGTGAGCATTAAATATATACATGACTAGCTTTTGCTCGCGTCTTCGCTTGTGCAAGAATAGGTTAGGTTATGTTAGTAAAAGTCCTTTTAAAAATAATAATATAGCTTATGTTACTCGGTGATAATATAGCTTTGAGATGTTGAAATATTTTTTTAAATTGGTTGTTTAGTTTCTGAGTTCAATCCTTACAAACAAACAAAAAATCAAATCTTTCCTCTTTATAATATTAGCATAGATATGTTATCTTGGTGGCACAAGAATAGTTAATGCGGCTGCTGTGCATGTGATCTCAGATTATGGAATCCGAGATCACATGCTAATGTTGTCCATCCCAAGCCTACAAAATTTTATTCGATTATTCTATTTAAAAATGTTAAGTAACAGTCTAGAACTGGATACGGTAGACAGCAATTAGGCCTTCTAGCACCTTTGTGTAGACAGAAGCGATATACACGCATGACTAAGTATGACTATACATGTTAAATATAGAATACAAATTTTCGATGTAAATTGTCCTCATAACACGTCATGTATTGCAGCATAAGCATATTTGTTCAGAATACACACCCTGGTATTAAGCAAGGACTAGATAATAGGTACTTTATTATCATTTTACAATGTATAAGTTTCAACAAACTAGGTATGCATGTGCTTAAATAAGGCCAACACAAACGAAAGTTGCTATTTGTATCCAAAACCACAGTATTCATAAGAAATATTAGGAAATACAAACTAAGAAGCAAAACACACCAGGGTAACTGTTTGACGTCACGAGATAAAACGAAACTTTAAGTCAAGTGTGTATACAGCCCAGTTTCTGTTTTCGGCCTCGTTTCATCTCGTCGTGTTACGTATGCAACGACATTAAGAATTTGTTTCTAAGCGAAATGCCTTGTAATCAGTGTTAAGATAAACGCTACCAACGCGTAATGCGTCGTAAACTTAGGAGTTTGTATAACGCTGTGGAGAATTTTAAATTTAGAACTACATTAGGAAGATTTTCATTGGTAGTTATTTTATAAATCACGTAATCTATCAGTGATATAGATTGGCAATATTGGTATAGAAGTAAGTGACTCTTGCTTGGTAATTTTAATCCTTTGGACTTAACACCAAGGCCTCCATTGCTGAAAATAGGCTTGTCCTCTGAACTCGGTACCTAGATAGGTGGCAAAATGTTCGTCTGAGTTACTTCTGCCTAGCTTGTGAAGAAGATGTAGCATCACCAAGGTCACAAACAAGTATAACCTGTCTGATGGTAAGCGTTTATCATAGCATAATTATGGTAGCATGTACTACAAGGTTTATTTATTGCTAACCTTAAAAAAGGAATTACTTGCAACCTTGGGATAAGATTACACGAGCCGCCTTTGATGGCAGCAATAGCCTGGAAATTAATTTCACAAATTTCACAAAAACACAACACTAGGTTGCTTGGCGCAATCTTCTGTAACGCAAAACTATTTCAATAGGTAGAAAATCTAATTCTCTATTTTATATCATTGCATAAGTAGCTTTATAATTGTTATTCTGATGGCATTATGAAATATATTTACTTGTGTGCTTAAAAAACCCAGCATTGAAGGTAGAATGAAGTCCTTTTATAATTTTTTTCTATTGCGGCAAAAACCTGTTCAATAAAACTTCAACACGATTGAACTGTAAAGTGTAAAATTGGCTTGACAAATATTTATATCATATTCTTTAATATACATTTATTTGTACGGCTTCTGAATTGTAATACTATATGTAATACATTATTAATGAAAATGACTATAACAGATACCTAATATTTTTATGACGCAAAGAAAAAGCTTCTGCTTTCTTACAAAAATCCACCAAAGACTTGTGAGTACGTACTTGCCAAAGCTCCATTGTTTAACTCCTTTAACGTCACTATACGCAGATTTGTCTGTGCACGTACAGCTTCATTTGCTTTGGCAAGCACTAGCTAAGACGAGCACATGAGTGATGTTTTGAACTGGAACAATGTCGTAGACGAACGTATCGCGAGGGAACCACACAACGCACGATAACAAGTGTTCGAGCGATATTGTGTGTATGTTTTTAGGCAAACTCCCAAGAGAGAGTAGATATAACAACGCTTTTGTTTACTTTCATCAGCTTCTGAGTGATGTTTGGATCCAGTATCTATTATGAAATTTATACGAAAAAGGAAACTGAGTGAGTCGAGTCCCTTGTTACATAAAGCCTTATAGTGGTCAGAGTGGAGAAACCGAATCCATTTACGAATAAACCGCAAACATATGTATTTGTTTGTTTATTTGTCTAGCTCTATAATTATATGTAGCAATGTGATGTGTATAATACACAAAAGAAATAACATTCGAACTAATGTAGTAACTTTTGTCTTAACGAATAATGTCTCGGTATCCTTCAGTGAAAGTTTGAAATTGTTTTATTGTTCTGATAAGCAAATGATTATGGTCTAGCACTGGTACCTCAGTGTTATGATAGATTTTATAGAGTATTATATTAGTGCTATGTCCCCACATATATGTGTGTTGGTACATCCCCATGTACCAAACATATACAGAGGAAATACTAGTAGCTACGCAATGGTTCATACTGAGACTAATATTGACATGCACAATAGATACTGAATCGTATTATCATAGATAGGTTTGCAACTGCTACATAGGTAATTCCTGATATCAGTCGCCTGGCCACGGTCCTAGGTAAGACAGTGAACCTTGAAGGCAGATCTTACCTTTGTGATGGACGTATCTTATGTAATTTTTATAAGATAATTGCAATTCAAACGACGAAGTTCTATATGACGACATTTAATTGTATGAGAAGTACGGTAGTAGGTAAATTTGAAATTTCCCTCTGTATACTAATTAAGTTCATTCGTAGGAAATCAGTTATGGTTATCTCTGCTACCGACTATGACGTTTACGTCACCAAAGCATTCCATACGGCTGAGTGCAACCACATGCAATGGGCAAAGCGTCGGCAGAAATTAGCTGAAGCCATGTTGCCACAAATCTCGTCCGTCAGCGGTCATTTGATAAACAGGACCGAAAGTGCTAACACGTCATTAATGACGAACAATGCGATCGTGACTAAGAGCTTAACTGGGTTTAACGCTGGTTAAGTTAGTAAGTAGAGCTTTACATCTGAGAGTCAATGACCGTAATGAAAAATCTAAATATTCCGATATAATTTTGGTATGATATATGTCATAAATGGTAAAACTAAACTGCGTTCGCGTCGTGGGTTTAGTTAGTTAAGTTAGTTGATAGGTACAGTATAAGAAATTTCTTGGAACGATAAATGTTTAAAGAAATTTCGTAATAATATTTACGTAAATTTTTTATTCTATAGAAAAGAAATATAGTCCCTCGGCGGTGATCCCAACAGGCTTCTGGTGAAACGTGAGTACTGGGTTTTCAAAATACGATTGCAAAATGAGAGTAGGTAGCAAGACCGTATGGTTTTTTACTTTTGTATTTGTAATATACGAAAACTTAATAACAATAAAATGTATATTTTTAAATGTGTATGTTGTTAATTATAACGAGATTTTTACACTTATGATATAAGGTATATAGTGTTAGTATTGTTTAAATTATGGCAAGAATACGGATGCATGCAGTAAAAGCAAGATAAAATGCTTTAGACTTGAAAACACTATACTTTTTGTGAAACTAACAGGCAATATACTTAATAACACTTCCTCTATTGTACTTACTCACTCATCTATAAAGAATAATCAGCAAATTTATTATAATATAATATATTAAAGAAAAAAGGCGCCTAATAAACATCACGTACAAATTTATATTGCTAATATAAAAACTACTAAAGCTAGAGGGCCTGTTCTGGTAATAAATTATGTTTAAAATAGAGTTCTGATCTAGTCTCGTAATAAAATATAATCAAAATATAAATTTTGATCATATTTTATTACGAGGATTGGGCTTCTGAGCGATGGTAACAGGTTATTACTAACAGTACCTCAATCATTTTACTTTAGGTAAGGTGATACCCTGATGATTTTAATAATTATTAGCCATATGAAAGATCACATAAAATAACTCATTAATACCTATCTAATTCATAATAATAATAATGTAATGATTATTAAACTTAAATTACTTGTCCCATTAAATTTAATACAAAATATAGATATAATCATATTATTGAAATTATATAATTTGTATAAATAAAATCAAATTCATAATTGAATTAGTTACCATCACAAAATTTACCTGATATAATTACCAATTATATTATATAATTTAAAAGCTAGTTGTTGCAAATGGCTAACAGAGGAATCCAATGTTGCCTATTATATTATTGAAACGTAATAAAATAAAATGTCATCAGGTGTAATATTTTATTTAAGCCACCTGTCCAAAGAGTTACATTACGAAATATACACTATCAATAAACGTAGTGGACACTCAATCTTGCCTTACGCATATCTAAACATCATTGTAACTAGCTAAAAATTGAGGAACATGGACAGTTCTAGGCGCCTAGTACAAATGTGTTTTACGTTACCGCGAATGACATGTTTATGACGATAGGCGCTCTGATTGGCCCGCTCCAAGCTCTTAACCAATCAGAGAGCCAAACGCGGTAAACGTTAAAATCGCGTTAACGTAAAAACAACTCGCACTAGGCACTCTGTACTATGGCACTAATTCTGTGTTTAAAGTTAAAGGTAGCTCCTGGAAAACTTATTATTTTAATAAAACAATCAAGATCATATTTACGATTTACGCCGTACTATGTTTGTTTGATAAGAATGTCGCACATATTTATATATTTATTTATATTTCTAACTTGTAGATACAATATAGGTAACGCCATAATATACCCAAAGAAGTGGCAAAGATAATAGTCACCTTTTTATAGAATAAACCACTGACGCAAATGTATGTAATTTTCAGATATTCATTCTACTGAGATTCATTTTAGACGGCCAGTCCTGCAGATATAAAATAACTTATTTTAATTATTCTCAAAGTATATTGATAACACTGATATATTTATTGGAGAGGAAAACCTTTCTGATGTCCAACCCTTTTCAAGGGCGTGAGAATTCTTCGAAGCGACGTAAGACCTATTTATATGTTGACAATGATTGCCAAACAAATGTAGTTCCTATTGTTAATGAAATACAGCTTATATTAGATGGTGAAACATGCTAAAGCTATTGAGATCCTTCTAAAAAATAGAACACTCGCGACAGTCTTGGAATTATTTTCCATTCTTTTCGTGCAAATCCCAAAGAAGAAGGTGCGCCGTTGACTTTTTTAGTGACCCTCATATATGTTATTTCTTTTGTAGCCTATAGAGGCTTGTAAACAATATTTTTGTAGTTTATGTGAGACCGATTTTATTGAGAGTACGCTTTTAGGTGTCATTTTTCTTTTTGTGTATTACAATTTTATTTATTTTGGTTTTGTGTGCCCAATGTTGCTTTATTGACCTGAAAGGACCAATGACAGGTTTTGCGTAGTTTAGATATTCGTGTCAATACTAATAAAGAATAGCTCACTGCTCACTATGGTAGGTAGGCTGAGTATTATATATCTATCTAGGCTACCGATTATCACAATATAGTGTCCTATGAACATTGACAATATTTTTTACTTTATTTACAGGTAGAGCGTTGCTTTGTTATTAGTCGTAAGTAGGTACTTATGCTGTTTCCTGATTTATATGCATACTACTAAGTTAAGTGTAATCATTACATAAATGATTAATTGCACGAATGACGCAGAGGTTTAAGTGGTTGCCCCACCGCTGTTACTACGCCAAGTGGGATTCCAAACCCGCACGGTGCAATAATTTGTGAGTATGGTACACAAATGATTGATGAATGATCTTTGGATGTTCTTCGTGTTTGTTAGTTGAATATTTGATAATGTCGGGATTCAAGATTATATCTCGAGTGATAGTAATCTTTAATTATGTCTTTAATTAACATTAAAGAGGGTTTCCAAAATTCACAATAAATAATCAAACTCGCCGCAACTATACGTAGTTTTGATAACATGCTGTCTCAAACATGGCTCCAATCCACAGCACTCGATAATAATCAAGATGTTTGAAAGTTTTGGTATAAATTAAAGTAAAAACAAATCAATTTTTATGCATTCAAATATATAATCTCACACAATTTTGAAACTCAACGAATGGTGAAATAAATGGGACACATAAATACATTAGCGGCTTATCAACCTCCGCAAAATGCAAGAGTCAACTAAGGGTAATTGTTATGATAATGGTTAAACCGCTGTAAAGGTGTCCTAAAGCGGTAGCAGCAGGCTTTAACTACTTTTATATACACCACTGAAGGCTTTATGCAATGAACTGTGGTGCTATTATAGCAATGCGAACGCTATGCTAAAAGTACCGACGCGTGAATTCAAATGACATTACAATTTGTTGGTATAACGATGTCTTTTTTTGTGCTAAGTTGAAACGATGTCGTGGAGCGCAACAGACGTCCTATCTAATGACAGTTAAATGAGAGAATAACCACAGAGCAGACAACGCTAGGCTAAGAAGAATAACTATTTAATATTATGCTAAACAGCATAAATGGTGCAACAGCGATATTTGAGAGTTTTTGTTTTACTTCTAGTCGGTTGATGACTACGTAAACAAAATTGCTAACTTATAACGTAACTTTTTGTGCAAAACCCTTACAAGTATGTCAATCACCGAAAGTGAACTTCTGAATTTCAGTATAGCCTTTTTTGTAGTGTTTTTGTTTGGTTGTTGAAAATTCATATTTTAATTTTAGAAATACATTATGTATAAGACTGGCATGATATTAAGATAATTCCATTAGTAAACAAATAACTATATAAAGTGCTATGGTGTTATGCGGCTGATGCAGGTTGCATATATTTTATTATAATTATTAATAAGTTGAGAGTTAATATAACTATATATCTAGACACAATGAAAAAAGCATTGTGTCTAAGTCCCGAAAATTAAAAGTCAATATATTAATTGATAATAGCAATAGGACTTACGTGAATAAGGCCATTTTTATTTTAAAGATTGATTATGACGTCCATTTCCAAAAAATAATGGTTTGATTAGTTCAAATCACTATTTTTACGAAATTTAAAAGAAAAGCAATTAGTCATATAAATATAAATATATAAATAATAGTATTTATATGACTAAATACTTTGCTTTCGAATTTCGTAACCCTTTATTTAAACGACTAGATTCTCACTTCAAATTGCAGCTCTTAAAAAGATCTAATCATGCTTTTACCTATCACTATATGTTTTGTCATGCAATAGATCACATTACAGTTATTAGTCTGAAAGGACTTCAACTTCACCTATGTTCAAATGTTAGCTTCATAATGTAAAAAGAATAATATTTATCTTTGTAATGTGGTACTTTTGTTTTCATTTTATAGAATATAATAACTGTCTTATGTAATCACAATATCTATCATTCATAACTCGTTAACTATTCTAAACATTAATTACTTTTCAGTACTCTAACAAAAACTGTGAAGATAACAGTCTGAGTTTAGAAATAAAGTAAAGTCTTTATCTGTCAGATGTCAATAAAATTCTCTTTGTCTAAATATCTAACATTCACTTTTATGATAAAGACACTTGATCCGAAAGTTTATAAATTACTGACGATCAAATGTTTTGAGCTAAAATATTTGTACTTTGTACAATCAGAATGCTATAGCCACCTAATATAAAGACGATGAGACTTTGCTCACTTGGTATCTTTAAATTCCAAAAACGATGGCTACGTAAAATATCATGAATGTTTTTGGTACATAAGGTCACAAATGAGTAAGCGGTGTGCCGAAATACAGTTATCAGGTATTGAGTGAGAGCTGCACACCGGTGGCTAGACACGATAGATTTTAAATTGAGACTGGCATTCCAACAATCAATAGGTGAAACCCATCCAGATTGTAGGCAATAAACAAGTTATTATATAATAAACGTCAATATGTATTTTAATACTGCTAATATCAATCATTTAATAAGCTCGGGATACAACCAAAAATATAAGCGCAAATTTACGCCATAGGACAGAAGAGGCAGTAAAATAACTATTATTTGATATTATAAACTAGCCATTAAGGTGGCAAGAAATCCAATATGATTAAGGGTTGAACAAAAACATTATTATAGGCGGCACTAAATAACAACGGGATACAAACAATGACGGTAATAGTAGACCGTCCATTAATCGACCTCCATGGGAAAATGAACACCTGATGCGTTACTGCGATTTTATTTTCTTGCTCAAAATAGAATTATAAATAAAATTGAGAAAGACTATCAAATTATTTGATAGAGTTTGTATGAAAATACATGTTAATTTTGTATGGGAAAACAAAATATTTTAACAATTTATATTTTTCTAGACTAAAAGTGAAATTCAAGAATTGGAAATGAATTCACGACTAAATTATTTTGTAACTAGTTAATCCCAAGAGAAAGTATACCAAATAAAAAGTATAAAAATAGAAAGTATGTTAAAAAATGTTGTAACCTAAATTAAATTTTGATAACATATTTAATTTATATACAATATGCATGTAACCTATATTTACAAATGTACTAAAAAAGATAACATAATTACAAAAACACAAATAATTATAATACTAAATATTTACAAAAATGGTTTAGGCAGGGAGATCGCAAAACGCCTGATCGACGTTTCGCGTGATCAGAAAGCTGGTCTTTTCTTAGCCCAAAGAATCAGCATTGCCATTCAACGTGGCAATGCTGCCAGTCTTCTGGGCACGTTACCAGTTGACAGCGATGCTGAAGAATTCTACGACGCCTAAACCATTTTTGTAAATATTTAGTTAAAAAATTAATATGTGTTAATTTAGTGTTCCAAACATCTTTAGCATACAGCTAGCTATTATACAACCGTACAACAATTTATGCGAAATTAAATAAAAAACATCTAATTATATTCAAAAACTTTCACATTTGATTAGCTATTATAGCTAAAAGTTTTGTCTTGATGCGAATTTTCATACCAACATTGCAAAGATTTTGATTTATATCCACCACAAGGTGGTGGCCAATATGTAATCGATCCGTCTAATAGTAAGTGGAAACCGAAATCTCTATCACTACTTACTGAAATTTTGTTCTTGTGAAAAATGTATTATCAAAAAATACTTTTAAAAACTATGACTACTAAAATAATATTGCCCAAAGTGCAATAAAATTTCATACCAAACGAAGGCAAGATCCTTTAAATCCACTTTGATCCAAACGCAGAGGCCACCCAGAACTTTATAGTAGTCGATCCTAAAGATGGAGTGATAGGAAAAAATAAAACGACATCCAAATATCAGCTCAATGCCATCAGCATAATAATAACATCGTAACGACTGCGGAGTAACTGTCGTAAAACTTAAGGTGTCAGCTTACTATCCCGTTGTATACCATAACAGTACAATGAATAAATTATGTTAAAGATGAAAAATAATTTTAACATTATTTGTTCATTGTAGGGTACAATTGAATATGAAACAAATATAATAATTGTATTGGCATAATTTTACAATCCAGGTATATATGTATATATGCTGATATAATAACCTCATAACATTCATCGAAAGAATGCCGAACGTATATCGTCCACCGTAGCGTGCTATAACCGAACGGAGAGTAAGATTACGCGTAGTAGTACTACTGTAGCCTTCTGCATAAGTTGTTGAAACATTTCGTGTTCGTTGTGGTTTCCGTAATTTCTTGTTAGCTGATACTTTTATAGCACGATCTTAGAAGCATATCCCGGTCATAGTATGGTACACGGTAGTGAGAAGAGGCCTTTAAATTTGTATTAGGGAGAAGAAATTTGACATGAGATCCTATCCAACTATTGAAAGAACACAAATCGTTATGTGTAAATTTCGTTGATAATTGAGATTTTATGCAGCATAATAATTTAATATCAATGACAGAAATCTCTTATTCATGATACTAATATTAACCTGACATGCAGAATTTGATTTAATTACGCAAACAATAATTATAATTCAATCAATTCTTTTTTTGATATAATATTGTCAACTAGTTAAAGATTTGTAAGTAATTGTTATTGCTTGCGGTCATGCATCTCAGACTAAATTTCCGGTTTTGCAAAAGTGTAATTGGGTTTTATTGTTAGTCAATGTTGAAAGCTTTAGTCTAAAATCTTTATTTCCATAACATGATGTGACATTTTTGGATATATCAATTTGAAATATTATTATAATCAAATAAAAAGAAAATAAAAATGTTGTTCGATGAGCAATGCTCTTATGAGAAGGAACTGGCAATTATCTTTTATTTCATTTCATATTATGTTTAGAAATAACCTGCGGGTATGGTTCAATCTTAAGCATTCTTGTCCTTTGAATAGTCTGTGATGGAGTAATATTCTTTTAGAAATAAAATGGCTAACCAAACAAGCCTTTTACCGCTTATTACGTAATAACTTGTGACCTTAAAAAAAGCGTGAAAAATTGTATATTGTACCTCAGCCTACTCCTATAGGGCTTAGGGCGTATACAGACGTACATTTATGTATACCTACTCTATGCAGTTATCGGTATATATACATATTGAAATATCTGTATAACTCCTAAATATTCTAGAAAATTACACGTCACGTTTCATGTCTGCCTAGATTTTATGATTTTATTATTATTGACGCTACTATTTTATTTATATTAGCAAATACAAGTTAAGGTTTGAATTATTCATGAACTTTTTGTTAAGCTTCAGACTGTACAATGGTCACTAATAAGTTTGCTTATATTAAAATTAAATATGCCATATAGAATAATAAAATACAGTGTGGTGTTGTCTGTAGGTCAATGCATTTATATGATTATAAATGTAAAGATAAAACGTGACATACCTGCTTCGAACCAGGCAAATATTGTCATTTATTTATTTTCTTTTTAAAGACATTAAACTCCCAGTCTAGTGATTATACCTGTGTCACGAAGAAATTTATGTATAAATATTTAAATAACGTACACAAAATATATCTAGACGCAGAACAGATATTTATGGATCTTACAAATAAAGTATCGTGTAGGATTCGAACTAGCAGCACTCAGCGTGGCGGTAACGACGATGTGATGCTTGCCGGTTATACCATTGTACAGTCAATGACGATTTGGAAAAGCATCTGAATTTTTGATTTGATTTTTGACATACTGTTTATAAAACTTCTACAACCATGTGATCTTAGTGAGATATACAAAAACAGAAAGAGGAATTTGGGTAGAGCGTTCTTCCAATAGTTGTGCTAAGGCACATTCCATTACAAACCAACTTACCCAAGGAAAGAAAAAGATAAAGCTCCTTCAGGAAATGGGCCATTCGGCGCCCTTTTCCACAGCTATCGAGTATTAGCAATTTGCTTTGTGTTAGACGGTCGGCTTCTAAAAGTATTGGGGGCGATAAGGAAAAAAGGACTTTGATAATTAACCCTCAAAGCGTTTACTGTGAACGTGAATTGAACGGTGCGATGGGACAATTAGTTGTATTTTCTTAGACGGTAGTGTTTAATTATAGATAGTTTAAGTTGCTAAGTAACGGAAAAGTCCAAGAAGGAAATACCCGCGATAGGTAAGTATTAAGAATAGTGAGTAATGCACAGTCATTATGCTGTTGGTATTATGAGTGTAAATGTCAAAAATGTGATGAAAGGGATTAGGGCAAGCCATTATCGGGTCGTAGTATGTGGTAATCCGTAGTCTTTTATAGGGTAAAATAGCTTTAATTTTTGTTTCGCCAAGCCTGCAACGATCAAGAAGCCTGCAAACGAACTGATGCTTTTATTAATTAGCATAAGTATATCAGCGCAAGACTTAAGATATTCCACGACTTGGCCTTTACAATATTTAGATTCATAATCATAAGCTATAAATACTATTGAGTACATTTATTAAAATTCCTCCGTTGTCATTTACCAAAATTTTATAATTGCCGTATTTTGTCTTAAGGACACCTCTTAATGACTCTGACATGATTATAGAATAATTAAATTCAATTTATATTCATTCCAAATAATCGGTTCAAGGATTGATAACTAATTTAATATCTTTAATTTAGTTTAGCCTAATTAATATTTTATTTCACCCACGCATTTCATAAAACTAGAATAAACCCAAAGAGCGGTTTTAAAAGTAGGTAATTTCTTACCATATCTGCATCCTACCACAGAGCTTTGCATAAAAGCTACACTAGCTTATATTATTCTACGGCAACATATTATTATTATTCTACGGCTTCACTATAATCCTACAATTGTCAATGATAAAAGACGAAAACACGCAGCTTGTACTATAGCCTGAGTCCACACAACCTTCTCTCAACGTCAATCTAGCCACATTGGAGGCTATCTATATAATAAAGCTAGCAAGGTACTGTCCATATATTCTCAGCCTAGGGATAAATTTAAAATAAATTTATTAAACTGGCTTCAAGAACTTGATTATGATACTACCGAACAATTTCTCACAAAGGATATTTATTACCATCTATTTATTGTTTATCTACTGTAAGATGCACATGTACGTGAACCTTTGTGATGAGAGAAATAAATTTTATTATTATGATTATTATTATATTCAATTTTAACATTTATTTGCATCTTTGATTTCAATAAAACAATTGTGAAGAGAGGAACTCAGCACTTGTGTTCATTTCAATGAATCATTGAAAGGACATGCCTTGCCATACTGTCTTTAGGATTCCTCGCGCAGAAGCGAAACACATGTCACAACATATTTTGTGTTCAAAGATAAATACTGTTAGTTGTAGTACGATGGACACTTGTGTCGTGCTCACAGTTGTCTATCATCAAAGGAGTTCAGTACCTATTGTCAAACTTTTTTTATTGCGTTAGTTGGAGTATGCAATCTAAGGATGCCCGGTCTATTCCTCTTTTCGCAATTGTTCAATTACAATTGGTTGCCAAGTAAAACCTAATTCAAATACATATTATGTACCCTATTTTCAGAAACATAACGAGTTAAATGTAACTATCCATTTAATCGAGCACCAACTGGTAAAGTTTCCTATCAGAATCTTAATTTTTAATTTTGACTATGATATTTGCGGAATCAAACGTAGATCAATAATTCTAATATTGTGTATTGTATAATTCTAATATCGTGTAAAAATACTATTATATTATAATAATATATTTCAGTTTTATTTAAAGTTCTTCCTTGTGTAATTTTTGTAAGGCGATACTAATCTAATGTAGGAATTATAGTATTAAACAAATTTTAATGGCAGCTAGACGAAACCTTTATATGTATCTATATATAAAGGTTTCGTCTATCTGCAAGCGGTGATCTATTTTAACGATTACACTTTAGAGGAACGTACAAAGAGATGAGGAGGATCGTTCCTACTTTTCGTCAAAGAATTGAATATATGTAGCTACAATGTATTCTTGATCGGCACATAATGTGTGTATAATAATTTTAACCATTTCGGTAAGGTATATAGATAAACACGTTGTGTTGTCGTAAATTAGAAACTGTTAAAGCAAACAAATTAAACAGTATGTTGGGATGCTTAATGATATGTCAGAAATCGTAATCCATGTAGGACACCCGGCTTTTTCATAACTAGAACAATTTTTTTTTAAGGAGTACTTCATCATTCGAGCTACGGACACAAAGAACACCCAGACTCGGAACAACCATTTATGGAACACACGATTTTTTGTCCCGTGTGGTATTTGAATCCGCAACACTCGGCGCAGTAACAGCGGCAAGGCGACCACTTTTATCACTTCGCAATCCGTGAAGTCAATTTGTTTTATTTATTAATCCTTATATGCATACGACACAAATATCTGGCGCGAGTATGCGTAAGTAAATATATAGGGTACTTAATCTGTCGAACTGCTTTGATTTGTGGATTTAATCCAAATTAACGCATATTCAAGGAGCCATGAGGGTAGCTGCTTAAACCTTCCGTAGATGATTTTCTAACCAGACCAGAAACGTTCTGGCCAAAGGTCAATAAGAGTACTCAATTTAATAATGGAGACCCTTAGTAAACCAGAAAGCTTGCGTTAGGAGTATGAAGATAATAAAACCAGAATTGTGTGACAAAGTTTTAAGTTTTAGTATATATATATACTGAAACTTTTTATATCTGGTTGAAATCAAATTACAAATTTAATTCTGATTTAAATGCAGTCACTTGCTTACTATTCGATTATGATCGCATACGTGGTTATTTGAGTTGCATTTCATTATATCCGATCGTAGTGCGGATCTTCTCTTTAATTCGGATTTAAATTAAATAAACTGCAAATGAATAAGATTTAGTACCACCAATTTAAATTGAATAATCAATAATATATAATCGAATTATGTGCAGTATTAATCGAATCCACTCAAATCATTTAAATGATCGATCATCGTTTAGTCAACAATTACGTATCGTTGCTACTAAAGCAACGCAATAGTGCACTAGGTAAGTACGACCATTTGATACATGTATATAATCCCACAATTCCTTCGAGGGAAAGTTTCATGAAATTTACTAAATCACTCTCTTCAGTAAATCGCCTGAGTGAGATGCCTGAAACGTTTCATTTCAGCTGTAATCGTGCCAGTGACGTAATTAGGGAACACTGAATGGCAGGGTAGGAAATATATGTGAAATCTTGGAGCCTTTAACTAAGTCTTATTGGCGCGTGATTAGTGAAATACCTACGAGGCTTTTGAGCACTGTTTTTTCAATGTAAGTGTCTTGTTTAAACGTAAAAACAATAAACGCATTTCGTCATTTTGCGTTCAAAATCGTATCCACGATATCAATATAAAATTGTGTTTTTATTGTATTTTATAGCTAAGCTAATATATGAACAGAATTTCATGAAATTTTATGTAAGGAAAGCTTAACCCGGATACATCCGAACCGTTGAACCCGTTAGAAATAGTATAAAACCTGTGTAAACGTACCTAGTATATAGATTAGAAGTCAGGTGCCGTCCTGCCGTACTAGAGTATAACACCTGGTACCGTCGCACCGAAATACCGCATTAGGTTCGGGACTAATCGGACAAACCTGAATACCTACTGAGATCAGTGGACTACATATTTTGATTTATTTTGCTATGACTTTTATACTACTACACATATCCGCAGTGCATTCCCCCGATTGACGCTAGTGAGAGGTCGTGTATAATATGCTCTTTGTTTTTACCCTCAGCCCGTCGCATCAGTTGTCACTAGGGACTTAAATATCAACGGGATTTAAAAAAGGATTTTAGAATTTACTACCTTTTAATGTAGTTATAACATATAAAAATATATAATACAAAGACGTAATAAAACTAGTTAGTATTGTTATTATATGAAACAAAGGATTCTATGACACCTGACTTTTAAAACAAACCCGTATAAGATACATGCGGTAATAACAACAAATTAATTTTCAGAGTGAATAGATAATAGAATAGAGCAATCGTTGGCACGCAAAAACTACAGTCGATTTGATTTATTTCATCTGCTTGTAATCTGTCACTGTTTCTTGTTCCCACAAATCTCGACAGTGATCAATCTGTCTGCGTTTAGGTATTTTGTTTTATTGTAATTATTAACAATTATCACAAGTTCTGCTTACTTTATTTTGATCTACTCGTATTGAAAGGATTCTTTCATTGTGTTACCCCAAAAAAACAACATATTTCTTACTAATGTTTCTCTCTAATTTCCTTTTTCTGCATTTGCTATAGCTGCTCGGTCGGTTCTGATTACTATTAACTAGCTAAAACTTTTGTAATATTTGTCATTCTGGTCAACTAAACCGAACATTATTCTAAATGATCAATTCACAATCTACATACATATTATGACCATAAAAATTATATCAAAGATTTTACCTAGAACTGATCTTAGAGTGTGCATTGGTTAAAAATGTATTAAGCTAAAAGCTCTATTACTTCCATAATCTATCTTGAAAAAAGCATCAAATTTTTTGTTTCAGTAACTCGCCACTCATGCCAATGTAGTCTTTTTGTCTGTTATTCAGCATTCGACGTCCGATAGAGAACTATTTGAGTAGCTAACGGGTTGTATGATCCTGGAATTTAATTTTTACAAGTGATATAACATGCAGCAATTTATTTTCGCATCTGTTTCAAACTAACTCGACTTTGAAAATATAATATTGTATAAACGGTCTGCATCGTTAGTTGGTACGAACAATATCCTTTTTTACCAAAACTGTACAATATATTTGACTAGAATATCGCCTAGATGGATAGGATAAAAATGGAATTCTGATTATTAAAATAATTTAAGTACTTATAAGTATGCCTAAGATGATTGTCTTTATTGTACTGTTGTCGGTTAGATGACTTTTCTCAATAAACATTATTTTTAATTCCAATTTATAGTATGAGTTACTGGTGGTGAACAACAAATATAAATGTTAATACAATCGTTTATTTGCTAAAATGTGGTTTATACAGATGGGATGATACAAATTTTGATGCAACACATTTGCCATCAAAGTCTCATGGCATACAATTATAGTTTATAATTACTTATTTACAGAATAACAATTTTTATTCTTTTAATTCAATATGCCAATTGGGCAAATGGGTTTCTAGCATATAATTAGGTAAGTCATGTAACTGTTGTGGCAGGTGATTATAAATGTGTACCGCCATAGAGTAGCTATCATGGCTACACACTTTTGTTTTTATAGCAAGAGCACGAGCAAGTTTGATTGGATAACGAGTATTGAAATTGCAGTTTTTTTATGTTTATATTAATCAGTATTATTTTAGTTAAATACACAAGTTTCAAATAACTCCTGTTGTATTATTTAGCCAAATATGCCTATTTATCACCTTCCAAGAAGCTTTACATAATAATATATGACGATAACGTAATATTGCCGATGAGTTATCTCTGAGAAAATTGTTGAATATAAGTATTAGTATTTTTCTTTAGTAATGGCTACTTAAAAGCGTAGCGTGTTTTTTCTCATCACGATGATTAGACACGTAAAGTAACAAGAAGATGTTCACAGCCAGTGACACAAAATTAACCTTATTAAAAATTATAAAACGGATATAAGCTTTTTCCATAAACTCCTCTTCCTAATAATTGTTTATGCTTTATTATGCTTTGACTAGTCATATAAATAGTTTTACACTTATATTAACAACAATCATTCTGATGGACATCGGCAAAAGGTCACGTCAATTCTTCTTTCTTCAAAAATCAACATTACATTATTTATTGAAATTAAACTGCTATATACGGATTTTATCGCGTTGTTTATTTGACACTTTATTACAAAATTTTGAAAATTGTTACACTTCTACTACTATTAAACTTTACTAATTTTTAAGCTAATTAAATTATTATTAAACTATTTAGATTTAATTTATTTTTACACTTTCCCCGACGTTTCGGTTGCTTTTCAGCAGCCATGGTCACGGGGAGACTAAGATGGCAGTTGTCTCAATGTTCCAGTGTAGTTATTTCAAAGTACCCGAACATAATTTAATCATTGGTGTTTCTATTTACGCAGAATGAGCTCAAAGTATCATGAAGTCTAGCTGTGGTTTGCTTCTTCTTGGGTTTGACTATTTTTATTACTGGATCCCAAGCTGGTGGTACATTCCAACCATCTTCTCTATTAAAATTAGGATGTTTTTTGATTTCAATAGCCTCCAATCCGTATATAGCAGTTTAATTTCAATGAATAATATTCGCGTAAATAGAAGACAATATTATGTATAACATTACATTATATTATGTTTTATTTAACACGTAACGCGGCATCAAGAATATTAATAAAATTTGATACTAAGATACATTGTATTCAAACAATAAATATAAACCGAAACAATCGATAGCCATTTTGCCATCAGAACAAGCATTCGTGGGGATGTGAAGAGCGCACATTACGTCAGATCTATAGAAGAAGCACAAGGCTATGTATCCGCATTTAATCCGGCAATCAGCACTTCAAATATTGGTATTGGTAGTTCTCGGCTCGCGAATTATTCTCGCACTTGGCCGGTTTCGATTTCATTAAGCTTTATTTATGTTGCTTATTTAAATTCTACGTAGGTGATCATATTTTTGTTTTAGTATAGGAATATATATGCTGATGTGAAAATCATATGTTATGGTTTCAGACGGGATGTTTATTTTCTTAAGCGATACATTTTCTCATGTTGCCTGTAAATAAAGAGACATATTTATTTATTATATCGGAGTCGCCTGTATTTCAGCCGGACAACTTATGATCAGGATGACATTTTCAAAACGTTTCCATAAGCTGCGCGGTGAGTCAAACATGCATTGGTATTGAAACTGATTTTTGCACATACATACATTACCCTTTTTTGTTTAAATTGGAGTTTTCAGTGAATGCTTATAAGAATTTTAAAGTAAAATCTATATTCACAAGTCGCAATAATCTATAGAACGATGAAATAAGCCTCTCTAATAACCTCTACGAATACAATAGAATTATCTACACACGCTACATCACATAAATCAGACATCCCAAATACAATAAATACATCAAACATGTCATATATAAGAAACATAATTATATGAATCAATTCCTGTCGTAGGTATCTAAAAGACGTATCTTTATTAACTTTATGCTATAAAATAGTTATTAATTTTACTTACGTCATTGTGATTATGATTCTTTGTTTAGATTGCCAAATACACAAAAATAATATATTCCATGTAACAATATGAGAAAGTTTTACTACCAACATCGAATAATAAGACACGCAAATGAAACATTTTTTCGTACATATTTATTCGTTAGGAATGTTTCAGAAGTCGCGTTATATTGCATTACAATAAAATTGAATATGACGGCGTCTTGTGATATGTGCCTGCAAAATTAACTGCTAACTGCTAGTTGGTCTTAAGTCATTGTGATATTAAATGTTATTTTAGGAATATGCCGTAGCACACCAACATTAATATAGAAGCTTACAGATAGATCTGAAAATCCATTAGGGAGAATGTTAGTATCTAGTATATAGACTATAATACGTCGCTAAGATGCTTTAGATAGATTACAGAGATATTATATCTGGTTAATATTTATAAGCTTTCATATAGATTTCCTACTGCTATACAGCAGATAACAAATCCATATTTTTTTATGTGTATTATTATTAAGTAAATAAGTATGTGTATGCGCTGCTATTCTATCATAAGTAGGTATGACATCAAATTAAAAAAAAAACAATGTTTATTGATGACATACAATATGATATGAAATTTGCAGTTTCTTTGTAACCCTGGATAAATTTAAGTCTATGATGTAGGTGTTAATGCCATATTAGTTAACAGTTGTTATATTTTTTAAATGAATAAGAAAATGAAAGACTCTCAAATAAATTATGACTTTAGGTTTGCGAACAATCACAAAGACAAAAGAAAACTTGTAGCCAGCAATGAAAATCTTGACAGCATCCGCTCTTTATCTACATATCCTGTATGTAAGAAATTTAAGTATTGCATTCCGCAGAATGAATATCGACTAATTTATATATTATTATATCATATTATCGACTTATTACCTACACTAATATTAGAAAGATGGAAAATTTGATTTTTTGTTCGTTTGTTTGTATTGAAGGATTTTATGAGTAATAGAGCCTCGCTGATTTCAGCATGAATGGGCCGGCTCGACCGGGGAAGTACTACCCTCTCACAGAATATCAACGTGAAATAGCAGTATTCCTACTGTTGTGTTTCATTCGGTGAGTGAGAGTGCCGGAGGCCCAATCACCCTCTTTCCCCCTTCCCGCTCCTTTTCCTTCCCACTTCCTTTTCTAAAGAGTCGGCAACGCGCAAGTGATGCCTCTGGTGTTGCAGACGTCCATAGGCTACAGTGACCACATACCATCAGGTGGGCCGTATGCTTGTTTGCAATTTAGAAGTATAAAAAAAAGAGCATTTAATTCAAAAATAATTCACCTTTTTTCAAATTTCTTTCTCCATAAGAAAGCTATAATTATCAAAGAGTGTCATAGGCGATATATTAAAAAAAATACTGTTACTAATACAACCTAACCTACTTTTACGCGAGCGAAGCCGCAGGCAAACCTTTAAAATATAATTAACGAATCTTATAATTTAAAACATGTTTACAAACATCAATATGTTTTCTGTGCAATCAGCGTAATAGAATTTGACTTAGTTATCATATTGTCAAAGTTTGCAAGTCACTTGTGAAGTTTGACTTCCTTATGTTCTATTTTCTAAAGTAACTGAAGACCAAAAAGTGCTGATCTAAACAAAAATGTATGAATAAACTCGAGCGCTATATTACGCACAGCTGCAAAATATTCTAGGAGCAAATATTTTTCCTTATGGTTACGAGGTATTTTAACCAAAATGTCGTGTTGTTGGATTTATAGAGCGCTTAAGTATGCTATGCTAGAATGCATATTGCTGAAAAGGAACGATTACATCAATAAGCAATAGTTACCCTATTGAGTCGCAGCGGCACACCGGCAGCCAGGCACAATAGGTTTTTAATTATATCTGATATGCCATCGAATGTTGGGTTAATTAACTACTTATTAGTTGATGTATTATTTATTTATAAGCTTCAGCTTTAAGAAGAAATAAGCTGACTAGACAATAAGTTGATTATGAAATGATCCAGAAACATTATAAACGGCTTATAAAAATACTTAGGCCACTCCTACAGTAACCATTATTCTTGTATCGTGAGGCACTTAATAAATATTAAAAATATCTATATTCCTAACGACCAGACTCGAAATAACAATCATGTCACATGTGCATGATATAAATCATTGGCTCATGTGTTGATAAAACCCATCACACTTGGCACGGTATAGGAGTGAGATGACCTTTTAAACCATTGCACTATTCGTGCAAATATTAACATGCAAAACGAGAAATCATCAGATCAATTTATCCATCATATATTTATCATTTTCTAAGATTTTACATGTTTTCATTTATGTTTATTAACACTGCAGAACTTTACGTGTATGATACGTTCTCTTGAGTCGATCCCTCATTACGAAATATTGTGATCAAATTGAACATTATATATTATACCCACAGCTACCCAACGTGATCGATCGCCAACTTCATTGTCTAAAAGATGTTTCGATAAATATAAATATATATATATATCTATAATATTGTCTTCTGTTTACGCGAATTTCATTAATTAAAATTAACCTACTATATACGGATTTTATAGCATTGTTTACATAATTTTCAGCAGCCATGGTCACAGGGAGACAGTCTCCCCGAAAAGCAACCGAAACGTTGGGGAAAATGTAAAATTAAATCTATATAGTTTAATAATTTAAATAGCTTAAATAGAAGTAGACAGTAACTAGTAAAATTGTTTAACAATAGAAGTTTAAAGTTTTAAAACTTTATATATCTAATTAAATATGTTATCTAATTAGAAATTTTTCTTTCTTAAAATACATCCTTCCTAATTAATTATTATTAATATTATAAATTCGAAAGTAACTCTGCCAGTCTGTCTGTTACCTCTTCACGGATCAATCACACATAGTTTAGAATCTTGGGAATGATATCTTTATACTTTTTATTGATGTAGGTACCATGCGGGCGGAGCCGCGTGCAAAAGGTAGTACATAATATATATATAGTGTCCCACGCCTTTATCACTGAGGATGTAGATGGATATATGCTACACACAATTCGTCAGCCATGTTATTAATAGGAAGAGGACGCAAGAAGTCTACCAGGCACATTTCTATATTCTAAGCTGCTATTGAAAATTTATTAACAGAGAATCCCAATAGAAGTACTATTACTACTACTTATCCCAGAAATTGGACACAAGAACTTATGCATAGTAGGTGCATTTATTGCGTCAGTAAAATATCGAGTAAATATAATAAAATAAATTACGATGAAACCTATTTTCATTTTATTGCGTGAGCAAGGTCTCGATTTATTCAGGCATACGTATTAGGTTTACTTTTAAACATTATAATATTCACTTTTTTTTTTTTTTTTTTTTACGTGGGGGAATGCTTTGACGCATACCTCTCCGCGGGGCGACGGAGAGGTTATGTCGGGCTCACCGGGGGAGTAATACCCCGGTAATACCGACTAAACCTACCACGGTGTTCCTCGACATAACCATAGACGGCGGGGCCGCGCGAATCGCTTTCACATGCAATCGCGACCCCGCCGAGGTTTCGGCCCGCCGTGTGAAACGGCAGGCCACTGCATAATAGACCCTCTACTGTCCCCTTGTAGGGAGACAAAAACACGGCTCAGAGGCGCGCGTGGGAACACGCACGCCGCCTCTTGGACCTGGTGCTGATCGGGTGGCGGGCAGGCCCACGAAGCCCACCACCCCCAGGTCAAACCTCAGGGTGGCTGGAGGTCATCTCGCGCCCTCCGGCGCCCGGTTCTGCGGTTGGGGAGAGGGTTTAAGCGCTCCCTCTCCCGCTCCGCCGCCTCCTTGATGGACATGACTTCCTCACAGAAGGAGGCGACGGCGTTCCACGACGTCTCGCTCCGGACCATAGATTGAACCACGGCCGGGAGCGAGAGGGCAACCAAACCGACTGCCGCGATCAACTCACGGCGCTGCGATGCCCAGGCGGGGCAATCCGTCAATGTGTGCAGCGCCGTGTCCTCAACAACGTCGCGGCAGTCGCCACAGTGGTGACAACCGGGCGTCTCTTGCCGACCTATGCGACACAGGAACTGGCCAAAACAACCATGACCAGTCATTACCTGTGTCAGCCGGAAGGTGAGGGCGCCATGCCGCCTCTCCAGCCACTCCTCAAAAACGGGACTTACCGCCACGATTGTGGCGTGCCCAATTATAATATTCACTTGGAGTAACCCAAAAAATTGTTATTGAATAAATACTCCGTACATTTATAATATCATTCACAAACTAGAGAATATTCTAGTAAATCCCAACCTCAATAATAATAGTTCATCTACGCGTATTCTTTGACTTTCAGCTGTAGTACGCGTTATACTTTGAAGGTTAATTAATTTATAAGATAGTTAAAGCCGCATTGTAATTAGGTAATGTATTTTAATCAATCACTGTCACTGAGAATATTAATTTATGTTATTTACAGAATAAATTGATAAAAACATTATTTGCTTAAATAAAATTCTTAATAAAAGTAATGAGTTTTTATTTTGTCTTTAATTTCGGCCAGCAATATTTACGAGAACATGTTATTGAATAAATGCATTATACATTAGAACCAAATAAATAACTTTACACAGTAATCATTAAATGCCAGATGAACCATTTAACAATAGTTAGATACGAATATAATAGTAATATTAAAAAACATTGTAAGCATAAATAAAAGCGTTACTTTACCTGAGAGTTTGTTCCTTCATTTTTTGTCAATATACTCTTACATTTTGAATCAAAGTCCAACACTGCGGACTTTCAATCATTACTTTTTTATATTCAGCCAACTATTTAAAATGTATTACAAAGTCTGGACTAATTTTAATTATGTTTTCATAATCATAAAAAATCACATTATCATCTATCAACACCTGATTAAAGAAATTATTCATTTTAGGGACGCACTTATTGTCGTGCAAATACAATACAATGTTATTATATCACCTCTAAGTAATAAACCATATTAATATTTCCATTGCATTAAATATAAATCTGGCTTTAATTTCGCAGCAGAACCAATAACAGTTTGAGATCCATCATTGTAATAACAATCAGACTGACAAACGAGAGCTGTCAACCAAACCAATTCATAAAACTACAATAGCTAATTATCAAATATGAAAAACAAGACTGATACAATTTCCAACATCAGTCAAGTCACAAACAAGATTACAATGTAATCAATCAGTTGGGACCAAGACGTCGACGGCAATTAATCAAGGGACGCGAACTGACGGCACACCCCGGATGAAATCGCGAGCACTAAAGATGTGAAAATAATAGCCTGTGTATTTATAAGAGAATAAGATTATAAGTTTTACCAATACGTAATGACTTGCGTCAGCCTAAACCAAAGATCAAAAACAAGATATGTTCTTGTGTTTCACAGGAACATATCCTGGAACGAAATTAGTCTTTACATGGAAACCTGATTATGGTTTATCTAAGTTTCATTTAAATGCGTTCAATCATTAACGCGTGATTGGAAAAATCCAACTAACATAATTTGGCATTTATAATAAACTCTAATACGTCTAGGATAATTTCAGTTACGGTAAAAACTACATACATTTGAAAACAATAGATGTTTACTGTCCAATAACTTGAAAGTAAACAAAAGAATGACTTCTTAAGATATTCGGTATTAACAGTAGAATATGCAAATGTGCATTTTTTTAAATATCTTCTTACGGGCTTTTTTTACAATTGATAGATGATTACGTAGTTTGATGTTTGTGTATCTGTTAAGGTAAGTGAGGTTAATTAAAAATTATCAATAATTGTCTATCATTATTAATAATTACCGAAAATCGAGGTAAAAGTAAGAAATTAATCACATTTATCAGTGATTATTAATAATTTAGCCTCAGTACCGATAAATGTAATAAATTATCAAAAATAACGTAAAATAAGCGTTTTCCTGTTCGATCGAGCATCAGAGGATAAAAAATGATTATTTTAATATCCTAAAATTACCTTCAAATAAAAATCAGTACTGCAAAGTTAAAAAATTTAAACATTTTCAATACATACTTAAGTAACTAGGTGGTTATAAAAAAAATAACCACGTAAGCCTTAGAGAAATCCATTAGAGAAATCCAACTCGGATAGATTAGGTTAGAAGGCTAACCTTCTAACCTAATCTATCCGAGTTGGATTTCTCTGATTTGGGGTGTTAACCATAATGATGGTAGCAATTTGGCATTTTTAAATATTGAAGTTTGCATTAGTGATATTTATTTGAAGGTGATTTTAGGATACCAAAATAATAATTTTATCGGGGTCGGTTATGAACACCCGGGTGATTATATTCGCGGGTGATCAAAGAATACTAAAGAGTCGCTGCGCTCGTCGTCAACTATGTGAGCACCCAGGTGATCATAATGGAGTACACCAATTTTACGGAGTCTATGATTATATAATTTTTATTATATCGGTTTTTGTTTGATTTAAGCAAAACCAAAGAAAAACGATTTGCATGTAAGTTTCTTTTAGTATTGCAAGAACTATGGTATTATAAATAAATACCTACTGGACAACTAACTTCGAGTCTTATTTTATTACTTTTACCGACGAGAGGAGTAAATTATTAATAACAACTGGTAAAAGTGATGAATTTCAATTTTTTATATTCACATTTACCAAATCATGAGGTAATTATTAATAACTAATTTTCAATTAATCACACTTACCGTAACATATCGACAAAGCATATGAACGTAGCTGCTTACTCTAATTGCTTTAATTTAATTTTTTAAAAGCTTTTATGCATTACCTGGATATTTAAAGCTCTTTGTTTTTAGTACTGTCACATTGAAGATGATCCAAAGCGCTGCATCGATTTTCCACCTGCCTGATATTTAACTACTTCACATTTTTGTAACTAGTATTTTAGTCTTTGTTTGTGTTCATTTTATTGACTCTTTTCAAGTAGCGTGATGAAGGGTAGTATAACAGTTCAAATTTGTTGAAACATGTTGCAGTATATTTCCAGTTTAATCAAAATTGTTTTGTTTTACATTGTATTTAAAAACATACACTGTGGACAGTGGACACACCAACAATATTGGTTTACCAATAATTGTTACATCAATGCATAGGTTAAATACAGCACATAACATAGACTAGATGTACAATATTAAGCGGTAAACACTACATGCTATACATTAAGACAGATGAACAAAAAAAAACACCTAAAAAGCATTGAAATCAAAGTACTTAATACGGATTTTGTCGCGTTGTATATTTTAAAACACTTTTATTACATAATTTTGAAACTTCAACACTACTATTATTAAATTTTACTGAATTTAAGCTATTTAAATTAATTAAAACTATGTATTTATATTTAAGTTTACACTTTGCCCTGACGTTTCGGTTGCATTACAGCAGCCATGTTCACGGGAGACTAAACAAAAAAAAACAAAAACAAATAGATAATGGTAGCTAGTTTGATTTTAATATCAAAGCTGTCTTTTTTAACATCTGTTATAAATTCTATTCCGGATTTTCCGCTTAATGCCTTTAAAGAAGAAAATATTACGGTACAAAAATAACAGGTAAACTAGCGCGCTGACGTCAGACTACACGCTATATTAGATTTCGTTTATGAAGTAAACTTGCTAGGCCGTGGGCAACCTGAATATTTTCATGGACCACTGACCGTAAAATAGTAAGATGGCTACTTACGTCGAAATTGATTATAGTTACATGTTGTTACTTTTTCTAAATCCAGTACCTAGATAAACCAATATTGGCACATTTGCAAAGTGGTCTTGAATAATAATATATTAAAAGTAAAAATCGTTTATTACTAATACTTATACTAGAAAAAAGTTAAGTTCAAATAACTGAATAAATTACAACACAATTACAAAGCATTTACTAAAGTTTCGAAATGTATGTACTTAGTTAAGCTTTTTATTAAATGATCGATTATTATATTGCTAAAGCTGCGAGCATTACTGGTTTACATATCACTAAAACTCCTGTAACCCCTAAAAGTTCCTAAAAGTATGTACTAAAGTAGATTACTTCTAGCATACATCAAAGTGGATTGGTACATATAAATATTCTGCAACTTGGGTGCATTAATCACTGGTCTTGAAACAATACTACTTCAGACCCCTGAATAGGAGGCCTTATTTTAACGTTGCAACTGACACAGAGAATTTTCAGAAAAAGCGAGAATTGATTCGACCCGAAATAGCTAAAATAATTGAGTTCCTCTGTTCAAAAAACTTCAAAAAACCCTCAGCTACCTATACCATGGGAATGTTATTGTGACCGATAAAATGCGATGGGTTTGCCCTTTCGTCACATGGGAGCCTATTGTCGAATGCCTACTTACCTATACTTGTGGACTTTTGGGATATTGCCTTGAAGCTCCAAATTCGAGTATTTTATACTTTTTGTAGGTGCTCTTTGAAAATGATAATATCTGTTAACTACAAACCGAATATAAATATTTGAGATCATATTTTATCGATTATAGTGATGTTGTATCTAGTTAAAGTCGTTGTAAATTGGTTTAATTGTATTGTCAATATCGCTTCGAATCCAATCTCGATCGCGTAGACATCGAAACGACAGCTGCGATTATCTGCAATTGATCGATTAATGTGACCTTATTTTTATTTTATTGCAAGCTCAGAAAAAGCTTATAGCATTACAAACCTTGGCTTATTCACATGAAAATTAATTAAATCTTAATAATAATTGCTTTATGATATTTTTTAATGTATGACAATTATTATTTAAACATAAAGCAGTAAATTATTAATGTGTTTAATTAGTAAGTGTAACTTGGTCTATTATTAATATACATATAGTAAGTATTGGACTGCTTACAGGAAAATATTATTCAATGGATTGGTAAAAAAAAATACAATCTTTGATGATTGTCTTATCATAAGCAAACAGTTTCTTAATAAAGATTAAATTAATTACATTAATATGCATAAACCGAACATAAATACCGAATTCGCTTCTATTTTAAATAATACCTGTGCGGCGGTTGCTTTTACAAAAAAATATACAACAGACACAAAAAACACCAGAGATAAAGAACTATCGAAGCCGACACTCGGCGAGACAACCACTTAAACCACTACGTTATCCACGCAGTCATTAATTAAAAAACCTTTTACCAAAAACAAAGCACAACTACGATTTTAAACAAAATTAAGGTTATACTTTTAATAAAATGTAAGAGTGAGGTCTAATGAGCTCAGTCAGTCCAATCCCAGACAATTTGACTAACCAAATTACGTAGTTTTATTTGGGTTGCTGTGAGGCCTTTTAATTACCATACACACACCGACGCAACATTAAAATACATTTTTTAAATAAGTTTGGTTATTATTTATTTATCTTGAATCATTTCGGATTCTTTTCATTTAAATACAGAGAAAAGTGTATACGAGAGTATGAGAATATTTGTCCTCTGATCGCTGATTTAGTGTGTTATGTTTAAAAATGCGCTCAACCCGGTGTATAAAATTATTTCTACACCCAAACGATATAGGTACACGACTAAAACAAAACACAAACAAGGAAAAGTATCAGATAGACGAACAATTTACACGAATACACCCGACGATTGTGGGTTAAGTTTCTACCGACCAATTCTATTGAACGAGGAAGAGAGAGCCGAGTTGGGAGTCATTAACTTCACTTAAGTTCGTTACCAGACTCTGCCGATGCAAGATGTCGGTTTACTCAGCTGCGTTTGAAAATGAATGAAATTGATTAATTACGGAGATGTTCTCTTTGTCCTCAATATTTTTCGATAATGAGAGGCTGATTATATGCCTAGTCGTTTACTCAAATTGGTCAAATGTCATAATTACAACTCCATTAATTTCAGTCATATATTGGAGCATAGAAAGTATAATAGTTGTATCACAACAGCAGTTGCTGTATTTAGACCAAACTCATATTAAAACTAACGAACGGTTTAGGCGATCGCATACAATAAGATTAAATTCGGCAGAGGTATATTTTAAAAATGCCATTTCATATAGTTTACAAGGTATGATTTATACAATTAAAACGATTTTCGAGATAACACAATTATAACTATGCCTTCTACTATCGATGTTATGTATTTTAGATATGAAGGTGCCAACTAAGCATACGACACGCCTGATGGCAAGTGATTACCGAGGCTACGACACCGCAAGCTGACGATTCTAGGAAAAAGGAATTGAAGACAGGATGAAAAAACAGGGATGGAAAAAATATAGGGAGATAGGTTTTAGATCCAAAGGATTGCTCAATAAAAAAAATTATGTAGTAGTTTCACTTCCCCGGGCGAGCCACTTTATTCGTGCTATCACCAAATGATTAGCAACTGTTAGCTCTTTCTCCAAGTTATAAATACTTGTCTATATAAATATTGAAATACAAATATTTACTGCTCTACGTAGGTATTATAAAAATACTAGCTGACCCCGCCAAACGTTATTCTGACATATAAAATATTTCTTAACGGTATGGTACTTTACGACCTATTCTCATACCTACCAATTATACATGAAAATCATAAAAATTGGTCGAGCCGTTTCGGAGGACTGCGACCACAAACACCGTGACACGAGATTTTTATATATATATACATATGCATTCAGTGTGACACGCAAATCGCCGCATTTATTATTAATACACCCTGAATGCTATTTCTTCTATTTAAATACACAACATATAAAGTGGATGACTAGGAACAGTTATTCTGTCGCGGTGAATTTATTACGTTGAAAGAACTTACACAAAGGAGACCCAGAATCGGAACAACAATTTGTAGATCACACAATTTTTTGTCTCGTATATGGATCGGTTTAACTACTGCATCATCATGCCATTTTCATGTTTTACCTTTAGGTTAAACGTTTACGGCCTAGTTTTCATAGCTTTAAAAACATAAGGTAGACTACGTGATTACACCGACCTTCGCTTTTAGCTTTTTACTAAGTAGGAAAGATACCCTTTGACTTAAAAACCTTCTTAGGACCTACTTATAAGTCTGTTATATAACACAACAATATTAAAGAGGTGGGCTCTGTCTTTTATGCGGACTTCTATTGATATTAAAAATATTTTATGATATTTACTTTAAAGACTGGTAAATACAAAAAAGAAATGCTTGTTATAAAGGCTTCTTAGATTACGTAATACGCGATAGTGAGGGTCGGGTTCGATTCAATGCTGATAAGTATGTTTATTTTGGGACAAAGTACTTAGGACAACTGTACCCCTTGTATCAGGTAATCCTAGTTTAGGATAAGAAAAAAAACGCAAAACAATCCAAATAAGTATTTTGTTCGTTTGCGGAAGTAGACTGTGCTGCGTCATCTCATAGGCTTTCCTTTTTCTATCGGTTTTATTGCGTTTATGATTTATTTTTGAGGCTTAATTTTGTTTGAGCTTAACCAAATTACTCCATGGTAATAATAGGAACTTGCCAAAACAACATAAACAATTGTGTATAAAATAAATTAAGCTTCACCTTTTATTTTATACAAAAATATTTATGTTTTGTGTAGAGAGCTGATTATCATCAAAAAAAGATGAAAGACAAGACTAAGTAAAAAATATAGGTAATCTACATAATTTCATTTGGGATCACATAATTCATGTCAGAACTAAACTGATTCAGGTTATTGTTAACAATTTTAAAAGGCAATGGTAAGGCTATGTAATTCACTAAACGACGACCATTAGACTATGACTAATAACAGATAAATAAAGCACTGTTTTAGTGATCAATAAATGGTTTCGTAATAGTATATTGATTAACATTATTGATTGCAAGCGAAATAAAAACATCTTGTATTTTAAATTTGTATGTTACTGTAAAAGCTCGAACTACGGTAAATCCTAAGATTTACCAGTAAAACCTAAGATTTGCCAAAGGCCGAACCGTTCTATGATCATCGTTTATTTCAAACTTTTACCTCCATTCACTTGGTAAATTTTAGGATTTGCCTCCAAGACACAGTAAATGTTGCAATAAATAGAAATCGAACATTTAATATATCCTACACTCAATACAATGTTAAAAAAACGAGTGTTCTAAAAAAAATTACCATGAAGGCTAAGGCGGGAGCTTCGCTCCGCTCCCGCCTTAGCCTTCATGGTAATTTTTTTACCTAACCTATCCGAGTCGGATTGCTCACTATTTTGAACACTCGATGTATCGAGTGTATGATATATTAATGTTTGATTTATTATCCATTCGATATTCTGCAGCCCCCTGCTACCCGTTCCATCTTCCTCTACCGTCTCCGTTTCGGTGAGGTTAGTTGTTTTATTCCCAAAACCAACATTTACCAACCGTCGCTGGTAAAACCTAGCATATACTAATTTCTAATGGTAAAAGCCCGTTTTTCTTTTTATAAATTCGCACATTTACCAACTCGTGTTGGTAAATCCTAAAATTAATTGGTAAAACCTAAGATTACCCAATATTCGGGTTTTTACAGTTACATATACACCGATGAAGAAGAGAGATGCTTAGTTAGTTAATTACTTTCAAAGCAAGCAAGTCTAAGAAGTCGTTTAATTTTTCTTTCTAATAATAATCATTGGCCGCTCGTACAATGTAATACCAAGTTTCGCTTAGCCAAGCAAAAGATGCGACTAACAATGCTGTAGCTGCGCGCTAATTAGCAAGGAAATGCCGTACCGGCACTAAGTTCGCTTTCAAAGCGAAAACTTTACTATTAAGTACGCAAAAAGTGATAGATATGGCGAAGTAATTTAGCCTTTACCACAGCCACTTTGTTGACTAAATGAGTCAGTTGTTTAAGGTTAAGTTTTAATTATGTTCGATCGTAAACATTTGTGTAAGTAAATTTAATTTAACATGGATGTATATCTTCAAATGGAAAGTAATATGTTGTAGATCCCACATATCAGGGGGCGAAGCCTATTACTGTTTATAAAGCACAGTGAGAATGACCTAACAAAAAACTCAATAACTCTTGCTCGACCCGGCAATCGGACCCGGGACCTTAAGATCGCATGCAGACATTAGTGCGAAAGTTAATAGGTTTTCAGCACCAACAAGGCAGTAAAATCTATTTATTTATAAATATCTTACAATAATTTGCACAATTACTTCCACAGATTCACTGGATTGGGATTTTCCCTTAATCTGATCGTTCGATCAAATTTTGTCACTAGATACCATCTCTAATCAGCCTAAACTCAACGAGACGCATTTAATCAGAATTACTAACCGACCTCTAGCGATAAATGGGCTGTAAAGAGCGAAATTTCGGTAGGTAATTATTACTAAGATCAGTTTAAATAAATGTAAAGCATTGGTAAAAAGATAATAATCGCACTATAAATAACTCTGTGTCGCAGCGATCTTTACAAATATTTAAACAACGCAACAGAAAGCGCATCTAGGACAATCGGCAGAATTAAAAGAAAAATTTGAAAATGTTTGTTCCGTTTGGGGATCTAACCCACAACACTCGGCGCAGGGGCAATAACGAGGGCGACCATTTTAACCACTAAGCTATCCAGTGATTGCAGTCAAGTCAAATTTTAAAACCAGTTTATTAGGCTTGGTTCCTTAACTGTATATTACTAACCAATAAGGAGCTTTCTGACGTCTTATTGTAAACAGTCCATTTGTTAATTTACTATTGCCGCAGCGCTGGTGTTTTCCACCCTAATTTAACGATTGAGTATTTACTGTATTTCAAAATGTCCAATATAAACTTATACTCCTAAACTTCTATTCAGTATGCATCGCTTGCATTTACTTACTGATCCGATGTTAGTGCTTTTACTTCGAGCCACTTTAAACTTTTACCTTACCAATAATTTCGAATCTTTGAAAGGTATGTTTCAGATTTACGGTAAAAGAGCAAAGTTTGTTTTACGTGAACATGAGAATACGTTCTATTTAAAATGTTTTGAGTTTAGAAATACATTTAGAATTTACTGGCAAAAATATTACCATGATACGTAAGTGCCATATTAATGTTCAGTATAGTTGTAATGGTACTATTGTGTTAGTAATGGTTCTTGTACACGCTTGTAACATGCACAAAGTGAGACACTTGACGTCTCGTGAACCATTCGCGCAAGTGGTCATGATAAACAAACGAGAAAAACAAAGGAACAATGTAATGTGTTTCCGAACGCCACTTATAGTTGAGAGGCTGACGCCATCCATGATCATATTATTATTAAGTTACATCTGTCATGCATGAATGTCAAAAAAGCGTCTCGCAGAGCCGGATGCATAATAAAACATTACCGCTGCATACGCGCAATAACAAAGTATGCACTACACAATTATTATCAGATAAAATATACAATATGTTTCGTAGGGTACCATACCCGTAAGTAAAGTACTTAGTTGTTATTAAGGGACGTAAAATTATTATTACAATGATTTTTGTTTGTTTATTAAAACAGCTTGTACTTATTACGGAATGTATGCAATGTTTTTAGTTTTCATAATACAATATAAAACGTATATATTATATTCTAATATTAATATTCTAGCACATACGCACAACAATTATAGACCAAATACACTAAGTGTTAAGTCTATAATTCAAATTGAATTATTTTGGTTTAATATTTTTTAATTGTTGGCTTTTTATTGCAATGTTAAGTTATGTATATACGTAAAACATTTAATTTGCCAGAGGAGTTACGATAGCATTCTCTAGAGAATGACTATTGAAGTCGCAAATTCTACACACGAAACACGAAGTTCGTTATGTCTGTCTGTACCACCCGGTGCTGTTTGCTTTACAATTTAAATGCAGGTTACGACGCTACCGAGAATTCTAGCTGGCTGTACCCTATTAGAACGTTGTACCCACCTTTGTAATAAACAAACGTACATTTTGATTAAACGTAAACCAAGCAAATTACTTATAGTTTGAAAATTGATTGAAAATTACTAGTTCAAATATAATCTGGTTTATGTAATCGCCTCGCCAATGTTACTGCGCCGAGTGTTATGGGTTCGATTTAACGAGACAAAAAATTGTGTGATCCACAAATAATTATTCTAGATGTTCTGTGTGTCAGTAATTTAAATGTCTGTAAAGTTTCGACACAGAAATTATAGACAGAGCGGGAGTTAACTCGCTTAAAAAAATAAACTTAATATTTGCTGCCTCTATATTACTAAAAACTGATGGAATTGTAATAGATAGACAATTGCTACAACCTACTATAATATATTTAGTACACATAAGTTTGACTAGCCGGTGAAGCTTCTATGCAATTCGTGCTGTAGTTGAAAACGTTGAAATGTAGCAACAGAGAAAATAAAAATCTCAATGTATTCAAAATATAAATGTTTATATTTTACTTCACGCAGATTTCAACAGCATGCCGTTAATAAAATAAAGTTATAGTCCATTTCATTTTAGTAAATTTGTAATACTTGTTTATTAAAAGTAGATATATTAAGTGTAAGTAATAGACTCTCTTATTATATACGACTAGCTTTTGCCCGCGGCTTTGCTCGCGTAAAAGTAGGTTAGGTTAAGTTATGTTATGTTCGGGCATAGAGGCTCTACGAGCGGGTCGTGCGGTCCATGGCCCTGTACGGGTACCCTGTAATATTTCGGCGTTTCGTGCGCCACAGCGTGTAATGGCTGTCAGGTTAATTAGAGGCTTCCGCACGATCTCGTTCGAGGCAGCGAGTCTCCTAGCCGGATCGATGCCCTAGCACCTGAAAGCGGCTCTTCTGACGTCGCTCTATCATTGGCACCAGGAAGCACTAGCTCGGAGCAAAGGACCAGGTCTTCCCACTTTAGAGGCGGCTCGGTCCGAACTCCGCCAGGTCCTGGTGTCTCGACAATCGACTTGTGCACCCCAGTGCCGGGCACGCCACGATCGTGGTGGTAAGTCTCGTTATTGAGGCACTCCTTAGAGAGGCTGCATGGGGCCCTCACCTTTCGGCTGACAGATGTATTGACTGGTCACGGTTGTTTTGGCCAGTTCCTGTGTCACATAGGCCGGCAGACGACGCCCGGATGTCATCACTGCGGCGACTGCCGCGATGTTGTTGTGAACACGGCGTTGCACACTTTGGCGGATTGCCCCGCCTGGGCATCGCAGCGCCCGTGGGTTGATCGCGGCAATCGGACTAGTTGCCCTCTTACTCCCGGCCGTGGTACAGTCTATAGTCCGGAGTGAGAGGTCGTGGCACGCCATCGCCTCTTTCTGTGAGGAAGTAATTTGCATCAAGGAGGCAACAGAGCGGTATACGGAGTGGTTAAACCCTCTCCCCAACCGCGGAAACGGGCGCCGGAGGGCGCGAGATGACCTCCAGCCACCCTGACGTTTAACCTGGCGGTGGTGGGCTGCGTGGGCCTGCTCGACACCCGATCAGCACCAGGTCCGAGAGGTGGCATGCGTTTTCCCACGTGCGCCTCTGTGTCGTGTCTATGTCCCCCCCAGGGGGACGGTGGAGGAAATATTTTTTGTGTAGTGGCCTGCCGTTTCACACGGCGTGGTCGCGATTGCATGTGAAAACGATTCACGCGGTCTATGGTTAGGTTAGTGTGCATAGGCACAAAGTTTGCATACCACACAGATTCAAAACCAGATCATCCTTTCGATGAAGACGTGACGGCTGTCGGTTGCCATCGACATATTAATCTTGGTCTGCTCAATTCACGTGTTACCTTTCGACCCTACTCTATCTTCTCTTCGAACCACAAAACTACAAAAAGCTCGCTTGCATAAAAAAATTAAGATGATGATTATTTACAGACCTTAAAATTGTATCGCTCTACCACCTTTACAGTAGCCGCACTTGATACTTAAGTACTCATAGCATCTGGTGTCACTGTTACCTGTGAATAGTCCTCAAACACTTTAAGCCGTGAGACAATAGCCTCAAACGATTGACAGACGGTGGCCAGAAATAGACTCCGCATACTCGAATGGCTTTACAGATTGCGGAATGCTCGCGATCTTGTGACGTAAAAAGCGATCTTCTACCACAATCGTGCCTATTAAGTGACAGCCTCACGTTGATAGACCTAACCTTAAAAGAGAACGATGTGACGTGTTCATTTTTTTTGTATACGCCAGAATCTAGTTTTATTACTTATGAGTAAAGTAATCTTTATCCCACTTTTGATAATATTAGAAATCAGAAGAGAAACAGCCTTAAAAAAATACAAACGTACTTTCGTTATTGTAAAGAAATACATTAACAAATAAAGTTTTTTTTGTACCGCTCGGGAACAGTAGTTATTTTCTGGATGAAAGGTATCTTTTGTCCTTATTCTGAACCCCTGACAACGTGAGTGCGAAATTTGATGATGATTGGTCCAGTAGTTAAGGGGTGAAAGCGTAACAAACAAACAAACTCACATTCGCATTTATAATTAATATTAAGTTAGGATGCTATCGTGGAGATGCACGATCCTCAGCGTAACTTTAAGCATGTCACATTCTTTGACAAAAATCTCTTTAAAGTCAATCTCAAAATGGTGTGTCAAAACTAACAAAACAAATGATTAATGACGCATATTCTAGTACAACTCCAACTTTTAACCCTTTCAGTTCACTTACTTAGACGACACGTGTACTCTACGATATTTTTGACCTTCGAAGCGTATTGTAGAGTTCATTCAGATAGATAGACTCGGTTTAATGATGTTGCGGTACATATCAATAAAATATTAACCCCGTCAGAATTCTTACCTTTTTATTTAAATTGATAGAGACTTTTACGTTGCAGAATTATACGATAATCATATCGTACGAGTAGTGCAAAATTTAGTACTTTAGTAAATTCTTATTATACCAAGATTAAACTTATTATTTAATAGAACAAAATCTTCATAATTTGAGGGATGATAACGAAAAGTACAACTAGTTTAAGGACTAGTTTTTCTACTGACAGGTGAGTTATTCAGATTGTCAATGATATCATATTATTTCACCGAGGGCTTGATGAGATTAGAGCCCAAAAAGATCCATATTTTTGTTCTATAGTCTTTTTTGCTAGCAGTATTCCTTGTTTGTCAGGTCACCTTCCAACCACTATGTAACTGAATACCGTAGCAGGAATCACCCGATCCATCTATGTACAATATCAAGTAGCACAGTACGCTTTCAGCGTCTTTTTCTTACAGAGTCTACAAGGCACTGAAATAAAACGTCGAATATCTTCAACACTTAACCTAATAACTCGCAGTGACACGCCAGCGGTCGAACACAATAGTCATTCAGTTATGGCTGGCATTCCAACAATTGACAGGATAAATGAGGTATATTCCATTTGTTACATTATTTAAACCAAATTTAAACCAGCATAAAATACGTTACATTTTTACTTATAAAATTAGATACATACAATAAGTAGATAATAAAGTCGACGAAGGGAATTCGCAAAAATAATTTAAATTGTAAATGTTCACTGCCAAAGTATTTGCCGTTACGTCAAATGGCGCTCAGGTATTTCAGCATTACAATTGTTAAGGATTTTTTAAAATATAGCCTTTTTTATGCCCAAAACGAACCTCGCTGTTACTAAGCTTGGATGATTTGACTCATAATACAGACCGCCTATGTACCTTAATTTTTTTTCGCAGCCCTTTATTGCTGTCTATTGTGTAAGTTAATACGCTATTGTTTTGATTGAAGGAAAACCAATTCTAGGTCAAAAGAAAACAACAAACTAGACCCGAGTCCCATGCTAGGCTGTGCTCTTCTATTATACTTAGTATGTGTACTTAGGATAGCAGGTGGGCACAGCCTTGCCTAGCCTATAATTACCCTCTCTCCTCTACGTTTCTCTGCCCTACAGAGCCCATATTGTACCTACTGTGATATTGTGTAACACCTTTATATAACATAATTATGGCGTGCAATAAAGATATTAGGTATTGAGTATCTGGCTGGATTTTGCTCAAGCTATAATAGCTCAACTAAGGAAGTATCTCCCTATTGACAACGCGCGAGTGATACCTCTAGTTTGACCCATAAGAGAGGGTAACTCCTCATCATCTAGCTTATTTACCCTTGCTTATAAAATATATTCATATAATGGTTTGTCATGTTATTGAATATGGTGACGTAATACTTCAAAGCCGGCAACTGAACTGTAATTGAAATTTCACTGTTCATTATACCGGTTTAAGTTTCAATTATGTTCTGAATAGAGCTGTAATTAATATTTAAATGTATGAATATATGTTCTTTAAACAACTCGCTGGATTATAAAAGTGAATTTATTACATTGGGTTTAAAACAACAATTCTTACCTTTTTATTAATAATGAATGTAAAAGTCTTTCTACCGAGTTATTCTTCTTTCACGCAGATATGAAATATCACTATTACATTAATTTTATTGCAGTCCTTATTTGAAAACAACTTTTACATCATTTTAAAACTGTTTAACTGCTACTGTTAAAGGTAATAACTATGTAATTATTTTTAAATTAATGGTCTATTTAGATTTACATTTTCCTCAACGTTTTGGTTGCTTTTAGCAGCCATGGTCACGGGGACAGGAAGACGGTGGTTGTCTCAATGTCTTGTAGTATAGTTATTCCAAAGTGGTTTATTAAATTGTTCAAATAAACAACGTGATAAAATCCGCAAAATACGTAAGCTTTTTTAGACATATGTACAACATATACCGCTATGTTTCACGAATAAATTAATTTGAATTTATTACTGTGCAAAGCCATGAGTAGAAACTATTGACTGACAAAGGTGTCATAAAAGAGGTATTATCTAGCCGCAGCTAATTTGGTAATGAAATGACCAATCCCTCAACCTTCGTTACTTTCTACTACATAATACACATACTACATAAGGTTCGACAGCATATTACTATGACTATCAATATTTTGAACAACTTACGCTTGTCCTGTGTGTACACTGATGCTAAAAAAGACGTTAAATAATGTTAAAGTATGAAAAACGTCCTGGGCATCGCAGTGCCGAGAGTTGATCGCGGCAGTCGGATTGGTTGCCCTCTCGCTCCCGGCCGTAGTTCAGTCTATGGTCCGGAGTGAGAGGTCGTGGAACGCCGTCGCCTCCTTTTGTGGGGAAGTCATTTCCAACAAGGAGGCGGCGGAGCGGGAGAGGGAGCGTTTAAACCCTCTCCCCAACCGCAGAACCGGGCGCCGGAGGGCGCGAGATGACCTCCAGCCACCCTGAGGATTGACCTGGGGGTGGGGGGCTTTGTGGGCCTGCCCGCCATCCGTTCAGCACCAGGTCCGAGAGGCGGCGTGCGTGTTCCCACGCGCGCCTCTGTTTCGAGTCCGTCTCCTCTCTAGGGGGGGGACAGTAGCGTTTGGGAGGGGTTTTACCTAAAAGGTAGGCCTCTTCGTGTAGGAGTCTGCCGTTTCATACGGCGGGCCGAAACCTCGGCGGGGTCGCGACCGTATGTGCAAGTGATTCGCGCGGCCCCGTCGATAGTGGTTTTGTCGAGGAACACCGTGGTAGGTTTAGTTGGTATTCCGGGAGGTACATTATTCTTATTCCATCTTTCTTTTACCCCGGCGAGTCCGACATAGCCCCTCCGCCCGCCCCGCGGAGAGGTACACGTCATGCATTCACACAAGTTAAAAAAAAAAATAATGAAAATTTCTTACATGTCTCAAGTTGTTATGGTTCTCCCTCTCTACTTTAAAATTAACCTCGTTTATGTTTACGCTGCTGGTTGTGTGCAATTGTGAGGTCATAACGATACCTCCTAAGTACATATAATGAGTCAGCTGACATTATAGTAATTTTACAGGAGAGCGATTTGAAGGCAAATCGTTTATATTTTAATGAAATCAAACTTATTCGAAATAAATTAAATGTTTTTTAATAAAAATTGGAAGATCTTCCTTTGGTATAAGATGAATTTGCTGATATCTGTTTTTAAATTACATTTTATGTACATGACTGGGTAAACTTTGGCAGGACTCTATAGTAAAATGGTTTAACTACCAGTTATATGCATGTATGTACGTTGTAAATCAAAATCCATGATTTACGCCAAAATATTATGAAATATGATTGTCATTTTATTAATTTCATCTTACTTTTGGTTGTTTTCGGGATTTTCTGTCTTACTTAATAATTAAATGTTGAAATTACATCACTTGACTCATTGTACTCGGAAAGTACTTAGCTATGTTAACATATTTCTGAAAATGCAAAACGTATGATAAATATCTGCTTACCACTTTTTATCCACGAATATTAATATTTAAAGTATCTAAGCGGAGTATTATTAAACTTCACGAAAATACTAAAATTACGATAGAATGAAACTATTACTACTATAATACGATAGGAATAGACGGTCGTACCATGATCAAATTCAGATTGGAAACTAGTACAAAAAGAAAAAGGAACAAATAGTGGGACATTGGTAACAGAAAAATCAGTACAAATCAAAAAGGATAGAATGTCCCGATTCATAGCATATGCAAGCATGGATCGATAGGCACCAAAATCGAAAAATCTAGACTTCAAAGGCGAAATGATATCTGCTGTGAAATACAAATCATTTTACCCACTTATAGAATATCTTACGCAGTAATTTTTTTTCTAGAGTTTGCTTTTGTATTTTTCCCTATATGGATCTATACATTGCTTAATAAGATTTTCAAACATTTGTTTTTTTTTATATATCTAGAGTATAGAATTGTATTGATAATTTTATTAATAATGAGAGGTAGAAAGGGTACTGCAACAGCAGTCTTATTATATAGCATAGCATGTGACCATATTCAGGTTAACGACATATACTGTTTTAATATTGATTTAAATTGGAAGGTCAATAATAATACATGAAGCAATATGTATTATTATCCATAATTGTTATGGAGGCAAGAGCTTATTCAAAAATAAATATTCCAAATATTGTCATGATAAACATTCACTCCAACTTAACAACTCAATAAGGTTGAAATAATGGCGATAATGTCTAACTGTAGTTTTGACCCGTTTAAAATACTTCCATAAGAATATGACAAATCACGCGAATTTTGTGCTATTGTATTATTATACTTACATATATTAAATAAAGAAGTTAAGAATCAGTGAATTAATGCCTATCCAAAAGGCCAGTAATTGTGAAAAATATTCCACACAATACACAATAATCGGTTTGATCCCCGGACAATACCGTTTTTCAAATAGCGCGGGTTCGTTCAATACCTCCTAAATTAAGCAATGAAATTTCTAAACGGCAATTGATTCTGTGGCCGCTTTATTGCGGTTTATATATATTTCGAATGGTACAGATATGTTTTGAATTTATTGGCATAGATATTCCGGTTCAGAAAACAAAGCTACAATTGGATATTCAATATTAATGTACTTTGAACTAGTGGACGACTAATAAATTAGCTTGATGAATTGAAACTTGTAATAAATAATTGAAATCAAAATTTAATTATTGTGTTAAAATTTAAATGATTGAAAACATTTAGTGTGAATTAGGTTTTAATCAATCAGTCAATCAAATAGACTTGTGGGAAATAAATAGTATCCTGTTTCCACTTTTCACATTCAAGCTTAATTCTATCAGCATTGATTGAAATGCTGATTTGGTAATACATCAGTGATAAATTAAATCTAAAATCTATTTTGGTTTATTAATCGTAACATAGTAGTGAAAGCAACAATCATAATTTACAACTTAACTAATATTAACAAAACTAACCACTTATAAATAGAACAAAATGAAGAGTAACAAAATATGGCACTGTAAAAATTAATAAAAAAGGATGGCCGGTTTAGGCAGCGTCGTAAAATTCCTCAGCATCGCTGTCGACCGGGAGTGTGCCCAGAAGACTGGCAGCATTGCCACGCTGAATGGCAATGCTGATTCTTTGAGCCAAAAAAAGTCCAGCTAAAATCTATATCATAATCGTAATTAATACTTTAAATTATTTACATTACTTTGTCTTACATAATATTGCCTTCTGTTTACGCGAATGTTATTCATTGAAATTAAACTACTATATACGGATTTTATCGCGTTGTTTATTTGACACTTTATTACATTATTTTGAAAACTGTTACACTACTACTACTATTAAACTTTACTAATTTTTAAGCTAATTGAATTACTATTTAGATGTAATTTAATTTTACACTTTCCCCGACGTTTCGGTTGCTTTTCAACAGCCATGGTCACGGGGAGACTCACTGTCTTTTTGATTTTTGAACAATTACAAATAATAAATTGATGTTAAGAAAAAAAAATTATCGTCGATAAAATACGAACAACACAATTTTAGCAGATAAATAAAGTAATACTTAATAATTTACAGTAATTAAGGCAGTATGTTTTTAGGAAAGTCTCTTACATAGAACACACAACTATAAGATGGTGACGGCTTGTTAGTTAACACTAGAAACTCTTTCAATTCCACTTTCTATATATCTTTAGTATCACGCAAAATATGGTAAGTCGTTACTAAAATAAAATAATTATGCTTCCTTTCATCCTCCTATCTTTTGTCCTATTAGGATTTTATCCAATATTTGAATGGCGTTTCACGTATAATGTCATGGGAAGGGAAGCATCCTAATTTTTTATTCTCTCTATGGATATAAAATTACCTTTGACCCTAATAGTCCCCATGCTAGCCAGTCTACAACTTCCGCACGACAAACGGTTTACTATTTTGATCGAAATATAATTTGTAAAGGATAAAAATAGGAAAGAGTAAATCACAATCCTTTTTCAAGTTGTCATATCCGTGTATAAAAATTGATCACTTTGTAAGAAATAAAAGCATTTCTATGACACAAATAACATATTACTGAGTTTCCTGCTGTCTAACTTCTGTAGTAGTTTATAGTCTGGCAGTAGGCTTGCCTCTTATTACGTGTGACCCAAACAATAAACATACCGATTTTATTTTAGTAGCACTTTTATAATAAAAGTTATGATATTAAAAGAGGCGTTTTACTTGAAACTATGCTATGTTGGCGTTATTTATTTTTATTGCAGGTACTATAATCTGAAACAGATATTTTTATTTTATTTAATATCATAGAACTATATTGTATTTATGCATCCACAAATAAAATTAATATATTTTACGAACAGTAATACATATTAATAAAATAAGTAGGTAGGTACTTCTAATAAACAGAAATATGGTGATTTTGCTCTAGGCGCCTAAATTAAAAAAGTTCTGATGTGATTTACAATGAAGACTCAAAGTTACCATACTTTTAGTTTAACAAATATAAACTCTATAATATTGCGAACAAAGTAATCAACGTCTAGAATTACAACGTCTTCTTCTCTCTTAGCCTTTATTATGCCCAAGTCACTTGGGGTCGGCTTTTCTGGTTTAACCGGATTTGACTGGATATCAGTTTTTACACGGAGCGGCTGCCACCTGACCGCCGCAACCCGAAGGCTAACGATACCCTAAGGCTAGACCAGTGTCAGGATATTAGAGGGTACTGACTTTCCCAATAACGATTGCCATAGATGTTCATGGCAGCCGGGACTGACGGCTTAACGTGCTCTCCAAGGCACGGAGCAGGCGATAATTGTCAATCAATACGCACATAATTTCGAAAAGTCATATAACTTCCTAAGGGTGAAATCACCAGAAGAGTGCAGCTTGGCTGGGCAGCGTTTGGAAAGTTGCGTCACATCTTCGAGTCACCCTTGCCACAATGCCTGAAGACCAAGGTATTCAATCTATGCGTCCTGCCGGTCATGACATACGGAGCCGAGACGTGGAACCTGACAGTGAAACTAGCCCACCGATTGCATGTCACTCAGCGAGCTATGGAAAGGTGTATGCTCGGAATTTCGTTAAGGGACAAAGTCCGGAACGAGATTATCCGACAAAAAACCAGAGTCACTGACGTAGTTCAGAAGTGTAGCAGGCTGAAGTGGCAGTGGGCTGGTCATATCTGTCGCAGAACCGATGATCGTTGGAGCAGACGGGTTCTCGAGTGGAGACCACGACTCGGTAAGCGTAGTGTAGGACGCCCTCCGGCCAGATGGACCGATGACCTAAAAAAGGTGGCTGGAGGTGACTGGATGGCGAAAACGGGAGATCGGGCCTTGTGGCGCACCCTGGGGGAGGCTTATGTCCAGCAGTGGACTGCAATAGGCTGAAATGATGATGATGATGATATAACTTCCGAAAGTCAGAGGTGCGTGACGTGGGTTCGAACCCGAGACCCTCTGTATTGCAGTATGTTGGTCTCCCCACTGAGCTATCGCTGCTTTGTCTAGAATTACAACGTGATTAATTTAATTCTAAACTAATCTGATTTATTTTGAAAATGGAACTTATTACCAGCGTATGTGCTCCTTTGGTAAAGTACTAATAATCAATTACTTTAACTACCAGACTACAAGTTGTCTATTTCACTAAGTTAGCATAATAATTTGTAATTTTGCACTATTAATCAAAGTTGAGGATTAAAACATGTGCGCCATGTAAAATATGATATTTGACACAAGTTCCAGGGATAGGTTAGGTAGGGCCAGAAGGTTATATTCACAAAACAAAAAACAATTATATTATATTCACAAAATAAACAAAAAACCGCACGAAGATTTGCATAAAAAATTACGTTCCAATATTGCTTCAGGCAAATCTTTACAAACAATCACACTAAAAGCATTATGCCATCTAATTGTAACGAAAATGGTTGATTTTATGATTCGCAATAGATAACTAATCGAGCTTTAATTTAGAGTGGAATATGAGCACTTCCATTTATATTACGGTAGCTAATATTAGCTAAGTATTGTACGGCAGCTGTTAATTAATTTAGCTAAGTACTGTTTATCGCATGTATAATGTCACATTATACAATTTGAAAATACATATTAGCTTGTACACTGTTAGATTTACTTTATGATACGTTAAGGTTATAATATTGTTTAGCTTCCTGGTTCGTGGAAAAGCACAGGACTCGGCTACGGTAAAAGGTTCCTTGTAATCTGTCAAGTCTTAGAATACTAGACATCATTAAAAATCTATTATCTGGCCACCGGTGTGCCGCTGCGACTTAATAGGTTAAAAAGACTCTGCCTGGTAATATTAGCAGTGAGTACCACTGGCGCGTTGCCGTCTAAGCAAAGATGTTGTACCATTATTGAAGGTCACCCATGCCCATAGGAAAATCAAGGCGAAAAGATAATTTCACTACATTTGTGCAAAAATTCTTCTAAGCCATCAAGTCTGGAAGATTCTTTGCACAAACCTTTTAGGATGTGACTTGCTTGCTTAATTCTAAGTTATTAGGGTCTATTAGAGGTAAGTGGTTTTCTGTTGACTCTAAGTTGAGTTGCTAATGCGGTAGTAAAAAATGGCGATGATACCACCGCAAAAAGTTCCTCCTCCCAGAAAACGGTCAGTGTGGCACAATATGTAAGTAAGTATTTCGTGCCTAACATTCCCTAGTACATAAAACAAATAAGTACTAAAGGGATCAAACGTCCACCTACGGCCACGGTACACACGTATAGTCGACATCACTATAGTTTGTATAGGCAGGAAGCTCGTCAACAAGAATAATCAAGACAATAGTTGTGTTAATGTAATGAGAGCCACCACACAATTAACGAAGCGAGGCGACAGGCAACAGCCCACCAGAAAATAGGGCTGTCACTTAAAAACTATATACCCTGTACATATCCGCTACGTATCTTTCACAACTTTTATAATAATGTAACTTATTATGGAATTTAGGATAGATAACTTCCAACAAATCAAGTTATATAATTATATCCAGCCATGGATTATATATATTTCGCCATAAAAGATTTTGTCGGTCAGCCATTCATTGACTGATTTTACATTATTCTAAATATATTACAAATTGCCAATATAATTATTGTTTTTGTAACCACTGCATACAGAAAATTCGAAGTTAATAATTTAGTGATGTTCGCGACATGCATTTGTTTCCATTTATAATAGAATAATGAATAGATCTATTTACTTGACAGTTGTAAATCATATCATAATAATGAATTATGATCTTTAATTTTTAACAGGTTCAACAAATGTAAAAAGCAGAAAACAATAACTGTGCGAGAAACCTGACAACAATTATAATTAGTTGGCAACCCTAACTAGAGAGGGGACGAGGTGGAATGTTAAATTAAACCAATCCGTTACAAAAACTTGGTCGGCTAGGTAAATAGTACGGCTGTACGACAAATAAATGTGTCAGGCGTCCTCTTAAAGAGCATTGTTACGTGCTACAGTAGTACTGCTTGGTAAATTAGTACCGCAGGCTACGCAAACAGGAAAATATGTTTTATAGCTAGGGATCGTAAGTAGTAACTGGCCTTTGATATCGTAGACTATAATAAAACCTACGCCACTCTTTGTTCTTTGTGTTCAAGATAATTGTATCTCAGAAAATAACTTTTTTAATACTTAGTGTTTCTTGGCATTAATACGAGCTGCACATTATTAAGTGATGACTCGGTTACTTCGCACCTCGATTTATCTGGCATTGATAGAGGGAAATAGTAAATAATAATGTATTCACAAATATAAAGGCCACGATTACTGTAAGCTTGAAAGGTGACAAGGGACAGATAGAACTTACATAAAAGTTTTGGAGTAAATATGGCAAGTTGTTTTGTTTGCTGGACCGGCTTGCTTTTATTGAATACTGTATTACTGCTTTGTAAGTTCTATCGCTATCAGTGATATTGGAGTAAATAAAACCAAATCAACTGACAGGTAAAGGACAAAATACCCTTACCAATCAGTATCAAACTACGGTTTAAAATAAGGCCTGACGGACTATTTAATCTTTCTTATAAGAAGACAACCTCCGCTCTAGGAATAACTCCTGTATCGCGAGGGACATCACAAACGTTCAAACAACGGACATAAGGAACGCTGAAACTTAAAACCACCATTCATACAAATGTTTGTTTCATATGGAAATCAAACCCACAACACTCGGTATAGTGGCAGTGACGATGCGACCACTTTAACCATTACACCAACCACGAACACCATATTACTGTAACACGAGACCTTTACTTGCACCTTCTTCTTTATGTGTTTATGTTCTACTGTTTGAAGCGTTGGAGACAAAATAATAATAATAATATATTCTATCACATACATACAACACCACCTAGCCCAAACTAAGCAGAGCTTGTACTATGAGTACTAGACAATAGATAAACATACATATATACTTTTATGTTATACGTACATATTATACATAGAAACATCCAGACCAAGACAAACATCCAAGTCCATGCACTCAAATGATTGACTTGTGCGGGAATCGAACCCACGACCTCAGGCGTGGCAGTCGGTTACACTAACCAGAACGCCATCGAGGCCGACAAACAATACAAATGATAAACAATTATTCTTTTGAATAGCAATAAACAAAATATTATTACAAAACTTTTCACATCTGACACCGTATTTCTAAGACGCAAAAAGGAAAACATTTCCACATTAAGTACATCAAAATGTGATAGTTATGGTAATTGGCAATATTTATGTAGTGGGCCAATGTCCAGCAATCGCTATTACGATAAACATAGGAACTTTTACTTAAAATAATTCTAGTATGTACTTAATATTTTGTTATTTTGGTGCTGTTCTATTTCTAATAACATAATAAGTAAGTTTTGTTCTGTGATATATATTGTTTGATATGAATAAACCCTAGAGACTTGATACTTTGAGCTCATTTTGCGCAAATAGGGACACCATAATATATACAAAGCCGAGTACTTTGAAATAACTACACTTCGAGACAATGAGACGAATACCATCTTAGTCTCTCCGAGACCATGGACATGAGCCATGCTTTACAATGTCTTATATTATGTACTCGCTTTTGTCAGCGGCTTCGCTCGCGTTTTTCCTGGAAGATACCTTAAGTTCTTTTCTGTTCCCCTGACAACGTGTATGCTAAATTTTATGACGATAGGTCGAGTGGTTAAGTTGTCAAAAACAAACAAACAAAAATTCACTTTCGCATTTATAATATTAGTAAGTATTTAGTAAAATATACCTATGAATTTTACTTGAAATATTTCCTTATCTAATACATAGTGTTTTCTATATAGATATCTATATGTTTCTATATGGCCGTTGGATAGTGAGTGACAGACGTACGAGCTATAAAATCGCGGTTCTAAAACTTCGTGTTCTTACTCGGCTTGAAGACGACGCGTTGGCTTGGCTGAAACCAATACGCGGTATTGTCCATTTACGATCTTGTGTTATATTGGAATTAATATAATATTAACCGACAAATGAAAACGATATCGTCTAGCGGCTAGGGAAATTTCAAACAAATTGGATCGTCGACTAACTTGCGCGGTTGTTTGAAGCTGGCGTTATGTTTAACATCCCGAGATCAGGAACAAATAGTACCCGTACTTATTATGGAAACAAAGGAAGTTGAATAAGATGTACATACATACGTGGTTACTCATACCTCGTGTATTAATCTGACCAATTTACAAAATCTTGACTTTTATATAAATATGAATATAAGTTTGTTTGTTGTATTGAATAGTTTTACGCCTTAACTACGCGACCGATCATCATGAAATTTTGCATACACGTTGTCAGGGGTACAGAAAAGGATGGGACTAGAAAAAAGTACTGTTCCTGAATAGAAGTTTATTGTCAAAGAGCGAAGCCGCGGGCTTCTATCTAGTATTAACATAATATGAATATTGCTTTCTGTTTTAGTATTTACCAAAAAACTTATGATTTTCACTTAATAAAGCTGATGCAATCTGAAAGTAGGAGTAGAAAAATTTACGTAATCGTAGTAGCCTGTATGCAAACAACTCTACCGATGAGTGCTATCTACTTTCTTTAATTAAAACCTTTCAGTGCTTTCTTATTTGGGATGAGTCTATGATAATTGCTTTATTTTCTTTTAATTAATTATATCTTCTGATTAAGATTGATATTCACTTGATTATTACTATTACTATGATTGAATTTTCTGTGCGTTATGTTCTGTCTGTGAAAATGAAAGAAACATGCCATGAGAATGCAAACTTTGAGAACATTGACAACTTAGTATAGATTAATTTTATCGCAGTTTATTTGGAAACACTCTATTTTGATAATTTTGAAACCCTTAAACTATTACTTCTATTACATTATTAAACTACTTCGATCTTCGCTTTTCGAGACGTTTTGGTTGCCTATCAGTAGTGCACTAATTGTTCCTACCTAACTAACTATACCGAACTGTTCTTCAATATTAACATTCAATTGTACGAGGGCAGACAATTGCCTTGTTTATTGAGAAAAGCGTTAACTAGGAACTCGTTGTAAACTGTTGGAGAACTTTAAATAAATTGTAGAATATGCTCGCTAGCAGAGTACGAAGTTTGTAAATGATACTTAATGGATATTATTTTCAATGTTACTTCATAGTACTGAAAGTAGTGCACGGCGATAATGTGATTATTAAAACAGTCATGGTTTTAAAGTGTTATAACTTATAACGTGACATCAAAATATGTTTGTCCTGCGGATTTTTTAATTTTAAATTAGTTACACTAGGAAATATGAATAATTTCTGTACTGCAGGAGATATTACCAACATTCAAACACTGGGCAAAAAGAACATCCGGATTTGGAACAACTAGCTGTACATTACAAGAATCTTTGTATCGTGTGAGATTAGAACCACACTTGGCATACTGGCAGTGCCAATACCACTTAAACTACTACGCTTTTCGTGGAATCATTAATAACCCTTCTGGGATAATCTTTATCTCATCATGAGACTAACGCGATATCGGAGGACACAGTACACTAGCTTTTAAACTACCACATTCGCCTTGTGATATAAACAAAAAATGTATCACCAGGTGACGAGTTGAATGTGACTAGCGACACTGCGGTCCTGAATGCCTTAGAAAATTGATAAGAGCCTCGACCCCGGCTTGTCGTTACTAGTTGGCTGGGGTGGAACTTCAAGAGCGCCCGTAGGACTCTCAATTCTTAACTTGCCTTGGTTAGCCGGTCAGAGGGGAGCCGCTAGAGCTATATTCTTGGGGGTGGAAGTGTCATTTCCAAGGGCATAACTACGGGGAAACCGGATCCGGGTCTCCATTTACACGAGACCCATGATGGTGAAACCTCGCACTGGTGTTGCCCTCTGCTGACCTCTTGAGACCCGTGATGGTGAAACTGGCGCCGCACCTCTCGACACCCCAAGCCACTCGCACCGGTGTTGCCCTCTGCTGCTGGCTTGTATGCCTATGGTGGCTATTCAGGAGGCCCATCTAGTGACTTGGCGAGTCACCGTCTGCCCATAGCATTGATGATATTAGAGTATTCAGGGCAGACGCCGTTTTCATCCATAGTTACCAATATACCGGTACACCAAACACCCATAACCATAGCCCATATATTAGAATCCATACGTAGCAATAATCTTACCCTTGCTGTGGCTAGTGCCGCTGTCGGATTTCCATCCCACCTTTGATTAAAACTCTCTCATCATGTTGGACCCATGTCACTGTGTAAGCCTCTCAAAGGGCCAGGTATATTGCTTATATTATATGTTAGATAATACCTGTGATAAGAGAAATATAATAATAACCCCGCTCTGGTGTAGTCGTTATCTCTACATGTGACTAACGTGGGAACTCATAGGCATTTATATTTTTACAATTCATTATGGTTGATGTGTCATCAGCAAACAAGACACATTCGTGAGAAACTGTGTGTGGTAAAACACATTTGACATAAATAAGGAATAAGGAATAACAAGGGCATTTTGAATATATTGTTATAAATTCTCAATTTTTATTTTAATGTATAATATAATTTTTCTCCATTTAATTGTATGTTATCAGAAATCTGATTAGGTATATTATTTATAGATGTAAGTATTGCTGTAAACTTAACATGTTTACATAACACCGCCATGGCTTACACATGAGGCAATAAGCTCTGTAGCTATATACTGCTGGACAGCGTTGTGGTCTAGGTGTTCACTTTGTCACTCTCCCTGCGCCGAGTGTTACGGGTTTTCGAACCTGCAACACTAAGATTCATCCTACATGGGACAAAAGTTTGTGTGATCCACAAATGGTTGTTCTGACCTCCGAGTCTGGGTGTTCTTTGTGTCCATTGTTTGAATGTTTGTAAAGTCAAAGTTCCGCGACACAGGAATCATTTCCAGAGAGGGAGTGCGGGAGTTGCCATTTTAAAAAGATAAATAACGTTCTACATTAACACATTTAACTGTGTGCATTATAATTTTGTGACTATGCAAAGTTACCTCGGGTCATCTACACTTGGTCTTTTTTTAGGTTATAGATATGACGTGTATACGTAAGATCGATTAATTAAAAAACAACTAGAAGTGTTTGTGTCACGGGATAGATATAAAAATTTAGTTACAAAGGTAACGTGTTAAATTATATTCGACTCATAAAGTCAGCAACTGAGTTATGACACTGATAATCCATTAATTGCGATTTTATTTTACGATGACAACATATGAGCAGGCCGGTTTCTTGTGTCGTTGGCAAAGTTGTTATATGTACATATGACTACGAATGTATAAAGTAAATACAGAAATGTGCTTTAAAAACAACAACGCATAACAAAATATAATCTTCAAGACCCATTGCAATAATTTTGTCAAAGGCGGCTTATGAGTTTTCTAGACCGTCAAAGTCAGTAGTCTTAAATTATAAAATACGGGGTTATAATATTTCCAAGCAGAAATACCTACCTACTTGCAATAGATCTAACACATTTATTGTGTCATAATTGCTCTATGAAAGTTCATGTAGTTACCACAAAGTACAATCCTATTTTACCTTATTCTATCTTAATACTTATTCAACATAGCTGTGTTATTCGAGGAGAACAAAATGCTCATAGACGAACTTATTAAGTAGGTAGTTTACATAAGTAGGTAACGACGATGCGATTTCCAGTTGTAGTATCGGTCTACCGCAACCTTCTAACAAAGACATATCGCACATATGTACATAGGTACATGGTTTTACGCTTTTATCGCCGAAAAGGTGTCTACATCCACAATTCGCAATTTACGGTTTTAGATCCTACGTAATAAAGGGCATGACGGCAATAAGTCTTGTTCACTGCGCACAGTTCTAGAACCCGAATTTATCGACAGAAAAATCCAATAACACTTTTGCCGAGCAAGGAATCAAACCCTCATGCACAGCAGTCGCATTCATTAGCACTGCATGAATGTAGCAGAAAATTGTATTATAGTCTAAGATCGGGTATAATAAATATATACGCTCATCTGTTATTTAATGATAATAAATACATATATTACGCAAATAAATTCTATTCTCTCTCTGTCTTTTAAATTCCTTGGGATATATTCTCTCACTTGATGCACGATTTTTATAAATAACAAATCAGGGAAGTCGATAAAAAAATACATTTATTGTTTAACATCGACGGCACGTGATTTAGCTAGGCAACCTATTTGCAATGTATTAATCTATAAATTATCTAGCTTATATTCTTTATTATCATTAAATAACAGATGGGAGTATATATTAAGGATCTCGTACTATAACATGTTATGCAATATCAAAACTCACAACAATATATCAACACAAAAACAGAGCAATCTGATGTTTAAAATAAAAAGGCTATTCTAAATTAATTTCCCGCGTTAACGATGAAAATAGTAGAAAAAGAATTCAGTGCTCTTTAATGTTAACAAAAAGTTGTTTTGAAATGAAAATTTCTGCATAATCTGCACCTTCTTTCATGACGCTCTGTTGAATGAAAAGTAACGCAACTTTTATATTAATGAAGTTGCCGCCAAGATGCATTTGTAAATAAATAGGAAAAAGACAGCATAATAAATACAGGCGACAAAAATTAAACCTTAACTAAGTAAATAAGGCAAATACAAGTCCTCTTAAGTACTTATATGCCCTTGGTTTGATTGGTGTTGTAATATGCGAACATTCTACCAGCCATGTTAGGATGTCGTAACGCAATTGGTAATCTAATTCTAGTGCTTACATTAATGGCTATTGTAAACGACAAGATAAACATGTGTAAGTTAAGTACTTATGTGTGTTGTATATATCATGTAAATAATCTACGCAATTAATCTGTATAATATTAATCGCAGCGGCACACCGGTAGCCAGACACAACAGATTTCTAACTATTACTGGTAACTCGCGCATGTGGCACGCGTCAGTTATTTGCTTCAAGTAAGTACACCATCAATAACTAAGTTAGTCAAGCTATTTGAAGCAGTAGTGGGTATCGTGGGTATCATCTAACCGAGTCAAGTCATTTTATTATACGAAGCATTTAGTTATCGTGTCGGGTTACTAGCGCGGCTAGCTAGCATCGGTTGTTTACGTGATGTACACATCCCAAACAAGTACTTCATCTAGCGCGTGTTACTAAAGAAGTCTATTGAGAATTACATATTTTTTTATTCCATGCGGCTGGTAGAGCACTTATCAAGTTATGAGTTATATAATGAAGACTTAAATCGCGCTAGCTGTTCAATTACATTAATAAAATATGGTACGTAATTAATGATTTGTGTAGGTGATTAAAACCTAATCATTGAAAACATTGTGTAATTCTTTTCACCCCTGCGATCTGGATTAGTGACGTTTACAGTGTTTCATTGTTTTAGGATATTGACGTTTACAACTGTAGTGTACTTTTGTTAAAGTGTGCAGCTAGACTTATAATAATTTCTGGCAAATATTCTTATCTGTTAATAAAATAACTTTGGGATGGTAGTTACCATTGTCCCCGATTTAGTGATCTTAGCTGTTTGAAAAAAAAATACAGAACAAGCAAAACGATGGTCATCTAATTGTCTATGATGTTAAGAATTTATTTAAACTATCCACAACTGAGTGAAGTCTGCAAAAGGCAAAGCGAAATGTCACATTTCTATATGAATAATTTGATTATTTATGTAAGAGTGTGACACTTCGCTTTGCCTTTTTAGTTGCCTTGCCTTTTTAGTTACGAAACAAAATGCGTATTGCCAAACTTTGTACGTTTCAGTTGTGCCCCGAACGCCTACCCCTACGTTCCAACTTGAATCACTACCTACAAAAAATAAAAAGCGTTTCAAAGCGGGAATAATATTCAACATATCTGTTTTGTTATTGATAGGTATCAAAAGAGGACTCAAAATAAATAAAAATATGCGTGACTGTTGTTTTTACGTTACTTATAGTTTATAGAAATAAAGTGCATACCTATAAAAATCCATTCTGTATTTCATGATCGAAGAGTAGCTAATGGTGATGTTACTTTAAATGTATTTTTAATAGTCATGCAATTTAAATGGCCTTTGAAGAGAGGAGAGAAGGGAAAGTAATATGACTGTAGTAATGTAATAATTAAGGTTTTAAAACTTTAATTTTAAATATGTAATATCATAATAATAATACCAGAACGTATTAAACTGCTGGGCACGGGCCTCTTCTCAGTGTGAGAAGGGTTAAGCCATAGTTCCCTGTGCTAGTTGGCAGACTTCACATATCCTTGAGAATATTATGGAGAACTCTCAGACATGCGGATTTCCTCAATGTTGAATGATAATCATTCTGAGACTTTCTTTCTTTTAATGTTTTCCTTCACTGTTAAAGCGAGTGATAATTAACTATTTAATACGTAGGTACATAACTTTGAAAAGTCCGATATGCGCGCCTTGGGATCGATCTCGACACCTCTGTGGCAGTGCGTTGGCACTAGACTGGCGCAATACAATATACATAATACGGCTTAGATGGAAAATAAAATCCTCTTTACTTCAAATAGCCATAATATTTTTATCAATATTAAATCTCAAACATTTTTATAAATGACGATACCCACCCTAGAGTTGTTCCTGTATCGCGGGGAGGGGGCGGGGCTATACAAATATTAAAAGAACGCATAAAGAACACCCAGACTCGGATCCACCATTTCATCGACTATGTTTTTCGATTCACGTCATAGGGGACGAGCCTATTGGCGTGTAATGGGCACAATTTCAGCCTCTAATAATTCTTTGCCCTAGCGGAGAATCATAGCCAATTTAATGCACAGCGGTCACATACAATACCACTAAACTACCAATCTATGAAATTCAAAATAATAATTGCTCCCTAATTTTAATCAATATTGAAGCTCTTTCATGAAGGCTTTCTATAAACGCTATTTGCTGTTGCGTATATAAGTATGTACAAAATTAGGCGTAGGCAGTTGCCTACGCCTAATTTTGTACCTTAACCTACTTTGTAATTTTGTAATTTTGTTTGGATAGTTATCCTACTCAAAGTTACTCATTGCGTATCATAAAGGTCAATTGGATCAACAACGCAACACGTGCTCGTAAGTAAAGGTTGTACTTGTGCTAAACAAGGTGACTAAGAGTAAACAATGACATAGAGAAACGTTCAACGAGGCAATATTGTTTATAAATTTTCTAGTATGCAAGAATATCACAGGGTCTTTTCCAGCCGAACATATGTCGGGTTGAAGGTTTATCTGTCGTCAACCGTGCAGGATGGCAATAGTTGAGGCTGGCAATGATGATCAAAAAGTGTGGCACAAAGTAGAGGGCCTCTTTAGTTACTCAACGGTGGCTAGCAATGACGATAAATAAATGTTACTTATAATTTTTTCCTAAGCGATAGCAATAAACTATTAGCAAACCCTATGACTGCCGGCTGTCTCAAGTTCCATCTTGAGATACACATCTCATTCTTCGAAGATATAGGTATATGTATGTGCCCATGAAAATACCTCTTGAACTAAGTACAAACTACATAAATATATACCTACCTCGGAAATTTCTATTACTTCTTATATATACAATAATATTTTTTTAACCGTTTTCGAATACTGTAGGTATTCCCTCTATTCTATAGATAACAATACTTGATTGTGTTATAAACATAACAAGCTATAATAATTTGTTCGATCTTTTGTATACTTCCCTATTCACTGATATAATAAGAAAAAGTTTCTGTTTGTTTCGTGTAGCTCAATTCTTCTTGCCGTTGTGATGTGAGAACAGTCAGCAACATTTTATTAATTTTATATACTTACTAACTAATGCCAGCCAACCTTACTAACTATATTAATTTGCTATTATTTTTGTCAGAATCCTTTGCACACAACAGCTGACAAAAGATGAAACGAAATGCATTCAGGTGAATGGTATAGGCTTCATAATTTTGCGTTGTTGATTGTAATTACCATACCGAAACCATATAACAGCATATTATTATTTAAATGTATACTTTGAACGCATTCACTAAGGCCGCTTATTGTATAAATTTCTCTTGACTGTACATAATACTGCCGTTGTATTATGTACAAACAAGAGATTTGACGTTAGTTTATTGTTGTTAAGTGGTAACTGTTCCTACTATAGTATTAGGTAATACACCTGTAGTAATAATTGTATGTAATGAGAATTTGTTTGTTTTAGGCTTTCACGCCTTAACTACTGAACCGATCATCATGAAATTTTGTATACGTACACGTTGTCAGGGGTACAGACATGACATAGGATACTTTTCATCCAGAAAAATATACTGTTTTTAACCTAACCTTTATTTACGAGAGCGAATCCGCGGGCAAAATCTAGTAGGTAAATTATAATTATTTGCGGTTACTCTTACCGCTATCGACCATAAGAGTGATTGACTAACTTAGGCCCAGTTCCTATATCCAAGAAAAGAGTCGTTTTACCAATAGACAGTAAATTTTTTCCTGTGCAATATAATTATGTCAAAACTGTGCCCACGGTTTCACCCGCGTTTATAGTTACTGCGCCGCCCCCGTAGGTCGTAGCGTGATGTTATACCTATAGCTTTCCTCGATAAAGAAGCTATCCAACACTAAATTAATTTTCAATTCGAACCAGTAGTTCCTGAGATTAGCGCGTTCAACCTAACAAACAAACTTTTAGCTTTATAATATTAGTATAGATTTAACTGTTCGTCGCTAAAACGACTTGTTTCTTGATATAGGAACCACAGCAAATATTATCGAACTGGCGAGCTCTTAATAGCTCGAGTCAAATTCAATATGAACAAATGAAATATCTACAACCAAATATAATGTTAGTTTAACCTTATTTTCATTATTCTGTTAATAGTATAAACTTTATCTACTCAACAAGGACCCTTTTCAACGATTGTGGTTACGGAAAGGGGTTTCGCAAAATTTGCGATGAAGTTGGATTTGTTTCTACATTATTGTTATTGAGTTAATTGCCATTTTTAAATGTTAATGGCTTAACAATTATAAAGGTTGTATATGCCTGGATGCTCATCTATACTAATCCTTACTTATATTATAAATGCGAAAGTTAGTTTATTTGTTACGCTTTTGCGTCTAAACAATTAGATCGATCATCATAAAATTTCGTATACACGTAGTCAGGGGAATGAAAAGTACATAGGGTACCTCTCATAAAATAAACGGTACTGTTGCCTTGGGATATAAATTGTCAATATAGAGCATATATTAACGCGAGCGAAACCGCGGTCATAATCTAGTACTATTATTAAGAACAAATATTAGTTTGTTTGTAATCGATAAACTCTGAAACTACTAAACCGATTTTAATTTTTCTTTCACCATTAGTAAGCTTATCCAAAAGTGACATACGTTATATATAACATCACGCTACGAGCTACGGCAGCGGCGCAATAAACATAAACGTGCGTGAAACCGCGGGAGACAGCTGATCATAGTTTTTTTTTTACGTGGGATAATGCTTTGACTCAGACCTCTCCGCGGGGTGACGGAGAGGTTATGTCGGGCTCACCGGGGAAAAGATACCCCGGTAATGCCGACTAAACCTACCACGGTGTTCCTCGACATAACCATAGACTGCGAGGCCGCGCGAATCGCTTTCACATGCAATCGCGACCCCGCCGTGGTTTCGGCCCGCCGTGTGAAACGGCAGGCCACTATACAAAAAATATTTCCTCCACTATCCCCCTGGGGGGGGGACAAAGACACGACACAGAGGCGCACGTGGGAACACGCACACCGCCTCTCGGACCTGGTGCTGATCGAGTGGCAGCTCACCACCCCCCAGGTCAAACCTCAGGGTGGCTGGAGGTCATCTCGCGCCCTCTGGCGCCCGGTTCTGCGGTTGGGGAAAGGGTTTAAGAGCCCCCTCTCCCGCTCCGCTGCCTTTTTGATGGAAATTACTTCCTTACAGAAGGAGGCGACGGCGTTCCACAATCTCTCACTCCGGACCATAGACTGAACCACGGCCGGGAGTGAGAGGGCAACCAGTCCGACTGCCGCGATCAACTCACGGCGCTGCAATGCCCAGGCGGAATCCGCCAAAGTGTGCACCACCGTGTCCACAACAACATCGCGGCACAGCTAATCATAGATATGTTAACTTTGTCTAACCGATGACTCTCGTATACGATATCTAAAGACACTTTGTGAGTGATACATAGTCTCATCAAAAGCTTCTTTCGCTGAAGGTATAGGCGAAGGTATATTATACTCACATTTCACCAAATATATATATTTGGTGAAATGTGAGTATAATATATAGTTTAGGTCCAACGTAGTAGTAGGCGAGCCTATTATCGTCTACCGAGAACAGTTTTAGACTTCATGCTCGTACTTATTGCATTTTGCAGACAAGATCTTACTTTGCTGACCCTGACATCGATCCGGGCATCATTCACGACAGTCGAATTCACCACCACTGCGCCAACAAAAATGAGTGGGTCCAACGACCAGCGCATAATATACTAACGTGAGATAGATACCCATGTAAGTAAGTAATCGGCTCGATCAAAAGCACGCGCGGGCCACTCACGCTGTCTACACGTGTGAATTACTTGTGCAGCTTTCATATATATATAGCTTGCGACTGCTACTTAGAACCTATATTAACACATTTTACTGGATTACTCATATTTAATATAATGATAATATAATATTCTACCACATACACACAGCACCATCTAGCCCAAACTAAGCAGAGCTTGTATTATGGGTACTAGACAATGGATAAACATACATATATATACTTTTTATTTTTGTAAATACATCCAAATTATATATACATAGAAACACCCAGACCAAGACAAACACCCATGTTCACGCACACAAATGTTTGACATGTGCGGGAATCGAACCCGCGACCTCAGGCGTGGCAGTCAGTTACACTAACCACTACGCCATTGAGGCCGACATATTTATAGACATCAAAACTAGTAGTGTATTTAACTTCACGGATGGCCTAGTGATGTCTGTGGGTTTAATGCCCACTAGGGACAAAAATTGACAGATTCATAAATAGTTGAGTCCATTATTTTAATGTTTGTAAACACAGCGATATATGATTTAATCCTAGTGCTAGTCTTTTTTATTAATAGTACGTTCATTATATCTGAAGGTCAATACTCGTATAAAATTATGTTTAAAAAGAGTTATAATATTGTCTAGTAAACGTCAAATACGTAGTACTTAAACGAAATTTATGTTTACTTTAGTTTAGGAGGAAGCTCTTTGTAATAAATATAAAGTACATTGAGGCTAGAGGCGGGATTTAAACGCTATTTTGAACAGATTTTATTACGAGAATAAGCTCTCAGATATAAAATATAATTTTGCATTTTTGCATAAACCATTACAGCGATATTTGTGTGATGTAATAATTTACCACAACTCATTACATTCAAAAGTACACATTTCGTAAGGTATTTGAGTTTACATTTCACACGTAGGTACGTAATTATCAAACAAACCACGATTTGTTTTAAACAAGTTACTGCTATACATCTTGTGATCTTACTCACACATAAGCCGCTAATGGAAAAGATGTAATTACAAACTTTGAATCCAAAGGGGAAACTCTGCTTTAAGGGTGTTGAAGTTGTAATTAATTCTATGATATAACGCAGCGCATAATGAACGAACATATGCAGGGAACTTAATTTATGAATGTTATTCCATGAGACCAACTATTTGCGGCTTACTGTCTGCAAGCCGAAATATAAGGGAAGTTGTAAGTCAATGAAGATTATGCGCAAAACAAAAACATGATGTTTCAACGTGCTACTGTGTTTTCTTCTTCACTTAAGTCTGGAAAGGAAAAAAATTATGTTATTTAATATAATTTTTTATTTATTTGAGTAATTTCTGTGTCACGGGCGATTTTAAAAGCATTGAAACAACACAGAATCATGCCCACACGGGACAAAAATGTATGTGAATCAAACACTATTTCATTCACACATATTTTTGTCTCGTGTAGGCAATCAACTAATGCGCAACGGCGCAATACTTAACGCACAAATCACATCATCATCATCATCATCATCACAATCATCCATGCAGTCTTCTTATAGGTATCTGAACGTTATAGGGGTTACGATATTAGTTAAAGTATCACGTATCAAGTATATTTTATTTATAAGTAATGCTTCACTAAGCCACACGGATCAGCTAGATTAAATATGTTTTGTGCGCTAACATCACACTCCGTTTGCCACCTAGTTACTAGCCAGTGTATATGTATGTCCTATAGAAGGGCGGGCGATGACGTAAGCAATATATAACTGTCGTTGCTCCGTATGCTTTTTAAAAGAGTGCACGCCGCCTTACACTCAAGATGCCAGTTGCAATACGAACGTGAAATGGGAAAGTGAAAATAGCTGTATGATTGTGCTTTTAAAATTCAAGATGGACTATATTTTAGAGTATTCATAATAGATATTTAGTGTTCGATAGTATAGCTTATTTTTGAAAACGGTGTCATTTACTAGTAAAACTACCACAAATGTGAACTTATGAAGGTCTAATTTCTAAGGGATATTAGCACAAATGTGTTAATGATGACTAATATTACGCTCTCAAATTATCGTATTATGCATCTTGTTATTGAAAAGTATTTTTAACTTAAAATTAATTATTGAAATTATTATTAACTTCATCCGTTTATTTTTACTAACGGACCTTTGTATGTATGTCCATAGTTCAACACTTACCTGGCCGATTTAAAGGTATATATCATCACCTCAATGCTAAGTGCAATAATGGTTGCTTAACGCTACGCTAGTAGCTAATTATAAGAATAAATATTAAGTGGCGACTATATACGAAAACACTTATCACTTTTGTGGGTGCATGTATGTGTACAACGCAATACATTTAATACTACAATTTTAGGTACTATACTTTTCGGTATACCTACGACACAAATAGTATGGATAATATACCCACTAAATATGCTCGGTACAAACAAATTTTGCTTTGAAATGCTCCCTATAGTCATGTATCAAGACCGAACACACATAAGCTAGAATATCTCGCAAAATATTTACTATCTTAGCCCATCCGATATAAGACGTAACAGTACACACCGTCTCACCAAATATTGACCCAGAAATGTGAACATCTAACGTGTAGACTAGAATTTATCCATGGCTATACTTGTCTGGAATATTCATGTAGTAAATGTATGAAGAATAAGCATTATTTATTGTTATTTAAATTTACAAATGCAAATTTGAGTTTGTTTGTTTGTTATGCTTTCACGCCTAACTGCTTGACCAATCATCATGAAATTTTGCATACTCGTTGTCAGGGGAACAGAAGAGGACATAGGGTACCTTTCATCCAGAAAAAGTACTTTTACTAACCTAACATAACCTATATTTATGCGAGCGAATTATTATATTCAATAGCTAATTATTGCTATAGGTATTTAAAATAATGCTGTTATTTTAAATACCTATAACAGTGAAGCATGGCTGGTAACAGGTCAACGAGACTTTCACAGAAATAAACATAGAAAACTAATTCGATATAGACACAACATAGATACTAATTAGAAAAGTATTTGTTACATCTTGCGTCCGCCCATATAGGTTGCCTTGACTGTTATTTGGAAATTTCTGTTATTATAATATTAATTAGCTGGTCGTTTCTATGGTTTCTATTGCTTGAAGTACCGAACCGAAAACAAATAATTATAAAAGCGCTAATTGGATACGTATTTTATTTTTACTTGAATTAATGGTTATGATAAAAGAGAGTGTAGCTTAGATTTTGGTACGGTTCTTAATTAATGATCATATGCTTCGCCTTTTGGGCATTAATTTATAATATTCTATAGTGAAAACAAATCATCTGAAGGCGTGCCTGTTGAGACTACACTTATACAATTCAATATGTTGATAGTAAACGTCTACTCTCATCCCAAAGTAAAAACGAATAAAAATGTGGTCTATCACATTGACCTAGTTAGTTACTTATTTAGGCAGAACGATAATAGGAAAGTCCATAAGATGTCCAGTGTATAGCGATAGCGATCACTAAGCCCTTTTATCTAGTAACAAAAAATAACAGAAAATAGGTATTTGATCGAAAACATCAGCGACAAGCTTACAAATAATGTAACATAATGGATTTTACAGATAAGATAATATTTAACAAGATTATTAGTAGTGCGGTAAAGGGATGTACCAAAATCTGTAGTATTGGGTGACTAAAATAAAACTGTCTCAACTTACGGTTTTAGTTTATTGTCGGTCACACACACATAATATACACGTATACCAAGGTTAGAAGGTCAATGAGTTTTTGCGCAGGCACACATGCATGAGCATTAATTAAGCATGAAGAGACGCAAAACGGCAGAAAGAAAAAAGCTCAAAGCTTACAATTCATGGCGTAAAACGGATGCGATAATACGGTCATCATATAACAACAACTTATAATATATATACCGATCTATCAAATACGTGTCCATATACTGGAAAATATCTCCAAAACTGACGGCTCGTACCTCTGACATATCGAGCCTGGAACATTCTACTTTTTGTATTTTGAATGTGCGTTCTCACTGCACTTGCGACCACGATAATTATGTTTGTTTAGATCTGTGTATTTAGTAATATTGTGTATATAATATATTATAATAACATGAGTAATTGTAAATGATAAAAATATACTTTACTTTACTTTACCGTAGGTAGCCTACAGTAGTACATTTTCTTATTTATAAAAAAACTAACAAAGTTTATCAAGTTTGGTACAAAAGTGTTGTTCTTGAACGTACAAACATACGACATTGATTCTCATCCATATATTAATAGAATACGATACATAGACACGACAGAAACAATCTAGAACCTCCCTCGGGTGAGTGACAAAGACTAATTGCGAAGAAAGGAAAATAGGAATTTAATTTCGGGAAATGGGTGACGATATCAAAGCGAAGCGTTGATTTCAGAAAAAGAAAATATAAATGAAATTGTGTTTCAGGCGATATACTACGAAAAAGATTTTAGATACTTAACAGTTATAAGGATATAAGAAATAATGTGAGTTGTATAAAATAGGATTACGAGAAATAAGATTGCTAAAAGTCTATATTATGCTACTTAAGACATTTTATTATTATTAAAAGCAAAGAATAGGTTTTATACAATAATAGACATACAATTCGTCACTGTAGGGCTCATCTACACCACCCACACCCAAGCGCGGTTTATTTTCAATAAAAAATTCTGCCATATTTGTCACTTACGCGTGGGGTCTATCTGCTGAGGTATTCGAATGATATTGATACTTTTTCTTCAAACTACAATATAAAAACCCACTTTTGCTGGGTCAATAGCTTGGTTACTAGCATTGTAGATAGACTACTGTACTGTACATTGTAGATCACCACTTATTCACTGGAGCGCTGGCTCATCCGCCATAACGATCAATAAGATCTAAAATCTAAAAAAATATACCTACCTTTATAGATCTTGTATAAAGACCAAACCTATGCATCAATGTTGAAAAAAAACATGATAAACCTGAATAAAGACAACAACGGAAGAAAAGAAGAACCGCGATGAAACGGAATTATAAGATACGATATTATTTTGACGTCAATTAAAAAAACGGTACGTAAATGTTGATAGATTTTTTCGTATGAGCTGGCTTTTAAATACTCCTTAACAGAAATTTCAAAATAATATCATTGAGGTTTTGTAGAATATAGTGTCTTTAGAAGCATTTGCATTAATAATAACAGTAGGTATAAAATAAGTTTATTGATATCATCTATCTGGAACAGTAAAATAAAAAGTTTATAAAATGAAGTAATTTTTATTAACCAAGACAATGAAACAATATTCGTATAGTTATCGATAACAACCACGCATTGTTAGATAGTTTAACATTTTTCAGCGTACCACGCGGATGCACACGATGAAAGCAAATACTCGTATGTGTGTCAATATAGAGGTACTATAATATGTGATACGGTATATTCGAAAGAGTTTGGTAAAATGGTATTATAACTTCGCTTTTGCTAGCTTTCAGTTTTAAACGTAAAATGTTTTAGAACTATCGGACTGAAAATAAGTACAAGAAGATATGATTACATAACAGGCGTACAGGTGTAATTGATGATGATAATGATACCTCCCGACCGATTTCGGTCACGGCGACTGCTTCATTGGTGTGTTACTAATACACTTAAAGCTTGTTATATTCAAATGTTACTTCGCGATTATTGGAATATGCATGCTTATTACATTCGAAAAAATCGTAACTGAAAAACTCAACTCTCTGCCTAACTTGCATATCAATCTTGGCATCCTCGATTGGCGGCAAATTGTGGTGAAACCTAACAAAGGCTTGTTATTACCACAGGCAATTTTCAAAGAATTGGAAATACCAAATTGCACTTGTACCGTTTATAACAAATGTACGAAGGCCACAAACGAATCAGAATTACATTCTTCTAAAAGTCATTTAAAACCAAACTGTATCTGGCCAGCGGGGCGAGTCGCGGACGACATAGAATAAACGTTCCATTTTACTCGGACTCTTTGTAGCACTGAAGAATTGTAACCACATTGCGCTAAGAAATGTCGTATATCATTGAGAAATGCAATTTAAAGCTGCACATTATCGCGAAATTACATTTATGTACGTGGCACAAAAGTTTATTTTTGAATGTTACCGAATGCTTTTAAAGGTAAGCTTATGGCCTAATGAGTTTGTCTACACAATCGCACTAGCAATGTGTCAACTGTCTTGTTACCTCGTTGGTTTCATGGCATAAGTTTGCGCTTATGTTTGTCTCGCCACGCGTATGGTGTCATGTTGGATTTTTTTGGTAGCTCCACAGAGTCTGCCCAGAAGGTGATAGTAAAATAGAGAACATTGCGGGATGCATCGTAATGTAGATGTAACCCGAACGATTAGGGCGGTATAAAGTTGTAAGTCTTAAACGGACGCCGATATATTCGTCAAGCCATAGGTGCTGCCAGGATAATTTTCAAGGAGGTGCATCTGCATCTATACATTACACTATCAATTGATAAAAAAATAGTATTCTACATCTATAGATGTAGAATACTATTTTTCTGTGCTGTATATCTCTGAGTCTGCCCACCTGCATTGCACTCGCTTCGCGCATGGGCACCGTGCATAATATATTATGTAGATAAATGTCATGTCAAATACTAATCGCGCGGGTATTTTATTGAAAATATTAAGCTAATCGAATAAAATAACGCATTGTCACTGGCAGCACGGTGCAAGTGCGTACACTTGCACGGTGCCCATGCGCGAAGCGAGTGCAATGCAGGTGGGCAGACTCAGAGATATACAGCACCTACATTTTGCAAACTATGGTTTTAATCTTACATTATAGGGGGCTAACCTCCTCCTGCTTACCAGGCACATTTTCAGAATCCATGATGCTTCTAAATACCACCTAACAGAAGAGCACAGCAGTTGCGTTCACTTGAAGGAAGCTGATAATAAGTACTTAATAATTTTAATTGAATAGACAATAATATTTAGTGATTTAATAAACATATAGTTGCATGTTATGAGGATGCATACTGATCACTTTGTTAATATTATCATTGTTCATGGGTATCATGGGTATCATGTTAATATATTCCTATAAAATGTACATGGTGTCAACCAAGATTAAAAAGTGTTTCTAAGTGACGGCAGAGACTAGAAGTCTAATAGCAGCAAATTATAGATTTCCTTCATAAGCGATCAGTCTAAATTAGTGGTCATCTCTTCAAATTTAATTTGACCGAAACTTCGATTTCCAATAATACGATAACTGAATATCAGATTAGACTAGCTAGAGATGAACTGACTGGCTGACCTTTAACATCAAAATTCCATTTCAAAATAGGGAATGAAATGATGTTAGCCTGTTACTGCATACCTATATTGTCCTGCATATAATCAGTGTAGCACATTGGCCCAAACCGTATCGTTCTAAAAGAAGCCGTGTGCCCAGCAGTTAGGCAGTTAATAAAGAGTATTAGGAGAATAATTTATATTCTTTTTTAATACGTTTGTAAATATAGGTATATTAGATTATTTCGTTTTAAAATTAATTATGTAAATATATTGTAAATAGTTGTTGATAAATAGAAATCATCTAATGTTTAATTATTTATATTTTATTAAATTAAATATAGCGTCGCTTGTTCGTAAAGTACTAGTTTCAGGTAATATGTTCAAAGCGTTTTGTACCAGAAAATTATTAGTATCAGAACAAAGATTACACCTGTTTATAAAGTAAAATTATATGAAGCTTCCATTGTAAATAAAAAGTGGTTTAAGTAGATAGAAGTAATAACTCACAGACAACTTATGAAACGTTTAAGTAAGGTATGAATGAAATTTATATAATATGAACTAAAAGAAGTAGGTATGTATTAATATAATAATATGTATATAAGGTATATAAGTAACAATGAGTTGTCTATTTCAACTAGCATAGATTAAAACGTGTATCAAATAATGTGCCATCACTGCGAGTATGAAGAAGAAACACTGCATCTCACGCTCGAGCAATGTCCTGCTTAGGCGGTGCAGCGCCGTGAACTCCAGGACATTGTGAGAGAAGACTTCTCGTTGCTGGTCGTGGTCAAAGCCATGGTCGACAGCGAGTGGAAGTGGGTAGCGGTTGCATATTTCTGCGAGGACGTCATCTCGCAAAATATCCTGGGGGATTCGTGCCGCCCGCTAGCCATTGAGTCGGAGCGGCGCTCTCCATCGTGCCAGGGCATCGACCAGGCGTCGTCGCTCGCAAACCTTCCCCGTCTGGATTGGGCACTACTAGGTGGGTCGCTGATGTAGTTCTAGTTCCACCTACCTTACAAACAGCCTTTTCCTGAACGCACCAACTAATCAGAATGTAGCTTGCACGTTCAAACCTTTGGTTGAGCCTATGAAAAGGTACCATTTATATGCAAAAGACTGTATCAATTATAATTCAATATAAAATTAAAAACAACAACACTGAAGTTGTTGAAAGGTTTCGGATTTGATTGTTTAGTATTTGTCTACACATGATTGAAATGTTTTTTAGATAAACTTTTGTCTATTGTCACAGTGTATTTATACGTGGTAGAACGATTAGATTGAAACGTTTGTAAATATACGTTTTAAGTAAAATATGTCACAGTAGCGAATATTGGGTGAAGCGCTCTTACAGGTGATCTTATAGTAGAGTACCGTAAGAGTAGAAACATTTTTAATGCGTAAAAAAAAATTCATCTTCTATCCTGTTATCCATTATTTTTCTTACAGACGGTAAAGTGCGACTTAAGGTCATGGCACATTATACTGGCACCCAACGCCACCGTTCCAACCCAGCAATTAATTTGCCATTCAAATTAGAGCATTAAATCGTGTTTCGTATAATATATTTCACAATGTCAATATGAAAAAGCCAACACCAGGCAGTCAGCGCGCTTGTTGCTACCATACAACTCGAATCGCAGCCCGCGTGCTGCCAGCGAGTAAATTGCGTGCTTACAGCGCGCCGACTCCGAGTCGCCAGCGAAACAACGTCGATGCGCCGTCGCCCGCGCACTACCGTCGACCCTCGCGGCTGGTTGCATCCTCCCTCCAGTCCTGTTCACAGTGACAGCAAGCTTGCACCTCGTGGTCGGCGCACGGACTGCGAGCTTGCACCTCGCTGCCCGCGCGGTCTACTTGCGTGCACCAAATACCTTTGTAAAAAGAACACAACTTTCTGGCTAAAATCCCTTGGCTACGAGGAGACGGAAAGTAATAAAGAAATACTTGTTCCTACCTAAAAATATTACTCTGCTACCAGAGTTATTAGCTTACCAGCTGTCTTTGACCCCAAGATAATTATACTGCATTGTGGTAGGGTTAGCACATACACACACGCACTCTCTTCCACACACACGCACACGCACACGCACAAGCACACGCACACGCACACGCACACGCACACGCACACGCACACGCACACGCACACGCACACGCACACGCACACGCACACGCACACGCACACGCACACGCACACGCACACGCACACGCACACGCACACGCACACGCACACGCTCACGCACACGCTCACGCACACGCACACGCACACGCACACGCACACGCACACGCACACGCACACGCACACGCACACGCACACGCACACGCACACGCACACGCACACGCACACGCACACGCACACGCACACGCACACGCACAGGCACACGCACACGCACACGCAAACGCACACGCACACGCACACGCACACGCACACGCACACGCACACGCACACGCACACGCACACGCACACGCACACGCACACGCACACGCACACGCACACGCACACGCACACGCACACGCACACGCACACGCACACGCACACGCACACGGACACGGACACGGACACGGACACGGTCACGGATACGCACACGGACACGGACACGGACACGCACTAATACTTATACCGAAACCAAAGTATTTTAAACTATCAACATATAAAAAATTATTAAAAAATATCCACACAGTATTATCAATACTAAAAGAATATAAATTCTGCTTATTTTCCTACCCTTTAAACCTTAAACGCATTGTTATTAAAATAAAAACCGAATAGGTCACAGCACTATTTGCAATAGAAAAAGGTTGAACATTATACCGAACTCCCCTAAATGTAGAAAAGAGTGTTATGGGATCCGAGCGTATTCAAACTCGCAGCATTTCGCTGCGGACCAAAAATATGCTTAGACACGTATTTCGCCATTGTGCGAGATATCTTCACAACAGTAAAGAAATGAACAATTTTTGCTAAAATAATTTATATTAGTTGTTCTTTGTGAAAATATTTCATAGTCTCTACTATCGACCTAATTTTATCTTTACGATATTATTGGTTTAAATTCAAGCATGTATTATACTCACCCTGGGGTTTGACCTAGGGGTGGTGGGCTGCATGGGCCTGCTCACCACCCGATCAGCACCAGGTCCAAGAGGCGGCGTGCCTGTTCCCACGTGCGCCTCTGTATCGTGTCTTTGCCCCTCCCAGGGGGACGGTGGAGAAAGTATTTCTGTGTAGTGGCCTGCCGTTTTAAACGGCGGGCCGAAACTACGGCGGGGTCGCGATTGCATGTGAAAGGTCTATGGTTATGTCGAGGAACACCGTGGTAGGTTTAGTCGGTATTACCGGGGTATCTTTTCCCTGGTGAGCCCGACATAACCTCTCCGTCGCCCCACGGAGAGGTAAGCGTCAAAGCATACCCCAAGTTAAAAAAAAAAACATGTATTATATAGATAATATAAATAGATATAGATAATCTATATCTACTTATAATCTATATCTACATATATTGCAAAAGAGTAAAATTTAGATTTTTTGTTTGTTTGTTTGTAACGATTAAACTCAAAAACTGTACAACCGATTTTAAAAAATCTTTCGCCATTAAAATGCTTTATTATCACCAACTAACATAGGCTATATTTTATGTAAAAAATGTACTTTTATTAACATAACCTATCCTACTTTTACGCAAGTTAAGTCGTGGTCAAAAACTAATCAAATATAAAAACAGTGTTTGCTACGAGACAAACGTTACATCGACATGTTTGAAAAGAAATAGAATGAAAAGAAGTGAAATATATTTCTGTCTATCCTACAGAGTTAAAGGCGTGATACTATATATAGGAATCTAGCTAGATTGCTAGCGCTAGCATCTAATAGAGAGCGAGCTTAGTTCTCTCTACTGGACAGAGATCCAGACTACTGCAAATTTTTTGTCCGAAAACCTGATAACAGGTAGCAACCAGGGTTACCAAAACCCGACATCTCATACACAGTAGTCGTAGTCACATTTGCAACCAGTGCCCTAGAGAGGCAGTAATTAGTATATACGTTAATATGTTAATATGACCGGCTTACATTGTACATATAAACTTATACAATATGTACATCCGAACTCGTTAATTACTAATAACTGAATACATCATAAACTTTTTCTTACGGCGTCTTGCTTTCAGTAGTTTTGAAGTTAAGTTACAAGCTACTGGCTTCGAGCCAGAAATACAAGAACAGGAAAATATCCTTGCAAACTTGTTCCAAATTTGAAAAAGAAATTACCGCTTACATTGTAACTGATGTGTGTGCAAGTGTATCCAATATGTATTGCTCAAAGTAACAGCAATACCTGACGATGAAGATAGATTGAAATTGTAAGCGATGGATTTCTACTATAAGTTGTTAACCGTGCAAGTATCAGCTATTATTTTTGATAAATTGTTTATATGCCTACCTACTAATTCACAAATAGTATGATTTCGTTAATAAATTACATTCATTTTTAAGAACAAATCTCCCACACTAGGAGTAATTTATGTGTCGCGGGGACTATACAAACATTCCAACAATGGACAGACACGAAATAACTATTAGTGGATTTCACATTTTTAACAATAACGCAATAACTAAACGCAGTAGCAGCAGTGTGGCGACCACTAAACCAGGCCGTCCGCACAATTCCTAATCTTTAAAAGAATGCAAACATTTCTTTAAACATTGAAGCTAAATATCGAACGATCTCGTTAATGCTCCACGAGCATAAATTTGCATCTCCTATATCTCCATTAAATATAAAATATAAGTACACTTTCTTGCTGCGCAGCCTTGGTATAAACACCTAAATTTAGCATATTAGTTGAAGGTTAGAATACGTTAGAATATACGTCATAGTAACAACGTATTAATAATTAATATTTTTTTTTTAACGCGGCGTTATGTGCAAATCACATTCCCATCGCCGGTTTTGGGGCGGGCGATGGGGATATGTCGGGATCCAGCCCATAAGATGGAAATTTGGGCTGAACCGACTAAAACTACCGCGGTGTTCCTCACACCTTTATGGCGGGGTCGCGCGATCGCTCTCACATTCAAATCGCGACCCCGTCAAAGGTTTGACCCGCCGATGGACGTGGCGGGTCCCACACAACCATCACACAAACTCACAAACACATTAATAATTAATATTCTAGAACTATGCCCAATATGTCTTAACATACGGGAAAAAGTTCTAAAGAATATAATGCAACTTAACTACTCTACTAATAACATAAACACTAAATATAGTTCTAAATGAGATTAAAATCGGGAATATCATAATCTGGTAATTGCGGACACTTAAACTATTAAAAAATAAAACGTAATTATGATGCCATACTATTTCAGACTGCTTTTCTTTGAGACAATACGTCATTGAACAAGCGCTTCTCTATTACTCTCATGGGTTTCTATAATTATTTAAAACATTTGGCAAGCCAAATGGATGAATACAAATAAAACGATGCTGTATAATTAAAAATAAAAGTACAAGAAATACTGTGAAATAAAATTATACTGATATGTCGAATACACTTCAAGTTTGCACTTCAAGAACGAAGCAATAAATAGTTATGAGAGAAATATTCAATTCTTTGTGTGGCAGTTTCCTCACGAAACGATGCATTGGAAACCCGGCAATCAGTTATAAAACGGCTATTCTGCATAGAATTCTGAAATAAATGCATTTTATACTTACTACTTATACGCGTTATATTATTCGTCTACCTTCCACTCGTAGATTCATATTATTTACATAAAATGCGTAAATAGAAACACTAATGATTAAATTATGTTCGGGTACTTTGAAATAACTACACTGGAACATTGAGACAACTACCATCTTAGTCTCCCCGTGACCATGGCTGCTGAAAAGCAACCGAAACGTCGGGGAAAGTCTAAAATTAAATTACATCTAAATAGTTTAAATAGTTTTAATAATAATTCAATTAGCTTAAAAATTGGTAAAGTTTAATAGTAGTAGTAATGTAACAGTTTTTCAAAATTATGTAATAAAGTGTCAAATAAGCAACGCGATAAAATCCGTATATAGTAGTTTAATTTCAATGAATAATATTCGCGTAAACAGAAGAGAATATTATGTAAATCAGTACACAAAATATTATACAACAATAAATAAAATTCAGTCAACGAAGTACTTTTGATTATCATTATAATGACAGTGCCAATTCTTCCTATAATAGCTGTTTAGAATAGATTTCGGATGTAGTCTATTAAACGACAAACGCGAACTGAAATGCAATACATTTAACGTTTATTTTTATTTGACAAAACACCAATTGGTCTTTTATTCTGAACAGGTTTTATTTACAAGATTTGGCCTTCAAGTATTTTGTTGTTTCTCTAGCTTAGAAAAGTTTGGTATGGCGAGGGTAGCGATGACAACTGTGAAAATTGGCGCGTTTGATTCTTATCGAGTCTAAAAGTGTTCTTGATGAGTATTGACAAGCCTAAATATGCTATACTAATAGTACGAGTAATGTCCCTACGTATTTACGGAAGTTCTTTAAAAGAGGGTACCTCTAAATAAATATTGAGTTTAAATAAATATTAAGAACCTTTTAACCTTAAAGGAAAATCTACATTTACTATTATACAACGTTTGAAAAGTTATATTACATTACACTGAGATAGACTGTGTTACCAGAATCAAACGGAGAGCAATAAGTTTAGAATAATATGGTTTTACGAATCAGTTTCACACAAGTATGTGTGGTTTTCAGCTGCGTATGCAAACAAATACGAATGTTCACACAATACAGCAAAACAGATTGAATTGATTAAAAGTGCATTTCTTTAACTTTTGCCTGAATAAACTATAGTCCGCGTGTTGACAGAAAAGTGTTCAGATTTTTGGTGAGCAAATATAACCTTTATTTTTGGTGTACAAAACTCGAAATGAGAAATTCAGCTTGGTCAGTAAAATTCTTTAGTGACCAAGCAGAATTTGTCACTTGTAGTCACGTTCACGTAGTGGGCACCTTTTTCACACCTAAGCAAATACCCAGAGCATTTTTGTTAACAGAAAAACAAGGATGGTATTTATATTTTTAGAAAAAGTTGTATATATTTATTTTAAATTTGGAATATGTTAGTGAAAGATTTACGCAATTTTAAAGGGCTTTTAAAATAATTTTATTACACTGCATAACACGTAAAATGTGCCGACAACACTCTATTCTATTTATATTTTGAACTATGGTAATGGACTTGTAAAAAAAACCTTCAGTAAAAGCCATAATTTTTTTTTAAGATAGAGTATTTTCTGTGTCTTAAAAACGTTAGCTTAAATTCAAAACGCTAAATCAACAAAACAGAATTATTATTATTATAACAAAGTAATAAATCCATATATATTGCTTTGTATTTATATTATTATCTCTTCAATAATCTCGACTTCTAGATGTCAAGACACAAGAATCGTATTTCGCGACTAGAGCCTTACATATTGTATTGTTACAAATGTTCATAGCTATTTTCTCACGTTTATTGAAAAGCGGATTAACCACTCGAATTCGGGAGACGACTTAAGGGCTGTCACTTATTTTTATAAGCAGATTGACTTGTTGAATTTTTATAACCGTACTTTTTAACCGACTTAGCAGTTGTAGTTAATATCCGACCGAATTAAGAGGCAAGTCTGATTGACCCACCCCTTAAGAGTTGCCTATGACCTACTTGTATTATGTTGGGGATTCTATTTCCAACTTTAAGTTCTAGTTTTTATATTTAACGTAGAATACTTTGGTGGAAGTAGAATTTTTCGTGACGTTTTGTTTGTAAGCTATTTTAAGTTAAGCCTTGCAATTGAGATGTGTTATGGCATTGTGGAACAAGGTATGACTGAAATGTAAATATGTTAATTCACTATATTATAAATGTGTAAAATTAATGTTCATGAGTATTGCTTTGTTATTTCAATAATTATACAATAAATTAACTTTGTTTTGTTACGATTCATGCACTAAGTGACTATGCAAGAAATATTTATTCGCAAATATAAATAATACTTTCATAATATATGTACTACTTCATTATATTTCTCTAAGCCAGCTATAGCTATATTTATTAATTTAATACATTTTATAGAATTTGCAATGATGATTTTTATTGTTTGTGCTTCACATTGATTTCTTAATCAATGATCATTATATTACCTTACTTTTTTGGGCTGGTTACGAGCCATCCGCGTATATTTTCCTTACTAAATATTTCCAGCTGCAGTATGTAAATATCTAAAGCTATATGAAAATAATTACTGCACAATTATTTTCATATAGCTTTAGATATTTACATATAATTAAGGTACGAACAATTGACATCATTGCTGCAAACTTATTCAAACAAAAGGAATAAAGACAACTTTCACTCAAATTGTGTTAACTTCAACGACATTTACCTACCTCAGTTTTACCTCAAGAATGAAACGGTCACCGGCATCAACACATTTACTTATAATAATATAGCTTCGTAACCTTTTTTCGTAATCTCCACCAGCCCTATCTAGTGAATTGTAAATTTTACCCCAACCATGCGATGGGCTTGCTCATACGTTATTCAACAACTATTTACAGTAGTAAGTTGAAAACCGATCTTCTTCACAATGCCTGAAACAAAGTCTGTACAAGTTAATCTAGTAATACTGACACTTAGCTCGACGTAATTTATATGTAAAGTGTTTGGCGTGGAATAAAACAGATGAGTTTTATTGAAGTAAACGAAATTGTACTGACAAGGTGGCGTTGGTGTTACATTGCTGCTTGCTATAACAGATTGCTGCACCGGGCAAAACCTTTTTTACTAAAATTATCATTACATCGATTTTGTGATATAGAAGTAAATAATTTAAAATGTAGTTTTTATTCACAATGTTCTGGTTAGTCCTTAGCGTATAAGGGTAGAATATATTACACTCATATTTTTCTAATTATGGTAAAGTGCTACTGTGTAGGAACACAGGAGTCCTATTTACGTCTAAATCTTAGAATATGGTACTGATACTGGCATTTATGTCAAAATATCTTAATATATTAAGTTATTATACATATATTAACAAGGTATAAAACAGAAAGATACAAATATAACCTCGAAGGTAGGCGGTTACTGTAGCCTACGCTCGCTTGCAATACCAAGGTATCTCTCTTATGCTACAGATTCTATAGAGAAGAATTAACTATAGCATACAGGGTAAGGGCGCGGTGCGGTAGGCATATGTGATGAGGTAAAAACTATGAGTATTCTTACGCCAATTTTATTTAAGATGGCATCTCTATTCCAGAGGAGCTGGTCCATTTACAATTGTCAGCAAATAATTTTAAAAGACAATCTGTAAGATGGAAACGACTTTTGTATTCAACAAAAATATTTTCGTAAGGTTAAAGTTTGTTCAGCAAATAAAGAACAAGCCAACTTGTCGTCTCTTATTTAACTTGTGCCAAAAGGAGATTTTTTACTTTTAGGAAAATTACTTTATAGAGTTCTTTTGTCCATCTATATATATAAATAAATCAATTGCAGTTCGTTTGTCTCGCTAAAACTCGAGAACGGCTGGGCCAATATAGCTGATTTTGGTTTTGAAATGTTTGTCGTAGTCCAGGAAAGGTTTAAACAGTGAGAAAATATAGAAAAATCGTTAGGATAGGTGATACAAAGTACACCGGGTCATCTAGTTCTATTATAATTATAGCTGAGTTGGATACTTAATCAACGTTAATGAAATTTAAATTGAGGTAATTATGAAACTATAGAGCTGCACTTCAAAGTATTATGGTCGTAATATAATTGCAACCACTGGGTATTACAGATTTAATAAATCAATTGCTGAAATGCCAAACATTATTGAAAACAATTGTGTCTGGTGGCTGACGGGCCGCTGCCACTCAATAGGTTAATAAAAATATCAGTGTGAATATTTTCAATGGTAACAAAAACGGAAAAATATTAAAAACTTTGTCGCCGTTAATGAAAAAAGTATAATATAAGTATACAGAATTAATTAGCTCTAGTAGGCCACAGAAATAAGAATCATGATTTCATAGAATTAATTAGCCTTTTTTCATCAAATCTAATAAGTATAATGGAAAATTACAATATACTTATCTCATTTTGAACAAATTTTGTGCTTATTAAGATTATTCACCTTTCTCGTTATTACTAGCTGTAATGCGAAGATCCTTGGCGAATTGAAAGTTCTTGCAAAAAGAGGGTGCCTAAATTGTTGAAATTGGTACTAAAATGGTGCGATTAACTTGCAATCATTACAATATATATTTTTTTAATATTTTGATATATAAGTACAGAAAAAGTCGTACGTCCTTATCCCCGTATGTATGTATCTTATGTGGGGGCCAGTCAGTGCAGACCGGTGACACTTCGACCCAGTGGGCTCTTTTGTGTCGACACTCTCCCAATAACGACTGCCATAGATGTTCATGGCAGCCGGGACCGACGGCTTAACGTGCTCTCCGAATCACGGAGCAGGCGATAATTGTCAATCAAAACGCACATAATTTCGAAAAGTCATATAACTTTCGGAAGTCAGAGGTGCGCGACGTGGGTTCGAACCTGAGACCCTCTGCATTGCAGTCTGTTGGTCTCCCCACTGAGCTATTTCTGCTCTTATAGTAAGTATAGTAAGGCAATGTATCACACCCATGTTTTGCCTAATACTATCTACCGATTACAGTTCCAGATTTCGTACTGCTACTGAGAATATCTTTCCTTAAAAACCCAATTGTCTCATTGCCTATCCCGGGAATCGAACCCGAGAACGCATGCACAGCAGACACATTCACAATGGCGGCCATTAAATATTTACATATTAATCGTAAGAAGCCACTTATGATATTACAATCATACATATACACACGCGTGTAAATCGCATTTATGAGATGAGTTCCCATTTTGGTCTAAAATTAGACAAGCTGCCTCTTAGACAGCCAATTACAGGTTTTCACATATACACCTATATGTATTTATGTACATAATTAATAATTATGTAATTTAACATTTTGGGAACGTACAAATTAACAATTAGGAAAAAATATATATGTACACATCAATTATTTCAAGCGATTGTTGCCGCGATGGTCACGAAAAAACTGATTACTGAGGATGTTTTTCATTATCGCAACACTTTTGGTAAAAAGGTCGATATCCACATCCTGGCATATCATGTTGTACATTCGGCTCGCCCTAATTAAAAATGATAATGTTTGTTTGTACTGAATAATAAACTCAAAAACTTAAAGATACTTGATATTATTTTATTTGGTTGTTACTTTGTCCATAAATAATATAAGCTATATAACATCACGCTACAAGCTACGGGAGCGGAACAGTTATCATGAACGTGGGTGAAACCGCGGGGGACAGCTGGTGTATCAATATATTACTACGTGAGACTTGTTATCTTATAAGATAATATATCCTGTTAGCAGAATAATTTTCTTGTAGAGGAATCAGAAAGATCTATATTTTCTATTAAGACTGCGCCGAGCGTAAGACGTGGTTGGACTGAATGACAGAGCTCGAAATTCAAATCAGCGCGCGGCCGCCATAGTAAAATAGTATGAAGGATTTGAATTGCTTTTTTGATAAATATGTATATTTATTGTCAACCAATAACTTAAATATTTGGGAAGGACAAATTGTAATATAACTATTTATGTTTCGTTTAAGCTGTAATATAGGATAGATTTCTACTGTTATAATCTAAAAAGCACCTAATACGAGCTTACGTTTTTGCATCTTTCGTGCAAATTTACGTAATTTTGTAGGCGAAAATATTAATTATTTTAAGTTTTTTACACGGAGTAATTGTAAACACATTCATTGTTATGGTAAATGTATATTTTATATTTGTATTAAACAAAAAGTGTTGATGTTATCAACTTAACTGTGACCGCCTGTTTTGGCACATTTCGCTCGGCGCAGTCTTAAATCTTCTTGTATTGACAGTACAGCTAGTCTTTGATTATTTTAATACAATATAAAAAAATAAAAATTAAAATAATATAATACTAGCGGTGGCAGAGGCGAGATGGCCACTTAAACTACTATACCATCTGTGCATTAATTGTATATTGCATTGATCTTGATTCGTTACTAATATTACTGGATATCTTCTTATGAATAAATTCTGCGGGCTCACAGCCCACTTGCTACTACCGCCGTGCCTTGTGGCTTCAAAGTTCACACGGAACACTTACTGGTTGTTATTAATCTGGGTGTACTTTAAGTATATTAATTGTATATTTGTTAAGTTCCTCGTAACATAGCGCGTAATAACCTAGAGCAGCAATTGTTGTTGAATAATATATAACAAAATAATAAAGTTAGCAAAATGAACATAAAACAGTTGTATACTATACTCAATACTTTTATCATAATAAGCTTGTCATGACGAGTCCATTAAGGACCCTTCTTTTCTTCACGAATAAAGTTTTCTTCACGCACGCACGTCGGTTGCGGAAACTTTTTGACATCACCTGCGTATCTACATTATATACAAAGGTCTGAAAGAAGTTGTCTGTATTCAAACATATATAAAGTCACGATACGATCTGTAAGGGTCACAAATATGTTGGTGGTAATGATATCATCTAATGAAACGCTATTTATATATTTATTTTAATGATTAAATGTAGAAAAATGTCTTAAATAGGATACTGTTGGAATAAAGAGGTAAGATTAGCGTGTCTTTGTTTTTTTTTTCTTATTCCCGTTCGTTGCAGACAAGCAAGTGGTCCATCTGATGGAAAGTGGTAACCGCTGCTTATGGACTTTAGTAATGTCAGGACACAGCAAACCCGCTGCCTACCGTGAAAGAAAAACTCTCTTTAAGCCTCGTTTGAAGAAGGACATAATTATCATAGCGCTCGGGAAACACCGAAGCTGGCAGTTCATTCCAGAGCTTGCACGTACGTGGGAGAAACGATCGCTGAAAGCGTACCGTCTTGGATTTGAACGCTTCCAGGCGATATGGATGAACCCTGCTTCGTTGTCGAGAGGTACGGTGATAGAAAGGGGCCGCTGGTGCCAAATCAAACAGTTCTTCAAAGCATTCGCCATGAAAGAGTCGGTAGAACACGCAGAGAGACCCGAAGTCTCCCCCTCCCCCCAAAGCCACCACCCAGCGGTGTGTGAGGTACGCTAAAAGATCATCAACCGAACGACCATGGCGGAAGCCATACTGGCGGTCACTAATCAGCTGATGATCTTCAAGGTACCGCAGCAGAAAGCGGTTTATTAACTGCTCCATAATTTTGGAGAGCAAGGTTATCGGCCTATAGTTTGAAGGATCCGACCGGTCACTCCTTTTGGGGATCAGGTGAACACGAGTGACCTTCCACGAAGATGGAACCCTGTTGGAATTGTAGGAAAGACGGTCAAAACAGGAGTCAACTCAGAGGCGCACGTCTTAAGTACCACACTGCAGGGATGCCGTCAGGCCCACTCGACTTATGTATGTCCAGGAGTTCGAGCTCACGTCTAACCGCACGCTGCTTGATGCGGATTTCAGGCAAAGAGCTTTCACACCTTGGGATGGTAGGTGGTGTGACTCCCTCATCATCCAAAGTCGAGTTTGAGGCAAAAAGTTGTCCCAAAAGATTGGCCTTCTCTTTTGCACTATGGGCCAGACTGCCATCAGACTTATGCAGTGGTGGGAGACTGACCTGGCAAAAATTTCCTTGCGCAGCCTTGGTGAGCGCTCAAAAAGCATGACTCCTTGAAGGATGTCTTCCAAGGCGCTCACCAATTCTGGCAACGTGTTCTTCCTTAGCCCTAGCAATAGCCTTCTTGCTTGATCTAGAAGCGGCATTAAATTCTCGCTTTCTCTCCTTGACATCAGGATCCCGACACTTCCTAGTCCTATTCCAGGCTAAGTATGCCAACTGCTTCTGGTGTGCAGCATCCTTGCTGGCGTTATTGAATCAGGGGCGGCTGCGGCCACCCACAGGAATTATAGCAGAAGGGATGAATAATTCCATTCCTTGATGGAGCACATCTGTGATGCAGTCAGCACAAGTACCAGGATTCCCCGAATGAAAAGCAAAGCCGCTTCCATGGGTAGGATACAAGAAATTCTCAAAGGCCATCCCAATCTGCTGGCTTGTATCGCCAGACTCTACGGTAACCAGTCACCGAAGAGCGATCTGGTCGCGTAACAGGGGCTGCACTGCGGATAAGGCAGTGATCCGATGATCCCAGAGGAGCATCGACCTCCACCCTCTATCCTAGTGGATGTGTAGTCAGCAGAAGATCCAGCAAAGAAGGTTCATGGCTCTCGTTGTCTGGGATACGGGTGGGATGTAACACCAGTTGTGAGAAGCCATAGGCCGATGCCATATTGAAGAGAGCCCGGCCCACGGAATCGGTAGTCTGGGATCCCAACCACTCTTTGTGGTGAGCGTTAAAATCGCCAAGGACCACCAACGCCGCGGATGGCTACCTCTCCAATATTTGGTCAATCGCCTCTTGGACGTTCTCAAGTAGCTGAGTTGACTCCGAATCACTGGCATGGGACATGTAAAGGCATGCGTAAACTCGGATAAGATCCATATGGTCTACGCGTAGCCATAAAATGGACAGGTCCCGATGCTCGAGGCCCCGAAGATGGCGGCAACAGATATCGCCCCTGACGAACACGCACACCCTTTACGACGGAAAGAACGCTCCAACTCGTAGCCTGGGTACTTTAAGTACCAAATGTCATCCGGGGCGCACATCTGCGTCTCCATTAAAAAGAGCAGGGCAGGCCGCACCGTCTCGAGATGGTGGTGGATGGCATCGAGGTTACTGTGTAGACCCCTGACATTGCAGAAATCCACAAGAAATGTGGAAGGGGTGTCCACCGAAGAAAATTTGTTTTTTTTCTTATCTTTCATGGTTTTTATAATTTATCAGAGAGGGGATATGGATTGATGCATGGTTTGAGGTCGAGGCGGTGCCCAAAGAATGAGCAAAGTCTTAGTGCGAGGTAGGCCCACGAGTTATGCAAGAAGCCGATACGAAGCACGCAAGGGCCCCCATAGCCGCCGGGTCCACTCCGGTCGCCCAATCCGGTACGACGACTACGTGACGGGATTTTTGCCGGTTAGCGGGATAGCCTCCTGAGCAGGATGTACCCAGGTTCGGGTCCCTTACTAAACGGCAGGTGGCCGACGGAAACCATTCCTACCGGGTCGCCCCGTACCCCGCACCGGCCCCCCACGCCCTTTGGACCTAACAGGCATCACACTTCGCCAGCCTCGCACCCCGCACCGACCCCGAACCACACCTAGGAAAGGAAGAAGAGAAAAAGGAAGTGGGAAGGAGAAGGATCGGGAAGGGGGAAAGAGGGTGATTGGGCCTCCGGCACACTCACTCACCGAACGAAACACAACAGTAGGAAAACTGTTACTTTACGTCGATCTTCTGTGAGAGAGTGGTACTTCCCCAGTCAAGCCGGCCCATTCATGCTGTAACCAGCGTGGCCCTACCACTCAAAAACTATATATTATATTATTTGATAAACAAAGATAATATTTCAGTTACTGCTTTCATCATCATCGTCTCAGCCAAAAGAGCTTCTCTGCTGGAAATAGGCCACCATCAACATTTTCCACACACCGGTCTTGAGCCACCACAAATTGGCACCACAATAAAAAAATTAATAGTTGTATTTATTTTTCTTCTTTAAATAAGTCTGCATCGCTGATCCCGTAGCGTAAGTTTGTGCTCAGATTTGTGTGAAGTTTCGGAATAGAATTTCTAGTTTAGTAAAGTATTATTGGATTTTTGTTAGGAAATTCTAAGTAGTAGCACAAGTTCTGAAAACGTGAACTGCAGCAGACCGCAATACGCTCGCTCCTTATTACGTGGAACCAAAAAACGTAGCTGACAAATTGTGGGTATAATTCACCCCAACCTATTCCTTCAGGTATATATTATATATATATATAATTTTGTCTTAAGCAATTATTTTAATAAATCTACCAGTAATTAAAACCTACAAAATAACCATGCATATCCATAACCTATCAAATGTCGTCTAGCTTTTAATATCGTAACATTCCCGAACAACGGAAAGCAATGTTTATTTAATCGTATCGTTCCCGAAACAGCCCTTTGTTTTGAGAGGAAACAGTACGTTCAAATGGCAAAATCTAATTTTGGCGAACGGAGCAATCGAAACGGTGGCTACTCAAGTACATAGAGTTGTTATGATTTCATGCCTCGTAGTGTTAAGAACCCATTAACACACCGGATCATTATTTCTGTACATAGTATATACCTTGGTAACGCAGCGATCTCGGATTCGATGTTCGGGTCGGACAAACTGTTATTGGGATTTTCTATCAAGAATTTATCACTAATAGCACATAGTCTTAAACTGTGCCCTGTAGATCCCAAATGGCTTGCTCGTTAGAACTAAAACCATTTTTAATATAATAACAACTCTGCTTTTCCATTCGGGGATACAGGTGAGACTATGTTGTATGATATGACTATGTATGTTCATAATGTCTTTGAAGGAGTATTAATCGGCTCGCTTAGTTCAATGAGTTTATTACATGAGATAATGCATTAGTGGTAGTATTGATTAAAGGGTACTTACGTAGCTTTTGCTCGGTCTTCATACTCGATTTAACATTATTGATATCACTGATAATAAGTATTACTAAATAAATTATTTAATATTAGAATCATATGATTTAATTAGCTACGCGATGAGATATTTAATTTTAATCTAATCGTAAAGAAAATGCGTAGGTATAAGAACGATCTAGATCTAGTCTCAGTGTCATAAATATCAAATAGTAAATGGTATTCAATTAAATTTCAATAATGTAAAATGTAAACTTACATTTTAGGCCAGTTAACATTTGAAGGTTATGAGACTAGATCGGAACAGTTTTAATTACGAGAATTTGACCTCATATAATAATTACGTCTCCGTAGTAAATAAAATACTAATATTTGAGTACCGCGAATGTAATATATACCTTAAAAGAAATATAAACCTAAATATTTGGCCATGATCGGCCTACAGACTGTCTACGGCGTAGCAAGACGTAGACCAAAGCTCTACAATTTAATCATTAAATATTTACCAGTAATCTTTATCTGTTTAATTTAAAATACACGCACATTTTATACTATACAAAAGAGGTTATCAAGGGTTCCCTGTTTATTCGCAAAAAATTATATGTCAAAATTTAACATGGCATTCTTTTACTTATCTTAATAATAGTTACGCACAATATTAATTTGGCATAACTGTTTAAGCACTCACAATTTTTTTAAGCATAATTACTATAAGCTTAATAATTGTTAAGCATACTAAATAATAATAATAATAATTCTAAAGCATAAATTCAAAGTTTTGTAAATTTTGTATTTGCATTTAATACAATACTTAAATAAAAAATAAACATTTTGGCGGCTTAGGCCACACCCTAACCTATTGTTACCCTACGGTACCCAAGTAATATAGGTAAGCCCTATAAATTTAAGCCAATCAAAGTTAGGGCAAAAAGCATTAGCCTAAATTATACGTATGCCTACTGAAATAGTATGCCAAAAAACAATTATATCAAAGTTTTATTATGACAAAAATAAATACATATGCCTAAATCGTTATGTCTAATTTAATTAAGACAAAAACAGTTGGCCGAAACAAAGGGTTCGTTCGGTTCGTTATATAAGTAGTACTGGCTTTTTATGTTCAATTAGTTTTTCGGAATTCTTGGAATTTAAAATAGATAATCTTAATTTAATATTATAAATGCGAATGTGAGTTTATTTGTACATAATGTGTAACGCTTTCACGCCTTAACAACTCGACCGATCATTATGAAATTACGCATACACGATATGAGGGAACAGAATAGGACATAGGGTCCATCCAGATTTATCCAGGAAAAAGTAAAGATCCCGAGGAATAGAAAACTTACATAACCTACATTTAAGGGAGCGAAGCCGCGGGCAAAATTTTGTAGTAACTATTTGGAAGTTATTAAAATAGGATTATTATCATACTTATAGAAATAACTAAACAAGATTGATAATTTAGGTCGGCTTTAATAAATGTTGAGGCTTTTAGTAAAACTGGACGATAATAGTTTGAACTACGTTATTGACTAGCGATCGGTTTGAGAGTTCGAAACTTAACGAACTGAATTATTGTGGCGAGAACTCTTTGAGGTCTTTCAGCTCGAACGTGGTTGGCTTAACTATTTCAAACCGAAAAATAATAATACTACCAAATCCTAATTAATAAAACTTCCTAAATAATAATATTAAAAATGCGAATGTGAGTTTGTTTGTTACGCTTTCATGCCTTAACAACTCGACCGATCATCATGAAACTTCGCATAGACAGTGGAACAGAAAACAATTAGGGTACTTTTCATCAAGAAAAATACACTGCTACGAACTTAACGTAAGTTGCGTGCAAAATTTAGTGAAAATAAAATGTGATTATACACCAACGTTTTATGCTATGGTAACGAAAATGAATTCAATTATCACACTTTTACCCCTTACCTAAACTATTAGACACTGCAATGTGTATTCGTTGGGTACAACGATGTACAACAGCTGTCTTCCTGATGTTACATTAACACTGTTTAGTACGACTATTCTTCAATTGCTACCATACCGGTGCTACCAACAAATGCAGACAAGACAACAACACGGTCGTGCACATTGTCTATGAATCCAAGGCATTGCACATAAAGCTTATATCGTTTTTATCTCTGCAGATACATTTCTGGTAGAACGAGATTAGGTCATTGAGATTTGTAGATGGTATATACACCGTTGCCTTTTGATAACCTAATGTTGATTTAGTGAATCCTAACTACCATAACAATAATATTATCAATGCGAATGTGAGTTTGTTGTTTTGTTTGTTTGTGTGTTACGCTTTCACGTCTTAACTATTCAACCGAATATGATGAAATTTTGCATAAACGTTGTCAGGAGAACAGAAAAGATCAAAGCAACATACCTTTTATTAAGAAAAAAAGTACTGTACTATGAATACCAGCTTGCGTAAAACCTCCAAAGCTGTATGGGTTACCAAAAATACACAAGGAAAACGCTCCCCTACGTCCTATTGTGAGTCAGATCGACACACCAACTTACAGACTGGCTCAGCACGTAGCGAAGATACTCTCACCACTCAGAGGCAACTCGAGAGCACATGTAAAGGATTCATACCATTTTGTGAGTGAAATTAAACACCTACGTCTCACTAACAGTGAAACAATGGTTAGTTTTGATGTACAGTCATTATTTACATGCTTACCTGCACATGACTGTATTGAAATAACTAAAAGGAAGCTAATACAGTACAATATGCCTGAGGAATATGCTGAACTACTTAAGCATTGCTTAACAACTGGCTATCTGTTGTGGGACAATAAATTCTACATACAAGTCGATGGTGTCGCAATGGGCTCCCCAGTATCGCCTGTCGTTGCTGACATATATATGGAGGACTTCGAGGCTCGAGCTTTACATACTGCGCCCATCACACCCAGGATTTATAAGAGGTTTGTAGATGATACTTTTACAATATTACCAACAGATAGTGCAAGTGTATTCCTAGAACATCTTAATTCCATTAATAATAACATCCAATTTACTATGGAATTAGAGGCAAATAATTCATTAGCTTTCTTAGATGTACTTGTCATCAGGAATCCTGATCATACTTTGAGCCACACTGTATATAGGAAAAAGACCCATACAAATAGGTACTTAAACGGTGAATCTCACCACCATCCTAAACGGTTAGCTACCGTGGGAATGTCTTTGTTTCAGAGAGCCCATGGGATCTGTGACAAGAAACACCTGGACGCCGAGCTTCAACATGTCAAGCAAGTACTGCAAGACAACAAGCTCCAACAGCCGCGCCGCTGTCACAGATCCCGAGAAAAGCCAGCCACAGTCGAGCGCCAGCCTGCTATACTGCCTTATGTAAGGGGTGTCACTGACAAGATTGGCTACATCTTGAAGCGAGCTTCAATCAACACATACTTCAAACCGCCAACGAAGATAAGTCAATTTTTACCATCCGTCAAGTGCCAACTACCTTTACAAGATGCAGGGGTCTATAAAATAGATTGTGACTGCGGACTCTCATACATTGGTCAAACCAAGAGAAACATAGGCACCCGCATAAAAGAACACATAGCTGATGTAAAACACCAACGCTCGTTGAAGTCTGCTGTGTGTGAACATGTGCAACAGGGGACCAACCACTACCTGAGATTTGACAAACCACAGATTCTCGCTAAAGAACACCGATTCCTACCAAGGATGCTTCGCGAGGCTATTGAAATCAAAAAACATCCTAATTTTAATAGAGAAGATGGTTGGAATGTACCACCAGCTTGGGATCCAGTAATAAAAATAGTCAAACCCAAGAAGAAGCAAACCACAGCTAGACTTCATGATACTTTGAGCTCATTCTGCGTAAATAGAAACACCAATGATTAAATTATGTTCGGGTACTTTGAAATAACTACACTGGAACATTGAGACAACTGCCATCTTAGTCTCCCCGTGACCATGGCTGCTGAAAAGCAACCGAAACCTCGGGGAAAGTGTAAAAATAAATTAAATCTAAATAGTTTAATAATAATTTAATTAGCTTAAAAATTAGTAAAGTTTAATAGTAGTAGTAGTGAAACAATTTTCAAAATTTTGTAATAAAGTGTCAAATAAACAACGCGATAAAATCCGTATATAGCAGTTTAATTTCAAAGTACTGTACTACATTTACGCGAGCAAAGGCGCGGGCAAAATCTAGTCCTAAATATACCAAATTCATGAATTTTATATCACTGTTTAATATTTCATCAATGTTTGATTGGGTGCACTTACAAAATAACTACTTATATTTAATATAAATATGATGCATGTTAAACAATTAAACCTTATGAAGTATAAGCATGGTTAATTTCTTTGAAATTCATTAGTTAGTAACTTCTTCTTTTATTTTTTTTAAACCATCGTAAAATAAGGACTTAAATTCTACAAACACTACTGGTTCAAAAAAACAAAAATGAAAACCCGCATTCAAATATATTTAAACATTTTTAAAAGTATTGTATTTTTTTTCTGTATTATGTACAAATTTATCACCTTTTAATATTTCATTAACGTATATTGCCTTGTAATAAATACGGCGCAATTATTTTATTATGCAATTTTTAACATGTGAACACAATTATAATTAATTTCATTTAAATAAAATGATTTAATATTTTCACATTTGCATCATTAACTTGTATTTTTGGTAAAACAAACATCACCATTTTACTTTCCATTTTAAAAATATAGCTTTTATTTTAAGTAAATATTTATTTACATTTATCGTATTTTTCTTTAATCTGGAAATTTCAATTTTTGAAATTTGAGACTGTAGTGTATTTTATTCATACAAAAATATACTTAAACAACAAGCGTTATAAAAATAATGTTACAGATTACGAATATATTTTTTTTATAATAAAATTGTGATCGGGGATTTATTTTGCCTTCGGCATTTGATACTATTGCATATACTTTGTTACTTGGCAATCGCTAAATCCTAATGTTAAAAAATACTGATACGTCCTACTTTATTTAATAACAATTGTAAAAAACAAGATTTCCTATTAGCTGATACAAATTTTCTGTATAATATTTTTGCAAAATTACTTACATCATTTTAAAGTATATTTTACTAGATTTTACTTGCGGCTTCGCTAGCGTAAATGTAGGTAAAGTTAGCTTAGGTTAGTGACAGAACTTTTTCTGGATTGGATCCCTACGTCCTTTTCTGTTGCCCTGACAACGTATATGACAAATTTCGTGATGATCGGTCGAGTTGTTACTTGTGTGAATGCGTAACAAAGAAACTCACAATCGCATTTGTAATATTAGTTAGGATTTAAAATTATTATTTTGGTTCTTCCTGCTTTATTGAGCCGCTGTTATTTAATATTCTTTTAGAAGTATCTAAAAGAATATTATTTCAGTAGAAAGATAATTCCAAAAGGCCGTTACTTATATAAAAACGAAATTAAATATTTGGGTATTTTTTGTTTTTACTGATATTAATAATGTGATAGTTTAAGAGAAGAAATTTGTATGTTTGTTACTACACTCATAAAATTACGCATAAAATTGTTGAAACGAAATAATAATTACTATACAACTATGTATATACAGAATTTTATAACATACTACAACATTAAAAGTTTTTAGACTATCGCGATTTGTACACATACCTAATATAATGCTAGACAACTACATCTTGGAATCCAGTCATCAGCAAATGTAAACGTTGCCGTAGTGACTTAGGTCGCCAGTGTGTTAGTTAGTGTTAGTGTAGTCGTTAGTGTTGTGTATCGAAATACCGAGAGTGCGAATATAAATAATAGTGACCAAGTGAGGGTAGTTGCCGAAACTAGCACTGCACGAAGGCGCCGCTGAGCTCACATCAGTCAACCCGTGACCACGATCGATGTAAGTCGGTCGAAACGTCGGGCAATCAATAGGTATTTATTACCTTTTAAATACTTTATCGCGAATAAGACCCGTTGTCTAGCATTATATTAAATATACTACAACATATATAACATACTAGCTACCTTCGGGAACAGTACTATATTTCTAGATAAAAGGTACTCTGTCCTTTCCTGTACCCCTGGCAACGTGTATCCGAAATTACATGATGATCGGCCGAGTAGTTAAGGCGTAAAAGCGTAAAAAAATAAAACACTTATATCCGCTTTTATTATATTAGTTAGAATGAGGATTTCCATTAAGTTTTATAGTACGGTCAGTAATTTGTTTAATATAGTATTATACTATAATATATAACAGAATATCATACTATCCGAAATAATTTAAATCAAGACTTATGACAAGCCTGAATATGACTTAGAATTTTATATTCTACGGCAGCATTTATGTGCTCATTGTCATCATCAATTTATTTCGGAAATAGAACAGAGACATAAACGCCCGTTTCGATTTCTTATTTAAAAATAGAACACTTTAAAATGTTTGCATCTTTATACAAATAGCCAGTCATTATGGTAAAAGTATCATACTACTAATGATAACAAACTACAAATGTGTCATCATCATCTTGTCGCATGTCATGTATAACAGAAATATTGTAATAGTAGAAACGACGCACCAGCGAATAGATCATGAACGGTGCAGCATGCATACATTCCCTCAACTTTTGTTGACTATACTAATATTATAAAGAAAAAAGATTTGATTTTAGAAAACCCAGGAATGATGCCTTGTGCAGGAATTGCCTTTGCTTTTTCTTTTCCTGATTTTTTGTTTGTTTGTATCTAGTTAAATACTACACAACAGATTTTAAAAATTCTTTCATCATTAAGTATTTTCCATTGAAATATTTAAAATAAAAAAAAACACTATTACCTACTAATATAACCTAACCTAATCTACTTTTATGCGAGGGAAGCCGCGGACCAAGGTTAGTTTATATATAAAATAAGAATACAAACACAAGTCTTGTGTCAGTATTGCCAAATCCTAGCTTAGTTATCACCGCATAAAAGTAATAAAACGTTACTTATTAAAGATTACTGTATTTTAAACTAATCAATGATTGTACGAAATGCTATGCTTCTATCTAATACTTTCCATAACAATGTATATGTTCCCGTTTCCGAACGCACCATTGAATGTCAAAAGTTTTGAAGTTTTAACGGAACATTCGAGAAAAATGTTTACGTGTTTGAATGTGTTCGTATTCCCAAATTAAGAACTATAAGCAGGAACTTTTATTTATTTTATTAATAATAGTGAACATTAGTGTCGTGTTATCGTAGACATTGCAGTACGGACGTACTCAAAACATTTAAGTGTGTGTTAGCCCTTCAAGAAATACGATCCTTTTAGATGGAGACTCAGCTCATTTTAGAATCCCTGTGTATAGCACCTTTGGAACTGTGAGTACGCTCTTTTATTCCATCTGCTCCTAAATATCACATCCAGCGAGAATGCTCTCGTCTTTGATAATTCAGCAATGATAATATTCACTAAACTGTGATCCTTGTGTTGAAAACTTGAACTAATAAATAGACCAATAGCTTATTCAGCTACTTACTAGTTATATTTTGTTAAAAATTGTAAGAACTTACGTGTAAGAGACAATTTTTTATTGTTATCATTCTATAAATATTATCTTAAACCAATTTTGTTTTGAAAACAATAGAAAAACATCTCAATTGGGACGATATTGAGTCTTCACTTTTCGTACGCAAGTAACAAATCTACTACTATGCTATATAATACATAACATCATTACTTTTCAGCATATTAAAACCAAATGGTATAATTTCCAATAGAAAAGGAACAAAATTTATAAACTATAATAACTCTTGCTATAAATAACAATTTTCTCCATGACTATAGGAAACTAAGCCGCGTACACTCTGGAAATAAAATTTTATTGCTATGCTCTGTTGCTGTACTGCCATCGATATTAACAGCATAGATATCCTCTGTTTTTTATACTCATCTTTTATATTGTAAAATCCGGTAGACACAAAGCCATGAAATTTCCATTAAGCCAGCCGTGGTCACAAGCTGATTTGGCGATGTCATGACTCCATTTGTGAGGCAGAAGAATCTTTATGCACCCTCGCTTTTCGTATATTTTTATTTGCTCTTGTCACACACTATAATCACACGTCCCTGTTACGTATGCTAGCAGAAGGATGATATAAAACCTTAGCGATAGCTTCACCTTTGAATAAAAGTGGCGATCGGTGCAGAGGACTTTCGGACTACGAAATTCGATCCAATGATTGGTTATCGATTTGAGTATCTGTTCCGCAATTGCTTATCTGCATGTCTGCGGTTCTATTAACTGATGAAAATCTAGCTATTTTAAATTACAGAGGTTATGTTTCTCGTTAATAAATCCTATTTTATAACAAGAACATTTCAATACGCCCATTTAGTTTTATAGAAGCACATTAAAATAAACCACATGTTACACACTGTGGAATCGTACATAGTGTAGATAAAAAATATAGATACATACGTTTAACCATATTATGATCATAGTACGCCAATAAATTAGACCACAACACGTGCAAACTTATACACGTAGCACGTAACTACTGGATTTTAAAGTCCATATATATTTATACTTTATACCAAAGTAGGCCAAACACATTTACTATACATGCTATATATACGAAAACGTAGAAAATGTTCCATTTCATCCCGAAACGCTTTAACCCAAAAACATAAGAACACTAGAAACAACAACCTATCAAGTTTACACACAAATAACAAAGTAAGGTACGGCTTGCACCCGCAAAACCGGATATTTTAGTCTCGTTATCCCAATGAAATAGTTTCGTTCTGTTTGAATGTACCCTTGTCCTTTTTCCCTTAAAATGGTCACTTCTAATGTTACAAGTCAGCCCTTCTTGTGCTAACTAATTGTATTATGCTTGCGGTTTCTGGGTTTTGGCTTTTAGTGTGCCGTGTCGTCGACTAGAGTAAGTCGTAAATTCAATAAAAAGTACTTCCTTATTTTGTTTTTGTTTTAATTGAGGGTACCGTTATTTAGTATCCAGTTGATTATTAAGTTAGTTAGTTTTGTTTATATAATATCAATAATAACATATAATATTATTTGTAGATTAACAGGTTGCTACGAGACTTACTATCATAATGATATCAAGCTGCCAAAATTTATGTTAAAGGAGTCATATTATATGCGTAAATGAAGATTAAGTTATATTAGGTTAGTAACAGTACTTTGCCAGGATGAAATTACACCCTATTCTGTAGCCCTGACAATGTGTATGTGATATTTCATGATGATCGGTCAAGTTGTTAAGGCCTGAAAGTGCAACGAACAAACAAACAAACTCACATTCGCATTTATAATATTTGTTAGGATTATTTCAACTGCGTAAGATGTTATGTCGACATTTCACACCTCTTTTAACTATTAAAAATAATTGAGTCATTTGTTTCTCATATTAAACTCATAACAAACAGCAGCCAAATTCAATAAAAATATATACGTTGTTCTACGTGTTGTAAATTAAAAAACAAGTGCAAAGACGCCGCCATAGGTAACCATTAGGCTTAGAGAGGTCTAATGCGGGGCATGTTGTATTCTTTTTATTATTTTAAGCCTTCTAATAACAGGAAATGAGCGCAGTGCCCTCGTGACGTAATAGCGCACGTGCAGTTAGATCGATCCATGTCCCTGGATACTCGTACTGTAGTTAAACTCTTAATAATTATAATATTAGACAACAGCTTTGAATCGAGTCGGTAATTCATTTATATTATTAATAATTTATTTATACAGGTGTACCGACAACAATTTATTTTTGTTTTGTTTAGTAGTTTCTGAGGAGCTTTATCGACAAGCGTTATCAAAAAAAATTTGTTATTAGCTACTTTTCTAAAATGTAAATTTTAATAATAATTGTGGTGGGTAATTTCAACCACTAGGTGAAATTTAGTTCAATAATAATAATGTCCTCCAGACCGAATTTCGGCCACGGCGGCCAATCTTAACAGAGACTGGCCATCTGCACAGTAGATATTACAGTGCACAAGCGTGTGTGCATACACAAGTGCACTCTCTGTTCTGTAACCCTCATGATCCGATGGGACGGTAATCCGACAGGATCGGAGAGAGATCAGGAGCAGGACCAACGGCTTTACGTGCTTTCCACGGCACGGGGATGTCTAACACCGCCAACTGCCTAGCTCCGGGCTCGTATTGAGATTTCTAAACACGAAAACCTAATATCTTTTTCTTGGCCCGACCCGGGATTCGAACCCGAGACCTCATGCACAGCAGTCGCATTCACTACCGCTGCGCCACGGAGGCAGTTCAATAAAGTAGGTGTATAAATCGCGTATGTCCAAAAATGATAACCCTATCACACCATTTGTATGAAATATTTATAATTATCTCTCAATCTCATACCTATATTCACTAAGAGAGAATTCTTGTCAGAGAAACCTAACGACACTTTGCTCATCCCTAGAGTCAAACCCGCGACATAATGCACACCAGTCGCATTTACTACTGCTCCGTCACTAAAGCAGTATTTCTATATATTTTAGTAAGCATGTATGTATATAATTCAGTCATAGTATTAAACTGAAAGCTGATTTTGTAGTATTCAGTGAAATAGAGACTTTTTATTTTTTTAAATAAAGTTAAATTGCTATCGAAATATCATGTTCATCAAACAAACAATAAGACTTAAAGATAGCTGCAGCTCATAGAATAATTATTGCACCTCGGGCAATTTATGTATAAACATTTAAACAATGGACACAAAGAAAATCTAGACTCTGAACAACTATTAGTAAATCCCGCCGTTTTTCTCCCATGTGCAATTCGAATCTACTACAATCCGCAATAGTGAGATGACTTCAGAAACTACCACCAGCCTTGCATTCTAGTTATTAAATATTAAAGGAGCTTATAAGCTGTGTACTGTATTGAGAACAAGTTGAGTGAAAATCAAAAGCAATTGTGAGACCGTCAGCGCTCCACTGCGATGCAATATAGGTATTAGTTACAAGTTACAAAATGTACCTATTTCTTGGTACCTAAAACAGTATTAGTTACTAGTTTCTGTCTGCGGCTTCGCCTACTTGAATCCCACGGGAACGCGTATAATAATATCAGTCCTATGTTAAACTGTCCCACTGCTGGGCACGGGCCTCTTCTCAATTTAAGAATGGTTAGGCTATAGTCCACCACGCTGACCCAGTGCGGGTTGGCAGACTTCACATATCTTCGAGAACATTATAGAGACCTTTCAAACATGCAGGTTTCCTCACGATGTTTTCCTTCACCGTTAAAGCGAGCGATAATTAACAATTTAATACACACATAACATCGAAAAGTCAGAGATGCATGCTTTGGGATCGAACTTGTGACCTCTGCGTGGCAGTACATCGGTTTTCCATTAAGCTATCGCTACGCATACTACGATAAAAATGTCCTATGTTGAAATTAAAGAACCTTATACAGCTTTTTTGGACTAAAAAGTAGTTTAAATTCAATCTGTAACATACGCGTAAACGTAAGATAATATAGTGGCCTATGAGAATGATAAAATTTACTGATGGTGTGTGAACAACAGGATTGGAAGAGAATCTCTGATAAAATAATTTAATTTGAATATATAAAATGTTAAACTGATTACGACTATTTTAGAAAATCCCAAATAAAGTAATGCTGATAGATTATATGATTTAGTGAAGGTAGCTCATCGGTGATTCTGTTTTTATCAATTAAATTTTATTGTCAACGTGGTATTATTGGTCCATAAGGTACTATACGGTAGCTCAGTGGAGAGACCAACAAACTGCAATACAGAGGATCTCAGGTTCGAAGCCACGTCGCGCACATCTGACTTCCGGAAGTTAATGACTTTTCGAAATTATGTGCGTAATTATTGACAATTATGGCCTCCTCCGTGCCTCGGAGAGCACGTTAAGCCGTCGGTCCCGGCTGCCATGAACATCTATGGCAGTCGTTATTGGAAAGTCAATGCCCTATAATATACTGACACTGGTTTAGCCTTAGTGTTGCGGAGGTCAGGTGGCAGCCGCTCCGTATAAAAACTGATATCCAGTCAAATCCGGTTAGACCAGAAAAAGCCGACCCTAAGTGACTTGGGAATAATAAAGGCTAGAAGTAGGTACTATAGAGTTGACATATCTCTTTAAACAAATCTTCTAAATAAAATAAAGAGAATTTTAGAACATGGGTTTTAAAGATTCAACCAAATCCGTTAAAAAATGTACTGCTGTTTAACATACTTCTAAACAACTAGACGTCTTTTCAAACTGTTCAATAGCACATTTATGACTATTACATTTATGATAACTAGTGGTCGCACACTGGTGGAAATTTTTGCCATAGCTAAATATCATTTTATAAACTTTGTTTTTTGCTAGCTTGCTTCAACTGTACCAATCTTTACAGTCCTCCACACATGCAATGTGTTTACGATGAGTTTCATTCATATTTACAAAGGCTGGCAACGCACTTGAGACTCCTCTGGTGTTGCGGGTGTCCATGGGCGGTGGTAATCGCTTACCATCAGGCGATCCATCAGCTTGTTTGCCGCCTATAACAATAAAAAAAACTTTCAATTTATCATTATATTATACTGATCTGATTAACAACTTCATCCTCATCAGTTTAACTTGTTATACTGAACAATTTTCAATTATCGTTCAGTTAAAATCATAACCCACTAAATACAATAATATAATTTTACGTTTATAGTTATTAATCAATTTATTTATAATATTTTCGTTTAAGGTTATTTTTTTCCAACAGCAATATATATTTTATTTTTATTTTACAATTTTCTGTTTCTGTACCCTGGCCTGGTGCTGATCGGATGGCGGGCAGGCCCAAGAAGCCCGCCAACCCCAGGTCAAACCTCAGGGTGGCTGGAGGTCATCTCGCGTCCTCCGGCGCCTGGTTCTGCGGTTGGGGAGAGGGTTTGAGTGCTCCCTCTCCCGCTCCGCCGCCTCCTTGACGGAAATTACTTCCTCATAGAAGGAGGCGACTGCGTTCCACGACCTCACACTCCGGAGCATGGCAGCCCTCTCGCTCTCGGCCAAAGCAATTATGGCCAGTCATTACCTGTGTCAGCCGGAAGGTGAAGGCGCCATGCCGTCTCTCCAGCCACTCCTCAAAAACGGGTCTTACCGCCACAATTGTAGCGTGCCCGAGGGATATTTAACACTAGGTATCCCTTGGAAACAGTACTTTTTTCTGAATGGAACCGTACCCCATGTCCTTTTCTGTTTCTCTGCCAACATGTATGTGAAATTGTAGGATGATCGGTCGAGTAGTTAATGCATGAAAGCGTAACAAACAAACACACACACATTAATAATATTAGTTAGGATTTAAACTAGCTTTAACTCTTAAAACAATTATGCTACTAATTAAATATATTAATCCAAAAGCGATATTTTGGAAAATATTTGTGCATAAATGGCATATATACTAGTATAGTACATTCTGTTCTTACATTTGGTAATTAGCAAGAAATAATCTTACGTATAAGTTAGTAAATACATGTTAATTTGTAGTTCAAACTCTATTAAGTTCAAGTGAGAAGTTCTTATAACTCGAATTTGTAAAGGTGTTAAGTGCGTTGTGAGTTCTGGAGGTATTTTGGTAAGAAAAAGGCTTTGTGAAAAATTAAAAAATTAAACCTTGTATAGTGAGGCTTAACAGTTTAATTTTAACTGTGCACTTGTAGATAGCAACGTATTAAGCAATTGTCATGACCAGCGTTTTGTGGTATAGTAGTAAATAGTTAAAATACAAAATTAAGTCTGCCAGACATCAGTCTGGTCAGTCAGACCAAAGGGCAATCATGCCCTTTTTTCGTAATTAGGTAATGCATTATTATTGTTTTATTAATTTTAGTTTCTGTACTCCATGACCATAACCTTTAACTATGGCAAATTACACACTCATCCGTGTGCGCACTATGCTTAAAAAGGGGTATTCTTAATGTATTAATACACAAATATTTTGTGTAAGCCACAGCCAAATACCGATACAGATTATATAAGCCAAGAAAATGCAAATAAATCCTATTTTCATTTTATGCACGTATACATTAACACTTATATATACTGTTACTCGGGAGCGAGATAGTAAATACAAATCTACATTGAAATTTTAGCCACACTCTATCGTAGAAAGAAACTCACATAAAACGGGCATGACGTGCGCTCTTAAATTGCACGAACTATAACAGCACTGAGATTGTCGATAGCTAGGTACTAGATTTGCGTAAATTGTGACGTCACATGTCCGGAGGTATTTTAGGTGCCATCTCGCAACGTCTGTATGAGATGAAAAAGAAGTGATAAAAATATAATTTTATATAGCCTACCGGTTAACGGCATTAGCATCTTTTTAAGCCGGGTACAAGCATAGCACGGTGTTTGTGTGCTTACCAGTACGTTTTCATGTTGCTAAGTAGTTTTGAAAAATATCAGCAGTATAACCAGGCTGTTTATTTTACACTGGCCATAACAAAATTGGAACATTTATAAAAGAGTCACCTAAATTGTTGGCTACATAAATAGATTTATTACTAAAAACCATAAAGAATACACTTCGCCATGCTGCAATAATAAGTTTAGTATCCTAGACTCATCAGTGCAGTGCACCTTAAAATTATCACATTAAAAATGTTTGGATTCGTTTTCTGCGCGTAAGTATTGAGTAAACATTATTTTATATTTTAATGTTTGTTGACGACACTCACGTATAATGCCATAGGAACGTCGCTCAAGGAGTAAAATGTAAACATCCGCTTTAGTTTTACTACAATATAATATGTAACATAATAATTAAATTAACATAGCCTTAACACGCTTCCCTCTACTAACTTGTTCATAACTTTACCTTAGCTATAATAATATAATATAACAGCAGTTAGATTCTCAGTAACTAATTATCGTAGCCAAAGCTTACCTGAGTTTACTACAATTAGTCAGAAAGAAACTTAGTGACGAAGAAAAGTATAACCTATTTAAGAATAGCATGGATATGTCATAGAATTAAGATATAAATTCTATAATATATCAATACTATTCCTCAATAGATTTTATTGTTCTTCGTCACTGTCTTACTGAACATTGATTAAGTCCAGGTAAGTAGTGGGTACGCTAATATATCGCCCCCGCGGAGGGGTATGCGTCATGCATTCCCCCACGTAAAAAAAAGGGTACGCTAATATATATTTATAATTGAAGCAGTTTGCGGTACCCAAATCTTTTAGTATATATATATGTGTTTACTTGTATGTTGTATGATATCTGTACTTACGTGTATACATATTCTTTTTTATATTGGATCTAAGTAGTACCATTATATTATTTTATTTTGTAACATCTTCGTAGGCAAGAATTTGCATAATTATATTATTAAGAATCTAATTGGATAGAATAGCGCAGAAGTGGGTCATTAGCAAAATTGTTACATATTTATTGATCTATGTTTTATTTGAATAATTGTTATTAGTATGTAAGCCTCCTAGCCTCCAAAGCTAATAAACATAATATAATATTCAACACACTCCAAAATCAGCACTCTTTCACTATTTGTGAAAATCAGACAGGGAAAAAGGTGTTTTTATTTTCAGTTCAAAGTTCTGCTGCCGGTTGTCGAATTTAATTGGACTAGTTTATAAGCAATGAGTTGGAACAGTAGATGCCTTTAGTAACAACGAGAATGATCCTAAATAAAAATGAAACTCGCAGATGAAGGGGTTTTGTTGCATTTAATTTTCTTTGAAGTTGTACTACAAAATGCATTGCATTTGTGTTTCCTGTCAGTGAACTGTTAAGTCAGTCAAATTGCTTTCACACTATGTTTTTCAACTCCTCGACTAGGTAGTTTAATTTAGATTCATTCATATACATATACATAGTAAATATCTATTACAAGCTTTATTACACAAAGTAAACATACTGATGAGTTTAAAATCAATCTTATAAGATGTTATTGTATTTTAACATTTATTCTTATTCACCTAATATGCAAAAATCTTTTTATTCCGCTCATTTATTCTAACCTCGAAATAAGGATATAATTATATAGTGCTTAAAAATATATTTTAGGCGCAACATTAGATGGCTCTGTGTGTCTCATAAAACTCGTTTCCAAAAACCACGCAGGGAGCTCTTTTTACGTGGACAAAATAGAAATCAGATTATGATATAAACAAGAAGGCAAAATAAACTCATAAATGTTTATTATCAAAACATAGTACCCAGTTAAGATCAAGGCGCAAATAACTTTCATGTCAGATTTCATTTCATATGCAAACAAAATTAACAGTTCAAAAGGCTCTCATTTACCAGCGGGTCACCGCGAACCCTCAGCTCATTTTTTATGTAGATTGCGTCGAAGAAAAGTTTTACAATATCAGTCTGCGACGCGAGAGCCCTGCACCATCCTCCCGGGACCTTCCCTGTATTAAATTTGGCTGTATTCTTCTGTCTTCCAAAGTATTCGACTTCACAAGCTGCTCGAATACCGTGAAATCTTTAGAATAAAACGATACACCGAAAATATCCAACTGTCTGTTTTTATGAAGCCCTATTTACATAACGTGTAAGAAGCGTTTCTAATTTACCATTCTGGTAAAGAGAGTGGATAAGAGCCGGTATAATTTGTTTCACTAAATGCGTTTGAAACTAGATAGTAAAATGTTGACGATGATTACAAAGATATTATATGCAAATAATCTAAACGAAGTGTGTATTAACTTGTGGGCCTAACTAATATTTCGGGGGATTGTTAATTTTGTCAGCGTAATACTTACTTTAATACTATTTTAAAGTATGCAATAAATATAAACGTTAGCGTATCTAAAACCAGAGCTGGCCAAAATAGAACATACCCAAACATCTTGAATTTCAACATAATTATGCTACAGGAACACTGACGTAGTAAATATACCCGTCGTATTTCACTATATATGCTCTGTAATAAGCATAATTCAAATTACATACCATAATACAGCTAATTTTAAGTCGAGACTCAGTTTCAAGTAAAATATACGGTTGGCCATTAGCGAGGGAGGACAGTATGCGTTGCATCGTTCCAGGATTTCGCATTTCCATCTTATTGTTGCTGCCCTCGTTTGGATGCAAATATTTTATAGTTCAAGCCCGAGCGAGCCGTCCCGCATTTTAGTTTCTTTCGCTTCCTGTAATTTGCTTTCGTGATGTTTTTCTCCTTTTCATCTCGCTTATTCCAATTTAAAATGGAACGTGCATAAAAACCTCGGATATTATTCGATGCACTTACGAATGTTGGACTGTGGTGTTTATCGTTGTCGGAGTAAAATTCATATTCGTCCGAGCGACGTTTGGCATCCTATTCTTGCGAAGCATACCAGCGAATAACCACGCAACTGTCATTTTAATTATTCATTTGTTATTCTCAGTTAGGAAATATAGCACAATTCAAACATTCATATTTAAAGAGAGATGCAGCTTTTTACTCGTAGACAGTTCAGGTGTGAATCAAAATGTAGTTATACCTATGAATGGAAAATAGTCTCGGGCTAGCTTATCATCCAGCACAAGTGAGTTTCAACTGTAGGAAGTAGGTTAGTGGGCGACAGAGTGCTTCTGAGCGATAGATTAACAAACCGTCTCAACTTGTGTTCTAACGTGACGTTCAAGCTTAATACGATACATTAAACACATGTGTAGTTCTGAATTCTCTATGACTTTTAATTAGCTTTGACACTGGTAATACAGTGCGCGTTTTCTGACGAATTTGCATGTCATAGAAATGTGATGACATATTTTATTCAGGGGCAGTTGTATAATAAGGAATCATACCTAATTATAAAACAATATTTTGTAGAATAAATAAATTAAATAATATTATTATTTAATTAAATAAATGTATGTAATGTCAGCCCTGTATTACACCGCCCAACTGCTGGGCATGGGCTTCTTCTCAGTGTGAGTAGGGTTAGGCCATAGTCCACCACGCTGCCTTAGTGCGGGTTTTCAGACTCCACATATATTTGAAAACATTATGGAGAACTCTCAGACATGCAGGTTATCTCGCGATGTTTTCCTATACCATTAAAACAAGCGATAATTAACTACTTTAATACGCACATAGCTTTGAAAAGTCAGAGAGACCTTGGGATCGATCTCAAGACCTCTGCGTTGTCACACAGAGGCCTAGTGGAAGACAGTTAGACGCCCATTCTACGGTCTCCCATTAGGCTATTGCTGCTTCTGAAACAAAATAATATTACTGAAATTGGTTTTAAATTAGTTCCATCAACTAAAGATTAACATGTTGTACAATGTTAGTATAATATGTTTATTATTAATTTCAATCAATTACCGACTTCATGATTTTAATTTAAAATTTTGACAAATCTGGAAGTTGATTTTTTTTATTGCCTTTGGCGGCAGACGAGCGAGAGGCCCACCACTTTTCATGGACTTCAGCAATGTCAGGACACAGCAAAGTAATAAAACTCTATTACTCATGCATAACTCTCGTGAGTTTTATTGTATTTTTTATCAAAGATATTAACACTATAGACTCTAAAACTCCTTATGTATAAATATTATTATGAAATTTTGCCCACGGCTTTGTAATCGTGGAATTTAGAGTAGGTTAGTTAGGGTAGGTATCGAATATTAAGAAATAAGAAAACTGATAGGTATCCGTTTTCTTATTTCTTAATATTCGACTTCTAAGCGGCGTATTAAGATAAAAAATGCATCAAATTTTAAGCTAGGCTCCAATAATAGTCGTTTTTGTATGTGAATAAAATCATACATATAGATATACAACAATAAAAAATAATTTGTATACCTACCTCTTTTTTGATAATATGCTTTAAGAAAATGTTTGCGTACCAAGGCAAACATTTCCTTAAAACACTTTATCAATCGTCACTTTTCTTTCCTCGACTTCGTAGCTGGATTCAGCCCTTCTACTTCTTCTAATTTTCTCATCCAGCTTATTACGATTTTATAAATAATTTTATCCAGTATTGAATCCACGAGGTTCTACAATAAACTATTTCTTGTGTTTCTCAAGCGGTATAACTTATACTTCTGAAAAAAAGATTAAATATATTATAACTAATTCCACAAGCACTGGCAATCATTCAAATAAATTTCGACTTATCTCGTCCGCCACTAGAGTTTAAAAACAAATATCGAGATTTATTAGATCCATCATCCATACAGTTATCGTTACAGTCTAGACACTAAAATAATTTTGTATTGCATTCATTTGAATTTCATGAAGCATACACAGACTGCAGATTATAAATTTAAATCTATAAAAATTAAACTAAATGGAATGGTTTTATTATACAGTTTGAAATACTGAAACGTTGCACCATTAATTCTGAGATGTCTGAAGCATGTAGTTATACACATACTCGCTTGCACATACACACACGCGCGCACACTCATACGCGCGCAAGCACTCACACGCGCTCAAACACCCACGCTTGCACACACACACTCATATATCTATATATGTGTGCATGTATGTATGTGCCCGTTTATTGCACGTCTGGCAAACGAATATAACTTAAACTTGAACATACATAATATATCTTCTTTACGTATACGTTTTTTTTACATTACATTGTCATATAATTTTCTACGCTTCATCTATTCCAATATTAGTTATTACTATGATGTCAGGTGTAAAATGTTTACTACATTGGCAGCTTATAAAATTTATATCTATTTGTAATCGTAAATGCGAGGCAAGGTGATAATTTGTATTTACATATATACTCACGCCTGTAAATTCCTAGAATATACATATTCATATATTGCACACACATTTTGTTATCTAAAGAAAAGATTACCGGGCGCATTTCTAGACATCTTGCTATTACTGAGATTTTCGTAATTGAAAACTCCATTACCACGCGACCTTTAAATGTAAATGTAAGACCAAACTTATATAACACTATGCTCATACTTTCTTTACTATGTAGTGATCATAATAATTATAATGATTTCGACTATATATTTTTCCTATTTTCTTTTTCGGAACTATTACCCACAGCGTTTGTCAGTTTCATCGTACCCTGAACTGATATTGGTACTTACATATAAAATTATTTGAATATATCCGATATGAATTTGAACAGAGCTGTCGCGGCATCGCTATTGGGGTCCGATAAAATTTTGCGACATATGATTTAGACTATTGATAACCAATACTTTAATGCATACAGTAACTGCGTATTAACTGCTAGAAAAATCAATAAAATTTTGCCATCTCAGTGAATCGGAAATTACACGATCGTCAATTGCACTGGCACTAGTTGGTTCAGTTGAATAATTAGTATACAACAACAATATACAAATTTTATTATAATGATAACACATACGGACATGATTCTAGTATTAAAACTGACTTTCATCAAATTATGTTGCTCTGACAGTAGATTTATATATGTGTTAAGTTGTTATGGACAGACAGGTAGTCAAATTGTCATTATGGTTTTATATTTCTTACGTTAAAACATGACGAATAAATAACTTTACACTTTTTGCATATCAACTATCAAACAAAATGTCTTTAGTTTACTAACTGGCAGTTTACGGCACTATTAGCATACCAATAGTGCCTTAAATTAATGTATACCATAGTATACATTAGTTTAATTGGTCATTTGGATTATGCTGTATTAAAAAGGTAGTCAGTCTCAAATAAAATATAAATTAAATGTATCGAAATAAATCCAGCGTAAAATAAGCGTCTGTAATTACCTTTCATTATCTCAAACTAAAATAAATACAAAAGTTTAAGAACAAAGAAAATTATGTCTTTAAACTGAACCTAATATAACCAAAATCGACGACAAAGGCATGAAATAATTTAAAAACTTTAAACTACAAGATATTTTCTTCAGAGATAGCCGAAGGAAAAGTACACTTTTGGACGATACGTCGCACAAAATCTTAAGAAAATATTTCAACTAAAATACGTGTCTCGCAAGTAAAGTCACGGGAAGCAGCTAGTATTAAAATAATTACATTCAACCGTTATTAATTATTAATCAGCGAACCTGCAATCGTGATTGGTACAATTTGACCGAAACGTTCGGAAACAAAAGGTATAATTTGACGTGATTTTGATCCGTTGACTATAATTATAGCGGAAATAAAATAAAAGAAACTGTGCTTTTAATATAACAATAATTAAGAATTATTATAATGCTTGCGTGTCGTTTGACAAATGGGATTATAACTAGTTTTTCCAAGTCTGAAACTAACGATAATTTACAGATACAGTAAAAAGCTAAATTATATTTTCATTTTATACAACAGTGTATTCTATAATTTAGAATGATTACTTTCTTATACACACCCACATAAATGCAGTTCATTTTGGTTTAGATGATAGCATAAAGAAAAACAATCACATTACAGCTTTATAAAAGCAATTGGATAAATTATTGTGTTACTATGACGCCTGACTGTAGTGAATAGTGAGCTGTTGCGTACCAGTTGTTTAATATCTTTGATAGAACGGTGTAAAAATTGTAAAATTATTTATTTGATTATTGTTATTTATGTGGCTGTTACACTAATTATAGCATCGAAAATACTTATGTACTCATAAGTTTAACGTAGGTTTTTGCCCCCTCAGCAATTTTACAACGTATCTATTTTACTATTCCATTGAAAATAAAAAGAATAAGAAAACAGACAATCAATCTGCCTATAAACTTGCTAGCAATAGTAATTAGCACCGGCATCAACTAAAGATAAGATATTTCTAAATATCTAATAGAAATGACAAAAGAACGACGTCCTAAAGATTCTTAGAGGTATTTTTGTTTTTCTTTAAGTTGATAGATAACGACCTTTAGTCCCCACAAGACCTATAACAATTTGACGGCATTATAGTGCATTTGACCTATGTACGATGCATGGGTTCTTTACTGCACAAACAAAACTCACTAACGAAACACGGTAATAGCAAAACTTGGGATCCATTGTAAGGCTTATAAAAACAATATAATCGTAGATAAAACTAAACTAGCTAAATTTACGTTAATTTATAACCGCTATGTACTGATTACATATATTTTTGTTTCATAACTACATTTCAAACGCGTGTCATAACACCTATTATATACTCTATTCATTTCGTCTTGAGACAAAATGTAAACAAACAATAAAAAAGGTTATTTAATACGTCACGTTTGTCTGTGAATATTATAAAGTTAGACAAAAATCAATAAACTAGATAAAATACAATATTTATAAATATATTGTATCGCATTTAAAGCAGCATATATACTAAAATTCAATGTATTATTAAAATACATAACATTTTAATGTATTAAATTCTTTTAATTATTTTACGAGAATTTTAAATACCCTAGTTAAAAAAGTGGCATAAAAAGATCCTAAAAATGTAATGATTCCCAAAGTTAGAACGCATTATAGTACCGCTAAATCAAAAGGTACGGCTAGTACAAATGTTCTGTAGTGAATACCCGACTTATAACATTTTGTTATAAGTCGGGTTATAGCCGTCATTTTCATTCCCTGTCAACTTGTTGATACGAGAGTGCACATTTGATTGAGAAACATTGCTTTCTTTGTTTACCTTTTGTCTCAAGCCTATTTGAATAGAGTGTATACATAATTTCTTTGTGACAGTTAACAAACACCTGCCACGGGCACATTAACATTCGAATTATACTCGCGTAAATGCTACATGGGAACTCGTTTGTTCCTTTTATGACGTCCACATTTAGCCTCGCGTCTAAATTAGGCCAAATTTACCCAGTCTTCCCCGCGGCATGAGAACGACCCTTTTATTTCGCCACTTTAACAAAAAGTTGATAAAAATCTATCGTGTATAGTCTCGTTGACAAGCCGCCAGCCTGGAGGCGAGCCAGAGCACCCAACGTTGCAGCTTTTTTATACGCATCAAAATTCTACGAGTACCTAGTATACTCCGTTTTAATTTACCCAGCTTGGCACGTCCCGACGGAACTGCGGATCATTTGTATTAGGAATACAGATAATATGATCCGAGAGGCGACGACTAAATTACCCGACGCCCCTCGGAGAGTTAGTCGTTTGCGTTATTATGAGCCTCCACGAAAGCCTTTAGTTGCCTCTGTAAACAAAGCTACGGGCGTATTTTGGAAAAATAATTACACAATATGAATATATTATCTTTATCGGTGATTCGGGTTATATTATTTTATGCGATACAAGGTTTGACTTTTATTTGCAACATTTCTACTATTATTCCGTATCGGTATTATCTCTTCGCATAAAAATAGCGAACCGTACATTTGAAATTGACAGCGATGCCAATATTTTCAGTGTTTATATGTCACGTAGGTACATATAAACACTGAGAACAATACACAAATATAAACCAATTTTTATTTTTGTAAGTATAACCCAACACGCGCCCATAGTACAATTCGTGTATCGCGGTGGATTTTACAAAGATTCAAACAATGGACACAAAGAACATCCAGATTGGAAACAATCATTTGAGGATCACATAAATTTTTGTCCCGTGTGGAATTCGAACCTATAACACTCAGCGCAGTGGCAATGGCGAGGCGACTAATTAGATTACTACGCCATTCGAGTCAACAATTTTTTCTTTTAAATCCTAAATTGATATTCAGTTATTAGAATAATGGAGCCTTGTCTTGCCTTTTTAGCCGAAATGGGCTGACTCGATCGAAGAAATACTACCTCTCACAGAATACCGTGGTAAAGTATGAAGATGTAAACTTACGAGTGAGAGCGCCGCAGACCCAACCACCATCTCGGTTCCTTCCCGGCAGGGAATTAAGAAGGAGAAAGTATTCTTCTCCTAAAATCCAGCCACCTACTTTTATTTATTTATTTACTGTGACTTTGTCAAATGTTTGGCTGCTTCCACTTACGAACAGGTGAGCTACTGGCTCATCTGTCACTAGAGACAATTTATTAAAGCACTATACGATTTAAGTAGTAAATATAATCTTAATTTTAAAATCTTTTATCATACAATTTTGCACGTTGTTGCAATATAAAATATTTTTTAATTCATTCTGTGTGGTGTATTGAATTATATACCTACAAATAATATTTCTATACAAAGGAATACACTAATAGCGTGTTGACAACTGGGCGCTTTGAAAAAAACGGACCATTGAAGTCCGTGAAGCGCTCTGGCTCATAACTCGGCAAAATTAAAATCACATTTAAAGCCATATCAAAATACTTTTATAGTCCATAAAATAAAAAAAGTTATGCAAAATATAAAAGATCTTAATTTTTTAAATTAAGATTTTATTTATTACTTGAATCTTCATATATTGATAACGTGTATAAACAGTAGGCTGAAAGTAAATTACACTCGTGCTTGTAGTTTTAATGATTCCTGGAATATCTGAGATTCGGTCAAAAAATTTGCAATCTTTATTTGTTTTACCAAAATTATTAAAACATAGAGTAAGCTATTTTTTTTTCATCACTTGCAAATCATGATGGTTGTAATATTATATTTGATAATATTTTTATTAAATTATTATGAAATAGGTATTGTCAGTACACAAAAAATTATTTAAAATATTACTTAGTTACTTTACCATCGTCACTCATACATTTAATATTATTTTAGTGACGTAATTTTTTAATAAAATGCACCCCTAGAAGAACTGATTATGGATGATTCGAGTCTTAATGTTCTTTGTGTGCAGTATTTGAATGTTTATGTAGTGCCTCGCCAAACAGGAATTACTGCTAGCGCAGGAGTTGTCATCAAAAAGCAAATAAGTATTTTTTTTTATATTATTTTATTTACCAAATGTATGGTGTGGCTTTGTCTATGTGTGTTACTCCTTGTCTTGTTGTTCCTTGACACCGTAACTACAAATAATGTCAACTTGGAAATGAGTATCATTTATTTATTTTAACTAGTATCAATTCAAGTGGTTTTGCTAGTTTTAAATTACATACATTTTTTGTAGAATATTTTTATATTTTTACTAGAAAGCAAAAATACAAAAAATGTAAATGCACTGGTTTAGTATTAACTAAGCTACAATATAATCTGACTAATGTGGAGTCGGTGCCAGGTCATATTCGAATAATAGATTATTATAGTAACTGTCAAAGTAGCATCTGATTACGATATAAAAGCTTTTACAGAATAGCTTGAGAAGACTACGACATAACAAATCAATTCTTACTTAACTGAATTATTTATTTCAAGCAACTTACACAAATATAATATCTAAACAGAAACCACTATTGTGGTCAAGTCAGTATATAATATGACAAATAAATCGTGGATTTATTTGTCATATATACTGATTTCTGTTTAAGCGTTTAGTGTATATAATAAAAGTGACGAATATAGTTCTACCAGCATTTTACCTGATTAGTCTAAAGCACTTGCAATTTGGAATCCATTTTTCTAGCAATTGTAACAGCTAGCAATCTCTATTAAAACGTTGCCTTAAATAATTTAATTCAAAGTGTACAAACATAATGTATATTATATATAAAGGTATACAAATATTCGGTGTTGTGAGAGGAAGCGCACTGGATTTCGTACAAGGTTCGACCCGCAAGGGACCACTTCCTTATTCGCCATCCCGACAAACTGTAGCGAGATGTACAGTTAATTTGATCCCGCTGTAATGTATAAACTGTTTAGAAGATTTCCAACAGAAATACTGGTTTGTGGTTTTCTGTTTACATCACTGTTGTGAGTGAGTAATTCGTTTAATTAATGTTAATATTCCCTTCAAAGATACCAGAAAATAGCTCCAACTTCTGCATGATATGATCCTTTTATTTGTTCTTTGACCTCATATCCAGACATATCAGCACGTTAGTTATTTTGATTAAAATATTACGCAAATATTTCTTGTCTTCTCCTTAGAAGACCAGAGACGTTTTTAATGACGATTATATTTGTAGGTGTCTTCTAAAATAAATTGACCTTGGTAGATTAGCTCATCTAAGATCCAAGTTCTTAAATCACTTAAACATCGAAACCATTCTAGTCGTCAGAATACTTATAAGTCTCTAGGCTGACTATTAATAAATGGTCACAGTTATGAGCAGCTACTGTGTTTATTTGATCATTTAAATCTTAGACTATTGGCTCAAATAAAATTCAGTGTAACCTTTCTGTGATTACACTGAATTAAAACCCGATAACTTTGTGATTGACAGTGGTATTTGTTTATGCTCACCCCACTGGAATATAAACATCGGCTATAATATAATACACAATGTACCTAAAATGTGAAACAAAGTAATGGATTTCTTGGTAGTAAAAGTGTTTGTGCATTGATCCATGCAATCCGGCACTTATCACGGCACGGATCCAATGGAAAAAATATGATACTACCGGAGCGTATTATTACGGATCAGTTTTCAACGCAATGTTAAGTTATACATATTATACTGATCCTAGCGTTTAAGGTATATAAATCTAGTGTTTTTTTTTGGATATTTGGATTTGTAGTTCTGAATAAAAATAAGGGATTGCTACGAAAATATAGAATGGTTCGAAAATTACGTAATCCTGCATCCGATTATAATTATAATTACATATAATTCCATTATAATGATTATTAAATGCAGTCATATTTGAACACAATTCTACGATGACACTTTGACAAGAGTACAGGCTAAAGAAATTTGCCATATTTTCATGCCCGGCGGTCGACGAGGATGGTTTTATGGGTTTTCAATCTTATATCTGTCAGTGAACATTAGTTATTTCAATTTTATTGAATCTCGTAGACAAAATATAAAAACAATAAACCGTCATCAATGATGGTTTATTGTTTTTATATTTACTGAGCTTATTCCGTGATTCGAGTCCAATGCAATCTATCTATGCGTTGGTTTTGATAAATTTAAGTACGTAATCAAATGTCATTACATTTGGCATTCGCACAACAATTAATGTTTTGAATTTTCTAATGACACGAACATTTTTCCATTGATAATCGCCCTTTACTGAAGTAGTATTTTATTATCTTTCATCACAATAACTATGTATTTACATCTATTTTATTGCTTCAGTGTCTAGACATTGTAATTCAATTGCTTTACATTTGTAGAACTTAAATGAATACCAACATTGCTGTTGTTATATTACAAATTTCTCCAATATTACTTTTGAATACTATAATAAATAATTGAACAACCCAGTCAACACATTTTAGTAAATTGTAGTACTCCAACTAATGGAGTAGTTATGACACTTATAATTTACTAAAATGTCTCCTTTTGTTTGTTTTCCTGTACTGATCCAACATATTATAATTTAGCGGTTGGCATTGAGATATCATCTATAGGGTTGGAATAGCCTATCCTGAATGTGCCGCAAATTTATATTGCAAAACCGCACCGCTACCTTTGCAGTACTGAGGTGTCTCCTCACTTGAACGGTGCCAGAAGGTACTTTAATAGTAAAGTGTTTACTTTACTTAAAATTATTTTTATAAAATAATGTCGACTTACGTTTACGCGAACGTTTTTAGACTACTTAAGACGGATTCGGATCGCGTTGTTTATTAACAAATTGAAAAGCAACCGAAACGTTACGTCAGGGTGTCACGAAGAGTATATTTAAATCTTAATAGTTTTAATAATTTTAAATAGTAGTAAAGGTTTGGTAGTAGTGTAATATTATAAATAAAATATAACTGGTACTAAACAACGCGATCAAATCCATATAAAGTAGTTCAATTTCAATGTTTGCTTTACTATTTTGCAGCAGAGACTACCTGGCCAGCTTGTCGTGACACTAATTTGTAGATGTTGTGGATTAGTATACTATGAGTATTCTTGCGCCTAAAGCAATATTTCCTTTGTGCACGGAAACGTGAACGTTAAGTACGGCCCAATAAAATGCCAGGATTTCTATACCACAAAATAAAAGTCACTAAAACTGACTACAAAAATTCAAAGAAGCATAATTTTAAACGTAGCAAAATTACTAATTCTTATTTAATAGCACTGAAATTTAGCATTAGAATCAAATACAGTGACTGTTTAATTTTTAATTAGAACTCGCGTCTGTTTTATCACTCACCTACCTACTTTGAAAGTTTTTACCCGATACCAATTTCATATGAATAATAATTATATATTTGTGGTTGGTTTAAGCCTATCAACAGTACCTGTCAACTTAATTATTTGCTTGATCAATGTAAATAATTATAATATATTCATTCAGTTACTAGGTATAAATTATATAACACCAGTTTTTTGAATAATTTATTTATGTAAAACATCCTTCAGAGGACTATCCTTATTATTTTTAAATTTATTCGTGACTTTTATTCTCTCTGAAAGGTTTTGTTTCCATTAGTTGTCTGAAATTGTTAGACCTCTGTCCGTATTTGTAATATTAATGATCAGCTTCTATTAGTATCATGTCATCACTAAATGGAGGTCGAATCAAATTACCGTAATTACTTTAATAACGGTCTCTATTTTATCATATTTGTATCATGCAATGTCCATGCCATTAAGAAAATTATAATGGATTCGGGAAGAACATATATTGCGTCATTGGTTGTGAATATGGTTAGTTTTATTCAATATTTCTGCATCGAATATTATAAGTACAGGCATTAAACAAACATGTGTTTGATGATTGAAAAAAAAACAAATAGTCTGATGTACTTACATACTTATTAAATTTATAAAAATATTACGCCCTATGTACGAGATAGTAGCAAAGAGTTAAAATTGGTATCTGTCTCTAATGATTATATTTGTCATTGCTTTTCAATATAATATATATGACTGTATGATTATAGTTTCATTAATTATTCTAGCATCGATTATACATTTGAGTCATCATCTAAATAAGTGAAAGAAAACGAAAGTATGGATTTTAAAAGATGGTGACAGTTTAAAATTAAAATACTGGTAAGAGAGGCACCCACCACGCACCCTCGGATTGCCCACCTTCACTATTGCAATAGAAAAGGTTGACAATACTCAACTCTTCTGGATGGGGACAGCCACGTTGTGTGACTCGGCCGTACTCCAACTACTACTACTAACTAGTATTCCGAGGGTGCGTGGCGGGTTCCTCCCCGCCCGATATTTTTTATTACTATGGATTGCCGTCAAGTAACCCCTAATTCGATTCAATACACAGTTTGGTAGTCCATTATTAAAAAGTAAACACTAAAAGGAAAACAAAACTCTTTTGTTTATTGTTTGTAATTTTTTAATAGCCTCATGTTACAAAACCATTAATAAGACAGCCTCATAATTGAGTTACCATAATACATACATGTGTAATACACACATTCTCAAACCTGTTTCCCAGGGCGGTAAGAAAAGACACTGGACTTTCACTCGCAATGACTATTTTGTCTTAGCTCTTTTGCTTCATTAATTCTTTATGAATGCTGATTGGTTTAGGATACTTTTAACCGGGGGGCGGTGGGTTTCGTGGGCCTGCTCGCCATCCCTCGCATCAGTACCAGATCCGAGAAGCAGCGTGCGTGTTCCTACACGCGCCTCTGTGTTGTGTCTTCGTCCCCCACAAGGGGACAGTAGGGAAATAAAAAATACTCTATATAGGGTAAGTCGATCTGTTCAGTCGCCAGCCGTTTCATGTGGCGGACCGAAACCTCGGCGGGGTCGCAATTGCATATAAAAGTGATTCGCGCGGCTCCGCCGACTCTGTTTATTTCAAGGAACACTGTGATAGGTTTAGTCGGTATTACCGGGACCATCTTTCCCCCGGTGAGTCCGACATAACCTCCCGTTACCCCGCGGGGAGGTATGCGTCAAAGCATTCCACCACGTAAAAGAAGGATACTCTTTACCTGGCCTTTTACCAGAATATCTACGATGTGGTCAAAACAAATTAGCATAATTAAGAAAATTAAGGCCTGGTTTAAATGTCAGGTCTGAATTGTTTGTAATGTTTTTTATTATGAAAACAGGCAGTCGTCAATGGACGATAACGTTTTGATATTTTTGTTTTTTCGGAATCGACGTACTGCAATACCAATATTTACAAATTTTAATTTTATCGGTATATAAATATTTTTGGTAGCAATGACACGACTACATATTTGATAAATTTTCGTACTGCTAAATGTTCTACATTTCCAACTGCAATATGAACTCAAATCCCATATCTACTCAAACAAGTCAATTGGACAGTGAAAATGTTGGGTCAACGTAAATAACATACGGTTGGACAGGCCAGTTCATAGGGATTATTCACCACGGATCCTCATTACATTCGGGATTAACTAAGCTGCAATTGATTTTATAGGCTTCGCGCCAAAAACGGTTTGTTTTGAGTGTAGTTGTGTTGTTATTTTCTTTTGCTCGAAGTCTTATTTTATTCTATAGTAGTACTGTTATTTTTATATTCTTCATTTTATCGAAAAGATATTCCTGATAAGGAATAATTTATAATCAATATTACTAGTACTTAATATTAGAAAATGGTTTAAATCGTGTTGATAATTATTTAAAAGTAAGTAGGTAATTCCTATTTATTCGCTCGTGTTCATCTGGATTGTGTCAACAAATCCTTTGGGCACAGTACTTTGAGAATGTATATATATTATGCGAAATAATAATAATAGTAATAATAATAATAGTAATAGTTTATTAGCAACAAAAAAGGATTCAGAGCTGTATACATCATCATATTTAAATAAATGAAATAAGTCGGGTACATCTGAGGTATACAAAGTGAGCAATGTCCCCCGAGCTAGGAAATTCCTGTGTTACGGGGGACATCCCTCCATCCTGTATAATGTCATGGAAATACAAAAATAATTTTGATTATATACAGAGTTGTTGATGCAAAATACGAGTACGATGCTGTGCTTAGTAAACTAATTTCGAAACAAAATTCAAGTAGACTAATTTAGAGAAATTTAAAGAAGAAAAACAACAAATAATAAATGAAATAATTAAAGGAAATGAGGGCCATCTTCCTCCTCAGTATTTTATATTTGTGTTTTGTTTTAAGTACGAGTGTGTATGTGTGTGAGTTGTGCGCGTGTTGTGTGTATGTGTATGTGTGTATGTATGTGTATGTGTGTATGTGTAAATGCCTGCATGAGTATGTGTCTGTATATAATAGTGTTTGTAGGGTATGTGTATGCGTGTTTCAGGTTACGTGTAGGGACGTTTTAAATTTCATGATGATCGGCCAAGTAGTTAAGGTGTGAAAGCGAAACAAACGAACATACTCACATTTGTATCTATAATGTTTGTTAGGATTTAGTGTTTTGTGTAGTACCGCACAAATACAAATAAATATGACCAAGTGACGGTAGTTGTCCAATCCCGCACTTAACGAATGCGCCGCGCAACTCATACTAGTTTACCCATGACCACAATCGATGCAAGCCAGTCGAAACGTCGGCAAATTATATTTATTACCTTAAAATAATTTGCTACGTGATTAAGTTGTTTTATATTATACTAGTAGTTTTCCCGCGGTTTCACCCGCGTAAGTCCCGTTCCCGTGTGAAAATCGGGTTTCACCCCTTTCGAAATTTCACCCCGGGTGGAATTGCCAAAAATCCTCTCTTAGTGCTCCCCTACACTCTCCAAGGAACATACATACCAAATTTCAGCTTCTTGCGTTCAGTAGTTTCGGCTGTGCGTTGTCTGTCAGTCACTCAGTAACGGAAGAGTTTTATATATATACATAGATTAAGAGTGTGTGTAATTTTGAAGGTGTAAAAACGCTTAATATTACGTGTAACACGTACATTACGTGTGTGTATATTGCCTTTAGCTGCTTTCTGCATAATCGTCTGCAGACACAGTATGTTTATAATTATTACGATAATTATGATAATACTATTTAAATACGGCGTTATCTCATATATTGAGGTTAAAATTTCATAGATAATATATCTTCTCTCCTATAATTTTTACCTAGTATTAATTGTCTTAAAGTCGGATTTGAGTGAAAATTGTCACGACAAACAAAAAGATTTAATATCCAAAAAATTTTCCTTCTTAAAATGTTTATGCAACGAAATTAGTTTCCTTATAAAATGCTTTTCTCACTTTTAGTGATGTTTCTTAAGAGCTGTTAGTCGGTTTGGCCATATCGACAAGTTCCATTAGTATTTAGGGCACACTACTCAGAACTACGTATAACTCAACCAAACTTTCATATAGAACTTTATGTAATTTTATATTTCGCTTGAATAATCGTGGATGCAAAGGAATTGAAAGGAACTACTACTACTAATGTTTTGGGGGTAAATGTTACACGTTTATATAATATATAATATTGTTTAAGTTAACATTAAAATCATAAATAATTAATGTATATTCTGATCATTGTAGATACATAATGTTATTTGGACAAACCGAGAGGCTTTAACAGTTTTAGAGTTACTGTATTTGTATGTTGTGTGTTACAGTTATAACATAATTTACATAGTTTTTAAAGTCCTAAATAAACGTTTAGAGAAAAACAAAAAGTTAATAAGTTATTGTTCTTAAACGCCTTTATAATAATCAGAATATTGTTAGTTTTTAGGAAGCAAGTAGCCTCTCAAATCTAAAAGTATAAACTACTCGTTCTTAAGTGAAAATAAAAACATATAAACATTATTAATCAAAAGAAATTCGCATAAAAACCGCAAATACCATGCCTTAAAAAATAATCTGAATGTCTACAAATTTATTGGCAATTAAGGTTTGTGGCACATTACAGTTATGAAACCTCAATATTTATACGTGCCTACGATCCAGCCAAAACATTGGTTTAAAACTTTTCCTGTTTTTCTATTTGTTCCAGTATCACGTAAAAGCAGTTCAAGTTATGTGCCTTTTACAGTTCGAAAGCGTGGAAGTCGATTTAAACCTTAGCTACGTTCAGTCTGAATCGATTAAACAGAACTGGCGTGTGGTGCGTTGTGTGATACACATAAATGGCGTAGTTTAAGAAAACAAAGTCGTGGACTAAGGGTACTTACTTAGAATTGGGAATATCGTGGCAACACGATTTCTGATACGTAAATTAGCAACAATATTTGAAAGTAAAGTAACGTGTGCTTTATTACACTCTATTAACCGGTCGTATACCGCCGGCTCGCATACCAGCCGGCAGATTTGTACCCGTCGTAGGCCGGTGGCTCGCATGCGAGCCACCAAATTGGTTTTACGTTAGCTTAAGCTAAAGCGAAGGCGGCGCGCGGCGTTTTGGCGCCAATTTGGTGGCTCGCATGCGAGCCACCGGCCTACGACGGGTACAAATCTGCCGGCTGGTATGCGAGCCGGCGGTATACGACCGGTTAAGGCATTATTTACTTACAGCCATTTAAATAAAACTTACTTCAGATGCCTATAAGAACACATGCTTATAAATTCTAACGAATATTATAAACGCGAATATGAGTTTGTTTTTACGCCTTACCTTCTCGAATGATCATCTTGAAATTTCATATAAAAGTTGTTAGGAGTACCTACAGAAAAGGACATAGGGTTTCTTTCATCTACCGTTTCTGAGGGATAGAAATTTATTGACAAAATCTATATTAACGCGAGCGAAGCCGCGGGCAAATCTAGTATAAAATAAAAGTTATCATTATTTTCATCAACTATCTCATACATCAAATTCATGGACGTACACAGAGTTACTTTACGAACACTTGTTAATACTTGTAATGGTTTAAAATTCTGAAACGAATTTACATAACGTCAGACAGGTTTGACATTTCATTTTGTTACTAGGTCAACTGCTCTCGGAGTCACATAATATTTAATGTTTATGCTTTTAAATAAAATGATTAGACTATGTTAGTTAAACGGAATATACGCTTCAAGTTTCTACTTGAAGCGTTTTCTATCTTTACTTCAGGCCATACCATACTGTATCTATTCTTCTGTGTCTCTCAATAGAGGTCTATTGAGAGACACAGAAGAATGGAGACAGTTCCTAAGTAAATATGTATAACAACGAAATTATGTGAAATTAAATATATCGTGTATGATACTGCTTCAAGGCATTTGATAAAACAACATAGCCATAGAAGAATGCCATATCTCAAATTGAGTTCAACATACCACGCTATGCTAATAAGACTGCTTTTCATCTTATTAATTACCTGGTTGTATTTCTCAAAGTTATTGTAAGAATTTTTGAGAACTTAGCTACTCTGTACATTTAGTAGACAATTTTATAGAGTAGGAATATAAAAGGATCTACAATATTCTATGAAAAGAGCGGCTTTCACCAGGTGAGTGAAATAAAAAGGTAGGCAGACTTAGGATAAATTTAAAGTTAAAATAAAAACATTTTCTACAATTTGTATCATAACTTTATTTACGTATCCCATTTAAAATTTACAATTCATATAATGATAAAAATTATACAAAATGAAAATAAAACAACAATCTCGTGTCACTGTACATTTATAGTTAAAAGATGATGTTGTGCAAAGAATTGACGTTACCTTAAAAGTGAAAACACAGCCATAGATTAACGCCTATTTATTAAAACTATGAATTATTTTAGGTAAAACTAATTAACGCTCAGAGAAACTAGAAAACCTTTTTACCTGACTACGGCATGAGTGAAATATAAAACAGATAAGGTGTAATAAGATTACAAAATTATTAATATTTTCAATTTAAATAATGATTAATATTATACGAAATTATGATGGTCTGCATGGATGGCGTAGCGCTTAAAGTGGTCGCCTGACCACTGCCACTACGTCGAGTTCTGTAGGTTCGACTCCCATACGTGACAAAAAATTGTGTGATTTACAAATAGGTTGTTCGAGCGTAGTTCTTCTTTGTGTCTGTTATTTAAGTGTTTTTAGTCGCCCGCGACTTAGGTGTTATGTTTTATTTTAGTGCGAGACTTTTCTATGTATTATAATATATGTGAAACGAAGTGTGACAACTATGCACGGTATCATCATAGTGAATTAGTACTATAGTTTAAAGTAAACGAAACTTTTTATGACGCCACGAAGCTATTTACATTAAACATGTAATAATGGAAAATATTCAATGTCACGTGAGCTGAAGGCCGCTTCACGTGCAACACGTAATAAAAATAATTTGAGGATGACAGTAAAATATATTTTATTGAAGAGAAACATTGCACTCATAATGCAACTTGAAGAATAATATGTGTCAAAATCGGTCATGATTTTCATTAATTTTGTAACATTAATGCAGTTTTAAATTTTTACTTCGATGAAAAAGGTACCAAAATATATAACATTACCAAAACTGATCGAATTGTACCAACATTTTCTTAATCCAGACTGTGCCTATAATTGTTACAGTATCAGGTATGGATATACTTACCTATTAGATGACACTTCCAATATCCTTATATAAAGCACCCGTGAGCTGGCAAGCAAAGGGAAATAAGATTTGGTTGGCTTGCTAAGGAAAACATTTTAGTTTACTATGACATAATGATAAAAGTACTTCACTACTTCAGGTTTTGGGAATTTTTTGTCCAAAGTCAAAAAATTTGAACTTTAAGTAAACAACAAAAGCAAACGCTACTACTTTCAGTCTTCTTACTAAACTTTACGTTCAGTTTGGACGTTGCTCTTGTGCAGTGGTTTTGGTCTACAAAGTCACGATCTTATTTTCTCGCCTTTATAATATATCTTTTGGTTGGTCTTCATTATTGAACATGTGGGCCGACTTTTCATGATAATAATAATAATAATAACCACCGATAGCTTGGTACCTGCACCCGCTATCGGTGGGTTTCCGTGGTCCTATTTTATATTTTTTTATATATAATTTACGAGAAAATATTAAAATAAATAGAATAATAATAAAAAGTTTATTTTAAATTTTATAACTTACAATTGTATGGTTTTCTGCCGTAGTCAGGTAAGGTATTCCAAATAAAATCTACTACATGAAAACAAATTGTTTTACAACTTATTTAAATTTATATTTAAATATCTATCAACTTATCAACAAATTCACTTTATACATTTTTGATCTTTCGATTAAAGTTTCAGAAACGTACAAAAAATAATTATCCTTACTTGATACATACATAATCATTCAAAGTCTATGGTTGTATTAGTAATTTTGTTTTGGTAGGGAGTTGTATTTTATACATTTTTCGCTCTGTTTGTGACTTTAATATCTATTTGGTAGTTGATTAAGAACACGACGGTTAGCAGCTATTTACCAAAAAACAAATGTTATAACATAAAAAGGGATGTACAGATTTTTCATTAATGTTTTGACATATTGTCCGTCTAACCTTATCGTTGCCAAACGCACTTGTGGGAAATCTTTATTAAATTATTTTTTAAGAATATTTATGTCATTATCATTATGGGGAACTAGGTACTTGCAATTTATATTTGGACGTAAGCAAAAGTCTTTTTTTTTCAGTATCAGAAGTAGCCTGTGCCTCGTAGCTTATCGAAATGTGAATGTTTTGACATGTAATAAATTAATATGATAATAACCGAATAAAATTATATCGATTTTGTTCTTCTGATTACCACTACTATTCTCACCTTATCTGTATTAGATCGACATTATTTAATTAACAAAATGCTTAATTTCTTAACAAAAGTATAAAAGAATTTACTCTTAACAATATGTCAAAACCTGTACATATTTTTCTTTGTATACATAGTTACATTTTTATGTAATTCAATACAGGCCGTTTTTGATATTATCTACACTTAAAACTAATATCACCAGACAATATTTCACACCGAATCTCATAAGCTCGTAGACCTTGATATTTCATTATAAGTCAATAATATAATTGATGCTGCTATTAACACGGCTTTATTGACTACTTTTGTACCTGAAACAATAAAAAAATAATATTAATATCAAAATTACAAAACAAAATAACATGGGGCACTGAAAAAGTCAATCACAATCCTTACTGATATTCAAAAGTAACTCGGTCTGTCTATCTGTTATCCCCTCACGGCTAAATCATTCAACCGATTTAGATGAAATTTGTTACAGAGGTAAGCTAATACCTGGTAAACGACATAGCCTATTTCTAATTGATATAGACACCACGCGGGCAGAGCCGCGTGCAAAAGCTAGTTATTTATGTAGTCGGCCTCGATGGCGTAGTGGTTAGTGTAACCGACTGCCACGCCTGAGGTCGCGGGTTCGATTCCCGCACAAGTCAAACATTTGTGTGCATGAACATGGATGTTTGTCTTGGTCTGGGTGTTTCTATGTATAATATGTATGTATTTACAAAAAAATAAAGTATATATGTATGTTTATCCATTGTCTAGTATCCATAGTACAAGCTCTGCTTAGTTTGGGCTAGATGGTGTTGTGTGTATGTGGTAGAATATTATATTATTATTAAGAATATTATATTATTATATTATTCATAATTCGCAGTATAATTGCGAAGCTGTCGCCAGCGAGAACTTAGTATTAAATATTTGCACCACTATTTGAATATTGCACACAAAATAAGCCTCGGTTGACACTAACACCACAAATGTCATGTGCACTAGAAACCGCAAAGCATATAATTACATGATAAACTATTAGCAGATTTTAAATATATTTTAATAACGTATACATTTTAGTTTGCGAAAAGTGGAGATAAATGTAGGTGAAGTGTAAGTGAAGCATGAAGTTTGTGGCAAACCGTAAGTTAATCTATACTTAATATTATAAAGCTTAAGAGTTCATTTGTTTGTTTGGTTGAACGTGCTAATCTCAGGTACTTCTGGTCCAAATTAAAAAAGTCTTTAAATGTTGGATAGCCCATTTATCAAGGAAAGCTGTATAACATCACGTTACGACCAATAGGAGCGGAGCATCAATGAAAAATGTTGCAAAAACGGGGAAAATTCTCTTATGTGAAGCAGACTAAGTTGCGCGGGTCAGCTAGTAATAAATACAACAAGACTGGACGGTTGGTGTAGTGGTTTATGTGGTCGCTTCGCCACTGCGCCTAGTATTGTGGATTTGATCACTCCACAAATATTTGTTACTAGACCGGGTGTTTTTAGTGGCAATTGTTTGAATGTTTGTCAAGTCTCCCGAGACACAGGAATAATTCGTGCGGAAGATGCCTTTTAGAGAAATAACAAAACAAAAATAACCTGTGCTTCTTATAAAGCCTTTCTAATAGTAAGGCAAGACACTGGTTATAAAAAGTGGCGTTAATCAATTTGTATTAAAGAGTGACCACCAAACCAAATCAAATTTAGGTAGTAACTGCGTTTTTCCGCTGTCTAAAGATATTTTATTCATAGTAGATATTTTATTATTTCTAATATTTTTTATTTTATTTATTATTTCTAATCAATTTAAACCTAAGTGCCTATAAATTTAAAACTCTTCTCATCTATTTAGTGCGTATTATAAGACTAATAAAGTATATTAAGTACTTATTAACTAACATTTCCATTGAGCATAGCACGTAGAAGCGTATATAAAATGCCTTAATTTAAATTATCCAACTCGTGCGAGCGTATTTATCGCTCATTTACGTCATTCGCGTTGTGGGTGAACGCTTAATCAGTGGGTTATACCTGTACAGTAACGACGAGGGGTTTGCACTGCTTTAACTCTATTATTAGTTCATTCTGCGAAAGGCACTCCCCTTACCCCTCTCTTCTATTGAGAGAAGAGAGTGCCGCTCATACGTGAAAAAGGCTAGAAATTTATTCTTTAGGCGGTAAATTATTATTAGGGCAATTACGAAGACAAATTTTATAACAAAAACTGAGCAATACATACTAATTTTATATCTCTTCCATAAACAAATGATTTAAGAGTCACATTCAATATTATTAAATAAAAATAATTAATTGTATGAAAATCTGTTGGTACCTTAACTAAACCAGGACAGGTCTATACTTTATGCACATTATTGCAAATAGCCTAAACTTACATTCAAGGCATTATTGTAACAAAATAAAACTACTGAAATGTAAGAGAATTATCTAAGCATTGACATCTGGCAAAGCATGCACGTAATTATTTATATTCTATATTAACATAAAAAATTGTTACAACATATTCTGACTCAGGAGTTAGGCCCAATAAGCCTGTGTTTCAGCACTAATTTCTGCTATACTAGTGTTAATAAAATGGTATTAGCAACTTACCACTATTATTAGACACGTATTTAGACAGCTGTGTGCGTGCCTGTATAGTTATCATGGTTTCCGCATCCCGCACAACTGGTGGTTGTACGTGGAGTGTGGACTCACATCTTACGCGTATTGTGCCGCTTGCGTTGCTCGGCACACGCAAGCGAAGCACACGCCATGAGCGCCGAAGCCCACCCGGCTGCTCATCTATCACCTCAGTTTTCTGCCATGGTTCTGGCTGCAAAGAAAAATAAAGCTGATTATTAAGTATGTACATGATCAGTATTAATGGACAATTCAAGGGGTGGAAATACTTAGGTGAAACGCGAAACTACATATGAATTAATGTGCTTTTGGGTAGTGGAATTTACAGTGGCTCTCTTTCTTATACAACCATAAGATTAGTGAAGAGAAGACGCCATATCATAAACAGGGTCAGTTATGTAAAAAATTCTCAAATTAGAAGACGCGTTGAAAAAAAATTCAGTTTCAAAATATCCTAAATTGATGAACACGAATGATAAATTTGTTGAAAGATAATGAAACATACGTAGTATATCCGAATCGTAGCAAATGGAAATTCGTACCTGCGCCTCAGGCCAATATGCATTAGATAAGATATACATATGTATCTGAAATGTATTTACGAAGTACGCAAAATATCATTGCAAATTTCTTACGAACACGAATATTTACATTTAATCCAATTACACTAGTTTACATGGGTTTTATCCTTACAATAAAATGTATTGTAATTAAATGCAATGTTTATGTAACCCAAAGTAATACAGCACATACTATTTAATAAATCTAGAAAAATGGTTTTCTACTAAAACTTAAATCATGTTTGTTTATTGATTTACCGAACCCACAACTCGAACCGAATAGAAGTATTATAAATCATGAAATTGTATCAATCTTTATATCGAAATGAAATTATCCACAACTAAATACGCATTTTTTATAAAGGAGAAAATGAATGGCTTGCTGCAAAGATTGATATGCTTGGCAGACGGTACAGTAAGTTAACAAACGAGGCACCCATTACAATCCCTTCTTTATAAGATAAAGTATCTTTTCATAGTTACGGACCAAATGTTGACACTATATTTTCACGCTATCCACAGTACCTAACGAAACTAATATTGGCAATATTCTTTTGCACGATAATGCGAACAATGATGTTCCTGTAAACTATTAATTTTATATTAGGTACTAACCGGTCGAGTTTTGCTACTAAATATTTCAAATGATCGGTTGAAAGACCAGGGTGTATAACTCGCCCCTCGCCAACATCAGAGAAAAGGTATTTATATTATAAAACTGAAGAGTTTGTTTGTTTGTTGGAACGCGCTAATCTCAGGAACTACTGGTACGAATTGAAAAATTATTTTAGTGTTGTATAGCATATTTATCGAGGAAGGCTATAGATTATATAACATCACGCTATAACTCACGGGAGCAGCACAGTAACTATAAACGCGGATGAAACCGCGGGCCCATCTAGTTACAGATAACATGAAAGGAAAACATGCGAGACTCCAAGCTCTTATTTACCAAGCTAAACACAGTAACAGTTTTCTGCTAACTGCTCTTAAACCGATTTCCTGAGAATGGTAGGTACTACTTTAGAGTAACCAGCTTATACGCATTACTACAAAAAAAATGGCAACTGTGGCCTTTTTGTGTACATACATATACTGTGACAGCAATTCATTTGATCAAAATATTTTTTTGCCTTAATCTATTATTTTGTGAACATAGTTTCAGCTTGACAGTAACATGTGATATTTCCGCGAAAAATCAGCACCATTTTATGATACAGCTGTTATTCATATCCACAAAAATATTAAAAATAAAAACCTCTAAATCCCAGTTTCGTGAACATTGAATGTTCTGTGTCCATTACTTTGTAATTGAGATGAATGGTATGTAATGTATCAAAAGTTTGTTGTATGGAATTATTGTCTTAAAACTGGGTGCTTCACAGCTTTTGTTTTGATAACCTAGTTTGGCGTTTTGGTATTTCAACCTGTAATAATTGTTGCTATACACCTTTACAAAGGAACCATCCATATATGTAGGTATATAAAGTTATGAGTCGTTTATAAATAAAGGATAGTAATAATATCAGACCGGTTGAAAATTGTTTCATTGCAGGGTACGGATCTGTTTTAGTATGAAAAGGTCTCATTACCCCTTTGAGTGGTAAATTATAAAATTGTTCGTACTTATATATTATTTGCTGGAAGTCAACATTCCACAAACGAATCTAATTTTGATTTTTGATCATAATATAAACTTATTTTAAATAAGTCTTAGTATACTGATAATCACTAAAAGGTTAGGCTTTTCAGGATGTATATTTTTGATATTGACTACCACGGTTGTACTGCGATAGTAAATGCTACTGTCCTATTTCGAGATCTCATAGTCTCGGGTTAAACTCTTATTATATAAAAATAAATAATAAAGTGGATATAGTGACAAGAATAGAAAAGGGTATGTTAAGCTGGTTTGGGCATGTAGAAAGAATGGACGAGGAAAGACTGACTAAGAAAGTTTAAAAGGCTAGTGTGAATGGAACAGTCGTAAGAGGAAGACCTAGGCGAACGTTTCTTGATCAGATCGTAGGCGTTCTGGACAAAGGCCAGGTTAAGAGCACCTTGAAAGTGTGTCAGGATCGTAGCAAATGGAAATCCGTAGTCTCTGCCTACCCCTCTGGGAAACAGGCGTGAATCTACGTATGTATGTATATAAAAATACCAGAGCTTTCACATTGTAGATTTTCATGACTCGTATTTTGGTCACATCTTACAAAGAAACAAAAGCATTCACAATACAAGGATTAAGCCAAATCACTTCGCATTTGAGAAAGCGTGTTACTTCTGCATTGAAGTGAGAAATAATATCCCTCAGAGCATCGAATGGCACCAACAGCCCGAATTCATCACTATTATTTGATATTAATACGCATTTATTTGTCGACCCTAGCCTCACTATAAATAAGGTTAAAGACATACACTTTCAATCTGTTTTGCTGTATTGTGTGAACACTCGTATTTGTTTGCACACGCAGCTGAAAACCGCACAAGTAACTAATTCGTAAAACCATATTATTCTGAACTTATTGCTCTCCGTTTGATTCTGGTAATCCTAACTGATATTATAAATGCGAACGTGAGTTTGTTTCTTTGTTCATTACGATTAACTACTCGACCGATTATCATGAAAACACGTTACGTTTACGAGATTATTATCTGATTAGCTATCGCTTATCATAGAGAAACTGCTTGTAGCTCTATACAAAATAATAACTATGTTGGAATTTATTAGGAACATGCTTGATATAATCTAAATCTAAGACGAATTGTTGCCAGAGCACTTAAGCGAATAGCCGATCGGGATCGAGCAAATGTAAATGTTCAATGCAAGAGACATCCAATATCATCACAGACTCTAGAAATGAGCTCAGTAGAGCAATAGATTGTACTTTAGTCGGTTGAAAAACCTAAACATTATGATTTATTTATATTTCGAATGCTTAAGAGTGCGGTATATTTCTTACTCATTGAAGGATTAGTAAATAGAGCATTGAGTAACCATTTCGTGTAATACATGCGTAATACCCAAATACCAAACGTTCTGTATGAATAGCTCTAAAATATTTATTATCGTTGTTCAGCACTTACATAACATTCCAAAAAAACAAACAAAGAATCGAGGAAATCGCACATTCCAGTATATTTACCCAGATCTAATTATAAACATTTTAAGGTTCCACTGTTGAATAAAGGAAGAGCATTTCGGCAAAATATACTGGGCGTTTTAAAAGGCCATTAGCGAAGATTTAAAGAGTACCTCTGCTGCTTAGAGTCGCTTAACAATGAGCCACCGTAATGGCAAACAATGCACAAGTACTTCATACAAAGCCATTACTTGAAGTGAGAAATCATAATAATATGCAAGGGTAAACCACCTGCATTATTAATACGATGAATGGGTATAATAATATGTTATTTCAGCGTGAATGCTAATCAAAGCTAATTATAGGGTAGTTGCGTATGTTTGATTTTGTACATCATTTTACATAGAAGAGCCAATAGCAATCAAAAAACATATTTTTCAGAAAAGTATCTATCAATATTGGTTGCAGAATAAGAGAGGAACAAATGTTTTAAATTTAGATATAAGAAAATAACTTCTTAAGGACGACGAAAACGACTTGTTTAACAAACTGTATCGCTGTTAGGTATTTTAATAAAAATAAATATACAAAATGTGGGGCTATAGTGAGGATATCTCACTATCTCCCTCGCGTCACACACGTCACAGTTTTTATCGTGCATCCTTTTTCTTTATTTAAGAACTTCTACTACTACCAAATTTGAAAGGCTTGTATTTTATTAACGAGTTCGGATAATATAACTATTGACTTTAATTATAAAAAACAATTATGCAACTATAACAATAAATTACACATAAGATGACTTACAATTAACAGATCAGCGCCTTTGACACACCATACAACAATAATTGTACACTATTAATTGTAACTTATCTGGTTTAGTGGCTACGCTCACAACACACCCAGCTTAAGTCATTTTAATATGGATTATGGATTGATGGATAGAATCCCCATATTATCTTAAGTAGTATATCCCACAATATTATGACACTCAAAATAGCTGTTAACGAATTGAAAGGGATTAATATAGTTCTAGATCAATGCTCAAATCAGCCCAACCAATTCATTAGTCTAATTTAATAGTCAATACAGTGTCATGCAATATTATGTATTAATCAATGTTAATCCGCCCGGCTATTACAAACGCCGATGACAGTGAGCAGCGAGTTAATGAAAACCTCTCAACTACATAATTATCATGCTAACTATTCTAACATCAGGTTTTTAAGTTAGGGTCGTTGGTTTTATAGCCGAATTCTTCTTAAAATTACTAATTATTATTAAAGTAAGCACTGGTATGTTTCTGTTCCATCAGGGTTAAAATAATGTTAGCTATTACAAACACTTATGCCAGTAAGCAAATGGTTTGAAATAAAAATCCTAACGAATATATAATTATGATAGCGATCCCAACATAAGATTGCAGGCATTGTTTATTTTTTTCAGTTTGGGGTGGTTTTCCAGATTCTTCTCGGTAGTGTAATGGATGGAGTTTGAACCCGATTTCTCGATCGCAAGTCCTTTCTCATGCATTGGACAACTTAAAAACAAAAAACAACAAAGCTTATCAGGTCTATATTATCATACTATTTAAATGTTATTGTACGGACAGTTTGAAATTTATGGACTATAAAGAATATTCGTTTATAATAAGGATTATTATTAAAAATCTGAGTTGAGATATAAACTATAAAGTCCTGTACTTTATTCTGTAATATAATTTATATACATATAAAAACTTATTATATATCCCAAAAGTACATTACATTACAACTTTGATTACTACAGGTAATATTGAAACCCAATATCAAAGAAAGGAAATGATAGAAAATAATTTACTACAAAACTTTCTCATACAAGAAACCATAAATACACATTAAAGTAATCTTCCGATCGACCCACACAAACGGACAAATGCGTTATTATATTATTAATAAACTTTTGCAAACGCTAAATTATAGGTATTCCATTATTTTTTTGTATAATTGCATACTTCTCAAATTCTCTAGTAGCGTAAACGCCTGTTGTCGTAAAGCGTTAACTTGCCGAAACATGAAAAGCTGTGGGAATTTCTGTCAAGAAATAAACAGTAATAAGAAGAAGAAGAGCCAGAAGAAGAATCAGTATACATTCGGTTATTAACTATCACGTAGAATCTAAGCATAACTGAAAAACTGGTAAATCAATGTGATTCATTTGGAGATAAGCTCAATAATGTTCATCTGAATCATGTGGGAGAAAAGATATTGCCTCACATAGCAATTGAACATACATATGAATATTAATATCATCCCAATTTTGACATTTAAAGGATGCCATTGAATTTGTGTAATCTTCACAAATTGAAGTCGTACGCTCTGTAATATACAGGCATTGTGTCCAATTTGGGCTGAAATCTTGACAATAGAATATTCTTATATTCATAACGTTGAAGGACGTAAGCGGATTAAATCACGTGGATGTGTATTTAGAATTACTCGGTCAGAGTATTTCACTGTGATTTAGATTTAGCTTGCTTCTTGACTGTCCTGATTTCGAATCCAATAATTGGCGGTTCGAACATCTATAAATTACATGAACGCCCTTGTGCGCTTCACAGTCGGATAATGCGGGTTACGTACAGAGCACAAGTTACACGCTATCTAACCTGTATGTGAAACCTATGTCTTATATTATGTTGATGGCTTATTGTGAAACTATGATTTTTGTGACATCAGATGTCAAAATATGTGCCTACTAGCTAGACGTGTCATACGAAAAAATATCTCATGAATATTATCTTGTTAGTGTTTTTAACGTGAGGCAAGATTATGCAAGAGAGTATTACAAAATCGTGGATGTAAATACATACGCTTTCGTGTATGTTCTTATGGCTTACCCTAACGGTGTTACTACTCTTTAACTGGTATGCACCAGTAACGTTAAAACCGGGCGAGACGGTTAATTCATACCGTCAGCAAATAATTGGTTACGGGGTCTGCCCCGTACTCGAATATTTTTCTTTGCATTACTAAATTTTAACTACTTTGCACTATATTGGCAGTACCTAATTTGGTTACTGCCAACTTTGCACATAAACATGTATAATTCAATTATAAATATACCTTGCCAAAACAATCCTGCAAAACATAATTATGCAATTATCGTTTACTGTCAGTGTTTTGAAGCAATAACTCACCAATGCCCATAAACAAAACAGACCCAACAAAACAAGAGGGACAATATTAGTAAACAATTTAATTGTTTGCGACAACAAGGTTCCTACAGCCAATAACAAACGAAATACAGACAGATTAAAACCAGCTTTTCCCCTAGTGCTATGGAACTAATGAAACTAAAATCGCATTGCAATTGCTATTCCCTTTTACGATTGGATTTCTGCTCGTTAACCCAACAGCGATCAAATTAAGCAAATCGATGGCGATGGCGCTGTATCCAAATACGTATAATACGAACCTTTTGTAGCTCCTCGTCGATGTACCAATTAATTTCTGACGGTGGCAACGAGTAATCGGATGTGCAGTTCAGGAATATCTGGTCGCCTGGCTTTAACACCTTCTGAGCTCCAATTATCACCGGGTCCGCTTGCGGCATAGCTGAACATAAAATGGATTTGAATACATCACACAAGTTAGGCTAGGTGTCATAAGTTTGTTACGAAGTTACATTAACCGCATATGCTAAGGACAAATCGCCAAGGGGAATCAAGTATTTTAAAGTCCTTTGCAATCGTAGACGGGAATGCTGAACTTAATTAAAAGCCTTAAATTCGAGTTGTCGAGTTACGCTATTGTTAGGCTGAGGCCATATTGATGTCGGAAGCCAGCGGTTTGTGCTGTTCAGATAATTGCGACGATAAAACTTGTGGTTTTAGGAGCGAATGTGGTACGGCTATTAACGAAAGCTTGAGCAAGCGTTGTTAATGTCATCGACGTGCCCCCAGGCTTATGCGAGTTATTTAACGACAACGTGCGCAATATAAATTGAGATTTGGTAGTTTATGTTGCTTTATGGAGTAAGAACCGCATTCACGTACGTTTAGGCTTAAAATCTGATTCTTATGAGTTAACTTTATTTCAAATTTTAATTTGGTAATTTTGATTTTGAATCTTAGTGTGGCCGAGAAATAGATTTAATTAACAAATTGTTGTAGTATGATGCTAAAAATATTACATAATTTTTACATTTGCGAACTTGATGCGCCATGTGGTCCATGTATTTCAATCCTGGGTTTCCTTACTCAAATGCCCACTAATATATTATAGGTATTATATGCAGCTAGTTTTAGGAGTTAGCATTAAAAAGAAACTTTTTTGTGAAAGCACCTGCCGTTGCTAAGTATTTAATTTTGGTGACGGTCCCAATGAGCTAGCTTGGTCGGAGAGGTATCGTCCTCATATAGGAGACTAGCATACGAGTAGTCATATTGTGACTGCGTTTCGCTTGGTTAGTAAGAGTTTCAAAGGTTTGTGAGCCTCTGAAATTTTGAAGGGATGAAACGAAAGGGTAGGCGCCTGCCCCTTTCGCGTCATCCCTTCTTTAATCTCTTTGCCCTAAGGTCGGGAACGCGTAAACTCAGAACCCTCAGAGGCTATAGTACCCGCATACCAACAGTCGAAAAGTATGCTTGTGCACGATAGTAAAAAAAAATTTTTTATACTGTCATGGTAATGATAGTATGCAATTTTTCTTAATTCCTCTTAAGCTATGCTATATATACTTGGGCCAGGATCCACTTTTGTATGCAATGAATGTAAATGAAACCCCTGTTCAGTCAATCTTAGGTGCAATAACTTAACCATTTGCCTGCCATTGCTTCTAAATACTTTATAACTTAATGAGTTGCCTAATAAGACACAAAAAGTAGCCACGTCTTTTATTTACAAATACGTACGCCGCGCACACTTAAAAATAAAACGAAACCTTACAAGGGTACTTCAGAGTATCAAATGAAGCTCTTATGAATTAATTATTGTTCGTATTCATTTTAATTATAAAAGACGCTTCATTAATTTCTTTACTCTTAATAACAGAAAGATAACAAGAATTACATTTTATACTAAAAACAGTGATATTTTTAGAAACAAGAACGTGCTGGTTTATTAAAAATATTTTCGGGTCGTAATATTGGTGACATTTTTTTGTTTCTTTTCTGGTCGTAAATAATACAGCTACACAGATACTAATCTACGATGGATACTCCGTAAGTATCTTTGCTTACACATACATGATTGATTGATATTTTTTTATATTCCTAAACGAGCCAAAAGCGTACAGCGCGGCTAACAGGAATCGGTTACCATATGATAGTCTATGATTGATCGAATCTAGTTAAACCAGCAGTATCTCTCGTGCGTTGCTAACCTACAGAAAATAAATAAAAGAAGGTGGATATGTACAGGAAGGCAGCTTATTAATATTTAGCGTAATAATTAGCAACTGGCAAACCTGCCTTTTGCAAAATATAATCAATAACTAAGCTAGTTTTACTGTAATTGTATATTAAATAGTCTAGACGCATTAGCTTCCAGTTTATTTAGGAACACATTATCATTAATATCTGATGTAGTTAACACGAGTTTAACCTTTAAATAATTTTTATTTCGAAAAGTTTAAACTTGTGTGAACCTTCAACGAAAATACGTAGGTTTTCAATATTCAATTAGCTTCAGATATTAATTAATACTTTAATACTGCTAACAATGCTTATACTGTCTGACATTTATAATAAAACACAGACATGCTTCTAAGCACTGGAATACTCTAATATTATAACTTACGACCCACGTACGTAATGATAGGGGTCATCTACCGAGCACATTACTAGACCGCGTGCTTCTGCTGCTGATATTTTTCTAACAGAAAACCCAATAATATTTTGCCTGAGCAGAGAATCGAACATAATACATAGTAAGATGCCGATTTCGACTCGCTTGTAGGATAATAATCATATAAATATAATAATAATAATGTTATTTCTTAATTTCAAGACACAAGACATTACATTAAAATAGGTTGTTCAGATAGGTAAAATAAAATTATGCCTGGTAGGATATCTTACTTAAGTTTTAACATAATATAAACTTCTGTAGGTAGCCTAAGCACCAATAAAAGACAAAATAGCGTTAGTTTTCTAGTCCTAGTCGGTATCAGTGTTATCAGCATAGGTCTAGACTTTTATTCCTTATAGTCATACTATAGAAACAAATTTTCTACTATTCGTATGATAATAAGATTATTTCGATACAACCATATTAGAGATATCAAAACTCGGTCCCAATTTGTTAAAAGTTTCGAGCCGAATTCCCTCTAAATATACGAATAACCTATTAAAAGTCGAGCCTAAATAACAAATTAGGTTGGATAAGTGCGTAGCCGGTATAATATGGTACTGTTTAATCTTCGGTACCAGGAGATAATAGAACGATGCGGGTCATTCCATGACCGCTCTGTTGTATTTTACTCAAACGTTGCTCGGATGTTGCCATAATAGAATGTTTGAGCACATTTTACTTCTCATTCCCGCCCACATTAGACGATTTATGAATACTTATAGTATTATAAGTAAATTTGTATTCTAAGGAGTTCAATTCAATGGAAGTTATCTTCAGAATATGTTTATAAATCACTATGAGTGTTGTAGTGACAATGTAGGATTAATGCACTTAGACAAGTCGCACTTTTAGATAAAGTTTAGATAGTAATACGCACGTGTCACATTAGTATATAAGTTTGATTTTTATCTACATTAAATCACACTAAAAACCATCTTTAGTGTCACTTTACTCCTTGCCAATCCATAGGCAATTTGGTGAACGATATGATTGTGAAAGTGTCATATTAACAAACAAAACGTTTGTATTATTAAAACATTTATTTTACAGTGACTAAACGTAAGTTATACCAGTTTTCTCTTTAGCAATGTTCGTTGCATTTATTTAAACAATATTCTATCGTTCTATATACAATTTCTTTGACATCTGCCAGTACTGTTTTTGAAATAAAGTAAACGCATAACGTTTTGGGTCAAATATTATCAAGACGAAACTGAAAGACACACTTCCTTTTTTATCGCCTTTATATTATTAAAACATATTTTATTTTATCTATCTATACTGCAGAACAGTCAGCGACACACCTGATAGTAAGCGGTAACTGCCGATTATGAATGAAACTATGTCCTTGATGCTATACTGCCAACGAACACCGTAACACCTACCACCGTAACACCGACAACCTAACGTAATAGGAGTTGACTAAAACGGCTATTCTCTCTTTTTAGTTTAAACGCAAATCTGTTTTACTAGATAAAACAGACATAATGGATACCAGTGCGTTTTGTGTTTTGGCTTCGAGCCCCACGAAGGCCAAAATTCAAACAAGAACACATAATTGTTTCGAGCCTGAGTGCTCTTTTTCTCAATGTTTGTAAAGTCTCGCGCAACACAAATATCGTTCGTATTGTCAGTTGGCAGGTGTCTTACACAAAGTTCAAAACTCACATTTGATTTGAATCCTTTATTAAAATTGAATCACTATACTCACGCATCTACGCTCAAATTTGACAAACATATGTTTTTTTATTTCTTGGAGACTACTCGACATCGTCATTTTTTTTTGTAGTTTACGTACTTTCTGCCGTTATCGAATAACGTAATGCCGGCTGTCAAATGACAATCCATTTGACAGTGAATTACGTGACTCCAAAAATCAAAGAGCCCGCTGTCATATACAGCTTGTACCTGTAGGGTGAGGTTATATTTTAGTATATATTATGCTGTGGAACTGTAACTAACGAAAAACTCAAAACGTTATTAATTTGCTTTTATATATAAACAATCATAGCTTTCAATTAGAAAACATGTATAATGAATATAATATTGCCTTAAAAGGTACCGAACCAATGAATTCTCATCAGATAAATGAACCGCTTCGAAATAGCTGTAGGTTAGGCTTTTTGAGGGTCCTGATGGCATGAACGAATTCGTTTGGATGCAAACATTATAAGAATTGCTGTGTTGTGTATAGAATTGTGTATCTACAAAGCAAATTTTAAAGATTTAAATTACATATCCAAAAATCTACTTTATTTCACGATGTTATTTAAGACGATTAAGACCCTAGGATATGATTACACCTCACTGTAAAACTCTATATAATAGTTTGTTTAAAATCTGAACATGCAATCCTAAACAAAACCTTTTAAACAATGTAATAAATCCCAGTGCTATAAAATACTGGACCAAATAAGGTGAAAGATCCATTGATTTATGTGTGTGCGTGTATGTATGTGTCAGAAGCGCACTATGTTATGAAAGTATTTTCCTTGGTGGTGAAATATTATAAGGGGTGGACCCATTGCAATTTATCGGCTATGGTTCCCATTCAGGGATACACTCATAACTAAGACTTTTGTAACAAAAATCTTACCACATTTTTTCTCGTTTAAGATATCCGGGGTATCAAAAATTATGCGCGTCTTTAGACGTTCGATTTACTAGCAATTTAATGACAAAATATTGGAATAGCGCATTATTCTCAGGAAGAGAGCTACTTTCTAAAGATATTCAGCATATTGGTAGGTATGCCTCAGCCTCAGTTGATGAAAAATTATGGCGTAATGCCTAAGACTTCAACTGCCGGTCATAATATAGCCGTTTTTATTTTTACCACAAACATCAGAAGACCAATTTTCGTATTAAAATATGTTTAAAAGGTAGTGTCGATCTAGTCTAATGAATTAAAATGCAATTTAAGGAAATACCATTTGTGAAATTTCCTTGATAAGACGGAGAGTAGATCTCTCTGTTTAGAACATTTTATATTACACGAATCAGTGCACATTCCAAACCATTACAGATATTAATTTTCACAGTCCTAAAGGTATAGGATACAGTTAGATTAAATTAACAATTTCAATAGTGTTTTAAATTTATCAACCCATCATACTTCGAATGTATGTATAAATAAAAATAAACTTAAAAAAAATGTGTCTGTAATATTCAGATAAAAGCCTTTAAAGCTTGGACCGTTATTTTCATGTTACAAAACATAAACAAAATAAAATGTTGAGTGTATATTTGGCCTAATATTGGGATCGGCTGAACCGATCGTAATTAAAAAAGGATCACGCGAGAAGTGTCTCAGGCTGTTGAATTTTCATAACCAATCAAAGCTTTTTTATTGGATTGCATATAAAAAGGTAAGCAATATGTAGTTAGAAATAAGTTTTCTCATAATATAAGCGAAACGTATTCATTTTGAAAAATAAATCGTTATTCCAGGGACCTTTATTTAGTAGGTATATACAAATATTTTTATTCATTCTTTGCTTTAGTGATAAGGCTTTACCACAAATATTTCGGCTAATTAATAGACGTCTAACAATATTTAATACTAATACACTTGCTTCGATAAAGTATCGCTTTTACACTTTCAACTAAAAGGATAACAGATCAATACCTATCTTAAAATTTGCCTTTTGAAAATATATTTGGGAAACTCCGATAACGTCTATATCAACAAGATAGATCTATGTTTTAAAATTTACTTTAGCGTTAATAATCCTTTATGTTTCTAAGCGAGGACTTCGTGCAAATTTTCCTCTGCTCTAATTTTAAATAGAAAAGTGTAGTCTTACCAACAACAGTCATCTGCTTCGTATCCCTTATGATTTCGAATCTCGGTCCTTCCGTTGATACTTCACACGTATATACTGCTTTAGAAGAAACAGCTGGAGGCATCATTCGGAGCTCACAGTGATCATGTGACGTGCACTGACCGCCTTGGACTTTCACCCCCGTTATGTTAAAATAACGGACTTGAGGCTGCGAACAAAATAATTAATATTATTTTCCATTAAAACTACAACTTTCAAACTGCGGATAATCACTCTATTGCCAGACCCTTTATATATTCATCATTGAAATAATGGACACAAGAATATTTCTACTCAGTACACTTTTTCGTAGATCTCACGGTTACATATTTTATTCTAGATGAGATCGAGTGCAAAGCACTCCAAATATAATAATTATAACATTATACTAAAACTAATATTTATTTAATTGTAATAAAAATAAATAATCAGAATTATAGCAATACATGTAAAATCGAATGTTATTTACAATTTGCAAAATGCAAAGTTTACAATAATCATATTTCAAAAACACGAAATACTTTAAGACTGTTGGTATAGAAATCTATTTATCAGCAAACTATCAGCTCTAACATGCTAATTGAATGCTAGCTCAACCATCTACGTATATAATTTGAGGCACTTTTGAATCCTTAACATACATTTACTGTGTTATTTCATTTACATTTAAATTGTATTGCAATATATGGATGCAAGATATTGATAATAGATTGTAACCATTGTCTCTCTAACTTAAATCATTTGAATGCATCGGCCATTCCAAACATGATTCTTTGCATAATATTGTCTTCTGTTTACGCGAATGTTATTCATTGAAATTAAACTACTATATACGGATTTTACCGCGTTATTTATTTTACAGTTTATTACAACATTTTGAAACTTTCACACTACTACTAGATACTATTGAACTTTACTAATTTTTAAGCTAATTAATTTATTAAAACTATGCAATATTTAAAAAAGAAGAATGATTCTTTGCATAGCCATATACAAAAAAATTACGTGTAGTATGACAGTTATTACCGGCCAGTATATTGCAGTAAAACTAATGCTTGTTTAGAATTCTTAATACTGTTCTTATTTTAAATATAACATTTTTATAAATTGGTCCGTTGTCCGATAGTAAGAAACATTTTACCCTCTACAAAGAAGATGAAGTATTCGATCGTAAAGGTTTCATTTCTTTCTGATAAACCATTTTTATGCGAATCCTTTACGAACAAACAAAATTTTTCTCTTTATAACATTAGTATGATTCGTATTTTTATGACAGGGTTATGGCAATTGTGAAATCGGGTTATTGTAAAATATATTTAGATGTGTATATACAGATCGTAAAATTCAAATGTAATTTATTGTGTAGTTGCTAGGGCACTGCAGTGATAATATTCATGAGATTGACTATAAAACGTTAAGCTAAAAGGTTTTAAATTTGGTAGCTTCGATTATAAATATAAAATAAATGTCTTATATACTTTTACGTTGCATGGTTTGCATATAATAAAAAACAGAAACTAACGCGATAATGCCACTTATTTTCAAACCTTTTTGAAATAGCTAACGTTAAGGTTGCACTGACCGTGGCCACAAGTAGACTAGAGCGGCGATGTTGGTCTTCCGTTTGCGGGATAGCTGATATAGAATCCACCTTAACATTTTGTTTGCCCTGTACATGCTATACTATAAAAAGTTAGTATACCTAGCATGATCATGTTAATTGAAGTCCCTAGTATATAAATAAAGCAAACAATTAAAAGATCCCGTCGGTGCCAATTATTTGTTGACAGTACAAGTGAGCATTGGCACCCGGGAAAGTACCATCCTCACAAGAAACTAGCGTAAGAGTAGTTTATTCATTGCGTAATATGTTTCAGAGACATTGTCTCTCAATAATATCTAAGGGAATCCATTTCCATAGGTATTATAAAAAAACGATATACTTTGTAGCCATAATTATGAAAATTAAAATCTATCTAAATAGTCTGATATAGATTGTTCCTTTCTCTTTATTTTAAATTTCTTATAAATAATTTGTTTGTATATATTATGTTCATTATTTAATTATGTAATAGCAGCGATAGCTCAGTGGGGAGACCAACAGACTGCAATGCAGAAGGTCTCGGGTTCGAACCCACGTCGCGCACCTCTGACTTTTGGAAGTTATATGACTTTTCGAAATTATGTGCGTATTGATTGACAATTATCGCCTGCTCCGTGCCTCGGAGAGCACGTTAAGCCGTTGGTCCCGGCTGCCATGAACATCTATGGCAGTCGTTATTGGGAAAGTCTGTACCCTCTAATATCCTGACACTGGTCTAGCCTTAGGGTATCGTTAGCCTTCGGGTTGCGGAGGTCAGGTGGCAGCCGCTCCGTGTAAAAACTGATATCCAGTCAAATCCAGTTAGACCAGAAAAGCCGATCCCAAGTGACTTGGGAATAATAAAGGCTAAGAGAGAAGAATTTAATTATGTAATTGTTTATTTGAAATAAAAGTTACCTATGAACTAGGCTTGACAAAAGAAAAATTGCGGTCGATATCTAAAAATGGCCCTGTTAGATAATCATGTTTGTGGTACCTATTTGCTGGGTATGATATAGATCTACCTAAGCATTGGAGTTATATAACCGTGATATTGAGTTACGTAGTTATTATACTAGCTGCCTTGAACGTAGTCCAAATATCTAAGACGATATCTACTCCATACGTAATTGCTCTGTGCGACAATCATAGTATGTGCGCGCCTCTGGAAACACAATGACAAAGTGTATTCGACAGCTAATCATTTGGCAATTGGAAACAGCCGCCTGTACCCAGTGAGTGGAGAGTATGAACGTAACTATAAACGATTTTCAGTGGATGTTTGAACAAAAGGATTCCGTAATATAACGTTTTCAAGTGCTACTTTGGCAGCAAAATTATTCCTAATAGCGCTTGGACGCAATTTCCATCTAATCCCCTTTCATGTGGTTAGGAGTCAACTTCATGTGAGAGTTGTGTAAGCTGACCGAACTCCTCTAACTAGATTTAACAACTGCAGTTTTATGACGACCACCGAGACCAAAGTTTTATATGTCAGCTTAAGCACAGATACGCTGAGCTCTGGAAAAATAAAAGTTAAATGTGAGCGAAACCTGAAAAAAGTTCTTAATATGGTTTTGAAACCTGCACATGATAGTCATTTAATAGTTACGTTATAGAGTCGTCTTTAAGAAGATTATAGCGTGAATATATTATTATATAGCACAGAACATTAGAAAAAAGAGTAGTGTGTGCAATATACATATATGTATAAGCCATTGCACCACAACAATCGATCTAAATGAAATATGATTTGAATTAGGAATAAATATATTAGTTTTAAAATAATCACTGATATATACAGTACAGTACTGATATATAATAGTAGCTAACACTGCTTAAAAGTAACTGAAACGTAGGCGAAAGTACAAATATAAATAATATCATAAAGTTAAAATTATCCGCAACAAAATTCGTTGTATTTTCCGAGTAATTTTTACTAGTAGTACTAACCTAGTCAATAGACTAGACTAGTACTACTACTAGTCTAGTTAATTCGCTGTATTACCTGTGCTACAAAATTTTTTTAGAAATATGTCTACTTATATTTCTATAAAAATCTAAAAACCGATTTGAGCACTCAAAGTAACAGTTTGTACAGCAGAGAAAAAACACAAAAGACTATGTATTTACTATGCCGTAAATACGGCTTTATTATGCTATACCAGTCGTTTATTTATCCCCAGAAGATATTAAACGTATTTTGATTTCCCACGGCAATCTTAAATTCGCGGTGTCTCCTTGCTGAGTAAACAGGAAGAAGGCGGTAAAGTAATTTTCGTGCGCTCGTTGCTAATAGTGACAAAAAGGGTGTTTTGTCTGAGATTGATACATGTTAGTTCTTGTTATACCTTTTCTTAGTCTTCCATGACAATACAGTTTACGTTTTTATGTTAGGTTAATACACTATATGGTTCTGACGTACGCTTAGGCTTATCTTGGATACTTTCTCTTTGTTCTGTGAATAAAAGGCAGCAAATTTGACTCTCTAGATATGTCTAAAGTTTGAATCTAAAAATACTAGCTTTTTTTTTACACTGTCAAATCGAGTATCGAACGGGTAGGCGGCTGTCCTAGCCTACAATCAGTTTAAATACCAAATCACTCACGCATTGCTTACAATAGAGATATGAGAGTAAAGTGATCACACTTTACTCTCATATCTCTATTGATAGCAGTAAGTCAAGCAATGGGACAGCTAATTATTTGAGCATCGGGATATCGTATCCACTGGATGAAACACAGGAACAGTGATACTAGTCTGATGACGGTTTCCTCTAAGAGTGTGGTAGCTAACAGGATGAGCGGAACCATTCATACCATCATGAAATAACTAGCAACGGCTAGTTCGTCTACTCAAAAAAGGTTTTATTTGGAAATTAAATTCGTTTTAATTTCCAAATAACCTTTTTTGTTGTTATTGTAATCTCTGCTGTATATTACAATGCATGGATGACATGAATGTGCCATAGTGTATTTTGTGTGCACAATTGACTATTGTCCGCGTGGCGGCGTATGGTCTGATCTCTGTTGTTTTGGTAAGTCGTAGCAGTAAAATAGTTCCAAGTGCATATGATAAAAAGATATCACTATTTTATAAATATATTTTCGAATCTAGAAAATGATTGTATATCGCTAGAGAATTCACAAATTTTTCGATAAAGATTACAATACTGACACTCGGAACAGCAATTTATACGTCACACAAATTGTTGTACCTATTGTGTTAGGATCGAACCTATAACACTACTAAGTGTACTAGCAATGACGAGGTGACTACTTCAACAACTGCACAGTCCGTGCAGGCTAAATTATTATACAAATCATGCACCTACAGCTTTGGCATTAAGCCAGAATTGGGAAATGGGCGGGTGTTCTCAAACCTACCCCAAAATTCAGTACTTCAGCAGATAGCTGTGAAAATAAAATAGAAGCTCTGCTTATTCCGAGGTTTTAGTCAACGCAATGGTGTAACTGACAGCCACTAAGAACGGTTTACGTGTGTATTTTATATTTAAATCTTAAGATATTTTAATTTAATTTATTATATTATTACATTTGTTATTCGGGTTTGCCTAACTTGTTTCAAACCCAACCAGGATTCTTAATCATGAGCGCGACGTCCTAGTGCGATGGAGTTACACTTTATAACAGTAACACTGCCCTAGCTGAGAATCAAACTTAGGATATTTTAATCAGCCGTTAACATAGGCGCAGGTTTATGTCTCAGTACCAATGAGACAGTTGCATACTTTTATTAATTTATTTGCATATATAGCTTTAATTACCGTTTCCCAAATAACTTAGGCCAAGGTACATCTTTCTATCGATTTAATAAGATGTATTTAGCTACCGTAGGGTACCAGGTAGGTACCGGAGCGTAGGCTCGCTACACTGTGCTTTAATGCAAGAACATTCACACAGCTAGCCGGTAATAACACGCCTGCGCCACGGTCACTCTACGCCAGGTATGGCGTGGCGGTCGCACGACCCTGCGACCTGCCAATATAAAAGTTTACATTATTTTGATTTTAAAGTTATAATATTTTAAATTTTTGTGGATCCCTTAACTTCCAAGCTTAGAAAAGCTTGTACAAGTCTCTCACTCTTTTGTATACGCGCCACGCGCACGCTCCGCTCATGCTCCGTCACGCTGGCTGTTTGACGGCGGCTCAACGGTCCGAACTAAGCAGAGCTTGTACTATGGGTACTAGACAATGGATAAACATACATATATACTTTTTTTGTAAATACATACATATTATACATAGAAACACCCAGACCAAGACAAACATCCATGTTCATGCACACAAATGTTTGACTTGTGCGGGAATCGAACCCGCGACCTCAGGCGTGGCATTCGGTTACACTAACTACTACGCCATCGAAGCAAATATCTCATACACATAAAATGATTATAGCGTATAACAGAAAGGTATGATCATATTTAATGGTCGTATAATGGTGATATACGTCCTCAAAGTCATAAAATCAATGGCTATTAATTTCGAAAATACATTAACAATTGATAATAAAGTTGACATTTCATGGATATTGGAAAGATGAATTGACATGAAGTATCCTTAAATTAATGGCTTTTGTACGGAACGCAAGTAACGAAGTGAGACACTTGCGCGGATTGTATGCGTAAATAAACGACGTGAGTCACGCGCTGGTAGCTTGTCCATGTAGCCTATGTTTTCTACTTGCATTTTGTACAATTCTTGTTGAAAAGGTCAACTTCCGCGTATGAGATAACTCCTGTATCGCAGGAGATTTTAAAAACATTAAAATTACGTACACAATGCACAACAACACTCGGAACAACAATTTGCGTATCTGTAAACTTTTTGTCCCATGTGGGATTTGAACCCACAACACTTGGCGTAGACCACCACGCTGTCCGTGCAGTCATCAATCACCATAACTAATAAATTTTGAGGATTTTGTACATGAAAATCTATTATATATATATCTATTAAATTTATTTATTACTTAGTTATATCCGGGTATTACCGGGAATTTATGCGTTCTGTGAGACTGGCTCGTTGGTCTCATGGCACAAGTTTACGTTTATGTTAATGGCTGATTGAGGTCACGGGTTCGAGAGGCGGGTCTCACAAGGTGGAGTAATGTAATGTGCTTCATTAACGGCAATAGGCTTACCCTTTGTTACGAGGGAGTAAAAACACAGCTGGCGAAATATGAGGTTAATAAACCACCATGTATAAAGAAAATAAAATTGAAATGATAAATTTAAAAAGCGACCAGATTCTTTTAAATAAAAAGGGCTTGTTTTCAAAATTGAGAGAATAATAATTAAATACTACTCGAAACGAATTTTGTCGCGGATAATTTAAACTATATGAAATTATTTATATTTATACTTTTGTCTACGTGTTTTTTTTATACAACTATGGTGGCAAACAAGCATACGGCCCACCTGATGGTAAGTGGTCACCGTGGCCTAAGGACGTCTGCAACATCAGAGGCATCACTTGCGCGTTGCCGGCCCCTTAGAAAAGGAAGTGGGAAGTAGAAGAAGCTGAAAGGGGGAAAGAGGGTGATTGGGCCTCCGGCACTCTCACTCACCGAACGAAACACAACAGTAGGAATACTGCTATTTCACTTCAATAATCTGTGAGAGGGTAGTCCTTGCCCGGTCGAGCCACTCACACTGAATTCAGCGAGGCACTACTACTCATATTTATGTTCAGTTTTCAGTTACTTTTAAGCAGTGTTAATTACTATCATCACAGTGATTATTTTTAAACAAATACATTTCTTAATTTTGGTAATCATTCCTAATACAAATCGTATTTCATTTAGATTGATTGTTTTAGGCAGCTATAGCTTAAATATGAGTATATCACAAACTACTCTTTCTTCTGATGTTCTGTGCTATATTATAATATCAACGAGTGCAAAGTAGAAAGAGTTACATATAAAGTACCTATTTTTAAGGAGAGCGCAATATAGGGAAAAGTTCTTCCATTTTGTTAATTTAAAAATAAAATTTGTTGAAATTCTTATCACTTATTTATTATTTAATAAGGCATTCGCATATATATATATATACATTTATCTTATTATTTTACTTTACGAGATAATGCAGTTGTCTGCGTATACATTGTCCTTTGAAATATCGCTGTCTGTTATCGTGTTTGTATTACAAACGCATTCCGATGACGAAATTCTATTGTATAAAAATTACTTGAATTGAAATTAAACTACTTTATACGGGTTTAGCCACGGTCTATTTTTAAAATAGTGTATTGATTGCTTTTCAGCCGCCGTGTTCACGAGGACTAGTATAGGCTAGTGTAGTTCAATTTCAGTAATATTCGCGAAAACATAGGCCCACGTAAAAAAAAGATGAATTCGTGACAACAGATTTACTTGAATAGTATAATCCTAAATAAGATTATGATTGCGTGTGAGTTTATTTATTTGTTATGATTTTACGCCTTATCTTACGCCGATCATTATAAAATGTCACTTTCTCGTTGTCAAGGGTACAGAAAAGGACTAAGGTACCTTTCACCCAGAAAAAAGAAGGATAGAAATCTAGTAATTATATAAATAAAAGTATGTTTGAATGATGTGTTTATAAACTTAATGACTATTAAAATATTTTGTTTATAGAAGAATATTAATAAATACTTTATGATAATGCACAGCTGGATCCTTGCTTACACTTGCACAAATGGGGAAGTACATCGACCCTATAGAAAATGGCACGAAAACACCTATCGGTCGTGTTCTTACAATCAGTTTGATACTGAAATAGAAGCACTTTGACAACAAGGGATCAGTAACCTTTGTCCATTGCCTTAGCAGAACAGTGCCTCCTTTTAGATTTCGAAAAAACTCTTATTCAACAGCTTTGCCCGTCCGTCCGTCCGTCTGTTATACAACTTTCAACTCAAGAACCGTAAGACCTAGAGACTCGCGGTCAACGCCATTCGACTCAGCATAGTCGATATACCCCCAAAATGAGTATAACCTCTGACCTTTGACCTCAAGGTCTCGTGATACCATTTTTTCGTAGTCTAAGATTTACGGCAATTCACGGCCGTTTCTCACTTGTTTAAATAAAATATAGCCTATGTGATAATATAGTATTTGAGTTAAATCATTACAAACAAACAAACACAAAATCAAATGTTTCCACTTTACAATATAAGTATGTGTATATACATACATATATATGTATATATATAAAGGGCTTTATAGTTCAGTCGTATGTTTGACATATGACTGAATCTTTGTATTATTCAGACAGACCGAAATGTACTAATGGTTACCTGGATATAGATTGTACATACGAATAGATTCAAACAAAAGTTTTAACGGGACTAATCCCACATACATTCCCGTTACTGCGACTGTTATATCAAAGGATTAATACGGCTTGAAGCCTTTAACTCTCAAATGGGTCATATGTCACAAACATGTAGTTATCAATCATCGCAGGATGGATTCATTGAGTCTGTATTTGATCCCTATTGTGAACCACTTATCTGGCCGACGACTTTGGTAGTTATCACAAGTGAGTGGTGACCTATATTCGTCCTCATAATTACATGTTCTGCCTCGGTGTTGCAGCGGTAGAGAATGTAACCAATGTATTGTAGTCGTGAGTTCGGTATTTCTATTGCGTTGGGGAAAGAGTTATATGGTCTTTCTATAAAAAAAATATTGTAGTGACAAGGAGTCTGGTACTGTGTTCGATAAACGTATAATGTGAGAACTAAAACCATTGCTGGTGAAATGGAGGTAATTTTTTTTTTCCATCCAGGCAGGCAAAGGTGTATCTCTGTCCTCCCTGGTCCCTTCGGAGATATAGGATATCCCAATAGACAAATAATAAGATATCAAAGTATTAATTAAATTAATGAGTTAAATAATTCCTAATAAAAGATACTAGCAATGTAGAAAACTCCAATATACATACATATATAAACTAGCTGACCTGCGCAACTTCGTCTGCGTCACATAAAATAATTTTGCCCGTTTTTGCAACATTTTTTATTGATGCTCCGCTCCTATTGGTCGTAGCGTGATGTTATATAGCTTATAGCCTTTCTCAATAAATGGACTTCCAACACAAAAATAGTTTTTCAATTCGGAGCAGTAGTTCCTGAGATTAGCGCGTTCAAACATACAAACAAAATTCTTCAGTTTTATAATATTAGTATAGATACATCGATTGTTAAAACTATTTGTATTTCCAATTATAGGTATACATAATCATGTAAAGGTTTTCCTATATGCTACTTAATAATGCCTGAACTGTTAAACAGATTTCAATGAAATTTGATCAGGATATACTTTGAACCACTGTGATATCAGCCATAGACTACATTTAAAAGAAATAAGAAAAAAGTGGTAAGCTAAAAGTTATGTGTTTGTTACTCAAACTTGACAGAACCAATGAGGAAATTTTAACAAAATTTAATATAGAGATACACAGCACAAGAAAAAGTACACTACTATAAAATATGAGCAGTTTCTCAATATAAAGAACGTGCAATTTAAAGCCTTATATAAATTGATTAACCCTAAGTACATAAAAAGCGTAGACTAACAAGAAATAAAGGATTTGGTAACCTTGAATTATAAAGTCTAATATTTAAATACAATCTGCAAAATACGTGTACAAAAGAATATTTTATTATATTTCGTATTACGATAACGCTTTTGTTATACTTTATGTTATTTTGGTAATGTTTATTTTTAAGCCTTTCTTTTGTTAATTTTCCTGCTTCGTATTTTATTTTTTGTCAATTACTGTAAAAGCTTTTAAGTAAATATAAATATAAAGCAGTAATGTCAATATTGACAAAATTATTTATTTATAGAACAGGTTTATTACATTTGTATGGCATGTGATTTGAGTTTGCTTTTCCTGACAAATTAATAAATCCCAGTAAAAAAAAGAGAGCGCTCTCTTATAAGAAGAACCTAATTAAACTAATAATGGCGTTTTATTGTTATGATTACATACAGTATAATATCAGCCCTGTATATAAACTGTCCCACTGCTGGGGATGAGCTCTTTCAGTATGAGACGGGGTAGGCCATAGTCCACCACGCTGTCCTAGTGTGAGTTAGTAGACTTCTATTCATATCTTAGGAAACATTATGGAGAACTCTCAGATGTGCAGATTTCCTTACGATGTTTTCCATAGCCGTTAAAGCAAGCGATAATTAATTATTCAATACGCACATAACTTTGACAAGCCAGAGGCCTTGCACTCGAACTCGAGATCACTTAGTGGCAGTCTAACGGCTATCAAAAGAAGGGGTACGCGGAGTTGTATTATACCTACATTAAACCAACTACGATTTTAGGTTCCACGTAATAGAAGGCGAGCGATGTTTCCGTATAGCGGGCATAGTGTCAGACATGCTGCCACCGAGAATTTTTTGACAGAAACACTCAATAGCACTTTACCTGACCTAAAAATCTACTCCAAGACCTTATGCACAGCAGTCGCATACATTACCGCCGCACCGCCAAAGCATACTATTATACATGTACATACATTTCCTAAAAGTGAGGAAGGTGGTTATAATACCCATACGTTTATTATTCATTTATGTTACAACTTCCTGTGCAAAATTCAACAACGCCATACTTAATGCCTTAGGCTATCGCCAGTTCTATTAAAATTGCAGTAATAAGGTGCGTGCCAATTGCTGTTTACCATTATAATTTGTTGTGCGGCGATAGTCTAAAGGCTAAGACATATCTCACGATCACGAGGTCGTGAGTTCGATTCCTACCTTTCACCCTATCGACGTGAATTCTATTCGCAAACAACGCTTCGCTGTAAGGATAAACAAGAATACTAGTAATGTAATGCGCTAGTTATCGCTTTAGAAATAAAATATTAAATAATATATAGATGTAATCACTAAACTAAGAAGAGATCGCTTTAACGAATACCTCAATGATACTTTTCTCAATTCAACAACCTAAACTAGGCTTTCAAGTATCTTTTCCCAAACAAATAGCCATTATAATAAAAGCGGCTAAAACGATAAATAATAGTGACTTTAATAAACTAACATATAATTCTTCTAAAATAGTTTCTCCTTTACATTGGAAGCAATTAAACTGCCTGGAATATAATTCCCCAAAATAATAACACTTAAAGCAATTGGCTATAAGAATTTCAAACGACGGCGAATCGATCTGGTGCCGTAATTATCGCTACTTCAACAAATCCCTTTAAAAGGCAGTTTCTATTTGCCACATAATATTATTCAAACAATTTTCGACGATTCCTCCTAATCCATTATTTTATTTATCTTCGAGCCTTTGACTTAAAATCATTAACTGTAATGATTCAAAAATAAGCTATAAGACATTGATTACTTTGTTTTTCCTCTGGTAACAAAGTCATTAATTAGGCTATTGTTTTATTCCCGAATACAGTTCACAATTTAGTTGTATTTTAAGATCGTATACATACAAAAAGTTGCTTATTAATTTATGTGTCTAAACCGCTATACATTTACATACTATATACACATGTTTCAAAAATTAGCAAAATAATTATTATGATAGACCGCTCTTAATTTGTATACATGGATGTGGTTGTGGTTTAAGCGGTGGCCGCGTCGCTTCCAATGCATTAAGTATTGTAAATTCGATCTTCATACGGGTCTGATAAACATTATGTATAACATTAATGTGTGATTACAATACTGGATTTTCTTTGTGTCCATTGTTGTAATTTTTGTACAGCAATCGATCTTAAAACGGGCATTGACGTTTTAACCGCTGTGCATGTGGTCTGGAGTTTGGTTACAGGCCAAATGCTACTGGATTTTCTGTCAAAAAAATCTCAATAGCAGGAGATAGTCTAGAACTGTGCCCGATAAATCATAATGGATTCGATCCCTATTACGTCAAACTTTAAACCATAGTTATCGAAATGTGGGTAACACCTTGGCCTTCCTCTTCGAGAATTAAGACGTGAGACTATGTAGATATTATGTAGGTACGTATTTTCTATATAGTACCTGAAAGATATGAGTAGCTATACAGTATTTTAAATCAGGCATCGGACAAAAGCCACACTGTTATTACAAGAAGTGTGAATATAACTGAATACGTAGGAGGACATTTGTCAATAATAAACCTCGGCGACATCCCGCCTCGACGCGCACACAAGAGAAGGACATGGCGGTGACATTTGATATGTCCTCTCCATCTTTGTTATATCTAATATTATAAATGTGTAAATGAGATTGTTTGAGCTGCGATATCGGACACATCAGCCATGTGTAAACAAACTTCATAAAGGTAAAGCAACAGTAGGTACATAGAAGGTTACTTTGGCGTAGAACAACTTTATGTGGTATTAAATTCTTAGCAGCAATTCTCGTAATTAAAAATCGAAATAGAATAATTCTGATCACGGATCATGGGTGGCGTAATGGTTGAAGTGGTCGCCTGGCCACTGCCACTGACTCGAGTGTTGTGGGTTCGAATCGCACACGGGACAAAACTTTGTGTTATCCACAAATAGTTGTACCGAGTCTGAATGTCCTTTGTGTCCGTTGTTTGAATGTTTGTAAAGTCACCGCGTTACAGGAATTATTCCTAGGGTGGGAGAAAGTTGTATTTTAAAAGGAAAAGGTCTAGTCTGTCCTAAATATCAGGAACAGAATTCTCTTAAATTCAAATAAACGTCAAAAATGTTATCTTAAACATTATTGTCATTTGTCTTTAATTCACATTTGACGTTTATTAGACTAGATTGGCGCTCTATTTTAATGTAATATATTTCATTACAAAATTTTTCTCTTCTGACGACATGAGCATGTTGCTATATTTATAAATACAATATATAATAGTAAATAGATACATTATGTGTGTACAAATAAGTTTGGCAACCTGCCGAATATATTAATTTACTTTATAACTTAATTAATTAATATCAATAAATATCTACTGACTGCCTCGATAGCGCAGTGGTAGTGAATGCAACTGTACTGTTCATAGTTTCAGTTTCAATAATTCTTGGATAAGACAAAGTGTTATTAGTATTTTCTGCCTAGAAATTGACGGTAGCAGCAGGAAAATGGCTGACGACTATAACTGAGCACAAATAGCATTTAAAACTGTACCTTTCAAATGAGAGAGTAATACATCCTTCTTACCCCTTAGACAGTAATATTTCTTTCTTAAATTTATCCTAACAGTAACAGCTGAACCCAGTATCTTGAAGACTCCGGGTATAATAAAGCCAGACCATATTCATCTTCCCAGGAAGATATATTTACATACATAAAATATATGATATCGCATCTGACGACACTGTACTATGTCCGCACCACGATTCGTCTTTCCCACATACATATATGTATATTGATCGTTTCATGTTGATGTCACGTACGCGTCACGTCGACGCCACGTGGCCGCGTTGTGGCTATCCATCGTGACGTTTTTATAATATAATTTACGTGTACAGGCAAATAATAAAACCTATCACGTTCTACAGGTAACCTGTAAAATATACTCGAATATAATTTTATATATTTAGTGTATACCCGACTAGCTAATCATACCTATAAGTTTACATCGAGAAGGGATGCATAAACTTAAGTAAATACAAAATCTGAATGTCGATCACTAGGCGAGGAGTGGCGTAAATTTAATGGCTAATTAGGAAAGATACTTTTATAAAAAAATAGATATTTTGTGTAACAAATTATTGTCCTGGATCTGGGTTAAGTAGGTATATAATTGTCAAGTTCTGCGTGATTGCACAGTGCTTGATCCCTCGTCCGCATCAGGGATCAAGCATAATAGTGTGTGGGTTGTCATTTTTAAAAAGAATAACCACATATATCTTTTTTTATTATTATTTCATGCGGGTAAGCGTAAGAAACCACCGCATAAGTAATATATCTTTTTCTGCAGTAGTGCGGTTAAAATAATACCACAATATGTAAGATACACATATAACAAATCTTTGTAGGACAACTAGGCGTTCTGCGCCGAGCTCTTTCATCCGAGGGGAGCCGAAAGCGCCTACGGCACCCTCTCCATCCATAGTTTCCTTTCACAAATGTGTACGCATTCATGCAAGTAGTTATGTTTGCAAAGTTGGCATTCCGTGATGATTCTAGTTAGTTCGAGGGAAACATTGTTTTAGTTTATGTTAGAAGTTTGCGAGATAATATTATAATAGTAGATAATATTTAATGGCTGACTAGATAATATCCAAACCAATCGATTTATGCCTGTACAACATACTTACTTATATTACGATTGTATCTTCTTTAGAGAAGTTAGGCGTAAGTAAGAGTTAGACTAGAGAAACACATTTCACCATTAATTTGACGTGCTATGTAATAAAGATCTAGACTTAATGGCTTCGCTTTCGTAAGTTAACCTCAGCTCAGACACAATTGATTTCCAATTCTGTCTAGCATTCCAACAATTAACTACCTACCCAATAAGCACGATTTCTCTAAACACTTTACTGCCTTCTTAAAAGCTCTAGCATCTCAATCTATTTTGGCATCTGTTAAAGAGGTGAAAAATTGGCTATATCTTGAAATGTTAATCTAAAATACTAAAAGGTATCATTGAAGATAAATAAATTTGTTCCATCTGTTAATTGCAAACTACCTATAAATACTAGATATCAGTGGTGTATAAAATACATTGTGAAAGTGGAATCGCATATATTGGTTAACTAATAGAAGCATAGGCTCTCTTAATATGTAAAGGATTAAAATACTAATGCTTGATGAAGTCTTCTATCTGCAACCATGTTCAAAAGTAACTAAATATCGATTTCTAGCAATAATTTTAACATCAAAATTTTCGAAGAATGTGTAATTTCTTGTCATGATCCTTGTTTTGTATACAACAATGGTGTTAAACAAGTATAAGGTATGATCGCTAGCAGGGTTATCATTTGCGCCTAACCGATACCAGGGAAAGGAAATATACGAGTAAATGGTGTAAAAAGTACTTATCTTAACTTGAAAATCTATTTCTCAAGGTAAGTCGACCCATTCATAAGGTCACCACTTAATTGGCGACGGCAGGTTCTTCCTCTCATAAAAATTATGTATTAAAAAATATATGTATGTTATAGTTTTGAAAACAATCATTAACAGAAATTTACTTACATCCATTTGCGGCGTAAATCTAAATATCTCGTGAGTGTCACGATAAAACTTGACTGAATGGATCTTCTGGTTATCCAAATTGAAGTCACAGCTCAACTCGGCGACGCGCCTCGGGTCTGCGTACAACGGGACTTTCAGCTGCACAACCCCGAGCGCTGATGTTATTGCTGTTAAACAAAAAATATAATTTATACATAAAATCTAGGAATATAAGACACACTAGAGTTTGTTATTCAGTGACAGAGTATATTCAAAAATTGCTAACATATGACGCATTTATATTTATATCATCTGGAAATCGGGGGTCTCAGGTTATATTACTATGACAAACAAAGTTTTAATCATATTTTTTGCTAATTAACGCTCAGCAACGGTAGATTTTGGAACTTATACAGAAGATGCCAACAGGATCGGCGGCTTCACCTACTGCTGCTAAGATCCAGTTCCTATATTCAAGAAACGAGTCTTTATACCTACAGACGGTTAATCTTGACACATACTCTATGAAAAATATGTTAAAATATACCTGTTTGTAGCTAGAACCACTCGTTTATTGATGTAGGAACCGGACCTAAATTAATAAGTATGTATGTTCTACTGTATTAGTTATACGGTCACGACACGTTACGGTGACAGTAATTAAACGGGCGTAAGTGTTGTCACATATGACTAGCGTAGTGGTTAATGTTGAATTCTATATGTACATTTATACATGCAAAAAATAATTAATTATTATATTTAACTATTTAGAATCATTGCACCTTATTAATTGTATAATATAACATCGTACAATATAAATAGTAGTCAAATACTTTACAGTTTGATAGGCTATAAAAGGCATAGCAACACTGCTGTCTATCACTTCTTGTTGTGAGCTGTAAGTGAACGGACATATAAAACTTCTTTGTGGCAAAGTATAAAATAAATAGTTAAAGTATTTGTACAGTGTGTTATGTAATCCATAACCTCTAATAGTTAAGTTGTCGCCTTGCCACCACTACTGCGCCGAGTGTTGTGGGTTCGATGCCCACGTGGGACAAAAATTTGTGTGATTCACAAAAAGTTGTCCCGAGTCTGGGTGTTCTTTTGTCCGTTGTTTAAATGTTTTTAAATTTGTACTATCAGGGAGGGAGATGACATTGAAAAAAAAACATATTTAGTTTTGTGTGCTTTTCGAGTATGAGTTTGGTAATACGATATAGTAAGCAAACACCCTAAATTTAAATAAAACATCTTACGCCAGCAATTTAGTGGCACGTTCCTTTTACGTAACGAAAGTTATAAAGCAGCGTTGCCAAAACTGTGTACAATTTAAATATTCAGATGGCATACTACTAAAACTCTTTTTAATTTTGTTATTAAGTTTTCTGGTGAAAACAATTTTGGTATTTTGATTTTTGCGTATACTAAGCTGAACTTTATTAATTCATTCTATAAAGACAAAATTACGTGCTTAAAATATAATAAGAGATTATTTCTAATATGGTAACAGGTTTATTTTAAAAATTAGATAATACTTGGCACGCTTTCAAACTCAATATTTAGGCTGTTTTATCAAAACTTCTTCACTGGAGTTTGTATAACATTTCATTGCAATCGGATGAGTGGTAAAGGAACGTAAACATTACAAACATACATTCAGTTTTACAAGTAACTACTTGTATCCCGCGGCTTCGCTCGAGTACTTTTTACAGTCTTTACATTAGCAATAGCTAGGTTATTAGTTAAATTGTGTCATAAGAGCTGTCCAAAATATTCCATACTAGCTTTTGTGGCTTCCTTTGGCAGCAGTACGTGTTTTCTATGTAGTTTTCTGTACATCTGGCACCGTGTTTGCGAAATTTCATGATGACCGGTGTGACGCGGACCGCGCGACCACGACGGTTGCGCGTGAGTCGGAGTGGTGGCTGGCGCCCCCCTTCTCCCCCCTGCCCGGCGGCAGCGCCATATATAAGCCGATCGCGTCCTGGACGAGGCACCTTGCGGCTCGGCTCCACATCTCGAGTTAAGTGCTCCTGACTACAAGGACACGCAGCAAGCCTTCTAACGAACCACGCCCTGACTATAATTGTATACTAAATATATTAAAAGTGTATTTGTTATACCTTCTCTCATTGTACTTCCTAAATATATCTACATTTCACCTAAACTAAACCCCAAAGGTTACAATGGCGCCCGGCTATTAAGTTTAAAGGCTTGCTACGTGTTATTTTTACTGTTGCTATATACTGTGTACTGTGCGTGTGTATTCTGCTCAAAGGGTATGTAAGTTTTTTCTTTCTTAAGTGCTTACCACGTGCGTAATCGCGTAGTGAAGTTGCTAACGGTTTCATTACCCACGTCGCGTTATTATTATATTCGAGATAATTCTATTGCACGTGCTATATTTATACGCTTATTAGCTATCGCGTTCTTTCTCCTTGCACCCTTGGCCAGAATCATACGCTTATATTTCACTGTGTTCTATTAATAGTGTTTTTATTTCGCTGCTTGTCGTGTTATATTGCGTGATTAGTAAAATTTCTCGGCCGTTCGATACCTCGTGACCGTCGCGAACATTCTAATCAAGATGGCGTACGAGATTAAGTTTCCGTTACTGAATAAATCGGAATTACTTTACGAGGTTACCTTGCGTGGTGGCGAAGCTAATACGGTCGATGATCTTCGAAAGTCAATCGCCAAGCTCGCACCAGGTTCTCCTTCTGAGAGCATTTTGGAGTCTCATTTGTCTCCGGAAGTCGATATCGCGGCTTTAAAGACCTCATTATTCAGAGCATCAAATAATGTCGGAGTATTGCGTAATAGATTAGACAGTAATTTATCAGCTAGAACTGAGTCACTATTACATCATATTTTTCATAGATTAAACCGCGTTTGTCTCGACGAACCGTCGATTCAAAATAATTTAAAACCTATTTGGGATGAGTTCCACGGCTTATATGCTTCATTTAGATCGTTAGTTTCCCAGCCGGAGGAATCAACTTCTCAAAATTATAGCACTAGAGCTTGCGAACAGATCGAGCCTGTAAATGTATTGTTCTATGAGCGAAAACTTTTCTCAGAACTTTCTAAATTTAAATATAATGGCAAGTCTTGTGTGCGTGCTTTTATTCAGAAGGTTAATGAATTTATGTCAGCTAGGAACATACCTGAGGATAAGTTATTCTCTTTTGCATTTGAGATCTTTTCCGATGACGCGTTGACTTGGTTTCGTAGTATTCGGGATAGCGTCACTTCTTGGGGTCAATTATGTCAGTTGTTGAAAAGAGACTTTAGCCCTCATAATTTTGATTACAAACTGATGTCTGAAATAAGACAACGTTCTCAGGGCGAATCTGAGAACATAACCTTATATATAGCAAAAATGCAAGGTTTATTTTCTCGTCTCGATGTGCTAATTAGTGAATCTGATAAATTAGAAATTTTATTAAATAACATTAGGCCGTGCTACACTAATTGCCTTTTAACTACCAATGTAATAGATATTCCTTCTCTGATTAACGTGTGTAGAAACTTTGAAAGGTTTGATAGCCGTTCTAAGGACTTTAGGGAGCCACCTAAAGTGTCCCCTAGCACCCTGGCACCTGATTTTGCTTATAATTACCCTACTTCTAATTCTTCTAGTCCTTATAAGGGCAGTTTCAATAATATGAACTTTTATAATAAGTCTCCTAATTATAAAAGTAAATACTTTAATAATCAACCTAGTACATCGGCCGCTACCAAGTCTCACGTTGAAACAATCGGTGCAGCTGTCGTTAATAAAAACCGGTTCTGTCCGCGTTGTAGAAATAATACACATTCATTAAATACTTGTCGTCAGCAGAGATATTTGATATGTTTTAAGTGCGGATTAAAGGGTTTTCGCGTCTCTGACTGTCCTAATTGTAAACCTAAACCCAGTAATACTACTCCAAAAAAACTAATTAGCAAGGATTGGGGAGATAATAGTCACTCTAAATTCAATAAAAAAGAGTGGTCTAATTGGTTAACTTATATTTCTAAATTCTTTAGTTGTTACCACTTATCCTCAATCCGTGACTCTAATACTGAATTCACTCCTTATATTTCTCTTAGTGTAAATGGCAAAAGCGCCGTTGGTCTTTTGGACTCTGGTTCCAGTGTGACAATTCTTGGAAACAATTCTCATAAACATTTTTTAAGCAATAGCCATATTGTAGACAATTCTAAAAAAATTAAATTGATTACCGCGAGCGGAGAGGAATTATATACATTAGGTTCGGTTTCTGTACCAATAGAATTCCAAAATAATTTAGTAAACTTGGTGGTACATATTGTACCAGATATAAAAAATTCTTTAATACTTGGTATGGATTTTTGGAGAAGTTTTGGTCTGTTTCCTAATCACTTAGAATCGATTTTATTTCTTAATAAGTCTGATGCGCACGTCGCTGAACTACAGACGAATGTCGGTTCTCACCTCGTCTCTTATGGTCTTCTAACAGACAACCAGAGAGCTACCGCTGACCAAATTATATCAAAATTCACCGATATTTCTTATCAGTCGCGGGGTCTCGGTTGCACAAACATTATTACACATTCCATAGATACAGGCGATTGTTCTCCTATTCGGCAGAGGTTTTATCGTATGTCTCCTAATAAACAACGTATTTTAATTAATCATCTCGATGAAATGCTCGCGGAAGACGTGGTAGAACATTCTGAAAGCCCTTGGTCGAATCCCGTTATTCTGACCCCTAAAAAGAATGGTGAATTACGTTTTTGTTTAGACAGCCGTAAGTAAAATTCTATTACTAAAAAAGATGCTTATAATTTACCCTATATTGCGGAAATTCTAGATAATTTAAGAGACGCTAAATACCTAACTAGTTTGGATTTATCTAAATCTTTTTGGCAGACCTTGATCAGAAAGGAAGATCGTTGTAAAACAGCTTTTTATATTCCTACACGAGGTACATATCAGTTTAAAAGAATGCCATTTGGTCTTACTAATGCACCTGCTACTCAACAGCGATTGGTAGATACTTTGTTTTCCGGTCCCGAGTTTGAAAACAAAGTATTTTGTTTTGTCGACGATATTATTTGTATATCGTCATCCTTTGAAAATCATATTTCTCTTCTTTTACGCATTCTCGAAAGATTAAAAAGTGCTAACTTAACTATTAATCTCGAAAAATGTAAATTCTTTAGAGATAAATTGAAATATCTGGGCTATGTTGTTGATTCTAAGGGGTTACATCCGGATCCCGATAAAGTAAACTCAATGAAAAATTACCCTACTCCTTCTAATAGGAAAGAAGTTCGTCGTTTCTTAGGCGCTGCTTCTTGGTACAGACGTTTTATTCCGAACTTTAGCTCAATCGCCGCACCCTTAAACAAATTAACTAGCCAAGGTAAAACTTCTCCTCCTTTTTTTTGGTCTCATGAGGCTGATTTGGCCTTTAGTAAGTTAAAGGATTGTCTGGTGTCTTCTTCTGTTCTTTCTTGCCCAGATTATACTGAGCCCTTTGAAATACATACTGATGCCAGTAACTTCGGTATCGGTGCTGTTCTTTGTCAAGTCCTGAACGGACAAGAGAGAGTTATAGCCTATTATAGTAAGTCGCTCACTAGCCAGGAAAAAAATTATAGTGCTACTGAGCGCGAAGCTTTAGCCGTGTTATCTGCTATAGAGCATTGGCGTTGTTATGTGGAGAACGGAAAAAAATTTACAGTTTATACCGACCATGCCGCTCTCAAGTGGTTTTTAAAGCTAAATAACCCTACAGGTCGTTTGGCGAGATGGAGTGTTCGCTTATCATGCTACAATTTCGAGGTCAAACATCGTCGGGGTTCTGAGAACGTTGTACCTGATTTAGTTTCTCGTTCTATACCTATATCCTCCATAACTAATGTTACTAATGAACTTACTAATGGTTCTTTAGGATGTCCAGTTACTGATGACTCCTGGTATCTAAACATTTTTAATGGTTGTGTTGATTCACCGACATTATTTGTCGATTATCAAGTGATAAACAATAAATTATATCGCTTTAAAAAAACTCTTAATCCCCTTACTAGGGATTTCCAATGGAAAGAAGTTGTTCCGTCAGAACAGAGGTCTACCATTATATCTAATAATCATGCTTCACCCACAGCTGGTCATTTTGGCGTCTTTAAGACTTATAAGCGCGTAGCACTTAATTACTATTGGCCTGGCATGTATTCTGACGTGGTCAAGTTCGTGAATCGGTGCGATTCCTGTATCGCTCATAAACATCAAAATCATTCCACCTTGGGTCACATGGGCCAACCTAAGTCTTGTCAGAAACCTTTTCAGGTGATTAGTATTGACTTAATAGGTCCATTACCACCTAGTAGGAGTCAAAACTCTTTTATATTTGTGGTCAGTTGTTGTTTCTCTAAATATTGTTTGCTTTTTCCTATCAAGCGGGCTACCGCAGACATAATAACAAGAATACTTGAAGAAAAGGTGTTTCTAGTGCATGGTATTCCATCCACTATTATCTTAGACAACGGTAAACAATTCATTAGTGCAACTTTTAAAAATCTCTTAACTAAATACAAAATTCCAAATCTTCATTATACACCGTTATATTCTCCTCACGTGAACTCTGTTGAACGTTATAACAAAACTATTATGACAGCTATTTCTACCTTTATAACTTCCGATCATCGAATCTGGGACACTTTAACTACAAAAATTCAGTTTGCAATAAACTGCGCGGTTAACGAGGCAACCGGTTTTACTCCTAATTTTCTTGTGTATGGTCGCGAGCTTGTCACTTGTGGTTCACTATTTGGGGTCAGTAACTCTGATCCCAATTTGGTTCATATTCCTCATGACAATTACGCTGAGAACCTTGGCTATTTAACTTCTATTTTCGAGAAGGTACAAGCAGCATTATTGGTCGCTCACCAACGCAATTGTAAGTCTTACAATCTACGTCGTAAACCGGTCGAGTTTAATGTTGGTGATATTGTGTGGAGAAGAACGTTTTACCTTAGTGATAAAGATAAATACTTTAGTAAAAAGTTGGCACCTAAATTTATTAAATGTAAAATTGTTTCCAAGAAGTCTCCGTTAGTATATATATTGTCTGATATGTCTGGTAAACCTCTCGGTGAGTGGCACGTTAAAGACTTGAAACTAATTAACTATAAGGAATAGTTTGGTGATTCTAGCTAGTGGACTTTTGTTGTACCAAACCCAAGACTTCGTCGTAGGGCTAGCTAGATCACGACATTGTCTTGATTTTTTTTCTTTTGTGATTCGTTTATATTTAACCTAATTACTTAACTACAAAAGCAATACTTCCTAGCGTAACACTAGAAAATATATACTTCTAAACTGCGTACTTCAATGCGTGTATCTGTCTATAATTTTTTTTTATGTATTATAAAATTTTTTTTAGACAATACTTTGTGTCTTAATTACGCATTCTATCTTCATATCAATTATTGCTTTCGAAAATACTAATCGAAATCTAAACATTTCATTTTTTTCACCCAGTGGTTCAGTAGTTAAATTGTCACTGTCAAGTCGGTCTACAGGTTCAGTCTTTTTGTTCCCGTCATATTTTTTTGCATTCATAGTGGTTCTTCTTATCTGTTTGCTAGCGTACTAATCGCTAAATTTTTGTATTGTTCAATTTCACCGTAGTTGTCGTTTATTGATCTTCATAACAAACTCATTAACTAATTACTTTGTTGACATTCTAAACGTGCTATTATCTAGCGGCCGGCTGTCGAGTCCGCATTCCTAATGAATGAATCACCTTGCCTTTAACGTGTTTTTTTATATATTGTTATCAGTTAATGATCTGTTCGCAACTACGGTGCTATCATATTATAGATTCTCGTCTATTGAATAATATAGTTCTTTTAAAGGACTGACACCTCTTATTCTACCTGTTTCAGGATGCCGATCGGAAGCTGCTGCCGGAGGAGAGGGGAGTCCTCGGGAGACCGAATTTCCCCGAGGAAAAATTCTCTCCTAACGAGGGGGGTGTGTGACGCGGACCGCGCGACCACGACGGTTGCGCGTGAGTCGGAGTGGTGGCTGGCGCCCCCCTTCTCTCCCCTGCCCGGCGGCAGCGCCATATATAAGCCGATCGCGTCCTGGACGAGGCACCTTGCGGCTCGGCTCCACATCTCGAGTTAAGTGCTCCTGACTACAAGGACACGCAGCAAGCCTTCTAACGAACCACGCCCTGACTATAATTGTATACTAAATATATTAAAAGTGTATTTGTTATACCTTCTCTCATTGTACTTCCTAAATATATCTACATTTCACCTAAACTAAACCCCAAAGGTTACACCGGTAGATCATTTTATTATTAAGTGAACCTATTAAGTCAGAGCGGCACACCGAGCGACGGCCAGACACAATGGTTTTAATAATACTATATAATAATACTAGGTTATGGCGTGAAAGCGTAATAAACAGAGAAACAAGGAAACAAACAGAGTCACATTCACAGTTTTAATATTATTTATGATTACAAATGAATAAAAAATACACAAACAGAATCATAAATGATAACAATTTTCATTATAAATACCTGCGAGTAACGGAAGTTTTCAACGTCGGCCCGCCGGCAAAAGTTACAAGCTCAAAAGGCGTCACGACCTCATCATGACATTAAACTCTTTAATTTTAATATTCTAAAAGGCACATCAAGCTTTGTGTTTACAAAATTACCATAATTTTGTTTAGCATAAATGTTATACGTTTCACATCAGTATTTTAGTTGCGAGCGGCAACATTTTCCTAGTAACATTTGGCTGACGTTCCCGTACACCTCAATTAACTCGCGTTTACGTAAAAAGCATACAAAGTTGCTAAATGGTAAAGCGCGAATCCGTTTCATCGAGAATTTTTCGCTTTGTTACATACTTGTTGGAATATTTAAAACTTATACCGGGGATATTTGTTTCTATTACGTACAGATGTGGGTTTGTATGTGGTTAAAGCTACGTACGTATCTTGTATCGTCGAATAGCTCAATGTCTACTATTCATTACAATTTTAAGGTTTTTAAAGGTAACAAAGAGTCGTATTATCTACGCTACTTCTCTGACCTCCTTTTATAAGGACGTATCTCTTCAATAGTAAAAAGGTCTGCTCATATTTCCCAGAGTATGTTCAATACGATAACAAATGATGAAAGAATCTAAGTATTTAAGGAATTATAGAAGAAAATCACTACTTTAAAAAGAATAACACAAGCAACTTGGATTTCAAATTGCTAGTTCAGCTAACCTAATATGGTTCTATTAGGCGGGGGTTCATGTCGGTATTGCAATTGGTGTGATTCGAACCCGCGTCTTATCGATCGTAAGTCCCGTGCATTATTCATTGGGCTACCGCCACTTACAATACTTAATTTATTTCTAAAAGGTTTTCTATTTATCTGCAACAGGACAGTATCATAAAATCTTTAAACTTAACTGTAGGTACGTAGAGTATAAAACAGGAAATGATCAAAGCCGGCCAGGTGTGACAGACCTTACACCCTTGTGGTTATACAGAACACTCCGGGCGCGAAGCTGATTCACACTTGGCCGGCTTTTTATTTAATATAAAGCAGAGCCAGCTTATTAGATATTTAAAACATTTGTGGTACAAACTAAACATTCGCAACCTTACCAGACGGAATGACAATAAGTACTAAAACATATTGTAATGTAAACTAAGCAGTCATTAAAATTAATGAAATTAAAAAACGAAATCAATATAATATTTTAATAAGCTTAACATTTCTTTAAGAAAAGATATCCCACAAACGTCCAATTAAAGAAATCATTGCCTCTATAATACTGAGTCACTTAATATTTGCATTGTATTCACAATATAATAATTGGCAACATTATATTTCATAATATAATGTTCTAAGTACAATACACAAAATGTTGTTAAATAAAATTAAATTTGTCTGCAGACAACAAAACTGTTTATTTTTACAACCTATTTCGTAGACACTGCTACGATAATAATTGTACTACGCCGTAGAAGCTCTACGATAACATTTTTATGTAAAAATAATTACTGACTGCACACTTATAAATATGAAAATCATTATTTTTAATTCAGATTAGCTATTACGTGTAACGCCTCGTTTGATACGGTATTTGCTCATATTACTGTTACTAATTAAATATCTTATAGAATCGATTTTAGCGAATTAGTTTTGTGTCTATCCTTACTACCACATAAAGCTATAAAAAATACGTGTCTGTGTATTGAAGATATTTAAAAATAGATCTTTACGACTATTTGACGGCATCTAAATTTTAAATAATGGTGTTAGGACTGTCTGTACGTTCATGTGGTTGCTTTTGTCAGCCCGACGCAATCACTGAATCGATTTTCATCAGATTTCAGAGTTTTGGTAGTAACTGCAAATTTAGGTTTCATCTAAGGGCTAATTCGCGTGATATAATCTAAAATACTTTCTGTCTAGTCTTAGTGTCATACAAATCACAAATGGTATTCTCTTAAATGAAACTATACGTCATAAATGAAAAAATTGCATTTCTCTATTCACAATTGCACAGTTTACTTTCTACGTTTATTAGACTACTAGCTTTTATCCGCGGCTTCGCTCACGTAAAAGTAGGTTAGGTTATTTTAGCAATAGTACTTTTTAAAATATAATATAGCCTATGTTACTCGGTGACACTACAGCTTCCAAATGGTGAAAAAAAATTTAAAATCGGTTATGTTATTTTAGTGTCCTTCAAACTAACATATAGAAATCTTTATAATATTAGTATAGATATCTAAAATCCATGTTAAACAGTTATTATACGGAAAATTTGCCCTCTGGAAAATTTCCATTCTGTTTATCCGGAGGTTATAGTACATAGTTTGATTCACGTAAATAAAGTGGTGTATCGTAGTTTACGCAGACAAAGTCATGGTTTAATTTAAGTCATAATTAAATAGTTCATTTATGTCTATAGATGATGCAATTAACTAAATAACTTGCCATTAAGACTGCGCCGAGCGAAATGTACCAAAACAGGCGATCACAGTAAGTTGATAAAATCAACACTTTTTGTTTAATACAAATATAAAATATACATTTATCATAACAATGAATGTGTGTAAACACATTCAATTACTCCATGTAAAAAACCTAAAATAATTAATATCTTCGCCTACAAAATTACGTAAATTTGCAAGAAAAATGAAAAACGTAAGCTCGTGTTACGTGATTTTTAGATTATAACAGTAGAAATCTATCCTATTTTACAGCTTAAACGAAACATATATAGTTATATTACAATTTTTCCGCCCCAAATATTTAAGTTATTTAAGTAAGGGATTTGAAGTGCTTTTTTGATAAATATGTATTTATCAAAAAAGCACTTCAAATCCTCCGTACAATTTTACTATGGCGGCCGCGCGCCGATTTGAATATCGAGCTCTGTCATTCAGTTTAACCGCGTCTTACGCTCGGCGCAGTCTTAACAATTTATAGGACTGTTAGCTAAATGAAAACTTTTTGCAGCCTACAAAAGTTGTTTAACGTAGATGTTATAGTTCATTATTCTTAGTTACAAAAAATGCTTACAATTTTCAATTGTAGCAAATTAATATATATAATTTTTAAGAAAAATTCTTAATTATTCCCTTTATGAAGTACTAACGGTTCACTTATTTATCTTTTAATTTTATAACAGATAAGTGTGGTAGACCAGAGGTTCCCAGAATTTTTTCTAATAGACAATTTTCAAAATTTTGCTGGTTGCGGTGGATCCCTTGCAGCTACATTTCTACCATATTCCCAAAACTCGACAAGAAATGTAACGATTAGATCTAACTATAAAGCGCTGCGGCTGAGTTCCAACCACGAATTAATAGTATTCGAAAAAAAAGTGAAAATTAATTGGTTAATTAATTAATTGATTGTGCTGTGAGTGGATGTCAAAAAAGTAAAGTTGGCCAATCAAAAAAGTAATTCCATCCAACTTTACTTTTTTGACATCTACTCACAGCTAAAGGAACCAATCAATTCTCACTTATTTGATTTAGAAAACTCCCCATTCGGAGTGGTAAAAATAAAAAGATACTAGTATATATTTTTGTGTTGTTTTATTCAAATATGTAATTATTACACTATTAATTATTATTTTTATTATATTACATTTTAATATGATAAGTCATAATATAATTAAAATTAAACATTAATAACGTAATATAACTTCTACAATGACAATCACAAAATAGTTATAATTTTAATGGGAGGGATGTACTTGATGGATTGACAGCAAATAGTTAATATTTGGCTTCAATTTTGTTAGGAATAATCGCAAATCTCCCTGTGCCGTGATATTCAATCTGCTCCTTTTTTTTTGTTAAAAGTTTTGTAACTACACAAAACCTTTTCTCAACAAGATATGACAAAGGAAACGCTATCAAAAGCTTTCTCGCAGTTCTCCACAGTCCGGGACATTATTCGGGTATTTCTGCCTGCAGCCAAAATGTTTGATACCCTCTTTTATATTCTATAATCTTCTATCACATACACACAACACCATCTAGCCCAAACTAAGCAGAGCTTGTACTATGGGTACTTGACAATGGATAAACATACATAATATATACTTTTTTTGTATTTATACATACATACTTTATTAATATGACATTCTCTACTACCGTTTCATCAAATGGATTTATGAGCCATGTTGGTATTTCCATCGTCAGAATATGTTCAAATCTGATTTTGAAATCATGCAGGGCAATTAAATGTTGAACGTATGTCTGAATATCCTCATCAACGCATTCTACCTGTGACAAGTTTGAAAACTGAAAAAATTCGCTGACTAATATTTTGCTATATAAATTTCTATTTTCCAAGAAATCTGAAATTACATCCCTTGTTTTTATTAAATTGAGGCTGCCCCTTGTAATTATAAGTTAATGTCATTAAATTTTTGAACAAATCTTTCAAATACGCGATGTTTGCTTTCAAATCGATCAGGTTTTCTTTTAAATCTAGATCTTTACTTTCCAGATACTCTAAAACTAATTCAAAAAGTGGGTAACATCTTGTTAAACATGCACCTTTAGACAACCAGCGTACTTCAGTATGTAAGAGCAATCGTTGGAAGTCTTTATCATTTTCATCGCACAATCCGTCAGCTTTTTGTTATGCAAACGGTTCTAAAAAAACACAAAAGCCTTTGTTTCGGCAAACACGTAATTAATAAACGCCGCTATTATCAAGTGTGTCCACCCAAGAAATACAGAACAGCCCTTGCTGGTCGGCACTACCAAATAATAAATGGACACCTTTATAATGTATTGAACAGGTCTTGTAATATATACGCCTTAAATAAATATGTCTGCAAAACTACCGTTAATAAATGGCTTCAAACTCTGTCTTACACAGAAACCGAAGATCTGCTCAAAATGTCGATTTTATAACTATATTTTGCTTTTTAAATAGGTTCTTGTTTTTTACTTTGTTATACATGTATTGAAATTTTATTAGTAGTTTTACATTGTTATCTATTTACTATTATTATAACTTATAATATAACTTAATGATGTACCTTTATATTCTTCATTCATATATAATTAATTACTTTATTTATCTAAGTACTTACTATACATACATTCTTATTATTAATACTGTACTTATACACATTGATTAGAATTTTTTAAATAAATAATGACTGTGCCCATCCTCGAAGACAACAAAAATCTTCACTATTGTTTTGTTGATGTTTATTTTTGAGAGAGCTCTGGTACCCATAACACAAGTTAAATCTTAGCATGGGTACCGGTGTTCAAATATATAGTGTACTTATACAAAACTGTAACATTTCATGTGTAACTTATGGTACGTGTGTTTGTGAAATAAATGATTATTATTATTATTATTAATTGTGCAAATAAACGCGTTTTCAACGCATTGCTTCTTATTTTGTTAACTGTATTAATTACAAATTGAGTGATTGGTGCAATCTACCACTCAAATTTTTCGCTATTAGGTGTTGTCGGTGGATGACACAGTGAATTGCAGTTACCTCTAGTATAATTCTTTTAAGATGACTTATAAACCCACGATATCGCTCGACCATGGCAGGAGCTCCATCTGTTGCCACTGAAATAACGTTTGTGAATGGAATCATTTTCTTAAAAAAAATGACTCAGTACATTAAATATTGACTCACCTCTAGTGTCCATCTCGAATGTCTTCGCGAATAGTAGCAGTATGGACGAAGAAATTCATGGAGGAATTTCTTCGTCCATAACAAATCGAACATATGCCAATAATAATGCTTCATTACCAGGTAAAGTTGTTTCTTCCAGTTGAATAGAAAAATGAGTTGTTTGCAGATAATTACACAAGAAACTTTAATGATCAGAGCTCATTTAATCAATACGTATTTGTACAGTATTGTTACTCAAAGGAATTCTTTTGAATATGTCAAATCGAGATTTGTGCAGAACAGTTTTTAAAACCTCTTCAACAGTGGGTAAAATTAACTGTTCTCCAATGATGTGCGGTTTTCCAGATTTCGCTATAAGTATTAAGATATTTTGATGACGCATTATATATCTTGAAAGAGCGAATAAAAAATTCAATTAGAATAACCATGATGATACATAACTTACTATCTAATAGTCTAGTTAAACTAAGCTAATTACTTATTGCCAGTTACGATTAACTCCCGTATAGTAGCGGTCAACACTAGTGCCATTTACCGAATGTTTTCTGACTATGTTATTTAAATTGATTTATTTATGCTTGTTTAGTTTAATTTAGTTTATGCTTCTTTACAAAATGATACTAACTAAGTATATGTGTACTGTTAATCTCATGTAAGTGAACTGAGTATTTTAATTATAAGAATAAAGATCCTTTAAACTGATGTATTAAAGCATTTTTCAGAAAATACCATGCAGGTTTTACTCTTCTCTTTTGTTACGACAAGATTATCTTCTGTGTTAAGAATAATCGCAAACAAATGGGAAACAACAAATACAGCAAATCTCTCAAACAAATTTATCACTCTCGATATTCAACGCATTTAAGATAGGTCCTACCACATAACTATTAAAACCGCAAAAGCAACCATGTAATCAATATAAATGGCGAATTTATTAACCATTCTAATAAATTAATTTATAAAACTGGATCAAAGTAGCCAATACTGAACGGCTAACACAAGTATTGCTTGAGTAATGCTGACTTTATCATATAAAAGTGTTACATCTAAAACATCTTTCAGAAATATTCGACCCATAATTTTTATTCTATACAAAACATTTTAAAGGAAATTATATAAATTATTTAGAAAACGTAGGAACACGAGACAAACAGGATGTCCCAAGGGCAAATATTTAAGAAAGCCGGGTCGTCCGTAAATATTCAGTATAAATTTGTGTAAGTTCTATGTCAGAAAAGTAGAGTTCTTTTAAATAATTATGATACAACGCGTTACACGAAGCACCAACAATGTAAAAAGATTCAACTTAATACTGCATTTTTATTTTAAGTATTATATCTTTATAATTGTGGTTATAGACAAAGTATTGCTGAAATGAAAGTGAAAACTATGAACAGGAGACGACTATAGACCTTATTTTTTAGTAGATTGTCTAATGCATGTCTACTTTACAGCTAAAACAGTTTTTAGCTTTTCGTGTTCGCTGATCACTCCTCAATGATTGAATGAGTTAAAATGCAAAATTCATATAGATATAATAATCAGCTTGATTAAATATTTAAATTTGGTGTTCCTTTGATTTATATCAGTTAACCCATAAAAACGACTATTATAAAATACGTTAGAGCATAATATCGGAATCACCTATCCCATATACCCACTGTAGGGTATAGGCCTCCAAGGTAAAGTTAGGATACCTACGTAGATGATTTATGTTCAACAGCTCATGCGTATAAAATTTTAGGCATAGCTACTTATAATAAAAATACCTTTCCATTTTTAAATTCCTTTAAGGGAGATGAGCTTACGTCATGCAATGTTGTAATTCTTCACTTATTCCATTCATCAATCTGTCTGGCGTGGTGATTTCAACTTGCTCCCTTGAGAAAGGACATGCGTTGAACTAGCCAGCCGCATATATCATACTTATACTTTTTAACCTACCTTGCGTATATGTAATTCTACAATAATTAGATTTTATGTCAATTGTAATAGTACTAAAATAGATTAATATCAAAGCAATTTTTTTATGTTATCGGCGGCATACGATCAGATAGATCGCCTGATGGTAAGCGATCAATCCAAGCCAATTATTTCAGTCATTTATTAGTAAACTAGATTTTGCGCTTCCTGCTGTTTGTTCGCTTGCATAAACTAAGCCTTAGTTAGACTGTAGGTACAGAACTATGTGACATTACGGGTTCCTCAATTTAAATACGTGTTTGATATTATATTACTGAAAATTTAATATATCGCAAAGAGTAACCTTTACGGTTTACTTTGAGAGGAATGTAGATATAATTAGGAAGTACAATGAGAGAAGGTATAACAAATACACTTTTAATGTATTAAGATACAAATAAAGGAGACAATCTTTACTTATATAACTAGTCAGGGCGTGGTTCGCTAAAGACTTGCTTCGTGGTCCTTGTATAATCAGGACACTTAGCTGGGAGTGTGAAGCCGGGCCGCAATGTAACATTTTTTATTCGCTCTTCCCGTTAGCATGCCTGCTCATGGTCATGGGAAATTGAGGAACCCGTAATGTCCCATAGTTTTGTAAGAAGGAACTAAACCAATACGTTTTTACAACTATAAAGACATCTAGACAACAAATCAAAACTCCAGGTCAGAGTAGTGACTATATTGTAATACTTTAAAACCAACATCGTAAAATACATACTACGACATAATATGTCCCGCAAATATTTCATATTGAATAACTCAAAAATTCTACGTCATCTCCTGCACGTCCAATAGGGTAACATCCGCATAGCCAGAACATGCCTTTTCATCCAATGCGGAAATCTTCCCTTCAAATTTTATCAACATCGGTTGTAAATTGAATTTGAGGACGGCTGGACAGACGGACGTGGTCCCTAAAACGTAATTCTTTGAAGTGGGTGGCGATTGCGTACCGCTGCCCTTTGCAGTTTTACTTTTGCTTCTTTATAAAATCGTGACCGAGCTGTATAGTTTAGCTATGTGTAGATACCGTGCTACTACAAAATGCGGTTCTTTCAGTCACTGTATGGCTGAATTTCTTTGTTGTTGATCAGCTTTAATTAAAGCAATAATATCATGACTTAATATCCAAAATATGTAAAATACCTCTCTAAGGATAAGATAGAAAATGTAACTTTAAATATATAAATAAATATTGTGATATAGAAGTTGAAGTGGGGACGTTAAACAATTCTTACTCTGAAATTTAGGATGTTTACACCATATTATTTTCTCATTATAGATGTCACAAGAAATTGTCAGACGCAAAAAACAGTTTAGTGTCAATAAAAATGCGTAATATATAAGATAATAAACAAATATAATTTATATTATACTTATAATATCGGTAACAACAGTAAATAACGGTATCATTTTAGAAAACTGATCAGTAACATTTACTGAACAAATCATCACTATTATAACTTGGCGCAGTAAGATTATGAGCGCTATTTGTATAATGCCTATGTGTACATAAAAATATTATTTTCTCCTCTATAGAAGTATGATTCAGGCACCTTTATATAGAAAGTAGCAATTAGGAATTCAAAATCATTTAGAAAAGATTCATCCGTAAAAATATACTGTACAATATGGTAATAATATGCTACACAACAACGCATACCATTGCTCTCGCTCAGTTTGTTTTAATTTTACGTAATAACGTTATAAGACGCTATGTTAACTTTAAATATTTCCGCAGCGGGTAATTTCAGCCTTACATTTCTATTACTCGTGAGATTATAAAACTCAGATCTTGGGACGGAACTCAAGACCTCTGACTTGCAGATTCAGCAATCTCGCTTTAAATTAATGATTGTAATTTACTATAACTACACGTTAGGTCAAAAGGTTCGCAAAATTAACTCAGCATTGTATACGAAAGATTTCTCACATATTTAATATTATTAAGAAAATAAAATTAAACGTAAGAGGGTAAAGTTAGCATCTTAGCACATAATGTGTCGATTACGACATAAGCACAAAAATATTTTGTTGATGAAGCGTTTCGCGTTCAGAAATTGGTTAATGTACCGTAAATTATTAAGAAAAGCGCTTAACATCGATTTGGTTCGGCTAAAAAGAATTTTCTGTGTTTCTATTTAGTCTTTTTCGGATCATGGTGTGCAATATTAGATCTTTACCGGTTCATATAGACGTACACGTCATATACTCGTTAGTAGCATGCAATAATATAGTAATAACGATTAATCTATCTTATCTAGCTTATGACAATAATAATAAATAAGAATCACAGTATTATTTTGATATATCGTCATACATATACATAAGTATGTTTATATAGAAGTTATTTTATTGTTTTTATTTGTACTGTTTTTTATGTTTATATACACTTAAATAACTAGTCGTTTTATTATATTCTATTAATAAGGAACTTTTCGTATTTCAATATATTATAGCAAGAAACTACGCCTTTATAAGTTGTTGGAATGAAATATAAAAGTTTCAAAAGGGAATTCATAAATAAATTTAAAAAACCTAGTAAAAGGAATGTTGGCTTAAACCCTACAATTGCCCGTGATTTCCAAGGTTTGAATTCCGTAGATTTATTAAAAGCTTTGGCTTTTTCGTTGACAAAAGCATGGTGTTTGAAAATTTGTCCTATTAAAGGCAACAGGCTCGCCTCCTATTAAAATGGACCGTGAACATAGCTGGTAAAATTTGAGTATAGCTTTGCGTAACCTAATACCCGCCAAACCCGCAGAACCGAAAGGTTATGATTAGCATAACAGAGATTCTTTAGATTATATTTTACACATAGTTACACCCGTTTAATTAAAGGCTCTATGTATGAAATATAATTTGACGAACATGAAGATCCTAACTAAAAAACGTATTTTGTGTTGCTAATGTCACTAGGGGAGGGGTTTCAGACTTCTTAAGGTGACTATTACCAGAGTAACTACCTTTATGACGAGTGCACATGTGAAAGTCATTTCTCAAAGTTGTGTTACAGACCTCCACAGACTATAGTACCTATTGCTTATAACCAAGTGGACCACATCCTTGCATATATATAAAGTTAGTCAAGGGAATCGTAATTTAAAAAGCTTAAATAGTAAAGATATTATTTTATATATAGATGTCGACTCGATGGCGTAGTGGTTAGTGTAACCGACTGCCACGCCTGAGGTCGCGGGTTCGATTCCCGCACAAGTCAAACATTTGTGTGCATGAACATGGATGTTTGTCTTGGTCTGGGTGTTTCTATGTATAATATGTATGTATTTACAAAAAAAAAAGTATATATGTATGTTTATCCATTGTCTAGTACCCATAGTACAAGCTCTGCTTAGTTTGGGCTAGATGGTGTTGTGTGTATGTGATAGAATATTATTATTATATTATTATTATTATTATTATTATTATTATTATTATATACAGCAATAGTTTAATTGATTCAAAATTATGTAATAACAGAGTTTAAAAGAAAAACAAACCTGTAAAGTCCATATAAAGTAGTTTAATTTCCACCTAAAGTTGGATAAAATAGATTTTATGTATTTATCGGTAAGTCTGACTAATATTAGTTCCTATTATTAATAATAATGATTTACATGCAATGTTGCACCGTATTTATATTTTACTTCACAATTAATAAATATTTACTACATTTTAAATAGCAGTATGTACCTTTGTTTTGCCTTTGTAGATAAGGTGGGCGTGACAATAACCCTTTACATCGTTTGACCCCCGGCGACTAATAAGAGACAGCTACTAGACTTAATTTCAGTCAATTTACTCTTGTCATTAATTTCCATTTCACTTCTGTACAAAGTGTATTAAAGCTATAAAGAAAATGCTTGGAAACCCAGCCAAATTAACAAAAACCTGTTTTATATTCAGCCAGTAATCCAATCCTAACTTATATTATAAATGTTAATGTGAGTTTGTTTGTTGCCCCTTTCACACATCAACTACCCGACCGATCATCATAACATTTCACATTCACATTGTCAGGGGTATAGAAAAGGACATACATAAGGCATAAAGGCAAGGCAAAAAAAGTACTATGCCCAAAGGAAAGAAAATTGACATAACTTACATTTACGCGAATGAAGACGCGGGCAAAAACTAGTACAATTATATTATTTAAATTTTTGTTTATATTTTATTGTTACTATTTACTTTATACCTTAATGTTGTAGACAAATGGTGTTTTATATGGCCTTCATCACCTAGTAACAGTTCAAATGAAATTACTAAGTTATCAGTTATCACATAATAAACTTTAACAATAGGCTATAAGATTGATGTCATTGATTGCCTATTCTTCGCCCTATTGGAATTATTAATTAGTATTGATTGAAATTGCATTAGTAGTTAACAATGCACAGTATGAGTGCTTTATAACGTCAGTTAAATTCCGTTTGAATAATTTATATACGTAGGTACCTCGAATATTGCCGGTAATATTTAAGCTATTTGGTAAGTTCATTAATAGTGTCGTCAATGCTTTTCAACGAATCTAGTTGTGTAATAAATTAAACGTATGTGTAGTAGGGTGTAGTAATGGGATTGGGATAATCACTTATATGTATTGCGGGCAGCTTCATGCCCTATCTAGTAGAGCGTGGTTAGAGTCCGTGACTTCACTGGGACTCAAAAAGTCAAATTCCAGAATCCGACTTTTTAAATATTTATACTTTAATACAGATAAATCCATTGAGCCAAAACTTGAATCTAAGTTCAAGTTTGGTCTACATTTTAAGTATGGAAATGCCAATGCATTTTCGCAACATCATTCACTGTGTAAGTCTTTTGTTTCTATCCTACGTTCTGTTATGTATTTTGTATCTAACCTATTATAGGGAGGTTGTAACCATTCAGCGCAAGGAATGTATGTTTATAAATATTACTCAAAAGTTTTATATTATCCACGTTTTCAGGAGTATTTACTTCCTGTGACTAATTATTTGCAAATTCGTGTACAAAAACGAATGGAACCTTACACCTACAGTTAATGATGCACTATGTTTTGTAATATATCACAGTGCGCGAGCCAAATAACAAATGCACGGCAAAGGCGCACATACTCCAGAATTGTAATATAATATGTACATAATTTGATACACCAATTTTTATTTAATTACTAGTTGACCTGCGCAACTTCGTCTGCTTCACATAAGAGAATTTTCCTCGTATTTGCAACATTTTTCATATATGCTCTGCTCCTATTGGTCGTAGCGTGATGTTATATAGCCTATAGCCATCCTCAATAAATGGGCTATCCAACACTGAAATAATTTTTCAATTCGAAGCAGTAGTTACAGAGATTAACGCGATTAACCAAACAAACAAACAAATTCTTCAGCTTTATAATAGTATAGATAAATGATAAGCATAAGTTTCAGTTCGAGTTTCGTCCGTATTCTGTAATAAATCGTCAAATAGTATTCACTTTACATAATTGTGACCGAGTATTAGCCAGTTTTTAGTAAAATATTCAAGGGAGCTATACATAGACAGCTTGCTAAGAGATTGTATTAAAGTTTTCACTTCAAGTGACATCTTACTTAACTAAATAATGGGTAATGCTTGACTTGGCCTAAAGCATATTACGCGGTGAATATTGAGTTAACGATATTGAAATTAGTTCTGAAATACTGAATGATTAACGATGACGTAGCATAAAATTACATTCAAGATTTAAATAATTAATTACTACGACCTAAAAGTAATAATCATGAATATCTGCAGTCACATTTAAGAAATTAGCCCCAAAAAATGAAAGACCGTTCCTTTATAAATTTCCTGTAAGTAAAAAGTTATGCTTTGTTATAAATCAAGTTTGCGATGAAGGTTGAGCCTTCTTCACGTACTACTTACGAATATTCGATTGCTTAGAAGAATCTTAAACTTTTTAGTTCGAAAAGTCGAGTTACGAGCCACGCATCTGCTTAATATATGACGTGAATTTTGCCCGGTGTAATAGTAAAGTGAGATATCGTAAACCTGAAAGTTACACATATTAAAACAATCTGGAATGTATGTGAAGTGGGCCAACCCGCAGTGGAGCGGTGTGATCTATTATGAACTAATCCGTCTCATTAGTGGAGAGGTTTGTACCCTGTGCTGGAGGATGTCTAAATTATGAGTAGTAGAGCCTCGCTGATTTCAGCATGAATAGGTCGGCTCGGCCGGGGAAGGACTATCCTCTCACAGAATCTCGACGTGAAATAGCAGTATTCCTACTGTTGTGTTTCGTTCGGTGAGCGAGAGTGCCAGAGGCCCAATCACCCTCTTTTCCCGCTCCTTCTCCTTCCCACTTCCTTTCCTAAAGGGTCGGCATCGCGCAAGTGATACCTCTGCTGTTGCAGGCGTCCATAGGCTACAGTGACCACTTACCATCAGGTGAGCCTTGTTAGCCACCTTAGTTGTATAAAAAAAAAAGGTTAGGTTAGGTAATATAATTATTAATATAGAACGTCTACTGAAATCAATTTATCCCCTTGTATTTTAAATATTATAGTATTTATTTTTAGTATTAACTTATGTACTTACATATACATAGTCTATTCACTTTATTACCGATGGGTAACTAGACGTACATTGCAACCACGTTTCGACAAATATTACTTTAGGTCACATAATATTTATTAGGTCACTTTATTTACCTTGTCCAATAAATTAAAACTTTTAATATATAAAATACATTTAAAATATCTAAAGAATGAAAATCCACTCGCATCCGGCATGAACTATTTATTAGTGTTTTTATTAGTATTGCGTTTAAAGTCAATATGTATAAACAATTATAAAATGGGCGTTACTTATTTTCTTTATTACATATTTGTAATTATATAATATATTTTGGTTTGCCGTTTCGCAACGAAATAAAGTATCCACACAATTTTGCTTAGAAATAGTTCATGGGCCTGAGAGTTACTTAGGATTACCTATCATCCTGGGAAATCAGCACGATATATAATAAAATAATAATTTGCATAAATCTTAACAATCAATGGCGCCGCGAGCAGAACTTTGTAATATATTGAATATAGATGCAATAATAGTTATCTTTTGAATCAAAAGAGATAATTATGTTGTCCATTATAAAGTCCACGATAACGAAGTCGACATTCACTATAAGTCTACTGGCACCCATTCACAAAACTTATGGACTATTAGCTAGCCGACCTCTTATTCACAATGGAGGGAAAGATCGACCTAACACAAAGAAACCACTTTCATATATTTATATAAAAGAATTGTAAATTAGTTAATACTAGATTTTGACAGCGGCTTTGCTTGCGTAAATGTACATCTGGTTAGGTAAGATTGGTAAAAATACTTTTTCCTGGATAAAAGGTACTCTATCTCCTTTTCTGTACTCCTGACGTATATGCAAAATTTCATCGGCCGAGTAGTTAAAGCGTAAAAGCGTAACAAACAAACAACTGCACGGATGGCGTAGTGATTTAACCTCTTGTATGCCGGAATACCAGACATAATAGAAAAAGCATTGTGTCTCGCGCAGATCCACGTTCCGGCATACCAGAGGTTAAGGGGTCACCTAGCCACTATCACTGCGCCGAGTGTTGTGGGTTCGAATCCCATACGGCACAAAAAATTGTGTGATCCACAAATGGTTGTGCCGAGTCTGGGTGTTCTTTGCGTCCGTTGTTTAAATGTTTGCAAAGTCCCTCGTGGTATAGGAAAAAGTCCTCGTGTCTGGTGTCTTAAAAAATATATACATTTGGATGTATATTATTAGACAGGATTTATGTATCTCACATATTCATACAAAATTATGTTGCAAAATCTATCTTAGGACCAATTCTCGTAATAAAAGCTGTTCAAAATAGAGTTCCGATCTAATCTTAGTGTCATGAAGCAAAAACGGTATTCTCCTAAATTTAAATTAACGTCATATGCGGACATAAATTGCATTTCAGTTTCCATTTGACGTTGATTAGACTAGATCTGTTTTGAACATATTTTAATATAAGAATGAATAAGAATATAAAGAATTGTAATAGTTTTTATAAATGTTCGTAAAACCTGCAAATAAAAGCCTTGTATTAAGCTTGTAGAGCTGTATGATAGATTAATTCAAAATCCTTGATTTCTGAACTATATAATATTGTCTTCTGTTTGCGCGAATGTTATTCATTGAAATTAAACTACTATATACGGATTTTATCACGTTATTTATTTTACACTTTATTACAAAATTTTGAAACTGTTACACTACTACTAGATACTATTAAACTTTACTAATTTTAAGGTAATTAAATTATTAAAACTAAATAAATAAATAGATTTAATAGGTTTAATAATTTAATAAGCTTAAAATTAGTAAAGTTTAATAGTATCTAGTAGTAGTGTAACAGTTTCAAAATTTTGTAATAAAGTGTAAAATAAATAACGCGATAAAATCCGTATATAGTAGTTTAATTTCAAAAAATTCTGATTTATATTTTACTTTCTTTGAGTAAACACTAAAACGGACATAGGAACAAGAATGACTGAATATTTGTCTACCTATTTGATTCCCTCTGATGTACAAATTGTACGCCAACTATCAACCACAATGGATAATTCAATGTTTAAAGTAATTTGGTGAGATAGTACTTGTTGTTAATGAACCGTAAATATTACTTATATCTGAAATTCTTATACGTTGCCTAATTTTGGCAGCGTTATTTCTAACGTTCCTCTTTCGTGTAAATTGTGATGTTGTATTTCACTATTGTACAAAGAAGTGGTCAGATAATTACAAGCCCTTTGTAATATTCTCGCAAACTCGTCGAGTTGTGGACTTCAACATCTTTTTCACAAAGAAAAGCCTTTGTTATTTTCGCAAAATGTATTTATCGTTAGCTTTAAAGCGTTATTTACTATAATATTCTTCTATAATTTATTCCAGAAACAGAAATTCCGGTCCATTTACTCTACTTTAGCACTTTGGTTCGACGAAGGGAAAGAAATGCTTTTAATAAAAGTAATTTCGGAACAAATTTACTCGATTTGCGTCGGATAAAGGTTGAATAATAATTATGGAGCAGGGCTTCAACTAAGTAATTTGCTTAAGTTGCTTTGCTGTGAGCGTTCCGACAATTCAATGCGCGGACTGACGCGACACGACGTCGACGGTGGCATGCAAAATATCAAAAGTTTTCCAACGAGTAAGGACCTGCTGAATATTCATTGATGTAATTGTTTCATTAGTTCGACTAACGATTTTAGTAATCCACAGAGACAATAATTAATAATTTCGCCTATATTATTAATGTGAGGGTGTCGTACCGAATTTTCGTCACAACATTGACAATTTTCTGAGGGTTGGATTTTAATGGACACAATATATTTTCGCATCACTCAAATGGCGTTATCAATATAATAAATCGAAGGGACTCCGTTGAACATTTTAAGATTAGATTCAAATTTCCTTTTATTTGTAATCAAAAGCATTGGTGTTGTTTGATAGATTATATTATTTATTTAAGTACATAAAATTATCTTTTTTACACGCTTAATTATGCAATATTGTTTTTTTTACGTGAAGAAAACACCCACCGGTTTTAAATTTTCGCTATACTTTGAATGTTTATTGGACTCAAAGAACATCAAATTAACACACTGTTTCTATGGATGCAGTTATTACTATTCGTTTCTAGTTTTTCTCTCACATTATCTGTCTACTGCTTCGTTAGTGACACTCAATTGGTATACAATGTTTGCGACTGAACTTAAGGTCCAAAAATTCCAATAACATTTGGACAAAGTGTTATTGAGTTTTTCCGCAAGAAAATAGTGAACAATAAGATATTCTCCTTCTACTATACAGCGTGTAACAGAAAGGTGTGGTCATATTTAAGCATCACATAATATAGCCCCAATACAATGGAAAACCGCGACAACTAAATCCATATACATTATTTTCACTAAGATAAAGCATTTTCTTTTTATCGACTGATCAATATCACATATTCTAGTCGATATTTAAACAACACAAACAGCTGACTCAGGGGATCTCAGTGATCCCGAAAATTACCATGCGCTACATATTTGGATAGCGTTGCGTTTGTTTCGATGTTTAAATAAAATTAAATATATTGTCATAGAGTTTAAGAATGTTATTTTTTGATCTGGATAGAGGGCGCATAGTTTATCTATGAAATATAAAAATGAAGGATTTACAATATGACCACACCTTTCTGTTACACACTGCATAGGACTTTAAACATAGCTTACAAAATATCACTTTAATAAACTTATAAAGATATCTTACGTGACATGCTACACGAACAGTTTACTTGACCAAACTCCGCAGAAACTTAAATCAAATTACTTTTGCCGCGTAAACAATACAAGACTAGAAACGAGAGAGAGATTCATCTATCCAAAATTATAGCGTTATTAATCTATCACTTTATTATATTCATTATCGGATCGTCCGAATAGTACTGTCAAATGACGTCATTTACAGGTGCGATCAACTGGAAAAGGCTGTTGTTTGCGTGCGGACAATCCTGCCTGATTCTATTGGGACCTTCCTGATAAAACTAATTTCGCGATATGGACCCATACATATCAATATTATTAATTTGCTTTTGTATTAACCTAATTAGTTTTTATATTGGATGTTGTTTATTGGAATAGTTTTGCAATGTTTAATTAACACGCATTGAACAGGTAAATTAGGACAGTTTTATGCTATCAAATTAAAAGGGTTTAGCCCTCAAGTGCCTAATAATTAATAGTTATATGTGTATATATTATACATTAGATTTTGCCCGCGAGGTCGCTCGCGTTAATGTAGATTTTACAATGAATTTCTATCCCTCGAATATAGTAATATATAATACTAGTAGTTTTCCCGCGGTTTCACCCGCGTATGTCCCGTTCCCGTGTGAATATCCAGTTTCACCCCTTTTACCCCCTTCGGGGTGGAATTTCCAAAAATCCTCTCTTAGTGCTCCCCTATACTCTCCAAGGAACATACATGCCAAATTTCAGCTTCTTGCGTTCAGTAGTTTCGACTGTGCGTTGTCTGTCAGTCACTCAGTAACGGAAGAGTTTTATATAAATAGATATATAATAGTAATTTTGAATGAAAGATACTCTATGTCCTTGTTCTGACAACCTGTATGCGAAATTTCATGTTGATCAGCCAAGCTTTTGAGACTTGAAAGCGTCACAAATAAACAAATTCACATTCACATTATTTTATAATATTAGCTAAGATAACATATTTTAGCCATTGTTGTTAAATATACTTATATTAGTGCTATAGGTGCCTAAAACCCACCAAACCAACCCAAGCTGCTACGGACTACAAGCAAGATACTAGCGCGGGTTTCATTTAAATAAAAGACGTTAATCAGAAGGGTTACCTCACACGGGCGCTTCGGGTCGATCGACTTGCACATGTTATCAGTGACTTATTGCATGTTCGTAATTATTCTATGTTATGGACAAAATTTCACCCCATGACGTTCTTTTTGACTCAATAAGAACATAATTTCAAACAATACATATCAATATCTAATTCACTTATCACGTTTTGTTAAATGTCTTATCGAAAGATAGAAGAACCCCAACAAATAGATTGCTGTTCATATTGCTATAACTCTCGTCTTATATGTTCGTTGCACAATAAACCTTGTCCAAACTAGAAATCACAATGATACTTAAAACCTTAGCAAGGCCAACTCTTTTAAATCGATTGTTGCTTTTCAACTCCCTGTGGTAGTTGTTTTTCGTACTCTTAAAGCCAAAGCCGATATACTACTTTTAAAATTGGCAGCCGACGTTTTTGCTATTTCGATCACCACATTTGAACGATTATCTGCATTCGAATGGCAAAGTCGCATGTTTTTACGAGCTGCATAGATATTGCATTGCGTTTGGTGATTTGTTTTTATTGCTATTCCACTCATTAGAAGGAATATCTGTACTACAAAATATTTCGTATACCAATTCATGATTAAACCAAGACACCAAATATTACGACCATAAAAAATTACTTAGCGTGATTTGAGTTTGCATTATTACTTATATATACATACGTACAGAAAGTTATATTGCCGCCAAATATAATTAACGAAAATCAACATACTATATTGCATGAAACAATAACATAATATATTAATATGTCCATAATAAAGCAACAGTACTACACTCTAGCCTACAAACTTGGTTTTTGCCACTGTTAGCTCATTCTATTGACCGCTTTTCATACATAAAGTAAATGATATAACCCCGAATAGACGTCAAATACACTTTGCTCTTAGTCCGTCCATGGCCTTGATTCGTGACGTAATTTAAATTCAGTCCATTGATTTTAATATGATAATTTCCATAAAAGTTTACTGTGGCAAAAAGAGGATTAAGAGTGTACCTTCAGTAAAGAAAAGCTGTTCCATTATTCATAAGATTAGAAGCAAGCTAAGGACATTTTAGAAAAAGGTATGTGAAAATAATGATGGCTTTTTATAACATCAAAAATGTTAGCAACAGAGAAAATCGCAAAATTTTTGCCACATATGATAATAAGACTTTTGTTGGTAAAAATCGTATCAGCTTCCTCAATAAACTTTATTTTACCATCGATGAAAATTAAAATGGCACGTCGGTATAAAATAAACGTAGTATGTAAATCGTTAAAAATTTCCGCATGTCATATTTCACGAATCCAACGGGCAATATTTTTCTAGCTACACGTGAAAAAATTAATGGCTATTTCAAATGTGACGGGAGCAAATCGAAATGATATTTTGCAACAAACTCGGCGAACTCACAGTTAGGTCAACATTCTTTTTAACCCGTTTATATGAAAAATTTACATGTTAGGCAGAAATTCTGAGGTTGTCACTCATAAATACATACATACATATGTGTTTTACATTAGATACTAATAAAAGGACTTAATTGAAGACTGAATTTAACAAGCATATACAGTGCTTTATTAAATTAAATTAATTTTAGGTGAGCTTTATTTGCAAATAACAATATTTTATTTGTTTAAGGTCCGTTGGAACTTTACTGCCATTCTCAAGGTTCGAGTTACGTCATCAGTTCAAGACACGTAAGTATGTATATTCGTTCTTTATGAAAATGTCTATTACAAGCAACTATTACCTATTTTGAATTGTGTATAGTGTATAGATGCATAAAATGTTCAAAATTATATATGTATATATAAGTTTACGTTTGGTATTTCAGCTTCCTTGCATTTTCTTCTTCTATTCTCTTTCATCCTATAATACAGAACTTTAAGAAATCTTTTTATTTTTTATACTTAACTAGAACTAGGAAACAAAGCAATCAGCAATCCCTAACGAAAATAAATTTTATCTTATTTTAGAACAGGATTTAAATATTTGGTTGCCAGATATTTTAGACATTTTTTGATAACTAAGTTTCAATAATCATGTCACTAATGCCATATCAGATAAAATAGCAATAGGCATAGTGAGATACTTGTATTTTCGTCTCACGCGAAAACATATTCGTGTCCTTTCTGAGAAGCACTTGCTGGTTTCAGCGTGAGTGAGGCAATTGTGGCCTAGCAGAAAATATCGACGTAAAGTTGCATTAGGATTCGTGTTGAGTGAAAGTGTCGGAGGCCCAACCATTCCACCCATATTTTTCAGTGTTATATGACTTGCAACTAGGTGTAGCTGAAGTACATAGCACTTAGATGCAAGCTGCAGCTAATTATTTTAGATAGCATAAGATTGATACCGAGAACCTAATATCTTTATTGAGGACATTCATAATGTAAATTACGGTTATGTAAACAAAGGTCAAGTAGACTATATAATATAGTATCGATCGATAATATATCAGTGAAACTATCTCTACGATCTTCATGATCCATTTGCTAAAGCTCATGTCTAAGACGATAAGATTATCGTCTTACTATTAGTTTTAATGCCGCCTTCGTATCGTATTTATTTGAATAAATCGAAATTCTGATAATAAGCGCAAAAGTTCCTATGGCACAGCGGTAGTGAATGTGACTGCTTTGTATGAGGTCTGAGGTTAGATTTCTGGGTCAGATAAAGCGTGTTCTTCTGTCAAGAAGTTCAAATTAGCAACATGGAGTTTGGAACTGTGCTCAGTAGACGTCAGTAGGATCATCGCCTATAACGTGAGATCTAAAATCATAGTTAGCGAAGTGTGGTCTTAACCTCTTTGCGTGAACGGGCGTGAAACTAGGTATGTACCTAAGTAAAAAATTGCATTGAGTTTCATTTTTATTTGCTTTATTAGTTCTAACTTCGAGTAAATATTATAACTGGCTGGCTGGCTTAACAAGTGTTCTCTGAGGACAACTGACATCCCCGTTATAACGTGTTTATTGAAGCATAAAAAGGTTTACCTCAAATATTTATAGCGCTGACTGACCACGCCGAAGATTAATTAACCTCCTATGAATTGTAATGATTCAACATGGACTTATTTAATAGGCATGGCTTTGGTTTTGTTATTGATTGACTTACAAATAGCGAAATGTAGGAAACAATATGTAGGTAACTTAAAAAAAATATAGTTAATAATAATAATAATATAATAATATTCTACCACATACACACAACACCATCTAGCCCAAACTAAGCAGAACTTGTACTATGGGTACTAGACAATGGATAAACATACATATATACTTTTTTTTTTGTAAATACATACATATTATACATAGAAACACCCAGACCAAGACAAACATCCATGTTCATGCACACAAATGTTTGACTTGTGCGGGAATCGAACCCGCGACCTCAGACGTGGCAGCCAGTTACACTAACCACTACGTCATCGAGGCCGACGTTATATTTATGTATGCTTACTTTTTAAGTTAAGCCAACGTTTTAGTTTATAACTAAACATTCTTTCCTGTATAGTATATAATTAAGATCTTTTAGATATAGGTTTTTAATAGTTAAAGTAATGTATCATATTTAATTTATTGTTAAATCAAACATCATATATATATTGTAAATAACTTGCAAACAGAAAAACTACATTATTTAATATATGAATTATAACATTAGGCCTTAAAAAGGTTGAATGATCATTTATATCTGCCCTATAAAGTTTTCTCATAAGATTTAGATATTCTTTATTTTAATATATTTCATTCTGTCATTTAATGCCTCCGTGTTTCATACTGCAAAGCTATTAAATATATTACATGTAGCAATCTAGTTATGTGGTAGATTTGCTATTAACGTAATGTAGATCAAATTTAATGAGCTTAATTGATCAAGCTTAGTTTAGACAGCGGGCCGTCTAAATTTGACAGCCTCATAATTGACTGACAATTGCAATCGATTAATTGTAATTGTAATACAATTGCAGCTGCAGTTTAATAGCATGTATGTATTACTAGAGAGTTATTTCCATTTTCTAAATAGCTATCTAACAGAACAGTCAATGCAAAGGACAGGTTGGTTCATTTACAACTGTATACGCAACTGTATAACAAGGGCAAATTCCGATTAGCTTTATCAGGGTCGTTTACGTCAAGTACAAAATGTATTTGTTTTTGCCCAGTTGCCCAGCTAGCCTTTACTTATTAATTGTTAAGGTATTAGTATCAAGTTCTAGCTATTCCGACGAACATATTTGTATTAATACGTGAAACGGAAACTGTTTTATGCATACACTAGATTTGCCTGCGGTATCGCTCGTGTAAATCTAGATTAGTAGCAGTCCTATTTGAGATTAAAGGTACTCTATGTCCTTTTTTGTTCCCCTGACAACGTGTATGCGAAATTTCATGATGATCGGTCAAGTAGTAAAAGCGTAACAAACAAACTCACATTCGAATTTATAATATTAGTTAGGATTTATCACGCACGGCAGAGTGTAAACATATCCATACTATAAGTTTATATTGACAAGGAGTATAGCAAGCAAAAAATATAAAAGTATATATATTCATTCTGTTTTCAATATATTGTATTACGGTTAAATATTAACCATGGGTGACTACTAATATCTAAATATTAATAGTGTAACATAATTATATTGCTTTAAAATATCGGATTCCTTTGTTCAACAGACATCCAACAACTGCTACCGATATACAAAGGAAAGGGGATATTCTTAGAGAAGGCCTCTTTGTAGATTTTTTGTATATCTTGTATGTGTAGATCAGCTGGCACCGACAGCTTTAAGTGTTCTCCAAAGTATGAAAGTTACACTACATAAAGTCGTTATGTTGCGTTAACTTCTATCCGAACTGTAAGTATGTCACTACGTCAAAGATTTTCTATAATTTTATTTCTCCGCAAGAGATGTATTACATTCGTATTTCAAGCCTTAGACAGTGAGACGAAGGTGACAACCTAAATGGAATCGTATGTATTAGCATGGGACAGAGTTGTGAGATTGAAACGGCAATTAAGAAGCGATTTGTACAATGTCGAATTTATATAATCAGTAATATACGAAAGTGCGTGCGATATGTCTTTAAACATGCAAAGTATGTATGACTGCGTACAGAACTATATTTGAATATCATTCGCTTACAATCACACGTTTCACTAAGATAATTGTTTGGCAATAACTTAATTATTCTATACTCCGATAATAAAATTAAAGGACAATGGAAAACTGAATAGTGAATTTTAAAGATAGAGTGATGTTTAAAATTCAATCGTCACTGTATTTTGTGTCACTGTGGTTTACTACTACTACTACTAATAAGTTTTTATATAGACAAGAGGCAGATTCTTCCATATTAGGTGGGACTTAAAACATAACAAGCGAAATGCGTTTGTGGTATAGCTCTGGTTACATCCACGGCTAATACTATTATTATTTGGACACCTCGATGGCATAATGGTTAGTGTAACCGACTGCCACGCCTGAGGTCGCGAGTTCGATTTTCGCACAAGTCAAACATTTGTGTGCATGAACATGGATGTTTGTTTTAGTCTGGGTGTTTCTGTGTATAATATGTATGTATTTACAAAAAAAGTATATATGTATGTTTATCCATTGTTTAGTACCCATAGTACAAGCTCTGCTTAGTTTAGGCTAGATGGTGTTGTGTGTATGTGAAAGAATATTATATTATATTATTATATATATAGACCTGAAAAATGTATGTATGTAAAATTCAATCATTATAAACTATAATAAACATGCCAAGTCTTAACAAAATATCGCAGTTATATGTTACGTTATTGACATACAAAATACGAGTATAGAAGTATTGTCACCGTTCTTGGCTCGAAGCCAAAGTATAACTGTCATATCATTCCATTCGTATTGTCCTTGTTGCTCCACAAATCAAGGACACACGACACAAACACTTGATGATATGTATTTTGTTTTTGCCAGTCGGCTAATTATGTCAAGGAATTTTTTTTTTCATATTAGGTGTAGCGTTATTTAGGATTAACAATATAATTACTTGGATGTGGTTTTTTGTTAAGACTGTGACAATGTCCAGTAATTACTTTTATAAAAACAGCACTTAAGTTCTGCAGGCGGCTAAGGCTCAGAATAATAACATAGTTCGTGTAGTATGGTATACCTGCATATAAAAACAAAATGTGAAGGTGGATTTTGGCACATTTACCTCACAAACGGAATCCTGATATCGCCAGTTTGTTTGTGATCACGGCCAGTGCAACAAGACCGAAAAGTCCAGATAAAAAAAAAGTAAAGTACCGAATATGATAGCGTTAATCCTTGTCTTTCGTTATATATGTTATACAACGCCCATTATATATTTCCTTTTACTAGTAAGACTTGATTAAGTTATTTGGAAAATTTTAAATCACATTCCCGAACCTGAAGTAACAAATAATATATGCTTGTATTACGCTGGAATCGATTAAAGTACAGTCAATTTTTGAGATGATAATGTAAGAGTTATAGAGGAAAGTCAGTTCAGTGTCAGTTTTCTACCAGTGCAAAGGTTGTTGAAAATCCATCAAATATCAAACAAGCGAGAAAATTACAAACATACTGTTTTGAAATTGTATTTTGATTTCGTCAAGCGTACCTTACCTTGGGTTGAGACGCAAAATTTTCACCTTTTAGGCAGAAGTGTTATAATTCTATTATCATCTAAAATAACTATCGCAATTTGCAGATTTTGTATTTGAAATATGTACTTATATATGTATGTCTTTTATATTTAAATGTTGAACTTTAATAAATTGGGTAATTGTATTTATAACCTCATTTTGCTCAATAGCAGTAAGTACTTCAAAATATCCGTGGTCTTAGATCTTGTACTTCAGTCTAATTTATATTAGCATATTTTTATCTTATTATATATTATTTATTGCAGACAAACATTCGTTTGACCACACTCTCACATAGTGTATGATGGCTCACAATGTAACTATTTGGGAGATAAACATGCTTAGGATTAAACTGATTCCAACCACAGGCTATTTCATAACATAGTATTGAGCAAAATATTGTAAAAGAAAATATGCAATTGAAAATAATGGGTATAAATTTTCTGCCTGCTTCTTCACATAAAGCTCTACATCTCGAAATGACTTTTTTAATGCTATATTTTAATTCCCATTTTAAATTTACATTTTCAAGATATGTTAAACCTTTTTATGGAAATAAAAATATTTAATTTGATTATGAACGCCTTTACTTCAGTGTCTAATTCGGTATCATGAGAAATAAACACCTTAAGATAGAATATTGTAGCCTGCTGCCTGGTATTAGTAGTAAGAGGATTGATAATAAACGTTTAGAGCTCTCTATAATTTTGAACAGGTGGTAGTTGTTGCCAACAATTTTCAATGTAAATTCACTTTACAAATACAAAAGCTCATTGATTCGACCATTCAAATCAGTACAATTACAGACAAATTATTTTTCATATATTTGGTAATAGAATAGATAATAGTATTCGGTTGCATCTACATACATAAATTGACGCGCATATCTACGACTGGATAGGCCGAGTTGCATCCACATTTCACTGCCTATGCAAACTATCGGACATATATCCGTTTTCAACATAACATTTCTAATCTGAAAAACCCAATAACACATTCCCCGAGACCTCACGAACGCACGCAGACATACGAACAAACATACCAGGGGTTCGGGCAGTAAAACTATACAAGATTACCCTAAAGACTTGAAACCTTTGAAAACAATCTCATAGAGCCGAAACCACCGAACTATTAGAAGGCAAACAACTAATTAGGTACATAATCGCTAGCTACATACGCACTTATCGTTCCATTAGATGGAATTGGCAATTCCTATGCTTATATGCAACCGGACTCGTCAAATGTGGATCACGGTCTATTTTACACGACCCAGAGTAATTACGACTACGTAATGGACGGAGTGATGGCAAGGGCTGGTTAACATAATAAATTGACGTATCCAAAATACGTGGTGCGTAGGTACGGTGAAGAATGCTGCGGTTACATTGGCTACCGATTAAGGCATGGGCTACACGGTCTGGGATTAATAGATTAATTAATCTTCTATACAAGTTCAATGGATATGCTCGAGAGGTAGCGTTAAAAAGCTATTACTGGGCCTATATCGTTTGTATACGCGATAGGCCCGCCTGAATATTAAGGTGTATTTGGGTTATATGAAGAGTTAAGACGGTATTCAATTTAAAGATCCCTGTTCTGAAGATGCAGTTACGGTAAATGTTCATTAATATTAATATTACTTCTAAGTTTATTGTGAATCGAAGTTAATGCTAAGCTTTGTATTACGAATAAATTAAATTGTCGACTTTACTTTGCCTTTGAAATATTATCGTCTTGAATAAGTAGTAATATTCATTGGGATCCTTAATTCATAATGAATCGTAATCAACATAGAGTTCTTGTTACAGACTCGAGTCCGTAACACGAACTCTTTTACTCTTCTACGATTCTTTAAAATGTATTTTATTGTATTGACCGCTTTGTTAGGACAGCAGAGGACCTTATGCAATACTAATACTCCTGGTTGGTTTCATTGAGAGTCTTGAGACAGTTTAACTTGCAGTAACTGCTAAACAGCCCATACCCCTAGGAATACTGGTTGCACCCATAAATAATCTCTATAGACAGCAATTGATAAAAGGGAATAGATACAAAACGTTAGCATTTTGGCTGAAGATACTGGTCAATATATATAATTTATATGGCATGCCTTCTGTGCAGAATTGGTGCCATGACTCATATTTGAAAATAGCCCGAATATCATGTTAGCCAGTGCCACAAATACGATGTCGAAACCAAAACAAGAGGCGGGAAAACAAATGAATAACTTATGCCTTAGCTTTGACCTCAAATTATTTACAACTTAAATTCCAATTCATATGAAAGATATCTATTGCATAACATATACATAGACCCACCCTTGTACATCTCAAAGGGGTAGGGAAATGTAATACATCCAAATTGCGCCAGTTATGTTTTATTTAAGGTCCCTCGTAATAGGGAGCGAGCTTATTACATAATATATTAATATGATGCCTTGTATTTAACACGTCATTTTCATATTATAAACACGTAATATTTTGTCTATGTTAAATGATGTTGTGTTTGAACTAATATTATATCACAAACGTCGATCTTATATAGCGTGATACACGTTTTCATTAGACACGCTATACGGAAAATTAAATGTCATTACTGGATAAGCATTTTCCTTTTACTGGTATAACATAACATATTAATGCACTTAATCGTTTATTAAATACTAGATCTGACGGCGGCTTGGCTTGCGTAAATGTAGGTTAGGTAAGATTAGTATCAGTACTTTTCTGGATGAAAAGTACGCTATGTCCTTTTTTGTTCCTCCAACAACGTGTATGCGAAATTTCATGATGATCGGTCGAGTAGTTAAGGCGTGAAAGCGTAACAAACAAATAAACAAAATTTAACATTTATAAGTTACGATTCTGCAAATAATTTAGATATAGGAAGGCCTAGAATGAGAAAGAGATAGGCAGCAATCTTTATAAAAAAGTTCTGGTCGGTTCAGCGATACAGCTGCGTTATTTTTAAATAGAACTAGCATTTACTCGCGTAAAAGTAGGTTAGGTTTGGTTAGTAACAGTATTTTTTTAAATGAAATTTAGCCTATGTTACTCTTTGATAATATAGCTTACTAACGGTAAAGAAATTTTTAAAATCGGCTTAGAATTTTTTAAGTTAAACCTTAACAAACAAATAAAAAATGAAATCTTTCCTCATCATTTATAATTAAGTATAGATTTAATAATAATACTTTATTGACACAAATAAAACTACAATAATTTAGAATTTTTTGACCCCTGCACTAGTAAAACTGTGTTATAAGAGCCAGTGTCTTTCAGACTTCTAGTCCCCAGTGAGTTAGGTAATATGCGAAGAATTAAGATCTAAGATGATCTAGAGTTTCAGCAATGTTTATAAAAAATCCTAATCGTTCAGCGATGTAACCGCGTTATTTTACAGGATATAAATAGTTAAACGCACATATTATATAAGTAAAATAATAAAATAGCTTGGATATTGGGATAGGTTCTATTTAAAAATAAACTACGCTCTTTTGGTAGTTACAATTTATTCACACATATAAATAAAATATACGCATAAAAATATTTGGCCGGCATTACGTTCTATTTTAAACTTCGAATAGGAAGTTATTAAACAAAAGCTAGTTCAAATATTATATAAAATATCAATGAGAAACAAAGGTTTTTTCAGTTGATATAAAACTTTTTGATAGATGCTTATTGTGCCATATGAAACTGAAATATTCGAGTTGGATAACAATATATGCTATTTTCGAAGTACTAGGTTTTCTGTTCGTAATTTAGTTGCTCTGTACGAAATAATATTAATATATAGTACCTACATAAAAAAATTGTTACCGCCTGTTTGTCCGCAAGACTTGAGAAATGTTAATTTGATGGATTGACTTGAATTCTTCAACGTTGCATTTCTATATATAGTATTTTTATATGCTTTTTTTACCGAAGTACCCATGAAAATGGAACTTATATTCTTAATAATTATTATAAGACCGAGCCATAGTGAAGTGTGGCCGAGTTTAGCTAATATAATTAAAAACATTGATGCGAATGTTTGTGTTCGTGTAACTTTTGTACGATTTGACTGATGAATGTCATTTACACTTTATAATATGCTTTTGTTTGTCGAAATCGGATTATTGCAGGACTATGAACAGTCGCTGTATAGTTTGGGAGTGATAGCAATTATATGATTAAGGGACAATAGGAATACATAGCCAACTTCATATTTTCCTGATCATATTACCCAAAAGTCAAGTTAAACTAACAAAAAAATATTACATCTATTTTAAAAACAACTTATTTAAACCTAGCAAGGGTAGTTGTCAAATGGCATAAAAAGGATGCACGATATACCGTGTGATGTAACCGCTAATTAAGTGTAAGCGAACGAGGGAGGTAGTGATATATCCTCACTACCCCTGCTTTCTCTCATACCGACCCATTTAAAATATTAATTACCTTTTCATTTTGTAACCTATTATGATTCTGCTTTTGCAAGAAAGTGTATTTTCAAAGTTATTTACATTGCGTTTATAATACATAGTATCAAAAACAGGTGACTTGCTCTATTACAGAATTTAGTGAAAGCTTTCGTTGTCTATCTGTAAAGTCTCAAGCGTAAAACGTGTTTTAAAATATATTTGATTAGCTTTTGCTCGTGGCTTCGCTCGCGTAAAAGTAGGTTAGGTTATGTTAGTAGCAGTACTTTTTTAAATAATATATTGCCTGTGTTACTCGGTGATAATATAGCTTGCTAAAGGTAAAGGCTTTTAGAAATCAGTTGCGTAGTTTTTGAATTAGATCCTTACAAACATACAAACAAAAGATCTAATCTTTCCTCTTTATAATATTAGTATAGGCAGTAAACAAACACGGCTCTAGAATCAATCACCATACTAACGTACCATAATACCTATAATGTTTCTTTAATTTTGTTTTAAAGACAACTCTTTCTCTGGGAATAATTCCGGTGTCGAAGGGAACTTTATAAACAATTACACTACGGGCACAAAGAACACCCAAACCCGAAACAACTATGTATTGATTATATAATTCTTTTTCTCGTGTGGGGATCGATCCCAGCGATACTTAGTGCAGCAGTAGCCATCTCATAGATCATTATTACTACTACGCCATTCGTGCAGTCTTTATACAGCTATCCACAGCATACTTCAATTTAAATTCAGAAGAGTCATTCAAAAGCTAAAAGTATGCCTATGCCTACCCGTTGAGCGCAAGTAAACTACGTTATCACTAGTACATTGAACCAGGAATACTGATTACGTCAGTCGGGTCCCAAGCTGATAACTTTAGTGGGACCTTCGTCGAGACAGCCCATTAATATTAAAAGGTTTTTACTATGAAACACCCAGCCTAACTTATTATGTTTTGTTTCCCTAGCTCGCAGGTAAAGGTTACGTCGTCGTTTTATAATTACCATAAATGTAGAAGAAGAATTTTTTTTTAAATTTCATTTTATTTGAAGTTTCATCGAACGTAATAAATTATTTGATTTACGTTAATATTTGTAAATAGCAGCAGAACTCATGAATATCTTTGATTTTTAAAGAACATCACAGACCAAGTTTTTATGTAATCAAGTCTTCGATTCAATAGTCTACCTATTCAGTAAATTATTGTTTTAATATTATATAATAGTATAGCAATTATATAACACAACGTGTAAGATTAAGGTTCGTATGGTGGACTACATAAGTAAGGAATGCTTAAAATTATGAGAAATTTAAGTGATTGTAAAACTTTTTCTTACTCATATTTGAGACATTATAGTGCTAAGTATGTTAAGATTTGTCAAACAACGACTTAAAGATAACATGTTGTTGATGTTACGATCCTTTTATAATGTCCTCGTCTTTCTATAACACGGTGCTAAAACCTATTCCAATAACTAAACATTTCAGTTGCCGCATAGTGCCTAAAAATTATCGGGGAGATGGTAATCAGTCTGCCATTTACTAAAACAAACGAATTATAATTATTTGAACTAATTAGTATATCTAAATGATACCACTCCTGTAAAAAGGAACGATATCTCTAACAAAGTTTAAACCGCAATAAAATTAGGCAGCCCGATCTACATGAACTAGGCGACTCTTACTATACCCGCGGGACAAAATTTGTATGAATAAAATAATAGCCATCATAACTAAGACAATTTTGCGTCCGGAATATCCCTTAAGCGTTTTATTCATACCGATGACGTAAAGTTTAGATATAACGTATAATATAGGTATCCGAGGATTTATCTGGACGCTCAAAGGAACTCAAATGCCAGAACGTCCATACATATTAGGTCGGATTCCAGGAACTCTCCGCCTCTATATAGTCATCTTTGTTCTATCTTGAGCTTGTATTGATTTTACTTGAAGCAGTACGGACAAGCTGTTTGTTTTATTATGAACATATTGGTTTTCATTTACGTACTACATATTGTGTTGCAAGTTTGATTGTGTTTTAATTACAAATGTCAAAAACTATAAGTACATAAAAATCAAAGCTTTTCTATGTAAAAGACGCAATCTACCTGTTTGTAATTTTCGTACACAATTTCGTTTCGACAAAAACTATGAAGTAGCTAAATCGGTTTTATGCATGATAAAACGCAAACTAGATGTGTTAAAAAAATATCGTTACTTTTTTTTTTTGCTTTAAAAATAACATGCGATAAGTAATCAATGCCATACATTTTCGGGATTTGCAGACATTATGTAGACTATATTAAGACTTTTTATTGTGATTTTTGTTGCATCCTGTAGCCATCTTATTCTTATATATAGGTATATTATCAACATTTGCTTAGTACGACGGCCATCATGCGGGATAATGCTGTTACTAAAACCAGTATAAGAGTACAACAATTAACATTGTTTCTTCTGGACACATGCTGTGAGAACAGGGTAAAGCAGTCGATTACCCTAGCCAAGCATGCTGTGTTAGTAAATATTTAACAAGCTCACAAACACATTTAAATTTGATTACAATGTTTCCTGTCGACGTTCCTTCGCCGCGATGATTAATGTTTAACATACAAATTTAGTTATTATAAAAAAGGTGTTAAAATGAGATTGCGCTTGCAACTTTGCTGTTGGAAATTAACTACGTTATGTAACTGAAATCAAAACTATCCTATTTGTTAATTGACTGATTTAAATTCAGAATCAAATGTGACTAGAATTTTTAAAGAAACAACATTTGATTTTATATACTAATTTGACTTATTTCATGTATGTATGTATGTATGTATCTTATGTGGGGGCCAGTCAGTGCAGACCGGCGACACTTCGACCCAGTGGGATCTTTTGTGTCGACACTCTCCCAATAACGACTGCTATAGATGTTCATGGCAGCCGGGACCGACGGCTTAACGTGCTCTCCGAGGCACGGAGCAGACGATAATTGTCAATCAATACGCACATAATTTCGAAAAGTCATATAACTTCCGAAAGTCAGAGGTGCGCGACGTGGGTTTGAACCCGAGACCCTCTGCATTGCAGTCTGTTGGTCTCTCCACTGAGCTATCGCTGCTCTGACTTAGAGCGTAACTAAAATATTTTAAGTCTATAAATTCAATAAATATAGAAAACCATCTATCATTTTACCACTTTTCAGAATTTTAAAACTTCTTCCTCAATCAAATCAACCTTAAATATCAAGACGTAGACATAACGATAATCAAACTTTCCATCACAAATTATATCGCGGGTTCTGTTATTTACTACTTTTTCATAACACTAAAACGCTATACATACGTGTACCTTGAACAATGTTAATAAATTATTATCATTCATCCACTGTATTCGCAAATACAGTGTGAATGTTAATATTATCCCGCATAATTCATCCAATATAATAAATATAGTAATTTCGTCCTCCATAAGGTCTGCAGGCATTGTGTATTCGTAGCACGTTTTGTTACAATACGGGTTATCATATCCAACCGAACAAGTTCACCAATGTTAGCATAGCAGGCATAAAAATATTCTATTGAGATAAGGCCTTTGCAAAACTCATGTCGAAACTTTCTCACCGGGATAGTGATTTTGTGTGTTATTCCAGTTACTTTCTTGTTTTAGGTGTTATATTCATTTTATTAACAGCCTATAATGTGAATGTTGAGGTATCTAAATAAACGTTTGATGGAAGATATAGGAAAGTTATTTCAAATGGGTAATAAATAAAGTTGTTGAGTGGATACTTCTGTATGGGTAATGGGGTTCTTAATGTAGGTAGTATTTTGTGATATAGGTGCTTAGATTACTCATTCGTTCTATTATTTTATGCGTGAGCGTATTTAATGCTTACCGCACTTTAATTATGAATTTATCTAAAGATGTAAAGTAGTAATTCGTAATTAAATTTATAGATAAACCCTGACATTCGAGTTATATTAGTAGCTAGCGAAATATAGGTATAATATACCTCAGCCTATAACTTTGGTGACATAGGTGTGAGTTTATGTTTATATGTAATATCAGTGTCCTTATCGTAAATGTTATATTCAGCAAGTACTGACTACTCTCCTGATAAACCCGTGAATCCTATATTAATACATATGACTAATAACTATAAATATCAATAAATAATAATATAATAATTTCAGCCCTGTATTCAACTGTCCCACTGCTGGGCATAGGCCTCTTCTCAGTGTGAGAAGGGTTAGGCCATAGTCCACCACGCTGGCCCAGTGCGGGTTAGCAGACTTCATATATCTTCGAGAACATTATGGAGAACTCTCAGGTAGGTTTCCTCATGCAGGTTTCCTCACGATGTTTCCCTTCATCGTTAAAGCGAGCGATAATTAATATTTAATACGCACATAACTTCGAAAAGTCAGAGATGCGCGCCTTGGGTTCGAACTCGAGACCTCTGCGTGGCAGTCTAACGGTTTTTCCACTATGCTATCGCTGCTATTAAATATCAATAACATCACTTTACTACAAACTGGACTACAACACTGTACAGTTTAATACTTACATCCCAAATTGATACACAAAGGAATATGATGAAGTATATACAAATGAAGTTAGCAAACATCTAAGACAATCAACATTACATTAGGTTACCACCAACCGTCATTAGCGACATTACAAAGTAGTGCAATTACCATCACGGGGTGGCACTTGCACTACTTTAGATAAAGCAGTTGATGAAGGCTTTGACGATGCATTATAACCAGTCGAGCTGCCAAACAGCCTACAAAAACTGTACTTGGGTAGCGGCCAATATGATGTGCATACTTCGACTTAATGCGCACTATGTGTGGAAATTATTAAGACAATGAGTGTTAAAAATGACATTATATAGTGTCCATGATGTTGTTTTTATCTGAACAGCGAGTAATTTTGTCAGTTTTCTAGAACATTGGTCTATTAAACTGCTGTTTCGAAGTGCTACTTAATTAGTGTTTCAAATGAAAATAACTTTGTTACGTACCGTTTTTATTAGTGTATTAAAATTATACTATGGCATGTTACAAAGCTGACAAATTTATTTTATGTTGTTGTAGTATAAGTATCTTGTAGTCTATCCAAGACATCGAGTAATTTTAAATTGAATAATGTTGATTAGTGACATACAAATAAATGTTATCAATAAAATAATCCTTTTTCGAAATAATAATAATATTTTATTATTATACCCTTTGATTTAATTACTGCTCGTTTAAAAGTTACAAAATTAGTTGTAAGTAAGAACGGAATTTCATACGTCATATTTTCATATGAACAAACTGTATCATCGGCAGACCGATTTGTAAAACCGTAAAGTTTTAAACGTAGATGTCGATACACTCAATATTTGAGATGAATTACTGCTAAACATTATTACAAGCCAACAAAATATAAAATATCAGGACATAAACAATATTTTTAGAAATAATATCATATAATAAAATATATAATTAATTACATGTTATATTATAATTTATTTATTTAAACGATATTCGAATCCGTAATACAGATGTACGTCCCTAAATAGGTTTTACCGATGCGTCAAGGCGGCATAATTGTAGTGGGACTGGATGGCGTATATCTGGAGAATGCATTCTCAAGAGTTGCAAGCATATAATATTATAACAACGGGGTGGGCATCAGACAGACGGCGGCGTTACTTGGACACATTTTGAAGAACTGACAGATTGAAGTTCAATATAAGGACCGTTGGAGAAATGTAGGGGAGACCTATGCCCAACAATGTTAGTCTAAGTTAAGAAAACGATATAACCGGCTGCCGGTTTTAATTTCATTTATATATTTTAATACCAATAGCATCTCTTTTGCTGCCAAATATTCATGTTGTTATATAATCAACTGGTTAAGCGTCAAAGCTAATGGTATGCGAATCATTTAATAACATAGTTTCATGCCAATATCAATAAATGTTGTGTAAGTACTTGTTAAAACACTACCGACTGGTAAGCCATATTTAGTCGAATATGTATATTAAAATTTTAGTGTCGTTAACCTCCATTATAAGCTTTATTATACTTGACATACATGGACCGAATAACCATATCGAAGTTATACCTAAACAACACTCAATAATATATTATAACGATAATATATAACCTGTGACCACAATCGAGCCGCCTAGAAATAAATACGTATTTACCAATACATTTAAATACTTTATTTGCATGCACATCATTTTTACCGAATAATGTAATACTTTACTTTTGAAGAGAAAACTCCTGCTCTAGAATTAAAGGACATATTCCTTGTGCGGATGTGTTGTTTCCGGCGATACAGAAGTATCGCAGGGAACTATTCAATCATTTTATGGATCGATCAAACAATGGAAAACACACCCAGTCTCTGAACAACCATTTGTGGATAGCACATATTTTTGTCACGTGTGTGATTCGCTCCTACTACACTAGGCGTAGGGGCAGTGGCGACGCAACCATAAACCTCTACACCGTCCGTGCAATTAAATACCAACGCGATTACGACCCGTTGTTTAATATTGTATTAAACACGTGAAGTACAAGATATATGTTTGTTTTTTAAGTTTATTAGATACTAAAAGTTCACATAACCAGCTAAATAACAATTTAACTGAATGCATGTATGAAGAGGAATTTCTTGTCGATATTACGGTGGTTAGGGATTAAATCCGAAACCTCTCAATCGCTATATCATGGCTATGAATATAGCAGAATATCTTAATATTTATACATTTGAAGGTTCATGGGCCTCCCTATCCCTTTCAAGCATTTCCTTTCATCCCATCCTTAATTCCTTTGTCTTAAGGTCGGTAACACGTGAGTGAGCCCATGGCATGGCAAGTGATCTTAGGCCACGGTACTCGGTGACGTTCGTTGTGCACAAACGTTAAATGAAAAAGAACATGTACTTACGGTATGATTATAAGTACGTAAACTAGTGGAATACTAGGTTGCATCCTTCTAGTAACTTATTGTAAACTTGTTTTTTCTCGTCGCTTCGCTCGCTGTTTTTGTGGATGAAAGATAGTACTTTCTCTGTACCCCTGTCAATGTTTATTTGAATTTATGGATGATTGGTCGGGTAGTTAGGGAGTGAAAGCGTAATAGACCAACAACAAACACAGATTTGCATTTATAATATTAGTTAAGATTTATTTGTAGTGCGAGAATGTCAACAGCACTGCAATCTATATATATATATAACTCTTCCGTTACTGAGTGACTGACAGACAACGCACAGCCGAAACTACTGAACGCAAGAAGCTGAAATTTGGCACGTATGCCCCTTGGAGAGTGTAAGGGAGCACTAAGAGAGAAATTTTGGAAATTACACCCTTAAGGGGTGAAAGGGGTGAAACCCGATATTTACACGGGAACGGGACTTACGCGGGTGAAACCGCGGGAAAACTACTAGTGTTAATATAAACTTGTCAAAATGACTCAACTCTGTGATTGCTCGCAATGTATTTTGAGTAAACTGGGGTTCATTGCTAAACAAACTCTTTGAGACACTTAAGAGAGGGTTGCTAATGCATAAACAGTGTTGACACAAGGAAAGGTCCTATGGTCGGTTGAGTACCGTAGATAGAACCACCGAGTTACATAGTGCTCTCATAATATTTGCTCTTGAGCCCCACAGGGAAAGCGATGTAAATCGGCCACTTATTATTCCAAAATGTATTTAACCTATTGAGTCGCAACGGTACACCGGCTGCAAGACCAAATAGATTTTTAATTATGCCTGGTGTTCCAAAACTTGACAGGTTAAGGAAACGATACTTTGTACAATAATAATAATAATATTCTATCACATACACACAACACCATCTAACCCAAACTAAGCAGAGCTTAGTGGGGAGACCAACAGACTGCAATGCAGAAGGTCTCGGGTTCGAACCCACGTCGCGCACCTTTGACTTTCGGAAGTTATATGACTTTTCGAAATTATGTGCGTATTGATTGATAATTATCGCCTGCTCCGTACCTCGGAGAGCACATTAAGCCGTCGGTCCCGGCTGCTATGAACATCTATGGCAGTCGTTATTGGGAGAGTGTCGACACAAAAGATCCCACTGAATCGAAGTGTCGCCGGTCTGCACTGACTGGCCTCACGCTTTTTATCACCAAAGAGGTTTGTATTAGCTATGGGTTTAATTCCTATTAAGTAGAAGGCGAGACCATTGACGTCTCCAAACTTTAAGACACCGAGCTGCTTCAAAGAATTTCTTTGCTAAAATTCAATAACACGATTTTGAAGCCACTGCCCCACCAAGACAGTCTTTCTCATATTTGCCATATGTATGTTTTTGTTAAATTGTCATGTTATACTTAAATTATTTGCCATTACTGCAATCAAAATAATTATGATTAAATTCCGATCGGATGAATGTCAATTAGAAAATGAATAACATTTTCATATTTTAAATATACAAATGAAGATGAACCAACGTTGTTCAAGAAAATTGTACGAACTATTTCAGTTAAATAGAACAGAGAGAACAACAAAATATGTAGTTAACTAATTAATTTTATCTGCGACGCGAAAGTTTCATTTCTTCTTTGTCCCTTCGGACTAACCGTAGTTTCGGGATTACATCTCGAGAACATCTATCTTTGAATTGTATCATTAACAATTTGTTACTGTAAAATGTTCGTACTCTATCTACATACCGTACTTCTTGTATTGAAGTAATTAAAGGCTGTGATATTGTGACAGTTTTTAGAATGCTAGACATAATTAAAAAACTAATTGTGTCTGGCCGCCCGTGTGCCGTTGCGGCAAAACTTTAATGTAACCTATAAAACAGTAGTGCAGTGGCAGTGAATGAGACTGCTGTGTATAAGGTCTCGATTTTGATTCTCGGATCAAACTATATACAGGATGTAACAGAAAGATGAGGTTATAATTTAGGGTCACTATGTATATCTGATAAATAACCTATGCCCTTACCCCACAACAACATATCGAATTATAAATTTTATGACAATTTCAATCATTTTATTTATTTGTTATTTAAATATCGATACAAAACGAGTTACAACAACATCTGTGGGGTCACCGATCTATGCTAGAACGACCAGCTGTATTATAAATAATGAATAGGTAACAGTATTTCACATCTGGGGCACACCGCACAGTATAATGGTCAATGGCCCTATTAAGATAGCAAAAGTGAACAAAAACTTAAAAAATAAATCTTTTGTAATTCTTAGAAACTAATACACGTGCATGCAGTATAGTGTTGTTTACGTATCGATTAGAATATGCTGATATTTATAAGACCATAAAAAAGAAAATTCGATATATTCGTGAAAATAATGTAAACAAATTTAATTCTTGCGGTTTTCCATTGTACATGGGCTGTATAATAATACTCATGGATTTTTTCTCTTTTTTTTTCAATTCTTGTGACCTTGCCGCGGCTTAGAAATTAGCCGAAAGCGAAGTAATGTTCTTTAAAGCAAGAATAGAAGAGGGTCTGGTGATTTGGAGCGTACGGGAATAAGCCGGTACGATATACGACTCTGATATGACTTCACCACACAGTTTCTAGCCAACACTTTTTATGATTATAAATTTTTATAAACATCTTCTCCCTAGACTTTGTTATTCCCAAGTCACTTAGGGTCCTTTTCTGGTTTAACCGGATTTGACTGGATATCAGTTTTTACACGGAGCGGCTGCCACCTGACCTCCGCAACCCAAAGGCTAAGGATACCCTAAGGCTAGACCAGGGTCAGGATATTATAGGGCACTGACTTTCCAATAACCAACTTTCCAATAACAACAAATGCCATGAACATCTATGGCAGCCGGGACCGACGGCTTAACGAGCTCTCCGAGGCACGGAGCAGGCGATAATTGTCAATCAATACGCACATAATTTCGAAAAGCCATATAACTTTCGAAAATCAGAGGTGCGCGACGCGGGTTCGAATCCTCCCTCTCCATTGCAGTCTGTTAGTCTCCGCACTGAGCTATCGCTGCTTTTTAATTTTTTATAAATATGTTCTTATTAAATTATTTATTTCAGCCACATTTGTTCAGCTATGTTTGGAGTTCCATGTAGTAGAACGAGAACCGATCACACACTAACATAAGTTCAAACTTTCCCCACAGGACCAATAAGCCAGTGAAAAGGCCGAGTGTTGTGCGTTCGATCGCCACACAGCATTGTGTATTACATAAAACCTTGTATGACCTGTCAAATGGGTGTTACGAATATAAGTGTTCGTTGCATAGTCTCCATCGATATATAAATTACTAGATTTTGTCCACGGCTTCACTTGCGTAAATGTAGGTTAGCTTAGTGTTTTTATCTGGATAACAGGTACTCTATGTCTTCTTCTGTTCTCCTGACAACTTGTATGCAAAATTTCATGATGATCAGTGGAGTAGTTAAGGCTTAAACGCGTAACAAACAAACAAACAAACTCACATTCGTATTTATTATATTAGTAAGAATTATAACGAGTAGTCTTAGTTAAGAAAAACTTTTGTAACTATAAATACGGTACGCAAATATTGCACATATTTGTTTCGATAACAAATCATAAAAATCCTTTACATATTGTCTTACAGCTAAAGTATAGAGATTATCTTTAAGCCATAGAAAATCAGTCAACAATATACAAGACATAAAATACGAATAAATCGTAGTACAAAAGAGCGCCTTTAATTTTCCGCTATCTCCGAGATTAACATTACTTCCATCTCCCTCTTGAGTAAATACATTTTAACGTACAATGTATTAAGATGTTTTTATACAACAAATGTAGCGTGTACGTAATATTATTGTGCTACGAACACGATCCATCAATGTTGGTTTTTGCTTCACAGGGCTATTCAGATGCCATCCGCATGAATTTTTGTTGCGGTGACGTAACAGATAAATACTGGCTAAAAAGGAAACAAAGGGACTATAGTTCTATTTTATTTGGTAACTATCTGTTACCTGAGATTTCGACGACCAAGTGGAAGTTTTGAAGTGAAAACTTCTTTAGGCGCATTGAGCACTTTTTGGGTGAACAAAACTCATGGAACTCGCGTCATCGTCACCGAACGCATTCAAAATTCAAAAATAATAGTCTAATGGCTCGACGATACAATTCACGAATTACTTAGTTTTCACTTCTATCGGTAGTCCCCAAAGAAAGCCCCGCAATTTTTTCCTTCTAGCCTGTCTATTATTTTATTCTAAAATAAAATTAAGCCTGAGTTACTTCTTATAACATCAGCTTTCTGCCAGCGAAAGACTCAGCAAAATCAGTCCAGCCGTTTCAGAGATGAGCCGAAACAAACAGACAGAGACAAAGACAAAAATTATAAAAATATATATTTTTATAAAGTCCCCAAGTGACTTGGGAATAATAAAGGCTAAGGGACAAGAAGGAGACCGTGTATACTTTCATATACATTTAGTAAAAAGCTGTTATTTTGACATTACAAACAGACACTTTAATTTAATTTATTTATATAGATGTATAGATTAGATACTAACGTAGAAATGTATCATACGCACATTTTACTAAAGTTAGGTGTCACATTACAAAACACTAATTATTGTTTACTAATAAGTAAGTTATTGATCTGATCAATTAATTTGATTATATCTGATACAGGAAAACATTTTCACAGAAAATTTCTCCACGTGTTTTCTATTAACGACATGTTGCGTATTGGTAGCCTGTACAGAGCAAATTGTATAACAGATCACTTTCCGATGATATTTTAAACTAGTTGTTAAACATATTTACGTTCTCGTTATTTTAATAAAATTAATAAAATATTTTGTATAAAATAATAAAATAAGTGGCAGTTGCGATAGCCTAAAGGAAGGCTGGCTATTACGCAGTGGTCTTAAGTTTGACCTTACGACCTTTGACATATCTGAGAGTTGTCTATAATATTCTAAAATATATTATGTAAAGTCTGCTACCACGCCAGTGCGTGGCTCAGTGGTCAAAGCGGTAATTTTTTTTTGTGTATTTTAATTTTTAGCCTCACATGGCCTTGACAACTTTACGCGGACTGTGGGTGAGCGGGGTCTCCTGTGAAAGAACACTGCCTGACTCTTCTCAAGATTGACCTCTATCTGCCATTTCCGAAACCAAGCGCCAAAGGCGTTGGCCGCAGATTGGAGCTTCCTACTAACTGAAACTGGGTCTTTACCTGCATAATAAATAGCTGTATATACGTCTGCAAAAAATGTTGTCTGCGCAAACCTATGCATCGTTATGTCGGCGTCGTACAGAGAGTACAGCAGTGGAGAGAGCACTGAGCCCTAGGGCACATCGGCGCGTATAGCGTAAGGTGGTGACAAGGCCCCCTCGACGCGGTAGCGAAAGCTTCTATCAGACAGGATGTCTTATGATGTGTATGATGAGTACGAGCTTGGGAGGGACAACCCTGGTGAATAGCTTGTACAACAAGCCGTTGTGCCATACTTTGTCAAAAGCCTTCGCTACGTCGAAGAAGAGGACCCGATGAATTGGTTGCGACTTGCGAGTGAGTCTCGCACTAATGTACTCAAATATACGGTGCACTTATTGAACGCACGAATGTTTAGTTCGAAATCCAAACTATTCGTGGGGTACGAGCAGCGATGCGTCGACATACGCTTTCAGCCTAACATACAATAACCGCTCATAGACTTTCCCTAATCCTTTAAGCACACTAATAGGTCTATAACTAGACGGCTCGGACTTAAGTTTGCCGGGCTTGAATATCTCAATGACCACGGCTTGTTTCCACTGCTGTGGAAATATATTATAATTATGTTATGGCGGCATTGAATATGCTAGTCAGAAGGACTACTAACGAGTATGGAAAGAGCTTAATGACCCTATTACTAATACCGTCCGAGCCGGGAGCTTTTCTAGGGTGTAAGCTCTTAATGCCCGTCCTAACTTCGTTGAGGGTGACTAAAGACACTATTTGATCATCATCTGCTACATCGTCAGTCTGTCTGTCAGGCTGTGATGGCAGTGGGAGAGAGGCTCGATGGTCCACCTCGCTATCTACCTATAGTATGTGGTCTAAGTCGATGTGTTGGTCGCTTAGTGTACATTGAAGCTCAAGACTTTCTGCTAGACATTCAGTCTTTTCGTCAACGTCGAATGCTGGAGGTCGATTGGCCCTGTTTATCGGCGGTAGAGAGTACTTCTGAACATCTTGACTGAGAGATCAGGATAGCTGCCAGAAAGCGAGGTGAGTTGGTTCTAGCTCGCTTAGTGTAGCGTCCTATGGGATTCGCGCATTTCTTGTATGCGTGACTTGACGTTACGTTGAAGGGAACGCATCCTAACCCGATTTGCCTCGCATGGGTATCTCTCGTAGAGCGCGGTAAATGATAACTGCACCCTACTTATACTGAGAAGACGCCCCTTGGCAGTAGTGGGACTACTGACAAACAGATCTCATATCATTATTTGTGTTTATAGTTTTATTGCTATATAAAAAATAACATTTGTAAATAATAAACCACCTTCAAAAGTATAAAGCAAAGTAATATTTATCCTTTTACTATTATGTAAGGTCTTATTAAATGCATGTGTGGCGACTATCCGCCACAATTATGTCTCTGGACCCCCGCCTTAAATTCGGAGTAAACCGCTCCGCTTATGGTTATTGGGCCAACCCTCGACTACACGGACGACGGGCGCGTTGACCAACGCGATTGGCTAGCGGACTTACACGTGCCGGCCGGCGCCGTTTGACCTTCGGCGCGCCAGCGCATGGAAACAGACGACCGCTCGAGACACACTCGGTTCGCGGCTCTGTTCGAGAAAGTTCGCTTTGCTATTGCTATTGTTATTTGCTAGAATTGTTAATTTAATAAATCATATCGTTTAGCCTAAATATAAAATTCATTCTTCGCCTATCGTTCTTCATCTATTATTTCTTCTGCTATTATCCTCATCACTACTTCGTTTCGCCTTCTGCTTACGTAGTGCTTGCGCTTAGGTTCCGAGTTCGACACCCGGCTGAGTGAAATCGTTTAATGTGGATAACGACGCCACACATATTTTTATTTTAGCGCACTGCTCCGGTATTATTTTATTTTTAAATTTACCGGCTGTATGTTTGACATCGGCTTTAAATTGGTATAATTTGATTGGAAGCCTAGTTCATGCATTTTTTAATGAAATCATTCGTTCTTTTGCTTTTTTAACCGGTATTTAATTAAAAATATAAATTTAAAGCGTAATAAGCAAGTTCTGGAAATATATTTATACTAGCTTTTGCGCGCACCTCCGCCCGCGTGGTACTTACATCGATAAAAAGTAACCTATGTCGTTCACCAGATTTTAAACTACATCTGTACCAAACATCTTCATCGGTTGAGTGGTTTAGCCTTGAAAAGGTAGGTAGCAGACAGACAGAGTTACTTTTGAATTTATAATATTAGTAAGGATTTATTTTGCAGCTTTCAGTAACGTTTACCTGTGTCAATAGCTTGAACACTACCTTGGCTGACCACAAAGATACCATTGTTGGTTTTTTGTTTGTTACGATACATGTAGATGAATATTATTAGAATATTCATCTACATGTATCGCACTGCACACACACACTGCACATATCACGAGATACTTACTAAAACCATTTTACTGTTGAGGGCTTACATTAAATATCTTTAAATTAAAGCCCATCATCCAATCTTATCGAAACATGGAACCACAATAGAAATTTAATCTTTCAAATGAAAATATGACTATTCATATCTGTTTATCCGTTGGCGAGGTATCGGTAAACATAGTTCCATAAAAAATAAACATTCTTCATCGAATATAAAACCTATTCCTTTTTCGAAATCGATGTTAAAGAGTTGGCAGTTCTTAAAAGTAGCATCGTCTTAAAAGCGATGTAAATCAATTTAAAATGATTAGCAATGGTCTTTGGATGACTTAGTATCCAAATACCTGGGATGTATCATAACAACTGAGTCCAACCTAAATACCAAAAGGTAACAGATATCAATTACCTGACTCTTCTAAATCTCAGCCAGGTATCGTGTTTAGCCATAAAGTAATATTCTAGTGAAAGTAAGATTCTACAACACTTCACAAAAGTTTGATTTATTATTGAAGTGAAAACTTCTTTAGGCGCGTTGAGCACTTTTTGGGTGAACAAAAATCATGGAAGTCGCGTCATCGTCAGCGAATGCATTCAAAATTCAAAAATAATAATCTAACGGCTCGACGATACACACAAGATACTTAGTTTCCACTTCTATCGGCAGTCTCCAAAGACTGCCCCGCATGTTTTTTTTATCTTATTCTCATTTTGTCATCACATACGTTGATAAAAACTTCAATAAAATCAAAAACAAAAATTATCTTTACTATTGTTAACATATTATTATTTTTGCAGCTAAATGGGGCAGAATACCTATTTATAACGGACATATGACCTACAATGACCGTAATAAAGATAAATGAATACTGCAATAATGATATAAAATAATAGTAACATAGGCCAATAGAATTGTTCTGTAACTAGAATATATGTATGTACGTAATAATATAATTAAACAAATATATATATATATATATTATATTTATATATTTATTGCCCATTGTAAAACAGATTTCCTTTTTTTAATGCAGCCAGTTAAAATGATTAATGATTAGTATTAGTTAGGATAGTACGAGCAGGGAGTGTTACAGTTAATTGTATTACCTATCAAGCCTCGGAATGTCACACATAATTAAAACCTACTGTGTCTGGCCGCCGGTGTACTACTGCGACTCAATAGGTAATAGACGCAATATATTTATATTTTTTAGAAATTTTAAGAGTACAACTTACGCCCTAGGCATAATTGCTGTGCCACGGAGGTTTTTAAAAGCATTCAAACAACAGACACAAAGAACATATAGACTCGGAACAACAATTTGTGGATCACACAAATTTTAGTCCCGTGTGGGATTCGAACCCATAACACTCGGCTCAGTGGCATTAGCGAGGCGACCACTTAAACCACTACGCCATCAATGCAGTCTGTATTTTAGCATTCTTGAAATTATAATGTTGATAAGAGAGTTCGAAAATCTCTTATACAACAGCTTTGTCCGTCCGTCCGTCCATCTGTCAGTTATACAACTTTCAATTCAAGAACCGTAAGAGCTAGAGACTCGCGGTCAACGCCATTCGACTCAGCATAGTTGATATTCCCCCGAAATGACTATGACCTTTGACCTCTGATCTCAAGGTCACGTGGTATTACGTGACCTTTGCATATTACTTGAACCATTTTTCAAACTCTAAGATTTACGGCAATTCATTGCCGATTCTCACTTGTTTTTTTGGTACTTTTGTTAGATTTGTAATAACTAATAAAACATGAAATATAGCACGAAGACGACTCCTATAGCACGAAAGCTAATATACCTCTCTTGCGAGATTCTTAACTAATCATAGACGGTATCACAAGCATTTAAACGATTCACATAATATAAGCTTGACCAGTGTAATTTGTACGTTGAGGCAACATATGATGGACGATAGATTTTATTGTACGCGCAAACATAACTTATGAACTTATGAAATGTTTATTTAGTCCGCAGATAGTATGGTTCGTCATTATACAAACATTGTTTGTTTGCAAACGCTCGCTGGCTTATGAAATGCCGAAAGCATAGTAATGACGCTGTAAACGTATTCATTTCGACAAGAGTCATATTATGCAGCTATTATCTTACATATAAAGTTTTCATGGTTTGAGTATGAACAAATTACTGTAATTATTTTATTCACGACAATTATTGCAAGTATATCTGTGGCATGAAAGCCTCCTTTTTATTTTTATAAGCACCTAGGTTTTGGCCCCTGCTTCGCTTGCGTAAATGTAGGTAAGGTTAGTAACTTTACTTCTTTCAATATGAAAGGTACCCTATATCCTCTGAGAACATAATTATATGCGAAATTTCATGATGACTGGTCGAGTAGTTAAGGGATGAAAGCGTAACGAACAAACTAACGAACATTCGCATTTATAATATTAGTTAGGATAATACAATCGACGATCCTCTCTAAAAATAAATAATATCCATATTCTACTAACTTTTACGTCTCCTGTTTGTAAAAATTTAAGAGCGCGCCGGACAATATTTATAATAGGAAAGGATATAATCGTTTTCCTATAACAGCAGAACCCTTTCCACGAATATAATGCACAATTCTTTCCTGTAATGTTGGGTCCCCGTCAACTCTTCGACTAACTGTTTTGAATAAAATAGTTTATAAAATATTTGATAGGAACACACTGTTATTTTAACCATATGTAAATGGAAACACGAAAAAGCAAATAAAACTGTAAATTAATTAACAAATTGTATTTATCGATATCGTGTCTGGTATCGCACATCAATATTTGTATTGTAAACTGGACAGTCGATCCGGGCGTGATTGATTTTTGGTTCACTCTCTCTGTTTTGTTATTACATTTGACGCATAAATTGTAGTTTATTCGACAAAGTAATAAAATGGCTTAGTTAAATTAAGTTGATCAGCCTTTTGTTAAAGCTACAACTTCGTGTGCCAGTACGACGACAGTAAAGGCATCTGTGGCGATAACCTATCCTTAAATATTCTACCGTTAACTTTAAAGATTGAAATGTTTCAAAATAGCAGCAGTTCAAACTCCTAACCTTCAATAAAATAGCAATCAAACACTGACATTCATGCGCAACTTAAATCAAAACGAGCTATTTTTAAATAATAAATATATTATTTTATCCACTTCAAGATTTGACACTTCGAGAACAAATCTTTGAGGAAGATTTACAAAAAAAGGGAATAATGATTTGTTTACTTTGCGGTCCATAAAATAACAATTGCAAACATTTCAAAAGGGAAACTTGAACGTCGCGTCTACCGGTATTTTGTACCTATTTACGGATTTCCAGCAAGCGTGTTTCAAAGAATAAACGGTCATTACAGCCGGTCGTTGCACAGGAAAATTCTTTCGTGTCTATTCAGTCGTACTCCGAAGCAGTTTGAATAGTGCACCAGTGAAAATAATCGCCATAGTAAAGCAGAATCGTTGACTGGACGGGTGCCAAGTCGCAGCGTGCGTGGTGCCTCTCTTCCTATGTATTTCGCTCCAATAGAATTAACAATTTCCCATGCAATCGCCACCGAGTACTGGCTGCTGCCGTCACTGAATATTCGCCTATTTATAAAAAGATACGGCACTTTATAACAGTATTTTCCCTTTGAGTGCACAGTAACGTGTTTTATAAAACAGGCAACCACGCTATTAAACATTGATATAATTATTAAGCGTGCACCTGGTATTACGTAAAATAATGCAGATAGGTTTTTGAAGGAAAACACGGTATTTTCAGATAATGATCAGCATAAAATATTTTATTAAGTATATGAAATTTTAATGATTATAGTGATAAATCGTAGAACTTAATTAATACTTGTTCAAAGATAAGGTCTCTATTTAAATTTTAATTGGATTTTGGCGAATTCGATGCCTCATTCGTGTAACCGTGATCTTAAAATTTATTATACCTTCATTGTAGCTGCATTCGCAGGCATGTTGCTACGTCCACGTAGAAAGAGAATAAAGTTCGGTTTAAATAACGTCTGGCCGAGAGCCAGCCATCTCGCATTGTCAAGAACCGACAAACTTCGTTTAATTTCGTCGGCAATTGACAAATTTTAAACGAAAATTAATTTAAGACGTTAACGAACTTGTCAGCGGATGTTGTTTCAAGTTTTAGGCTTTGATGGGATTAAAATACCACGCCTTTGTAATTACGTCCACAATAACCCTTTTACATCTAATCTCACTCAAAACCCCAAAGACAGTGGAGCTGTGATAAATTATGCAAAATCTAAATGATTCGGACATTACGTTTTTTCGTATGACGCAGACAATACCAGTTTATTTTGTCCTTGAAAAAAATTGACATAGAGTATTAACAAACATACTCATGTAAGAAAGCACGAGTGCATCGATGGCGTAGTGGTTTAAATGGTCGTCTCGCAGATACCACTGCGCCCTATGTCGTGGGTTCGATAGTTGTTCGCAAGAGTCTTGGTGTTCTTCGTGTCCGTTGTTTGATTGTTTGTTAAGTCACCCGTGGTACAGGAATTATTCATAATTTGCAGTATTACGAACAAATTCATACCTTTCCTATTCACGTATGTAAAAAAAAAGAAGCCTGTATTCTTTAATTATTGGAGAGAACTGACAAGTTGACTGCATGGATAGCGCAGCAAGTGAGCGGTCGTTTTACCGCTCCAGTAATTATGCCGTCAATTAAGTGTCCCTTATTGACGGGACAATTATTTAAGTGATTCATAGATAATAGTTGTGAGTCTAGTTGTAACTTGTGTCTCTCTGTGTCTGGTCATCCGTTTGCTATAAATTGGCTTTATACTGCATTAGATTTTGTTCGCGGCTAAACTCGCGTTGGTCCCTCGGGAACAGTATTTTTCTTGGATGGGGTACAGAAAAAGGACATAGGATACCTCTCATCCTATGTAATTTTTCTGTACCCCTGATAACGTGTATGCGAAATTTCATGATGATCGGCCGAGTCGAGTAGTTAAGGCGTAAAAGAGTAACAAGCAAACAAACTCACATTCGCCTTTGTAATATTACTAGATTTTGGCCGCGGCTTCGCTTGCGTAAATGTTGGTAAGTCCGCCGTCGGAGGAGAGGGTGCAGGAGACGCGCTTTTGTCGCTCTCCTGCCCCCCACCTAAGGGTTCCGGGTGGCTAGGCCTCAGGGGACCCTGCCACCCGTAAATTAAGAACCCTGAGAGGGCGCGCGCGGTGTTCCCGCGTGCTTGCTAACGTCAAAAGGGGAGAGCGGTAAAAGGCTCTCCCCTGGGGACGAGAGGTGGTTGGGTCTGTTTGACCCGGCCCGCACCCACATGGGGGGGCCCGCTATGGATGAATCCTTTAAGAGCTCCCAACTGGACCCCTATTGAATGAGAGAGGAAACACCCCAGGTTTTTTAGTGGGTATACCAGCACTTCTTGCTGGGAGTCCCACACACCCCCGCCGGTGCCGTCCCCTAGCCGGCGGGCAGTGCATGAAGTATTTTTACTGGAAAACAAAAAAAAAGAAGGTTAATAACAGTTAATAGTTTGTGGTGAGCTTCGTGGGCCTGTCCGCCACCCGATCAGCACCAGGTCTGAGAGGCGGCGTGCGTGTTCCCACGCGCGCCTCCTTGTCGTGTTTCCGTCGCCCCCTTAAGGATGGGACAGTAGGGCTTAAATGTAGTGGCGCCAAAAGGGTAGTCTTGTTGCGTAGTGGCCTGTCGTTTTATACGGTGAGCCAAACCTCGGCGGGGTCACGACTGCATGTGAAAATGATTCGCGCGGCCCCGCCAATTGCGGTTTTGTCTAGGAATGCCGTGGTAGGTTTAGTCAGTATTACCGGGAGATCCATTATCATCATTACCATCTTTCTTTTACCCCGGTGAGTCCGACATAACCCCTCCGCCTGCCTCCGCGGAGGGGAAAGCGTCAAAGCATTCCACCAAGTAAAAAAAAGAAGAAAAAAATGTTAATAACAACATGCGGTGGCTATGATGGAGCGACATAGTCATATTGTGACAAAGCTCACTAATTAAGATTTAAAAAAAAACAGCACTTTTTCCTGGATTAAAGTCCATTTCTGTAGCCCTTACTAAGTGTATGTGAAGTGTCATGATGATCGGTGAAGTAATTCAGGCGTGAAAGCGTAACAAACAAACAAACCCACATTCACATTTATAATGAGATAGGTGTAAAAACCCAGGATTCAACCTCTTTGTCTTAAATGTAAAATCATTTACAACACATGTGACCTTGTGACCCCTATATCTCGGGGATCTATTGACCCACAGGGCCCATATTCAAACTCGATCGAGGTATGACCCCAAGGTGTCAGCACACCAAGTTACAAGTCAATATTTTTCCATTCAAAAATATGTGACCCCTGTATCTCGGGGGTCTTCTGTCCCCAAGGCCCATATTCAAACTCGACCGAGGTATGACTCCAAGGCGTCTGCACACCAAGTTACAAGTCAATCGGTGTTCCGGAGCTATACCTGTCACTAACAGACAGACACACAGACCCATAGACCATAAAGTGTCATTAACCTCTTCGCAGAAGACTCAGAGGTTAATAAGTATTAGTTAGTATTCTCCATACTCTGTTTCTCTTTGATTGTAAGTGAATTAATTAATAAAAATGTAAGTAAAGTAAGTTTGTCAAGGATTCGCGACAAAAATGGTTTTACGTTTTTATGAGCAACATCTTCGCTCGTCGAACTTGATCACATGTAAGGTTTTCTTTTTCATGTAGTTTCCTCTTTCAATAATCCGTTTTAAAGTGTTTCACACCGCTCAAATGTGTAACATTAGTGCACATGCTGATTAGCAGATATTATTTGACCAGTTGGATTACTAATTCGATAAGAAAACTAAACTATTAATTTAATAAGTAATATGTATAGTTTAATAACTTTAACCGAAGCAAATGAATAACTTTTCTACTTATACTAATAGTACCAAGATCAAGTAAATTATACTCATTTCTAAATTGAAATATTATTTTGCGCTCTCAAAACTCGATTATATTTTAGTAAGTAATATCTTTCCAAAGTGCTTCTTCAATTTTCTATATTTATATATGAAGTAGTCTATTGCACGAATGCATGAAAGTATTACAACCCTACAATACCATTCAGGTACCTTTAGAGTAAAGAAAACACGACTGTGTATTTTTATACAGGAAATCTATCAACGAAACGATTCCAAAACATTGCTCCATAAGGAAAAACGGGCTCATACACACATAATTTAATAAACGTCCTACAGAAACTCGTTCATAATAAAGAGAGGACTAATGTATACATATAAACATATAAGATCTACTGTTAGATCGTGCACGTTTCATGTGTAGCAGCCCTTAAATAATTAACTTAGTTGTAAACTCACTATCGTTCAAAACACTCTATTAGTAATATAATCCTCTGTTGAAACATTGAGCGTATTTCGTGTATGAGTTGCTCGTACCTTTGAATATTTTGGTGGTCAGCGTGAATGCTAGTAAATGGACGTATAGTTCCAGAATCATTTTAGAAATTAGCGGCTTGTGAAGTTTCCTAGCAAATATTGATTTGATAATCTTATCACTTCCATTATTGTCCAAAAGGTGATAATTGACTTAAACCAACATACATATGCCATGCAACAATAATAATCGAAAATTATGAATCAAAATATGCATATAATATTAAAATGTCTACTGATAGACATTGTCTCATTTTTCCGCCAAATAAAAGAGCAAAAATAATCTCCAGCAGTAAAATCTGCATATTTTTCTCATTGTGTTGCCCGACTGGCTGAATTAAATCCTATAGGATTATTCTTTCAAAAGTTGCACAAAATAATAAATAAATGCTACTGGTGACTTTGAACTTATGACTTGTAGTTAATTTTTTATAACCTTGAAACAAGTTGAGTACAATTTTATTTAAATTTGTGTCTAACATAATTATGCCTTTAAATCTGTTATGAAATAATCGTTTTGTTTTTAAATTATAATATGTAGTTTTACGAGTACATTGTTTTTATGTTTTATCGAGACAGTAGGTGAATAATAAATTAAGTTCTTGCTGGTATTTAAATTGTTAAGCATCTTCTGGATATGATTAAATGTGTCAAGTACGAATTATGTTTCATCTGGTTTTTCCCGTCAGCTTTTTATATGTCCCACTGCTGGGCAAAAGCCTCTCCCTTTCTGTGTCATCCGGTATATAGATTATTTTAAATTACCTGTGTGACGCTTACTAACGCTTCAATAAATAATGTTTGCCATTTTCTTGGGTATTAGATAAACGTAAGCAAATCTTCGAGTTGTGATTTCGATACGCTTCTACGTAGTTGCTCAGGCAGATATAATTGCGTAATCATGATAAAATATTTACATGTTATATACATTTTTAGTATTTGTTATCGTTACGTGATTAAACAAATAGACGCAGTTCTTTTTCTAGATAACACATTTCAGCTAGAGAGAATTTTCCATTAAAATAATTCAATTATGCATCAGGGAGGGTTCCTTTCTACGATGTATAAATAATAATTGATACACATAGATATCGTGCTCATGTGATATGTATGTATATGTGATATGTCGGATTAACCAATAAATATTGTGGATATAAAGTCTGTGTTATATGTACCTACACTAGTAAATATTTGTAAAAAGTATTGTAAGTTTAAAAATAAGAGTAGGAAGCACAAAGTATAAATCTTGTATCGCAGGAGACTTTACATACATACATTCAAAGAAAGGACACAGTGAACACCCAGACTCGGAAACAACTATTTGTAAGTTTGTTTTTTTGTTACGGTTTCACGCCTTAACTACTGAACCGATCGTCATGAAATTCGCATACACTTTGTCAAGGAAACCGAAAAGGTCATAGGGTACCTTTCATCCAGGGAAAAGTGCTGTTACTAATCTAACGTAATTTTACCAGCATTTACGCAAGTGAAGCTGTGGACAGAATCTAGTCTGAAATAAATTATTATTTAATATAGCATTAATATTAGGTAGTAAATCCCATGAACAGCGAAAATCTCAATAATCACTACAAACTTAATGGTCAGATTTTTAATTATGTCAGGCATTTCAGGACATGACAGGTTAATTAAAAATCTTGAATTACAAAGAACGTTCTACTAAAAATAACTCACTGAGCAATATTTAACTAGAAAATCGTTACACAAATAGATGTTTATATTAGACAATGTAATAAAACTGTTAAAAGAGAAACAATATTTTAGTTCCCTATTTTTGTACTATTCATAGACAAGTGAAACAATAATTAAGAGACATATGGTATAACGTAAAAAAAATATTACTCGTGGTATTTGTGAGCTTTCGTTGCTTTAAGCTATGACTGTCTACTACTATTTATCTGAGATTAATACAAAGTAGATAGATAAATAGATTAGCGAGGTAGGATGGAAATTATATTTAATCTTGACAAGAAGCCGAGCAATCATAAGAATAATACGTAATAACAAATACCATTGACGTAAGAACACTATATAGGGAATTATATATATGGAACTGTTGACCGTACATATCAAATGTGATACGCACTAGAAAACAAGTCAGTTTTTAAAATTTATTTATTTTATTTTTTATAATACTAGATTTGAGCCGCGGTTTTGCTAGCAAAAATGTATGTTAGGTAAGGATGTAAGAACAGTACTTTTTTCTGGATGGTATCCTATGTCCTTTTGTGTACCTCTGACAACGTGTATGCGAAATTTCATGATGATATGTTGAGTTGTCAAGACGTGAAAGCGAAACAAACAAACAAACTCACATTCGCTTTTATAACATTAGTTAGGTTTAGGATAGGATTAGAATTTTATGATGATCAAATATTTGTTACTCAAACACGAATTAAACGTTAAACTGATTTGGATGAACGTTGGCAGACGGATAGGCCAAGTCCTGAATTAACAAATAAGCTACTTTGCATCCCAATATGTATATAATTGAGATTTATTCAAGCAAAGTCGTGGACAGAAAGAAACAAAGAATAAATTTAAAAAATATAACCACGTCGAGACTTAAAACTCCAACATTGTATAGAGCATGTTATATGAGCGCTCTGGCCATACATAATCCCCTCCCGGCTAATCTTGTACTGATAATTAACCCCCGTTTGTGAGTTAGAGCAAGGATTATTTTCAGTACAACTTAATTAGGTTACTAGGTAGCAACCATGTAGTCTCGTGTTGAACGTATTTTATTGATGATATTATAAGAACAGTTTCAGAAATTTAAAGATAATCTAAAATTTAAATTTTATATAATTTAGATAATTTTTAGTGCTCTAACCGCGCAGGGATAGTAAATGCGATTGCTGTGGTTGAGGACTCAAGTTCGGTATCCGGTTTAAGTAAAGAATTTTTAGATTATTTGTAGCTGCGCCCGGTAGTCGGCAATACGGTCGCACTCTTTTACGTGGAATCAGAGCTGACGAAATCAGGGTGTAATACATTCAACAGTTATGCAGTCCCTGTACCTAGAAAAATTGTTTGACCCAAGTATATAAACCAAGAAAATTTTTAGTATTCATCAAAATTTACTTGGGATATATTTTTTTACTAGCTGCGTCTCGCGGTTTCAACCGCGAAAGCCCCTATGCCGTGGGAACATCGGGATAAAAAGTAGCCTATGTGTTAATTCAGATCTGCAGCTATCTATATACCAAGCTTCATAGCAATCAGTTCAGTAGTATTTACGTGAAAGAGTAACAAACAGCCATCCATCCTCACAAACTATCAAATTTATAATATTAGTAAGATAAACACGTTCATAATGTATACGAAGCCACATACGATACTATTTTATAAATTCGTTAATGTATGACCATTATAATGTTAGTATCAGTATTTGGACTGCTTGCTAATTGTCCACAATGCCCCGAGGCTTAATTACTTGGACTAATTTGTATGAAGCACTATAATTACAAGCAATGTTTTAATCGCTTAGAACGACGGTAATGCCATTTTTATAAAGTCTTAAATATTTATCATATAATAACCTACGATGAGAGTTTAAGGTACCTACTAATATTATAAAGGGGAAATAGTAGATATTTTGTGGTTGTTTATAAGGATTTAACTCAAAAGGTAACCCACTTTAAAAAATTTCTTTTTAAACCCACCTAAAAAATTCTTTGCTTCCGTAGCGCAGCGGTAGTGAATGCGACTGCTGTGCATGAGGTCTCGGGTTCGAATATAGAATATAGCTCAATAGCAGCCCGGAGTTAGGAAGTTGGCGGTGTTAGACACCCCCGTGCCTCGAAAAGCACGTAAAGCCGTTGGTCCTGCGCCTGATCTCTTTCTGGTCGTGTCGGATTACCGTCCCACCGGATCATGAGAGTGAGGGAACAGAGAGTGCACTTGTGTATGCGCATAAGCTTGTGCACTATAATATCTTCTGCGCAGATGGCCAGTCTCCGTTAATACGGGCGCCGTGCCCGAAATTCGGTCTGTAGGACATTATTATTATTATCACCGAGTGATAGTCTAAATATTATTTAAAAACGTACTGTTACTAACATAACCTAAGAACCTTCTTTTACGCGAGCGAAGCTACGGGCAAAAGGTAGTATGATATAATAATAAAATGATGGTATAAAAATAAATAAAATAATAGTTAATAGAAGTTATATGTAACTGTTCGGTAGTTAAGATATTATATCTAAATATGAATAACTATTGACCGCATCAACAGTTATTAATATTCTGATGAGTTGTCTATTAAGCTATTTATATTTATAAATAGCTTAATAGACAACTCATCAGAATTATAATCGTGAAGACGTGGGTTCGATTCCTACCATTAAACCGTCGATGTGAACTTAGACATTAAACTAGTGTTATACATTATTACACATACTCTGCAGTAAATATAATGTCCGTTTAGAAGTATCTTAACAAACTTCCTCATCAGTCTTTACAGATCTTCACGTAGAACCATAGACCCTGTAACGTTAGGCGTAAAATAAATAATATACAGCGTTTAATTGATTTAAAATTAATTCTGCGTAAATAGAAACACCAATGATTAAATTATGTTCGGGTACTTTGAAATAACTACACTGGAACATTGAAACAACTACCATCTTAGTCTCCCCGTGACCATGGCTGCTGAAAAGCAACCGAAACGTCGGGGAAAGTGTAAAATTAAATTAAATCTAAATAGTTTAAATAGTTTTAATAATAATTCAATTAGCTTAAAAAATTGTAAAGTTTAATAGTATTAGTAGTGCAACAGTTTCTCAAAATTATGTAATAAAGTGTCAAATAAACAACGCGATAAAATCCGTATATAGCAGTTTAATTTCAATGAATATATAGCGAAACAAGGATATTATTTTGTTCTAAGGCTTATTCTTTTGGAGATATAGGCATAGGCATTGTATGCATGCAGGTAAATCAAACCTATAGAAGTAAAAATCGTATGGCTACTACCGTCCGTGTAGCATTGCAGGGTGCCAACTGAAAAGCAGCGTTATCTATGTTATCTTGATTTGGGATTCGACAACTTGCATGAATCTCAGCTATAGCCTTATTACGTTTACTTATATAAATATTTGTAACCAAGTGTGCATATGCTGAATAAATGAATATTCTTTATTTCTTTCTTTCTTAAAATATTGCCTGCGTTCTTACTAATACGCCCATAGATATTTACTGTCTTTCAACCATATTATGCGTATCAATGTCTTAGATAAATGAATAAAGTCTTAAAATAATACACACTAACCTAGTTGTCACGAATATCTACTGGAAACATAACATTTACCCGTGATTAAATTTTCAGAAATAATAATATCAATGTATTTCTACCTCTGACTCGAAATTAACTTGATTCAGTTTCTCAAACAGTCCAGTTCAAAGTTTTCGAGAGAGATAATATTATGTATAACTTTGATGGTTTGATCTCAAAACTTTGTCCTTTTGGACGATGATAAAATTAAACTCGTTATCTAATACTTAATTATCAACAGTTACGTATTTTATTTTGGTATGACAAATTTTGTAAGCTTCCATTAGGAAACTTACCATTAGGTCTACAATAGAAATAAAGACTAAAAGACTACATGTTATATTGTGTTACAATTCAAACGAAAATGATGATTCAAAATACATATCTTATTGGTTTTATTAATGTTAAAAGAAGCCCACCTAATGAAGCTTCACGAGGAATTCCAAGTAATATAAATATTATAAGAATAACAGACCGTTATTTTTCTCACAGAACAAATTGATGGTATAAGATAAAGTAATATAATTTGCCACCATATTCCCGAGCACTGAGATAATTCATGACACGTTTACGCACGCTCATTCGTTTAATATTAGCTTATTTTCGTATACTTTTATTAGAAAACATAAATCTGATTTCTAAATTTATTAGATGTGTAAATAAGTACAAGCGTTTCATCTTTAAAATCTATAAGTGGAACTCTTTTTAGAAACTTACGCTATTTAGTATATAGGTATGTGTAGACGTTACATAATATTGTCTTCTATTTACGCGAATGTTATTCATTGAAATTAAGCTACTAAATATAGTTTTAATAATTTTATTAGCTTAAAAATTTGTAAAGTTTAATAGTATCTAGTAGTAGTGTAACACTTTCTAAATTATGTAATAAAGTGTAAAATAAACAACGCGATAAAATCCGTATATAGTAGTTTAATTTCAATATATGTGTAGTTTAAACTTGTATTCATTGGTATGTATGTTACTAGGTTATTTTACCGAAATTCTACACAACATAATTATAATCCCGTGATGGGTAAATATATAATACATTTTAAGCGGCACTGCAGTATAATTAAATAAGTGACCTCGAATTGTATCATACATAGGATAGACCCAAACTAGCTCAAACAACAAAAATTGTATAGAATAACAAAATTGTTTTATTTTTATACGGCTAACTGTATTGTGACGCCACAAAGTGCGTCGTTATCATATGACTGAGATAATTAAAAGTTATCGATCCGGGAGGAATCAAGACGTCTGATGTCATGTCTAGCTACATACCTGCATGTTCCACCTTATGTATCATAAGTTATTACCTTAAATATCGTATGTGCATATAAATAAGATAAGAAAATAAAAAGTATCCAAGGCATAGAATTCTGATCAATAGAAGCGTTATATGTTCAAATCCCAGAATTTACAGACGCAAATTCTGTCATAATGCAAGCATTTTAGTTAACTAATCATACTCGGCTTACTTGATTCAAAATAATTATTAGAAATCACCAATGTACTTTGAAAGCTCTACATTCCACTTACTTTTAGTGTAAGTACGAATGTAGATAGCCAATGCCTAATAAAAACACGTCTATAATAAAGTCGGCCACTTTCGATGCATACTTTGGCTGGCTAGTAGACAGTATATCAGCAGAATACAATTTACAGTGAAGAAAATATGTAGGTTAGATGGTTAAGAGACTTCATGTGTGCAAACCTCCATCAACATGCCTAACCTTTCGCGGGGCTCTGTAAAATTTATGACGTGCCAGAGTTCTGTCTATTCGGCAAAATATATGTTGACCTTCAAATCGACATGTGCTCCAACAAATACGATGATTACTTCTAGACAAAATCATAAATCGTCTGAATGTGTCAGAGCATTTTATTTCATTAAATCTCTTGTTTCTCTATAGAGCATAGCACCATCGCATAGCATATAGCACACCCAATGAAAATACGTTTACCGTGTACTAAGCCAAAATATCTTCCATTTTCATCCTTTGACATTTTAGAGTTCAAACCTAACTTCTCTAAAAGGACCACTGATTTGAAACATCATTGAATAAACATGTGTGATGTCGTATTCAAAGCCTACACAAGACCAACCCTTCGCGAATACGACCTTAACACTTAACCCTTCTTGTTTCTTTAGTGTAAACTATTTGGGAGGATGATTTACGTCCACAAAAGGGGTGTATTTTAGAAATATTTTATAATAGTGAGTATGGGTAGTATTGACGTTGGGTTAGCAGCCGGTCAATGGGCCCCTACTAAAACTTGGGGTCGTTTATTGTGGGTATAATCATAAATCTCACGCCACGATATTGGCTAGGGGCTAGGTTACGTGGGTGGATAATTATGATAGCTTAGGGGAGGTACATATTGGTACGTCGAAAAATATGCGTGAAGAAGTATCGATTACTGTTAATAATTTGTAATTTAAATAATATTTAATTGTACTCCTTCGAAAAATAATAAAAATCTATTTTGCAGATAAAACTTCTAGAATTAATTTACCCAAAAAATTGTTAAATGATACGCTGTTATTGTGATATTCTCTTATTAAATTTTAAATGAGTTAACTTATATCTAAATAATATTATCACTTTTACTCACCACATAGCGCAATAAATGCTAAAAACTTCATGTTTTTGCAAAATGATTGCATTTACATTATATTAGTCATCCCACAGTATGGTCGAACAAAACTTAGTCACATCATATACCATTTATTACACACTTTTTAATTTATGTTTTATGATTTAACACACTGCACTTTTCAACATTTTCATGCACAGAATATTTTATACACAACAATTTAAAATTAGTGTTGGATTAGTTTTACAAGTTGACAGTTGGGTCACAGCACCGATCGCGCGCGTATTCCATATTTAAATGTAGTGGGGTGGTGAGGCGTGCTCACCGCTCGCGGCCCGTCCGCCTAATGTCCTTGGAGTTTCCCGCTAGGGCCGCGTCATGCGCACTGTGCTCTCCCCTTTAAGGGCCCTTAAGTGGATTAAGTTTTAAAACTTTGACAATTGATAAAATGAGATCCAGTTTGTTTTGATGAAATCGTTAAGTGAAAAGTTGTAATGCCAAGTCTTTATTTGATAATTAATGCATTCCGGAAACTTGTTTAGAACGCATGACCAGAATATTGTAAACGGAAAATAGTGGTGCAGGAGCTAATATTTTTGTAGTGAAATGGGTACTTTTATGTTAATAAAATTTTGGCTATTTTGGCCTTTATCTATAAGTAGCTTACAACGCAATTCCAAGCTTATTTCAGACAGAAGTATCTGGTGTGATCATTTCGAGTGGTATTTTATAAAAACTTATTTAAAGAAACTCTATCGAAAACTGTCTCTATTATAAGCGACCGGCTGCAAGGACTCCGTTTTATTTCCAGGCCGTCTAGTAATATTGGATTTTCTTATAGGATATTTGTTTATATTGTTTGGTAATGTGTCCTTTTGATAACTATAGGCTTGCTCCTTATAACACGGGTTTCAAAGGGTAGTTGTTGAAATATAGGTATTATACACCTGTGTACCATTTACAAAGCGTGAGTTGCATGCAGCATCGAGATTTTCATAACTTCAAATGATCTTTTCCAAGGATTACGTATTTATAAACGAAATTCTAACAATATAAAATATTCAATATAAATGATTTTGGAAACATCCAAACTTTAGATCTATAGTGACTCAACATACTCCACAGGCTTGCTACTATGAATTTATTAAACGCATCCTGGTTCCTTACAGGGATTGTACATACCACAATCCGTGTACATATACATATATGGATAGCAACGAAGCTTCGTGATAATTTCAACATCCGCGCTCTCACTCATCATGGATGAATGTTAATATAGTTGACATAATTGCCTTTGACTACACGAATGGCGTAGTAGTTCGGGCAGTCGGCTCACCATCGCCACTGCTAAATGCCACTGCCAAATGTTGTGGGTTAGAATTCACGGACGGGACAAACATTTGTGCGATCTGCGAATAGTTGTTCCGACTCTGATAGTTCCTTGCGGTAATTATTTGAATGTGTGTAAAGACCTCCGTGACAAAGATTTCTAAATAGTGCGAGAATGGCCGTTTATTATAAAAAGAAATGAGAATAGCAATTACGGCTTCGTCTTTGTAATAACGATGCTTGTACTTGATAAAAAGTGTTACGCAATAAAATAGCTCTTTAAGTCGTCATAGTAATAACTTAGTTTATAATATAATTTGTAAGTTTTTATATACAAAGAATAATGTTTCATAAGTATTGTTTTAGAATTTATATCTATATTATATAGTATTTGCTCTTAATGCCTGTGGCACAGATTTACCCTAGTATAGGCACCCCTTAATATTATTACCTTTACAATGTAACCTAAGCTCTGTATCAGTTTGTACCAATTTAAGTTGAATAAATGATTATTATTATTATTATTATATTATATATTATGTTGTTGGCGCAAACTACATGCGCAAGGCACTCGCGCATGTAGGCAATCATAAGAGTTCTTGCACTGGTGACTCGCATCTATTTTATACAACCCGCGCAATTACCTCAGTTTTCATATTTAACTGTGTCGTGTACAAGAGCTATTACAATCAACCTAACAATCAGTAGAAGCATTTATTGACTATTTTACTTACAGCTAACCTCATGAATTCTAATCGTGATGCAGTTAAATTACTGCACCTGCTTTATTATCCTGTTACTTACTTCTAAATTCTGGTTGCACTTATTTTCATGTGGCTCATGTGCTTACATATTTTCTTGAAGACTTATGATTTCTAAGACTACAGATTCACTTTGTTCACGTAATGCTTATCCAATATCTTCAGCGGATATTCTTTTAAAATGTAAAGTAAGAATAATTATTTTGCATTATAATTTTTGGTCTTCGATGGTCTTGTCACTAAGCTCAAGCGTAATGTAGCCAAGACCTTAAAATCAGCTTGCGTTGTATATAAATTTAGATATTTGATATCTATCGTACACCGTACATGGGTAAGCAAAAATTAAAACTAATCAGGTACCCGAACCTTTTCCGTATAGCCTCCGTGATGTCCCTGAGATGTGACGAGAGCAGCGCGGAACGCCATCTTGCACATATCTACAATAATTTTCCTTTATACGTATGCCCTAAGTATTACGTGACTTGAAACATTAGTTATGTGGCTTTTACTTGCAATTACAAGATTCCATATCTTGTTTCCTTATTTCAATTCCTCGTTTCATTACACCTAGATTATTCCTAAGGCATCCAACGTTACTTTCCTATGAGCTCTACGTTACATCATCACACGTTCTTTTAACGAAGACCCAGCCTGGCACAGTTCCAAATTAAGAACTTTTTGACAGAATCCACTAAAGTTATTACTACGATTAGTACCACATCGAAGACACATATCATGACTATTCGTTGCTTTTGCACAACTTGTAAATTAACAATCAAAGTATTCATGCTTTATATTAATAATAATAATAATATTCTATCACATACACACAACACCATCTAGCCCAAACTAAGCAGAGCTCGTATTATGGGTACTAGACAGTGGATAAACATACATATATGTATATTTTTTTTGTAAATATATACCTATCATACATAGAAACACCCAGACCAAGACAAACATCATGTCCATGCACACAAATGTTTGACTTGTGCGGGATTCGAACCCACGACCTCAGGCGCGGTAGTCGAATACACTAACCACTACGCCATCGAGGTCTTCAAATATTGAAATTTAAAAGTTTGTTTGATTATGACGACTCGATGGCGTAGTGATTAGTGTAACCGACTGCCACGCCTAAGGTCGCGGGTTCGATTCCCGCACAAGTCAAACATTTGTGTGCATGGACATGATGTTTGTCTTGGTCTGGGTGTTTCTATGTATAATATGTATGTATTTACAAAAAAAATATACATATATGTATGTTTATCCATTGTCTAGTACCCATAGTACAAGCTCTGCTTAGTTTGGGCTAGATGGTGTTGTGTGTATGTGATAGAATATTATTATTATATGTGCGTTATTGATAATTTTTGTTTTGGGGACAGTCACACACGCTACAACTAAGGAGCCTTTGTTGGCACTCATACAATGCATTAGCACTATAAAATAATGTTTCAGTATAAAGAAATTTTAGTTTCCCTTTACATAAAACAAATCTTAAAGCAATAAATTTACATCGAGCTCACATAATCTATGAAGATGTCAGATTTTAAACCAACAATTACTGCCTACGTCTGGCGATGTCATTTTTCTTATACCATTATCTGATAAAAATTTGACTGTCAAACCCTTATCACTTGAATTTTCTTTATAGAATTTCGTATTATAATATTATTACATCCTTGTGTGTTTATTTAAATAGAGGGTTCATAAAGAACTGAATTACATGAAATATCGAATATTATGCAAATATTCCTGATTAAATGCGAACGGAAGTTTAAACTTCCGTTCGAGCCTTAAGGCTTGGTTGTCACCAACACGCAGATGATTAAGCCAATAGTTTTACGTTAATATAACGTTAAATTTTACCCTAAGTTTCTAAACATCTCTTCTCCGCTTTGGTTGAAATCCTGTCTTGGAGGTAAACCATCAACTGAGCAAGCCTTTGGGCAAACTGTATATATTTGCCTTTCTTTTTAGTTCTGTTTATATTCAAATAGACTATATACGCATTATTCTCTATATTTAGATATGCTCGCGGCTATATTTTCAGAGAAAGGTTATGTTATCATAAAACTCTCCCACACATCATTTGGAATCTGATTGGGATAAATACATATTTGGCTTTTAGCTTGTATAAGGCGTAGAAGGTTTTGTTCCTTAATTATTTTGTATGAAGACATAGTTTTCTGTTCCGTACTTATACTCAGTAAGGCGATTATTTTATTTATTGATAAACAAGATTTACCAGATACAATATTATCTACATAATTGTTATTGTTTACGTCGACCAGGTCCAGGACCTCATAATTACTCTTACTAAGGCTTTTTCGTACATTTCTGCTTCATTAATTATCAGATAATAGGTATAATAATCGATACCAAATTACCGTGCACCGTTCAATACTTACTACCCTTGTAGTAAGTATATCAATATAGTCCAAGGACTAGTATAAAATATCGTGTACCGAACACCGTCACTTGAAATCGTGTATCAAATAATCAGTTAAGACTCGAAAAATGATCAGTGTTAATGAACTGGTCAACATTCGGATGCAGGATAGTACAATTTACAAATATTCAAATTTCTTTCTTCGAAACTATTGCACATTACAAATTTAAATATTGTCTTTATGAAATACTAGCTTTTGTTCGCAGCTTTGCTCGAAAAAAAGTAGCTTAGGTTACGTTAGGTTATTTTAGTAACAGTGAACGCCATCGCCTCCTTTTGTGAGGTAGTAATTTCCATCAAGAAGGCGGCGGAGCGGGAGAGGGAGCGCGTGGACACTCTCCCCAACCGCAGAAACGACGCCGCAGGGCGCGAGACGACCTCCAGCCACACTGAGCTTTTACCTGGTGATGGTGGGCTTCGTGGGCCTGTCCGCTACCCGATCAGCGTGTTCCTACGCGCGCCTCTATGTCGTGTCCGTCCTCTCTTAAGGGGACAGTAGCGTTAAAATTTAGAAGCGACCAAGGGTTAGGTCTTTTCATGTAGTGGCCTGCCATTTCATAGCGCGGGCGGTGTATGGGTGGTGGGTTGAGTCGGTATTATCGGGATGTTGCTCACCATCTTGCCCCCGGTGAGTCTGACATAACCTCTCCGTCGCCCCGCGGAGAGGTATGCGTCAAAGCATTCCACCACGTAAATAAAACTGTTAGAAACAGTACTTTTTAAATATAATAAGCCTATGTTACTCGGTGATAATATCGCTTTCTAACGGTGAATGAGTTTTTAAAATCGGTATAGTAGTTTTTGAGTTAAACCATTACAAAACTTACAAACAAACAAAATAATCAAATCTTTCCTCTTTATAATATTAGTATAGATAGACAAATCATATTACACTCTCAGTTGTAAAACGCCAATATGATGGAAAGCTAAGTTTAAAACACAATATTTTTCATCACAACAGAAAAGAAAACAGTTCGGCAATAGATAAAAAATGTCGGCGAACTTGGAACAAACACGCGACAAACAGAAAAAGTAATTTATTCGTCGTACGTCATGTTTTGCACCCCGCGGCCCTCGTAAACTTCGCCTACTTTACGTCTATACATAATAGTGAAATTTCCTACGTGACAAAACATTGTTCGACTAAAATATCGTATAAATTTTAGATGTATTCCCCTATTCCAGTTTTTGAAGCGTGCCAAAGTTCTGTAAGTAACCATAGCGGGGAAGTTCTACACACAAAATTTTAAATTAGAATTTTGAAGGTCTAATATAATAAAAAATATATTCCAAGTATTCTTGTTAAGCTTGTATGGATATTTAGTTTAATACATACAACGTTGGCAGTACAATATAGAATAATATACAATTTTATATTAAATCATATAATAATGTTGTTCCGGTCGATGTCTGTACATAGGACATGTTTAAGAAAAAGAATGTGAGGGTAATAAGAACTACAGAAACCAAACCAATTATTTTGGAAATTTTGACTTTCTTTCGGTATGTTTGTATGCGTAACCTGCAAAAGCTACTGCAAGAAATTGAATGCTGGTTTCACAGTTGTATTGCCAAAGGTCTATCTTAGAACGTGTTCTATTCTTCGTCTTGAAGTCCGCCTAGAAGTCGAATATAATGTGTGTAGATCAGTTTTATCTTACGTATAAAGAAAGAAACATATAGGTAGGTTTGGTTAGTTATTTCCAAATTACACGCGTCAGGAATCGCGGGCAAAAGATAGTTAAAATATGATGTTTAAGATTATTCTCTTCATCGAATCAATGTTATTGAACTCAGTTTAGCACCTTTACGGTTGGATTTTGTATTTGTTTCAATATAGTATTGGTTATTTGGCTGTTAACCAGTATTTTATGATAGGTACAAATATTTTAATAATTAAAGTAAATATATTTTCATCATCATGGTCACGATATTAAGTTAAAACAAGTTTTTATTGATATATTTTCATACATAGATTTAAATTCCCGGAAAATTGTAATATAATATAATATTCTATCAGATACACACAACACCGTCTAGCCCAAACTAAGCAGAGCTTGTACTATGGGTACAAGATAATGGATAAACATACATATATACTTTTTTTTTTGTAAATACATACATATTATACATAGAAACACCCAGACCAAGACAAACATCCATGTTCATGCACACAAATGTTTGACTTGTGCGGGAATCGAACCCGCGAGCTCAGGCGTGGCAGTCGGTTATACTGACCACTACGCCATCGAGGCCGACGGTACGGAATTAGGTGGTGTATGACACCCATATTTAACCAGGTATAGTTTAGGCGACGTACTAGAGCCTATAGCCGTCTACTACCCTCAATACCAGACCCTGCGCTGCTACAGAAAACTTTGTGACAAGAAAATCTAATAATACTTTGGTCAAACCGGGCATTGAATCCATGGTCATGCATAACTGTCGCATTCATAGGTGCTGCGATATCAAGGCATTGAATTCATTTATCTCAAGACATACATATGTTTAAAAATTATATGCTAGATCTGCGATGAGGCTGCATTTTAATCTCCCGATGAGACATCAGATGTAAGCTAATATAATTTTTATGTCGTCATGGGCAGACAAGCCAGCGGCTTTTTTGGTGGTTAAGGGGTAACCGTCGTTCGTCAGTAAATGGACTGAAGCAATGTCAGATGGACATATTGTACTCAAAATTTCTATCAGCTCTTAACTCTACAACATAAATTATAATAACAACAAGTTTATTTTTACCATCAGTTCTTTTAACCGTGAAAGATAACATCGTGGAGAAACCGGCATATCTAAGAATATTCTCCATATCTAATGCTCTCAAAAACGTGATTTCTGCCAGCCCATTCTGGGCCAGCGTCGTGCACTATGGCCTAACTCTTCGCACACTGAGAAGTAGCCCGTGCCCAGCAGTGATTAGTTTGTATACAGAACTGTTATTATTACACTAATACTAGTCGCTTTCCTACGCTGAAGAGATTTTGTCGAAGTAACAAGAGATTTTAAATATAATTCTAATATTAAAATCCACTGTATGTCCAAACATAAGGAACAAAAAGTTAGCACTTAGATGGCTACGACGGGCAGGATTTACTTCGGCCGGATACAACGCTCGCCGGCACAAGTCCGGTTTATGTGACTTCAGTTTATTCCAATGTTAGAGCTCGTAAAACGACAAGTACCTACTGGCCTCTAAATGAAAGCTATACATACGGGATTACACCTGTCCAACTTGCTTTTATATCTACTAAACTTGCAAGTATATTGGAGATTGAATACAAATTGAGATTTGGTTATAGTGAAGTGTGTGACAAGAGCGCTCCATATGTAAGTGGATCAAAGCTGATTTTACTCAGTGTAGCAATAAGTATTGCAGACACACATAAGAATCGTAATCTTTTTTAATATACTACATTTTGCCCGCGGCTTCACTCGGGTACATATAGGTTAGGTAAAGTTAGTAAAAGTACTTTTACTGTACCCTACGTCCTTTTCAAATCTTATGATGATGAAATTGCATGATGATCGGCCAAGTACTTAAAGCGTATAAGTGTAACAAACTCACATTTGCATTTATAATATTAAGTTAGGATTAGGATACTTCCTAAATAAATGCACCTACCTAATAACGTAAATTCTTTTTAAAGCGCGTATCGCTCGTTATCATTTCGAAGGAAGTTGCTGCTATGTCAATTAATTTATAAATTTTTGAGTCGCTTTTGTTGTTAACTATTTATCATATGATATCAAATTATCAAAAACATGTATTATTTTGCCTTGCCTTCATGGTACACTTTATAGTCATACGCAGGCAACTATAATAAAACCGGTGCCAAACAAACTGGAAGTTTGCGATGACCTCACGTCCAATTTTAAATTTGATTCAGCTTTTTATTTCTTTTTTATATGAAATAGGTGTCGAACCCTATTCCAAATACATTTGATTTAAAGCGATATTGGACTCGTCAAATCTTTGATGCAATATGCATTTCATCAAAGAACCCTCACGAATAACTTGATTCACATAGAATGTGATCGTCAAAGTTGAGTTCCATTCGTTATTGAAATTTTTACTTTTCAATTTTTACGTTTTGTCGTGTTCGACAATGACAATAATATGCATTATAGTGCAAATTCACTATACTGCTGCATATTATGGTCTAAAATCCTATTTACTTAGTTAATAGTAATTCGGAAAGCACGTAAAGTCACTGGTGCTCTCATCAAACATGAGAGTTAAGGCACAGCGAGCACAAGTCTTGTGCTTTGTCATATTTTATGGTTATCAAGTTTCCTTACTAACATCTAGGTATAAGATGCAATTTTATTCCAACTATATGTATATAGTCGGCTTCGGTGGCGTAGTGGTTAGTGTAACCGACTGCCACGCCTGAGGTCGCGGGTTCGATTCCCGCACAAGTCAAACATTTGTGTGCATGAACATGGATGTTTGTCTTGGCCTGGGTGTTTCTATGTATAATATGTATGTATTTACAAAAAAAGAAGTATATATGTATGTTTATCCATTGTCTAGTACCCATAGTACAAGCTCTGCTTAGTTTGGGCTAGGTGGTGTTGTGTGTATGTGGTAGAATATTATTATTATTATTATTATATTTTTATAATACATATACTTATATAAGTACACATTTTGATTCTTATTCATATCTGTGACATTTTTTGATATTGTTAAAACCAAAGATATAATCTTTGGTTTTGAGGTTAGTTGGCATTATAAACATTTTGATGTATAGGTGCTTAGGACCCGATTCTAATAACAGAAACAAGTAAGTAAAACCAAATCCAATAGACAAGTAGACATAACAAATTTGGAAAGGCTTTTTGACGAAGTCCTTCATCCTTATTAAAATAGGGTTTATTTGAGCTCATTAGCATAAATTATAAGAACAATAACTACGAAAATACATATTATAAAAACAATTATTTCACAGACGTCCATATAAATGGTAATTTCTAGATACATTTAAAACGAATCAACTTATTTCAATATTCAAACTGAAACCAACATACGCAGCTAAGTATAAACTACTATTAAATTATATTAAAACATACTGCTAAAAACTGTAACTCTCACGTATTGAATAAAACTACTCTAAAAGCTGAAAATTACCGCGTTGCATCCTAAATTTAGCTTTCAATTTATTTTCAAACTGTATTTAATACGCTTGTTTATCAAACGATTATAAATAATTAACTATTTTAAATCAAAGTTGATGTTTTGTAATAAACTTATCTAATATATATAATCAACTTTAAATATAATATCTAATCGATTCCTAAATCAATTATAATATATAAGTTTATTGTTGGCATAGTATTATTGTTTTAAGTAATTGCCTCTGCAGTACCTAAAAGCCCTTTCTTAGATAATTAACCATCCGCAGAAAATCATTCAACGAGGCACAAATAGTATGTTAACCGTTTTTTCTGGTTCTTATGAATATCTTTAATAGTATCTAAGTATTATTTTCGGTGCTTGACGATAAACTTTACGAATTTGCCTTGATAGTAATGGCTTACATAATTTCGACTCCATATTACAAAATTTAGATCTATCGGTGTGTTCGTTACGTTCGAATCTAGCGGCTGGCGTCGACTACATTAAACTAATTTTTAAGTTGGGCTTGTAGATACGTTTAGTTCATTACCTGCAAACATTTGTCCAAAAGATTAAAGTATGCAATTTTCCCAAAGTCAACAGATCGTCGTCCCGTGTGGCTCGTATCTCTGAAAGGGATTACTGTACTTCAAATGGCTACAATCTTTTGATAATATTTGTTGCAAAAATTACTATTTATTATTGTTGGAAAATTTATAGGTTTTTATATTCAATATCGTATACATAGTTATCTTGTTTTCAGTCCAATACTAAATGTGTAAAAGTTTATGTTGTTGTAGGGGTAATCAGATGTGTTCTTGTATGTGTGTCTAAAAGAAATGATTCATGGTAGATGGTGATATATATTTACTGGTACCGGTTACAAATAATATAAATACGTAATGAACTACGAACTAACTGAGTGGTTGCGGGGAAACGACAGCTGCGCAGCGCTATTGCATACTTGCGCCTGCCTATATATGTATAAGTCCGCAGTGTCGCTACAATTTGTATAGACTCACATTTGCATACTTTCGAAAGGAATGTAGAGGTGTATATTGACCACATTTTAAATGCAATGAGTTAAGTGATGAGCTTATTGGCAGCCACCAGGCATATTGCCAGACTCTTCAGAAAAATCACGGGAAGACTATCCCGTACGTACGAACACGTAATATTCTTTCACGGAAGAATAGCTGAACAGATTTTGACGACGTTTCGTATGCAAATACCTTCAATTATTGGGATGGATATAATCCAGTCGTTTTAAATAAAAGCATATCAGGTAACAGGTAACGTCTTGTTTTAACGTGTATGTCATCCAGGACCGGTTGCCATATTCAAGAAACGAGTTGTTTAACCTAGGGAGAGTTAATTTTTGACACATATTCTACGGAAAATATGCCAAAAATAAACTGACTGTAGCTAAAATTAATTTTATTTATTAATTTTATTAAAAACATTTATCATTTTTTTGCATAAAATAATAATATAATATAACTAACACAATAAAAATAATTTTACAAATGACTAGGTTCTTGAATATTGTAACTAGGCCTGAATCTATGTCGTGTGTTAAGCAGACTTCTTAAAATCTTGTGGCCAGTGTAATCCGAAGACTTCTGATTATACTGGACTGCCTAACTGGTAATAAGGACAATATGAACTTAGTCTCATATCAACTATTTCAAGTAATGGGTAATGGGCGACAATTTATGGCTAAAAACATACCGTAGTTTTTACTTCTAACCTGTATTTCTTTACTAAGAGATCTAAAAGAACAATATTACCGTTTGATCCTCGTATCTCACGGTCACCACCCATGCTTGTACGCGTGAGTAAACAATCTTACGCCTGGCTCTATTTAAACTAAAATTGTAAAGAATAAATGTTTCTTATTTAATACCTTGACTATTCAAAGTGTGTCGTTAATAACAAACATTTGTTGTTGTTATTAATTTATTTACCACTAGGTTTTGCCCGAGGCTTTGCTCGCGGTTATGTAGGTAATTCAATAAATTTCCATTCCTTGGGAATAATACTTTTTCTGGATGAAAAGTTTACCATATGTATTTTACTGTACACCTGACAACGTATATATGCTAAATTTCATAATGATCGGCCGAGTAGTTAAGGCGTGAAAGCGTTACAAACAAACATACTCACATTGACAGTTATAATTCAGCCTAACGAATAAGACACTGACACTTTGAGAATTTTTGCTATTACATTAACTGCACTTATTGCACTACCAATGTGAACTCACTATTACAAGAACACACTTCCTAATACAAGCATTAAGCTTAGATTTTGGGGTTAATTAGATTATCAGTAATCGCAAGTAATATTTCTAAATAAAAGTAAATAACTTTATAGAACCCTAACCAAGACAGCTATTCCTAAGAAAGCTATAAACGTTATAACGTGGCCTGTAAACTAGTATTACCTACGTAAAGGACATCACAGATCAACTCGAAGTATCGATACTATAAGATTAACGTCAGCGTTGCGGCGAACGTAAAATATTATAGACGTACTTACGGAGACGGCATCGAAGCAAAATAGACGGACATAATATTTTAGAATTAACTTTTATGGAAATGGCTATTATTTTTATGATATCAAATGATAAAGAAAACACTTCTGCTATTAAATATACTCCTTAGAATTACAATTGCGAATGGACGTCATTTTTCTTAACCGTCAAATATTTCGCTCACTGAATTTATTCGAAATTTCTGTTTGATACACTGACGGAAAATCGTTGTTTGCGGATTTGAAATGGAGAGCGACAAAAACTCATAGGTATATATCGTCGAGTCGGGAAAAGCCTCAAAATCCTGGGCTTAACCAAAGCTAACTAGACATATCGAAACAGAGCATCCCTTTGCACTGTGTTATTTTATTTTCCTTCACTATACGTACACATACAACCAAATTATTCGACACACTTCAGTTGGAAAAACTCATATATGATGATAGTGGCACTTGTGTCACTTTTAGTGCCCTTCTACGGAGAGATGACGCCATAAATTTCTATGTTATTGATCCTTACGTGGTTTGTGATTCTGTGGCTTTCATAGCAGTAAATAGGTAGGCTTTATTGCGCCACTGAAATATTCATAAGTTGGTGAAATATTTCCAACATACTCAAGCTTTGTTTCTCTAGTACCGAATAAACTTTTTTACTACACGATTTGGTGCTAGTATGTGCATTGCAACATACTTTATATGGTAATATATTGTAGATTGACGGATAAGATACTTCATAATTTATCTTATATTCCAGATAAGGATTAGCAAAAGTATGATATTTTAACGTTTTTTGAACCGTTTTTAATATTGATAACAGTCAAGCCCAATTTATTTATTCCTTAAGTAAGTTTTTCAGCAACTCTTTAAACAATATCAAGTAACTAACCCCGAAAGTAAAAAAAATTAAGACCTCTAACTAAAACTCGATATGTTAGAAGACTTCTTGCTCATTCGTCTGTCCATTAGGGCTGATTTTTCAATTAAGCTGATTAATATAGAAAAATGGTAATCAGCTCAATGATATGCTTTTTGCTGACGTAGGCGAATAATAAGCAACACAGCGAGTTGTGTGCATCATGTAAAATATCGTGCAGTACATGCTACACTGCATGTGCGTATTACTCGAGTAGCCGAGTAGAATGATAATAATTACTGATATATAATTACTGATAATATGATGGGATGCGACATAACTGGCAAGGCCTGGTAGACCGCGCCAAATGAAATAAACAAGTAGGTAGCCCGCACATGTAGGCCGCAGGTTTATTTGCTCCAACTACGTGCACCGTGTACAAGCGCGTTTACAAAACAAGTAATTCGTGCATGTAGTACGTACGTGATCCTTGCGTGTGAGAGCTCTACGCGCAAGCCATATAAGTGCTCTTAATTTACTTGTGGAAAAGCCGTTACTGATTTTATAATACTTCTCTAGGAGCGGTAATCCAAAGTACTATCCCTTGAAAAGGAACTGAAGTAAGATAGTTACCGCATTTCGCCCAGAGAGCATTTCTGCAAGCTAACGTACCTACCTCTCCTTTACAAGTACATAATTATTGTTCCCATAGTGTCGACTCGCAAATGATAATCCTAGTATTGTTCGCAATTATAGACCACAAACCGCTTAGCATTGGACGGGCTGTATGCGTTATTGCCACTTGAATGAAAAAGGAAGAATAACCTTGTACTTTACTCGTGCATAAGTAACTTTAGGGATACCTACACTTTCAATAAAAAACATTTGTGTAGTTTAATTTTCTAACTCATAATTTTTCTCTACCTTGGCTTTTGTGAACTATTTATTCTACTTTCTTACCTTTACCTTATATTGCCTAGCAAAGAAGAATATTATATTCAATAAGGAAAAGTTAAGTTGCTCTTTCATCCATGTAATTGTAGTAATAATAATATTATCAGATCTGTATTTAAATTGTCCCACTGCTAAGCCTGTTCTCAGTTTGAAATAGTCCACTACTTTGATCCGACTTGGGTTGACTTGAGTTTCTTCGTGCTTATTTTAATGGAGAACTCTTAAGGTAACCTGCATGCCTCACGAGGTTTCCCTTTACCGTTAAAACGAGCGATGATTAACCATTTAAAACCCACATCACCTTTAAAAGTCAGAGGTGCGTGCCTTGAGATCGAACTCGAGACCTCCGCTTGGTAGTCACTGACTAGTTAATAGTTGTTAAATAAAACACATTCGTTGCAGTACATGCTCGAGTTTAAGTCACACTTGACAGATTTTGTCACATTTATGAACATATGAGATCTAAGTTTGTACCACCGGGAAAGATAATTAAAGTTTTTAATTAAACTATGTGTTTTGTATCACTCCAGACTAGAGCCAAAATAATTAAGTTTACGTCCAACATTGCGATAAGCAAAATTAGTAGTGCTGAGCAGATTATATTAAATGTACATACTTTAAAATTGTAGCCACAAGTATGTAAATTTAATAAATACTTTGTAATCTCTTTCGTTTACGCTAAAGTGTCATATTTTATTGCTGCATATTAGTAGGTGATATTTGGGATAGTATTGAACTGCACAGCAAAATATATTTAAAGTGATCAAACTAAGTCGACGGCTTCACGGGGCTCCTGTTTTTGGGTAGGTTTAAGAAGGAACCTAACATAACCTAACTCTTCCGAGACGGAATGCAGTGATTTGAGGCGTATAGGTGCTCATTATGACGTGCAATATTTGCTGTACAATTAGTATTTTTGATGTAATTCCGTAATATTTTAATATCACTGACTGCATACAACATACATCACTGCACGGATGGCGCGGTGGTTTTACTGGTAGCCTCTCCACTGCCACTGTTCCGAGTGTAGCGGTTTCGACACCCATAATTTGTGTGATCCACAAATAATTGTTTTGTTTTTGGATGTTTTTGTATCCGTTGTTTGAATGTTTGTAAGTCCTCTGCAGCACAGGAATTAAACAAAGGGCAGAAGTTGTATTTTTAAAATCGAAAAGACGTCTATACTTATCCCAATAGATTGCCTCATTGTAACCTCGATATATGTTTGCGGTACGTTTGCTTGCAGTCGTGATCCCTCGATTTCGATTACCAAGTTATTGCGTTTTTCTGTTAAATTCCCTGTAGCTACACGGAGTCTAGTAATATGACCGAAGTATATAATGAGTGAGGCGTGGAATCATGGCATCTCCATTTAAAAGATCATCATCGCCTATTACGATGTCAGAAATTCCACTTTTGATAGGTGTATAACAAACAAATCATACTTTTGCTGCTGCAAATGTCTATTTCAGCATCTAACAAAATATCTAGAAACAAAAGTAGTTTTCTGTAGAAAATCGTACTTGAAAACAGTCAATGACAAAGCACCACACAGCTGTGAACCGAATATGGCAACAAGCACACCATTCGTACATACATAAGAACCGAGGCACGGACGTTAGATATATTCCGAAGACGCGAACGAAACAGTAGCAATCGTAACAACGTTTGTACATTGTTGAAGCCATCTATTCCGGCATAGATTCATCCCAAGAGAAATTTCGTAGTGGCAGAATAACGCTCAGTGTAAAGCTTTCAATCCAACGCTCACTTGAATCGGATCAAACATAACTTGCAGCCGTACGCCTTTCTGAGTTCAGTCCGATGAATGTGAAACAATATAGAACGTGTTGTGTGACCGAATTCTACATGGTAAAATGATTTGTGTGGTCTGAGTTTGGGTGTACTTTGTGTCCGTTAATTGTATGCTTGTAAAGTCCTTCGTAATACTAGGCTCAACCCTTAGGAAGTTATAAATAAATACTAAAACGATACATACCTAATTATTTTCTTCATTTTACACAGCATATAGTTATATTCGGGCCCTGATATTTTAAAAGGTGTACCACGCTCCTACCTTCTTTTGGCAACGTACTATACATATGTAACCTTTTTGTTCCTTCGTTTTTTTTAAATATTAATATAAACAGCTGTTAGCTAGTAAATAACTGCTACTGCTAGCTAATAAAAAGATTACATCTTTAAAGACTATTGACGTGATTGGGCACATACTAATATGTATTATGACTACATATTATAAAACAAAGTACCCCGCGGCGTCTATCTGTCTGTTCGAGATTAATTAAAAATTACTAATCGGATTTTCATGCGGTTTCCACTAATTGATAGAGTGATTCATGAAGGAGGTTTAAGTGTATAATTTATTCATGTTTTGTACTTCCCGTGTGAGCCAAGGCGGGTCGCTAGTAAATGTATAAAACGTTAAACGTTTGTCGTACTCAAAACAAATTACCTACTACTAACTTTCTGGTTCACACAACATCCGCAACAAAGCGAGGTGTTCATATAAACTACTACGCCATAAACTCCACATTTTTAAAATGAAAATATACCTTCAAGTTTATCCAACACATCAAAAATACGAAGTGTACTTTCCTAAAAGCCACTAAACTACAGACAGGGAACAAGAATGTTTGCTCGAGCTAACCTAATAACCTTTGATGTGTTTATATTTGTGGCTTTCACATTTTAAACTTAGTTATACTCAAGTTAGCGTGGTTTATGACGCAACTGACCCAGACTAGACCGGATTTACAACATTTGGAAACTTATATCTTTATGACACTCATTTCGAACGCTGATATACAAAACGGATTCTGTAACGATCTACGCTTTAGGCAAATAGAATATAAACTTTTTGAAAAGTATTTTAAGAATGTATATTTGAAAAATATAGATATAACACTACTATCAATCGGATAATTAGAAGTGATATTATCATTATTGTAAAAATGCTTTATGTGCTCGATAGAAATGAGAATAATATTCATAATATTGTCTTATGTTTACGCGAACATTAAATTAAACCACTTTATACTGATTTTGTCGTGTTGTTTATTTTAAAACAATTTTATTAAATAATTGTGATACTCTAATACTCTAACACTACTATTATTGAACTTAACTGAATTTAAGCTATTTAAATTAATCAAATCTATTTATATTTAAGTTTACACTTTGCCGCGTCGTTTTGGTTCCTTTACAGCAGCCATGGTCACGGTTCACATAATATTCATATTTTGTTCGTTTTATAAAATAATGTGCAATTGCTATCGCTATAGATCTTTGCATAACCGTCATTTAAATAACAGGTAAAGAGCACTTACAATCATTTTAAGCCGACAGCAGGAACAGTTACACTCATTGTACTTGTACACGACTCAAGTAGCTGGCGCAGTATTTATGCGCTTACTTTTTTATTATTATTATTCGGGATTTGACTGCACGGATGGCGCAGTGGTTTAAGTGGTCAACCCGGGTTCGATTCCTACACAGGAAAAATTTGTGTGATCCACAAAAATTTGTTCCTGATCTGTGTGTTCTTTGTGTCCGTTTTTTGAATGTTTGTAAAGTCCCTCGCAATACAGGAATTATTCCTAGTGCGGTAGTTGCTATTTGTAAAACAAAATAAATAATAAAAAGAATTGCTGTGTTAATTGTCGGCCTCGATGGCGTAGTGGTCAGTGTAACCGACTGCCACGCCTGAGGTCGCGGGTTCGATTTCCGCACAAGTCAAACATTTGTGTGCATGAACATGGATGGTTGTCTTGGTCTGTGTGTTTCTACGTATAATATATGTATATGTATTTACAAAAAGAAAGTATATGTTATGTATGTTTATCCATTGTCTAGTCCCTATAGTATAAACTCTGCTTAGTTTGGGCTAGATGGTATTGTGTGTATGTGATAGAATAGCTATTATATTAATATTAATTAAACTTACTTTTAACAACTTGGTCACTCAATGACACGTAGGTATATCTTGTAACCGGCTCAGTTCTACACAAATAGGGCACTTGTTTGAACGCGCTTATCGCTGAAGCTACTACTCGGAATTTGGAACGACCAGTCCGGTGATAGACCTACCAGTCAGTCTCGATTTTGAAGAAGGTTATAGGCAACGTCACGCTATGAGCCACGGGGGCAGAGCAGTAATTACAAAGGTAGGTAAGCCGCAGGGCCAGCTGGCAACCATGCAATTTCAAGAAATTTCAGTACAAACAAAACATAAAAATGTATAACAGAATAATACATATTAATTATACAATTACGCGTCGTCGGGCTGTGTTTTAAAAATGGCGCCGTACGATGGCGGTATTCACTCGCCGCAGTTTGAGAAATACAAGTAGACATATCGCATGTTACTTCTTTGTTTTCATTTCAGACGGCTTAAAGTAGAACGTGCTGTGTTATGCTCTACTCCGTGTTATTGAAAATATGATTTTAAAGAGATTTTCTCATTTCATTTTTACGTTTGCAAGAATGTGAGTGTGCTTTTGTATGATAGTACTAGAAACAGTAAGTTTATAGCTTTAAAACAAGAGCCCCTCATAGTAATAAGAAGGACTCTTGTTGTTGTGAGCCTAAGTTCTGCTATCTTTATAATATAAATTTAAACCTACTCCTACGTTCTTGTAGGCATAGGTAGGGCATTAGATCGTATTATAAGGCAACAACATTTTAAGATTGAAATATACGGGAATAACGAGACATACTGATTGATACAAATGTAAATTTTTATAATAGTCTATTATCGTGTATTTAATACGATAGAGTGATCAGCTATGCTCATGCTACTATGGTTTCAAGGTTTAACAACACTAGTAGATAAACGTTTAATTGTATCATCTAGTGAAATATACAAATCCTAACTTATATAATAAATAAAAATAAAAAATTGTTTATTGCCAAAAAGTATTTACAATGTTAAAAGTCATATCCTGTGGCCCCACACTAGGCAAGCCTGTCCTGTGGGTACCTGACGCGATTAATTCTTCGTACATACATTGGTAGCTCTGACAGCATCATATACAGTATAACTTTAGCCTATAATTAAACTATAGCTACAACAAACCTATAATTATTACAACATGCAAAGATTATAATACTAAAATAAGTGCATTGGTCTCGACACAAATAACACAAAAAAGTATGAAGGTAGTTAATGTAAAAATTATAATAATAAATATTCTACCACAAACACACAACACCATCTAGCTCAAACTAAGCAGAGCTTGTACTATGGGTTCTAGACAATGGATAAACATACATATATACTTTTTTTTTATTTGTAAATACATACATATTATACATAGAAACACCCAGACCAAGACAAACAGCCATGTTTATGGCTGTAATATAATAATTAAATATTTTATAAGTGTATATAAAGGAATACATATATATAATGTGTTATGTAAATATTATATATTATTGTTATATATATATATATATATATATATATATATATATGCACGCGTGTGTGTGTGTGTAATATATGTATATATAATCGTTTGCTGGAGTGTACGTTTTATGATATGGGTACTAGAAGACGTTCCGTTGAATCGTATGATAGGGAAGCGAGCCATTTTATGATTTTAAGCTTTGCCTCTCTCACTGTGCACTGCTTCAAGTTACAAATACTTGCTACCTTGTTATATATGAATATGTCCTTGAACGGGCTAAAGCGTCGTATATCGTAACTAATATTATAAATGTCAACGTGAGTTTCTTTGTCAAGTTTTAACGCTTTAACTATTAGACCGATCATCATGAAAGGAGAAAGGGCAATCGTAGCATCGCCCTTGAAAGAGAAATACGCATAGCTTACCAATGCTCCGAAAACACACATATATGATAAATTTTTTTTGCTCGTTAAAATGGCCACCCTCCGCCTGATGGTAAGCAGTCGTGTGGTCTAAGAGCAGTGGTCTCCACACCGTCCTCGTAGTAGCCGAGGCGATGTTGAAGTCTCTACTTTGACGGCCTGAGAAGGTGCTTTTTCACGCCCAGGAAAGTATCCAGGATTGAAGGAAGAAGGAAACACGTGCGACCAGAGAACAGAGAATTCCATGTCTTGATCGTTCGGCAGAGTTCCCAAACTTGTTGGTACGCACTCTAGTCGACTCTACTGTGTAAGGATGGCATCTGAGCCCAGCACGCGTTGTTCTGTATAGGAAAGGGGAGGGCGGGATAAGGTGGAATAACTCTTCATAGCACTCCCCGTGGTATATTCGGTAGAAACATGCCAATGAGGCAATATCCCTACGGAGTTGCAGAGGTTCCAGTGAACTCGTGACCTCTGGATCTCCGATGATACGAACAGCCCGCCGCTGTAACTTGTCGAGAGCGTCCAGCAAGTACGGCGCGGAGCCATCCCAAAAATGAGAACAGTACTCTACGCAAGGGCGCACTTGTGCCTTATACAATAGGCACAACTGCCCAGGCGCGAAGAACCACCTCACCCTGTTCAGAACTCTGAGTTTTCGCGAAGCTTGCTTAATGACGCTCTCGATGTAGGTTTTGGGATTAAGGGAGCGGCAAAAATCCATACCTAAGATGGAGAGGCTGTCACGTATCACCAGTGGAGTGCTCTCCAGAGAAGGGAGGAGAAGGAACGGAGACTTTTTGTTGAGAACGTGCATGCCTGGGTCTTCTTGGCGTTGAACTGGATCAAGTTTTTGGCACCCCATTCAGAGATGCGGTCCAAGGTCTGGTCAAGTTCAACGATAAGATCCTGTCTTAATATTTGTCCCATAATGATTAATTCTAAAAGCTATATTAATAAAATCATTTGAAATTATTCATATGATTTTATTTTGAGTTCTCAACTGTATAACAGGGTTACCAGCAATACAGACATCGTTATTTGAGGAAGTCATTTCCATCAAGGAGGCGGCGGAGCGGGAGAGGGAGCGTTTGAACCCTCTCCCCAACCGCAGAGCCGGGCGCCGGAGGGCGCGGGACGACCTCCAGCCACCCTGAGGTTTGACCTGGGGGTGGCGGGCTTTGTGGGCCTGCCCGCCATCCGTTCAGCACCAGGTCCGAGAGGCGGCGTGCGTGTTCCCACGCGCGCCTCTGTGTTGAGTCCGTCTCCCCTCTAGGGGGGACAGTAGGGAGTGGTAGAAGTGCCTTTAGGGTAGGTCTTTCGTGTAGTGGCCTGCCGTTTCATACGGCGGGCCGAAACCTCGGCGGGGTCGCGACCGCATGCGAAAGTGATTCGCGCGGCCCCGTCGATAGTGGTTTTATCGAGGAACACCGTGGTAGGTTTAGTCGGTATTCCGGGAGGTACTTTATCATCTTAACATCTTATTTTACCCCGGCGAGTCCGACATAACCCCTCCGCCCGCCCCCGCGGAGGGGTATGCGTCATGCATTCCCCCACGTGAAAAAAAAAAAAAAAAAAATCGTTATTTAAATATTCCACTTACAAATATTAGAAACGTATTATACAAATAAATATAAATTTTAATATCAACTGTCGTCTAATTAATTATTTGCAAAACAATTATGATGAAAACGCAGTTAGGATATATTTTCTAAAATTGATATATTAATGTTCTTAATTGGCAAAAAATGCAACAATATATTGCAGACCTTTTGACATGTCAATATTAATCTCTGCCAATATAACATTATTATTTTTTTGTAAATTTTATTGTGAAACATATGGCGATTAGACGAAACGAAATTGGAATTCAAATCCCTAATACTCGATTAATTACAATTGTGTGGACTGTGCGTTGGCACAAAATATCAACGATATAATGTAATTAACAGTACAGGGTACAGAAAAGGACACAGAGTACCTACTTTTCATATAGAAAAAACTATGTCCCCGAGGATTAGAAAATTTACTTAACCTACATTTAGGCCAGCAAAGCCGCCGATAAAATCTAGTTTTCAATAAAACGAAAATTTATGTTAATTTATCTATTCGTCAAAATAATACTCGCCAGGGTGTTGAATTTTATCAGCATCAGCATCCATAGACACAACTTTTCCATTGATTTTCTTGTTGTTAAGTTCCACAAGTGTTTTGTAGAACCTATAATAACTTATGTCACGGACCGTGGGCCGCAAGTAATTTTTATGATATTTCTTCTTAAATTTCTCGTATAGGTCTTCTGTCTCGTCTAAATCGTACAAATTTAAATCTTCAATATTTTGGATCTCTTTATTTTTTAAATAATTTCGTTCGTGCTCCTCTTCGTCTGCGGCATAGTCATCTGTAACAAGTTTCATATAAAAATAACATAATAACATAATATTATTGGCTATTCAAATATTATTTACAATGCCAAATTTTTATTTCCTTTTATTGTATTATAAATAATATTTAAAAGTGATGTGACCGAGAAATGTTAAATCATTTTGTATATTTATTGACTTGGCTGTGGCTTATAAACTTAACTTACTCATCAATGATAAACATGGGTAGTATACTGTTGGGTATCCACCGGTAACGTGCATACCTGATTCGATTGATAACTATAATTTCAGTTTAGTACCATTTTCTCCTCTGTTTGTAATACGATTTTTATATATCTATTGTTAAGTAGGTATTGATGAGCGTTATCGAAGAACAGTTAACATTATAAAAGATCACACACACAGATGAACTTTCTAGGACCTGTATTTTTGTGTTAAGGTTTATTTAGATAATAGATAGTAAGAAGAGAATAATAAATATAAAAATAGGAAGCAGTTTGTTTTTTTAATAGTTAGATAAGCAAAGATAAAACAGTAAGTACCCTTTTCTTTTCTGTTTATCAACAGATTTTCTTTTTTAATAATAATAGTAGTCGAATTTTAACCATTGAGTCAACTTTAATAATAGAACGAGTAAATAGACGATAGATATCGAAATATCCTAACATTTTTGCAATGACTGCGATAAACAATATTCTATGCGTAGTTGGAGGGACTAGTCTGTGTGCCAAGTCATATTCAATTTATTTTAAGATAGGCACTGGGAATAAATCATGTTTCGCGGGGGAATTTACAAACATTCAAACAACGGACACAAACACCTAGACTCGGAAAAACCATTTGTGGATCAGACAATTTTTATCTCGTGTGAGATTCGAACCCACATCACTCGGCGTAGTGGTAGAGGCGAGGCGGCCACTTAAACCACTACGACATCTGTTCAGTCAATTAACAGTTTAGGTATGTGAGATTAAGACACTGCCGTACATCTTAACAAACTTCACATATTTGTAGGATATGAAATACAAATATCTGAAGAGGTAATAAAATCTGTTCAAAATAGAGTTCTAGTTAGTCTGTGTTATAAATATTACAAACGTATTCTTAATTAAAATAAATGTCAAATGTGATCATAAATTACTTTTGAATTAACATTTGATTTTTATTAGTCTACACCGAAACCACAGATCGAACCTCTAGTTTGATCAGTTTTTATTATGAAAATTGGTTTTTAGTTATCTCTTTTTTCAGAATCTGCACACATAGAACTGAAAGCCAATTATTCTCGTTAACTGTAGCAGCTTTAGAATAGAAAACTCTCAGGTCTCAAAACTTTAGAGACTGTACTTACATGGTTTCATTGTAATGGCGAAGCGTTCGAGCAATTCAGCAGAATCTTGATCCGCATACCTATTTAAATTGTAATCCTTTATTCCTGTTTGATTAAACTTGGCTTCACTGTCCTTGTTAAGCTCAGCAACTGTTTTCAAATGACGTACATAGTTCGCAAACGCCTTATGTTCTTCCAACTCATTGCTATACACTCTTTTAAAATGATTTTTGTATATATGAAATAATTCTAAGCTTTCGTTGTAAAAAGTTGCCACGTAATTTATACAAAGTATACATACTGCAATCGTAATCAACCCCATTATGATTTCTGTTTAAGTTTTCATAATGGCTTGGTTTGTTTTCTCAAATAAACGGATCCAATAAAATAGACGTTTCCTTAACAGAAGCAGTAAACAATGTTTAATCTTGTAACCCAGTGTGTAATCATCCAATGCGGCGTAAAATTGACAGTTTGAAATTCTTCACAGTTATAAGTGGCAAAGAGTCATCTTTATTAAATCTCTTGTTATCTGATATTGTATCGACACAAAAGGAAATATCCAGACGGAGTTCTCAACTGAATGAGGAAAATTTACATTACAAACAAAAAGAGAAAAGGAACATCCCAGACGTGAAATTACAACCGTTGGGATCGTATCATGGTTCAGTGAAACCAGCGCAAAATAATATGGCCTTAGAAGGCCTATTGGGTATCCGAATGGTGGCTTTATTTATCACTGAATTTAGACCCAACTTATATCATCCTAAGAAAATACATATTTGGAACTATAAATCACAGCGGTTTTCCTTAGTAATGAATCCTCGCGCCTGTTAAATTTAAATATTAATATTGTAAGCAGTGTTGTTTTGGATCTCATCCAAATATTTTGCATGCGATCGTAAAGTTTTACATGAGCCTTTAAGACAATAGTCGTTTTTTTAGCTAGGCATTGCTTCCAGCCTTTTGTGCATATATTACATAATTGAATATAATGTATTTTGAACGTCATCTCTACGTGACTATAAATAAAGTAATGATAACTTTATAGATACTTCATCACTATAAATCCCTTGAGACATTTGAATACGATTTTTAATTATTGTGACTTCACACCCTATGTCCTGCAATAGAAATTTGTTTGCAGGTACGAAAATATTCACTGGTTTCTTCTCTTGTCTTCTTGAATCAATCGCGTGAATCCCATACACATGGGATTTACACGGAAGAAGACAAAGGATAATTTATAGAATGTTTTACCCCGGTATAGGTACATACCTAAACCGGGATATAATATTGTATAAATTAATCAAGATATGCTTTATTTGTATGCCAAGATTAATGCATATCCGTATATCAGTTTACGCGTGATTGAATAAAAAACAACAAACCATCTCGACAGACTTTGATATTGATTAACATGTGATGTTTCTTTCGGCGGCTTGCAGATGCGACTTCGCTCGCGTAGGTGTAAGTTGTGTAAATTTTCTATGCCTCGGGGACACACAACCGGGTACTATTTCTGGATGAAGGTAGGGTCAGGTGCAAAAGTGGAGTAGCAATTTTACAAAGCCATAGAATCACAGCAAGTTGTATTTACGACCTTTTTCAATAAAATCATTGCATACATACATATAAACCCGCCTCACTTATACTGTTGCCTGTTCTAATTATGATTGTGAGTATTACTTTCAAATAAACAAGTAATTAATGTTATTAGCTACGTTGGTAATAGTGCGATCTAAAATGTAACACTTGTTGGTTCGATCCCAGGAAGTGATAACCTTTTTGTATTTTTTTAAATTAGAAATATCGATGACTTGTTATTTTACTTTAAGACTTTAATTTAAACCACAGTTATTCAAAAGATGAGAGTGGATTTAAAATATAATAATTTCTCACTTGAATAGAATTATGTGATGTTGTTTGTTGGTGATCTTTGTTACGAGCGTTTGTGTTATTATTATTATCATATTTTTTATATTTTGATTGAAAGTCTACATTTAAAATGCAAACTAATATAAATATTGAATCCAGTGCAAATATATGGCATAATTATGGCCGTAATATATCTTAAATTGCCGACGAAACTGGACTAAACTCTAAGAATAAGTTATTTGAAATATTATGTTATCGTATTGTGATTTACGAATTAGTTGTTAAGAAATTGCTATCTACGATTATTTCATAAGATTTTTTATTTTATTTCAGAGAAATACTGTAAGTCGTTGGATGAAACGATTTGAAGAAGAAAAGAGCTTAAAAGGTCGGGCGAGAAGTGGAAGACCACTTCTTATTAACCAAACTCAGCGAAGATGAATGGTGAATGCTTATGAATCAAAGGGTTTCATACCGACGAGACCGTTCCGAACTATGTGTGCTATATACCGATGGCTCCAAAACTATTCTTACAGTAATAAAAATTTTAAAATACTCGGTGAGATCTCAATTATGTCGGTGGAACTATTTGCAATATTGCAAGCACTTTTGTACATTACAACCGTGTAATACAAAAAAGTAGTTATATGTACCGATAGCACAAGTGCAGTGCAACACATAGCTCGGTGCGCCTCTGGACACAGAGGTGTTCTGATAGCTTATGATGTGCTAGCAGAAATTGAGAAACTACGTGGTATTGGAGTAGTTTTGACGTTGCAATGGGTTACATCACATTTTGGGTTGCGAGGTAATGAGGAGGCTGATACATTAGCAAAGCAAGGTGCATTTCAAGGAATAAAAATAAATATCAAACCTAATTACTTGGAGTTGTTACCAAAATATAGGCGAAGATGTTATAATATCTGGAAAGAGCGTTTTAATAAAACTTCATTAGAAAAGGAAATTTGGTACAAGTCGCTACAGTGTGAGCCTCCTCATATACCTTGGTTTCTTGGGATAAAATTACGTAGACAACTTCTTGTGACAGTTTTCAGACTTAGATCAGGATATATTCCACTTAATAAATATAAATATATGATGAAAATTGTTGATACCCAAACTGTGAAACGTGTAGGAAAATAGAAGATATACATCACATTTTAGTGGAGTGTGTTCGATATGAGTCTGAAAGACAGATACTTTTAACTGAGCCGAATTTAAATCAAATAGATATTGGTGTTATACAACATCAGTGGCAGCAAGTAAACTCTTTGTGTTTTCCAGTCAATGTATTGGTTGAGGCTCTTTCTGTTTTATTAAAAAGCAAAAAGTGATTCAACTTAGAAAATAATATTCCTTATTTTGCGAATGTATAATATATAAAGAACACAATGGGACATAACCTCGATGGCGTAGTGGTTAGTGTAACCGACTGCCACGCCTGAGATCGCGGGTTCGATTCCCGCACAAGTCAAACATTTGTGTGTATAAACATGGATGTTTGTCTTGGTCTGGGTGTTTCTATGTATAATATGTATGTATTTACAAAAAAAAAGTATTTAAGTATGTTTATCCATTGTCTAGTACCCATAGTACAAGCTCTGCTTAGTTTGGGCTAGATGGTGTTGTGTGTATGTGGTAAAATATTAATATTATTATTATTATTGTATAAATGGTAAATAAAATGAAAAAAAATACTATTTGTGCTATTGTTATGACCTCCATGCATAGATGTTTCTTGAGCTGTATAAGAACAATGGAGATCACACTAAATATTAAACAAAGTTGTTTCAAATAGGGGACGTGCTGGTTGACGATGTAAGAATTGACGTTAAGTTTCAATTGGTTTCAATCCTCTTTTCTTTATGAAAAAGAATAATGAAGCTATAATCGCAATTGTCATTATAATTGTAAAATATTATTTGTAATTTATATGAATCTAAATAGTAAAGACTAAAGATGTTTTTTATTATATTGTCTTAAAACATTTACGTAAATTTAATAAGTAAATATTTTCGGTAATCATATTTTGTCATTGTTTTACCCCGGCTGCCACTGCTATCGAAACCTGCGATGCATTAGGTAAATTTAAGCATTAATTGTAAATGCGGACTAACAGAAACACTGTTGTTGAATATAAGGGATAGTAGTTACTATAGTTATATATACAGGAACTCGTTTTTGTCTCGCCTTGCACACATGCGCATGACGAAATGCATCTACTATCATTACATTGAATAATGTTTCATTGTTTGCGTTAAAACATCATACACACAAAGATATTCGCTCGAATCAGTATGCTGCCGTCCTTTAACTAAAATGCCGTTAACCTACAAGCGCGCGATTATGACTTTTTAATGAAAAGTAATATAGTTTTAAATTCTATACTAGAATATAGATATAGATAGATAATTATATAGATAAATAGTTTTAAATTCTAGTAAAATTATAGATAGACAATTAAAAACTATTTTACTATCCATTAAAAAGTCATATTCGCGCGCTTGTGGGTTAACGGCATTTTAGTTAAAGGACGGCAGTATGCGAATGTTAACTTTACGATGCTACTCCACTTTTGTCTTTGATCGTATAAGTATGTCCTTTTCTGTACCCCTGACAAAGTGTATGCGAAATTTCATGATGTTCGGTCGAGTAGTTAGGTGTAATAGCGTATCAACAAAGAATCAAACTCACATTCGCATTCATAATCTTAGTTAGCATAGTACGTAAGCTAATCTCTAATAAGAAAGGTAAAACAATCAGGCTTTCAATTGTTTCACTATAAATGTCTCCAAGTCAGTGGTGATTTCGTACGTAAACAGTAGCCGTAAATCTAAGGATTTACGTTGACTGATTGACTTGCTTACTTGTTATGTGATAAACAAGGCTTTATCAACGCAATCGATACTATGTGACCTTCTTAAGCTTTTTGTTGTCTTATTAGATTTATAGGTTACAAAAGGTTACAGAACACTAGTGCGCTTAAACTTCTTTTAATCATACTTCACTAAACGTTAGTGGTTTTACTCTTATAGAAAATCTATATGCTGGAGTAAAGAGTGTGTAAATGTATTGGCTTAATGATGTTTATTACACGATATCGCGGCTACTAAACCCAAAAAATATTATTATTTATTTATTTAAATACTAAATATACTATATAATGCGTATTTGTATAAAATTGGTTCACAAATTATTCGGATATGTAAAAATTAAAATTATAAATCAATGATTGAACATTTACAAATAATTCAGTTCAAAGAGTAAAACATAATATAATATTGATTTAAATAAAAAAATACAATTCTGTGACTATTACTAGCACTTAATTATTCGACCAGCGAAGTATTAAGAATAACTAATACTGGTAACAAAAAATATTTCCGTATAAGGAATCTATTTATAATTATTCTCGTACACCAGTGACCATAAACTGATATGTATTACTAAACTGTGCACACATTGTGGTATTGGCATAATCCAATTTATGCATACATTATATTCATAGGGAAGTCGTATGCTATCAATAGGAGGGAGGGCACGAATTTAATTTCGGCCCTTTGATCTAATATAATATTCAGAGGCCGAACTTTAAATGTGTTAGACCCCTCGGTAATCTCTCGGTGTCCACAAATGCGCATCGATTAAAATTTTCTCAACGTTATACCTATTAATGGGAATTTGTTAAATAGTTGCTATTATAGTATACTTCGCCCTAATGTATGTTTATTTTTAAAACAAATATAGTTGCAATCACAGAACAATTGTTGCAAAATTGTGAAGTGGTACACATACTGCGCTACATACGAATTTTAGTCTCGAATCCGATGGTTGTTCCTTTAATTCGTGCTTCCAAGATAAAAATACAGATTAAACTATCTCCCAATACAGGAGTTATCTTAAGTGCAGGGTATTAACATAATATATATTATGGTATTTTCCGCTATGTCATGTAATAGCTATGTAGTTACTGAATTCCGTTGATATACGATACCTAAACAAAATAGTGTAAAAGATAATACGATAGATAAAATTAAGCATAATTCTGCCTGAAATGGCACAAAATATCACAATCACAAGCTGTGTTCTTTTTTATTTGAGAGGTTTTTTACCCGACTACGGCGAAGCCGAAAAGAAGAGTTATGATTTTGGCAATCTGGCGCCTATACTACTGAACCGATTTGAATAAATGCAGTGTTAATAGATTCTTAATAATGGCCCGGGTGACATAGGCTATATAAATTTTAAATTCGCATTTAGACCCCTTTTTTACGTAGTCGGTTTATAGTTTCTAAACTTTTTTTATAATGAACCTAATGTCATTCATAATAAAAAAACAAGTACAAAGATAATTCATTATACATAATATTCTAGCGGAGCCTGGCTAAGAATCGAAATATATTATTATCTAATTGATATTAATTGTTAGTTCTCATCTTTCAGATATCGTAAGCCAACTTAATACCTAAAGATACATATAATTTAGCCCATCAATAACATATCAAATATCAAAGGAAGGACAAATTAATCTACTTATTAATTATTAGCCTTTGAGAACCTTTTAATAAACCCTACCGCATGCAATCTACCCAGTAACCTCCTTAAAGTCAGCAGTCCATTTAGCTAGAGGGTATCCCATACTAAGTGCAAACCGCAATAGAATCAAGTTTAAGCTTTAGAGTTGTAGGCGAACATATATATATGTATTTATCGGCACTTACATACAGGGGGAAATTACCAATATTCCATAAAACTAGGTCACGTTAGAAGCAGACAGTTATAATTATATTACACTTGAGTTGGAATCAATAAACAACATACTGTAGCCTCCGTGTAATTTAACTCCAGCTTTTCCAATACATTATTATGGGCAAAAGTAATGATGTAGTTTTCTACGTAGTAAAACAGAATCCGATTTTACTTTATTACGCCAACAATAAAAGCTGAATTACAAGAGATAAGTGTCAATAAAACCTACAAAAGTTCTTCGATGAACATGTCATGTAGCGATGTCACAACTAATAGTCAACTAATCAGAACAAACAACTTGTAGACGCAAACCAAAGTTTGTATCAATGTTTTCTCTTACAACGTAATGTTCACGTTCGTATTGACTTACATTTTTTCGATCGAACTAACTGTACGTCGTACGTGTACGACTGATTTCATATGTTTAAGTCGCTTTGAAATGCCATTAAACTTAAACCTCGGATAATTTATGGTTGAAATATTGCTGCACGAGTATCCGCCTCAAAACGATTCAACGCCTAAAAATGTATTGCCAAATAGCGTAATATAAATCTCTGAATTTTATAACGCAAATGAAAGACCGCCATCAGATCAGTTTAGAAAGGGAAGCATAACGGGTGACGTCATCATAATTATTGAGCTTAACAAAATCGGGCCTATGATTGCAAATGTCCAACCGTAATCGAAATCCCTTTGGTAATCAAATTTTTTGATCTCAAAAAATTAACGAGAAGATGAAAACGTTTCGGTTAACGATTGAAGAGGTATAGCGACGATTTTACCTGGTTATGCCAGTCGAGATGTGTTTACATTTAATGTAGGACGTGTGATTGTGATCACCTATCTTATAGGGCTATTATTCTTTTAGAAGCCGTTCAACGTACATAATACGTGACTTTTTTCACAGATGAGCTGACAGGAGCTTACAGCTAACGCTTTATCGGCGTAAATTGATTTTCCAAAGGAAATATGGTAAATTTTCTAGCAACGTTGAGATAAACGCTACGTTGGCGAAATGTCAGGCTATTCTTTCTGAAACGTTAGAATTTCCACTATAGATTTAGGCCTCATATACTAAATGGATCTAATATTTCAAGCCTGGAAAATATTGTGAAGTTATGATGAATAAAGAGATTATGAGATATTATCTTGTCTTCGTGTGGTTAACAAATACATCATCAAACGCCAAAGCAGTTAAGAACTACTCTTTGCAAAAATATTACTAAGGTAGACAAACATACGTAATCTTTCAACAGAAGTGTATTACGCACATTTCACCGATTGTAGTTTTAGGTTCCACGTATTACGAGGCGTAACAATCGCCGTCTGTAGGTATTCTGGCTATAGGTTTAGACACCGTGTGGCTACTAAAACTACTAAAATATCCTAACTAAAAAACCCAATAACACTTTCCCCCACGCGGTGACGAAAACTATAATAGAACCTAAAAACAAAGACTCATTTAGTTATTATCTTTGAGCTTTCGAATTTTAATATGATGTGAGGGATATTGTTACAACTCCATAATACAGTACGTTTTCTTAAGTATTCCAAATTATTATAAGGCAAACTGTTTTCTAATTTAATATTATAAGGAATAAAATACTGCTTATTATATTTAAGAAAACTGTCAGGCTACTGGCTATTAAGGTCGGCGCATTATAAAAAATCAGGTACTTTGTTTTAAAATTTAAAAACATACAATTACGTTTTGTGTTTAAAGACTGTATAGTAGATATTTTACACGCTATGTTGTTTTTGCGGCTAACATATTTAACCTCTTGTATGCCGGAATACCAGACATAATAGAAAAAGCATTGTGTCTCGCGTAGATCCACGTTCCGGCATACCACAGGTTAATAAACCTTAACATTACAATTCTAAAAACTAACGTATTCTACACTTCACTTCACTTCATTTCATGCACAAGGCGGCATGGCAAATATATAAACACGAACTAAATGCCCAAGGCATTATGTAACAGTCAACGTTTGGGTGATGCAGAGCTTTTGCCCGGGGTTTCGCTCGCGTTAACGTAAATTTTGTCAATAAATTTATATCCCTCAGGAATAGAGCTTTATAGCTGGATAAAAGGTACCCTATATCCTTTTTTGTACCCCTGACAACGTGTATGCGAAATTTCATGATGATCAGTCGAGTAGTTACGGCGTGAAAGCGTTACAAATTAACCCACATTTGAATTTATAATATTAGTAAACAAATTTTTATTACTGTTTATTTACTCTTATTGTACTGCCGTTTCATATACTTAATGGGAACTATTATGTGGTATGATTAAACAGCTCATAATTCTGCCCGTAGCTACAATAGACTTCTTAAAATCGTAAATTGGTTTTGAATTTATAACTAGTAAGCAAACATTTCAATTCCCTTTAGATATTAGAAATTACCGCTTGTTAATATCTGAGTTAGTCTGATTCTACTATAAATCCATTTCCTATTATTAATGTTTATTCACCCGTAATTAAACTCAAAGGAACTTCTCTAACGCAATTAATAAGTAATAATATTTGAGAACTTTCTTCTGAATATATTTTAACTAGTTAAAATGTAGTGAGAGTTGACTTTATGTGTATTATTAAAGAACTGCAAGACTAGCAGCTTTGCAATTGTAGAACATTAGGTATCGCATCCTTCTTAGGAATACATTTTATTTCATCAATCATGTCCTTGGTAATCACGGCTAGTATTGTAGGTACTTATCCACTAGATATGTGAGTATGTAAACAAGAGAATTGTGTGATACTAACCACATGGGTTTGTTTAACTTTTAAATTGTGACAGATACTCGTAGCTTTTCGCACACTCGCTTAACGATGAATGCGAGTTAAGGCTATGGTTGAGAGATGCAACTGTGTGAAGCGATTATGATGCTTGTACAACAAGTGCGGGTTACATATGCAAGCAACGATGCGGTCAACGTACAAAATGTTAATTATAAAGATTACTTCATCGAGTGGCTCGTATCAGTCGTTTACACGATCCATATATCTCGTGCAAGCGTCTCAACTTGTACATATTATCCACGTGGTATTATTAAAATCCATTGTGCTACCATTAAGCCCGCATAGTTCAAAGTAAACTGAGAATTAACTAAATGGACAATTTTACTCAATTGTCTTGATCTTAAGTGAGTTTCAGTAACTATAAAAACGAGTTATGAACGACTGGTTTCCCAGCGAACATGTTGATGCTTCTTGTTTAATCACCTTTCAAACTTTCTACTGAAGTAGGACAGTTTATCCTACTAGCCGCAACACAGAACAGGCTAAACAACTTAGTCGCTTTGTTTCTGTAATTTAAACTTCGTCAACTTTGGCTTAGACTAGAATTCGTTCTTATATCGTACTTAGACAATGTTGGAATTAATTGTAATGTGTTTTGATGCCAAAAGTAAAGACTGTTTTATTGATCTATGTAGTTGTTATAATCTTCTGGTTATGGATACAATGACCGGTATACACTATAAGCAGGTATAAGTGATTCAAGATTACATTATTTACAAATAGTTAGTTATGCCTGTTTTGGATGTTATGTGTTCATGTTTTGCGTTTTTTTAATCACCCTCTTCTAAGGAAGTAATTCTAGTATATTCATTTCGTTGGCTTAAAAGACAACAACACAGCGTGATTGCATAGGTAGCTATCGTTCTTTAGGTTTACGTTTCAACTGCTGAGTCATCCAGTGCTTTATTGGATTTTCTGCCCAAAGTCGCGGTCGCAGTACTAGTTGGCTGGAACATTCCTCTGTAGATAGTAACTTAAGTGATAAACCTTTGCCTAAACGTGTGCGGTTTTTAATTATATGAGAGGAAGATGCCCATTATCTTTAGGAAGATAGGCATCTCGATTTTATAGCTTGTATGGATAATGAACAAAATGTTTGTATTAATCATGTACAAGTGTATCTTCAGTTTATCAGAGACTATTTTAAGGGATTTTAAATAATACTATGTGTAGTATCCGTTTTACTATAAACTTAAACGTAGGGGCTATAATTTATCACGAACAATGGGCGTCTCGAAATAATATCTGACGGGTATAAAAACACGGGGAACAATAACAGCCGGACGGGTGTGAACTAAGTCCCACACACAGTTGCACGTATTAAATTAAGCGTTGATGTATGGCCAACGTGATTAACCCTCGAATTTCGGCGTAGAATTACGGCAGTTACAGACGTCGCCAGAACTTTTCTTTAGGTGATAAACGTTCTCGCAAATTGCCCACATTTATACGAAGCTTCTGCGAACCGCCGCTAATGTGGACCGGAGAAATACCTCTTTGTGAACCACCATACCTCTTTATACACTCATGTCGGCGCATTCATTCATACAACATTGAACTTTACTGAACACTCGTTGCAAATGAATTGAGTCCAAATTGCGCTTTAAAAGCATTTCATGGTTCAACGCGAGATTATTGGAAAATGTTCTCGCGGTATTAAATTAATTTATTCAATAATTATTATTTTGCGAGCTATATGCTTTTGTGGTGTTTACTGTATTGTAATTTTATTAATATTTTGTTTAATTGGTTATTAATGAATTATAGTTTGCTGTGGATTCAGTGGTTAAAATAAAAACACTTGAACAACGCCTAATAGTAGGTATGTACCCGAGACGAGCAAGTGTTACTTTGTGGTAATGTCAGCTAATGCTCAGGAACATCACTTTTCAGAACATTTAGGCTTTATTTATTTACTTTAACTTCATATAATCTCAAACAAAATGTATAATGTAGGGATAAACATAAAACAAATTATGAATTATTTATATGTGTATAACAATAACCGACGAAAGAGCCTGTTATAACAGTAAAGTCTGAATGTTTTTACCAAGGTGAACACAGGCCAGTATACATCTAGGTGAAAACATATGTAAGAAATAACAGAATTTTAATTATTTGAACGTTACCAAATATATCTTAGGATTACCCACACATTAACGTAAACTATTTAAAAAGTTACAACTGTTTCCAAGCCGTGGCCAGCTTTCATAAATTGTATACTGATCATTTAAAATTTTGCCTAGTGGAAAATACTATTGTGGAGGAACAGGGTGTGATGTCCCTCCAACACAAAGGGAGGATCCTCTGACCAGGCAGGTTGATCGTGCCTGGCGGTCCGCGGCCCGACGGTTGATGTCGGGAGCTTGTATATATAGTTAGTCGCTGTGTAAACTCCGCTTGCGCGATGCAGGATTGTGACGTCATTTGATCGTATTTAGCGCCATCTGTTAGATGTAGGCGGTACTTACTTCTTCGTCTGTGCGGAGTCGCCACACTATCCTACAAGTATGTGAACAAACATAATCATTTTCAATATTAAAATTGAATATGGCAATATCATAAACCGAATTGATTTTGACAATTATGAATGTCATAAGCTATTCATACAAAGCAAATAACATTATATTTCTGGGAATTGTAATGTGCCCAAATTAATCATATGTCGAATAATTGAATTCAACATCAATTAATAGCATTAAACAATACTTAATTTTGTATGCATGTACTTGTTTCACACCGTATTGCTTTACATACATATTTAGTTGAATTATTGTTTACGTGTGATACAAATTTCTTTTATTTTATAGTAGTACTAACTGATCCGGCAAACGTTGTTTTGCCATATAAATTCATTCGATAGTGACACCCTCATCACCTAGCGGTATGAAATATACTTTACCATCCATTCTAATACCTACCATTTTTATAAAAATCGGTCGAGGCGTTTCGGAGGAGTGCGTCCACAAACACCGTGACACGAGATTTTTATATATATAAATTGAATATATATAGGTAAAACGTAGTCTTTTAAAATTCAATCTGATAATTATTTCTACTACCCTACAAGTTAAGTCGCAAATAAATAATAAAATGTGTTGCCAAGTAATATGAAATTTTTGTTACAGTTATTTTATCAATCACAGCTATATCGCCCAAATACTAATTTAGATTTGACCAGTAATTGTCCTTCATGCGTGTAAACTTCAGTTCACCCACGATTTCATTGAAGCAGATTAAACTGCACGGAATTTGAACAAACGCAGTTTAGATTTTATGTTGAATTGCAAGCGTATAAACGGTAATGTCGCATCGAAATCTACTTAATGGTTTTTATTCGATACAAGTACAAACATACAGACAGGAAAACATTCTATAAGCTATTGTTTTGGATTCAGCAACTAAAACTAAACATAATTATTGGGATCGATTATAAAACTTTCCCTATCTAAAGACACTGCCTCGTCACAACAATATATTGTTATACATAGATAAAATATTAATATATTTATATAACATAGTATTTACATAACACCTCTTCTAATTTAATTATCAAAAGTATATGATAAACGTTTCAAACTATTTTTAGAAGGTGCAGTCATTTTATGAATTCTGTGTAGCGAACGCAAGAATTAAAACGCGTACATCGGCTATGGTAGCAATACTATCAGGTACTGATTCTTTGCCACCTCGTAGCAACGGCTTGATTTTGTTTCCATGCCATGTCCCTCAGCGGGTTTTACCACGGGTTTTACCGCCTATCATAAGGTGGGCTACTGGCTTGTCTGCTACCGATATCAATACTTCCCTATCCGTGTTTCTCCATGTATGACTGGAGATGCCGATACATTTCCATTAGGATCATCCAGGAGATAATATTTTCTGAGTGGCTCTTTCCGTTGTTGCCAACTTATTCTTTTAGTAATGTGTATTACTAGCAATTTAGGTTACAAGTATTCTTCTTACGGCCTCAGCTTATCTAAGTGCTCGTTAGAGGTGGATTCACTTCAGTAACCGGATTTAACCCACGACCACATCTCCATTACCTATTAAAGTATTGTTGCTTGAGGACGAATCAAACAGGCTCATCCGAAAAAATAGCACCAGGAAACCAGCCTAAGCGTAATAACATTGCTACTGCATTTTGCTCCGTAAGTAAGAAACCCTAAGGTTCACATACCTATATCACCCATTAATTCCTTTTCCGGGTTCAGCAACGCTCACGTATCGCGGTAATCGTCTAGCGGACTGCACGCTTGTTTCCCAAAGTTGTAAAAACGAACAAGACAAACAAATGCACCATAGAATTTCACATCTGCCACAACTATATAAACTTCCATTTTTATAAGTGAGACTGTAGAAAGTTGGTACATTGGATTACCTCAGAGGTATTGAAATAATCTGTTTCCAGCTGTTCAACCTAATCTTGTTTTTACTAAGTATTACAAACGCCTGGGATTGTTTCGATTCAGTTTGATTATTCTAGAAATTTAAGACGAGCCCGTCCTGCGTGGTTTCAAATGTAAACTCACTCTCTCGACCACATTATTTACACAATGTCAGTATATTGGGTTTAATTCTATTTTCGTACGAAGGACCCTATTTAATTGTGTCGTCTAGAGAATCAAAGTAATGTATGTGGACAAAAGAGAGTATTATATAATAGGTATAAATTTAGACACAATATGTATGTAGTCGTCTTTATTATTTTGTATGTTACTTTTTCAAGCTATAATACAATGTAAATTATAAATGAGGTATGACAATTCATTAAACAGGCCTTGAACTAGTCAACTTAAAAAAATTGTCGTTGCTTTACCAAGTAAACATTTTATGGTCCTATGCCAAGGATTTAAACTTGCCTTGTCAATGCCAATACTACGGTAAAGAGTCGACCTAACGAAAATATCCAATTTCATGTCTTGTTTTTTTTTGCCTCGTTTATATAGTCATCATTATTATCCATATAAACGTAATGTAGCAAGCATGTTTACGGTCGAATTATCGGTACCAGGTGATAATATTGCTTATAATACTATGAAGAACACTCGCAAAATGCCGAACTTTAAAAATAAATCAAGCAATTTATTTTTAAATACGTTTGCTGGTTCCTTGCTTGTCAGCAAACCGCAGTGTCGTCTTAAGAAGCCTATTTAAGGGCATGGTTATAAATCGAAACTAAAAAGTATTTTAAAGGATTTTAACGCTAAGCAAAAGTCTATGACTACCGAACATGCACATGAAAATAAAGTAAGCAATCAACTATCGACTATTCCTCGATCCACCGCGACGGCGCGTGACAGCCTCTGCATCGCTGCAGAAATTTGCAATTTTTCCTCACATAAAATCTATTTTTGTGAAAAATGCTTAGAACGGCTGCTTTTGTCTTCTCCCGAAAAAAAGGCCACGTACCACAGTCACTGACAGTTACTGAGCGGCTATCGAACCACACGAAAGTTATTAACTTATTTGAACGTGTTCTGGTAAAATTATGAAGACAAATTTATTTTTTGGTTAAATCCCTTCGCGACTTTTCGCACAACAACTAACCACATAATAATATACTAATCGCGCAGTACAACCTTAGACGAATAGGGATGATATTCAGTTCAAATTAAATTACCTACTTTATAAGAATTTTGTCTTTATTACCAGCAATTATTATATTTATTACTAGCATGAAACAGCATATTGTCATGCGCTTGTAGTAATCCGAACGCGTCACGCGTCACTATGCTTTTAAACTATCCTTCACAGAAAGTTATGGGATGATACGTCATTACATTTTTCCGTTGTGGGAAATAAGTGCAAGCATGTACGCCAATTGTGACAAAAAATGTTTACATTTTCCTCCTGAGGGAAATGAGAACTTTGAACTTGCTTCACATGACTTAGATAGCAAGTTAAAGTTGCCTGTCATAAACACTCGCTACAATCGATATAAGAAGTTAGACCTCTCAAAATAATCGATATTAGTTTAGTGATTTTATTCATTTGAAGCCATTAATTAATTGTTAGTGTTACCTTTAGTCCAAATTGATAATTTTTGGAATCTACTATGTATAACATAGGCAATCCTGTTATCGTCTATAAGTTACATTATCCTCAACGATGTTCTCCTAATAAGTGTTCCAATACAATAAACACCAATAACATTGTGCCCATTCAAAACTCAAACCGACGGACCATCGGTAGTTGCACACAGTTATGTGGGCAGTAATTTGTTATATTTGAATAAAATAAAGTTGTTTCTCTTGTGTGTAAATTAATGTATTTATTCATTCGAGAAAAACAGAACTAAGAACTTATTGGAAGACCAGCTTTAGATTTTGCCATGAGCACTAAACATTCTAGTGCGTTTAGTAAAGGGAATGCTGGGGTCAGGTAAGCTTATTATTGTGCCTCGTGGAGAGCATTTTAGTTTGCTGCTGTATAACGACATTTCGCTTGGTAAACACAGGGCCGTGCAAAATATTTTGCCCACAGACATCGTTGATAATAAGACCGGTCCTAAATTAGTGACCAAAATGACTACAAACAGCTGCCATGATGGTTAAACCATAAATGCATCTTGGACTGCAAATGTGATATTACTTAATAGTTGAGATGCTTTATATCCTATCCCACGTTATAGAGAATCTTATGAACGCACAAAAGCAACCCAAAACAATACTTGTCTGTTCGAACTATAACCGGCTAATAATAAAGAACTAAAAAAAGAGTTACAAAGAGTACAGCAAAGAATTGACTACCCACCTAATAGATAATATGAAGATGATTATTATTAATCATAGTTATTAAAAAGGGGTACATATGAATAATATAATTATGTATATGAATTTTTTTTTTAAGTTGTGTATCAAGTATTGCTATTTTGGCATAGCTTTGACTTTGGTGTCAGGTATGCATAAAGACATTCCTGAGAAATGCTATCGTACACGGATTATATTTCTCCATTTTCAATAGAACAAAAGAATGCTTTAGAAGTTTCAGATGATTCGCTTTTAGGATATTTTCAATATTCTGAGCCATTTATGTAGGTATTTGTTATAATATTTTAATTAAATTCCCGTGCTTACGTAAAATATTCTGCAAATGAAAAACATTTTATTCGATATCGCGAAAAGGTTTCAAAATAAAAAAAAAGAATCTTCAAAAATAGCTTTAAATAATACTGTTTCCCGTTCTTTGTAGTTATTTGATCGTGAATATTGTTAAACTCTGTTAACTAAATAAAAATCAAAGGGTAGATCCAATCGTTTGATCAAAATGAAATCATGAAGTATTATGACTTTGTTGAAGCAGGGCTGAAATAACATGGGTCTATTATCGTAAACAATTACTAGAGGACTCATAATCGCTCACTTTATGAGGCACAGGATATTGGGTTGCCTAACTTTTGCGTCAACAAAACAGTTTGATGTAGTTCGTCCGAGTTAGACAAGCAGAGCCTCCAATATTTATGACAGCTTCCCCGCTTGAATACAAACATAAAGTTCAAAACTAGCTTAACCCTTCGGGAGAACACTCATCTAACCGGAAGTCCAAACAATTTCGTAGAAATTGAGCAGTTCTGTTTCAGTCTTAGTGTCTTGGTTGCTTACTTAGTTACTATTCAAGTCACTTCGCTGATCTTGCTGCGTTTGCAATTAGCTATCTACTTAGCTAGCCGGATTGGCGGTTTGACAGACTTAACTCATCTGTAAGAATATTATGAAATAACGAAAGCTATATATGTATATTAGCAATAATTTGAAAAGTATGCTATGTAATCAGCATTTAAAGAAACTATCCCATCTACCCATGTTCTTTCTAAATAATATTTTAAATGCGAATGTAAGTTTGTTTGTTTGTTACGCTTTCTCACCTTAACTACTCGAACGATCATTATGAAATTTCACATATGTCAGGGGAGCGGAAAAGAACATAGAGTACCTTTTTTCCAGGTAAAAGTACTGTTACTAACCTAACTTAACATACATTTACACAAGCGAAGCCGCGGGCAAAATCTAGTAGATTATACAAGAACGTAAAATATAGCAATAACGTGTATGTGTGTGCACACACAAATGTGAAAATATCTTTTTCTGCGATTTGTTGACGATAAACTATAACAACTACTTACAAAAACTAGCTGTAAAGAATTTCTTAACACTAAAGAAAACGTACAAAACCAGGCATTAAATAATAAAATACATCGTAAAATTAATTTATTGATCACGATACCTTAATTACTTTAAGAACATTATTTTAGCCGGCATATCTTCTTCTCGTATATCTACCTATACCTTCTCCTAATGTCCGACCAACTTTCTTTTGCCTTGTTATTCTTTTATATGAAGCAGTACCAGGCAGCGCTAATTCAAAACGACTGAAAAAAATACATATTCGTTATTACTACTGCTTGAGTACTTTTTTCACTACTTAAGATAGAGAGAAAGAAGTATAAAGCCTGACTGGTGCTAAGCTTTTACTGAAAGATATCAATATTTGATGACAAGGATTAGCCAATCAGACAAAAATCGAATCAACGGCCAACGCATGAGATAAAGAAACAAAGATTTCCTTATGATGATCCTTTTGCTGACAACAGAGCACATTGGAGTGGTTATTCACTGCACAATGCATTGTTGTTCTGCTAGAATATTATCTCAAGTGGAGTTCTTCCCCAACTGGGCTGCTCCTGATTTGAGCCGTACCTCGAATTTGAATGCGTATAACGTTGTACCTTATCTCTTAAATAGTTTAGAAATTAGAAAATTAATATGTTCAGAGCTATAACCATAGCAAAGTTACGCTAACCATTAAAACAAATCTAAAATTTCGTTATCTGCCTATTACGATATATTAGAGACAGTTCATTTAAGATGCAATTTCGTAAAAGTTATGGAATCATATTACGTTACTATCAAAAATTGCGAGTGTGATTTCCATCCATTGCACTTTTAACGTGTACTCATTAATGTCACACGTGCTTAGCTTAATGAAAAGGGTTAAAACAATAATAGTGTTATACAAATTACAATGACAGTTACTATTGTAAGAATAGATCTAGCCAAATGTATGTAGACTTGAAGCTAGCTAACAAACAAAACTGCAAATAATGCAGTATAGAAATCCATATATATGTATATATTACGTACGTGTCAGGTTTATCGTCTATGTTTAAGTACGATTTCAATTCAGGATCAATGCGATTCTTTTTTGTAGTCCTTAACAATAAATTTCTCCTCTCCTCGTCAGACCAGTCGGCAAATTTATTCGGTAAAACTTTTTGCTGTACAACTGACTGTTTATTTATAGTGTTTATAGTTCTTAAAGTATTGACGAAATTAATATATCTCAGATAATAATCATTGTAACCTGTAAATGTTCTGTTATATCTTCTTATAAAATCTTTATAAATTCTACTTGCGTTTCTCAAATTAAATATGTACGGTTCAAACTCTTCTATTGCTATAATATTAATTGTAAAAAACGTTAAATAAGATAAAATTATCGTCAACACTAAATATTTTCCCATGGCGCAGCGATATATTATTTGCCACTGAGATTTTATCTTTCTGTTTAATCGAGTGGCCGTTGCGCGAAATTGCGTCGCATATCTGTTAAAACGAAACGTATGCGTGAAATTTCAATAAAAAACGCAATCTCCGACCCGTATCTGCGAATGTCATCTCAAAGAGTCGGGACAGTCGTAAAAACTGCAACTGAATGTGGGGTGTTTCTTTTGGGATATCATAATTACCATGATAACACGCCTCCGGCTCAGTAGGTCGACCCTTTCCTTGTCACAAGCCCGGCGGGTTGACTGCTGCCGACCTGGGTCCGCTTACCACAGCTAAGATTACTTGCTATTTTAATATATTTATCGCAATTTAAGACAGGTCTGTAGATGTAAGACACAGATCGTTCTTATTTATTATTTTTGTGGAAATAACTTTAGTGACACAATATTATTTTTTCACAGATGCAGAGCATAGAATTCATTATTGTGCATTTGTTTACAAATAATAAAATAGAATAATAATAATAATTTATTTCTTAATTTACAAGACACAAGACAGAATAAGCGCAATAGAAGCATAAAAGTAAAAAGGTTTTCCAAAACTCATATTGGTTGTTGGGTGCCATAACATATCCCAACAAAGGAGCAAATTCAATGTTATGGACGCTATTCAGTCTACACCAAGATTCGATCCCCATGACACGAGACGTTCGCATTTGTATAAGTCAATGAAATATCCAAGAGGTAATAGAAACGTACCCATCCGTTCCGTGATCGTTGGTGGCTCACAGCGAAGGATGTTCGCCAAATAAATGGATATAAATGTATCGTCGTAAAGAGACTGGAGCCGCTCAACTGTGACCGGAATTTGTCCTCAAGAATAGTGTAATATATATTTCAAACCTCATAATTTATAATCTTGTTTTGATGAAGAAATTTGTTTAGTTATTGTAAGTAGATTTTTAAGTACACAGTGTTAGGGTAAATTGTTAAATGTTTAATTCACCTATTCGAAACCTAAATTCCCTTCATTAACTCAGTAGTTTCAACAATCTTAAAATAAAATTCTTAAAGCATTTAAGCGCACCATATTCTCTGTTATCATGCGATTACACTGCAAAGAATCACCTCTGTAACGATCGACACGAGTTGCCACAAAGTCCTTACTCTAACAAAGTTCCAATCAAATTCACATATCGCCCAAAAATACGGACCGAAATACCTTTTAAAAGACATTAGGTTTTACGAGTCGCTGAAGCAGCTCCGTGAGTGTATTTTGGCGGGTCAGTGTCAGCGGTGACCAGCTAATGGCTGAAAAGTACGTCCTTTTTCTTGTACCTGAGGCAGGAATACCTACAGCCATACGGTTTTTTGGTTTGAATCCTTATTTCACCAATTACGTCACGATCTTTACATCCTCGTAATGCAATCCCGCTTAGAGAATTGTTGACTTCGCTAATATACTCGGGGACTGGCGCTTTCCTACGTGTGTAGGTAGAATTTTAATCAGGCATGGTTGCAGTCTTTTATCAGTCCTTATTGCTTAAGATATTATGATAATTTAAGATTATAACGTGAACGCGAGTGATTATAATTTTAATTATAGTTTGATTTATCATTGAAGTATGCTACATTTAAACAAACTGCGTCATTTTATATCATCGTAAATTTTACGCTTGTTCTAAATTTTCTAAACAGTCTGGACGCTATTTAAGTGACTATTTAAGTCTAACTGGACCAGATAGATATCTTTAAATAAAACACTAATTCTACAGCAATAAACAACTTAACAAAGACAAAACCCTATCACCGTCTTGTATAAAACATTATTTTTATGGGTCCTTGCAAAATGGAAGTTGAATTACGAATTCTGGCTGCGGCGAAGGAACATTTACAAGATCTTTAGGTGGAACTTCGCTCGTTATCTAAAGAGTATCCCGGGACGACGGCTTACATGTCTTACCTAAGATTCAGTGAAGATCGGTCGCGGCCGAAATTAAAACTAGAGGCCGAAGCTGAAACTTATAGAGCTACTCAAAAGAACCGGAGCTTTAAATAATTAGGTCATGTTTGCAATTAAAAAGGAATAATAAACTCTTCTAATCTCTTTTCTTTCTCGTAAGCAATAACGAGAAGGAAAATAGATTCTCATTTTGATTAATTTGGTATCATCGTTCATAAAATGTACGTTATAACAAGTAATTGTGTGCTTATTATGATCAGGATAAGGGTTTTGAGAATTAAATGCTTGTAATTATCAAAGCAAAAATATTAAAACAAGAGCAAAAGTATTTGTTTGCACCGGAAATATTAGGTCAAGTGAATAAAACCAGACAAGGTGACTATTATATCGATCAAACCTTAGTTTCTGGTCCATTGGACAAAGATCTCTGAATATTAGAAAGTCCCGTTACCTACGGAAAATCAATAGACGGGAAGGAGAGCAATCTATCGTTTTGTTGATCGTTCGCTATCTCCGAGTCGAGGACATGAAAGATGTGAGACGAAACTGCTTCGGAAACTTTTGTATTGGATTCTTACCTACCTTTTCATTTATATTCACATTAAATGCGGTTGTTATTTCGTTGTTGAATTTCAAGTGGTATGTTTATTTGTTTGAGTAATTCTTAGAGCTGCTATAGATTACTTTTGTACACGTGTAATATGTTGGCCTTATGTGAGGTAATATTTTCGTGTAATCAAATTCTATTACAGAGCACTGACTCCTAGAGTGTGTTTTATTCCCCTGGGCTTTAGCAGAAAGGCAACAAAGGTTTTATGTACTAGATAGTTTTGGCTGTCTTAAGATTATTATTTCGTTGACTATTAACCTTTTGAGTCGCAGCGGCATACCTGCGGCCAGACACAATAGATTTTTAATTCTGTGTGGTATTCCAAGGCTTGACATGTTAATAAATAAATAATATAATGAATAAATAATCCAGCAAACATTTTTGAAATAATTCAATAATAATAATATAATAATATAATTTTCTATCACATACACACAACACCATCTAGCCCAAACTAAGCAGAGCTTGTACTATGGGTACTAGACAATGGATAAACATAGAAACACCCAGACTAAGGCAAACACCCATGTCCATGCACACAAATGTTTGACTTGTGCGGAAATTGAACCCGCGACCTCAGGTGTGGTAGTCGGTTACACTAACCACTACGCCATCGAGGTACTTCATTGTAAAGTGAATAGACTTTTCTTTAATTAAATTTTCTTAGACACTTGAAAAATACTTGATTCGATATTTAATTAGATCGGGTAAAGTATTTTCAAGATATTCTTTTTTACTTTCAGACGCAGCACGGAGTCTGAAAGAAGGAATTAAACGCTCGTCCAAGACCCTCGGTAAGCACTTAAAGCCGTTAGTCCTAGCTGTCATAAAGTTCTATAACATAATCTTTATAATTTCGTTCCCCGTCTAGAAAACCCGTGTGGCGTGCGGATTTAACAAAAAAAACTTAGCTACGGACAGCGTATATATTTGTGGATGACATCATATTTTATTTCTTGTGGATAAACTAATATTAATTGGTGTTAAAATATATCTCTAACTCTACAAAGTGTATTTATTAGTAATGATAAAGTACACATACAATTGTACCAAACTTCAAATACTTAGTCTCGCACATATCTCAGCAATGAGCGCTGAACCGTTCTCAACATCTAAATAGCTTTCAGAGAAAATCATTCAGTTAAACCAAGACATATTTCGTCGTAGAAAGCTCGCTGTTTCTAGTCGTGTGTTAGCTGACTGCATGTACTTTGAATATAGGATATGAGTAGTATGTCTAATATTCGAAGCACTAAACCCCGAATATCTTGCGGCTATCTTGTCTATTTTTATGTAACTCGCTTACGTATAGATAGGCTCATGTGCAGACATGAGTCTATCTCTATAAATGAAGTAAGAGATATTCGTCAAGATCAAAATTTGTGCGAACTCCTTGAGGAAGCAGTTCTACAAGAAGTTCACAGAAGCTTTGATCTTGACGAATCTCTCTTTTATTCATTTATTCTTATTACATCTTAAAAGGATGTTAGAGGAATTATTATTATGAGTTTATTAAATAAAGAATAAAGAACAGCGCTAATATAATATTTTAAGCAAAATTGTGTTTAGAAGCAAAGTTTACGCTTGTGTTTACATGACTTCGGCTTCGACATAGTTTCGGGTTATATTCTTAGAAAATTCTTAGCTGACTGTGGGTTTGCCCCCGTAGGACTTTAAAAACATTGCTAGCGAAATGTTGTTAAAATATACTTTTTGTGTACCATATGGTAGGTAAAAACGAGAGAGTGTATGAGTTGGAAAACACATACAATGAAATTTTATTAATAGTATCAATCAATAAGTTAATCCTTTGTTTTATTGCTTCCTTTGTATACGTCAGTGAGAAATTCTCGAAAATAATGACGAACTCTTCTATATAACCTATAAAATTTGTTTGTATCCAACGCAACATTATTGCCTACAAAAGTTAAAATAATAGTTATTTTTGTATGCAGTTTTGTATAAATTTGTAAAGGCAATTATTACTTACTACTACTATTCGACGTTCTGACGCCAACTTTTAGGCACAATGCTTTTTTTCATTGTGTCCAGATGTGGTTACATTGAATAACTTAATTTTCCATTAATATCTTTACTCGGCCAAACCTATTATGCTGGCTTGGCTTAATTTTTGGTTAATAATACTTAAAATATAATTTTCTTTATTAACCACTTATTTTTACAGTTTTTTGCTGTAACCTTAAAGAAAATAGATAGATAGATACAAAAATGTTAATGGAAATTGATTTTAATATTTGTTAATTTTTACAAACAATCGTGGTTAACCGCCACTTCACACTAGCTATTTTCGGAGTGATTTAATATTTTATGCTGTTTAAATTTCTGCCAGACCTTTTTAACAGTCGGTGAAAACTATTTAATTATGCAATATTTTATGTTTATTTACGAAGTCACTGCTTTTATTAAGAAATAAGTCTGCATTTCTTGAAGTACAGCTACTTACAATACACCTTTTATTTACAGAGAATTAAAGTACAGTAGTAAACATGTAGAAAACAACTGCTAACTTTAGTAGCAGTTATATTCCATCCCCGATTTCATTTGCTTGTGTAATCCTTACAAAAGCTTGTCAAAAATAAAAGGGTTTGCCTTCAATACCGACACAATAGGGTCTGAATATAATGGCATGTCAGTGAACCTAGACTGATGCCGTATCATCAATCAACCTCTGTCCGCTCACGGCACATGTTACCTCCTATAAAGACATGTCACACTGCATATTGTCTTTTCTAAGCGTTATCCTATGTTATAATCAAAATAGAGAAAATTATGTTTCTCATAATAACAAAGGCGCTCACTGCGCCTTGGCCAATTTTTTTGGATACCGTCGGAATGAGGCGACTCCTCTAGGGAGGTAGGTATCACTTGCATTAAATTTATAGAATGTTTCTGCGTTTCAATTGATGGGGAACAGTTCCGTAGTTTTACATGTTATCTCTTTAATTCTTACATTTCAATAAATTTTCAATTTCTTTAAACCAACGCACGTTTGATGTATCCATAGTACAATATAGCTATAAAATTACAAGGTTCTGGACCTCCAGACAGCGTTGTCGAGTCGCCAATCTAAACAGAGATTTCCCTTTTTTTCTTGATTTGGGTCCAATTTGCAGAAGATATTATTATGCACAAGTGTTTGCGCAAAAATAAGTGCTCTCGCTATTGCCTCACTCTCATAGTCCAATTAGAAGGTAATCCTACATTACAGCAGAGAAATCAGGCGTAGGACCAACAGCTTTACGTGCTTTTTATGGCACGAGGGAAAAAAGTAATATAGCCTTCCTAGCTCCAAGCTACCGTTAAAAACTTCTTAACTAAAAATCCTATTACGTTTTCTATCCCGAACAGGAATTCCAATCTAATACACAGCAATCGAATTCACTACAGTACCGACACCGACGCAATTTTTAAATTATACCAACTTTTCATCAACTGTTGTGAATTTTGAAAACGTAATAATAAAATGTCATGTTTACTTTAACTAAGAGCTCACATTACAAAAGTTAATTGCCGGGAACACTCGTTACCTCATCCATTGTATGTAGGTACATCCATTTAAATTTTAATAGACGTGTAATGTACACTGTTAACGGCGCTTATCTCTGTTCCCCATTTTTATGTGTCTACCCCATCTTAGAAATAATAATGTAAAGCGTCACGACGACATTACACACGCTCTTCGGGTAGCTACATCAGCCAGCTTTGTTATTTACATAAAGGAAATCCTTTTGCCTTAAAAATGGCGAAAGAAATTGAGAAAATGTTTTTATGCGGCCGTCGTAAGTGCATCATAAATATGTCTATATTCTATAAAAAAAGGGATATATTGTTTGTCTGTCTTCATACGGAGTAAGGATAATATTTGCGGATTGAAGTTACATTTTTATGTAACTGGAATACTCTCAATTTAAAGTACATTCGCAAGCTTTAGAGTGCCGAGCGAGCATCAGATTTTATGCAAGGATGCGTAATATTAGCTACTAGATAATTGTAAAGAATGAATATCACCAATATAGCTCTGCACTTATAGATTATAAAATGATCGCTGACTTCAGAAACCTTACAAGGCTTCTCAGAAATTGGGCAGCGATCAATTTATAAGTTTTCAGTTTAAGACCGTGTTTGATTCTTATGATTAATCCAATTACCAATGAATAACATAATTGCTTACTAATAGCCCGTTACTTTTGAGCAATATTGAGTTTAATAATATATAGAGTAATATTGTTATTTATTTATTTCATTAGAAGGGTTATATATATTACCAATTACACACAATTATTTTAAAATAAGAGCAATTTAAACAGACAAACTTTCACAATAAAAGTGATGCACAAATATGACTATATTTAAATTGTCAGCAAAAATATTGTAGCATAGGCAATTATTGTATATTTATGTATTTGAAAAAATATATTAAACTAAAATGACATTAAACTAGCATTAAGCAGTATTAAAAATGAAGTATTAAATGTATATCCTCGAAAAGATACCTACATTATGTAGGTTAATACCTATGTAGGAATTAACCTATTGCTTGCAAAATTAGAGTGTAATCACCCTTTTCTGCAACCAATCTTTTAGGTAGTACCTACGTAATAGGGGTGAGTTTATTGCGAACTACCGGGCACATATCTAAACACCTCGCTATTGGTCTTGTAGAATAAATTTGCACCGTAACGTATCTATCGCCTATCGTGGTGGTTCGATTCCCGGGTAGGAAACGTGTTATTGGTTTTTTATTTCTGGGAATCTATTATTTTCAGCACGGCATCTGAAGTCTAGATGAAGTCAAAAAATGAAAAAGTACATAATAATTAATAATTTATTAAAGCATGAAGTTTAGCCATTTGTAGTCTCATTATTAAGTCATAATAAAACTTTTTTTGAGGGCACATCGCAGCGTCTCTGTCGCGCTGATCCAACATTACGTTAGCACAAAGTGCTATTACGCTAAGTCGCGTTTGACAACCATTGACAAAAATCTCTGTTTTCTTAAAACTTCTTTGATTTCGGCAACCTCTTGAGAGCTGCATACTTTTATATTATATTCGTGTCGATGTACGAGTTCTTTACATTTTAATGTTTGACGCCAATGTTCTATCTTATAGTTCTTAATTATGTTATTTTAAGGTTTCTTTTGTAACCAAATAATTAGACACGCTTTATCTTACTTGTTCTTTTTCTTAATTTCTGCAATGATTGCTTGCATTGAGTACCTTTGGTGTCACTTTAATTAGGTCAGCTAAACAATTGGTGGGCTGTCTAGTCACTGCCCAGTTTTTTAGGCGGAGTATCTAGTTAACAACCTTTACTGCCCAAGGCTTTCCATATTGTCATTTCAATGTACTGACTATGTAATAAGCTTCAATTCATCTAAAGCATTTTATTAATAAACATTTTTATAGGCAAACTAGCCCAAAAATATATTTCTACTAGCGAAACCATAAACAAAAGTTGTATAAAATGTTCTATGAAAATAGATGCCTACGTTGTAACATTACCGCACTGTCGACTCATTAACTTCCGAGCGAAAGCACTCGGCCTTTGATAACTTTGCTTTTTACGAGTCCACTGCTGCGATAATGCTAATGCTAATGCAAACTTCGGTTCAACCCGTAATGTATAGCATAATAACGAGGATTGCAATAAAAAATCCAAGAAATCGGCCTGGACTTAATACTCACTGCTAGGCACAAACCACGTCTGTGTTAAGGGCATCGATTGCGTTGAATGCAAGCTCTTCTGAGTCCTATACCAGCCCAACTAAAAAAGCGCACCCATCTAATCAATATTGCGATCACATAAATACATCTTCAAGTCTTGTGCTTTTATAGCGATACAATGATTTATTTTATACTATACTAGCTGTTACCCTACCGACCAGTTACCAAAAAAGTGTTTGCTATAAAAATAAATTGTTCATTCTGAATGAATGAATAATTTAATTTTTGCAAACGTTCATTTACACCACACGTTTTTTTCTGAAATAATAGTAGCCTTAGTTACTACTTATAACATCAGCTATCTGCCAGTGAAAGCCTCGTCAAAATTAGTCCAGCCGTTAAAGAGATTAGCCGGAAAATGATAGACAAAAAATAAAAAAAATAAAATTGGTTTTTCGGTTTAAGTGCTGTATATACTTTCATATGCATTAAGTAATAAGCTATTATCTTGTCCTTAAAAACAAAAACTTAAATTTTATTTATTTATATAAAGTCTTTTCTCACGGCTTCAATCGCGTTAATGTAGGTTAGTTTAGAAACAGTACATTTATATGGATGAAAGGTACCCTATGCCCTTTTCTGTTCCTACGCCAACGTGTATGTAAAATTTCATGGTGATCGGTCCAGTCAAGGCATGAAAGCGTATAAAACAAACTCACATACGCATTTATAATATTAGTTAGGATGTATTATTTAAGCTCATACTGCACCATACTGAATTCATCTGCAATACATTAAGCCCCTGTATATTGTTTACACCAGGAATAACGAGATCTTATAATTAGCTTTCCCGGCATAAAGTTTCCTGGTATTTATGATAGTAATAGAAAACCTGTCAGGTGTGATATAGAGCCTTTTAGTTATTTGAATTTATCTCATCAGGTGTAGTGCTGCCTGAAAAATACTATCAGTTGGCTCAAGCTTTACGAGTCGAGGCATTGCGTTGTACAATTATCGGTTTAACCGGAAAAATAGGTGCCCTTAATACAATGGAGAAATGATGGTAGTGACAACAATACAATTCAAAGCTTTGTTTGCAGGACGAGTAACAATACCGTGATTATATTAAAATATCGATATTATATAATAAATTTAATATAAGAGGAGAAAATGAAATTTGAATAAATTTTTTGAAAATTTTACTTTCATCATTGCCTATACGACGAATAATTTACCGGCCACATTGTTTTATATATTTAACTCTGTATGACCCTTGAATTTCATAATTATGCGTGAACTTATTTTAGGTAATGCAATGTTTAGGTAATATATATACATATAATAAACCTGGGATCGAAGTGTGTCACGCAAATAATCTTCACAGTTTAATAGCTTAAGGTTCAATATAAAATCTAAGATACTTAATTTAATTCCTGTAAAAGAACTGGATATTTTATAAATAATCTATGTAAATAGTACGCGGACGAAGTCGCGAGCAAAATCAAATGGTATTATAGATGTATTATATTATACATTCGCATTTGGTCACTATACAAAATATAGCATAAGAGTTTATTCATAAATAAAACACACAGAACACTTACGTACCTATATTTTAAGGAAAACTTATAGTCAAAAGAGGGGAAATTTTATTACATAGTTTGCTGGAAAGCGTTAACTTTGTTATAAACTTATAGTGTGACAAAAAATAATGTGGACGGATGGCGAAAGCGAGGGTCGAGCCGATAAGGGCGACGTTAGAACCTGATGAATTCTCGGCGAGGATTAGCCCTTACAATATGAGCACAATTTCACAAGTGCCAAGGGTCTAAGGGTGACAAATGCTGTCGTGAACGTCTCGCAATTTATTCGCGGTATCCTATCTCTTATATACCTCGTAAGTATATTTTCTAATAAAAATGGTAATATGGAGCATTTTTAACGATGTTATTTTTCCAGCGTGCTGCGGTCGGTACGTTTGCCGCTGAATAAACATTTTAGAATAGATAAGTTTGTTTGAGCCACGTACGGTTTGCAGTTCTTCATTTACGTTACCTTAAATTCTGTTCTGAAGACAACATGATAAACGAACGGCGTACAGTTACCTCATAAATTCCACTTACATTTTTGGCCAAAGAGCAACATCCGTTTTATACTGCGGTAGGTTTTATAGCATTGCTTAGTTACTGACTGCAGTCAATGTCTATTTATGAGATGTGGGAGTTCTAGTTTCGCTGCGAGTGTGTCTCTTCATATTATGCCACATAAGAATATGCGCCCATTAAAATAATCTGATTAGATTTACTTTGATATAGTTTTAAAGAAGACAACTCGTGAACTAACTAAAGTTAAGTAGTCCTGTATCGCGGGGCACTTTACAAGCGTTTGAAAACGGAGAGTAAGACCTAGAGTAAGATTCGGAAAAAACATATTTTGTGGAATATACAAATGTATGTCCGATTTGATATTCGGATCCTCAACCTTTGTAGTCATGTATATTGACGTAAAACAATATTGCCAACTCAAATAGAAATGTATTCGTATATTTACTACCTTGAATAACAACTACAGGAATTCATAGCAAAAACGCTTTGTGAACGAACTGAAGAAAACTTGTATAAGTAGGTCTACTTTTACAAGACTGGATTAATTTACGTTATTATAATACTAAAAAAGCTTTAATGCTCCCACAGGAAATCAGCAAAACACAAACCGATTTAATATTGTCTAAATTTCATTTAAATTTTAAGGTATGCATTTAAATGTTATCTACATAGGTAATAAATATTATTTGCATAAAACCAATTAGTGTAGTTATATTGACTGAAGATTTAATAGCTGATTGCATTGGTGGTATTTGAAACTACAAATAAATTGATATAAAATATATTTTATGTAGAAATAATATATATATATATTGAATATGAATTCTTATGTAAAATCAAATCCAGATGTTGACATATACCATAACTCTATGAATATCTTTAAAACCCATATTTTATTTCACAAAGCTCCAAAGGATTAATTATATAGTTTTACAACCTCTTGTCTATAGAATTGTATTATTAGTCTAATTTTTGATCCCATGTTTGTTTAATTTTATATAATAGATATATTTAAACATTTTTTTTCCCACTTAATGTCTAGTACATTAATATCTAGTAAATTAGTTTCTAGTTTTTAGCTTAAATTATCACTTATTTTGGTGAATGTTGGTTCACCTGTTATTGGCAACTGTATAAGCCTATTACTTATTACAACTTTATTTTATAATTAATATACAGAAGCTGTTTGTGTACCTTAATTAAATAAATAAAAAATATATATTTATATTTATAGCACGCAAACGCAACACCAGAGGCGCCACAAGTGCGTTGCGTTCCTTTTAAATTTGCCTCCACCAGATGGGGGGATCGGTTGGGCCTCCGGTACCCTCACTCACTCGACGAAACACAACGCAAGCGCTATTTCACGCCGGTTTTCTGTGAGGCCGTGGTATCATTCTGGTTGAGCCGACCGCAAGCGTGGTTTTTTCACTGTGATTTCTTTACCTAAAGCATTGCTATATCTAATGCTAATTTACATTTAATTTACTTACTGTGCCTTCACTCTTTAGGGATGCTGGTGTGACACTATTTATATATAAACATCTGAAGTACGTGACACTATACGAGCTTTTCGATACTAAATTCTATCCCCATTGAAAAATAAACAGTTAAAATCTGTCAGCATGCATACTACTCTAGCCGGGTTGATGGGACTAGGACGATGTTTATACGCCCTGGAGACCGGCTGGATGTCGATCTAATTTTCGATGCTACAACAGCAAAGCTGACCGGTTTTAATTGATTTAGAACATCTTTGACACGCACATATCCTGTACGGATTTTTAGATAGGTGAATTTGTGGGTAAAACTCATAAAAAACATAAATGGAAATCTAAAGAAAAACATACTCACAGTATTCTGGTTTATTTTATTATACAATAAGTATAAAATAATAAAGGGCAGAAAGTAATTATTGTGTCTTTAAAAAGCAAATCTGAGGCTTCATTGTTATGTTTTTTTAGACAAAATAACTTAGCCCATAACCTGTTTTAGTCTTGTTATAGAATTTGTAGGTTAGAGAAATTATTAATCCTTTTTATAGTAGCTTGTCTCCTGAGAACTCAACATATAAGTGCTCTGATTTCATAACTACTATTACAAAAGCATCGAGCTAATCATGGGCTAAGCTCATCAAGCGAGAGTCAAAGCTATAAGTTAGCAACGTATAATGCCTTCTCATCCACCCGCGAGCGGTACTACTAAATTACACCGGCACTAAAGTACTTCCAGTTGTACTGCTACATAAGTGAGTATCACTTCTATACGTAATAAAAGTTAGTATTCTTTATCCAACGAATAAATTATGACCATCGCAGATTATTTGTGTTCATTTACATATGTAGTTGTATCAAGTGGAAGCGGTCGACGTATTTTGGTAGTGTAGTAATTTGGTGATCTTTCGAATGAACCAGCTCTGCCGAAGATATTTCATCCTTTAATATCGATATCGAAGATTGAAATTAAACTACTTTATACGGATTTTTTTGCGTTGTTATTTTAAAACTAAAATCGATGTAATAAAAGTGTTTTAAAATAAACAACACGACAAAATCCATATAAAGTAATTTAATTTCAATGAATAACATTCGCGTAAACGTAAGACAATATTATAGATATCAAGGATGTTTCATCCAGCGTTACGTAACCAATGATCGAGAACATGTGAGTGATATAAGTTACTAGGTATCCCTCGCAAATAATACTTTTCTGGATGAAGAATACCCTATATAATTTACTGTAACGCTGACAATGTTGATTGGAATTGAATTGATTTGAAATTGACGCGAAGTTTTAAAATGGTCAGTCGAGTAGTTAAGGCGTGAATGCGTAACACACAAACAAACACACATTTGCATTAGGTTAATGAGCAAATTATGTGAGATCTTTACCCACTAAAATCACCTCGGAAATCATTAAAAGAGCGCCAACGAAGGCACAAGAGTCCCCCGCCGCGCTACGCCTGGCTACCTCATTTGAAAGAACCAGTATACCTTCGGATGATCATATACATTGCCATAGATATAAGATATAATAGATTGGACTGATTTGGACGACCAGAACAACCGGTTCTAGCTGCCCGCCAGAATTTAAGTTGCCTCTTACACACAGGCTGTGTATACCGTAGGGCTATTCGCTGCCCAACACGACATAGTTGCCTTGTTACGAGATTAGTATATGTATTTCTTATATCTCATAAAATAGTATGAGATATAAGGAAGACAGCCAGAAGCGGGAGTACTCCCGCTTTTGGATCGCGATCTCATGATCTCTTGTAATCCCCTTTTACAATATGTGAGCTCTACGGTGGTGCTATTCTCATCCCAACGCACAGGATTGACAGACTATAATAAAAAAGAATTAAATAGTATATTTCTTATAAATCATTTAATCTCGAACAACCGATACTCCCGTTTCGGCCACCCGCAACGTGATGAAGCCTTTCAGTTGTCTCTTACGACATGTTACATATGCCATATTGCTGTGTTTTGTCCAACACGGCAGGATTACCTTACTATCATTCTAATATCTCTCTCATTCAGTATACTATCCATTATTTCAGTCAAAGCAAAATTGCTAAGTAAAACGTACAAATACTTATGGATTATTGTGTATACCGTATATGGGTCATCTGATACGTGCAGTCTCGAGTTCGATCAGTGATACACCTCGCAGTATAATCACCTTTACTCCAATCTGTGAGGATCAAAGTCTTCTATACTAGTATTGGGCTATTATTCTATTTATTAATAGAACAAACATTTGTGTTATCAAACATAATTCGAAAATTCACAAAATACCTATCTTTTAAACTTTAAGAAAGAAAAACATGATGTTGATTATATTTTAGTTAAAAATAATTACTCAGTCCCGAAAAAAATGCTCCTAGCATGAATAATTATGTAACTGTGTCCACTGCATTATTTCAAGTAGCCAAGATACGCTTTTTTTTGTAGAAATTTTCAAAGGAATAAAATAATAAAGATAGCCATACATTACAAACCATTCATCACTTACAATAATTTAAATTATCTCTGTCAAGCAAATCGCTGTATGTTATAATTTGTTCGCATGATTAAGCATGCAAATTATAGTAATTCGATTATATTCATCAACAAGCTAATGGACTCCTGCATTTGATTGACAGATAGATAAATAGTGTTTTATGTCACTAAATATTATCACTTTTGGTACAGAAAGCCCTAAAAAACCGAAAGTAATTAAAACAAGCCAATCTGCGCGTGGAGACGACGTGTTAATTAAACTCGGTCGGTAATAATCAATTAAGTGCCTCTTTGGCACAATTAAAATTTGCTTTGTAATTGACAACATTAATTTATAGCTCTCTTTTTTACAATGAAAGCTCGTGATTTTGGTAATTCGTCATATTCCGTGAATTGAAGAGATGAGTTCAATCAGTAGTTTTTTCACAATGTTTGGAATATGATAATAAATATTGTCAGTAGGCGTCAAGCTGCTCGTAATACTGCTGTGGAGTATGATCAATCACGTTTAAATGTAAAAAAAATATATATCTTTGCAGTGCGGTAACCTTGGATAAGTCATCGACTTTTGTGATCAGTTAAACGCTCACTCATTGGTGGGCGTCGAACCGTCTAGCATGAATGCAATGGCATTACAGACGTGATTGTACTTCTAAATCTCGAATCTACTTAGTATTAGAAATGGATTTAAGTTGTGGTAATGCAATGGTTCAACTCAACTTAGCTGGAGTCGTTAGCAAAAATACGTATAATAAGCAATCAAAGTTGGAACTTTGATTGCTTATTACACGTATTTTTTACGTTAATTTATTGGAATAAATTAATCATTAAAAAAGGCAAACAAACAATTTACTATTTCGAAGCTTGCACATATAGATATAGATAATAATTACTTTAATAATAATTCTTTAATTGATAACATAAGAGATCTTGGATGTGAAAGTCGCATCAACAATCCACGTCTCTTCTTCTCTCTTCTCTTTTAGCCTTTATTATTCCCAAGTCACTTGGGGTCGGCTTTTCTGGTCTAACCGGATTTGACTGGATATCAGTTTTTACACGGAGCGGCTGCCACCTGACCTCCGCAACCCAAAAGCTAACGATACCCTAAGGCTAGACCAGTGTCAGGATATTAGAGGGAACTGACTTTCCCAATAACGACTGCCATAGATGTTCATGGCAGCCGGGACCGACGGCTTAACGTGCTCTCCGAGGCACGGAGCAGGCGATAATTGTCAATCAATAAGCACATAATTTCGAAAAGTCATATAACTTCCGAAAGTCAGTGGTGCGCGACGTGTCTGAGACAAATAAAATTATTAAAATAATTGCTTTAGATGTCAACTCCTTAAATAGGTAATCCTATTATATTTTATACATTTACTAGCGATCCACCCCAGGGTACGGTGAATCACTCTGTCTATTGGTGAAAACCGCTTAAAAATCCGTTCAGTAGATTTTGAGTTTATCGCGAACCAGGCAGACAGACAGACGCGCCAGGGGACTTTGTTCTATAATATGTAGTGATTGTGATAACAGATTAAACATATAGGCAAGCCCCATTTTTATAATAATAACTTACAAAAGCCCCTATATAATATCAGTCCGGTTTGTAAACTGATGGATACGGGTTTCGTCCCAACATACGTGCGAAAAGTTCATCCTTTATTATAGTTTAGTTTATTAGTCTAGATCTAGCAGTTATTAAATTGAGTTTCAAGTACGTATTAAATTTTATAACAGTTTGTGAGATATTTCACATATGAACTTATTTATTTTAAATAGTTGAGTTTAAGAGTTGAAGATAATACAAGTTAATATAATTAGCGGCAAATGTCGGGCACGCCAAGATCGTGGCGGTAAGTCCCGTGTTTGAGGAGTGGCTGGAGAGGCGGCATGGCGCCCTCACCTTCCGGCTGACACAAGTAATGACTGGCCACGGTTGTTTTGGCCAGTTCCTGTGTCGTATAGGCCGGCAAGAGACGCCCGGTTGTCACCACTGCTGCGACATTGTTGAGGACACGGCGCTGCACACTTTGGCGAATTGCCCCGCCTGGGCATCGCAACGCCGTCAGTTGATCGCGGCAGTTGGATTGGTTGCCCTCTCACTCCCGGCCGTAGTTCAGTCTATAGTCTGGAGTGAGAGATCGTGGAGCTTCGTCGCCTCCTTCTGTGAGGAAATGATGTCCATCAAGGAAGCGGCGGAGCGGGAGAGGGATCGCTTAAACCCTCTCTTCTCTCGTCTCTTCGTGTAGTGGCATGCCGTTTCATTCGGCGGGGTCGCGACCGCATATGCAAGTGACTCGCGCAGTCCCGCCAATTGCGGTTTTGTCGAGGAACACCGTGGTAGGTTTAGTCGGTATTCCGGGAGGTCATATATCGTCATTTTAACATCTTTCTTTACCCTGGTGAGTCCGACGTAACCCCTCCGCCCGCCCCCGCGGAGGTGAATGCGTCAAAGCATTCCCCCATGCTAAACAAACAAAACAAAAAAACCTAGCGGCAAATGTAAAGAAATTACGATGGCAGTGGCTATCGTTGAAACATATTGCATCTCAATAACGAAATCGGGTAATGGGAAATGCGTGGACAATGAAAAATTACAATTGAAGGACTGCAAACACCATGCCAGAATTCTGAAGTTTGGTAATAGATAGTTATGTCTGTCTAGTTACTCGTAGTCAGACATATTAATAACCATAGTTAAGTGACAATTTTAATTCCAATTTTGATTCATCTTAAAATAAATTTTTTCCTTATTAATATAGGCTTATATCTTAGGCTTGAAAACAAACGTTGAGGACAAAACAAACACTGCGAGAAGAGAAAAATAAGATTTCATAAAGAAAAATAGTATGATAATTTATACCCATCGCGCCTGTAATCCCGCTAAAGGAATTCTCACAGACGTATTACCGTACCCACATTTTGCTGATAAAAGTAATAGATCCCGATGTGATGAAAGGCAAGTTCATTCCATTTATTGGGCACAGTCCCAATTACGGGCTATAACTGAGAATTTTTCCTCATTCCTCATTTTGACCTCAGAGGCCTTAGGAAACAGCACCGATTACGTTATTCCAACGAATAGCAAAACTCAATTGGGTGAATTGGACTGCAGCCATGTTGACCAAAATAAAAATAAATACAGGTTTGAATTTGGAACATCACAAACTACACATTTTGTTTACCAATTATTTCAGCTGAACTCCTATAGTACTTCCAAAAGTACTACAAAGCGAATAGATTTTACAACAAAACCATGATATGAAATAAATGTTAGGATCGCATACAGAGATGAAGCGAAATGATGAAACGACTGCCATTTATGTCACTCGCATGAAAAATATTTCTTCTGATCTTGTTTACATTGACACGGTAATCCGTGCCGGGTGTAGGGCGCCGTTTTTACGCTATGCCGAGCAGATGTGAACCAGGGCTGCCTCTAAATTACGACGGCAATTTATAATATTACGGCCGTCCGACCTGACGACGTGCGGCTCACTTAGTTCCGGAGTTTACAAATATGGGGACAACGTGTGAAATTATGTGTTTAACACTTTTTTGGAGCCGAAAGGTCGGATGTGTTTTACGACTATTTGTTTTTGCTTGTTACGTTTTCGTAATTGCTATTAGGTCTGTAATCAGAAATGTAATAAGAATGAGATACGCAGAGAAACTGCTCGGTTGGATCTGCTAATTAAATTTAGCATTTTTGTTGATAGTATACGAACCTTTCCTTTTAACAGGTACGATTAAGAGATTTCGTTTTTCACTACAATGTTTTGAGGATATACTCGCATAATGGTTCTGTATGAAAAATTTACAGTGAATATAATGCACAATTAATTTCAACCAATTTGATCTATAAAAAAATATTTAATGTATATAAAAGATATTCTGAGCCACGGGGGTACCATAGAATATGAGACACAAGTTTCTTCTACGCTCACGGCTGATCGTAAAGATCCAAGTTCGACTTTCCAGTCGGGGCAAGGGCTCTATTATTATTAAGATATGTCAGTAATCGTACAAATAGCCGAGCGTGCTGGATGTACAGGCATGATTCTATAAATGTATAATGTGTACATAATATTTTCCCATCATTACGTTTGCATCAGCTGGGTCAAAAAAAAAACAACATTTCATCTACTATATGTTTAGACACACTTACTTAACACATTGACAGCGGCACTCATTTTTGTATTCTTTCTATTCCTGCAGTACGGGGCGTTTAGGAACTCGTTTGAAAATTATCATTATGACGGTAAGTGGTTTATTAGACCTCGTAACGTTTAAGAAACTGAAAGCATTATTTTGGCTAAATTAAAAGATAAATGTAGTAGTTTTTGGTACACTATTATCAACTATGAATTGATTGACTCGGCCTCGGTGGCGTAGTGGTTAGTGTAACCGACTGCCACGCCCTGAGGTCGCGGGTTCGATTCCCGCACAAGTCAAACATTTGTGTGCATGAACATGGATGTTTGTCTTGGTCTGGGTGTTTCTATGTATAATATGTATGTATTTACAAAAAAAAAAAAAAAAAGTATATATGTATGTTTATCCATTGTCTAGTACCCATAGTACAAGCTCAGCTTAGTTTGGGCTAGATGGTGTTGTGTGTATGTGATAGAATATTATTATTATTATTATTATATTATTGACCTAAATCTTCGTCAAGTGTCGAGCGCCCAGACGGTGTCCACAAAAAAATATTGCCTCTAATGTCGGCCGCCCAGACGGTGTCCACAAGCGGCTCGCGGCCATTGGTCGTGAAATTTATTCGGTTCAACCACAGATTTTCACAAAATAACCACTTGAAACATTATTTCAGTTCATAGGCAACATTTGTGATAGTTCTTAAGTAACGGGAACGTAAAACAGCTAAATAAAAAAAGAAATCATGACAGTGTCAGTTTGGTATGTGTTACGTAACCATTACGTAACGTTCGGGTGGATCTCACATATTTCAAAAATTAGTTTTCGACGAAATCGGTCTGTGATTTTTATCGGTTTATATGTAGAATTACTGAGAACTGTCCAAAGTTTGTGTGAAGTGAATTTCATTCGAAAATGGCCTAAAAGATATTGAAAAGTGTGTTATTGTATCATAAACGTTTTCGTCATACGCCAATTATAAAATTATGGATTTATAATTGGCGTATAAATTATTAAATTTTATAATAAATGTTGTTACATCTGATTTAAAATACTTATATTACTTAGATAATTCATTCCACCAATATAATTACATATTTATGTAATAATAAGGATTGAAAACGGTAAAAAATAGGTATCTAACTAAAATCCGGTGAGCGCGGGACGCGGCGACACGGAACTCGAACTTTTGCGAGTTAGGTACGAGTAAACTTTTAGTCTATCGCGTGTTAGTGTTACACATGTTGTGTGTATTTAGATAAGGTCCGATATATATTTGTAATAGTGGGAGAGTGATTTTGAAGTGAATAAAGTAATAAAGAATGGAATATATGGTGAAAAATGGTGGCGTAAACAGATAACTGCACAGAATTGTGTTTTCAAAACAATATTTATACAATTAATTCTATTGACATATACGCGTTAGTAGCTCTATGTTTTTGGAAATTTCAGTAGGAACACAACGATGTATATTTTATTCAATATAATTATATTATAGTGCCATTAAACTTCAATTCTCAATGACTTAACCTCCTAATGACAAACCTAAATAAATTGCAATTAAAATATGGCGACGTTTGACCTGATTATCCTTTTGATAAGGCTGACATGTGACGGAAGCGTACATCAGAGGGTTGGTTTATTTAGAATCTGTAGGTAAAAGAAAATGAAGGAACTTATAGACCTCGTACCGCACTCAATAAGGGAAGTTTTGCATAGATTTTAGTGATGGGAAACAAAAATATCGGTGAATGTTTTTTACTTTATTTTTATTTTACTAATTACAAATGGTTTTCGTTAAACAATTTAAACATAAAAATGTTTGACATTGACGTTGTGTGGCGATCTTTTTAACTTTTTTGTCCGCCTCACGACTATTTAATTCTTTTCGCAATTTAGCGTAGCATCCGGCACATTTCTTCTTTTTGATGCTGTTTCTGAAAATCTAAATATTATTATCACTAGGTATATTATATAAAACAATAATTTCTGTCTGTCTGAACGCAAAAATTCAAAAAGTACCAAACGAAAACCATTCTAAAGTTATAAAATTATAAAGAGGCCCGGGCGGTGTCAAATTACAAAAAATTACAATGGCGCACGGCTCTCTCGACTTTTATAACAATGAAAATAATGTTTATTAACGACTTACCTGTCATTGTATACTTGTCACCGTCTCGCTATGATTACTGTAAGCTTAACACGTGTTGTCGCGCCCTGCACTTGCACAGCACTGATCGTGCGTGACTAGCGCAAGGTGCGGCACGTGGTCGGCGGAGTATGTGGTTTTTTAAGCCCCGTTTCGCACTGTGATAAAATTTTATTTCTTCAGTGCGGTATGAGGTCAGTGTGGCCCCGTATTAAAGTAGATACACTACATGCATTCTGTTTTAATAGAGCATTTTAGATATATATTCATCTCTTTCCTAAACTCAATCAAATTGAAGTTACGGCCTCCGCACGGTAGAGAAGACTATGTTTTTCTTAGTTGCACCGCAAGGAAAATACGTACGAGGCATATTAGACCTCGTTCCGCACTGAACATGTTAAAAGTGAGATATTTATCACTAGAAGTTTATAACCTTATTTGTGATATCCTTACTTTATGCTAACATTGACAATATCAGAATTAAAAATCCTATTAACAATTGGAGCTATACGGTATTTGAATCCGAGCCCTACAGCAAGCGCTCAATTGCGGTCTTCCTTCCACTAATGAACTGAACGAACGAAACAATAAAACTGCGACTGTATGAAATGCATGACTACTGACAACGTCGAAATAGAGACGCAATTACTTTCAAAGCACCGCTTAAGCCCGTTTAGCGTACGTAAGAGTATATGTGATGGGTTAAAAGTTAATTACGGTGCACTTTAAAGTTAAATGCAGCCTGTTTTCCCGTTTTAGTAATTTGCATGTTTTTTCATTCATGTGCATAACACATTAACTTTTTAATTAGGCCTTGTTTAGGTTATATTTGCAGTTCTTTTCTATGATGCTTAGAGGTACTTCTTCGATGACAGGGTAAAAAGGTAGTAAAACCAACTGATGAGCGAGGGTTTGTTTTCCGGGTTGTGCAAAACCCAATACCTATGTAATTGGGTTTTGCCTGTCAACATTTCTCAGTAACAGCATGAGAGTCTAGAATTATGCCTGGTTGACGGCAATAGGCTTAGCCTGACATGGCAATTCAATTCAATGGTGAAAATATTGTCTTACTATTTCGTACATGATATTTTAACGAGGTAGAAGTAAAAACTTATAACAATTATAATTATAATTCACAAGCGTGTACTAAAATGGTTTTGCGACTACTTTGAATATATTCACTCTTTTATCAATAATATTGTTGTATAACAGAGGAGCAGCAAATATTGCCTGAGTTTGTTCTTCTGAATTCGAAAGCGCCTGTTATAGAAAGAGCAAATAGTAAATGACTACGTCGGTGTCATGCTCGGTATATCATAGAAATGGGACAGCCCTACGTTTATTCGTAAAAACGGGACGCGGAAATCAAAATCCTCTTATCGGGCAAAAGCATAAAGCTTAAAATTGAAATTTAATAACTATATGCTCGAAAGCCTGACGTGTTTCAAGCTCTTCATACCATACCCACCGCAATGGCTCGTTTACGCAATATAATTATATTTAAAGTATTTATTAATTCAATGAAATTTTATTTAATAGTTTTCGTAAAATAATATCGGTGATTGATTGAAGAGATTTTATAATTACTGAAAGTAAAATACAATATGAAATTTCATACGAAAGTTTGTATTCAATACAATGGTAAAATTCTTCAATTAAACAGAGTCTGAATAACGATAGTCTTATATGATCTGTACTAATGGCTTACTGGATAAATGGTCACCTTGCCTTGCCTTGCTTGGTCTACCTCTGCGCAGAGTAAATGGTTGTTCCGATTCTGGGTGTTCATTGTATCCGTTGTTTGATTGTAAAGTACTCCGTGACACAGGAATTATTCCTAGGGCAGGAGACAACAAATTTAAGAAAAAAATTAAAGAAAATGTTAATAGTTTTACGTTGTCTCCGCTATGGAGTTTGTATAGTTCTTAAGGGGATACAAGACTATCAAGCAAGGGGACCAAATATTTTTATGATAAACCACTAACAATAACACATATATATAGTTTTAATATATAAATATAATTAATCTCTTAGATTGTGTATTTCAATTAGTGTTAATGTTCCATGGTTTTAACTCTTAATTACGTGCAAGGAAAACAAAGAAATTGTAAGTTCGAAGCTCTGACGACAGCTGTCTACAGATGTCGTCAGAGCTAGAAATAAATTCTCCTATATATCCAGTTTTTATATATTTATGACTAACTTGGAAAATGGGCAATATTTTACTGTCGGTCTCTCCGGGGCAACGAAAGCTGGTAATGATAACAATGGATATCCCGGTAATACCGACTAAACCTACCACGGTATTCCTCGACAAAACCGCAATCGGCAGGGCCGCGCGAATCACTAGCACATGCAGTCACGACCCCGACGAGGTCTTAGACCGCCGTATAAAACGGCAGGCTACTATGAAACAAGACCTACAATTTGGGCACCACTACATTTAAGTCTTATTGTCCGCCCTTAAGGAGGGGGGCCACACGACATAGACACGCGTGGAAACACGCACGCCGCCTCTCGAACCTGGTGCTGATCAGGTGGCGGGCAGTCCCACGTAGCTCACCACCCCAGGTCAAACCTCAGAGTGCCGAGTGGCATCAAATGACGGCGCTGCGATGCTCAAGCGGCGCAATCCGCAAAAGTGTCCAGCGCTGTGTCCTCAACAACATCGTGGCAGTCGCCGCAGACTCTGACATCTGACTTGGGTGATCTTCGTGAAACCGAAAATTACCTGGACCTGTTTTTATAGTGATGTAATGCATTTGTTTGGATGTTTTAATAATAAAGGACATCCGGCAATATGTCTTATAGCTAGGTCATACACACCTTAAACTACTACTATGGATTTAACCCTGTAGCTACGTTTTCTGACTAGTAAAACAATAAAAAAATAAAAATGCAAAATGAAAGGATTACGAGACCATTCCCAGTACGACCCCATAGTTTTCGTACTCGTATTAGTTTTATTTTTAAAAACATTAAGACATTTATAAATTTTTTTTTTCTAAACTGAATAACTACTCAGAAAATACAGTTACAGGGTTAGGCTTATATATTTTTTTGTAGGTCTTAATATGAACTAGCTATTGGAAATAATCCTAGGTCTGGCCGCCCAATTTTCTTTTTTAGACCAACTTTGTATGGAGATTGCCTGATGTCCTTTAAAAAAAGGAAAAATAAATAACATTTTTGAAATTATCATGTTTCTTCTTTACACGGGCTTTGGTCATATTGGTTATTTATCAGATATATATAACGGATTCAAAACATGACCACACATTTCAGTTACACGCTGTATATTTCTAAACAGCCCACCCATAACAAAGTTACCTAATATAATAATCTTACATAACAAGACTAACGTAGGTAGTCGTTAACCTATTCGTTACTGGTAAAAAGAATATCTTGGATATTATTAAACAGATCGGAGACATGTGAATCGAGACTAACGTAGGTAGTCGTTAACCTATTCGTTACTGGTAAAAAGAATATCTTGGATATTATTAAACAGATCGGAGACATGTGAATCGCTGGATTAAAAGGTCTTACTCGACTAGTGATCGGGCATACTGCAGAGTAGATTAGTCAATATAGGAATCTCTTGAATATAAGGATTTCTTTATTTCATTAGCAGTGGACATTATATGGTTATGTTAATATAATTCGATTTTGACTGCAAAAATGTCGCAACGTGCAGCACGCTGATTCTTGTGGAGTCGACTCTCATATAGGTCAATTACTGCTATGATACACAAATTATTTTTCTGGGTTTATTTGAATCCCCAGTGCTGCGTGGGACTTCACAAGCATACACATACGTGACCTCTAGTGCAAAAGTTGTCTTGTGAAATAACTAATTTTAAAAAAGCTTTTAGAAGAGACTTTACGGATTTACTTATACTATCACGAATTAAAGATTGATAAGTGCACATTTAATCTCTCTTTACACAAGAAGTTTTGAAGAAACTTCCCGTAACATAAAGATATAATAATAATATCAGCCCTGTATTAAACTGTCCCACTGCTGGGCACGGACCTCTTCTCAGTGTGAGAAGGGTTAGGCCATAGTCCACCACGCTAGCCTAGTGCGGGTTGGTAGACTTCACATATCTTCGAGAACATTATGTAGAACTCTCAGACATGCAGGTTTTTACATGATTGTAATCAAGGATTTAAATAGGCTTCAATAAAAGTCACACACGCACACTCAATTGCCAGTATATTGTACAACGATCAGTAATCGAATCAATAAATAATAATGTCACAGCGGTTTTATAGCGTTACCATTCAAACTGCCTTATTTAATGCGAAGTACTTTTAACGTTTAAATGTGTTATATAAATCATATAATTATGTAATTAATTATAATATTTATAAACATAATTATTTGTTACTTATACAATAAAAAGTAATAAGTATAATAAATGATTAAGTGGCCCCGGAAGTTGGCGCCACGCAATGCTTTTAAACTTACTTACTTAGTTCATATACATCTATTCTATTATTATTGGATTTAATTGTTTAAGTAATATTTTTTCTTTCACCGTTAAAGCAAGCGATAGTTAATTATTTGATACGCATATAACTTCGAAAATTCAGAGATGTTCGCGCCTTGGTTTCGAACCTAAGACCTCTGCGTGGCAGTCCAACGGTTTCCCACTAGGCTATCACTGCTATTATACATATAAAGATATAAAAAAATAAAATTTAAAAACCTACTACTACCTACTTCACTTATACAAATAATTAAGTCCTAAGCATGTCTTTTAATACCTAATATATAAAACAGAGGTATTGTTCATACGCCTCCTCACAGTGTCAATCAGGCATTCTGCGGTACACTGAATTATATATCAGTAGCAACATCACAAGTCAGCCGTCTATTTTTAATGATACAGGCCGGGACTCTACCCCTCGTTTTATGAAGAATTCAGATGGCCTAGAATATAGTAACGAAATCGGCGAACTAAAACGTGTTTCGTCCATAACTCTTCAAGCGCCGTATGTGGTGAAATATTGCCTATTTTAAATGTAGTAAAAAAAACGAATGATTTTATTATAGGATTTTTACCAGCTGTTTAACATGGATGGCAATTTAATAAGACATTTACAGAATGGCTGTAAAAAGATCATTGTTTTTATGTTTACACTTAAATTATGTAAAACATACACAAACATAGTCTCGTGCTCCTATCCGTAAAGGGGTAGACAGAGATGTGTAAGGCCCATATTTTGTAACTATAATTCTAGGTACCAAGTAATAGTTATTGCCGTCCACCGGGAAAAGTTCCAGACCCCGTATTTCTACTGAAAATTTCTCAATAGAATAGGCCAAAAACACTTTACCTTTACAACTCTGGTAACGAACCCAAGAGCTCGTATTTTTGCATTCAATACCTGAGTCGAGTACAGCATTTGCATACACTACTGCTGTAAAACTAATATAAATATTGTATTTATTGAGTAAGTTATTCAAGAATATCTATTGTTAGGCCCACTGATGAACATTGTTTACGTCTAATTATATTATGCTCAAAATCCAAAAGCATTATAGACCTTATAAATTTTTTTAAATAACCCCCACTTTAGTAATTTCAGACGAATAGTTATGTCATAATTAATAAATTTTGAGAAATTTTATATAACTGTTTGTTAAGTATGTCCGTAAGCTAACCATGTATAGTGAAAGAGCAACGACTCTTCAAGAAGATACCTAACGATCAAGATCACCGAGTAGACTAGGTTTGAAACCCACTGAGTGTCAGTCCTAAAAGTCTAGTCTTATTTTATGAATTTATTTAAGAACTACTTTAGATGTAAAAAAATCAAATTGATTATTAAGAGCGTTCCAAATAAGACAACTAAAAAAATTGATTTTACTGGACCTTCTGAAAAGTTCAGATTCAAAGCAGAGGCCCAATATTGACTAACACTCAAGTAAATTGAATAAATCTTCATTGCAGGTCAACACAGAAAAATAGCATAAACTAGAAAATGTTTTAAAACGTAAACGTATCAATTATGAATGGAATGTGCAATATGAACTTTAAGTTTACAAAGAGAGAAAGCGTTTGACTAAGGAATGCTTTAAGTACCTACATTTTCACTCAGAAAGTATATATACGGCGCTAAACTTAGCGATCGTAATGCAATTATTGTAGAAAACATAAATAACAAAAGTTTCGATTATTCATCTATGTCTCCAAGTCCTTAGGGCATAAAAATAAAAAATGAGTATATTCTCTTACATATCCTTAACGCCTATGCATTAAATGTTTGTTAGAGAATTTACTTATTTATAAACAATAACAATTATGTTTATAATAATTCCACATTATTTACTTACTAGATTATACCCGTGGCTATGCTCGAGTTTTTAGATTTTGTCAATATATTTCAATACCTCGGCAGCAGTACTTTTTCTCCGAAGGTAGGTACCCTATGTCCATTTGTACCCCTGATAAAGTGTTTGCAAAATTTCATGATAATCAGTCGAGTAGTTAAGACGTGAAAGCGTAACTGATAAACTCACATTCACATTTATAATATGAGTTAAGAATAGGATTAACAATATACTCTATATAAAATAGTATAAATGGCTTTTACACCTAAATTACATAGGGAATGATAGATTCACAATCTATTTTAAAATGTGGTGCTCAATTTATGTTGTACCTATTTATAGTCAATATGTTTGGCAAATCTACGGATTTAGGCATAATAAAATCAAGGCTTATTGGTAGAATCAAGTTTAATATCAATATATATATAATTCCTATGACAGTTCGGTCTTTGCATAAAGTTATGTAAACAAAATTGATAAGTCTACGTTTATAATTTTAATCAATCCTCGTCAATTGTTGGAATGACAGACGTATTTAAAAACCAATTGTGCCTAGCCGCTGGTGTGCTGCTGTGATGAAATAGATATCTAGTTGGAATATGAATACGAAATAAAATCATTGCCATTTTGATAATTTCTGACAGGCTTACAGTTCCTCTGAAACTTTTAAGGGTTAATTAGCATTTGCTTTTTGTTTCCTCTCGATAACTTAAAGGGTATTCAAAGTAACAGGAAGCAACACAAAATACGTTAAATCGATAGTCGCCGACCTTAGGGCCGAGGATTGACGAAGGACAGGTTGGCCGAATAAATTAAATTTGTATTTTGATAATCCATGTGGACGACGTCACAAGAAATTGCTAAGGTTTTTGATACAACTCCCGTGGGCACACTACTCGAGCCACTTAATCCTTACAAACGTACAAATCACATGAATGCACATACATACGTAACATCTTACGCTTTAGATATTTTTACGGTAACATGCTCATATACATATATATTAATATTATGAAGAAGAAAGGTTTGTATTTTTATTTGATACTAATAAACTCAAAAACTGTTGAACCTATTTAATGAAATATTTTAGCCTAAGAAATGTTATTTATTCAGAATTAGTTAAGGCTAATATAACATCACATTAAGAGCCACTAGAGCGAAGCGTAATTATAAACGTAATAGAAACCACGAGGGACAGCTAGTCAGTAATAATACATATTACATGTATGTACATTCATTTATAGTACATAAACGTATTGTTAGTAAAAGCACTTATTTGCGCTCTTTAAATAATAATAATGATACAGAAGGTCGTATTGCTCGACACGCATAGTTCGAAAGTTGCTATCTTAGCAGACCTAACCCACCAGTAACTTGCTCCCTGTGCACGATTCCGGTGGAACATCGTAGTCTTATTAAAAACCTTATTATATATTATTTTAAAATGTATTTAGAAATACCCTCTCTCTTAGCCTTTATCATTCCCAAATCACTTGGTCGGCTTTCCTGGTCTAACCGGATTTGACTGGATATCAGTTTTTACACGGAGCGGCTGCCACCTGACCTCCGCAACCCGAAGGCTAACGATACCCTAAGGCTAAACCAGTGTCAGGATATTAGAGGGTACTGACTTTTCCAATAACGACTGCCATAGATGTTCATGGCAGCCGGGACCAACGGCTTAACGTACTCTTCGAGGCACGGAGCAGGCGATAATTATCAATCAATACGCACATAATTTCGAAAAGTCATGTAACTTCCGAAAGTCAGAGGTGCGCGATGTGGGTTCGAACCCGGGATCTTCTGCATTGCAGTCTGTTGATCTCTCCACTGAGCTATCTTAACCTTTACGTAAAAATCTTTACGTAAAAATGTATTTAGAAATATAGGATTAAAAATGGATAGCCTTTATTTATTACGAGTATTAAATGTACGCTAGTATACTGGGTTTTTCTGCCATCTAGTAGGTATATTGTATCCGGAACAAAAGCAATATCTTGATTTCATTGAGCTTAGCTAACAAAATTCTCCTACCTATAAATAAAATTTGCTAGAATGCTGCCACCTAGTACAGATGTCGCAAAATTAATCATCTCTGGAATGGCTGGAATTAGGTGACAAGGCTTTTCTTTATCTTCATTACGGCAAAATTACAATAACCGTATGCAATAAAATCATATCGCTTCAAGTCTGATTAATACGTAGTTCGTGATAAATTCCCTAAAGCATGGATTGTTCTGAGCTGACCTACCGTCCACGCTATTTATTAATCAAAGTCAACCGATAATAATTAATGTCCTATTTTATTCCAAACTATTTCTCTCGACGGACGTAGTTAGTGGTTTTTAATTAATCTTTTTGCCTCTCTCGGAAGTAATTTAGTTTTATATACAGCATCGTATATATTATTTAGTGTTTATAAATATCGGTGTCTATTTTTTATTGCATTATATTAACATAATTATAGTAAGGATCACGACGTCACATTGGCGCCAAAGTGTTAACATATAAAATCTAAGGACAATAGGCCACAATATTAAACTACAGCTAAGCAATAGACAAAGTTTTTAGAGATACATACCTATATTAATAATAATATTCTACCACATACACACAACACCATCTAGCCCAAACTAAGTAGAGCTTGTACTATGGCTACTAGACAAGTTATAAACATACATAATTATATACTTTTTTTTTGTAAATGCTTACATATTATACCTACATAAAAACACCCAGACCAAGACAAATATACATGTACAAGATAAAAATAAAAAATATATATATGAGATTAAACCTTGCCAAGAATTTCTCCTTTTTATTACACACTAGCTTCTGCCGGCGGCATCGCTTGCGTGAATCCCGCGGGGCTACAGAATGGGATAAAAAGTATCTTGTGTACCAAGATTCACCCAAATTCATTTCACGGTTTACGCGAGATATACAAACTTTTAAATTATAATGCTAATATTATTTAATTATTAGATTCATTTTGGCAGCCTCGATGGCGTGGTAGTTAGTGTAACCGACTGCCACGCCTTAGGTCGCGGGTTCGATTCCCGCACAAGTCGAACATTTGTGTGCATGAACATGGATGTTTGTGTTGGTCTGGGTGTTTCTATGTATATTAAGTATGAATTTACAAAAAAAAGTATATATGTATGTTTATCAATTGCCTAGTACCCATAGTACAAGCTCTGCTTAGTTTGGGTTAGATGGTGTTGCGTGTATGTGACAGAATATTATTATTATTATTATTATTTTTAAATGTTAACTTAATGGGTAATCTGTATACATCATTAATCAGTCTTAATATAAGGAGCAACGCCATATACAGTCAATAAAACAAAATTTTTTTTGGCTTTCACCGGCTTGCTTTTTGTCGAGTGCAATTTTATTAAAAAAATACTATCTATGTCACTCAATTATAGTGTACTTTTCTATAACTAACAATTTTTATAATCGGCTTAGTATTTCTAGAGATAACACTCTTCACACAAGTAAAAAATATTACCTCTTTGTAATATTAGTATAGTCATAGGTATCAACACACTCTCATTTAACAAAGGCAGTAAAAGCCCATATATAACATTACTAGTTTATCAGACAGCTACTCAGCAACAGTAACAAATAATATCACAGAATATAAATCCGTTAATCAGACTGTAAAATGGTGGTAATGTCAGAATATGCAATAAACATTCTCAACTCATTTAAATACATATAATGACAAGAGCATGAGCTTTATTTCACATTTGTATCATTATTTGCTGACAAATTAACAATAATAATCTGATCTTACATTTCTGATATTGTATTGTAAATTACAAGATTTTATCAGTCACCTTTATATAGATTAAACGTACATATAATGAACTTCTGTACATGAGATCTAAGGTTCGATTTATGAGTCGGCTAAAATGTTTATGCGTTTATCTTTCAAGGAATTCTCGATGAGACACGAATCTGCAACAGTGATAGACGGCAATAGATTTAGCTATTATTATATTAAGTCAATATTCACCGACTAAGCCTTAGCTGGCGAAAAGTTGGGAGAGTGGGTAAGACCATATATATGTATAATAAAATATACTATAATTACCCTTTCATTAAACTTAGCAAAATCTTTGTACATACAATACAAAGATGTTGCTAAATAAGTTTTGGTAAATAAGGTTTGCAGGTTCCAAGAGGACTCCCTGTGGTGTGAGTAGAGGTCGTGTAATCTATGGCACTTCAGTTTTGAAAAGTCAGTAGCGATCCGAATGATACCCCTGGAGTGGCAAGCGATCAAAGGATACGGTAGTCGCTTCCTATTAGCGATCCATAAGTAGGTTTGCCACCTCTAGAGTTATAAAATAAGACAGATTCAAATGTGTAGCTTCATAGTAAACGTTTAACTTTTCACGTGGAATAGAATATATATAAACATATTAATATAATAAGAACGTTAAATCCGAACGTCTTAAATTTCGAGTTACACGAAATCCCTCTTTATCCTCAAGCTAAGCCTTAAGACAAGGGTATGTACTAAATATCACGTTTCGTGGCTCTGCGGTTTGGACTAGGCGTTGATTAATGAACCATTCCTGCCTTTTAATTAAGAAAAAAGTACAACGGCCAAAGTTTGATAAACCAGGAAAATGAGGCATATTTTTGAATGAAATTGCGGTATTTCTAAGAAAAATAATTTCACCCTATATTTAGATTAAACTTTATTTCAATTAAACAATTTTTACGGTTTTTATCGCCGTAAGCAGTTGCTTAGTTGGATTGATTCCTGGAATTGCGAATGTCGAAGGATTGCGTTTACCGTCTACCACCGGGTGGGTCGATGTCTTAACTGCCACTGAACGCAAAAAACATATTTACACGTTTCATATTTCATGAAACATTGTCTCTTGACTGTATACCCCCGATAGGATAAGCAGAGGTGTATCACATCGATATTTATTTAGCAGTTGCTAGGTTATAATTGTAGAGAGAGGGCTTAATGCCGTTTACCCGGCTTATTTCCAGACCCTGTCCTTTATTGTATCGTTCAAAAAACATTTTACATTTTAGGCCAATCTGTGTAGTGTTAAGTTGAGACTGTTCACGAATAAAGTAAGTTTTTATCGTGATTATTGTTACTACGGGATCGAATCAGAAATGAGGAGATCCGCAGGAAAACTAAAGTTGCCAACATAGCTCACCGGATAGCCAAGATGAAGTAGCTGTGGGCAAGGCACATAGCACGCAGAACCGATGGCCGTAGGGGCAGAAAGGTTCTGGAGTGGTGGCCACGCACCGGAAGCATGGGTAGGCCTCCCACAAGTAGAACCGACGACCTGGTAAGGGTCGCGGGAAGTGATTGGATACGGGTGGCCCAAGACCGGTCTGTATGGAAAACCTTGGGACTATGTCCAGCAGTGGACGTCTTTAGTCTGAGATGATGATAATGATTGTTACTACAGCAACACCATAGTCATTTGTAAGCTGTTTAACTTATCAAGTCTACGAAAACCAGACATAATTAAAATCTATTGTGTCTGGCCGCTGGTGTAGCGCTGAATCATTTCAACCCGTCTTATGCCTCTCAAACCAGAGAAGTTGTACAAATTCGACTTGGACCAAAGATAATGGAAACACTCGATATATAGGCAACTTTATTACCATTGTTAGTAAGTACCATTAGTTTATATTATATAGTTTATTAGTGATTAATTACTGAAATATCTTATTTAGTTACAATTACACGTATATATATATATATATATATATTATAAATACGTATAATTTGTTAAGTTTTATTTTTTATAATAATATGATGTTGGAAAAAAGTCCGCAGTCATTGTACTCCAGCAAGTAAACATGTCAATCAAATTATCAATTAATTTGGTAGCTTCTTAAGCATCGCTAATTGAGATAATAAGGGTAAATATAGGCACCAGAGACAAACCTTTGTGGAGATTATAAACAAGTATGTGTAACAAGTTTAAAATAAATCTCATATAATATGTACATATATGAGATTTATTAAAAACTGTTAAAAATGTAATTACGATGTAATATATAAATTTTAATAATAATTTCTCAGCGTCATAAATTTTACAAACGGTATTCTTTAACCCAAAAATAGCAGCCTGAGGTCGCGGGTTCGATTCCCGCACAAGTCAAACATTTGTGTGCATGATCATGGATATTTGTCTTGGTGTGTGTGTTTCTATGTATAATATACATCTATTTACAAAAAAAAACATATATGTATGTTTATCCATTGTCTAATACCTATCCATAGTACAAGCTCTGCTTAGTTTGAGTTAGATGGTGTTGTGTGTATGTGGCAGAATATTATGTTATTATTATATTATATTATTATAATTGATGGAACGCACGACATAATTGAAAACCTATTGTGTCTGGGCGCGGGTGTGCCGCTGCCAATCAACAAATTAAAAGTCTATTTGGAAAAGAATTGGCCTTTTAGATCTTAGCTATATTAAATCACCTCATCTATTTAAGTATATCTTATTAATACTTACTAGTGGAAGAGAACATTGTTGTCAATTTTTGGTTACTAAGCCGGCTCTATCGGAAAGTACCAACCTCTTAGAGAAAATAGGCGTACTGCGTATCCCCCAGAGTGTACGAGTTTCGGCAACTTACATCCTTCTCCATGCCATCTATTTTCTATAAAAGAATATATGATTTAACTAGCTATTGCCCGCAGCTTTGTTTGGGAACACTTATTTTTCTGGATAAATCTCTCTTTCCCTTCTTTCCTGTACCCCGACAAAGTGTATAAAAGCTTAACAAACAAACTCACATTCGCATTTATAATATTAAAAAAGATTGTAATAACTTAATAACTATTCTAAAAACTGAGAAACACAATGGCTTTGAATATTACGTAAAATTTTCTTAATATATTATTTTCTGTTCATTGTAGTTTTGTCCCTTTACTTGTATAGTGAAACTACGCAGTTTTCAATATCCTGGATCAACAGGTAGTATTATTGACATCCCTTAGAATATACGTACTAAATAAACATTTTATGTATCATCTCTTTCCACATAGTTAGAAGCTTGTTAGAAGCTATAAAGTGTAAATTGAAGTAAGATTTGTATATTTTTTTATAAAAGGTGAGTCCCGCACTAGATATAAATTCTGTGTCGCGAGGGACTTACTGACTTAACAAAAATTCAAATAACGGACACAAAGAACACCCAAACTCGGAACAACCATTTGTGGATCACACAAAGTTTTGTGCCGTGTGGGATTCGAATCCACAACACTCGGCGCAGAGACAATGGCGACCGTTTAAACCACTACACCATCCGTACAGTCAAATTATAAATGATCAAATTATAAAAATATATTATAAATGAAATAATCATTCTTGAAGATAATAAAGAAAATATTCTGTATCAGTCTCTGAAATTAAACTATTTTATACGAAATTTATCGCATTTATTGTTTTAAATACTTGCAAACCTAATTTTTAAAACTATGACACTAATAAAAAGTTATATAATAAAAGTATTTTACGCTACAAAATCCGTATAAAGTCGCTTAATTTTAATGTATAACATTCGCGTAAACTTAATACAATATTACCTATATCAGTCTCGTTATCAAATTTTTTATGTACAAGTTTCAAAATTACTTACATATCAACAATACGTAAAATATGTACATTATGATGAAACCACCAAATAATAAAAAATATTGTACCAAGATGAGATCTAAGGGTAAACAAGTAGAGATTTTATACAGAATTATATACAAATATAAAGTGATCCTATAAATGTTTAGTTTTTATTCAAGTTTGGAAGTACGGTACATTACAATGTAATTTTGCTTTACTGTGATCGCTTTAGTTTGTTTCGCTTGTTACTGAAAAACTAAAGTTTTGCCTTTATTATTGCGAGCAGGAAATTTACTAGAAACATAACTAGCTTACCCTAGTAAGCCAACTTCGTCCTCAGACTGATACTTGTTTGAGCGAAATTACTTTGTAATATTTGTAATAATTATTCTTCATAATTGAAGATCTCAGCTATGCACTTTTTTTTAACGCAAAACTCCTTATTATACACAGTAGACCAAGAGTGACCATCTTTTTGACAAAACCAAGAATGTCCGTATGTCAATTTGGACACGCAGGTAGAAGACAAGATCTCGGAACTTCAGACTGAGGGTTAACTCTAAAAGACTGGATCTGTGAGATGTAACAAGCTGTGACCGCGGTCTGACAAACACATGTGGCACAGTGTACGTGATCAAAGCAATCCATTCAAAATTCTCTTGGAACACAACAAACATATTGTTCTATTAGAAATATCGCATGACCTGTACTTGTATTTGTTACACATAGCGTGTACGGAGAATTTTTACCGTTACGGCTCGATGCCCGACGTTGGAACCGTCTGAAGGGGGCTTTCGTCGAAGTATGTCAGTAACAGACATCACTGCCTGTGGCAACACTTCGAAAATTGAAGTGACGTGGCTACAGAATGGCCGGCTGCCGCAGTCGGTACATCGTGCGCTAAATATATTTTCGATACATAAATATTCTATGCCTCGGTGGTGTAGCAATAGTAAATCCAATATGGCCACGAAATCGATTCTCAGGTCGGGCAAAGTTTTATTGGGTTTTACATGAGTAGTAGAGCCTCGCTGATTTCAACATGAATGGGCCGGCTCGACCGGGGAAGGACTATCCTCTCACAGAATATCGACGTAAAATAGCATTATTCCTACTGTTGTGTTTCGTTCGGTGAGTGAGAGTGCCGGAGGCCCCATCACCCTCTTTCCTCCTTCCCGCTCCTTCTCCTTCCCACTTCCTTTTTCTCTTCTTCCTTTCCTAAAGGGTCGGCAACGCGCAAGTGATTCCTCTGGTGCTGCAGGCGTCCATAGGCTATGGTGACCACTTACCATCAGGTGGGCCGTACGATTGTTTGCCAATTAAGGCGTATAAAAAAAAAGTGGCAGTCTTTTGGGACTGCCGATAGAAGTGAAAAGTAAGTAACTTGTGAATTGTATCGTCGAGCTATTAGATTATTATTTTTGAATTTTGAATGCGTTCGGTGACGATGACGCGAGTTCTATGATTTTTGTTTTCCCAAAAAGTAGATAGAAATCTATTCCAAATATACTTATATAATATAACAATAGGTTACTGAATTAACAATTTAGTATTAAAATATTTTAATTAAATACGAATTCTACCCAAACACAAGAACACAAGGAAATATTTCATTACACTTAAAATAAATGAGACAGAAATTTTTCAAATTTGGTAAGGCGGGTAATTTAACAAAAAAAGGAAAAGGATAGACAATACAAACGTCACGTAACCACTATTTAAGTGCAGGCATGCGAAAGAAATAGCGAGATATCTCCACGCATTTTATGTGTTCGAAGCTAAACATTGCAAGCTGAATTACGCCTGGATCCCACGACGCAGTTGTCCATCATCAGAGGAGGCCGGAACTATTACCTCTTATCCGTTGCAGTTGTTTGGGGTTGGCATCATTTATTTTATTTCAAAGGATTACCGCCAAGCCGGTAAAGCGTAATTTGATAAAAATGTTGTGTTGATTTTAGGTTTTTTTTTACAATTGAGCGTAACGGGTATTGTCTACTATCATGCTCAGTATTTAAATATATTTTTGCAAATCTTCACGCTTTAACAGATATAGGATCTCTGCTTATGGCGTGTGTTTTCCGTTACATAAATCATGCAATGCGAAAGTTTATAAAAGGATGTTTTTATTTATATTTATATTTTTTGCTGTTCTCAGTTGCCTATCAAATCATTCACAGGCTGTTGCCCATGTATGTATAGTAGAATCACTCTATTTTTATGAATAGGCTAATCCCTAAAATATGCTGATAATGAGAAAATACCCGTGCCCACTGCCCAGTTGTGGGACAGTTTATATGCAGGGTTGATGATATTATTATAAAGATATGTCGTCCAAGATATGCAACTGATTGCATGGATGGCGTAGTTGTTTTTGTGATCGCCTCACCACTGCCTCTATGTCGAGTGTTGTGGGTTCGAATCCCATACGAGACAAATATTTGTGTGATCTACAAATAGTTGTTTCGGGCCTAGGTGATATTTGCGTCCGTTGTTTTAATGTTTGTAAAGCTCTCTGTGGTACAAGAATTATGCCAAGAGCGGAAGTAGTACTTGTAAAAGAAAAATATGTATATTAGTGGTCTGCATCTTTTAAATTAATTTAAATCCACGAACGCCTCTCCTTTTTTTGTTCTGTACCTGCGTAACCAAAGCAAAGGTCGTATGGCAATAGCAGTCTATGTAAATATAGGTAATCAGTCCCATCCAGTTAGATTTATCCGGGAGCCAGATCAGGATGAAGCTAATACACTTACAAAGTCTCCCCTGGCTCAAATACCGACGTGATGTTTATTCCTGTCTTATTTTTTGCCGAGCTTAGAAATCCCATGGATTAAAACATCACAGTGTATGTAGTTTTATAGTTTTCGGCTGTCTAAAGCATCCATGTTAGATTTCAGTTGGGATATTATTGAGTATTTATATTATAAAATTAATAGTGGAATGAGTGCACTGTCCTCGACACATGGCTAGGAAACAGCATTGTGGAAAAGATTATCTGTAATTTCAAACAACTTCATAATTGAAAATTATTTTGATTAAAATTAAACTACTATATACGGATTTTATCGCGTTGTTTATTTGACACTTTATTACATAATTTTGAAAAACTGTAACTCTACTACTACTATTAAACTTTACAAATTTTTAAGCTAATTTAATTATTATTAAAACTATTAAAACTATTTAGATTTAATTTTAATTTTACACTTTCCTCGACGTTTCGGTTGCTTTTCAGCAGCCATGGTCACGGAGAGACTAAGATGGTAGTTGTCTAAATGTTCCAGTGTAGTTATTTCAAAGTACCCGAACATAATTTAATCATTGGTGTTTCTATTTACGCAGAATGAGCTCAAAGTATCATGAAGTCTAGCTGTGGTTTGCTTCTTCTTGGGTTTGACTATTTTTATTACTGGATCCCAAACTGGTGGTACATTCCAACCATCTTCTCTATTAAAATTAGGATGTTTTTTGATTTCAATAGTTTCGCGAAGCATCCTTGGTAGGAATCGGTGTTCTTTAGCGAGAATCTGTGGTTTGTCAAATCTCAGGTAGTGGTTGGTCCCCTGTTGCACATGTTCACACACAGCAGACTTCAACGAGCGTCGATGTTTTACATCAGCTATGTGTTCTTTTATGCGGGTGCCTATGTAATAATTCAATTAGCTTAAAAATTTGTAAAGTTTAATAGTAGTAGTTAGTAGTGTAACAGTTTTTCAAAATTATGTAATAAAGTGTCAAATAAACAACGCGATAAAATCCGTATATAGTAGTTTAATTTCAATAAATAATATTCGCGTAAACAGAAGACAATATTATAATTATTTTGATGTTCTAAAATTAGCATGGTTAATATTTTATATGAAAATAATTTTTAATCTTCAAAATTAATTTGATTTTCGAATCTTCAAGTCATAGATACATCTAGTGTTTACTTAATTGAGATAGATATAAGATCCTACAGAGAGAATCTCGGTCACGGCAGCCTATCTAGACGGAGACTTGCAATGAAGAAGTGCACCTTGTGATGTCTTTCATAATCTGATGGGACAGGATTCCAACTGTTCATACATTTTCAATTAATTAACTTATCGTAGGTATTACGTGTGTCAAAAACTTCTTCTTAAAGTTTCTAGTAACGAATGGTGACGTCTGTAACAGTAGTATCTTAGACTCTGCTACATTTGACGTTTTTGTTGCCTTCAAAGTTAGGCACTTAGAACTTTCTTAATCTTTTAATTATATATTTCATTAAGGCAAAGGCTCAAATTCAAGTAATCTAAAGGGTATAATAGATCCTATTACTAAAATTACATTATATGTAATGAACAATTTTTCAGCATGAATAACCCGCGATCGTGCTACCATTCAAATGGTTACATTAGAATGATAATTAATAATATGAATGATAGTTCAATAGCCTCGCGAAGCATCCTTGGTAGGAATTGGTGTTCTTTAGCGAGAATCTGTGGTTTGTCAAATCTCAGGTAGTGGATGGTCCCCTGTTGCACATGTTCACACACAGCAGACTTCAACGAGCGTTGGTGTTTTACATCAGCTATGTGTTCTTTTATGCGGGTGCCTATGCTTCTCTGGGTTTGACCAATGTATGAGAGTCCGCAGTCACAATCTATTTTATAGACCTATGCATCTTGTAAAGGTAGTTGGCACTTGACGGATGGTAAAAACTTTACTTATCTTCGTTAGTGGCTTGAAGTATGTGTTGATTGAAGCTCGCTTCAAGATGTAGCTAATCTTGTCAGTGACACCCCTTACATAAGACAGTATAGCAGGCTGGCGCTTGACTGTGGCTGGCTTTTGTCGGGATCTGTATATAGTAGTTTAATTTTAATAAATAATATTCACGTAAACAGGCGACAATATTCGTCTTGTCAGTTAAACGCACTATTATCCATTTTCAGGTAGATTTGATTGCTCGCTTTGTATTAGAACATATTCATCTATTTAGCAATCATTTGTTTATTGACGAGACTACCATGTGTAGTAACCGCACCGACAGCGCAAAATTTGGCAACAAAAGCATTCATAAATTTTTAGGATGTACGAATTGTTATTAGTTTGGCAAAAGTAATAACAATATTTTGGTGGTGTAATCGCCGTGGTTTAACTTGTTATGTCTGTGTTTTATACGCATGTATTTGATATATACTAACATGTAGTATACATTTCGTTTGTTTCAAGCTTTCATATTAATTTTCATACTTTTAGTATCTATGTTGTTGTTATTTATACAACACAAATAGCTGACGCGAGCTACATGCGCAATATTCTCACGTGGGCTTTTTTAATGATACATTACATGCACTGGTGGTTCGCGTCGACCATTTGTACAAAGGCATGCATGCATGCAAGCCGCGCAAATGTTAAACTTGCGCATGTTACCAGGTCTATAAACTCATAAGCAAGAACGCTGACGTATTTATATTGCTTTTGGATGATGTATATGTATATTGTTCTCGGATATACGAAACAAAATACTATTGGGCTTTTCTATCAGACAATTCTTAATAACAACATAGAGTTAGTTACATCCGAAACATAACAATATTCTCAAGAACGTGGGACCTAGTCACAGCTGCCAGATATGTGGGAATTAAGTTACACAGAGCAGCAAATCTGTATAATCCTTAGAGGGTTTAGCGAAGAAAAATAAAATATTTCCATTTAGAAAATATAAAAAGGTATTTATTAAGTATTAGGCGACCTCGATGGCGTAGTGGTTAGTGTAACCGACTGCCACGCCTGAGGTCGCGGGTTCGATTCCCGCTTAAGTCAAACATTTGTGTGCATGGACATGGATGTTTGTCTTGGTCTGGGTGTTTCTATGTATAATATGTATGTATTTACAAAAAAAAAAGTATATAATTATGTATGTTTATAACTTGTCTAGTACTCATAGTACAAGCTCTGCTTAGTTTGGGCTAGATGGTGTTGTGTGAATGTGATAGAATATTATTATTATTTTATATAAATATAAATCGCAAATATTACAAACCAACGGCGCTTTTGACAAAATCTTATATTCGCATCGGTAATGCTTGGCAAACACATTACAAACCCGAGGCCGTCGCGTCGAGAACACTTTAGTTATACAGTGGCGAGGGAAAACTAACCGAGAGCGCCTATAAACGGTCAACTGTAACTGTATGAGGTTCAGAGTGGTTGAAAAATAGCAAAAGGCTTATTGAAAAAATGTTAGAGGAAATATTCAAGTTTGTATGCATTCCAACTGCCTCAATTATATTTATGGAAAGAAGGAGAGTAACAATCGTAATAGTTCGACATACAGTGAGCTGTACGAATATTTATCGGTTTATGGCCTGGGTTTTTTATAATTGTATAACTGACCAATTTCTTTTTTATATTGTCTTCAGTCTGGTACTTTGAATAAATAAATACGTACGACCGTAAGTATTTATTTATCAATTCCATAGTTTGGTCATTTACCAAAACCGGACAACAACGAAAACATAAATTGTTTTGTCTTTTTAAGAGGTTTAATGTTTAAAATTTGTCGAAACATTTCAATGCAATGTGAAATATACCTTTATAAATTTAAATAATTAAATTGTTAGCAAAAACATGGACAGATTTAAGTTTAGTAGTAAAGTAAGTATATTGAGCTCTTTTTTACAGATTTTATTTTATTTTATATAAATTCTTGAGTATAGACATAGAAATAGTTCTAGTGGTTGGTCCGTGGAGAGAATAATTATCCTCTTCAACTGCTATGCGGTTCATACGATCATGATGGCAGGCATTAGCAATTTCGGGGATTAGTGCTTCTATTAGCGTCGTAAAATGTAGTTCTTGTTTTACATTCAGCATTTAGCTCAAAGCTACTAAGTTGACCGAAACCTAGAAACCTTACATTCAACGTTATTTTATCTCCTTCTGTTTTACATTGTATGTTTATAGCAGAACATCATTTTAGTACTAAACTAGATATATAATCAGAAATCAGAAATATTTATTTGTAAACATAGGTAATACATGGAATGTTACAATGAATGGATATGTCCACCTTTGTCTTGCATTGAAGCGTACAAATTTGATACCGTAATTATATGCTTAAGCTCAAAACAATAATATTTTTAACAACATTTTACTTTAATTATAGTAATATAAGTACTTTAATTAACAATAAATGAATATTTATTTATGAACAATAATTAATTAAAAACATAATTTATCAATTTTAAAATGTCATAATTATACTTAAATTATAATGTCATACAAATTATAAAATGTCACATAAATTATACAATGACAATAATTATTAAATGCCCTTTAGTAATAATACATATCAAATGATATTGATATGTAATTAATTTGATTAGTGTAAATAAATAGGATCTGTTAGGATTTTTTTTCATTTAAATACTTTACAATTGTATAGTAACATTTGCTAATGAGATATTTATGTATGTATGTATATAAGTTTTTGGAATTCCTCTAGTTCATTGATATCTATGATATTTTATGACATATTTACTTTTTGAAATATATTTTTTTTATGTAATCTCGAATTATCGAGAAAAATCTAGAACTTAAAGAAGCATTATTCGTGATTACATAACAAAAAAATAATAATTCAAAACGTAAATATATGTAGTAACAGGAGTGAAAAGACCGTCAATTATAATTATTTTTAATATACGTAACGTAAATTTTTTTAATTTTTCTGATAGCTATTGTAACTTGGCCTGTTACCTGATTCCGGCTTGAAGTCGACTTCTGGGACATTCTGTATATACCTTCTTAACAACTTTTGTTCTACCATTTTTAATAATTAATTATTTGATTTTTATATATTAAAATTGGTTACATAATCTAATCGCAATAAGACTACACATGGTCGCTAAGAAAAGCAACAGCGAAAACAAAAAAGAAACGCGTTGTAGCTGCCATAGTGTAGGTACTTGGCACTAGCAACTTTAATCTTGTTTAAATATGTTTAATGAAAAAGTAATAGAACAAAAGTTGACAACTATGATGTAAAGAACACTTCTTTTACGATAGGCAGCGGCTTTGCTGTGTCCTGACATTGCTGAAATCCATGAGCAGTGGTTACCACTTTCCATCAGGTGGACCACTTGCTCGTCTGCAACTAATAGCAATAAAAAAAGCATGGGTTATTAGTATTTTCTTTTAACCCTGTATAGTCGCTTAATTTCAATGTGTAACATTAGACACAACTACGCAAAAAAAATTACATATAGGTACTTAGGTTAAAAAGTAACAATTATATAATATATAATTGTTACTTTTTAACCTAAAATAAATAATACAAAAAATAATACAAAAATAACACATACATAATATGTATTAATTCATCTACGTTTACCTTTATCTGCATAGCCAGGAAATTAAATTAAATTCGATATCGCTTATTTATATTGCTGTAATGTAAATAAAAGTTGATTACGCTGCCTTTATACTTTACGATTTACAAGGCTCAGAGATAGCCCGTATCGAGAGGCTCCTTAAATAATCACCTTTTGTGCTACCTCCATATCGTGTTGTCACAGTTTTTACGGCTTCCCATTACGACTCCCACTGCAGATAAATTTAGATTAAAGATAATATAAAATAGCCAATAAATATCCGCAACTGAACATTTACCTTTATGGACTTTTAAAACCAAGGCTGGAATCAAGATTGATTATAGAAGGCCTATACTCATGGTCGTTTAACTGTTGCTACTTAAATAGAGGTATACCTATTTGTTCCCTATGATCCCAAATTTTGATAACCACACGTTTCGAAAAAGAACCTCGTAATCTGAACCTATACTTCAACCTAAATATCAAATTGAATCAAATATTATTTACTAGTTTTTATCTGCGGCGTCGCTCGCGTAAATGTAGGTTATGTTAGGTTAGTAACAGTAGGTACTTTCTCTTGGATGGAACGTACCCTATGTCCTTTTCTGTTCCCCTGACAACGTGTATGCAAAATTTCATGATGGTTGGTCGAGTAGTTAAGGCGTGAGCGTAACAAACAAACAAACTCACATTTTAGTTAGGATCCCAAACTTTGTTAAAACGTAATAATCCGAACATAAGTATGAACCTCAAAAATCAAAAAATATTAATTTATTAAGCATCGTGATAGCCATTTACTATTAAGGTCACAAAGTTACCCTTATAAATGTAAAATTTTAATAATTAGGTAGTTTACTGAAGTTATATTTAGGTTAGTTGCTAGGTTTAGACAAAGGGTTGAAATTAACATAAAATAACATTTGAATTTATCGTAGAATGTGTTGTTCTGATAGTATTGAACGTTTATATTTCATTAATCGATTGTAATGGCGGTATATGGTAAAGGACTACAGTGTTAGCTGCTGTCCATGCTGCGTATTCGAACCTATTCGCAGTCTTGGTATCCCACTCATTCTCCCCAATCCTATTACGCAAGATCATGTACTATCTGCTGATATTATCTGCTTTTAATCCTATCCCGAGCGGGAATTTTGGTAACTCAAATTCTACCTATTTCGATAGTAAAGCGGGTTGCATTTGAATGTAGGCGGCTAATAAACTAGATTTGCCACTTTCTTGTAGGTAAGTACACCGGGGTAATTTATTTTTGTTATAACTCTAAATAACAGTTAACAAAGTTTTAATTCCAAACTTACTAGATTTTGCCCACAGAAGCCATGGGTCACGTAAATTTAGATCATGTGAATTTTTTATCTCTCGGGTACAGTAATTTTTCTGGATGAAAGGTACCCTATGTCCTTTTATGTCCCCCCCGACAACGTGTACCTATGCGAATTTACCATGATGATCGGTGGAGTAGTTAAGGTGTGAAAGTGTAACAAACAAACGCACATTTGTTTTCATAATATTTGAAATTAGCTTAGTCGCTAATTTATACATTGTGTCTTAACGTTTAGGTATTTTTTTCGATAATAGTCATTATTTGAAAGCTTCAAGATCAGAATAAATTCTAGTGTAGAATACAGGTATTTTTAATGTCACATAGAAATAATTTTAATTTCTGTATTTCGCGGCGTAGCAAACTAAAGTTAATTCCTCTTTCTTTCGCGACAATAGAAGCAAGTACGAATGCGTAAAATATCGTGTTCACATAATATCAGCCTAGACTACAATTATAGGTATTCAAAATAGTTTACTATTTTTATTTAGTTAACATAGCTACGGTTGCCAATTCCGGTTAAGTCCAAGAATCCGTACCTAAACGAAACTTAGTTATTGTTAAGTTGGTTTTCGGTTTTTTAACAACAGAATCAAGTAAAATAGATAAAAAGTTGGCAATGGCTAAACATTTTGCGGTTAGTATTGCAGCGATCTACATTTTTATAAGCCGCATTGCCGTGCTATTGGTTGCTTTGTGGCCGTATCGGTCCAACTAAGTTACAACGATAGCTATAATAATTAAACAAGAATTTCAAATGAGCACATAATAAAGTCTGTGTTTTTAAATGTTTCTGAGAATACAGTTCATAATATTATATCGACGGTGAAGTATATGATTATGGTTTAAGATATTTATTTCTCAAAAGAACACAATATTCATTTATCGGAGAAACACGAGTTAAATATATATAGTTATACTAAGAAATACAAGTGCCAGAGCGGCTCATCAGTACAACTGAAAAAATAATAATATTAATACACTTTGTTTTTGTAACTCAAATAATGTTCAAATGACTAAATAATCATTATTGAGGGTAGCAACTACAAAACAAAAGCCAGTCGGACCCGCGCGTTCTGAGAATCACACTGTTAGTCGTAAACAACTATGACCATATTACGTGTTTGAATATTTATTATATTATAGGTCATAACAATGTATATTATTAATTAATATGTAATAACTAACATTTTCGCTATTTTCACTTTTTGCATATTTTATCTTAATTTATATCTGTAACCTAAAATATTTGATTTAAATCATTATCACCATTACAGTCATTTAGCATCTTTTTTAAATATATTGTTGTTTTTGTTTGAAATGGTAAGTAAACTACAGAAATATACATTTTTCTTTTTTATGGTTTCGTAGTTATTAGATAGGTACTAGATTTTGCCCGCGGCTTCGCTCACGTAAATGTAGATTGGGTTGGTGCCTAGTTTTTCTAGATAAAAGGTACCCTATGTCCTTTTCTGTACCCCTGACAACGTGTATGCGAAATTTCAAGATGATCGGGGTTCAACATCATGAGGTTTTGACATCGCATGAGTTATGTCTTAAAATCTAAACCATCATTCATCTACTTATATTTAGAACACATAATAAATTATACATACAGAGCGCGATTTACGCTGATGATGTCGTAGGTGAGTTTTAAATTTAAACGAATGCCCAGGCAATTGCTAGCTTATAATAGTCCTTTTGTAAACAAACGTGATTACGTTTGTTTCAATCTGCAGGAAAATGCGAGGGACAAAGTCATATGTAGAAATAAGATGCCTGATAACTTACAGTTGACCAGCGTGACGGATATCCTTAACCCTTCTCATTCTGAGAGGAGACCCACATTTGGGACAATCGCGTGTTGATGATGATGACAACATCGTCTGCTGATTATATCTTCAAACTGACCCTTCTTAAACAACTGTACTTTACGTAGTACGTACAGGCAGCGATATAAGTTGATAAACATTCGTGAGATTTGTATTGCTATTTTAATCACAATTTATTACAATAGAATAATAATTACACAATAAAATTATTATTCATGCACTCTCAGATTGCCCCACCATCTACTACAATAGAAAAAAGTTTACACACCGAAGTCATCTGGATAGGGCCAGCCGCGTCGTGGAATCCGGTCGTACTCCAACTTGCAGTATTCTGCTTTGAACTTTAAATATGCGTCGACACGTGTTTCGCCTCGACGCGAGGCATCTTCAAGACCGTTTGACACCATAGAACTGAATGAGATTTTATTACAATGGATTCAATTAATAATAATTATATAATAATAATATTCTACCACATACACACAACACTATCTAGCCCAAACTAAGCAGAGCTTGTACTATGGGTACTAGACAATGGATAAACATACATATGTATATAATTTTTTTTTTGTAAATACGTACATATTATACAAAGAAACACCCAGACCAAGACAAACATCCATATTCATGCACACAAATGTTTGACTTGTGCGGGAATCGAACCCGCGACCTCAGGCGTGGCAGTCGCTTACACTAACCACTACACCATCGAGGCCGACAATAAATACCTAAATACACGTAATATTTTTTTTAATGACTTCCTTACAAACTTTCAAACAACGGACACAAAGAAGACTCCAGACTCTGAACAACCTTTTTGTGGATCACACATATTTTTGTTCTGTGTCGGGATCGAACCCACAACACTCGGCGCGGCGGCAGTGGCGAGGCGACCACTTGCACCACTACGACATCTGTGCATCTACATACAAAAAATTGTTTTACAATTTTATTAGGGCATAATTTCTAATGTCGTTAACTGTACCAACAAGCCAATGAGTACAAGTATCTGTGTTAGTGTAGCTTGTAAAAATAATCGTAACATTGAAACATAACATAACAACGTATTTTTAATTTTAATACAATGTGGGTTCATTTTGTGTACCTTTTACCTGTCTGAGTTTTATATTAATACAGTGTGGGCGATTTCCTTTTTCTTTTTGATGTTTCTCTTTTCATTTTACGTTATTATTTTATACCGGAGTTGTGAATACGTAGGTATTGTTGGCCTTAGGTATAAAAAAAAAATTATCGCACTATGCGGAAATGTTTATATTTAGATGGAAACGTGGCCAAAGGCTTTCGTCTTGTTGCTGTAAGGTTTGAAATACATTTACACGGATATAAAGTTTCATAGTTCACCAAGCTAGTCTAATGTTGGCAGACTTCACATAGGTACTTACTATCTATAAGATTTTATGTTCAGTAAGATTCTTAGAAGTGTATATTCTCCTCACGATATATTTTCTTCACCAAGAAAGCGAGTGATAATTTACATTTTAATACGTACGTAGCTTTTATAAGTAAAATATGCGTGCTGTGGATTTGAATGTATGACTTCAGGGGCCCAAGTCTGCTATTTTTATAAATTCGTCATTCCGACACGACGTAACTGCAATTCTATTGTCATTTTGCTAAAAGTCGGTGTCCAAGTGATACGAAATCAGTACCTAGTTACTATAGCTTATATGTATGTACATATATGGTAATCTAGAGTGAGGCAACATATTGTGCTGATTTTTATTTCAGTCGCCCTTACGGCTGATTATTATAATTACAAGTGATAACAATAACATATTCACATACAGTTTATTGTACTTAAATTACAGCATAATGTTGTTTAAATATTGTTACGTGCTGGGTTCGAGGGATAAGAATGTAAACAATATTACCGACTAAAACACATTTTATTCTAACACACACTTAAACTTAGAACACAACACACACTATACTACACTTTTCCACTATAACTAGCTTTAAACTCTATAGTATTTTCGCTTCCGTTCGTTTCGATGAATACTTGACCGCTTACGTTTGTAAACTGCCTTGACGGCGCGCGTGCGCTCTTTATACGCGGGTAAAACGTTTCTGGAGATTTCTAGAAAAGCCATACCCGGTATGTAACAGTACGAAGATTGTAGAAAGTTCCAATGTTCTCTCTACTATTTGCGTACCGACAAACTACGTATGTACGTAAGATGTCAATAGATGGTGCTGTAATAAATTATTAGACGGAACTGCCGAGTCTTCCCCACAATGCCAAGCGATGGCCCTGGGTGTAACAATATGTATCTTGTAATTAGTGAGTAATTTACACAAATTTAGGTCGTGACCCAAATAATTATCTAATTAGTAGGTACAAATAATTAAGACACTGTTAAACATATACATTTATTCCAGAGATTGTTTAGTCACGGCATAATTTTTATGACTATCTCATTTGAAGCAATCAATTTTGAATCTGGCTAAATTCAAAACACTTTATAGGTATTTGAAATGGGTTTAATAAACAAGAACAGATATTTGAAATCAAGATTTGTTTGGCAAAATAGACAAAATGTTATCAAGTCGCTCGGAATAAGCAAATCCCGTTTAATACATGACAGTGTCACCAGTGATGATACTTAGATGAGACTGGATGTGCGGTATCCATGCAGTGTCGAGAGTCTGGGATCGTATACCAATGTCACCAGAACTGCATACGGATAGTTCACAATCAGGAAAACCCCCCGACTATATATATCTGTGTGTTCGATTTGTTAATTTGGAGATACTTATCTGTCTTTAGTTGTATGAAACTTATTACCATATAAATTTATTTAACTGAATTCTAACAATATGACATCTTTATTAATATAATAATAATAATAATAATAATAATAATTTATTTCTTTAGAAAAGTTTTTAACAATCATGAGTTGTGTTTGGAGTTTCCTTTTAGGCAAACAATGCCTGTATTAGGAGACGCCGCTCTTTCTTATCTCTAAAAGTATAACTGATCTAAATATTCTAGACATTAATTTTCTTTAATCATATGTATTGTATGTGAAAGACTTCTATACAATCAAAATGTTATATTAAAGTCAAACAATCTTCACTTACGGTTTGAAAGGTGTGTGTGATGTGTGATGTGTGATGCATGTAAAGCGTGTGGTGTGGTGTGGTATGGTATGGTATGGTATGGTGTAGTGTAGTGAGGTGTGGTGAGATGTGGTGTGGTGGTGTCTATTCCTGATGTTATTCCAAAAGGGCTTCTGTATCATAGTAGTCGATAGACTTTATCCAATCAAGTACTATTTTTTTACATTCATAATTATTTCTATCATGTACATAATTTTTTTGATTAATCCTGTTATACAATACTGAAGAGCGATATTTAAATTGCCTGGTTGCAAGTTTAGTTTTAGCCAGTGGAACCTCAGCAATAATATGTTTTCTCCTTTTTTGTTTATGTGTAATGTCGAATGGTATGGATTTATGTGTTTTTAGAAAGACTTGTGTTATGTATAGTTTCCGGACTGAGAGTAAATTGCTAATTTCGTATAAAGTACTCGTAGGGTATCTTTTTTCTTTAAAATACATTGTCTTTATAAGTGCTCTTTGTGCACGTTCTACGTCCAAGAATCTAGTTTTAGCAGCGCCGCCCCATATGGGGATACAGTACAATAAAACTGACTGCACAAGAGCAATGTATATATCATTTAGGAGATTTCTAGGTTTGTTACCACCTATCAACATTTTAGTTGGGGCTACGTGTCTAAGCGTTCTAAATATCCAGGTAAGCTTAAGGAGCCTATTGGTGACTTGTTCCAGATGAGGGTACCATGTTAGGGATTTGTCAACTATAACTCCTAAATATTTAACTTTGCAGACTCTATCTAAGCATGGACAGTTACAATGCGTGCTTACGATATCTCCGCACATGTGAACTTTTAGCTTGAAGTCGTCAGTGGGCTGTGTTCGTTCACTGACACTAAAACAAACGTAATTAGTCTTGGTTGTGTTTAATGTCAGCAAGTTACTCGTCAGCCACTCAGCAACATAAGCAATTCCCCTTTCTGCGTTCAGTCTAGCATTATCCCAAGACGAGCCAGTAAAAACAACGGCAGTATCATCAGCATATGCGAAGACTCTTGCATTCTTTAGGCTAACGTTACACAAGTCGTTTATATATAATAAAAATAGGGTAGGTCCTAATACGCTACCCTATGGAACGCCATAAGTAACTTCTGCTACATTGCTAATATGTTGGCCTATTTTTACTTTTTGCTTCCTATTTGAGAGATAATCTTGAAGTAAACTGAGAGCAGTACCTCTTATTCCAGCCTTTTGTAGCTTGTTCAGAAGGAGAGGAATAGAGACGGTGTCAAATGCTTTTTTGAGGTCTAAGAAAATGGATAAACATTTGTTACCCCTGTCAAGTTGATCAATAATATGAGAGGTTAAAGCAGTCACCGCGTCTTCCGTACTTACCGACTGTCTGAAACCAAATTGTGAGGTAGATAATAATTTATATTTATCTAGGAAATTACTTAATCTAACGTTAATAACTTTTTCGAGGATTTTAGATATCGCTGGTAAGACTGAAATGGGCCTATAGTTATTGACATCGCCTCTATCCCCCCCCCCTTGTAAACAGGGGTTATAATGGATTGCTTTAGTGGAGCTGGGAAGACACCTTTTTGGAGACAAAGATTGGTGAGGTGAGTTATAACCGGGACGACATCCGCTCGAACTAATTTTAAAAAATTAGTTGAAATGTTATCCCAGCCGGGAGCACTATTAGATTTTAAGCTCATTAGTATATTATTTATTTCGGTAACATCTGTGTCTATTAGTACAAGAGTATTTAGTGGAGAAGTGTCTGGTATATTAGGTGTGGGGAGGGTATTGTTAAGACTGTGATCAATTTGATGGGCTAGATTCTTGCCTATATTTGCAAAAAAATCATTGATGTAATTTACTGAATCATGACATGTAGATTTTATGTTTAACAATTCCTAGCTTTGCAGTTTCACTTTATTTGAGTATGTGATATTTTTTATATTATTCCATAAGGTTTTATTGTTAGTTACAGATTTTGCGAGTAAATCTCTTTCATATTTTCTTTTTAGTTTCTTAATAAGATTATTACAGTAGTTCCTGTACCTGGTGTATGTTATTTTTAATATTTCGTTATATGGGTCGTTACGTAGCTGAAATTGTATTTTATTTCTGTTTTTTATACATTTTAATATGCCCGGTGTGATCCGAATAATATTAAAGATTCGCTTTAATAATGATAATATTATTAAAGCGAATGTGTTTGATTCGCTTTCACGCATTAGTTACTTGACCGATCATCATAAAATTTCGCATACACGTTGTATGTACAGATAAGGAAATAGGGTATCTATGATTCAGAAAATAACTGTTCCCGAGGCATAAACATTGACATACATCTATGTTTATGCGAGCGAAACCACGAGCAAAATCTAGTAAAACAATAAAGCTTATTATATTCTTATTAAAAACATTAAACAGACGCTCAAACTAACTGCTAAGCAGTTTATCCAAAGTATTTTGTATAATAAAAGCACTTTTTGTCTAATGAAATACTATACTATCTTACAAAATGTAATGTACATTTAAATCAACGTATTTTACTTTATATACTTACTTTATATTACTGAAGAAAGTCCCAGAAGAAAACAAGAATATATACCAAAGAGAGACAAAACTTTTAAAGCCAACATAGATACGTATCTACCGATTGGTATCTGTGTTGACTTTACAAATTTTTGCATCAAATCGAGCAGAATACTGAATTTGGAGAGAATTTGTATAGAATCAAAAGTGATATCATAATATCTTCACAAAAGTAGGTAATTTAACTAAAGTCCGCTTTCCTCTAAAGTGTGTTTCCTATTTACCCGACGTCCCTGGGATTGGATTATGTTTTTTGGATCAATATTACGCAGCATATACTATTCTGTGTCAATATCGATGCAATAATATTATAAATGCGAATGTGAAATTGTTTGTTTGATACGCTATTACGCCTTAACTTGACCAATCATCATAAAATTTGGCATACACTTTCACAGGACTACAGAAAAGTATCATCCAGAAAAAGGTACTGTTCTCCAGGAATAGAAAATTGGCAGAACCTACATTTATGCGAGCAAAGCTGCGGATACCATGTTCTAGTATTTAATATAAGTAAGTTTCTTTGTTGTAGCTTGGACTTGATGTGACAAAAATAGAAAACTAAAAGAGCAGTTTTATGAAATAATTATAATTATGTAGAGCTGTTATTAGAAAATAAATGACAGTATACCTAGCTTACGAAAGTTGTCATATATTATGGCCTAGTAGTTCTTGGTATTGTTTTATTGTATAAACAGAGGTACTAGGTTTTTAGACTACTAAAGTGACCAACAACCAGACGTGGGGGAATGCATTGACGCATAGCCCTCCGCGGGTGTTGCTTTCTCGGATGCCCCGGTCCATCGTTTCAGTACCAAATTATTGACAACTACAGACTCTATACCAAGATTACTTACTACACAACATTATCTTACCTATATGCAAATGAAATTGAATTTCTTTATACAATATAAAATACGTTATGAACAACGATGATATTCCTAGTTCGAGTTTCAATTATTGACTACATTCTAAAATACAAATAGTTTTCTCGACACAAAATCGCGGCGAATATACGAAAACATGTACTGAAAATACCAAATTCCACATATAACTTGCGCAAACATTTTCCACGTTAGCTATACTCGTAGCTCAGATTTGAAATTAACTTCATCATTCCGGATCGAATGCCATCTGTAAGTGCTATGCTACTCAAAACGTCATTCATACTAAATTCCTGGCGATCGGTCAAGCGTCCGCATATCCATTTATAAACTAGAATACAAGGACCACTATAATTGTTCGAATGTCGTTTCGAAATCAATAAATAAATTTGCTGCTTGCAGATATTATAAAATACTTTAATTATTTAAATTAAACTGCTATATACGGATTTTATCGCGTTGTTTATTTGACACTTTATTACAAAATTTTGGAAATTTTTACACTACTAAGTACTACTGTTAAACTTTACTAATTTTTAAGCTAATTAAATTATTATTAAACTATTTAGATTTAATTTATTTTTACACTTTCCCCGACGTTTCGGTTGCTTTTCAGCAGCCATGGTCACGGGGAGACTAAGATGGCAGTTGTCTCAATGTTCCAGTGTAGTTATTTCAAAGTACCCGAACATAATTTAATCATTGGTGTTTCTATTTACGCAGAATGAGCTCAAAGTATCATGAAGTCTAGCTGTGGTTTGCTTCTTCTTGGGTTTGACTATTTTTATTACTGGATCCCAAGCTGGTGGTACATTCCAACCATCTTCTCTATTAAAATTAGGATGTTTTTTGATTTCAATAGCCTCGCGAAGCATCCTTGGTAGGAATCGGTGTTCTTTAGCGAGAATCTGTGGTTTGTCAAATCTCAGGTAGTGGTTGGTCCCTGTTGCACATGTTCACATACAGCAGACTTCAACGAGCGTCGGTGTTTTACATCAGCTATGTGTTCTTTTATGCGGGTGCCTATGTTTCTCTTGGTTTGACCAATGTATGAGAGTCCGCAGTCACAATCTATTTTATAGACCCCTGCATCTTGTAAAGGTAGTTGGCACTTGACGGATGGTAAAAATTGACTTATCTTCGTTGGCGGCTTGAAGTATGTGTTGATTGAAGCTCGCTTCAAGATGTAGCCAATCTTGTCAGTGACACCCCTTACATAAGGCAGTATAGCAGGCTGGCGCTCGACTGTGGCTGGCTTTTCTCGGGATCTGTGACAGCGGCGCGGCTATTGGAGCTTGTTGTCTTGCAGTACTTGCTTGACATGTTGAAGCTCGGCGTCCAGGTGTTTCTTGTCACAGATCCCATGGGCTCTCGGAAACAAAGACATTCCCACGGTAGCTAACTGTTTAGGATGGTGGTGAGATTCACCGTTTAAGTACCTATTTGTATGGGTCTTTTTCCTATATACAGTGTGGCTCAAAGTATGATCAGGATTCCTGATGACAAGTACATCTAAGAAAGCTAATGAATTATTTGCCTCTAATTCCATAGTAAATTGGATGTTATTATTAATGGAATTAAGATGTTCTAGGAATACACTTGCACTATCTGTTGGTAATATTGTAAAAGTATCATCTACAAATCTCTATCATCATCTACCATTAATAATAACATCCAATTTACTATGGAATTAGAGGCAAATAATTCATTAGCTTTCTTAGATGTACTTGTCATCAGGAATCCTGATCATACTTTGAGCCACACTGTATATAGGAAAAAGACCCATACAAATAGGTACTTAAACGTTGAATCTCACCACCATCCTAAACAGTTAGCTACCGTGGGAATGTCTTTGTTTCAGAGAGCCCATGGGATCTGTGACAAGAAACACCTGGACGCCGAGCTTCAAGATGTCAAGCAAGTACTGCAAAACAACAAGCTCCAACAGCCGCGCCGCTGTCACAGATCCCGAGAAAAGCCAGCCACAGTCGAGCGCCAGCCTGCTATACTGCCTTATGTAAGGGGTGTCACTGACAAGATTGGCTACATCTTGAAGCGAGCTTCAATCAACACATACTTCAAGCCGCCAACGAAGATAAGTCAATTTTTACCATCCGTCAAGTGCCAACTACCTTTACAAGATGCAGGGGTCTATAAAATAGATTGTGACTGCGGACTCTCATACATTGGTCAAACCAAGAGAAACATAGGCACCCGCATAAAAGAACACATAGCTGATGTAAAACACCGACGCTCGTTGAAGTCTGCTGTATGTGAACATGTGCAACAGGGGACCAACCACTACCTGAGATTTGACAAACCACAGATTCTCGCTAAAGAACACCGATTCCTACCAAGGATGCTTCGCGAGGCTATTGAAATCAAAAAACATCCTAATTTTAATAGAGAAGATGGTTGGAATGTACCACCAGCTTGGGATCCAGTAATAAAAATAGTCAAACCCAAGAAGAAGCAAACCACAGCTAGACTTCATGATACTTTGAGCTCATTCTGCGTAAATAGAAACACCAATGATTAAATTATGTTCGGGTACTTTGAAATAACTACACTGGAACATTGAGACAACTGCCATCTTAGTCTCCCCGTGACCATGGCTGCTGAAAAGCAACCGAAACGTCGGGGAAAGTGTAAAAATAAATTAAATCTAAATAGTTTAATAATAATTTAATTAGCTTAAAAATTAGTAAAGTTTAATAGTAGTACTTAGTAGTGTAAAAATTTCCAAAATTTTGTAATAAAGTGTCAAATAAACAACGCGATAAAATCCGTATATAGTTAATTTCAATGAATAATATTCGCGTAAATAGAAGACAATATTATACTTTAATTATTTTGAGTGCTGTGTTCGAGTTATATTCCGTAATTGTTTTAGATTTTAGTTATAATCGTTTTAGACTTTACGCAATATTGTCGGCATCCATTTACTGTAGTATTTTATTAAAATATGTTCTTTATAAGTAAGCGTTTGTTAATGTAGGTAAAGTAAGTTACGCGATTTACGTATATTCTTCAGGTCATAATTAGAAGTACTTTTTACATACATAATATATCGTTTTAATTGTTTTTTGTGAGTTAAAATCTGCTTATTCGCTACATTTAGCATTAGGGATTGGCAATTCGCGTTTAAGTATTTTTGTATTAGCTATGATAGTACGAACGAGTAGACCACGTCAAGGTAAGCGGCAATTCTCAGCGTATAGATATGGCTAGGTTTCAGGTTTCAGGTTTTGTTTCTGGCATTGCTTTGCTATCACTACTTTTTCTAAAAGCAATTTGATGCTGCGGCTCTCGTTTGTATCAGTGCATGTTTGGTATTTATTTTCGGCCTTCGAATATAAATCGCTGTAGACTGCGTGTCTTACATTTATGATAAAAATGATAGTTATTGTATGAGTTAATGATAGAGACGGAGATGATAAATAAAACGTTCCGCGCTGAGTGCTGTATAATCACTGATTTATTATAAGTAATAATGTATATGTAATATATTAATGTAGGTCGATGTAAACGACCGAACGCACAAATGCTTAGTTGCTTAAACTATATACAAGTAGTAATGTACGGGTTCACCGTACATACTGCCAATTCTAAAAGACAGAAAAGATAAAATGTAAACCTAAATGATAAGCATAATAGTTAAGTTTAATTGTATAAAATGATTACTAATTCGAAATGAGAATGATATTATAAGGTGATACCATTATTTTTGCTTAAAAGTAACATTAAAGTCTCTATTATTTTTAATCCTGTTCACACTTATTAAGAAAACTGAGATCCACTGACTGATGGGCAACCATAGGCGAGGTTCCCTTATCGACACTGATAACCGATTTATTAATTTCACGACACGCACTGATCATCCCTAACACACCTTCACTTACACTCTCGGAGGCGTCCGTTAGGACGACTCGCGCCTTCCCCGGCGGCGAATGCTGACTCTGCACATTTGCCACTATCGCTACACTTCGCGATGGCTGTTCCATGCCCTTGTTCCTATTCTTCATGATTATATATAAGCCTATACTTCCGAAAGCGACCATCAAGGCTAGCGTTAAATATACGACGGAATAATGATGAACGTCGTGCACATTTAATTCAGTGGAAGATTGTTCCTTAAGGTTGTTTATTTGCTCCTGCAATTGATTCCAAACTTCAGTGTGGTTTTCTGTTACAACAAAATGATCAGGCAAGGTCGTGTTGATTAGGGAATTGAGAACTGACACCTTCGGGACTTCGATATTTGGTTGCATATATAATTGTCGTAAGAAGTTATTATGAGTGTGAATACTATAGTCGTCTGTCTTCAGTGTGCAACCATGACCTAAGTTAATGATTCCACTGTCTCTAAGTATCGTAGTTGTGGAATCGGAGTTGCAAAACAAGCGAAGGTGACATATATCACAACAAGAATATAGCCACGAGTTGGTATGATGTAACTTGATCCAATTATTATTACACGTGGATATTACTTGTTTGCATGTAGTCTCACTACTAATTAATTGTAAATCGCATAGTGACTGTTTTATTTTTAGATTGTATACAGGCTTGTCTAAAGAGCATAGGATCTTTTCGTCACTGGAGACGTGAATGCAAGCTTGTAGATCTATTTCTGATAAGAGCAGAGCTGTGTCCCTTTGCACGTTGTAAGCGACATAAGGCAAAGTAGATACGATTCGGACAAGATTCGATTCCCGTTTCTGAGGAATAGAAATTATTTTATCTAATTCATAAATATCGCTGCTTACGAGTGGAATTCTTATTTCAATAATTAAATAATTGTCGTGCAGTCTCGAAGACGCTTTAATTATTTTATATAAGTCCGATAAATTCGAGCTTTCGACAGGAATATCGAGGTTACCTTGTAATTGACCCGATATAATATTGATTTGAAGGGATAACTGTTCTGGAGAGAGTAAATAAGGGTCGATACGTCCATGGCTAATATCGGTCACTGTGTCGATTAATATGTGCTGAATACGCATTAGATTCGAAAGTATTATACTCGCTGCAAGTGCAGTTGATGTGACATATATGCTATTTCTATTATCCATGGTCACCCTATTCAATTCTGACGAAACGTTACGAAGATGATTATTTATAATGTCGAACTGTTTCTTCATATTTACTTCATTGCGACGCAAAATGTTGTACTCTGATTCCAGGACAAGTGTCTGATTACGAAGTAATTTTTGTACGTGGTTCTCATTTTGTGCTATCCTTTCTATATCCTGTTTGTATTGTTCGGCAAATCTTTTATCTAATACACCAAATAAAGAATTTGCTAAATAGCCAACACCATCAATTAAGCCACGCTTGTGTCGACTTAAAAATGGACTCTGTAGTAATGAGTGATAGTGTTCAATTTCCTTTATTTCATGTTCTAGTTGTAATATAACACTGTCGTATTGGTGACCCATATTATCAGCTGTTTTCTTTAAGTGGGTAATATAATTGCTTATGTCAGTTATTGCACGATAGTATGTAGACATATTATAATACACAATTAGCTTCCAATCGTCTTTGATAATTTGTAGATCTGACATTCTATCGAAATAAAGGCCTTGGTTAGTGGTAATTGGCGTTATGTTGTATGACGTCACCGTTTGTTGTACGGTGGGTGATATAAATGTAAACAGGAAGAGAGCTGTTATCATGAAAGCTTTCCACGTTGCTTTTCTACGTGGACGCGCGGGACGAATTTGATTTTCTACCTGATCCGATGACGACGCAGACTGATCTTGTTGTAAAGGAAATTTTGATGACATTTCAATTTCATTTATGGGCAATGGAACGAGTTTGTTTACGGGCCGTTTTAAAATACTGTTGCTTGTTTTGAGAGTAACAACTCTTACATGACCATCTTTACCACTGTGAACCTGTTGCACTCGAGCCATAGCCCATTTACCAGGAGCTAAGTTTTCTTCCTTGATAAGGACAATGTCATTCACCTCGACGTTAGTCTTAGACTGTCGCCACTTAGTTCTGGTTTGTAGTTGTTGAAGGTATTCCGTTGACCACCTCTTCCAGATATGCTGTATCATTCCTTGTACTAATTGCCATCGGGATGTCAGGGTTATTGAGCCAGGATCGGTGGCAGGTCTCGACATAATCGGTCCTCCTACCAGGAAGTGTCCAGGAGTTAAATAGTTAATTGTGTCTGTATCCTCTGATAATTGACATAAGGGCCGAGAGTTGAGACATGCCTCTATTTGGCACAGCAATGTTGAAAATTCTTCGTACGTGAGCCGTTGATCACCGAGGACTCTCTTTAAATGATATTTTAGGCTCTTTACCGCCGCTTCCCAGAGACCCCCAGCGTTGGGCCAGGCAGGTGCGTTGAAATGCCACTTTGTATTCATCTCGCCGATGTTTTTGAAGAAGTCTGAGTTAATACAATGAATAATTTCCATACACTCCTTTTTCATGAGTCGGTTTGCACCAACGAAATTCCTGCCATTGTCACTATACATATGGCCAGGTGATCCACGACGAGCACAAAAGCGGCGGAAAGCGGCTAAGAAGGCTGGCGTGCCTAAGTCAGAAACAAGTTCCAGGTGGACTGCCTTTGTAGACATGCATACAAATACTGCCACATATCCTTTAACAGTCTTAATACCACGTCCTTTATTTGCTTTCAATTCTACATGCCCCGTAAAATCAACACCAGTATGTGTGAACGGTCTAGCGGGGGTTACTCTAGCCTCTGGTAAGTCTGCCATAATTTGTTGATTGTCTATGTTGTTAAATCGGCGGCACCTTACACACAGCCTCAACTGTCGTTTTACGGTCCTGACACCACTGATAATCCAGTATCTGTCTCTTATGTATGATAGGGTCAGTCGTGGTCCACCATGTAAAGTAGTTATGTGGGCTAGATCGATTAACAAATTGGTAAATCTGCTATGATTTGATAAAATGATGGGATGTTTCGCCGAATTGCTTATCCTAGCGTGTTTCAACCGCCCACCTACCCTTAAAATGCCATCGTTATCTATAAATGGGTTCAAACTGCAAATCCTACTTTTGGGATGGACGCATTTGTTCATCTGAATGTTGTGTAATTCTTGTGTAAAATCTTGCGTTTGCACTTCTCGAATAATAATGTTATATGCATTTGTTATTTCAACTGAGGACAAATAATTATAATATGTTCCAATTTGTTTGTTTTGAATTCTTGCAATGAATCGTGCCACCCAAGCTATAATACGTATAGTTCGTGTCAACGAACTGTGCTTATGTAGCAAATACGTAATAAATGAAATGTTGTGGTCTTTTAAGGCTGTGTTCACACTGAGTGTCTTTAATTCTATTGTGGGTGCATGGCCTACGATCTTCTTAACTTTCTGTGAGTCAAATTGTTTCAGCCATGTGGGACCTGCCCACCACAACGTATGTTTTAAAAGTTGAGCGGTTGTAAGTCCTCTTGTTGCACAGTCGGCTGCATTTTCTTGTGAGGAGACATGGTTCCAATGCCTAGATGGGATGATATCTGTTATTTGTTGTACTCTATTGGCAACGAATGGCTTCCATCTCGCTATATCTCCATCTAGCCAGCCTAGAACTATCATCGAATCTGTCCACGCGTGTATTGTCATATGGTGACTCGGTAAGGAACTAACGACTTTCTTTACTAACTGAGTTAATAGTAAAGCTCCACAGAGTTCAAGTCTCGGTAGCGACATTTTCTTGGCCACCGGTGCTAACTTAGTTTTTGCAGCAACAAGTTTCGATGTGTACTCGCCCTTATCGTAAGTAACTAGGTAAATTGTACAAGCGTATGCTTTGTCCGATGCGTCACAGAATGCGTGTAATTGACAAGTTTTATCTAGGTTACCTAAGTGTCGCGGTATGCAAAATTTGTTAATATTTTTAATATCTTCTCTCAATTTTAGCCAATTTTCGATAATATCTTTTGATAATTCTTGATCCCATGATATTTTTGCTGACCATGTTTCTTGAAATAATATCTTCGCTCTAATTGTAAGCGGTGCTAGCCAGCCCAAAGGATCAAATATCTTAGAAATATCTGAAAGTAACTGACGTTTCGTAATATTTTTATTACTCTCAGATGTTATTTGACATTCTAGTAGGAAGGTGTCTGATGACGGATTCCACTTCAAGCCGAGAGTTTTTCTGGATTCGAAACATTTAAACTCATAGGGACTATTTAATTGATTAGATGTTAACTCTCGGAGGACTTCACTATGATTGCTAGACCATTTTCTGAGGTTCATGCCTGCCCCTTGTAACATTTTTATGAGTTGTTTTTGTAACTCTTTAGCTTTATTAACGCAGTTATGGCCACTCAGCAAATCGTCCATATAAAATGAATTCTGGACCACGGATGCTGCTAACGGATATCTTTCTGCGTCGTCTATTGCCAGTTGTTTAAGAGTTCTCATAGCTAAGAATGGAGCGGCCTTTGTACCGTATGTTACAGTAGTTAACCGGTATTGTTTTAATTGCTCGTCTAGTGAATCTCTCCAAATGATAGATTGTAAATATTGATCACATTCTCTTATCCGTAGCTGTCGAAACATTTTCTCGATGTCCGCAGTTATAACATACTTATATTGCCTCCAAGATATAATTAATGACAACAAGTCCTGTTGTAAATTAGGTCCGCAAAACATTAAATCATTTAGACTTTTGCCTGAGGTTGTTTTAGCCGACGCATTAAAAACTACCCTTAATTTAGTTGTAGTCGAGTCGTGTTTCCATACTCCATGGTGCGGTAGAAAGTATCCTTGATCTTCATCGTAGTCGACTTGTGTCATATGATTCAAATCTTTGTACTCGTGTACAAATTGTTTATATTGTGTGGCAAATGATTTATTTTTTAACATCTTATGTTCTAATTGCTTAAACTGTGCTATTGCCTTATACTTAGACGCGCCGAGATGTTGCTTGAACTCTGGCATCATGGGTAACCCAACCTCGTAGCGACCATTCTCTAGACGTCTCGTGGTGTTTTTGTAGAAGTCCTCACAAAACTGATCACCCGTACTTAGCGTTGATGATGATTGGTCGACGTCTTCCAGTTCCCAATATTTTGATATACTGTCGTGTATGTGATTGATAACAACGTGACAGTTATATCTCTTCACGTTACCCGATAATATCCAACCCATCTTCGTTTGTTGGGCTATAGGCGACTGTGTAGGACCCTTTATAAGACCTCCTAATATTATCTCTGAGTACACGCTGGCATCTAGAAGTAAATCAATAGGCTGGGTAACGTTGTATTCAGGATCTGCTAGTTTTAGGTGGTGTAAGTGGGCCCACGACTGCTTATAGAACGTAGAGTTAGGCAAGTCATTTATAACTCTAGATACGACTAACGCCTTGGTCGTTAAGATGTAATCTCCATAGATAGACTTGCAATCTAGTGATACAATGCCCTTGCTTTGCTTAGCGACTGGTCCTATGCCTGAAATAGACGCATGATATTGTCGACGTTGTAGGCCTAACAGTTGCGTAGCATTTTCCGATATCAACGAAATTTGCGACCCTTGATCCAAAAGGGCTCTAAGTGTAATGTAGGTACCATTACTAGCGCGAACATATAATTTTAGCGTAGTGAGCAAGACTTCTTCATTATCTGCGGCTACGTGGTTAACGTTATGCGTGCTCGACGAGTGCGACTGCGTGGAAGACATCCCTGAGGTTAATGTTGACGTCGCCTGATGATGCTGTGCGAAGGCGTCATGAAGAAGGGTGTTGTGATCGCCATCACACGTTTTACAACGCTTTGAACTCGTACAGTCGCCATCAAAATGATTATAAAGGCAATTTTTACATAATTTACCTTTTGTAATAGTAGTTAAGCGATTTTCGGGTGTCATGGATCTAAACTTTCGGCAGAAAAATATATTGTGTCGGGTATTACACAAAGGACAGTTAGGGCCTTGAGTAGCGGCAGATTTATACTGCTTTTTGTAATAACCCTCTTGAGGTTTGTTCTTTGTTTGATTCGATCCATAACTGAAAACTGGCTTAGATTGCTCTTTTGCTCTCCTAGACATAGGCTTTAGGGCTATAAATTTGCCTTCTAGGAATGACATAAACTCTGCAAGACATGGTAATTCTCTAGGTGACTTGCGAGCTTCCTTATAGTCACAGTAAGTGTCTTGATCTAGTTTCTTACAAAGAAGATGCACTAATAACGGATCCCAAGTATTTGTGTCTACGCCAAGATTGTGTATGGCGTGAATACACTCTGTAGAGGTATCATAGAGCCGCTTTAACTCAAATGCTGTTTGTTTCTGAATTATCGGCTGATTTAAGAAGGTTTCTATTTGGTTTGTAAATAGAACTTGGGTGTTATTATACCTATGCGTAAGAATTTCCCAAGCGGTGTCGTAGTTGTCCGCTGCGATATGTAAATGCTGGATAAGGCGTTCGGGCTCTCCCTTGACCTTGCCCTTTAAATGTTGCATCTTTTGAGCTTTTGTAATGGCGTTATTGTCATGGATAGCTTCTGTGAATAAGTCACAAAATGTTGGCCACTGGCTATATTTACCCGTGAATGTAGGTATCTCCAGTTTTGGCGTTGATTTATGCACATGAACCATGGATGATATTTTCTGATTTAAGGTACGCTTTGTGCTCTTAAAAATAACCTCAAGCGCATTAAATTCCTCTTCGTATGACATGTCTGTCCCCTGAAGTATATGATCTATGCGCAGATGTAAACTGTCAATCGTATCCCATTTACTCTGAATACTCTTAAGCTCATCCTCAAGTTCCCATTTCTCATCAATTGCATCCACTGCTATGCTCTTTACTAACCTATTAAAAGCTCTAAAATTGGTTCTCTGTAACGACACTAATTCGTCCGCCTCACCACAGGATTGCGTTGATTTCTCCTTCGCTATAAAGGACGATAACAATGTACGGGTAGCTTGATAAAACTCCTTACCTTGTTGATAATAGTTTGAACCAAAATACTTAGGCTCTTTTTCCGGTTGTTCAGAAAGCTTTTTATGGTTTTCCTCGAACTCTCCCCATAGGTTATCCAGTGTCTCAAGTCTCCTTTCGATATATTCCGGAGTTTTCCTAGAAAACGGATCCTTTCCAAAATTGACCTTAATTTTGTTGATATGTTCTAAAATCTCAGCCTGACGAGAGCTCGATGCTGCCATTATATAAATGGAACAATCTTACTTGGAAACTGCCGCACGCGTTACAACCTGATCTGCGACCTGCTGCTGCTGCTGACCGCTCGACCGATGTTTGTCACACAAATTAACACTGAATTTAGTTATAAATTCAATAAGCCGGCGGAACTGTCGCGAAGCACTTAATAAGAGATCTTTAATCACGAAAAAATTTCGGTGGTTCACCAAATTTTCGAAGGACCAAAAAAATGTAGACTGCGTGTCTTACATTTATGATAAAAATGATAGTTATTGTATGAGTTAATGATAGAGACGGAGATGATAAATAAAACGTTCCGCGCTGAGTGCTGTATAATCACTGATTTATTATAAGTAATAATGTATATGTAATATATTAATGTAGGTCGATGTAAACGACCGAACGCACAAATGCTTAGTTGCTTAAACTATATACAAGTAGTAATGTACGGGTTCACCGTACAATCGCTAATAGCCAAATCTAAAAGTAACATTCTCGAGCTGTAGAAATATTAAAAACGCATTTTTGCAGCAATCTAAACAAACTTTGATCGTTTGAACCTGTAGTTTAAACTAAAGCAATACACAATTTATTTTAAACTATTTTTATTTATATATTATTAGCATTAGTACATTTATAATCAAGTCTTAAAACGAACGAATTCCTTCCTAATAGTTAGTAACGACTAACGTGCAATACTCATTACTAAGTTTTAAATTGATATATATACACTTAAAAATAATGTATACACTTAAAAGAAAATAAGATTTATTGCAAGTTAGCCATACAATGTTATGTTCTTAAAGATTACAATGCTTTCCTATTGGATATTTTGCTGACACCGAAGCTTATGACTATAATTCAGTAGCCTCGAAACAAAGTAGTCAACAATGTAAGTAAGTTAGGTAAACTACTATTTTCAACGATGTTGCAAAATAATGCATGCTGCTGAAAATGCAGGACGGAAAACTAATTTAAAGTTTTAAGGGCAGCGTTATTTATTTGTATAGGTACGAACTGGATAATTTTCATAAACTGAACTTTTTTGGGGTTTCTGTGTGCCAACGAATTCATGTACTATTGACCGAGTTTTAAACTAGGGAATGCTGGTCTGAATTGTGTGTTTGGTATTGTTTATTTGTAGCATACACATGGTGATAGAAATGTAAATTGCTTCATTTTTTTTATTGCGTGAGGTATTAATTACTGAAACCTCATGTCGTAATCTAATAAACGTCAAATTGTTATGTTTATAATTGACGTATATTTCAATTAAAGCTTTTATTTTATACATATTTTTTATTTTATAAATTTATGTCGCAGAAGCTGATCGGAACTCTTTGAATATTATAACGAGATCTCACAGGTAGTAAGGATACAATACAACTTTGACTAATTTATAAGATGTTCAATCGGCTTTGAATTGATAAGAAAGAAAGAAAGACAAAAGAAAAGAAAGAAAATTATTTATTTGGTACACAAAAGGGCATACACAAAACATGAGAAAATTAAATAAAATAAAAAGGAAAAAGTGAAACAATAATAAAAACTAGAAAAATAAAAACAAATTGAATACTAACACTATAATAATTAATAAGAAATATATCATTTAATTTCATCTCACTGAAAACAACACATCTTCCGCTAAACGAAAACCGACTGCCTACATTCAAAGTCAAGGCTAGTATTGTCAGTGAGTGACAGTGACAGATAACACAAATTATTACGAGAGATGTAGTCATTAATAAATAACATAGCAATCTATGCTATTTATTAAACATAAGTTTTTAATTATTAAACCTATATATAAAATATACTAAGCTAATTCATAGACCGACAGTCTGGTAACAAAATTGCCGTTTATGCAGTTAATTTCCAGTTATTATTACAACTTGAAATTCTATGAGCCCAAAATCTTTTATTGACAATAATAGATCAATGCCGATTTAATTTACAGGAATAAAATAGATACTATACCTGTAACATAATCATTAATATGCAAGTGGCTCAGCAAAAAGTAGTGCATAATATATAGACAAGTTTGTTATATTACAATACAGTTTGTGGATATATATAACTTACTTTAAAAGTGCAACGGACCATTATGCACCCGGGTGTGCTTTAAAAGCATTTGACACAATAGTTTTAATTTAATCATAATTCAATGGAACTGTAATGTCTATTTTAGGAAGATGCCAGATTAATAAATTTTAGTACTAGTTTTTAGATTTTGTTTGACGTATTAACTACTAGATTTTACCTGCGGCTACACTTGTGTCAATGTAGATATATTCAATATTTCGTTATCCCTCCGGCACAATCCTTTTTTCTGAATACAAGGTACCTTGTGTCCTTTTCTGTATTCCTGACAACGAGTATGCGAAATTTTATGAAGATCAGTCGAGTAGTTAAGGCGTGAAAGCGTAATAAATAAACAAACTCACTTTCGCATTTATATTTTTTATTTATTTATTTATTTTAGGTACACAAAACAGAACAAAGTACAAGTAGGTTTGAATATAAATACATATTACAGTTACGTTCTAAACTAAGTTCCTAACTATGTGTATACTACATGATCACAATGGGCTGTGTTGCTAACGACAAATATTATTGGCTAGGACTATAACTTTTATGATTATATTCCATAACGAAGTACTCTCCCTATTTCCATAACCTATGTATTCGCATCCCGCAAATGATCCGTAGCTAGGGAGTATGTTGGTTTCTGAACCAGCTAGTGGAATCCAGTATGAGGCGAGGCAACTGTAAGACAAACGAAACTCGATTAATTAGAGCAAGCGATCTACCATGACTTTGCGCGATGCACGTTTATCTTCACTGCTCAGTTTATATGCTTAAGTGTGGGAATAAAGTCTCCGTACTATACTATTGTATGATATGAGGCTTTTTTGTACAGAAGATTTATAATGCAGTTTTATTACGACTTATTTGAATAAAAATTTCTGTTGTTTTCTGCGTTGGTACCATCTTTTATTCTATTATGTTTTACTTAGCATATCACGCCTATAGAGGTGATATCACCGAAAGGGTAGGCAGAGGTGTATTTTTTATATTTTAAGGTCTCACAAAATAGGGGATGAGTTTATTGGCGTTTACGATGTAAGTTCAAGATCTTGTGGTGCTGCTGAGAATGTCTTAACATAAAATCTTAATAACATTTACATGATGATCGAACATCAAATCAAAGTCATCAGACACAGCAGTCGCATACACAACCCATAAAGTAATACGCGATAATTAATGTTATAAAATGCCTTATACATTATTACTTGGTTAATAAGGTGTTTAATAGAATTTCTGCTTAAATAGGATTGATTAAATCACAACAAAAGCTTAATTTTGATTAAATCTGGCTTTCTGACTAGTTTTGTATAAAAAATCTGTCAATTAATGTATTTCTTAGATGGATGTGTGTGACCACTGAAAACTCGATTATTATAATTTCAAATGTAGCTAAACATTATTTTATTCCTAAGATTAATTTATACATTTATAAAGAAAGAATAAATTATTTTGTAATTACTTTATATTATATATACTAAGTTATATTTTAAGGCCTATCAAAAGCAAAGAACGCTTTTGTAAGAATTAGGAAAGGAGCTCTCAGAAAAGAAAATCACAAACATTTATTCATTACTAAAGAATTTCAACATACTTATTAAAGGCCAAGCAGGTTTTTACTTATTTATATAGTCAATTGAAACAATTAAGTAGTCAACGAACTTATTTTTAATTATAATCTTCTCCTATCTATGAAGGCATACAGCGACTTGCGCATCCAGTACAACAACGCGTTCCGGGTGCTGGTGGGACTGCCGCGGTTTTTGCAGCGCGTCTGGAATGTTAGCAGAGGCAAACGTCGATAGCTTTTCTGCCGTCATGTGCAAGCGATGAACTTCTTTGCTGCGTTGCGTACGCGCCAGCCCCAACATTACCCTGAAAACGCTGACTGATCGGTGGGACTCTCCGATCCTGGAACGCTGGATACGACTGCATGGAGTCAAGTAGATGGTTTCTTTGGGTCGGACAGTCCGAACCGGTTAAGTATTAGATGTATGTACTACTAACACTAGATGTAAGTTCAACTGTTACTACCCTACTATGGAATGTTATTCGGAAAATAAAAATTATTATTATTATTATATCCATAAGTGAGTCAGCTTTTAAGCAGTTCAAACGAATCAAAGCATGTGGGATTAGTATAAGTCTGATCGACACTGCATGAGTGACGTAGTAGCTTAAATGGTCACCTCGCTTCTGCCACTACGCCAAGTGTTGTGGATCTGACCACACGGGACAACAAGTGTGATCTTCTATTGCTTGTTCCGTCTCTGCGTGTTCTTTATGTTCGTTGTTTTAATGTTTTAAAATCTCCCGCGATCTAGGCATTATTTTCTAGTTTAATAGCCGTCTTTTTTAGAACACAAATTTAAGAAATTTAGTGTATCATGTATTGTTATTACATATATATATCTATATATATGGGTATATAAAGTGTGATAAGGAACGCAACAGTTTAAAAAGTATATCAATCCAGGCCATGATATATACATTGTTCTGATGTTTGGATGTGGTTGTTAATTAACAAACAATCAAACATAATTTATATTTTATATTACAAAGCTAATAAAAAAATATTAGTATTTTTATAATAATAATAATAATTATTATTATAAATATAATTACACTTGCCTTTTCTTCTAAACCTGATTATTTTCTAATCTTTTGACGTCGGTTCTTTACCTTATTAGATGCAACTTAATATTATATTTGCCACGAAGCAGGATCCGTCTGTGCTATGCAGCCTGAAAATATATATGATATATATATATATATATATATATATATATATATATATAGACTTATATACAGAACAGACCCCGCCATCCCCTTCTAACCTAACCTATCCGAGTCGGGGTGCCCTAAAGTCCCGATTGCATCCTGTTTCTCCTGATATAACAACCGTTACACACCCAATGTCGATGGCAAATGATGTAATGGCATGTGATAATTAGGGCATTAAACGATTTGGTCAATAGTGTAATAAATAATATAAACATTGATATTCCAGACTTTGGTCAGCTAAACTTTTGATCAAATAACCATCGTTATTTTAAACTTTGTTAATTTGTACGTTGTTCTTTTGAAATTTGCTCAGAAAAGTTTTGATTTTCTAATATGCAACCCCACTCTCACTAGCTCACCATTCACGAGTACTTCCGTGACATCTTCCGTCAGGAGAACCCGGCATTTTAGAATACTTTCAGACAACTTACTCAGTTATTTTTAGAGACGCTCACAACATTTTGATTAAAAATGGACTATTACGGAAGTACAGGCAGGAACTGATCGCAATAGATGCAATATCACTTGTAAATAATAAATCTGGACTGAGCACGGGTGTCTAATGAACTGATATAAATACTATGGCAAAAACAGCGTCTGCTTTAAATACCCTCATAGGATCAATAAATAGAAAACTTTATTCAACATGATCTTTATAATATGCCTTGTATGATATTGGTTGCCATACCGTTTTGCTTTGCTTTACCATAAAAACAGCAATATGAAAATACCGCTATAAAAGGATAGAGTGCTAAGGTCCAGGTTGGGTCAGCCATATATCCGTGGATAGAAATTGCAAGCCTAGACCTGTACCTGGGCTTACAATTTCTATCCACAGACCAAGATAATATAGTTTTATCCCTGCTGCCATTAAAAGTAATCTGGCCAGACCCCGATTGAATTTCTGAGGCTTTTGGCACGTCAGTGGGCACGGACTGAATTTGACAACTTTCTAATTAAGTTAATACAGACATATACTTTTATTTAATGCCTATTTGCTCATACTAAATAAAGTTTGGTACCTTTAACAGTAAATGTTATTGCTAAAAATCACAGCCTACATTATGGCAGTAATTGGAAAACTGTCGGTCTGTCTGTATCTCTGCGAAAAGTCGTTTTAAACTTTTCAATTAAATAAGGTATCGAATATCGAATCGTGAAAAAGTTAATCTAAGTTTTGAACTGTGCTCTGTTGGGAATAGGAAGTAATGTTCTTTGCCTTCACTGTAAGGTAAAGTTATTTAAACGTTACACCCGAAACTACATCACTCAACAATAATAAAAAAAATATAAGTTCAATAAATAAGGCTGGCAAAAGATGACATAGATTTTCAAATAAATATTGTTTTTATTTTTATGAGTAATCAATAAAATTAATTAAATTTAAAATTATTCAGATATATAATATATCATGTTTCACAGACAGAACAGACTAGTCAGTATTCAATATATTGAAGTTTCAAACTAGATTGATTTATTAATGGCGACCCTGAGACACATGGCCGAGGCATGAAGCACATAGATACTTCTCGTAGCCTTACGTAGACCGTCTACGTAGTTGCCAGGTCTATCGATACACAAATTACATCAAAATAATACGCGAATAACTTCAATATTTCTATACGCAAATTACGAACAATAGCTGTACACAAATTACGTAAAAGTGTCTATACTACGCAATTACATACACAAAACGAAGTATGACAAGTTACTTAGTATGCTATTATGTAGTCAAAGACAGTACCTATATTATACCATTTTTATTTATTAATTTATTGTCCTCTTTGTGATTCACATCAAAGTAAAATTTTACTCATAAATTCATTTTTAAACTGACGACGAACCCACGTCGCGTCGTCGGCAATACGTGTAAATTTGTTGTTCAGTAATATTTTAGTGTGGACGAAAGGGATAACTGGTATAATTATTTAGGTCATGTTTACGTCAAAAATGGATGCTTAAAATATGAAACAACAAACAAAATCAAAATAATTGAACATTAACTAAAACACGTTTATATAGTCTATTCTTATAATTTTAACTGTTATAGGTAGAATATTTTAACTATAAATGAACACACGAATCTGTTTTGACAATGGACACAAATTGCACCTGTACTCGGAACAATTATAATTATGTAGAAAATGACAATGATATGGTTTTTGTTTCGTATTCAATGGTTAAACTCGTATCGCATTAATATTCAATAATGGGGTAAAATAGCGTTTTATTCTGAAAACAATAAATATGCCTACATTTTGGTGGGACTTCCATTAATACAGTCTATCAAAGCTGGTTGTTTGTTTCTCTATAAGTTCAATTCACAGTGAAATACTTATTATATTGGCAAAACTATAAGCTAGAAACTTTGACGCCGGTGCTACCCAAATGTTCTATGCTCCTGTAGTGTTAGTGAAAATGCGGTAAAATAAAAAAACGCATATCCTTTTAAACTGCTGCATCAACATTCATTATTAATATTTCACTTTGTTCCTTTAGGTATTTTTGTACAACAAATCCTACATCCTACGCGAGGCAGGTTCAACAAAACAAAATTTTCCTCTTATATTCATCAACATGTAAAGTTTATATTTCCAGATGCTTTAATTTTTTATCTTTATATTAGTTGTAATACACGTAATATACCTAAAACAGGCAAGTAATTCCTCCAGCAACGTTATTTTAATGGAGACAACCTATATTATATTGTAGTCTTTGGAGACAACCCAACCCCAAAAATAAGGCATTCATCATTCTGTGTTTTCAACTGTACAACAAAAGTACTTTGATACATTTTAACGACAGCACTTCACTCACACACGTAGGTACCGTACTCGAGCGAAATATGACAAAGTTTAACAAATAACAAACAGGGAATAGTTTGACGTACCCAGAACAAACAATACTCCGGCCGGAACTTTAAAATGTCATTACTTTCGATCGCCGGCGGTGCGATAGGTTGACTACACCGAGCTATTTGTGTACTAGAATAGACATTATCTACTAAAATATCGACTAAACGGACCCACAGATATGTACTGTCAATAAGGAATAAAATAAAATAGAATACATTACAGTTTTATAGCTTATAGGTAAAAGTCGTCGATATTAACCGCAATAAATAAACACTAACCGTCACAATGGAGTTGAAAAACAAGCAATGATATTGACATTGACGTTATCAGGCGTCTGACAAGTTAGAGATGGTGTTGCCATAATAAACACAAAAACTCGATAAATCGATAATAGACATTACTTTAAGTTAATCAATGTAATCTTGAAAGATAAAAATAATAATTATTATTACTTTTTGTATTACTTTTGTATCAAAAATGAAATGAATGAATAAAATAATAATTATATAATATAGCAATGGTAAAAATTTGTATTTCGGTAAATTACCTGTCAACATATTTTGTGTAAAGGCAACATTTTTACGTTAATGTACTTGCTTGCAAGTTCCATTAAATAGTTTAGTCGTTTTCTTGTTTAATATTTTTAGAAAATATTACCGACTTGTACACCATAATAAATACAAGGAAGATGTAGAAAAAATATAAATATATTTTTTTAGTATAGCTAAATTCTTGTGCACCTCGGGGCCTTATACTGGCATGCCCCTTTATCTTTTCAGCAGCACCTGGAGGAGTAAGGAGCGGTGTAAAACTCTCACTTTTCTCCAAGTTTATTTTATGTCCAAAATAATATAAAGGATGCCTATTGCGGATTACCAGACATATGTCCAAACACCGTGCTGCTACTGAAAATTACAATAGAAATATTGAATCACGTATCATATACACGATCAGTTACAAATATAAGCGTATAAAAAATAAATTTATTTGCATAAATTTATCATAATTTATCATCCATTTAGCAAGTTATAATCACTTTACAAGACATAAACACGACACAAAAATTAAATATATCTATATTTACAACTGAAAATAACATTTTCTTGAAGAGAATAATACAACTTAATAATTTTTATTACATCAAGATCATGTCGTAATTGTCTATTCTAGATGTTTCTCACCTAGTGAACTTATCCACTAGTCGACTACGATGCCTAAAACTCTCACATCCTCGACAGCGAGTGATTTGGGCAATGTTTAAACAAGTCACAAGTTACAGTTGTTTTAGGACTAATGAGCTCTTTGAATTTTCGTCACGACAAACCATTGATACTGCGGGTCTGCTAAGAAAACACAAATCACGAAGTTTGTGATTCCTTGTTGCGTTTGATTGTGTGTTACTTAAGTTTCTGTGATTTCAACAGAACCCCACAGATTTAATTTAGTGTGTAGTTTGTTAAGTTCAGTGAACTTTGAATGTATTGCACCTATGGTATGTTTACAATGTAAGTTAACTTTTCGAAAATAAAATTGGCAGATTTATATCCTTACGGTCTTATTCACAAAATAAATCTTACTTAAGCTTAATACGATGGGTAATTAAAATACTTAGTAAGTCTAATAAAGGCACTGTAAAAACACTTCATTCATTAATTTTCTGTAAACCTTTATTATACACAGCACCGTTAGTAGACAAGCTACGCTAGCTTGCTTCTTACACATTATTATAAACAATATTTTAGAAATTTTACTTATAACAATTTAACATCGTTATCCTCTTGTAAATTTTATGAACATTGCTGTAAGATTTTCAATATAATATAAACACATTTTTATTGTATGTATATACACTGCTTTATATAGGGTTCTCTACTGTAATTATATAAAGTAACGTTTCCCAGTTGTACGCGCTAGGTGAATACTTTACAATATTTTGCAATATTTTGACATTTATTTATTTATTTATTTGGACAACCAGTAGTTGTTACATTGTTTCTTATATCTAAAATCATCCTTAAAAAAAATAATTAAATGCACAACATTTGAAGGTGTCACAGCATCCACAGTATAGTAACACTGGTAACAGTTAGGTAAATAATTTAAACAACAAAATAAGCAAGAGAATATACATATTAAACAAGATACAATTCAATTTGAAAATAGGTGCAATTAAGAACTTCTTAACAATCTCAATACGTCTTTCTTAAAGGATGGTAAGCTATCAGCAAAAATGTCAAGTTCACCGCAAATTGTGTTATATGCCTTCGACAGCCGTGAAATGGTAGAAAATTGTTTTAAGTTACTTCTAGCGGTAGGGCATTGCAACAATCCAGCATCGACAAGTGCTCGCCTTGGCACACGTCTAGGAACACGCAAACCAAATAATTTTAAAAGCAAGGGGCAATCAAATTCGTTTCTCAAAACCTTAAACAAAAAAGTCATATCGAGTAACTGCCTACGAACCAATAGACTATCCATCGCAAAAAACGTCAACTTCTGGGTATACGAGGGCAGTTGTTTATGTATTCGACATGAAAAAGCAAAATGTCTTAAAAATCTTTTCTGAATACGTTCTATTCTGATTTGATGCACATGATATTGAGGAGACCACATTACACTGCAATATTCGAGATTACTCCGTACGTAGGCGTTATATATGGATATTTTTGTATCTGGATTACGAAATAATTTACTGTTACGAATAATAAAACCTAACATTTTTGACGATTTATTAATAATGTCGTCAATATGAGGTAGAAATGTTAATTTGGAATCAAAAACTATGCCTAAATCTCTTATTTCGGTTTTCTCTTGGAGAATCGTACCACTAAGATGGTATTCAGTGTTAATAATATTACGGTTGCGCGTAAAAGTGATGGTATAGCATTTATTTATATTTAAAGAAATTCTGTTTTCAATGCACCAATTCATTACAGCATCAAGGTCCTTCTGAAGATGGTCACAATCTACGGATTTAGTTATATATTTGCTGAGCTTTAAATCATCAGCGAAGAGGTAAGCTTTACTATGTTTAACACAGGACACTAAATCGTTAATAAATAAATTAAATAACCACGGACCCAAATGCGAGCCCTGTGGAACCCCAGAAAAAGACGTATACTTTACGGATTTGTACCCCTTAACTACTACATATTGAGTTTTATCAGATAAATACGATTGGAACCAATTTAAGAGAGTGCCGCCCACACCATATAAATCTAATTTTTTTAGCAACACTGTATGACAAACTCTGTCGAATGCCTTCGCAAAATCCATATAAATAGCACTGACTTGAATGCCAGCATCAACTGCATTAATTAGTTCATTATGATAAGTTACTAAATTGGTGCTTGTAGAGCGTGATTGAATGAATCCGTGCTGTTCATTTACAAATATGTGACGCGTGTGATTTTTTAAGGAGGGGTAGATTAAAGCCTCAAACAACTTAGCAAAAACAGACAATATTGAGATGGGCCTGTAATTTCCTATGTTATCTTTACTGCCATTTTTGTAAATAGGGACTACTTTAGCGTCTTTCCACATGGTTGGAAATGTGCCGGTTGATAATGAATTATTTAATATAATAAAGAGTGGGAAACTTAAAGGTAAAGCACATCTCACAATGAAATATGGTGTGATATCATCAGGACCCGACCCCTTATGTATATTAAGGCCTTTTAAATATTTCAGTATACTAATATGTGGAATATGCAATCCTGTAATACTACCAATGATTAAGTCGGATTTATTTAACGATACATTTTGATCAGAGTCAGTAAAATTTGAAGAAAATATTTTGCGAACTAATTGCATATGCCAGGACCATCAGATACACTAGTATCATTCAAAGTCATAGTTTGGGGTATTTGGACTGCATTACTACATTTGTTTTTTAGGTAACTATAAAAGTATTTTGGGTTCTTTTTGATATTGTCCTCAGTTTGAATAATATATTTATTGTAGCAAACCGTAGCCAAAGTTTTGCATCTTTTACTTAGACTCTGTATCGATGAAGTAATTTACTTTTTTCCTTTGTTAAATTATTTACTTGCTTATTGAACCAGGGTGGAAATTTTTTTTTACTTATGGTAGTTTTTGGCACATATTTATCAATTAATTCGTATAACTTTCCATAGAATAAAGAAACCATTTCATTCACATTGCCACACTGGGCAAATTCATAAGTCCAATCCACTATATCTAGCTCTGAATTAATTGCATCGTAATCTCCCCTAAAGAAATTATATTTTAGCACATTGTTAGTTTTCAAACACTCACCATCGGTAAACTTTATATTTATATCCAAAGGGGGATGATGTAAATCTATACTGACAATAGCATTTGCAGTATTCGCAACAGTAGTCTTTGGCATATTACACAAAACCAGATCTAAAATGTTGTTATAGCTGTTGGATACATCGTTGTATTGTATGAGATTGTTAAGTGCTATAAAATCAATAAATATTTGGGCCAATGAAGAACTATGCTTTATAAGAGGCCTAGAAGCATTATTATAAGTCGGCCATGAGATGCAACTTAAATTAAGGTCACCGATCAGGCAAATATTGTCAATGTCATCCGACACCCGGTTGAAATTATCTATAAAATGTTCCAAAATGTTTTTATTTATTGGAGGTGGGAGGTATACAGCACATAAAACTACATATTTGTGCTTGTTGAGTTCAATTTTAACAAAAAGATCTTCGCATTGACTCTCATAATCTTTATATCGTATAGAATGGAACTTATTAGAAACGGCTATTAACACTCCTCCTCTCTCTTTATTTGAGTGAAAACCTGAACTTTCGCGGTCCCTTCGGTAAACGGTGTAACTAGCGTCAAATAATTCGGCATCGTAAATCTTATCGTTCAGCCAGGTTTCAGACAACACAACTACATCATAATTAGCACAAGCAATACCACAAAGAAACTCATGAGTCTTAGTCCGTAGACCTCTGACGTTCTGGTAGTATAAATTTAAACAGTTGAATTTTATAAAAAGTAATCAAAGACGACACATTGCAACAAAAAATAAAATGGTGAATGAGTGGTTATTTGAGTTTATCTAATATATCTTGATTTCTGACGTAAATATATTCATCATTTTCCGTTTTTCGTATGAAAATACGACCTTGTTTAATCCAGACAAACCTGTAACCCTTTTCTTTGGCCATTTGCCGGGCAGCTGCATGTAGTTTTTTATTTGTTGGTGATAAATGCTCCTGGATATAAATTGGTAATTTATTGCCACCAATCCCTAGATGACTTGTATTGATTTTGTCATTGGGGTTTGCTCTATTGAAGTGAATAGATTTAGCCAAGAATGTATCTCGAAGTCTTGGGGTGGCGAGTTTGACTATGACTGTTCGTGGTCTCCTGTCGTCCTTGTTGGCTTTAGCCACACGAGTACAATGATGTATATCAGTTTCCTTTAAGTCGCAGGATATTACCTTGGCAAGTTGCATTACAGTTGTTATTAAGTTTTCTTGTCTATGCTCAGGGATGCACTGCAACTCCAAATTGTTAGATCGGTTGTGCTGTTCAGTGACTTGGAGCCGGGTTTGCAGTTCCAATATCGTGCTGCTGAGTTGCGCATTTTGTTTCTGGAGATTATCCATCGAGTCGCGGTATGTGGTGATAACGTTTTTGGTGCTCTCATAAGAATCATTTAAAAATTTAACGCTACTCTCCAGTGTTGAAATTTCGTGTCTGAAGTATTGAAGTTCGGATTTAACCAATTGTTTCAGTTTTTGATGTAGCTCCTGTGCCAATTCTGTTCTCATGATACTAAATTCCTCCCTCATTATAGATCGTATATCTTCCTTTGACAAGCAGGTAGAATGTTTAGGGCTTGAATCTTCGTTACTAGCAGAACAAGCAGCCAACGTCCTTTTTCGCTGAGTGACGTAATCGCTATGAGGCGGTGAACAGTCCAGACTCGTTGTGTTGCCCGATGATGAGTCTAACGTACCTATATCTGTCATCAGAACGTAAAGGCGTATTGCTGTTATCAGTTTTGGGCTGCTTAGCACGACAACCTTGACACTTCCATTTATTTTTCAGATCGGTGGCCATAGCAAAAAATCGTTTTTCAGTCACGTTGGCACATTGGAGGTCGTATTTTTGTTTACATAAGTTACAATGTAAGTACTCCTTGTTAGGGATTCTGTTGCGGCATCCAGCACATAAGCCATGCATATTAGACATCGTGCAATTTCGCTCAATCCAACTTTTGAACAAAAAAAATAAAAAAAATAAAATAGAAATATTGTCTCGCCGTCTAGTGAGATGAAGCGCTGAAAGCGCTAGGTTGTGAAGAAGCGCTCTGCATAAATCTTTGTATGTGTGCGTAGCAGTGGCGAGCGGTGCAGCGCGGACCGCGGGTCGCGTGAGTCACTCGCATTCAAATATGTCGACAGTTGCGAAAAGTTTTAAAAATGTATTTGTTGATTACTCACTCGTCTTGAGGATTTGATATTCGACACTTATATCACCGTGTAGGGCACAACATAGGCTTTCCGATGGTATATTGTTTAAGCACTAACAATCTTATTAATCGCAAGTTTTCTAATAAAATATACGGAGCAAAAAAATACAGTGTTACCACTTCGACTTTGACAAGAAAAAAAGCCATGTTCACAAAAGGTGACACTATAATAATTTTCGATCATGTATCTTGTATTCGAAATAAAAATGATATAAATATAGTCATATTAGTTCAAGTGCGAGCAAAATAGGAAACAGATATCAAAAATAATTATTTTTGGTGTTCTATAGGTTACTGATTCGCAACCATGCAATAAGTGACAATATTGCTTATTCAAAGTATTTAGTGGCCAACCTGTTGTCAAGAATTGTTCAAGCCGCCTGTAGGCCTCTGACATTGCTTAACGACTGCTGTCAATTTGACTACAACCGGGACCGACTTTTTACGTGTCCTCCGAAGCACGAAGACGCTCAGATGAAATACCACTAAGCGGTCACCCATCTATAGACTGACCGCACCCAACGAAAACCAATCGGTAAACGATTAGCGAGTGCGACTGGCTATGAGAGCTTCAATATTGCTTAAATATAAAAAAAAAATTGCCCTTTTTAACTAAAAGGTTTTGTTATAAATAGCCTCTTTTTAACAGCGTTGTTTATGTACTAACTAGCAATTTCTTTGGAAAAGTTTGCTTTTTCATGTCCTTTTCTGTACTCCTAGCAATGCGATATTAGTTTATGGTGATCGACCGAGTCGTTACGGCGTTTAAGCGTAATAAAATAATAAACAAACTTAAATTCGCAGTTATAGTATTAGTTAGGATAATTCTGTATACTCATATAAAACTAAAATTAATTCGTAGTATTCAGCAGTAAAACATCAAACAAATTTAAACTCAAGGTAGCTTGTTTCAAGTAGTTACAACACAATTCTTGAAACAACAAATCTATTTAATTCTAAATTATTGTTTGCAACAACTTCCTCATCAGTCTGATAACAAGTTTACGCTTACATTTAATTTCGAGCCTGAGGATTCTCAGTCCCAGATTGAATTGCTTGGACAGGCAATGTGCTGTACAGTTTTTTTGTTGATAAATTCTCAGTCAAGCAACACGAAGTATCTGTATTCGGTAGACGTCAATCAAATTAACCTGTAGTCTATTTCGTGCAATGTAAACATTGCTGTAACACTACATGCGAATAGATTTTATATTGCAAAACGTAGTTACTTAGCAAGATGGCAGGAATACAATATCGATGTTTTGCCATTGATTAGCGTACAAAATACAATGTCTAGAAAGCATTCCAATTAGTTACATATAATACATAAAGATAATAATTTGCAAGTTACATAAGTCAATGTTAATATCAATTATCAATAACACGATAATGACAGGTTTATTATAATAATTGAGTGATAAGTCGGATATTTAATTTACTTTTCTCTTAAAAATGCAAGCCCAGCCAGCCCTTGCAAACATTCAAACAACGGACACAAAGAAAACCCAGTCTCGGAACAACTATTTGTGGATCACACAAAATTTGTCTCGTGTGGGATTCTAACCCACAACACTCGACGCAATGGCAAAAGCGAGACGACCACTAAAACCATGCTTAAACTACACTACTTAAATACGTAATGTGCGTACTTATTTAAGTTAATATGTATAATATCTAGCAAAAGCTCAAGTATATTACTGCTCTGCTCACTCCAACGAGTAGGCCGCAGCATATAATCAATATTTGAATGTGTTGATATACTTATATTACTGGTATATCATTTTGTATGAAAACCCAACTACAGGTTATAGGATATAATACAAACATAAGGAATATAATGTAAACTTTTGATATCGAAAACAATTCAATCAAAGGGATAGAGGTTTGTGACACTCCCTATGATGTATAACAAAGGTTACGGTAATATATGAAAGTTTTGTCACATAATCCGACCCTACAAACAACTCGTGTTGACGGCGCCCGTGTTTGTACTGTCATTTCATATAAATATGCCCAGTTACGCACATTTCCTAGTTTGTATATGGTATAAAGTCTACTGGGGTAAGTAATATGAACAAACATAATTTTATGACATGCTTTTATATTATGTATTGCATATATAGTAATGATTGTGCATTTTATGTGCGTATTCATGGAATCTATATAGTTTGAGATATATATAATCATGTTACCATGTTTGAAGTTTATTGAGTAGGTATCTCATTTTTATACACCAAAACTTATTATGTGTGTACTTTTGACTCCTTTGTCCGGTCTACGGTTATATGCTACAGATTATTTTAAGCGACAAGACTGTCGTTTAAACTACATAATAAATTAGATAGCTTTTCTTAATAATACTATCTATAGGTACCTATACATAGAATAGAATAGGTATTTTTATTTTTTTCTATAATATTCGATTCCAACTAGTTGTTTATTTACATGAGAACGTCATACCGTACGCTAAGGATATCAAAACGACAAGATTGTGGTATCAAAGCGACAGCTGAATTAATTATTTTTAAATGACCGACAATAATAATAATGTTTGTTAGTGATATACCTTAGTATTTTAGCGATCAATAAATAAAATTGTTAAAACATCTCTATAATAAAATATAACTTATTTATGGCTCTAAAGTCAACTTCGGAACAGTTGTCATAAAGAAATAAAACAGAATACTAGCCGTGGTTATCAGGCAAAAGCTGAACAATGAAACAGGTATTTTTCAAACATCGTTCTGGACTCACAGCTTGTCGCTTAAAAGTAGAACGCCGTCGAAAATAATGGCACCGATGACAGCTGATCGGCATGCCAATGAATCAACAGGAGATTAAAACGTCACTAACCTTTTTTCGCACCAATAGATCCAAAAACTCTCATCATTCTCATAATTCATAATTCATTTATTAATTTGCGAATATGGGTATACATTTGCAGATCTTATTAGCTAAAACGATTATTGGTCTTTCACCAAATTCAACCATCAGGCATGCAAAAGAAAAAGAAAGACAGAAAAGACATTGTAATTAACATTAAATATAATACTACATATCTAAAAATAGCAATAAATTAATACTTAATACGATGGGTAGTTAAAATACTTAGTAAGTCTAATGAGGAATTAATGTACGAATTTTTTTCGTGAAATGGTTTCAGATAGTCATAGGTATTATGTAAACCACCCGAAACAATATTAATATTTAACTAATTAAAAAAAAAATAACATTACTATAACTGATATCGTAAATAATAAAGGGCGATACAAAAGACCGCCCGTTATTATTTACGACATTAATTATTGATATATATATATATTTTATTAGTAATATATTAAGATAGTGTCGGGTGGTTAACATATGACTATATGAAACCATTTCAAAAATTCGTACATTAATTTATCCAAAAACATAAATGTAATAAAAAAAAAATGTTAGGTTATTCTATATCACCAGTAGAATGCGTGGTTAAAAGGAATTACACGATTTTAAAATCACCCTGTATAAGAGATGCTTATGTAATGGTATGGTATGCACGTATATTATATATATTAAATATATTAAACATGCTAGCGAAAGTTGTTGATTTTTAGATCCAAATAACAGAATGTACGGAAAGATATCATCCAATCCTATCCAAGCTTATTTCTAGTATTGGAGATGATGATCTCTTTAAATGTTAGAAACGTAAGTGTAGTCCATAATGATACACTATCTGTATATAGCTTTGAGTACATTCAGCTATTACATACGCGTTACATTACTGAAAACACATAAAACGAATCCTCTATTGTGGACGTGTTACAAATAACAATTGTGCATAAGTAGACACATTGGCCTCTTTGCTTCATACAACTTGCACGAATGATGTATAGTCGACACAAGTGCATGTAATATATATTATAGGAAATGACGAATGGTCTGAACGTGCAACAAGCACCGATTTGAACAAAGATTGCAAGTATAGAGCGGTAATTTAAGGGGTTGCCTCGCCTCTTCCAATGCGCCGTATGCTGCTGATTTCATCTTAGATTGAGACAAAGCATACTGACCCAGATATATGTTAACAGTTTCGATGTCCCAAGTATTCGTAGTTATATTGTTCGTTTAGTTCCTTCTATCGCAAAGATTATAACATTATGCGATGTATAAAAAAGATTATACGATTGTTGCTTCTTCTTAATTTATCGTAAATGTTTCAGCTCACACATTCCTCACTATACACAATATCCTATGTCCCGTGTGGGGACAAAAAAATATGTAATTGCATGTTTATAAAGCCCCTTGCAATACAAGAATGAATTGTCTTTTTAAAAAAGGAAAGAAACAGCCTGTGTTACACTGGATGGAAATATCAAAGTTTTACGCGTAATATTCCAATGCAGTGACTCCTCTTTAGAAATGTCGGCAATGCACGAACTATTTACACACATCAAAAAAAGGCCGCGTTCACTTGGAATATTTGAGATAATTTTCTTGTATCAAAGTATAATTAATTAATGCATTATTATTATTACTAGCGGTCGCCTAGAGGTCAAAATTCGACCATAATTAATTAAAATTTTAAGTTTAATCGCTATTAAGGTTTTATTGCCTATAATTTTACCCTTATAATCACATTTCATTTAGATTTCGAAAAGGCTATACAGGTTAATTTACCTATCTTTTTCAAACAAATTATTATTTACTTAACTATACTCTTTCATTGATGATGTTCCTAAGATTGCTACTTTGTTTTCTTTTTCTTTATTACATATAAATAAGGTATAGGTAAATCATAGTTACAAAGAATTGTACGACGTCAGACGAACAATGCTAAAATACTACGAACACAATTCGTGTGTCAAATGCATGGTTGTGTGCGTGTAGTGTTTTTTCATTAATTTAACGTATTTCCAATGCATATTTTATAAAAATATTAGGATTCGCCACTCCTTCTCCATATAAACTTTAACTGTGCCAAATTTCATACTCATCCGTCCGCGCAATTTGCGTAAAAAGGGGTACATAGTTTTTGTTTTACGTATATAGATTAACAACATTATTATTAACATTTAAAAACACACAATTTTGATATGAAAATCTCTATATTCTTTTTGTTTTCCTTTTAAAAAATAGTTTTTTTAATATCTGTGAAGAAATGCAAAGATTTGATTAAAGTAAATAATTTTATTTATTTTTATATGCTTTTATTTACAAATTTAATACAAAATGACTCTTCTCCTGGCTTGAACGCATGCGAAAACCCTCCTGGGCATGCTGTAGATCAAGTTGTCCAATAGTTTTTGTAGTAACCTGTCCCATTCTTAAATGGCGGCTTCCTTGATCTCTGACAGAGTTCTTAGAGGTGGTTAACGACTCCAAACAGCTCGCTTGAGAGCGTCCCATGCGTGCTCGAGGTTTGAGTCCGGAGAGCCGGCAGGCTAGTCTAACTGCGTGATTTCGAATTCCCGGAGAGCAGCGCTCACTCGTTGAGCTCGATGTGCCGGCGCATTATCGTCGATCAACACGAATTGGTTACCATAATTTATCCTGAATGGTCTGATGATGCCATCAATAACAGCTATCTTCTAAAAATTTGATTTGCCGTTTGCTGAACGGTTCCAGTGGGAGTTCTTTGCCTATCGGAATTCCCAGGCCATCTCCAAACTCGGACACGTCGGTTATCAGAGTGCGTACTAACACGTGTTTCGACAACGAAAAGACAATTACGCCAGGCATCTTCTTCTTCGTATTCATCGTTTTGATTCCCACTGCAATCTGCGTCGCTGTTGTTTCCGTGTATTCAAAGGTGCCGGGATCTCTTTGATCTTAATCTAAAGTGGTGTAAATAATTACGAATGGTAGCACTCAGACCATTCGTAATTGTATATATCCAGTCCAGTAGCAGCTCGCAGCTCTAATCTCAGTTTGGTAGCGTTAATTATTGGCTCACGGGTGGCAAGAAGGTTGATGTAGCGCTTCTGAACATTACTAAGGATAGCCAAGCAACCACTGCGTGGCCAATCAGGTTGACGAAAGGGGGTATGCAGTTCCATCGGCTGTCGAGCAAGAGACCCAGATACTTAAGGGTTGGCTCGACAGCGACGCGGACCCTCCTGTCATGATGTGGGACCCTGGAGGTGGCCGGTTCCGAGGGCCGTGGAAACATACGGCCTCGGATTTAGAACAGGGCCACCTCGAGGCCCAACCGCCGGATACGATTGACGACTTGTGCGACCCCAGCAGTCGCCAGTATGGCCGCCGCCCGATGCGACTTTCCCCTCGCCGTGACAAGTGTGTCGTCGGCGTAACAAATGACGCCGACGCACGGAGGAGCGCACCTCGCAGCACCCAGTCGTAACCGATGTTCCACAGGAGCGGACCCAGAACCGATACCTGTGGAACGCCGCACGACATCTCTCACCGACTCCAACCGTAGTGACCCAGGTAGATACTACCCTTAAGCTTTATTATCATCGATTAGCATAGGCTATATTTAATTTTTTTAAAGTACTGTTACTAACATAACCTAACCTACTTTTACGCAAACGAAGCCACGGGCAAAAGCCATTCTCTTATAAAAGCATTTTAATAGCCTTAATTTACAAGAGAAAGAATTTACAACATGATTATTTTCAACATCATCAAAATGCTGGTGCTATGCTTTATGAAATTCAATGGTGGTGCCTAACAGGATTTTGTATGAAATTATGCATAACCCATAGATATCTCATGATATTTTCCTTAACGGAACACCACTTATATTTTTGAGAATCAGAAATATAACATGAAGTAGGTTTGGATGCGAACCACAATGGTGCTTGAGTAATGGCACGTAGCAATAATACGCGCCGATGATATATGACATTCGACGGAAACGCGTTATCTTAACGCGGTGTCGTTGGCACCCATTTATCATTCGTTTAACTACGTACTGAGAATTTGAGAACAAGTTGGGTGATTATTTTCTTTTTAAAGTAAAATTAATAAAATTTTAGCTTGTATTGATACAATTCTGCCAGCTATACAGCAGCATACCATATTTTATTGTAACACATTTCTATCTCTACGAAAGTTTGATATTGAAAGAATGCGTTCTGGTCTGCAGGAAAAAGCTACGTTTCTGGCCCCTTTACCGTTCCGTATCGAAGCTGAGTCAGCTGCCAATCTTACTCTGTATAGTAGATTGTAACTTGCACGTGTTGACAATATCTAGCTTTATGTAAGCCTTATTAGTTCTTACATATTTTAGCGTAACGATATAATGCTAAAATATATAAGTTCTGCATTGACAGTGGTTTAAGAGGCCTGGCCACTCCCGCCGCGCCGAGTGTTGTGGGTTCGTTTCCCACACGGATCTAAAATTTGTGTGGTCTACAACTTGATGTTCCAAGTATGGGTGTTCATTGAGTTCGTAGTTGAATTGTTTGTAAAGTCGCCCGTAACACAGGAAATATTTCTAGAGTGAGAGTCGGACTTTTTATAAAAAAAAGGATATATCTCCAATTACTATAATTAGTGAATATTTTATAGTGAATAGTGTGAATATTTGAATACGTATAATAATCAAATATTCACACTATACTCTAAACTAAATACAACAACATGATAAAAGTTATATCTTTAAGTAAAGCATTAGATAGTATCAAAACTACAATGTGGGCTACATATATTTAGGTCACACCAAACCGCGTTGGTAATATACGAAATAATTGCCAATCGCTACTCCTAGTTAATTGAGGTTTGCTTGACAAAATGTGTTTTAGAAGACATTTATTTTAACATATTCGATACAATATAACATATTTTACAATAATTATTATTGTGTCGTAGGTTATTTTTGGATATACATATACATAAAAATAAAATCAAAGAAATTAATTTCTACGCTACATGTCGAATGAATATTCATGTCTTATAATAGCCAGTTGCAATCACTACCGGGTAAACGATTAGCGAGGTTAAGTAACGTTGGGTGCGGTCACTCTATAGATAATTGACCGCTTAGTGGTATTTCATCTGAGCTTCTCCGTGCTTCGAAGGGCACGTAAAAATTCGGTCCCGGTTGTTGTCAAATTGACAGCAGTCGTTAAGCCATGTCAGAGGCCTTGAATAACTCTTGACAACAGATTGGCCACTAACCACACGAAAAAAGAAACAATAATAACATTGGAAATAGTTAAATCAAACAAAGATTATTAAAAAATAAATTTATTACATTATGTAATCACAACGATTTATCAGCAGTATCTACAGTCATGATCATTAAAATAGCTTAAAGAATTTCCAATGCACTTGTCTGCATGAAATGTTTGTATTGTCTTAAAAAGTACAGATTTAGTTGCGCCATGTTCTAGAGGCATCTCCATTGACACATTGGCGGTTTCTACTTGGTAAATTGTACACGAAATTAACTTAAACGGGTCTTCTGGTTTCACTAAGGGTACCATCGTTGCTTTTGACACGTGGAAGTATGATGAAGAAATGTTCGCATGAATGACAACGATACTGGTAGATATGTTAACTATCACCAATAGCTTCAACATTTGTTAGATGTCTTGATTCACCGTATTTATGTTGTGTTACCAGCTTATCACATGTATACCACTTTTGCTGCAGCACTAATATAAGGAAACCACTGTAATACTAATGCAGATATTATCACTGCCTCTTCAGATTATCTTCCAATGACAAATCTTCACTCTAGTCAAAGTTATTTTGTAGAAATCTTCTGTAAAATATTAGACGTCTATCACTGGGATAGCTCTTGAAATGAAGCTTGTATAAAAATAACGCCTCTGCACTAGCATAATGTATACGTCATATCGATATGAAAGCGTAATTACTTGTGACCCAAACTCAAGTTAACGCGTGTATTTATACCAACCCTAATTACTAAGCAATGAGATACATTGTTCTTTTGGGATATTGTTTAAGTATTATGTTAAAAATATCTAAAGATTAGTAAATGACTTTCTGTTCAATAGGCTAATATTACAACAATGACTTCGAGTTACCTTTGTTAATATGTTGGGCGATTTTTTAAGTATTTATTGGCGATTATTGTTAACGCTGCCATAAATTTTACTTTCTTGACAACTTCTTTGATTAGATCATTAGTATATATATTTTTTGTTAAATTTAGACTCTACTGATCATTTTATCAGCGCTTTTAGGCACTTATAATAATGGTTAAACTAATTAGACAATGAGAAATTTTAAAGAATTTTTGACTAAATGTTTATATTATTTAACAATTAACATTACAATAGTTTAATTATTACTTTCCAAACATTCGTCCTCTATCTATAATTCCTTTACCATCGGCAACGTAATGCAACGCAAACAAACTTCTGGCATTACAAGCGATCACAGGCTACGTAACTCCTTAACTTTAGACGTTTAGACTGTATGATTGATAGCCATCTCGATAGTATAAATTACATACAAGATTATAGTAATACCATGGCATACCAAGACCTAAGACAGCATACCAGTAAAGTCACAACTAATGAAATACATACAGAGTAACTAACAACAAAACATTTTTACTTGCAGCTGCGTTCCTTTTATCCACATTACAAATAGCTTTTATTATACATTTTCATAATGACTTATTGAAAAGAACGCTAATGAGCACCCTCATATTAACGCGTCAAGTCATACTCAGCCTAATTACTAAACAATGGACAATTTGGGTCGGCTTTGAGAAACATTACCTGCACTATTACTATTGTTGGAAAACTTATTTGAGACTTCCAGGAATACAAATTGTTTTTGCCGTACTGCTTATTGTTACCGATATTACTTCACAAAAACGTCTGCGGTAGTTTTTAATATAATTATATTGTACGTTGCACTTGAAGAAACGAGTTGCCGATAAGCGAATTAGGCTATATTTTAATTTGTTTTTAGAATAGTGAAACAGCATAGCCGATCGACGCTAAAAGCCTATTTTAATAAATAACTCTAAATATATTTAGACTTCTAAATTATTTACAACGAGTAAATAATAGCTGTCTAAGGTTCACTTAAAAGGATAAAGCCATCAGGGTGAATATCACTTAGTACATTAGATATTTATTTCGCAGAAGTGGTTATTATGAAGAATCGTAATTAACATAATAATGTTTCCTGTAAAGCTTAAAGCTAATAACAAAACATATTTATAAATAATCCTTTTAGATTCTTGGAATATATACAAAAAGCCTAGACTATATTTCAAGGCGTATATTTTACAACAATACATGTCATATAATTATTATTTTATAAATACCCAGAATAAGATATAATATACGTGTTTCTCAGAATCTCTTAGTTCAACGCCTTAAAATGAAGAATAGTTTAAATATCTTAATCTCTAAATAATGTAAAACGTCACCTGATTTTTTTTACTGTTGTGTTAAAATTAAGTACAATTTCTATGAAAATATAAAGATCCGTTTGTTAAGGCGTCTAGTTACTACATAGTTTGTTTTCTCAGTACATATATGTGGTGAGTAAAATATATTTTTTGTCTTATACGGTTCCACGTTCGCCATTTAAACAATAATAAAGGATTCCTCTGAAATACAAAAACGTTATTGATTCTATAAATTATTATAATCGTAATATTAAAGAACGCGAATTATATTTATTGTAATATAATAAGATTATGATTATATACATACAAATCAATATGCATACCCATCCACTCTCATGGAGCTTTGTCTAGTCCATCAATATATTTTTTTACATACATAATTTATGTATGTGCATATCTATTAAAACAGCCTTCTTAGCATAATAACGAACCACCCCATCAAGTTGCCTGTCTGATCTGATCATTGACGTTTATCTAAAGATTACCTGACCAGGTCGTTGCTCCTAGCGATAAGTTCGCCCACTGCATATTTATTTAATAACTATGTATCTTAAGATAATACCATATAATTATGTTATACTATCGGTCTATCTAATAATAAGACAAAGCGGTTCTACGAGGGCTGATCGGTAGGTATCCGGGCATTTACAATTTACTTGAGGACATACTACTTCTTTAGAAATCTTTATTTAAATTTTTGTATAGGTACATCCGTTATTTTTTTTTTATCTGCTGTCGCTGTCAGGTTTTGGCCGGTAACTCATGCCACAAAATTGACTACTAAACATTTACTAAGGTTTGACACTAGATTAAGTGTCGTAACTAACCGTCGGGTAGAGGTAGTTGCTTGGTGACACGTTACTAGTTTAACTGAAGAGCAACTTAGTAACTAGTTTGGCTGAGTTGTGTCTAACGACTTTTTGGACTGATGAAGAGCGCATGCTACTTCTTTAATTTTAAAACTAGCTGGAAATTAAGGTACACTTCTTTGTAATGGCTCTTGATAGTTGTATTGTACAAACATCGACACATCAATCTAGACTGTTTGGACTTTGAACTATTAGAAGTTGAACGCTGCGAATCGTGCGAGAGAGTGCGTTATATTTTTGTTACGCTCTATCCTTACCATTAGATTGACACCACTATGCACTGTCCCTTTCCGACAATTCTCTATTTTGTATGTAACGTAGTTATGGATGTATAGGGTGTCTAACTTGATGTGTAGCTGTGTGTACTAGAGCTCGAGTATAAAACATTTCATTATTATTATTATATATATATAATATATATGTTTAAGTAAATTTAGCTCAATTTTACCAGGAAATTGGAAATAGCTACAGCAATATTTTTATAAGTGTTATTAAAAATATTTTTGAAAAGTTTGCTTACATTGAGCAAATTAGTCGGCCTCGATGGCGTAGTGGTTAGTGTAACCGACTGCCACGCCTAAGGTCGCAGGTTCGATTCCCACACAAGTCAAACATTTGTGTGCATGAACATGGATGTTTGTCTTGGTCTGGGTGTTTCTATGTATAATATGTATGTATTTACAAAAAAAATGTATATACAGGGTGTCCCAAAAATCAACGTCAAGCCGAAAACGGATGACGGGCCAAGGGATGGTGGTTCTCAAAAAAATATGAAAAAAAAATTTTTTGCTGCACTCTAAAAATTATAGCCATTTAAAAAAAAATGAGAAAATTAACACCTTGTTATGATTTTTCAAGTACTATGACTACAAAATGTTTACTTAGCTTAATTATTTTAGTGAGGATTTGTTACTGAATAATGCTAGTATACATTACAATTCAAAATTTGAACACAACTATCTTCATTTCAGAGGAAATATCCCTAATATGCCCAAACATGTACTCAAAATTATTACATTATTCAACTTTAAATGGCCGTGCTGAAAAAAAAAAGTACTACGCCATTTCAGCACGTGGCATCAAAAGATGGCGCATTTAATGGGCTTTCTAAAATGCTATAACACTTACTACATTTTATCCTAATTATGGATTTTTTTTCTAAAACTACTTGGATTTATGCTTCTAATGCGATGCATATTTTATTTAAAGCTTACTTAAATTAAAGTAAGACAGTGCAAGTTTGGGTGAAACAGATTAGGACGCCACTTCAACGTGTGAGAGTGAAAGAGATAGCAAGCCTGAGCATCATCAACAGCACGAGTTAGAGTGAAACGGAGAGAGACGCCACTTCAACGTGTTAGTGAGAGTGTGAGTGAAAGAGATAGCAAGCCTTAGCATCATCTACGGCATGAGTTAGAATGAGACGGATAGAGACGCCACGAGTGAAAAAGATAGCAAGACCGGATCATCTGCGCACGAACTGCAATACTTCAGTACGTTACGTTATTTCGTTTACTGCGCATCGTTCTGTATTCCTTCGTGTCGTTTTCGTACTTACTAACTTTGGCTTTGCTTATTGGACTTGATTACGTGCTACTTGGATTTGATTTGTGATTTGACCGTTTGTGACTAACTTGGCTTTCTTTTGGACTATCGTCATCGCTGACCGTGTAATTGTGTGTATTCTATGATCGCCACCATGCCGCTTCGATACACAGCACAGGAGTATGCAAACATGCATCTCATTTATGGAGAGTGCAGGTGCAACGCTAATGCTGCAGCTCGACTCTATCGTGAGAGATACCCCAATTCTGAGCGTCATCCGGATCATAGAGTATTTATTAATCTGCACCGATCACTCTCAGAAGGCCGATTTCCTAATCAAATGTTCAGTACAGGAAGATCCAGCATTCCATACGAGGAAGAAGTTTTAGCAGCAGTCGCAGAAGACACGAGTGTCTCAGTACGTGGACTTGAGACAAGCATAGGAGTGCCGAAGAGTACAGCACACCGGATTTTGCAGCAAAACCAGCTCCACCCGTACCATGTGCAACGAGTTCAATCTTTATCACCTCAAGATTATCCTGCAAGGGTTGCGTTTTGTGAAACGATGTTACAAAGACACCGAGAAGACCCCCACTTCCTGGATAAAGTACTCTGGACGGATGAGTCAACTTTTAAGAAAGATGGCTACTTAAATCTACATAATGTGCATGAGTGGCACGTGGAAAACCCACATTTAATGCGAGAAGATCGGTCACAATATCGCTTCAAAGTAAACATGTGGACCGGTATTCTGAACGGTAGAATTATTGGACCTTTCGAACTCCCAGACACCTTAACCAGTGAGGCTTACTTAGACTTTTTACAAAATCATCTACCAGATTTATTGGAAGACGTGCCACTCAACATTTACGTAGGTATGTGGCTCCAACAAGATGGCTGCCCTGCGCACTATGCTCGCTCAGTAAGGGAATTTCTTAACCAAGTATATCCGGATAGGTGGATCGGTCGGTCTGGTACGATCTCGTGGCCGGCCCGATCACCAGACTTAAACCCCATTGATTTCTTTTACTGGGGAGCAGTGAAGGATCAAGTTTACTCTAAGCCTATCGCAAACGTAGAGGAACTGCGCCAAAGAATTGCGGGGGCCGCTGAATACATCAATTCAAGAAGTTTTGCTCGTAAAATAAAGCGTTCGTTTTTAAAGAGATGTAGGGCATGCATTGAAGCTGAAGGCAAACAATTTGAATATTTATTGTAACAAAATAAAATGAACTGTTGATTTGAATGGTTGAATTTTTATTTCAAATTGAACACATAATGATTCACAATGACCAAAGGAATCTAATATGGTTTATCAATAAATTAGGTATTTGCCCTATTCACAGTAGCTTCGCAAAACAGTGTCACTAGTAGTTTTTACCTGACTGCCATAAAAGAGGGTTATGTATAACACTAATTTGTTTCTTAGAGGGAAACTAGATGTCATTACCAACATTTTTGAGTAAAACAAAAAAGGTTAGACCCGAGTTGTTTTAGAAAAAAAATCCATAATTAGGATAAAATGTAGTAAGTGTTATAGCATTTTAGAAAGCCCATTAAATGCGCCATCTTTTGATGCCACGTGCTGAAATGGTGTAGTACATTTTTTTTTCAGCACGGCCATTTAAAGTTGAATAATGTAATAATTTTGAGTACATGTTTGGGCATATTAGGGATATTTCCTCTGAAATGAAGATAGCTGTGTTCAAATTTTGAATTGTAATGTATACTAGCATTATTCAGTAACAAATCCTCACTAAAATAATTAAGCTAAGTAAACATTTTGTAGTCATAGTACTTGAAAAATCATAACAAGGTGTTAATTTTCTCATTTTTTTTTAAATGGCTATAATTTTTAGAGTGCAGCAAAAAATTTTTTTTTCATATTTTTTTGAGAACCACCATCCCTTGGCCCGTCATCCGTTTCGGCTTGACGTTGATTTTTGGGACACCCTGTATGTACGTTTAGCCATTGTCTAGTACCTATAGTACAAGCTCTGCTTAGTTTGGGCTAGACGGTGTTGTGTGTATGTGGTAGAATATTATTATATTATTATTATTAATTACTTTATTGTCAATTCTGGAGGAGTTAAGGGTAATTTTAATGATGTTGACTTTATTTGGTGGTTGGTATAATGCTTGATTTTATTAAACCATAAATTATATATTTTATTAAACGATGCCACAATTTGAGTAGTCACCTCGTCGCGGCCAGGCTTATAGGTTTAATCTTCAAACGGTACGACATGCACTCATAGTGTCCCATTTGAAAACATTCATAAATTATTGCTGAAATTTTACATACTTCCAAAGTAGCAAATAGACAAATAGATAAGGTTTACGTGAAAGTAGGAGATATAGATATATAGATCATAAGCGTTTACTGTAGCAAGTACTTATAAACTACTGTAACTGATCTACACCTCGGTGTACCAAGGAGTTGAAAAATTATCATAAATTCATAGTACTAGTTACCGCGGGAACACAACACAAGGTCGGACTGTCTGAGTTTTCATCAAATCCTATTTTTTGCGAAGATTTCACTATAATTCTCAAAGTCTAAGGATTCTTTGTTGCCGCTCCTTCAATATCAGAAAAGCCTCAGTCGTTGTATTAGTGTCCTTTATAAAAAGGACCAACATAAATAAACACTTTTCAAAGACCATAAAAATTCTTACTTTATTAACGAAGGTATATATAATGTTTCCCTTGATGGCAATAGCCTGTTCTGAGTACTGTACTTATGTTCCTGTAAGGATTCCGACCGGCCATTAGTGAATTCCTTTTCGGGCAACCGCGCAAATTACATGCGATTTGCAAAACTGTTTCCCTACGACCAAAACTTTCCACCGTCTGATATTTCTACGGTCCCTAACTTAAATGCGAGTATTAGTGTTTTACTCTAACTAACTTTGTGTTAAGCAAATTCCGTTATGATGTTTGCTTTTAATTCAGACGGTTGTTTAGTGGATTTAACGCTACTTATGTCTTAAGCGTGTAATAAAATAATTGTATAACTAAGATTATTCTTCTTTACAGGTATTTCAGTCTGTAGTTTATATTAGAGACTTTTTAGCAAATACCTTAAGACAAAAAGCAATAATATTAAATTGAAAATGTTATTAGAACGAAAATAAAAAGCTTAAAAATACAACCCTCGACAATGGCCGAATCCGTTGAAAACATTGTTTCTCCATTGCGTACTCCATTCACATTAATTTCTCCATAGCGACATTTTACGCCAAACATTTTTACGCAACTAAAATTGTTTGCACAGCTACCTTGGGTAAACCCTTCGTAAGGTTTACTCAGATTTTAGCTTACTATATATCGATAGACACAGTTTTATGACAGGCTGTCAATTTATCTGGAATGGAACTGTCCATGTCTTACGGAAACTGTGATAATGACCGAATCATAGTTATATGACCTATAAAACATTGTATCCGAGGGATACAAAATAAAGTTAATATGGACGTATCATTCACAATTTTAGTGTTTATTTTATAGTGAGCCAAATTAATAACTGTCTACTAGTTTAAGTACTCTAAGCAGCCATGATGGATAAGAATGCAAAATATTTTACTTTTGTGTTAACTACGGTTTCAAATATTTATATTCATGCTACATCTCTAGATCTTCTAATAATAACGATGCACTTCTATTTAGGCGAACTTCAAATAATATCCTAAAGAGTTTAGTACCTACCGAACAAGGATTTTAACTTTTAGTTGAGAGAGCAAGAAGAGAACTAGAACCAGTTAAGAAGTGAGTCAATTTAAAAGGAGTTTGTTAAAATCTATAATAATGTTACATTACACTTGTAGAAAGTAAATTTCAAAGACAAGCGAATCGTCTATTGCATGATTGCCTCATCAACATTTCAATAATCTATGCTTTATGATTATGATTATGCATCTAGCAGCTGCTACCAACTCTTGTACTGAATGGTTTGACAGAAACTAAATAATTAAAATATTTATGGACCTATAATATTGAAATAATTTATTTCCATATATCTACTCGGTGCCAAAAGCACAGCTTAAATTTATATACCTTACATTTTTGCAACTAATGATATTAATCATATAAAATAATAAATACCAGATGCACTATATTTAAGTCCATTCAACCGCCTGGAACCCTATTTTTTATGTTAGGCAGAAATTTGTTCTTTTTTTAAATATCGTTATATATATTCACCAACATCATTAAGCTTGAGTATTGATCCTATATATAAATTTATTTTAGTTTACCTCATCAATTAGCTGGCAACCATACACAAAAAAAAAAAGCATTTTGTCTAGACCGCAAGTCCGAGCGTTGGCCAAGAGCTTAAAGCACGGTCAACCACAGCAGAAAATTTTACAAAATTCTCAATGTTTTTTATAAATTTTGATTTCAAAATATAATGCTTTGGCTATGAATATTTGTTGCGTTACATTAAGAATTATTAGTATACTGTATAATGCAACTACAATATTAAAAATGCTGTCTATACGCAGTCTATACAAGTAAAAATCATTTAAACTGCATAAAATATTATGAGCGTTATTATCATAATATTGTCTTACGTTATGTTATACGTTGAAATTAAATGTACTTTATACGGATTTTGTCGCGTTGTAAATTTTAAAACACTCTTATTACATAATTTTAACTACAACAATAGTATTATTGAACTCTACTACAATTCAAGCTATTTAAATTAATTAAAATTATTTATATTTAAGTTTACATTTTTCCTCGTCATTTCAGTTGCTTTACAGCAGCCATGATCACGGGGAGACTCATTATTTTCTTTCTACATAAAGCCAAAATACATAAGATAATAACTAAACACGTGCGATTCGACATTATTATATCAATTCTTGTGATTGAAATGGTGCCCAATAAACGGCACGAGCCTCGCCAATGTTTTAATCAATCTCCGACAAGAATGGTATTACTAACTATATCTCTTCAGTGACCGTGTATAATTTGTGCTAAAACTTTTATAGAATACTAGATTTTGCCCACGGCCTCACTCGCGTAAATGTAGGTTATGCCAATTTTCTATCCTTCGGGAACAGTACTTTTTCCCTGGACGAAATATACCCTTTTTGCACCTCTGATAAAATCAATACGAAATTTTATGATTAATGGTCAAGTATTAAAGGCGTAAAGGCGTGAAAGCGTAACATACCAATAAACTCACATTCGCATTTATAATATTAGAACTCAAAAATCACATTAAAACATTTATTACAAGTGTTATCGATCTCACGAGGAGTAGAGCTACTTTCTAATTGGAAGACTCACACACCTCCTAAATCATTATGTAGAAATATTAAACATAAAGGACCTTTTGAAATTAAACTACTTCATACGGATTTTAGCGTTGTTTATTTTAAAAACACTATAATATACACAAAGGATTCCATATTATGTACAAAATACTCGCTATCACACAAGTAGCTGGTATGAGCTGCATGCACAAGCTGCTTGCGCGGGTTACATGCGGGAGTAAATCATACGGCATAGTCACGCGGTTGGGTCGCGTTGGTCTGTTACTAGATTCATACTACCCGCCTCAAACTTAAACATGTGCATTTCACCTGCGTCATGTGAACCCAGATTTTTATTATTTACAGCATTTTATACGTTATTTTGTATTTAGAAAGTTCCATAAACGGCCAATTGGTACAGGAAAACAAGATCTTTATCCTCACAATGGGTGATACCAACATATGACATAACAGCATAATAAGCAACGCTACATAGATATGTATCATGCAAATTGTAGCCTTGTATGCTTTTGTATACTATCAGATAGTTCTCGACAGTAAACAGAGAGTTTATTCATAGAGCCACCTCGGGTACAAGCAAATTAAGAATATTCTGTTGTATTTCAGACAAATCATGCATAAAACTAACCGTAGTGTAGTTGAAATTTATGCAGTCTATTTGCGAAAGTGCAGATAGCATTTGTTCTAAGCACAAAAATATACATTGTAAGAGACAATGAACGTTGGGAAGCTGTTTTTCTATCAATGCCAGATCGCATGGCAACAAATATTACGTATTGAAGTTCCACCGGTTTTTGCCGCGGCGATCGGCCAATCCATTATTCGTCGTCGCCATATCTCGAACAGCCCCAATAGGATTAAACTCCGCTCCATTAGATACTGTTTTACTACTCTTTTGTTTTATGATCGTATTTTTCAATAATTTATCGAAAGTGGGCGCTAGAGTCATCGTTCACTTATAAAGATTAGTATTCAGAAATATTCAGACAAGAAGTCGTCTAAGAAAAGGGTGGATGCTTAATGTTTTATGAACCGGACAGCGCTCGTAAAATCTCATTCAGGTAGTAGAACTTTTATTCTTTAGAATTAAGGTACGGTCAGGTTATTCTCGTATATTGTAGGTAGTCAATAAACTGCTGAGATTACTTGTTTTTTTACATTATACCTTTACTTCTTAGTAGCCGCCGTATTTTCACTTACAGGAGGTTCATTGCTTTCTTTTAGTGAAACAATTTTATTAAAATTTTATCTCTTTGTAATATTATTGCTTATAGTCTATTGTACTACACTTTTAAAGATAGGTTTAAAGTATAATCAAGAACACATTTGATGCAATACCGTCTTACATTAGTATAGCTGGTCCATCTCTAAACATAGGCATAACTTTAGATAAGAAAGTTGTGGGGCGCTCAAATATCGTGTCTTGCAGGGAGACTAAGTTCAGCCGCATTCACGGTTAGGAAAGTAAGACAGCTTACTGATGTAGATACTGCGAGACTAATATAATTTCGTTATTTTCACAGCGTCATGTCCTATGGCATACTGTTGCGAGGTAAGGCAGCTGAAACAATTTTCATTCTTCAAAAGCGTGCAGTACGTAGCATTTATAATTTAAGGCCCACGAGTTATCCTGAAAGAGCGTTTCAAAGAAATTGATATACTTACCGTTGCGTCGCAATATATATTTACAAATATTATGTTTATAAAACATAATATTCACTTATATAATAAGTATAGTGATATTCACAACTTAAACACTAGAAATAAGCATAAGTTAGTGGTCCGTATCATCGTTTACACAAAGTTCACAATTCATTTGCGGGATCCAGTAGGTATATGCTTTTTTAATAAACTACCGATTGATATTATAAATTTACCTTTACTCAAATTTAAAAGTGCTGTTAAAAGTCAGCTTATCCGGAAGGGCTATAATTCAATCAATGATTACTTAAATGATAAATACTCATGGAACTAGTTGCTTGTTTCATACAGGATTCAAACAATGTATGTCTTATATAAGTCAATTTAATTATGTAAAGGTACTTCGTGTTTATTTTGTGATGTTAAAGTATCTTTCTTTTCTTTTAAACAATCTTTATAAGTATTAACATAAATTTTGTTTTAGCTACGTTTAGTCACGAACTCCCTCTTCATGTCACAAAGTGTAAGTGTATGCATCCTCATGCCATACGGTCTATTACAAATGGCTACCTACTGATAAATATTATTTCAAACCTCAAATGCTTCTTACTCATTAATATTAACTTTTCTTTATTTTTATAATTTAGTTTTATATGGACAGTGACATATGGCATAATGACTGCAACACCTGGTACATAAATAAGTTGTAAAATACTGAAATAATAAGTTGATGGCGATTTAAAAGAGTGGCCTTGAGTTTCTTGCAGGTATCTTCTCATAGGCTCAACCTTTTGCCTGAACCTTGCAACAAACATAAATGTAAATTCAGTAAATGTAATAAAATCACTAATCCCTTTGACGTTCATAAGTGTTACTTTGTGACCTAAGTGAATAAATGATTTTTGACTTTGACTTTGACTTTGACATCGAAGTTGCATGATGTTTATCGGTTCCAATGTTCATCTCATCTGTAGTCACCTTTACCGTAACACACAGTAATTGGCAAGATCGATGTATAAATAATACGACAAGATTTTGCTGTCGTGGTGCTAAATTGCATCCATTAGAATATACATTTACTATACAAGTAATGTTAGTCTACATGAAATTCATTTTTAATTAAACAAAATCTTTCTTAACTTGTAACTAATCTAATGAAATCTATCATAAATTATAATAATACTCAAATTTGAAATAGTTATCCAGCTCATTCCATAACTTAGTACGTATCGATACCATTATGGACCTATACAGACGTTGTAACATCACGCACGCTATAATAATAAAGACAGACTTTTTCATTGTTTCGTAACCAATCAAACATGATTGTGGTTCACGAACTATTTCAACGAGAAAATGTTGTGGCTGATGCGCGAGCTTCATGTTTTTGGCAAGTTTGCATTAAAAAATTTTATGCAGTAATAATTTATTTCGCGCTTGCAATTTGTCGTGATTGTGTCCGCACGTATTCAACATTTGTTATTCACTCGATTTATGAGTTTAATTTAAATAATGGCCTCGTAAAAATATTGTGTAACATATAAATAGAATTGTAACGTATGAATAAATAAATAGTTTTAGAATATGTATATCTATTAAATTTTACCGTGAATCTAGTCTGTAGTTCTATGATGGTGACTTTGAGAAACTGACACCTTAAGGCTCATATAAAACATGTAACCGCCTAAATTAACACGATGCTCTATTAAAAACTTAACTTAGAAACATAAATACTTACTAAAATATTTATTTCTCGTACCATACGGTACGAAAAATAATTATTTTACTTTACTACTGAAATATTGTCATCTGATTAAATCTGTAACATAGTTAACAATCGCTATCCTGCGCTATCCGGTAATGCTTTTAGTGTCGCGGGTCGGAAGGTGCATATACCATATATCTATATCAGTCCTTGCAACTGTGTAATAACATTTCAATGACGCATTAGTTTTTGGATACCTTATGCGCAAGTACCTAGTGTACCTACGGGATAACGGCGCGCGGCGGTCACCTCCCCACAAACATATAATTGGTTTATGTATTGGTATTATGTATTTATATGTAACTGATACCAATCTATATATTCATATTTTTTAAGAATAAGATTCCTTTGATCTATTCACAAGAACCCCAATAGTACCCTATTTTCTATTCCACAAATATTCGTAGCGAATTATTATATTCGCGGTTCTATTTTAAGAATGTGTGGTTGACCATTTAAGCGATACAAAGTGGATATTGCGAAAAACGACAGCTTGAACAAGCGCGGCGGAGAGGTGCCCTCTGATTGGCGTGCGTAGGCTGCCGCTCTGATTAATGAATTTTGCGCATGCCATGCCAATAGGGCTGTCAAAGGTCAAAGTAAATTAAATACTTTGCAAAATCCTTTTTTATTGTATTTATATACACTTTTACAATGTACTATACATTTTTATAGCTATATAACTATTGTACAGCCTTTATTAGGAGATATATGATAAAGATATTTGTCTCTTGACTTCTAATTCTGCATAATGCAAGATATACTAGCAATTTTTTTTTCTCCTTCTTCTCGCCTCTTATGAAATACTTGAAACATAGCTATCAAAATATGAATATTGGGTAAACCCAAGCAGATACATTTTTGTTTGAGTTTTAATATATTCTGGTAACTGAGGTGCGCATAGAAAATAATCGTGGTGCTTTTATTACGCCCGGTGCTGACAAAAAGCGAAGGCTGACCTTGTTCTGTGATAAGTTAACATTATAACGATGTTTAGACAGAATGAAAAGTAAAGTCAAGTGGGGCTGGCTGACGGTTGAATAATTTACTAGTGGCTGCCTGCCGACACACCACTAGCAAGGTACGAAACTGATAAAAAGCGACGAGACAGAAAAAGCAACTAATTTCTATGTTAACTTTATTCTTAGTAAACCAACCGTAATTTACACTCCTTAAAATATTTTGTTCTATGTTTCTAAACAACCTTGAAGAAGTCTTTGAAGAAATTTTCTACTAACAAAAATTATATCTTGCACAATGAAATATTAACTTCTTGTTACTGGTAAACATTTCGTGTGGGAAGTTAGTACCGTCCCTAAGTATAATTATCTATGTAGGTACATAGTGCCACGATGGCCAGAAAAATATAAAGGGAGAGAAAATAGTAGGTACTGGTCTATTATAACTATCGCCCGCGAAGAACCAAGAGCCTTAGCTGGTTAGTCAAGAAATCGACTTTATCAGGAGTCTGTAAATTATGAGTGAAAGTGGTAGAGGTTACGTTTCACCTGCATTTTGTCTATATTCAAACCCGTCTGATTTAGTGAGCCTATAGGTAAGTGTCCATCGTGTACAATTTCAGAATCTAAGCTATCATTAGTTCCTTAACAGCTAAATCAACTTTCAGACCACGGTCCAATGCGTTTTCATTGTATCTAGATACATTAATAGAGAGACATAATCATACTTTTAAAATGAAATCCAAACTTCATGGATGGGCAGGTGTACTTAACCTTACTTTTCGTAATTGGATTTACGTATAATTTAATTTATTGTTTTTATTTATATCGACGTATTTGCGTAAAAAGTATTTCAACTCTAAGCCGGTGTAATGTAGTTTTTGAAAATCTGTCTAACTCGAACACACGTTACACTAAAGTTTGTTCTTAGTTTGTGGATATTATAAACGTGATACCAACTATAATCACGTACGAAAGCACGCTATTTATATTATTATCTATAAGAGAAGACACTTCTAATTATTGTAAAAGTTGAAACAACAAAATAAAATCTTAAATAAATGCTTTGTAAGCAAGAATACGAATACAGCATTGGGTTAATTTTAAAACTATGGGTAATGGTTCTAGGTGTCTGGCTTTGTATGTGTCGATTATTTAATAATCCTAACTAATACCTATTATAAATACGAATGTGAGTTTGGTTATTTGCTTGTTTGTTACGATTCCACTCCTACTATTAAACTGATCATCATAATATTTACCATACACGTTGTCAGGGATACACATTTGGACATTCATTTTCATCCACAAAATAAGTACTGTACCCGGCGGATCGAATTTTATTGTCAAAATTTAGGTGAGCGTGATTGAAGCTGCAGGCAAAATCTAGTATACCATAAAAGAAAGAAAGTGTAGGCAACGAGATAAATGATGCAATGTTTGTAAGCTAAAATTAAATAAATCGTCAGCTGTGTGTGTTAGACGTGCCTAAAAATCAGCGAAAACCAAAACGACACGTCACACGTTGCATTAGTGATCCGATATATTGCAGTATTTAGTATACAGTACAAGCAAATACAGACGATCTATCGTTAGAACACTACGTGATCATAAAACGATAATTTTGTTTGGAATTTTATACGATAGACATACTGTGATATAATATAACGACGCATTATTTTTCTTTGAAAAGACAACTCCCAAGATATTAGACAGGCTTACGATGATACGATGCATTTCATGTAAATGTTAAAACACTTTATAATCAAAATAAACATTATTTAAGGAGTGTATCAATATGTTTATAGCTGAAAATATTGACTATCCGGCACTCAGCAGCTAGAATTATCGGCCAACATAAATAACACCAAATAGGACTATTTCGAGAGTCTTTGTGAGTAGTCAATACTCGATAAATTACTATATTAATACTTGATATGATATAACTAACCTAACAAATGTTAACAAATACCTTAGAAATATACGACAATTGCGAATGGCATCATCTCACCATGTAAGTTATTATAATGAAATAACGCATACAACCGAGGCGGCCTCGATGGCGTAGTGGTTAGTGTAACCGACTGCCACACCTGAGGTCACGGGTTCGATTCCCGCACAAGTCAAACATTTGTGTGCATGAATATGGATGTTTGTCTTGGTCTGGGTGTTTCTATGTATAATATGTATGTATTTACAAAAAAAAAGTATATATGTATGTTTATCCATTGTCTAGTACCCATAGTACAAGCTCTGCTTAGTTTGGGCTAGATGGTGTTGTGTGTATGTGGTAGAATATTATTATATTATTATAATCATATTTATAATATAGCTACAGTTTGACCGCGGCTTTGCTCGCGTAAAAGTAGGTTAGGTTATGATAGTAACAGTACGTTTTTAAATAAAATATAGCCTATGTTACTCGGTGGTAATATATGTAGTTTTATAACGGTGAAAGAATTTTTTAAAATCGGTTGCGTAGTTTTTGAATTAAATAGTTACAAACAAACAAAAAATCAAAATTTTTCTCTTTATAATACTAATATAGGTAAAAATTCTAGCACCTAAAATTTTGATATTAAGTTTTATGTAACATCGCATGTCTGTATCAGATGTTGAAGTGCAATAGCTGAGAACCATTTCCCTCGGGTACTATTAATAACAGTTCATTTTATAGGAGATGCAAATAAACTGTCTACATTGTAGTAGAACGTGAACTTTGCGTAATTTGAATACTAACAAAGTCAAAGGTCCGTATCTCATCTTACCAATAACAAATCAAGTAATAAAACTCCAACACTCAATGTAAAATATAAGTAACTTTTCAAATAATCTCTTTTACGAAGCGATTCGCATGAGAATCCTTCTAATTTTAATCGAAAATTATAAGCCAACACTTCACACAATTTTCGACTAATTTGAAATTTTGTTTTTTTATTCGCTCAATGGTGGATGCTCTTACTGCCGGGAAAACACAAGGTTAATACAGATTATAAGTAATCGCGAGATGACTTCCAGCCACCCTGAGGTTTGACCTGGGGGTGGTGGGCTTGGTGGGCCTGCCCGCCACCCGATCAGCACCAGGTCCAAGAGGCGGCGTGCGTGTTCCCACGCGCGCCTCTGAGTCGTGTTTTTGTCTCCCTACAAGGGGACAGTAGAGGGTCTATTACGTAGTGGCCTGCCGTTTCACACGGCAGGCCGAAACCTCGGCGGGGTCGCGATTGCATGTGAAAGCGATTCGCGTGGCCCCGCCGTCTATGGTTATGTCGAGGAACACCGTGGTAGGTTTAGTCGGTATTACCGGGGTATTACTCCCCCGGTGAGCCCGACATAACCTCTCCGTCGCCCCGCGGAGAGGTATGCGTCAAAGCATTCGCGCACAAAAAAATAAATTATAATAATACATTCTAAGTAATAATTTATAGATTACACAAATAATTGCCTCTTGTGGGATACGACCCACAACAGTCAGCGTGGGACATATACCCGAAAATTCTTTATTTAGGTGGAAATTATTAGAGGTTATGGATTAAATAACACACTGTACAGACACTTTAACTATTTATTTTATACTTTGACACGAGGAAGTTTTATATGTCCGTTCACTTACAGCTCACAACAAGAAGTGATAGACAGCAGTATTGTTACGTCTTTTATAGCTAATCAAACGGTAAAGTATTTGACTACTATTTATATTGTACGATGTTATATTATACAATTACTAAGGTGCAATAATTGTAAATAGTTAAATATAATAATTAATTAATTTTTGCATGTATAAATGCATATAATTCAACGCGCCCCCTCAAAAATTAATCACTGCTTTATACAATTCAAAAAAGAATAATTGTTGCAGATATTTACAATATCTTTACAGATCATATATCACCTCCAAGTGTTTACTGGGCAAAATGTATAAACATGGTCCAACATTTGTTGCTAGGATTAGGGAAAACCCAGAAAAACCTAATCAGACCACTTACATAAGTTAATCAGATATGTACACAGTTATGCACAGTAATAATACTTATTCTAAACCCATTTTGTATCTTAATTCTTGGAAAGAAGTTGTTGGTAACATCTTTGTTAAAACATCACAGCCAGTTGTTGACCTTACAGCCTCGTAAAGGGCCATATATTCTGCTTCAATAGATGAAGCTGCAACAGAAGTTTGTCTCTTTGTACACCAAGTTATAGTTCAATTTTCAAATAGTTTAAATAAATAACCGGTAGTACTTTTCCGATCAGAATAGTCATGACCACCGTAAACAGAATCTACAATTATCCATAAAAAACATTATCATAATAATTTATTTTATAGGTTAACTTTATATGCATAGTACCTTTAAAATATCTTAACACGCGTCTTAAGCAATGCCTTAATTCCTTATTATTATTTTGTGTATAACGACTTAATATCTTTACAGATGTACTTAAATTAGGGCGAGTACATAGCATAATGTACATCAGACATCCTATAAAGTGCATCACATTTTTCTTTTACATTTAAAGCTTCATAATTAAGTTTAGCTTCAGTAGTGTACTCACAGGATTACAATCAACCATATTGAACTTTTAAACACTGTTTGAATATAAGCACATTGGATATGTAATTATATCAGCATATCTAGTTATTTTGATGCCATGAAAGAACTTTATATTATTTCCATCAGTCATTTCAATTTGAACATCAGCACATACTATAACCAACATATAATACAATTTAAATATTTTTCTTGACATTTCCTTTGTCTATATATATATACATCTATCAAACGATGTATTTTGAAAACCCTTTTCTTCAAGAGATCGCTCAGATATTTCAAACTAACACCTTTCAGCCAGTTTAACCCATATAATGCTTTATTTAATTTACATCTTAGGACGCCTTCAGGTATATTCATATATATCTCTTCCTTTAAAACGCCATTTAAGAAAGCGGTTTTGACATCCATATGATGTATTAATTATTATTTATGTCGATTTGCAAAACTGATTATTAAAACGAAAGCTAGCTATTCCAGCGACAGGCGCAAAAGTTTAGATATTCTTAGCTGAAACCTTTGGCAACAAGAAGAGCCTTATATCTAAAAGGTTTTCCAAACTTATCTGTTTTAATAGCAAAGAGCCATCTACAGTCTACTATATTTCTGTCATCTGGTCTTGACACCAGAGACCATGTATTATTTATTCTATGGGATTTTAGTTCATCTTCAATAGCTTTCTCCCATTAAGACCTATTATCAAGTGACTTTATTTCTTGAAATGATTTAGGTATTATACATGTAAATGAATTGACACTAAACAAATAGTCATCATTATCATCACTTTCTTTATAACAAATACGAGGATGACCTTTGAGTCTGTCACTCCTAGGTAAATGTGTTTCATTATTGTTTACAGGTAAGGAAACCATGTCAATATCAGGTTCACATGCAACCTCATTAACTATTTTTGCGATTTCTACTAGTACTGTCTTGTACATCAGATTTTAAAGTATCTTATTTAGGGATACTTATATTTTGAGATTTAGTCGACACTGATTTCACCACTTGGTCCATATCAGTTTTGTCTTGGAAATTTTTAAAATTATTTCCTTCAGGCTTTAGTGTAGGCCTGGACACATAAAAAATATCTCATCTACTACAAAATCTCTGACAGTTATATCTTTATCGCATTCTGTGTTCCATACCTTATAACCATTTGGACTATAGCCCACCAATATGACTTATCATCAAATTTACATTTATTGGTTTTATTATGGACATACACAGTTGAACCAAACAACCTAAGGGATTTAATACTTGGTTTTCTATCATGCCATAACTCATATTAAGTTTTAGACTGATTTAGGGCTTTTGTAGGTATAATATTTATTAAGTGAACAGCAGTTAACACTGCTTCAGCCCAAAAGTGTTTATCTATAATTGTACTAGTTAACATAGAACAAGTCTTTTCAGTTATGGTTTGAACCATACATTCAGCCATATCATTTAACTATGGAGTTCTGGGTACTGTTAATTGATAACTAATACCCTTTACTTTACAGTAGTAGTCTTTCATTTCAGTCGACAGATACTCTTCACTATTATCACTATACAAAGTAACTCATTTTGAATTTTTAAACTTTGACTTGCTTTTTGCAACAAAAATCTTTGAATGCCGAAAATACATCTGATTTATAAGTCAAGGGATAAACAACACAATAATGAGTGAACTGGTCCAGAAACAAAATAATTCTTATTATCAAACGTTGACGGAGTAATTGGTCCGCATACATCAGAATGCACAATGTATAATAGTCGCTTAATGTATTCAGGTTTAAAGAATTTATTCTCAAAAAGACAAAGTCACTTACATGAGAACATTGGATAACATTGTGTAGAAATACATTTCAAATGGTTATCCTTTGTTTTTAACCTTATTAAAGGGTAGTATAGTCAGTTTACCGTTTATGAAAGCTTCACATTTACTTTTACTAATATAACCCGAGTGTTGATGCCATATGTAATTTATAATTATTTAAATTACACTGACATGCTTGGGAAACAGACTGACCCCTCTCAATAGGTATTCTAAAATAATAAGATTACGTAAAAGCTTACCCTTCATAATTATTTTACCTTCCTTTATAATAAAAGTCCCATGCTGATCAAAAAAATAAGCTTTAATCCGGCCTGCTGCATCTTTGAAACCGATAATAAATTATATGGTACCTCAGGACAATACAATACATTCTCCAAAACACGTGGAACACCATAGCTGCTTACAACATTGATTGTACCTCTTTTTGTAACTGAAATAAATAAATCATGTTTAGCAACAGATATTTTTTTTATTGGTATTCAGGTGGCAAAGACGTAGTGGCTAGTGCAACCGACCGCCACACCTGAGGGTTCGACTCCCACACGAGTCAAACACCTGTGTGCATAGACATGGATGTTTGTCTTGGTCTGGGTGTTTCTATGTGTAATATGTATTTACAAAAAAAGTATATATGTATCTTTATCCATTGTCTAGTACCCATAGCTCATAGCTTAGTTTGGGCTAGAGGGTGTTGTGTGTATGTGATAGAATATTATAGAATATAGAATATGTAAATGTTCATAAGTAATGAAAATACCGTCCCTGTTTATAATGTGATCGGATGCTCCTGAATCCAGCATAAAATGTAATTTTGTTTACATTATCATCTTGTTGGAATTCTCCAGACATAATGCATAACCTGAAAAGTCGTCAGATTTCGACTGTTGCGATAAACTGACTGTTTGAATTGTTCTCGTTCTGTCCGCCATTTCTTTTTGTTTACTCGTTTAAAATAAACGCAATTCATCTTAATATGTCCCTTGCGTCCAGAATCATATCCATTTTACTAAGTAATGAACGTATTCGAAACTTCCAGATACTGTATTTATCGCCATCAAACGGCTTAATATTCTTCTTTTGCTTTAATTGTTCCATTACTTACGAATATCGCATTCCTTTACACGACACAGTAGAATCACGATTTGAACACTAGACTGTGGGTAGTTGTGATTTATTTATTACACAGAAATTTCGATCGTGGCACTGGGCCCATAACCTATTAGAGGTTATGGATTAAATAACACACTGTACAGACACTTTAACTATTTATTTTATACTTTGACACGAGGAAGTTTTATATGTCCGTTCACTTACAGCTCACAACAAGAAGTGATAGACAGCAGTATTGTTACGTCTTTTATAGCTAATCAAACGGTAAAGTATTTGACTACTATTTATATTGTATGATGTTATATTATACAATTACTAAGGTGCAATAATTGTAAATAGTTAAATATAATAATTAATTAATTTTTGCATGTATAAATGCATATAATTCAACAGAAATTGCGTCGAATTTCAACCTACATCGATGATAATAATATGCAATGAAAAGTATCACTCCAACGGAATAATAATTTTTGAAATACTAATAGTTTGACGAAATAATTGTTCAGTTGGACATTTGGCTAAATATTTAAATTGAAACAGACAACCTTGGTAAACCAAGTAAGACGTAATCAGCAACATTTCAGCCTCGAACGGCTCCCAAAAATAGAAAATAAGTTAAAATAGAAATTTCCATTACGGTTGGTCGGATAATTCCTAGTAGTCTACCAAAAAATATTAGGTTACTTGTGGAAACGCGTGAAAACGCGTCCATAAAATTTCATGCCACTTCAGACCGTACGCCACTAATATTGGAACGAAGCGTCGAGTTTGTCAATCAAAAAGTAGCTAAAGTCCAATCTGAATGAAGTCGTCAAACTTTAAGGCAATTCATTTTTAATCTGATCAAGTATAAATTTCATCTTGACTTTCTAAGCTGTGTTATATATATAAGAGATCGCTTTAAGTATTCACGCACAAATTTGCTTTAAAACGGAGCAACATGTACAATATTTTAAAGAAAACATTTATAGTGCACAGTAGGATGTCCGCTCTAACCTAGGATACCATCCAAACCGAGATTAGCCCCACTGGCAAAATATTTCCATTGCACAGCTTACTGGAAATTGCAGCCGAATAATTGTGTTGTGTACTGTGCGCGGGATAGCCAGAGCTAGTTATACCGAAGCTGAAATTGTCGTAGGAGACCAATAATTTGTGTCCTTTAAGCTCGAAGCGCATCGACTCCTTTTCGAGTCGGTAATACAAGAGAGTTCCCTAGGGTGCCAAACGTTTATAAACTAAGTGCTTAGCATCTGCCGGACTGTGTGTTTGTTAATGACACATGAGTAACGTAAAAATAATTAAATTATAGACCAAATGCCAACGTGACGTTGTTTTAAAAACTGGCACAATGAATTCACATGCAAATCACTGACCCATAGGTATTCGTATAGTTATTTATTTAAAGCTATATCTGCCAGCAACGTAATACGTGCGAATAGTATCTAACGGTTAACTTACGGAACTCAATTATTTGTTAACCGATTAAAATACTAAAATGTTCTGATCTAATATATTACTGAAAACATAATCTAAATAGCGGATGAAGATTTAGCTTTGGTATAGATTACCATGCACAAAAGCCAACATTTAAAATACTTAAAATCCTATTATTGCCGAACGCATTGGGCTGGGATTTTCGAATCTATCATACACATATACGAGTACATATTAGATTTCCACGAATCTACTAATCGATCTATTGACGATGATTATCCAACTTGCCGACCTCAAAAGGCGTTTGATGTATGCCAAGTAGATCTTCTAACGCTACGTTAGAAGATTAGGCTATTCGGCCTGATATTTCCCAGTACAAGTTTTGTTATAATTGGTCATACATTTTCAAAACAACAGGATCTGGTACGCTTGAGAATGCTTTAAGGCATGGCTTTTAAAGCATTGTCGTATCATGCGCGAGAAAGAGATGGCGCATATCCAGCTTTGTCTTAATGATGGTAGTAATTATCTGATGTAACCGGATAATTTCGAAAACTTCTTATCAGCATGCCAATCGTTGCGACACGTGTAAGTAAAAAGATACAAACAAAAAATATTTTATGTAAATAAAAATGTAAAAATATTCTTATTACGATGTCTACTACTTAAACGTAAATAATCTTATGAGTTTGGTAGGCTGTCCATAAATTATTAATTAAGTAATTTCTACTTCTTTGATATTAATTAATTAGACAAAATTATCTCTGGTCGATGAATTAAGTATCTGTGTCCTCTAGAAGTAATGCCAAGTATTCTGGGTCGAAGGTATTTAGCCTTAACTAATTAACTTAAGTACATGAGTCAGAGGACGCTTCGTTGCTTTATTAATTTCCCATTGTGGTCTTCTAAGAATTTGAACTCAGTAGATTCAAGTTACAGGTAGATGTTTCAGCGAAGTAAGAACGGGAAGATCGCTGCTATCGATTAAGAGAATATTTTGCGAACTGAAGCCCATTTAGTGGTAAATTCTACGGTTCGTTTGTAAACTATGACGTAAATAAATGTATTATATGCTTGATTTTATTTTTATCCAGTCATACGACTGAAGACTACTTGGCTTTGATGTTTAGTAAAATAATTTAGTATAATTAATATTTTTTTAAATTGAAAACTTATTAGGCGCTCTGAGCACTTTTTGGGTGAACAAAAATCATGGAACTCGCGTCATCGTCACCGAACGCATTCAAAATTCAGAAATAATAATCTAATAGCTCGACGATACAATTCACAAGTTACTTAGTTTTGACCTCTATCGGTAGTCCCCAAAGACTGCCCCTCATGTTTTTTAATATATATTTTATTAAACGCACTCACTCTATTTACATGTTATGAGCAGCGATAGCTCAGTGGGGAAACCAACAGACTGCAATGCAGAGGGTCTCGGGTTCGAACCCACGTCGCGCACCTCTGACTTTCGAAAGTTATATGACTTTTCGAAATTATGTGCGTATTGATTGACAATTGTCGCCTGCTCCGTGCCTCGGAGAGCACGTTAAGCCGTTGGTCCCGGCTGCCATGAATATCTATGGCAGTCGTTATTGGGAAAGTCAGTACACTCTAATATCCTGACACTGGTCTAGCCTTAGGGTATCGTTAGCCTTCGGGTTGCGGAGGTCAGGTGGCAGCCGCTCTGTGTAAAAACTGATATCCAGTCAAATCCGGTTAGACCAGAAAAGCCGACCCCAAGTGACTTGGGAATAATAAAGGCTAAGAGAGAACACTCTATTTACATGTTACAACTTAGGTTTAAAATTAGGTACATGATATAACAGGTAAGTTGTATAACAGTTGTCTCCCAAACTAGGTTAACCCGTATCTTAGGAGACAAAAGCAGAGACACTATGAATCCCGATTCAAAATAGTTCTTATTTATTTCCTAAATTGCATTATTATGCTAGTATGTACATATATCGCCGAAACTGTTTTAAACATCGCGTCGTTAGAACTGACCATAGCGCGATTCCTCCAGTTTTCAATGATTAAACAAACAATATAATTTGTATTATACCGAGACATAATAATAAAAGCATTTTCTCCGGATGTCGGTGTCCGTACGCCGATGGACAAATTTATGATATTGGAAAAATCAAAAGCAGCTTGTATTGACACTATTTTGACTTGTTGGTATCAAGTGTTCCACGTAAAACGCCAATAGAAGGATAAGTTCTGAACGTATACATGCATCTGTAACGTGCCTTACAAAAGTAAACTTACAACTTCAGTAACCATTAACAAATCCCGGACTTAAATATCTACTTAACTAAGTCAGGATTACTTGATCCTGTTACACGAAATATACATTGGGCCCAAACCTCATTGAGATGCAAAGTTCTAACATCAACATTATGCTATTGACTACATGTATCTTACGACTGCCACTTTTAATCAGGATAGAGAGAACTTGGAACCAATTATGAGGTACAAAGGTCTCATGTCGAGTGACTGCCAGTTAAGTTGTAAATACGATGAAGTAGTGCGATGTCTTCATATCCAATGTATACTATTGTCTCTTTGTGTTTATGTAACAAGTCCACGAATGAAATTCAGTGCTGCCATTATACTTTTTTTTTACGTGGGTAATGCTTTGACGCGGGGCGGGCGGAGGGGTTACGTCGGACTCACCGGGGTAAAAGAAATATGTTGAAACGATGAACATGGACCTCCCGGAATACCGACTAAACCTACCACAGTGTTCCTCGACAAAACCGCTATCGACGGGGCCGCGTGAATCACATGCACATGCGGTCGTGACCCCGCTGAGGTTTTGGTACACGTTTTTGACACGAAGAGACCTACCCTATAGGTACTCACTCACTAAACTCTACTGTCCCCACCTAAAGGGGAGACGGACTCGACACAGAGGCGCGCGTGGGAACACGCACGCCGCCTCTCGGACTTGGTGCTGAACGGATGGCGGGCAGGCCCAGTGCTGCCTTTATACTGTAACAAAGTATTTCAACATAAAAATAACCCGTTCCTTATTCTTACTAATATTATAATGCGAAAGTGAGTTCATTTATTTTTATTTTTATAAAAGACAGCTTCCGCACTACGAATAATTCCTGTGTCGCGGGGGACTTTACAAACATCTAAACAACGGACACAAAGAACACCCAGACTCGGAACAATCATTTGTGGATCACACAAATTTATGTCCCGTATGGGATTCAAACCCACAACACTCGGCGCAATGGCAGTGGCGAGGCGACCACTTAAACCACTACGCCATCCGTGCAGTCAAAGTTGTTTGTTACGCTTTCACGCCTTAACTACTCGATCCATTATTATGAAATTTCGCATACACGTTGACAAAGGTACAAAAAAGGACATACCGTTGCTTTCATCTAGAAAAAAGTACGTTGCCCGAGGAATAGCAATTTATTGATTAACGCCAGCAAAGCCGCGGGCAAAATCTAGCAATACATAAATAAATATACTTATAGCTTTACTGTACATTGAAAGCAGGAATTATTGACTAAACATACCCTCCAAAACTTCAAAGTAAAGAGCGATATCGACTTCTAAAGAGACCCATGCGAAGCCTAACTGATCAACCGAATGGCCATTTATTAAAGAGCCCCGCGCCACTTAAATTTCAAAGGCTCTGATATTAGGCAATAATGGATTTAAAAGCTTAGAGATTTAAATATAGAATAATTTCCTTCTAAATCCAGTAAATACTGTATTAGGAGGAACTTCGATCGCTATTCGCGGTGATTAACGAACATTTAGTAAGCCGCGTCGTCTTAATACTACAAATATAAAATGAAAGTAGTCTAACTACGTGTGAAACAGAAATTTATATACTTTGTCATTGTTATTAGAAGTTAATTATGGTAAAACTTACATGTTCAGCACACTTGTAGTCATTCGAGTATATTCATATTAAATTTAAAATATAATAAGTAGTCTTATTTTATAAACTGTCCTACTACCGAGCGCACGCCTTTTCTCAGTAGATATGAAAAGGAGTCCATAGTTCACCACGCTGGCCCACTACAGATTGATAGGCTTCACAACTTTACAAACATTGGGAAGAACTCTTAGACATGCAAGTTTCTTTTCTATGTTTTCTTTCACCGTCAACGCACTACTTATGCGCGTTTTCTTCGAAAAGTCAGAATAGCGTGACATGGAATATTTTTTTTACTTATTTTAAGCGTTGCAAAAGTTTAGGAGTTTAAGAAACACATTTTGAAAAGTTATGTGTAAATAATATTATTATAACTGATCAATAAAGCAATACAATTATTTGTATAAGTAATTCTGTTAATGTCTTTGCCATGGTATATATATTTCAAATTACTAATTGTAATATGCAACGGCAACTAATGAAATAATTGCAAAGAACCACGTCCGATGACAAAATTAAAAACATATTATGTCGACACTTGTTTCGCTCTGCACGAAGCATCCTTAGAACAGCTAAATAAAAATATATAATGATTCGTTAATTTACCATAAGCATTAAACTACTGTTCTCCGCTATTGTAGAAGTTATGGAGCCAAAGACGGTTGTAGACAAGTGATAAAAGACTCGGTGCGGTCTCGGAGCGCCGCCGACACAGATTTACGGCTAGACAATCCTGTCGAGCTTCCATTAAATTGAACTGTTAACGTCGATTTATAACAAAATTTGCAGATGCACGGATAAAGTCCAGGAGAAAAGACAGGTACTGTTTATTAATTAAGTTTCCAGTGTCTCTATTACATCGTCTTTTTTCTATTATGCGGGATCAACAAATAATCTGATTTTGATTTATGTATTATCTCGGATAAAAGAACTACTACATTTTACTTTCGTAAGGGACTTTACAAACATTGAAACAACGGACATAAAGTACATCCAGACTCGAGAAAACTATTTGTGGGAAAAAACTATTTGTGGATCACGCTAATTGATATCCCGTGTGGGGACTGAACACCGAACTACTGCGCGTTTCGTGTAGTTACAACTAACAACTAAAGTCTTTACTATTATTTTATTAGGCAGTTCTCATATTCTATTCCATAACAAAGGTTATACGAAGTCAATTGAAAATACTAATAACCTTTTACCCATGACTTAAATGATTTATATCTTACTTAACAACTTTTATTCTACCAGTTTTGATAATTCATTATTTAATTTTTCATACAACAATATAAATATTTAAATTGATTGGTTTAATCGCATGATTAAAGCTTAAGATATGCAGTCGCAAAAGAAGGCAGTGACAAAACTAACCAGCACACCGCAGCTGGAGGCGTTGTGCTGGAAGCGGGGCAGTATTAAACTTTTAAAATATGTATTTTTGGAATACGTATTGGGTTTTGTAAAAAGCGGTAAAACAAAAGTTGTTAAGTTTGATATTTTATTTAAGTTATTAGAATTTTATTTAAACCTAGCCAAGAGAAAAGTTTGTACAAGGGATACAACATTCTCTTAGCATATTGCGTGCACGAAAGCGAGATGAGAAAGCTAAAATGTATAATAGCAAGAAATATCTTTTTCCCGACCACTGGGCCACCTCTAGGTCAAATTAATGAGTATTTTTTTTATACAGTAAAAATTATAAGCTGAAATTTTACCATACAGATAAATTTTATATCTTGTCACAACATTGCAATATTGCAGATGTGTGTGATCTGAGCCAGTACGTGAACTTTCGTTGAAATTGAAACTAACATTTCATTAAATAGCTAGCAGGTGAAAATTATATTTACCTGTTAAGTCTTGGATTGGTACGTATAATTAAAAACGTATAGTGTCCGGCCACCGGTGTGCCACGATCGAGTGAAGAAGTTCTAAAAGTTAATATAGTACCTATTTCATACACCTTTTTTATATAGGATTAAAACTCTTTAACACTCATACATTGCGGTATATTTTTATTTTATTTTAATAAATAAAACATCTCCCTCTTTCCCCGGCAAATTAAAACCGTTGCTTTATATTAAAAATTTCAGTTCAAATTTCTAAAGATTATAGTGGTAGTCTCTTTTGAAGAAAACACGTCGCGAAGAATACATTCTGTACAACGAGACAAAAATAAATCTGTTACACTTTATTTATTAAGTGCAAAGTGGGTAACATATGACAGTATTCACCAGAGAGAAAAATAATCCCAGCTTAAAAATATTTAAGCTAACATTAATAGAAAGACAGCTAATAAAAATATTTAATTATAAAACTTGTTATCTACTGAGATTGTAATTTGTCCAAAAGTCGGTTCTACTTAATTCCAAAATATATAAATTTGGCATAGTCTGTTTATAAGCAATTCATCCATTAATACAAACAACCGACTACTGCAATAATGAACCTGGGTTGTGTTTTATTAGACTACAAACCAACTTCGACTTCAGTTTTACAAACTATTATATGAATAACTATACAAATACGAACGCTTATTCTTTATTTGCAATTGGAAAAATCGTTGCTTTCGGTGAAAACAAACAAGCTACGTGCTAAAGACGATACGAGTGTACGTTTACCATTTTATAGTGTTTTATTCTTAGTAAAGTAATTATTCTAGCTGTTTCTTTTTCAGTTACCAACTAGGTTTAAAGTGTGGTGCAAATTGGTTTATATACGATTACAAAACTGTTTGGTATATATGTATATGTAAAATACCAGCCACAGTGGATACAAAGAACAATGAGGCCCAAAACACCAAAATTTTTGATTCTGTGTTGGAGTCATAATATGCAGAACACCACCCTGGCAGTAGGGCTACGAGCCCGTACGCCCTTTGACTTTTGTCCTTTTCATAGGAAGACGGAGCCCCGCTTCTCGGGGCTCCTATTTTTGGGTGGATTTTAAGAAGAAACCTAACAAATACCTACTAGGCAGCGAACCTTGAGGGGCAAACGGGCTCGTAACCGGCAGTAGCTGGCGACGTGAACGTTGAAATCATTGCCCCACTTGTACAATCAAAATGGTCGTCTCTTTTTGCGTATTACTGTCTTACCGATTAATCTTATATGGGAATATAATGTAAACATACCTCTTCACCCTTATATCTCATTGGAAATCTCTTCATCTCATTTGAGAAATAAAAGCAAAAACAGACATTTAAATAGTCAGTTGTACAGATTCAATAATGTACTTTCTTAAACCCTTCTCTACACGTGTAGCACTAAAGTTGTCTACCATTTTCGATATTAGATCATAAATTAAGCCACATTGTTGATGTTGTAAGGCCAAAGTCGACATTGTAAACAATGTATCTACCGCTTAACCTGAACTATGTTTTTATAGGATATATTTATTGAGGTTTTGTGTACACAAGCTTCCAAGTAAAACTTTCGTCCGTTCCTATATACAAAATAAATATTATTTATGTAGTAGAACCTAATCCTGTTTTCAGTATAAGTATGTGTATGACCCTGTAATGTTGACTGCTCGTTGGTATGGTAATAAAAAACGTGACCGCTAATGCGATTGCCAATAGAGTATTTATCTGCCTTTTTATAGAATTACTAGCTGACCCGCGCAACTTCGTCTGCTTCACATAAGACAATTTTACCCGTTTTTACAACATTTTTTCATTTCTGCTCCGCTCCTATTGGATGTAGCGTGATGTTATATAGCCTATAGCCTTCCTCGATAAATGGGCTATCCAACACTTAAAGAGTTCTCAATTCGAACCAGTATTGCCTGAGATTAGCGCGTTCAACCAAACAAACAAACTCTTCAGCTTTATAATATCAATATAGATTTATTTGTATAAGCTATGTTATCAAGAACTAAAAATACAAAGATGAATACCATTAACAACCTAATAAGATAATACATATAAACCATTCACACCTGGTAGTAGGTGTAGTTTTCATATGACTGTATAGGTACTGGTGACGTAACTGCTTTTTGATTGCAGGCGCGCGAAAAAGATGGCGAAATACCTCTAATACGCTCCCATATTTTCACATAGCCAAATTGAAATATTAATTTTTCCCTTCATGTTGTAATCAATTTTGATGCTGTTTTCAATAAAAGATATCTTTTTGGAATTGCATATAAAATGACGAGAAAATATATTTAGGCAAATATCCTATTAAAGCACCTGCCACAATTAACAGTCCAATTAGTTTAAAACTAATTAATGTCCTTGTGTCGCCTATGACATGTTCCTAAGAGAATCTCGATAGTAATTTAACCCCCTCCTAGACCGATAAGTGCATAGTTTTCTGTTAAGATACAAACAGTTCAGAGACTGAAAAAACATACACGGCTGTTTCGCACATTCTTAGGTCAACGTGTATATATGTAATCTATACTCATATCAGTCAAAATGGAGAATCAGTATTAGCAAAATTATGGTAAATATCTAGTACTAGATTTTGCCCGCAGTTTCGCTTGCGTTAATTTAAATTTTGTTAGTAAATTTATATCCTTCGGGAACAGTACATTCGTTCAGGATTCTAGTCTGTACCCCTAACAACGTTTTTATGCAAAATTTCATGTTGATCGGTTGAGTAATTAAAGCGTGAAACCGTAACAAAAAACTCACAATCACGTTTATAATATTAGTTAGGATGTTGATTTTAGGTCTCTGGGTCTAATTCGATACATATCAGTCAGGCTACCGGGCACGATAACGAATGAAATAAATTTAAAAAAAATCTCTGTCTCATGACATCATGACTCATGACGTCATCATCATGACATCTCATGCGGTTATAATGTTTCAGCCTCGATATCCGTCTCGGATAACACTTTACTATGGGTGTCTATGGATGTTTATATATGGCATCTGTAATTACGAGCCTGGAAATGTATATATTACTTGCGACTTAAAACGTAGCTGCCGTAATGTATATAATGTATGAGAAGGAGTAGCCAGAGATTGTCTTCAGACTGCCTTTTAGTATATAATATAACTATAATATACTAAGGTATCCGTCTAATATACGAAAATATCACAGATATTTGGAGCAGTTATCAAGTTTTTTAACACAAACAAGTATATTAAATATTTAAATGCAAATATTTAATGAAAATTTAAATTATGTTACTCCAGCTATGAAGAAGCTGTTAGCTATTTGTTCAAACTCCGTGCTTTAGTTGTTAAATTTTCTTAGAAAATCTAATACTTGACACAAGACAAGCCATACCCTCCCGGGTAAAATAGAATATATCTTCTCAGATATTATATTCCATTTTAACATTAAATGACATAATTTCAAATAGTAGACTCATGACTTTTCATTAATTATTAACATCCAACGCCATAAAGCGGTTTGCAAAACTTATAATAATAGCCGTTCCCATTCCGACATTATTCCGCCTCGTAACTTTAATATTAAGTGGCACATTTTAATTAGTATTATTAGAATGAAGTTTCCGACTTACTCTCACTTTCGTGTAATGAACGGTTAATTAAAGAGAAGATCGTTTGTAATAAGTAAATTAGCAATTGCCAATGAACAATTTAGCTTGGAGACCTAGCTCCCATTATTGTCTTCGAGGGACAGCGCAGGCCACTCAATTAGATCGTATTTCAGAATAATGGGATTGAGAAGTCGTTTAGTCTCCGTTAACTGCCATTTTATAGTTCTTCCTGTGGCCACCCCTCGTTTCGCGGTAAAACTTTTCCAATTATACTATTGAATTAATGGAAATTTCATAAATTACTTACATTATGAACATCTCTATTTGTTTATAGGGCTCTTGTTTACTCCTACTACAGTCTACGAATGTGGACACATGGAGAACACATAATAAAACGTATATTTGTCGTTTACAATTAAACATTCAATGGAAATGGATGGAATTCGAATCCACAACATTCAGCGCAGTGGCAGTGGTGAGGCGACCTTTTAAACCACTACGCCATCCGTGCCGTCTATGTTAGTTTTTATGAATACGTAGCTAATTTTGGATTTATTCTCCGGGGTGGCGACAGTTCACAGTAAAGTGACTTTACTAGTATTACTTTACAAAGCAAATCTAAGAAAGAAAGAAACAAAATGAAACGTAACTATTTCTTAGTTAAAAACACTGCAATGCAGTCGTTGAGACTCAAACACGAAGACATAAAAACGGAATCTTGTAAAGCATCCAAAAGAAAATACGGCGGTGTTCAAATCACGATCTTGTTCGTAGCTTGGGAATATTTTTATTTTCTAGATTAAAGGAAAGATCAACATTCCTATGTACACGTTGTAGATATAGAGTTGCTCCCTAGAGAAACAAAATCATTTCATAACGGTACCAGTTTCTGCGCTCACCCTTTTTATAGCCGAGATGAATTATGACATAAAATATTTATCTCCTTTCGGGGATATGTAATGGTAGCGCTTCTTTTTAGATGATAATGCAGTAAATATCCTTTTGATTATATGAGAATATTGACAAGTTGTAGAAAACAGCCTATATGAACCTTGTAAATAATTTATTGGAGGCTATTAGGTTTAGTGACTAGTTCACGATATTCTTGTTTCATAAACAGGAATGTTGCTATCTATTTTTAATCTTTTTATAACATTTTGTTTCCTAGGTAATGTTTTTATTTGAACCTTGCTAGCTGAGACTTAAATGGATTGCCTGTAACAGTACTACCCACTCACAGAATGATTGAGATAGCGACGTCGAGTAGCAGTACCTGTACTGTGCCGTTTCGTTCGTCGAGTGAGACCGCCAGAGGTCCTATAACCCCCTTAGGCCAGTTCCTAGTCCTGCTTGTGTGCCCTGTTTCCTCTTTCTCCTTCATCTTTGTGGCAACACGTGAGTAAGGTCTTTGGTGTCGCATTCTCACAATGGTCGCATTGGGCAGTCTGTCAGCTAGTTCCTTAGCTCGACGATAGCAATAAGACATAACCATTAGCAGCAGTTAACATAGACAGGTGCGCCGCCAGCACGTCTACTGATACAAAATAAAAAACGTTTGGTACTTACAACACTTATAATTATAATATTTTTCATGTTTAGTGTATATAATTAAGAAACATCAGTAAAAGCATCCTTTTCTTTTTGTATAAATCAGAACAAATTCGATGATATTATATTATAGTTTATTAGCGGTAAAAAAACTGTGACTTATGCTATAAAAGCAGAAGTAAATATATATAAAATATTATTATCAAGTTAATAAGTTAATAATAATACTAAATACGTGTTCACATACATAGCTCCACCATGAATATCTAAACACCCAATCTTTGCATGCGCCAATTGTATTATAATCATATTTTTTAAGTTGACATAAGCAAGTACGCTCAGCCCCTTAATCCCCAAACAGAAAAGATTCGCAGAATATTGGAGAATAAATAACATAATATGTTTGATTAATACAAATATACACACATTTTACATGCAAACATACATCTCCATTTACTTTGCACGAACAATATTAATATTGATCTCGTTTATAAAACATTCTGACTTACGTAACAAAGCTGATGTTAAATTAACATTTCATTCTGGAAGGATTATGGAAAGATATAGAAAAACCAAATTGGGCCAATCATATTTAGGTCCTATGTAATGGACGCGTTATAGTAGTGACAATGTCAAACTTCATATTACTAATGAGAATATTGATATTTATAATCGATACACCCGAGATCTCAACGTATGAGGCATAATTATCGTGAATCCTAATCATTAAGTCCATCAATAAAAGGGGCGAGTATTTTGTAGTTACAAAGTAGTTAGTTAGTACCTGTCCAAAATCCGTGCCAGGCGCGCATAGGTGCGCCTGCGCCGCCCGGTCCGCCGGCGGCGGCTCGGATCTGCAAGAATACTCTCCTCACGGATCCGCTCCACCGCCTCCTTCCGCGAGAAAACGTCCTCGCAGAAGGATGCGACCACTATCCAGTTTCTCTCGCTGTCGACCATGGCTTTGATCACGGCCGACAGCGAGAGTTCAACACCCACAACGCCTACGAGTTCACGGCGCTGCACCGCCCAGGCAAGACATGCCTCGAGCGTGTGCTGTGCCGTGTCCTCAACACACCCGCCGTGGTGGCAGATGGGACTCGGTTCCCTCCTAGCGACTGCGTGCAAGTACTTGCCAAAGCAACCATGCCCTGACAACACTTACCCCAGTCGAAAGAAAAGAGTCCCGTGCTGCCGACCTGCCCACCGCTCTGACACCGGCTGGAGGGCCTCAACGGTTCTGAATCCCGCTAAAGGCACCTCCAGCCGCGTCTTCCATTTTAGGAATACTTCTTGGCGGGCTCGATTCCTTGTACCAGTTATTACCTCCGGGAGAGGATGAACACCCGTCTCCTCCCATACTGAAGACATCATTTTAAACGTTTTGGCCTGCACTTCCGCTTCCAATTCCCACGGGGGAGTTCCGGCCAAAGCGCAGGCTGCGTCAGCCGACACCGTGTGGTATCCGCGTATGACCCTGACCGCCATGACTTTGCGGTCTGCGCAAAAGAGCCCTACACTGGGCAGTCAGGGAGTCCACCCACACCGGTGCGCTGTAAAGCGCCATCGACCCCCGTGTAGGGCCGACGACAATAAACTCTGTGTTTGGCAAGAGCCGCTCAAGAGCGGACGCAGCGCCGAGGAGGCTTGGAACAAGACGGCTGAAGTGCTCGTTGAAACGCCATTGCCCTTCTTGTACCAGGCCCAAGTACCTCGGGCCTGAACTGGTACACGAACCGAGCTCACCACTATCGAGGCGCCGCTGTGTGGCTTGCGATGGGGCTCATAAATAACTAGGGCCTCCGTTTTAGATATAGCAACCCTCAAACCTAGCGCCTCGATACGCCCGACTACCTGGGACACCCCCACGGTGGCCAGGCGGGCTGCCTCCTCGAAGTTACCCCCTCGGGCCGTGACGAGAGTGGCGTCAGCATAGCTGATGACATTCAGCCCGGGGGATAGGACAACACGTAGGGCTCAGTCAAATCCGATGTCCCATGGAGTGGACCACGTACAGAGCCCTGCGGGACACCACACGACATGGGTTGAGCCCATGTTACTCCTAAATCAAGCATCTCTCTAATGCTGAAAGAATATTTAAAATCGGTTGTGTAGTTTTTAAGTTTTTTCATTACAAACAAAATTACAAATCTTTTCTCTTTATAATATTTGTATAGATGCCTATACACAAATTCAAAGTAAGAAGCAATCATGTACTGTACAAACGGTATCTAATTGGTTAAAGAAGCACAGCTTTAATAAATGCCGATTCCGGGAAAATAGCCGATTTATTAACAAGTGCTTTCCTGTTAAATTAACTCTCTTGTTCTTTAACCAAATTCAAATAGGTACTTGAACTTATTTTGCTTTGATTTTATCGTTAGTCCCGTGTTGTAAGGTTCCGGCTTGTATTTGCAGCACTCCTTAGATATTGGATACGATTCCTTGGTTGGGCAGTCTTTTAAAGATTTTCTGTTAGAAATAGCTTTGCTTCAGCACTGATTTTGGATGTGTGCCTGGTTAACGGCAGAAGTCTTGCTTCATATAACTTGGGCTTTAAAATATAGCTAGCGACAGGGTGGATGTGCCAGTCATGTCTACTCCTTCGAGAAAATATAGGCGTTAATCTGTTTGCTTGTATGTACTACATTTTAATTTCATAGGTAAATAATGGATGGTTTCGTTGTTTAAACGAGAGCGTAAGATACTATTATTCACAAAGATTTACGTTTAAGGAGTACCCTTGGCCTAGAATGTGAACGTGGGTTCTCAGTGCGGATTATCCTTAAGATAAACCAGGCATGTACCTAGAGGTGCGTGTCCTAGCCTACCTAATTATTTTTTACAATATATGGCTGCTAAAGGGGCGTATATGAGGTGTTAGCCTAGGGCGCTCTCGGTATTTAATCTACCTCTGTGCGCACAATGTTTTATTTTTTCATTTATTACTAGCAAATATTCTTGTTGACGTCTTGAAGTAAGTTAAATGCTTATGTTACGAATGAGTTTATGTCGGTAGGGCAATGGGTGAGATCGAAACCATTGAACTAACTGATGTAGTGACGGTAATACATAAAGAGAGTTACATGGGTAGTCTTATATCGAAGGGTTGCTAATTAGGTAATGTTAGATAAAATATTGCTACATTCATTAGTTAAAGTGTACAAGAAATCATACCACGTGAATTTATGCGTAATGGTACATAAATTATTTAAAACCAGTATCACGGAACGCGTTCTAAGATATTATAAACCCATTATGTATTTTAGAATGTCCTATAATTTAATAATGTATGGTAATATGGTAATTTCAATCATTCCTTGGTAGTATTGCCAGCTGATACTTCTTGCAAAACGAATAATTGTGTTTCTATGTAGAAAAACAATTATTCGTTTTGCAAGAAGCCCAAGATTTACACCGACATATTTCTGAAGAATTAGGTAGAGTATGGCAGAACGCATGTTTAAATTTATCAAATCTAGTTAAGATTGTCACGTTGTGCTGAATGTTAAATTGTTATATTGCATCCCTATACGGTACAAGAATCTGCATGATCCACAAATAATTTCTCCGATTCTAGGTTTCTTTCATTTTGTTTGTAAATTGGCGTACGATACGAATTTTTCGTGAAAAATTATTGGAGAAAAATTATTAGATAATAATATTTTCTTTATAGACTGTTAATTAACTAAAGATGAAAGAGTAATTCATTTCTTAATCGATGTTCGAACGCTGGAGCCCAGACACAATGCTATTTTCACATTGTATCTAACTATAGTGATATTGACGTTAATTTATGATGTTCTTTTTAAACATGATAGAAAATTAACGCATCCGTGTCTTCTCAGATCCATGTTCAGCGTTCATTACGGTAATATTATTGTTTACCGGACTGTCGAGATTAGCTATATTTCTCAGCAAGCCGAATAAATTGCAGGTCATCTGCGGGAACATTTGTCACGAGTCAGTAATTTGTGGGAATGCGTGGTTTTCTCCATATTCCCTCGGAGTAATCCTCAAGTGTAATTTGTCAAAATTTCAACGTTCCGTCGAGACGCGAGGCCTCCCCGCCCCATACCTAAGTCCGCTTGATAAACTCAAATGTATTATTTTACGTCACAACGGTGTTAACAGTTAGTACGCAATATTATCTTCATCTCTTCATGAATTTGTAATCTAAATTTACACCTACGTAAGTCTTGGCTCTAGAAAGGAGATATATTATTAGATGCTGCTAATATACAAGATTGCGGAATGCATGAATAGCACAGTGATTTAAAGTGGTTATTTCGCCACTACCGCTTCACCAAGTGTAGCGGTAGTGGCGAAATGAGTTCGGTCATGTGAATTTACGGGACATAAATTTATGTTATCTACAAATGCTATTCGAATTACGACATACGCACACGAATAAAGAGTGTTTTCGTGTGCGTATGTCCGCATACGTTATAATGCGCGAAAAAAAATTAAATATGACCCTAAATGATATGCAAAATCAGTTTTTTATTTGGTTAATATACTGTGAAGTGATGCTACAATATATGGCACCGTTCTTTTTAATCTCACTTACGACGCGCCACGTAGACATGCCATGTGGGTGGTAAGTTGGCTAGCTACTATAATTCTGTTACGACATAAAATAAGATTTATACGCCAAGAAGTTATGCATCATCATTACAAACTGTGACAATTCTATGTGAAAAGTTTGAGAGCCGCTCTCAAGGGAAAGTGCGGTAATTAGCCCACTTTGTAGGTGAGTTGACACTATTTTCCTTCCGCTGAAACATCCCTTAGTCACAGAGAATACTTCATTTTGCTAAACTCATGTAGTAATGTTTTACCATTATGTATTATATGTCTATCTAGTGCTGAATTCATAACAGTATCGATATTTTACGTCTGGGATTCATCTTTTTATGTCTCAAACATGGTTTATATATTAAATATATAGATTATATTAATGCACGCCATCGTCAGGCTAAAGGTAGTAGACAATTATTTTTACTAATAATTTAAAGCAAAATACATATTTGCTAATATACAAATATATATATATTATTTCTTACCTATATAAATTCTGGCATTGCTAAACTATTTCTAACATTCTTCACTAATACTATTACATCGATTCTATAGACTGCACGCATGACGTAATGGTTTAATGGTTGCCTCACCATTGCCACTACACAGAACTTACAAATTGGATCCATGAGAAAATGGGACAAAATTAGTGTGATTTACAAATGGTTGTAACAAGTCTGGGTATTCTTTGCAGCCGTTGTTTGAATGTTTGTAAAGTTCCAAGCCATATAAGGCTATTCCAACTGCAGCAGTTGTCTTTTTAAATAAAAAACAAAGATAAGAACTGAGTTTGTAGATACACTAGCCCTCATTAATATATTTATGCTTGGCTGGTTTTAAAACAAATCACGCGGAAAAAGCTGAGTGCGGCAACTTGTAAAAATAGTAGTACTAGTAGTGCGTCAAATATTTATTTGGGCATTCAAAACAAAGATCACAGCTAACATGAGGCTCCTTCAGCAAATATGAGATATATTTGTGGTTTTTATTATATGATGTCGATTAGTTTGCCTGACCTATCGTCGTTGTCAGAATTGAATGGTTCAATGAATCATGAATACCAATTAACCACTTCCATAACAATTAGATTGTTCCGAAAATTTAATATGAATTTCAACTCACGATCAATTAGAACTAGATTTCGGTCCCTTCGTAGAACTATGAAATATTTACTTGTCGTTCTCAACATAATTATACTAAATTTTGCTGCTGCTTAATCTAGATTTTGTTAATAAAATAATATTCCTCAGGAACAGTACTTTTCCTGGATGAAAGGTACTCCTCGTCCTATTCTGTATCCTTGACAATGTGTATGCGAAATTTAATGATGATCGGTCAAGTAGTTAAGTTGTGAAGTTAGTTAGTTAGTTAGTTGGACGTGTGTTATCCGCACTTAGCCCTACAATTGGGCCATTGTGCGTAAGTAGCCGACGCGAAGTATTGTTCGGTTACTCATACCACCTCAGCTCCGTCCAGAATGATAATAGGGGACCGATGTCGCGCAGTACCTCTTTCATCGTTTCTGGACTGTTTAGGAGTTTCGCCCGTTGGTTGCTCACGCTTTTGCAATGTAGGAGCACGTGAGCCGATGTCTCCTCGGTTTCCATGCAGCCTCTACATAAAGGACTGTCAGTGATGCCGATGTTGAACAGGTGTTTGTTGAGTGAGCAGTGGCCCGTTATTATACCCACTAGGTGGCGTAGGTTTTTCCTTGTGGAACGTAGCAGTCTGCGTGACAGATGCCTGTCCAAGGATGGAAGGGCTTCCTTCGTCTGTCTACATTCTTTTGTTTCTGTCCACTGTTTTTCGTGTAGTTTCGTGGTTCTATCGCATAACCATGTTTTGAGTTGGCAGAAGGGTATCGGGACAATCGGTTCGGGTCCTACCATTTTGATGTTCGATCCTCTCTTTGCCAGTTGGTCTGCAGCATCATTGCCATAAGAGTTGCTGTGACCGCGTATCCACTGCAACATTACCCGATTTTTTGTTGCAATACGTTGCAGCTCACGGTGACACTCCAGGATGAGTCCACTGTTGAAGCAGTTGCTCTTAAGAGCTTGTAGTACTGCGGCGCTATCCGAGATAATGCGTATTGACTTATCGCTTATACCTCTTGATGTAACCGCTGTTGCGGCCCGGGTAATCCCAACACATTCTGCCTGGAAGATAGTGTTGAGGTTTCCCAGGGTCGTTGAGTAATTGATGTTTAGGTCGTGGGAGAAGACTCCGACTCCTGTTCCTGATTTTGTTTTGGATCCATCCGTGTATATTCTTATTTCATGTGTGCCAGAGCTATCTTTAGGTTCTTCATGAAGTTGGATGTGGTATTTTTTGTCAAAGACAAAGGTTTTTGGGATGATATCACATGTCGCCTCTATCATTGGAATTTCGTTGTGTGTGTTAAGTTGTGAAATCGATACAAACAAATAAACAATCTCACATTCCCATTTTTAATATTAGTTAGGATTATACTTATTTCGAAAGGAGTCTGCTATTATAAGCCGAGTCGTTTTTTAAAACTGTTTCTATAAGCTTAAATAAATCGCACTGAAGAATTTGATTTGTAATGATTCATACGAAAATAGTAATCATGGGGTGGCTATTTCTGCAGACATCTAAGGATAATTAGAGATAACTAGCGGTCGCCAAGTGATCGAAATTCGCCCATAATTTATTTAAATTTTAAATTTGATCGTTACTAAGGTTTTATTGTCTATAACTATACCCTTATAATCACATTTCATTTAGTCACCTACTTCACATACATATGTATGTAACCATAGTTACGAAGCATTCTACGAAGTCAACCGAACAATGCCGAAATACTACGAACGCGATTCGACTGCTTGTGTCAAATGCATGATTGTGTGCGTGTAGTATCTTTCCATTAATTTAATGTATTTGTAATGCATATTTTATAAAAATTAGGATTCGCCCCTCCTCCTCCATATAAACTTTAACTGTGCCAAATTTCATACTCCTCCACCCGCGCAATGTTCGTAAAAAGGCGTACAAAGATTTTGCTTCACGTATTAATATATAGATTACAGAGAAAAGACTAGATATCTATAAAATCTATATAAAAGAAATTACCTTTTTTGTTACGTTTAGATTTTTTATTACATTTACTTCTTTTTCAATTGCTTCGTTGAACCGAAGCTTACGTTTGCGTGAAGAGCAAAATGTTACTGGATTTTTGTAAGGAAATTTTCAGTACCAGCACGAAGTCGGGCAATATGCGAATAAAAGAAACGCGTTTAAATATGGCTGTAAAACTCTTACCTCGGGGATACACGAGCATAATTGTATGTTTGGTTAATTACTATTTTCCAACATCAGACCGAATTACCTAATCTTTAATTAAAATAACCCATTTTAATATTAATATTCTCACTTACTTGATATCGATTTAATAATTTTGCTGTCCCTTAGAATGTTGTTAGTTTATATCAATCATATTTTCTAAATTACTCTAAATTACATTTTTGCACAACACTCAATAAAACAGACTACAATATTCTGTAAATAAAAGCGTTAATATTACATTGGCACGTTTTTATACATTATCTTTGGAACTTCTAAGAAGTTCATTGCACATGTCTGAGGGAATTAACTTTGCTCGGGAAACTTCTTGTATAATCTAGATGTCAGTTTTCATCCTCAACTTGATCCAGAAAAGGAAAATTAATACATTGTTATAACCGAGAAAACAATCTGTATTTTTTATTCAATATTTTGCCATGCTTATAATGACTGCACGTAGTAATTTAGGTAGTTGCCTCGCCATTGCGTCTGTGCCGAGTGTTGTTGGCTAAATACCCACACGTGACAAAATATTTTGTAATCCAGAAATAGTTGTTCCGGGTCGAGGTGTTTTTTGTGACCGTTGTTAGAATATTTATAAAAATCTCTGTAACACAAGATATATTTATTTCAAGGGCGAGAATTGTATTCAAAAAAACAACACGACAGACACAAAATATTTATTTTGTTTTAGTAGCCGGTTACTCACTTCGTTTGGGAAAGCCAGATAGCCCACATACACCAGGTAGGTAGGTCTTAATTAAATATTGAACATGAGAAATAATCGACACCAACTTATAGTAAGTTATGCTTTGTTATCTATGGAGTTATGCTTATCGAAAACTTGCGGGTTTAATTTTACTATGAACAAGCTTTGTTGTTCTAAAAACCTAGAACATCCAGATTCGAAACAATCTTTGTTGATCCGAGACTACCGTGTTCTAGGTTTCTGTTGTTACAATGTGTGTTTGTGTATTAAAGGGTCTGGTGCGAGCATAGATTTTATTTAAAAGTAAGGTGTTAACATATATATAATCAATGATAAACTATAACAAATAGTATTGTCCACCTACGTTTAAATTACAATCGTAATTTCATACCTTTCAAAGCTAACGAAAATTTATTCATCCTTTCGCATTAAATAACCTCTGAATAATAAAAACTGGGTCACTACAGGAAAAATATCGAGAGAAAGATTACAAATCGTCTGTGAACTACGAGTAATGTGTCACAGAAATTCACTGCTGGTATGAATCGCCAGTGAGCACTAAATAAAAGAGGGGGAAAAAATACTCAAAAAATTACTACCGAGGTTTTACGAATTTTCTTTTGGCACAGCTAGACGTTATTACCCAACGTTATAAGTGTTCATTTCACTGGTGGAATTTAGACAAAGATCGCGACGGTCCAAGTTAATTGAGTGTAATGTTCTTATTTGCATATTTTTATCAATGTCTTTCGGTCTCGGGCTTATCGTGAGCTTCGACATAACTGGTAATTGAAGAGGTTTCAGCGAGTCTATTCAAATGGAATAAATTGTTGTTATTAAATCAATTAAACTTTATGGTTAGTGAAGCAAGTGAAGTGTTTGGTAAAAATGGACGTAACACCTCGTTTTAAGAAAAATCATTTTTATTTATATAAGCAGTTTATTCAACTCTACATATATGGCAGAATCGCAGATTGACAACTATTATTAAGAAAAATATATATAATAACAAGTGAGAATCGGTAATGAATTGCCGTAAATATTAGAGATCGAAAAAATGGTTCAAGTAATATGCAAAGTTCACGTGATACCACGAGACCTTGAGGTCAGAGGTCAAAGATCATAGTCATTTCGGGGGTATATCGACTATGCTGAGTCGAATGGCGTTGACCGCGAATCTCTAGCTCTTACGGTTCTTGAGTTAAAAGTTGTATAACAGGCAGACGGATGGACAAAGCTATTGTATAAAAGATTTTTCGAAGTCTTAAAACCGACTATCTGCACTAGTATTATCAAGTAAGTAGTAGCACAGAAGTGTTGGGAAACAATCACAATATAATAAACTCTGGCTACCGTAAAAGAGTGCTTTGCTGTCAGGAATACCATTTGTTACACTTAGTGAAGGCAGTGAGCGTTCGAAGTTCCACAGATACGCTGTGCAGAACGGGCACAGGATAGCATAAGAACTCTTCGGGAACAATGGCAAGACGACGTATGCAGTAGTTAAAACATAGCATCTTCATGCACTGCAGATTAAGGTCCATAAAGCCAGCTACCACCAACATCGCATATCTTTTATAAATTAGTACTGTTATAAAAACTTACATTTACCTATATAAGTATATTTTTACGACGGAAGCAAAAATGTAGATTACTTAGTTTCTTTCTTTATTTGTCATAACGAAGGAACTACGTAACTTACCACCTACTACAAAGTCGAATTGAATTAAAGTTTGAAGTAAAGTTACCTGACATCCTGCATGCTAACATATCATAGTTGTAAGACAATGTCCTATTAATAGCCAAGTGGTGTACGTAGGTCATACGGATTCAGTTTAGCTTATTTCTGACATTTGTTCTACGGTAAGACGGATGGGTGAAGGCATAAAATAGGTATTCTTTAAAAATCGTAACAATTGTTCTATTAGCAGCTCCAACAGTTGATACTAAAATATTAAGCCATTTTACATCTAAAGCAGATGTAATTCGCTCTTAGAAGAATTGTAAGAAACAAATTATCATAAAAACAAATCCTATTAACATTAATCTTATAGAGACTAAATATAAACCCGACCCTCTTCTACATAAGCCTATTAAAACTTTAAGCTAGTACTCGCTCTCAAACCAAAGAAAACTGTATAAAATTCATGAACAGCTGTAAACATTCCTAAGGTCCCAATGAAACAGTAAGCCGCTATAGTCAACTTCTGCAAACTGTTATAAAACGTTACTGAGAAAGGAAATTCTTGTATTAATAAAAAGTTTGAGAAATAGACGCCAGTTGCACTGTAATAGATCAATCGTTGTATTATAATCATAATATCAGCCTTGTATATAAACTGACCCACTCCTAGGCACCGACCTCTTCTCAGTGTGAGAGGCGCATAGTCAACCACGATGGCCTTGTACTGGTTGGCAGACTACACATATCTTCGAGAACATTATAAACAACTCTCAGACAGGCAGGTTTCCTCACGCTGTTTTTCTTCATCGTACTCGAATAGCAAGTAACAATTAATACGCACATAAATTTGAAAGGTCAGAGGTGTGTGTTAGGATCTAACTCGAGACCCTACGAAGCAGTCCATCGGTATCTTTACTAGTCAATAATTCTAAGGATTTCATAAAAAAAATTTAGTATTGAGTATAGGTTGAACATAATTATGAATGTGCATGAGAAATGCGCTTCTGAATTTGGTCATGGACTTTTCGCCAACGCTCACCGGATAAAACCTAGAACCAATTTATTTTCGAACTACTAATACTCAAGACATATTTCGAATACATTGTTAAAAGTCAAGCTAGTACTTACAATCAATTTAATTTAATGCATAATTTTATTTGATAATTTTATTCATGTTAAAACTGTAAAAAATGCGTTGCTAACGACATTTTCATAACGATAACATAAACACATTTTATGCAGTGTTAAAGCATATTAGTCATACACTAATTCCCACACGGTAAAATTAAAAGTATAAGCTTTTAATATTACTCGTATACGAATGTTTTTTATTTTTAAGCGGATTTATAATTATATTTGTTTAAACATATACAAGCGTTCTTATAGCTTCAGAATCAAAGAAGCTGCGAACGTTCTTTACCTTTTACGTAGCAAAGTTTCTCTTTCGATGTAAAGAGTTTCAAAAGGTTTAATTCCCATTAGAGAACTGACGTTTTATACAGTTATAGGTTAATGGAGTTACGTAGGTACCGGGGCTCGGGGAAACGGCTGTTTGTAGTTCCACCGGTGAGATTGTGTCAACATAGATAGAGATTAAAGCGCAGGTTGCCAAGTTTTCTATTATAAGTAAAGGTGGAATAAATTATACAAGTTAAGTCGTGAGTGCAACGTTTACAGACTAGTTTTGTTCGTTTGTAAGTTAGAAATAAACGATTTAGGTTATGTTTCTGTGTAGCTAGGACTCCGGATGTAGTGTAGTCAAACTGTGTGTCAGGGTATATCATAAATACATAGAGCTACCGCAGAACTTGCCAATAGGTTAATACTCGGATTTCTATGTACGTCATTTTACATCCCCATTGCCTTACGTAAGTAAGAGTCAGTCTTCATTTGCAAAAAAATAAAAAGCAGTTAGAAAAGGACAGCATGAGAGAAAGAAAAGAGAGAAAGAGGAAGACTTAGATGAAGTGCTATGCAAGAAAGATATAAAGTTAAAGTTAAGTCATATGAAAATGCGAATAAAAAATTGGAACACAGGAAAGGGTAACAACATCAAAACATCAAAGAAGAAAATATAATTTGTGTTTGTATTTCTATATTACCACTACTATAGTCACATGCTGAACTCCATTTGTACTTGTTGAAATGTATCTGTAATTTATTGCGATGGCCTCTTGCAATTGTTGTGGCACAAGAATGTCTATATCGCTTGTCGAGAGGCTTTGTCAAAGCGCAAGCCATGTCCAATTTACAGGTGCGCATCGCTACCTCCAAATTGTTGCGGTTCATATCCTTGGAACTCACTATTTGATATCGGCAACGTGTCTCTGCCTTACAGTTGCACGAAATACTATAGTAGGAACGTCTTAGTGTTATATATTACTTCAATATTTGGTTTCATTGATTTACGGTTGTAATATTCAAAGCCTGAGATACATAATGAACGCGAACAGTTTTATTGTTGAATTCTAAACAATATTTAATAAATCTTATAGTTTAACTATTAAAATAGCTATTTTAATAGTTAAACTATAAGATTTATTAAATATTGATTTAATAAATCTTATAGTTTAACTATTAAAATAGCTTAAAATAGTAATAAAGTTTAGCAGTAGTTTAATAGCTTATAAATTACGTAATAATTTTAAAAAAAATAAATTTAAAATAAACAATGTGTTAAAATACGTATAACGTAGTTTGATTTTATTGTTTTATATACGAATGTGCATTCTACATATTTGTGAGCTAGCTGCAATGTACTTATGCTGTAGATATATTATTATATTCATGTAGAGCGGACCAATCTTACCGGAATCACTTTCTTTTCAATAATTACTTTTCCAAATTTGTTTTTTAGTAGACTATATTAACATTAGCTAATAACTAAATTACTATCAACTTGTATGTGCCTAGGATATCCAAAGAAATATTATTCTTATTTTGAAACTTGCTTAAACTCGTATAGAACGAAGACCTTATGTTATTCATATTTTGTAGATTAACAAAAAGTGTAATGCAATAGATATCTTTTTTGCAACAAACCACTATATTTTATACAAGAAATGAAAGACCAACGATTTATTTTCAAAATTGTATGTTTCGTATTCTTCAAAATTGTGGTCGTGCTTACCACTATGGATTATTGTAATTACGTATCTTTGAAAACACGTCATCATTGATATATTGTCTAAGCAAAGCCAAATGCAACACTTAGATTTTTTATGACACTAGTTGTAAATACCCTGTAGTTTTACCAATTAAGCTTCGTAGTGTTATGGTAGGTTGCTTATACCCTACAAAAAGCAAAAATTTTCAAATCTGCCTGTTAGTTCCATAATGTTCTAACAAACAATCTCTTCAACATATTAGTGTAGATAAATACCACGTAATTGAATATAACTTACTTTAAGTTTGCAACGTGTACATCATTTTACCTTCACATAAAAGTATACTTAACACAAACTGATGACGCAAAACGACAAAGAAAATCTTTCTAATAGGATATTCGTTGTTAGGGAAACCTATAAATAATTTTGAAGAAATCTCATTAAAAGAAGACCGAGTGAGTAAAACTTGAAGATAATTTACAAAGTTTAGAAGTCTCCTAAGAGACTTGGCTGAGTTTTCATCGGTTAAGTAACTACGCAGAACCTACATGCTCACATATCGGCCATATAATATACATTCGTATTGTCTGAAGTTTTATATAAAATACTAGATTTTATCCCGCGATTTCGCTCGCATTAGTCAAGATTTCGACAGTAAATTTAAAACCCTTGGGACCAGTACCGTTTTTCTGAATGCGCAATATGTCCTTTTCTGTAACCCTGATAACATGTATGCAAAATTTCATGATGATCGGTTGAGTAGTTAAGTTAGTGAAAGCGTAACAAACAAATTCACATTTGCATTAAGAATATTAGTTAGGATTAGATTTATTTGTTTATTATAAGTGTCTATAACACTGCACAACAAAATGGCAACTTTTGTCTGATGAATGACTTTTATCACATGATGTTTACTAATTCGATGTCGCTGATTCTACATATGTATACCCTCATTTTTTTTCTAACAAATCTTGTTTACAAGTTGGAGCTTCCACAAAAAATTCGCTGTGTTACAGTGTTAATCTAGTTATCAGCAATAACTAAAACAATACTAAGTTTTCTTAATATAATTTGATATGGCATCGTCAATCAAGGCTTCTGGAAGGCACACATGATGGTTGACTATTGTTGGAGCATTCAGAACAGCTCTCTACCTTCAACAAGGAAGTCAAATAAAAGAAAGATTTTTCAACTTAAGAACTAAAATAAAATAAGATAATTTTTAAATATACTGTGTTTTATTATAAAAAGATCCATGTGTCATATTTTTTAACTAGACCTTATAGAGAAATTTCAGTCACAGATTTGAAATTATCATTAAAAGTTGGGCTAATATCATGTAACATAACCCAATCATCAGACATGCTGTTGTGCAGTGTAATATACATTTATTCTTTTCAGCGTTATCTTCTTTTCATCGCTTTGATAAATTACTCTGTTTTAAACTTTTACTAGCAAATATGTCTAGTGTTGTGAGAACTGGATATTAAATAGACGGAAAACTTATTACAAAAGTAGCAGTCAGCCAACCACGCTTATAAAATTTTAAAGTCTACATTAACAGAGTATTTGCTCTCGCAAAATTTATCCGGCGCCGTTGCGTGGCTAAATAATGAATTATAAAATAGTTTTATTTGAACACAAATGCAAAACGACTATCTTGGCGAAGCAGTGGTTCTACCGCCGAGTGTGAGATTTGAAATCTCGTGTTCGACTCCCAGGTTGGATAATAAAATAAATAAAAAATTAAAATTTAATGTGTCAAATAATTTGTTACAAAAAGTTGTTTTCGGAATCTTCTTTTAAGCTAATAATGCTTGTAGTAGAAAAATCCGCCTCTCCTTATTTTACATTGCGTGATAATTAACACAATAATTTTAAATTATGAAATTAACTCTAGGATACATTATTTTAAATACAAAATTATACTTAAAATGTGTGTGTGTGCCAATGTATTATTGCATTTTTCTGTAAAATAATTATTCCCAGTATCATTACGAAGGCCGGTAGACGGCAATAGGCCCACCTCCTATAACGTGAGATCTTAATTCAACTATACATACGTACATATCCATGTACATATGTATAATTGATTTTAGATCGTACGTATAGATGAATTTATATACAGAATGTCTCAGAATATGTGAATCAAATTGTAATAGGAGATTCCTTAGGTAAGGACCTTTAAAATGAGCAAATAAAAAAATAAAAATTTATGACTATTGTTTAACATGAAAAAATCTAAGTTTTTAAAATAAACGACTTTTTCCAGACTTTTAACTACAGGTGCTTCGTTTATGGCTGATTTTCATAGTTTTTTTAAACTACAAATGATTTATTATTAATCTGACGTAGTTTTAAAATCGCAACATTATTTTGGTGTATTTGTTTTGCACCAAAGAAAATCTTGTTTGTTTGTTTTTTTATTTTTACATATAGGTCATAATTTTTTATTTAGCACTTTTGAAAGGTCCTTACCTAAGGAATCTCCCGTTACAATTTATGTATATTTGTTTACCTACATACAAAATCTTACACCTCTGTCACGAACAGATAAGTAGAGTAGCTTATTACACTCACATCTCGCCAACTATGCAATAATAACGCAATAAATGATATTATTATTATGATTTAAACCCTACGAAATAGATGGCAATCCTATTGTCACCTATCCCTCTTAAACTCATAGTTAGTGAAATGCGTTTGTAAATAAAATATTAATTGCATATATTGTTCGATTCCCGCACAAGTCAAACATTTGTCTGCATGAACATGGATGTTTGTCTTGGTCTGGTTGTTTCTATGTATAATATGTACATATAATGTGTTTTACAAAAAAATAAGTATATATGTATGTCTATCCATTTTCAGTACCCATAGTACAAGCTCTGCTTAGTTTGGTGTTGTGTGTATGTGATAGAATATGTTATATATATATGTATTATTATATTTGTATGAAGTAAATAACATTTTTAATGACCGTATTCATCATATTTTAAACATACTTTACAGGTTGTCCCAGAAGTCGACGCGGCGTCAAGCCGGAATCAGATAACAGGCTAAGTTATAATTTTCTTTAAATGCCTATAATTTTTGAAATACGTATCTTAGATTCTTTTTTATATTTTTCTGATAGCTATTATAAATTAGCCTGTTACCTGATTCCGGCTTGACATCGACTTCTGGGACACCTGTACATATATGTAGCTACAAAAGTTTAAGCCAAGCAGAGCTTGTCTGAAATTAATAAATACAGAAACCGTCATGTATTGAAGCAACGAATTCGGAAAGACATTAAACGAACTAATTTAAAACAAAAAAAATCGGTTTGATTAAAATGATATTGTAGGTACTTTTCATCGAAATAAAAAATATGTACGTGATAACTATAGAATGGGATTTACGAAATAAGACGTAAAATTGTTCGAAAGGATACATTAATATATTTAAAAAACACACTGTCAAGCAAACTTAGAATAAAAAAAAATATCTTTCATGGAATTGCAGACTATAAATTTATATGTGCTTTGTTGGACATAAGTTTTCCTTACGCTTATAGTTACGGCAATCCTGAGCTTCGAGGACTGCTGTAGCTATAATTCTTGTGTTTGCTCACACACTTCTACTCTATAATATCTCCTACGTCTCAGCGAAGATTGCTCGCTGTGGACGAAATTCGGTATGGAGGACATGATTATTACGTTGCATTTAGATCCATAGTTGAGTGTGGTAGTCTGTTGTATATTGTAATATACGTTTGTCTACGCCTTCGGGGATTGGAACGTGTACAATGTATGTGTTGTAGTGCAACATTATATTCAAGTATTTAATGAACCAACAAACTCGAAACAAACTTGGTATATTAAACGTAACACGACGTGGATATAAAAGCGTTATCACATAACGAAGTTACCGCGCGCCTCGGGCGTTTACAACTTGAGTGGCAACTTGAATGTCATTCTGACACAGTTCTATTTCAAGCTAAGTGCAGGGAGATGTGTGTATTGACAAAGGATTCGGGTTTTAAGTGTGTTACACAACAACTTAGTTGTTGGTTTGTTATTCGGTTTGTATCTTCTACTTATACTTTATACTGGTTTGGGAAGAAAAGTATTGTGTTTCTTTGCATTTTTACTATTAACACCAGTATATATTTACGCTGTGTCTGTAGATGATCGCGGTGCCGCAGCGGTAGTCAACGCCATTGCTACATAACAATTATTATAATATAGTTTGAAGTGTTATAGCTCCTAAACCATGGAAGTATGAAATCAAACTGCGAAGGTATTCGAGATAATGATCTTTTAACAAATAATTAATAATAAGATGTAATTTTCTTTATTAGCTCTTCTTCTAAAACTAATTCCCAGTCAATCATATTAATGATGGTCTTCAAGTCTATGTTCACAAAGCGAATCTAGCCTGATATTCACAACCTAAAAGGAATTACTTATTATTATTAATCCATATTATTTAATAAGATAGATCTATAGATAGAGAAGATAGCAGCGATAGCTCAGTGGGGAGACCAACAGACTGCAATGCAGAAGGTCTCGGGTTCGAACCCACGTCGCGCACCTCTGACTTTCGGAAGTTATATGACTTTTCGAAATTATGTGCGTATTGATTGACAATTATCGCCTGCTCCGTGCCTCGGAGAGCACGTTAAGCCGTCGGTCCCGGCTGCCATGAACATCTATGGCAGTCGTTATTGGGAAGTCAGTACCCTATAATATCCTGACACTGGTCTAGCCTTAGGGCATCGTTAGCCTTCGGGTTGCGGAGGACAGGTGGCAGCCGCTCCGTGTAAAAACTGATATCCAGTCAAATCCTGTTAGACCAGAAAAGCCGACCCCAAGTGACTTAGGAATAATAAAGGCTAGGGAGAAGATTATTTAATAAGACTGTCCTTATTATTTTGAAATTAAACAAACTTTTACGAATTTTATCGCCTTGTTTATTTTTATAAAACACTAATAATACATAATTTTGAAACTTTAAACTACTATTGTTAAACACTTTTACTAGTTACTGTTTACTTCAATTTAAGCTCTTTAAAATTATACAACTATTTAGATTTGATTTTACACTTTCCCCGACGTTTCGGTTGCTTTTCAGCAGCCATGGTCACGGGGAGAATAAGATGGTAGTTGTCTCAATGTTCCAGTGTAGTTATTTCAAAGTACCCGAACATAATTTAATCATTGGTGTTTCTATTTAGGCAGACCTTGTAACTTGTTAATTTTAGTAATTACTTGCGTAATCCTCAGCTTCCCTACGTAAACGAAGTTAAAATACGTTAAGATTTTAAAAAGTCCGTTATAAATTGAATGCAGCTTAACCCTTGGAATGGCTCGGCTTTGAGAATTAGACGCTTCTGGTGTAAAATAATGCTTGCATCTTTAAAACATAAAAGCTACTTGCAAACTCCTTTACTATACGGCTAGTGTTTTTATTTTTCTTAAATCTAAGTTTGATCACCTGGTGGTTTGGGTACTTCGCCACTGACAAAATGGTTACGAGTACAATCTCTGAAATAACCTATTGTGGCAGTTGTTTCTAATATGACTATTCTTTGGACCGGTTCTTTCAAAGTACGTAAAGCTCCTAAGGTTGACTTGCAAACATATCGATCCCTAATATAAGATACGATTCTTATTCCTCTTATTTGAAGGATTCGGATCATGAAATGCAGTTTATGTAAATTATATTACCGCGGGGTAACTTGAACCCCAAACACAAACTACTAAACGAAACTGTAGAGACGTCTTTGGCAATAACGTGGTCGCCCACTGTTTCACGAAGTTAGACGTCAGCGCATTTTGTAACTCTTATGTAAGTTTTTCAAGACAAAAAAGCCTCGGTTGTGTGTGTGTTACGACTTATTTTGGTAGAAATAAAGATATAAAGGCAAAGCAATCACTCTTGGTGGCGTAGTAATCGTGAATTCGACGGTTGAGCGTAAGATCTCGGATTCGATTGGCGGATTGGGCAAAGTATTAAAGATCGTTTGTTAATAAGTACTCAGTAACAGCACGTACTTACAGTCTGGAACAATCTGCTTACGACAATAGGCTCGTCTCCTATTACATGAGGCATAAAAGCATAGTTGGCGAAATGAAAGTATAATACTGAAATTACGGTATATACAAGGTTATTCTTAGTATAGTGAAAACCTCTCAGGGGGTGATTATACTTGTTATTATGAACATCTTTTGTTCTGGGACATTGCCGAAATCGCGGAAAAAACAGTTGATTCATACACAATTGGACTTTGACCTCGACAAAATGTATATACATATACTTTTGGGGATAGAAGCATGAGACTACGTATTTATGTGTGCAATGAACACTTAAATTCAGTAACAGCACGGAGTCAAAATGTATTTGATATCAGGATAAGTTATTCACTAAGAGCCAATTCTCATAATAAACTGTCCTAAATAGAGTTCTCATGTCTAGCCTCAATGAAATCCCAGTGGTGAGACCCGCTTGTGGGTGGCCACTGGAAAGTGCAAATCACGAGTATCACTAGAAGGTGGTACGATCGTTATACCAGCCGGCAGGCAAGAACCGGGTCTGTAGCTGGTATCACGTCGGGGTCACCAATGTAGTGAAAACTAGGATTGCGTGTTCAGAATGCTTTCTTTATTAACATTATCTGTATTTATATCACAATATTAAGTATGTGTGAGCATACACATATACACACATGTAAACAGAAATATATGACTCAGTAAAAATATTAAAAAATAGTTCGGCACAATTGAGTTATACAATTGAGGTCGTAGATACATCTAAAATATTGAGGTGAAATGTGTCTACAGTCATAATAACCACAAAATAAACATTAAAAAATAAACAACAAATGTAAAAATAAATAACATAATATTGTCCTACGTTTATGCGAATGTTATACATTGTAATTAAACAATTTTATACGGATTTTATCGCGTTGTTTATTTTTTATAAAACACTAAATATTATTACATAATTTTGAAACTTTAAGCTACTATTGTTAAACAATTTTACAAGTTACTATTTACTTCTATTTAAGCTATTTAAATTATAAAACAATTTAGATTTATTATTAAATTTTCTCCGACGTTTCGGTTGCTTTTCAGCAGCCATGTTCACGGGGATAAATAACATTTCAATTCCTATTAAAAGTTTATTAGACTAGATAGTTGCTCTATTTTGAGATATTTTCAATCATAGGTTTTAATACGTAATATTTTGACATAAATAATTTCTATAAACTTGATACAGTCATTGAAAATATATTTTATGAATGTACAAGTTAGTTCATAATAAATAAAAATAGATATCTTATATATTTTTATTTATTGTCAACGCAGATTTGGTCTTATTGCCATAATCCGCTAGCTCACCTAAACGTCCTTCGTTTAAGACGTAACTGATTTTCATTGAAATCCGTCTATATTTGGATAATATATAACTTAATCTGATTCATATAACAATTCTTTAATAATGATTCGTTATAAATTAAAAAAGTTTAAAAGTTAAAAATATAAATTTCGGCTTTGAACCAAATCAGACTAAAATAAGACTTATTATATTAGAATGTATTTTCAGTTGTAAATTTAGAAAAAATATTTACTTGTAAATGGCGTTTACGTGTATAATACAGTTAGTATTATACTTATAAAAGCCACTTTTTTAAATTTTTTATTTATAATTCCGAGCCTCGTTTTCGTCGTTTATCTGGTCTCATATATATTCTAGACTAGCTGTTATCCGCGATTTCATCCGAGCAGAATTTTCTTTCGCGGCACCATATATTTTTAAAATAGAAATAGCCTAAGTTATCCTTATAATATCACTGGCTGTCTGCCAGTGATAGTCCCGTCAAAATCGGTCCAGTCGTTTCAAATATTAGCCAAAACAAACAGACAGACAGTAAAAATTTATATCGTATATACTTTCATAAAGCATGTAGTAAAAAGCTGTTATTCTGACATTACAAACAGATTGAAATTAAACAACTATATACAGATTTTATCGCGTTGTATATTTGACACTTCATTACATAATTTTGAAAATTGTTACACTACTACTACTATTAAACTTTACTAATTTTTAAGCTAATTAAATTATTATTAAAACTATTTAGATTTAATTTAAAACTATATACGGATTTTAAAATAAAATCCGTATATAGTAGTTTAATTTCAATGAATAATATTCGCGTAAACAGAAGACAATATTATTACAAACAGATACTTAATTTTTATTTATTTGTATAGATATAGTTACTATGAGAACGTGCTGTTCTAGTGGCAGACGAGCCAACGATCCACCTTGTAACAAGTGGTAACCGGCATCTTATCGATAGCCAGCCAGCCAATCGATAGGCAGCCTATAGATACCTGTTTACTTGTGTTATTTTTATGGAGCCATATTAGCCTTAACTATTCACATAAACTACATTCCTATGCACCAGTATTACAATAATAAATATCGATCACATAGTCTCTTTTTAACTATTTGAATCTAAATGTTTTCATCATGTAATGTTAGCTTCTAGAGTAAAAATTTGTAACACTGATTTATATTTTACAATAATGGTTCTGAAACGATGGTTTTAGTTTTAGAATGAAACCACATATTATTATGGTACCAAGCATTAGTGAATTTGCCCAGCCGCGGCAGTCACGGGTTCGCACGGCACGGGTGCAAACCCGAGTACATGTACACGCGTAATTAACTTATAGACATTATAATTACTCAAACAGCATTTCATTTAAACTCAGGCTCAACTTTTTGAAGTGAAATCTTCGACAGGCGCGTTGAGCACTTTTTGGGTGAACAAAAATCATGGAACTCGCGTCATCGTCACCGAACGAATTCAAAATTCAAAAATAATAATCGAATAGCTCGACGATACAATTTACAAGTTACTTAGTTTTTACTTCTATCGGCAGTCCTCAAAGACTGCCCCGCATGTATTTTTTTTTGTTTTTGTTCGCGTGGTAATGCTCCTGATGCATACCCTCTCGCTACAAGGGAAGGCGAGAGGGTTATGTCCGGTTGTCCCGTACTTCGGGCCTACGGACCAAAACCCCACGGTGTGCCTAATCGCTGCCTTGTATAGTTGAGGGGCCGCTAGAAAAAAAACTACTTAGCGACCCACCCAGCAGACTATAACTCCTGGGCGACGCCCCGGCACTACAGAGGGCGACTGACCGACTCAATGATTAGCGGATGGGAGATCCCAGTTCTCCCATCCGCAGCCTTCATTATGGCGGCATGAGGCGCGTGACCGCGCGCCTGCGTCGCCTGGTTCGCCGGCGACGGCTCGGATCCGCTAGGTTATTTTCCTCACGGATCCGCTCCGCCACCATCTTCTGCGAAATGACGTCCTCGCAGAAGTTTGCGACCGCTGGCCACTTCCTCTTGTTGTCGACCATGGCTTTGATCACGGCCAGCAACGAGAGGTCCTCACCCATAATCTCAGTGAGTTCACGGCGCTGCACCGCCCAAGCAGGACATTGCTCGAGCGTGATCCCGAGACTCACTTAGATTGTGGTACGCCTATCACGTCTGCAGCAGTGATAACCTAGTGGGAAACCGTTAGACTGCCACGCAGAGGTCTCGAGTTCAAACCCAAGGCGCGCATCGCTGACTTCCAAGTTATATGCGTATTAAATAGTTAATTATCGCTTGCTTTAACGGTGAAGAAAAACATCGTGAGAAAACCTGCATGTCTGAAAGTTCTCCATAATGTTCTCGAAGATATGTGAAGTCTACCAACCCGCACTACGCCAGCGTGGTGGACTATGGCCTAACCCTTCTCACACTGAGAAGAGGCCCGTGCCCAGCAGTATATTATTATCACGTCTACCAAACATCTATAACACTATAAACCATACTTTCAACTACACAATAGTTAAGTAAAACCTTAATTATACTAAATTAGTTTCATTTAATATGTCTCTTCTTTGTGTTAGTATATTTACTGTTTACGGTTTACGTTTTATACAAAATAAATAGTAACACATTTACAGCCGAAATGTATTATCACTACTTACAATATATTCTCATAGTACTTGGTGAATCGTTTTCATAAAAGACGTATTTAAAAGTAAAATACACAATAAAACTGGAACGCAACCTATAGACTTATCTGTGAAAGGCGTAAGAATAACACTGTGAACTTTATTTTCTTTGTTTGTTGGCCGGTATTTTTGTGTTGCGTCGATAACATTGTCAAAGATCCCCCTTTGTCCCGGAGGGTTTACGGAGATATGATGACAACAAAGTTCAATAAAATATAATCTATTTTTGCGGGCGCTCAGTTTTGAAGACGTTTTCTTTCGAATTCATGGACAGTTTTATAGCGCGATATCATAAAAGAAATGATCCAACACGTAATATCGAAGCACTGATGGCTGTAGTAACAACCTGTTAAAGTGTAGCGGCTACTTACAAGTAACGTAACACCAAAAGTTTTGTAGACTATTTTATAAACTTTTTGTACGACGCGATGTTGTATTGACTTATTAATTAATTTATTGTACATAAATAAATTTCACTATACAAAAATACTTTCCAAGAATATAAAACAGTCCCCATCCAATCTCTTATCATTAGATGAAATACTTGCGAAGAATCTTTTGTTCATTCCTTTCCTTCAACAAATTCAATTTTGTTAAACTTATTTAATTAGCATACCTACACCGCGGTTCTACTGCTGCTTGAACAAGTAATCTAAGATTTATATTTACGCTAGGAAGCATCTAGCACAACTTACTGTTCAAAACATTTACGTGCCGAAGTGTTCAGGGAATTGTAACAGCAATTTTAATAAGCATGAGAAACAACTCTGAAGTATACACATTTTCCAAATACACTTTACATGTAAAATATATGTCTAGGTTTATTATATTACGAGCTAATATACCCTATTAGGCTCTGAGTTTTGATTACGTACAATATTAAACTATAACATAAACGTAGCGGTGCGAAATTGGCCGACAAATCCTTTACAAAATTCAAATTCCTGACAAGAATAGGTTTTCAGGGACACTCGGATCCCTTACCCCTTTCTTTGTTATGTAAATATCTGTGTCTGGTGAAAGTTTGCCAACAAATATTCCCCCAGTGCCGATCCATTAGAAAATGAAAGAACATTTGCTTGAATCGAAACAAGAGCTCGCGAGCGACGCTCCGCTGATGATATTAGAAGTACCTACGCCCAAACTCTTTGTTTGTACAACACAGGTTAATATTAGTTTAGGACTAATGATTCATTTGCCACGGTTCGAATTACTCGTGCTACAATGTCTATACAATTTGGCTTTCAATTTTCCCAGACTGATCTGAAAGGCAGAGTTACTAAATTATATAACAAAATGTACTGGACCTAAATAGCTTACCTAGTCTATTAACTAATTACAGATTGGGACGAGAGAAGGTGTGTAAATTATTTTGCTCTTCTATCTTATATATTACATTATCAAAAAGTGATTTTTATCAGAAAAGGTCTAGGTAGCAAAATTAAAATCCTATCTAATTTTATTACACTATAAAATAGTTTTTAGCTAAGTAATGACCAACATTAAGTAATTAAAGTCTATTTGATGTATCCAAGCCGCGCCTAAATTAAGTATATATTTATCGCAAAGTTTTAGGTGAAATGTTTTACATAGGTAGGTATGTACTAGGCGGGTGTCTCAACAGACTCATTAAGGACTAACCCAAAACTCGGAACATAGAAACATGAAATACGAGGAGTGTACTACTGTTGTACCCTTCATGACGCAAGCGAGGGAATTGTTTAGGCCGACCATCGCCTCACAGTAATTGTATGTTTATAGTTAAGGAACGAGGTGGCAGAGTAGTCCATTGTGATTGAGATATTCAAATAGCTACTTTAGATTTTAGATTACGTTTCTGGAGCTACTACGCTCAAGCTTTCCTATTGCATGTGCAGTAATAAGAAGAAGAAAGTACGTTAGAGAGTGTATAAATTTGTCTGCATTGCAATTGCATAGCATTGCTGTAAGATGTGAGGTTACGGCCCTATAACTAAGTCAGCAACGTCGTTTACATGATAATAACTAAATAATATACATGTGTAAACCACACCTCAGAAAGGACAGTAATTTAAACAATTCACTACACGTTTTACATATTTATTCACAATTTACTGAGATTACAGGCACAAAAATAAAAAAATAGATCACAACACCAACCTTAACTTAGTCACGACGACGGCGGTCAACGTCTGAGTGTTGTTCGTCAAGATGGCCGACTGGAGTGAAGTATGTCAACCTCAAATGACAGTGACAACATGTTGACTTTAGCATATTATGTAATTAATGATAGTGACAGTTGTAGTTTTTAAACAGGATAGTTTTGTAAACTAATGAAAAATGTTATTGAGAAGGGGTAAACGTGTTACACATGAAACGTCATTTACATGAAATCGTACATTATTTCATTGCTGCTTCTGGCAGACGAGCTAATAAGTGGTATCTACCGCTCATAAGCAAAGCTGTTTCATAAATGGTGAACCAAACCGCTTTCTATCATAAAAACATATAGTTGATAGACAAGCATACCATTTATTGAAATTAAACTGCTATATACGGATTTTATCGCGTTGTTTATTTGACACTTTATTACAAAATTTTGAAAATTGTTTCACTACTACTACTATTAAACTTTACTAATTTTTAAGCTAATTAAATTATTATTAAACTATTTAGATTTAATTTATTTTTACTTTTACACTTTCCCCGACGTTTCGGTTGCTTTTCAGCAGCCATGGTCACGGGGAGTCTCCCAGTCTCTAGTCAAATAAACAACGCGATAAAATCCGTATATAGCAGTTTAATTTCAATGAATAATATTCGCGTAAATAGAAGACAATATTAAGCATACCATTTACTTTATTAGTACGCAATTACGCTAGCTATGGGAAAATAACGAGAAGACAAAAGCTGAAGAGATAGGACTTTCAACGCAGTCACTCACCAAACGAAACGCTACATTACGTATACTCCTACTTTCTGTAGATGTCCTTCGAAAGATCCACGTTTAAACCGGCCTATTCATTCTGATATTAGCAAGGTTTTACTACACAAAATAACATGCGACCTGTAGAACATTTGTTTTATGTTATACGTATTTATTATATTTGTAACTGTTGTATACACCTGTAAAGACATTTTACTTTGTTCCATTCCCTATATTTTAAATGATAATTGTATCCTGACGTGTCGAATGCGTAAATTTAAAAAAAAAATCAACAATTAAGCATAATTTAAACACTTTGACTGCACGGATAACGTAGTGGTTTAAGTGGTCACCTCGCGATTGCCACTGCACCGAGTGTTGTGGGTTTGAATCCCACACGGTACAAAACTTTGTGTGTTGGTTAACAACAAATGGTTGTTCTGAATCGTGAAGTTCTTTGTGCCTGTTGTTTAAATGTTTGTATAGTGCCCCGCGACACAGGATTTAACCTAATGCGGCAGGTATTTTTATAAAAGTAAAGTGCCTACATTTTTATTATGAGTATATACATAAATACATAATTAAACTGAAACCGACACACCTCAATACAGTCAATAACCTCTCGTATAACATTATGAAAAACTTACGAACTATCAAATATAAAGCAGCCACATACTCATAAAGACTAATAGGAATATAGGGAACATAGGTTTCGCAATATAAAGGGGATGATATGAGTTGTTTAATTGTTTTAGTAACAACTTAACAACCGACATTATATAACTGTAGTGCCTTCAAGTTTAGTTTGAGTTTCTTTAGCCATACAGTTCACTGACAACACTGGGTTTATGGGTCCGGACGTATGTGCATACGTCGATATACATAAGTAATTAAGTTCATATATTATATAAAGAGTAGATAATGTATACATACATATGCAGCGTCTAATATCTAAGATGAGGTCATATTTTGGGGTTGTTAAGTATTGATAACTAACTGTTGCCCACGGTTACACCCACGTATGAATACTGCTCCGCTCCTGTGACTTGTAGCGAGATGTTATATATAAGACTATTTTACTTCTGGATCACGTAGCTTTCTAATTGCGAAATAATTATTAAAATCGGTCTGGTAGTTTTTGCAGTTTCTTTATTACAAACAAAAATACAAATCTTGCTTCTCTATGATATTAAGTATAAACTAGCTGGTATAGATAAATAGCATCGACTTATGCTAGAAACTATTTTAAAAAGTCAAAGATATTTGTCATTCAAATTATATTTTCATAGATATACACAGTTTATTATGTATACAGGGCACTATCAGTAATTACCGTCTTAATCTTTCTGGCTGCTGTGACAGAGTTTATACTACCTGCCAACGACGACTCTTAGTCTTTGTATAATATCATTTTCATGGTTGTGTTTTGTAATGTGCACGGATGCATTTGGGCGATACTCGATTCCAATAACAGCACTACATATACACCATATATTTTAAAATATATATATTAATTATACAAACTAGCAAAAATTTTATCCATTATTGTATTCGGTTGACGTTTGGGTGTCGTTTGTGCGCATCCAAATTGCTTTATATGCTAGATTAAGAGCCAGTGGTAAATTTTGAGAACAAATAAATATATTTTTATTTATTAATCTATTTACTTGGATTTTTACAAACAATAAGTCGTACATGACATCAGTCCAACCTAATATTAGATTTCAATCAGCGCATCTTCTTCATGAGAAAATTACTTACAACTTTTCTCCGAGTTTACATTCTGATCATAATTTTTCATATCATTTAAGAGTTTTTAGTTCTTTCTACGAGAATAGAAGCAGCGATAACTCAGTCGGGAGACCAACAGACTGCAATGCAGAGGGTCTCGGGTTCGAACCCACGTCGCGCACCTCTGAGTTTCAGCAGTTATATGACTTTTCGAAATTATGTGCGTATTCATTGACAATTATCGCCTGCTCCGTGCCTCGGAGAGCACGTTAAGTCGTCGGTCCCGGCTGCCATGAACATCTATGGCAGTTGTTATTGGGAAAGTCAGTACCCTCTAATACACTGGTCTAGTCTTAGGGTATCGTTAGCCTTCGGGTTGCGCAGGTCAGGTGGCAGCCGCTCCGTGTAAAAACTGATATCCAGTCAAATCCGGTTAGATTAGAAAAGCCGACCCAAGTGACTTGGGAATAATAAAGGCTAAGGTAAAAGAAAGTTCTTTCTACGAGACTAACCTAAAATTCTCCAAACTTTTACACTATACGACCTTAATACACATTTCATTGTTGTACGCCTTATATACAGCTCTCTTTATATACTATATAAGAGATATAGGAGTCATTGTTTATGAACCAACCAAGGAGGACGGTGGGAGCTCAATCCGCTATTCAAACAACAATATACATCGTTCCGCTTTAGGGCACTTACACATGATACTGTTCGTGTTAAAGTTCGTAGTCTCGCCTCAGACGGTTATAAAATTAAATGTTATTTCTTGTGCCAGTTTTTGTTTTGTTCGTGTGTTTAATGTTTTTAATGTGGCGTTATTTTCGTTATAATATGAAGATGTACAGAAATGACCAAACATTTTGTTTATTCTGTACCTACTTGTGGATTCTGTACCTACATACAAAATATCAGATAGATTCAATAAATTTCATATAATTCGAAAAGCTGTCATGAAAATAATGGTAACCGAGAGTACGCAAGATTGTGTCTATTTGTAAGATACATGTTTGCACTACGCGAAGGTTGAAACCGCAATAATTATAATGAAGAAATTAATATTAACTTTGCATATGTATTAAATACTAGTTCTTTAAGTTTTTTGTTAGTTAAAGTATTTTACATTTTACATTACCAATACCAAAAGTAGTGTCCGAGGATGCCGAATGACATGAACAACCGAGGTATTCGAATATTTAATCCATTATCGTTAATAACGATGTTTGATACTGGATTACATATTCGAATATTTCGGTTGTTCATGTCATTAAATTCACATATACTTAGTCACTTAAACCAACATGTAAGATTGACATGAAAAAATACTTCATGTTCTTTAATTGAAGTTGATGACTTACATTTACTCAACAATGGATACGCGAGCAGAATACAAAAAAAAAAGATTCAAATTACCACAAAAATAAAAAAGAGAACAAACACGGCCTACCGACAGAAACTTAAAAAAATCTAATCAATGTGTTATGAACACATGATTCAAATATTTAATATTTTTTGGAATAAAACTCAACGTAATATTAAAGACATGACATTCGATAATTCTTTCAGACACAACCGTTTTTTTTCAGCTAAGAAATTTATATGATCTATGTTCACCTCATGTTCTAATTGCACATCTTACTATTAGTATCAAACAAGGGTCAAAGATAGATCTTCAGAACTTTATTACAATATATTTTATCCTACGTAATACTAGATATTGTATTGAGCAGTTTTATAGAGTAACGGCCTACTCTAGATAATTTGTACAAAGTCCACTAGCGGCTTTCATGAACTAAAGACACTAAAAGGCTTAACTCAAAAATTAAATATAATATTGACATACGATAAATCAGAATTATTTAAAACTATTAACACCGTCGAAAAGACAAACTAACAACAATATGAGGATATAAAATATTGAAACATTCCAGAAAATATTCATACAAATGACGCAGTTTTATTGTTTGCCAAAATATTATACACAAATCTATATAATTTACGGTTAGTCTTTACAAAACCGAATAACAAATATAGTAAAGTATCAGACTCCTGTGTTTTATCTGTCTGCAAAACGTTGGAGTATGTGAACACTACATAACACGTTTCCACTATCGTGGTTAACATTCATTTGTCTTTTATCCAAGAAAATAAACATTCGCGCATTGTAAGTAAACACACTGGAGCACTTTGTACCGCTCAACACGTATAATGTGGCAGATCTCTTACATCGGAATCTACGGGAACAGAGAACATTCCTAATATGTTAATTTCAAATCCTGGATAATCAACGCTAAGACTGAACGCCTTCGGGAATTCAAGATTACGACGTTTGTAAACTTATCTCGTCTCTCGTTAGCGGGTGGGGAGAGCCTTCTGAATACGTAAACGTGTCATTCATGATTAAGCAACCGTTCGCAACGTAACTGTTGACAAAAACAAGAACAGAGGCAATCCCTGGCCCGATTGGAACCAAAAATACAAATAGCGAACAATCAACTACTCGGATAAGGCTCGTTTCGTCTGTTTATTGGTTAAATCGATCTGCTGTAATGTTATGTAAAATACCTGTTTGTTTTCTGCAAGATAAAAGTCTAAAAGATATATCAATCTCTATATAATTAAATAGGTAACACAAACCAACACCCTTAAATCGTTACCTCGCCATCAAAATTGCCCCGAATGTTTCAGAATCGATCTCTACACGGTGAGAAATAGTGTCATTTAGACCGATAAATAGTGTCATAGCCGAGATGATAGGAGATTTGGTGTATGTTGCAATCAAATATTATTACTCTTTTTTTTATCGTGTAATTCACCGTCGCAGGTTATACAAAAAACCGAAGAGTATAACCGGCCTTTATTTGTGGCGTTTGTGGACTATGAGAAAGCCTTCGATTCGATCGAAACCTGGGCAGTGCTGCAGTCTCTCCAAAGGTGCTACATTGACTACCGGTATGTCGAAGTGCTGAGTGTTTGTATGAAAATGCCACCATGCTAGTCCGTCTCCAAGACCAGAGCTCGAAACCGATAAAACTACAGCGAGGGGTGAGACAGGGGGATATTATACCTCCGAAACTGTTCGCCGCCGAGTTGGAAGATGTTTTCAAGCAAAGTACAGTCTACAAACAAGTAAAATTACCTGGCACGCACACTATAACATTATGTTGGCCTGTAAAACTATCAGCCGCGCATGCACACATATACGGTACAGCTACGCACTCATGACTAAAGCAGAAGCAAGTGCACACACACGTATGGCCAATGTCTATTAAAAACATAACTTGTAATACCAGATCAATATTTAGCATAATCTACGCATAGCATCCGTGGCTGAATGGCTGAATCCGTGGCAACACGGTCCCGGCTGCCATGAACATATAGATGTTCATAGCAGCCGGGACCGACGGCTTAACGTGCTCTCCGAGGGTACTGACTTTCCCAATAACGTCAGTAAAAAAGTAAAAGTCAGTACCCCTAATATCCTGACACTGATGTAGCCTTAAGGTATCGTTAGCCTTCGGGTTGCGGAGGCCAGGTGGCAGCCACTCCGTGTAAAAACTGATATCCAGTCAAATCCGGTTAGACTAAAAAGCCGACCTCAAGTGACTTGGGAACAATAAAGGCTAAGAGAGAAGAAAATATATTTTTGTTAAATTATTCATTCTTTTAAACATACGGTTCCACAGCGATTGTCTCATATTTTTTAGTTGTCCTTTTATAAGCACACTACCCACTTATAATATGATATTTATTTCTATTCGAATATATGTTTCCTCTACGAGGTCTATGGGCTTATATTACATATTTATCCGTTTAAAAGCAAACTACCCACATATATTTAAGATTCCTTCCCGGCTATAGTTGTTGAATCGTGAGTCACTCTGCGTGAGAGACTATTACTAATAATTTCTTTACTTGATCTTTTTCGTTAGTTATTTAAATATTCATCAGTTAACAGTGTTCCACAGAGCTGAAATCGTTGTGTTGCATCAACAGAACATTTGGAACAGCGAAATAGCAAGACGATTGATGATATCGGTAAGTAATAAACAAGTTAATAAGTATTAATTTCTAAACGTGCACAGCGGCCACTGGTAGCCGGAATCAGTACAAAATCTAATGTGTTTATTTTTCGATAGTTGACTAATTAGCATGTTTATATTAATTTATATTTACAATAAATAACAATATGTTTTTACCTTAATAAACTAGTTATATTATTGGAGCATAATATAATGTTATTTAAAATACAAATTATAATTATTAATGTAGTATAGGAAATTAGTGATGTCATTAGGTATATCGAATGTTCAAGTATTGGATTGCGTGCATGTTGCTATTTCATATTATGATTACTTTTAATGTTCTTTTGTACGCTTTTTCATTACAGAGGTAAGCTGCTCGGCTATGGATTAGACGTTACGCTGAATCTGTCTTAACCCTGGTCCAACAGTTGTGGCTTTAACAAATGACTCGCCTCGGCATGGCATCGAGAGATTGCAGCAGTTATTACCGCCGATCCGTTTGCTAACACCAGTGTGACAGCAGCAGCATACGGTATTACGATTCAAGCGGTACGGAACCACCTACGAGCTGAAGGCTTGAGACGTCGGAGACCGGCGCGGAAAATGAACGAAGGCGCACCTATTAATTATTAAACTTTTTGTTTACTTATACTTACATATACATATTAACAAAATTACCAAACTACACACGCAGTTTTTTGGCGAAAGAGGTGCTCTTACTTACTAAGTATAATTATATTATTAAAAGTATTTATCAGTAGAATATATTCTCATTAGTGAGTGGAGGCCTGTGTCCAGCATCGGGACATGAATAGGCTGCTATTATTCCTTTTTATTTTTGAATAGTAGATTATAGGTAATCTTCGTTCCTCCTAAAGTGAAAGATACAACATAATCATAATGAAGCTATAAAATAATATAGGTACATGTGTATATATATATAATATATATTATAATCTATGTAATATGTTAATTCACTCCCATTGTATATTAGAATTGCAGAAAAATTAAATATATATCGTCCAATATTTTTATAATTGAACCATGTAATGAAGATATTAGAACATGCTTCTTAATAATATGTTGTTTTATTATTATTTGTTTTATTATTATATATTTTATTTGAAAGAGAGGAATGGCAAGGACAAAGTTTCGAAATGAATGATAATGATAGTAGTAATGATGAAAGCCCTATTAATATGGATGAAATAATGAAAGCTTTGAAAAGCATGAAATTAGGCAAGGCTGGTGGGTGTGATAGGATTACAGTCGAAATGCTAACAGCTGGACAGGGTCTCATAGCAACTCAGTTGTGCCGCCTTTTTAACTTGTGCTGGAATACCGGCCGTGTACCAAGTGATTGGTGCAAGGCCGTCATAGTACCTTTATACAAGGGAAATGGTTCACAGCAAGATTGCAAAAGCTATAGAGGCATTAGCTTGCTCAGCGTCGTCGGTAAATTATATGCGAAAGTGTTAATTGAAAGGGTTGTGAAAGTAACCGACGAGAAAATATGGGATGCACAAACGGGATTTCGAAAGGGTATGGGATGTACGGATCAGGTCTTTTCCTTACGGTGCATAGCCGAGAGAGTTTTGGCCAAAGGTCAAAAGGTCTATTGCGCATTCGTGGATCTGGAAAAGGCTTATGATAAAGTGGTGAGGAATGAACTTTGGTCGGTATTGTCCATGTATGGAGTGAATAACACCCTCACGCGAGCTCTGAAATCTCTTTATGATGATTCCAGAGCTTGTGTTAGGATAAATGGGGCCTACACAGAATGGTTTAGCATCGAAAAAGGTGTTAGACAAGGATGTGTAGCGTCACCTTGGCTGTTTAACCTATACATGGACAATTGTATAAAAGATTTAAAAGATTGTAAATGGGGATTAAGAATGAATGAGTTACTTGTCAAATGTCTTCTTTATGCGGATGACCAAGTAATACTTGCATCATCAGCAGAAGAGTTGCAGGCGATGGTAACTATTATGCATGGTGCTTTTGAGAGTAAAGGAATGAAAATAAATGTAAGCAAGACGAAAGTAATGGTATTTGAAAAGGAAGAGTGCGTGACGATGTGTAATATTATGATTGATGGAGAAAAAGTGGAGCAAGTGAAAGAGTTTGTATATTTGGGTACTTTGTTTACAAGGGATGGTAAACATAAGGGAGATATTGAAAGGAGAACGATTGCGGGAAACAAAGTGAATGGAGCTCTACGCGCTTTTATGAACAGTCGAAATGTTGCCGAAAAGGCACGTTTGGCTGTTCATAGAGGACTATTAGTGCCCACACTTATGTATGGAAGTGAAAGTTGGGTATGGCAAAAGAAGCATGAGAGTAGAATAAATGCTGTAGAAATGAGAGCGCTGAGAAATATATGTGGTGTGACTGAAAGATAGAATAAGGAATAGTGTGATTAGAGAGAGATGCGGCATGAAAGTTGATATAGTGACAAGAATAGAAAAGGGTATGTTAAGCTGGTTTGGGCATGTAGAAAGAATGGACGAGGAAAGACTGACTAAGAAAGTTTATAAGGCTAGTGTGAATGGAACAGTCGCAAGAGGACGACCTAGGCGAACGTTTCTTGATCAGATCGGAGGCGTTCTGGACAAAGGCCAGGTTAAGAGCACCTTGAACCGACGGGCGTGTATGAGGAATGTGATGAAAGTGAATGAAGCCAGAGAAGTGTGTCAGGATCGTAGCAAATGGAAATCCGTAGTCTCTGCCTACCCCTCTGGGAAACAGGCGTGAATCTATGTATGTATGTTTTATTAAGTTTAAAACCTTTTCTAAAAATAATTAAACAAATGTATTATTTAAATTATGTAAATGAAATGATAATTAATAAAAATAAATGAAATATTTAAATTATGTAATTTTAATAATTAATTTATTTTATTATAATATTGTCTTCCGTTTACGCGAATATTATTCATTGAAATTAAACTACTATATACGGATTAAAGAACGCGATAAAATCCATACATATGTATATACATAGTAGTTTAATTTCTTTAATTATTTTACAAATTTTTAGCTAAACTAGGTAAGGCATTAAAAAGGTAATAAAACTTTGAAGACTCAAAATGAAAACAAGACACTCGCTGTGGAACCGTATGTTAGAAAAATTTATAACATTAACATAAATCTTATAATTTAAAAAATCCGAATCACCTTTGTGTGAGGTTTGACCCCTCACACGTTGCCGCCTGTCGCCACGATTCAGCCATTCAGCCATGGAAGCTATACGTAGTTTGTGCTAAATATTGATCGATTGATTACGAGTTATGTTTTTAACAGACATTGGCCATACGTGTGTGTGTGTGTGTGCGCGAGCTGCTGCTTTGGTCATGAGTGCGTAGCTGTACCGTATATGCGTGCATGCGTGGCGGATAGTTTTACAGACTGACATAATGTTATAGTGTGCGTGTCTGGTACCTTATCTTGTTTATAGACTGTACATCACTCACCTTCGATTTGCCGACGATATCGTAGTCACGGCTAAGACCATGGAAGACCTCGGCATAATGCTCGATAGCCTCTGTAGAGACTCCGCACAAGTAGGCCTTAAAATGAACATGGACAAGACAAAAATTATGTCCAACGTCCATGTCACACCTACTACTATTAGAAAGTAAAGTTGGGAACTCTACCCTCGAAGTTGTCGACAAATATCTATACCTAGGTCAAATGATCCAGTTAGGTAGGTCCAACTTCAAGAAATAGGTCAATCGTCGAATCCAACTCGGCTGGGTAGCGTTCGGGAAGCTACGACATATCTTCGCGTCCAATATACCGCAGTGTCTCAAGACGAAAGTCTTTGACCAGTGTGTGTAATGATTTACGGATTAGAGTCATTATCGCTCACTATGGGCCTCATCAGACGGTTCAAAGTCACTCAGAGAGCGATGGAGAGAGCTATGCTTGGAGTTCCCCTGCGGGACCGAATCAGAAATGAGGAGATTCGCAGGAAAACTAAAGTTGCCAACATAGCTCTCCAGATAGCCAAGCTGAAGTGGCAGTGGGCAGAGCACATAGCGCGCAGAACCGATGGCCGTTGGGGCAGAAAGGTTCTGGAGTGGTAGCCACGCACCGGAAGAACCATTAGGGGTAGGCCTCCCACAAGGTGGATCGACGACCTGGTAAGGGTCGCGGGAAGCGGTTTGATGTGGGTGGCCCAAGACCGGTCTGTGTGGAAAAACTTGAGGGCGGCCTATGTTCAGCAGTGGACGTCTTTCGGCTGAGATGATGATGATAATGATGAAGTACTGTGTTGATGAGATTAATAGCAACTAACATTGCTGCCGCATTTCGCTAGCGAAATAAACTGAGATGTCGGTTTTGCATTTGCTTCGTTTGATCCTGAAACGACTCTTTCACTTCGGTACTTGTTAATGACGGAATATTTACATTAACAAATCCAACATGAATAAATATCGTGATCCAATGATGGTCGAATAATTATTGTAAATCCATACTAGAGACTATGAGGCGTCAGTTTGTTCTCACAACGGATACATAAATTAATGTATTTTAATGAGCAAAATTATATAATATATTTATAGAATGTCGGATAAAGTAATAAGTAAATAATTATAATGACATCATAGTAATAACAGCAGTAGTCAGTACATATACTTGCATTTTAATTAAACCAATACATACGCACATCATTACCGAAACAAATTATTGATAAAATTATAAAAGATATAAATAAAAGTTACGATGAATGAATTGTGATATCGAACTGTGGAAATATATTGTGTGTGTATGTCTTGGATGAGACGAACGCAAACTCTGAGAAGCGTATCATCGGCATCCTGGAGCGTGGCAAACGACCCAGAAAATTGCGAGCAATTTATTCGGTTCAAGGGTGACCCGAAACAAAAAGGAATGAGACGTTTGTCACTTAGTATATTATTTACTCGCGGACGTTGTGGAAGAAAGCTGTAAGAAATTGTTCTCAAGTCCTTCATCATAGTTGGCATTTTCCAACCATCTGCCATTCTCCGCTATTCGCACTACGATTTCTTTCACAAGCGATTACAAAAAGATTGTTCACTTTAGCGTAGTTAATTTTAAACACGACGTTCCAGAATTTATTGCGCGCATGCTATTGGAGTTTTAAATCTAAACTTTAATTTAAAAACTACATAAATTGCTAGATATTTTCTCATTTTAACTTTAATAACGTAGCAATTTGATACAAAAGTTTCCATTATTCGTTCGCAAATTAAAAAAACTTCTATTCGATCTTCAAACAGTAGGTACAAGAAAATAGTTAACCATAATGCTAATAGAGTTCGTAACTTTGTTATAAACTGCAAATCCTTTGATTACAAAGAGAATTTAATACGGTACTACTCCCAAGAGCATAATAGGTTACAATTTTAAATCGTATCTCGTGGATAAAGAGATGGAGAAAAATTCTGTAGTCTGTTTGCATCAAAAAAGCAGACCTTAATATGTAAATGAAGAATAAATTATATTAGCGTTGCTCAGGGCTTTTCTACGCAACAAATTATAAACCTTGAAATAAATTGCTGATATCCGCTTAACAACCACAATCATAATTATTGTTGACCTGTTGTTTATTAGAGATACATTGAGGCGAATCATTAGCGTAAAATCCTCTTATCTTATTTTTCACCCTTCAGCTCAGATTATATCTGAAAGAGCGGCCAACCCTCCGAAGCGAACGACTTCACAGTTTATTTCAGAAGTTAGGGCCGCGGCACGCCCGACACAAGGTAATCCTTTGTCCGCGCCACTTATCTCCGGACAACAAGAGCAACTCACTAATTTATTAGTCAACTTATGCAATACGGACGGATGCCCTGCCACCGGAGAGTCGCATTTACATAAAACTTTCACGTTTATAGTCGAGGGGCACGTTTGAATGTCTAAACATTGTGCTGTCTAAACGATACACCCGAGACGCAGTTGCTAAGAGGTAAAAATGTTTCAATTGCATGCGGTAGGATCCGTGAAACTACACAATTGTCGTGTGAGTTTCCAGTTTCGTGTTACTGCCCAGGAATGTTTTTTGTTCTGTGTTGATTTTGTACCAGTGATACATAGTTTATGTGAATACTTATGGAGATGAAAATAGATTTGTAGTTTCTGCATTATTGTATTCGACTTTACTCTTTAACTATCTACTAATCGTTTATTGAAATTTGAATTGAAAATATTCAATTTCTAAAATCATATTATAAAAATAAACTTGAAATGATCGCGGACTCCACAAATACTTAAAACCCAGGACTTTAAACTGTTGATCACGACTGGGCAAGTTCTTCCGCCCCGACAGATCATCGTAACCAGCAACCTTATGTTGTGTTCCTTCGGTAATAAGTACTTCCAGACACGTCGAAGAAGCTGTATCTTATAAGCAAAGGATTGCACTGGCATCACAGTGATTCCTTTTTGAAAATTCGGCCGTTCGCTCGCTAAAAACGAGCCGTGCTAGACGCACGGCTCGTTTTTAGCGATCCTATGCAAAATGTTCTTATTTAAGCCAGGTTAAAAGTGAATAATGCTATTACGGTAGGAAGTGGTCTGTCAGTGTGTACCCTTGATATTGCCGAAATCCATGAGCGGCAGTTGACACTTACCATCAGGTGAGCCGCTAGAACGCCTGTCTATAGTGACATTGGAAAAAGGGCGAATGTCCTATGTGCTGCAAGCGCACTAACACTATAGTATCCGCATATCCTAAAGCGAGCCGTAAGCTTTATGCCACTTTGGTAGCATAAAAAACGCAATATCAAAACTTCAATAGCCGGAATCGAGACACAATGAAAAGGCGTTGTGTCTGATCCCCAGAGTTCGAGCGTTGGTCAAGAGATTAACTAAAAAATTTAAACACCGCATGACTTCAAGGTTTTTATACAAAGCCCCTGGGACAGTGAGCGAACTAAGTTGAAATCAAACGGATATATTCTGTAACGTGGTCTGTGTGCATTTTATATTAGATGTAGGTCAAATAAGAACTGAGCTTGGCATATTCTGTTTGAAATATACACTTACCTCGATCACTCAGGCATTGACATGTGTTAGCTACGTACACGTGTGTCGTGATCTATATAGATAGATAGAGATACATATTTAGTGTCCGTATGTACTGAGGTAACTGAGAAGCCATATTCGAAGATTAAATGCGGATGATTTCTATATTTAGTAACGTGCCCGAATATCGCGTAGACTCACAAAGGATCGTGAGGTTCCAATTTTAATTCGTGCGTTGCGGAGGATCTTTGTTTCAGCCAGATTGCACTAGCCGTAGTCACAAGCAGGCAGCCAACTGATGACGTATTGTGACCACGACCAGTGCAAAGTTATTAAACTATTTATATGAGTTTTTAAAAATTATATTAAAAAATATAATTGAACATCTTGGTGACGGTAGTATAACTAGGTAGTCTAATAATGCCTGTGTCTGACTGGCTATAGGCTCGCCTACTGGGTAGGATCAAAATATACCTAGTGATATGTGGGTGTAATACTGCTCTGTTTAGCGTTTCGGATACGTATTTCTCAACACCAACACACACACAAAGTGTTGTACCTATAAGTTGTATTATAAGAAAGATATCCTTACCTATTTTCAGAAGGAGTAGAATGAGACAACCGATTGCCATTAACGATATTTTTTACGTTGATCATTCTCTTCACATTTCAAACAGTCTCGTCGATATATACATATATGCATTTCTTTTAATCTATTCAACCATCACGTACCTTATTAGCTTAAATGTCGTATTGTCACCGAGGTATTCCTTTTATAATAGTTTATATTTAATTAATTTGTTTACAAAATATCATATATTATGCAAGGTGTTGCATAATATATTATATTTTTTATTTAGACATCATATTCTGACTAATAGATAATATTATACATATTATTGCCACTATTAAATATATCAGAGTAATTGTAACGGTGATTAAACTGATATTTTAACGAACAACTTATATACTCTTATCCAGCGTGTAACCAAAGATGTGCTCATATTTTAGGCTTATAAATTATAATGTATATGTTTGTTTTTTATACAATATTATTGTTTCACCAATATTATTTGTAATTGTAATTGTAAATTTCTTGGTGAATAAATGTTACTATTTAAATTTTAGAAATAATAATTATTATTTCTAAAAAATAACCCATGTATCAAACACAATTATTGAAATTTTTATGACAAGTTAAAACATTTTATTTTTTTATTACTTAAACATCGAACCAAATGCATTACATCACTATCAAAATTGCGCCTGATCATTTTCCGGTTCACGGAGTCACCCGAGTCAACTGTAAGTGTATACTGAGATTGACAAGTCGGTTATAAAGTAAAATGCTAACTTAGTAAAAAATATGTGTACTGATTCCTTGCGGGTTTTACTTTATACAGGACCTATGTATTATGTGGATATGACATCTCTCTCTTACACGCTGTATAGACTAAAGCGTATATAGCGTGTACATACGAGTTTATACATTCTCAAACGGTAAATAGAGGTGTATTACAGCACACAGTCACTTTTAGCTTTGTTAAATACAAAGCTAAAAGTGACTGTCCCGTTTAATAAGGGGATTCTTATTGTTGGTACGATTCCCGTTTCAGTGCAACTAGTGATATTTTTCTAACAAAATAGTATTTTGCCAGATTCAGTAAACGGACCCAGAACGTAATCGACCTTTTTTCTTAGAAACTTTTGCGGGAGAACCCGAAAGCTTACTATAGGATGATCGCAATCAGATAACTATTAAAAAAACACTATTTTATTCATCATTCATTATTTAAGGCTATTTATAAGACTACCTCAACTGAGGTACCGCAGTGGGAGTGTAAGCGACTGCTGAACATTTGGTCATGGTGTTAATTACCGGGTCGGCCAATATGTTATTTGGTACTTCTGTCAATAAAATCTTAATAGTATCACGGAGTCTGGAACTGTGCCCGACATACGGCAAAATGCTCATGCAATGCAATATTACGTGGAACTTAAAACCTTTGCTGGCGAAATGTCGGTGCCTACGGCATCAGAAATACCTATAAGAGTGCAACTTCGTATTCTTTTCTTCCTTTTTGATAAAAGATTCGGTACTCCCGTCAAGAAATAACTCCTGCGTCGCGGGAGACTTTATAAATATATAATAACAATATCAGCACTGTATTAAACTGTCCCTCTGCTGGGCACGGGCCTCTTCTCACTGTGAGAAGGGTTAGGTCATTAGTCCACCACGCTGGCCCAGTGCGGGTTGGCAGACTTCACATATCTTCGAGAACATTATGGAGAACTCTCGCAGGTTTCCTCACGATGTTTTCCTTATACGTTAAAGCAAGCGATAATTAACTATTTTATTTAATACGCATATAACTTCGAAAAGTCAGAGATGCGCGCCTTGGGTTCGAACTCGGAACCTCTGCGTGGCAGTCCAACGGTTTCCCACTAAGCTATCGCTGCGGGAGACTTTACAAACATTCAAACAACTGACAAAAAGAACTCCCAGACTCGGAACAACCATATGTGGATTACACAATTTTTTGCCGCGTGTGGGGTTCGAACCCACAACACTCTGCGCGATGGCAGTGGCGAGGCGACCACTTAAACCACTACGCCATCCGTGCAGTCTATCAAAACGTATGCATATATTTATAAGATTGACGTCTACTATAGAAACGAGATGGGTGTAAAAACCCAGGATTCAACCTCATCGTCTTAAATTTAAATTTAAAATTAATTTTAAATGCATTTAAAATACATGTGATTTTTAACCCATAGGGTCCATATTCAAACTCGACCGAGGTATGACCCCAAGGTGTCTGCACACCAAGTTACAAGTCAATCGGTCCATGGTTCCGGAGTTATGCCTGTCACTAACACCAATCTGTCACTAACACACAGACCTACATAGTGTTTTCATTAACCTCTGAAGAAGACTCATAGGTTAATAATAAATATTTATCTAATACTTAATCACAAGGCAGTGCTCATTATAAAATCAATTATTTGTTTATAATTTTAGCCTTGTCAAAAGCAAGTCCACGAGTATAATAACAATAAACATAAACTTGTTCTTAGCGAGGTTACTATAAACTATAATGAAACCTGCGACCTGCCTGCAGCACTATGATGTCATCGACGGATTGGTAAGTCAAGTTTGCTAATAAAATGCCACATATTAATAAGATTTGAAATAAAATGTATACCATCTAATATCTTAGGTTCGAAATGGTTGTTTATAATATTTAAACTATCGGACTTAATCGAGAGTTCTTGAAAACAATCCTTTCCTATAGCTACCGCCATAAACCCATTCCACAAGCAGATACCTTAACTGGTAGCGTTAAGAAAAATACAAGTTATTGTTATACATTATTAGTTTAAAATACTTATATTAATATAATGAATATTTAAAATAAACAATATTTATATTAAACCCATTGACTCGCAGCAACATTGATGACAAGGTAGAATAAGGTTTCAATCATGTATAAATGTAATTTTATTTAAAAGAATATTTAATATAATTATACATTCCAAGAATTGGTAGGTTAAAATAATTATATCCATGAAAAAACAAGTTTCTGTGGTTTTTATTCACAAAATAATGAAATATCGCCGTAAACAACGGACAGAATATTCAGATTGAAACTCATAGATAGTACTAAAGTGTTTCTTTCTTTTAATTTAAGAGCGTAGTTCTTTTGTCTTGCCACATGTCTCTTCTTCTTTCCTTTTATCCTCTTGATACGACATGATTCCCAATTTTTCTTTCATTTTTTGTACATTAAGATCTTCCTCCCCCCTTTCTACTCCCTCAATTTTTCATTCTCAGATTGTTTTAAAGAAGACATCATATTGTTATTGGTAGCATATTAACTTCCCTTTCCTGTAATCTATAATTCTCAACCACTGTCTTTCCTCATTAAGTAACACTTCTTCATTTGTTTTTATTCCGTCCAGCTTATCATAAACCTTGAGAGAGATAAGTATGCAATAGAAACAAGTGAGAAACAGGCATGAATTGCCATAAATTCGAAAAATGGTTTCACATGACCTTGAGGTCAAAGGAAGGAAATGTCATATACGGGTTTTTTGCTCATAAATCTTTCATAGAGCACTATAATTAGTTTTTAGAGTTCGAAAAACTCTTATACAACAGATTTGTCCGTCCGTCTGTTATACAACTTTCAAATCAAAAACCGTAGTTTATGATAAACAATGGTTTATCATAAACTATTTAAATGGCAACAGGCTTAATAGGTATCTAACGATAGATTATTATGATGGTAGATTGCCCACAAAATGATGTAATCTATCTTAAGATATTAATAAGCCAGCCATTCATATATTAAATTGCTTTATTTAAAAACAATATAGTCAGTGTAGAATAAAGTAAGTAAAAGTAAATAAAGTAAAAGTGTTGGCTATGTATAATAGCCTAGACTACATTTTGCCCGCGGCTTCGCTTGCGTTGATCTAGCTTTTGTCAATAACTTGCTATTTCTCGGGCACAGTAGTTTCCTAGATGAAAGGTACTCTATGTCCTTTTCTGTAACCCTGATAACGTGTATGAGAAATTTCTTAATGATCGGTTGAGTAATTAAGGCGTGACAGCATAACAATAAATCCAATTTACATTTACTTAAACTAACATTTTAATTATTTTTTAAATTTTATTGTTTTAAGTAATTGTTAGGATTTCTACATATAATAGCAGTCTTAGTTTGATAATAAACAAAACTGGCTTTGTAGTCATTTTTATATTGCCTTATTAGTATCCAGATCGTGTTCCGTATAGAATAGTAGCCAGCAGCTTATTGCCTTTTATTTCCTTCCTTAAATCGATATTTTAGGGAAACTCATGGATCTAAATTATAAATACTACGCACTGCACGCTTTTGGAGAATAAAATTTGTCTCAATATGAGCTGCCTTGCCCCACAATAATATACCGTAGGACATGACTCTGTGAAAGTAACTGAAGTATACTAGTCTCGCAGTATCTACATTAGTAAGATGTCTTATTTTCCGAATTGCGAATGCGGCTGAGCTAAATTTCCCTGCAAAACATGATATATGTATGAGCGCCCAACTGAACTTTGTGATCTAAAGTCAAACCTAGAAAAACTGTCGATTGTACGAAATTAATAATTTCATTATTTAAATTTATATTTATGTTAGGAGTGTAGAAATTAAATAATTAATATAGTGATATATGATATCTATACTAATATTATATTATTATTTGACTGTCTCGGTGGCGCAGCGGTAGTGTATACGACTTGGGCATAAGGTCTCGAGGTGGCATTCCGGGCAGGGCCAACAAAACCAAATTCCCTGTGGCAGCCCGGAGTTAGGAATTGGTGGTATAACATACCCCCGTGCCTAGGAAAGCTTATAAAACCGTTGATCTTACGCCTGATCTATCTACGGTCGTGTCAGATTGTCGTCCTATAGGATTATGGCAGTTAGGGAACATTAGTAGTATATTCAGGTATACACTTTCTACGACGTTTCGGTTACTTTTCTGCAGCTATTGTCGCGGGGAGACATGCAACCAACACGTCGGGGAAAGTGTAAGCCGAAATCTAAATAGTTTAATAATTTAAATAGCTTAAATAGTCGTAAAGTTTAACATTCGTAGTTTTATAGTTTTGTATAAAGTTTTTTTAATTTCATACACCTTGTAGTGGTACAAAAAGGGACATAGGATATCTTTCATCCAGAAAAAAGATTGCTCCTAGTGTTCGGGCCGTATTGCCGTAATCTAGGTTAAAGTGAGCCGACGGCAAAATTTAGTCTAATAATGATTTTAGCCGAATTCCAACCGCTTTGGCAAACACTAGTCAGAATAAAATAACCAAAAAAATGGTCATAAATATGTATTTTAAGCATCGTATTTACTTACTGCAGAATTAAACGAATTTAAACTTTAGGTAGTCATTAAACTTGTCAAAGGAGTGTTCTATAGTTAGGTATTAATATGCTTTACGTTCATGTTTCCTTCTGACCAACTTGGCTTCACTCGAACTAGACTTAACATTGTTACAAACCGGTACCGAGAAATGTGCTCAATAATGAATAACTTAAGTACCCAAGATTCTACCTTCAAGACGTGCCTGTTAAATCCTAACTAATATTATAAATGCGAATGTAAACATTTTTTTATTTATTAGTTAGGCTTTCACGCCTTAACTACTTGACCGACCATCATGAAATTTCGCATACACGTTGTCAGGGGTACAGAATAGGACATGGGGTACCTATCATCCAGAAAAATTCGTTACTAACCTAACCTAACCTACATTTAGGCGAGCGAAGCCGCGAGCAAAATCTAGTATGACTATGATTTACACCACCCTTACCAATTATCATAATCAACATACCTACATAGTCTTATCCCCGACAAGGTAGGCAGAAGTTTATTATACGAGTTTATTCATATATCGCCAGTAAGCTATGCTTTTAGCTCTCACCTAAAAGGGAGAGCGAGCCTATGACTGTCTACCGGGCTATATAACTCGTATAGCTGTCACATTGACTATCGCTGCGTCCTTAAGGCAGTTTGTTGTATAAAGTCGTGATTTGGACGGTATACGAGTCTCTCTGTAAACTTAGCATTATACTATTAGTGCCTTGTACATATACTAGCTGACCCGGCAAAAGTTGTGCTGCCATATAAATTCATTCGATACCCTAATCACCTAGCGATATGAAATATACTTTACGACCTATTCTCATACCTATCAAATATACATAAAAAGCCATAAAAATCGGTCGAGCCGTTTCGGAGGAGTGCGACCACAAACACCGTGACACGAGATTTTTATATATATAGATAATGTAAATATATAGTCACTAAATTAAGTTTTGCAACTTATTAATACACTATACCTATGTATCTTATGTGGGGGCCAGTCAGTGCAGACCGGCGACACTTCGACCCAGTGGGATCTTTTGTGTCGACACTCTCCCAATAACGACTGCCATAGATGTTCATGGCAGCCGGGACCGACGGCTTAACGTGCTCTCCGAAGCACGGAGCAGGCGATAATTGTCAATCAATACGCACATAAACACTATACCTATAGTATGGAAATAATGCGCCTTTGCACGTAATATTACTGTAAAGAAATTGAGTATAATAAGCAGTATTAGAGCACAGAAATTGTAATAGATATTGAAAACAGGTAATTTTAATTGATTGCCTCGCTAGCCCGTTGTATAATTTTGCGTTCATATTTGCGGCCAATCATGTGTCCATTTTCCCGGTTAAAACTCTCATTATCTCATGAAATCTGATAATGTATCAAGGCAATGAACTCCTCCTTCCTCAATTAAGTGAAAGACGGAAAAAAGAACATAGCTTTTCCATAGAGGGTACATAAAATTGCAATTTTACGCACCCAAAACCCTCCAATGGTTTACCTTTGGATATAAACATAGCAAGAGGTGACTGGCATTATTTTGAACCAAGAAATATAAATGTCAAACCACACAATTTCTAGCTAGTGATTCTCCAAGTCAATTATCTGGTTTCTTAGTAAAAAGTTTTTTACATTCTTTAGTGCATAGACTTGGTTTCGAGGAATATCAATGTCTTAAAAGTCATCCAGTCTAGACCCTGACCTTAAACATCTTTGTCTTTGTACCTTATTTCGAAATGCGCTCTTTTCTCATCTACATTTATTTCACAACAGTTTAGAAATGCCAGTCTAAACTGTAATGCAAAATGAAATAAGCGGGAGTCGAGTCAAAAGCATTTAATTTTAATATTAAACTTTTGGCAAGCAATTTATGTGAATCTGTGACTGTAAACTGTGATAAGCGTTGCCATTTGTCACATTTAACATGGATAATCAAACTCTAATATTGGTTTAGCTCCGTTTGGGATTGAAGTTGTCTCTGTGTTTTATTACCTATTGCTAGCCTCGGGCGAACAATCGGTTTCCGAACAAAGAAGTGCAATGCTGGAACTAATACGAATACGGGGGATAGTTGTAGACATTAAATTGCTTTTAATTCCTATCGACGTTCGGACGTCGGCGCCCAAATACAGTGCCTTTTTAATTTTGTTTATTTTCTCATTAAAACAATTTTTTCTAAAAAAAGCCCAACCATAGCAAATGGTAATATATTTATATATAATAAATCTAGCATGAATTCATAAAATGTCTTTAGAATTACATACTACAGGTTAAATAGTATTTACAAAAGACAGCATGTTCTATCTTCATTATTATTACCGTACTTTGTTTGGCTGTAAAAAAAAGTCATTGCTACGGGCTTCGTCTGAGTAGTCTACGTATCTAAGAATAAACTTAAAATTGCTCTAGCCCTCACTAAAGCTACTAATGTCGTTCAAGAAAGGCATATAAAAACCTCTGTTGGTTCACTCCGAACGCCAACCTCTGTCATTACACAAGTAATACACGTAGGCTACAGGAGCAGCTTACTATTAACCACTTATATGCTATATTTGGTGGTATACAAAATCATGCCCAAGGCTAAATGTCTTCAAGACTATATGCCTAATAAAATTTCGACTCAACATCAACCGTACACAGTAGTCACAGTACACGCACCGGCTGCCTGTTTTCTTTATGTAAACGCTCAAAGCCAAACACCCTCCTGAGATGGCTGCCCATGACTATAGTAACAACAACAGATAGCCAAGCATCAGCGTCTTAAATGCAATAAAACGTTCCCCTCTGCTAGCACGATGAATGCTCTAATAAAATAATGCAACAAGACATTGTCCGTCTTTTGTTATATCCTAACTTACTTTTTACGACCACCAGAAGTGATGGGAGATTCTATTCACACGACGTTAAATATTCGGTTAATTTGGCAACAACTTATCCGGTTAGTCTTGCAAACATATCTTCTACATAAAAGGGTGCAAAAAATATATATTTTCCTGTCTATCTCAAAGATACCCGCCTCGTGGCGAATTGGCGCAAATAGGATAAAGTCTGGATTGCGTGAAAAACACAAATTACGGCAGATGTATTACTATTTAACTTTACTGTCTACAATTTGTTATATTGTCAGATAATTTAAATGCATTTCTCTTGCGAAACTGCTAGTAATCTTTTTAGAAAATAAATGGGAAACAAAAAAATAATGAAATATATCTTGATCTTTTGGTGATAAATAAATTAATGAAAATCAACTCCACTATTATAAAGTTAGTATCATTATGGTGCGAATATTGAACATCATGAGTTTAAAGTCAAATGCTGTAGCAAACTTTATAAAATCTAAGTAATACTATGAACTTGTATTAAAGGAGATTAATCCATTATTGTTAAGTCATTTTAATTTCCAAGTATCCATCCATGGCTTAATAACTTAAATTATATCCATTGCAAGTATTACAAAATGTTAGAGTTGTACTTGAAACTTAAGTAAAGGAGATATGCATCATCTATGCGTATATCCTTAAAGGGTTAGGGGTTCTGCCTAATAGGGGAAGAGTACCTACATCCTATCTACCAGGTACAGTTATAGACTCCATAGTGCTACTGAGAATGTTTTGATGGTAAATCTCAATAATTCTTTGCCTGACCCGGGCTTTACTCCTGAGATCTCATCCACTGAAATTCAAATATTCACTACCGCTGCATGATGCACCACGAAGGCACTCACAAAAAGTATATATAAACTAAAAATATGAGGTATATTTTTCAACAGAAATTTTAATATGTTTATTTTTCCAATTTTCAAATGGCTTGTTAATTATTATAAACGTTCGTGTCAGCCCACTGTGCAAACTAATTACGAATATGCGACCTTTTAAATACCCATGAGATTCGAAGAATTGACATTATAATCTATCAACTTTTTAATTACTATTATAGTTTCGCATGAAAAATTATATGAAGCAACAAATAAGGAATTAACCTGAATTTAGTAGAACAAAGACCTAGGTCATTCGCCGCGCATGTCCCCACTCCGGCCAACGCGGCTAGCAACGTTGGCAGTCGTCCCTGGACTAATTAATAACTTCTTTATATCGTACGTTAAAATAAATAGGCTATAAATAGGCGCAGAACATGACATGGCTAACCTTTCATCCGGTATGAAAGACTAAATATATAATAGGTAATTATAATATATAATAATAGTTAATTAAGAAACAGCCACGCAAGTATATTTTAAGATTCCTTTTTTGTCGGATGAGAATGAACTAAGTTCTTCGTCCATATGATGTGTTTTTAAGTAATCAGTAATTCATAGTAATTATAATAAATACTGCCTTGATAGTCCTGTGGTATAAGTTTCTGGTTATGTTTGCGAACGCGGGTTCGAAGTACGACATTCGGCTTGGCAGTATTGCGTCTTTCTAAAATAAATGCTTGGTAGCAGCACGGAGTCTGCAAATACGATACACGGTAATAGGCTCGTCTTCTATTAAGTAAGTCTTCAAAATTGATGGCAATACGTAGAAAAATTACACTCTATCCCCTTATGAATCATTTGATTACACTTAATTTGAAATGAGGATTACACAACGTAATCTAAACATAATAATATGAAGTATTAAATTAACAAATTTTCTTATAATATTTTTTATCTAGAATCAAATCAAAACATATGATTTGGCAGAACTCATTATGTTAAAGACTATAAACAACTTTTTATAATCTCAAGGTGGCAAACAACATCGCAAATTTGTTTCTTCGTCTCACCTTCATAAAAGATCGTCCTGTACCAATTTGTTGAGGCCCAAATAAGGGAAAGATAGTTTATATAACATTACAACTGATCACTCCTGAGATAAGTAGAAAAAGTCGAATATTCACAAAAGCCATTGGTGTCGTGATGTAACGTGTAATGATAGTTTAAGTAGGAAAGTCACTCTAAGAAAATAATAAAGTGTTGAATTCGCTTACACAATTAATGAGACACCCATGAACAGCTAGAAGTCACAGCTAATTATTATCAGTTAGCATTCAGTCTTTTAACAGGACAGACTAATACAATCCACCTACATGACACTTAGTAAGTAGGAACTAATAGGTATAAGCAGATGTGTTCCAAGGTAAAAAGCAAGTATACGGCCCGTATATATTTATTATGTTCGCTTTTAACACCGAGATTCGGTGTACCACCATGCCAAAGATCACATTGGCTGCTTAGCTGCCAATATACTTTTTAACCTCTAACTAGCACAACAGCAGAATTACAAAAAAGATCTGGGGACGTAGGACTGTTCCAGATTTAGTGTCGTACCCAATTTACGCAGTAGGTTATTATTGCCTTAATGTACAAAACATTATTGGAAATAAACAAGAAATGTTCGTTTCTTTTGCCACCAAGCGATCAGTGTTTTCTATTGTGTATTAATCTAGTTTAGATGATGATGATATCGACATTGTAAAATTTTATTAGAATACGAGACGAAACGTATTTATTTATAATGACCATGCATCAATTTTAATATAATTAATTAGTGGAGATGTTTGATGCGTTTACGTTACTTTTATATACCATAAATCTTAGGTATATGGCAATATACTCAACATTTCTGGTAGGACAAAGTGCTGTTGAATTGTGTCTTATGTATGTTACTCAATGACGAGTACACCATTGTACGGATTTGGATAAAACTTAGCAAAGAAATAGACCATGTCTTGGATATATATAACACTTTTATCACTTTATGCGTTCCATGTAGATAATAGTTCATCTTTACTATTATTTCAACAACATTCCAGTGAATTAAACGCTTCCGGAGATGGCGTGTCCACATTTTTACACAGCTAAAGCGACCGTAAGTAGTAACACTATAGTTTTAAGTGAAAATAAAAAAACCTAATAGATAAATAAATAAAAATATACCTTTATATAAATAAAATTTAAAGGTATTATCAAAATTATGATGTCTATAAATTTACGATTCATGCTTTCGAATTTAATTCTCGAGTCGGATAAAGTGTTATTGTATTTCTGTGCTTGAAAATTCTCAGAAGTAACACGAATTCTAGGTATCGGTTTGCCCCCTACTATGGATCTAAACATACATGCCTGTCTACCCCTTCTAAGAACTACGAGCGTGAGGTTATATAAATATGAAGGCTAGAAAGGTACTTAACCTGATTTATTAGGTAAATGATAGACTTGTTCCAACAAAGTACCTAAGACAGAGAGAATTGCTCGTGTAGTGTGAGTATTACACAACGCCAACTAACTTAACCCAATTTACAATGCTAACATGTGCGGGCGTATTCGACACAGTACAGACACGGGAGATTCCACTTGAAGTTTGTAACATATCATCTACTACTTAAACCGACTTCCTTGTTTAATCAGTTCCGCGTTTTTGAATTGACAATTCACTTCCTTAACGGCTTAATTTAAAGATGTATTAAGTTTTTACATTATATTGGCTCACACTTCTATATCCTTGATGGAGATGGCAGAAGTGTATTATCATATGTCCATATTTACATCTAACCTCACGTAATTGCTAACTACAAAAGTCACCACTCAATAGACTCCAAATAAAATAAAACGAAAGATAAGGGGACATATGCTAGCGCTTCTTTTTAAAAGATTGCACCCAATTTGCCGCAGACCGGCAAAGGGAGAAAGAGGGTAGAGAAGCCTTTGTCCTGCAGTGATACGAAACATCCTAAAATAAATAAAATTAACGCAACGCATTGTATATTATACAAGAACTTTTTAAGAACTCATTTTTGAAGCGCTCTCCTTGGGAAAGCCTTGGAAAACTATTGCATTTAACTATTGAATGTTGTGTTTCTATTATTAATGTAAACATTTACAGCCTTACTTATAAAAATACCGCTAAACATTGCTTAGATAACTCTTATCTAAGAAGCTCTCATACCTTTAATCAATTAATAATATTTCTTTACTCATAAACCAATTTTAACGGTCTCTCAGGTGATAGCTCGCAAAAACACGAAACAATTTTATTCTTGCAACATCTAACAGTCAGCATACAGCATGACCAAACTAATATACAAAATAAAGCAATTTTAGTGATACATCATCTATAATGAACCATTTATTAGGTTTTAGTTTATTATGTGGCGTGGTGACTTTAACTTGTCTATAATAGATGGAGTTCTGAATTTATTTTAAGATAATTCAGTGAGTTTGATTACTGAAAGAGTATATTATCACTTATCAGTCACTACGCTTAACCATAATAAACATCTAACTATAAGAAAATTAATTTGTCTTTTGGTTTGTATGATAGAGACGGTAATAAAAATAGCAATTTGGAATAAACAAGTACAGTGTATATTAAATCTACATAATCATAACGAACTGCTGCATATTCTAATGAATAATTACAACAATACTATGCTTTCTTAAAAAGTACATTTATTAACAACAATAAATAAATAACCAGTGTTCTTCAGTTTCTGATTGTTTTTGTTCGATTATATTTATGCAATGTTTTTGTTATACCTACCTATTTCATGATAATATGTGAGTTTTAATATTATAATGTAGTTAACATCGAATCATTGTAATTATTTGCATCTTTGCAAATAACGAATGGATGTATGTATCTTATGTGGGGGCCAGTCAGTGCAGACCGGCGACACTTCGACCCAGTGGGATCTTTTGTGTCGACACTCTCCCAATAACGACTGCCATAGATGTTCATGGCAGCCGGGATCGACGGCTTAACGTGCTCTCCGAAGCACGGAGCAGGCGATAATTGTCAATCAATACGCACATAATTTCGAAAAGTCATATAACTTCCGAAAGTCAGAGGTGCGCGACGTGGGTTCGAACCCGAGACCCTCTGCATTGCAGTCTGTTGGTCTCCCCACTGAGCTATCGCTGCTCATGGAATGGATAATCATGATGGAAGTACAAATCACTACTTAAAATTTTAATCATATAGCACATACATATTTTCTTTTATGATAAGATACCTAATACGAAATTCTGCATCACAAAAATCGTAAAGCGGATTCAACCACGCTTTATCGATCTTCTTTTGTCTTGTCTAAGCTGCAAATTTCAAATAATTTGATGTTATTAGTAAAATCACGCAGTACGAAGAAAACTGCGCTGAACCATTTTTCCTTAAAAAAGTTTTAATCTACGATATACCACCAATATCATTTTTATGAAATTAATATTTTTGTAATTGATTGACGTTTATGTCAAATCTGTCCCAGCTGATCGGAAAATCCGCCATATTGTCTCTTAGCTATATTTAAACAAGAGACCGCCGCTGTTTAGATTTGTTTACTGTTTAGCTATTGATAAACTTTTAGCGCTTACTAACGTTTATAAGTAAGATTTCTCATGAACAGTCGCTATATAGTAGTTAACTATCTATCAAATATTTAAAATGGGTTTATAAGTAAGATGGTTAGTTGCAGCTACTAAAATGTTTATTGTTAATAGTGTAAGTTTATGATATTACTGCACCATTACCAATGAATAAACCAGCAATTTATATCAGCAAATTGTCCATCATTGAGTGGCTAATGACCTTAGAATATACAGTATACTCTAAGCTAATGACGCTACCGACTAATAACAGAATAGTACCCTTAGTTCGAGTTAATACAAATAGCTCTCACACATACTCGTATGAAACATTATCTAGCAACGCCGCCGGCAGGAATACTGATTTAGTTCATTTCAACTGTTTCATGAACTTAGTATTTGTAATGGTGCAGCAATAGAAATATTTTTATAATATTTATGTAAAAACAAGGAATACAGTCTGATAATCCAAGCGAGAAACTGTTAAGGTATTTCTACGCTATGCGATACAAAGAAAATGTCCTAAAATGCTGATGTTAGCCAAAAAATCGACAATAGCCGAGCACGAGCCGAATGCTTAATACGTGCTCTAAACATGCTCATTCTTAACAGCAGTCATGTGCGACGTCCCTTAGCAAAGGGACGTCGCACATGACACGTAGTAGAAGCGTATCGCATACCTTGTTGCATTTGTTACCTACATACGCCTCATGTGTGTGAAGTACCTAACGCCGTATATGCTACCCAAATTTATTTTAACGTTTTTTATACGTATGGTCTTTAGATACCTAAAGCACACGGTAGAATATCACAAAATTTTCAGCAATCTCATGATATAAATCTAACAATCTGACTCTATCGCGGCATCTGTGTATAGTGACGCCGCTGATCTTGAAACTAATCCCTAAAATTCAACCTTTTCATTAAATAGCAGGTAGGTGTTTTGTTGACAGATAAGCGAGAGCCAAGCCGGGCTCGCTACGTAATTCAAAGGCTTTGCGCTGTGCGGTATACGTGCCTACGGCTTGCCGATAAACCTTTGTTTTCTACTTATCTCCGACCGCCACTGTCGTCTACACGGCCATCACACCAAGATTGTCTGACAACTTTTTTAAAAACAGTATCTAGTCCGAGCCGGCTGCTTGAATTGTATTTCAGCGAAGGCATCCGATATATTATGTACCTGATGTTGTCTGTACCTGTATCTGTATAACTATTAAGATACAGTCAGCAATATAAATCGGTACACACTTATGAGATTTCGCTTGACTTTATATTTCAAAATTACAAAAATTGTTAGTGTATTTTTATTTTTTATTTAGTAGGTATACCAGTGATAGTTAAAAGATAGTTGATTTAATCATAATTTTACAATACAGAATGATATCATACTCATATTTTTACAATTGTGTTTAGTATTTAGCTACCTATGTTGTTTACACTGTACAACAGATAGTATTTTAAACTAGAAATACATGTATATTAAATAAAAAGATAAGATTTATATTTTCCATATCAAAACCAATTTCCAATACATAGAATTAAAGCATTCACATTCGCAGACTATTTTTGCACTGAGCATAATCAGCTTTTGCAACTGTGTATCAAATGAAAGGTCATATATCAGTTCATTTTGCTTCTAGAATTATTCTATGCTTATAATAATTTATACAATTTTCTAACTGCGCTAAGCCGCTCACGGTTCACATTTAGCAACTGAGCTCTTTTTTTTAAGTCCTAGCATAGAACCATATTCAGCCGTAGATATGCGTTTAGAAATACGGTCAAGAATTATACAGAAAAGATACCATGCGGAAACGACAGACGTTGTCAAACCTAAACAAAAAAAATCCAAGCTGTGCCTCTTATTTGGTCTAATTGTAAATCTACACAATTTAGGAACCCATTCAAAAACACATAATCATCAAAATTGGTCCAGTCGTTTAGGAGACGTTTAGTGTCATACACACGTACAGAAGAAGGATATAAAGATAAGATAAGGACTTTGGCCCGCTATGTCGTGCGTGACTTACGATTCACCTGCGACAATACTATGCGCCATAATATTTCCGGTTCTACTAGCAGTATTAAAACCCTTTCTACCCTTTAAAAGTTGATCCGAATTAATATGTATTATAAAAATATCATAATTTTTGTTTATTTTCGTAACAACACCGACTATTATATCTATACTAATATTATAACGAGGAAAGATTTGATTTTTGTTTGTTTGTTTGTAATGATTAAATTTAAAAACAAATCGACCGATTATCACCGAGTAACATAGACTACATTTTATTTTTTAAACGTGTTGTTACTAACTTTACCCAACCTAACCTACGTTTGTGCGAGCGAAGCCGCAGGCAAAAGCTTGTATAATAATATAGATAAGATTCACAGCACGATTGAAACGAATCCTTACGTTATTTTTCCGACTTGCTTCGAAATAAAATAAAATCTTCGATTATATAACCTCTATCTACATTCTAGTATCATAATATTTATATGAATACCAACCGGTGGCCTTTAGTATATTAGACAGGTTTTTTTTAACACTGCTTATTTACCAAGGATGTAGGTAAAGATTGATGCTTAATTATGTAGCACTTAATAATAAAAATACATACTGTTTGCACTATAATCAACATATTACGGCTACGAATAATGTTTTGCAAATTAAGAAACGTAGTCAATATAATATTGCAGATCTTATTAAATTTTTATTGCATGTTATTTAAATCAAGGAAGATGTTACGTCATTAATATCACACAGTGTATATAAACTGTATAATATAAGGTATAAACTACATATTTAACTGCACAGATGGTGATATTATACAATTTTTTTGCGATTCGCAAACAGTTGTAACATATCTGTGAAGGTATACTTTGCGTCCATTATTTGAAGTATTGTAAAATCCTCCGCGAAATAAACATTCCTAATTTTGGAGTTGTGTTGTATGTTACAAAAAATATGAAAATTAAAATAAAAACTGAATCAAGACAGAGTTATAATTAAGTAACAGAAATAACAAAAAGTAAGAATAAATACAAAGTTAATTGATCAAGAAAGAATAATTAAAAGCTACACGTCATTTGGTAAAATTCTGAAGTTAATTGATCAAGTTGCAAAAATCATAATAGTTCTATACGTATGTGTACCTATACATATAATTTACTTATAACAAACAGGTTGCCGAGGTTAGACTTCATACGCTGTTGCTAAACAAAAACGTTCAGACGTCTTCTGATTACCGTGACCACTCGTATCGAAACGCTATAAAATGAAATATTTAGTTATAATTACTATTACATTAGTTTTAATACAAATCACGAATACCGCTACACTACCGGGAGATGACTACCATGAAGATTTTGACTACGGTGACGATGCTGATCCTAATGAGGGATTCGAACACAAAGAAGAGCAATCGAAACCAATGTACAACCTGGCAGATGCACCAACACTATTCAAAAAATTCGTCAAGGATTATAGCAAACAATATAAAAATAAAGAAGACATGGAACAACATTACAACACGTTTGTGAAAGGCTTGAAGGAAATCAATAGAATAAATAGTGACAGGGAATTCAGTTCCATTGTTGATATTAACTTATTTACGGATTTATCTGAAAGTGAAAGATCACTTTTCCTTGGAGTCAGGGAACCATAGGTAAGTGTCTAATAAAATAACATTAACGCGTCGCTATTAGATAAACCATACACTTTAGAATCAATACCTATGTTTTATATGTTCATTAACATAGCCTTCCTCTTGTGTTCATTAGCATAACTGTACAGTTTTGATGTCATTTGACATCGTATATATATGAATATATAAGTGCATGCATTAAGCAAGGCCAAATACAAAAAAATCAAAAGTATAAAAAGAAAATCACGTCACGCACTACTAAGTAATAGCACAAATCATTTTAATATTAGCTTACCTGTGCCTATATTTATAATCAATAAAATCAAATATCGTCATGGAACTTATAAACATCAAAAAAATTGTATACATGCGCATGATTTGCGTTACATAATTTTTACAAAAAATGCAATGCAAATTAATAATATCGTCTTAAAATAATACAAATTTAATATTATAATAACTGATAACTTTTATTATCCTTTCCAATTTAAATAGTGAAATATTAATCGTTTTAAACATTCTGTTATTATAGTCATTAATAAACGCAAAGTTCAGTCAAAGTATGCGAATAATGATTTGTGATAATTCAAATTCGAATTGTTGATTTGCAAACTATGTGTATTATATAACTATGGTGTTATGACAAAAAACTAGGTTATGATCAATTTGATTAAAAGCTGGCTGGTTCAAGCGCTAGCTCCTGGACTTATTATGGAAAGCTCTTAGACATGCAGGTTTCATCACGATGGTTTCCTTCACCGTTAAAGCGATTATTAACTTTGTAATAGGCATATAGCTACTATTAAAAATTCAGAGTTGCTTGTTGGTTTAATGATCTCGAAAAAAGAGAACCCATCTTATATAAACATAATAATCATTACATTCTTCACAAACTAAATTAGAAACTTAATAATTATTTACAAAAAAATAAATAAAAATTAATAATTAAAAAATCGCATTCGGCTTTCCTCGATTTATATTATCTATATAAATAAAAATCAATTGCCACATGTATGACGTAGCACTGACCTGTTTGGCTGTTTTTATTTGTCGTGTTTGTAATTGTCACGACAAGGTTTGTATGAACAAAAATAAAAATTAAATAATATTCTAATATGTAAAAAATTTATTGACGTTTTGATATTGGAATTTCATTACGTGAAAATATTTTTGTATAGATTCACAGGACAACGACTGTCGGGTCAGCTAATATTTAATAAATATATCGATATTAATATGTGGTTTGGTATATATAATGGGTAACGAATATTTAAATGTATGTTGCATGTAAATAAAACACACATAATTACGTTACTTTTATTTATATTGATGCATCTTAAGCCTTACGTCATTCTTTTTTAAGTAATATACAATTTATCTTTCTTTTTTAATGGTCTCATTGTAGCTATAATCTATAGCTTCTTAGCTAACATTTTGAACACGCCAAAGGTATATAGAACTTGACTTGTGGTATATATTTATAATCCCTGTAAAAAAGACTACATAGTTACGAATACATGAAAGCAGTTCTTCTTTTTATTGCCGCTTAGTACTTTCACGGAATAGTAAGACCAACCCGTATTTTCACGCTAAGACTATTTCGGGATAACGATAACAGTAAACCAAACAGCCTCTATTTTAGAACTTATACGCGGTACACCGAAATCTGCATTGCAGGTAAATACATAACCTGGTTTTCTTTAATAAAACATGTAGCCACAATATCATGAGATAGTATGTTGTGTCTTACGAGTTCTTGCGCCCTGATTTTGCCTCGCATAAATGCTATAGGGTAAATTTACCTACCTTGTATTAAGTATAGTTTTAATGGGATGAAGAGTCAAATAATATTGCCTGTCATCTGGCTCTTGCATACGCCGCAGGTAATGCGCTCAATTTGTAGTACTAGAACGGGGTGTATGAGTCGTCTAAACAACAGACTCAAACGTAAACATGATTAACGTATGTAATAATAATACTTGCGTGATATAAGAGCACAATAATTTGCTATGACACTATTAAACTTTATTTACCGAAAACTTTATCTCAGTATTATCGTAGTTTATACAATATTAAAACATATTTTACTATAATACCATAGAGCATTTCAATTATATTCATTCTTACATAATTTGTTAATAAAAAAGCTATATTTTGATTACCCGTATCGTATCGAGTATCTTTAATATAATACCATTGGTATATTTATTGTACGTCTTGCTTTAGCCGTATCGTATTGTTAGTGAAGTTTGCTATACAATAATTAAAGTGTGGTTAGTCCGTCAGTGTTTAAATTAGTAGCATGTTCGGGTATTCTTCGTCAAAATTGAATTCAGTGCAGCATTACTTCATTGTATCTATGACGTCGGCAAAGACTCGCTTCACTGGGTCTCTATTAAGTTCATCAAGCCACAAATATACCAGTAGAAGTTTAAGATTTTGTCAACTTTGTATGTGAACACCTGTAATAACGATATGTTTATGTTACACAGTACGTCAGACAAAACACCAGGACAGGTCACATTTCAATTTTGCATTCTAATTGGCTTACTCGTCGATATCGTGGTACTCGTCTGTGGTACAAGATTGAGATACTACAATTACGAAATAATTTGTGCTTCACACAGTATAAGATTCGCAATTGGCATTGGCATTCGCCAAAAGGCGCAAGTATATATATATAATACAGCATTTTTCGAGTACTTATAGTGTGCAAATTAGCCTTATTAAATGCATTTTATTTTAGACTATTAGTTTTCCCGCGGTTTCACCCGCGTAAGTCCCGTTCCCGTGTGAATATCGGGTTTCACCCCTTCCACCCCCTTCAGGGTGGAATTTCCAAAAATCCTCTCTTTGTGCTCCCTACACTCTCCAAGAAACATACATGCCAAATTTCAGCTTCTTGCGTTCAGTAGTTTCGGCTGTGCGTTGTCTGTCAGTCACTCAGTAACGGAAGAGTTTTATATATATAGATGGAATAGCCGTACTTGGTTATTAAAGCCCAACTTGAATTTTATTCCATAGATTAAATTAAAATAAATGTTGGCCGAACCGTCATTAAAATGGATGGGATCGATAGAGACCTGATAGCTCTCGATTAGTTTTTTAATTCCTTAAGTATTCATTAAACGAAAACCGTATGAAAATAAACGGCTGTTAAATTTAGGCACATTAATAATCCTTGGTTAAAGAATTTTGCATAGGGACATTTTCGCCATGTCGTGGAAGGGTCGACACAAGGCGGGCATAATGAATTAAATTAGGTCCTACTGATAACCTCTCCGCACAATTTCAGGACTGGGACTAGGGACAAAACACAGACATAGAAATACTGGAGAGAACTTAGATTAACATAACAATAATATCTTTACATATAGACTACACAGACAGCGTAGTGGTTTTGGTGGTGCCCTTGCTACTGCCGCTGCACTGAATGTTGTAGGTTTGATAACAATTCGCAAAAAAAAAATGGTGTGATCAAAAAGCAGCAATTCCGAGTACACGTGTTCCTTGTGTCCGTATATTTTATATTTTACACATCTTACTCTAACCAATATTCCTTAATTGTAACTACATAGTGCCAATATTCTCCGAATAAAATGGCTCTGTCATACGGACAGACAAACAGATATGATAATATTATTAGGCTGCCGTTTTTGCGATGTTTAATACGAAATCATTAAAAACCAGCTACCAGAAAAAATACGGATATGAACAAAAACTATAACAAAACGAAACATTTTTTAGTTGATATATGTATCGCTTGCTTACTTTTAATTAAATTACATCATTTCTATAAGGTAAAACATACTTTGTATAATTAAATCTATTCATTCGATTATTATTCACAAATAAAAATAAAAGAAATAAACAAATGTGTGGCTAATGAACGTTTAATAGATAATGTGAGTTCCTTATTCCATGTGTTTTTATATGAATACTAATTATAAACAAAATAAAGTTGTAAATGATGAGTGACGTATTTTAAAATCCGTGTTTATTTTGTATCTTCCTAGGAATTGACTATAAATACTATTAATAGAGAAGATGGTTGGAATGTACCACCAGCTTGGGATCCAGTAATAAAAATAGTCAAACCCAAGAAGAAGCAAACCACAGCTAGACTTCATGATACTTTGAGCTCATTCTGCGTAAATAGAAACACCAATGATTAAATTATGTTCGGGTACTTTGAAATAACTACACTGGAACATTGAGACAACTGCCATCTTAGTCTCCCCGTGACCATGGCTGCTTAAAAGCAACCGAAACGTCGGGGAAAGTGTAAAAATAAATTAAATCTAAATAGTTTAATAATAATTTAATTAGCTTAAAAATGAGTAAAGATTAATAGTAGTAGTAGTGTAACAATTTTCAAAATTTTGTAATAAAGTGTCAAATAAACAACGCGATAAAATCCGTATATAGCAGTTTAATTTCAATGAATAATATTCGCGTAAATAGAAGACAATATTATATAAATACTATTTTGGAATCAAAAAGTCTACGTTTAGAAAGGTCATCGGTCAGTATTGCCATATATTATAGATTATAATATCAACTCCAGTTATATGGATTTCTATTTCGTGGCTTGTAAGCTGTCTGTCAGGCTATAAAAAGTATTATTTTGGGTGTAGCCAATAGCAATACATTTTGATGACTATAATAGCATAAAATATTATACGGACATTATATTTGATGTCCCAAATAATTGCATTTCTGTCTTTGGTCTAAGATATCTGCTTTTCGAAATGTATATCAATACGGTTTGCAACAAAACTTACAACTTCTACTTATCATTTTTAAATTATTAATTGACATTAAAACAACTTTAATTACACGGAACAAAAAAGCGCATGCATGTATTTCAAAAATAGTTGTTATTTGTCTAGGTGTAGATATAGATATATGGATGGATTATTTCAATATGAAAGGCACTTCGCGACAAGGATAACCACTAATTCATGAGTGGGCTTATTAAAAAAAGACCTTTATCATATTATCATTTCCACTACAATAATTAGTATATTAAAGCATTGTAATGTGTTGACTCTGTCTCGATTACCAACCTCCTCCTGAAACTAGAGCGAGTTGGAGTGAGAGGACTCCCACTGGACTTATGCAAGGACTACCTAGAAAATAGAAAACAGCGGGTAAAAATTGATACCTGGACCAGCGATGATGCCAACGTTACCTACGGCGTCCCACAAGGGGGAGTACTCAGTGCCACCATGTTCCTGATCTATATAAATGATCTGTGTCAGATGAAACTGAAGGAAGGTAAAATCTTTACTTACGCAGACGATACAGCACTATTCTTCAGTGGAGATACCTGGGCGCAGACTTACAGCAATGCCCAAAAAGGAATAGACACGGTAAATAACTGGCTGAAAGACAACCTACTGACACTAAACACCACCAAAACGAAATATATTCCCTTTGGTATAAAAAACACCTATCTGCCAGGACAGGAGCACTCAATCACAGCCCATACGTGCACCATCGCCCAACCAACTGACATGTGCCACTGTCCCGCTCTAACAAGAGCTGAAACGATAAAGTATCTTGGTGTCATCTTAGACAATACACTCACTTTTAAACTACACATTGAGACCATGGCAACAAGACTACGCAAACTGATTTTCCTAATGAAATCGCTAAGACATATTGCCGATCGTAAAACCATTAAGACCATATACCTTGCCCTATGTCACTCCATCATAGAATACTGCATAGTGGTATGGGGAGGTACTGCCAAGAGTCATCTGATCGTTGCAGAGAGAGCACAAAGAGCTCTTCTAAAAGTGGCAGCGAAACTGCCATATCGACACCCCACTCTAAAAGTGTACCAACTATGGGAAGTCCTAAGTGTTAGGAGAACTTTCATCCTCAGAGCAACCCTGCTTAAACACTCCCAAACACCGTTTGTAACAGACACCATTATGGACAAGAGAAGAATGGGTTATGTTGCTAAACAGCAACGACACAATACTGCCTTCTCACAACATTTCATGACCTATCTAGGACCATTCCTCTATAATAAATTAAATAACAAATTAAAAATTTACCCACTAAACTCCCACAATTGCAAAAAAGCACTTCTGAAATTCCTCCTCCCTCTAGATTATGAAACAACTGAAAACCTCTTACGTCCCCTGAAATAAACAAACAAGAATCAATTTGCCGGTAGCCACCCTGAATCTTCCACCTTGAATCTTCCACTAATCACACTACACATCACTCATGCACTCACACCTACACACATACACACACACACGCTCATGGACACACACACACATAAATAAATTGCTCTCCACTTTATAGTAAAAACATAATATTTGTTAATTTTTAAACCTAGAAATTTAAATATAAGTATTATAACACATATAGCATCTAACTAATGACAATAAAGAAAAAACTAAGCACTTAAAATGTGACACGCACGCAACCTGCAACTTGATGGGCCTGGTGACCAGTAGCACAGATATTATATATCTATTTCTAGCACCAGTCCTTCACAAATTGCATAATAAGTAACCATCTTGTCATAGATCTATCTAGTTTTTAAGATGCCTGCTGTGAAGGAAAATAAAGACCTTTTTTATTTTTTTATTTATTTATTTATTGTAAAATTTAAATTAAACCTTACGCTACACGTAAAAAGCGCTAGTTAAATATTACAATTAGAGATTTTAAACTTTCAATAATTATAATTAAGTTAATACAAGCTGACTCGACAGACGGTGTCCTATCTTAGACAAATTGTCAAACTCGCGAGATTAAAATAGTCGTTAGGTTTTCTGAAATTATCCAATTTTCTGCTCATTTCTTAACTTTTCTTTCCATAAAAACCTTCTAAATATGTACGAAAACTTTACAAAAATGGAATGAAATCGGTAAACTTGTCCTCAAGTTATGGCGTGACCAAGGGAAACAGGGATTCATTTTTATATATATAGATAGATTATAAATAACAAGTTGGATGCAATCGCCGAGAGCGATTAAATCGTCATAGTACCTACGCTTATTATAAAGTAATATTCTATAGCAGAGATGTAGAATAGCAGGTTAAATAAATATATAAGATCGGCAAGTAGTCTAAGAGTTATGTGGTTAATTAATGCCTACAAGCTTTATATGTTTCTTCTACTCACACCCTGAACACGACATACCTATATAGGCACTTGGGACAGTGCCATACGAATGCCTACGAGATGCTTATTTATGTCTAATGACTAGTATTATTTTTCTTCTAAGTCGGCCTATCTAGACACAAAGGAACTATATAATTCTTTGGCAGGGGACAAGACCTTTCTAATGTCAAGTGGTCGGAGTCCGAAGCCGAGAGTTATGTGCATAACGCCTGCTTTGTGATTTATCTCGTTTCAGATTCGACCGACATACATATGTATGTATGACCACATACATTTTAACCGTTTTCGGCCGCTATTGGACCACGTGCCTCTTTCATTTCAACTGAATTTATGTGCAACTCATTTGTTTTCTTTTGTTTTAGAATCTTGGATGAAACAGTGGAACGCAGTTAGGTAAGGTAAGGTTACCAATACAAGAGTAAATATAAAGTTTTAAACTATTTTAAGGATAAATGTTGAACGCAGAAGATTTTATTTAAATAAATTCTTAATAGGATGAACCTACAAACTGTTGTTTTATTACTAAGTTTGGCTAATATTGCCCTATATTTTCATTAATCTGATGATATTAGGAAAAGGGCTTATGCCTAATCAATTTTACTCAGCTGAGAAAGAACTACAGCCATTTAGTTGTTATCTATTGTAAATCCGAAGTATCTTACTGTAGAAACACTAGTCAATGTATTAACTTAATCTTGTGTTCCTTTGGTAATAAGGGATTCCAAAGCTTCAGCCGAAGACGAAATCTTGTAAACCATGCAGCCGGTAGTTCTTTTGTTTTGTAAGGCCCGGAAAGATCTCGTAATGTACTTAAGGTTATCTGTGTCCTTGTTTACGGTTAGTACTTACCACAGGAAGAAGTGCTTGTTTATTTTTTACTAAATAAAAATGTTCCTGGCTTGGTTAATCATACCTAATAAATAATAAAATCGTAAACAGATTTTGTGCCAGTTTATCTGTGGGTGTCTGCACGCTTATGACTAAAACATTGTAAATGTAATTTTCATTAATATATTGAGATATGCCTATTGCCTAGTGATATCATTCATATATGACTTACTTAACTAATTTGTCAGTAAAAATATTATACACTAGACCTCGACCGCGGCATCGCTCCCGAAAATAAATTTATGTACCTATATTTTCTATCCCTCAGAAATAGTACTTTTCTCTGGATGAAAGGTATCGTATGTCCTTTTCTATACCCTGACAAAGTGTATGCGAAATTTGATGATCGGTCGAGTAGTTAAGGCTTAAAAGCGTAACAAACAAACAAACTTACATTCGTGTTTATAATATTAGCTAGAAAGTCAGTTTTAAACAACGTCTATTTAATCTATACTAGTTTTATAAAGCTGAAGAGTTTGTTTGTTTGTTTAGTTGAACGCTGTAATCTCAGGAACTACTGAGCCGAATTAAAAAATTCTTTCAATAACATCACGCTACGACCCACGGGGGCGGCGCAGTAATGATAAACGCAGGTGAAACAGCGGGCACATCTAGTTATTCATGTTCGTGCAAATGAAGCCATGAACCTAGCCAGAGCAAATATACAAAAATAGTCAAATTTAAGTAGGTATACCTAAGTAAAATACTTAATTTGTTTAATCATGTCACAATAATGCTGTTGTATTTGCAAACGTTACCTACATACCTATAAAATGTCAAATAAACAGGTACAGGCTCTGCGTTAAGCCAGTCAATAATCTAGAATGTTCGATCCCTTGAATAATAAAGTAGACTCAATATGTTTAGCAAATTTCGTGAACCGTAATTTTGTGGGAAATATTCAACAGACTGGGAGGCACTTTTCAAAAGGTAAGATCGTGACTATTGACATCACCCTTAACATAACGTACGAACGTGGCTGACAAAAAAGTTACAAAGATTGTAATTACAGTAGTATTGGTTGACCCTGAAAGAGGATTAAGTGACGCAGGTGGCAGACGAAGGAAAGAAAGATATATAACCAAGATAAAACGGCGTGTAACAAAGGGGCATGCCAAGACGCCATAGTAATTCGGGCCCACAGTGCACACCTATAAAGGCTAATAATAATAATAGTAACCAATGCCAATAATTAATTAGCATAAAAAGTGGTTTACAAAAACTTTGGCATTTTAAAGTTATCAAATCTTTTTATATCTCATCAATACAATTCATATTAAATATGTGCTATATTATTTAACACATTATTTTAATTTATTTATGAGTACAATCTATTAGGAATGAAATAAAACAGAATACATTGCAGTTTTATAGCTTATAGGTAAAAGTCGTCCAGTCGATATAAAAAACATTAACCTTTACAATGGAGTTGCAAAACTAGCAATGATATTGACATTTATGTTTTCTGACGTTATACAAGTTAGAGAGTTAGATGAGTTAGATGGTGCTGCCATAATAAACACAAAACCTCGATACATCGATAATAGACATTACTTTAAGTTAATCAAAGCAATCTTGCAAAGATAAAACTAATACTTAATTATTATTAGTTTTTGTATTACCTTTGTATAAAAAATGAAATGAACGATTAAAATAATAATTATATAATATAGCAATGGTAAATTACTATTTCGATTAATTACCTGTCAACATATTTTTTGTAATGGCAACATTTCCACGTTAATGTACTTTTTCCAAGTTCTATTACATAGTCAGCGCCTGCGCATACACACACGTATGGCCAATGTCTGTTCAAAACATAACTCGTAATCAATCGATCAATATTTAGCACAAACTACGTATAGCTTTCATGGCTGAATGGCTTAATCGTAGCGACAGGTACGGCAGGTTTTTTTGAATTATTCATTTTTCTAACATACGATTCCACAGCGAGTGTCTCGTTTTCTTTTTGAGTCTTGAAAGTTTTAGCTAAACTAGGTAATGCTTTACCTAGTTAAGCTTAAAATAATTACGTAATTTAAATAATTCCTTTATTTTTATTAATTATTATTTAATTTCCATAATTTAAATAATACATTTGTTTTTATTATTTTTACAAAAGGTTTGTTGTATCTTCCACTTTAGGAGGAACGGAAATTATAATCTACTGTTCAAAAATAAATAGGAAATAATAGCAGCCTATTCATGTCCCGATGCTGGACACAGGCCTCCACTCACTAATGAAAATATATTCTACTGATAAATACTTTTAATAATATAATTATACTTTGTAAGATAGGACATTATGGAAAAGCTCTTAAATTGAAGAAGATGTAAGTAAGATCACGTTTTTCGCCAACAAATTGCGTGTATAGATTGGTGATTTTGTTAAAAATATAATATGTGTATACATACACATATTACATTATAATAAGTATAAGTAAATAAAAAGTTTAATAATTAATAGGTGCGCCTTTGTTCATTTTTCGCGCCAATCTCCGACGTCTCAAGCGATCAGCTCGTAGGTGGTTCCGTACCGTTTGAGTCGTAATACCGGTGCTGCTGCTGTCACACTAGTGTTTGCAAACGGATCGGCGGTATGAACTGCTACAATCTCTCGATGCCGAGGGGAGTCATTTGTTAAAGCCACAACTGTTGGACCAGGGTTAAGACAGATTCAGCGTAACGTCTAATCCATAGCCGAGCAGCTTTCCTCTGTAATGAAAAAACATACCAAAGAACATTAAAAACAATCATAATATGAAATAGCAACACGCACACGATCCAAAACTTGAACATTCCATATATGTACCTACCTAATGACACCACTAATTTCCTATACTTCATTAATATATATGTATTTTAAATAACATTATATTATGCTCCAATAATATAACTAGTTTATTAATGTAAAAACATATTGTTATTTATTGTAAATATAAATTAATGTAAACATGCTAATTAGTCACACATCGAAAAATAAACACATTAGATTTTGTATTGATGCCGGCTACCAGTGGCCGCTGTGCACATTTAGAAATTAATACTTATTCACTTGTTTATTACTTACCAATATCATCAATCTTCTTGCTATTTCGCTGTTCGAAATGTTCTGTTGTTGCAACACAACGATTTCAGCTTTGTGGAACACTGATAAGTGATGCATATTTAAATAACTAACGAAAAAGATCAAGTAAAGAAACTATCTGTAATAATCTCTAACGCAGAGTGACTCACGATGCAACAACTAAAGCCGTGAAGGAATCTTAAATATATGTGGGTAGTTTGCTTAAAAAAGGACAACTAAAAATATGAGACAATCGTTCTGGAACTGTATGTTTAAAAGAATAAATAATTTTAACAAAAATATCAAATAACTAAAAAAAAACGTATCACCATTGCGTGAGTTTCGAACCTTTACATGTTAAGCCTGCAATACATGTTGGGCGAGCGTAGGCCAACACGAGTGAAAGCAAACTGATGATGATGAATGTCCCTAATGAGTTGATTGGTACCTACATTAAAATTTTGGTGCACTAATCAGAATAACTATGTTAAATGGGCAGGCCAGTTTTCTGATGTGTACAACCTTAAATGTGGTGTAAGACAGGGGGGAATAACGTCTGCCACCCTTTTTAATGTCTACATTGACCAGCTGATTGAGGAGCTAAACTGTGCTAATGTCGGATGCTCTATAGATGGTCAATTTGTTAATAATCTGAGTTATGCAAATGATATGGTGCTACTTGGTCCCTCAATCAGTTCGGTTCGAAAATTAGTTAAAATATGTGAGACTTATGCTGTTTCTCATGGACTTACATATAATGTAAAAAAGAGTGAGTTGATGGTGTTTGGGGGGAAAAATAAGGTGCCCTTAAAATTGCCTAATGTAATTTTAAATAATGTGTCCCTTAGACGCGTGACTCAGGTCAAATACTTGGGTCATGTGCTATTGGAGGATCTTCTTGATGATGCTGACATGGATGATGAAGCAATATGCTACCTCGTAGGTTTTCACGGTGCAGTGATCATGTGAAAATCACATTGTTTAAAGCGTTCTGCACATCGTTTTACACATGTAGCCTATGGGTGAAATATACGCGTCGAGCCTACGACGCCCTACGTGTTCAATATAATAACGCTTTTAGGGTAATGTTGGGTTTACCCCGTTACTGCAGCGCGTCAGGCATGTTTATGATAGCACATACTGACGACTTTTATGCTATTATGCGCAAAAGAGCTGAGTCTCTGATGAGCAGGATGCGGATGAATCCTAACAGTATTCTAAAAGTGTTATCTGTAAAATATGATAGTCCCTTCCTGGCACATTGGGCACATATGCATGTGTGTACCCCCCGGAGATGATTATTTAATGAATTATAATAAATAATCAATAATTATTAATTGAATTGTAATTTAATTTATTTTATTTTGTTTTGTTGTTGTTGTATAATTAAATTAATTTGAATATGATTTTTTTACGGTAATGTTACAAATGTAATTTAATATTTTATAATTTTAAAGCTTTATTAATTTCATTTCATGCTCTCACGTTTACTCCACGCACTTCATTCAGCTCTGTTTTGATGTTTACTGACGGAAACGATTTCGTAGGGAAGTTGAAACAATAAATCGGTCGTCACGACGGGTGGTTGCTCGAGTTCAGCCGGTACCGGGTCTCCTTTTGTAAGAAACTGTCTCTACAAACCTTCGGTATACTCTAGAAACCGTAGACAAGTTTAAATTTAAATTTCTAGCAAACGTTCGTTGATCCAAGCCTTCCCGCACCCATGCCACAATTTAAGCGGCTTGTTCGGACGAAGTATTCATATTTATGGTTACGAAACTTTTGTTGGGTTTAAAAGACTAATAATCAATACTATTGGTAATAATAATTTAAATAGCAAATGAAAAAAAAAATACAAAAAGAATTAATTTCAAACTTTACTCTAATAACGTCATAACACACGAATTTGAGAATAAGCATAAAATTTATTTACCTGGCTATAATTTTATATTTTACTGCAGTTCTATTTTTAAATTTTGTTGTTTTTTATTATTAATGGACAGTCTCGATATTTTCATTTAGTTTAATCTAAAAAGTTTGCATACCTAAAAATATTAATTCGAAAGTAATCCTGAACTTGGATGCAGTTTATGAGTCCGTCAGTGTACTATTTCCGAGGGATAGAAATTATACATAAATTTATTTTCGGGAGCGAAGCCGCGGGCGAGTTCTAGTAAGTGTATTATATTCTTCTTGACAAATAATTTAAATAAGGCATATGTATGATATCACTAGGCAATAGGCATATCTCAATATATTAATGAAAACTACATTTACAATGTTTTAGTCATAAGCGTGTAGACACTCGCAGATAAACTGTCACAAAATCTGTTTACGATGTTGTTAATTATTTAGGTAAACCCAGGTAAACCCAGCCAAGCTATATCAAATTTACAAATGTATCTATCCGGCCTAAACTTTCATATTTGCCAATAAAAAAGGTTACTGGTATGTTTGTTTTTGGCAATAAAACCGCAAATACTTTATTATATACATATATTGCATACCATATTATTATAATACCAACGCGCCTCCAGCATTTCTTATAGCAATTCAAACTCTAATATATTGCTAGTACAAAGTGATTATACAGCCTATCGTAGACTTAACTTACTGACTAAATTATCAGCTAAACAAATAACTAAGCTGGATATTATTTATAATTTGAAACATCGTTGATTGTTGAGGCCCAGACTCCAGACTCAATGCTATTTTCACTATATTTGGTTTCTACCTAATTTAAGAGTAGGTACCTAAATATATTATTTTCTGTATTATAAAGTAATACTTTTTAATTCAGTATAAGCATTGTATTGACAATAATTGTACTAAACAAAACGCTAAAATACTATATCGTTATAATGCATCTCTAAAAACTAAGCCATTCAGCGCGTCCTCATACGCTTAAGTAGCTTTATTTAGCTACCTATGCGTATAAGGACATTTAATTAACCTTCAAATATTTTTACTCTTCAAATACCTATATAATATTTGCCCACATTATCAATATTTAAGGCGAGTACTATATTCATAAGTTCTTGGGTTTGATTCTCGGATCAGGCAAAATTTTATTGGGTTTTCTGTCTAGTAATGCTTAGTAGCAACATCAAATTTAGAACTGTGGTATTTCTAATGGACAGACTCTGTACTGAGAATATTATTACGACATTTCAATAACACTGACTTCGCTCGATCCAAAATTTAAACCTGGGTTAAGTCGCACGCAAACTGTCACTTGACCAATGAGGTAATATTATAATAATTATACAGTATATTGTATTTCTATTTTTTCGTAGCCAAGGTTTGTTTTTTCATTTGGTGGCATACGAACATATGGATCGCCTGATGTTTAGCGATTTTATATAAATTTTTGTTAGCACCTGTTTTTTTTTTACATACTACGCAGGTTTCATCTTTCCAAACATTTATTCATAATTAGTCACAATTTTTACTGCAATAAAGCAAAAACTTAACAAATTACCTTATTAAATCAAAATCAGGTTTACAATATTGAATGTAAATTAAAAGTTGTTAGTGTGTACGTCGGATCCAATATGTAACATAGCCACCACAAACTATAAATTAGTATTAATGTTAGTAAATTGGATTTATCATGGCATGTTATTAGGTTATTCAAATCATTGCAAAAGTTGAAGTACGTACGCTAAGTAAAAATAATCTGACTCAAAAGGTCTGTAGTCATACAAGATAAACGGAATAACAAAACGTTGCAGACTGTCAGTGTCAAACTTGACAACAGCTTATATTTTGTCAACATTGCATCGCTTCGAGGTGGTGTTGTGCCTTAATATTCAGTAAAGTGATTTTGAGTTTATTTAAATAAAACTTCAGTTAATAAGATAACCAGAATGCTCATCAGTTATAAATAGATTAGTTTTTATTCAAGTTTTATACTTGTGGGGTATCTGAAGAAATTTAAGGTAAGTTTTATTTTTATTAATTAGACTGTAACAGCTTGTAGTCGGGTTACGTTACTTACACCATAAATAATTGATAATTACTCAATAGTTTTTAATGAGCGCAATTATAACAATAATTTAAAATCTATCCTTTTAACTAACATAATTTGTGGAATACACTCATAGATGTATTATATATCCATATGGAATACTTAAAAGAATAAAAAATATTTCTTAATATATAACAAGACCTTTCGATATGTATTGTAAGACTTATAAGTACTATTGTTACCTTATTAAGTACTATTGTGTATTCATACAAGTTGTTCGGTAAAACAAATATTATGCAAGTTGTTACTTAAATATTTACCTTTGGGCAATAAATCAATGAATTATACTTTTCTAGAATATGATATGCCGGCTGAGTTAGACCTGATGTGTTGTCTAAAGGAAAATATATATTTAAATATCCCGTCAATGCTAGGCTTTCAATGGATAAGAATAAAAATGTCATTGCAGTTTCTTTACATAGAATTTTGCCATTAACCTGTGTACAAGATTATATTATTTTCAAATGACTTAAAATTATTAACTTCGTATGCAATATTTATATTATAAATTTAAGCAATTAAATTCTTAATTATTCATAAGCTGATGAATATCCTGCTATGCACAGCAGTAACATTCACTACTGCGGTCTAGCAGTCTATCAAAAATAATATTTTAATTACATAAAACTGGATTTTTAACAGTTTATATTATTCTCTTTGTGGTGAATCTATGATTATGGTAAAACTGTTATATATTGCAGAACACAATGTTATGTTTATGTTTGTTATAAAAAATAGAGGATATAAAATATTATTAAAATTATAATTATGCTTTCTTAAATATTTAATTATGTAAATATCTGTAAAAATTATGTTCTAATTAACTATGTAATATAAATGTATTAAAATAAATGATAAGAATGCTTAATCAAAACCGTTATGTTGACCAAGTTTTTAGATAAAATAACTGTTGTTCCATTTGGTTGCACATTTAGATATTTTATAATAAGGCAAGGTGTGCAAGAATATTTAAAGCTAGTGTAGCACACCTAATAGTCAGCATGTTCTGTAGTTTGTAGAAGCTTGCAATGCAAGAAGTATTATAATTACATTGCTATCCATGCAACAACTACTAAGCCATACTGGCAGTTAAATGTATCCTGTTTTTACTTCTCTGTTTTTTGCAAAAGAGAGACTCGCTCCAGCACAAAAATATCATATTATTATACCGTTGTGACATCTCGACCGCAAGCCAGCTACGCCATTTCTGCAATCATTTTTCAGAATATTTATATATCATGACTAATAATTTATTTATGGTATCAATGAGCTGGCTTGCCTAGGGAGATACCTCTTACAAAAACGGTAAAAGGGTAAAATTAGTAAAACTTTTACTGCATTTTGCCGCTAAATAGGACATAATATCAACATTACTTAAAGACATAATTATTTAATTATTTTCTCCTAGAGTAGGAAAAGTACGAGTAATATCCTTGATACTAGGGTATAGCCTTTGCTCATTTCTTACTATATTTTATTTAATATATGATACAGAAACTAACAATATTACATACTGGTTGAGGCACGAAATATCTATTTTTTGTAGTAAGGCCCAACTAAAGGCATAACTGGCGAAACGCTGGTCAATCCCGCAGGTAGTTCGAACTATACAGGATGTCCGGTAATTAATGGATAACCTTGAAATGCCTTATAGTAGAACTGATGAGCCATTCAGAATAAAATATAAAAATAAAACTATTCTGACTACTACCTGAGATATGATTTTATTTTAATTACCATATTTAACTTACTTGTACCCTACGACCATAAATGAATGAATTCCATCGGTTTTTTTGTTGTTTTATTACTAAACACTTATTATGCTAATAGATAGACGGTCAAAAGTATGATCAGCTATTGCATTTTTAAAATTATTTACTTTATTTTTATTCTTTTTTTCTGACATTTCAAGGCTATCCATTAATTACCGGACACCATATATAATTGAAATGGCATCGCGAATCCCTGAATATGTGCATTGTGCACTATTCATAGATTCTTTATTATTAACTATACTTACTTTACTATTCAGTATTTCTGTGTTCCAAGTCTGCATAAAAGCTATTGAAATGTAAGAAAAAGTGTAAATTTAAACTGTTGTACTAAATGAATCGTGATACAATACGTAGACGATACGTACGTATAAAGTAGTTTAATATCAATGAAAACATTATAAACGAGTGATAATTTATTTAATTGGTTTGTGCCTTCGTAATGCAATACGCCAAATAATTGTAACTAACAACTCATGATGTAATGTAATTATATAGACGCTCGTTATAATGATGAGTTCTTTGACTAGACACTATCCGTGGATTTGTTTACGAATGTTAAAATTTCATGTTAATATAGACTACAAATAACTAAGTATGCGTAGACTTAGATGGTTAATATGTAGGCACCCATAATATGTAGGCATGATTAAAAGAATTACAGGAATAACTAGATTATTTTTATAGTACCTATCTACTTAAGAATAGTATAGAAGAGAAAATGTGTACTTTTTTAACTTCAGTTTTGCAGTGTAATCAAAGCGAATCTGTGTATTTGTCGAATTCGTTTATAGAAAATATTATCACAGTAGCGCTTCTGTCGAACTCACTTTATGGAGATTTTTAGATATAGCTCTGAGCTCTATACCTAAAGTTAGTTCGGCAGAGACATTGCCTAAGATAATGCGAAAAACAAGCATTAATTTATTTGCATAAAGGATGCTTGATACTAAAAGAAAAGATATGCTGTAAAAATTTGCCGTTTCCTATAATTAATCATTACGTAACTCTAACGGACGATTTTCAAGCATCAGATATATTACTCAGGAATATATTAATTGCCAGGTTTCCTGTACGAAAACTATCAGAACGCCAAATTTATATTCTATCAAGAATTTTATAGAAATCGTCCCTTAATTTTTAATTGCCATTAAGATTTTTTAAGACATGGAAGTAATATCAACCAACATTTGCCGAACCTTCACTTCACCGGAACTATTTGCTTGAATACTTACCGCTTGTATTCTTGATACATTATATCGATATTAAATCGTACTAAATCGCAGTTGGCATTGCAATTACCAACGAATTTACTCGTTCCCGAACGTCCTCGAACTGAGGATACTTAATGAGTGGCGTCTAAAAGCCTAACTTTTATATTTTGCGATTTTGTTTGCGCGACATACAGATGGATAGATTTATATTTTAATATACCGAAGGAAGTGACGAGGGCAAGTGCTCGCGCGCCTATCATCATTAGTATCGACGGGTCAGTCAGTGTATGAACGTTAATGTGGTGCGCCCGCGCAAGTTTTCATTAGAGATTCTGTCTTTGAAATGGAGTTTTAGTTTTATTTCATACTGTTTTGATTTTTGTGACAAGTTTAATTTTATTCTTTTCTGTTATACTGGTAAGATTGTTTTATGTGTATATAGTAATAGTATTATGTATATAACGTAATTAACTAGTCCTAAACTTTAATTGATACGCGATATTTTAATTATAAATTTTTGATGTTTATTGTAAAACAAACATTTTATAATTATGATAGAAATATATAAATCCATATATTTTCAGTATAACTGTATACGAATTACATATAAAACAATTTGTGTATCTACCGATGCGTTCAAATAAATAAATACATAAATATTATTATTATTATTATTATTATATTTATATATTATTATTATTATTTTTGGTATGGGAATTTGTTTTAATACGTGCCCGTGTAGAATATTATTATCAGTTATGTTTGTGGTATATAGTACCTACTGCATTAAAAACTATTTTTATTGAATAGTATAGGGATATCTATGTTGGTATCATTTGAGTCGGAGAATTCTAAATTATTGTAGCTTAATTTGTGTCAATAAAGAATTATTATTATTATTATTATCATAGGATATGAAAACCCGTAAATTCTGCTCCTCCATAAAACCGGTGTGAGTCTATGTATTTATTGTTTTTAATTTACCAGAATTTTAACAATGAAACTCAACAACTTGCCATAGATTGTATTAGTGGTAGCAGTTAATTTTGTTTACACCTTTTCCAAACGTAACGTGATACATTACAGCCGCCAGGCCTGCTATTTAAAAATTATCTTCGGTTATCCACTACGTTATAGCGTTATTCATTTTCCTAACATCTCATTTCTTAGCTACGGTTATTAATATTCTTCACCATAACACATTTCGTCTAAATCCAAATGGATACGGATGAGGAGTAAAATAATTGCGTAACTAAAAAGATTCCTTTTTAGACCGTGGCATCAGAGAAATAATTACAATAATGGAGGAAGATGCTGAATCGCAAATGAGGCTATCAAATTCTATCGAAGCATACGCTTACCGACTTCGTCAACAATCTTAAGATGTGAATCTATCCATGAGATTATGGGATAATCCTTTCACTCGCTGCTTAACTAGTCTGAGCGTTATAGTCTGAGCTGAATAAAGACATGATTAACGCAATGGAATATTCGACTTATTATATGTCAAAAATACTGTTTCGTAGGACTCGCAGCATGAGTTTGCGTGCAGTCGTGCGATTCCTAGTTAGGGCAAATCCTAGGTCGAGTGAAGTGTTATTGGATTTTTCTGTTAGTAAATTCACAGTGGCCGTAAAGAATCTGGAAATGTGCAGTATGTCTGGTAGAGGTAAACCCTTATTACATAAGACCTAAAAACGGCTGTGTAATGTAGATATAATCCGCCTTTCTTTAACCCGTTAGTTGTTAGTCTATTTTAGTTGGCAAATAAAGTAGATGTTTAATTATCGTGGACGGTAAATAGTCTATTGGCTATCGTCGATCCGTGACTCATGCTTGAACCTATTTTCGCCCTTGACCAACGAAATTATTGTAAACCGAATTACCTTTGAAGGATAGGATTAAACTAGGTAGTCCTCTTGTAATGGTACACTCGTGACTATAAGAAAACCATTTATATAGGATAATCCACACAGAAAACAAACATTTACACAGGATAGCATAATAACAAGCAAACGTTTCGACTATTTACAGACGGATCCTCGTCGTATCAAACTTTTATGTGTTAATAATTGATAGCTTGATTAAACACAATGACTTACTGTTATGAAAGTTAGGTATACTAATTATGAGGCTCCATTTTATACAATGGATAGGACATTGGTATTGTGATCAAGAGGTCGTTAGGTCAAACCCCATACATTGCGTTATCTAATCATATTAGATTAGCTGGTGGTGTTAACAGGTATACTAGTAATTTGTAATAATAATAATAATCCTCCAGACCGAATTTCGGCACGACCGAATTTTAACAGAGGCTGGCCGACTGCAAGTCTGTGCGCCATCACAAGTGCACTCTCTGTTCCCTAATTCTCATGATCCGATGGGACGGTAATCCAACACGACTGAGAGAGATCAGGCGTAGAACCAACGACTTTACGTGCTTTCCGAGGCACAGGGGTGTCTTAGACCGCCAACTTCCTAACTCTTCCTAACTTTTTGTTAGCCCGACCCAGGATTCGAATCCGAGACCTGATGCACAGCAGTCGCATTCACTACCGCTGCACCACGGAGGCAGTTAATTTGTAAACTAAGTAGGTACCTAGACATCTTTTTAGAAAGGAAAAATCGTCGAATTTGGTGCCTGAACCAAAATAATAAAATGCTTTACATCCTCATTCCACCGGCTATGTTCTTAAGGCCCGCGTTTTATAGGTGGTGAACCCAATTCCGTCTAATGAGCACATTGCCAGACACTTTGCTGATACTAAGAATTTCATATTAAATAAAACCAAAATTACTTTACTTGACACGGACATCTAGTCTATTACCTCATCATTGTATGCAAACATAAACGCAATATTATTTTATGGAACCGACATTAAAACATATTATTTAAGTCTTCTTTCTCTCATCTATTGAACGGACATAGTGTACAAAAAGTAAGTAAAAGTGTCTAACGCTTGTCTTGTCCTTTTCAGACGTTGGAATGAGAAACTCTTACAATTAAAGATCATGTCATTTTTATTTCACATTCTCTTTTTGATTTCACCTTTTGCTTTTCACCATGACGTTGGCAAAAGCTACGGTAAAAGATGAAGCTATTTTAATAAATACAGATTCTTCTCTACAGCCAGCGGCCAAATATTGGTACTTTGAATAAACGATAATTAACTCGTTAATTATCGCTTTTCTGTAGTAAACAACCTTAACCAAGTTACCTTTTAACCTATTGAGTCACAGCGCCACACCGGTGACCAGGCGCAATAGATTTTTAATTATGTCTGGTATTCTAAGACTTGACAGAATAAAATCATTTTTCTTTTCATAAATGCTTTCAAATATAGAAAATATGACCGGACTAAAAATACTTCCAACCAGGTCAATTAAAAAACAAAAGACACTTTAACAATAACAATAACAAAATTTATGAAAAATCTCACGGTTGGTGTTGCGTCTAAATAAAGTTAGTGATATTTAAACAACAATAGGGGCAAACAAATTATTGTGCCATTGTATGGCATCATATTCATATTCATACACATAATTATTATCAGCTTCGTCATGATCAACTCAGGCTTGCAATGACGTTAATCAATTTTTTGTAAATATAGGAAAGACTTGCAGAGAAAATAAACAGTACAGAAACTCTGTCTTACATTACACTCCCACAAACACCTAGATTCAAAAATTCCATTGTGTTAGAAAATACTGACCCTGACGAAATTGTATCAGTCATAAACACGCTGAGATCAAATGCCGCTACAGGCTGGGACGGTATTTCTTCCATGTTCTAAAAACGATATGCCGGCATCCTTGCACCTATATTATGCCACATATTCAACACTGCTTTTTACCACTTCTTTCACTAAGGCAGCTATTCATCCCATTTTCACGAGTGGCGGTGTTAGCCTAGTAAATAAGTACGATTAATTAATAATAGACTTATTCATTATTTTGAACACTATAAGCTTTTATCACCACAACAATTCGGATTTCGTAAAAATAAATCTACAAATGACCCTGTACACGAATTGTTGGACCATATAGTGGTAAATTTAGATAATAACAGGAAGGTTATTACCATATTTCTAGACTTTGCGAAAGCTTTTGACACAGTTCCCACTAAAATTCTTCTAAATAAACTCGAAGGTGTAGGTGTCAGGGGTTCTCAGCTTGAGCTAATTAAGAACTACCTAGCTAACAGAACTCAGTTTATTACTATGGATGGATACGTCAGCGACGTACATACTATCGAATGCGGCATGCCGCAAGGCAGTATTTTAGGTCTCACTCTTTTCCTTGTCTTTATCAATGACCTTTGCAAATTGGACATTCCAAACGCCAAAATTATATCTTACGCTAACGACACAGCAATTACATTTACTAGTTGTAACTCATGATTTGAATTACAATCAAACGCACAACGAGGCTTTAATCTGGCAATGAAATGGCTCTTTTCTCACACATTGACATTAAACACAGAAAAAACTAACTTTATAACATTCTCTATAAGTCCCATATCGCAATCAGTATTTCCTGTCACTATCCAAGCTCATTTATTATATATATAGTAGCAGCGATAGCTCAGTGGGGAGACCAACAGACTGCAATGCAGAGGGTCTCGGGTTCGAACCCAAGTTGCGCACCTCTGACTTTGGAAGTTATATGACTTTTCGAAATTATGTGCGTATTGATTGACAATTATCGCCTGCTCCGTGCCTCGGAGAGCACGTTAAGCCGTCGGTCCCGGCTGCCATGAACATCTATGGCAGTCGTTATTGGGAAAGTCAGTACCCTCTAATATCCTGACACTGGTCTAGCCTTAGGGTATCGTTAGCCTTCGGGTTGCGGAGGTCAGGTGGCAGCCGCTCCGTGTAAAAACTGATATCCAGTCAAATCCGGTTAGACTAGAAAAGCCGACCCCAAGTGACTTGGGAATAATAAAGGCTAAGAGAGGGAGGGAGAATCCAAGCTCATTTATGCTCTCTGTCTTCTCCGCACAATTGCCAGTGTCCTTTTCTTAAATCTGTTAAGGAAATAAAATATCTTGGCGTAGTGATTGACAGGCACTAAAATTTTATTTTTACATTAATTGCATATTAACATCCTCACCGGCCGAGTACGCAAACTTATATATATTTTGAAAACATTACGATCCGTCGTCACAGCGCCAGTTATCCGTAAGGTATATTTTGCTCTTTGCCAATCAATAATCACCTACTGTATTTCCTGCTGGGGAGGCGCTGCGAGAACAACGATAAAACCTATAGAGACTGCTCATATTAAAAGTAAAAAAAAAAAATTGTTTATTTGTCCAAGTCGCCACATTCCGCTCGATTCTATTCCCAACCAAAGAACTATATAAATCCTGCAATGTTCTTAATATACGGGAACAATATATTCTACAAATAATCCTTTTGCAACACTCCAGAACACCACATCGTCAAATCACAAAGCGTCGTAAAGACAGAATCTGCACAATTCCACCTCCGCGTACTTCTTTCCTGAAAAGATTCTCCACGTACCTTACTCCTTCTACCTATAACAAAATAAATCGCAATTGTCCATTTTTTGTTTAACACTACACATGCAAGAGAACTGTTCGAACATTCCTTCTTGAATTTGATTATGATGACACTGAAAAATTCTTAACATAATACAATTGACATAGCACTCTTAGAAACACACCCCTACACACACTCACACACAAACATATACGCACACACGCACAAGTGAGAATGTACTTTTCTACTAGTTTAAAAGCTAGTGTACTGTGCCCTCCGATATCGCGTTAGTCTCATGATAAGATAACGACTGTCCCAGAGGAGTTATATATATATTATTATATTCATTAAATACTTTTTTTCCTTATATCATTGTGTTGTGAATCCAATACATTCGCTATATTGCGAAGACAAAATTGATTGAGTAGTATAGTTCAGTAATTCAGTAAAATAGTAAAATAACAATATTTTTTCGATGCATTACATAAATTGATGAACACGTCTCCAGACAACATTACGCGGGCGTGAACCTTATGGAGGCAATTAATATATCAAACAACTTGCAAGTTTATGCTGCGTTTTCCTCAGAAGCTGCAGATAACGTACTCTCAGGGCAAGATAGTATGATGCTTTTTAAAAATAAGTCATTTTAGACTCATATTTATTTGTAGGTTTCTCCCACACCAGCACTTATTTCTTTATCGCAGGGCTTTTACAATGATTTTTCCAAGAGATACAAACAACACCCAGTCTCGGAGCAACTACTTACGGATCACTCAAATGGCGTCCCGTAGTCCGCGTGTGCGTTTATTTATTTTATTTAATAACTGAAGTGATAATGAGTGAACTGATACATTATATATTTAGAATGAATTATTATACTGTGCGTGCCTTTAATTACGTTTAATAGTGACTGAACATGTAAATCGTTTGTTGCGTAAAACAACAAGAAGTAATTGTTGATTATTGCGAAATAAACATACACTGGTCAGCAAATAAACAGTGCGATAACGCGATAACTTGGAGCTCTGATTCGATTTTCTCAAAAAGCATCAAACTTATAACTATGAAAGTTATACCTACAAAAAGTGCGTTTTATGCTGATTAAAATGATTATAAATTTATTCCAAAGTACCGTCAACTCATATTGTAATCAAGCAACAAACACAATAACGATTTGCTATGTTTTGACTAGAGTTCACGATTAGCGTTCTTTATTCTATGATGAGGGTAGTCGGATATTTCTTATCATTTTTTTAGTTTTTGTCTATCGTTTACTCAGACGCGTGTAATTCTACAACATTTTTTGATCAATAATGGATACGACACCTCAGCTCAAGCTGTAGCATTACTTCAACCAGGCTTTGCGCAACGTGAGGTCGCTCGAAGACTTCGAATCAGCAGATCTTCGGTGCAACGAGTTTACAGACTATACCTAGAGACTGGAGCATTCGATCGCTGTCCAGCTACGGGCAGACCTAGGGCTACATCAGCAGCAGACGATCGTTATACCTAACTTACTGTTCTGCAAAATCGCCGCCTCAACGCAGTTCAAGTCCAATAAAGTCTGCCAGACGAACGCTAAGTGGTCATATGTTCAGATACCGTCAGAAGGAGACTTGTTTAACAGAATCTGACTCCAAAGAGAGCTACAACAGACACAGCATCAACTGTAGCCCACCGTCGAGCACGACTTGAATTTGCTCGAGAGCATAGCGATTGGACGTTAGAGCAATGGGGTAATTTACTCTTCAGTGATAAGACCAGGGTGAGTCTAAATGGAAGTGATTGACGTCAGAGTATATATCGTCGCTCTGGAGAACGTTATTTCTAGTTTTGCATTGATAAAACTGTTGCTTATGGAAGAAGATCTGTAATGGTCTGTAGCGGCATCTCGTTAATCGTACATAAAGCCGCTTACACGGGCCGTACACGTGAATTGACCTATCATCGCTACATTATTGAAATCCTCGCAAACCATGTAGTGCTTTACGCAGGATATATTGGCTTGGTTATGCAGTTGATGCATGATAATTCACGGCTCCATGTTGCTCATGTAGTGACCCAGTATCTACGGGTCGTCGGCGTTCGTACGATGGACTGGCTAGCTCGAAGCTCGGACTTGAATCTGATACAATACTTATGGGATGAGCTAAAACGTCGGGTTCGAGCTCGGGTACAGGCTGCAACAAGGCTTCCAAAGCTAAAAATCGCGATTAAAGAGGAGTGGAGTGCAATTCCTTAAGATTTCATCGCCAGGCTCGTAAGATCGATGAAAACAAGGATGCTGGCAGTTAGCCGAGCAAGGGCAAGGAAAACTAAATATTGAGGAAAAACTTTTTAATTTTCTTCGTTTCTGGCTTTAATTTCTTTTCTCATTTAATGATTACTAACGATTAACATGACTGAAAAACGACTTTTCTTTGTAAAATCCTTAATAAACACGTAAAATATTGATAAATCCTAATGAGCTTTCATTAATTTTAATTATCATAAAACGCGCTTTCTGTAGGTATAACTTTGATAGTTATAAGTTTTATACTTTTTGAGAAAATCGAATCAAGAGTTCCAAGATAGCGGGGGCTCAGTTTATTTGCTGTCCAGTGTAGTTCCTTTATATAACAATATATCCTTTATGTATTTGCATAAAAACATAGTTTTAAACGATGTTATAAAACATATTTCTATATAGATATATATTAAAATTAAACTAGCGAGAGATTCTCCCTATAAACATGGCTGCTGAAAAGCAACCAAAACGTCTGGCAATGTGTAAACTTAATTTTAATTGTTTAAAAAGATTTTATAGTACTAGTGTAACAATTTAAAATGTATGTAACATAAGTGTTAGATAGACAACGCGCAAAAATCGGTATAAAGTCGTTTAATTTCAATGGGTAATTCGTGTAAACGTAAGACAATCTATATATATAAAACTCTTCCGTTACTGAGTGAATGACAGACAACGCACAGCCGAAACTACTGAACGCAAGAAGCTGAAATTTGGCATGTATGTTTCTTGGAGTGTGTAGGGGAGCACTAAGAGAGGATTTTTGGATATTCCACTCTGAAGGGGGTGAAAGGGGTGAAACCCGATATTCACACGGGAACGGGACTTACGCCGGTGAAACCGCGGGAAAACTACTAGTATTGTATATAGTTATAGTTAATTAAGAGATTCCGGCAGATTAATTAATTGCCTCACCCAATCCTTTTCTTCAATATTTTCTCTTCCTTAGGGTAAACAAGCCACGGATGATACCGTCCCGACACCGTATTAGTAACAATAAATAGCTACAGTAACCACTACCATACCTACCAACGGTGGGCCTTATGTGGACCCATATGGAATTTGTCGTATAAATAAGCCTGTTAAAAAAGAGACTTAGACTCCCCTGAATCTTATGCAAAAATTAGGTACTAAAACAGACTGTGCAAGTATAGTGCGGCTTTTTTTAATTTTGATCCATGCACAGCATGGCTTGCATAAATCTTGCGCAAACTGAACACAAACAATCTAGATAACCGCCTGTAACATATAGATATATAGCCGTCCAAAGGAAGCTTATATTTTTCAAACAATAATTGGTGCTTATAAATTACAGTAATTTGTACATGAATATTTACACGCCTATACGCTTGAAATCATAGACATAATAGTATTACACGCACATTCTTCAGCTGTGCTTTGAATTTCCACGTATAAGAGGCGAGAATACGCTCGTATTCTCGTCTTCTGGACCCAGTTGTATACTGCGTGCTATTTCTCTCTTGGCAGAAAAACCTAATACTCTTCCTGACTCCTGACAACGAAAGCCCCGAGACGTCATGAACTACAGCACAGAACATTATAAGTACATATTATATAATCATACTTTAGTTTTTATTGTTATGATTTATAATTATTTTAGTTCTAGAATTCAACAATTGCATAAACGTTCACTACTGACTAATTGGCTCATAACTATGTTCATTTTCATTAGATAAATAGCAAATAATATAATATATATTCTACCACATACACACAACACCATCTAGCCCAAACTAAGCAGAGCTTGTACTATGCGTACTAGACAATGGATAAACATACATATATACTTTTTTTTTTTGTAAATACATACATATTATACATAGAAACACCCAGACCAAGACAAACATCCATGTTCATGCACACAAATGTTTGACTTGTGCGGGAATCGAACCCGCGACCTCAGGCGTGGCAGTCAGTTACACTAACCACTACGCCATCGAGGCCGACAAACATTTTGAACCAAATGAACCTTAACAAACATTTTATAAGTCATTGTCGTTGTTACGTGAAATGTGCGTATTTTATCATGTAATTAAAACAACGAAAAATGCCTTGGTACCGCAGCGTTAGATAGTACGATTGCTCTGAATGAGGTCCCGGTTGGATTCTCAATTTGGGCATCGTGTTATTAGGTTTTGCCGTCAAGAAATTGTCAGTAGCAGTGCAGACTCTGGATCAGTGGCCGGTGAACGACAATAGACTCAACCCCAATTACGTGGGACTTAAAACAAATAGTTGGCGAAATGTAGGTGTTTAAGGCTGCCTATCCATCAGAGCAGAGCGAGGCTGCGGAGCGAAGAAACGGAGAAATATTAACCAATAGGATTGCATAAAATCGCCACTCCGCTCCAGTATGCAATCCGATTGGTTAATATTTTTCCGTTTCTTCGCTCCCCAGCCTCGCTCCGCTTCAATAGACTGCTGTCCATTATACACCTCTGCCTATGCCTTCAAGAATACAACCGTGGAACTGCGTGTGTATGTTTGTTAAAAGCAACAACTGTCAAAGCGTATTTTTATGCAATTGAATGTCTTAAATTCCATTATAATTCAGTGTACTACTTTGATCCTGAAAAATAGATCTCACAGTGTTATTTAAACTGAGACGCGAACGCTACCACGATGTTTGACGACAATGTAATAAGTATGACAGTTTATTTTTTGAATGTATATTATTACGTGAATTGTCTAGTAATGTGTACCTGTGGGATTCACGCGGGTGAAGCCGCGAGCTGAAAAACTAGTTTCTATATACAACACAGAGTCGACTGTGCACCATTACGATACGTCGTTTATGTAAACAACTGTAAATCATCTGTTTACAAAATATTGTAACTTCTCCATGTTAGAACAGGGATGGCGAACGAATGGCACGCGTCAAAATAAGTCTTATTAACTAAATATTACTAAATAAACTAAACTGCCTTCGTGGCGCACCGGTAGTTAATGCGACTGATAGAGGTCTAGAGTTCGAATCCCGGGTCGGGCCAACAAAAAGTTAATGAGTTTTTCTGTTAAGAAATCTCAATAGCAACCCGGAGTTAGGAACTTGGTGGTGTTAGACACCTCCGTGCCTCGAAAAGCACGTAAAGCCGTTGGTCCTGCGCCTGATCTCTTTCTGGTCGTGTCGGATTACCGTCCCACCGGATCATGAGAGTGAGGGAACAGAGAGTGCACTTGTGTTTGCGCACAAGCTTGTGCACTATAATATCTTCTGCTCAGATAGCCAGTCTCCGTTAAGATTGGCCGCTGTGGCCGAAATTCGGTCTGGCAAACATTATTACTAGTTCATTGCCGAATGTATGTATGTACAACTAACTATAACTAACAACTAACTGATTGAAAAACTAAATATATTTTTTATTTCTTTGATGGCACATTAAAGCCACGTTATAATTTTTCATTAATAATAGCACGTTCAACAATAAAGGTTCGCCATCCCTGTTTTAGAACTAGTTAATTTCTTACTATTTCGTAAATCATAATAACTTCAAGTAAACAAGAGACACGTTGAAAAATCCTAACTAATATTATAAATGCGAATGTGAGTTTGTTTGTTTGTTACGTATTCACGCCTTAACTACTTAACCGATCATCATGAAATTTTGCATATACGTTGTCAGTTATACAGAAAAGGTCATAGATAGGTACATCATCCAGAAAAAGTACTGTGATAATATAACCTTACATTACTTACTTACTTTACTTACTTTTTTTTTACTTGGGGTGATGCCTCTTCGGCTGTGTCGGGCTCTGAGACTTTTCGGGCCTACCGACTAAAATCACCACAGTGTGCCACCTCGCTGCTTTGTAAGGTGGGTCGCCGGGACTAGAACTACATTAGCGACCCACCCAGCAGAGCCCAATGCAGAAAAGAAACCTTACATTACCTAACCTAATCTACATTTAAGCAAGCGAACCCGCGGGCATAGTCTTGTATTTTATAATTAACGAAAATTAAGTCTTATAAAACGTAAAATAACAGTCAGATACAGGCGCGAGTTTAGGTTATAAACGCAATTGTTTTACGATTTTATGGACATAATACAATTATTGCAATCAATTTGCACTCGCCAAGGGCGATAGAATGGGCTTGATAGAAGTTTTGTTATCAATATTCTTTAGGGGCATTCGACATACTCATGGACAGTAGTAGATATTAGAGTAATATCTATATATTAATACGTGAAGCAAAAACTTTGTACCCCTTTTTACGAAAATTGCGCGGATAGAGGAGTATGAAATTTGGCACAGAGGGGCGAATCCTAATATTTTTATAAAATATGAATTAGAAATACATTAAATTAATGAAAAAACACTACACGCACACAACTATGCATTTGACACAAGCAGTCGAATCGCGTTCGTAGTATTTCGGCATTGTTCGGTTGACTTCGTAGAACGCTTCGTAACTATGGATATATAGATATGTATGTGGAATAGGTGACTAAATGAAATGTGATTATAAGGGTATTAAGTTATAGACGATAAAACTTCAATAACGATCAAATTTAAAATTTAAATAAATATGTCGAATTTCGACAACTTGGCGATCGCTAGTAGTAATAAAGATAACATAAGCGTGGTATTATTTGGATGTAGGTATCTAAGATTTCAAGACTTAAGATCAAGCATACGCTAAGTAAGTAAGCGCATGACAATTTTATTTTTGACGACTTGAATACAAAGTAAAGATATTTACTACAATTTATAAACTAAACTCGTTTACATCTAAACCTTCGGCAGAAATGAAATAAATGATAGTGAAAAACTAAGCGGGCACTCAGGCAGACGCAAAAAGTGATTTTGTTTTAGGTATACCTACTATTTCGAGAAGTAGTAATATTAATTAGTGCTAAAAGATCGTATGCAATATGATTTAAAGTTGATTAATAAACGACAAGGTATTTTCTGAATTAGGTATAATTACAGAAGTAACTGGTTTTTCGATGTTAGCTAGGCACAAATTTTCCTCGATCCAAATATTACCGTAGTTTTCTCTGATTTAGATCCGCGGGTCAATTATTTTGTTATTTTTATCATATTCATCGTGCAAAATGCAATTAATGTATTTAATATCAGGTCATATTGTTTCAAACGGAAGGAAGAGAAAAAGCTTATCAAACTCTATACATAGCATGGAGGCCGTCGAAAGAAAGGGAACGGACGTTATGTTAAAACTTATCACAAGCTTTATTAATAAATATCTCTTATATTAAAATTTGACACTAATACATGCTACGTATGGTGTGGTAGGTAGCTACCACGTGTATTTTTTCAGAGCTAGTCCCACTTAATGGGGCCTATTGCCGTCTACGAGGCACATTGCCGTACGCCACGTGCCGTGGTGCAACTGAAAATGTATTGACAGAAAAACCCAATATCACTTTTGCCGACCGGCACTCGAAATACTGCACTACAGACACCACTGACACATAAATACAATAATTTAATAATTACAATTAAGTAGCAAATTATATATTTATTACTTCATTCATACACTCAGTAACTAAACGGAAAAACACATAGGTTTATCTGAAACCTCTTTATTAATTCCCTTGGAAGATAAAAGCCATCTCTATGGAGAAACATTAGACATTACCTAATAATTCCCTTTGGATATACCCTGTCGTTAGCGAATAACCCTATAATTTAAGGTAAAAATAGAATTGAGTTTACAGGCATTTTTATCCCTTGCGTTAACATGCCTGCCTGTATCATTGCTTTATACATGAATAAAAGATACGTTTACGGTAAATGTATTTGGAAAAATGTATATATTTCATAACTCATTATGCTTTAAATATTTTTGTATTTCTTGTTTACAACGAATGTTTACACAAAATAATTGCTTATAAAACACTAGCTGACCCACGCAACTTCGTCTGCTTCACATAAGAGAATTTTCCCCGTTTTTGCAACATTTTTCATTGATGCTTCGCTCTTATTGGTCGTAGCGTGATATAGCCTTCCTCGATAAATAGGCTATCTAACACTAAAATCATTTTTCAATTCGCACCAGTAGATCCTGAGATTAGTACGTTCAATCAAACAAACAAACTCTTCAGCTTTATAATATTAGTATCGATGACGAAAATCTATGAGGAAAGTATTTTAGTCTGCAAATTTAAAATACAATCACTCACAATAAGATGCATACGCTACAAAGTTTCATCAAAATGACGACATAATATTGTATTCATATATTGTGACAAAACATAATATTTAATATAACTTGTCAGTTATAAGGCAACATAATCATTATATACTAAAAGTACTGTCATACTAACAGCGATAGCTCAGTGGGGAGACCAACAGACTGCAATGCAGAAGGTCTCAGGTTCGAACCCACGTCGCGCACCTCTGACTTTCGGATGTTGTATGACTTTTCGAAATTATGTGTGTATTTATTAACAATTATCGCCTGCTCCGTGCCTCGGAGAGCACGTTAAGCAGTCGGTCCCGGCTGCCATGAACATCTATGGCAGTCGTTATTGGGAAGTCAGTACCCTATAATATCCTGACACTGGTCTAGCCTTAGGGTATCGTTAGCCTTCGGGTTGCGGAGGACAGGTGGCAGCCGCTCCGTGTAAAAACTGATATCCAGTCAAATCCGGTTAGACCAGAAAAGCCGACCCCAAGTGACTTGGGAATAATAAAGGCTAGGGAGAAGAATTATTATGTTCTAAAACTTGGTATACTCGGATTTTTCATAAGTTTATGTACTCCTAACAATCCAAAACGTTGTAAAAAAGCTATTGCTTAGTAACAAAGTAAATATAATAGATGAATACAATTAGAAGCAGACATTTTAATGAAACCGTATTTCGTATACATCCTTTTGAGAGTGACTGTACGTGTAGATATATGTATCTTAGGTTTTGTTTAGCAATGTCTTTGGTCCACAATGAGATCGTAGCACACGAGAGTCACGTATCGAGTGACAGACGCCGGAATGTTAGGCTAGAGAAACCGACACCAATAGGATGTGGCTCCACAGTAAAATTCTTTTTTGCTTTGTATCAAATTTTATTTCAACCAATATTACTTACGACATGTGAATATACGATCGCTTTTGTTATAAGAGTAAATATTTCAAAGAAGCGTTTTTCTTTATTTTCTTTTTCATAAATAATGTTACTTGAGGGTATGTTGCGAAATCGAAACACGTAATTATTAGGTATGTTACCTTCAAAACTTAGATACACTACACGTATAATAGTATTTTTTTTTTTGTTTTTGATACAAGCAGCAAAGCGTTCAGCATTCCAATTAGGTTTAACTCAATATAGGGCGTTAATAAAGAAAGAAGAAAATAGCCGTGGTATTTCATAAAGCTTATAACGAATTTGAGCACTGACATTATTCTCGAGAAACGTACAGAGAATACTAATACCGATATAGTCGGGTAAGTTGGAGTTAACACATGTAGGTTTGGATAGAAAACAATGAAGTATCATCTGATAGGATTAGGATGTTAACGTCTGCTATTGCTTATTCTGAGAAATTACAATTATTATTCTTGAAGTGCTCTATAAACATAGTGGAGTGTCTAGTCTTACACACATTTTTGGTATTAATTTTCTTCGTGCTCTGATTAAGGGTAGCGCAAGTAGGATTAGGTATGATAGTCTTGCTTGGTGGTAAAAGTTACGATAACTCGATGTTTACTTTATAATTAATAATATTAGTAGAATAATTATTAGCTTACTGAAATTAAAAAGTATATAGTTTGTGAAGATGTGTCGAAGTTTGTTACTCAATCACGCGTCAACTGTGGAACGAATTTGGATAAGACTTGATACACAGGTAGACCATGCCCTGAACTAACATAGCATACGGACAAGACTTTCTTTTTTATTAGATATGCCTCCCTATGGAATTAATAGAAGCGAATCCGTGGCCTTACTAGTTTCTGCTCACAAATTCGCTGGTGCAAATTCCAGTCATAAAAGTGTTCACTATTCCATTTTCTTTAAGATTTAAATCGTATATTGCAGTGTGGAAAAGTAGCTACATTCTATGGATAATCGGAGCCAGATAAAGTAGTATTATATTATTGAAAATATTAGAGTTTCCAGAATTGTTTGATGATGTACTACTTACTACACTCCTGTTGTTATGATTCATAGGCCACAATTACCGCTTTTCATACGACGGCTTCTTTCCCACATCAAACTTTGAACACATTGACCGTCTTGGTAACGCAGCGGTAGTAAATGCGACTGCTGTCCGTGAGATCTAGGGTTACATTAACGTATCGGGCAATATGTTCTGCCAAAAAGGATCAGTAGCAATACAGAGTTTGGAGCTGCGCTAGGTAGACGGCAATAATCTTACTCAGTATTACATTGCTCCTAAAACCATTATGTGCGAATTGTAGGCGTAATAAACCTGCCTATCCCTTTAATACAGATGTGACACTGTGTATATACATTGAACTTGTAAGCAAATTACGTAATGTAATAAAAAGTGATTAAACAATAAATAATGATAACATACCCCCCGTAAATATATTATCGGTATGCGTCACGTTCAGAGGTGCGTCGTAATTGCAAACATGACTCGAGAGTATCAATATTAGATAAAATATTTTTATTCATGTTTATTAATATTTTAGAGAAGCAAAATTTATTGATAACTTGATAAATTATATGTTAATTTAAATTTAATTTATGTAAATTTAAAAATATTAATTGTTTAATTGGTCGCCTCGCCACTGCCAATGCGCCGAGTGTTGTGAGTTCGAAAGTTTTGTCCCGTATGGGATACACGGGACAAAACTTTATGTGATCCACAAATGGTTGTTTGTAAATTCCCCCGCGACGCAGAATGTATTCATAGCGCGGGAGCTGTCTCTTTAAAAAATATCTCTTGGTAAGAGATATCTAATCAAATAATATTTATTTATTAGGTACTTAAGTAACACTTATGAAGGTCAAAGTTTTATAGTTAGTGATTTTACTTAATTTACATTGACGTTATTAGCAGGTAAGTTCAGGCAAAGGTCCGATAATACCTGAAAGAAATTTGCGGCCACTCTTTTTATATCGGTATTAAATTAGAAATCAGTATTTACAATCATATCTGCAAGGTAGACATTAAACCATTTTTCTCATTACAATACACAATCCCTGATTAAGATATATGTTTTATTGATATATACTACGCTAGTGAAAACGCGGGTGGCAGCTAATATTCAATAATAACAAATAATATGATAATAACAGCTAAATACATACGCAGTAACAATAAGGAAACAACATATAATAACTACAGCGCGTGGCCACCGCTCCCGTTGAAAATTGGTTCAATGAAATTTGAACACGATTTTCGCAATGCTTACCGTCTTTGCATTGAATGTCTGGTTTTGAAATTCTAAAAGTTCCTACGTAGGGACTTTTTATATTGAAGCACTATTCAGTTCTGTTCAACATAAGCGGTGTAAATGCCGTTATATTTTTCAGACTTTCATGACCTTATTCTACGATACGAATAAAATATTATTGTGTTTACAGTATATCCGTACGAAAGCCGTTAACTTTGATAACATACAGTTTAGTATCAATAAAGCCATAAACATCTTTTTTCAAAATGACAATAGCGTAAAACGCTGAGAGTGCCAAATCGTGACAGGACTGCTAGTAACATTTTTATCTGTCGTGATCGAGCTATTTGCTGGGAAATAGCGTAATATGTCGAGACAACTGTACTCAATACCAGTCACTCAGCAGTTTTATGAGTTCCGCAATATTAAGTTACGCGGTAAGATCTATATACAAAAATATTCCGACTTTTAATGACAACAAATATACAAAATTATACAGAAAACTATTTATAGCCAGTCTTAGACTTGAATGTTAGGAACACAATTGATTGAAAATTGATTATTTATATTCATGATGTTTTTACACTTCCTAGAATACTTTATTATTGTTGTTATGTATTTATTGTCGTTTGAGTTGAATTTACTGTTGTCAGATCTATATAAATATAAAAATGTATTTAAAAATATATAATTAATATAAAAAAGCAGCTATGACGTAAAGAAAAAATATTTTTCTCTTCCTTCTTAATAATCCAAAAATATAACTCTAAAAATGTAAGACACAATATAGGTACCCCTTTCCCAATCAAAATAAGTGAACTGTGTTTGCTTTTCGTATTCATTTCTAAATGTTTTTCTTGACATTTAGAGGAATCTATACTAATATTATAAAGCTGTAGAGTTTGTTTGTTTGTTTGTTTGGTTGAACGCACTAATCTCAGGCACTGCTGGTTCGAATTGAAAAATTATTTAAGTGTTGGTTAGCCTGTTTATCGAGGAAGGCTATAGGCTATATAACATCACGCTATAAACCATGGGAGCGGCGCAGTAACGATAAACGCGGGTGAAACCGCGGGCACATCTATAAGAAATAAAAGACTTGATTTCTTTCAATAATAGTCGACAAAAATTGTCAAGTCACCCCTTCTGCCTACTATTATCCAACGTTGAGAGTATCATCATTCATAAATGTTCAATGTTATTTAATATTTTAATGTTCCGATTTAAAATCAAAGATAGAATAAATATTTTACTATTCAATATTTTAAAGTGGCTCAACGCGAAGTAATATACATAAAACCACGCCTTTTTCCCAAAGGAGTTCCCAGACACGAAAGTCTACGAATTTCCACTTGCTATGATCCTAACATACATATTTTGGTCATATCACGTTCCTCATACACGCCAGTCGCTTTAGGGCACTCTTTGGCCTTTGCCAAATAACACCTACCTGAATTCATGATGAGCAAATGCCGAGATACTGGCTATGCGAACAGCAAATTTTTTAAATGTATTTTGTATATCCCCTACCCGATAATGATAAAGGCAATGATGTTGTCCGCTGGAACAGAGATGAAGCGTATATTAGCCATGTGCAATAGCTAGGAAAAAGAAATTCGGATATTCTAAAAAATTATGATCCCGCATACGAATTTCGATAAATTACAAGACGAATATTCAAAGCCTGATTTATGCCTGATGATATGATTAATAGATAGTGGTTGGTCGGTCGTGCTGATCTTGTTTGATTGATATTGTGCACCCTTATCTCATTTGTTATGGATGTATTACTTGTAAGAAATGTGTAACAATTGTAGGCGAACCTATGAATAAATAAAAATGACATTTTGAAAGGTCTTCCTCCATGTAATACCATACTCTTCATGCCATCGTACAGCATAACGATATACAGTTACATGTGACGTGGCGACGATGACCGTTTTTAGAATCTTTTTATACAATTTTGATGCCTATTATAATTCAATATTGCATTCGAATACGTAAAAATGCTTCAAATATTTCAAAATAGGTACTTGAAAACTCGAATATCTAACTCGAATTTATCGATAATCGCTAGTCAATATCCAAGAATGAATTAGATCAATAGATTGTACAGTTAAAATTCCAGGCAATATTTATTTATATACCACATGCAGCATTCTTAAAAATGTGAGCTGCAAGCAATCCTTTCAAAAATTAATTTAGTTGCTTATTGACGTCACGCAGACCTGTCGTTTCAGAGTCCCGATAACGTTGACTGATTGGATGCCGCCGGACGGGTGGAATAGATGAGAGAAATACGTGCTACGTCCGAAACTCCGCGTGATGAATCGGCGTCTTGTAATCGTTGGACTAACACGGGTCCCGTAATTTGTTAAGGGAAAGTTCATTGGGTCCTGAGACCCTGCAGATGTGCACTATCATCTATTGTGAACGAATACGCGACATGTTTATTTATGGTCCGTTAAATTAACTTGATTCTTAGGGGCCCGCGGGTCACAGTGAAATGATATTTGTTGTGTTGTGATTTCTGTATCCTAACATTTTAGTAGAACTCTACTTAAAAAATATAGTTTAAAAGGTATGTTTTATATAGTCTGTCGACAGAATGAAGATACAAGTCTTTTTCGTTTACGATTAATGTGGAAATTATGCATACTAGCAACTAACGATATGCGCTTCTCTTTAAATATAAAAATGTACTATACTATTAACTGTCATAGGTGTTTATCTCACTATTGTTACTCAGACAACCGTGACCGACAGGTTGAACCGACTCTCCACAACACAAAGAAAGTGCGATATTTTCCATCGCGTTGAAAATAAATGTGCTATCCATAATTATATCAAAATTAAAATATGCGAACTAAAAGCGTATATATAAAGAGCCTTACTTATAAACTATCTACATATATACTAGGTGTAACTATCTTAAGTATTTAAGAGGTAGCTAAGTATTAACAAGTAACTAATCTGAAAATAAATAACGTTGAATGTTAGTTCAATAAAGTTAAGTTAAATGACAGAAGCGGGCTGTTGATCAAATGTTAATCTTTGAGAGCTAATAAGCTGAGAGGTAGCTATGTTTTAATTTACGATATATTTATAAATAAGACTGCTTTTTAGTTAAATTATCAACAAAATATACAGCGGTATATTTAATTAGCTTTAACCATATTAAGATTAAACATATTCAATTTTAAGGTCTGACATATCGTTAACATAAGACAAACAATTCTAAATTCCTACAAGTCATATTCATGTTCATGTAGGTTGTTTTTATATTTCTAATTAACTTTATTTTACTGTGTAATTTAAATTAAAACTGACGTATTTTTAACTCTAACCATGGGATTTAAGTGCCGCGCAACTCCACACACCGCCGCTTCTACGGGAGCATGTTTTGAATCCATGCTCTGTGGGTTTCATCTTGGGTCCACACAAATTAAATACAACTCACACTTAACAATTTTTTCAACAAAATAAATAAGGAGACCTATTTGGGAATAAATATTGATGTAGGTAATAAATTAACTGTCAAAGCTCTGAGTGTCCTAATAATGTCCTTGAAGTATTTTTTGTTTCATCTCAAGCATAGAAAGTGCTATGAATCATGAGTACAGATAGATTCTAATTAATTTATTTTTTGTTATATTATCTACTAGATTTTGCCCGCGGCTTTCTTTGCGTAAACGTAGATTAGGTAAAATTAGTAACAACATTACCTTTTTTCTGGATGAAAGGTACCCTATTTCCTGTTCTGTTCCCCTGACAACGTGTATGCAAACTTCATGATGATCGGTCGAGTGGTTAAGGCGTGTAAGCGTAACAAACAAACTCACATTCGCATTTATAATAGTAGTTAGGATTGTCACTGGGTTTTTTATGTAGAGCTTCATAAATAGGTACAATGATTTTTCTGCTCCGGTTGCAGGCTTCGTATTAATGACATGGACGTGCCGCTCTGGCGACGCGCGTAACAAATCGATGTCTCGTAATCAGCAAACTCGCATTTAGGCGATTTGTTCGAGTGAAAATATCACTACATTTTTACACAACACTTGCTTGTAATTTTATCTTTTTTATTTAACGCTAGATTTTGCCCGCGACTTTGCTCGCATAAAAGTAGGTTAGATTCGGTTATGTTACAGTACTTTTTTAAAATAAAATATAGCCTTTGTCATTTAGTGATTATATAGCTTTCTAATGATAAAGAATCTTTTAAATCTGTTTAGTCGTTTTTGAATTAAATCCTTACAAACAAACAAACAAGAAAGCGTATCTTTCCTCTTTATAATGTAAAGTATAGATGATACGTTATTTGAAGAATGAGGCGCAAGTAAAGACCGATGTCGTTTTATGCAGATGTTTTAGTAATTACGAAAAATATTGAGTTACAATATAAGCAGCGTAAACCGCGGCATAAAAATCTGAAGTTCGAAACACAAACTCATTTAACTTTCGCGTATTTCAGTGTTGATGCGCCAAATAAGGTAGTAACGTGCATCCAAGTTAAATACGTTTATTTATTTAGTTACAGCCACAGAACATTTTACTACACAAATTTATATTATCTATATACTTCTTCTTCTCCCTAGCCTTTATTATTCCCAAGTCACTTGGGGTCGGCTTTCTATACTGAATAATGACTATAAGGCAGATGTGTTTTAAAATCAATTCATTTAACGTTTAAAATTTATTCACCGAAACGCATTACTGAAACTGTACATTCAACATTTATATGAAAACAGCATAATAAAAAACATATAAATGTTCATAGTCATTATTATAATGCGTTCCAGCTGTTTTTATAGATACCAATGTTTTATACATATCAATTTGAAACATTCAGTATAAGATTATTACTTTTGTGTACTTTCAGGCGACCGTATAGTTTTTTCATATACAAATAGTTTTTGTATGAATCATAGACTTAGAATGTACACGACAAACAATGTCATATGAAATGTGTAACAAAAAAATAAATGTAAATGTGTGAGTGCAATAGTGTTGTCATGACTCAGTTTAATCATTATGTCGAACTACTAGTGTTCCCGACGGCTTCGCTTGCAGCTTATTTTTGATTACATTTTTTGTTGTAGCTTACTTTGTCATGAGCCTCTTTTTCCACGGACTCAGTGTTTGGTTTGACGGATCGGGCAATGGTTGCACCGACGCAACGGTGGTGAAATATCTCTGTATAAGTAAGAACAGGGTCTTCTCGATTTCAATTGGACTAGTACGAAACATATTTTAATATGTAACACGAGTGTCTAATGGTAATAACTACCATATACTCGGTATCGTACTTACGGGTCAGTAGGCACTGAGTCTTTCATGAGGACACGTCGTTGTTTCCTTTGTATAAAACAATTTAAATTAAAGGGTCTAGTACATATGGCAGAATTTTTATGTGGTATCCATTCACCCCTAACTATCCGTAACCATATTTCACGCAATAAATGATTCTTGGGGATTCTGAAATTACATCAATATGCAATCAAATAATATCCATTAAATATTATATTGATTGAGCAACTAAGACTATGCAACAAAACAATATCTTTCTAAACATATTACAAGACATCTTGGTAAAACTAAACAAACATTATGACCAAACCTAAAATTATCTGGATTATAAATACGTAATTTAAACAACAATAAATTGTTGTAAGGTTGGTTGTCTATTGCTGTAAGAGTAAGATATTGAATATATATAAGATTCTCCAGCTAGACTGCTGCAGTTTAAGCAGCAGTCTTTATTTAAATATGCCCTAAGATTGAGTATATATTTTCATTAACTATTACTTCATAATATAATATTTCCACTTCAAATATTAGTATGTGAGTGCAATATGCTGATCATTTTGATCACAGACATTATATTGACTTACTGCACCGCCTATGTTTTATATTATGGGAAAACCACATCAACAACAAAAAAATCTTATTGCAGGTTTATATAAAACGTCAATGTTCAGTAAGCATAAATTATCACGGAAGTGTGGAAATATTATTTTTTTGTTTTTAGATTTACTCGCATAGGCAGGTACTGTCAGACGTTATAGGCTTATAATTATTGCCCCAGTATAAATTACATGCTTCGCACAAAGCGAATATTGGCGGTGCTAGATTGTTATTACGGCGCCTATTATTTTCCCGCGATACTCAGATTATTCCTAAGCGAACAAAAGAAAATAAGTATATTCAGTCGCAAATACCTAAAGTGGAAAATACTGCTGTTGCCAATTATTTTGTCGTAGTAAGAATGATTCGGCTTGCGTGGAGAAGTACTATTCTCTTACAGAAAACCGTGTACTGCGAAAGGGATGCTAGTACCGGGATACCATTTATATGTATACCTATACCTGTCTCACATTCGTTCGTCCTATTTTAAACCCCTTTTCCATAGGGTCGGCAACACACCAGATATTTTCTGGTCTTGCAAGATTTTATATAAGACGAATATAATGCTGTTTGCTACCTTTAACTCCGCAGATGGTGCAATGGTTGGTCGCCTCGCCTCTTCTAGGCTGCTTACTGTTATAGTTGCGTATCCACACACGCAACATTGTTTTGGTGATTCACAAATATATTGTTTTTATCGCCATTGTAGTAGTTGTCATAAAAAAGGACTTTTTTTATTGATGTATCACCTCTATCAAATACTAAATATTATAAAGGCACAATTGTCGCGATAATTTCTGACAATCAATATGCTGCTAGTATAGCCCAAATATGTGACTGCTTAACTCTTTAAATGACGTTATCCCTTTGAGCTAGAGGCTAAATCAACAATAACAAGACTAGCAGGAACGAATTGCACAAACAACTATAAAACTTTAATTAGTTACCGTTTAAACATGCAGCAATGTTTATGTTTCTCGATTATTCACAAACCTCAATCATGATGTAATTAAAGGTGATAAATGAGAAAAAATATCCCTACTGTCGCCTTGTGGGGGGCCAAAGACACAACACAGAAGCGCATGTGGGAACACGCACAACGCCTTTCGGACCTGGTGCTAATCGGGTGGCGAGCAGGCTCACGAAACCCACCACCCCCAGGTAAAACCTCAGGGTGACTGGAGGTCATCTCGTGTCCTTCGGCGTTGCCTCTCCCGCTCCGCCGCCTCCTTGATGGAAATTACAACATCGTGGCAGTGATGACATGCGGGCGTCTCCTGCCGGCCTGTGCGACACTGGAACTGGCCAAAACAACCTTGGCCATTACCCGTGTCAGCAGGTAGGTGAGGGCGCCATGCCGTCTCTCCAGCCACTCCTCAAAAACGGACTTACCGCAACGATCGTGGCGTGCCCGGACTCCATAAGGCCTGTGGGTACCCGAGCAATATCGGTTGAGTTCCCTAATGCCATTATCGGTTAGGATGAGCCCCAAAAAATTATTTTTAGGCCCTGGCTAATTATCAATAACTCTATGTACATTGCCGAAAGGAAATATTTGACAACTTTCTTTTACTATTTTATAGAAAATTATGGATACCTGACTTAAATTTTGTACCAGATTTTGCCTTCAGCTTTACTATAGGTTATGTAGGTTATGTTAGAAACCGTTCTTTTTGCTATATGAAAGGTACCCTATGTCCCCCAGACAACGTGTATGCGAAAGTACATGATAATCGGTCGAGTAGTTAAGACGTGAAAGCGTAACAAACAAACAAACTCACATTCGCATTTATAATATTAGTTAGGATTAAAGCCCCCAACATTGTTATGACGTCGACGCCCTTGTGCTCTACTACACACTAAATTATACAATACTTCTTTTAAGTAGTTCTAAATACATCCATAAATTCGTATCTTGGTATTTGTGTAATTTTAATGAAATATATGTATTAATTTAATTGATAAAGTAATCTAAAAGAGTTGTATCTGTTTCATGAATTGTCTGTTACGCTAATATATGCGCATGAATTATCGCTTATTTTTGTTCAGTTCTTTTGTTTATTCTACTAACTTGCTGGCAGCACACTCGTCGCCATATATTTTATAAAAAGTTAGCAAATAACTACATTTGCGCCCTTATAACAGAATTAACACAAAGAACACCTACACAGAAGACGCAGTAATTTAAGTGATCTCTACCACTATGTCGGGTGTTGTGGGCCTGACCCAAACACCTAAACGGGATCAACCTCAGTGTGGTCCACAAATATTTGTTCTAAGTCTGAGTGTTATTTGTATTCGTTGTTTCAATACTGTTAAGTTCCCTGTGAAACAAGAATTAACCCTACGCGTGATTTATCAATTAAGGAAGATTTTATTGACCGTAACATTTGAAGCACTGGTTTTTAGCGAGATAATAGCTTAAAATAATAATCGGTCTATTTGTCCCATCATTATAGTTAACCAGCTTTGGTCCGCGTCTTTAATCAGTAACAGTTCTTTTTTCTACATGGAAGTTACCCTATACCCTTCTCAGTACATGTCTATACATCTGAAATTTCATTATGATCGGTCGAGTAGTTGAAGCGTGAAAGCGTAACAAACAAACTCACATTCGCATTTTTAATATTAGTTAGGATTACAGTCACAAAATATTATACTTTAAAAAACTATACGTTATAACTTATAACAGTTAATAAGCTGCAAATGATGATGGATATAAATAATAATAATATTCTACCACATACACACAACACCATCTTGCCCAAACTAAGCAGAGCTTGTACTATGGGTACTAGACAATGGATAAACATTCATATATACCATTTTTTTTGTAAATACATATTATACATAGAAACACCCAGACCAAGACAAACATCCATGTTCATGCACACAAATGTTTCACTTGTGCGGGAATCTTTCCCGCGACCTCAGGCGTGGCAGTCGGTTACACTAACCACTACACCATCGAGGCCGACATAAATGTACCAACATAACTTTTCTTTATAACACAACTAGCTTTTGCTCGGGGCTTAGCTCGCGTATAAGTAGGTTAAGTGTAACAGTACTTTTTATATGTATAGCCTATGTTACTCGGTGATAATATAGCTTTCTCATGGTGAAAGAATGATTAAAATCGGTTAAGTAGTTTTTGAGTTAAATCATTATAAACAAACAAACATAAAAACAACCTAAAAACCAAATCTGTCTTCTTTATAATATTAGTATAGATTAAAGTATACTTACTACATTATACATAATATGAAACATTACTTGTTAGTCGTAAATTATAAAATTTAAGATTTAAAGCGAGAGAGTGAGACTTTTGAGCAATAACTTGGGTAGTCCATCTTCTTCTCATAGATTCAACCCTTCGCCTGAACCTAGCAACTAACCTAAATGTTATATAACTTTATATCTGGAGAATATGTTTGACGTTTTAATGAAAATATGTCGAACCGCCATATTTATACATCAGATAAATTATCTGACGATTGAAAAATCGGCTCTCAATCAATATATGTACGTTTATTCGTTTAGGTTACAAATGAACATGAAGTTACACATATTAATGTGAAATTTACCTTTATCTGTTGCCATTTTCAGCAATGTTGGAACCTAAGCGAAGAACAAAAAAAAAATTCAAACTATAAAGATAAATAGTGAACTTAAGGGTTGTGTTGTTATTTCGAAAATATCACATAACTGTGTTAAATGATGGAACGTTCACATGCGCGAGTCGCGTCGCAGCTGTAAGGAATGTAATATTAGAGTAGATGGTGCTTGGTATCATATTATGTACTTCCCATAGGAATGTTCATTGGATTATCGTTTCTGCCAGCCTCTACCACCTCACATTCGTCACGTCGAGTCGTGTGTGACGGATAGTACCGTATACCATTAGGGTTGTTACACAATATTCTTTGGCATTTCCTCAAGTAAGTTCAGTTGTTTTTGCTATTTAAGACAGTAATACGGGTAAATTAAGGAGTCGTAGAGCGTTCGTTCAATAAACTCGAGCGTAGGAATACAAATACTAAGCCCTCATTGAATAGGGGTTTAAACCTAGAGCCCGTAACTAGGCCTCGCTGACGCAGGGTGTAATCAAAATCGGTAACAGCCCTACATTCAACACTGGGTCGGCGGATTGATCGAAGAATTACGTGGCTAACATCCACCAAAATGATTGATAGCCGCCCTGGGATAGGGAATTATTGTTGGATCCCTGATAGCGTTTAGTACGATCGTTGATTCCGATGGTCGCGTGTGTCATTAAGGACCCTAATATACTGGCATCGCCATAGAAGCTACCGTTTCCGTATATTTATGCAGAAAATAAATATTAAGTGTCTTATATTTTATACTTTGCATAGAGAATGGTGCCTTGTAGGCTTGGTACTGAAGTTAATGGCTTTTTATTTAATTTATTTTACGTTACAAAAATAAGCATCTGAAGCTGTTATTTGGCGTAACCAATTCGCGTAATTTAACGTCAATAGATATCATCGACTTGTTTGTACAAATATTTGTCTACCGACACAAATATTTGTGTTTCCTAATATGTTGTCCAAAATGTAACTGTCATTTCCACGACTAGAAAATTGACGTTACTGTTTGCATGCTACGCATAAATTATAACAGTTTATCAGCTGTCCAAAATACATAGGTATATTAAATGCTTATCCATTGATATCAATTCGCTCACTTTTCGTACTCGACGGCAGTCACTGGAAACGCATACAGCGAAACGATATTTATTTAAAATAATATATGAATCATTTAAACGCGAACCTACTTTGATAAAATGTTATAAATTGTTCGGTATCGTTCATGGTCAATATCGTTATTATCGATTTTGACAATTTAAGAGTAATAAACTGTGTTAATGATATATGGTACGTGATAAACCTTTGTGCATATCAAATTTCGAATTTCATAGCATTTTAAGTCGGTCGTAATTTTATAGATAAGATAGCTTCGAGGGGTTCGTCACTTACCTACCATAGTAATCAGTTTTACGTAAAAAGACAGATGTACTAACAACTTTCAAATACAGCCCTACTAAAAATCGTAAGCCATCTCTCGATAGGTACTCTGTAGCGCCTAGGTCATAAAGTGGTCTTGTAGATCTTCTATATAATAATTATTATTATTGCTTATATAGCACTTTTGATTACATACATTTAGCGTTAGAGTAGTTTTTCTAGTTATAACACAGCAAGCCCCTATGATCAACGATTAGCTCATTTTAATATGTATTCCCTTAGCGAACGACGGCTGGTACAAGATCTAGCTTTTTTGCATAAACTAGCTAACGGCAAGTTGGACTGTGCTGAATTAGTCTCACGTATCGGCCTTCAAGTACCTCATAAAATGCCCAGATATCCTATATCTAATGTCTACTATATACCAACATACAGAACTAATATAGGTTACAGTTCACCTCTACACCGACTCTGCAGAGAGTACAATTCAGTAGCTAAATCAACACCTGCCATTGATATTTACAACGATTCGAAAACAAGCTGAAACGTCACACATTCACCTCATTCACCTCTTTTCGAAACTCCATCAATAACAATATGGTCACAACTTAAAAATTTTATCAGTTTATTCGTTTTCATATTTAATTTAGATTTGCAATCTCTGTTTACAATAATTAACCGATTATTATATTATTTTAAGATACTTATATTCCTGTACAACTATTTATTTAAAAAAATTGCCTGTATGTAGTTTCTAATTTAAATTTGTATGTACAGTACTGTCATTATGTGCATGTTGGTTTATCCGTAATTGGCAAGTGTATCAGCATAATTATTGTCGACTATATATATTCTTTTTAACCATGTATAATACATTTGCTGTGGATGAACCTAAATAAATAAATAAATAAATAAAAAATAAGGTGATGGACTCGTTCTAGTATGGAGAACATTGGATTCCGTGTGTTACCGATAGATCAAGATAAAAATGGCAAATTACACCATTATGTAAAAATGCAATAATTTCTTAAAGTTCGCCTATTTATAAATAATCGTATATATAACACTAACACTTTCAAAATCATGTGCGCGTATTTTTGGTGTATTAACATTACGACCTATCAATCACCTCCAATTAAGAAACATCAAAAAGCGAACTGGTGATAAGTATAATATTGTCTTCTGTTTACGCGAATGTTATTCATTGAAATTAAACTACTATATACGGATTTTAGACTTCATGATACTCTGAGCTCATTCTGCGTAAATAGAAACACCAATGATTAAATTATGTTCGGGTACCTTGAAATAACGACACTGGAACATTGAGACAACTACCATCTTAGTCTCTCCGTGACCATGGCTGCTGAAAAGCAATCGAAACGTCGGGGCAAGTGTAAACTTAAATATAAATAGTTTTAATAATTTAATTAGCTTAAAATTAGTAAAGTTTAATAGTATCTAGTAGTAGTACAACAGTTTCAAAATGTTGTAATAAAGTGTAAAATAAATAACGCGATAAAATCCGTATATATAGTTTAATTTCAATGATGATAAGTACTTGTATTACTTAAAAAAATACTTTTAATTATAGACAGATTAACGTTAAGTCTGCAGGAAGAACGTATTTAGGCAGAAGGTTGATCACCAACATTCGAAATTAATCAACGCTCCTTATATTTTCTTAAAGCAGTCCAATACCGATTACTGACATAAATTACATGACATAGCAATCTATCTTGACTGTGTAATCTAAATGAAATGAGATCAAATCACTTATTGATAATGTAATAGCGCAATCACAAAGTGCTAAAAAAATTTATTGAAATATTGCTTTTAACCTTGTACATCCAAAAAAATCGTAATGGTTATATTTTTTTAAATCTATCAATCATTTTAAGATTTGTTATATACAAAGAATGTTGCAAAACCGTACAAGTTATACACAGTTGTAGATGTAACGCAAATTAATTCGAGATATCGAACACGAGGAAGTATAATTCAAGGTTGACCAAATGATTTGCTATTTGTGAACGATTGTTTATAAACACAATTCTACGCAATTAGACGATGTGTGTGTTTTACTATTATCACATAACATCCTCAACAAAAGATATCCAAAAACTAATGATTATCCAATTCACTGGCTTGTATAGCGTGTGTTCGCAATCCATCATTACAGAAAATTAGACGCTTATGCATAGAATGCTGCATTATTATCTAGCCAACATCCTGTATTTTCTAAAATTGGCTATTATATAAACAGCAAATTGCAGAGATAACGATTCGATCACAGTCAACATGTGACCGACAATGTCAAAGATGTAATAAACACAAGGCGTAATGAAAATCCTCTCTCAAATCTGTCCGAATAATTTACTAAATACACCTGACGCTGAACAAAGCAACGACGAGGTCGTTGTTTCAAGAAGCTTTATTGGCAACCGTTGTAACATCGCAAATTAACACCGACCTCAATATTATCGTAGAACTTGCTATAAGTTGCCTTATGTCCAAACGCACTACTCACTAATAGCTCATTTTCTTCCATACCTACCGCTCGAGAAGTAAATGGGACAGTAATAGATTTGTTCCGTCCCCTTTCTTACTCTTTTGTTACGTACATGGATAAGAGAGAATAGGTACCCATTCAGAGTATTTCCAAGATTTAATTCACTCAAGTCTTATTTCCTTCCCTATTGTGCCTGCTGTAATTGAGTTTTTTTAACAATATCTTATCATTTGCCTGTGCAAATTAACTGAATTAAAACAAGCGTTTGAAAAACACTCTTAATTTAACGAAGATAGCGACTGAATTCAATGAGACGTTCATTCACTTAACCTGAGTTTGTTCCTTCCATTATCTGGAACACGAAGCAAAATAGTAAACCCATCTCTAGTAAAAATGCGCGATATTTGTTATTTGAACAATGATAACTAGAACATCGATTATTGTAGCTCTTCCATATGTAAGAACTATTTGGTTCCTTTGTTTTTCGACGGCCATATTTAGCGACCAGCATTTAGGAAATTGGAAGTGTACGACACAAAGGGTCTTAAATTGAATCAACTACCCTAATATTCCCTGCAGGAGTGCTTTATAGGCTAGGGGAGAATATGGCGTCGTGACTGCCGCACCGCCGTATCGACTACATATGGACTGGGTCTGGCTCGACGACATAAAATATAACATTCAATAGGTGGTACATTATTCTTAGGAACCTTAACCTTTGTTTCTATATCAATACAACATTCAAAGTTTTTGTTGAACTAGATTAACTTCCAATAACAATTCTTATTTTTCAAGTGTGTACTTCCATCTTCGGTAAATGTAGCAATGCTAGCAAACTGAAGATAAATTTCGTCGATGTTCTGCTGTTTATTTGCTACGAACAATATAGGGTTTCACATGACGATATTTTTACGAATTAATGTATCGTAACAATCAATAACAAAACCTGTTTTACTTTGTTTATAATAAATACCTAAGTCGTTTCGAATCAGTGGGTTTACGTTTTATACTTATTTTCTATTGGCTTTTGTATCGATGAGTACTATGAATACAATAGCTAATAATAATAGAAAACAATTGGTTACTATGATTCGTAGCGAGTTGACTATCGAGTTCGTGATGATTTTTAGCAGAATAGTAAGGCTGAACGTCGATTTAGCAATTGAAATTAATAATTACTAGATTTTGCCCGCGGCTTCGCTTGCATAAATTAGGTTAGTTTTGTAATAGACCTTTTTCTGAATGTAAGGTACGATATGGCCTACTTTATAACCCCAACAACGTGTATGCAAAATTTCATGTTGATCGGTCTAGTAGTTAAGGCGTGAAATCGTAACAAAGAAACGAACAAGTTCACATTTGTATTTATAATATTAGTAAGTTTACTGGATCAATGTTAGCCTGGACCTAAAAATACACATATATTATACTTTTAAGATTTATTTAATTAATAATATAAAATTACTTGAAATAAATTATTTACGCATCGTAAGTTGTTTGAATAATGTATTCAAACATCTTGTATTGCGTAAAGAATTTAATATTGTTATGAGTAGCAAAAATATTCCCCTTTTGTTTACTTAACGTAAAAATGCCGTAACATTTCTGTTTACTTTACCCTATTAGATACGAAGGGTCAACCTTTGACCATTTCATTGAGTTAATTAAGCTTGTCATCAATAAATCAGTCATTATTTACGTATGCAAAAATAATTATTTTGGTCCTGCAAGTATAATTGATTTTTTATTGATACATATGCGTGTAATAAGTTCGTTACGAGGACTCCTAATAAATTTATTGTGATCTACAAATGTTACAGATATATTTTAAAACTTACAAAACCAACAATTTGTAAAAGATGCCCAAATGTCTTTTCAGACATTAGGCCATTAGGTGATGCGGTAATAGCTTTAGAGTTATTTTGATCTTAATGTTCCTGTTAATTCTGTATATCAGTTAAGTCACATGCAATCCATACAGTTACGGATATTTTGCCTATTGTCCGAGAGTACTTTTAGAATATTAAGATTGTGCGATAAACCTATACATCGCAGGAGGATTTATCACACATACCTATGTATATTTGTTGTTATTTTAATGGCAACCAGGAGAGCTAAGGTTAGTCTACAAAATAATCTATTCCTTACATTTGTTTTTTTTTGTCATCAGGTAGAAAAACACCAACATGTCTTCACCATCAAAATTCCGGTCGAAAAGACAGACTCGATGCAAACGAATACTAAACAAACGACTGCCAATAACAAAATGGCTTCCAGAGTACAATTCAGAGAAAGCTATCGCAGATTTAATTGCGGGTATAACCGTTGGCCTTACTGTTATACCACAAGCATTGGCATATGCTACATTGGCCGGTCTTAGTCCACAGGTAAGATAATATAAATAATAACTAGACGTCTAGACTATTTGCCCACGGCTTCGCTTGCGTTAATGCCGATAAATGGTTTTCCTGATTAAAAGATACCCTATGTTTTTTCTGTCTCTGACAACGTTTATGCAAAATTACATGATGATCGATCCAGTAGTTAAGGCGTGAAAGAATAACAAACAAACAAATTCACATTCACAATTATAATATTGGTTAAAATTTACAATCATAATTATTATTTTTGGTATACACTATATGTATTTACACTTTCTTAAAAATTAGTAATAGACGCTCTTTAAAAGCTACAGTGAGTTTAACTAACTTAGTTGTCCGATTTCCTAAGTTTTGTATACTTAAGTAAGTTTGTTCTTGTCTAATTTGGTATAAAATATAATATACTTTTGTGATTTTATTATATTTGTGATACTGAATAATTCAAGTTTATGCATCATAACTACATAAACAAAGTCCCCTGCCGCTTCTGTACGCGATAAGCTACAGAAAAGAAACTACTGAACGCTTTTTCATGCAGTTTTTACCAATAGTGATATATGAGGAAGATTATGTGTATAATTTGTTAAGGTTTTGTACTACCCATGCAAAGCCGGGGCGAGTCGCTAGTTATAAATAAATGGCCCTTAAATAAAACATGACGAAAACATATATTTTCACGAACTTAAGACGAGTGGTTTCATCGCAAACATCATCGCATCGCAACAAATGATAGAATATGAATTTCCGCATAAAGTTTTGAGTTTGGGTGTACCTGCTGTTCATGTAATATTTATAAATGTTCTCAGGTGAAAGCATCACCAGAAGTATTTTATTTTAGAGTGGAACTGTGTCCAGGTACAATAAATGTAATACGCTTTATTAAACGTTTCCTCTCAACCATTCGTTCCCAAAGTGGTCCAGGTGGGCCCCAGGGATCCAAGGGAGATTCGTCGGGAGTCTACGTTGGCGTGACAAAAAAGTTCGGTTCCCGAGAATTTCAAAAATACAAAGAAATAGGTCATTCTTCATCAGTATAAATACGAATGCCAAGGAATATGGTAGAAATGTAGCTGTAGGGGTCCACCGGAACCTACAAAATATTGAAAGTGGTCTATTAGAATAAAGCCTGGCAATCTCTGCTCTAAACACTTTATTCCTGAAATTTGAACAACTTATTAATATCGATATAAAAAGTAAAAGTGCATTCATCCTTAATGTTATCACTTTTAGAATATGAAAATGCGTATTTTGGGTGCAATAACCGGATCGTTACGAGTTAAAGGCCACTATGCTTAAAACCTTCGAAGTGCAGGTCAACACAAAAATATCAAGGCTTGCATTACAAACTTATAACATAAATATTAACTGACGTTGTACTAATTAATCTATAAATAAGAACTATCTTATCTTTGACTGCCGATATGATTCATAAAGTACATTTTTATTTTTAGCCGCGATGGATCCTGATTTCGTTACGATATTTAAATTTGTAAATATTTACCTACCCTGTACCAAATAAGCGAAGAATAACATGTTTGTAAACAAAGCAATTTTTAGAAACTTTTAGTTTTATGATAAGTTTATTACTATACGCTCTTTACAACTATATATTCTAAACGAATATAAAGCTTCTTTGAATTTGTTGACGTTCTGCGATGAGACCATATCCAGGCGAAAACATGCAATTAAAATATATTTCTTACAACCAATGTTTAATGCCTTGAAAGTACGTCTGGTAGTAAGCGTTTACCGTAGTCTATAGACGCTTACACTAGTCAAAAAGGAGCTTGCTCCCAACCCAGCAGTTAAAGATTCATTACTCCTGCTGACAGCACAGAAATCCTACTTACCACATGAACACTACGCAAGACTGTTTGACTGCGATTCTTTGTGAAGCTCCACCGGGGCAGCTATGCTACTCCAGATTTAGCGACAACCTATTTTTGTTGAGATACATATTGTAAGATGTTTTCTGCTGATACATATTACTTGAGTTGAATTAGAGTAAAATCTTAATCGAAATATCTCTATATCAAAACCTAGTAACAATAAGCCAGTACGTGTATATAGCACAAATTAGAATTAGATTTTCGCGCAACTGATTAGAATAATAAATATGAGAAACGTTGTTAAAAAACAACTTTGCACCAACTTGAAGGTATACAAATGACGCAGGCTACTCCAACTTAGCATATTTTTTTTTTTATCATTTATACAATACATTACAAGCCTACTCTGTACATAATAATTGTGAGAAAACAAAACTAGTTTTTAGACGCACGTACGGAGAAACCGAGATTCGTGTTTGGTAGTCATGACTTGGATTATGCGCTGCGTATTTTCTAGGTGCTATGTATTCCACGTTTATTTTCACAGCCGTAACTCTGAATGTTTGTAGTGAAATAGCTCTCATCCTCGTAACTTTTTCAGGACGGTCTCTACTCATCGTTTATGGGATGTTTCGTGTACATTGTGTTTGGGTCCTGCAAGGACATTACCTTGGGCCCTACAGCGCTACTAGCCCTAATGACATACCAACAGATACAAGGCAGAAACCCCGACTACGCCGTGTTACTATGCTTTTTATCCGGCGTAGTGCAACTCGGTATGGGAATATTGCATTTAGGTGAGTATTATTATTATATCTATTATATTCATAATTACTACAGGAAATAAAACAAAAAAATCTTGATTAACAAACAAATTGTTTAATTAGCTAGCTGATTGGTGTTGTATTGCCAGTCATTTCCTGTTGCGTTTTTTGACTTATTGTTAGTTTTCATTCTACTTCAAAGCGTAACCACAATTAAGTATTTATTGTGCACATAAAGTTGAAACTTCGAAGGTGCAGGCTGTGGGATTAAACTCGAGATATCCACGTAGTACTCGGATGGTCTCTGCACTGAGTGTAGCTGATCTCTTTTATATTAAAATATTTAATTACCCACATACATATTTCTGTAAATTATTGAGTGGCGTCGAATATTTCTTACATCCCTATAAAAAACTTTAAACGGTTATAGGTGTAGAATATGTACATACATACATACATAGATTCACGCCTGTTTCCCAGAGGGGTAGGCAGAGACTACGGATTTCCATTTGCTACGATCCTGACACACTTCTCTGGCTTCATTCACTTTCATCACATTTTGATCATCATCACGTTTTGATTTTATCATCGCACCGCAACATATGTGGTTTTTATTATGTTGCACGAAAAACGTTGCAACTCGAATATATCTTTATTATTCCATAGTCGGAGGCGTAACGGCTGCAAGAACTTTCTTATTAACACAATAATTTAAATGCCACATAATTGAGCCTTGTTCATTATTCATTTGGCTATGAGTTTCTCGCGCGTGGTTTTCTCATTAAGTTGTTTGTTAACCTGGTCATATCTTTGTAACTTCTGACACTTGTAGGGTAGCCGTTTATCTGAAAAATCCTTTTATAGGTTAGAACGTTTTGGGAATAATATATCAAAATTTGTCTTGATATATTATTCCCAAAACTCTTCTTTGAGTAGCAGAGCCTCGCTGATTGTAGCATGAATGGGCCGGCTCGATCTGGGAAGGACTACCCTCTCACAGAATATCGACGTGAAATGGCAGTATTCCTATTGTTGTGTTTCGTTTGATGAGTGAGAGTGCCGGAGACCCAATCACCCTCTTCCCCCTTCCCGCTCCTTTTACTTCCCACTTCCTTTTTCTCTTAAAGGGTCGGCAACGCGCAAGTGATGCCTCTGGTGTTACAGGCGTCCCATAGGCTACGGTGGCCACTTACCATCAGGTGGGCCGTATGCCTATTTGCCACCTTAATGTTACAAAAAAAAATCTTGTCTGTCGTTCCAATTTTTCGCTAACGATAGTCCCTCATTATTGTCATGTTTGAAAATTACACGCAATAATACTGTTTACTTATTGTAGGTATATTAAATTATCTGAAATAGAGATTGCAGTGGCGAGTCACATCTAAATTATTTCGTCTTTCGCACACAACAACACGCACAATTTAGCTGTTTCATTGTGTGGTCAAGCTTGCTTAAGCCGACTCCATAATTTGTCCTTTGTTGAAATCCTTTCTCTAAATTGAAACTACATCATGCACATTACGTAATAGAGTCGTATACAATAAGACCTTAAATTGCATTCTTCAATAACCGGATTCATAAAGTATACTTAACCTAACGCTAACATAAAGGCGGTTTTTTGCTCGACATTATTTCTGTTGGTATGTTTGCACAAACAATAACAGTGTCGGAAGCCAGTGACAGATTGTAACGCGTTAGAAAGAGAGCGGCAAGTTAAAATACACGGTCTCGAAATCGACTTGTAGCTAATTATTTTGTGTCAATAAACTTATTTGCCTTTTATAATTACAATATTTGGTGTGCCTAGTTGCCTAAAGCACACCGTATATTGGATAAAAATAGCAAACATGCATAAAGTCATTTGTCATGAATAGTTTATCTGATTAGACGGTACTTCATTTCTTGGAATACCGATTATAATGACATCAATACGTCTTCGCCATTTTATGCGAACTGCAGTAATTCGAATGAAACGTGATTCTGTTTCACATTTGCTTAGGACATATTTATGAAAAAACTAAATGGTTTCAACTATTTAGTTTCTTCTAAAGTTAAAGCAATGGTTATTATAATTTTTGTCTGTCTGGTCGTTTATCTGTCATATATCTGTTTTACGCAAAATTCACAAAATATATTTCAATATGGTTTTCAAAGTTTATCTTTCGAACCAAAAATCTAAGTCGCATTATATTTAGAATAACTTGCTATTAAGTCGAAAAAAAATACTTTGAAATATTTCTTTATTATTTTCACAAATCTTTATGAAAATTTGTATCTAATCATGGACAGGAATACAAAGTGAAACAATAGTAGCCTTTTCTTTTCTTAAATACAAGTATTATTAGACAAGCAATTGATTTTTCAAATATATCTGTAACCCATCAATTTTTATTTCACGTCTTTTGTAATTATATATTGATTTGTCAGTGTCTTTGAAATATGTTATTACGTTCTATAACACAGAATAAACATGTATTTGCTGTCTATAAAATTTATATTTATCCATTTTACTTGTCCGAGTGACATTATATATTTTTTAAATTCATTAAACTAAAGATCTTCGACGAGTACCTATTAATATAAAATTATTCTAGTATTGTAAGGAATTAATTATTTACGTTCTAGAATAGAGTCTCAATACACGTATAATCAATCTTAAAACACGTATACACGTATGGTAAATAAATTGTGGTGCATCAACTGTCGTTGCTTCTTCTTTTGAGAATCATATAGTTTCGATTATCTTTATCCTCGACACGAAAATAGGTGAAATAAAATTTAAATTCAATTGCATTGTACAGTAGTGATGACTATGATTGAATTTGAAAGATATCGACTACAACACGGCATTTACTTTGCGTGGTCAAGGAGATAGCGCCCGTACTTATGTATACTTGGTAGTAAATATATTCGAATGCAATTCTAGACATCCCTAGTGTACATATCAACTATGATAGTTCGACATTTGTAAGTCCTATTGGACTTGATGGCTAATGGTAGACCATCAAGTCAAACATTTGTGTGCATGAACAATAGATGTTTGTCTTGGTCTGGGTGTTTCTATGTATAAGATGTATGTATTTACAAAAAAAAAAAGTATATATGTATGTTTATCCATTGTCTAGTACCCATAGTACAAGCTCTGCTTAGTTTGGGCTAGATGGTGTTGTGTGTATGTGATAGAATATTATTATTTATTATTATTATTATTATCTACCACTAGGTATCATATGGAACTACCTCGATGAGAGGTACATTGTTTGGGAGGGCACCGACGGGCGTCTACTTCGGCGTCGTATGGAGCGCGGTGTTCCACAGGGATCGGTTCTGGGTCCGACCCTGTGGAACATCGGCTTCGACTGGCTATTGCGCGGCGAGCTCCTCCCCGGGATGGGGGTGATTTGTTACGCCGACGACACCCTCGTCACGGCGAGGGGGAGCAGCTTTGAGGCGGCGGCCCGATTGGCCGAGGTCGGAGTGGCGCTCGTCATAGAGCGGATTCAAATGCTGGGCCTGAGGGTCTCTGTAAGCAAAACGGAGGCCCTCCTATTTCACGGCCCGCGTCGTGGTGCCCCCCGAGGGGCGAAAGTAAAGATTTTTGGTGGGGACGTGCCAGTGCGGGCCCAAATGAAATACCTGGGCCTGCACCTAGATGGTAAATGGTGCTTTGGGCCTCATTTCGCCCAACTCGCCCCGAAGCTTGTAAATGTAGCTGCAGCGCTGGGTAGACTTCTGCCCAACACTGGAGGACCAGGGTCGTCTTGCCGGAGGCTGTACAGCGGGATCGTGAGGTCTATGGCGCTGTACGGCGCCCCAATCTGGGCCGACGCCCTCACCGCGCGTAATAAGGCCCTGCTGAGGAGAGCACAGCGGGTCATCGCGGTGAGAGCCATCAGGGGGTATCGTACAGTGTCGTGGACGGCTGCTACGGTTCTAGCGAGCGACCCGCCTTGGGAACTGGAGGCGGAAGTTCTTGCAGAAGTCTACCGTCACCGCTCGGTGGCGCGGTCTCGGGGCGAGGAACCGGTCGTGGGAGAGATGCGGGCTGAGGCTCAAAGTGCCCTCATCCGGCGGTGGAGGAGTGAACTGAGGACCCCCACCGCCGGAGTTGAAATAGTGGAGGCTATCCGGCCGCAACTGGAGGAGTGGCTGAATCGTCGGCACGGAGTGCTGTCGTTTAGACTGACGCAGGTGCTTACCGGACATGGCTGCTTCGGTAAGTACCTGCACCAGATCGCCAGGAGGGAGACCTCACCCTCCTGTAAGTCGTGCGGCGCGCCCGTTGATACGGCGCGCCATACAGTGGAGAGTTGCGCTGCCTGGCAGACACAACGGAGCGACCTAACCGCCGTCATCGGCGGGGACCTGTCGCTGGGACGAACAGTGAGCACCATGCTGGCCAGCGACAGGTGCTGGCAAGCTGTTGCCGAATTCAGCGAGGCAGTAATGCTCCTGAAGGAGGCTGCGGAGCGGGAACGGGAGGCCGACTCCAGTGCGGACCCGCTCCGCCGAGCAAGGCCAGGAAGGAGGCGACGCCGTTACGCTCATCTCCTCCCCCCGCCTTAGATGGTTGTGTTCAAGGTCGTAGCCCTGCCAGGCTAACGTCTGAGTGCCGGAGAGAGTTCGGAACGGAGATCCTCCGGCGCTCCATGATAGATGGGAAGAGCGCCGCAGTTAGGTTTAGTCGGTATTCCGGGGCATCCGGCGAGTCCGACACTACCCACTGTTGCCGGCGCGGTTTTCCAGCCGTGTCGACAGGAGTGGGTGTGCGCAAAGGCATTCCCCTGCGAAAACAAAAAAAAAAAAAAAAAAAAAAAGGTATCATATGGAACACGCCTTCGATAATAATTATAATTATATGAAGGGTCGTTAAATGTTTTGGAAAAAGTATAGAAGATGTGAATGACATACCTACAGTAACCAACTAGTAAATCTTTAAACTCTATTATATTGTTTTATTGCGTAAGAATTTGTCGCATAACAAATATTAACATATCTACCATCCAGTTATATCTGAAAAATTGCTGTATTACGTGCTACAAGGTCATTAGGTGTGATCAGCGATGTTTCTAGAACAATAGATTCGCACGGGTATCGACTGTCTATGTGATTTTCAAGTAATTATTATCTTCGTTGTTTTTTTTGTTGTTTGATAAATTTGTTCAATTGTTAAATTGAGTTGACAAAACGAGTAATTTTTCACTACATACAATTTTTTTAAGGAGAAATTACGTCACAACTTTGATCGATGTCTATAGTATTAGGTATTTAACTATGAAATTGCCGTTTATGTCCTTCGTCTAATTTAATGGCATCAGTACAAAAAGCATGGTTATTTTTTAAAAATTCTTTTATCTTTCGAGAATAGACTATATATTATTAACAACATTTATAATCAATCAATACTAATAACCTTTTACACAAGTTGTATTTAAAGTTATATCGCTTAGTGTCTGTCTGTATTCGTTTTTTCAATTCGCCATAATAAAAGTATGGTTGATGTTTTTGTTAATTTATGACAAACCATAGTGGCCTAAATACTAGCAAGTACCTATACATGAAAAAAATACATTGAAATCTGAAAAAATGATATCAAATTGGCCATTCAAAAACTATTGATGATATAGTTAATACGAAAACCACAACATTACCGATTATCTTCATACAAAGTGACTGTGTCAGAAGCCGGGAGATGATTTTTTGTAAATGTATGTATGCAACTATGCATGTATCAACTACTAAATATATGCCTGTTTATTCGGCACGCTTGGAAACTTAAAATAACTTGACCAATGACAAATTTAAATACATGAGACGTCGATAGATTCGTCTCAATAGTTGGACTGATATAGAGATAATATTTTTAGGAAAAGGATAACAAGTTTTGGTGGCTGTGATATTTTTGTCGGTGCAGAGGTTATTTTAAACATTTTTTGCAAACGGGTTTTCGTGTTTATAGCATGATAAGTAAATGTAATAAGTTTATAACGCGTCTTGTCTGCCTCTATAAAAGGATATTTTAATTTTATTTTGTTTGTACAGGTGTGTTAATAGACTTCATATCAGTGCCGGTGACCGTCGGTTTCACGTCAGCAACGTCCGTGATTATCGCCGTATCTCAACTCAAGGGCTTATTAGGTCTTCAGTTTAAATCTGGTGGTTTCTTGGACACTGTGAAACAGGTAATCTTTTCTATATGTGTTTACTGCACTTATTAACCTCTGAGTTTTCTTCAGAGGTTAATAAAAACACTATGTGGATTTGTGTGTCTGTCTGTTAGTGACAGGCATAACTCCGACACCACTGGACCGATTGAATTGTAACTTGGTGTGCAGACACCTTGGAGTCATACCTCGGTCGAGTTTAATGTGGCCCTGTGGGTCAAAAGACCCTCGAGATATAGGGATCACAAGGTCACATGATGTACATTTAAGACGAAGAGTTTTTACACTCGTCTCTATGTGTATTAAAGATAACTCCTGCACTAGCACTTCGGCCGCATGGATAGTCGCTGTGTTGTGGGTAAAGATTAACTTTTTTGTTTGTAATTGTGTGTATTTGGAAGGTTGTCTATTATATATAGGTACCGTATTTGGTTTCAGGTGATAACAAATATACCAAACGCGCGGCTAGCGGATAGCAGCTTAGGAATATCGTGTATTATTATTCTTCTAGTATTACGTGTAAGTATTTCTTAATAGATTTATTTATAACATTCATGAAATGTTATTGTACACAAGTATTCACGCATCACTACGTCGGATTGACATCAAGTTGGAATGTAAACATCATACCTTTTGCGTAAGCAATTGTGGATGCAATAGCTCCTGCAGTTGAATAAAGCGTAATGGTTTAAGTTGCCGCTTCTTTAACGAAATCTCTGCCTATTCATTCGGGATATAGAGGTTTAAATAAAAAATACTAACAGGTACATAACTTTATACCTACGCCTTCTTTACATCATACTTAACAACTTTGCTCTACTACTTTTACGAAGTTCAATACAAGCAAGAAAAATGGGGCGAATGAAAATTTGTTCTTGTTTTGATATATATTTTGCCTTCCGCACAACGCTGCCCACCTTGTCATGCGTTGTTTGGTTACGCCGCTGCTTTCTGTTGCGACCGTGTGTAGTCTTAAGTCTTAGTCGTACAATTAGAGAAATCAATTTCAATATTAATAAAAACGTCAAATAATTAGTTATGAAATCAGCTAGAACAAAAGTTTTTAAGTAAAGTTTAAATAAGTACCGGGTAAAAGGTTGTTAGTATTTTCCAATTAACCCTGATGACATTCTGTGATGTTCATTGGTAGCAAAGATATTATGACGTACAACTGTTTCAATATTCCAATTGCTACACCATAATAAACTTTCAATTTCAATTATGTCATACAACGCGAACGCCTTACGATGAGCGCGCGAAGTGATCAAGTAGATATTATTGTACTAGACTCAGTCAATCAAATCGACCCGCAATTGTCCGCTTTTGAACTCCCCACAATCCAAACGCCCTCTACAATTAACTATTAGAGTACCTTGTGCCCATTTTAGCGCTCTTAGTTATTTAAAACTACAAACTAAAGGAGATACGAAAAGCTAACAATAGCTATTACGAAGCCAATTTAATACTCTGAAAATTGTTCCAATATTAATAACAATTGCTTCTTCTATTTGCTCACAATTATATACAATACTCGTCTTTTTATTAATCAAATTGGCTGCATGCTGGTTTCTGTTAGCTTTGACACAGCATTTTGCCTCATATTGTTTGGAACACGTTTTATATTTGCATATATTTGCAACTACAATTACACTTTTAATCAAATATTACAGTGCTTATCCATTATGCCAAGTCATTGACAGTTGTACAAACTCTGGAATACATATTAGACAATATTAATTAAATTTTTTTTTGTTCAACTTTTATCCGTGTGTGTCAATAATATTTAGATACATGATTAATTTGACTTCTCGGTGTCGAATTGAGCTGAAATTTTGCGTACTTACATAAGTCGGACATCGATCTCTATAGTACTAGTACGCTAGACTGATTTTATCACAACCAAAAAGATTCCATTTGATTTTCGTCTTTTTTTTTTGGTGCTGAGTGCAGCGGTCGTTGTACTTATAACTAATATATGATGGTTGTTCATCACTCAATTGAATTTTAATAGCGAGTATATCTTTTAAGATATTATATTGACCAAAAGGGTAAAAAATATTCAACGCTGTTTTTACAGCCTCCCAATTAAAGTAAAATAAGTCTGATTATCAGATTTTCATCTAATTGTCATAATCTAGCAATAGAATGATAAGAAATCCAAGTTGTGGTACAATTGCTATAAAGTATAATAATCAACTTTTATATCATATTTCGCTAAATATTTCAAAATCCGATGTGATGCATATTATCAAATATTCACTAACAACGGCCATTTGCAATATAATGTCAAAAATGTCAAAATAGTTTCATTGTACGCTCAGTAGCGGCATTCCGATTGAAACCAAAAATCACTGTAATTTTGCACAGTCAGTCCAGCGTATACACACTTACCTATTAAAATTCAGTGAATTCAGATGACAATGCAATATTATAGTGGCATTGAGCTTACATTATTATGAAGCCGGTGTATGGTTATAGCTGCTATGCAATAAAATTAAGCAACCCTTTCGAAGCTGGACTCGTTTTATACATCCTGTTAGCAAGAACTCTAATTAAATATAGTATTTAGTTATAATAATAGAGCTAAAAGATCACAGCCACAAAATAATAAGAAATAATAACTTTAAAATGCTCGTTTCAATTAAGCGTCATAAGATGCGCAATACGCATGCGGTAAATGCACTTCGGTTGACGCGTCTGCTTCGCTCAAGATAACATGCGTCTCGCGCTACGATTGACACTACGTTTAACGCAGAAACCAAAGCACAGCAATTGCTTTATCTAATCCTATCAAATATTATCAATGCGAATGTGAGTTTATTTATTTGTTAGATTTTCACGCTTTTACAACTTGACCAATCATAATGCCATTTCGCATAGACGTTATCAGGGGAACAGAACAGGACATAGGGTATATTTCGTCAAGAAAAAGGTACTGTTTCTAAATTAACCTAACCTTCATAAAAAACCTATAAATGCTACACAAAAACCGATAAACCCTAATAAACGCACCGTATGACGCATAAACGAACCGAGCGCTTTAATATTATGTGATTTTAAAACACATTTTGTTTTATTTATTTTGTGTTCCAAATAACACTATTATATAGTTCGACATCCGTTGTATATGGAATTGTTTATTGTGTGGTTTATACAAGTGTTTGTAACAGTCTTTATGTTTGAGACGCGCAAGTCATTAAAGTATGAAACATACAAGTCATTATGGTAATTCTTAGAGACTTTCGTTATCTTTTCACGGTTTATCACGTTTACGTCTTTTGTTTAAGTCTTGTGCGAATATCGCACTTTGTTCATTGTCTTAAGTTAACATTTTACGTGAAATTCCTTTTAATTAGCTGGTTATTTTTAAAAGTCACATAGATAACAATGACAACAATATTTAAAAAAAAAACGGTTTTCTTAGCAGACTAATTAACCTCTTTGTGGAATTAACAAGTTATAATATTTAGAAAGCATAAGCATAATATTTAGATTATATTAATATTGCTATTTGAAGTAAAATATGAATATTGAAATAGGAATTTATATTTATACTAGATTTTGCCCGCGGCTTCACTTGCGTTAGTGTAGATTAATAAATCCTAATCCAAATATATGATAAATACCTATCCTCGGAATATTCGTTTATTTTTGAATAAAAGGTACCATGTCCTTTTTTTGGTATAAATTTCACGATGATCGGTCGGAAAGTTAAGGCGTAAAAGCGTAGCAAATAAATAAACTCACATTCGTATCTATAATATTAGTTTGGATATTATAATTGCAATGATATATAGAAACTGATTGCTCTTTTGATATTAGTCAATTCGAATACTCTAGTTTACAGGATCTTCTACATGAACTGTGCATTTAGGCTATGTTTCTTTTGCAGAAAATAAAAGACATCAAATTACCAGCGAGCCAAAAAGGTCTAAAGAAAGCAGTTTGGATATTGTCTACATCGAGGAACGCAATCATTGTGGTCAGCTGTTCCGTGGCTGCTTTCCTCTTTGAGAAGTACTCCACTCAGCCTTTCAAGCTTACTGGAACTGTCAAGTAAGTCTACAACTTCGAAATAATCAACCCTTAACTCATTCAACGCCGAGCCGGTCACAAATAACCGCGAGCAATACATTTTCTATTGTGTCTGCTATAATTATGTCATTTAGTATTTTAAAGCGAAAGGTCGTGGATCACTTGTAATATTGGTAATAGTAGCTTTATAGGCAATTTAATGGCGATTACAACTTATACCTATACTAGAATTAAATAAAATTAAATATTAGAGACTGTTCTATCATAATGAAAATCGATGCCGGTGACTAATTTAAACAGTTGTCAGTTATTAAAAAGGTTTTGAATAACATTTTATAAAGCGAAGAAGTAACCTAAAATGCCATAATATATTACGTTCCTATACACATACGTAAATGACGGCACACAGCTAGCCTAAATAAAAATAAAATATACTTTAACGCTACTTACAGTTGCATAGATATTCACACGAATTTACTTTTATTCAATAGTGTACCCATTGCAATAATATTAACAGTATATTTTTATGAGATTGTGCCAACGCTTCGCTTAAGTTGCCCTAACCGATCGAATTGGTTCGAATTTCTCCATTGCATGGTGCATTCAGATATAAAATAGCTTTAACATAAACGAGAATGAGTAGGATCATACTAGCGCGTACTAGTTTCAAATAAATAGGTGTCATTGTCCGTCTCGCGGAATAGTCGTATCGAGTTGTATGGTTAGCGCCCACATTGTCACACTTTCGAATTCGTACTTATGTTACAGAATTACCTAAGGTAAGTAAGGTATAGGCAGTGGTGCATTGTCGCTGAAGTATGTAGTGTCACTTCCAGCGACTAACCTTTCCAGGCAGGAGTAGTCACAGTGGTAGATTCAGTCGGTAGGACCTGGGACTTTCCATCTTTCTAGTGAGCCCGACATATACTCTCCGCGCCCCTTTTCCCGCGGAGAGGGATACGTAAATGATTACACAACGTATGTATATCACTGAGTATAACGGCACCGCAACGGTAGTGTGTGCAACTGCTGTGCATGAGGTCTCGGGTTCGAATACCGGTCGGACCAAAAAAGAGTTATTAGGTTTTTCTGGGCATAAATTCATAGTAGCAGGTCAGCGTTAGGAAGTTAACGGTGTTAAACACTGTTGTGCCTCAGAAAGCACGTCGAGCATAGTATTGGACTGACCCACTGGATTATGAGAGTTGAGGAACAGAGAATGCAGTTTTGTTTGCAAATTATAATATTTATTTATTTACCTAATTAATTAAAACACTTTTGTAACACCTTTACAGAATATCCTAAAATGATATTATAAGCTAATACATAATATAACTAACACAATAAAAATAATTTTACAAATTTTGCTCATTAAATACTTATGCATGTTGGCGCAAATTCTTTGAATTTCGGCGGGCTACAGTGTTACATATCAACGTCATTGGCAATTATATTAATAAGATAATAATATCTCCTAAGATAGCCAGTCTCTGTTAAGATTGACCGACATTCAGTCTGGAGGACCTTATCTTATATTGCCTAACGATATACATACATGATGATATTCAAATAATATTCATAGTTCACCACGCTGACCCAGTGCGGGTTAGCAGACTTCACACATCTTCATGTACATAATGGAGAACTCTCAAACATGTTTATATGAAAATATCCTAACAAAAAATCCCATAAACATTTTACTAACACGAAAACGACATCCGACCGATCGGCTCAAACTTATTTCCACGGAACCAACGAAGCGCTCTTAGTTACACAGAATTGCCTTCTTATTGTGTTTATCATGGATAAATTCAAAACTTTACCTGCCTTGCCGCGTAAAAGACTATCAATTACCTAGTACGCTGCCAAGCAATCAATTATAAAGTAGTTATATAGTTAGGCTGGCTTGTACTAGAGAGTACAAGGATATTTTGTTCAGTTATCGCACTATTTCAATTACAATGCTGACAAGTCCATGGTTTAAGTGGCTATCTCCTCTATATGCTTAGTGTTTGGTTTCGAGAACCTGGCGAACGTCTGAGTTGTCATACTAAACTAAATGGGACTTGTTGGGCTAAAATAGCCCAGTTTATTAACGCATTTAATAGCATCGGCACACAATAGGTTTTTAAATATGTTTGGCATTCCGACAATTGACTGCTTAATTTTAATTGTTATAAGTTTTTATGGTAAATAAGGAAGTAAGAAGGCAGACGTAAATATATTAAAATACAATTTCAATATATTTTTATTTCTAAATCACCCAAACCAGTTTTAATAAGCATCAGATTCGTGACGCGCCTCTACATTGTTCTAATGTACCCATTTAAGAACTTTTTGGCATAGTGCGCCTCTCGTGCAAAAATAACCATTCCCACAAATGCAATGTTGGGTGTAGGTGACGAAATAAAAGGTGTTACTTTGGCAGTAAACTGTCGTGTAATGCATTCTCTTATAAACTATCCTTAAGTTTAAGGAAGGCGCGTCACACACTACACAAAAATCAGTAAAGTCATTGTTACTTTATATTTTTGCTTACATATACCTCGCTAAGATACCCGAAGAGGTAGGCAGAGTGCCACTTCACCTCCTTCACCAGCATAAAAGCTCGACCATATGTGGACGAAGCTATTGTCGTCTACCGGGCACAATTTCATACCCCGCGTTGCTACTAAGAACTTCTTGACAGTAAAAGCTAATAACACTTCATACAACCGAACCAGATACCTCATGCACAACAGTAGAATGCCGCTGCGCTATTGAATCAGATTTTATAAACAATAACAATTAATCGATACTTTCATGTTACTTATCGTTCCTGAATGGCTAATTGGACACTCTTCAAGATGAACACCTATCCAAATACATATTTAATAAATGCGTTACGGTAACCCAATAGTTAAGGCGACAAACTTGGGATAATGAGGCCACAGAGTCGATGCCGCCTATTTCATTACCGTAGTGAACTCCTAACACGAGCCTTAGCTTAGCTGGAGAGGTTAATAAGAAAGTGAGTAACTTAAAACTCAAACTGCTATTCTTAAAAAACAATATTAAACTCTATCACAGAGTAATTTTTGTATTTCCTTTCAGAGATGGTCTTCCAACATTCCGAATGCCGTCGTTCTCGACGGACTTGCCGGACGGTCGTCACGTGACCTTTATAGATATGTGCTCCGATCTCGGCTCCTCTATATTCATAGTTCCTGTCATAGCTGTGCTAGGAAACGTTGCCATCGCTAAAGCTTTCGGTGAGTACAGCTTTCGAAATTGGATTTTAAGTAGAATTTAAATATTCTGGCAGACTACGGTAAATCTAAATAGTTTTAATAATAATTTAATTAGCTTAAAAATTAGTAAAGTTTAATAGTAGTAGTAGTGTAACAAGTGTCAAATAAACAACGCGATAAAATCCGTATATAGCAGTTTAATTTCAATGAATAATATTCGCGTAAATAGAAGACAATATTATGTAAGACTACGGTAATTTCAGAGTAGAACCTACATATATAGAACAATTTAAAATTGACTTCAGGTAAACTACAGAAATTATATAATATAATCTTACGTTTCTACATTAGGTATGATACAGTGATAATATAATATTGCCTTACGTTGACGTTAATCTATTACAAACGGATTTAATCGCAGTTTACTTTACAACAACTTTTAACTATTTTAATATTATTTGTAAACTAATCATATTTATACTATTGCCGACGTTTCGAATTTTCGAAAGTAATACTGTATTTATTATTTACCACATCATGAGCTAATAATAATGACAAATAATTTATTTCCCTTCAAAAAATTACAGATAGTACATAATGATATGACATGATTACTTAAGAGCTATTTACAATGCACTTTTATGTGTACGACGGTACGACGTATACCTCCTATCTCCCAAACCTGTATCTTGGGAGTCAGTGTTCCTCCGCTGGATTTACGACATTAAACAGCAGTGAAGTAGTTGTGAGCTCTAGTTAATTTACATAGGTACATACATATATGTATGTGGATATTAAGTTACATTTTCGATGTAGATTTTTTAGAAGTTATAATTATTAATAATATAGTTGTTAACAATATAATTTATATTATATGTATTATAGCATTTATAAACTTGTTTATGTGCATGTAGTAAATGTTTATTTGAAATTTTGTGGTCATACGTTTGATGGTGTAAGTGTGAGAGTGTGTGTGTGTATGTGTGTGTGTCTGTGTGTGTTGTGTGGATATCCTACTTACTAGTAGTAGATAATGATAGATGAGATAAAAAGCATACATACAAAACGCGATATTCCTATAATATTTTAAATAGTTCGCCTTGTTGTTAATAATATAATAATGAAATGCTTGTGTCAACACAAAATTATCTATGTATAGAAAAAGTCTTTACTTATTGCTAAACCAAAATGACAATTGAATGAAAAGGAACCATTTAATACAACGACTAACAAAAATACTGACACAAACAAGGGCATGCAACACTTATTAGAAGCAATATTATGCGTGTCTAACAGCGTCACAACAATATGCCTTATGAATATATATTATGTATATGTACAAAATATTTGTATCGTTGTGGCATGTTGTCGCATCCTTGAGGCATGTGGAGGCACATAGTAGTTACCTCGTGGAAAACTAATATTTAAGTGAATCTGATTGGACAAAGAAAACAATCTTAACAGGTCCCCAGTCCAACAGCAATATCTTTTTATATGACAACGGTGGTAAACCATCATACAACATGCCTCATAAGCTTTGTAAATTTTAACTATAACTAAGCAATTTTGTTTGTAAATTACTTGCATATTGTAAGCGCTACAGTTATAGTATTACGGCGTACAGAGCCTAAAACTGCGCATGATAGAACGCAGCAAACTCGCCCTCTATTACGTGGGTCTTAAAACTATAATAATATAATTAAAAAAAATCCGTTGTTGTTTAAATGTTTGTAAAGTCCATCGAAACACAGGAATTATTCCTAGTGCGGGAATTGCATTCAAAATGAAAATGTAAACTTACTTTGAAGATATAAGTAGGCCTGACATTTAGATGTATGTTATTTTGAATGGGGATTTACTCAACACTTACTAGTGACGTCATTTATTAGCAACTTTTAAGGTAGGCCGTCAGAAATGGCTGACATTAAATTCTACTTCAATTACTTTATTTTTTATATAATGCTTGCAGACAATTCTCTCTAATTATTGATAGTAAATAACTCTGGGATACTATGTTATTATTGGTATAAAACAGTTCTGAGTCATTCACTGTTTTTATACAAAGGGATTGGATAATAATAGACAACCTTGATATTCGCTCTCTGTATCATTATTTTATTGTATAGGTACGTTTTGTAGGTCAGTGGGAAATACCAATTTTGTGTACAAATTAGTGCAATTATAAATGCACTAATGCAATAATACGTATTAATAGATTATTCTCGAGTCTTTGGCAGTTTTCAGCTCTTCTTTTCATATTTAAGAATCATTGAAATTGTTTAACTAGTTTTTACCATTAGTAAGGTGGTAATTTAACTGTCAGAAGAGTAACAATTTAGGAACTCCCGATGATCTGTAAGCTATATTTACACAACAATGAAGAATCATTCTGTACTGTACAATGAGTAATGTTCCTCTGCTTATCACTTCAATCATATACAAGCTTGAGTATCTGTATGTATTTAGATAAGACTAAAGTTTAAACGCAATATTGTGTTTCGGAATAATATAATCGGGATATGAGTGGGTCACATTAAATTATAAAAAAATGTCTTAGGTATTTTTTACTTTTCATTTTATTTATAAGCAGACAAGACTAGGCACTAGATTTAATTTCTGTGTCGCGCATATATTTACAAACTTTTGAACAACGGACATAAAGAACTCCCAGTCTCGAAACAACATCGTGTGGGACTCAAACCCACAACACTCGGCGCAGTGGCACTGCCGATGCGACCACATAAACCACTACGCCATCCGTACAGTCAATAATATTCACGCAAGTTTTGACATAACGGTCACCTTCGTACGCAAGTGCAAAAGAGATTTTATCTCAGTTTGTTGTATTTCTTTTATTTTGCCTTAAGTATGATTTTTAGAGTTCGAAAAACTCTTATACAACAGCTTTGTCCGTCCGTCTGTTATATATTGACGACCTCGATGGCGTAGTGGTTAGTGTAACCGACTGCCACGCCTGAGGTCGCGGGAAAGATTCCCGCACAAGTGAAACATTTGTGTGCATGAACATGGATGTTTGTCTTGGTCTGGGTGTTTCTATGTATAATATGTATGTATTTACAAAAAAGAAAGTATTTAACTATGTTTATCCATTGTCTAGTACCCATAGTACAAGCTCTGCTTAGTTTGCGCTAGATGGTGTTGTGTGTATGTGGTAAAATATTATTATTATTATTATTATACAACTTTCAACTCAAGAACCGTAAGAGCTAGAGACTCGCGGTCAACGCCATTTGACCCAGTTTAGTCGATATACCCCCGAAATGACTATGACCTATGACCGTGGTCACGTGGTATACACGTGACCTTTGCATATTACTTGAACCATTTTTTCGAACTATAAGATTTACGGCAATTCATTGTCGATTCTCACTTGTTTATTTAACTTATATTCAGTACCTGTTCTCTATTGACGCAGCCCTTTTAAATAAACATAGCGTAATATCTTAATGTCAATTTTATTTAAGTATTTTAATTGACGCTAAAGGTAACAATTGTATTCGAGTTTGTTTAAAATAAAAATAATGTGTCGAAGAGACAAGCCGAACTCGTTTTACAATCAATTCCATTTTAATTAGCCAGTTGTTTCTTAATATTTTATTACTATGGAGTTGGCTATTTATAAATGTAGTAGCGTAGGCAGGCACGGGCGAAGGGACACCAGTCCCTATTATTACTATTGTTTCTCTTATCACAGGTATTTTCTAACATATATTGGAAAATACATGTAATAGTATATTATTATTATTGTTAACCCTTTTTTTCTTAAAATTGACAACTCCCGCTCTAGGAATAATTTCTGTGTCGCAGATTTTACAAACATTCAAACAACGAACACAAAGAACACGCAGACTCTGAACAACCATTTGTGGATGACGTAATGTTTTGTCCCATATGGGGATCCAACCCACAACACTCGGCGCGGCGTCAATGACTACTTAAACCACTACGCCATCCGCCAGTATTATTAGTTTCATTTATTTTTTATTTTTTATTGTACAACTAAGGTGGCATACAAGCACCTGGTGGTAAGTGGTCACGGTAGCCTATGGACACCTGCAACACCAGAGGCATCACTTGCGCGTTGGCGACCCTTTAAGAAAGGAAGTAGGAAGGAGAAGGAGCGGGAAGGGGGAAAGAGGGTGATTGGGCCACCGGCACTCTCACTCACCGAACGAAACACAACAGTAGGAATACTGCTATTTCACGTCGATATTCTTCCTTCGGTCGAGCCGGCCTATTCAAGCTGAAATCAGCGAGCCTCTACTACACGCACACACTTGTCTCATCAACAAAATCGCTATGCTTTTAATATAAAGACTTAGTACATATATGAAATATAAGAGTTGTGAATTATGTTCACAAATACCTAAAACTAAACATAGGCAACAGGTATAGCAGAGGTATACTCGGCCTAGGTTTTATCAAGCATGTTACTAAGAGCTGAACTCCGCTGAAGTCCGCTAAATATCTTAATAATAATACCCAATAACACTTTTGCATTGTCTGGGCATTCCATTGAGGCAATTAAATAGCAAGTGAGAAACGGCAATGAATTGCCGTAAATCTTATAGTTCGAAAAATGGTTCAAGTAATATGCAAAGGTCACGTGATACCACGTAACCTTGAGATCAGAGGTCAAAGGTCATAGTCATTTCGGGGGTATATCGACTATGCTGAGTCGAATGGCGTTGACCGCGAGTCTCTAGCTCTTACGGTTCTTAAGTTGAAAGTTGTATAACAGACAGACGGACGGACAAAGCTTTAGTATAAGAGATTTTTTCGAACTCTAAAAACACGGTTTCTAAATATTACTTCTAGCAAGTCATAGTGAGGTTGAACCAGTTGAAACCAATTCATACCTATTTTTTTAAATTTCATATTGTTTTTTATTGTTAAGTATATAATAATACAAATACAAATATTTTCGCCAAGCTACATAGCTTGTAGGCGAGCTACGCTAATTAACAATTGTTTAATACTTATACGACAGCTGATTTTATTAAAACTACTCTCGCACTAGGAATAAAATAGGTATCGCATGGGAATTTACAAATATTCCAACAACAGACACAAAAACACCCAGACTACAAACAACTATTTGTGGATCACACAAATTTTTGTGCCGTGTGGTATTCGAACCCACAACACTCAGCGCATTAGAAGCGACGTGGCGACCATTTAAAGCACTACGCCACCGTTGTATGTTCCACTGCTAGTTATCGCAAAACGTGACTGCTAGAGGCAAACAGTTTAACAACGTTAATATTACTTACTAAAATGATAACATGACATAAATGTTGGCAAGTAAGCCATTATTACTACATATTATAAAACAAAGTCCCCCGCCGCGTTTGTTTGTCTGCTCGCGATAAACTTATAAACTATACGGATTTACATGATGTATTACCAATAGACAGAGTGATTCATGATGAAGGTTTAGGTGTATAATTTTTTAAGGTTTTGTATTACCCGTGCGAAGCCGGGGCTGGTCACTAGTATTGAAATAATTAATTCGAATGCTGTCTGCCTACTATTTTTCTGCAACATTATATACGTTAAACTATTTTTGTTCCTTCCAGCGAGTGGTGATTCAGTGGATGCAACTCAAGAACTAATAACTCTATCGTTCGCGAATATATTCGGCGCTTTCGTCGGAGCCATGCCCATCACTGGGTCCTTCTCAAGGAGTGCTGTAAACCATGCTAGCGGTGTTGCCACTCAATTCGGCAGTATTTATACAGGTAAGAAGAAAAACACATGACAATAAAAGGCGTCTGTTATTTAAAGGGTATTTAGACGATATTTAGAACGAACTTTACACTCAAACCAATTATTTATATATTTTGTCTGTCGGTTTGTTTATTCAGACATTACGAACGAATGTTAAATAATAGTAACATTACTGATCTGTCTTTTAGTTCGTAAGATCAGGGGGTTCATACATACAAACTTTAACTTTGTTATTTGGGTATCCTAACTAATATTATAAATGCAAATGTGAGTTTGTTTGTTATGCATTCACGCCAACCTACTCGACCGATCATCATGAAACTTAACATACACGTTGTCAAGGGTACAAAGAGGACAGAGCATACCTTTAATCCAAAAAAATTTACTGTTCTTGAGCGAGCGAAGCCGCAGGAAAAATAAAGTAGATACAAACGCATCAAAGCAAAGAATGAAGGCACTAGGTCATGACTAAAATACTTTTTAGCACTGGCCCGTTAAACAGAATACAATAAGGCGATTAACTCCACTCACGAACTTGGCCATTATTAATAGATCTATATTATAATGTACTGCACGTTGTCAACACAGAAGTGGGACAACGTATGCTGATTATTGAACCATATGACATAGACTGGGGTAACAGGTTCAAATGTATTTATTATAGCTTAGATTTTTATACTATCCAAGTGGTAAATCAGCACATGCGTTTTAGTAAACGGTTAAAATAGGCTATGATCGCTTGCCTTACCAAAAGTAACTTATTGCGCAAAGGACAAATAAAGTAATGAACGGAACTCTTAGTTAACGGACGAAAGGCAGTAAGAGCGTAACTGCTCCTATAGAAGTTTTCTGCAAGTTGGTATTTCCTTATGCAAGTCGGCTTATTTATATCTGAAAATAAATTAAAGAATTCATAAAATGAAAGGAAAGGCAGAAGTAAACCTTTCAAAACTGTGTGTTGCCCCAGCGGAAAAGTATGAAAATCATAATTTGAGTTTAACAGATTTTCAGTGTATGACGTCGTGTAATTGTGTATGATAAGTAAAAATTTGTGTATCCAACCATTGGGGAGTTATTAAACAAAAACCGTTTCCGCTGCAACAACGTTATCCCGGTTTAATGACACACAAATTTCATTTAGACATACACAATTAGTTCGCGTCATACACTAATTTTAATCTATTTTTTTCTACTACGTTCATGGGATAAAAAAGTTCCGGCTGGGACAAGTTGTTGCAGCGGAAACAGTTTTTGATGACTAACTCCCCAATGGTTGAATAAACAAATTTTACTTACCATACACAATTACACGACGTCATACACAGTTCGATCTCAAGGCTCGCATCTCTGACTTTTCGAAGTTATGTGCGTATTAAATATTTAATTATCACTTGCTTTAACGGTGAAGTAAAACACCGCGAGGAAACTTCCGTGTCTAAGAATTCTCTATAATGATCTCGAAGATATGTGAAGTTTGTTTACCCGCACTGGGCCAGCGTGGTGGACTATGGCCTAACCCTTCTCACACTGAGAAGAGGCTCGTGCCCAGCAGTGGGGCAGTTTAATACAGATATTATTATACACTGAAAATCTATTAAACTCAAATTATGAAATTCAAACATTTTCTGTTCGGGCAACGCACACTTACTTGGAAACTCCCTTTTACCGCGTGAAACATAGAAAGTGTTTCTACTCTTATTTCGGTTATTTCGACGTACTTTCCTGGACGCGCTGTCTCAGTCATGTCATTACCAAATAACTTGCAATAACGAGTCTTTTCATGCGCTAGATTTTGTTTTATTGACAAAGCAATTATGATGCTACCGTTATACTTTATAAAAGAGGTTGTACATTATATAGACTCATGCTGTGTACCTTAGTCATCGATACGAAAGTAATTATGAAAAAAGACCAAACCTATCATAATTTCTCTCTGTTTTGCAACGAGAATTTTTTCGTGATAACTTCGATATTATATTGTTACAATAATACCAGTCTTTTATATATCGTGCCACTGCTAGGCACAGGCCTTATCTAATCCGAAAAGGGTAAGGCTATAGTCCACCATGCTGGTCAAATGAACGAGGGCAGATGACTTAAAAAATTTTAGGTATAGATCTCATAGATATGCAAATTTCATCACTTATTAGAATGTACTGTTCTATCACATGATAACTATGAACCTGTCAATTCTTGAACTGCCAGATTAATAGAAAACCTATTGTGTATGGCCGCTGGTGTGCCGCTGCGGTTCAATAGGTTGAATACGCACGTAATAACAGGCAAAGATGCGTCATAATACAGACTCGCACTCAACATAAGTAAATAGGAAGGAGAAAGGTGGATAGCTGTTGACGCCTCTGTGTGGCAGTCCAACGGCCTTCAACAATATTATTAGTGCCTAATTCTATGTGCCTACAAGTATATAATGTTATTTGTTTGCAGGTATTTTGGTGCTGTTGGCGCTCAGTCTATTGACGCCGTACTTCTACTTTATTCCCAAGGCGTCGCTTGCGGCCGTCGTCATTTGTGCTGTGATATTTATGATAGAATATGAGGTAAATAACATACATAGGATAATTAAATTATATATTTGTACATACTAATACTAACTAATAAAAAAAATATTTTATCCCATATTACACACAACACCATCTAGCCCAAACTAAGCAGAGCTTGTACTATGGCTACTAGACAATGAATAAACATACATATATTATGTATACTTTTTTTTGTAATTACATACTTATTATACATAGAACCACCCAGACCAAGACAAACATCCATGTTCATGCACACAAATGTTTGACTTGTGCGGGAATCGAACCTGCGACCTCAAGCGTGACAGTCAGTTACACTGACCACTACGCCTCATGCGAATGTCAGTTTGTTTGTTTGTTTGTTATGCTTTCATGCCTTAACTACTCAACCGATCATCATAAAATTTCACGTACACGTTGTCAGAAGAACAGAAAAGGACAAAAGGACATGTGTGTCTAATGTTTTTACAACAGTAATAATTGAAGGACAGTTAGTTTGATGATTGTAAATAAATAAATACGTTATAACAATTAGAAAGTTTAAATTCATTATGTTACAAATTAATTTAACGTTTAGCTACTTATGTCGCTGACTGTATGTATAAACTCTGCCTTTTCGTCCGTTATTCTCATGAAATCTGAAATAGTAATCTGCAAAACCCCATTTAAGTTAATAATCTTAACTTTGACGCATTAAAAGTTCGACCTAGCATCACAAAAAAAAATTCGCCAATATGTTGTCGAGGGTTCAGAAAAGGACATAGAAAAAAGCAAGCACAGTCGGGGACTAAAGCTAGTTCTGATATAATTCCTATCATGACTTTGCAGGTTGTAAAACCAATGTGGCGATCGCGTCGCGCGGACCTATTGCCCGCGTTCGCGACGTTCGCGCTGTGTCTGTCTGTGGGCGTAGAGCTGGGGATCCTCGCCGGAGTAGCCGTCAATGTTATATTACTGCTATACCCCAGCGCTAGGCCACAACTAGAAGCCGAGATCGTCACTGTAAGTATACTCTATTATTAAAATTATATCAGCTTGTATAGTCCCACTGTCCACTGTTTTCGCCTGTGTCTACTATAGCTGTCCAACTGGATAGCTGACAGTGCCGAGAAGAACTCTTCTCGCCACTTTATTTTAGCTATCTACGTTGTGACTTAACGCCTTCTGGAGTGCAAATTGTGTTGAATTTAGCTCCAAACTCTTTCAATGTTAAACAAAAGTGCCAATCTCACTTAGAATTTGCGAATATTTGAAAGTATATAATTTTATTTTCGATCTATTAGCTGTATTCCTGGTATACAAAGTAAATAGTATTATATTAATAGTACAGAAGAAGATTTTATACATTCATAGTCTAACGCCTAATCCCCAAAGGAATGGACAGAGATGTATTATATTGATTACCATTTTGCTATGATTTTAGGTCCCAACTTTATAAAGTAATTGCCGTCTACTGGGGAAAACTCTAGACCCCGTGCTGCTTCCAAGAATTGTTTGATAGAGGTCTCCAATATCATTTATAATATTGTAATACACGTAATATTAACGTATTCTAAATAATTTCCAGAACTCTGCGGGCTTCAGTTACGTGTTGGTGACAGTGGGCAACAGTCTCTACTTCCCAGGCGTTGAATACATCAGACAGTATGTAGAGCGAGCTGCCAAGAAGAAAGGTGGCTGCAGCATGCCCGTTGTTATAGATTGTCGATATATATTAGGTAAGTTAAGTATTTATATTATCCTTTTCATATGCAAGTGCTTTGACACTAATATCGTAATAGATATAAATAAAAATAAATGATATCTGGATTAATATATTTTAACACTAGTGGTCGCCCAGCAGTCGAAACGTGACTGTTATTTCTTAAATTTTAAAACGAAATATTCTAATTTATATAAGATGAATATATTATGTAAATATTTTATTTTTATATTAAATTTATTTTAGTGAGTTTTCCTTTTTTAATTTTAATTTATTTGTATGGTGATTATCAGTTCTATTATAATTTAAATAATAAAACATATAATTATTAAAAAAGATCGATAGTCTTTTTATACAAACGTTTTAAGACTTTAGTTAATTTTGGTTGAAATAATCGTGCTAAGCAAGACAGGCGATGGAAAATATCGTCTTATCGTTTTAACATACTATTGATCAGCGTTTGCAGTTTGTCTTAAGAAACTGTCTTCGGTAGAGGCCAATAGTCTCGACTCGAATCGCATGCCAAGCGTCAGTTGCTGTCTCCTCCTACTACTCTATTAAACATCTTTGGGCCACATTAATATATTCCTATATTAATATATCCTTATATTAATATATTTTTATATTAATATATCCATATATTAATATATCCCTATATTAATATATTCCTATATTAACCCTTTCGCTGTCCCGTGATAGACACAATAGAAAATCTATTGTTATGTATCATATGTGATTCATCGGACAGGGAACCTGTTAATATATCCTTATGATGTTTGTGTTAAGGTTCAATTTTGTTTGGCGTTGTATTAAAAGACGATATATGTGGTGTTCGATTGAATGTTTATTAGCGACTAGTTTTGTTTGTGACAATTTCTATATTATAAAGTTTTAAACCGACATAAGAGATGTAAACCTAGATAGTACGTTATTGAGCGGCCGTAGCTATAAGTACAATTCTCGCTTCAACATACCGCCCACCAAAAGGAGTCTTAAGTCCTTTTCAAATAACAATAGAATCAAATATCTATATAAATTCTAACATTTAACAATACTAATTTCTGACTAATAACACTGTGTGTCAGTATAAACACACATTTTACAATATTCTAAAACATTCAAAATAAATCAACTATATTAGTCTAATCACTATTAACAGGTAATGCACACAGCTTAGTAATTGTCTTCTTTGTAATTATATTACCACATTTTACACTATAAACTCTTGTATAACCATCGGCTCCCGGATGTTTGTCAGTAATTCTTCCTAAAGACCACTTCCCAGGTGGTTGATTATCGGTTTTGATTAACACGATGTCTCCTATTGCCAATTCTTTCTCATTCTTTAACCATTTAGGACGTTGCTGCAGCCTAGATAAATATTCGCTTTGCCACCGTCTCCAGAAATCATTAACAAGTTTCTGTGTGTATTGCCAACGAGACAAGTTGTAATCCTTTACAGCTTGCATACTGGGTGATGGTACTACAATCGGTGCCTCTCCTATTAAAAAATGACCAGGTGTTAGAAGAGATAAGTTATCTGGGTCAGTGTCATCAATTGGGCATAACGGACGTGAATTGAGGCACGCCTCAATTTGACACAATATTGTCGTCATTTCCTCGTATGTCAGATGCGTTGTCAGTATGCGCTTCATGTGGTACTTGATGGATTTCACGCCGGCTTCCCATAATCCACCGAAATGCGGGCTGTATGGCGGGATAAAGTGAAATTGCGTTCCGTCTGTGGCAAGTGTTGATGCAACCTTTTCTGTCAATTCTAATCCAGCATCGTTCAACGCATCCTGAAGCTGTTTGTCTGCACCCACAAAGTTTCTTCCGCAATCGCTCCACAGATGACTACATTTACCTCTCCTGGCTACAAAACGTCTAAATGCACCTATGAAGGCTTCTGAACTAAGATCGCCAACCAATTCTATGTGGATCGCTTTGGTACACATACATATAAATATTGCCACGTAGGTTTTAGTTGTTTTGTTGCCTCGTCCCTTTGACATTAAAGTTTGGCATGGCCCTGCAAAATCAACACCGCTATAAAGAAAAGGTCTTCTAGGAGTAACTCTCTCTGCAGGTAAGTCACCCATAATCTGTGTCTTAGTAGAAGCATTCCATCGAGCACATATCATGCACCTGTGGATATGTTTTCTCACGAGTGACTTAACTCTGATAATCCAGTATTTGTAGCGTAAGTAACATAACATTAACTGAACTCCACCGTGAAGTGTCTTGAGGTGCGCATCAGCAATAATTAAGGCAGTTAGCGGGTTCTTATTTCCTAAAATTATAGGATTCTTCATATCATAAGATAAATTGGCTTGTCGCAGACGACCGCCCACCCTGAGTATATTTTTATCGTCTAAATATGGGTTAAGTGAACGTAATGGACTTCTTTTCTTTACTTGTTTCTTTATCTTAAGTCTTTCTATTTCTTCATTATATTCCAACAATTGAGCCATTTTAATGCAAATATTTAACGAATCTTCTAATTCTTCTGTTGATAAATTATTAAATTGTCTGTCTTTGTTCTTTTTGTAATATAAAAATCTTCTGCAATATGAAATGCATTATATTAACTCAGTTAAATTTTCAAAATCTTCAAACTGCGAGATTAAGTTTGTTTCCTGGTTAATGTTTTGTGCCATACTCAGGTAAGTACTGATTTTTGTTGTTTTTAATTCCAAATCTGTATCTGTAATTTCTTGTTCACTAATCTTTATTTCTGTTTCAGATAGCCAGCTCGGTCCGTGCTACCACATATCACAATTTTTGAAACTAGTAGCATTCCTCGTGAGGCCAAATCAGCAGGATTTTCATGTGACTGTACATGGTGCCAACGTCTCGTCTGTTATTAATATGTTCAACGATCTCTACAACCCTATTTGCTACGAAGGGTTTCCATCGGTTTGGTTCACCACATAGCCACGCCATAACTATTTGAGAATCTGTCCATGCGTATATTTGAGTTGTCGGTATCCTCATCGCTTGTCCAATTTGTTTCAGGAGTTTAGAAAGGAGTAGAGCACCGCATAATTCTAAACGAGGTATTGAAATTGTCTCCACTGGTGCCACTCTAGTTCTAGCTGCAATCAGTCTTGTGCAAATCTTGTTATCGACTATTACCCTTATATAGACAACTGCTGCATATGCCTGCATCGAAGCGTCGCTGAAGCCATGAATTTGAATGGTATCTTTATTGGATGTTATTGTACCCAGCCATCTACCTATTTGTATTGTATTGGTGTTGTCAAAGTCAGATCTTATTTGTTTCCATTGTTCTTCTAAATTACTGCTAACATTGTCATCCCAATTTACTCGTTCAAGCCATAGTTTTTGTATTAATATTTTAGCCATTACAGTGCTTGGTGCTATCCAGCCAAGAGGATCGAACAGTTTTTGGATATCAGATAAAATATTTCGTTTTGTGATAAGCTTGGGTATAGGCGATAGACAAACTTTATATTGAAAGGTATCTGAGTTTAAGTTCCAGATAATTCCTAACGCCTTTGTTGTACCATCAAGGTTCATATCAATCTGAACGTTAGCTGCTCTGTTGTGTTTCTCTATGGACTTCATAAAGGCTATGCTGTTAGATGACCATTTGGTAAGATGAAATTTGCCTCTTTTTAGTATTTCAGATATCTCCTTTGCAAGTGATATAGCTTGATCAGTTGAATCTGCGCCTGAGAGCAAATCGTCCATGTAGAAATCTTGCATTATAGTTTGAGTGACAAGTTTATTTCCTTTAGCTTCATCCTTAGCTACTTGTTGAAGTGTTCTTACAGCTAAATAAGGCGCTGATGCCGTGCCAAAGGTAACTCTAAGTAATCTATATTCATCTATATTATCAGACTCGTCTTGTCGCCATATAATGCGTTGATAGTCAATGTCGTCATGAGATACTTTTATTTGTCGGTACATCTGTTGTATATCAGCTAGAAAACAGACTTGCTTCATTCGCCATCGCATCAGAATATTTCTTAAATCTTCTTGCAGCTGAGGTCCCACAAGCAGTTCTTCGTTTAAAGAAACATTGTTTGTTCCTCTACACGACGCGTCGAAAACAACGCGTGTTCGAGTGGTCTCTTTGTCAGGGCGAACAACAGCGTGGTGTGGTAAGTAGACAGATGATTTATTATTTTCTTTTCCAGCTATCTTTTCCATATGACCTTGAGCTATATAATCATTTATAACTGTACTGTATTCTCTTTTCATGTCTGGTGATCTCTTCAATTTCTTTTCTAGTTGTAAAAATCTTTGAAGCGCTATCTCTTTCGTATTCCCCTGAGGTGATTGTGGACTGTAAGTTTTAAATGGTAAGTGCACAATATATCTTCCTTCTTCGTCTCTTATCGTATAATTATTCACACAGCTGTTCTTCTCTTGTTAACTGTCTATTTGGGTCGTTATCTATTTCCCATATTGATTTCAACATGTCTTCTATGTCAACTGTATGATGCATGACCATAAATTTATTCTTATCTATGTTTTCATTTTGTCTTGTGTGGATTTCACCGAAAAGTATCCATCCGAGACTAGTCTTCTGTGCACTCGGTGTTCCCGGAGGACCTTTGATGAAATTGTTTTGTAGAATTTCAGTGTATTCTTTCACACCCAAGAGAAGATCTATGGAACCTGGCTTGAAATACGATGGATCGGCCAAGTTGAGCCCTTGGATATGAAGCCATGGTTGTATTTTGATGGTTTCGATGGGTATCTTTGCGGTCAATGGCTTGTACATTACATAAGCTTTAATGGGTAAACAAAAGTTTCGGTCCCATTGCGAACTGACTTGCAGGGTGACCACATGTTTGATTTCGGTCCTAGAAGATCCCACCCCTACAACGCTTCCCGTTATAGGTTGTCGTTCTAACTTTAATATTTGCGCTGCTTTCTCACTAATAACCTTGATCTATCAGTGCCCGCAGTAATATTGTGTGACCATGCTCGCTTGTTGCTCGTATTACTGCAGTTGCTAACAGTGCTACTCTCTGCCTAGTACTGCTATGTGACGCTATCATTGTATTGACTTGTACCCCTTCTTCTTCAACATGTGTAGCAATCGCCTGTGAACTTGTCGCTTCAGCCGATTGCTTGATCTTCTGGTCATGTAAAAGAGAATGATGGCGTCGATGACACACTCGACAGGACACCGGCAGCTTACACTTAAACGCTGAATGTCCTGGTACTAAGCAGTTAAAACATAGTTGATTGTCTTTAACAAACTGACTTCTTTTACTGGGTTCCAAATTACTAAACTCTTTACAATGACTTAGTGAGTGACTATCTTTACACATAACACAAACTCTTCCTGTAACTGGTGTGGCAACATGAAATGAACGCTCTTTAATTGGCTTGTTATCTCTTGTATTAGTCTGATTGGTTAATTCAAGAGTGCGGAATTTTGATTCCATAAATCTCTTAAGGTCGCACCATGTAGGTAAAGAATCAGAATTTTCCTTGTATGTGTACTCCTCCCAGTTCTTATGTGTCTCTGAGTCCATCTTCTGTACTAGAAGATATATAAGTACTGGATCCCAAGAGGCCACTGGAATGTTTAAATTTTCTAGATTATTTAAACACTCGGTTGTTGTATCCAACAAGCCCTTTATCTGAAGAGCAGATTGAGTATACATCTTCTTTTGCTTAAACAGTCTCTTCATAGTGCAATTCAATATAAAGCGTTCGTTGCCGTATCTGTTTTTCAAAATCTCCCATGCGTGAGAATAATTACTGGCGGTAACCTGTATATGCTTCAGCAGCGACTCAGCTTCTTGTGTGACACTTGTCTTCAAATAATGAAGTTTCTGCACGTCGCTGAGTGAAGTGTTATCGTGCACTAATGAAGTAAATAAATCTTGGAATGTTTGCCATGATTCATAATTACCGGAGAACTTGGGTATCTGTATTTTCGGTAAATGTACCATATTATTATGTCCGCTTGTGAAACTGTTATTTGTAGACACTGAATCCCTGGCCGACTTGTTCACCAAACTCGTAAGCATATCCTGCAAGTCTCCTTGTAGCACATTATACAAATCTTCATAAATATAAAACTCCTCATTTAAAAAATATGGCAAAGTTCCTTTGACTTCCTTTGGTGTAATCTTTACAAGATCTTGATGGGCATTCTTGAACGATTTCCAGTAATCATCTATAATCTTTATCCTTGCTTCTATGTAACCCTTTGTCAAGCGCGCTTTGGGACATTTTCTCAGGTTAGTTTGTGTCTTTTGCAAAAGGTTTGCAGTATCTTCTAACACGCAGATAAGTTGTTGTTGTTCTGTATTAGCCATTGCTTCACGTAAACACGTATATAATCTTGAATACAGCTGATACTCGATGTAAATGACGCCGTAATAATATCTCGACAATCTTTCGTTTGAAATAAATGTAGTAAACAACTTGTTAATTCTCGGAAAAAAGGTCGGATTAGCGCGGCTAACCTATTGTTTTTGTATTTCTATATTATAAAGTTTTAAACCGACATAAGAGATGTAAAACTAGATAGTACGTTATTGAGCGGCCGTAGCTATAAGTACAATTCTCGCTTCAACACCTTATGTTAATGAATGTACGTGTGTGGATAGGCGCGGACTTCACCGCGGCGAAGGGTATCTGCGCGCTGTGTGCGTCGCTGCGGGCGCGCGGCGTGCGCCTCGTGCTGCTGGCGCCGCGCGCCGCGGTGGCCGCCGTGCTCAGCGGCGCCGGCGCGGGCGCGGGGCTCATCGTCGTACCCGCCATAGCTCAACTAGACGACACACTGCACGGTACACACTTATATATTACTATAAAATAATTTAAAGTGTTATTTAGATAAGAACAGAGTGGTTAATAACTTTCTGAACCACTCTGTTCTTTGTGACTTCTGTGTGTGAGTCTCTCTTTTGGACTTCCAAGGGAGATAGTTTTGCCCAGGTAGGACAGATAGGACATTTAAAAAAAATCTGAGCAGGAAATAATTTAGTATTTAAAACAAAAAGCCATTTTAAAGAGTTGAGATCTCATTAAAAATAAAATAACAAATATTTTAAGCAGGCTATTGGTATACCGCCAGAGTATTATATAGTTGTGTACATACATAAAAAATACCTGTAAAAGCTCTTTTTAATTAAATTCAATATTTACCATAGATTTTAACTATGCCCTAAAATATTAGTCTGTAAACTTTCCATTAAACTATATAAATATAAATATATCAGTTATCACTTACATACCCACCTTACAAAACGTTTACAAGCAAATATAATTAAATGCTTACATAATTGTTGTGGCGTAAACACGAATTTATAACGGACGACCATTTCACATTTATTATTTGTAGGAAATAAGAACTTACAATAATTACAAACACACGCAAAAAATGAATTAACATGTACCGTATTGGTACCTAATATTTAGCCAAATTTACAAAAAGATTGTAGATTTAGAAAATTGAAGAACGCAAGAAATAAACTGCACTGGACCTTTTTCCGTCAGTAGCCAGACTACTTGACTGGCTTCTGACGGAAAAAGGTCCAGTCGCAGTCTTTGTGGAACATCAGGATATCCTATCCTTCACAGAAACATAGCAAGAGATTATTATGATGCGGTTTCTTGTAACTTAAAGAAGCCGTCCAAATCAGGCTGCTTCGAGTTTAGTAATAGGTTTTGAACAGCCTAAAATATGTTCCTTAACTCTACACAAAATATTATTAAATTAATTTAAAAAGTATGTAATAGAGCAATATTTTCCATGATAAAATACCGTGTTAATATTGCTAGTCATTATTATCAAGAACTGGAATGGAGTCGTAATTTTAATTGGGAATTGTATTACGTCCAAGACCATTAAATTACATAGAGCAAATTTGTTGGTAATGAATTTACTCTTAACAATATTTGGCTTGACTACTACCTGCATGGTTCGTAAATAATAAGAATCAATAGTTTCCATAAGTAAAGTTAACCTAAGAATATACATAATTTATATATAGATTTGTTTAGATATAGATTTAATTATATGTAGATATATAACACGTTTATTTCTATAAATACACTAAAACATTAAAATATTTTCTACAGATCTCACTGGTCAAATACCATTAACAATAAAAAGCACTACACAAAAGGAGCACACTCCCCCGCCGAACTACGAGTCGTTGAAACAGAACGACGATGACGTCACAGAAATCGTCATAGCCGACGAACAAAACAGCGCTTCGTTACTGTTTAAGAACGGAACTATCAGACCGACAAGTAACGACACGTGACCGTGCAATATATAGATATAATATGTACTTTGTTATATGTGTGTGTAGATATATATTATTGTAGTATATAAGTTCGACATATTGTCCCCTATAGGTTATAGCAATAGTTCCTAAATAAGTTGCCACTCTTAGGTTGAAAGTACTTAATAATGTTTAGAGGGTTCTTACTTTTACATTGGTCAGAATTACTCTGAACAATATCGTTGTCAATAATAAAACCAATATTTATATATATAAAGCAAAACTAGAACATATATGTTATATTACGCCAGAATATCCCTTACCTTCTTATTTAAGTAATTATGAATCTGTTTCTATACGTCAATAACACAAAGTCCAGTCAACATAGTCTGGTCGTTGAATCCAATATGCTTAGAAAATATTTTACAAAAATGCTGCTCAGTATACCCGCACATACATGTATACGATTGAATACTAATAGGCTCGGTTGGGCAAAGAATCAAGTACTTATTAACTTATGCAAAACCCAACAAATATGCGTTAGGCGATAAAAGCCGAGCGTTCCTCGAATAAATAGGGTGATTTTTATGATAAAGCGATTAAAATATACATCAAGCATATGTAGATTTTATAAGATTCGACATTGCCTGGCCAAATGTACCGACCTAGCTATGTATAGATATCCTATTAGTACATTGTTTGAATGAACAGTACGACAGTGATACATGAACTATCCTATAGAAAATTTATCGATATCGATATCGCATACGTTTCTTAATTCAGCAACAGCACAGTGCCTATCGCACAGTATTGCTCAAAATTTCGTTGGCATCGATTCCATTTGTCAATCACATGTTGCATCACTATCGTAATGACTAATCAACAACTTAAACACTGCAAACCTAGTATACAAACGTCTAAATTTCTTAAATAATACGTATTTGAACTAATCTTACGCACACAAAGGCACAATTTATACTTTAGTAATTTCAAACTTCGAAAACAATATTTTTTTTTAAATATTTTTGGCCAGGGATTACCTGCAGCAATGACATTTAAGCACTTGACAAGTATCTTCTCTATCTTTTTCTCCTCTATTCACTTTTCTTCTGGCCACATGACTATTCATTGACCTAACGGTGGTAATTGTCATTCCATTACGCATTAAATTCGAATATAATTTGTTTGCACGGCTGGGTTATTGTCAGTTCCGTCGTATTGCTTTTCACTTTTCTGTGATCTAGGCGAGAATAGTGAGTAAAATGTGCTCTTGTCTACATTATAATAACTAAAGAACGTGCCGTATTCTTGTCATATATAAACTATAGATGATATAATTACTGCTCGAAGTGTTAGTAGACAAATCTCGACTTACCGGTACTATATAATATTCTGTATCTTCATGATGAGCAAATGATTTTTGCTATTGTAGTTTATTCACAGAAAAGTTAAGTATTCTGTAATATATAATTATAAAGGCCCAGCATCAACTAATTGAGTAAGTAAGATGTAAGTAAGAATATAAGTAAGAAGACGTAAGATGTGAAGTTTTTATATTTATTAAGAAAATAATTAAAATTATTGCGTTTTCCCCAGTCTGCGCTAGTTCTAAATTTTACCTCCTCACAACAAAGCTTCAATACTGCCATCTACACTTTAAACTCTCTAATGACTTATTTATAACTAATACAATGTCTTTCCATTAAACAATTATGTACCGATTTACGAATAAATTAGATTTAAGTTTCGTTTCACCAGCGTCAAGTAATTATAATTTATGCCATACCTACCAACCAACCAACAATATTTCCGTATTAGTATTATTTATTATATAATTATTGCAGAATTGACCAGAAAGTATAAACACCGATGAATGATGTATGTCTTAGCTAAAATGATAACTGATTTGCCTACGAGTTCTTGCGACAGATCTATTTACAATTGGACTAAAAATGTTTTAGATTATTTGTAAAATAACATTAATAGTTTTCTACAAGTTATTTTTGTACCCATTTAGCTGTTTCTGTTTTCTGGTTGATTATAACTTTGTAGTAATAAAATTCTCTCTAGCTATAACTATTGTGACGATATTAACCATTTAAAAGCGCATCTTTTTATCGCTCTAATTTCATGTCTCACGCTTCACATACAGCCCAATGAGCAAAAGACAATTATGTTTTAGTGAGTGTTTATTGCTTATTCAACAAGCGTAGAACCGGCATCTATAGAACAAAATAATGTTTCTACAGCAAATAAATTGTAAGGAAAAATAGCAACTAACCAGAGGAAAAAAAAAGTTTAATCTGAAATAAATTAAATAATTTTTGCCAAGAGAGGAACCGGGTACCTACATTTTCTGATTGCACATACAACTATTGCAATAAAAAGGTTAGGCTTATACTATATTCCTAACAATAGACTTTTTTTATTGCAAAGCCGTTCTATGATGGCCTCGCGTACACATCAAACTATATTTTATGTTTAAGGCGGGCTACTACAAGTAGACAATTTAGCCATAGCAAAAGAGACATCTTAAAGAACGATATTTACGGTTTGCATACGTTTTGTCCCATAGTAAGTTCTATAGACCATATTTTATGTTACTTCAACCAATTAATTTATCATTACCCAAGAGGATAAGATGCTGTTCTAAGTTTAAAATCGACTACATGATAATTTTTTTATTTGACGATGGTGAAACACTTACACCCGGTTTCTGAAAGGCAATCAACGACGTGTCAAAATCAAACTTATGTCAAGAGTTTTGATTGGCCGTTGCTAATCCAGTCAGCCAATCACAGCAGTTGACATGCGTTTGACTGTCTGGTAACTAATTTTGGTGTCGGGCCTTTCAGTAAACGGGGGTTAGTTTAATGAGATAAGCGTACGACGCTAATGTGAGCAATATGATTCTCAGTGTATGTAAGAATATGAGAAGCTATAACTATACTTTAATGTTTTGTGTTACATTTAAGATATATTAGGCCAGGAATGGCGAACCAATGGCAAGCGTGCCAGTGCTGATACGATGCAAAATAATTCGGACACGCCAGTAATTGACTAAGTCATATTAAGTTATTGACGAATATATGTGCAACTTGATTGAAAACCATGCAAGTCCTTTATATCACATTAAAGCCACAGTTACACGGCACGTTAAGCAATGAAGGGTCGCCATCCCTGTATTAGACAATTTGTAGGTTATAAGGAGTGGTAGTGAAGTAGATTGGCAATGTTTTTATTGCAGCTTAGGACAATAGTAAAGGGTAATACTTCCAGTGTTTTATTGTTCTATATACTTAATATTAACAAACGCCAATTCCAGTTAGAATTTTGATCTTATATACTTAATATTATTGCCATTATTATCACATCTTTCAGTTAGAATTTCGAATTCTCTAAAGTACTATTTATTATAAGCAGATCATTGTTAAAATTTATTTGTTGTTTTTATAGATTATGTTGTTTTAAGCCCTAAGCGTCTCGAAGGCATTAAAAAACAGAACCAAAGATACGAACGTCTGTTGTACAGAGATGAGAAGAAGTAAAGAATTTGTTTGTTGGGATTACGAACAGAAATATTCAATGGGGAACATTTATTCCGCACATATTGTCACCCTCAATAAGATGTATACGGCACAAAGTTTCATTAAAATCTCTATATTCTGTATCCTTCCTATATAATATTGTATTTATCTCTTGTGGCAAGAAATTATATTTACAATAATTTGGCAATTGTAAATAAACATATCTTCCAAAACGTTGTATTCGTGGATGTTTCATGAAACTATTGTTTAATATATTAGTTCCCAAAATGGTCCAGGTGGACTCTCAGGGGTCCACGGGAGACTCGACGGGGGTCTGCGTTGGCGTGTTAAAAAAAATGGGGATCCACAATTCCACGAAAATTTATTTGCTTTCGATAGTGAAGAACTAAAATGTTGGCTTGACTTCACCTATCAATGTAGGCAGATAATATTTTAAGAAGCTCAGCGACTGTTACTTGTTAAAACTTGCATATTCCATATTCAGTACCAGTGGTCTGGAACCTACCGATATTACGGTAGAGAATAATTAAAAAACAAAGTTCAGCCCGCCTACTGTGGTAAGTTCAGTCCCGAGAACATAAGTTCCACCAGAACATGCTAAATTTAAAAAGTGGTCTATGAGAAAAAAAGACTGGTAATCTCTGGTTTAATATCATAGATGGATACAATATTTTGGCAGATTGAAGGTGGACATTTAAATGGAACTTTGTTACGTATACTTAATTTTATGGGTAACTGTACCACACGTTTTCAAAATTTGTGTAGGAATTAGCAACACGTTGCGCAATAACAGCTCTCCATTGAGTACAACATTTCCGATTACTGAAAGTACTAGAGAATATCTAAGTATAAGTATTATTTTATTTTAAGCGTACCTTATTCAAAATAAAGTTCATTGCTCTCTGCAGCGTCTATGTAATTAGTAAATGTTTCTATAAAGCACAATTCAACGAATTTGTTCTAAAACTTTTTCTAAATATTGTGTGTTGTTTGTGTTACCAGTGAATTATTGTCAAAAACTAACCATCCCTAAATGCACTACATTAAAAATACATTTTTTACAACCGAAATATCGATTTTTGTTTACTTAATATAAGTTTTAGTATAAGTATGAGTAAGGTAAGAATTATTAGTATATCTTTGTAAACATTTTTATTATATTATACATACACCCTTGTTAAGCAAGACGGGTTAAACACAGGTAGAGACCATCTATATTTCGCTAACTATAATCTTGCTTAATAGGGGCAAGCCTATTGACGTTCATCAGCGTTTTCATATTATCATCATCACTCATATTACTAGTGATAATCAAACTCCACTTATCAATCTCAAAGGCTCAAAATTGACAGTATTTCGTATTGCAACTCCACATCAGTCGACAGACATAGGAGTGCTCCAGACAGAAAATAATTATCATTATATTCCGATTATATTTAAATGTATTTAATGTAAAAACAAAACAAATATTACCAAATAAAATATATTTATTCAAAATAAATAATATACATTGTATTAAATAACTTACTAACCTAAAAAATATCTTAGCACCATTAAGTTACAAATAGTAAATGCATCTCTGACTATTTACTAAAAATAATGAGTATCATAAATCTTATCCAGTATGAAAATTTCTTAACAACACATGCAATGTAATAAATATGAAAAATGTACTCTAACAATCAGTCAATTTTACAAACCGACAATTCAAAGGCGTATTTTCTTTTATTCTGAATGTTCACAATACATTACTGAAGAGACTAAAATGGAGGTGTCATTCTTGAATAGAATAAAAATTCTTGAATAAATAGTTTAGTCCTACGTCTCTGTCGTTCGACAAACATTGAAAAGTTTCTGAAGGTACGCGTCTGACGAGTCGGCTGCTTAAATGCAATGTCTTAATTTTCCCATCACCCAAATCCCTTAGCAACTGTAAAACTTCACCGTAAAAAGATCTTTAAGTATTCCGTATAGGTTTTAAAATCTATTGTTTGACTACAGTCTGGTGATAGAACATAGGCTTAGAAGCGGAAAGCAGTTTTTCGGAGACCACGTGAGCTATCCTTGCGCTGCGTTGCCAAACTAGCTCCCGAGTACGTTCGTTGTTGCTGTCCACTCGAACCTGAGGAAATAAAATAATTGGTTTGTATACTTATTTAGTAAACATTTTCTAGGTTACAATATATTCACGCCATGTTGCAACTACATAACAACAGCTGTGTATTGGTCCACTAGTAAACAAATAAGTTAGGATAATAGGATAAATCAAAGTAAAATCTAGGTTTTTTTTTAACTCCTTTTTTATGGGCTTTATCGCTTAGCGATAACGTAATTTATCTTTAGAAAGATTCTTTTATTATTTTTACAAATAAGGCGAAACTCACACTAGAATCTATATAGTATCCTTATTTCTCTAAGTTATACTGTGGTACAAATTACCGTGACAGCAATCACACATAGTGAAAACAACTAAGTATTTCTGGATTGCACAACGTTTACTTTGCTTGCGAACATTCATTGTCATTTACTGGCAAAGTGACCTTTTAGAACACACCATCCATATAGACATTCTAAAACACTGTTTGTGAATTTGTATAAAAAAGTTTAATTTACCTGTTTTGGCTGAAGTACTTTAATGGTATGTAGGGAGGCAACACCCTGGTTGTTCACTCGCAGTGTAAGCTTGCCGAGCATCTCCGCCGTAGTAGCTGTGGCTGATCTAATGTCCTTCTTAGCACCGCGACCAACCTGACAGGTAATATCACATTTTTAATAATTTAACCAACAACACTAGTCAAAAGCGTACCAAAATTTATACAACAAAACTTTTCACATACCTCTTTCTGGACTCGTAGGGTGAGTGGACCAACAGCAAAGTTGCTCTTTACAGTGGTGTGGTCAGCCATGATACTAACAGAAACGTCACCTGTCCTCCTCAAAGACGACAAACCGTACAAGGTCCCTTTAGCCCTGGGCTTGCTTTTCTCCGATGTCTTAGTCTTATTCTTGTTTGTCGGTGGCTTCTTTGTCGTGGTCTTGGTCTTGGATGGCTTAGGTTTAGGTTTAGTTGCCTTAGTTGGTGCCTTAGTTGGTGCCTTAGTTGGTGCCTTAATTGGTGCCTTAGTTGGAACCTTAGCTGGTGGTTTAGTCCTGATAGTTGTAGGCTTAGCCTTTTCAGATCCGATTTTGTCTTTGTTGGCCCTTGATTCCACGGCTTCAGCTACGGGAGTTTGTTCAACAACTACTTCATTGGGTTTCACTTCATTGGTCTGCGTATTCTCATCCTTGACTGTTTCAGAGATTTCAGTAACAGCCTTTTCTTTATTTTTGTCGGCGGCATTGGTACCACGTGCTGAATTCTTTTTCTTGGTTGAAGATTTTCTATAAGCAAATTAAATTAAAAAGGCTATCCAACTACCGGTTTTGGGTAGCTACATATACGTGATTTTGTAAAATGTAATTTATAGCATTTGATTTATGTTATTATGGTGATTGTCCTAATTATATTATTATGATTGGGACACTAGCTAAAAAGGCAACTTTCTTAACTTGCAGGTTTTAAACAACATTTTCACACAATGATTACGTATGACTTTAAATGCCGACAAAACAAGGAGAATCATTTGATAGATTGAATAGCGTTCAAGACATGAATCCTTATAAAGTGACTGAATATACCGCTTTAATCAATATAAGCGTAGTGAAATAATTTCGGTGGACTAAGAAAATTTAAAATAAGTGGTGTTGGTTTTTTGACCAGTATTATTTTTGCCCAACTGCTTTAAATGGTGATTAATATTTTTCGGATGTATTTACCATAGTAAAAACGTAAGACGTATATGTTTGTTGTTTTAAGGTTCATTATTATATAATCCTCTAATTATTTTGGTATGCTTAGCTTCACAACAAATATTTTGCCTATTTTTGACCACCGTGATCGAAGTTTTTGTCGCAGCAGGTGTAATTTCTTCGAATGTTTTGCAGTCAGGTTTTATTTATGTATTTTAAATCTTTTATATCTTACCTCTTCGGCTTGTTCTTATTATTCTTCTTTGGCTTGGTGCTTTTCTTGTTAGCATCGATCGGTTGCAACTTCACGCTGACAGGGTCGTATGAGGTTCTTAGTATTACGTTCATTTTCTCCAAGATGTTGTCCACGAAACGATTGTATTTGACAATGTAGACAGCAGGCACAGTAGTTGGTTTGTTCATCGACTCTTCTTTAAGAGCGCCTGTTAAATGTTTACTTATATAAGATTCTAGATTTGTATAACAATATCTATAGGTATAGAAATCCTAGCTGACCTGGCAAACGTTGTTTTTACGTATAAATTCATTCGATAGGAAAACCCTAATCACCTAGCGGTATGAAATATACTTTACGACCTATTCTCATACCTACTAAATATGCATAAGCAATGGGATTAAATATAATTACCACCAAAAATACTAATTGTACAGCAAAACATGCTAACTAAAATATATCATAACGAGCACCTATACGCCTCAAATCACTGCATTCCGTCTCGGAAGAGTAAGGTTATGTTTGGTACCTTCTTAAACCTACCCAAAAATAGCCCCGCGAAGCGCGGCTCTGTCAACATAGTTTGATCTCTTTAAAATATTTTAGTAAGCATATTTTGCTATGTAATTAGTATTTTTGGTGGAACCAAGGCAAAAAATTGAGAAACAGTTAAATACTACCCATAAGAAATTGCATAAAAATCGGTTGAGCCGTTTCGGAAGAGTGCGACCACAAACACCGTGACACGAGATTTTTATATATGTATATAGATGCTACTAAATAATAATTATAGTATTTGTGTATCAATAATAAATAAATTTATAAATCGGATTAGTTTGCCCTGATTCCTTAGTATTTGATTTTAATAATAAATACATTTATAAACCTGATTAGTTTGCATTGATTCCAGAATATTCTAATTTCTCGCAGCGATGTCTGATAATGCCATAACCTAATAAGAGCTTACTATTCCTTTACATTTTTACCTTATCAAACTTACCTACGTAAGATTTATATCCAGTATGAAGTTGATTTAGTTACAGTTATAATTTTGTAAGGAGTCCCTTGATGTGACTTTTTAAGAAGACCATGATAGTATTTTATCTGGTCAGCAAAACACTTCGTGTTGCGAGCGTCATGTAGATTTATCGCTTCTCTCTACCACTTTGATGGCACAAGAATTAACCGGTTTCAGACTAACGCATAAATCTCTAATATTAAAAACTTTTTTTTTTGCATTTCAGTTATAAGATGATTAGTTTACAGTAATCCTTGAAAATGGAAACAAATTTTAATCTTCCGCGATGTTATACGTACTTAGTAATTACTGTAGTAGCTCTACTTAATGTCTATATATCACGCACGCAGTAGGTAGCATTAGTAGTCAAGAAGTATTTACGTATACATAACATGTACAGTACATAAATAGCTGAACGTTTAACAGACTTGTATCAGTATTTTTTTAATGAAAATGTACGTATTATTTTTTATAGTAATGAATTGTGATTATCAGGTTCCTTGTCCGATAAATCACATATGTTTTCATGTCATAGATTTTCTAATATATCTACGGGACAGCGAATGGGTTAAAATAAGTCTCCTTTAACCGTTACTGCAGTAAAAGACGAGAAATTACCAATATTATGTATGATAAAGCATTTTAAAATATAGCTTATATTTATAAACATATGTTGTTGACTGTATCACATTTTTACCATATAATAGTTGTAAGGTACATAAACTCTTTACTTTAGCGATATAAGCAGTTGTTCCGAAATTATTAAGATCCTTTAACATTATAGAGGGTTTATTAAAAAAAGGTAGGTAATAAATTTTACCGATCGTTATACGATGACATCTAACGCCAAATCTACATAAAGTAGGCATCCTACATCCTAATATATAGTACGAGATACATATGATAGTAGTTATAAACATCAAAGTCTATATTATCTCTAATCTCATTGCGCTTATACCACATCATTGCATTCATCAATGTCAAATAGGTATTTAATGTTTTTGGAGCCACATTCATAACAGTAAAGTCTCTATTGATTAGTTTACACTGAATTAAGACTGCGCCGAGCGTAAGACAGATAATGACAGAGCTCTTGCGGCGCATATCCAAATCGGCGCGCGGCCGCCATAGTAAAATTGTATGGAGGATTTGAAGTGCTTTTTTGATAAATATGTATCTTTATTGTCAACCAATAACTTAAATATTTGGGACGGACAAATTGTAATATAACTATTTATGTTTCGTTTAAGCTGTAAAATGGGATAGATTTCTACTTTTATAATCTAAAAATCACGTAACACTAGCTTACGCTTTTGCATTTTCCGTGCAAATTTACGTAATTTTGTAGTCGAAAATATTAATTATTTTAAGTTTTTTACACGGAGTAATTGTAAACACATTCATTGTTATGGTAAATGTATATTTTATATTTGTATTAAACAAAAAGTGTTGATTTTATTCACTTTACTGTGACCGCCTGTTTTGGCACATTTCGCTCGGCGCAGTCTTAAAGTCATGACGTGAAATTCTTCCATCTAATATGTATGTTTCCGTAATTAAGTGAGATCTTCGTTGAATATTCAATGACATTTTATCATATCAGATCTCTTATTAGTTACTGTATTATTTGCTAGTATTATATAACCGTACTTCTTATATGGAAGATACGTTTTTCAAACGGTATGTTATTTGAATAATGTTATTAAGTCGTCACCTTAGTGAAACTGTTATCTTAATATGCGGCATGAATGGTCGTTCATTTCCAATAAACAATAACAAATAGTTTTGTTGGCTATTTACATATAGTTAACACTTAGATTGTAGGTTAATGTATTTTATAGCACGAATATGGTAATGAATCTATTGAATTGCCAAATAGAGAGCTGTACATCCTCAAGGGAAACTTCATTAATAAATCAGCCTCGATGGCGTAGTGGTCAGTGTAACCGATTGCCACGCCTGAGGTCGCGGGTTCGATACCCGCACAATTCAAACATTTGTGTTCATGAACATGTATGTTTGTCTTATTCTGGGTGTTTCTATGTATAATATGTACGTATTTACAAAAAAAAAGAGTTATATATATATAATAGGTATGTTTATCAATGGATATGAATGATATGAAGCATAGCTTGTACTATGGGTATAAGTCCATTGTCTAGTACACATTGTATAAGCTCTGCTTAGTTTGGGCTAGATGTTGTTGTGTGTATGTGATAGAATATTATTATTATAATTTCTCTTTCGACGGCCATTTCTGCCGCTCGATTTAAATAATCCTAAATTATTATCTATTTAATTTCATCTAGATGATCATGCAGGTATGACTCCGCAAACACTTGATAACTATTCAATTGAAACCCACACCTGATTCTAGCCACGTTATGTTGGCACGCGAACTAACTGTATCGGTCTCTCGAAGCCCCACTTGAATTCTAATCGCTGTTCACAATTAATACGCCCAGTCAACGGTGGATTTTCTATTTTCCACACGTAAAAGAAACTGCGCGCCGTACCACGCACATTTGAAGAAATCTAATTACGACTTACATAGATACGAGGCAAACAGTATAGACGAACTGCATACTAATAATTATGTTTATACTTTGTCTGATTCTTTAGTACTCATGTCAGAAAAATGCATATAATAACCATATACACTATTATGAAGTTTGTAATTGCGCAACCTATCATCATTATGTCTATCCACTAATGGTCATCACAGAGGCGTTTTACTATGTACAGCTGTGAGAGATTTGTTTCTATGAAAGGAAATGATTTATTCAGTCAACGTACAGGTGCCTGTGTGTGGCAAGAAACGAGTTCCATTTAGGTCGTATATGACTTCCTCGCGACACTCCCAGCGTTTCACGGAAACAAATATTTAAAAATTTCTCTTTTCGCATCTCATTATGTCGTTTTCACTGTGCCGGACGTTCGGCACGCAAATTTCGCGGTTTTGTCATGTAGTGAGAGTAAACATTTAGTTCGATTTACTTTCTATCAGTTGTTTTGAAATTATGCTCGAATATTCGTCAAGGTCATTCCTAGGCGCTGCCGGAGCAAGGTCAAAGAAAGTGTCAAGGTTGTAGAAGAAATCGGGCGGGTTCATCGCACGAGCTCCGGTTGGGAAAGTAAGCGGATAGTGGACGCCCGACCTCGTAACATACATAGTCCCGCGACCAGTTCCTTGACGAGTGGCACCGCGCTGCCAACTCGCCGGCGACTCCGCGCTGCCTGCTCGCGGGCCGGCTCTCTACATGTCTATCATTTACTACAAACCCTTATCTTTTAATTGAATCTTGCTCGTTATTTAGATACTTATACATCTATAATATATTATATTTTTCTTACCACGTGTCAGATATGGATAGGAACAGGATATATTCAGGAAGGAGGATATTTGTGCGTTATACTACATATATAAATCGGTCAAAAGGCTAGTTATTAATATCTATATTTTAATTTCTACATACAATACTGCTATGTACTATAGAGATAATGTGTGAGATAAAGTATTTATATAGCATATTATTGAAAAATAAGTTTATAAACATATGTTACAGTTATGGATTAGGGTAGTAGGAGTATAAATAGCTGAAGCTGACTAGTATATACTTTTATTATTACAACCAAAATTAAATTAATATAGCTAGATAATGTCACTCGATTAGTTGACACCGAGATAGAAAAGGCAACTAGTTTTCTGACCGATGTACGATAAATATAATTAATAATGTACAACATTGTCTATTTGTTATATTGTGTACAATTATTACGCACAAATCGTCGTAAAGGTGAGATAAAAAATTTCACACATAGATTAGAACAACAGATTTATTTCAAATAAATTGCCACGAGACCAGTGTGACATGATCTAGACATTAATTTAATTTTAACTTTCTCGGTACCATACTTACACTTTCACACATCAAACACACGTCACTTAATAAATAAAATAAATAGAATAAATAAATAGTCAATAAATAGCTAAGCTAAAGGATGGGACCGCGGAGGTCTCTCAGGTGGATGAAGGGCTGGCTCGCCCGGGACTCGGCGCCGCCTACTCACTATCTGAACTTTTTGTGTTCAGTGGCGACTGCCGCGGCGGATGTCGCTTTGGTTTTCTTTACTTTACCGAGATGGTTGGCTTTTTTCCCCGCCTTTTTCGCATACGCCGCGACGCTCGCCTTCAGCTTTTTGGACTCACGTGAGTTCTTGGCGGAGATGTTCCTGCCGAGCGCATCAGTGATATCCTCGTCGTCATCGTCGTCGTCGTCGTCGTCCTCGGCCTCGTCGTCGTCATCGTCGTCGTCGTCCTCGGGGTCGAGCGCGTCACTGATACCGTCGTCATCGTCATCATCGTCCTCTGCCTCAGCCTCGGCGGCCACCTCGGAGCTGGCAGTAGGCGTCTCTACTTCAGCGCTGGCGGGCTCTTTCTGAGCCTCATCAGTAGCCTCCGCTTCTGGGGTCGAATTAGCGTCTTCAAAGGCCTCTTCGCTGGCTGCCGCTTCATCTTCGGATGCGACAGATACGCTGGCAGGCGCGGCTGCGACAGTATCAACGGGAGCGACGACTGGTTGTACGGCCGCTGATGCGGGTTCATCGTCTTCGTCGTCATCATCTGTGGGTTTTAAAATGATTGTGTTACATAACCAATTCTATGCAGAGCCTGACGTATCGCAACATAGTGTTAATTAATTATTTTCTCACCTCCACCACCCAAGATGTCATCAAAGAATCTTTCGAGGTAATCATCATCCTCATCATCATCATCGGCTTCGTCATCATCGTCATCATCATCGTCATCGTCGTCGTCATCATCTGCTAACAAAACAAATTATTAAAATCCATTGAACCCAGTGACACACTACCTATTCTAGAGCAACGTCATCGTATATGTTTTGGTACCGCAATCCAGTCATTTTATATTAGCACCTGTAGTGTACTGCTACGCTTCGATGCGAGTTATTAGCACTATTAACGACACCTAACTTCAATGAACTGTTAAACAAACAGTTAATCAGTGTCGCGCGCCGCCGTCTCTCGGTGCGTGACGTCCTAAGCGAGGCTTTCATAGATAGAAAGCCGGGGAGCGTCAATTTCTCTGATTGCATCTTTCTGTTTGAATTAATTAACGATTGAGAGCGCCTGTCACGCTGCTCGCATTCCGCGTTGGCCCCGCCGCGTCCTGATTCTAAGGAATTTTTATCGATAAATCGTAACACTTTTACCGTAGTGCAGTATTAATTCGACTTTGCTAATTGACTTTATTTATGTTTGTATGTTGTAATGAATTATATTACAAATATACATTTAATTTACCTAATATAAAGTTGATAATAACTATCAACTTTATATTAAGTAAATTGTTGAATTCAAGAAACATTTATGTATCATTTCTATTGAGTGATATTTATAGCTCTATTAGGCATAAACGCGATTTGCGATCAACGAAGTCAATTTTAAAACGAATATCTTTACTACTTCGAAGTTTATTGAAGCAGTAATTGCATTATTAACTCGTAAATCATAGGATGCAAATTGCTTCAAAGTGTTTAGCTGTGTTTGAATCATTTAACTGCCTATTACCGTTCTATTTATACAGAACAATTATGCAGGTGTTCCATAAAACGTAATATATTTTCTGCTGTTAATTTACCAGCCAAGCTCGAGTGCTCTTTGCTGATAGCACTGAAACATTTGAGCGTCATACATAAATACATCTCACGAGATTTATTTATTGTCTCTACCGTTACAACTCCTGTTCATTTAAACGGTTAAAACTAAAAGTCGCCAAGTGATCGCTATAATCTCATGGAATAAACTTTTTTTAATTTGCTACGAGTATTTACATCTCATCACCGTCTTGCGATAAAATTTACTTAAAATGCATAAGTTGGTAGTTTTAATTTAGTAATAAAACTGTCTGTTACTATATTATAATTCATCTGGTTTACTAAAAAGAAGTTTAAATATAACATTTTAGTGCTCCGCAACTAACGTGCCTTCATCATGTTTTGTTTTTTTTTTTTATAATATTATACATGGAGTATACTAACCATCACTTAGTGGGTCCGGTAGGTCTGTATCATCATCATCATCATCGTCGTCGTCATCATCATCATCATCCGATGCTGCTGGCGCAGCTGGTGCCGCTGCTGCCGCCTGCCTTCCCACTTCTTTTACTTCTGTATCTTCCTCGGGGCGAGTGATTGGGCTACCGCACGCAGACAACACTAAGCAGCACAAAGCCGCTAACAAGAACAACGACCTCATCTTGAATCTGAAACAAACACACACCTTTAATTACATCACCGGGAGCATCGCGACCGCGACAGTGCCGAGCCCGACCCACCACCAGACCACTGTTGCTATCACGATATCACATCACTATCACGAACACAATCACGTGCACTGATGTCCTTGACACTTCACCTTTTGACGAACTGTCTGTCACTGTTGAGGCCGTGTGGGCTCTAGCGGAAGAGGTTCCGCCCGCGTCCTTCTGTGCCGGTGTTCGGGACGCTATGGCCGAGCGTGGCGAGCGGAAACGGTATAGCGGCGGCGTCTTCACCGCGCACTCTTTTATAGAGTTACGTCACACACGCAGGGAAGGAAAGTAGTGATGGTAGTCGCCGTCGACACAGATCAATGAATACACAGAAGCACACAGCGGAGGTCCCCTTTATACCTATCGTCTGCAATGGTTTTTAGATACGTTTTTTAAGATTTTTCCCCACTTTTTTGTCGTAACGACATTTCCTAATGGTCTTATATTAATGATTACTTTATAGGTATCATATGTAATTACATCGAATATATCAAATTCAAATAACAAATTTGTTGTTTGAATTTGACATATGCGTGATGTCTCTATAAACTGGTTCGTTTACGGTTAATATTTAAAATGAAAAATATGGAATAAATATATTCTTGTCGTCTGACTTTTTCATTGTCACACTACAACTGCAACTTTATACTGTAACTTTTCCTTGTATAAGTATTTTAGTATGGACATTCCAAAAGTATAGTATTTTGCAACTTTTACGTCAATCATTTTAGCGAAACATGTTTTGCATATTGCAAGTCAAAATCATTAGTCACTAAAGCTTTCACTTATTCATAAAGCAATCTGGTAAAGAATAAAATAGATAACCAGTCCATACTTTTATTTCTAATTTGTAATTTAGTGTGAAAATGTGGTTTTTCTTAATCTATGGCATTCTAGGAGGGGTTGGTTTGGTCCGACTGATTAATATATTCAGCTTATTTACGGACTGGTCGTGTCTCATCGGAGAAATGTGCGAGCGGCCTGTATTGTGTCAGAATCTTAAAGCATTTTGAACATTAGTATGAGAGACCGGCTCCATACTTTCACTTAAGGTTATGTGTGTAAACGCGGTTTAAGTGCTATTGATAACGTGACGTAAAAATGAAAACGTGGGCGTTAGCCAACGACATATAAGTTTTGCAACACAACATACATGGAATTATTGAATCATTTGCTCGTAATTTTGTCAAAAGGCAATTTCACTTTTATGACATATGGTAGTCATTAATTATATTAAAGTTAGTAGGTGAATAAGATTGTTATATATATGCACCGATTTGGTGTGCCCCAAGGCAGTATTTTGGATCCAACGCTCTTTTTAGTATACCTAAACAGCCTTTGTGATCTAGACCTTAATGGTGGAAAATTAATTTCCTATGCAGATGACACAGTAGGTATTGCTTTTCTCTGCTAACACGTGGAAGGATGCTTATGTGCAGGCCCAGCAAGGATTTGATATTGTCTGTCACTGGCTTCAGAGGAATACTTTGACTCTGAATACTAATAAAACTCAGTACATCGCCTTCTCCATGCGCAATTATAATAACCCTCCCACAACACTGTCCATAACAGTGCATAACTGCTGCGGTAGCAATATTTGCTCATGCCCTGCTTCATATCGAACATCTAAGATAAAATATCTGGGTATCGTAATCGATAGTAGTCTCTCTTTTCGAGACCATATAGCACTGCTTACTTCCAGAATGAGAAAACTTATTAATGTTTTCAGGAACTTGAGATATGTCGCAGAACCCACATTAATGAACCGGGTTTATCTAGCCCTTGGTCAGTCAATACTGCAGTATTGTATTACGGTTTGGGGGGTGCACCTAAAACCTTACTGAAACCTCTTGAAATTACACAAAGGGCTATACTGACAGTCAGCAGTTTTCGGCCCTTTAGGTTCCCAACTTTTTCTTTATATCAATCGTGCGAAGTCCTTTCTGTACGTCAGCTGTACATCTCATGTTTAATTCTGCAACATGGTAGCACAAATTACAACATAGGGCCTAGAAACATTTCTTAGCGCAGACGAATAGCCATTCCTCTTCGCGATCTACCGGTTTTGAAACACTCCTATGTGAACAGATTCTCTTGATTCCTTGGCCCATATCTTTATAATAAATTAAATAAAATCCTAGATTTATATCACTTAGATAAGAGACACTGCAAAACTAAGGTAAATGAATATATAATGAGGTTGAACTACGATGAGACTGAGATTCTACTTACTATAATAAAGTAGTTCATAACTCACCCTCCCACACACACACACACACACTTACCAACACTATACACAAAGGGAGGCTTATACTATATTATACTATATTCTACGAAAATCTTATTTAAAAAAAATATTGTAATTATGTAATCGTTTTTCTTTAAAAGATTTAACCACCTGTCTTTAGAAGGTTAGATATATTTGTTATAAAAGTAAATTATTTCATTTAGGTTTAACATTAAAATATTCAAAATTCTAGTTCATTAAAAGTATACCAGCTTATACATTATGATGTAAAAATCCTAGGGTAGAGCGCTGATGTCTGAAATACAGATGTTTTTCATCTAGCAGATGTTTATGTACTAAATTGTAAATTAAGTTGGTTACCGCATATTTATGTGAATGTTTGTTACAATTTTCTGGTGTCAATAAATTATTATCATTATTTATTATAGAGAGCCTACTTTTTATTTGATAATATATGCAGTTATCTTACGAAACAGATTCTTTGTGATTAAGTCTTACAATCAGTGTGAATAATATTCACTTCTAAGTTGCAAAGCAGACATAGGAAATATCGCGTAAATTTACGATCTGGTCTCATACGAGATATTAAATGTTATGGCAATAAATTGCCACATAATTAATTGTACAAATGTCTTGAGTACGAGAGTTTAGAGTCTGAATAAATAAACATGATTAAACCAACTACTAACTAATTAGACTGGTAAATGTATAATTTACTGCAGCTTTATTTACTTTTAATACTATTACTATCGTGGCTATTAGATTCACGCATGGGAAAACTTAGTCGCAAGCGCCATTTCTGCTAAATGTACTGATCCGAAGCTTATTATAGTTTTTCTTGTCAGATAGCTATTACTGGGACCTGATCTGAGGCCTATTATTAGGCTGATCTGTATATAGCAAATTATGCCTGCCGCTTGACCTCGGTAGCGCAGTGATGCTATGCATAAGGTTTTAGATTTCATTCTCGTGTCATGCCAACAACATTTTATTGGGCGTTCTATCAAGAAATACTCATTAGCAGGCCAAAGTTGTCGCTATTGCAGACCTCTGTGCTTCTAAAGACTCATTAAGCCTCGTTGGTACTACGCCTAATCTTTCTGCCGTCCTGTTGGATTGCTATCCTATCAAACGATAAATGTGAAGTTATTTTTCCACTATAATATCTCCTGTGCAAAAAGCTAGTCCCGGTCGTGAATGGTCACAGTGCTCGAAATTAGATCTAGCGTACTTTATTACTATAAGTATAAAGCAAAATAATCTAATCATAGCAGATATCTAATGTGGTTTTCGTTGTAATTTCGATAACAATATTTATTATTCCATCAAAAATGTATACCATTAGTCGCATATTATCTAAAACTAGGTTCGATAAACCGTTATAAAGTTACCCTCCTAATTGACTGCGAGTTTATTGCGGTTGATTGAAGTAGGTTTACGTGATCGAAACTCTAAACAGAACTCTGAAATGTAGGATTGAAATGTATCTAAGTATACATTTGCCTAATATATTAAATATTGGAGATATACATCGAAACACAACAGAAAGATATGGTGATATTTTAGGGCCGTTATGATTATCTGATAAATAACCTGTGCCCTATAACGGGAGCAATATTTTTAAAAGATTGTTTTTGTTTGTTATGATTTCACCTTTCTTATACTTACGAGAATAATTTTGCCAACATCTAGGGAACCTTGAAAAATCCCGCAATAGGGATTAACCCTTACATCGCCAGGTACTTTAAAGACATACAATTACCGGACAAAAAGCACACCGAATCTCAGATCTTTGTATATCAAATATATAATCGTTCCGTGTGTGATACAATCCCACAACATTCAGAGCTCAGACAGTGAGAGCTCAGGTGACCACTTGCGCGCTGCGGCAACCAAGCAGTCGAATTCGAGTTAACCATAATATGAAGAGCATAACCCAATAGGCAATTCTCTTATAAATCCATATTATTTGTAACCTAACCTAACCTAATGCTCGCCTGATATACATACATTTATACATAATATGTCTCATTTCAGCCTATTTTTTCGAAGGGTTAAGCAGAGTTTATGATAATAATATGTGTGTGTTTGATACCACAGCTTGCTAACTATGTTTTAGGTTCTATTAGAGGGGCGAGCCTATTTCGTTTTACAAAGCATAGTTCTAGAAGCCGACCTGCCATAAAGAATTATTGACTTTCTTTTTTTGACAGAATACTCAATAACGCTTTGCCCGAACTGGAAATCAAATCTAACACCGCATATACAGCAGTTCCATACACTAGCGCTGCGCCACTAAGCAGGTCTGATATTGCAAATGTAAGTAGAAATACGAAGTAAGAATGTAAAAAGCTTGCAAATGCAACAAAAAGACACAAACAAACTACAAAAACGATTTAAGATAGTAAAGTCTAGTCGTTATATAACAGTATTTTCGACTGTTAGTATTCCATACTATCTATAGAGTCACGATATAAGATAAACATTGTCATGTCACGTGAAAATGACAAGTCACGGCGGTGTATTCGAGTTGTATCTACACTAGAAAGTTCAGGAAGTTCTGAGAAAAAGTAGAGCTTAACAATAAATCTAAACAGGTGTTTAAGTAAACGTTTGTGGAAGCTTTCCTTTTACATGATTTTTTTTCGTCTACGATTATTTGTGGTATAGAGATAAGATCTATCCATAATCACAATCTTATAAATTTCAAACTATATTTATTATATATTTTAGATTTATTTTATAAGCTTTTCTCGTGCTATGTTCGATGAAAATTATAACAGAAGAAAAGATAATCAATGAAGCAGGACTTTGAATGTGCTCTGAGTGTCCCTGATAGGGAAGATAAAGATGAATTGAATCCACATTCGCTAGCTATATATTTAAGTGCTATGTAATAGGAGGCGAACCTATCGCGTTTACCGGGTATTGACAGGACTCGGGGCTACTTAAATTTTTTCTAAAAGATATATCCATAAATCCTTCCGACTTGGGGATCGAACACAAGATCGCAAACACGAGCGTTAGTCTATGTTCAAGGCTAACGTAACTCTTTAAACTTTTGTGATATTTATTTGAACCACAGAACATAATAAATTTGAACTATGACATTTAAATAACTAAAAAAATAGAAAGCGTTGTTATCTTCGATAATTTCATTGATATCAGATTTTAATATGAATAATAAGATTATGCATTTATATATATTTAAATACCTTATGCAACCTAAAAGTTGGTAAATAATAAAAATGTAATAAATTTATTTATGAGTAAGCACTAGCTTTTGGCAGGGTTCCTTATTATTTTTTATGCGTAAAATCTAATCAATACCAATTAAAACCACTTTTATATAACCCATCAGGCTTCATTCTGTATTTACATGTTGGCAGGATGATAGTGTGGTGAATACTCTACTTTAGCACGAACCACCACACCTTCGACCATTCTTAATAATTAATAAAGCAATACAATACATAAGAAAAACCTGATCAGTCACTTTATTGTAAGCTGGCAAATGGGTCTCGGCTTTGATTAACTGTAACTTTTTAATACCGACAAAATAAAGGCCGCAATGTTATCAAAATATCCTTTAATACAATTCTGTTTATAGTTTTACATGTATTAAAATGTACGTAAGTACCCTCATTAACAAAAATGTCAGCGTGCATGGCCATACAGGTCGATATCGCGACATCGCTTCCGAAGGTAGAAAGGTCTAAACTCGTTTTTGGTATTGTAGGCGTCCACAAATATTTGTATGCGCCTTGTGAATGGACCCCGAGGACTTTCTCTCGCTTCAAGCGAGTCTCTAACACTGACGCGTACAGGTCGCGTGTGCACGATGCCCATGTTACTGTCACTGCGATAACGTCAGGATTATTCAAATACTACTACTAAAATTCGATAAAGAAAAGCTACATTTTAACTGACTGCTTAATAGATCTGAGCTATTGTGTGCTACCGTTATTTTACAATATTTTATGTGGGTAAAACATGCAATGCGTGGTGCTAAATTTATTTGCATTGAGCACGTCTCGTATAAAAACTTCAACGAAACATAAATATTTATAACCGTGTTGATGTAAAAGTAAAACGATTGATTAATTGATGAAAACTACATGGTTTTTATAACGTTTATTTTTTGCAGACGTTTGTCAATTTTCCGGTCGATTAATTGTTGAACTGCAACATGGTGCACACATTGTCACTAGCTAGTCGAGTTCCAAATCGCGACACTTGTCGTAAGGTCAACGTATTCGCGCAATGCGACCCAGTTACTGACGAATAATTGTGTTAGTCGTCCCTCACTTCCTTTAGGAATCGCACGCACTTATGGTTATCGATATTTTTATATCTAATCGAGTCTAAAGTAATAAAAAAAATTATCCTTTAATTTGCAGCTTTATGAGTGATAGTGTGATGAGGTCCAAAAACTTGATTTTGTTAAAAGGAAAGAAGTTTATCATTACTAAATATTTGTAAAAACTTTCTTCAAACACTATTTTTACCTAGGCAGATTACCAAACACATTACCTACATACACTTCATTGAAAAATAACAGTAAGCGTATATCTAAGGCTAGACTATACGGAGATCAAAAAGCTATAGCGGTAGTATCTATGACGTTATTAAATATTTGACAGAAGCATTACTCTTTGTCACAGTGGTGTCACAAATACTAGTAATAGTAATACAAGTATGCATACTTAATCACTAGTATTTCTTAAGATATAAAATTCACAATAATGTCCTCCTATGCATCCCAAACTGACCTTAAAAATATTAAAACAACAAACAATTTATTTAACAGTTCGCAGATCTCGATGGTAACTTGATTAAGGTCAAGACTAAGCACAATATAATGATTCTGTCAATCATCGCGTTACGTTGTATGAAATAACGAAACTCTGAAGCAAGTTCACGGTTACTTGTTACGTCTTCACGGTACAAGTGCTTCGTTTATTATACACATACATATTTTTGAATTGTATTACTTAATCGGAAATTATGAAATATATATGTCAGTTTACTTTGTTCAACAGTATAGTGAATGAATTTGACTCAGTAATTACATATGTAGCGTATGCAATTATTTTTGAAAACCATTCGAACAAGAATGTGTGTATCCAAATAGGTACGCTCTGCTTTATTTTCTTTACTTTATTGTCGGTAGTATTTCTTCACGATAGAAGTCTAGTTTCCCGTGAGTACGCAGATTTTCTTTCATCAATGTAAATAAAATATACTATGGCACATGGTTTACTTTATTGACAGGTAATTTGGCGCTTTCATATTATTTCAATGAAGACTCTAACATTATATGCGTTAGAGTATTGTGTTAGAGTTTAAGTTAAAATAATTATGTGTAACGGGCAGACAAGAGCTTTAGATCTAGTTTTAAGGTTCTTCCTAACTTTAGAAGGAATAGACTCGACACTTTGATAGAATGTGTCTGAATATAAATATCCACAGTGCGACAACATCTGCCGTCTGCAAGTTGTCGAGATTGTAATATATTGAAGCTAAGCATATAATTAGATACTATCATTATAATATACTAGTTTCGGCTTTCTAATCTAATCAGATTCCGCTGAATATCAGATATATAATAAAATGACTTATTACGAAAAGCTCATAACAAAACAACTAGATGTTAAATTATAATATTCTGTAAATACAAAAAAATAATTACATAAATAGGTAATTACTTTTGGCGTGACAAGAAGGTATTTTAGTTGTTACGTTACGCTACAATACTCATATGCTTTTCTTCGTATATAAATAAATATTTACTATAAATATAGCATATAGTATTCGGAAGTAATCCTAACTAATATTATAAATGCGAATGTAAGTTTGTTTGTTTGTTGTTTGTTAAGGTGTGAAAGCGTCACACCTTAACTATTCAACCAATCATCATAGAATTTCGCGTACACGTTATCAGGAGAACATAAACGTACATAGAGTACCTTCTATCTTGAAAAATACATTTACACACCTAACCTAACCTACATTTACGCGAGCGAAGCCGAGGGCAAAATTTAGTTTATATTTAAAACATAGGCATTATTTACGAAATTAATAGCTGATGGGCGGCTTTATCGACTTTATAGTAAATTTCTATTTCCTTTCAATATCAACATGAAACAACCATTTTACGAACACGGTTCACCGAAATTAACGTAGTTATCGTTAGTCGATTTCACTTCACAATTTATAACGTGTAATTGGTTTTATTTTCTCTGATTACGCTCTAATGGATCATGCCTACTGAATGTTATATAATTCGATGATATTTTATCTTTAAGACTTTCTTCGTTTTATTCGTCTATTTTGAAGGTGTTTGATTAAAATCAGCATACAGGAAACTATTTACTAGGTAAACGTAGCGCGAGGAATTCAATTTATCATAGTTGGATATAGCAGAACATCGCGCTGATACAAATGCGAGTAATAATTTAGTCAACATGTTTAATGTGAAAGTAATTGCAGCTTTTACTCTGAAATTTCACATTTATTGGAAATACATATGTTTTAGATATATTTTGGTGTATTGGAGGTATGTCAAAGTCTAGCGGGGACAGTAGAGCGACAAAACTACACCCGTTACATTAACGGGATAATTATAGTATGTCAAGTTTTGACGTTAACAGAAATGAGTGGCTAAGCATACGGACGCACCGCGCGTCGTGAACTCTAGTGGCCTACAAACACGACCGGTTGCCGACGAGTACTTTCTTTCGGGCGTTCTCACTTCCGCCTGTGCCTGCGCGCCTCCACGCAACCGGCACAGGACTTGTCTCGCCCATATAACGCCTTACATCTAATACATTAGCTCTCTGACACTCCAACATATAGTTATATTATAAACTTTAGAATGTGGTCAATAACAAGCAATATCTATTAAAATATCAAAAGTCTTTGGTTTTAGCTTTCCAACATAAAAGTGAAATTGAAACCCATATTGCCGAATATTAATTTTGCATTCCATTGATGTATACGTTTCACCATTTCACGTTGTATAAATATTCACACACTTACATAATTGTTTGAAATATATGGCTGTTGGTTGTTCATTCGCGTTGGTATTTGCAAACATTTTTAGGTGCAGGTAAAATATATAGGTAGGTACCTTCATAATTTTGTCAGGATGTATCTAGTACAATGGCGTACACTGAAATTAAACTACTTTCACGAATTTCACTTCGTTTATAACTTTTTATTTTGACAATTGAAACGCTTGTTCAAAAATGAAACAGTAAAATATTATGGTGACTTCATATCAATTTATCGATTTATGATCCTCAAAATATTATCTTTTCTTAAATATCATAATTTAATGACTGTATCAGATAAAATAGTATTTTGAGACCCTCAAGTAACCGTACCACTATATATTCTAAATTTATTAAACAGCCCATTAAAATGTATATTATGCTAGTTATATTTAAGATTATATGATATAAAAAAAATATGATTACAGAAAACGGTGTAATATATGTATGTATTCCCATACATTAGACTTCAACGCGCAACGCGTTTATGTCTTATATTTATATAAGTAATAGAAACATATTATATTTACGCAAATCGATACCAATATAAGTTTATTTCCTTATTATAAGTATATGTTTAAACAAAACATATACTTATATATTATAATATGTACTAGTTTGTTTTGTTATAATAAAATAATTCCTTGTTATAAAATTACGCCATCTATCGGTGAAGTTCAATAATTTTTCTCTATATCTCAATATCGTCGAAGGTTCCTTGCTTCCCTTCACTAAGCTCATGAGTATTAAGAGTCATGCAATAAATTTATAACGTGGCTTTGTGGACAGAAAAACGTGTACTAGTATCGGACTCTACGTGTAGATGGCGCTGTGATTTTACTTATAACATTTTGAAATTGCAATTAAATTATAAATATATTTCTTTTCTAAACATGGTCAAGGCTAGACATTCCAGATTATTCGTTTTTATATAGGTTACTAGCAAATGACTAGAATCCTTGGTAATCTATTCAGTTAAGCCAACATTTGTGTTACGAGTTGGATCACGTTGATAGTGCAATGAGTGGGATTCCAATTAATGTCTTCTCAATCGCAAGGACGATTACGCCTTATCCATTGGGTTATCACCGTTCCAAGCTTGAGATTAGTAGCGTTACAAGTCTCTAATTTTAGGACTCAATAGGCACATGTGTCGGTTTTTTTGCATAGAATATAATATAACATGTAAAATGTTTATAACTATATCCCTCAAGTAATAAGAGAACTACCTATGCATCAACTCAAATCAAAATTAAAATTTTGGTTACTTGAAAACTGCTTGTACACTGTGAATGAATTTATTGTTTAATCGTTTTTAACTTGTTTTCTTTTCTAATTGAATCATTATTAATATAACAGTTTGTTTTTCAATACAGGTCGAAAATTGTTAATACCATATAAAATGTAATATAATAATGTATGTATACTAGTCTTAAGCAAATATTCGCATGCCTGTTATTGGCGAATATGTCGGGCTGTTACTTGATGTCACCATCTAATGTACCATATTCTTGGCGAATAAATTTCTTTCTTTCTTTCTTTTTATATATATGTATAAAAGTTGCCCTTATATTCTGTAAAATAAAATTTTCATTAGCCTATTATTTTTCTTATACTTTTTCTCATGATCACATTTGCTATCATAATTAAGTCAGGCGATGCCTTACCTGGGTGTAAATTAAATAAAGTTATCTTACTGAAGTTAGACAGGTAATATCTAAGTTCAGGTTGAATATTTCAAAACTACCTGCCTAGAGCTGGGAGCCTTTACCTTAAACATGTTCCGACTGAGAGAAGCAGTTCATCGCGCGGTTGTCCTTGTGGCTTAGCTGAACCGTGGTGTTTTCAGTGATATTTTAAACTTGATACAGTGTCTTTTGAATTGTTGTATAGTACCAAAATGGCAAACAATCATACAGTCCACCTGATAATAAGTGATTACTGAAGAGTACTAGGAACATCGCTAACTCATTGCTAATCTTGCAGAAAAGGATTTACTACGTTTCCAGAGTGTAATCCTATTTGCAGATGCTTTTCCTTCGAAACCTTTTCGGTAACTTTTGGTTAGATGTTAAACTCATTAAATGCCATTCCGGTCATAAATGGCTGCGCACAATATATTTTCTATTGAGTCTACTACATGATATTCAATGTAATGACAGATTTTGTAATTCAATGCAAAATACTCAAGAAATGTAAATATAAATATTCTACTTGTTGGTTCATAAAATATAAATCAGACTAGACTAGTAGTTTAATTTCAATGAATAATATTCGCGTAAACAGAAGACAATATAATATAAATCAGACTTAACTGATTTACCCTTACTAATTAGAGTGCCACATAGACAGTATCCTGTTCCAGTAATGGTTTCATGAACAGACATTAGCTTTTAAGGAGAAAGTAAACATAACTTTGAAAAATGTATAGAAATTAGATTCTAAGGAAAACTGGTAAACCTCTTAACCTCAATCAATCCCGTTATCAAAAATACAAAAAAGCTATTCAAACAAAATAAGATTATCATAACAAAATGTACGTTTTAAATAGTCTAGTTAAGCTCGGATGCCGGCGTCCTAGAGATGGTTGAGAGGTTAAAAACTATATTTAATGATCAAAAAACGGTCCTTTCCGCAAAAGCTCTTACTGACACCAAGACGCAAAAGTGAATCAACATATGCTTTACAAGAAAGTAACTATTCTGACTTAATTGTAGATAAGATTGATAACCTAATCTGATTCAACTTCACTGTGATTTATTGCGTTTAGGTCTTTAAGTCTCTTAAACACTAACACCTGTTTTCTGTAAAGCAGATCAACACATAAATTATTTAATAGACAGTCAAACGTACACCAACTGCTGTGATTGGCTGACTGAATTAGCAATAGCCAATCATATCATGAGAAAGCACTAGTTTGATTTTGGCTAGTTAATGGGATCTCCCTTTCAGAAACCTTGCTTTTTGTATCAATAAAGCATTACGATAGCTTTTTAATGCAATATTTCAAACAATGGTTATCATTGACTCAACTATCTATTTGTTATTAAAAAGAAAACTCTGTAAATATAATATTAAACGTTTATTATGTTTAATATTTCATCGTTGATTCATCAAATATTTGTTTGTAGCAATATTCACTGCAAGACAATGTAGTTATATTTAAGTTTTATAATATGAGTCACATCATATTTCTCATAAACTTAACATTTCAATCCCTATAGTGTTCTATATTTATCGCGAGAACAAGAGTCTGGCAGCTATATAAGGTTTCGAGCAAATACTAGGTAGCTGACTGTCGGCAACCTTTACACGAATGCAGATAATATTCGCCCACTCCTCCTACGCAACCATGGCAAGAAATCAAATTTTCGTAACAAAATACAGTACGCGGGCAAATTAAAAAATTTGGTTTTATTATTTCTACTATGACACGTTCCAAGTAATAGATTATTAAATAGGTTAAAGATTTTTGTAATAATTTAATCCGATTTCTTTAATTCATATTTTCTTCATCATAGGCAACATGCCATTTTTAAGAAGAATCAAGAAAATAATTTCAATATACATAATAATTTAAAACTAATCTCAACCTGTTTGAATGAAATTTTTTTTTTTGTTTTTACATGGATGAATGCATGACGCATACCCCTCCGCGGGGGCGGGCGGAGGGGTTATGTCGGACTCGCCGGGGTAAAAGAAAGATGTTAAAGATGATAAAGTACCTCCCGGAATACCGACTAAACCTACCACGGTGTTCCTCGACAAAACCACTATCGACGGGGCCGCGCGAATACTTTTGCATGCGGTCGCGACCCCGCCGAGGTTTCAGCCCGCCGTATGAAACGGCAGGCCACTACACGAAAGATCTACCCAAAGGCACTTCTAACACTCCCTACTGTCCCCCCTAGAGGGGAGAAGGACTCGAAACAGAGGCGCGCGTGGGAACACGCACGCCGCCTCTCGGACCTGGTGCTGAACGGATGGCGGGCAGGCCCACAAAGCCCGCCACCCCCAGGTCAAACCTCAGGGTGGCTGGAGGTCGTCTCGCGCCCTCCGGCGCCCGGCTCTGCGGTTGGGAAGAAGGTTTAAACGCTCCCTCTCCCGCTCCGCCGCCTCCTTGATGGAAATGACTTCCTCACAGAAGGAGGCGACGGCGTTCCACGACCTCTCACTCCGGACCATAGACTGAACTACGGCCGGGAGCGAGAGGGCAACCAATCCGACTGCCGCGATCAACTCACGGCGCTGCGATGCCCAGGCGGGGCAAACCGCCAAAGTGTGCAGCGCCGTGTCCTCTACAACGTCGCGGCATTCGCCGCAGTGGTGATAACCGGGCGTCTCTTGCCGGCGTATACGACACAGGAACTGGCCAAAACAACCGTGGCCAGTCATTACCTGTGTCAGCCGGAAGGTGAGGGCGCCATGCCGCCTCTCCAGCCACTCCTCAAACACGGGACTTACCGCCACGATCGTGGCGTGCCCGGCACTGGGGTGCACAAGTCGCTCCTTCCAATTCGCCACTAGGACCTGGCGGAGCTCGGACCTCGCCGCCTCGAGAGCGGGAAGAGCCGGTCCTTCGCCCCGAGCTAGCGCCTCCCGGTGCCAACGATAGAGCGACGCCAGGAGCGCCGCTTCCAGGTCCCATGACTTACCCCTCGCCGTGACAAGCGTGTCGTCGGCGTAACAAATGACGCCGACGCCACGGAGGAGCGCACCTCGCAGCACCCAGTCGTAGCCGATGTTCCACAGGAGTGGACCCAGAACCGATCCCTGCGGAACACCGCACGACATCTCTCGCCGACTCCAACCGTCGTACGTTTTAGAGGCTTACCGCAATTGAGGATTATTATTTTAACTTTTTTTATTGTAATTGTTTTTTTTTGTAATTTTCAGTAATTGAAAAAGGAATTTCTTTAAATTTCGATGGAAAATAGAAAATCAACTGTCAATCAGGATTTCTATAAAAGTGTGTAATAGTGTTATAAAAACATTACAATTTCTGAACTAAAAAAAACCGCATCAATATGGAGCGAAGACATAATTTAACACGAGAAGAGATGATGAAAGCTGTCAGAATGTTGCAAGCTGATTCCAGGCAACGTACTATGGCTGTCACTCTTGGCACTACACAGAGCGTTATAAGTCGTCTCTGGACACGCTATCGTATCACGGGCAGCGTAACCGAGCGACAGGGAGGACGATCTCGCATCACCACTCGCAGACAGGACCGGTACATCCATATTACTGCTCGACGGAATCGTAACATGGCCGCCGTGATGTTTGCTACGAGGCTCCACAGCTCTTCAGGCTTGCTGATAAGTGACCAAACCATCTGAAATCGTTTACATGAAGTGGGTCTGGGTAAGATGCCAAATCGCTGCGATTGTGTTATTCGTGTCAATGGTGGAAACATAGACTATTAATTTTTATAATCTTTAAAATAAAGATTATAAAAGATCCTCATTTTTGCCTATTTTTCCATTTACTTGAAGATATTAATTGTGATTAGAGAGAGATGCGGCATGAAAGTGGATATAGTGACAAGAATAGAAAAGGGTATGTTAAGCTGGTTTGGGCATGTAGAAAGAATGGACGAGGGAGGACTGACTAAGAAAGTTTATAAGGCTAGTGTGAATGGAACAGTCGCAAAAGGAAGACCTAGGCGAACGTTTCTTGATCAGATCGGAGGCGTTCTGGACAATGGCCAGGTTAAGAGCACCTTGAACCGACGGGCATGAGGAATGTGATGAAAGTGAATGAAGCCAGAGAAGTGTGTCAGGATCGTAGCAAATGGAAATCCGTAGTCTCTGCCTACCCCTCTGGGAAACAGTCGTGAATCTATGTGTGTGTGTGTGTGTGAAGACATTAATTTGGGTTAATTTTTCACAAAAGGCAAAAATTTCAAATTTTCTTAATTTTACAAAATATAGGCATAATTTAATAACTTAAACATAGGAATTAAAGTAAAAAGTTTGTCTGGAAGACAAGATTTGGCAAATATTAATTTTATAGTTTTTTATACTTAAAAATGTACTTGATCCCTTGACACTTGATGTGTGTGTATAATTCACTTTCTTTAGTCATTATTAATTTTATCTATATTGACAAGAACATACTTAATTAAAGCATCCCCCTATTTCATTTCATTTTTTATGAACGAATGGTCAAATCAATATTAAAATAACTTAAAATAAAGCGAAACACGCTTTTAATTTTTGTTTTAGCACTGTATGAGCCATAGAAAAATGTGAAACCATGTTTAATAGTAGCCTGCACACACCGTACGGACTACTTTCATTTATAAAACAATTATAAAGTATATGTAAGAAAACTTTGAACTTTAGCTACCATCACTAAGTACACATGTGCAAATATCACGAACAGATACAAAGTCGTAAACAGAACTGCTACGTCACGACTATTGTAAATTTAGCATGCGGCCAATAGAGATAAGACCAGTTTACTCATCTTAGACCAATTAAAATCCAACACACACAATTGTAGCTCCGTTTGTCTAGCCATGTGACTGTTTAAATATAGGGTGGGAGTTACGAACATAAATATTAGCAATCGTCGTCATGTGACCGCCTGTGTATAGCACAATGACAGCCTTGACATTTTCCGACGAGGACGATTCCGACCGGTTAAGCTTACGACGAACCACGATACAGCAATACTGTGTTATGTTATTGTATGAATCAAAGCGGATCCTAAAATTCCTAAAGATGATTAATATGGATTAAGTTAGTAGTATATTTTAAAGTGTTTAGACGTTATAAATTAGTTTCGCTTATCTTAGAACAGACTGGTTCGTCTAATTAATTCGTTTTGTAGAGTATTTTTAAGTGTGTATTTATTCGAAACTAGGTTTTACTCGTGACTTCGATTGCGTCTTATAGTTAACATATGCAACACTTGTGTCCTTTGTTATGATGCAAGATTATATGATTGGTTTGTAACAATAAAATTCCTTTCGCATTCATATAGTAGACATATCAATGCGAAAAATATAGTTATAGATATCTGTTGACCACAGTTACATCAAACCCTTGGTTAGAAACTACTATGATTGAACTATATTTTTAACATATTAAGAATTTTACCGGTTCGTTTTTCTTTCAATTTTATTTTAATACAGAATAGTTGATACGTGATTTTTGTTGCTAAAAATGTTTTAATGATAGTGCTTAGGGTTTATTTCCTTTAGTACCTTTGACCATAAACGGATAGTACTACAAAAGTAATAGTGTGAATTTAAAATAAGCACATTTTATTTTATTTCCATCTTTGTTTATCAGATATAATATTATTTCTTATAGGAAATAATATTATATCTGAATAGAAAAATAGCGTTAGGAATGTGAATTTAAATGGTACTATAATAAATAGAACTACAACTTAACCCATAAAAACAGTAAATGTGTAAAGGAACTTATTCAGACCAAAAACAATACACAGTAGTACTAAGCCGTGCACGTAAAGTTTGTTAGCGTGATCGTCGGCCACATCCGCGGTACTCTACGGCGGAATCGTCTCAAATTGCCCACGAACGGACGCGGACGAGTCGACAATTAGCCTCCATTCTGCTAATACTTGAAGATAATTAGATATTTTTTGTCCATGTATATAATGGACAAACCACCTATGATCAATACTTTGGCGATTTCTTCGGAAACTTTGAACGTCATTTTAGTTTTGCACTTTGATATCCTGTTGTTAAGAATCTTCCTCAATATTTTTTAAATGATACAAGGAAAATGGAATACTAAATAGTTATTTCCAATAAACCTGACGTTAGCTTAAATATCCCGCAAAACTACAAAACAATAAATACTATAATAAATAGTACATATGTACGTATTATTTGTAGTTGGGTTAAAAACTTAACCTTTTGATAATCAGGTCTTTTTCATCTGCATGTCGTAATTATGCCGGTCAATGGTCTGAAGACCGAAACCTCTGCTCATGGCAAACATTGCTTCCAATTCTAATTACATTCAGAAGTAATTTAAGTTAATAATCTTCCTCAATATTATTTTATAAACTGTGTAAGGAAAATCAAATAATAAATAATTATTTCCAATAAAGTCTGTGACTAACTTTAATATATCGCAAAACTACAATGTCATTTATTATTCGTTGTTTGGTTAAAAAATTAACCTTTTTAATATTCACGTATTTACATTTGCGGTTCGTAATTATGCCGGTCAATGGTCTGAAGATCCGAATGCTTGTCACAACAAACACTGTGGTACCTATTCTGTTATTATAACATTATTATCTAATTTTAGTCTCAATCTAAATCCAATAATCTATTGTATGTGCCGAACGTTAGATTGGCATTTAATGTATTTAATGCTACATGAGCAACAAAGCCAACAAATCTTCTTCTCCCTAGCCTTTATTATTCCCAAGTCACTTGGCTTTTCTGGTCTAACCGGATTTGACTGGATATCAGTTTTTACACGGAGCGGCTGCCAGCTGACCTCCTCAACCCGAAGGCTAACGATACCCTAAGGCTAGCCTAGTCAGTGTCCTATAAAATCCTGACATTCATCTAGACCAATGTCAGGATATTATAGGGCACTGACTTCCCAATAACGACTGCCATAGATGTTCATGGCAGCCGGGACCGACGGCTTAACGTGCTCTCCGAGGCACGGAGCAGACGGTAATTGTCAATCAATACGCACATAATTTCGAAAAGCCATACTGCCGGAGGTCATAGCTGCGCGACGTGGGTTCGAACCTGAGACCCTCTGCATTGCAGTCTGTTGATCTCCTCAGTGAGCTATCTTACAACTAATCTAATAGATAATAATATAAACATATATATGCTAATGTGGTAAAGAAGTAAATCATAATTCGAAAATGTCTATCACTAATAAGAAACTACAAGATCCCTGACTGAGCAAGAGAGGCTATGTTTAAATAAAGCGAGTGGCGCTAGTAGGGGCGTTAGTAAGAAATAAATTGTATGCTAAATATATTTTGAATGATGCACAGAATCGACACTAACTAATACAATACAGTACCTGTTCAGAAAAAGTGTACGCATTCATTCAAGCTGTATGATTTGTTCGTATTATAATTCATAAACACGAGTACGTGGGTTTGTAAGTTATGAATGTTATGACACTTATGACTGTTCCTTTAATAATATAATCAAGTAAGTTACTCACGAGCAAAGCTAAATGCACTAAGTGCAGATATTTATAACCTTGTATTTGAAATAAGGCAGCGATGTATTACCCTGAAGATTGTTAGATATGATTACAGCCTTCATGCCATTGAAATAAAAGCGCATGCTTTTGCAGACCAACGGACACAGCTGTAGACACCGTTTCTTTTAGAAAACGTAACACTATTTAACACTTTAGTACTTTACTACTCACCACTAGAAGCCGAGACCTTATATCAGTGGGCTAAAAAGGCAATGACATGATTGTATAATATTACATAAGTACTTTATTTATTTAACAACAGAGGCGACCATATGACATATCGCTCAGAACGTAATACAGTAGCTACCATAAATTTTACTTGTTAATAAACAAGTTATATAAAAAGTCTTGTCACTCCAATACATTTTATTTAAGCTATCTCTCGTAGTTTCACCCACGTTTTTAATTACAACGCCTGTTATTGTGATGTTATATAGCCTATATTATTTCTGGATAAACTAGCTTTCTCGGGATGAAAAATTATTGTTTGTCCAATAGTTATATATATTACAAACATAAATACAGATCTTTTCTACTTATAATATTAGTGTAAATTTATTGTTTTTTTTATATGGTTTAGTGGGCAAACGAGCAGACGGATCGCCTGATGGTAAGCGATTACCGCCACCCATGGAATGACATTGATATAGTATGTATGTTTTTTACGATTATTATAGCAATCGTAAAAAACATCTTATTAAAAACTTGAACAAATAAAGAATATACATTTATTTAGTTAAATACTCTAAAACAAAACTAATATGTATCATATTTATATAATAACTTTATAAACAAAAAAGATTGAGAATAAAACTAAGTCAATATAATATTTTGTATATAAGCTTTATAACCGACATCAGGTTATTGTACTGTCACGATGGTATCAAAGCTATCGTCCGAACAAGTCTGTTGCTACCTACGTAAGCTTGACGTGCTTATCTCAAGTCATGTGATGCATACGACATCCTGTTACTTAACCGACGCGCGACGCCCACTTATAAACACGTATAATTTTATAAAATAGTAAATTTTACCTGCGGTTTCGCTCGCGTAAATGTAGGTTAGATTGGGTTAGTAAACAGTACTATTTTCTTGATGAAAGGTACCCTATGTCCCTTTCTGTACCCCTGGCAACATGTATGCGAAATTTCATGATGATCGGTAGAGTAGTTAAGGTGTGAAACCGTAACAAACAAACTCATATTGGTATTTATAATATTAGTTAGGATTTACAGTATGATGCTTCATTGACTAATTAAATACCAGTCAATTAATTTAAAATATGATGTTTATATATACGTACGTCAATTAGTTTGTAATTTGGAACAATGTTACGACAGCTAACCTTTGCCTTGTATTGTTATGGCTCCCGGAGACCAAGCCGGATCTTTGTGTTTTAGAATATAATCGTTCCGTACAAGGAGGGAATTTTCAACACGCCGCGTGTTGGCATTTAGACGATAAGTTACACAGTATACAAAATATATACAATTAGTTTTACCGCAACATTCGCTTGCGTAAATGTAGGTTAGGTTAGTTTAGATAAGTAACTGTGTTTTTTTTCTGGATGAAAGTTATCCTATGTCCTTTTCTGTTCGCCTGTCAACGTCTATGCGAAATTGCATGATGAGCGGGCGAGTAGTTAAGGCATAAAAGCATAACAAATAAACGAAGCCACATTCGCATTTATAATATTAGGTAGGATACTATACATAAGTATGTACACTACATCATAGACCTCATAAAGGATGCTTTGCAGTCTGTATTCGAATATCATTCGAATGGACTTTTGCGCATCACTACTATATAACTGGTTTTAAATTATGATTAGTTCTTCATAAACATTTATACATCGTCTATTACATATTTGAAATACATTATCTCCGCAAAAATATTTTGTTAATAGGTAAACTATATTAAGCGATAAAAGAGTGAAAATAAGTCGCTCTACAATACATTTTTTGTTAAATCTTACCAGTTCTAGTCAAGGTTGGGGTCAAAGGCATTTTTCCTCTAGAAACCCGGAAATAGCCTTCGATTTAAGAAATTCGTGACATACTTTCAATAATCGCGCGGTAATTTTTGGGAGTCATGAAATTAATATCACCTGATTTATAAATTGCGTGAAATAGGATTCAATGTTTAGCGCCATGTCATTATTAATATTTTTTTAAATACTATGGCAACAATGCTTTATAAATAAAAAGAAAAGAGTATACTGCATAGATAGTATAGTGGCTTAAGTGATTGGAAAAAAAGTGATATCCACAACAATCTATGTTTCAAGTTTGAGTGTTGTTTGCTTCCGTTGTTTGAATGTTAGTAAAGTACCCTGCGACACAGGAATTATTCATAGTGCAGAAGATGTCTTTTTAAATACAGACAGGTACATTATTACAGTATATAGTGTACAGTAGTACAGGTATCACATGTGAAAGTTCATGCCCAACTCCACAATTTAGAACTGCTGGATTTGTGCCCACTGACACCCTGTATGACACGGTGACGTCATTTATTCTATCCAGCTGTTTTGCGCAACATGATCTGTGTGAAAGTAGGTGTGTCACTAACCAGTATAAGTAGGCCTTCAGGCACTATCGACTAGGCTCTCGTAATACATTCCAGTTGAGATCTTTTTGGGTTAAATTTCAACGAAATACTTTTTAACAAAATCACTTTTAGGCTGTTTTCCAAGTTTAGACACACAGTAACAAATACAGTTCCAATATTACTATGGACAACATAAATAAGACAAATAAAATAATAGCACACGTGTGGTCTTTATACTGTACTAGCTGTCGCCGCGGTTTCACCTACATGTGTGATAACTGCTCCGCTCCCTTATCTTTATTCCCTATATTTTTGTAACGCGACTAAGATTTGCTCGATTAATCCAGAGATTAGCGCTTTGAAACAAAAAACAAACAAAGTCTTCAGCTTTATTATATTACTATAGATTTTATTATTGTATGTAATAATGTGGACAAAGGCCAGGTTAAGAGCACCTTGAACCGACGGGCGTGTATGAGGAATGTGATGAAAGTGAATGAAGCCAGAGAAGTGTATCAGGATCGTAGGAAATGGAAATCCGTAGTCGCTGCCTACCCCTCTGGGAAACAGGCGTGAATCTATGTATGTATGTATGTAAAAATGTGAGTAAATTTTTATTTACACCGCCATGGCTATACACTGTGCTCTTACAATAATAACGATAACAACTGGCATAATTATGTTCTTTGTTTCACATATGACATGTGTGCAAGCATACATTGCAGCAATATAATTGACTTGATCTCGTTCGTCAACTTTTATGAAACTTTGTATGTCACATTTTTGTATGTTTTATTACAGTCTTGAAACAGTATATAATATTTAGTGAGCTGGATTTTGCCCGCGGCTTTGCTTGCATAAATATAGGTTAGGTTCGTGACAGTACTTTTTTTATGAAACGTACCATGTGTCCTTTTCTTTACCCCTGACAACCTGTATGTGAAATTTCATGATGATCAGTCGAGTAAAAAAGGCGTGAAAGCGTAACAATCAAACGAACAAATTCACATTCGCATTTATAATATTAGATATGATATGTATGTATATCATAGGTCGCTCAGTGATTCAAATTCTACCGTATACATCAACTTTTCAAAAATAACTGTTTTATACATTTATCACTCTGCTGTTCTTCTTTATATAAACTTTATACTAAAATCCACAGTCATCCGTGTGCGCATAAAATCCGTACTTTGTATAAAGGCTGTTCTTCACATATTAATACAACTGTTTTTCTAAAGATTTTCCAGTAATAAAATGGGTCTTTTGTGGACTATAATGATTGGCGCGATCATCTTGACACTATTCGAGCATAAATCGTGGGACAGACATGGTATTTCCAAATGTTTACACGTCAGTGACGATATCTTGAGTCCAAAACCCCGACTTGCCTTAGTAAAAAGGTCAATCCAGATTATATAATAGTTTATTGTGTTCATGCTACAACTAACATGTCTTCAGTTCATGCAATTGAAATTGAAGAATAGAGATGACTTAGAATGAATATTGCTTCTTATACTGCCAAGCCAAAAAATATAATAACACCTGGCTTGGCTGCGTCATCAAACCTGGGCCCTCATGCACAGACGTCACAGTTACCACCGCTGCGTTATCGAGGCAGTCAAAAGTTTTGAAAGATACGTTTTCTAAATACGCTATATCTTCAGTACTTTAGGTAAGATTAGCAAATACCTACGCGTTAAAAGCCTTACGCTTATATTTGCACCATCGACAAAACCTAATGAGAAACACCACTCAAAGCGATTCCTGGGGCTTCACATTCTCACTATTTTGAAATACGCATGCATTTTGAAATCATGAAACGTGTGGATTTCCCAATAGTAAACACAAACTTGTTTAGAAAATCTGCGTTCTAATGCGTATAATATAGCTTATTGGTGTTATGAAATGTACCTTTAGAGTACAGGTTAATTTATTATTTTACCACATACATATATCATCCATGTTTAAGGCAGCTTCTAAAGTAAACAAAGGGATGGGATATATATTTTTTTACCGACGGTATATTTACATGCCCTCTCTCTTTACTACGTGTTTGCTGAGACGCGTATAATAATATCAGCCCTGTATTAAATTGTCCCATTGCTGGGCACTAAATACACAGAAGGGTTAGGCCATAGTCTACCACTCTAGCCCAGTGCGGATTGGCAGATTTCACATATCTAAAAGAACATTATGTAGAACTCTTAGACATGCAGGTTTCCTTAAGATGTTTTCTATCACCGTTAAAGTGAGCGATAATTAACTATTTAATACGAACATAACTCCAACGGTCACCCACTAGGTTATCACTTAGTACTGCGACGCGTATATGTATGTAATCATACTTTGTAAAATAGATTTACATTGACGCCTTTGACTAATATAAACTCATTGTTTTAATAAGAGGCAAAATTCAAGAGTGAGTATGTGCAGACGATTTCAATTGCCCATTATTATGTTAGTACTAGCTAGACTTCGTATAGTAGATTTAATTATGAAGCGCTAGAAATGTTATTAACAAAAGGATTTATGTGTCTGGATGGCGTACTTAGATGGTAGCACCTATTGCATCAGGGCTGATTCTCACACGCACCAAACTTTTGATAGACTCGTTCTGAATGATTGTTCCAAATGTTAGTTCCTGAAAAATTTAATAGCACGATAGATATTATTGCCAATATTGATCACAAGAGAGACGAAGACATCATTCATCCAAATTTTGTTATCAGTTAAGGGATATGTCAGGATTTTTTACCTACATTAACTAGAAAAAGATACTTGATTTAATGTGTTTTAATATAATTTCTTGCCGAACTTCAAAAAGAAAAACTAAATCTCGTGAACATGTTTGTTACTGGCTGTAGATCTTATTAATGTCAATGAAGTTTCCATATTATGTTAAATAGCGTCGAGTATTTCGTAAAACAAAGTACTTTAATATTCATCGGCGAATTGCGTTGAATATCAGCTACCCAAATTGTAATTTTGAACAATGTAAGTACACATGATGGCACGTTAATTGCATTGTGTAATAGTTTTTATCATGTCAATAAAAACATGATAGAAATACAAAATAACTCGTAACGCAAACATAATGTTAGTAGCCCAGTTTACGTTGTGTTTTCGCAATGTATTGTGTGCTCCCTTCCCCTGTGCTGAGTTGCGCCGGCGCCGCGCTCCGTGCCTCACCCCCGGAGTCACATGAGCCGCGTAGCTCGCTCACGCTGATGTTGCATTCGCGGAAGAGTCGACTTTCTCCCGCCAGTTCGACGCGCCTCGCGCTCCGCCCCGCAGCAGATGCATCACATGAAGGGCAATCATGCACCTAATTATTTTTTGTTTATTAGTTTTTTAGGTGTTGTTTTATTTAACTAGGTACCTACTGTATACAGTTTGTTTGTATACATCTGCATTGCCAGCCTCCAAAATCTATTTTTTTACCAAGATTTATAAGTTAAACCCTATTTTTATTACAGACATTAAACAAAATTACAAAATGAAAATTATGAATAATATTGTTTTACGTTTACGCGCATATTTCACATTGAAAATAAGTACTACAAATTTATTTAATTGCGAAATAAAAAAAATACTTTTAACTAATTTAATACTATTAAACTTTATCTAATGCAACTTTGCCTAACATTTCGGTTGCTTTTTAGCAGGCATAAGGCCAAGGGGAGAGTAAGATAAAATAACTTTAAAATAACTACACTTCAAGACAATAAGAATAATGTTTTCTTTTTGCAATAAACCGCATATAGTAATTTCATTGCAATACGATATTTTTTTAATCAGAGAACAATATAAATATTTCTTTAGTAGATCGAAGACGACATCCTAATCGATCCCTATTAATGGCCACTCAAAAATAATTCTTAATAAACAATAAATAGAAAATAATCGATACACATAACGCTAACCTTACTAAAATATTAAAAAGATTAAAACATTCTTGCCTATTTCCCAATAATTATGTAGAATAAAAAATATTGATGTAGTAACAACGGCAAATACCAAAACTAATAGGTCACGCCCGACCAACTGTTCGCAGTCATGTGATCTAAAGTTCTGAGAATTAAGTTGAGCAATCTAAGAAAATCGCCGGATTAGCGAATCGCTACTTTATGTGGGGTGTACCGGCTTGTTGCCTCTACCGCTTAAATTAGCTAGTTTGCTTATTAAATGTTTCGTAATATTCTACAATTTATTCAAATAACAGTTTAGATAATGAAAATATGTATATTTATTAATTGTATTCATTCCAGTTAAATAAATAGTTGTACCGAGGCTAGGTGTTCTGTGTATCTGTTTTTTGAATGTTTATAAAGTTCCCCGCGACACAGAAATTGCTCATGAGCCGAGAATTGTCTTCTAAAAAAATAAAACGATGAAAGAAATATTTATTTACATATTATTATAGTATCTACAAACACATAACCTAAGTGGTGTGGTATCTTCGGTTATTATCGAGCTTTCGCTAAATCGCCTACAATGTCACTTAACGTATGGAAATGAACGAATAATCTGCTGAGTAAGGTTATTCTATAGCACCAAAAAGATCAAATCGTTTTACCCTATTTTGATCTAGGGTGGAGAGCTAAAATATTTTAAATTTACTTCAGTGATCTAATAAATGATCCTTCATAAAATAAATGAGGATTAAAATACAATACCGGAATAACTTTTGTGTTTAACATTTTTTTATTTATTTTCACAATATATTTACATAATCAATTTTAAAACAATATAATATAATATACCTATATTTACAAACGTATTACAAAAGATAACATAATTACAAAAACAGGCATCGTGTATAAAAATGAATTGAATTTAAAAGAAGATATAGCTTGGAAACATGCAGTATTTTCTTTAAATCACCAATGAATGTCGAAAACACAAACTGCTAATAAAGCTCCAATATTGTAATTGGTCGGTGTTTTTACATATGAAATATTTCATAAAAAATAATATATTTGAAGGGTCTTCTATTTACGCGAATATTATTCATTGAAATTAAACTGCTATATACGGATTTTATCGCGTTGTTTATTTGACACTTTATTACAAAATTTTGAAAATTGTTACACTATTACTACTATTAAACTTTACTAATTTTTAAGCTAATTAAATTATTATTAAACTATTTAGATTTAATTTATTTTTACACTTTCCCCGACGTTTCGGTTGCTTTTCAGCAGCCATGGTCACGGGGGGTCAACCGAAACGTCGGGGAAAGTGTAAAAATAAATTAAATCTAAATAGTTTAATAATAATTTAATTAGCTTAAAAATTAGTAAAGTTTAATAGTAGTAATAGTGTAACAATTTTCAAAATTTTGTAATAAAGTGTTAAATAAACAACGCGATAAAATCCGTATATAGCAGTTTAATTTCAATATTTGAAGGGCATAAGAGCTATAAAAGCCAAAACAATTGCTTTCCATGTTTTGTCTGTCTATATGCTTGTACGTGCATCACGCAAAATACTACACGAAATTAAATGTGATTTTCACAGTTATGTTGATTTGATGAAGGTCTAACTTATAATCTGATGTTGGGTGAGTTTTATCTTGATACGTTGTCTAAAATTCAAGTAAGTTTTAATGAAGGCGATCAATTGAGAAGAAAAAGTACGAAGCAGTTTTGCACACCAGATAACAGATATGCACGCTAGGTTGGCTACCATGAGGGCAAAAATATATTATATATAAAAATATCGTGTTCTGTTTAAAATTATGGCTATTTTATATGTTATTTTATAAACCCTTTGAGTATTCATCCTATTTTGAAAACGATTTAAGCAATCCTTTTAATTTTGATTAGACGAGATACTTACAGTTTTTTACGAAGCTTCATACATTCTTCACCTTCATCTTTTATTACAACAAACAATAATGTTATGGCTTCTAGCAAAAATTACAAGTTAAATTAAATTAACACAACTACATATATAAATATTTAACAAACAGATCCCAAAAAACGGGCGTTACATTTAAAAATATGTACAATAAATTATAGATTCATATCAGTATTGTCCTCTAAAGAAGTTACTTATGACATTGAGATTACTTCAGGACACAAATTATATCTCGATACAGTAGTTAAATATTTTATATCGTTGTCTTTACTTTTAATCTGTAACAAAATGACTAGGTAGTCAGTAGTAGAAGGTTCTTCTGGGACGATGAATAAAACATAGTCTTTAATTATATCTATGTTATTAATTTTCAAATTCTTTATCTGTAGATTAAGACGCAGACGCTCTTTTTTAAACATTTTTATAAGGTTAACACGTAGCTTGCATCCAGGGAGCCATTCACGGGATAAAACTGTTCAAAACAGAGTGCTGAATGACATTCTTTTAAATTAAATAAACGTCAAATGTGAATATTAGTTCACATTTGTCGTTTATTTGACTACATTGTCAATTCGCGTACAATTCTAACATAATATAATATTTTTATTATTACGAATACCATCACCACTTACTACGATACCAGTCTATGTGCACAACTAGAGAATATTTACGAGCCGTGGTAAAAAAAATGTTAATCTTATTATGTTTTGTCACGCTTGCTAACATTTTATAATGCGAGTATAAAGCTGTCGATTCATTTATCATATAATGCGTTAAACGTATGCAGCAAACGCACTTCATTTAGTCACTCAAGATCACACACATCTAACACTGTGATTGTCAGCGCGTTCAACGCAAAAACCAAAGCTTAGAAATTGCTTTATCTATAAGTACTAATATTATAAAGAGGAAAGATTAGAGTTTTTGTTTATTTGTTTGTAACGATTTAGCTTAAAAACACCTTAACCGATTTTTGATAATTCTAAAAATTCTTTCACTATTAGAAAGCTATATTATCACCGAGTAACGTAGCCTATATTTTATATTAAAAAAATATTGTTTCTATCATAACCTTACCTACTTTTACGCGAGCGAAGCCGTGGGCAAAAGCCATATGTAAAAAATAGTATGCGGTAATCGCAATGCATTCAACGCACTGTTTTACGCATAAACGAACACAGCCCTTATAAATATAAATTTATCTTTGCCGTATAACGTTAACTGCAAGTCTTCGAATCCCAGATGCTTACCTCATCCAACTTGTAACCTCACCGGGTCGTCGCACTATCACCTCAAGAGGTCGTTGATCATCTATACACAGAATTTCTAGTAAAATAAATCTGGTATATTAATAGACGGAATGTTAATTTGTCTCTGATCATGTCAGTGACAGGTTGAATAATCGTGAGGTCACTATAAAGAGATCTATTGATGGCCTCTTTATCTGTTAAACTTCTAGTATAATGTTTGTGCATGCATTGCAATTAATCACGATGCCTTCCAACATATCTCGGAGCTTCCGAAAAATAAATTTTTTAAACCCGATTATTCATTTGACCTAAGCGAAGGTCTCCATGTCTTCTTCACTCGTCTATTCGCTATAAGCTGTTAAAGCGTTACCTGTCCAGGTCTTCGTTGACGACCACCACCATCAGGCATTACATTTTAGTTACTATATATGTATTTAAGCTCATCAATCATATTTATGAGGCACTCATTGCCAGTTGCACTCACTGATCGAGGTTAAGCAACGTTGGGTGCGGTCAGTCTATAGATGGGTGACCGCTTAGTGGAATTTCATCTGAGCGTCTCCGTGCTTCGAAGGGCACGTAAAAAGTCGGTCCCGGTTGTTGTCAAATTGACAGCAGCCGCTAAGCCATGTCAGAGGCCTACGGGCGGCTTGAACAACTGTTGACAATAGGTTGGCCACTAACCACACGAAAATAAGAAGAAGAAGAATCATATTTATACCAAGTAATTTATTACATACATATAGGTATACTCACATTACTACGTAAAGGAGGGTGAGCTCATTGACGTCTTTCTAGCGCAGTTCTTAAGTCTGTGATGCTACTGAACATGTCTGGACAGATTACCTCGTAACGTTCTACCCAAGCTGTGAATCTAACCTGATATCTCACGCACAACGGTCACATTTACTGTCAGAGCGTCATCGAGGAAATCACCTCACCATTTTTCTTTATGCTAAATAAATCTCTATCTCGTCGTCTATTTCAATTTCCATTTATTTACGTTCAAATGCTGTAAACTCTATTTGCAATTTTAAAGTATGCAGTAACACTATTCATTGTTAATATAATAATATAACTAGCATAATATGATACAGCGTAAGGATGTCCATTACGCGCTCTACTTACCAAAGGATACATGTCTACCAAATGTTAATTCGTGAGCGTAGCATAGTTTCGCTAGATCAATTTACATAGAAACACGGTAACTGTCGGGCCAGCCTCCACTATTACATAAGTTAAAGACACTTTATTGCCGGTTAGAACCGGTTAGCGAATTCAACGTGTCATAATGCGAATCACATGCCCCGTAGGCAACTTTTGACTCTAATACCGAGACGGTGAAGAGTTCGATATTTCTACGCGTAATGTTTGATTAGAAAGGAAACTCACAGTAGCGCTAATACATGAGTGTGTTATTATTAGTGAATGTATGGAATGATATGGTACAATCAGTCTGTATTTGCATAAATCTGCTTGGTGAAGCGGTAGTAATGCAACTGATATGCGTAAAATCTTCGTTTCAATTTTCGAGTCGAGCAATGTGTTACTTTCGTAACAAAATATTTTTAAAATAGACTGCCGACCTTGTCAAATAAACGTCATATGTCGGCTACGAGTCCGTACGCCCCTTGACTTTCGCCCATTTCATAGAAAGACGGAGCCCCGCTGCCCGGTGCTCCTATTTTTGGGTGGATTTTAAGAAGAAACCTAACAAATACCTACTAGGGGGCGAACCTTGAGGGGCGAACGGGCTTGAAACCCATATGTCAATGCAATTTATAATTTAATGGTTATTTTAATTTAGTTGAATACAATTTATATTACATTTAAAGTACATAGAGAACCTCTATTTTGAACAGTTTTTGTTACGATAATTCGACTTCCTGGTAACTTTACGTGCTAAAACTAAATTACTAACTGTAAATTTAAATATGTTAATTCTTGTAGAGTACTGCTAGTTTAGATTTACGGACGTTTTGAGTGCCAAGATTACCTTCTTAATTCTGTAGACATTTATCAAGATAAAATTTAAGACTAGCTATATAAATATAAAAGAGTATATAACAACATATCAAACATCGTCAATCTATCCAAAATAACTTAAATAATATATAAATATTATTCTATCACTTATTAGATATTACTTGGTAGAAAAATATTTATATATCTATTCGGGATTAATTGGACCCCAAGTAATACTTATCATTATTGTTTATTTAATGCCCAATAAGGCTTTATTTAAAAGAATCATAGTGTATATTAAAATGTTACACGAAAATAACGTCACGACTGGAATAGGATTTTTATATTGATACCTATCTAATATCTAAACTTGATCACCGGATTTAAAATAAGTCACATTTAAAATCCAGACATTTTTATTACTATTTTATAAATCATATACTTACACATTTTATTAATATCTGCTTTTTAATAGCGATTGTAAAAGGTGAATAGTCAGGGTGGCGGCGACAATGAAGACACAAGTTGTACAGAAAAGCACTTATATTATCTTGAATGCACGTTTCATCGGTTAGAAAATGAATGTTTCCAAAATATTCTAACCGCCGGTATTTATACAAACATTTGACCTAATTTAATACTAAATTCACAAACTCAATAGATAATATTAAACATTGTTTATATTAATTATTCTGATGATTATTTACATACAATTATTATTTAACAATACAGGATTATGTAACATTAAGGATTTATTACACCGGAAGCAGAGGCGCCGCGCCGGTGTGACAAAATTATGCCTAACTCAAAATCAGTAAGAATCTAATAGCTTTATCATTATATTATACATAGTAAAACAAAATGATTATAGGATTCATTATACGACATAGTGTAAAAAAAGTACAGAGATCAGTACCTAACAATACGTACTATTTATTAATCGCGCCGGAAGCTGACAAGCGGAAGGCGCCAAGCTAATAGATATAATTAGGTATAAAGAAATATGAAATAACTATTTAGATTATTGATTATAAAATTATTAATTAAATTATAAAACGATAATAGGTTTTAATGTACATATAGTGGTAAAGATGTAACCGAACTAGCAGTATATGTGAGGCCGGAAGTGTTACTTTATAGCACGATACATTGGTAATGTTCTTTATATATTTATTAAAATTTGTACTATATAAATCTATGTTATACAAATCACTAATTTGATTTTGAATTAATAATTCAGACGTCAACAAGTAATACTAAGGACGTGTTAATTCAATCAAAGGACCAATCCTCGTAATTAATACTATTTAAAATAGAGGACTAGGTTACTAACCTAATGAGTCATAGTAACTTAAGTGAAAATTGTATTATTAGGATTATAAATGTCACAAACCCTACCGAGACGACAAAGTAAAACATTATCTTAAAGTTAAATTAACATCAAAAGTGCACATAAATTACATTTCAGTTCACATTTGACGGTAATAAGACTACGACACGCTATTTTGAACAGTTCTACGAAACGAATTTCCCCTTAAAGTTCCAAAAAATATTGTAGGTGTGTTAATATGTAGGATCTTTTAGAAAGAGAAACACATTCCTGACAACAATATAACTAATATAAATACAGCACATACAACGCCTAATTACCTATTTGTTGTAGGTACTATATTGTTCTGTAAATAATTAAGAAGGTTCTCTGTCTGTTAAATAGGACTTGGCGACGTCGCGGATCCGGGTCAATGAACCAAAAACAAGATGAAAAATATATGTGTCGTATCATCACTTTACATCGTACATATCTTGTGACAATATGTGATTTTTTTATTTGTTCGTAATATAGGCATTCTTTAAAATATTCGTCTGATTCTTTAAACAGATGCGTAATAAATATCTAAAACAGAATATAAATTACGAATGCGACAAATTAAAAAAAAATCTATATCAATAAAACAGAATAGAATTCGATAGTCGTGATAAACGTAAATTAGTTGTATAATTTTGAATCATCTTGACCGCTAATAAAAACCAGCAGCTATAATATAATACCTTGTCTATGGCTGTGATCTACAGACGGACGAAATCATAAGGCTACCGTTTTTCGTATTTCCAGCTACGTGACAACATTCAGGAATTAACTAAAACTTTCTTCCTCTATGATTATTATGTCCCATCCATGAGTTGCGTGGATCGTCCTTGATAAAAGCTATCCTTCCTACCTATTACTTTTCTAAAGAAATTATGTCATTGAAACAAAGACCTATGAATAAATTATAGCTTGTAGTAACCAATGGAATTCAACAAATGTAATAAATAGCCGTGAATGAAAATCAATAAAAAAATATTATAAACGATAAATAGTTACGTATAAATAGTTTTTCTTAAGCCTATTGCTGCATGCCACAGTTAGGCAAAGGCCTCTCCTTTGGATTTTAAAATCGTTAAGAGTATCAAGGCTCTAGTAAAAAGATTGAATATAGTTCTGAGCTAGTCTTAGGGTAATTAACAAATAATTTACGTCTAAAATAAATAAACGTCGATATAAACTTACATAGTATTTAAAACAACATTTAATTTATTAATTGAATTTCCGTAAAAATACATAATTTTACGGAAATTGAATTATTAAAATTGGAGTTCTGTTGTTAGCTATTCCCTGCCAGTCCCTTGCAAAGGTGCACATATAAGTAAGTTTATATTAGATGTGTAAAAGTCCTTACATCTAAAACATGCAAAAAGATAAGTAGGATAAACTTAATCTTCCAAGATGCAGTTACAGGTATGTCGATTATGCTTACGATCTAACATAACCTTTAAGAATGGTATGGTTTTTCCAAAGTAAACATAAATTTATAAATTCCAGGCACATCGTGAGCCGGATATTGCAGACCCATAATTCCTTTCCTTGTATTCGAAGAGTTGAAAAAGTAATAGATAATTATGTATTCGTCATCATAAAATACCATCTCAAAGTTCCTTTTTGGATAATTTATGTTTACGTCATCGATATTAAGAATGGCAATCATATTCGTACACATACATACATAACTGTCTATGAAATTCTAATAGCCATACATAGAATATTATAACTGCTATTTAAAGATGCCGCTTGTATATTTTTTTAATCTATCACGATTTCTTTAATTCATATCAACTAGTTGACTGCACGGTTGGTGTACCGGCAATCGGTCGCCTCACCGCTGCCTACGCACCAATTAATATGGGTTCGAATCCGAATCTAAATTATATTTGGATTTAAAAAAATCATAAGTCATTCTATATTTTTATCACAATTTTTTTTTGAGTTTGGTTGAACTTTGTGTCCGCAGCGACACAATGCTTGCTTCCCAAATGCGAAATAAGTAATTTAAAATAAAACTTGTTGTGACAATGTTTATCAAGATCAATCAATTTTGTCATACCCTCATTTGTTTTCTTGATTTATAAAGACAACTCCCGCACTAGGAATAATTCGTGTGTCTCAGGGGACTTTACAAACATTCAAACAACGGACACAAGGAACACCCAGACTCGGAACAACCATATGTGGACCACACAATTTTTTGTGGCGTATGGGATTCGAACCCACAACACTCGGCGCAACGGCAGTGGTGAGACGATCACTTAAACCACTACTTTACATTACTTATGATAAATATAAGGAACACATCATCTCTTATATGTATTCCTTGACTCCATCGTGTAGCCTTTATTTCGATATTTGATTCGATTAGCAAAATCATAGTTGAACTCATAAGCTCTTAAAACGTAATTTAATTATAGTCTATCATCACAACACAATAAACCACAAAGAGCTTCACTGATATATAGTCGGCTCGTATGGTAACAATGATGGTGTGCGCTCACGACGGAATCTCACGAGCATCCTTGGTACAACTAACGATTGTCCCTTCTCCTATAGGTTACTAACCCTGACTGCAACTAACTAGACAATAACCTATGTTTACCTATCTTATTTTTAATAACTACATTAAAAATACCAATTGATATTATGCTTTGGAAATTCCCCAGTACTTAGAACTAAATAAGTACGACACGACGAACTCACAGTGCTTGTGGGTTACAAAGAAATGTCTATGTAAAGATTAAAAATATCTATTTGTAAATATATTTCTAGATATTTTTATATTACTAATGTGGCAAACAAGCATACGGCACACCTAATTGTGGGCCTATGAATGCCTGCAACACCAGAGTCATCACTTGCGCTTTGCTGACTCTGTAAAAATCATTTAACCCCTTTTTTTTAAGAACCCTATGCTGTAGTCTTGTGGAAAACCATGGTCCCTGCCAAGGTTTTCCACAGTTCAGAATTTCTATATACTCTAAAGAAGAACATAATTTTATTACCGTAGCATACAAACATAATCTCGCGCCGATAGCACCGGTTGGGTAGGTTTAGGTCTTTGGTAATAATGAGGGACCTTGTAGTACCTGGTAGCTATGAAACAAATTCTCTATCAAATAAATGTAAAACAAGTCTTAGTAGTAGCACGGAGTCTATAACTATTTATAGCCTCCGTTCTACTACTAAGAAGTTTTTTTACAGAAAAACCAATAACACTTTGCACAAACCGGAAATTGAAACCGAATCCTCGTACGCAACAGCCGCACTGAATACCACTGCGCACCGATGCACGTAATACACAAGGTTTGATAACTAATAAGTATCATGACTATAATAACCGAAGACAATTATGGCTATGTACCAAATTCGGTTGTGCAAATCCGCTTAAAGCGAAAGTTTTCAACAAAGCAGTCATAAGTCGTTCGTATAATTTTTTAATAGTCGTTTCACATAAAAATTATTTGCTTAATATCCATGTACAAAAGTTTTATAGGTTACTAGGTTTTGCTCGCAGCTTCGCACGCGTTACATAGATTTTGTGAATAAATTCTATTCCTCGGCAACAGTACTTTTTATTCTGGATGAAAGATTGTCTATGGTCTTTTCTGTAATCCTGCCACTCGTTGTCAGGATCACAGAAAAGGCCAACATATATATACGAAATTATTTGATAATCGGTCGATTAGCTAAGGCGGGAAAGCGTAACAATAAAAAAACCTACATACAAATTTCTAAAATTAAAAAATTGTAATAGGATAACGATTTTGTTTAGAAAACAAACTAAACTATATTTCGCTATTCTTTAATAACTATTATTATATGATAAAGCAGCTTTCTACCCATGCTTGCCATAATTTAAAATGCGAGCAATTAATAGTTATAAATTTTGTTTATAGCATCACGCGTCAGAAGTTTATAAACTTGTGAACGTCATAACGGAAGCTGTCGAAACACGCAATGTGCACTTGGCCGCTTTTTGATAGAACTAACGCTATATCAAGATCAAGTTGAAGTCAAACGACATAGAGCCGACAATGCACCAGTCGCATAAATAACTTAAATATTCCGTGAGCATCATCACGTAGCCTCAAACGATTCACACATACATAGCAACGTCAATACTCTGTTTGATTATTACGAGTATATGCATCGCCGCTTAATGTATGTATTTAAATATTATGTCATATCTAGTATTTAACGCAATATCTTTAAGACGAATAGCATTGGTGTTGGATTATGCTGTTGTACGAAGCAAAGATTTAAATCATAGATCCGCTTAACTACGTGTTAATATGGTCACATTTCTGGACGTTACGTTGCCATTTACCAACATGGTATCTGGAATATAAATGATCACGCTTATTCATATTGAAAATTGTACATATCGTTTTCTATTTAAAGTGTAAACTCACTTTTTCTAATACAATGTTCTAACTAAGGCTTTTAACGGGCACTCTTTGTACCACAAGACTGCAATATACTGGCCGGTAATAATAGCCATATTATAAAATACACGTCTATATGTTGCATATGGTTCTTCATAGATTTATGTATGGAATGACCTATGCGTTTAAATATCTTAGAACTGGCCGTATTTACGGTAATACGGCCAGTTCTAATAAGTATTGCAGCAAAAAAATTACCCGTTTAGAACCCCTTAAATTAATATTGTAGTTTTATTGTACAGTAGAAGATCTTAGATTATTCTAACACCTTCTAAATCATGTAGTCATCTGACTATTGACGTTAAATCCTTGAGAAAAGCCCGTTACACAAATTGTAAAGAATGAGTCACTTTAAATTATAACATTTCATGATGTCATGCTGAATTATTTCGCAATAATATAATAAATATTTTAGCCTAGATATTGGCATAGTATCTGTATATATAAATATACAATCACTCATTAAGAAAACAAATTCAGGTTGATTATTAAAAATATTAAGAAAGGAGGATATTATGTCCATCTTCTGTTTAACCGACTTCATAATCGAGAATTTTCTATATTTGTAGAATTTTGACCAATTTAGATAATTGTTTGTATTTTTATTTGCATGTTAAGGATATTAAATGAAAATAGGTTTTTAAGGTAAATAATGGAACTTCTCACAAGTAAAATAGCAAATAAGCTGCATGATATATTTTGTTAATACCTTCTATCGGGTAGTCCTGAAGAGTTCTTCATCTTATTCAGGTATATTTTTGCTGATAAATCAACCAATTCATTAAGTAGTAGTAGTAGGCAGTGGTCAGTTGGACACCCAAACTACTGATCAAACTATGACCTTGGTTAACATGACGTCTTGAGAATTGTATGGCAACATAAAATAAACCACCTTCAAAAACTAATTACTAATAAAATTAATTTCATAATATTAATATTAACCTCCAATTCTAATCCAATCAATTTCTATTAGCATTTTGTAGAATCAATAGCCTTTACTCGCAGCGTCGCTAGCTCGGAAACAATTTTTTTTATGAAATATATCCTAAGTCCTTGTCTGTATACCTGGAAAAGTATGTGCGAAATTTCATGACGATCGGTCGAACAGTTAAGGCGTGAAAGCGTAATAAACCAACATACTCACGTTCGCATTTATTATTTTACCTAGGATTAATGATTTCGACATATTAACTGAAATCTGTATGTATTACTTGACATATTTCTATTAAGCATAAAATTATTATGTCCTAATGATGTAATGGTGAAATGTGTCTTTGAGATGAGATGTGTAAATATTAATCATATATTCATATTGCATGGCTTTACCGGACTTTGTAAGATAGCAAACTAAACTAACCTAACGCGACAAACATGGACATCAGAAACCGTCAGCTAGCTCATAATGTTTCATTTAAAATCAGTTGGCAACGTGGTTGGCGAATGAAATAATGTATGTAAATGTTATAGTTATATTAAATTTTAAAAGGCGTTAGGTTATGTAGATCGACCATCGCGGTATCCTAATGCGTGGTTTGAGTATGAATATTGAATATGATAATGCGTATGAAAACCGACAAGTTGCCCTAAACTTCGAAACGTTTAACGTTTAACCAGTGGGACGAAACACAGAAATTCAAAAATATTTTTATTTTCATTCAGTATTTCGTTGGGACGAAACACTCGTGGGACAAACTACTGAACGAGCCTAAAAACCCGGATATTAGCAGTTAATAATATTAGATGGACATTATATTCTATTTTCTATTTTATTATTTCCGTAATGGATCCTGAACAGAAAGCCAACCCATGTTATAAACTCAAATTGAGATCTGTACCCATATTATCTATACAGCTTTTAAGAATCATGGCACAATAATTACTGCAGAGGTGATCTATCAACTGTCAAAAAGAACGAGTTTTGGTGGAGAATCTGGGTACCATATAATTGAATAATAATAGTTATTGTTCTAAACCACTCCTTCACACCAAAGCACGGTCTCATACCGCACAACGGACCAACATAAATTACAGATACTCCTTTTTAAAAGTAGTAGAACCTTGTTACCGCTGTACGTGCCAAAAAAGTGACAGTAAAACATCATCTAGTATTTAATATACATTTGTTAAGCATAATAATACAATAAATTTGTTTGTTACGTTTCAGGCGTGAACTACGCGACCGATCATTATAAAAATTGTCTTGATACAGAAAAGGAGATAGGATACCTTTCATCCAGAAAATAAGAGCTATTCCTAACATAAAAATAAAATTTATTGACTAAATCAACATTAAGGCGAGCGAAGCCACGGACAAAATCTAGTATTTAATAAAATACCTAAGTTCTATGTTCGAAATAGATAATTTACATAAAATGATATTTCGAACAATGCTCATGTGGAATGTAGCCCAGTGTCCAAATCATATCAAAACAGATTTGTTATATTACATAATAGAAATACCTAAAAATATAAGAAATGTTAACGAATTCTCATTTTTAGAATGTTTTGTGTTTAACATTACTCGTATGCAAAAACTGTTTTTTTACACAAGTATACCATTTAATGCGTTATGCAACTATGTAAAAAATCAATACAGCCTAGCCATTCCTAGACCTGGACAGGAATAATAATTGTTTCGAAGTCAAGTCAGTGGATTTCCATTTGATATTTATCTGAATATGAGTTAGGAGTTTGATTTTTAGGCCAAATTCAACTAATTGTCAGCATAAGCTTAATACCATACTCATATTATTACAAGTTCTGTATACATTTGCCAGGTATTAAATTTATGTGATAGTTAGGGCGAATATCGACGATGCCATGATAATAACGTTTAAATTAGAACTATTTATTCTAAAATGCTTAAGCACAGACATGTTAATCCCACATGTTATCATAATTGCGTTATATTTAAGCACACATTTTGGCAATTCTTTTTGGTCTCCTGTATATATAGTGCTAGAATGTTGTAGTAATACCGTAATTGGTGACCGTCAAAGACTTAAATCATATATGCTACGTTTATTTTTAATACTACTTTTAAATACGGTCATCATTCCGGATTCTAAGTTGTCATCTGACACAGAGTATAAACATAACATCTGAATTATAAATGTAGTATTATCACGCTCACTCATATCGAAAATTACACATTAGCTAGAGAACGATAGCGATCGGTTTCTATATAATGACATGAGTGAGCGCACTTTACTTTGTGTGGACACTTTTACGTGCTAGCTAAGTATGATGTGGGCACATCTCTGTTTTAAATGTTTAGTGACCAGTATATTTTCGTCTACCAGATATACTTCTAGACTTTAGACTTTAAAAAAAAATTAATTTATAATCTGTTGCAAGCATTATTAAATATCGCAACACCACATTAAGAATGCCGCAGAAGGAAATAAAATAATCATAAGAAAAACTTGTCGCATCTATTAATACTGCGAATTTCTATAATAATACTACTGTATATGCATAGTATACAATAACATAATATGTATCCTTAGTATAATCACAGTAAAGCTAATACTCAATCGTGGTGAATTGTTAAAATATGACGTACGGTAACTACTAATCAAGCGATTTGCTAGTTCCTCTTTCATCTAAATCCTCAACCTCCTGCAAGACTGCTTAAGTACGATCCGTAGCAGTTTGTATGCATTACCATTAGCTAGACTTTGGTATGGTTCATAACAATACCTTTGTATGGACTAATTCCCTAATCAACCAGGAAGAATGTATATACCTATAAACATAATATTCAGTGATTTCTGTGCCAAATAGCATATTAATAGATGCCTACAATCACAACTTAATAACTTCAAACGAATCTCCGTTACAGAACCGCTTCAAAACAATCAACTGTTTCGACATGCAAGCACTAAAATCGTTGTGAAACAACCATCTGAATAAATCCTGGCTCCAAATGAAACCAATCAGAAATCACGACGTACCAGTTACTTACACGAACTATGTGTTATAGGCTCTCGAAGTTCTAAATTAATACCATACTATTACACAACTCATTTTATGATTTTATATGTACATCGATAAATTATGGCTGTAGTAGCTTAAAGCACGTTGAAATCGTTTTGGTCTAAACACCATTATTATAGCAATCTGAAACGTCGTGGTTGTTATCTGCAGTTTATATCATATACCTGTGTTCTAATCATCATTTTATTGGCCATGAAATGGACTTTATAAGGTATATTCTTATAAAGCAGTAAACCTGTAATATAAGTTTAGATATATTAAATTACTTGTATGGGTTACCGCGTCACATAGTGCATGAAAAGAAACTTAATAGAAACGCATTTTAAATTGCATCTGCATGCGACTAGTCGTAAAAACTCCTAATTAGTTAAACACACGTATATCGGCTCGTTGCCTCCAGTATCACGTGAGAATGATGAAAATAAACAATGCATATATTTCTCAACACTACCCTCGTCCTTGTCGGCTGTGGACACTAAATGACCTCTTCACATTGAGCTAACGAATATACATGGCGCTTATAAAAAGATAAGAATAATTACATGAATATTAATATTGCAATCAAGCCGTTTGAATTAAATTTTATTTTTTTATTTATTAGTACTTATAAATAGAACTTTCCGAATCATTGGGGTTCGAATCATTACGTATAACAATAAACTTACAATTTATTCAAGTTATGCTTATTTGTATGCAGATATTTAACACTAAACAAAGACTTTTGATTTTATTATAAACTAAAATATTCAGATATCAGCGTTCCTTATCTTAACTAGCTTCTATATAAAAATAAGAATTCTAATGTATGTTAATTATTAGGATACCTATGATCGTTTGCAATAAAAGCAACAAGCATAATATTATAAGGTACATATTATGTTATTTTTCAAATATTGATAATGGCAAGAAGGTAAGTTTATGTCAATGTTTTTCAGCTGACTGTAGATTGCTTGCCATTTCCAGCCAACAATATTTATAACCGTCGGTACTAACAACTTTGTGTGCTCTACAGACCATGAAATGGGTGTGCCTTTGTACACTCCATGCTACTACTGCGACTACTATTTACTATTCTACATCTGACAATTAACCGCTTAAGATTCTCTACCTGTTCGTAAACCAACTAAAATCTTTAGCTTTACTCGAAACAACAGAAATTTAAAGATTTTCTGTAAATTATTCGTTAGTTCGTATATTGTAAGCCTTTTGTTGACCTAATCTATTACTGAACAAAAGCATCACTAACGTCCTAAATCTTCTATAAATCATACAATGTCATATTCGAGATATTAAATTAAAATTTATTACCTAACAAGGTTATTGCCGCGACTTGCCTAGATTTTTTTATTCTGTCTCACGGTAACAGTACTTTTTCATACATAAACGGTACTCCATTAATTTTTCTGTACACTTGACGATGTGTTTGCGAAATTTAATGATCATCGGAGGAATATATAAGGCGTGAAATCATAACAAAATAATTACATTCGCCTTCATAATAATAAATACAATATCATCATACATTTACAAACGAAATTAAGTAACAAATAATTATGCTACAAAAACAAAACCGAAAGTTTGTCTCTTTGTGTCACAAGTGGACAGGAAAGCTTGACGAATCGTACTTGTTTGTAAATACGTATGTAAGGTACTTATATCTACACTAAGATCGTGTAGTGTATGTTTGTACACATAGGGGCTCCGTACGTCACTCTATCACGTGCCATGAAAGTGAAATTTCGTCAATATTAGCTTAAACCAAATGCCAATATAACAGAATCATACGTAACAATTGTTTACGTTGACTCGCCATTATCGTGGAGGAATTTTGCTAAAACACATTCAACGAGATCCTTGTTGGATTTCACTTGACTATGCAAGAAAAATATAGTGATTTTTCTCGCATAGAGTATTCATTAGCATTAGATGTCTAATTAATCAAGATTTAATTAACTCTCACAATTTGAAATATTTGTTTTAGATGATACCTTGGCCAGAATCAATTTCGTTTATCAACTTTACACTTTTATAGATACACCCACACACAGCCGTATATTATTCAGATAATCCTTTGGCTCCATTTTTATTAAAATATAGATAATGTTATGTATGTATATATTACCTCCTGACTAAGAATCATTATTTCACATTATAAACTTGACCTGCTACTGGGCAAGTAAATATGAGACTGTAACAATTATTAGAAACAAAGACTGTCTCATGGTTTACTACATCAGTTAGCCTTACCCCATAGGTGGTCTAGTCATAACATTATATATAGTCACAGTAAAAATAAACCTAAAAATGTTGTTGTTACCTAATGCACATTATAGTGCATTGATTACGTAAAGATTTCACCAGGAAACTGGTTTAGGGTGCAAGTAAACAGAATCTCTAGGTGTTTACCAACTTGAAGCTAAAATAAGCATCTGATGACATCGGACAGGTTTGGAAGCTCCAGCAACTTTCACACATGGAGTAGACATTTGATAATTGCGTAACGGGGCCCGTTACATAAAATAATTATTGTCACACAATTATTGTATGATGTATCCGACCCACTTAGCCCAAATTCCAGCGCATTTTTGGGCATTCAGATGCCCAAAAATGCGCTGTAATTTGCGCTGAGCTACATATTGTCTTGGCACTTTCGCTCGTAAAAGGAAGTAAAAGGATATGCCATTCCCAAATCTCTACTGACCTAAAGCTTAAGCAAAGCTACAGAGTTTGTTAATTTAATCGCGCTAATCTTAAAATCCATCAGCTTGATTTGCAAATTATTTTTGTTTTAAATAACTTGTTTATTGAGGAAGGTTAAATAAGTTAAATGAAGGCTATATTCTATCACACTACGATCCAAAGAAGCTGATCAGGTATGTATAATTCTAATTTAAAATGGGTAAGACCGCCGAGTACCATAAATTAGTTTCATAGTAAAATCTTCTTAAAATGGGCGAAAATAAATTGACAATGACGTTAATTATATTATGTCGTCAGCCATTGAATCTGCCATGTTGCCAAACTCGATGGTCGCCGCGCCAGTAACCATAGTATCCAACTGCTGTTGCCATGGTTACTGTATAACATATCTCAAAATATAACAGCTGATTTGGATGTGAGTTTGATAGTGATACTAAGCAGAATTGCTCGACTGAAATATTTTACATATTCGGGGTAGAGCTAATTATACATACTTGAATTTTGTAGTTAATTGCTCGTAATACCAATTTGATGGATAATATTGACGAAGCGTTAAAATCATAACCTTCATTTTATAATAATTGTAATTAGGTACCACCAGTAAAACAAATTCAAATTATGTATAACAACTGCAACTGCTCTTATTACTTAGCATTCAATGCTATAGGAAGGTGCGTTCACGTTTAGGAGTACTTAAGCCACGAAAATCATGTCCGTAATAATTATGACCTGGTATATCAAAATTGTTCTTATGGATCAGTATCCATAAGAACAATTCTTAAAAATAAAGGTGTAGCATAGGGCTCGCCTAATAATAAGCGGTTATCGTAACCTCTGTAATTCTCGGGCACGTCCCGTGTTTGAGGAGTGGCTGGAGAGGCAGCATGGCGCCCTCACCTTCCGGCTGACACAGGTAATAACAGGCCATGGTTATTTTGGCCGGTTCCTGTGTCGTATAGGCCAGCACGAGACGCCCGGTTGGTTGGGTCTGTCGCGACATTGTTGAGGACACGGCGCTGCATATATATATAGATATATATATGGTCCAGAGTGAGAGGTCGTGGAACGCCGTCACCTCTTTCTGTGAGGAAATGGTTTCCATCAAGGAGGCGGCGGAGCGGGAGAGGGAGCATTTAAACCTTCTCCCCAACCGCAGAGCCAGGCGCTGGAGGGCGCGAGATGACCTCCAGCCACCCTGAGATTTGAGCTGGGGGTGGTGGGCTTCGTGGGCCTGCCCACCATCCGATCAGCACCAGGTCCGAGAGGCGGCGTGCGTGTTCCCACACGCGCCTCTGTGTCGTGTCCGTCTTTCCTTTAGAGGAGGGGGGGACAGTAGGGCTTTTAAGTGAGTAGTGCCTATATGGTAGGTCTTGTCGTGTAGTGGCCTGTCGTTTTCATACGGCGGGCCGAATCCTCGGCGGGGTCGAGACCGCATGTGCAAGTAATTCGCGCGGCCCCGTCGATAGCGGTTTTGAAACCAACATCTTTATTTTATCTTGGTGAGTCCGACATAACCCCTCCGCCCGTCCCAGCAGAGGGGTCTGCGTCAATGCATTCCGAAAAGTTAAAAAAGGAATATACTCAGTTCTTTTAGCTAGAGACCTTAGATTAAAGAAACAAAAGTTGGGTTTGAAATTAAAACTACTTTGTACAGATTTTGTCACATTGTGTATTTTAAAACACTTTTATTCCATAATTTTGAACTCTAACACTACTATTATGGAATTTAAGCTATTTTAATTAAAACTATATATATTTAAGTCTACACTTATCCCCGACGTTTCGGGTGCTTTACAGCAGCCATGGTCACGGCGAGACTAAGATAGTTGTCTCAATGTTTTGGAGTGGAATTATTTCAAAGTACCCGAACATAATTTAATCATTTATGTTCCTATTTACGCACAATGAGTTCAAAGTACCATGAAGTCTAGCTGTGTTTTACTTTTTCATGGGTTTGACTATTTGAATTATTGGATCCCAAGCTGGTGGTACATTCCAACCATCTTCTCTATTGAAATTAGGATGTTTCTTTATTTAAATAGCCTCGCAAAGCATCCTTGGTAGGAATCGGTGTTCTTTAGCGAGTAGCTGTGGTTTGTCAAATCGTAGGTAATGGTTGGTCACCTGTTGCATGTGTTCTTACACAGCAGACATCAACGAGCGTTGGTGTTTAACATTTCTGTTTACCCTTTGAATGTCTGTTTAAAAAAGTGAAAGGAAGGCCTTGGCACTTATGCATCGCATAGAAACGACACGCGAGAGATTAAATAAAGAACAAAATCCGTATAAATTAGTGTTAATTTCAATGTATAACATTCGCGTAAACGTAAGACAATATTATCTAAAAGTTGGGATGACAGGTGAGCAATGAGAGAACTAAGTATGTGAGCATACTTTACTATTTACACACTACTAACATAATTTGTACTCCTGAGTACAGACGTCGCTGAAGTGCATGATATACTAATGAACCTAAAGTCTAGTAGCGCTACTGGTTGGGATAATATTCCTACAAGTTTTCTTAAACTAGGTAAAGTTCAAATAAACCCAATTATTGTTCATCTCGCTAACCTATGTTGTGATAAAAGTATTTTTTCTATGCTACTGAAGAAGTATATTATAACGCCAGTATATAAAAATGGACCAAAAGATGAAGTCAATAATTATAGGCCAATTTTCGTGCTACCAGCTATATCAAAATTATTAGAGAAATTACTTAATAAACGATTAGTAAACTATTTAAATAAAAATCATATAATTTCAGACACACAGTATGGGTTTAGGTTAGGTTAATTGACTGAAGATGCAGTGATAGCTATAACTTCTCTTATTTGTTATTAAGCAACTTGATCAAACTAAAAAATGCCTTTCGGTGTTTCTAGACTTAAAATAAACTCGTAAAAGGCGTTCTACACAGTATCTGTACCAATTCTCGTACGCAATCTAGAATCTGTAGTGATTAGACGTTATTCTACTCTACAGTTATTTGAAGATTATCTATCTGATCGAACACAGATGGTTAAGATTGGTCAGTATATCAGCAGGCATTCCAATATCGCGTACGGAGTCCCACAAGGGAGTGCTCTTGGGCCCACACTGTTCCTTATTTACATTAATAATCTATGTCATTTATGTCATAATCTATGTTACTTTAATAAAACTAGAGTCAGGTGGTGCCCATGTTTTTTCCTATGCAGATATTGCAATTGTTTTTACCGATGATAACTGGGCAGCTGTTCGAAAAAACTCGGAGTTTGGAATATCTAAAGTAAGCCTTTGGTTAAGAAATAATTTGTTAACACTTAATACCGAAAAGACAAACTATATGTATTTTTCTTTTAGCAAAAAATGTCAACCTGACAATAACTTTAGCGTAAAAATTCATTAATGTAATAATGTTCATCCTTTTAATTGTGCATGTCCGATAATTAATTAAACATGTTGATAAAACTAAATATTTAGGTGTTATATTAGATCATCGACTATCTTGGCATAATCACATTGAATTAGTAAGAGAACAAACTATAAAATTATTATGCATTTTAAACAATTAAGGCATGTAGCTGCAAGTTGTCTCCTCAAACAAATATATATTGCTCTTGCTCAGTCTATTTTAAGTTATTGTGTTCCTGTATGGGGTAGTGCCACAAAAACATTTTGTTTAGAAATTTAACGGTCTCAGCGTGCTCTTCTGAAGATCATGTTTTCAAACCATATCGATACAGTTCAGATGCTCTTTACTAACTATGCGACCTTTTAACAGTAAGAAAACTATGTTTTGAATGCTTTATTAAAAATGCAGAAATCTACAGTATTTGACCAAAATGTATTAACAAATAAAAGATATGCTACTGTAATGATAAATAGAGTGAAAACTTCATTTGCTAGATGAAACTCAAAACTGTTGACTTGCCAACTCATTAGATGGACCTTTTGAATAGCCACCATAGGCATACAAGCTAGCAGCAGAGGGCAACACCGGTGCGAGCGGTTAGGGTTGTCGAGCGGTGCGGCGCCGGTTTCACCATCACAGGTCTCGTGACAACAGAGACTCGGAGCGGGTTGGACACTTCCACCCCCCATGCATATAGCTTTAGCGGCCTCCCTCTGACCGGCCAATCAAGGCAAGCCAGAGTTGTGTGTTGAAGTTCCACCCCAGCCAGCCAGTAACGGCAATCTGGGGACGAGGCCCTAATCAACTCTCTGAGACATTCAGAACCGCAGTGTCGCCACTCACATTCAGCTCGCCATAAGCTGCCCTATGGTTTGTGCGCTTTTATGTAACCTGGTGATACATTTTTTGTTTATGGGTAGTCTCTGAAATGAAGCAGTTTATTCCTATGGTCAACAAATAATTTGCATCAGTCATCCTTGCCGCACGATTTTGAAACAATTTAAAAATTTGCTGACCATAATCCAAGACTAACGTTTAAAAATGTATTTACATAGACCAAAACGAATCACTTACGGAATCAAAATACTTTGCTAGAATAGGTGAGTATGAACATGAAAATTTATAAAGAGATGTATTTGGATCACTAATAAAAGATATATTTTTGTTTTCTTCTGTACTTTCGTAATCGTATGTCACGTGCACTTTATGATTCTTACACATAACTACATCTCTCTATTATATACTGATAGCTAGTAAGCTACTTCTCTATGTACCCTTGTTTTCCATACCAAAATTGCACGTGTTATACGCCTCCGCTCTCAAACAAAGAGTGCAATGTTTGCAAGTGATCATACTTAGTTATTACCTGTCTAAGATGTAAATCTTAGATGTAAACTGCCGTGTGTAAACATGGCTAGTATAAAATAGGTACCCTAAAGTGATAATTAGTTGTGTAAACCTTTTGTGCTACTTTAATTGCTTCCTTACAAATAACTTAGAACAAGTTAGTTATAATGTCCTCTAAACATAAGAAATGCGTTGTGTATATTCTTCAAGTAGCTAAACCCGGACAGAATTCGCTGTGGCTCAGTCAGATATTTTGAATTACCTGTTACCGTTGGTTCTTCAGGATAAAAGTATGTAAAATCTCTCTTACAACGCAACGTTGTGTAAAAATTTCAAGGTAATCCATCGACTACTTTTCGAATTTACGTAGGGAAGTGCATATAAAAAATTTGACAAGTTTAACGGTTTTATATATGTTATTACCTTTCTTTGTTTAGATTGCTGTTAAAATAAGCCAAACGCTTAGGCTGTTCTTATTTTGTACAAAATAATATATCCGATATATCGCTAAAGAGTTAAACAGAGGTGTATAACCATATTTCGCTACGTTTTAAAGCTCACGTGATGTTGGCGAACCTTTGACCAACTTCAAAACTTCCTACTTCTAGTGAGAATATTCTAACTGGAAAAACCTCAAATTCGTACACTATTCCCGGCTTAAAAATTGAACCCGAAATCGCACGATCAGCCTCATGAATAGTCACAAACTGCATCAGAATAGTACCGTACATGCTCCCGTGACATAACTCATTGTGAGCCCTTACTTTAAGCATTAATTGTTTGACTGAATCATTGTACGAGTGACCAACTTGCAACCCTGAACATATTGGTAGTCACGAGGTCAACACTATGCTCTTTGATTAGTCGTTCACAGTTGTATCACAGAACAAAGGAAACACTTGCCTGTACTATGAATAACTCACAAAGAACGGGTGGCCTACTAAAACCTCGTGATAAGTAATAACATTAGGATCTTGTCTGTATGATTGCAGCTCAGCGCCGCAAGCGATGAATTTCGCTTGTGATATAATAATTCTGAGCTAGATTCGCAAACAAAATATTACTAAAGTGGATCAAATTTATTTATACGCACCCAAAAAGTATACACTGTTAATAAATAGTACCTATTTTATTGAAATTAAACTACTATATACGGATTTCACCTATTTTAGAAACTAAATTTCCTAATAGGGTATTAGTTGTTTTCTTAAACTAAGATAGTAATTAATATTTATTAACCTTAGACATATTTCGAAATTGTTTTGTAATAATCCTAAAAAATGGACGGTATATTTCTCAGTACTGCATATCGTACCTACGTGTACTTATAGGTACAGCAGTATGTATGTAGTTACATACGTTTATCATATATGACTTTTCTTAAACCTACCCACATTCGCAAGAGTGAAAGTTGCGCGGTCACCACTTACAATCGAATAAATATTAACTCGTGTATTACATAATACCGATAAATATAATATACTCGTTTTACTCGGCACGTTAATGTTTATGGACGACATTTATTTTATGCATCATTTAAAACTATAATAACAAAATCTTTGTCTGTTGAGAATTGTGATAGATCGAGAAGAACGCAGATTTTATATTTAGCTATTAAATACTGTTTAGAAATTCACCTCTTATTAATTTCTGTTTACATAAAATATTCTTTTGATTTTACAGTAAAAGAAACACCATTAAATCAAAGAAATATAAATCTTAAAAGTTATTTGTGGATATTAACACCTTGTCGCTTGTTAACAATAAGAGTTATATTTTTGTATTGTAATTTATTATGTATTAAATTCCATAAGTTAGATGTTGACCCACTTTAAGATAGTGCCTTTAAAATTCGGTCGCTATTATGTTAATTCAGCATCGACATGCAATCTAACACCTGCATTAGAACAACAATTATTTATTTGGCCCACGACAAAAGGTAAATAAACAAATTGCGGCGCAAAAGTGGGACACCATAAACGTTTACCGTGTCAGTAGCGCATAAATCGGCGAGGGTACGCGAAAATTTAATTTTGTCATCGAATACGCAACCGCTTGGGAAGATAGCGTCATCGCTGAACGTAACCGCGGAGTTTGATAACTTAACTTTCTCTCTGGGCGCTCGCAGGCGGGCTGCTGTACAGCTGAGCGAGCCTCCAGCCTGCAGCCTCATTCCGTCTTTAACGTCGAGACAGCACGTTCGCGGCGAACGGTGCGCCTCGCAGGTCTCGCCACCCGCTCACACGTAATACGCGCTTCAATTTAATTTAAATATTGACATTAGACCGTTCGATAAAAATACTAAAAGTGGTTCCGTTCAAACAAGTCGTGCTCTTTGTTCCGTTTCAATTAAATGTTTTTTGAATAAACTTTTGTTCAGTTGTCTATTGTTGCAGCATGGGAACTTGTAAAATGTAAGTTGGCTAGTTTTTACTTAGCATTGCTAATTTTGCCTTTACTTTAAGTTACTCAATATAGGAAACTTAAAACATTGTTCGATAGTCTACAGCCTTAATGTTTCATTCATAAAGGTTATCTTAATCGACAATCCCTTAATCATCATTAGCAATAAATATAAGGCTGTCAGTCGACCTCTGCTTTAGGGTTTCGCAAACTGAATATGAAGTGTCAAATCGGCGGCTAAATTCCTCTCCTTCATAGAATGTAGGACAATGCCAATCGAGGCTACAAGTTCAACTCGCAACATTGTAAATGTAACTAACATTGTGCAAATAATATTTGGACATTAAAATTATTTAAGGCCTACTTCAATAAGGTCACAGTTTTACTAGTAATTACCAATTAGTTTTAAAGGCATTTATCATATAAATAGGTCAGTGATATCATCTTAGCTTACTGACAAAAGCCACAAAAGTTTTTTTATTCATAATATCAGTTTTGGTTCATAAAGTCAAATTTGTTTAATCAGTTTTCATTCATCTTATATTCGTCAGTTGTTAAACAACAGTTGAACTTTAAAGTTTATTTTATCTATGACCTTACGACCTACTACAACAGCCAGCCTACGAATAAAGGTGGTAACGAACATACCTACATACAGCTTTAATATATTTTATCTATTAGTGAATCTATAACATACTTATTATAATATCATATTATGTTTCTTTATTTAAGTTCTCGATGTGCTAAACATGGTTTCTTCCACTTACAATTATATAACTCTATTTCCTGATGCATATGTTATTTAACGAAAGATTTTGAATAGCTGTATCAATTATTTATGTTCCTCACACACGGCAAGTTACGTGTCGTTGAAGTAATATTTGAACTGATATTGTAAACACATTGTAAATAGTTAAAACAACCGTATTCAAAAGTTTGAAAGAACTTATATATTATAAGGAATCTTTTTACAATTATAAGATTTCTATAACCTGCATTTTATCGACCAGAAATATTTGCACCTTAATCTATATATTTTCTTTGCAAACAATTAACACAGTTAATTACACAGCATTGTAAAGTCTCAGTACATACCTATGTAGAGCCCGTAATGAAATAAAACAAGACTGGATAAATTAACAAGCACCAAGTTAAATAGTTAGTTTATCTTAATAAGTGTTATACCAATGGGCCTGTAAGTTCGTTACGCTAATGCACTAGAATCTGACGGTCTGTACCCTCATTTCTGAGATACTTCATCTTGCACCACAGTTACATATAAAGAGCGGATCGCGGACAAAAATTTGTGGTTACAATAGTGACAAGACTGACGAACTCTTCGGTTTAGTAATCGCTGATGATGATAATATTGTGTAATGACTATCTGTGCCGCACTCTTGCTTGTGACTAGCAGAAAAGAGGTTATATAGACAGGCAGAACAATGAACTATTATTTGTAATGTGTTAGAATATTTTGTAATGATGACTTAAATTCTTTGTGAAGTGATAAATGTACTGTTAACGTTGGAATGCGGGCTTATATACAAACATCCGCGATGAACGATAAAAGTGATTTAAAACCGAAAACTACGCAAGTCTAAATATAGAATGAGAATGTCAAGTTAATATTTTATTCATAATTATTTTACATCGCTTATTGTATCAGGTAAACGGCCTAACAAGGTCATACTGGAGCTTTACAAGAAATAAAAGTAATTTATGACATTTAAACAAACATTAATCATAATATATTAAATATGATACTTACTAGTTAATTAATTACTTAGTTATTTTGTAGGTTATAATTGGTATCCTTTCAATATGTCGTATATTCGTAATATGTCAAAATTCAGTTTCGTATGTGCTAAATGTACCAATAGTTTCTTCAATTTACACCTTTAAAAGAATATTTAAATGCTAACAAAATGTATAAACAGGTCAATAATGGTATTTATGTCAAGGAAATAATATTAAGTTGTTATTATAGTTACATTTATTTACTCTTACACTCATAATGTTCATCATAATTTTATCAATAAGGCTCTAGAAATGAGTACTTCTTTCGAAACGCCAATATAATAATTAAGGTTAAACCACACTATACGGGTAAGATATCTGCAGTACAAAATGCGTTAAATGAACGATGACTACAGTGATTGAACTTTGGTTTCACTATGATGGTAATGTGATTGAACCCTAAAATGTAGTTTTGACAACCGATATTTATAAATAAAACATATCACTTCTGTCGCTATCCTAGCACTAATATGGCATATTTTGCATAATAAAATCTGTTCAAAATATAATTCTGATCTAGTCTTTGTGTTATGCATATCACAAATAGTATTCAACTGAACTAAAATAAATGTCAAAACTATACTAATATTACCTAGAAAACTGAAGCGTTTGTTTGTTTGTTTGGTTGAATGCGCTAATCTCAGGAACTACTGGTTTGAATTGAAAATTCTTGTAGTGTTGGATAGCTCATTTATTGAGGAAGGCTATAAGCTATCTAACATCACGCTACGACCAGTAGGAGCGGCGCATCAATGAAAAATGTTGCAAAAATGGGGCAAATTCTCTTATGTGACGCAGACGAAGTTGCACGGGTCATCTAGTGTGAACATAAATTGCGTATATGCTCACATTCGACGTGTATTAAACTAGATAGAAACCTTATTTTGAACAGTAGGTATTTATTACGAGAATTGGCTTTTAGACCACAACTAAGCTAACTAACTAAGCTTTATAGCTTTATTTTATAGGTCATTGAATCAGATATGCAAAAGCTCATATGTAGTATTATAAAATTAATAAACACATAGATATGATAATGAACACGTGACTTCATACACCTGAGATATAATATTAAGACATTAGTGACATACCAGTTGTATATGTTATATGCTTAATGCATGCCAGGATGACCTGTCTTCCTCATAGCGCTTGATTACATAAGTTATCTACATAGAAACAACATAGACATGAATGATTGTTTGTCTGTCTGTAAGTAATTAATACAGTGTCCAATCTGTGATCAAGAATAAGTTATAAATACAGTGTTATAAGAAAGTACGAAAAACCGTTGATTTTTCTCTACCTCATTTAAAAACATACGCCATTACTGGCTTTGATTAAAATGGCATATAGAAATAATGATACCCAATATCTATGTTAAATGAGTACTTTATATTTTACATTACATATATATTTTATTTTGAAGGATAATAAAATTAGATATGTCAATCCCAGACTTTTAAAGCTATTACCGCGTTTGTGTACAAAGTTTCATCTACATATGTTCCTTTTTAATTTCACAGCATAACAGCAACCTAAAAATGCTATGATTTTAATAACACATGGAGATATTATAGATACATTTCATACCTGCCAATTAACAAACTGTTATACTATTCTTAAAATAATAGCTTGGTTAAACAAACTCTTGAATATACAAATATTGTCAGATATAATTCATATATCAAGAAATCCTAAGCAATAAATAACATTGTTATATTGCATTGCGTAAAACTTACATTCTAAATTGAACCATGGATTTCACTAATTAGGTTACAGCTAAGCTCATAACGATTGAATTAATGCATAAATTACAAATTTATTTCTTGTAACTTACTCAATATTGCATGTAAAATACGCTCATCCTCAGCATAAACATATAAATCTTTATATGATAAACATCATGAGGAAAATTCAAGTTTTACCTGCTATACTTGTTCCTAAGAACGCAATAATGGTATTGCTTCTATTGTACTTCAGGAAAATATAGATAATCTGTTTGGAAATTCCATCTAAATTCACGATTTCCATTTTGTTCCATAATTATTACTAATTTTTTCCTTTATTCATATACATAAATAATAATATCAGCCCTGTATATAAATTTTCCCACTGCTGGGCTCGGGCCTCTTCTCTGTTTGAAAAGGTTTAGACTACCACGCTGGCCCAGTAATGGTTGGCAGTCTTCATTCATATTTAAGAACATAACCTCTTAGACACAAAGGTTTTCTCACGATGTTTTTCTTCGTCGTTAAAACAAGGCGATAAGTAGCTATTTAATACGCACATAACTTCAAAAAGTCAAAGTTGTGTGCCTTGGAATCAACATCTGCGTGGCAGTCCAACGGTCTCTCACCAGACTATAGATATATATACTTAGTTAAAATTAGTACCCATTGAAAATATGACGACATTACGCGTATGCAACCATCTCTGTGGCGTTTCTGATTGTCTAGCAGAGTGCAGTTTACATGAATCATCGATCGATTACTGCCACATGCAATGAATATCGACCTGTATAAAAGGGCAAACTGACCGCAGTCACCAAAATATTTTACGGTTATCTTGCGGTTGTAATCGATCCGTGTAGGCATCATTGATTTGTATCTTTTTTAGTGAAAATCGTAAAACTTTGAAAGGCTTAATTATTTATCATTTAGAAAATCGCCATGCTCTGGTAGTGTAATATTTTATTGCGCTTTACAATAAATCTTGAATAAAGTTCTCATTCATTCTCACTAAGGCTAAAATGTAAGGCATCAATAGAGATACAAGTAAAACTACTCCTAGTATACAAGGGCTTAACAAAAACTATAACGGCGAGCTCAGACTTATAATGACTAGGCAATAATATCTACTCATATAATAGTTTCTGTTTCATTATTACATCAGTAGGTCATCTATACTAGCCATTCAGATCTTTTCACACCCCACATTATTTGACTCAACTAAACACAACTTCGGCATGTGATAACAAGGCAGATGTTGACGCAATATCGCCGTGACACAGGCAGAAATGCAGGTCGCAATTGAAACGAAAAGCACGCGCGCGCCGGCTCATCGAACGTCGTCACTACGCACGATTGCGTAAGCGCCGCCGGATTACGCGCAGGCATGACTTCAATCTAAGCGACACATTATTATCCAGAAGACCATTTTAGAATCCAGCAAAAGTTACACATGATTTATGTCATTTAAAACATTTATGTCAAGCTAATATTTGACATGAAGTACAGCATATCATTATTTGTGATTGTGATTCGACAGAAAATAAATAATGTAAAGTGAATAATATTATTTAATTGGACAATCAGACAAGTAGTTTGAAAATTTCCTAATTTCTCATACTTATTATGAAGTGCGGATTCATACATTTCCTATTTATATATGTATACAACTATATTACAACGGCAAGTAAAGAAGGATCATAATTATTGGTATTAATATAACATCTTAATTTAAGCGAAACAATTAAGTTTTAGCCACTGTTTAATCATTAATCGGCGACTTCTAACAAACATTTAATATCATAATAAGTGGAACAAATCCTATTAAATACGCGAATATGTATTACATAAATGTATTTTTTAATATCCTAGTGCTTAATAATGCGTATTGGCTAAGCAGTGTTTTTGTTATTTAATTGCGTTGGACATGTAAAGCTTTCAACATTCGGAGAGGATGACAATAGGCCATTTTAGGTAGGACCTAAAATCATAGCTGGCGAAATGTGGGTGTACTAGATCTCTACCTACCGCTTCGGGGATATAGGCAGGCTACTATGTTTGTATGTTTTTATTTTCATTATCATATAAATAACATAAGTCATAGTTTATACAATATCAATAACTTGACGTGAATAAGATAAAAATTAAGAGTTAAGATTTTCTCAATTTTAATTTAACATTTACGGGAACTAAAATTGAGTTATTATTAGATTTGCTTGCCTAAGATACGTTGTATTGCAACCGGTCAAGACGCAACCAGGATAGCTCTACAAGTGTACTTACACTTTTATGGAAATCCGTAGTCTTTGCCTACCGTTCTGGGAAACAGGCGTGAATCTATGTATGTATGTATGTATCTTGAAAATATAACAGAATATAAAATCTATTGCCTTGAATTGTACAAACCAAGTGCCGAAAGATAAATAATCAGCTGCCATTACCACATTTATATAAATAAGAACATGAATTGAAACAATTTAGTAACAAACGTGCCATTGTTCATGCGACAGAGGTCAGCAAACGCGATGGTCCTGGGTATGCGTACGCGCAACTTTACGCAACTAAATGGGACCTCAGCCTTCGGCTTTCCGCTTGCGTAACACCCAGTTTTCGATTTCTTCCAGCCTCGGGCGGATTCGCTTTCATTCTTACGTGCTTTTGTCGACGTTTAAGCGATCGGAATATAATATTAATTCATTGTTCGGTTTTCAAATAAATATAGGTATACATATCCTACGATTTGTAGGTATTCTTTGTTTGAAAATAACTGGTTTTCCAAAAAGGATATAGTTGAGAGTGACACTAATCACACGTCGACATCATTTAAACTATATAAGTATATATAAGCTGTGTAAATTACCTATATTTAGATTAAAGGTCAAAACGATGTGTATTGAAAAACAATAGATTGTTTATATTATCACATTTTTATGTAGGTACCTATAGCCAAGTGCTTAAAGTTGATAGGTGTTAATTTGCATAAATACAAAGTAATTATAATATTTTTGCAGAACCATAAAATGATTATGGCTTATTCATAAGTCTAGTGATTTCTATGGGCATTGCCTACATACATTGTGATATAGAGACAAAATATGACTTTTGACTGTGAGCTGTGTTCAGACATAACTTGTATGCATAAGAATGAATATAATCTACTTGTGCATACAAGTTATGTCTGAACACAGCTCACAGTCAAAAGTAATCTCTGGTCAAATCTCTCATTCATAAGTTGTTACGTAACATCTATTAGCCGAGGTGTACGCTGTCAATCACCGTACTTCATTATTAATAAAACCGTACACACGAGTTCGCGGAAGAACATCTATGTACATGACCGAGCCGGAACTTCGATGATTCTCAGTAATGTGAAGCCATACATCATTAACGGAGAGCGTTTGATGATACCTTTACCTTTTACGATTACAAATGGATCCGTGTGCAGAAACAGACTGTAAATGCCACGATTTTATTTAGACATTAATTTATAACGACATATTAGATAATTACCATAAAAGTACGCGGCACTTACTGAAGATGTCGGAATAAATGTTCGCATAACATTTAGTATTATAATGCTCATACTGTGTGCTGAGGCAAATCACATGTAATTCATTCGTTTTGTAACATACCTTAAGCGTATTTACCTATTGTTGACATGAATTTAGTTCTGCCGCTACATTATTAACTTTATAGACAAATGCTTGTTCTAAGCTTTCTCTTTAAGAGGCAGGTTAGCTTATGTCATTTTGCAATATAGCTAGGTATAGTTGGTAGTATCCTTTCATTTAATTAGCATCCACACCTTGTTAAATCAAGAAATCAAATAATACTTTGCATTTGGCGTTTTATAAGCACAAGCAAATATTTTCTTTTACTTATGAATAGACATCTAAAAGATCTTCAGTACTGGTTGCACGTAGTATTTACGCAAACAAACTCATATTTAAATTTATAATGACCTAAATAATATTTCTCATTGCCTTTTGTTTTAAGAATCTAGAATAGGTCTTGAGATAATAAATGATAGTCACTATACTGACAGAAAGCTTTTATATACGTATCTTAGTAATAGTATTTTTTTACTTTTCAATAAATATACATACGAAATTCCCTTCGTACTGTCTCATCCAACTATATAAAAAAAAAATAAAGGTGTAAAACGCAATTAAGCTTTTAACTCAATTTGTATGACAAGCAAGAACAAAAAGATATTATTCCTGTACATGTTGTCAACGGTAACAAGTAATTAAAAAATATCAATTACATTCTGACATTGTCCTTTCTCTTAGACGGCGGGCAACGTGTAATAAACGCGTTCGAGTAATAAACTCGCAGGCGTAGTAGTAAGTAAGGCCGAATGACCGACTGTAGTAAGTGTTACGGTCGCTACAAACTGTTAGGTAAGAGACCTGCTCATCATTACGGCATAACAACAGGGTAATAATGAATTTTCTTCCTTCCTCACATATTGCACAATGTTACTGCACGCCGGTTTCTGACATAACAGTTTTAGTCTGAGATACACATCTTGCGTGTTGGATGTATTGACTGTATCTATAACTAAATACAAAGAAAAGCATAGCACAATAGATATGCTTTTCTTTTAACTCTTCGTTAACTCTTCATTTGATATTGCATATGCGTCTATCTTAATCATAATTAATCTTATTTACAACACTCACATTCACGAACGCCTATAAGCACATGCATATATTTTATTAATTGAGTCAGTTGTAAGTTATACACATTTAACATAACTATCTAGTATTTGTAGCGCTAAATTGAAACGTTAGATATAATATACTAAATTACTCACCATATATGAGAAAAAGGGACTGTTACTTCTTAATACAGATTATTTAATAATAGAACTAGAAGAACAGTGAACTCCGCCTATGTATTAGATTGTATAGTCTATTCCAATCCAATCTGATGAAAGTGTATACAAATCAAATTTTGTAAAATTTATCATAATTACTTACTTAATGGAATAAGTAGCCATTTATCCGTATTTCAAGGTTTTTACATGATACTACAACGTATTTTGAAGCAATTGCCGTTTGACTAATAAATAATTATTTCATTTGAAAAATCTTAGTCGAAAAGTGAGGTTATTTGACAGATGAAAGAATATCTATAATTGATGATTGCATAGAACTTTTTTTTTTTTTACGTGGGGGAATGCATGACGCATACCCCTCCGTGTGTGTATGTGTTTTATGTCGTATTATGTTGTGTCGTTGTATTATGTCGGACTCGCCGGGGTAAAAGAAGATGTTAAGATGATAAAGTACCTCCCGGAATACCGACTAAACCTACCACGGTGTTCCTCGACAAAACCACTATCGACGGGGCCGCGCGAATCACTTTCGCATGCGGTCGCGACCCCGCCGAGGTTTCGGCCCGCCGTATGAAACGGCAGGCCACTACACGAAAGACCTACCCAAAGGCACTCCTCACATATTATCCCTACTGTCCCCCCTAGAGGGGAGACGGACTCGAAACAACAGAGGCGCGCGTGGGAACACGCACGCCGTCTCTCGGACCTGGTGCTGAACGGATGGCGGGCAGGCCCACAAAGCCCGCCACCCCCAGGTCAAACCTCAGGGTGGCTGGAGGTCGTCCCGCGCCCTCCGGCGCCCGGCTCTGCGGTTGGGGAGAGGGTTCAAACGCTCCCTCTCCCGCTCCGCCGCCTCCTTGATGGAAATGACTTCCTCACAAAAGGAGGCGACGGCGTTCCACGACCTCTTACTCCGGACCATAGACTGAACTACGGCCGGGAGCGAGAGGGCAACCAATCCGACTACCGCGATCAATTCACGGCGCTGCGATGCCCAGGCGGGGCAAACCGCCAAAGTGTGCAACGCCGTGTCCTCAACTACGTCGCGGCAGTCGCCGCAGTGGTGATAACCGGGCGTCTCTTGCCGGCGTATACGACACAGGAACTGGCCAAAACAACCGTGGCCAGTCATTACCTGTGCCAGCCGGAAGGTGAGGGCGCCATGGCGCCTCTCCAGCCACTCCTCAAACACGGGACTTACCTCCACGATCGTGGCGTGCCCGATTATTGCATAGAGCTGCACGACAAATAATTATTCGTTCAAGTCTAAAGATTTTTAGTAACTAATCTTTAATCGAAATTTGCTAAACAAAAAGATAGTTAAAATTAATTTACAATTAAATATAAGGTATTTAGAGGGATTTAAAATTTAAATTGATCTGTCATTTACTGTACTGTACTGTCACGATACCGTGTGTCAAAAGTGAGGTTCTAAAGCTCATTTTTAAAAAGATTGCATATGCTACGGGTTCGAATGACACATTTGTGTGATCCACAAATCGTTTCTCCGGGTCTGGGTGTTTTTTGTTTCAATTGTTTTGTATGTTTGTAAGGTCTTCTACAATACAATATTTAAACCTAGTGTGGGAGACGAAAAAAAAGTATGCGATAGGCCACTGCAACTCAAAATTTTAATAGCGGTAAAACCAAATTAAAAAAGAAATTTATATATATTTGATCATTCTAAAATAATGTATCCTGACCGTCAAGTAAACTGCCATTTTGTTGACTATTTGTCACTGATTCTATTATGTATTTTGTGACCTAAATGTATACATAATTTTTGACTTTCACAACTTTAATTGTAAGTGGCACATGTAACTTTAATGACTTATAGTCCTTTGTTTTTTTTACAATGTAAATTTATATACCCTGCAAATTTTTTTTTATTGTTTACTATATTTCGCTTGCTCAACTGCGGAGATCGAATTATGAGTACAATTATAGCGCGATACGATATATTTGTAGCAGTATCTATAGCATTTCTTATTCTTTCACTGCATTAAATGGAATGATTCTTTCAATGATAAATATAGCTACTTATTACTTGGATTACGTAAATACTGTTAAAATAAATCAGTCACATTGACACTCGCAGGCCAATTTATGATTGTCAGTGTTGTTTGTTACGACGTTTCCAAGTACTAAACTCTCACGGTAGAAGCTACGACTTCCCAAGTGTTGTATGTTGTTTGGGTGTTAGTTTTTCTGACTATGGCAAAGCTAAAGAGTGGCAACATTATGTATATTTTCAACATAATTAATTTTAATAAACACGGTGTAAACTAATCGTGGAAAACCGTATTCCAGTGTATTCACGATATGTGATGCTATTATTGTATTCAATTTATAGCGGATAAGCAAGTTTATTTATCTAAACGAATAACTATAATATTAGTAGAAGCATGCTCCCAAAATAAATTAACACGTTTTAAGGAAGCATTTCTTGCATTAAGAATAGGCCTGTCGCCAGCTGTGGAACTGTTCAAAAACAGTGCTTATATAGGGGAAGCTCTATAGCACTTAGCTCCTGCGTGAAAAATATCCGTTGATTAACTGAAATAATATTGTATTTTACAAAAGTGAAAAGCACTGATATGATCTTATACTCCTTAGCAGAAAACATGTGTTTTTTTGCATTATTATATTATTACTGCGATTCTGCAAAAGATCATACGGAACTAACCCAAGGTTTATGGCTACAGAACTCTTCCTTCCGTCTTAATCTCATTGCAGTGACGTACTATATCAAAACCGATAATAAAATATGATTTCAGGTCATTCAAAAATATAATAATAATTCTTTATTACCCATCGATAACAGGCAGTATAATTAAAATATATATATTTAAATTGTGAGTCTTGCACGTGGGCGGAACTGTGAGACGAATTATTGTGTTCATTATCTTACCATCTACTCAACGCGAGCTCCCACCGTACCCCAAGGTTATAAGTGAACTCCATGGTTTCACCTTCTTGTAACTAACTGCTATCTTACAAGTTATTACAAAACTGTAATTTGGTAATACAAAGAATTCTTACAACTTTCTAACGCATACGGCTAGACAAAAAAAGTATTTTGTAACTAGTGATTTACGGCCTTACGGAACGCCCAAAATCATTTAAGACGCATTGGTTTGACGATTCTGTAGTTAGAATCTGGTCTGCATCTTCATGCATTTGTCCTAAAAACAACAGAAATATTGCTTGCTACAATTATTTTCATTGTTTAATTTTAAGTTCAATTGTTTGTCTTTGTTTCCTAATTGCAAATATTATTTTCAGAAATTTATTTTTACCTTTGGAAAAACGACACAAATAATATCCGTAATAAAATTGAAACTCGCTCATGTGACAAATTAGTAATGGCATATTACTGGTTACACTATTAACCCATCCGTCCAGTATGTTCAATTTTAAATAAAACAATAAAGCAATATATAGTCTCTGTTTAAATATTTTTACTATTATTTAATGTAATCAGATTAGCAATAGAATCGACACCTCTTAAAGCATAAAACTAAATAATACAGTAGATTTACCGCACTAATTTAACAGGTATTTTATCATTTAAATATGCAAAAATATTACAATTGCTAATTGTACCATCAATCAAACCCCTGGTCTTTATTAACATTCCTAGTTATTTTTATACAAGTTTGTTTACAACTATCTGATAGACATGTGTTTCGCAGATCTGTTTTAAATAATAATAGCCTTTGTAAAAAACATAAGCGCCTGCATAAATTAGCTACCTATGATATTTTAATTTATGGGTGATAAGCAGGAAAATAAATAATTCACCGTTTTGAGTGAAATATTGTTCCGTATCATCATTTTGATGAATGTTAATATGTAATAGCTTGAATGAAGGCTGACTAGGCAATTAGGCTAACACGTGATACATCTCAATATGTTAAGTTACAACATCATGGTTCATTACTCTATGGATTGATTTGTATGTCGGTCTTTGTTTTTGTGTCTAATGTAGTTACCGGTTTACTTTGAAATACACAAAGTGTAGTTTCAAGACAATCAAGACACTTCACGTACAAAAGCGATGATACCAGGACATCTTATCTTAACATATATTATTAATATTAAAGGATGTTCGTTTACCATTTCATCACGTCTAATAAAAATAAGGTCTCGCTAGACTGGGCAGTGGGTTATTTAAAATCAATCGGTTTAATTAATTGACGAAACATAGCAGGTCTAGCTACAGATCTTTGCCCGCGTAAAAAGACAGGGCTATTAACGATAATCATATATACTTCTAAAAATTACTCACCCAGCTACACTTCGACACGGAACTCGTCCCATTAGTCGTCCTCATACTCATAAGATTTGATTAATTACATCGTCACTGTAATTAAGCTCGACCGTCGAATAAAAAGCTCATACCTTGGAGACTGGTCGTTTGGCCCACCGGCTTACGTAATCTGTAACGTCAGTAGCTCAGCCGTTAATTTGTTACAGGTGTTTTCCCACACTCAATAGCCTCATCTTAGTAAAGACTTTTTATAGTTATCTGTTATGGGATTAAGTTACATTGCACTTTTTATACGTAAACAAAATAAAAAAATTAATATTGTTTTTCGCTTGATAACTGACAATTAATTTTCGAAGTAATTTTTATCTTTTTGTTACTTATATTAAAATTATATGATTTCTGAGGGTGAATTCTAGTAATAAAAAATAAGTCTTCAAAATTGAGTTCTGATATGAGATTTCTAAGACGTTTTATTAGACCTTAATTTAACTTTTAATGCATTTCAGTGCATATTTGATGCTTTTTAGAGTAGATCGGAACTCTATTCTGAACATAATTTATTATAACAATTTGTTTTCTAATGCTAATGCAAGTCTATTAAGCCGCACAGTGGGATCAGCCTTTCTACCGCAATTTACAAACGAATGCATTTCAATATGTATTTTTACGCACATAGCTTGATTTATTACGTATAAATCATTCGTAATACTAGTAACAGTTGTACTGTAACCATTTAATTTCATCGTGTAACAGCTAGGAGCGCTTGATAATTAGTTTACATCAGCAAAACATAAGGTACAGGAACACATACATATTCGATCAGCATTTCTAGAAATATATACACGTGTAATTAAAACGCACCACAGAACTTTCGGCAGATCAGCGGCACCGCATCCGCCTTCGAGTGATGACTACACTTAACTGTACTGTACCACACGAAGCTAAGTCTACATGTACATATATTTATATAATACCTATGTTCTTAGCTTATTGTCGCATTCAAAGTAGCTATTAGTTGCGTGACAAACGTAACACATCTAGATAAAAATATCCTACTTTAATTCTGAAGAAGATGAAAGTGTTTTCATGACGTTAAACATAATATGTAGTATCTCGTGTTGTGAGCTGTGAGACAGCTAGTATGATGCCCATGCCCTTCTGTGTATGAAGAAAAAAACAAAACAAAAATAAATATAATATAATATAATATAATAAAAATACAATACATACACGGTACTAAACTAAGTAAAAATCTGTAACTAAGTAGTACACGAATAACATACTCAATATCTAGTTGCGTGGACATACTAGAATGTGGTTTTATTACCTTTCTGATGTCTTGCCGATGTTACTGACAGACCATCCTTTGTAAGAATATTGTATCTCGATCATCATGTTTAAGATATAGGCCTACCTCGGTGAGGACAATTGTCGTTAAGCAACTACAGCGTGATGACAATATCTTATTAGTTATACTTTAAACGAATCATTCATTTACATTACAGGCACACAAATAGCCTTTATTACGCCTTTATTACGTGTAGTTATTTTTGGAATAAATTATTCAATGTGTAAAGATCACACACCCTCACCTAGTAACTACCTAGATTATTGAGTTTGCATACAAATAAGGAAGGTATAGTATGAAGCAAAAAACTGATTTGAATATTGCAAATATTACGTACCATTACCAGTTAGTAATGTGTGCTCGCTTTGTTAGATACAGGATGTAAACTATCAATATAATTATGTAATGGTATGCTCAACTAATAAGCTATTCATAAAATGCCCATACACATGATTATGCCTATGAAAAAAAGCTCATGTTTGACATTTTGTATTTATGAAGGCGAACTTATAATAAATCGCGAGCCGCGTAGGACATTTAGCAAGTCGCTGTAATAAGCTAACTAAAATAAAGGACAATATAGTACTGAATTATTTTTTAAGTTTATAGCTGACTATACTATTAAACATATACACAGTATCACCGTTGTATATCTCTGAAAGGTTGAGCTGGGGTATGCAACAAGCACACACTTCGTTTGTGTGCTCGCATATTAGCCATCTACTGAAAACATTTCCAGAGCTCATTATGCTATTAAAAGTTTCCGAGTAAAAACATCGGAGGCTTTTTAACCCTGAGACGATCGGACCAAACACGAGAAATAAGATTGACTTATTTTCCCTTTCTTTTTAATTATAGCCGCTCTAGAACGCTGAAAAGTATTTGATAAACTTAATAAAATAATTGTATATGTAACATAGGTACATATAGATACATAAGAATTTTAAATATTAGCAATGCAATACCGAGTCGTATGTGTGTTATATATACGCGCATTACCTTTAATATCACTACCTTCAACTGGCTCGTTGACCGACATGAACTTGTAACTTTTACAACCAATATGGTATCAGCGCAGTACTCGTATATGTCTCATGTCTCGCAAGCAAAGGTCACGACTACGATATCCACGATAGGAAATAATCAAAGGCCAATCAACCTCTCTTTAAGCTATTGTCGATACTAATTACAATCACGTTGTACTATGACAATTAATAAAAACGTCAGACAAAGGAACTGCACTTACGCTTTCCGTTGTTTTAATTAGTCGTAGCGGATAGTGACGATGCGTAACATCAACTTAGAATACCGGGTTGTGAGAAAAACTGCCATGAAAATCTTTCTAGGCATAACTTTAACGCGTACTTGTTTGTAATAATTAAATATGAAGTACGCGCTTTGTTTGCAGAAAATCGGTAAAGTTGTGGTTTTCATACTATTTCTTCAATATTTTTAAATGGCCAATTCAAATTCTATGTTTTCATTTTCATGTTTTTAGGCTACTATGATGAAGGAAACACTCCTTAAGTTAAGAAAAACATCAACCATCAAGTAATTAATTTTTATTTACTTTTTAATAGTACCTACATGTTATTTACAGTATATTTAATCTTGTATCTAAATAGATATGAATTTATAAAATAACCACTGCATTTTATACAGAAACCAGAAGTTAGATGTAGGATATAAACGGTAATTTCACAGGTAAGGACCTAATATTTTCTGTAATAATCTAAAGTTACTGGTTTGTTTACATTGCAATACTTAACACCAATTACTAAGTGCTTAAAAATCGATTTGATGGGAATCTTGTAAATTATTCATATACATTCTTAAACGATTAATTGTCGTGTCTTTTTCAATTGCTAACCAGTAGTCCGTGAGCAAAGCGTTAAATCTTTTGCACGTGAAAAGTTAGCTTAGATATTGTGTACACATCATCATTAATTGATGTTGACACTTCGATTAAACACACAGGTTGTTGCCGATGAAACGTAACCAAGTGTTGTTTCTATTACACGAGTACACATTCACTGTTAAATGCCAAGTATTTATACGTATACGTACTTAAAATGCCATCAACCATGTGATTGATAACTTGAGGCTTAAACATTATGATCTGATGGCCAATTCTCGAAATAAAATCGTTTAAAAAAGAGTGCCCACAGAACATTCACGTAATATCTAGAACATTAAAATTTTTCTCAAACTATAAATAAGTCCTTTAACACGTTAAGAAACTTTTAAACAACAGACACAAATAGCCAGACTCATAACAAGTATTTGTGGTTGTCAAAAACTTTGGTGTCATGTAACGATTGAACCCAGGACACTCAGTGCACTAACAATGGCTTGCCGACCACTTCAACAACTGCGCTATCGATATAATCGAATAACAGTATATTGTTACAATACATAGGAATACACGTTCAAGCAGCTAACTTAATATGTTCACAAATGCCAATTTATAAATCTAAAAAACTGTCGTTATAATCGTGAGAAAGTATGTTTGCGAACGTTTGAAAAGGGTTATCAGGCAGAAAATTAACGTTAAAAACCTACTTATTAACTATTGTTATAAAAATCTGTTAGCAACCACAACAGCCGGTTTCTTGGAAATAAATTACTTGGATAATAGAATAACTACAAGTAATGGCTGATCAGTGTCTAAGATGATTTATTTTGTATGATGCAAACTTCCTTGCGTGAAATTATCTTAAGGCAATTATTCATAGAGGGCGTGAGTATCTGTAACCGACAGCATAATATGTACTAGGTGCGACAATATCAATCTACTGTTGGGAATAAGTTTCATTTTATAATCACAGGTCTGTAGCGGTATTATTCTATGCGACACAGAATACAGTGCTTTTTACTAGAAACCATTGTGCAATGTTATTTGAAAAGGTGTTGTCACATTGTTGCATTGGTAAAAAGTAAACAAAGCAATCTTGATAACATGATCAACGATTATTGATAAAATGCATAGTCTTTAAACATTTACGAGATAGTTACAAATAATGTATAAATATTCACGAATACAAAACAGTAAATTAAAATTACTACGTTTATGATTGTAAGATTAAGGTCATATTTAGACATGTCACATCAAATTGTTGATTTACGATTTTATGTGCCATGTCTAAATTTGACCTTAATCTCAAAATAGCAAAAGTAAATATATACAAATATTTCTACCTAAGTTTCTTAATAATGACAACCTTCGTATGTATGTTTTTGACTAATTTCATCAGATTTGCATCAGAAATAAACGCCACTGTTAACCTCTAAAACTATGCTTATGTAATGCTTATGTGTATTAAAAATTAAAAAATTACTACGTAAATTGCGTAATGACTTTTGGATTCAATAGACGCAAGGAATAAAATATGATATAAAGATACTTGTATATATCTTAATTTGTATCCGTGAGTTCAATCTTGTAACGCTCTCACGAGACAGACATTATTCCCCAGTGTGTAACGTATTTTTTGTAAAAGTAACCATATAGGGCAATTAACTTGACTTGATTTTTGTTAAACGATTGTAGACTACTCTCGAACTCAGATAGAAACTTGTTAAATATTGTTTTTTTGTCGTCGGCCGAATAATGACTGTTAAAAGTCGAGCAAGTCTCTCAACACTGCATCAAGGTTAAGTGCAGATATTCGAGTTCTCAAACAAAAAGGGTAATGAACGTACGAAACCAAACTGCTACCATTATCTATACCTACTAATATTATAAAGCTGAAGAGTTTGTTTGTTTGGTTGAACGCGCTAATCTCAGAAACTACTAGTTCGAATTGAAAAGTTATTTTAGTGTTGGATAGCCCATTTTTCGAGGAAGGCTATAGGCTACATAACATAATGCTACGACCAATAGGAGCGGAGTACCATTATCAAATCTTGTAAAAATGGAGAAAATTATCTTATGTATAGCAGAGGAAGTTGCGCGGATCAGCTAGTATAGATATAATTATAAGTTTTGTGTGTTTCAATATATGACCATACAATTTACTGGATAGTATATACCAAATAACCTTTAAAAGACACGGTAGCGCCATCAATCGTAGAAGGTACCAACTGTTATTATTTGCATATATTTTAATGACATATTCCTTATGCATTTGTATCAGTTCCATTAACCTTATTAGCAACAAAACATATTGTTAGCTTGCTATGACTCAATAAGGTACAACTAATATGTCTGAATAATTTACAATATTAGTTGGTTAAGGCACTTAAAGTTAATAGACAAAAGTTTATGACTATCATTCATGAATTGAAGAGGTGTCTTACATTTTATTAGGAGGCTCGTGTTACAGTGGCGACTGCGCAGATCCTCACACTTTCGCATATCATGTTACGCCATAGGTACCGACTGTGTGTGTGAATATTATCAACGACTGTTGATACGAGGACTCAATTCCCTTAAATACTGTGATAGCTAGTCCGACTTTTGAATATGGTCCTCTTAGTCTTCCGTAGATCTGAGCGTTACATGGAAAACCGATATCCAGCTAAATCTTATCAGACTCGATAGCCGATCTCTAAACAACCGGGTATCATAAGACCAGAAACATATAGATATCCAATATACTATATTTACCATAGTGTACTCATTTTGCATATTAAGCTCATGAATATGTCTCTGGGGTCATTCAAATTTATTTATAAATTGAACTTTATTGAACTAATGTAATTTAAATAATACCGGTTTTAAAACAGCTGTGGCTGTCTGTGTCTATAACAATAATTTAAAGCCCCTGTGAATTATTGTTATATATTATTTAAATTCTTTATAAATATAAAATACATGAAATACTAGTTTCTGCCTGCGGCTTCTCCTGACTCGTGTGCCGTGACACAAAATATCTTATTTGTCAATCCAGGTCTCAGTCTATCTATAAAGCAAAATTTTGCATCAAATACCATTCATAAGTTTACCTGTGACTGAATAGCAAGCATCTTCAAAAACATAAACATATATAACATTAGTAAGCTGGTACGATAGTATTTTACGACTCTCTTGCAGAACTTATAATTATTTTATCGTAAGTATGAATTTTAAATACTCTTTAAATATGATATTGCCTGACCGAAAAAGAAAGCAACATCTTTTAACTCCTTACACATCTTAAAACAAATGCAACTCAAATAAGCGCAAGTTAGAAACCTTTAATATACAAATTGTTATGCATCCAATACAAGCAATTAATCATTTAATTCTTCATCGAAGATAGCTTAAGTTATGGTAATTAAAATTGTCTAGTTCTTACCTTAATGAATATCGTAATATCACCATGAAAAAAAGAAAAAGAAATATCCACATTCCATGTGAGAGAAAAAAATATAAAAGATACAGAAATTAATATTCATCAATCTTAAGTACATGAACTCTATTAAAAATCAATATGTTGGAAGTTAATTTACATTAGGCTATGTCATAATACCGCATTACCTAATATGAAAAAGAAAGCTCTCGCGTAACACAACCATCACTCGTTCACTTTACATCTGCAGTGACAAATACTTATGTTAAGTATTGATATCTGAATATTAATGTCTGTTATTAATTTATTAAAAACAAACACTTGTTACGTTATAAAAACAACTAATTAAAACTCTTTTGATTATAATGTCACTATGAATTTTCAGTTTCCATTGATCACGGCAAGATTATTTTGTGAGTCGATGCCTCTCGGTGACTTGTCTTCTAACGCGACAAGTACAGTAGACAAACATTATATTATATACTGTTATATTTATCACAAAGATGTAAGTAGAGGTGTATTTAATATTTAGCCAGCTATGTTGTTACCGTAGAGCGTATATATTAAAAAGGTACTAACTGCTAATACTACTACTCCTACCGTTTTGTTATGCACTAACATTATAGAACAACTAGATAAGACTGTTCGACTGCTACAGACACATTTCGAATTCGATCCCACGAGACGCATCTTTGACCTCTTTGTATTACAGTTCCATTGCCGCATAGACCTCTTCTCATAGAAGAGGGACTGTTTAAAAACATTAATATTATCTAAATCGTGTATTGTTCATGCCTTTATATATGTATATGTAACTTTTACCAAAAGATATTTACGTATTGTTATTGGATTAGGCGTATTTAAATTTAGAAATCCAACAAATGTTAAACAACGCTATCGTATAGAACCTCCTCAGCCACACCTCGGTTGGACAAAAGCGTGTGACACATACATATACCTCAATACCGATTTTCACTTTTAAATGTCTCACATGTTCGAACAGCAAACATCACATTGTGGGGATTAGGTAACCGTTTTTTCCCGCGCTTGGCAGGGTTTTCGCAAGAGTGTTGCCACACTAAGACTCAAGAGTCCACGTTAATTGGCATGGCCTAAAGTACATTTACCCACCGTACCAAGGTGTTAAATTCAATTTGGTAGGGTTATGCTATCACGTGATGTTGGTCACAGTGACTCGATAGAGCGTGCAGATCGATGATTGAGGTTGATTTCCGCTTCACAATTAAGCAAATATTCACTTTCAGTTTATATTGATTCACCTATTGAGTAAGCTGACACATATTTTATCTACATTTACTAAATGTTATTGTTACAACATGCTAATATGAAAATAACACAAACAATCATAAATCTTACCCATTTGTACGGATACCAACATTTTTGTTCACACATATCGAAACACATTTTTCTATGAAAGAAACACATACATAGTTCTGCTTACATAATTATTGTCACGTTTATTTTAAACATAGAATTAAATAAAACGTATTTGTTATTAGATCCCTAATTGAAAAACAATAAGGAAAATTATACATATGTGATATGTATTGTTTATCATTATGTTTATGTACTATTTTTATTTATTCTAATTTCAAAACTTGGCGCCAATAATGCGGCAGCGATGCATCCTATTCAGCCTATTTATTAATGGCCAGATACAATTTATTAGTTGTACACTAATTACTTATAAACAAAATATGAGTTATGTATTATAAAATTTAAAGAAATCGAATATTCTTTTAAATTGTTTAATGATCATTAACTTTCAGCATGGAACTTACTACCGTCCAATGTGTTGCCATTACACTGGTTAAAAATTACCTATATTTAAAAATAGCATTACACGGATAATAAAAACAAACAGAGGTAGTGTGGGGCTCACATGATACACACTGTTGCCCAAGACCCGCATGCACGTAAACATATTAAAGTTACATCACTTCATAGGCATAATGCGGAAATATGATTGTACGAAACAGATTGTACACAAAGCAGTACGACTAACTAATTCATAAAACAATATTATTAAATCTATGATACTCGTTATAAGAACTTCGCGAAATATGAATTTTATTAATTTTAGCTTTGATTTTTAATGACGTTGGGAGATATGCCAAATACATGCTACATAATTAAATCCCGATTTAAAACCACTTTTGAACTAGTTTGTAGCTAAATCATTATTTTAAACATATTATTTTATTCATATTTATAAATGCTTTAAGCGTAAGTAATTAATGTTTCTATACAAACATTGGATGTGGTTGGTTGGTGGTTGGTTGGTAATATGGTTTATAAAGAAAAGATAGCCTAATCCGAACCAATATTATAAATGCGAATGTGAGTCCGTATGTTTGCTACGCTGTCACGCCTTTACTACGTGACTGATCATTATGAAATTTCGGATGCACGATGTCGGTGGTACAGAAAAGAACATAGGGCCTTTTCTGTATTGACCTTTCATCCAGAAGAAATGAGTATTCTCGAGTGAGTGAGGCCGCGGGCGAAAGCTAGTAATATATAACATAGACGGAATCATGGTCGGGAGCACGGTTGTGAGAGAGACAGTGGCATTTTATAATATTAAAAAAACCATTAATTTGAAACACGATTTTATTAATTACTTTATCTTCTTGCATATAATATCATAGATGGCGTAGCATGGTTTGCATATAAGGTATGCTTTACATAACAACTTATGTTATGTTTATATGTCTGCACAGTTGGCGCAATGATTGAGATTACTGCTAGTGCCCCTAGCATTGTGAGCTCTATCTCCATATATGACAAAAAAATATGATTCACAAAGAGATGTTTCGAGATTGGATAGTATTTGTGTCCGTTAACTCAACGTTTGACATCTGCGACACAGGAGCTAACCCTGGGTGGATAGAATTTTTGTATTATTCAGAGTTTGACAAGGGTTTAACAGTGGCGGCACAGGAGCTACGTCTGTTGGGAGCATGGTGACTTTAAAAAAGCAGCGTGTTTATCCAGCCATCTATCCATTAAACAAAAACAATAAATCAAAATGCGCTGACGTTGAATTAAGACGAAGAAATCGACTATCCCTAAAGTAAGTCAAGCCACGCTTAAAGTTCAGTGAATATTTATTCATATAAAAACTGCAATACTCACGTCAATATGTTTGAATGTCAACAATCAACTCGTGCCGGTAGCCCGGTAGTAGCTACCAGTTTAATCAGTCCATATTCGGCGCATGAAATACTAACACCGTTGTTTCCTGACGTTGTAATTATAGTAGCTAACTACATACGTATGCACGTAACGCATACGTGTTGTAGTAACTAGTGAGTAGTGAGTATTGAAGAAGCATTCAGGATGTAGTACGTCTAGCCAAGTAAAGGTCGACAGGTGTCCGGCTAGTGAGGTCATCTACGAGAGTTCCAATCATGTGATCAGCTTTTTGTTATTATGATGGGTATGAACTATAAATTGGATCGTTGGCTTAAAGCTGTAGCTTTTGTTTATAACCAGCTATCAGTTTCATCCACGTTTTAAATTACTGCTTCGCTCCCACGGGTCGTAGCATTATGTTATATTGCCCATGTTACTTTTGGATAAAGTAGCGTCCTAAAAGAGAAATAATTTTTTAAATCAGTTCTCTCGTTTTTTAGTTTATTCACTATAGACAAAAAAGAAGAATAAAATCGTTTCGCTTTTTAATATTTTATAGTGTAGAGACGTATACTAACAGCTAAACAGGCTGTGATTGACACTCCCTACGATGTTGTATAATTAATTTTACTTTATTCACTCTTGTTAATCTGAATCTTCTTCGAAGAGGTTAATGAAAACACTTTGTGGGTCTGTGTGTCTGTCTGTTAGTGACAGTTTGTTAGTGACAGGCATAGCTCCGGAACTACTAGACCGATTGACTTGTAACTTGGTGTGCAGACACCTTGGAGTCATACCTCGGTTTGAATATGAGCCCTGTGGGTCAAAAGATCCCCGAGATATAGGGGTCACAAGGTCACATGTATTTCAAATGGCAAAATAGCTTCATTTATGTGCAATGGTGGTGCACTGATTCGAGTTGGTTGCTGTTGTTTGCTGTCGAGTTTTGCGTTTTGTAACACAACATGCCCAGCAGTGGACATGATGCCCAACAATGGACATGATACCCAACAATGGTCATAATGCCTAACAGTGGGCATGATGCCCAACAGTGGACATGATGCCCAACAGTGGGCATAATGCCTAACAGTTGGTATGACGCCTTACAGTGGGCAAGATGTCTAAAAGTGGACATGAGGCCCAACTGTGGGCATCATGCCCAGCAGTAGATAGCAGTGGGCATAATGTTCAACGGCGGCAATGATTGAAAAGTACGTTAATTATTTATTATTAAAACATGTACATACTTTATCATTATATACAATATTAACCTGAGTAGATGTTTAAAAGTAATTGAAACAAGGTCACATGAAGACGAAGAGGTTGAATCCTGGGTTTTTACACCCATCTCGTTATTCATACATGTGTAACGGTTTAGGCTCATCATTCTGCCATATTTTAAAGTAAGCGAGTATAAAATTTGAATAATCTACATCATAAATACACCAATGAGCGTCAGGTATGTGTATTCATCTAATTTGGGTGTGAATTTTAAAATGATATTCTATTGACTATAGGGCCACACCCAACGGGATAACAATGATTCCATATTTAAATACTTACTTATATTTTGACTGGATGCTGCGCTGTAAGATTGCCCAAATAAAATAGAGCACAACAAACTTTAAGGTTTGTCAATAGAACGAAACATTTTCTAATCAAGCGTCTTGGTATTTCAACAACTATTACAATACCTAAGACACCTGAGATTTTAACAAAAACTATCTATGTAGTAACATTTTGTTACATGTAATTAATTTTTGCAATAGAATTTCGATTGTATTATATAGCTAAGGAGTTCATAAAACAATAACTATGTTTTAATTAAATTGTAATGTAATTTATTCAAATTAATAATATTTTAAACTAGTTCTTGCTAGTGACTTGGACTGGAAGCAGGTAATTTATTAATATTCGACTCCTAGGGGATCTAGATGAAACATGCACCAGATTTTTAGAAATCCAGACATAGTACTGTTAGTCTCACATCCAATTTCGTGTAGTCGTTTTTGCGTGATGCACGTACAAACATGCAGACAGACAAAAAATCTGAAGTCAAGTCTTTTGGCATATATGGCTTTTTTAAATATCTTCTACGTACAGACATCTACCTGTTACAATTTTATTATACTTATGTATGAATGTTCAATGACCCGAATGTTTTTTGTCAATAAACCTCTAGTTTTTACTTGCAACGTAAAAAAAAAACAATTTAATGTACATGACAATTAATTTAATAGTAGGTTTACATAAGTAGTAAAAAAATTTACACAGAAAAGGTTCTTTTAAAATCACTGTCCTTGCATGACGATAATTACTTTAGGTGTAATTTAATCTTGGAAGTAATATGTACCTACTTACGCACACTGCTGTATATACTTACTAATACCATGAATTCAATAAACAAGGTGCGGTGCATCTCCTATGTAGCTCATTAGTTTTTATCACCCAAAGTTTTTCTGGCAGTAAATTGCGACGTTTTGATTTAACATAAAATGTACTTTAAAAAAAGGAAATATATAGTCTTTTTCTATTTTAAAGTCTTTTGATATCTAAGCAAACCGATCATAAACGCTAGTTGTTATTAATTTAGTATCAATTAGTATAAAACCGCAAGGATATAGCTATAAAATACTCGTTATCTTTAGTCAATATTTATAAATCTTTAATTAGAATTTGGTGAGTACTCTTTAATGATAGAGGGTATGACTGTTTATTAAAATTAATTAAGAAGCATATATAATAAGAAGTATCTATTTATCACGCTCAAATTAGAAAGAAGTATATCAAACTGATAATTATGTTAACAATAGGTACCTACTATTTAACGCAACGATAGCGTAGTTGTTTAGGTGGTCGCTTTGTCCCACACGGTCCAACATTTTGGGTGATCCACATATAGTAGTTGTGAGTCTTCTTTGTGTTCATTGTTTGAGTGTTTGCAGAGTTGTCCGCGACTCAGGAATAATCAAATAAAGTGGACGCTGTCTACCTAAAATTTAAAATACACTCATACGGAGAACTCATATACCAGGTGCAACTGAGAATTCCGTACCATCACTAATAATTTTCTGAACATCCATACCATCAATATTTATGTGTGCGGTTTTACTCAGGTGTTAAGTCATCGGAACCACAAGTCAGATAAAATTAACAATATGCATAAAATGCAATGAACGTATACTCCAAAATCTTAGAGTATACAAAAATAATATTATGCATTAAAGTTTGTATTAAGTAATTGTTTTTTTATATATAAACAATTGTGCAGGAAGTTATGATGCCAGTCGAAACTAATTATTAAGCTTCTGGTACCTATTAAATTTTAGTGAGCTATACTTATTGTTCACATTATGCTAAATAACCGCTATTTTTATACCTGGTGCAATATGTACTACTAATTTATTGATTCTTCATATTGAACATTATCTTATTATTTGTTGATTGGTATATTAAAATAATACCTCGAGTAGATATAATCTATGATTTAAGGCGGTCTTCAAACATTCAGAACAGACACAAAAACAACAACAGCTAAAAGAACAATTTTATCTGTGGTCTAAAAAATATTGTTCATATTTGGAATTTAAACTTGCAGCAAGCATTGCAATGGGGGGCGCTATCTGTGGTTTGTTTTGTTTGTATTAAATACAATTAATTTTGGTTTAGATTCGTACTTCTTCGTGCATTTCTATTTTAGTATATTTACTTTGGTATTCTTACATCATGTTTTACATAAGTATATTAAACACGTACTGTTTATTTAAGTACACAATTCTTGTCGTCTCGTGCCAAAGAACAAAGACAAAATTCAATATTCGTGATTTTGCACTTCTCATAATCCATTTTAAAAGTAACATAAATACTGGCTTACGGTCATTAACCCAAATGTAGTCCATAGGTCACTTGTACTAAGCCGATCTACTTTCAAGTATAATCCGATCCTTTCAATACACTTCCATTCACGTGGCCATAAGGTCAGCAATAACAAAGCCTTTTCTTTACTTGAATAGGAACTTGGATTACGTATATTAAAACTTCTTCGGTGGTCACTATTAACAGCGGTCACGATGTCTACAGGATACACTGTAGGAAGTATTTGAGTGTTTCGATATGTTTCCGAGGGTACAAACCGTCTTCCTGTCGCACCTATAGTAACACCGAATCAAATCTTCGATCTTTAGAGAACCTATTTTAAACCCGCGCATAGGGTATTATATTGGTCAGCCAACTAATGTTATATTGCTATTATTTATCCATTGACTACATGGTCAAATAATGCTAATCGGCTAGCCAAAATGACAGGAGCCAAGTTATCTTAGCTCATATGTGCATGGTTATCCGATTATGTGCAAATCACATGACTATTTGCACAACCTTCCCAAACGAACAATGGGTGTTGGAATAAATTTCAAGTATCGTAGACCACTTACGTAGAGATAAATCATCTAGATAAGCCTGCCGCGGTACGTAAACTTTCAAGTAAGTAACACGTAATTGATGCACATTTGCAACTCGATAAATTTGCGTTGCTAGGTTTTTATAATACTAATTAACGGTTTAATGACTATACATTTTATGCGCAAGTTTTCTGTTAGAAACTTTGTATGTAATGGTTTGGAAACAGTGAGTTGGATGGGTAGCAAATGATCTCGTAAAACGCTTTTGAAGCACAACGACACATTATATTAGGTAGTCAAGGCTATGAATCGCTGTTATAAGATTATAGCGTTACTTATGCCATAAAGATTCTATTATCATTTTGTCATGTTGGCAATAGCAATGACACCACTTAGTAATATCGATTAAGGAAACCTGATATTAGAAACAAAATTTCATTCTATTTCCTGAGTACCTAATTTGTTATGCGGGTTTACGCGGAAACACGATGCCAGTTATCAGCAATTGAGTGCGTATGATGCGACTCTATTTTTAAAAATCATTTCATTGCGTTAAATATTAAAAAATAATTGATATTCATATTTTCCAATCACGCGCACATTGTTACAATATCTATGTATGTATCATTGTGTAAATTAGTCGTCGAATCAACAAGGCAGTGGCTGCATATTAAAACAACAATTAGAAAATAAATGAGTCCGCATGTCTCATCCAGTGCAAGTGTTTTCGTACAAGTTTCGCCACATCTGACCTTGTCCAACATACTCTAGTAGCGATATCCATTTAAATATTCAAACTTTTGGTCACGTATTTCTGTCGACCACACTTTCGCTTACTACGTAGCTAATAAACTAATGATAAAGACTGAAATAAAAGATCTTATTGTCTTTATGACATTGAATTCGTCTGGGTGTAATTGATTTGGATGACCTTCATAAAAGCTCTTTAAGTTATTTCCAATATCGCGAAAGAATCGGAAGCAATTTTTTTGGAGGATAATGCAATATTAATTCATTGAAATTACTGTGAACATCCTTAAGCAAATTATATATTTACTATATTTTTTCGAATAATAATTTTATATTGATGGTTCTCCCCTTATATTTAATTAAATAATTATTAATGTACTTGTTACATAGCAATATGACACGAACTTTATTTCGTATACGTTTTAATAAATTTAAATAGCGTATTCATATTAAAATTATTTATTTAATTTTTGTATATAATCTTATGCTGTTCACGTTCTGTGTAATAGATTGATATCCGAGATTCATCAATGTTCACGATCTGTGTCATTTGACTTTCCATAGCCCGTTTTAAGAAGAAAAGCATAATAAAACGTAAGAGAGAGAAAGAGCCACGCTTCGGCACGAATGGGTCGGCTCGACCCGAGTTATACTACGGCCTCACAGAAAACCGGCGTGATATAGCGCGTGCGTTGTGTTTCGTCGAGTGAGTGAGGTTACCGTAGGCCCAACCTCGCGTCCCTTCCTGGGAGAGAGGGAGAGGGACAAATTTAAAAGGCTGGCAACGCATTTGTGACTCCTCTGGTGTTGCGGGTGTCCATGGGCGGCGGTAATCGCTTACCATCAGACGATCCGCATGCTCGTTAGCCTACTAAAAAATAAAATAAAAAAAATACTAAATAGGTAAACTTTATTCCTACAGAATACACTATAATACCCGTATAACAAGTAAAGGTCTTTTTATTTAGACTGTTAGGCTTTTGTGCTGTGTTTAATAGCTTCCATATTAGTACTAGGGCGAATGCTTACTAAACAAGCTCTCTCTATACTAGCGCTAAAGGTGAATCGACACTGTAGAGAGGCTCGGTGCCTATTATTACATAGAACCTGAAATTAACTGACGAAAGGCAGGATTGATTCATCTCTCTCTGACTCTACGTCGACCTTCTTCAACTTTTGTCACTTTAATAGCTCTTACAAATAGTTCCGAATTCCACTTAAAGTATGTAGTTTTATAATTACGATGTTGGAGGTTATTTCCAACTAAATTATATGAATTTGCTCTGAAGTAACCTCCGGGTTCAAAAGAAGACAATTAAGCGTTGAAATTTTGACTCGTAATTGCCTCGCGCCGTCCTTTAGCATTATCGTGTCTCACAAATATCGTCTTACGATGTGTTTTATCTTTTTATTAAAAATATATAATTACGAAGTTCATTATGAAATTCGGTGCGTGCGTCACGTCCGTTCTGGATAGTACGGGTGAATGCGTCCACCTTTAGTGTTCATATGGTTCATATGCTAGGGTCAAAAAGTATCTATGTAAATATGTTGTTCGTAAATGTCTGGCGAGTGCTTTGAAAAGTCTGCAACAGAGTCCTCACTCTGCGTGTGGCGTGTCCTCACTCTTTGTGTAGCGTGTCTTCACACGCCACACTTTTCATGGCTTACAGCTCTCTTTTCACGACTCTCTACTTCATGCTTCTATCAATAACTAGTTGACTGGACCACTACGAGTGACAGCAGCACCTTTGCTTGGTTTACGTCACTCTATCAACAAGGCAGTTTCATATTAGTCTAAACCAAAAATCAATAAGCACAGTATTATTACCGCTCTAAGAATTGTAAGCACACAGAAAGAAAGAAGTAATCGACTGTTCTACATAGTTCAGCCAAAAAAGCGCCAGTGAACGGCGGAATCATTTGTTAAACACTTTAAGAATTGTTGTGCAAATTAGATAGTTTCTCACGTGTAATTGTTTTACTTTCTATCCCGTCTAATATCTTCAAGAACTTCATTTCTTTTACCCAAAAGTTGACAGTGAATAAGCTTATTTCATAGACGAAATCTTCGTGAGTTCGTGAGCACAATTTGTTTGTACTTGTAATTATCAAAACAATATATTTGTAAATTAAAATAATTAACTTACAATAATATTTATTATTTTACAAAATCTTGTATTACTTATTACAAAATTTACAAAGCAATTTGTAATCTTTACGACTAGATACGAATGTATCGACTTAATACTACAGTACAATATAAAACCATAAAGGTATAAAGCAATAATTAATCAACATTCTTTTCTGACAGTTAATTCAGCAATTACGAAACTTGAAAGTATTTACGAGCCTTATTACTATAACTTACCTTATTACTTCACAATTGCCAATTGTAACGATACGCAATATTGTTTTGCAAAAGACAATCGTATAAATAATACTTAGTTCATTCTTAACTATAAACCATAAACCAGCATTGGAGTCTTACCCCACTCCTAGACACGAAATTCTTCACGAAATTAAAAAGATAATGCGCTCATCATGGTCAACTGTATGACAGATCTTAGAAACATTTAAATTTGCCTCACAATATTTTGCGATCATTGATCCCTGTGGCCTGTGACCCATCGATACCAATCCAACTGTTGTCGCCTGGGCTATTACTACTTAGGTACTAAACTTATATTAGACACGGTAACATTGGATTTATTTTCTATACTCATAAAAAATGTCGCTACAATGTAAATGCCAATTTTTTTTTATACTGTTATTGGCTAGCTTTTGACCGCGATCTCACCTGATCTTAAGTGAAGATGCAGTCGACGATGTAGCACGCTTGCCTAGAAGATACCTATTCACTCGCGACTTGAAGACACCCAGATTGTACTCATCGGGAAACACAGACTTAGGTAGCCAATTCCACTCTTTAGCGCTACGCATTATAATAAGTGAAAGCAAAGCGCTTCGTGCGTAAATGTGGTATATCCACCATGTACCTGTGTCGCTGGTCTGATTATCTGGTCGTCCGATGGTAGAATGGGGAAGGAGGAATCAAACTATGCAGTTCCTTTGCACACTCTCCGAAATGTATCCGATAGAAAACCGAAAGACTGGCAACCTTACGACGATGCTCTAAGCTTTGGAGTCGTGTGTTGACCAGTTGGTCATCGCCGATAAGTCTCTTGGCCTTCCGCTCAATTGACTTCAAAGCCTCCAGCTGATATTTTGCAGAGCTATCCCAGAGGTGAGAACAGTACTCCATGCAGGATCGAACTTGTGCTTGGTACAAATTAAGCAAATGTTCTGGCATGAAATACTGCCTCACCTTACTGAGGATGCCCAGCTTTTTGGCGGCTAGTTGGGCTTTTGCCTCAATATAGGAGCCAAAGTTAAGGGTTGGAGTCAATGACATACCCAGAAGCTCAAGGTCATTAGTTATCGGCACGGATATCGGCATCGGCATCTCGGAAAGTTGGAGCCAGTTGGAATGGCCTCTTTTTTGCGGAAAACAGACACGCCTGGGTCTTAGAGGCATTGAACTTAACCATGTTGGCATCACCCCAATCGGAGACTGCCTTCAAGGATAAGTTCATACGCTCGATCATAGCTTCTGAGCAACTGTATCTGTGTTCCACTAGCCTTAGCGCTGGAGACGTAACTCTCTAAAAGCGTGCTGTCGTCTGCATACCCAAACGTACCGGGTTTCAGCAGATCGTTAATATGCAGCAAAAAGAGAGTTGCAGAGAGTACTGATCTCTGTGGAACCCCGGCATTAATTGCCTTTTGTTCGGACCAGTAGCCATCAATGACTACTCGAATCGACCGGATCTTCCGATAATCTGCTATCCAAACGCAGAGGCCTGTAGGTAAGCCAAAGGACGGAAGCTTGCTGATAAGGCTATCATGCCAGACCGTGTCAAAGGCCTTTGAGATATCAAGTGAAACAGCCAATGCTTCGCCGTGTTTCTCGATGGTCTCGCTCCATAAGTGCGTTGCATACACTAGGTCTCCAGTGGACCGGTTTCGGCGAAACCCGTATTGCCGGTCACTGAGCAGACTATTTGATTCTAGGTATGTCAGGAGTCGGTTTGTTAGTATACGTTCCATACTCTTACAAAGTATGGAATGAGCAGCGATAGCTCAGTGGGGAGACCAACAGACTGCAATGCAGAGGGTCTCGGGTTCGAACCCACGTCGCGCACCTCTGACTTTCGGAAGTTATATGACTTTTCGAAATTATGTGCGTATTGATTGACAATTATCGCCTGCTCCGTGCCTCGGAGAGCACGTTAAGCCATCGGTCCCGGCTGCTATGAACATCTATGGCAGTCGTTATTGGGAGAGTGTCGACACAAAAGATCCCACTGGGTCGAAGTGTCGCCGGTCTGCACTGACTGGCCCCCACATAAGATACATACATACAGAGTATGGAGGTAACTGATATGGGTCTGTAATTAGCAGGGTCGGCTCGTCTGCCTTTTTTTGGCACGGGCTGCACATTAGCTAGCTTCCAAGAGTTCGGCACTTGTCCTATTGCCAGGGAGAGGCGATAAAGGCGTGTCAGCACGGGTGAGAACTCAGGTGCACAGGTCTTCAGTACTATGGCTGAAATATCATCAGGACCCCCCCTGGCCTTGTTCACGTCAAGATTCTGCAGCGTTTTACGGACCTCGTCTGACGTATGCGTATATCTTACATGAGGGTCTCGCAAGCTGGTAGACACGGTGGTATAACGCTTGCAGTTTCCAGACACGAAGATTTTGCGAAGATAGAGCAGAACAGCAGTATGAGCCAGAGATCCATCAGGTTTCAGCAGTGGTGGCAGTGAGGGGCGGCAGAAATTCGATTTGACTGACGTAGCCAGGGACCAAAACGCTTTACTACCCGCAGGGTAAGAAGCTAGTTTGTTCCCTACATGGCGAATGTGGTCAAATCGAGCTTTCCGTAGAGTCCTCTTGCAGGACTTGCCAGCTTTGTTAAAGGCTCTCTTCTTGTCTGGTAAATCCTTAGCCTTACTATTTCGAGCGTCAACCCAAGCAAGGTAAGCTTTGTGCTTCAGCGCTTTAGCGCGACCACATTCAGCCCTAAACCAGGGTTGAGACTTGCTTGACGTGTTCAGGTCAGATAATGGAATAAAATACTCCATTCCCTAACGTAACACATCGTTGATAGCATCGGCGCACGCTGTAGGATCACCCGAAGAGAAGTAAGTAGGCTGCCAAGGATAAGATGCAAAAAATGACCACATCTCATCCTAGTCTGCCGACTTGTATCGCCAGACCCGCCGGGAGCTACTGGAGCCGTGAACGGACTAGACTGATAAAGTTTTCACCAGATAGTGGTCGGATCTACCTAAAGGTGCAGTCGCCGACACGGAGTAATGGTCTGGGTCAGTTGTCAGCAGAAGGTCCAAGCAGTTGGCTCTTTGACTGTCAACATCTGGAACCGTCGTTGCCTTTCGGACCATTTGGGTGAGCTTTAACGCTAAAACGAGCTTGCGCGTTTCTCTCCCAGCATTTGGGCAGTCGGGTACCTTTGTTGAGCGGTATCCGCCGCCTCACTTAAGTACTCTGTGAGCCTGGTTGTATGCTGGTCTCCACTGTACTACCTGTAGACACAAGTGTAGAGAATCTTCTCTAGTCCAGTGTCCACAAGAACCCATAAGACGGAAAAAGTAGGGTGAAGACCAGGGCATCGGAGACGCCGATAGCATATGTCATCAGGTACGTACACGCATACGCCCGTGTGGGCCTTAAATTTGTGCTCCAGGGAGAACCCTGGGTATGACAGGTACGCAACAAATTCAAATTCAAAATTCAAAATAAATTTATTCAGATTAGGTCACAAGGTAACACTTATGAATGTCAAACGTTCGACGGACATGCTATCTGTGTCTCCAAGAGGAACAAGAGAGCTGGTCTTTCAGTCTCCAGATGATGGTGGACTGCTACGAGATTGGAGTGCAGACCTCGGATGTTGGCGAGGTGCACTTTGTGTGAGAGGGAGTGCAACCGCTGTTTAACGCATCTCTTATTCTTTTTTGCCATTATAATATTGGAGGAGTGAATAGGTAAGAGGATGGTAGTGGAATGAGGCCTTCCGCAACTTTACCTCAGCCATGTGTCATCTCCGCTATAATTTTGGAACATTAGCCCGGAGACTGCTGGGTCAACCGTCCCCTCCCGAGCTTTTCCATAGGGCCCTCTCGTCCGGTCACCAACCGGCACTATGGCGTAAGCCCGGGATTTTTCGACAGTTGGCCCCGCCAACTTTCCTTTCACAAGTGGCTTGCTTGTTACTTGGGCCCCGTACTACCTGCGGTCGGCCAAAGCGGTACACCGTGCCACGGCTCCAGCTACCCTCCGAGACTAATGTTCCAATGCGGCAAAGACAATCCATGTCAAACCGGTCAGCTGACAGAAGGCAACTATTCCGACCATTTCTCTCAAATGGCTACACCAGCCTCACGTGTCAGAACATGGCTAGGCCGCTTGGTGCCACGACTTACGCTATTGGGTGGTTACCAGCCTCGGCTTCAGCCTTCCAGCAGCGTTGTCACCTAATTGGCACCACCCAGGGGCCACGTGTAGGGATACGAATGTCGGGGTATTCTCCTATTGACGCGAGTGACTCAGCCCCCATTACAGTAGAGAATTACCTTTCTGTTCAAAAGTTATGATATATACTCGTATAGGTATGTTCATAGAGTATGTATACTAGTGCTGTTCTTGGTTCCTTTATCTATTTTGATCTAAATGTCTCAACGTTGCATTGTTTCTATTTGATGAGAAGAAAGCACAAACACTACCGCTTTGACAATACCGGTATGAAGTATAGCAAGTCATTTCAATATGTAATATCATTAACTTTATAACTATATAATAATTAACTATAACTTTATAATTAGATACACGAAAATATTTCATACAATTTAATATTAGATAATCGTAAACTGTTACTGAACTCAAAGGTCAACCACTTGCACTAACGCGGATATAAAATATTATATTGACGTTGTTTAAATCGTTTTATAAGAGCAACCGGAGTCGTTATGATGTAGTATTTTGTATTAGCTTTGCATAACTCGAGTGACTCTCACGCAGAAAATAATTATAATGTATTTAGAAAAACATCGTAACTCATACTCATGACGTGCAATTATATACAAGATTATACATAAGGAAAATTATTTATCTTTGACAGTAAGAATATGATCCTTACTAATTTTATAAATACATACAACAATACAAATTTGTATATTTCTCGTTCCCTTAAGCAGGGATAACAAATCGACGATAGAGCATAGACTTGCGTATACATACATATAATATTTGTCCAAGTCCGTGAAAATAGCAGTACAGACTTTAATGGAGAAATATGTAAATATAAGTGGTTGGCACTATAAAGCAGCGATAGCTCAGTGGGAAGACCAACAGACTGCAATGCAGAAGGTCTCGGGTTCGAACCCACGTCACGCACCTCTGACTTTCGGAAGTTACATGACTTTTCGAAATTATGTGCGTATTGATTGACAATTATCGCCTGCTCCATGCCTCGGAGAGCACGTTAAGCCGTTGGTCCCGGCTGCCATGAACATCTATGCCAGTCGTTATTGGGAAAGTCAGTACCCTGATCAGTCAGTAATCCTGACACTGGTCTAGCCTTAGGGTATCGTTAGCCTTCGGGTTGCGGAGGTCAAGTGGCAGCCGCTCCGTGTAAAAACTGATATCCAGTCAAATCCGGTTAGACCAGAAAAGCCGACCCCAAGTGACTTGGGAATAATAAAGGCTAAGAGAGAAGAAGAAGTGGTTGGCACTATATGACCCACAGCACTTATATATTTTGCAAAGAAATATATTTTATAAAACAACTGATTGACATTTTAAGCTGCAACGACCCGCCGACGGCTAGACACTATTGTTTTCAATTATGTCTGTCATTTCAGCATAAGACAGATTTAAAGCACAATCAACAAATTGAAATTAGCTGACAAAGAAAAGATTAATTGGTTTCGGATCGCTGAACCCTATGTTAGTAGAAAGTATGAATATATGTTATAACCGGTACTGTTACATAGCCATAAGAGATCATAGATAAAAACGAAAGCATGCTTGTGGTTTTTGGTTACCCTGCGGTCAAGCACATTGATTCAAATACCTCTCTTCCTATGCAAGCATTATCGAAATAATGTTATTAAGAAAAATTACGTGACGTCTGGCTTAATCTAAAGCGATGATTTTATCATTGTATACCTACTAATTGGATAAAATATAATCGCCTTTAGCCTTATCAAAGCAGTGACAAACAAGTATCAAAATTTCTTGTATTCCTAGAGTTCTTGGGTTCAGAGACGCAGTTAGAAAGGTAATTTTTTTTAAATTTTAGTTTAGGTAAACGATCAAACGGACCGTCTTATAGTAAGCGATTATCGCTGCCCATGGACACCCGCAACACCAGAGGAGTCGCAAGTGCGTTGCCAACCTTTTGAAATTGCCCCGCCCCCCAGAGGGGAAGTGGTTGGGCCTCCGGTACCTTCACTCAAGCGCTATTTCACGCCGGTTTTCTTTGAGGCCGTGGCCGGTCGAGCCGGCCCATTCGTGCCGAAGCGTAGCTCTCCCAAGGTCAAATCGTTTAATAAAATCTTTTTAGGCGTAGGTATAAATAAAAATCTCAAATATTTCTATGAATTCTAAAGCTAATATCCAAACCTAAAGATAAACTTCGTAAGAAAACCACGTAGCCAAAAGTTCTCCAATATATTTTTCTAAATATATAGAGACACGTACAACAGACTCTACAAATTCTCAAAGACACGCACGCAACAACTTATTAAATTGCTAGTGTATGAATATAACAGCCGTTTTGTCAACAATAAGCTCTTGTCTATACAGATTCTAAGCCTCATATTTTGGTACACGACCTACTAGAAATTGTTTGACAGTAACAAAAGGACTGATGTTATATTTTATATCTTTCTTTCGAATACAGCTGATTCTATAACTACTAGAACGACATATTTTAGATGTGACAAAATATAGTGCCGAAGTTCTTTTTTAGTTCAGTTTAATTGCCCTTAACACCCACATAGCTATCTAATAGTTTAGTGATCGAAGTGCAGTTATGAATTAATACCAAAAAAAATTATATTACACAATTTTCATACGGTACTTTTTTTAGACATCTGTCTGTGCAATAAAATAGGCTTGAACACTTTTTATTACGGATTAACTCGTGATCATAGCGGTCATTTACATTTCTGGTGGCCCAAAACCGAGTAGTATTTCATTCACGTCAGTACATTTTAAGACGACATTCATGAATGAAGAAAATTTATATTACTTAGTAATTACGATGTTTATAGTATTGTATAATACAAAGCTTAGTGGGAGGCCGTTGGACTGCTACGCAAAGGTCTCGAGTACGATCCCAAAGCGTGCATTTCTGACTTTTCAAAGTTATGTGCGTATTACATAGTTAATCATCGCTTGCTTTGCCGGTGAAGGAAAACATTGTGAGAAAACCTGCATGTCTGAGAGTTCTGTATAATATTCTTAAAGATATGTGAAGTCAGCTAACACGCACTGAGCCAGCGTGATGGACTATGGCCTACCCTTCTCACACTGTGAAGAGGTCCCAGCAATGGGATTGTTTAATACAGGTCTGATATTATATATTTCCTTTTTACGGGTATTTTCCTAGTACGTTAGAAAAAATCCCTGCCTTTGAGAGGCTTACACGGGGACATGAGTCCGACGTGCGAGGTCCATCAAGAATTTTCATTTAGACTGCGATGGGACATTTACCGAGCCGCAGCAGTTGTTGGAGACTATTGCTTCATATGGAATCTAATAAATCTGGGCTATGGGGATGGATAATTGATGGGCTGGTACTTCACTTGTAAAGAATTATTATTACTATATTATTATTATATAATACTTAAGGAAGTTAAGGAACCAGCGAAGGTGTTCTTTGTAAACCCAGTTTATTATACCTTGAACTCTAACGTAAGGCCTGTCATAAATGTGGGTTAACGACATATTAATATTTCACATCTACGTTCAACGGAACGTAACGAAGCAAAGATTCACGGTGCCATAATTACATTTATATAAATTAACCATTTAACTGTTATTTATAATTATATACACTTTTATTGCGTTGGATTAAACGGTATTGTAAGTATTTATTGCGTAAATATTTACGGTTTAATTGAATAAGTAGGCGTGGCATATATTGTAAGCGGATATTATATGTAGGTAATCAAATTATTGTTTTATTTCATGAAGTTATATTACTGAGCCGTATTGAATGATAACATATGTGGAAAATTTATTGCATTTGTATTTTATTTGCACTTTAAAATACACCCCTTTTTCGCATTAGGTTTTAAGCTTTGGCTCGCAGGACACTTTACAAAACAACGGAAATACTGACACACAGACTAACATAATTTGTAGATTCTCACACAAATTTATTATTTGTGTAATAATCAACAAATGCCAAGTGGAATTCGAACCCACGACACACGGCGCGGCGGTAGCTGCGAAGCACCACTTGTCCGCTACGCCATATATGCAGTCACAATTAAAATATTTGTTTTAATTACTTTACCTTGACGGAATAAAAAATAATTAATATATTAACAAGTGCAACAAAACACCTATAAATCAAGTATCATGAAAAATAAACGTTACGAAACTATTAGAATAAATCAAATAATTACGCGTTACTATATTTGTTTACATTTTTAATTAATGTTTACTTAATTGGTTATATTATTTTAAAGTAATTAATAATCATTATTTGAAGATTTATTGACTTTTAAGCGATTGTACAATTTCATAATTAATATTCTAAAGCTCTGTTTCACAATCTCCAAGATGCATTTATAAATTAGACAAAAGTCGGCCATCACTCTTATTTACCATAACAAAAGAAAGATGGGATTTATATTTCGGATAAGATTTACTATATTATTATGAAACTGAAAACACAAGAAATCACCTAGCTACTAATACCAATGCAGCAAGCACCGGGTTCTATACCTGCACGTAATAAGTATTTATTCGATCCATAATCCATACTAATAAAATAAAGCGAAAATATTAATATATAAGAAAATAATGAGATTGTTTGTTTTTTATTTAAACGCAGCAATCTCATCATTGGAATTAAAAATAAACCTTATTGTATTTAATAGCCCAATTCTTAACGAAGGTTTTTAGCAATACGACATCACGCTACGAACCACGGAAACGCAGCAATAATCTTAAACGTAGATGAAATGGAGGACTATTAAGCTTGTGGGCTAGTCTTTTATAAGCCGTGTCACAATACTAAGATTTAGCCAGGAGATATATTACTTTACTAAATTGACTTTTAATCTTTGTTACAGGATACGACGAAGTCTACTGCTTTTTGCGGCTGTACTGGCAGTACAGACTAGCGCACAGAGAGCCAAGTTAGATGACAGTAACATTCAAGCAGTGCCAAGCGATTTAAGAAGAGCTGTCAGTGAAGCACTTGCCTTAGAAAAACGGTTTTTATTAGGCGCTAGCGATGCGTAAGTACACCGTTTTATATGACATAGCAATAAAGAATAGAAAACTTTGTGTGTGATGAGTGTAAAGACTAGCAGCGTGCAGGCGATTGATCTTGTGATAGCTACATGATTAAGAAATTACTCGATGCGCCCGTGGTGTCAGTCAGCGCTTATGTAGGTATGCGGGCGAGTTTCAGATCAAGAGTTCAATTACCGGGTCAGGAAAGTGTTATTAAGTTCTTATGAGGGAGAATCCGAGTAGCACTACGACCTTTGGGATTGTGCACGGTCAACGATAACACACCTATAAAGTGGGACTTAAAAATACCCAGCAAAATGTGGGCTCAATACACAACTCGTCATTCCGTTGGGGATAAAGGCTTAGTAGTATGTTTTAAAATATTACATATTAAGATTTACTTTGTTAAAAAATAAACTAGCAATTTAGATTACAATTTTCTATTCATGTTATCCTCTCCAGTTTAGCTAATATACTTGTGCTAAGAGTGGTCGAATCCACGACCTTTCGATCGCAAGTTGCCTTATCCACGAAATAGGAAAACGAATTGTGTTTTAATGCTATTGCTTCTGTAATGTTAGGACATCACAGCCTTATCCTTAAGTAGCATTACCATCAGATATTGTGTTGCCTGGTGTTGCCTAAAGTGGCAAATACGTCAAGGCCTCTGACACGCCTGCCACTTTAGGCAATTAAAATAAATATACTGCTTGTAAATAATATTGTCATATATTGAAGTCGTGAAACTATTAAAACATTATAAGTTATTAGTATTGGTGACGATTAGCACCATGACCCAAAAATGTTATCCAATGGTCATCCATAGCTAAAAGAGATTATATCTTTCCAAAAAAATTATTGGATTGATTGATTCTTTATTATGTTTGCATACCAATATCAATGAGATAGCTTCTTACATTTTCGTACAAGTACGTTCGATCTCTTGGTGTTCTTTGTACCCGATGATTGAATGTATTAAAAAAACAGCATTCATCCTTAATGCATATAATACAGTAAATTTCTCCGCAGGTAGATGAAGAATTCATTGTTTCATTTTTTTAAGCCCATTTGCCTCTTTTCAACATATATTGCCTACGTTACTAATTATAAATTTAGATTAGATTCTATTAATTTAGTTACATGTCCAATGTACCTAAACGAGCATAAAATTTAACCTCACCTTATTCTTATACACTGTGTAGTTATGTTACCGTTCATAAAGGTTTATCTAGCTGCTATTCTTGAAACACACGATGTGATTTGGCATAGATGTTTATCTTTATCAAAAGTATTCCGCAGGGGGTTACACAAAGCAGATCAACATATGTAATATACCTACATATATATGTATGATATATCTGAAAAATTACAATTATCCAAGCATCTGCAAATCACAAAATAAATAATTGAATATGAATATACCATCAGCTATAATCAATCTTAAACAAGCACAGGGCAGGCCCCTGTCCAAAGCAATATTTTAGAATCCACAACTTTTTAAATTAATGACAAGAGGATTGTCATTGTCATTGCGGGAACGAGTCGAGAGCCATTTCATTCTTGTACATGCAATACTGATAAGACCAAAGAACTAACAAGCCACTTAACATTATTTTTAATTGTCCAGGCACAACTGCTCATACGAGGAAGATGAATCCAGCCGGATCCCATGTCCTCCAAGTAAATACCGCAGTGCGAGCGGTGAGTGCAACAACGTGCGACACAGACCGTGGGGGCGAAGAGGAGATGTGTTTCTTAGACTCATGCCTCCACACTACACTGACAGTAAGTACCTACATATATACTACCGTTACCACCCAGGTTAAAAGAATCTAAAACGTACATAATGCATCTATCTAGAATAATCCAACTTACAAATAGCGAAAGCATTTTTATTGTGTTTTTGATTACCCTTCATCAATCAAATCAAACTCACAGATTGGAAAATTCTATCTGCATAATATTATTTAGTATACATTAATTTATGACTATGCATATGCATATGCAGTGCTCCCCACTGAGCAGCGATAGCTCAGTGGGGAGACCAACAGACTGCAATGCAGAAGGTCTCGAGTTCGAACCCACGCCGCGCACCTCTGACTTTCGGAAGTTATATGACTTTTCGAAATTATGTGCGTATTGATTGACAATTATCGCCTGCTCCGTACCTCGGAGAGCACGTTAAGCCGTCGGTCCCGGCTGCCATGAACATCTATGGCAGTCGTTATTGGGAAAGTCAGTACCCTCTAATATCCTGACACTGGTCTAGCCTTAGGGTATCGTTAGCCTTCGGGTTGCGGAGGTCAGGTGGCAGCCGCTCCGTGTAAAAACGGATATCCAGTCAAATCCGGTTAGACCAGAAAAAAGCCGACCCCAAGTGACTTGGGAATAATAAAGGCTAAGAGGAAGACATTAATTTATGACTATGACACACTTTCGCTGTTAATGTAAGCTCTTGTTATTTTAAATATTGATATCTTGCTCGTAAAAAAGCGAATGTGTGAAATTATGTAGCTTAAATAAGATAAAATAATCCTGCTAAAGATGCATTAAGCCTTGTTTAAGTTTGCAGAATAGTCATGTTGCCGAATGTCCAATATTGTGTATCACGATTAAAAGTAATAACTAGAACCATTTAAAGAAAAAAGGAATTAAAGGTGTTTTATTCGTTGTTTTTGAATATTATTAATAATATAGACGAGACGTAGAGGATACACAATATATTAATATCATAAACAGACACCTACATAATTATACATTTGCATTTCATTCTAAAAAACGTGACATTTAAGGTAACTCTAAGAACTACCATACTCTAAGAACCATGGGAACTTATACAGGATGTCTCAGAAGTCAACGTCAAGCCGGCATCAGGTAACATTAGCATGTTACCTGATTCCGGCTGAATTAAAACTTAACTTAGCAGTTAAGTTTTAATTCAATATATTTTAGTTTTTTAGATAAAAAACTGAAATGTATTGAATTCAGAAACTCAGGCTCTAATGGGTTTACATTATATTGCGATATTTACTTTATAAGAGTTGCAATCGTTATATTATGTCCAATACTGTTTAACGCGTGGCAACGAAAATAAAGCAATCTAGATAGATTGTTGTTGAAATCCTCGCAAAGTATTATCGGTAGATACCGATAATACTTTGCGAGGATTTCAACAAGTATTATATAACATCTTGCGTTGATCGTCTATTTATTCCATCATGTACTATATCATTACAGCTGCTACAAAGATAGCTAGTACACAATCTGCATACTACTCTTCCTCAAGGAATAGCACCAGTAAGATTAAACGATGTAGAAAGTAGACAGGCGCCTCAATTGTCCTCTTCTTCTATTTTAAATAATGATAATCATAAAGAAATATTACAAGAATTCGATAATATTATAGAGCAAAACGAGCCCTCAACTTCAGAAAATAAAACACTTATCAGGAAATAAAAAACAAAAATGTAATAAAGACGAATGTAAACAGAATGTTGCTTCAAGAAAAGCTATCCAGCAAAGACGATAAGTCCAGTGTGTTCATGTAAAAAAAATGCAGCTAGTTTACCACTAAGCAAAGACAAAATTTCTTTAATACTTTTTACAAGTTTCAAAGTCACGAACTACAGTGGCAATATATTGCTAGACGTGTCACTTCCAAACCAATAAAAATATTACCGTCGTCGCGCAAAAATAATAGAACCTAAATATTTATATACAGTTTTTCTTTAGATGGGTGCAATATACCGGTATGCAAAACATATTTCCTTAATACTTTGAAGATATCAGAACAGATAGTCTACACAGCCTTAGAAAAATTAATAAAGATCAAAGCTTGACAGATTTCAGAAGTTTAAATGGGCCTCATAAAACGGTTGTTACTACAAAGGAAATATTATGAAACATATTAATCTATTTCCTGTTGTAGAATCTTACTACGTTAGGAAGGAGTCAACACGACTATATTTATCACAGCAGCTTAATATTTCAAAAATATATCGATTTTGTCAATGTTGGTTCATAAATCAAAATTATGCAGTAGAAAACTTTGCTACGAAGCGGCAATATGGTACTATTTTTAAAACGGAATACAACTATTCTTTTTTTAGCCAAGCAAGGATTCGTGTGCAATTTGCTTTCTATACGAACAAGCTGGAGATACCAAAAATATATCTTTGAAAGAAAATTAGGCTATTAGCCCATTGACTTGCGCCCCTTTCATAGAAAGACGAAGCGCGGCTCCTATTTTTGGGTAGATTTTAAGAAGAAACCTAGCAAATACCTACTAGGGGGCGAACCTTGAGGAGCGAACGGGCTCGTAACTAAAATTATAGAGGACACCTATAGCGTAAAAATAAAGTACCTGAAATAAAAAGAGAGAGAAAAGCTGCGATTGATTTAACAAATACTACAGTCGCTGTTTTTGATTTTGTCGCTGTGTTGATTTGAAGTCCTCAATGTGCCTAAAGGTGAGGTATTTTTCACTATAGGCGCAAATATCCCATTTATAATTTTACAATTTTTAACACTCATCATAAATCAGGATATTACTATGTTGGACACCTCTCTATTGCAAAAGGAGGATCAAACGAAATTGGAAGCTGTTTATTACAATTTATACAACAGGAAGCACAAAGAGGCATATAACATATATAATTTTATTCTGATGGCTGTGCTGGGCAGAACAAAAATAGATTTATTTTTACCATGTACCTATATATACCTTAATAACTTACGGGCTGGAAAGTATATCCCACCATTTTTTTGAGACTGGCCATAGTGACAGCATGCATTCGTGTGTTGAACGCGCAATGAAGAATAAAGTATTATTTACACCTGACCAAGTCTACGGCGTTATATTGAATGCAAAAGTAAAAGGTGGGCAATATAATGTAAAAGAAATGGAGCAAAGTGTCTTTTATGATTTAAAATGTCTCATCCCTGGAAAGAAACTGGCTTAAAGAACATATACAATACACAAGGTAGAAAAATTTCGTGGTCTTAGGTTATGGAAATTAGAGTATCTCATGAAAGACAACGTGTCTTACAATTAAAGTATAATTTTAGGGAACAATATTTTGACTTGAACACTGACCCGGATCCTGCAAAATCAAAACGTGGACTGCGACCGAAAAATCCTGTGGTAATAACAATCATCGATAACTTGACACAGATTTACCACCAACCTGTCTCCATACCTGAACCTCTGTATGACGATTTACTTGAATTGTGTGCTAGTGAAGCTATACCTAAACATTACCATGGTTTTTACAACTCTCTTGTATGTTGTGACAATTTGGAACAGCAAAACTCAGACGATCTTGATGTGTCAGACCTAGATGATGCCTAGATAAGAATGAAAGAAAGAAAGAAAATAATTTTATTTGTTTCACGCTCATAAGGTATCAGCACACAACCAATAAGTATAGAACAAATAAGGTCCTGCGTCAGCAATGTTGTAGTATATCCACAACGCTGGTATTCTCGCAGAGATATTATATATTTTGGTGCATGTAGGCAGTAACATACATACATAACTCAATTAAAAAAATAAAATAACAAAAAACAGAACAACTATTTTAATAAATTAAGCAGAAGGTGGCCATAGATGGCAAAAGTAATAAGATGGCACTGAAATCTTTATATATATAAATCTTCTGTGCGTGTGTTTGTAATTAAACTCCTTCTAAACGTCTGGACCTATTTTGATAAAAAATTTCGTGTGTGTTCAAGTGGATTTGAAAATGGTTTAGATTTGTTTTTTTTTTCGTGTGTACAGGACAGCGTCTTTCGGTACAGCTAGTATTAATATAAATGGATCTATGTATGTTAAATTGATAATAATGTTTGTTTTATGTTGTTTTTTCATACATTAATTACAATACCTTAAAAAAATATAAAACATGTTTTATTTTAAGAATTTGATTAATTTTTACTTTTTTATTTTGCAATACGGACTACACGGTATTATATTTTTACAATTGTGGAACTTGTTATGTATGCCATGGTATAATAACGTTAATAAGTTTTACAATTATCATCTCACTTTGTTTAATCACCGAATATTATGGTAACAATTCATTACCGAGCCAGTTAACATTTCTGCAAAACAATCAATAAGACCGTATTGAACTATTACTGTGTAGATCACTGTCGATAATTTACCAGAATAAATTCGTATTGTTGCTTTACGGATGAATATTTTATTTCATTTTTGGTAATATGCAGTTTCGCTTATAGCTTCAATCTAGTATAAACATATATTTTTTTTAATTATATCATGTTTTCGAAGAAAAATTCTGTTATCTTTTAGTATATAAATTATTTTTCTATGTAAACCGGGTAAAACGTTACGAGCCAAAAACCATATTTTATTTTACCTGTAAAATTTTGTTTTTTTGATAACCGTATTGTTTGGTGAGGGCGGCGATATATACATATAATATAATTTTAATTGATCGATGTCTGTACATAGGGGATATTTTAGAAAATGAATATGAGGGTTCTTTATTAGAAACCAAATAAATTATTTTAATATGTGCGTCTGTAGTTATTTGGATCGTCAACAAATGATACATATTTCTTACATCTAAATAGTAATTGACAGACATGCCTTGTGCTCATTTACTTACAGGCAACCACATCTAGTTTGCACACACATCACGCAAAAACTATTCCATGAATTATGCGATTGTGAGATTGCTGAAAGTCTAACTCAAAATCAGGAACATGTTCACATTTTATCTTCATACGGCGCCGTAAAATCGAGTGTTAATAAGGTACCTAATTCCTAATTTCACGCGTACAAAGTCGCAAGCAAAAGCTGGTTTATATATAAAGGTAGTAAGATGAGGATAACGATCAAGCCGATCAAGCCGATAAATCCATCTCCATATCCTCTCAATATGATACTTTAAAATAATCTGACATCTAGTGTGACCTTGAAATGACGTTAACTTCGGGCTGCAACGCCCGCAGCGCGACGGGCTGTCTTTAGGCGACAATCACTCTGTGGCAAAACAGACATTCAATCCAATTTGGTTAGATTCAATACATTTACGATTAAAGGTAGGATGAAAATAGAGTCATACTGTGATACGTAGCAACTATAAAGTCTTGTGCGATCGGTTGGTCAAATGAAAATATTTACTTTAATGCGTATTAAGTCTAGAAGGTGTTGATATGCATTAAATTTCGCCATATTTTGAGAACATATTATAGTAACTAACATAATATTTAGTCATACAAAATAAATTTTACTGATCTCCCTATATTTAGTTAAAAGGATATCTACTTGAAAGCGTGCAATACAAAAAATAGAAAATTGTACGTGATTCGGGAACACTGCTTTTCCAACCGGCAATGATGCTACTCCGTCCCTCTCTCCTATTATTGGTTGCAAGGGTCACTATAACGTAATGGATTATCCAAATACGTACGACCATTCTCTATGACTCATTCGCGAAATAGGTTTCTGTTACGATTGAAGGGTAAAGCAGCTATATCTCTTCGTTCTATCTCTTACGGTAGGCAACAGCTTGGCTATGTTCCTTTTACTTAACTTCTGCAATACCTAGAAATGAAACATGGCCATTTTATAAGCGGCTGTTACTGTCAGATGACATAGTTATATAATATCCTTTTAAATATTAATAAACTTTAAAAAACCTGACTACGTAAAAAAAGGGATCAAAAATGTATATAACTGAAACGAATTTAAAATGTATATAACCTATCTCACCCGGGCCATTATTATGAATATATTGACACCTTATTCATTAAAATCGGTTTAGTAGTTTAGGGGCTACGGTGGAACATACAAACATACCCAGACTGCCAAAACACCTTTCCTGTTGGCTTCACCATAGTCGGGTAAAAATAATATAACTCCAAACAGACTTCGTTTAAAATGACTAATTAATTTACAACAAGAATTATCATTAAAATCATACAAATTGCCGATGTTATTCAAAATATAGTAAAACCTTTCTATTTCAAATTTTATTTTATTTATAATTGCTGTACAAAAAATACCAATGACTCATATTGAATCAAAAGTTCCGTATTGGGCAATAATAGCATAAATGCAATAATAGTTTTAATTGTCTACAGTTAATTTAAAATCACCAAACAATACTTACCTATAGTTTTTTTTTTTCGACAGTCTATGTCCGTAATTATTGCATCCGTATATTTTACCTTAAGAGATACATTTAAATTGCTATCATCAAGCGTGAACAAATCACCTGCATTCACGCCACTCGTCAGATATTAACTAATGATATACATTATATATACATCATAACAATCAGTGATCAATGACAACCTCCATGTATTATTTTGCACATAGTAAAATACGTAGAGCTTATATTAAAATATTCTATAGGCCCAACGCTAGGTTTCTCAGAGGCAAACCAACACAAAATAATGTTTACAGCCTGTCAAAGGCTTGTCTATTGCAGGGATTGGCTAACTAAATTACCAACAGCCAATCAAATTACTTGATATGAGTTCATTATATTGTATATATATATATTGTATTTCAACATCACATGATCGGTGGATTGGTGACTCATGTCACCAATATAAATATAGCATTATGCCAAGAGACATTCAATGTGACCTGTTACATTGGTATAAAAGGTTTATTTTTCTATTTGTAAGTCTACTTATTTGTGATGTGGTTGCTAGGCGAATATATGAACCGCAATGATAACAAATTCAAACACCTTTGATGCTTCTGTAACAATGAGTGTACATGTGATCTTAATCTACATTTATGACTTCTCCACGACAGTGTCGACATTCTACCAAATTTCATATTATTATATATGAAATTTGGTAGAATATCTAAGACTATAACCGAACTTCTAACTACTTATTTTTGTAAAGAGAATACTAAATAAAAATATAAGGACAGAGCAGCCTAAATGCTATATCTACCTACAATGCCAAAAATCTGCAATTCTTCTTTTAACGTGTCCTTTTTTAAACGTGGTACAGACTTGATTTGCCTAAATTTGTCGCACCTACCTATTGATACTACGAGGAATCCTTGTGTGAAAATGCTATTGCAGACGTGAAGCACGTACAGTAATAAACACATAATGAAGCACAGAATATAAAAAAACTTATGAACAATGTGCTGATGTACATCAGCCTTGTCATTTAGACGGAATGGGGATTTTTAAACGACATCGGTTTTACCATATTACTAACAAATTCTTTGAATTAGTCTTTCGTTTATAAATTGCGTGTGTAATCGAAGCGATGACGTCATGTATAAACTAACATTGTTGAATTAAAAGAAAAAGTCAGTAGGTAAAAAGACGCTTTACTTAGAAACAGATGGTTGGAATTTTTTAGTAGTTTGTTGTCCATTTTGTTATCTATATAGATATATCCTAAAATGGCGGTATCCTTAATGAGTGGGTACCTACATGTAATTATGCTATTAAAATAAAATGAACATTAAATTTAATTGATTGGTTTATAATAAATCCGCTTTTTATCAATATAAATAAACGTATTGAAAATAAACTAGTATTTATTTATAATAGCCTCTAGTGGTATATAAATATCCATAGCAGTTTATATATATAGTGATATATTATACCGGGTTAGCTTAGATATAATCTTAAACTTGATCATCATAAACGTCAGGTCACATTGAAATCAAAAGTCACGATCTAAATAGCATTTAAAGTAACAGTAGTCATGTGACATACAGTTTACTTTTTGGATTACAAGGTACATACATTAAACTGAACAAAACATTATTAAATATTGAAAACAATGTTGAACAACTTCATAAAACAAAAATAACAATAATGGAAATGCGATTGCCTTTCTAAAAATATAGATATTTCAATAAAACAATGATTTATTAAAGGCCCCCTTAGAACTCCTTAACAGATGAATATACTTAATGTAGGACAACAAACTGCTAACCGGCTTGCACGGCCCCACACGTCTGGGGGATGGCCTTGGTGAGCAAGGCCTTCCTTCCATAGGTGCTGAGGCCCGGTCACCATCAGCCGGGCCAACCGCCGGGGCGGGATGGTGATTGCTAACGTGACCCCATCCTGCCCCACTCCGTCGGCGGAGGGACTGCTCACCCCAGGTTTTTAGTGTGTATACCGACCCCCTTCAGGGGCGGAGAGTCTCACATAACCACCCTTCCCCCCCGGAGGAGGGGGTATCCATAAAGGATTTTCCTGGGTCAAAAAAAAAAGGATAACAAACTGCTAGTATTTTTTTTTATATTTGTTACTTTCCGCCGACTGGCAAGCTATTACTATCACACAAAACAACAAAAGAGGATACTGCGATGTTTTCGAGTGTACCGATATAAAAGTACGTATAGGTACACCTCCAAAAAAAAACCTTTACGCAATTTACGTAAGATTTCTTCCGCTAGTTCTTTTTACATATTTACCTTCTTCTCTAATAACTAATAACTAAATATGATTTATTTTTATACCCAATAATAATAATACCGATATCTTAGTCTTCTATTACATCTTATTTAAAAATATTTACTGTAAACATTTCCTACTCGAGTCCGAGATCTCGACCATGATTGTCTCTTAGCCAGTAACCATAGTAACGAACTGTTGTTGACATGGTAACTGTTAAAAATCTTAAATTATAACAACAGATTTGGATGAGAGTTTGGTAATGAGATTTAACAGAATTACACGGCTGAAAGCTTTATAATAAATCTCGAAATATTGCTTCCTAATTGTAAAACACCGCGGCAATATACAAACAACAAAAATATTATTATATTATTCTTTGGACATCAAGCCTGGTGCGACAGACGTGTGCTTAATAACTACATGTTAAATGTCCTCTGACGAATATACGTCATACGATGTTTAGACTAAAACCTGTTTATCATCTCCTCATTCTTAACAGAATTTATAATTCTCTTGTATTTTGCCATTCATATATTTATAAATAGGCGAATAGACGACGTATCGTAAATACCTGAGGTATTACAACACAACGTAATAATAAACATACATTTCATAATATTTGACAAATTACTCTACAGAAACGTATATGTCAAACATAACTTTCCTTTTTAAATCATCACGACAGCTTTGATAAGACTGTAGATGTCGCAATTCAAACGATGTTAGTTGCCCGTGGTAAGAGAAAACGGAATAAAAGATACATACAGCCTGAGAGATCATCCAAGATAACCATCCATTAAATGTGAGTGATTTGTCTCGTTCAAGACACGGAAGCGAGTTCAACACAGACAATAGGGACTGTTCCAACGACTAAAACGATATATTAACTCGATACAACATAACAAATTGATTACAAGCTAGTATCGACAAAGACGGCAATTAATCTGCTATAATATCACGCCTTTATCGTCCCAAAGGGCTTAGCAGATGTATGACGCTCTATTGCGTCACTTGTGTTTGTTAAATGCCACGTAGGACGGGCCTATTCTCATCTACTAAGCTCAGTATCAAACACAACGTCTCTTATTTAAAGAAGAACATTGAATATCATCTTTCTATTGAAAGAAAAGATCCAATGTTTTCTTTTTTCGGTAATGCAATTGTTAATTATTTTTTCATGTACCTAATAAATTACTCGACCAAAAAGTTAGTAAATTTGTTATCTATCTATCATGAGTAATATCTATTCCGCAATTTGTTTCAAGTAATCGAGTTCTAAATTTGAAATTCACAATTTGTACCTTGTAGAGCATTAGTTCCCAAAGTGGTCCAGGTGGACCGCCAGGGATCTACGGGAGCCTCGACGGTCTACGTTGGCGTGACAAAAAAATGGGGGCCCACAATTCGTAAGCAGGGTCCACGAAAATTTATTTGCTTTCGATAATGAAGAACTAAAATGTTGGCTTGATGATATTATCTGCCTACAGTGATAGGTAAACTTATCACTGTAGGCAGATAATATTTTTAAAAGCTCAGTGACTGTTACTTGTAAAAACTTGCATATTCCATATTCAGTACCAGTGGTCTCGAACCTACTGATTTCTCGGTAGAGAATTTCTCGAAAATGCTGCAGCAGGTCCACCAAATCCTGCTAAATTTTGAAAATGGTCTATGAGAAAATAAGTCTGAGAACCTCTGTTGTAGAGGATGGACCAACAGTAAAGATATAACTGTAAATAAATTTGTTGTTTTCTGATATCGCATTCTCGTGTCATGTTTATGTTAATTGCTTCAATAAATCAAGCATTTATCTTAATGCAAGCACAATGATACCATAGTACAATATAGCTTTGTCGATTCTTCCGTAATCAGACATTGAATGATTACGTTTTTAATCGTTAGATTGAGCGTACGAACGTTCGTACACTACGTACGTATTCGGTTCCGCGTAATTTTTTACTTAGTACAAAGGTGTCTTTAATTGAGTTACAAATTAAAATAATGTTCTTACAAACACGTCAACGTATGTATTGCAATGTCCAAATAATACACCGGATGTCTGGTGGCTTACATTTTAATTATGATATCTACAACAAACGGAAAATATCTCTCGTTTTCTTAACTGATTAGGAAAAATACATGTAACATGATTAAAATTTATTTAATGACATGTCGGCGCACAGAATTGATCATACTGTAGCATTACAGTGCGATCATTACTGAATTCAATATATATTTCTAAATAAATCGAATTACTCTGTACATGCCTATAGCTAATAATTAACAGACTAGATATTATGAGATAGCGTCTTACAAAATTCACCCATTGTGAAATTACACAAACTGAATTTAAATTATGCGAGATTGCGCTTTTACAGCATTAAAACAAAGGCCTTAAAATTCCTTACAATACTAGCGCAGTACTTCAATGGATAATATCTTGCAATAACTAAGATGGCATCGTAACAATAACGAATACATCCAATTTTCATAACAAAAATAGCAGAAATTCTGATATAAGTATACAACGTACTAGCCTTTTCTTTACGCGCAACTTCACTTGCCTATTCTACAGTTTGGGCGTTACATAACTTACCTAAACCACTATACACCATATCTCCAGTTTAGTTTAGTTCTCTACGTAATGGAATAAGATGAAACATAAATTAGATTTAAAATAAAACCAAAGCCCCAAACAGAAAAACATAATGAAAACCGTGTTAAAAACCGATTAAAAGTGATGCCGAAATAAACAGACAAGTAGATCTGAAAATTCATATAACCATAGTTTAGGTTCAGGCCCATTAAAAGATCATTCCAATTAAGCGTTTCAAAAATATCTGCAATGTGATACAACCTGGTTATAGTTTAGTTATAATATACATACATGTATGTAGATCTAACGAACCTTTCGGACTTAATAAGTATTACCTACCTGATGTTTTGTAAAAACTCCAATCTAATGAAGATGATCATTAACATTCATTGGACTAGATACTAAGATCATAATCCTAATGCATTTCGAAAGGAATTGTTAATCTATAAAGATGTTAATAGCTCTTCGGTAGATAATCTTTGCATTAGACACAAAATTTATTGGTTTAAGTTGCTCACATTATAGCATATTTCATCGCAAGCTATCTTGAAATATGCAAACTGTTAACAAATCTGCTCAAAATTTTCATTAATCGTCATCAAATACAGGTTCATTCTACAAGTATCGTAAGGGGCTTTTGAATAATAATGAAATAATAATGTCCTCCAGACCGATTTCGGTCACGGCGGCCAATCTTAACGGAGACTGGCCATCTGCGCAGGAGATATTATAGTGCACAAGCGTGTGCGCAAACACATGTGCACTCTCTGTTCCCTAACTCTCATGATCCGATGGGACGGTAATTCGACTCGACTGGAGAGAGATCAGACGCAGGACCAACGGCTTTACGTGCTTTCCGAGGCAGGGGGGTGTTCAATACTGCCAACTTCCCAACTCCGGGCTGTTATTGAGATTTCTTGACAGAAAACCCACTAATTTTTTTGTTGGCCCGACCCGAGTTTCGAACCCGAGATCTCATGCACAGCAGTTGCATTCACTACTGCTGCGCCACGGAGACAGTTATATAAATATTACAAACCATTATCTACTTTAAAATTATGAATTTTCGTACTTACGTTATATTTTTTTATTTAAGAACAGTACAGTGGTAATTCAGTAACATTATACATAATACTCGCCAAACGTTAAGTTGAACGACGAAATTATATGTAAGAATGCTACAGATAAGTGCGTACATTAATATTGCTTTTAAACTCTTTGTTTTCTTTTGTTTAGGTGTATCTCAACCTTTTTCACCGCCTTATCTCCCGGAAACTGCACTCGCAGTTCACGCTGCAAGCCAGTTGACCCCAGCAGCCAATCATGACTACGTGACCAGTATGCTCGCTGCTTGGGGACAGCTCCTTATAGACGACCTTGTCGCCACTACCAATGGGAACAAGGTATTATTTCATTTTATTTTATTTTAGCATTAACGAGTCTAACAACAAAAGGGTACTAGAGTTCAACCTTGTGGTACTCCTTGAACTATGTCGTAATGTACGAAAGAAATAGAAACTTGAAATGAGCAAAATATTTATGAATACAATACTGTTCATCTCATTGAAGACATTCCAGTAAATAGACATGAATGAATTAAAACTGTGTTCACAGTTGATTTACAATGTATATTTTATAACAATCCAAGGCTGATCATATGTTGCACGAGAAATAAAATTAAACGTATTCTTACATTAATCTTCCGTTTTAATAACATTTTAAAAAGTTCAGTGTTTCATTCAGAATTTTTAATGGATTCGTTTCAGACAAATGCAATACGTAATGCCTATAATCCATTACGTGAGTCTAAGCTCGCATCTAAATCATACATCGTGTTTTTATTGTGAAGGCCAGCGGATGCATGCTTTTTGTTAAGAGGAACGGATGGTGTCGCAACTTGACACCTATTCAATGCCCGCGTAATCATCCATATAATGATACGCAACTCTTATACACGATTTTTCACCCAACTTGAACTTGGCCGAGACTATCAATTATAAAATAATAATTATCAATATTATCTAGTATTAACTGACTCAAACTAGATCGACCGAAATTCGGTTGCCCAAAATTTAATGTTAGGTCGGAACTCGACGGTCAGACAGATCTGACCAAAACTTAGCGCTAACTTAGTGTGTATTGATAATGCTTAATCAATTTTATTTTATTTTAGTTCATTCTTTTTGATTCAGAAGTTGTTAATATCTGAATACTTACATGTTTTTAATTCGATCATATTAGACGTAAATGTTGAGTTTATTTATGCGGATGCTCAAAACATACCATATATGGAGAATTTTAAGTTATTTTTATTGGTATTTACTTTTGCATGAAGCAATAATGTGTTTCATCAGGCACTATTATCAATCAGTCACGTCAGGCACTAGGCAATTTCATTTGCAGTTTAAGGATAGGCGAGAAAGTTTGTGTCTATATTTGCAATAGGACGAATAAAGTATTGAGGACATCGACAGCGTTACAGTCATCGCTTGCGATGTCTCTATTGATAGGATTCGAAGAAATACATAATATTAAAAAAAAATATATCCTAAATATGAGAACGTAAAAAGTATATTTTAAAGATCACTAAAATTAATGCAAATATTTTTTAAATTAGACTTGCGTCTAACTTGGAAATGCCCTATAAATTTTTTAGACCTAATGTATTGGCTAGGTCCATTTTTACTGAGCTTTTTGCATGTGTCTACCGTAACCTAAAGCGATAACAAAATTCTGCGATTAGGACAATCGTCAAAATATTTGAGGGTAAAACATTATAGGAGCTAGTCTAATAATTGTTTATGACGGCCAGCAGACCAATGGCTTTACATGCTCTGTGTAGCACAGAAGGGATAGATTTTATGTAAACAATAATTTTATTCCGAGCCATGTTTACGATTTAATTATTAACTAAAGATGACCACCGTTATGATGAAAACTTCGATTTTTAAATATTATTTTAATTCAAATATCATCATTTAGATATAAAAACATTCGAATTGCTATTAATTACATAGATTTTATAATCAAAATATTTCGGATGTTGCTATGCGTGCGGTCACGTTCCTTACTCTTGCAAAAACTTGTAATGTGCCTGTTATTATTATTAGTGAGTGCTCACGAGTCCTACGTGATGACCATCCAAACTATTTTTTGTCAATTTCGGATAGTTAATACAACTAACAAGGATAACATTTTTTGTTAACCTTGCGAGCATAGCACGTGATGCGGTATTGAGTTCATGCGGTCAAAACCAGCTTCAAAACACGTATTGTGTCATCATTAATAAGCATTCATTATTAATTTATACATGTATATTAATTTTAAACTATAGAAAATTTATATTGAAACTCGATAATAAGTGAACAAAGCTGGGCTTCGTAACCTTCGTGATAGTTCGCGGGGTCGCATAGAAAGGTTACGTACGTAGTCACAGTGAAAGCCATCATGAGGTAACAGGCTAACAGGCGATCTCTCATTTCCTTATGGGCTCACCTTTCATGTCACTCTATCATTTGAATAGGAAATTGCTTCAGTTGTTACACCGGATACCTATTGTCTCTATATTCATAGTAGTAATTGTAGCGTAAATAATTAATTCGCTATTATTACAACTCGAGCAAATAATTTAATGACGAAACTCCTTATTTAAAACTATTTTTGGCTAATTGGTTTAATGTAATTAAAGCATTAAAGGTACTGCGTACTTCGGCTGATCTGTTTGATGTTTACTGTAATAATAATTATAGAACGTAAGATCCGATGGGCCATATACTTATTAAAAGACTAAGTAAATGTTCTTCTTGGTATCTGTAATTGGTTTATGTTAATTGCATGGTAGAAGTGGAAAATATACAAATGAACATATTATGTATATGAATTACTTAAAGGCAGATTTAAATATATACATAGTTGCCTTCGTTTAACATAACATAAATTAAGCTGTTCTATGTAGTGTTAACAAATATAAACTTTCTCGTCTTGGCACTGACTTAAACCATGCATTCAAATTTACTCAAATTATCTTTGACAATATTACCCTTTGTTACATAACGGACCTGGCAGGGCTATACATAGTGTAACTATTTCTTCCACTTACATTAGTGTCATGTCATGTAACAGCCTCCGTGGCGCAGCGGTAGTGAATCCAACTGCTGTGCATGAGGCCTCGGGTTCGAATCCCGAGTCGGTCCAACAAACAGTTATTGGGTTTTTCAGTTGAGAAATCTCAATAGCAGCCTGGAGTTAGGAAGTTGGCAGTGTAAGACATCCCTGTGCCTCGGAAAGCACGTAAAGCCGTTGGTTCTGCGCCTGATCTCTCTCCGGTCGTGTCGGATTACCGTCCTATCGGATCATGTGAGTTAGGGAACAGAGAGTGCACTTTTGTTTGCGCACACACGTATGCACTATAATATCTACTACGTAGTTGGCCAGTCTCCGTTAAGACTGGCCGCCTTGGCCGAAATCGGTCTGGAGGATATTATTATTAGTGTCATGGGAGAGTTTAAAATTAGCTTTGAACTATTGTACTCTAGTAATTATTTAGTTTTTAGTTATAGTTAGTTAGTAGTTATTGTTTTATCGTATAGGTACACTTTGTAAGGAGTACAGAAAAGGACGAATGATACCTACATTTCATCGAGAAAAAAGGTCTGGGTGAACGAAGCCGCAAGCATAAGCTAGCATAATATATCTAGATATGTAAGAACTTAATTACAAGATACAATTATCTAATTACAAATTACTTTATTTATGAAATAATTTCTATCAACTATGTGCATAAATAATAACCATTAAATCCGACCTAATAATTATTACGCACAACATTAATACAATATTTTAAGACGTGGTCCATCGTTACAGTGTAGTCAATTTATTGATAGCCATTTGCAATATCTCTTCACATTTAATAAGACTAACTTAGATATTCAATTAACGAACAAGTTATAGGATAATCGTTGAGTGACCCACTCAGTGCAACCGGTCTATTAAAACTATAATTTTATAATGCATGTAATCCGATCATTTGGCATTCTTGAGCTCAATTCTATGGGTGACAAATTAAGGCTTTAAGTAATTAGATGTCGTTTACATCACATAAATTTTAAAGCTGAGGATCTTCGTGTATAAGTACCTATCTATGTACTTATATCACAAGCACAGTGAGATGCAACGTACCTACACAAAGCCTTTAGACAACGGTACACTATTGTGTATATGAAGGCTAAAATACTAATAAAAATCTCATTACTGCCACAATCAGAAACAAAAACAAAGAAAAGTTAAGCTCGTACATATTAAGGATATACATACACATATTATTTAACATGATCTTCTTCTTCTTCTTTTCGTGTGGTTAGTGGCCAACCTGTTGTCAAGAGTTGTTCAAGCCCGTAGGCCTCTGACATGGCTTAACGACTGCTGTCAATTTGACAACAACCGGGACCCACTTTTTACATGCCCTCCGAAGCACGGAGACGCTCAGATGAAATACCACTAAGCGGTCACCCATCTACAGACTGACCGCACCCAACGTTGCTTAACCTCGCTAATCGTTTACCGATCAGTGAGTGCAAATGGCTATGAGCACAGTACACATAACAGCCTACAATAAAAATATTTTGTAATTAATAGAGCTTTCAAATTCGTTCAACAAATTTAAAAGTTGCAGTTTTGTTAGTGAAACTAACAAAACACAAACATCTACTATCTGAATAAATGCTTTACTTGGCAACGTCAGCAAAGATACTTTTTTATATATCTAAATTATTTTTATATGAGAACATATCAAGCATTTGACGTGAATTTGGGCTTTATCTTATTTACAGGGTTTCCTTTAGTATACACATTATTAGGCATGGTACTGAAAGTATCTATTGTATGCTTAAACATTACTACGAATTAATATAACCAGTTTTGTGCTATGATGCCTTAAAGCAACAAATTAAGCAAGTGTTAGTGACATATCAATTTCACACATAATATTATGAGACGGGCCCGGTTTCTGAACACTGTCTACGTCGTGTGTAGTCGTATCCAGCGTCCCAAAAACGGACTGTCCCACCGATCACACAATGTGCTCAATAAGCTGTGTGAGCTACCATGCATTCTGCGTAGCAGGGAAGCACACCGTTTAGTACACCATGGAGTCTTTAAAAATTTAAGCGTCATATCTATTATGTTTGCTAATTGTTATAGCTAATGAGTCCAGCTAAAAAAATATGCTTGTTGAGGAGTGGTTTCCTTTGTCTCAGGTCGGTACCTACTGCAATGGAGGAGATTCGAACCAACGTCTATTTGACCGCAAGGCGAAAGTATCCCGTAGGCTTCCATGTCCATGTATACTATAATAGTTTATAGCTTGTATGCCGTTTGTTTTTATATTCCCGACACATATTGAAACGAATTGCGTTAATTCTCATACATTTGTCCGCCATTACGATTTAACTGTCTCCATTAACTAACCAATAAACGCTCAAATCCAATCACTACTAGCATAGACTTAAACATTATTCTAATAATGAGTTTATCATAGTTTATCATTCCGATTATCATGTAAACGGTTCAATAGGCATGCGTAGTACGTGTTATAGACATATTAAATTAATGAAATAGTTATGCAGTTCGAAGTTATGCTCATTGGGAATGTGGAAAACTATATTACCCGTTTTATGAAGTAAGGCTTTAAATACTTGTCTATAAATGAGCATCATTTAAAAACATGTATAACAATATTTTGTAAATGTAGGTTAGATTAGTAACAGTGCTTATTTTTGGATGAAAGGTACCTTATGTCCTATTCTGTATCCCTGATAACGTGTATGCGAAATTCCATGATGATTTGTCGAGAGTTTAAGGCATGAAAGCGTAACAAAAAAACTTTCGCATTTATAATATTAGATATGATAGATAGGATCTGCATATCCTAATGTCTAAGGTCAAAAAATTTCCTTATGGAATCACAATACTAATTTGCCCAATCTAAGAATAAAATATAGTCCTCAATTTGTTCAACCGAAAAGATTTGAGGACTTACAAATGTATGTCCTAACCAAACCTATTATTCAAATGTTCTTTTTTTAAAACTAGGAATACTAAAATGCTTTAAGTATGGATTTTAGTATTGCTAGATTTTAAAAAAGACTTTAGACAACAGGCTAAGACTTTAGTATTTTAGAGTTTGGAATATACCTACTTTCTATTTATAAAAATAAATGCAATAAAACAGTATATTTCATAACACATTTTCTTGTATTGTGATTTAGAGTAAGAACTAAAAATAACAGAATAGATATAAATTAATGTAATATGTATTCGCGGTGTTTGTGTTGGTAAATAATGTTAAATTTCCTGCATCATCATATTTTATCACTTCATTCAATATAAGTGTATAACGTGCCTTCTCTCTGAATGCGGCTTTCTTACCAATCCAGATTCGACTGAAAAGATAATCTTGTAGAAAGAAAATCTATCCTAGGGTTGCAGACGCTCGATCTACCGAAGTATGGGTGCAAACAATAATAGAATAAGTCACACAATGTTCTTAATGGGTCATTTTAAACGAATTTATTACTTTTCTTTCAGGACTGCAGAGGTGCCGCTTGCGAATACGTTCGTTCTGCGCCTACTAGGAATATAGATTCTTGTGGATTTGGTACGTAAACATTTTTTAAATAACCCCAAACATCGTACGCATCTAAAAATCGGTTTGTTGGTTTAGCTATAAAAACGTACCAAACGTAAAGAGTTACTTTCACATTTATAATATTAGCATACAATTTAAATTTATATAGTATACAATTTAATATTACTATTAATATAGTATTGCTGCAAATCAACTTTTAAGTTTAAGACCAGTGCATTTGCTTGTTCTTAATATGTAGTACCTACCTTTATTTGAATTTTGCTTACGCGAGTGTGCTCCATGTACTGAGTGCAGCATTGGTTCTTCATACTCGGCAATTGAATTGTGTGGTTGTCGTTTTAGTTGTTTAAGTCTAAGTCCAAGCTCTATATTGTCGTCTTGAAACTTGGTGAACCAGACGTCTCCAGCAAAACGTCTGTAAAAAAAAATTAAATTTTGAAAGTACTTCACACGTTCATAAATTAAAATATCGTGATATTATATTATTCAATGAATATTCATAGCCAGATTTATAGCAGCCGCGTAGTTACAGCCCAACTCGTTTGAAATGTTGCACCTATAGGAAGTGTCCGAACAACTTGTTTCAGTGAACGTATCTTATCTAAATTTTGTAACGTTGACATAATCTCCTTCTTAACATGCGTTAAAAATGTTGAATGGCCAGTCAGATGACTGAGAGAAGTATGTCTCAAGCCAAGGCTGGTCATGTGAGTGGTTCGAGTCTAATTTAGATCGACATTCTTTGTTTCATCATCGTTAATGTTATTATTCTTATGCCCGGTATTCCATATTATTTATAATAATTATTTCTTCGAATTTTCTTTTATATAAATGGCTAATATTTAACCAAATATGTATTCAAATAAAAGTGTTCCAGATTAAAAAATATTTTATATATCAATGTGAATAAATACTCGTCGTTCACTCAGCCAATTAAAAATGGAATAGGCTCCAACCCTATTCCGATTTAAATTTGGCTTTGTAGTGTAGTTGTAGTTGAGTATGATACAATTGTATTCCGCCATGATATATTATTACTCTAGCATAATAGATACCCTTAGATAGTTTCAGATTGCCACAAATTATTCACACTGATAATTTTAAACCGACTCAACTGCTCGAACTACAACTTTGTTACTTATTTATTCATACACTACGAATAGTGCCTACCACTTCAGTGTTTTACAAAAAAATTAAATAACATACTTAAATAATACACAAACAACTATTCGTGAGGTGTGGTGAAAGGACCATCGGAAAAGGCGATCCTAATACTTTTTGAAATTAAAAGTATAATATTAATTTCTATACAGCATATTATTTTTCTTTACTACCTCTCAGATATAACTTTCTTCTTTACTATATCCTACAGAACAACGTGAACAGATGAACTTGGCGACTTCATTCCTGGACGGTTCCGCGTTATACGGCAGCTCAGAAAAGGAACTGCGTTCTTTAAGGCTTTACGACGCCGGCAAGATCGACCTAGATTCGTGCCGCAAGTGAGTATCTAAATAATCATATTTTATATAAGGTAAAGGCACCTAATTCCGCGTTTGTTTCACCAAAACTCAAAAGAACATTTAAAATTAAGGATATATTATATCTTTCTGTGGAATTGACTATATTTATCAGAAGTGTTAGTTATTATTATTTTTGAAAAATACTCACCGTTTGACTATAATAATTCGTTAAAAACGTAAAATCACGTGAAATTATGTAAAAGGCCAAGGCACCTTATTCCGATTGAAAAATCCTTATTCCGATGCATTTGGTTTCTAATTCCGAGTGTACAAAATGTAGAGGAAAGGAGGTGGGGAGAACGATACATGATTTTCAAAAATCTAATCTTATTATGCTCTTTGGATTTTAATAAGTCATAGTTCCTGCCTTACACGATTAATAAAATGGCACCACAGTACGTAAGTAAATACTTAATACTTAGATAGTAAATAACATAAGGTATTTTAAATACAGATGGAAAATAAAATAAAGTTAATTAATTTCGCTAAAGGACATTTTTTATGCATAGAATTATTTAAATAGATATAAACATGTTATGACATTATTAAGTATGAGCAAGTTATATTCAACCTTGTTTTTTACTTTTTTTTGTTAACTAATAAGTACTTACTTATCCACTAAAATACTGAAATTATATTTAATTGGTGATTAAAAGAGTGGCCGTGAGTTTCTTGCAGGTTTCTTCTCATAGGACTTATATATCTTCATCTCCATTGCCTGAACCTAGCAACTAACCTAAATGTAGCTTCAGTAACTTAGTAAACTTACTAAGCTATATATTTTGACGTTCATAAGTGTTACTTTGTGACCTAAATGAATAAATAATTTTTCGTTTTGACTTACTAAGTAAAAAATAATAATCAAAATCAACATCAACATAATAAAAAACAGCAATCAATGTTAAATCAAACTTAAAAAAACGATATTTGGAACCGATTACTAATCTTGTATAAAATCAAAAGTACTTAAGAATAACAGTAAGATATGTGTATAGATTATTAAGTAGTATAAAATAAAACAGCTCTTGTAATTTTCATATCAAAAATAATTATTATAACTTATTAAAAGATCACAATATTCAGGAACTATGTAGCGTAACAACTATCATTAGATTAAATAACATAATTAAATAAATATAAATCAATTAATCTGAAAGAAAAGGAATACAATTAATAACGATTTATCATTTTATGGAGAGCTATGTCGAATTGTCCAATGTAAATTCACTGAACAATTCGGTAAGGTTTTCTTAACACTGGAAGTTTTTTTACTTCTTATGGTCATCGTAACGTCTCCATCATCCTTGGATGACTCAGAGTTCAATATGTAAGTTAGATTATTTCTTCGATGTGGTAAAGCTATTTGTATATTTTCGTCATCTATATTTGTCTCAGTTTCTTGATCTTCTTAAATATTTTCTAGGACTGATTGTTTCTTAAATGTAAATCTAGGTTGTTGTACGTTATTTTCTCCTTTTTTCTCCTCTGTGGCGTTTTGAGGTTTTGAAGTTTACTTTTGTTTAACCTCTCTTCTCTTCTTATGAGAATCCCCTATCTTTTTTCTTTCTTTTCTTTAGCAACTTCATGTTGATGTCTATAAATTCATCAGCTACTGAAACTGTTGGGGTTAGTTTTTTAGTTTGTCTAGTTCTGTTATTCTTCGGTAATTTCGAAAAATAAAACGCTGTTTTAAATGAAGTTGTATACCTGTTATTCCGACTTAAATACATCGGAATAGCGTTTTATAAAACTAAATCAAGTTTTCTTATTCCGAGTAACAAAAAGTAAGAGATTTTTTAATAGAATATAAATAAATGGATCTTTCATTGTGATATCTGTCAAACATTATATAACTCAGAATCAGGATTATACCAGAAGACATTAATAACTTAAATTTCTATACTTAGTTTTGCCCTACAACGAATAAATAAAGTACCTAAAGAGACAATATTTGACCTGATATAATTAGCAAATGCGACCCCACAGTGTACCTCAGAAATGCATTTTTATATTAATGCATTATTTAAGCAGTCAGAATTAAAAACATTAACCGGTCGTATACCGCCGGCTGGTATGCGAGCCGGCGGTATACGACCGGTTAAGTTCTTAATTATTGAAATACCTTCAAAATAAATAAAAAAGATAACGTCTATGAAATTGCAATTCCGTGGTATACATTGACATTTAGGACTTAACCAAATAAAATATTTGGCACCTAATGCATAATTTTAAAAACTTATTTGTTCCTTAACTTGTGAAGATTATACTCAAATGTTGAGTATTTTCGATAAAAAATATAAGCGGTCCTGTATTTCAACCTAAACAAAAACTCACACAGTATAAAAATATCATCTAAAACACTATTTAGCAAATGGATGTACTCACGTGGATAAGGTCCCAAATGTATAAAGCACGTGTTCGAGTCGGCCGCTAGCGTCGAACTTACCGATTATTTCAAAACGTACACACACTAAAGCACTCTTTTGCTCATATAAAAATGAGCAGATAGAATATCTATTGAATAATATATCTTGCAGACAAAATAACTAGTAAATTTCTTAGAAAAAGACGTTCTTCAAAATACATCGGCATAAATAGTGCCATTTTAGAATCCCTTGGATTTGAGTGCCTTTACCTTAAGACAGTGTTATGATTAAAACAGAAACTAATTAACTTATTTATGGTGATGGCGCACTAATAAATAAGTCAATTAGTTACAGTAATAAACATAAAACTGTGATCATAATTAACATATGTCGTTTCAATTCTAGATTTATATATAGATAATATTTTAAGTAACTTTTATCGTATGGGCGATAATTTTATTTTAAGTAAACTTCAAATAAAGCAATAAATTATTAGATATATTCCTGTATAAATATACCAATAACTCAATCAATCAATATAATGATTAAACTTGTTAGGTAGGTAGGTATATTTAAGTATTTATAAAGTCAAATGTGAAACTAGAGCATTTGCTTATGTTGCTTAGGTAATTATTACTACCTTCGAAGAGAGTACGCAGACTCAAGACCGTAAAGTAGCGTTGAGTGCTGAGTGGCTTTATAACCCACTGCTCTCGACGCACTACCAGTATAAGGAGCGCATCAATCAAAATTTTTAAGTCTTAAATATTTAATATTGTCTTCTATTTACGCGAATATTATTCATTGAAATTAAACTACTATATACGGATTTTATCGCGTTGTTTATTTGACACTTGATTATAAAATTTTGAAAATTGTTACACTACTACTACTATTAAACTTTACTAAATTTTTAAGCTAATTAAATTATTATTAAAACTATTTAGATTTAATTTAAATCTTAAATATTTGTTTCAAATCTGCTGCAACATTATTTTATACAAATCAGGTAGTACATATGTAATCACAAACACGGAAGAAAACAAACGGGTAATTAGATTGCATCACTGAATCCATTCCCATACAATACCGATCATAGATATTATAAAAACAGTGGTTAATGTGCGAACTATTCCCATACTTCTGTATATACCTACTCGATCTACTCAATTGTACATTCATTGTGTTCAATATTAGGCTTACGTGTACAATCGTAAATTTTTTATGAACGGTTACATTGACTTTCGGACTTCAGAACCCAAACAGAATACTTATTTTATTGTGTCTATGGTATATTGAATCATTAAGTACTCACAAAGTCTTTTTTTTTAAGTAATTCAAACAAATTGGTGTATATGAAATAAAGTCTTTCTCAGTTTTTTGTCTTACCATATTGTAATTGTCAGCAGCGCCTCTCATAAGCACGGGTGGCGTAGTGGTTTAAGTGATCGCCTGCCACTGCGCTGAGTGTTTTGGGTTCGATCCTCCACGGAACAAAAATTTGTGTGATCCGCAATTTCTTGTTCCGAGTCTGGGTGATCTTTGTGTCCATTGTTTGAATGTTTGTAAAGTCCCTGCGACCCAGGAATCTATACTAGAGCGGGAAAGGAGCTTAAAATTTTTTCCCAAAAATAATATGATAATAATACAAAATATGCACTCATAGTCTAGTAGGTAGGTAGAATAGCTACAAAATTAAGTTATCACCGACTTCTGCAAGATTAATGATATGAATAAGATAATTAATTACAACAATGTTATACCGTTACAATGTGACGCATTTATAAACTCGAAAATGTAGGTGTGACTGGACCAAACAATTCTTACGCAGGTGATACGCTAAACATTCGGTTACCTAATATTTTCATATATCTCAAACAGCCTATTCAAATATTCGCTATAGTTCAATTAATTCTGCAAACAGCGGATCTTTAATACAAAACAAAGCTAGATCTCGCGGTGTCGTCACAAAATGGATTGTATGCAAATAAGCCGCCAATCTAACCTTGAGATGATTTGCATTCTCACATGGAGATTTCAATCTTCTACATATTTGCATTCCATTGGCAGCTATTGACTTGATAAGTGCGAGAGATGCAGGGAATTGAAATGATGGTGGGAAGGCCGATTCTCAGGAAAATGAAGTATATACGTTCAGCTTTACAACGGATTTTATTGCCGAAAGTGTTAAAGTTTAAGTGGTCACATCGTCACTGCCAATACACTAAATGTTTGGTTCGAATGCCATGCTTAAGATTTTTCTACGTGTCTGTTGTTTTAATGAAACATAAATTTCTTGCCTAAACTAAAATCGTCACTATAAATTAAACGTTTAAATCAAACTCAGCATGCAAGTTAATTACAAGCGTTATTATTCTCGATAAGAACACTGATAACTTTATTTCTTAGTAAAACTTAATCTTAATGTCAGAAGCATCTCGATCTTGATTAAAGTCAATATAGCAACATGTATTTTACATTGCACCGCACACCGTATGCCGTTGATTAATTATATTATATTTGACCCCATTGTACCTACATTTACCTATAACCTATCCAACAGTGAACAAAATTGTAGCTCACTAAAATAATTACGTGAATTACCAATTTTATATAAAACATTTTAGCAACTAATAATGACGAGTTTCTTGTGCGAGACGAAATTTTGCGAAAGCTCGAATTTGTAAGTTTTGTTAATAATATGAATCGGTAACAACAGCTATGATTAAAATAATTATAAATCTAATTAATCTATTTTTCTTTTTCAGATGCAACGATGGATCACCTACCGCGCCTCTCTACAAGGCTTTAATGACAGAACATAACCGCATCGCCGGAGAACTTTACGCATTGAACCCCTTCTGGGATGACACCACCCTGTTTCTAGAAACCAGACGAGCCATAGCCGCTATCATTCAACATATTACCTACAATGAGTTCTTGCCCGTTTTGTTGGGAGAGGTACGTGTAATGAATATTATAATCATTGCGATAACTACATTTAACCATAGACTTAACCAAACAACATAAAGACAAATAAACCTAAAATTGCGAAAGCGACTGTAAAGTTGCTCATAGTAAGCAAGCAAGCAACTGACACTAGATGAATATGTACCTATATTATAAATTTCGATAAGTTTTAAGTGGACTACTAAAATGCCAAATAATGCCTCAACTGTGAGAAGAATTGTTTAAGGCACGTTACTAGCTACGTGTCCGTACAAAAAATGGATTAGTTGCCTCACAAAACAAAAATAAACGAAGCGTAACCTTTAGAAGTAGGTACTAGACTGGATATTTTTTTATTTCGAAGATTTTACTTCACTTTATATAAACTTCAAAGATAAGTTTATAATATAATCTTATAATAATATTATAAATATTTGCCTTTTTTCTGACAGATCGGCATGGCGAAAGCTGAGCTGAAGTTGACTTCGTTAGGATTCTGGCGTGGATACTCCAGCGCCAACCGCGCCGGTGTTTACTCTGAACTTGTTGCTATAGCGCCCATATTCCACGCTATGATGAACGATAAACTGGTGAGTGTTTATGTGGATGTTTATAAAAATCAGTCTAATTTTACAGCACAAATGTACTAATGGAAACAGTCGTTAAAATATTCACGCAGCCAATATGACGCCGATTCCGAAAGAAGTTGCTTTTATTTAATTTGGAAAAGTGGGTAGTGAAGAAAATGTTTAGACGTCCTTGTAGACCAGTGGAATAAAATTATATAAAGGCTTATTTTCGGTCGTGATTATGGGCTAAGTGGTATATGTTTTTCTTATGAGAATATCATACTTTGTAGGGTTTTGGAGTATAGACACAGTATACTAAGAACAGCAGTTTATCTAAGACCGCTCGGCGAGTTATTAGCCTACTCTTGCGTAGGCGCTTAAGGTTGTCAGTTTTATTTTTAGTTAAATATTATTTGCGTATTATATAAATATAACGTGAGACCAGCCCGATCACACGACACACTCACGGTACGGCCCACGCTGCCGCCACAGTATTCCGCCGTATATTATGCTAATGTGTGCGTGGCAGCGCCTGGCGCCCACGCTCACATTCAAACCGGCCGCGGCACATTTCTATGAAGATGACTTACTGTTCTTAGTATACTGTGGTATAGATTTATGTCAGGTATACGACAATAGACATATTTAGCACTCTTAATTACCTCAAGCCCAAACTCCCGTTGTTTGCGAAATGTGAGTTTATTATAGCTCTACCAAACAATTGAAGGATAGGTATATTTATGAAGTAATTTATTTCCAGGCTAACACTACGGCTACTTTAGAAAGTCTAGTCCGCACCAGCGCTCAGCATGTATCGCACTTCCCCGCCTCAGCTCAATGGGACTTGAACAGAGCTCGTGACCATGGAGTATCGTCTTACTTGAGGACGTTGAGGATGTGTGAGCCTATGGCCAATGTGAAGACTTTCGGTGACTTCGCCAAAATGGGCTTCGACAGGACGCATCAGGAGATGATTGCCGATATGTACAAGTACGAATATTATTTGATATCATTTAAATATTATGAAATTGAGACTTGTTGTTAAGTTAGAGTATACATATGTATGTGTTTGTGTTTGAGGGTGTGTATGTGTGTGTGTGTGTGTGTGTGTGTAGATATTCTGAACAACAGCAAAAGAAAACAGCTATGTTCTATTCTTCCATGTTTTGTGCCTCGCCGTAGGTTTCCTCTGCCCTGACTTTAATTGTTTTACTTTATCGAACATACTATAGTTCTGGGAAAGGACTATTCTAAACGAGAGTTAAAGTAAAAAATTACGCCATAATCATTCTAATTATGTTTTACCTTTCCAGAAATGCTGAAGACGTCGAGCTAATGATTGGAGGCGCTATGGAGAAACCTGCCAGCGGTGCTGTAGTCGGATCCACCATTGCTTGTGTACTAGCCATGCAGTTCGCTAGCCTAAAGAAAAGTGACAGGTAAATACAAATGCATATTCACACGTCGTGAACCCCATAGGGTCCACGATGTTCGAAATAACATTAACATTCACTCGAATTAATAATAGTACTGGTTTCATACAATATTTGAAAACTACTTGCTTGCCATCTGATTACCTCGGTTATGCCTTCCGATAAAGATTAACCAGGGGTGTCATTCGCACGACGCCGACATCAAGAAAAGTATCCACTGCTTTTTCTGTATTCCGAAAACATTAAAGCTATACAAATGGAGATAACCTAGAACGCTGGTAACAAAATAATGATGATTGGGGTTTAACAAAGTTATTATTTTACAGGTTCTGGTATGAAAATGACCTGCCGCCTTCATCTTTCTCTCCCGAACAGCTCGGCGCTATAAGGAAAGTGTCTCTCTCAGGTCTGCTCTGCGGTACTCAGGACTCTATCACCAACATCCAGCCTAAATCTTTTGTCAAGGAAGACCCTTACTTGTAAGTATGTTTTTTTTTAAACTTCTAGCGTATTCGCTCAAAAATTCTATGTGACATTTGTGGATTTTTCTATACACAATATTCTGTAAATTAATAGATATATCTACCAAGCATATTTTGACTGAATCGCAATAACCTGACTACAGGTTAGATGCGAGGTAATTGCTTTGCCAATTGCGATAAGTTGCTTAGTTATTCCCTGGCATAGGTATTTACATAATTTTATGCATTCACTCATTGCTGCTCTGTGTTTAGGTACTCTATGTGTGTACTTTAAGCACATGCCTCAAGTTCCAGAAATTTTTGAGAATAAATTTTGAATGCAAGAAATCTTTTGTATAAAAACCCAGAAATGCCGGCCAGCACTGCTCGCAACATTCCCGCCTGGAGCTTTCCGCTTGGAGAGACGAAAGTGGTGCGAAGGCTGCTGAACAATTGTCTCAGGATATGATCACCACCGCTATCGAAAAGGCCAAACAAGAAATGGCTGACAGAAAACGATTAGAGTACATGCTTTGGGAGACACGTAAGTCTTTGAAAATTCCAGACGGAACACTTTTCCAGACGGTAATCTGTGTAACAACTTGTTTGTATTGCTTTTGATTTGTAGTGTATATTCGTAGTATAATTATACTGATACATAATATTCCTTATCAGGCGGAGGCGCTGACCCCAAGTCTCCAGTAGGAACAGCGGCGTCGTTCTCCAAGGCCAACAAATATGCTCTTAAGCTCGCTAACCACTCACTCTTCCTGGAGTTTGCCACCAATGAACTGCTCAACACTATTAACAGCGGGTGAGTTGTCAAAATTCTACTATTAACTAATAAAGCTGCAGAATATCGCTTCTCATAATTATGCTTCAGATTAATAGATACTACTTTGACACTTATGTATATGTCACTTGAAACCGAGCGCTCGGATTTGCGCGTCGTCATCCAACCCAATGCAGTCAAGAGTCAAAACCCGGTCAGGTTCAAAACTTGTCAGCAAAACTGCACAACAACATTCTGTACGAAAAATATATTATGTAATACCTACACCGCGGTCCCAAACTGTGTTTTCTAAATGTTTACAGACTAGTACACATCGTACAGCGTGCCTTACGAATTCTTTAAATCAAATCTTGCTGGTCTTCCGAATTCTTTAAATCAAAAATAATAGTTATTAATGGTGATTTACAGCAATATCTAACCTAACACATTAATTACAGCCATCGCCGCAAACGTCAAGTCTTTGACGATTCGCTCGGTTTCGGCACATCAGACTTCGTGGATTCTCTGCAATCCGTCGATATCAGCGGTTTCCTCGGCAACGACAATTCTGGACCTATCATTGAACCACAGTGTGACGACAAGGGCTCATGCGAAGCCGACAATCCCTTCAGAACCTACACTGGATATTGTAATAATTTAAGGAATCCGAACTTAGGCAAGAGTTTGACCACTTTCGCCAGATTACTACCGCCAGTTTATGAAGATGGTAAGTATTTTCATTCAAATTGGACTAAAATATCGAAAATAAAACGCTGTGAAATAAAGGTTAATTTCACAGCATCTTAAGACGTAGTGGAAAATTTAGTTTCTACAATATATTTCCGTTTACTTATAAGGTGTTAGCCGTCCCCGCATCAACTCAGTAACAGGCACGCCTCTGCCGTCTCCCCGTGTAGTATCGACCGTGATCCATCCCGACATATCAAACCTGCACACACGCTACACACTCATGGTTATGCAGTTCGCGCAGTTTGTAGACCACGAACTCACCATGACACCTATCCACAAAGGTAAAATATCATTTTCCTCAAATCTATAAACGTTAGCCTAGTCTAAAAGACCTCTTATATTAAGACTTCAAAAAGTACCATTTGTCTTTTCTTTCAGCTTTCACAAGTGCTAAAAATAGGAATGGTCCAACCCAAATCATTAACAGATAAAATAAAATCGTATCTGATTGTTCTTTGTAAAACATTTCTAATAAGAATTCTATTGCAGGTTTCCACGAATCGATCCCAGACTGTCGTTCCTGCGACTCTCCTCGTACAGTCCATCCTGAGTGTAACCCATTCCCAGTGCCACGTGGTGACCACTACTACCCTGAAGTCAATGTTACGTCCGGAGAGCGACTTTGCTTCCCCTTCATGAGGAGTCTGCCTGGACAGCAACAGCTTGGTTAGTACTCAACTTAATAATTTTGTAAACTACACATACCTTACTGAGCCCTACTCGAGGATCATAAAAAATCGATATTCATTATCCCGTACTTGAGTGAAAGATATGTTATAGAAAATTATTGCAATATATATCTTTGACTCAAGATAATTGTGCCAAGTAGATGTTTCATACGGTATATGCATTGCTACGGCATTAATACAGTGTGGATGCAAAGAGTTAACAACTAGTTATACATTAATCATGTCATGACCACTAATTTAAAGTTAAAACTGAAAAGAGAGACGCATCAACATAGTTATGTCAGCTATTTCTTCACATCATTCGTTAGTCTCTACAAACTAGACTCAGCTTAGTAAAATACAGAAGATAATACCTAACACTGATTCTAATGTGAAACTGAATGAACAACTGTTTTTTGCTCCAGGTCCACGTGAGCAAGTAAACCAGAACACAGCTTTCCTTGACGCTTCAGTCATCTACGGCGAAAACCCCTGCATCGCCCGCAAGTTGCGTGGATTCAACGGTCGCCTTAACGCAACCACCAATCCTGCTAATGGAAAAGAGCTGCTGCCCAGGAGTGACAGCCACCCTGAGTGCAAAGCGCCTAGCGGATTCTGTTTTATCGCTGGTAAGATCTGAATTAACGGTTTAAATTTTCACTAAATATCTTTACTTGTAAAATATGTTATTAGAAAATTATGTCTAGCGTTTTCGTCTAAATAGAATATTAAAATGCGATGAATAAATGAGCAATAGCCTCCTTAACTTAAACATCAAGTATTCATTGCCGTGTTAATGTTACATGTGTTAAGTAAATGTAATTTACTTTAAATTCTCCTCTTTCTTTCTTTAATCTTAACCCTCGTATAATTTTAATTGCATTTAATGGACGAATATCTGTATCAAACACTTTAAATTCTAGGTGACGGACGTGCTTCCGAACAGCCCGGTCTGACTGCCATTCACACGACCTTCCTGCGTCACCATAACCGTATTGTAGAAGGTCTTCGCGGAGTCAACCCTCACTGGGACGCCGACCAGCTCTTTGAACACACTCGTCGCATCGTCGCTGCCACATTCACACATATTATCTTCAATGAATTCCTGCCTCGACTGCTGTCTTGGAACGCCGTCAACTTGTATGGCCTCAAGCTTTTGCCCTCAGGTAATAATATTTAAAATCAATAATTTGTATATAACAAATTATTGATTTTATATATTGCTATAATAATGAATAAGCTTGTGCACTATAATAATATCTCCTGCGCAGATGGCCAATCTCCGTTAAGATTGGCCGCCGTGACCGAAATTCGGTCTGGTGGACATTATTATGCGACTAAATGGAAGCACTGTTTAAAAAAAAAATCTGGAAATTACTTATTAATCCTTTGGCAACCTATTTTTATAAGTTTTGTTACATATTATAAATCGTATACTGTACCAAATTATGCTACTATATCTTCTTTACAAAACATAACGATATCGAATTATATTCTAGGCTACTACAAAGAATACTCACCTACCTGCAACCCGTCAATTGTGACTGAATTCGCTGCTGCTTCGTTCCGTTTCGGTCATTCTCTGCTTCGCCCACACTTACCTCGTCTGTCGCCTCAGTACCAACCCGTAGAGCCACCAATCCTGCTCAGAGACGGATTTTTCAGACCCGACATGTTCATGAACGTAAGTATTATTCTCCCTTTCATTCGTTTCACAAAATTTGCTAAAAATAACGATGACATGTGTGAATAAGATGATAGTCAAAAAATTCACTAATCTTGTGAATATCGTAATAGGTAAGTTGGGTTTAAAAAGGGGCATAATTTGTCAAATACCACTCTTTAACCACTTTAAGACAAAACGTAATTGAACACTTATCTGAATATCTGTTTATTTTTATGTATTTGTGTATGTATACTCTCCAGTAAAAAGATATTCTGGTAAGATGTCAGTAGATACTTTACTAATTTAAATAAACAATTTTATTAATTTTCCTGTAGCACCCACCTATGGTTGACGAATTGATGCGTGGTCTTGCCTCCACACCTATGGAAACCCTCGACCAGTTCATTACCGGTGAAGTTACTAACCATCTATTCGAGGACCGTCGCGTACCCTTCTCAGGAATCGATTTAATCGCCTTGAACGTTCAGAGAGCCAGAGACCACGGAATACCCAGCTACAACAACTACAGAGCACTTTGTAACTTAAAGAGAGCTACAACCTTTGACGATTTGGCGAGAGAGATTCCTGATGAAGTTATTGCCAGGTTTGTTGTTAATAATAGTTATTGTACTGCTGGAGACCTTTATACTTTTCATACTTTCTTTCTCTTGCTAGAGGAAAGAGGCATACTTGCTGTATGGTACCTATGTGAAGGGTGAAAAAGGTTTGGGAAGTATTGAAGTATAATACAGCATTAAATATAATATCATAGCCGCTGAAATTACATGAAATTCTCCAAAAATGCAGCTACAGCAATTGTATAACCACATGCTTTTTTTTATAATTTAAGATTCAAGAGGATATACGCGACCGTTGACGACATTGATCTATTCCCTGGCGGTATGAGCGAAAGGCCACTACAGGGCGGTCTTGTCGGTCCGACATTCGCCTGCATTATCGCAATCCAGTTCAGACAGCTCAGGAAATGTGATAGATACTGGTAAGCCGGTTGATTTTCATATGAAAGGACGATGCGTGAAAATGTCTCCCCAACTCTTACATCAACCAACAGATTTGAAATGTCTCAAAAGTGCGGGATATAATGAGAAAATCATATTTTAATATTATTATTTCTTGGCACAAAATAACAGTTTGTGTTTCAAAGTATTATTATAATTACCTATTATCTTTGTTATTTATATATTTGTTGTTTATAACATTGCACACTGTTCAGCAATAAATCAGAGAAACTTGTACCAGCATCGTCATTGAATACACTAAAACGTTGTAACTAAAACGTCGTTGTTTTTCCGTGCGTTTTCGGTTGTTTCATTTAGACTGACCACTGCATGTTTGTTTACAATGTTGGGCGTCGCACAGCGTTCAATGTATGTATATACGCTTCATAAGGCTTGTTTCACATGTACCACAACCACAACTACACCACAACCACACCACGTAGGCGAGCGCAATTTTATATTGAAAATAAAATTTACACGGACCACATTTTGCCATCATTATCGACCACGTGGGTGATACCGACCACATCGCAATCACAACGCAACCACCAGCGACACCGCGAAATAGCATCCGACCACATCGCAGACACAACGCTGCGTCGTCGCACCGAACCGAAAACCGGTGTCGAACTGTCTGTCTGCACTCGTGAGCGTCATTGCGTCGTCGCAATCACATCGCAACTACTAACGACAACTCAACCACATCCACATTTTGTTGGAACCATAACGCAACTGTAAAAAGCTGCAGCGACATTATTCACACGTAACCATTGCTTGATCACCTTTTGTCGCGTCGATGTGGTGTGGTTGTGGTACGTGTGAATGAAGCCTTAGAGCCTTTAATATTGTTATTTTAATTTTTATAACATATTTGTAACGAATACGGAAGTAATATAAAATTATTTTTAATTTTATTTTATTTCTAATCCCCATGGATTTTTAAGTTGAAACTGGTTGCTAGTCTTTTTGTAGATCCTTAAGAACCTACTAACACATACAAAAGATCTGTCGGAGGGGGCGGGGCGGGTCTCATACAAATTTGGCCATCATCCTTTCATTTTTGTTTAAAGTATACACACAGGGTAGGAAATTACATCTGCAATTATTAATTGGTTGAATTAGTCCTATACTTATACGAAAATTTATGCTTAGATAAATGAAGATTAATAGGCATTCACATAAAGCTTAAGAGTTTAGACCTTAAACACAAAGCAAATTTATAAAATAGCCTAAGTATTTTTAAGAAATAGATAGAGGATACTTTAAATTAATATTAAAATCTTTTTCTTACTTTTTCGTCATTAGAAAAGTGTAGATAACACGCTAGATGAAACAGCAACATTTCAGCAGTTGTGATAACGTGGAGACACACCGTAAAACACATCAATTTCTAGTTAATTCTCATGGCTGTAATACAATACAGGTATTGTACAATATGGTATGTTTTAATTTTACAGGTATGAAAACGACACTCCCGGAGCTAGATTCACAGAGCAACAGCTATCTGAGATCAGAAAAATCACTTTATCTAAACTGATGTGCGACAACTTCGACATCCCCGGCGACATACAGAGGGCTGCTTTCGATCTGCCCAGCAACTTCTTGTAAGTGTATTGCTTATCTATTAAGACATTATACAAATTTGCTTCAAAAGCAATAATTGTTAGCAAATTATTAGAAAAATATCTATACGAGCATGTTTCGTATGATTGTAGGAACCCACGTGTGCCATGCTCATCTTTACCACAACTGGACCTGTCCGCGTGGCGAGAAAGCTCAGCTCAGGGCTGTCTGATCGCTGGTCGCTCTGTCGCCGTTGGAGAATCCGCGTTCCCATCACCTTGCACGTCATGCATCTGCACTGTTGAGGGAGTAAGTCACAGCTTATAAATAAGTAGCTGTCTGTTTTTTCAAAAATGAACTTATAACCGATTTTCGTAATCGTTCGTATGAAGATATCTTAATGTCTGGGAAAAGACAGATTACTTTTATAGTGAGGCGATGTTTGGCTCAGGTCACAGTTAGTTAACTGCAGCCATTGATATAAAAAGGTAATGAAGTTGTTTAACGTTTGTTTGCATATTTGTTATGTAATCAAAATGGTTTTAATGTGTTTGTGGTTTTACTAAGTATTCTTAACGTAAACGCATTACAACTCAGATTCTCTACTTAGAAAGTAAGCGTTACGCGTTACGAAATCGGTCTGCGGAAATTATTCGTTAGACATACCAACACAGTTAAGGTTAAAAGGTTCGTAGGTACATTATCACTATAGACGATATAGCCATAAGCTTGTACCTACGTGAGGTGTAACTTCTGACTGGAATACTTTCATAAGTCTTACAATATCATTTTGTATTTATATGTAATTTAAACATGTTGGTGATGAGCTTTACGCGTTAAGAAAAAGCATGTGTACATACTACCTACTATGTTTTATATTTACGGCCCAATTCATAATACTTACAAGAGCTTTACAAGTAAAATTCCAAAAAGTATAGTTCATAGTAATGCATAAGAATGCTAGCTTGCCTAATAACGATGTTGTATATAGTTAAAGGTTTACAGAAAATTTTAGAATAAAGCTTTTTTACAATGCATTTATTAGGCATACCCATCTTATTAAGCATTTACTATCTACGATATTTTTATGAATAAAACCGTTAGAATTTAGTAGATATTTTTCATGCAACCCTTGGTATAAATGCCCCAGGGCCGTGGGCACGTTTACTGATCGCACTGTGTGCGCGTGTGCAGGCGCAGTGCGCGTCGCTGCGCATCACGGACTGCGCGCAGCTGCACCGCGAGTGGCCGCGCGAGGCCGTGCAGCGCGACGACGTGTGCGCGGCGCAGTGCGGCGCCAGCGCCGCCGCGCCGCAGCGCGCGCCCAGGAGACCCAGCATCAATTTCAACTTCCCCGACCTGTCGCCCTTCATCGCCAAGTGAGCCGCGCCTGGCCTGGCCCACACGCACCCTGCGCCGCGACTTACTACGAGCGAGAGCGATTCTGATAACCTCCTAAAAGTTACACAGCCTGAGTACTGGCACCGACTCTGTTGTCCTCGACTGAACTCATTTTGGTACGCAAACATTTTTCAAAAGGGGCGGTAAAAGGAATGTGAACAGTTTTGCACCGTCAAATTAGGATAAAATTTGTATAACTGATTCGTTGATTAAAAAATATATTTCGCCGTCAAAGAGATGACCTAATTTAATATTTCCAAAAATTATACATTTTCAATTGTTATCTTGAAAATCTTATTGAAATTAAAGTTAGTATGATGTACAATAGAATCGATGCCATTAAATTTTAGTTGAGGTTTATTCATTAATATTAAGAAGGATTAACCAAATCGTGTAGTTGCATACCATCTATTCGATATAATTTAAAAAAATTTAGTATGATATTCAATCGTACCGATACCAAAACATAACCTACAAAAAGCATGAAATCCTTGATATTGATAAAAAAATATTAACGAGCAGTTAATTTTATATGCTATTTAATAAACTTGTAAATATTAAAATTAGTATAGGTACTTAGTCACAACATTTTGGCAAATGCAGCTTGGAAATTATCTATAGATTTTTTACAAATATTTACCAATAAAACGAAAACAATAAATAATAACCAAATGCCGATTTGAAATATACTAAGAATTTAATACTTCGAGTTACCATTGCAGGTTACCCAAACACATTAAACGTAATATAATAACCTAGTAATCTCAATTGTAAAAGTATTCGACTGATTTTGGCGTCTCATGTTTATATATTATTTAATTTTACTCTTCATTAAGATCGTTATTAGTTAAATCCTAAGGACGTCTGTAGCCGCCAAAACTTCGGCTCCAAACAGTAAAACAAAAATATACGTACAAACGATGTAGCTTAGAAAATACTATGTTGAATTAGTTTTATCATCTAAACTTTGTAAATCTCTGCAATTTAGTATTTTGCAATAATAATTAATAAATTATTGCAAAATACAATTGTATAAGTATCGATAATCATGTGTTTATTGAAATGTTGACTGAAATTACAATTTCGATCAATAAACTTTATGGCAAATGTAAAATGGAAACTTTTCTAAAACAAAAATAGCATTAAAAGCTACTAATAAAGTGGTGCTTTTATTTAATGGCTTTATTTTTGTAAAACTTTTTGTAGTTTACATGGCCATCTCTAGCTTTAATTAAGAAGATGAAGTTGTTTGAATTTCTAAAGAAGTTGTTTAAACTGCTATATTATACATAGGTACTTATATTTAACCACAACAGTACTTATCCGTGGCCATGAAATCAGAGCTTAACCAACCAATGTTACCATACCATAATATTAATAATTAATTATAAATACCAATTATATATTGCCTACTTCAAGTAAAGCTGCGGCCAAAAGTTAGTTTCGAGATATAACACATATTGTGTCTAGCTCATTATGAATAAATAAATTCACTGCCTAGTTGTGCCTAGGAATGTAAGTTCTTGTAAATTATTTTGTATTATATTGGTTTAATTAAATATAACACATTTCGTAGTTGTAATGTTTTACTTTTAAGTTCTTAATTCTCACCTAAGCAACGAAAATTAAATATAAATATTTTTTTATTTATTATATTGTTTTATTTGTACTACTAATTATATATATTTATATTTTTTATAATGATCTGATGCGTTTGTTTCGATGTTTATTTTTTATTATTTATTTTTTTTAAGTTTAAAATATAAATAAATACAATGTCTGTAATTGATATCATATTTAATTATTTGTTTTGTTTGTATAGGGCACATAGCACATTCTTTTAAATATACCTACATTGCAGTCTCAAAATATGACGACACCTTTCTGTTACACGATGTATAATTATTTTCATAATTGTATTGAATAATCACGGACTAATGTAATTAGTATTCATCCCACACAGACACAGATACCTTATAGTTACAGTAGTAGTAGCCATTGACCCGATATATCGTGCCTAACCTTAACCGCACGCAAGCGACTGCGTATTAGAAAATCAATGGATATTTTGATTGATAATAATAATAATAATGTTTATTTCATCTCCACAAATTACATCATGTTATACAGTATATAGTTGACAGGATCAATTGTCAGTAATTCGTAATTTGTGGGAGATCTGGAGTCTAAACTAAGCCGAAGCCTGTACTATAGATCTCCAGGCCTCCCATTTCATAACATTGTATGGATTGTCAACATGTGGAAAGCGTACATGAGAGTTGTGAATGAGTAAACAGGAACAGTTTCAGTGTATAATAATGACATATTTGTGAGTGTGTAAGTATGTGTTTGTATGTGTGTAAGTATGTGTTTGTGTGTGTATGTATGTGTTTGTGTGTGTGTATGTATGTATGTGCGTGGTGCGTGTGTGGCGTCTGTATATAGGAGTGTGTATGTGTATATAGAAGTGTGTATGTGTATATGAGTGTTTAAGCAATAAATAATTTTGTCAAATAACAGTTTTGCATGTTTTAACATGTAACAGGTAATAGGGTTCATAACATTGTGAGTGGTATGTAGATAATGTATGATATAATATTTGTAAATAAATGTGATATATAATAAAAAAATACCTAATGTGATATATAAATTTAAGAGTATAGATATAATATATGTATGTATATATTGTACAATTTATATACTTACCTCTAGGATTTTTTCTGTTTCCCCGTAACTAAGTTTCTGCAACCATTTATAAATTCTATTTTTGCATTCAGTTTTACAATAGTTGGACAAAGGAACTATTTTATTTAATTTATTGAATAACATACCACCTCGATATGAAAAAAATCTTTGTGCAAATGAGGTGTTTACGGCAGTCGGCTCACAAACCACGTAGTTTCTTCTAGTCTGAGCTATGTGCTTTCTTCTATCCTCTGGTAAGTCACTTAGTTTATGAAGTATAGATAGCATTATGTAAAGCTGGCGCACAGTCAGGACTTGTGCGTCTTCGTAAAGTTTAGAAGTAGGAAATAACCGAGGTTTTGATAGAATTACTTTTAGTATCATTCTTTGAGCTCTTTCAAGGATTATCATTTTTGTTTTACAAACTCCTCCCCAGGTAGTGATGCAATAGGATATGATTGACTGCGCCAAGGCCTCATATACTAACTTTATGGTCTGTTTGTCTGCTACATCACGTAGTGCTTTAAATATGTATGTTAGTTTTCGCATTCTATTAGATAAAGTTTGTGATTTTCAAATTTTAAATTAGCGTCAATTTCGATTCCAAGATATTTAATGGATTTAGTAGAAGTAATTTTAGGACATGTACAACTGGAAGTAGGAGGAAAATCACACTTATGCGCATATATGTTATTTGTAATATTATCTATTTCTCTTCGATTTTGGATTGAGAACACAATGAATTTAGTCTTATCGTCATTTAAAGTGAGAGAGTGTGATATTAGCCAGTGACAAATCGTGTTGAATCCCTCCTGCGCAAGATTAAAAAGTTCATCCCATGAATCAGCATAAAAGGTTAGAGCTGTATCATCTGCATAAGCCGAGATGCGGCAGTTTTTATTACTAAGTGTGCAGAGCTCATTAATATAGCAGAGAAAGAGTGTTGGACCTAGTATACTGCCTTGTGGCACCCCGAATGCAATTGGCAATTTGTCACTGACATTGTCACCGATTTTTACGCATTGGGTTCTATTGTGCAGATAATCAGATAGCAATGCCAGTGGTATGCCTCTTATACCATGGGCTTCTAGTGTCTCTACAAGGCAGGGGATAGAAACAGTGTCAAAGGCCTTTGCAAGGTCGAGAAATATAGTTAGGCATTTCTTTTTATTATCTAATTTATTAACTAGGAAGTTAATAAGGTCAAGTACAGCATTACTGGTCGAGCGGCCAGATCTAAAACCATATTGCGAGTTTGAAAGTAGATTGCTGTTTTCTAAGTATTTAGTAAGCCTAGTGTTAATTATGCGCTCAAATAATTTCGATAATGTAGTTAAGATTGCAATAGGTCTATAGTTACTGACACTGGCTCTATCACCCGCCTTGTATATCGGGTGTATTACAGCTGTTTTTAAAGCATCCGGAAAAACCCCAGCCTCAAAACAGCGATTTATCAAATCAGTTAGCACGGGTGTTACTGACTTGGATGTAATCTTAAGAATGTCGGCACTAATCTGATCCCAACCTGGTGCACAGTCACTTTTTAGAAGCAGTATTGTTCTCTCAACTTCTCCATTGTCCGTTGGTAGAAGAACAAAAGATTTCACGATTTCATTTCAATAACTTTCTTGAAGTTTGGAAAGCGAGTAGGTAAAATCATATCAGATAGGCGTTTACCGACATTAGAGAAGTATTCATTAGTCTTGTTCACCGCCTCTTTGGGATTGTCAGTAATTTTTAAAAGTTGTAATGGTAGTTGATTTTTCTTATTGTCGTTGGTAATTGTTTTAATGGTAGACCAAAGCTTTTTTGAATTATTTTTAGACATTATTAATTGGTCTCTCTCATACTGTTTCTTAAGTTTTTTTAATAAATTATTGCAATAGTTTCGATATCTTAAGTACGATATTTTTAATATTACATTAGTTGTATTCGATTTTAATTTTTTGTGCATCCTATCTCTATTGCGTATGCAACGTAACATACCACTAGTTATCCACGGTTTTATTATAAATGTATTTCTAGGAGTTAATCGTCTTAACGAGTTGTTTGTTGTTTGATTAAAATAAGATTGTTTTTGCTGAAATGCATCCTTGTCTGATTCAACTTTTTCAATATTGCGAGTGATTAAATCGACACCCTGTATGTCCTGTGCAATTACTGTGAAACTAGACATTGGAATATTTGAATGTTGATCAATTTATTGTTATTGTTGTAATCAATTATTCAATCGACCGATCAATTACGACTCGTGTTTGATGGATTGTTTGTAGCCTGTTCGGAACGGCAACGTCATAAATCAGTGTCATATTTTAAGGTTTTTAAAATATGACGCTAATGGCCAGTCCCACAACTAACAAGTAAAAGTTATCCGAAAGATAAATCGCATGCTGTTTACTGTTCTCTCTCATGTTAGGTTAAAGAAGAGAGATGGCGAGACTTTTATCTTATAGATAAATGCTATTTGGAGGTGTTGGGACAAGCCCTTATTGCAGCAAACACTCTTAATAGAGAACAAACCTATTGTCATATTGTATGTACATTTATTTATTATTAGGTTTACTATATTATTTATATGTAAGTAAATAATATTTTATTCAAATAGTTCTACAGTAAAGTAGAAATAATAAACCTTTCTACAGTAAAATTTGTTACCAAAAAGGATATGTTAGTAATATAAGATAAATATTGGTTATATTAAGTAGTATAAACTTATGAACATATATTTATCTTTGTCTTTCCTTAATGAAAAATTGTAATGTTTATTTATTCAAACAGGTCATATGTTAACAATGTTTGTCTACTACAATATGTCATAAAACTATACAGGATCAATACATTAATGATATTAAAAATATAACATACTTTACCTAATAATAAAATACCAAATTTACATCTAAATGATATAATAAATATATAATAAGCACTTCAAAGAATGTAGCGTTACTTTCTTAACAAGTGTTAAAGTTATTAACAAGTACTTTGGAAGAATAAAATATGAACTCTATTTCTATATGCTAAGGTCTACAATACTATAACAGGTATTAAAAACCTAGTCTTACCAAATACTCTACTGTTTAATTTTATTACTTTATTTATACAAATTAAACAACGAAAAATATTTACAAATCACTTTATTTTGTTGCATATCAAGTCTATTTAGTTCCTTTTTACAATAAATACATTAGGTCTGAGTATAAAAAATTGGTGTTGCAAAAAAATAAACAACACAAACTCTTAAAATTTACCTTGAATACTTAAAAGTCTTGATTTTCAGGCTAGTCCCCCCTTAAGTTCATATACACATGGCCTGGTGACACAAACACCACACAACAACAGTAGCAGTGCCGCCACCAAGTATCCAATTTTGATTGCATTGTCACTGCCCCTCTTTATCCTGTAACAATAAGAAAGCATGCTTTAATCTTTGTAAATCCTAACTAATATTAGTGCGAATGTAAGTTGTTTGTTACGATTTCAAGCCTTAACATCGCCACCGATTATCATGAAAGGGGAATACCCACTACCCATAGTGACTTTGGCCACGAGTGCCCATATTCAAATGATAGTATGCATGTTTGTCATAAAAGTTGGGGTTATTGAGATAAAATATTTTTTATTTATACCGATGACAAGATTTCTATATAAATGTTTTAAAAACACACTCTCGTCACACATCATCATTATTATCATACACAATTAAAAGATTGTCTATAAACTGAGCATTATCAAGCTTGTTTGTAAATAAAATAACAAAATCACAACGAAAGAAACAGAATCACGCAAACCGGGCAAGCAAAGAAGCCGATTTGTGTTATGACAGTTGGTTTCGGTGTTGCAAGTTAAAAACAAAAAATCATAGATATTATCTAATCGATATTATTATTCTGCTTATTACTGGCATAATAACATAAAATAATATATTTGCTTTATTATTTGTCGGTTTTTAACATATAATAATACCACTTGCTATTTCTTTAGCACTTCTAATATTTTTATTGAATAAAATTATTCTCTTTTTTACAAGACTTATTTCCTTTACGATACTTTTTTATTCCATATATTTTGATATCTTCTTTCGGTAAATGAATAGTACGAAAAATTATTAGAAATTATAATATATCCTTTTATCATACGTGTAATATAGAATAAAATTATTAAAAAAAATCTTGGGCGGCTAAAAATTACACGTTAGCCAAAAATAAGCATTCCCCTTTCGCAGATACTTTGTAAGATGTACAGAACAAGTGAGAAACGGCAATGAATTGCCGTAAATCAGAGTTCGAAAAATGGTTCAAGTAAAGGTCATAGTCATTTCGGGGGTATATCGAGTATGCTGAGTCGAATGGCGTTGACCGCGAGTCTCTAGCTCTTACGGTTCTTGAGTTGAAAGTTGTATAACAGACAGACGGACGGACAAAGCTGTTGTATAAGAGTTTTTTCGAACTCTAAAAAGACAGAGAGTACCTCACATCCAGAAAAAATACTGTTACTTAGGAATAAAAAATACTGTCAAAATCTACATTATAATAATAATATAATATTCTATCACATACACACAACCCCATATAGCCCAAACTAAGCAGAGCTTGTTCTATGGGTACTAGACAATGGATAAACATACATATATACTTTTTTTTGTAAATTTTATATGTAATATACATAGAAACACCCAGACCAAGACAAACATCCATGTTCACGCACACAAATGTTTGACTTGTGCGGGAATCTTTCCCGCGACCTCAGGCGTGGCAGTCGGTTACACTAACCACTGCGCCATCGAGGCCGACATTAACGCGAGGAAAGCCGCTGCCAAAAACTAGTTTGAAATATAATGTTAAAACTAGGTTTACCAACACTTAAGTGCTTAACACTGGCCAATTTACAATGGTATTATATAAGCTTATTTAGTTTTATCCTAATCTTATTATTACTAGTGTCAGAGACGGTTTTCCAGTCAAACCTGGTAACTTTGCAATAGAAAAGTTAAATATATAGAGCAAGAGCTCTATATTAGGTATTTAAGAGGCGTCTGCTAACACAACTTCGTAATGCATATAAATATTATATTCATTATCCAGAAATATTTTGACATCTGATTTAGCACCAGATGGCAAAATATTCCTGGGTAATGAGTTTCAAGTTGACTTGCATAGATGTTCTTAACAGTTAGAATACGTATGCAAAATGCAGACGCTGAGGTTGATAGTTTTCTCCGTAATAAGACATTATTAATGTCCAACCGAATAATCTTCTACAGACACATGCAGGTTTTTTTTACTGCCTCATTTTAATCGTGTTTGTGCTTATGGTTACGACCAGTTTCTGACAGAGTTTTTGCGTGTTCTTATTAAGAAATTCTGAATAGCAGCAGAGTCTGAAAAAATGCTCGATAACCTGCTATAGACTAACTGATAGCAGTTACATCGCTCTTAGAATATATTAGGCTAAATGTGAATGAGATATACATATGTCTTACGGCTTTAAGTATACAGACAATAATGCATACATAGCCTTCCGCCTATAATCCCGCATGCATGGTATGCAAAGGTATATATAGCTTTCACATTTCACCAAATATCTTTTTAGATACCACGTAAGGGGGCGAGTCTATTATTATACCGAGTACAGGTCCAGACTCTGCTGTGCTTGATTAAAAACCCAATAACACTTTACCCGACCCGGGAATCGAGACCGACTACAGATTTACAGCAGTAGCATAAGATAACTCATTTAAGATAACTCCCACACAAACATTTATTATTATTATATTACCGATCATCATGAGATTTCGCATACATGTTGTCAGAGATACAGGAAAAGCCTTATGGTATCCCTAAAAAAAGTACTGTTCACGAGGGATAGAAGTTTATTGACAAAATCTACAATAACGCGAACGAAGTCGCGGGCAAAAGCTAGTTTAACTGCACGGATGGCGTAGCGGTCGCCTTACCGCTGCAACTGCGATGAGTATTGTGGTTTTTACCACAAGTTTTTTTCCACAAACGGTTGTTCCTCGTCTGGGTGATCTTTGTGTCCGTTGTTTAAATGTTTGTAAAGTCCCCCGCGACACAGGAATTATTTCTAGTGCGGGAGTTACCTTTTCATAATAATAATTTTGTTAAATATACTTACTTTAAACAATTTTAATCTTCATTCAATGTTATTACATTACTTGTTAAGAAATAAAGAATAAATAAGTAGGTAAGAATTACATTTGACTAGAAGTGTACCGCCGGTACCTAATATAGCCGTATTTTATAAAACAACGCCACCTAGTTCATTCATATTCATTCTAATTCGAGTGTTTGTGTGTACAGGATTTTAGGCACCATAAGGTATCCATGGAATATTACAAGCGACTGTACATAGGAGGTTGCGAATGAATTTTTCTTTTTTTTAAAGGAACATTATATTAAATACCTTGTGGAAGGGAAAGTGATATCAGTTGGCCGCCACCTCCTTGAACCCGTTGACGATGGGCGCGTGCTCGTTGCTGCGGCGCCACAGCCCGTACACGCGGCCCGGCACGCCCTGCCACAGGCGCACGGTGCCGTCCTCCGACCCCGTCGCGTATAGCTCGCCATCCGGCGACCATCGCACGCAGTGAACCGGCCCGAAGTGACCTTTGTTTGATTCTGAAACAATAATAAATACTTATTGAATAAATAGTATAGATAAAATTAATTGAATTAGGCGTTACTTGGCAGTAATCTATTGTAGTAAAATTATTGGAAAGATCCGCCACAAACCCTTGGATTGCACACGCCAACTATTTCAACAGAAAAAGGTTGAAAATACCTGTAAAAGTATAAACGAGCGGGCAAAAACTGGTTTTAACAGTAAGTATGGTTGGAAACTTGTAGGTGAAACTGAAATTATCTTTAGGCAGTCGTTTAAAATTTGAATAGATGAGACATTTTCAAAAACTACATGGGAATTAACAATAAACGTCTTGAGAATCCTTTATTTAGAATAGTAGGCAACATTTATAGTAGGTGACATTACAAATATTATAAAAAGAATGAGTAGATACAACTTGATACCACATTTTATCAACGGAGGAAGCTTGGTATTGTTAAACCACAATATACAGATAATGATATGGCATCGTAGGGTTTAAATCTAGGACAAAAGGCACCATTGTCCTTAAGCATAGTGTCATTGAGACTAAGACACGAACTACATAGTTAAACAGATTCAGAAAGACAAAGGAAATGAACATTTCTGAATATTTAATTGGTTGTGTTGAAGACAAGAGAATAGATGCAGTAAAAGTACACAACACACATATACATATCCTGTAATCTATACTAATAATATAAAGAGGAAAGCTTTGATTTTTGTTTGTAAGTATTTAAATCAAAAACCATTCAACCGATTTTAAAATTAGCTATATCAACACCGAGTAACATAGGCTATGTCTTACGCGAGCGAAGTCGGTTGGTATATTTTAGGATCGTAAAGTATTTATGATAAACAGCATTTTGAAATAAAATATAAATGTTTTGAGTGGCATTTTATTCCTTTTTTATTTGTATTTATTTTGTCACAGAAGGGTTTATAAACAGGGTTTATTAAGTTTGCATAACAAAATAAGCAATTTAGATTCCTAAGTTTACACTAAGTCATTTCTGGACATCGGCTTACGGGATTTTAAATTATTACATTTCATCATCATCATCATCATCATTTCAGCCTATTGCAGTCCACTGCTGGACATAAGCCTCCCCCAGGGTGCGCCACAATTATATTATTATTTATTATATTTACCTATAGTAAATTTCAATCGGCTCAGATGACCTGATATGATGAACAATATATAATAATAATATTCTATTATATCACATACACACAACACCATCTAGACCAAACTAAGCAGACCTTGTACTATGGATACTAGACAATGGATAAACTTACCAACATATATACTTTTTTTTTTGGAAATACATACATATTATACATTAGACACACCCAGACCAAGACAAACATCCATGTCCATGCACACAAATGTTTGACTTGTGCAGGAATCAAACTAGACATGGCAGTCGGTTACACTAACCACTACGCCATTGAGGCAGCCAAAGGTGCCATATGTTGACATAATGAATTTATTATCTTGTAGATATTCACTATAACAACATTTTCCAAGTCCACATAGACTTTTAAAACATTTTCTTTCTATTAAAAGTTAATATTTAGTAAAATGTAGAGTTTTAGGGTAGTCACAGTATACGACCTAACCACACTACTGACCACACCTTACTGATACATGCTGTATAGTATGACTGATTAAACAAATATTGAGTGTTGGCGAAAAAATCTATGATCAATTTTAAAGGTTGACATCTGTATTGTAACACCCTTCTGTTCCCTTGGTAATCAACAGATCAACTATTATTATAAATACAGAAAAGATCACACGGTAAATAGTTCACTTTCAAATTTAATAAATAACCAACCAATAAGATTTATAATTAATTAATAGAGTAGTGTCACGCTAGAGTAACAATGGATTGCAGCAAATATTTGAATAATTAATTGATAAAGGAGAGAGCAATCTATGCATTTCTACCGTATCTTATCAATTCATTCATGGTAAATCTATAAATACGAAAGTAACTGGGTATGTCAATCATGAGTAAACCGCTTCATCGATGTTGATGAAATATGCTACTGTAATAATTTAAATACAGAGAAAGCACACCCAGGGTATTGTAAAAAATAACACGAACGAAGCCACGGCCAGTAACTAGAAGTCAATAAGCTGAGTAGGAGAATTAACTCTTGAATATTATTATTTCCTATTTGTGTGAATTAATAGCTGCATTTTTAGCATATTCGCGAGGTTCCAAATAATTGTTCCTAACTGTAATTATTGTCATGTTTATCAAATTCAAATTGTTTTCCATAAAATTATTAAGAATTATTGGAACATCTTAAAAAAACATAAAAATAAACTGAACAGAAAGTAATTAAATATCCTAATTAATACTTAACAGGTTAACAATAATAAATAAAAATATAATTATATTTAAATCTAAACAGGAAATTTAATATTAATAACAAAAGATCTCATAGGATACATTAATTAATCGCTAATGGACAAAGTAAGCCATTGCACTCTATGTCAAGACCGATACGTATAATAACGACCACTCACGGAAGTTATTATAACCGTAATGTCCAAGGCGACCTTTAAATATCATGTAAGTATGTAGCAAAAATATACGCCTGTATACGTAAACTTTATAATTATAGCTATATCCGACTAGTAGCAGGGACAAAGAAAATTTAAAGTCTGAATATTGTCTTTATACTTATAAAACCGTTACGACACGATTTTCCTGACTAACTCTCTGGCTGACTCAACAACGTCCAGCCCTAACGTTGGACTGCTGAAGCTGAAATTTCGCACATAGATTCCCTTTACGATGTAGACAAGCAATATGGCTGATTTTATAAAATTTCCAGGGAGAAAAAAAAATTTCACGCTTCGAGGTTGCCTTGTTAATATCGTATTATATATTACTAGATGTGCCCGCGATTTCACCTCCGTTTATCGTTACTGCGCCGCCCCGTGGGTCGTGGTGTGATGTTTTATAGCCTTCCACGATAGGCACAATCCAACACTAAAATAATTTTTAAATTCAACCCAGTAGTTCCTGAGATTAGCGCGTTCAAACAAACTCTTCAGCTTTATAATATTAGTATAGATTACTAGACCTTGCAAATTTTACATATCGGTGGGTAATTATAATGACTAATAACTACTTTCTATGTCTGGACTATGGCCTAACCCTTCTCACACTGCGAAGAGGCCCGGCAGTGGAATCGTACCATGTAGGTATGGTATTATTATATTATAACAACTACTTTCAGGATTTTCAAAATTCGTCGAGATTAGGCCAACAAGCACCAGCGAACAAAGTCACGGGCAACAACTAGTTAATAAATAGAGTAAACTCACCGAGTTCAGTGCCAGTGTTATAGTCAAACTTGTACACTTTCAAGTCCTCGCCGCCGCATACGAAGGTGGCGCGACTGGGCGCAAGCGACGCCGAGTAACACTTGGTGGGCACCGGGAACTCGCGCATCTTGCGCATTGTGTCCGAGGAGTAGAATGATACATTTGTACCTGGAAATGCAAGAAAACACATTGTTATTAAACGGCCAAAACAATCAGGCAATATTTCTGACGAATATAGGCCCACTTCAATCCACAGATAGATCATTAAGATGTAGTACATTTAGAAAATTGCAAAATCTAGGTATTGCTTTGAAAATTATTATTTTAAAGTCACTTATCATTTTTAAAACAAATTGTGTATGTTTATGGCAACCGCCATTAAGAACCACACCCTTCAATTTTAATCAAACATTTAAGTAATCGATGTCTGAACAAACAAAAATAGCAATGTAGGAAGCTTCAATTTTTCAATTCAATCATATAACGCTGTATTATTAGACTTAAATTGTACTCAGTGGGTGTGCAAAGGAAAATATATACAGGTATGTACAGTCTATGGAGTCGTTCAAGTATTAGGTAAGCAACAAAACGGGGTAGAGAGCATAAAGCAGGGAAGACCTTTCCTTTTTTTCAGACAAGGGGAACGGGGGGTATTTGAATGGTGATTACGTCGGCAATATTTATTCATTTACCTTACGTATACTTCATGTAAATTTTTGCAGGTTCTGAATTAAACATATGTACATACGCAGCAACCCTATTAGTATGTACTGTTAAGCGTAAAGGATATTAAGGAACTGACCGAAATTTTGTGAAACTATACCAATGCTTACCAACGTACGAAAAGGAAAGGGGTTAGAGCATTGCTTGGTTTTGCTGACAATGAAGAGAAAGGGGTTAAGAATTATTTAAATCTTACGTAATACTTGCACAGCCCCTACATTATAATTAAACCAAATATTTTAACATATTGATAAGGCAAATAAGACGACACCAATACCAATGCTTAATAACAATACTTTCAAAAGTTCCGGTATCGAGGTAGATTACCGTAAGGTAATGCCTTGTACCATGTAAGAATTTTAAAAACAAAACCTGTATACGGCTTACTATCAAATAGGCGGACTGCGATTTGACAATCAACAACCTAACTTATGAAGGCAACAGAAAAGTAATCATTAAACCAGTTCAAGTTCTACGTCACAACGTTTACGTCAAGTTTAAAGCCTTATTTTTGGTCTTATAAGCCAAACAAGGAAACATTGTAAAATAAGAATGATATAATAATATTTTGTTTTGACAAACAAAATAAAGGTCAAATATATCCTGATTTAATGGTACTTTAAGTTATGTAGGAGGCGAAGCGTGGTTACGCGACGCAAATTATCATTTATAATGTTTATTTACCTCTTCCGATTTGATAACAGGTTTAAAATAATTTTATTGTTATTGTACCTCGGTGCCGCAATCGTAGAGAATGTGATTGCTGTATATGAGGCCTCGAGATTGATTCCCGAGTATGGCAAAGTATTATAGAGATTTTCTGTCATAAATTTTCTTTTTTCTTTTTATACTACTAAAGTGGCAAACGAGCATACGGCCCACCTGATGGTAAGTGGTCACCGTAGCCTATAGACGCCTGCAACACCAAAGGCATCAATTGCGCGTTGCCGACCTAGTAAAAACCTTTTAACACCCTTTTTGAAAAACCCCGTACTGTAGTCTTGTACGAAAACCTGGGCAGGGAGTTCTCAGTAGCAGCACACTGCTGCTACTGCTGCTTGACATCTCAGATAGAGAATATATATCAGCCTTGAATATCAAAATTAGTAACAATCTTTCTGAGCAGCGATAGCTCAGTAGGGAGACTAACAGACTGTAATGCAGAGGGTCTCGGGTTCGAACCCGTGTCGCGCACCTCTGACTATCGAAAGTCATATATGACTTTACGAAATTATGTGCGTATTGATTGACAATTATCGCCTGCTCCGTGCCTCGGAAAGCACGTTAAGCCGTTGGTCCCGGCTGCCATGAACATCTATGGCAGTCGTTATTGGGAGAGTGTCGACACAAAAGATCCCACTGGGTCGAAGTGTCGCCGGTCTGCACTGACTGGCCCCCACATAAGATAAGATAAACAATCTTTCTAATAAATACTGTAATTGTATGAAACACTACCTGATATTTTTACGCAAGATCAGGTGTGGTGCCATATAAATAATAAGTAAGTTGACCATGAATTAAAATATCGATATGTATCAGGGTCACTCGACAACTATACATACTGCCGCGAGTAGCTTGATAACTAATAATTGCATCGTATCATTAAAGACAATTGCAATAAGGTTAATTATTGAATGACAAAATAATTACTTAAAGTAGCAATCGATAATAAAAAAAAGCATCATCATTCGGAATCGATATATAAAAAAATGATTTCGTGACAATACGCAAGCTTCATTGTTATAATATACTTCTTATATATATATCATAATAATAAGTGTTACTTACCATGTGCTACTGTCAATATAGCGCCATCCCTTGACAGTTCTAAACTGTTAGGAATGGACGCAAACTCTACTTTTTGGACCTCCTGAAAAAATAAATTATAGTATTATTACTTATACTACAACAATTTTTTTCGGGTAGTATTTAACTGTTCCTCAATTTTTTGCCTTTGTTCCACCAAAAATACTAATTGCACAGCAAAATATGCTTACTAAAATATTTTAAAGAGATCAAACTAAGTTGACGGGGCCCCGCTTGACGGAACTCCTATTTTTGGGTGGATTTAATAAGGAATCTAACATAACCTAACCCTTTTGAGACGGAATGCAGTGATTTGAGGCGTATAGGTGCTCGTTATGATATATTTTAGTAAGCATATTTTGCTGTGCAATTAGTATTTTTGATGGTCATTATATTTAATCCCTTTTTCTCTTAAAAAACACTACTTTCGCATTAGGAATAATTATTTCTGTATCGCGGGGTACTTTGCAAACATTCAAACAACGGACACACATTACATAAACAATCTCTAGTAAAACATTGATTTACGAAAGAGCCGTTACTCAGTATAGAACGCTCTGGTCGATCAATTTGCAAATGGAACTAATCTTGCCACCGTCATGCAATATCTTCCTAATGGCAACCAAACACATCATGTCCCTACTTTCACTCTTCCCTTGTCTTTCTGCTCCGATTCGACCATTCAGACCCTGTTGTCATAACTCATGAATGAACATTATAACAGACGATACAGGCAATCAGTAAGCTCAAATATTCTGATACCTGGTCTTACCCTGGAATGTCTTGCAACCCGAAAGGTTATTCTAATGCGGCAAGTCTAATAAAGTTCTATAAAGAAACAGATATCTAGACGAATCTTATTAGAAAAGACAGCCAGGTCCTATAAAATTGATACTAATAAGGGTAAACGATGAAACATTGATCTGAAAATATGTATAGTACTGTTGTACATTCGTAGATTTACTAAAATTAGCTGCACAGCTGACGAAAGGGTCATGATCGTAAAGACTTTTGTAGAATATGATAAGGTATTATCGCAATTCCATATTTAAAACTGCAGTGAAACATAAAAATAACATGCATATGAACAAGTTTCCCCAGATATCTACGCATTGAATATAAAACTTCCGATCTTTCAATCTTGGTCATTGCAAAGAATGTTAAAAAATATTGAATCTTATTTAACCATTAACGTTTGTCTGATACTTGAAATACGTAACAGTAAGTATATCGAGCGAAATACACCTATCGATTATAATAATATGTCAAGTTGTTGTATAGATGAGCAACGATTAGCATTTCACACGAGAAACTGTATAAATACATAATCAATACCCCATCGTGCCTATTGAAACAATGGTGAAGCGGAAAAAAGGTATAATTAAACAAGAAGGGAGGCCTTCAAGCGTCTTAACAACAAATCTACTTCGTGACTAGTCACACAAAAATAGAATACTAAATAAACAAAGAAGACTGTATTGCGATTCGAATCAACAATCTCATTAAGAATAATTAGGTTGTCACTAAGTACGCCCACGCATGCGGTATAATCCTCAAGTTACCTATTAACTTAACGGTGGGCGATGAACTCGTAAAAAATACTGTACCTGTGCAGTTATTTTACTTATGAAAACAATCGTCGAAATAGAAATATAGGCTAAATTGACACCGATTCAAATATGATAAAAAGAATTGTATCACTTAGGAATGTATTTTTTTCTATATCGTACTTATTAATTTGCCTTCGCAATGCACAGAAATCAAAATTAATTTACTGAGATATAGAATACGCCCGCAGTGTTATGTAGGTCTGTTTTGCAAATGAATGTTGTAACGAATTATTTGTTCGCGGCAAATTCTAAGTTTTACTTTCTAAACAACCAACCTATCATTAATTTTATGTTTTTGTATTCTTTTTCTTTTACCGCTTTACTGTTGCCACAATCATCAGAATACGATGTAGATGCTACAAGTCTAGAAACTATTGGCAACTTTTATCAGAACAATAGCTTTACTTATCATATATATTTGTGTATTTACCTGTCCGCTATTACGATCCCAGACTCGCATTGTGAGGTCATCACTCACGCTGACTATGCGTGAATTATGGAGGAATACCGCGTGTCTGATGCTACTCGTATGTGCGTTAAACTTCTCCAGAGCTACAATGAAGCAGTACTTATAAGTCATACATTGGGCAAACATAAATATAAACCAATCCTATCTAAGTAAGAACAACATGTTGCCTATATTGATAGATATAGATTTAAAGACTAACTTAGTAGTTATAATTTTATAAAAAGGTAGACGATCTAGTAGGAAATAGATAAAGTCGAATTAGTAGTTTATTCGTAGAAAATATTTATGTTTCCGTCAACACTATGTAACAATATACCTATGGCGAAACAGATACTCGTTTGTTGTTCATTGTTGAGAAATATCAATTAAAAGACAACAATGGGAGATAGTGATAGCGATATCTTCAACTTTGCGTGATCGCAAAGCTGTATAGAAGACGTCGCTTGCAGCAATAAACATAAACGGCCAAATTCATAAAACTTACAAGAGGGTAATTCAATTTACGTAAACAAGTAATATAAATAGAGTAAGGTAGATAGAAAATCATACGAAAAATAACTTCCTCCGCATAGAGAATAGATTAATGAGACATATGTTGCCGATCTGTTGTCTAATTTACCACTAGGTATCCGGTGGCTATTTCACCATGTCTTACAGCATTTATATTGCTACGTAAGTACGAGACTAACCTACTGGGATTCGCTGACTCGTTCCCGCAATGGTAATGTTATAACATACGTTGGTAAGCCCCTAGTTGTCGTATGAGCGCAGTAATACTTACGTCCAGCTTCAGGTTTGTTTAAATCATAAACTCTAATAAGTTTCTCGTTGCTGGCAGTGAGCAACATAGTGTCGTCGGCGTTGAAGTTTACACTTTTTACTATATGTTCGTGGTCGAATGTGTGAACCACTTCGCCATATCTAGCATCCCACAGTTTTGCTGCAAAACAATAAATAATTTTGCAAATCGTTACAATTTTAATAATTACAACGATTTACGTAGTGTATAAATAATGTGACGTCAAATTTGACGTAATTATTAAGCCTCAATTTCGTTAGATTGACTAAGCATGTGTACATATTCGTTAAAAATTATAGAAGCCCGATAACGGCACGCGCCTGCGCTTTTCTCCTCCTAAACCTTAGAAGGTTCTATTAATATCGTGGATCATATTTAGATGCATAGATTTTTATATTATAGTGTTTGTGTAAATCTATATATATCTGCACATAAATTCTTTTATAATTGGATGATATTTTCTACAATATTTTAACTATTACCTGATCGTTTTTATAATAAATCCCTTTAAAACTTACAAGTAATGCTTTTTACTGCCCAGTACAAACACAATATCATATGTATTATATAATTTAATTTTATCAAACTAAATATATTACAGCCCTGACAAAGACTTAAAAATTAATACTCATTTCCCACCTCATACTAAGAGAGGCCTATACCCATTACTGGGGCAGTTTATACAGAAGGATATTATTAATAAGACTACTACATTAAGTACCTGAAAAATCAGCAGCACCGCTGGCAGCAAGACTAGCATTTTGAGTTAAAGCTACTCCCCACACGGCGCCTTTGTGTCCCTCAAATGTACCAATCCAATCACCTGTCTCACCTTGCCGTAACATGGGCTTGCCATCTAAAAGACATACAGTCTAATTACATCAAATAAAACCAATTTATAATACAAATGAAACTAGTTGTAGCCTACTACTTTGCTATATTCAATTAGCCCCTTTTAATTATTTGACTACAGCAACACCTATTGCATTTTAGCATAATAATTAATCATTATCTTAATTAACAAAAATCTATATTAAAATTTTTATCTTAGTGAAGATGAACTTAATGAGTTTAAGTGTATAAACATTGCATTTACATCAACAATAAAAAAAAGTGTAATGTATACTTAAAACTAATAAAATTAGGTACTGTGACAATACTTGTAAATATTCTACATCAGTAACAAGCTACTGACCTTCATAACAATAAAATAGTTTTATCCAAAATAAATTAACCCAGTTATGAATCACAGTAACTAATTGCTATTAATATCAACATTTTATAATACACATATAAATAATTGCTAAGAAAGAGAAACTCTTGAATAAACACCTCATTAGATAGGTGTAACATTGCAAATATAATAATAGTATTAGCAAGTAGGTCAAATAACAGTATTATAACATAAATGAATGGTAACTAAACTCAAGGGAAACAATAAAGTTTGACAACATGGGATACTATGAAACCTTATTTCTAAACATAGTATTTAATAAATATTAATTAGCACATACAGAGAGTTAAATAAAATATATTACTGCCAAGTACTAATAAGATTCTGTTAAGTGCTGAATTATTTATATTTTGATCAAAAATTTGTTGCCAATTGATGCTTTGATTATTGACAAATTATACTGAATGAGTCATAGCAATTTTGAGACAGTGATTAATTTTTAAACACTAAAAAAGTGCATAGTATGTTATCATAAGATTAAAACTTTTAATTTTATGACAACACACAAATAAAACACATGTGTGTATTGAGCAACAATAGGCCTAAAAAAGCAATATTAATTCTGCCAGAAAATACAATACACTGTGAGTACCATAAGCATTGAGAAACATGGTGTAAGTGCAATTCACTATATGAGGATAATCTAACAAAAGAATGCCAACCTTCAATTCACTGATCCAAGCACTAGTTCAACGTGCTTCTTGAACAGACACACACCTCAAGATTGTATACATATAAGAACAATAGCAGGAAGGGGCACTTACATGATTGTTATTGACTATTTTCCTTAAATGGAACATATTGAAAGTAACATAGTAACATGTTTACAAGCCCTTCCATAAGGTAAACATTAATGTCAAGTACTTTGATAAACCTTGAGAAAGCACAAGGTGACCCACAACAGGTGAAATGTCAACATTCAACATAGGAACAAAATTTAATACACACAACAATTCGTATGTACACAAACGTATGGAGCTTGTATGTCATGCTGCTAGTACGTGAATAAAAAGCACGAGCGCAAGCATCAAGGCGAGCAGCCGAGGAAACTACAGGCGGATACTCAAGGTACTTCCTGCATGTCCGGAAAGAGAAGGTCACAACATGCATAGAATGCACGCCGGCCGAGCGGACAGCTCCACAGTCACACAAACAAGATAAGTGAAGGCCTTTCAAACACATCTCGTCACCAACATCTGTCACGGTTAATCATTACTCACAGACCCGAACACACTTGCAAGACTACTACCTAAATATAGGCCAAGGTGAAAGGGCACACTGATTACAAATTAGTTGTGAAAACTCACCTTTGCAGGCCGAAATTAAATAATATCCATCTTTTGTAACGTCACTAAAATCCAAATGCACGACTGGTCTAGTATGGCCACCGCATGTGAGAGGAACTTGCTTGAAAGTTGTCATTTTGTTTCTTAATTTTGTGTATTGTACTTTTTGAAAATAAAACTAATTATCTTTGTTGTTAACTAAAAATTAACCTAATGAGTCTGATCGTATTGAATGTTGACAATCGACTGACGGTAAAGTGTACACCAGTATTGCTATAGAATTCTACTTCGATACCTACATTTTCAATTAATTACAAATGTGGTAGTAAAATAACTTTATTTTTGATACTGCGGCATTATTTTCTCAGTTCATGAATAATTATTAGATTATTTATTTTATTTACTGGTACATTACTGTGATCAAAAGTTAAAATACGTGGCAACTGTATTAAAATATGGCATATTCTGTTGAAAAATTTTGTACTGAACTTGGTTGAAAAATACTAACCCTTTACAAATTTATAACGCTAGCAACAAGTTAGTTTTTTTTTCTAAATCTGTAATGAGTAATGACACTCATAGTGCGACTACTTCCAATACGAGTTACTTTGACTCTTTCCAGGTTAATTAGATGTAATTATATTCTAGCCCTACAAAAAGCTGGAAAACTTTTTATAAAAATAAGGTACGTCGTAAAAAAATCTTTTAAAACACCTAAGTACATAAAATACTGCGTTGTCATCAAATTGTGATTCGTGTTGTATTAATGTGAATTTTATTAGTGACAATCATAATCAGTAAAATCTAATAGATTAACATTGAGCTGCGTTATTGTACTAATTAATGTAAAATGATTTAATTTCATTTTTCTTAAACCATTGCGGTACTCTTTTTAGCACATACTTGTGTAATACATTATTATGCGGTTTATTTCTAAGTACGACAACACCAATTTTATGTGACGTGTCTTTTGACGTTGTCAAATTAAATTTGTTGTGGTCGTGGTAACATATCAGAGAAAATAATTTCCGCTTTCTTTTAGTGATATTAACATGGATTTCTTCACATCTATACCAACCCACATTGACTATGTTGGTCAAGCTAAAGCAGAAAAACTCTATAGAGCTATCATAACGCTGTTCAGTATAGTCGGCTTCGTATGGGGCTACATCGTTCAACAATTCTCGCAATCTGTGTATATTCTGGGCGCCGGATTTATTTTAGCTGCGATCCTGACTGTTCCACCATGGCCTATGTACCGTCGCAATGCCCTGAACTGGCAGAACCCAAGAACCAATGAAGAAAAACCAGCAGGCAAGAAAGGAAAGAAATAGGCACCTAAATTGTTACTGTTGAACACATGTGTATTCCAAACAATTCTGTAATTATTTACTCTCAAATAAAATAGTTTTAAGTTATATATTATTTTATTATAATAACAAGCCGTTCTTGGCTAGTTTTCACTAAAAGAAATGTATTCTGTTTAAAGTTATAAGTTAGAACTACAATTTGTATGTGTTTGTAACATAAAAATTATAGATTATACATAATTATGTAAAAGTAACTTCACATAAAAAAATTATACAGTTCTAAACACCTCAAATTATTTAATATTGAACTCTACCATTAGTAAAAAAATTTAATAATGTTATATTTGTATGATGACATAGTCATGACTACAAACTATTATTGTTGGACTCTACAATTAGTTACTTACATGGTGTAAGCACATATTTAATTTTGACATTTAGAGTTAAGGAGGTATAACATGCAAGGTCAATAAAATTACCATAATTTCAATTTTGCTGTCTGAAATAGCACCATATTCTACTCGTAATTCTGGTGACATTAGATACATCTTTGAGGTAGATGTATAGAAGTGCACAAGTGCAGTTAACTTTCTAATATATCAGCCAATACTGTTTCACCTTAGTACTTATTATGTAGATTGTTTTATTTATTTTTTTGGATTACACAACTAACACAGATTTTCTAATCATATTATTGATTTAGTTCATAAATTAGTAAGAAACCAGACAATGAAAGAAGCATTATGTCTGGGCCCTGAGTCGTACATCAGCAGTGATTAAATTAGCAACATATATAAAATATATGTTCTTAAAAATAAATTGCCGGTAGATTAAATAAATTTTACCAGCTTTCCTATTGTAGTGATTTAGATTAGTGTCCTGCTAGAATCACATGTTTATTAAATCTACAGTAATAAATTGAGATTATGTAAAGATAGAATTTTGTTACAAGTAGCAATTCAGCATCTAATTAGTAGATACATAATAAAAGTAGAAGCTGTTTCAGAATATCTAATAATGTGTAAGCACTTACACCGGGCAGAAAAATAAACAGCATATTATTTATCATATCAACATCCAGAAACAAGTTTTACTTGATATTATAATTCTAGAGGTAATAAAAGTTGTGCTATTTTATTTATAACTAGCTACAATCGAAACAAGAACAGTTGTTATATTAATTACTATTTTATTAATAGAAAGTTGAGCCTTGGAAAATGTAGTTAACCAGTCAAACAACTGAATACTACTTATTACTCATACCAATGGGAATTCTTGGCATAAACTACAGCTATGAAATTTATTTTCACACACGCACACACATTTTAATCTCATAAACAATATTAAGATATACAAAAGTAAACTTATCTTATTTTAGTTTATCTAATTTTATTGCCTTTATAATATTAAAGTGTGTAAAGCCCTTATGGGACAGTAATTATTTCAAAGGGCAGTACAGCACCTTTTTAACATCACTTTGTGAAATCAACAAAATGATATCACAAGGCTTACCAAATGTCTAATGGAAGATCTTAGGGAAGTACCAGTACTAAAAATAATGAAATTAATAATAGTAGCATTGGCATAGCTAGGCATTTTTCTAGGATGGACATATTAAGTTGGCAATTTACCTTAACAAAAAACAATTGTAATTTATTGTTTGATCATTTGAACCTCATCCTTTCAATCTGTTTTAATTTGGATTTTTCTGCTACCTGATATTAGCATGGCCAGCAATACTAATATAATTAAATGCAAATCTATATTTGCATATTATGATATAATGCTTCAGAGAAATATATGCTGCATGAGGGTGGTATCATTTAATAAGCTGGTGGTTATCATTCAAATCATTTATTAGGAATATTGTTGTGGTCAACCATATAATATAGGTATGGTGAAAATTTATGATAACTATGCCTTATTTTAGCCTAAATTAGGAAATGCTTATATTTATTGTAATAATAAGACCAGGTGATGGTGAAACATTAGGAAGCAGTGCATTTTATTAATTAGCTTTGCACAGGAGAATTGTATTTAAAATACAAAGAATACGAAAGAGATTTTGGTGGCTTAATTCAATATCAATAAATCTCTTATACTGGTAAAGTAGTTAATATCTATTAAAATCTATTTAAAATTTAAAGGGGATTCAAAGACTAGTTCCAAAAATTGTCTTGGATAATTATCATCTTATAATATAAAACTGTAATCACAGATTGATAGGTGCACTATAAATTTTCACTATAGCTAAATTTTTCTCTAAGATTACGGAAGATGTTATAAATTCTACTTTCACTGCATACATTGCAATCATCACTAGGTGGCACTGGTTTCGTTTCCTCAGCATTCTCTGCTTCTTCATTGTTCTTCTCACATTTATCATCTGTATTTACTTGGTCTTCTTCATTTTGTTTGTCTGCACTAGTAGTTTTATCGTCATCTTCAGTACCCTGGCGTTCTTCTAATATGTTTTCAGACTGCATAACATTCTCTTTATCAAACATCTGGTGTGCTGTTATAACAGCAAACATAAATGTAACTCCATAATTGACGACTGTCATTGAAAGTGGGCCCAATACTAATATAAAAACTGCCATCGTGAATAGTAAAGCTGCCACAGCTTCATAGTGCCTCCTGCAAAAGAAACATAATATTTTTACACCCAGTGCCATCTCTCGACATTGTGAGGAAGACTCGGCAGTGCCGTCTAATAATTTATTACAGCGCCATCTATTGACGCCTTACGGAACTACGTACTTCGTCGGTACGAGAAGAGTAGAGACAACGCTGGAACTTTCTCGAATCTTCGTACTGTTACATACTGGGTATAGGTTTTCTAGAAAACACCAGAAACGCTTTACCCGCGTATAGTAGGCCAGGCCAGCGCTCGCCGGGTCAGTTTACTATCGTAAGCGGTATACTTGATACATCGGAGTGAACGGAAGCGAAAATACTACAGGGTTTAAAGCAGTTACAGTAGAAAAGTGTAGTATAGTATGTGTTGTATTTAAATTTAATTGTGTGTTTGAATAAAACGCGTTTTAGTCGATAAGATTATTAACATTCTTATCCCTCGAACCCAGCACTTAATAATATATATATAAGTCATATCACTTGTATGAGAACTGGCAAAGCTTAATGGACGGGCGCTTGTGAACACAATCAAGAAAACAATCAAACCCTTTTTTATATTCTTTAAAACTATTAAAAGGCATATAAAATCCATACCAGACACCAGGGCGGCGTCTACTTGGCCGACATTGACATTAAACATTTGCTGGAATATTTAGTTACTTGTTATTATATTCCTTAATAATATTTTTTATATACCTACTACAGATTATTTATATAGAATCATTAATCAAAATTATGGAAAAAATTTGTTTCTAAATAGATTTTTTTTAATTATTTTATATATTTTTCTAAGTTATTGTATTGTCATCGGTCCTCGATAAGTGTGCAAAGTTCAAATCAATTCGTCGGTTTGAAAGGGGTGAAAATCATGTTCAAAGATTCCGTTACATAGATACCAAGCTAATAACAGCGTGTTAAAAAGAGGTGTGATAGTCACTGGCCTTAAATTTCGGCTGGCAAATTACTCTAAGCTTCTAGTCGCTATCTATGATGGATATTTCGGGCCGGCAGCGTTTTAAATAGATCTCAATACAATCAAAAGATAACGCCAAACGATTTCTTTTATCGACATAAAGACTAAGGTTTTATAGAATACTTACAGATTTTTCTTGGGTCCATCTTGTTGCCATATATAGGCTGAACAAGCAGACATAATAAGACCAGTGTGATACGATGTGTCTGGTTTTAACACCATACTATATCTGTAAAATAAAAAATAAAAACTATTTAATACATAGGTACATGCTTAACATAAGTATTCAAAGTAGACTTTTCATAAGCTGCTTTGCATATGCGTTTTTAAGTCGAGAGGTGATATTAAAGTGAAGGCTACGTGCTAATGAGCAATAATATTATTTTTATTTCTGTAGCAATTAATAATACTCTATGCGTAATAAATAATATGTTATTAGTTATAACGCATAGAGTTAGTTGTCCCGTCCATAAGCGGAGAGCAACAGCTCTTTTTGTCTCGAAAAAAGTACGGCTGCTATGCAGACCGTCAGAGCCACGGGAGTGTAGCCGGGTTAAAATCTAGTGTACTAATTATTAATTAGGACCACCAGTGGTTATTACAATGATTGCCATAAAACATTCGTTGTTAGGTTTCGTTTGATAGTACAACTTTGTAAGGTGGACACAGTATTAGTGACCAGTATTAATAATAGGTGAAGAGACAATAAACTAGTCGAATGAACATAATAAAGGCAAAACTTACGTGAAATTTCTGGCCCACGTAAGCAACGCCGGCACATTGACTAGAGTCACAACCAGCCACATAAAAAACATCATCATGTGGAAATTCAGATTATTCAGGTCTTCGTCCACATCAGAGAGTTTATCACTGCTTCTCCTTTTATTTTTATGACATTTTTCTTTTGACGTAGGTTCACTATCTTTGTCCTCACTTTTAGCTTCAACTGGGACAAGTTTGTTATCTTTAGATTCCTTGCTATTAAATGCCTTTTCTTCAGTAGTATTTTTAGCTGCCACTATCTTATCTTCTTTCTTTCCTTCGATAATTTTAACATATTCTTTATCACTATCACTTGTCACGCCTTCGACAGTTTGATTAGCTAATTCTGTAGAAGAACTCGCTTTTACAAGATTAGTCTCAGCCTCTTCGGTAGGTTTAGTAGTTTTAAACATACGACACACTCTCGACGCTACCTTAGCCATTATTTTGTATACATAATCTTCTAAGTATTCTTCATACATTTTGGATAACTGAAAAAGATTATAATAATCCTGAATTACTGGTAAAAATAAAATGTAGTTACAATAACTATATACTGCGAATGTAAGTTTATTGATTTGTTTGTTTGTTACGCTTTCACGTCTTTAACTACTATACCGATCATCATGAAATTTTGCATTCACGTTGTCAAGGATACAGAAAAGAACGAAATTTTTAATCCAGAAAAATAACTGTTCTCGATGGATAGAAAGTTATTTACAGAATCTACATTACCGCGATCGACGCCGCGGGCGAAAGCTAATGACAACATGAAAACAAATGTCTGTTAAAGCGACTGTGTATTTTTTAGACGAATCACAATACAACGCTTCGATGTGTCTCAACTCTTTAATCATTTCATTCAATTATATTTTCAGTTATCATGATCTTAACTAATATTATAGCATCTATAATATTAGTTAAGATCATGATAACTGAATGAATGAACTGAATGTGAGTTTCTTTGTTTGTTATGCTTTCACGCCTTAACTACACGACTGATCATCATTAAATTTTGCATTCACGTTGTCAGGGGTACAGAAAAGGACACAGGGTACCTTTCACGTAGAAAAAGAAAGAATTTTTACGACGGATAAAAATTTATTGAGAATATCTAGACCAACGCGAGCTAGGCCGCGGACTAAAACCTGGGTCGCGGTGATTATACAAACATTCAAACAACGAACTCAAAGAACACCACAACTCGAAACAGCCATTTGCGGATCACACAAGATTTTGTCCCGCGTAGGGGCGAACCCACAAGAATCAACGCAGTGGCAATGGCGAAGCGACCACTTAAATCACTACGCCTATGACCTGTAACCTAACGTCGAAGTATTTACCATAAAAGAATAGAAGGCAGCGCCCGCAACCAACGCGGCGGCCCCGCACGACAGTGGCGCACCGAACAATAAGGCACCTGTGACCACCATCGGTACTTTCTGAAGTCCCGACGCCATTTTCTCAGCAAGGCTCGAACTACCTCGCCACATTATCCTGAATATACAATTTAGATCTAGTTTATTATCTGTTTAAAAAGATATTACAATTGTATTGAATCTGGCAAAGTTAATCAAAATAAGTTAAACTGAGTATATTTGAACATCGGTTTAGACTTTATTTCTCTTTTTATAAACTGTTTCGGGACTCACGTCTGTATAGACAACATGTAAAGTCCACAATAATAAGTGCAAGTGTCAGGAGCTCATAGAGAAGTTACATCCATAAACAGTCATACAAAGAGAGTGTCGTAGGCCTTACAGATCTGTATACTATATTTAGGGATTTCTATCTGTCTATTGCAACCCTTAATTTAATATCGGTTTACCCTTTATTACTTCATTTTTCGATTCATTGCTAGACTCATACTTTGGCATCCATTCAAATAGAATTATGGCCAGTTCCACAACTAACAAGTAAAAGTTATCCATAAGATAAATCCCATGCTGTGTCACTCTTGTTAGGTTAAAGAAGAAAGATGGCGAGACTTTTATCTTATAGATAAATGCTATTTGGTGGTGGTGGGACAAGCCCTTAACCTCTCAACCAATCCAGTTACCAAAAATACAAAAAAGTTATTCAAACAAAAGTAGACTATCATAACAAAATTTACATTTTAAATACACTAGTTAAGCTCGGATGCTGGCGTCCTAGCATTGGTTGAGGGGTTAAGGTATTTACTACGCAAGTATTCATTTGATATTTTTTATACATACCTAAAGAACAATCTATGAGCAATCTGCGAGGAGAACACCATGACGACTAGGATGGCTGCCGCTGTAATATTAACAAGTCCCAACGCTGTCATATAAGCAGGCAACACCAATAGAGACTTGATGAAGTACTGCAACTCCAGGTTACCCCAACTTGCGTTCTCCAACAGGAATGATAAGACGGGTATTGACCTGGAATATAAATATACTATAGCGTAAGACTTACATTGTTATAATATCCTGATACTTGTCGCTGACAATCGCACTTTTAAATGAGATATACCTAAATACCAGTCTTGTATTATAGTAATAGAGTTCTCAACTAAAATCCACCAGGGAATTTGTATAACTTAATTATTTTATATATTTTAATTAAAAACCTATCGTGTCTGGCCGCCGGTGTCCAGCTGCGACTCAATAGGCTAAATAGAGTTTATTTTGTTGATTTCAAACTGTCTTTAATACATTCTCATTCTCATTCTCTTTTTTATTTTATTAATACATTTTACATGACATATGAAGCTAAACAACCTCATTTCAGTATTCAAAGGAATAACATAAACTCTTATGAACGTATTTTCTTTAGTTACATACTAGTTTTTGCCTGCGTCCTAGGCCACGTGTATTCCACAGTAACCTATTACCGTGATATAAAGTATGACATGTATTAATCCAAGCAATGATCTATCTGCACACCAAATTCCATTCAGACCAGTTCAGCGGTTTTAACGTAATTGAGCAACGAACATCCAAATATCTCGCATACTCTCAAATGCTAACTCTAATATTATAACTACATTTGTGGTTTTGTTACGCTTTCACGCCCTAAGTACTCGACCGATCAGCGTGACATTTTGCATACACGTTGTCAGGGATACAGAAATGTACATGGGGTATCTATCATCCAAAAAAACGCGAGCAAAAGCTAGTTTATAAGATATACTTACATCAAGATTGTCGCAGCCAGTCTTGCGAATACAAGTGAGTAATACGGCTTAACGCTAGCACTACACAGTGCGCTGTGTATAGACGCGCAAGTGCCATGTTCTTGCAATTGCAGTATATTACTTCGAACCGCTAGTAACACCACTGCTGCGATATACGGTACTAGTACTGGGGTGTAGTTGCGAGCGAGCTGAGCTAGACGATGGTACCAGGACGTTGATATACTAAAATAAATGATTATCGGATTAAATATGACAAATTACGACAGATTAAAGAGGGCTAGAGAAAAAGAGCGATATATAGCCTATTAGGAGTCCGTTAGACTGCCACGCAGGGGTCTCGAGTTTGATCCCAAGCATCTCTAACTTTTCATAGTTATGTGCATGCAGTGGTACAGTGGACTGCAGACAGGGGAAGAGGATCTAGACCTCTTACCCTGTTCTTGATGGTTAAGGAATGAGTCATATAGTCCTCCAGAACGAATGTCGGTTACGTCGGCCAATCTTAAAAGAGACTGAGATGGAAACACAATTTGTTCTATATCTCTCATAATTCGATGAGATAGCAATCCGATGCGACTGGAGATAGATCGGACGCAAGACCAACCGCTTTACGAGGCACGGGAGTGTGCAACACCGCCAACTTCGTATCTGCGGGCTGCTATTGACAATTTCTTGGCAGAAAAACTAGATAGCTTATGTTGTTATCGTCATGCAGCGCAGTCACATTCACTACCGCTTATGTATTGAAACGGAAGACCTAGCCTGATGCCCAATGGATTAAATATATATTTTCCATTTTATGCTACTACTGCTGACAAGTGAATGCCAGTGCTTGACGACTCGATGGCGTAGTGGTTAGTGTAACCGACTGCAACGCCTGAGGTCGCGGGTTCGATTCCCGCAAAAGTCAAACATTTGTGTGCATGAACATGGATGTTTGTCTTGGTCTGGATGTTTCTATATAGTAACTATTGATGAATAACGGATGGTTATTATTATTGTAATTATCGTTCATGGATATGGCAGGTATATCTTGATATTAAATAAGAAATTTATCCATTATTTACGGCAGCGATAGCCTAGTGGGTGACCGTTGGACTGCCACGCAGAGGTTTCTAGCTCGATCCCAAGGCGCGCATCTCTGACATATTATAGTTATGTGCGTATTAAAATAGTTAAGTATCGCTCGCTTTAACGTTTACTTTAACATCGCGAGGAAATCTGCATGAGAGTACTCCATAATATTTTCGAAGATATATATGTGAAGTCTGACAACCCGCACTGGGCTAGCGTGGTAGAGTATGGCCAACCCTTCTTACATTGGAGGAGGCCCGGGCCCAGCAGTGGGACAAAGACGGAAGCGGACCGAGGACATATTAGATCCGTTGCGTTCTTGCTCACCAAACGAAATGTAACAGTATCGATAATGTGATAAATTAAGTATTGTAAATATTGTAAGTAATATTTAAAACGATTGACTTGTTATTTTTTAATATCCTTTTGGTTTCGCGTGGCAAATATTTCCTCTACTGTTCAAGTGTATGAAAAGAAATTAGTATATCAATGTAGGTACATTAATTTGTATGTTACTTTATGGCCGTAATTACTCATTATGGGTCAGCTTTTGCGTCATAATTGGCCATAGGTACTAATAATAATATAGAATAGATAATTCTGCGGCTGACTACTGTTTGTAATTAAAACAAAAGAAGTAGACTCATTATTGTCTATTGCATTTGTATTTTTCTTAGTTTATAATTTAGCTTCTTTTTAGTATCTATTAATATAGATAAAATTAGATACGATTGTAACAACAAAACAATTATTAAAGTAATTAGGTTAAATTTAATTATCTTTTTTACATAAATACATAGTAATATTGTCTTACATTTAGGCGAATCTTAAACATTGAAATTAAACTACTTTATACGGATTTATCGCTAGCCATGTCTAGTCTCTTCGTGAACATGGCTGCTGAAAACTAACCGAAACGTAGGGGAAAGAGTTAGGTACCTTAAATCTAAAAAAATAAATAAAACTAGTTAATGTTTTAATAGAAGTATTTGAAGTGATTCAAAATTATGTAAAAAAGGGTTTTAAAAATTACACATTGCGATATAAGTCGTATAAAGCAGTTTAATTTCAATAAATACATAGTCTTACACATTATATCGTCAAAGTAGTGGGCAGAGGTGTACTATACGATATACCTAGGTATATTACACCAGCTATGCTTTTGGGCGATCCTATTGCCTTTACCGGGCAAAGTACTACGTCGTGCTACTAATGATTTTATTTCCCGACAAAAAAAAATCTGTAACACTATTCCCGATCTGGGAATTGAATTTATTAGCGCTGCGTCACCGAGACAGTCCAGCAGATAGATTTTATTAATAAATATTACCTGATAGTATATGTACATTGTGGATCCAACAACAAAGTTATTTTCACATGCTCCGTAGCTTCCATTCCGTATGTAATGTTCGGATTACTTTTAAACAATCTCAATTTCATTGGTGTTCGTTTCAACTGGCTGCAAAATTAAATACACATTTTAAAAACCTTTGATCCAGCCATATCTAATAAAAAAGTAAAAGAGGAACCCGCCACGCACCCTTGGATTGCCTACTCCAACAATAAAAGGGTTGACAATACCAAACTCCCAAATCCCACGACGCAGCTTGCTCTATCCAGAGATAGGGACAGCAGCATCGTGGGATTTGGGCGTACTCCAATTTGCTGTATTCCGCTTTGAACACAAAAGGATTCATGTCTTCAATCTTTCAAGAAATTTCGAATTTCTTTTATATGATTGCCGCCAATGTCGGCCGCCTTTGTTCGATTCAATTTAATATCAAGTTGTTTACAGTAGCCTATAGACAACATAGTTTATAATATCAAGCTCAAATCTGACACATTATTACGTCTTCGGCACATCATTAGCTTTGTAAATAACGTAAAAAAAATCTAAGGTAAATGTGTAAATTTTCCGAAATATTTTCGGTAAATTTACACATCTGATCTTAGTTTAGGTTAGTTTGGAACACTGGATGTTGTGTCGTAGAATGGGAGAAGCCTATGTCCAAATGTGGACTGCAACGGGCAGGCTCACTTGAAGCACTTATCACTCATATTCACATCCATTTCTCGCACTACGCACCTTAAATTAAGAAGTACATTCGCAAATACTTACGTAAAATAATGATAATATTCATGATTCGCAGCCCAAGGCACATTCATTTCAGCCGACACATGGTATTGAATCGCTTTACAACTAGAACTCGGTTCCACATACAACAAGTACGCTTGATGCAAACTATTGAAATCCTTTAATATCACTTCATAATACAAGCTTTCTGCTTCGGTCTCTTGATTTATCACAGTCTTCCCGAAGGCGAAGTCTGACGGTACATTAATATAAATTTCTCTCGACGCGTGATCGTTTATATCGACGTTTAATACTATCTGGAAGAAAGCTGTAGATTTTAAAATTCTAATTTCGATTCTGTTTTCTATTTTTACAGTAGTATTTTATTTTTTATTTCTCTTTATAATGAAAAGTACTAGCTGAGGATACAAATGACCAGAAGTCTTTTAACATCCCTAACTAAAGAGGATTCTACACGGTCTATATTTTAACTTTAGTGCGGTGATATCAACGACGTTTTAATGCGTCGGCCATGCCAAATATAATTGTTTCACGATATCACCTAGCCATATGCAATATCCTTATACTTCTAGCAACCTTTCTGCCTATTATTATTATATTGCAGCCACACATTTAAAAAAGCTGTTTGGCAGCCCCATAAACGAATATGCTTGTGTTAGGATCAACTCCGTATTATAGTGGTAAGATCCTAACTCACGACCGACTCCATTACAAGTGCTTATCTATTGCGCTACTGCCGCTTCGCTTTCGCTTTTTCATGCCTATTTTATTAGTTATGTCGGTATTGCTATCGTTATAAATCACAAATTAGGAGGAAGGAAATATAACATTAATTACTTTACCGCATACTGATAACAGCTAAGGGAAAGTATTATAAAAACTAGCGGTCGCCTAGTGCTCGAAATTCGACCAAAGTTTGCCTGTATGATATTGCTGATATATGTCATTATATATTGATATATATAAGCATAGTTACGCGCTTTGACTGTGTGTGTCTAATGCATGTTTGTGTGCGTGTAGTGTTTTTCATTAATGTAATGTATTTCTAATGCATATTTTATATAAATATTAGGATCGCCCCTCCTTCTCCATGTAAACTTTAACTGTGCCAAATTCCACATATCTCCGTCCGCGCAATTTTCGTAAAAAGGGTACAAAGTTTTTGCTTCACGTATTAATATATAGATATATTATTGAAACCGAATCAGTTTATTTTCAACATTATGGTTGTGTGACAAAATGATGAATTATTAGATATTGCCCGCAGCTTCGCTCGTGTAAATATAGGTTAGGTAAGGTAATATTAGTAACAGTACCTTTTCTGTATGAAAAGTACCCTAGGTATGTCCTTTTATGTTCCCCTGACAACGTGTATAGAAAATTGCATGATGATCGGTCGAGTTGTGAAAGCGTAACAAACAAACAAGTTCACATTCGCATTTATATTATTAGTTAGGACTAGTTAGGATGCTAAATGCCAATTGTTCCTTTAAACAACAAAAAAAATATTTTTACGAAAAGACGAACAGACACATTTTTCTTATTTACAATATTATGACCACGGAACAGAAAAAACCAAGGTAAGCAGCTTAAGGACAATTTTATTTAAGAACCAGCGTCGCCAAACTTACTCATTTAGATATTACCCAAACGGTGATCCGAGGATTATGTTTAGCGATAAACAAAAATTACGACAAGACGTAAATTAGTATAATTATTTACATGAAATTAAACCTTGTTTTATTGACAGTACATTTCTTATTGGCAACATTAATTAAGGGTTCATTATTTTACCACCAAGTACTGCTCGTCGACGCTAGAGGCCATTAATCACAATTTACAACTTCTGAACTCTCTATGGCTATAAGAACAAGGGTGGTATTTGAAAAAATAAATACGGTTGACATTACTATTTGAGTAGCGACACTCAAATAATAACCAAATTTTAACGATTACTTGTTTTTCATTTTAATTTCGATTAAACATGCAATAATTTGTTTTCATCATAGACTTATAGTAAATAAGCAGACCTTATATGCCAGCACAAATAAGTGCCAAAACACCCATAAACAAAATACACACACGTAATTAAAACAGAGGCTGAACTCAGGCGTATACATAACTCACAACACGTCTATATATATACTCGATAGTGTAGGCAGATTGTAGTAAGAGACCCCGCAAACTGCAGACTTTAGATCGGTCGATAGTTTGATCGAGTTTGGCTGTTAAGCGCGTACCCTGGCCCGACTAAATAGTCGCGTCTGTGATGAGTGCGCATATCTACTAGACAACAATCGGCCGACAGCTCTCGGACGATTTGCTATTTATTTGCATTATTTCGCATAATGAAAGTTACACAATTCTCCAGAAGTGTTATTATTGCTTTTATACAACTGAGGAGGAGGATCAAGAAGAGAAATCAAGAGTATTGGGTGCATCCTATCTACAGTGACAGATTATTGCAAGGAGATTTTTACACGATGCATGCCAAATTAGTAGATTATCCGAAACAAAACAGTGCCATCATAAAAATAAAATCCGGTGTCATAGCTCGGGGCAAGCTGAACTATAGGGCGAGTCTGGCCGACTAAACAATCGGTGGTATGCGCGCGTGGAAGAGCGCCGTACTGGTTTAGCAGTCAACCGATAGTTTGCCGACGTTCCCGTTTGAAAGCAATCGTGTAGCCTATCAAACTATTTTATCGGCCGATACGGAAACATTATAATGTGCGCACTCCCATACATCTTCATACTGATTAAGAAACCAACCAAACTATCGGCCGATCGAAAGTCTGTAGTTTGCGAAGACTCTAATGCCCGTTTTCACCAAAAGATAAGTATCCTTTAGCAGCTTTTAGACCCCTTAACAAAAAAATCGTTTTCACCAACGTTTAGGTGTCACTTAAGTCTCTAAAGCAGCTCTTATATTCAAGGGCCCGATTGTTGGCTCCTTAAACTACTCTTATGCTTAGGTAACAGAATATTGTTTATTCATACGCGACACACGAGTGTTTTCTATTATGGAAAATGATTTAGGGCACTTTATAGAGTCTAGAAACTATTGAGACTCTAGAGAACATTCAGCAAATAGTAAAAAGACCACGCATTGACCGTGAAAGTGTCAACCACTTCGATAAATACGACAATGTCGACTTTTTCATAAGATATAGGTTATCTAAACAGAGTGTTCCCTATTTATTAGAAAAATTGAGCATCTTTTAGTATTCAAAGATAAAAAAAGAAGTTTAATTAACACGAATCGGAGTTCCAAATAATCACACGACGACGTATGTTAAGAAATGACATAAGATTTCTCGTTCATTTGCCAAAAAAAGCAAAGGAACACGGATCTTACAGCCTATACGCATGCACCAAAATTATTTTATTTTTAAATTAAGCTTAATAAAGTTCAAAATATGTAAAAGAATATTGTTTTTCAATATATTAATAATACTACTGTTAATACCATTCATTTGAAAAGAAATATTTTCATCTTATCGATAAAACATCGATGTCAGAAGCGTAACTTTAGAAAATACTGTCACTTGCTTAGGGAATTCCTTCGTAGGTGATACCTAGTATGGTGAAATTGAATTTAGGTAAGTATTCGATTAAGGGATGCCCCTAGCTTAAAAGACACCTACTTAGGTGGAGCCTAGGGCCTGTTGGTGAAAACGGGCATTAGTGTATTACATCCACATTCCACAAGATGTGGTTTTACGTTCCACGTTATAGGGGCCGAGTCTATTGCTATTTATCGGGCCCAGTTCCAGACTCTGCTACTACTATATTTCTTGACAGAAATACGAAATAAAACTTTGTCCTACCTGCGAATTGAACCGAAAATCTCATGCTCAGCAGTCGCATATAATTATGGCAGCCACCAAGGATATAATATTAATTGATATTATCGAGGTCTAGATGACTTATAATGTTCCTAGTCCTCACCGAAATGAGACCTCGCGATATTATATCGGTTTTAACTATTGTTGTATATAAAGATCTATTGCCTATCTATATTTCGATTAAAATTAAACAAAATATACCTATCCATTTACATGATATTTATTGTAAACTAACTAATTTGTGGAATTAGAATTAGCATAAGTCACAAATATCTTTCTACAAATAACTTCAACTCAATTGCATATATCATGATGCTATAATAATGTTTTTAATCATAGACAAAGGAAAGCATTTGACGAGAAAGTCCTACATTAACTTGGGGAAAGCATTTGAAGAGAGAGTCCTTTTTTTACGTGGGGGAATCCATTGACGCATACCCTTCCGCGGGAGCGGGTGGAGGGGTTATGTGGGACTCACCGGCGTAAAAGCAAGATGGTAATGATGATAGTGGACCTCTCGGTAATACCGACTAAACCTACCACGGTGTTCCTTGACAAAACTGTAATCGACAAGGCCGCGCGAATCACTTTCACATGCGGTCGCGACCCCGCCGAGGTTTCGGCCCACCGTTTTAAAAGGCAGGCCACTTCACAAAGAGACCTACCCATTAGGTACTACTTACTTTTAAAAGTCATACCCCTCTTTAAGGGGTAAGACTTTTTAAAGAACTTTTTATCGAAGCCCACCACCCTCAGGTAAAACCTCAGGGTGACTGTAGGTCATCTCGCGCCCTCCAGCGCTCGGTTCTGCGGTTGGGGAGAAGGTTCACTCTCCGCCGCCTCCTTGATGGAAATAACTTCCTTACAGAAGGAGGCGACGGCGTTCTAGGACCTCTCCCTCCGGACCAAGGACTGACCCACGGCCGGGAGCGAGAGGGCAGCCATTCCTACTGCCGCGACCAACTCACGGCGCTGCGAGGCCCAGGCGGGGCAATCCTTCAACATGTGCAGCGCCGTGCCTACAACATCATTGCGGCAGTCGCCGCAGTGGTGACAACCGGACGTCTCTTGTTGGCCTATGCGACACAGGAACTGGCCAAAGCAACCGTGGCGTGTCATTACCTGTGTCAGCCGGCAGGTGAAGGCGCCATGCCGCTTCTCCAGCCACTCCTCAAAAACGGGTCTTACCGCCACGATCGTGGCGTGCCTGGACGAGAGAGTCCTACATTAACTTGGTGTGCCCCTGTACAAATATTTTAAATAGTTTGTAATAGTTTTGTTATTATCATCCTATAATTCTCAACTTGCATGGACTGTACTTAAAATACATCTGACATCATATCTACTTTTAAATTTCACAAAGTTATATATATATTTCAATATTTGATTCTAAGATTAAATAAAGCCTTAAAAAATTAGGTTTCAATTTAATTTTCCTGGAAAGTATTTACAGAATGGTCTATATCGGTAGTAAGTACGTATTTTCCTCTACTTACAAATGGCAACCATGGCAACTTATATGTGTAACAGAGACATACCAAGGTAATGCGTCTCTCTTTAATAATAAAACTAATATAAAATTTGTGCAAACCAACATAAGCCGGGGTATATAATTATATTTTTAAAGGAGCACTTATTCATATTAGGTGTAAGTAAAATAATTGTTAGTTGGAATAATTAAAAATAATACAAAGCAAATGTTATAAATGGTTATGTAAAAATGTCGATGGGTTTTATTGATTAGGTCACGCAAAAGATTGTAAATATTCTAGAATTTCTGATTACCGGTAAAAGAAAAGTAAAATTAAATGTCATTAAGGTAAAATGATCATGTCTTTAAGGATAACTTTCATTTGTATATCTTGTGCAATGCTAGACCAATACAATTTTTTAGTTTATTAAAAAATCCTATAATTTTATTTGCCAGTGGTCTGATATACCTGTATGTGATAGATTTATACTCAAGCTATAATTTTTGCAGTTTAATATTGCTCAATAAGGCATTTAAGTATTTTTAAATGATATGTTAAGTTGACATTATCGCTTTGACGACTGAAAGCATGAGATCGGCAAATGCGTACTGCAGTACTTATTAGCGGTTATAGGTGCCTCGCCTTCCATTGTATTTTTTGTTCCGTGATTATGACAGTTCAATGGAAGTATTAAAAATATTCTTACCGGTTTCCTCGTAGGCGAAACTTTGACAATAACATGTGTCCAGTCAGGATTCTGTTCTTTGATACTATGTAGATGTACTGTCGCCAGTTTCCTTTTACCATGGTCTGTGGCCGCACTGGTCCAACGACTCAATTCCGATAACGAGGTCGCTTGCTTGCTACAAACAGATTTATTTAATATTTCATATATAAATATACTGTAGTAGAGGTTGGCCAATGTCTATGCAATACAAAGAAAAGCAAAAAAAATAATATTGGGTACAAAGGTAGACATTATTAATATAGATTTACAACCGGATTCTGAAAGAGGATTATATTAAATTAGTGTTGGCTATTAATATATCCAACACAAAAATTAGTTAATTAGAACAACAGTTAAACGCTGTCAACTGCTGCGGTCGACTGAATTAGCGATAACCAACCATATCGATCACGTCACATACTCCAAATAATACCGACAATTAATATAATGAGCAATTATTACGGATAAACGGATGACTCCGTTCTTTAAGTGGTAATCCTCACTAGTCCACTACCAATGCGCTGAAAGTTTTGGATGCGATCACATTTAACACAATGTTTTATGATGCACAGGAATTTGACTACTAGCGGGCAAGCGATCGTCGCACCGCTGCGCCAAAAGGTGTTGGTGCTAATCCCGCACAGGACAATTATTTATATGATCTACAAATAATTGTTCTGATTCTGCGCGAATTTTTGTCGGCTAGTTGTATATTTGTAAAAATACCACAATACAGGGCTTGATCACTAACGCCTTTTTAGAGTTCGAAAAACTCTTATACAACAGCTTTGTCCGTCCGTCCGTCCGTCTGCCTGTTATACAGGTTTCAACTCAAAAACCGTAAGAGCTAGAGACTCGCGGTCAACGCCATTCGACTCAGCATAGTCGATATACCCCCAAAATGACTATGACCTTTGACCTCTGACCTCAAGGTCACGTGATACCATCATTCAACTCAAGAACCATAAGAGCTAGAGACTCGCGGTCAACGCCCTTTGACTCAGCATAGTCGATATACCCTCAAAATGACTTTGACCTCAAGGTCACGTGATACCAGTTTTTCGAACTCTAAGATTTACGACAATTCAAAGCCGTTTCTCAATTGTTAAAAAGAAAAAGATTTTATTGTTTCGAGTCTCGGTGTTCTTCATGTTCATGATTAAAGTATTTCGAAAGTTCATATGTAACTCACCAGTATCGATGCGTATTGTATGTAAACTTAGCGTTACATCCAAATATCCATTCCTTATCTTCAACATTGACAGCTTCAACAGCTACGAATCTGTTTTGTGGAAACCCAACAAGTCGTATCATTAAATACGTCATCCTGTAAAGAAACACGATTAATTAAATATAACAGTAGTTACAGTGTTTTGTTCTCAATTATGAATTACGATATCCATAATATCTTAAGTCAATTAGCAAATAATTCAATAATAATGCATTGAGTTTCAAAGTGTTTGACGATATTCTGACTGATTAAAATAGTCTACCGAGGTAGTTACTGTCTTTAACAAATATATTTTTTAAGATTTTGTTTTATATCACTAATGTGGCAAACAAGCATACGGCCCACCTGATGGTAAGTGGTCACCGTAGCCTATGGACACCTGCAACACCACAGGCATCACTTGCGCGTTGCCGACCCTTTAGGAAAGGAAGAAGGAAATGGGAAGGAAAAGGAACGCAAGGGGGAAACAGGGTGATTGGGCCTCTGACACTCTCACTCACCGAACTAAACACAACAGTAGGAATACTGCTATTTCACGTCGATATTCTGTGAGAGGGTAGTCCTTCCCCGGTCGAGCCGGCCCATTCATGATGAAATCAGCGAGGCTCTACTACACTTAAACTCTGTTGCTGATAAACTTTTTTACATATTTATAAAACCAAACTCGTATATTTAAACAAACACGTAGAAAAGAAGATAAGATATTGCATATATTTTTTCTATTCGCAAAATAAAAAGTAAAGAATCTTTGATTTCTATATATGTGATGTGATATATGCCCATGTGGATATGTCTAACATGCAGGTATCCTATTATTATACATTATTTTAGAACAACAGCTATCATCCAGAATATTAAGAAATTGTTGAGGTTGCAGTTTCTATTTCTGCTTCACAAATTGGCTATTCCTTACTTACAAAAGTATTTACGCCCATGGATATTGACTACAAATGAGATTGATATAAAGGGAAATACTAAACATAAACGCAACATACAGAGATAGTCCAATTGGAGGTATTAAGACGAAACCGTACCTATTATTTAAGTTCAACATTCAAACAATGGTCGCAAAGAACGACTAGACCAGCGACAACTAATAATATTATAGTGGCTTTCAGGTTCTTTTCGTACCTTTAAATAGTACGAAAAGAAACAGTGATCCACTAAAAAAAAAGGGATAGCCTAGTGGGAAACCGTTGGACTGCCACGCAGAAATATCGAGTTTTATTCCCAGACTTCTTTGACTTTCCGAAGTTATGTGCTCATTAAATAGTTAATTATTGCTCGCTTTAACGGCGAAGGAAAACATCGTGAGGAAACCTGCATGTCTGAGAGTTATCCACAATATTGTCGATGTGAAGTCTGCCAACTCGCACTGGGCCAGCGTCGTGGACTATCGGGCACGCCACGATCGTGGCGGTAAGTCCCGTTTTCTAGGAGAGTGGCTGGAGAGGCGGCATGGCGCCTTCACCTTCCGGCTGACACAGGTATTGACTGGCCATGGTTGCTTTGGCCAGTTTCTGTGTCGCATAGGCTGGCAGGAGACGCCCGGATGTCATCACTGCGGCGACTGCCGCGATGTTGTTGCAGACATGGCGCTGCACACTTTGGCAGATTGTCCCGCCTGGGCATCGCAGCGCCGTGAGTTGCTCGCGGCAGTCGGATTGGTTGCTCTCTCGCTAGTGGCCATGGTTCAGTCTATGGTCCGGAGCGAGATATCGTGGAACGCCGTCGCCTCCTTTTGTGAGGAAATAATTTCCCCACTCCAGGGGGACGGTGGAGGGAGTATTTATGTGTAGTGGACTGTTGTTTCACACGGCGGGCCGAAACCACGGCGGGGTCACGATTGCATGTGAAAGCGATTCGCGCGGCCTCGCCGTCTAGGGTTATGTCGAGGAACACCGTGTCAGGTTTAGTCGGTATTACCGGGGTATCTTTACCCCCGGTGAGCCCGACATAACCTCTCCGTCGCACCGCGGAGAGATATGTGTCAAAGCATTCCACCAAGTAAAAAAAAAACTTCGTGGACTATGGCCTAACCCTTCTCACACTGAGAAGATGCTGGTGCCCAGCAGAGGGACAGTTTAATACAGGACTAATATTATTAAAGATCTTACCCACAACAGTCCCCTAAGTAGCCCCTTTCCACACTACGGTTTCCGTGCAGTATAATTAAATAGAATTACATTTATAGTACCTATATTTATTTTTATTATTTCCTTTATGATTAGCCCTTGCCGGCAAACCTTGTACACGAGATAAGATAACGTAAAATTCAAGTGCAGCCTTTACATGTTATAAATATTTTTTATTAGGTCTTGCGCGCGGTTTCGCTCGCGCAAATGTAGGTTATGTCAATTTTATATCCCTCGTAAAAAGATACTGATTATCTTTTACTGGATGAAAGGTACCTACCCTTTGTACTTTTGTGTAGTCCTGATAACGCGTATGCGAAATTTCATAATAGTCGGTCGAGTAGTTAATGCGTGAAAGCCTAACAAACTCACATTCGCATTTATAATATTAGTTGGAATTCCTAAATATTTATTTAAAAGAATAGCTTTGTTGTTTAAGTGCCTTCGTAAAGTATATAAATCAATTATTATTGTTATTGGGTATGAAATGACTAAGAAATTTATGGATCATTCGTCACCAGAACAATACCACGAACGCCAATAAACAACTATAATAATACTACCATAGAAAATAGTATTATGACTGTATATTGTATACACAAATAATGCTGTTATTTGTTCTGTGCTTAGAATATTAGACGCTATACGAACAAGGACGGAAAACACTTAAGGCTTATGTCAATGATTATTTAAAATACTTGACCTCCAGACAATCTAATGACTCAATATAACTGTCTAGACACTGAAAACAGCATAGTGACTGGATCCCAGTGCACTAAGCTTCTGCGCCTTAGGCCCGTAATGTCTAGATTGCACGGATGGCGATTGGCGTCTATCGAGCATAATTCCAGTCTGTATTGCTGCTGAAATTTTCCTAACAGAAGACAGACAATTTATATAACCTACATTTACCCGATTGAAGCCGCGGGCAAAATCTAGTAGTATGAATAAAGCTTCTACGAAAGTAAACACGAAAAAATTGCAAGGATTAGAAATTTCGGCAAAATAAAAGACCTTCTTTTTTTAGAAAATGTCAGCCGGGTCCTAACTAACTAGTAAGTGCAGAAGAACATCGACCTCGGCAGCTAGTTGGTAATAATAATAAGAACACTAAACATATTTTATTATTTTTATTATTACATTACCTATATTACAAGCCATATAATATATTCTCATCCAATCCTACGGAAATATGTGTTAATCAGATATTTAACTTTATGATTTAAAAGAACCGTCTCCTGACACCGACTGTCGATGTTTACGTTCAGTATAGAGGTTACGAAGCCACAAATCGGGAATCATAATCTTGACCTTCTATCGAATATTATGTAAAAATGTCACAGGAATACCCATTTCACGTAATATTAGCGTATTAAAATACATGTTTCCCTCATTTCTGGACGTTTGCCAAATACACAGATTACCACAACTCGTCGTAAATCATTAATGACTAATTCTGCACGTCATCATTTATTTCGGACTCTTCAAATAAGTGTGTAATGTTTACGACGCTCGGTCTGAATATTCATATTAGGTGATTACCTATATTTTCACACATAAATGTTGTGATACCTACACAAAATGTTTTTTGGTAAATTCATTGTTAATTCGAGAACTGACAATATAAATTCTTAAGAACATGTTCAAAGTTAGGTCGTTTAGTTCCCGGATTAATTACTTCGATTCGCCATAATTTAATGATGGCGATACTCTTCATCACTATCATATTTACGACAACCATATATATGAACAATCAAACAACTGTCTCCAAGCACAAGGCATCGAAATCAGATTAGCTATAAAATCAAATTCATGAAATAGTTTGTACGACAAACACAATGTTACCGATTTTCCTCATACAAAACGGCAATTTCATAGGTAGAAAACTAATATTTTCTCTTTGTGCTGCTATACAAAAGAATTAGACGATACTATATCCGTAAAGAAAATGAAGTGCAGGCATATTTATTCAGACTGACAGTTTCATTGACCATGCTTGGAAATAACACAAATATTTAACCTAGTATGACTGTCGTATATCATATTATTTTCATATACCGTCAACTATATTCAAGTCCCACACAATAAAGTACGAGCCTACTGCGGTATACTGGATACCGTTAATTCTATTGTCCTCACTTAGAATTTATTAATAGACAACCAGATGACTCTAAGCGTAGTAGCATAGTGAATTAATTCGCCACGGCCGCTGCGTCATCTGTGGTGGGTTCGATCCTCACACAGGACAAAAAATGTATGTGATCCACATCGGTATACCGAGTCTGGGTGATCTTTGTGTCCGTTGTTTGAAAACTTGTTAAGTCCCCCGCGTTACAGGCATTATTCGTTGTTCGAGATTTGTCTTAGTAATTCAAACAAAGAATATAAATTATTGGACTAATGATCTAAATGTAAAACTATCCACACACAATATTATAGTCCCAGAGACATTACAGGACCAAGATTTGGTATGTAGATATATTTGTCTGTACGAACTTGGTCACAGAATTGTATTCAGTGGCACGCAAGGACAGGGACGTTCGTGCCAGGACGCCGCGCCGTGACGTGATCGTACCGTAACTGACGTGTATTCAAGATAAATGACAAACGAATAAAGCTGTCACGTCACTGACTTGGAATGTATAAATAGCCTGAGGGAATAGGTTTACAGGGTCTTGACGCAACTATGGCACTGCTTGATGAAGATGGTAGCCTGCCCTACACCGTTTCTAGTACGAGATAGTCGTTCTCTAATATTTAAATTATCTTAATGTATTCTTTGATAATCAAATAATTAAACATTACATATTGATAATACTCTGATATACCTAACACGTAGAGATAAGAGACGTATTATAAACTGATAGATAGTTTTTTTCTCGTTTTAAGGGAGCTTTGTCACTTAGTGATAATATCACCGTCATAACAAAAACCTTATTAATTTGTATTTACCTATGGGTGTAGTTTATGTTAGTAATTCGCATACTTGTATTCGAAGGATATTCCATGATTCGAATTTTGCGTCAATGACGCAGCGTGACCACCTATATAAGTATAGTATAGTCTCACGGCTGAACAGTTGGTAAAATGTGGGTGTAGTAGTAGTCCCACGTAATAGGCAGGTCTTGTCGTTCACCGGGCACGTGTCAAGACTCCGTGCTGCTACAGAGAAGTTCTTAAAAGGAAAACCCAATAGCAGATTGCCCAGAAAGCGAACTAGGCTTCGTTTTCTGAGAAAGACTTCAGACACAGTAGTCACTTTCACAACCGCTGCTCCAACAAGGCATTATCAAAACATTCCAATACAATTATGAATATCGCTAGTTTATGTTAAGGATTGCAAGGTTGACGTAATGGTTTAAGTGGTCGCCTTACCATTGCCAATGGTCCCGTGTGGGATTCGAACAACACTTGGCGCCAAGTGTTGTTCGAATCCCACACGGCACAATTACTTCTGTCATCTGGAAATAGTTGTTCTGAGTTTAGGTGTAGTTTGTGTTAATTTTATGTTTGTAAAGTCTCCGCGACACCAATAATCCCTAAAGTGTAAATAGTCCTGAAAAAAAAACAGAAGATAAAAAGACAGAAAAATTGTTCTTAAAAGAAAAATATTACATACTTATCTATTTGCGGTCTCGATACTTGGTATATACGTCTATTGTCCTCATACCAGAAGGCATCCGCGATCATAGTCATATTGGGGCGGATCACCTTTTTACTCAATTTCATCGCACGATTGGCCTGGAAACACAAACACTGTTCAAGCCAGTAAAATCTACATTGTAAATCGTTTATCTTATCAACTTATCATAGCGTATAAATATTTATTTAGCGATATGCCGTACAACTAACCCAGTTTATATATTATCTTTCATCTAAAAAGTTAATGTTTTGAATGTGCAAATATTACATAAACTCCAGTTTTATATTTTATAGATGTTCTTGCGGTTTCACCCGCGTTTATCGTTACTGCGCCGCCCCCGTGGGTCGTAGCGTGATGTTATATAGCCTATAGCCTTCCTCGATAAATAAGCTATCCAACACTAAAATAATTTTTCAAATCGAACCAGTACCTCCTGAGATTAGCGCGTTCAAACAAACAAACTCTTTAGCTTTATAATATTAGTATAGATTTTTGCATCCGTCATTTAGAGAGCGTTAAGACAGCTTAGTGGGAGGCCGTTGGACTGCCAGGCAGGGGTCTCGAGTTCGATCCCAAGGCATGCGATTATGAGCTTTCGAAGTTATGTGGGTATTAAATAGTTATCTATAAAAATAGTTCTCTAAATATCAAGAGGCATATTTGAGTTCTCCATTTTCGAAAATATGTGTACTCTGCCAATCCGCACTAGTCCAGTTTGGTGGACTATAGCCTAACCCTTCTGTCACTGAGACAGTTAAAGTAAAGTCAAAAAGGTTATTAACTGCAAAAAGATACAAAAAAAGTGGTACACACAGCGACACATCAACCTAGACTGTTTGGACTTTAAACTATTAGAAGTTGAACGCTGCGAATAGTGCGAGAGAGTGCCTTATATTATTGTTATTTTGTCTCATTCACACTGAACGGGACGCGACGCTCTATCCTTACCATTACATCGACACCACTATGCACTGTCCCTTTCCAACAATTCTCTATTTTGTATGTAGCGTAGTTATGCGTATCTAAGGTGTCTAACTTGATGTGTAGCCGTGTGTACCAGTTTTAACTAAACAGTCTTAACAACTTATAATTGTAGTGAAGTGTAAACTTGCAACGCTTTATAACAAATTGGAGATTACACATATACTTTAGCAACAATAAGATATATATACAGGGTGTTTGGAGGGTGAGTAGCCATAGGAAAATGGTCGATAGGTGATGGTGTTGGCTACGTGTTGCGCCTACTTAAATAACATTTTGCCTTAAGTTTAATGAGTAATAATTTTTTTTCTATTTTTCTAGAAAATCTCCATTTTTTTGTATAAAAACTTTAATTATTTTTTTAATAACCGCTGAAATGTTAAAAGAATGATGTCATTTGTTAGTGTAGTCTTACCTTATTCAGATTTAATCATAATTTCATACAAACAATTCAAAAAGAAATAACAGTGAAGTATCAAACTTTCATAAATAAAAAAAAAACATCCTTATGTCAACTTCACATGGTAAAATAAAAAAAACTTACGGTGTATGGCATTTACAAATGTTTTTAAAAACTTCTCTAGTTAATACTCTTTCGAACGGTATGTAACATGTATCATAACTAACCAGGTAACTCAACAAAAACCGGTTTGTCGTCACGAATGCATTAAAAGGGTGAAAACCTAAATTATTCAATTGAGCAGGTAAAATGTTTTGTTTTGGATGACGCAACGAAAAGTTGCAATAGGTTTAGCTGTTACACTTTTTTGTCTTCTATTACTATGTATGTAATTTATTTTGGGGCAATTAAAACAAAAAAGTATTTTTTTAAATCATTTATTACAAATCTTGTTCAAATTGATGTCCATTATTTCTGATACATGCGTAACATCTCTTTCTAATTTCCGTTGTGGTATGGCTTAACCTGATTTCTTGTTTCATTATCACAAATGCATTATCTATTTTTCAATTAATTGCTCTCTTGTTTCAATGGTTTCCGTATACACTAGAGCTTTAGCACGACCCCAGACATAAAAATCAAGCGGTGTTAAATCCGGCGACCTTGTAGGCCATGGGATGGGACCATTTCTGCCAATCCAAGCGTTGGGAAATGAATTGTCAAGGTGTTCCCGGACTGCTAATGTCCAGTGCGCTGGGCAGCCATCTTGTTGAAAAACAATGGGTTCTTGATTCTGAACATTTGGAACTCCATCCATGAGTTCGGGCAAATCATTTATTAAAAAATCTAAATAATTATTGCCATTCAAATTGTCTGGTAGATAATGTGGACCAATAAGTGTATTGCCAATTAGTCCTACCCAAACGTTAACCGAAAACTTCCTTTGATGTGTCACCGCTCTTTTCTTTTTAGGGTTTTCATCCTTTGGGGCCCAATGATGAAAATTATGAAAGTTTACAATGCCTTCCCTTGAAAACTTTGATTCATCCGTCCACAGGATACTTTTTAAGAAGTCGCGATTGTCAACACCCATGTGTAACAAGAGACGGCAAAACTGGACGCGTCTTTGATAATCGTTTTCTTCTAGACTTTGCACGGGAGTGTAATGAAAAGGATACTTTCCATTAGCGCGAAGAACAGACCACACTTTCCATGGTCTTAGATTTAGTGTTACAACTACTTGTTGTGGGATCTTCATCAAAAGCTTCCAAAATGCGTTCGTCATCAGCAACGTTACGTTGTCTGGCAACTCCAGGTTCACGGCGATTTAGATTGCCAGTTTCCCTTAAGCGTCTAAATGTCGTTTCAAAAGTATGACGATTAGGTTGACGTCTATTGGGAAAACGCTCTTCATAAATTCTTTTTGCTTCTCGTCCATTTCCATCAGCTTTGCCGTAAGCCATCAACATATCAGCGTATTCCTCGTTAGTAAAAGCAGCCATTAAAAATAACAGTAACAACAAAACTTAACAACAACAAACGAAAACAAAAATAATGCGCAGAGCGGAGTTGTGAAGTACAACACGTGAAGTAGCAAAGAACGACAAGTGTCGACTAAATACACCCGACAGGGCCAAAGGGAGCATAATAGTCAACCGATGAAAGAGATAGCACAATACTTTTAGCTGTGTTACAATGAGACAAAACATTTTACCTGCTCCATTGAATAGTTTAGGTTTTCACCTTTTTAATCCATTCGTGACGACAAACCGGTTTTTGTTGAGTTACCTGGTTAGTTATGATACATGTTACATACCGTTCGAAACAGTATTAACTAGAGAAATTTTTAAAAACATTTGGAAATGCCATACACCGTAAGATTTTTTTATTTTACCATGTGAAGTTGACATAAGGATGTTTTTTTTTTTATTTATGAAAGTTTGATACTTCACTGTTATTTCTTATTGAATTGTTTGTATGAAATTATGATTAAATCTGAATAAGGTAAGACTACACTAACAAATGACATAATTTTTTTAACATTTCAGCGGTTATTAAAAAAATAATTAAAGTTTTTATACAAAAAAATGGAGATTTTCTAGAAAAATAGAAAAAAATTTTTACTCATTAAACTTAAGGCAAAATGTTATTTAAGTAGGCGCAACACGTAGCCAACACCATCACCTATCGACCATTTTCCTATGGCTACTCACCCTCCAAACAGCCTGTATATATAATATGTAACGGGTATTAACGCGATCATGCATAATGTTTACCTTTTTTATGCATGATCGCGTTAATACCCGTTATATATAAGGTGTATATATATATATATATATACAGCCTTGGCCAAAAGTATTAGGCACCCCCAATATAGTTATCACACACCTGTGCTATTTGAACAATTAAACAATATTCTATAGAACTGCGATACCGGTGTCATAAAACACTATTTAAGACAATAGGCGGCATTTTTTAAGCAGTCGTAAAACATCTGGTGCGTCAATAATAAAATTTAATTTTTTCCAAAATTTTTTTTTACTGTTTCGTCAGTTACCATTTGGAAGTCTTAGTGTAAAGACAGTGCATTTGTGGTTTTGTGAATTAATTGAGAAGAAATTCATTTGAAAATGCCAAAACGAAACGAAATTAGTATTGAAAATCGTGTAAAAATTCAACTTTTACATGAGCAAGGCAAGACTCAAAAAGAAATCGCGAAGTTGGTGAAATGTTCGCGATGCGCCGTTCAATCTGCTATCAAACGTTTTGTTGAGACTGGCTCTCATGCAAATAAACCAAGAACAGGCAGAAAACGCGTGACTACTAGCCGTCAGGACAGAAAACTTATCCGAGAGTCTGTGAAAGATAGAAAAAAAACTTCTTCGGAGCTTGCTGTGGCTTTAACTGAAGAGACTGGACATCCCATAAGCGCACGAACTGCAAGACGAAGGCTAGTAGAAGCCGGCTTAAAAGGTTGCAAAGCTAGGAAGAAGCCGTGGCTATCCGCAGACAATAAAAGAAAACGACTTGATTGGGCTCTGAGACACCAACATTTCACAGAAGAGGATTGGTCTAATGTGCTGTGGTCTGACGAATCAAACTTTGAGGTAAGTTTTTTTAGTGAAGTCTATACCACAATTACAACGATCATTGTTGTGTTTGTCTTCAAACTCAAATGTTATAAAAGTTTGTAATGTGTGCTTTTTTTTGGAATCTACAGGTATTTGGAACACCAGGTGTGACGTTTGTGAGGCGACGCAAAGGCGAAGAATATCACCCAGATTGCGTAGTACCAACCATAAAACACGGCGGCTGTATATATGTATATCATGCAACGCGAAAGTTTAAAAGTTATTATAACAATAAGATAACTTAATAATGTATATAAGTAGGTACCACTGATAAATAACGAGAGCATTATTATGGAACAGTGCATCCAAAATATTTTCCGGATTCAGTTTACGCCTTAGATTTATTTTTTGTATAATTTACATTCCTGTTACATTATATTTTGAATGTCACAACATTAATGGACTATGAAATTTAGTAAAGTAATTAAAAAAATTGCGTCTTATTAATTTCAATTTTTTTTTGTTATAGCTATGGTTTATCCCTCTCGATTCGTGCACTCTTGGTTGAGAAATTGGTTTCTTTAAAGTATAACTTCATAATACCTGAAAATACAGCTTTGCTCTTGATTTCAGTACGTCATAGTTTTCAACAATTTGTGCAGATTCTGGGTCAACAATGGAAAAAAGGAATTTGTTGATAACCATCACTAGTTGTTTGCACCACACTATGCATACGTGGTCTGGTGATGCCCATACACCTGGAATCGCTGTAGTCTGCAAAATAAACATTGTAGATATGGTAGTGGACTTTGATAATCAATTATACATGTACGTATCTACATAGTCTCATGAATGTGACGACCTGAAAGGCCAGGCAAAATTATATCACAGCAACGATTCGAAGTTCCGTTTTATGGTACGTACACCGTAATAGGGACTAATACCGTCATATTTAATTATATTTTTTTAAATGATAACTGTCACGCTATGGATAATTCCTGTCTCCGGAGCATTTAAAAACATTCAAACAACGGACAAAAAGAACATCCAGACCAGAAACAATAATTTGTGCATTACACAAATGTTTGTCCCGTGTGGGATTCGAACCCACAACATTCAGCGCAGTGGCAGCGGCGAGGTGACCATTAAGTCATGGCTGCAGTCAAACTTGCGTCTACCAGACACAGTTTCATATTTTGAGGTGCTATTGAATACTTCTTTACAGAAAGATAACACTTTTCCGATCCGGGAAATGTACCCGCAACCTTGTGCACAGCAGTTGCATTCACTACCAATGCGCCACCGATGCATTCATAATATATTTTATACATGTATGTATGTTCTTTACACGCTAAAAAACAAGTGAGAATCGGCTATGAATTGCCGTAAATATTCTAAGAAATGATTAAGTAATATGCAAAGGTCACGTGATACCACGTGACCGTCAAATGTCATAGTTATTTCGGGGATATATCGACTATACTGAGTCGAATGGCGTTGACCGCGAGTCTCTAGCTCTTACGGTTCTTGAGTTGAAATTTGTGTAACAGACAGACGGACGGATGGACAAAGCTGTTGTATAAGAGTATTCTCGAACTCTAAAATATACACAGTTACCTACATATAGATAAAATTTAATTTTAAGGCTTCAATATTATCAATTTATCAGTTACGCTACAAAACTTTGGCATTAATGAAAGCATTACTCTGACATCCAAACAACTGTCAGTACGGGTTATCTTCGGTATGCCTTAACAAAAATGCGAACATTGTAATAAAACATCGCAAACACATAAAACTGCACTAAGAGAAATATGTAGGCTCTGCCATGAAACGTAAAAGTTTCGGGCTGACCGTAAAACACATTACATATGTTCCGGTAGGTATTCATTCTGAATTACAGTAAAAAACTAATAACCCGATGAAGCAATCCGAACAATGAAGTACCTAATGTCATTTTGAAAGAAAGAAATCCGAAGTAAATTCCTTGGAAGTTTGTTTCGTTCGGGTCTAAGTTTCGGATAGACATTTTTATGGCAGACCTACTCATACTTTTTAGGGAAACCTTTTAGCCTTTTTACCTTAATTTGCCTGCAGTTTTATTTTATTGGGTAAAACAAACAATTGTACGTTGTGTCTTACTGGCTAGGTACACACAGCGACACATCAACCTAGACTGTTTGGACTTTGAACTATTAGAAGTTGAACGCTGCGAATCGTGCGAGAGAGTGCGTTATATTTTTGTTATTTTGTTTCATTCACGCTGACCGGGACGCGACGCTCTATCCTTACCATTACATAGACACCACTATGCACTGTCCTTTTCCGACAATTCTCTATTTTGTATGTAGCGTAGTTATGCGTATATAGGGTGTCTAACTTGATGTGTAGCCGTGTGTACATAACAAAATAAATTATTAATGAACAATACACGGCGTTTCCGCATATTTTCTTGAACAGTACAGTTAAACCTAGTTGTAGCTTAAAGCTAGTATCTACTTAAATCTAAGTGGTTATGCAAATGTTGACAAGCGCATGTATAATATTATTTTTAAGTTGATTGCGAGTAGGGGCAAAGATATCTATATTAACGAAAAATGTATTGAAATAGTTGAGTACAAATGTTTAATTTTCGCACACCAGCGACCAGACACTAGGTTTTTAATTATGACTGGTATTCCAAGACTAGACAGGTTAAATGTGGGGACGGATTTTTTGCAATCATCACATCTGTCCCCATAGTAATGTCCTCCAGACCCAATATGAGTCTCGGCAGTTAATCTTAATGTGGTCTAGTAAACAGCACAGGAGATATTGTATAGATACAAGTGTGTGTGCAAACAAAAGTGCACTCTCTTTGTTCGATAGGACAGTTATCCTACACAACCGGAGAAAAACCAAGCGCAGGATCACCAGTTTAACGTGGTTTTCAATGACTGGGGTTGTGCAAAACTGCCAGATTTTTAACTCCAGTATCCTATTAAGTATTCCATTTCCATTAAAACTCAACATAATATAGGTTTAGGTAGGTAATTTAGTATACGAGTAGATGTCATGTTATGTATAAAACTAGATAACCGATTTTATTCTTTAAAAAACATATATATTGATATGCTGTTAAAAGTACATTACGATTATGCCAAAATAAAATTGCTTCATCAAAAGATTCCTATTTTAGAAAATAAATTAAATATTTTACTTATGAAACGGGTGGATAGTAGTGGAAGTAACACATGTGAATTACGTGACAGCTGTTATATGTATCTAGTATATGTAAACCATAATGCTTACATAGTCAGTGAAGCTTATATTACTGGCCATTAAAATAAATTACTTACAAGTGCATTTATATAGCTGTCATTTGAAGAGGTCAATCCAGAAGGCATCAGTACATCGCGAGGGCCGTTGCCGAAACTTAACAAGATTTTCTTCTGTTTAATCTCAACGTTGCTGTTAATATTTGTTTCCCATTCAAAGTTCATGAGCTTATAATAGTCGTCCATTGTAGCATCTACATTAATTACTGGAGCTTCTAAAGGCGCAGCCAAAGCTATGGCTATTGAGGTAGTATTGATTGTGCTTGGATAGGCTAAAAGCCGTTTGGCAATAAGCCCTCCCTGTAGAAAAAAAATGATATAAATTATTTTTTGATAAGGATACAGTGCATTTATTTTTATTATTGGCCTTGAAGTTTACTGCAGTAGTGAGAGATGTGCATGCCAATAAAACCAGAAGTGTAAGAATATTCGTTGCTTCGTCACCGGCCACGTTGCCAATCACGTCATTATTAGAGTACTACCGTACTACATTGACCATGCACTTGTTTATGTGGTGCTAGTTCCTTGCCGCGGCTTTACTCACCTAATCCGTTTAAGAACGCCTACCAGGGTAAAAAGATTAAGTACTATGTATTAATTCATGATATAGTACGTTTGTGTTGCTAGTTTTATCTAAATCCGTTTAAGATTTACGCGTGATCAAGTAACAAACATCCAAGCTATAATTATAATACGAGTAGCTGTAGAAAGTAAGATTACATAAACTCGCGCCTCCCTTTCTCTTCTGTATACTCAACTACCGTTTTATTTTTTTATTGTCTGTTAAAATTATTGCTCTCCGCCTGATCGTAAGCAGTAGTGTAGTCTTCACTTCCTCACGTTAAGTGGGCTGAGGTCTCTACATGGCGACTTCACGCCTGTGCTCACCACGTTTTTAAACGCGCCGATGACGCGCGTTTTAGAAACGTGCGTCGACGGCGCACTTTTATTCTACAGAGCGGTTTGTCGTTTGTATCGATACAAACGCGCTGGCATATTGCGTTTTTAAGCAGAACCTCATCAACAGTAGCAAGATGGCGTCGATCGAGCGTTTGTAGCGATACAGACGCGATACGCATGCGAGTCAGACGCAGCCTGTAGACCTTTGCACACCTGTATAAATTCAAACACGCATTTTAATTGATAGAGAACGCATTTGAAGAAACAGACGCGATACAAACGCGCCTGTGTATCGCGTCTCTATCGCTACACACGCACGTCTGTATCAATTCAAATGCGTGTTTGAATTTATACAGGTGTGCAATGGTCTACAGGCTGCATCTGACTTGCGTGCGTATCGCGTCTGTATCGCTACAAACGCGCGTCGACGGCGCGTTTAAAAAACGTGGTGTGCACAGGGGATGCATCCTATCCACCCCGGTCGTCCCACCCCGTTAACTGGACAGTTGGAAAAAATTGTTTCATCAACTCCGGTAGTGACGACTCCGTCGTTTAACGAGGTGGATGGCACAGATCAAGTGTCATCTACCCCGGTGTATTTTTAACGGGGCGGATAGCACAGATTGAGTAGCATATGCCCCGGTAGTGGTTAAAGGGGGCGAATAGAGTACCTACTTATTTTATATACAAAAAACATTAACTAAAAATCAAAAAGTGTTTGTATATAACAGTCAGTTTTTGTTATATACAAACACTTTTTTATTTTTAGTGTATGTGTGTATGTAGTATAGTTAATGGATGTATAATGGATGCACCCGTGCACAAGCCCTTAAAGAGGTGCTTTTCACGCCCCGCTTAAAAGACCCAGGATCGAAAAATCATCTTATAATACCACTGTACCCACTGCTGGGCATGGGCCTCTTCTCAATGTGAGAAAGGTTAGGCCATAGTCCATCACGCTGGTCTAGTGCGGGTTGGCAGACTTCCTATAGGTATTTTCGAGAACATTATGTAGAACTCTCAGACATGCAGGTTTCCTTACGTTAAAGCGAGCAATAATTAACTATTTAATACAAATGTGAATTTGAAAAGTCAGAGATGCGCGCCTTGGGATCGAACTCGAGGCAGTCCAACGGTTTCCCACTAGGCTATCGCTCTTTTGGTTCGCATTCTTATCGGCTCTACCATGTAAGGATGACACGTAAGCCTAGTAAGTGTTATTCTGGATAGTAAACGTTACATCTTCGATATCAACATAAGCTGGAATCTCAATTAATACCCAAAGTGGCGTGCCATCTGCTTTATTGATAACATAAACATAGTTAATAAATACTTGACCGTTTTACTGCAATCTTCAATTTGGATTATAAAACAATTGAATTTTGATATTGATATTTATTTTGTTCTGTATACCTATCTATTTGACTATCGGTTAAAAAGCAGGTATATCGAACCTTAACAGGAATTTTGGCCCGCGGGTTGTCTTTTATAGTTCGTACCACAGTGAATTCGAAGTGCTCATCCAATTAATCTTAATAATTGTCTCTCTTTTTACATTTCCAATATAAAATAAGTGCTGGACTAAGATGCCACCGTCACATGAAACAGCAAATACCGTATCGAACAAAACGGCATTCTTCTCTTCTCTTGCTTATGCTTCTATTATTGCCATATTATAAAAATATCGTGATCCTTGCTAGCGCAAGTGCTACCTTCGACATTATTTTTTTTATCTTCACGCGAAGTAAAAGATACTACATCTTAAGACCTGCCATACTAGGTACATTTTTAATATCAGCAGCAATTGGAATGGAGCTATTTGACTGCAATAATGAATAACATAAGACATAAGAGTAAATTTTTAAAGGGACGAATTGAAAGAAAACCTACGCTCCCTTGCGACTAAACAAATTTTCTTTTCTCTCGAGATCAAATTCCCTTACCGATTAACCATTTCCATAAGAATCATATAACATAAGTACCACACGGTACAAAATTTTAAATTGTAGTCTTGGTTTCTAAAGGTCGACATACTTCAATTTCATTCTACAGCTTTTGGAATTAAGCAAAAAAGATAGTATATGTAAACATTGAACGGATTACTTTAACAGTTCGTTTATTTGTATACAACTAGAATAGAAACTGCAACAATAGTTTTAAAGAAAGAAATAGTTAACCAATTGTCTATAACGCATTCACGCGCGCCTGCGCATACCTTAGTAATATATCCACGCTGATGCGTGCACTACTGTTTTAATTAGTAGAAAATTATACAGTCGACTCTCGATAATTTGAAACTCAAGGAACCAGAGATAAATTTCAAATTAAAAAGAATTCAAAATAACAAGCGTTAAATAACCACGAAGGGAAGGAGGACTAAGTAAATAAGAGTTTGATCAAAATCCATTTTAATAACACAAATCAAACATTAACATGACTCATTAACGTTTGAAAGAAGACTGGAATGCGAACTTACTCATATCTCATTTATGTAAACAATCGACAGGTCCTATACATGTATGTAAACAAACCACAGGTCTGTGCATGAAAACGCTTCAAATTATAGAAAGTAGGGCAGCCCGGGCTTCAAATTATCGCATGTTGGCGAGCAACATACTATTCCTTCAACTTCAAATTACCGAGGGGACCAATTAACATTGATTTTATTCAATTTATCGAGTACTTTTCAAGGGTCCGGAAAAAAACAAATTATCGAGAGATTCAAATTAACGAGAGTCAAATTATCGAGAGTCGACTGTAATACACACGACGAAAATACTAGCTGCCAATCATTCATATCATGTTTGAGTTTTTATTATTTACTAAACAGTGCTTGCATATTGAATAAGTTATCTCATTATTTAAGTCATGAGTTTGATGGAAATCCATAGTACTACCAATATTAACACACTCCTTACAAACACAAGCATTTTGCTTTGCTGGAGGTTTTAACAAGGGTACTAATGATTTAGAACTCCAAATGATTCCAATCTTTAAAAAAACGAATTCACCATATTAGGTACTACAAACTTATCAGTTACAACTTGATCTATTAATTTACAATAATTGATACTTGTAAAAATAAGTGATACTTCAAATTACAACAGTGATAACTGAAAGTTCTGTATACTGATAAAAACCATATCAGGAAAATATAAGTATAACAGAAAAGCACAATATATTCCTATAATAATCATATTTGTCACCAAATGCCTAATCCTAACTAATACTATAAATGTAATTATATGTTTATTTGTTGGTTTGTGATGCTTTCACGTCTTAAATACTGGACAAATCATCATAAAATTTCAAATATACATTGATAGAAGTACAGAAAAGGAGCTAGGATACTTTTCATCTGGGAAAATAAGTAATATTCCCAATTAAGCAAAGCCAGGGGCAAAAGCTAGTATTAGATAAAAAAATACAAAAACCCTTTAAAGGCCTGTGAATTACTACTTTACCACTGAAAACTAGTGAAATTATATTACCTACACATATATGTATGTATGTACATATATATATGCATACATGCATTTTCTTTATTACTTTTGGAATACCAATAGCATGAAATACAATTACTAAAAACTAAGAAAAAGAAATTGGAAATGTAGCTAATGACAGACATTCCCAAATAAATAACATTTTAATTTAATTAATCCATGGGCAAACCAGACTATTGTATATACTGCACAATGTGTTTATTATGATATTGTTTAACCAACAGTTTAATATCAGCTGAAAAACTACAAACTTACCATAGAGTGTCCTATAAGTATGACTGAAGTGGGTATAGCCTTCGTATACTTATGGCTCTTGTATAAACTTAAAATCTTGTTAATACAAGCTGATGCAAACCTTGTCTGACTCTGTAGTACTCCACCATACAGACCAGACAATTCTTCATTGTAACTAACTGAAACATTCATTGTAATAAAATAAACTGTCATTTCTCTTGCAGCATGAGATGATGCATGCTTACAATTTATAATCTGATGTCCCAAGTTTGGGAGTGGCAATGTGTTATTGCATTTTCTGTTATAATATTCTTAGCAGCAGGGTAGAGTATAACAATGGTTATATTTCTATGCTCTGGGTTGACTCAAGTTATTACTAAGTATATCAATAATCAATTGCAACATGTATGTTCTATATATACCATGTGGGACCTAAGATGCAGCAAGCATAGATGGCTGGAAATTTCTACTTGTACTGCCTGATACATAATGGTGATGTAAAAGATTGCAGTACCTAATAGGTACTAGACTTACTTGTAAAGTAATCAAAATGGTACTGATATCCTCGAGAAAGGGCTTTTCTTAGTGCAACAGATGCTAAAGATCTAGCCTGCATATGACTGCCTGAGTTACCTGGCAGAAATAGAACTGGAACACCATCAAACCTGTTGAGATATTCCTATTAGTATTACTCCTTCTCCTTTATATATTAAACATACATGACAGTTTAGATCATACAAACTTACCACATTTTTCTAGCCTTTTCAGTAAATCTTCCTTCGCTGTACGCGAATAATCCATATTGAGGATATAACTTGTTTTCTGGCACCGATAATCGCTATAAAAAATTTGTGAATTAATACACTGTCATAAATGCATATAACAAAGAATGCACACGATCTAAAAATATACTAACTACAAACTGTGGATATTCAAACATGTAAGTCATTAGACAATAGTTATTTTTGTCACTAAAATGTACATTTAAAGCGCCGAGGAGATAACCAAAAACAAAAATAAACGAAACAATTTGAAAAACACTGGACCGTAAAATATATACGAATCTCATATTTAATATGTATATAAGCTAAAATAAAAGTGTATAAGGATTTTAATTCATAATAATGAGACAAATCACTGAATTAATGAAATAAGCATTTTAACTGGTCAAAAAATTAAAATTGTGTCTCACTCAACGTCAATTGTCGCTATGACATCGCGTTGTTTTCGATTTTTTGAACTGGACTGTCATGTGTCAAAATATGTCAATGTGATCAAAAGTGTCTTGATAACTTTTTAATATATACGTAATATTTTATAATGGTAATTTTATAAAGCTGGGTGACATAAGCCCAAACGGAGTAATATTGTCAATTCTATCGAAGTCTTTGCGATAATTCCTCATCTATACTTTTGTGAATACCTGAAGATAAAATAGAACGAACAAAGAAATAACAAACATTTGTGTGTATGAACATCGATGTTTGTCTTGGTCTGGGTGTTTCTATGTATAATATGTATGTATTTACAAAACAAAAGTAAATAATAATAATAATAATATTCTACCACATACATAATTTCAAATATTATGTATGTTTATCTGTTTTTATATATTTATACGTGGCAGTATTTATAATCGTCGCGCTGCACGCACATATGCTCAAGAATTCCTCATAAAATTGTATAATGTTATTTACTTGTCGCTGATTGGCATAAACGATTATTGTACACATTAGTGCTAGCGTTACTTGTAAGAACAATAAATAGGATATAAGAAGGCTTACAAATTGTAAATATATTCTCAGTTGAATCAGTCTACGTGTTTCAATATAACCCCAGCTACGGATCTAGCCTATGCCTGCCGGCTGATCTATAACCCTAACGGTTACCAGTTACGGACCTGGCTTAAGCCCGCCGGCTGATAATATGTTAAAGGTTTGAGTGTTTGATGGACCGGTAACATAGGTAACTATGGATGAAAAACGGCGTCTGCTATTAATACTTTAATAGCATCAATGCAATGGGCAGACGGTGACTCGTCAACTCACTAGATGAGCCATTCCCTTAATAGCCACCATAGGCATACAAGCCAGCAGCAGATGGCAACACCGGTGCGAGTGGCTAGGGGTGTTGAGCGATGCGGCGCCGGTTTTACCATCACGGGTCTCGTGACAATGGAGACCCGGAGCGGGTTTCTCTGTCGTTATGTCCTTGAAAATGACACTTCCACCCCCAAGCATGTAGCTCTAACGGCCCCCCTCTGACTAGCCGACCAAGGCAAGCCAGAGTTGAGAGTCCTACGGGCGCTCTTGTAGTTCTACCCCAGCCAACTAGTAATGGCAAGCCGGGAACGATGCCCTAACAGACTCTCTGAGGCATTCAGGACCGCAGCGTCGCCACTCACATTCAGCTCGCCACAAGCTGCCCTGCGGTTTGTGCGCTTTTATTTAACCTGGTGGTAATTTTTTTTAATCACAAGGTTAAGGTGATAGTTTAAAAGCTAATGTACTGTGCCCTTCGATATCGCGTTAGTCTCATGACGAGATAATGACTGTCCCAGAGGGGTTTATATTATTATTATTATACAATTAGAATAATAACAATAAAATAAACATTTTTAGAAGCGGCAAAGACCTGCGATGCTGATCAGTTAAAATTGGAGGCCTGTATGTCCACATGTGTGGACATAGCCTGGTCTGCCTAGTACAGCAAATACCTATTTTCTGTACATTTTTATTTATCCTTTGCACTAGTAAACTCTTGCTAAGTAGGCACAGTCAGTAGTACTAGATTACGAACCGAAATGTTTTTATGGTTATTATTTTAGTAGGTACTGTTTTCTCTCAAAATTGGCCACTGTTATCATAATAATACATGTAACAGCATGACTTTTTATGCTTTTACACAACCCACAGACATGTATGAAGTAGCACTACTTCTTGTATGGCTGTGTAAACAAGTACACGTAATTCGTGCCAAGAAAAGTTATAATTTTCATTTTATTGTTGTACTTATTTTCCACAGAGTGTAATGATATCGACTATAATTGGTGGTAAAGGAGATAACAAATAGGTAGGCACATCACTAAAACCGACTGACTGAATAACATGTTTAATTGTCATTTTTTGTTTTGCTTGACGTATCAATAAACAAAATGTATCTACTTAACCTAATTTATCTATTTCATCTGAAATACCAACTTAGTAAGGGAAATAACATCGATATATAAATTACTTCTGTAAAACTAAAATATAAATTATTTGCTCACTACGTAAACTACCAATTTATTGAACTTTCATAGTTATATATTACGATTTATCGAACAAGAAATGTCGCGATTTATCGAACAAGAAATGTCGACGTTTGTGGTTTTTGGTTTTATTTTTATATGTGCTATTATATTATTCCTTCTCCGTGTTATTTGCTTGCTCTATAAGATATTTACAAGCGAATGTGGACTGACGCTTACGAAGCCATTACGCACTATCATGTGCATTGGATCTGGTGGCCATACGACAGAACTGTTGAGACTTACAAAGAGCATTAACTTGAACAAGTATAACCCACGGTTATATATTTTAGCCGATAATGATATAAGCAGTGAAGTCAAGATTCAGGAAACAGAAAAAGACGATAAATCATATAAACTGAGCCGTATTCCTAGAAGCCGAAACGTGCAGCAATCTTATCGATCATCTATAGTTAGTACCTTCCGTGCTACTTTGTATACCGTACCAGTGGTATATGATTTTAAACCTGATGTTATATTTTGTAATGGCCCAGGAACTTGCATTCCAGTATGTGTTGTAGCTTTTTTGATGAGATGTTTATTTATCTTAGATTGTCGTATTGTTTTTATTGAAAGTATTTGCAGAGTGCGTACTTTGTCATTGACTGGTAAAATATTGGAGTTTTTTGCTGATTTTATCATAGTTCAATGGCCAGAATTACGGGATGCATGTTTTCGAGCTAAGTACTTTGGCAGGCTGACCTAAATTTTATACAGGCATGTTTTAAATCAATGTTTACATGTAAACAATAAAATAAAAGAATGTAACTTGAAAAATGTATAATTAATAGTTCTAGGGAGATCAGTACACAAATATTTGCAGTTTAGTTTTAGAATCACAAAGTGGTTAACGAGTTTAATTTAGTATCTAAAGACTGTTAACATGTTTTGTATACAATGTATAATTAACTGGCCTGTAAATATTGCTGTTGTTTTATGATGGTATTTATGTTTTTAATAATACACATACTAAAACTAAGTATGTAACTCCAAGTTTAACTTGGAACATTTAGCTGCAATGTTTATTTATAAATATTAGATTGAAAATACTTGTTAAAATTACTACATTTAAAAAAGCAGCGATTTTTAAGGCACAGTAACAAATTGCAAATGCAAAAAATATATAACATCTGTATATTATATTTTCATATTTAAAAGATTTTATATGTTTGAGGTTGCCCAGAACTCTGATCTCTTGTTTAATCTAATTTCACAGCTTGGTTTTACTATAATTATTATTTATGTAGTGATTCTAAAGGTCATTATGATTTAACAAATTGATTAATATATAACCATGTCTGCTATTGAATCAGAATGATGTAAAGACCTAGCTGTTATAAACATTACAATATTTCAAGGAGCAGTTTTTATACCCCATTTTCTCACTTGTATTATTTATTGAAATAAAAAAAAAAAACAAGCAATATTATATTTGTATTAGTAAACAAGATAGTTATTCAGACTATATTTGTGCTTAGAATAAATAGAGATGGCCACAAAATAGAGACAATACACAGAAATGGGTTTCTATGTATTGTTTTTATCTACCAGTATGCCATATTTGTTTATGAAATAAGACAAGTTAGAAAATGGACTATACATGATATAACTGTGTACACTGTGGTAAGGTTAACTGCAAAATGTATTTTAAGTAGACATTTGGCATATGTACTGAATTAATGTGAATGTACCTTGATACAGTTATCAAGCCATTATGATTGTTTTCACTTACAATGGTATTGCCAATCAACAATGCTATAAAAATAACAACATTCACTACTTGGATGACTAACTTTCATTAATGTAAGTTTTGTATTTAGCTATAAAGTAAATAAAAGTTGAGGTCATACATCAATTAGGTATCTTTATTTTTTATTATAATTACTAATTTAAAAACATTTTCTTCATCCTATTTTCCATTATGTATATCAATTCTATCATCTATAAAAGAAGCAAAAAATACTTCTTTATGAAAAAAAGGCACATGACTTGTTCATCTAAGGACATACATAAGGTTATGTTTGACCTTGAGAAGACCACTTCACTTAAGTCTTTTTAAGTACTTTTTTCTTAGCAGTGAATTGAAATAGCCCTGACCGAAATAATTGATCTCATTAAACAAAGTTGACAATGAAACAGTTCAAATATGGAATATATTTGTGTGTAGTAAATACTATAGCTGCTTATCTAGTCAGCAGACCAGCAGCACATTTGTAACTCTAGTAACAGAAACAAATTTTAGATACAATAAAACATATCCTACTATGTTATATATCGACAGTGAAGTGCCAATACTTCCTAAATGACATTTTTCGAGAAATTCACTTTTTAATTGTTTTCAATCCTAAATAACGCCTTTGGATTCAAAATTATTAAAAAGTGAATTTCTCGAAAAATTTCAGGAGGTATTGGCACTTCACCATTGATATGTAAAAAAACATAATTATTGACATTTATGGATTGCTGCTTACTTATAACAGTATTGCCGAAATATATTATTTAGAAAAATAGCCTTTATTTATTAACATACTTAGACCTTGAATTTAAATATCAATGACTGCAAAGTATATATCAGGTCCATTAAAATGCAGGTTTTCATAGTAGAAGCTTTTGTTATTATTATATACCTTCTCATTAAAAAGAAAAGCATTGCATAGTTAGTGTGACATTTCAAAGCAAGACATTTAAGTACATCTATGTTAAATTTAGGGTTAATATGTAACCATTGGGCAATGCAGTTTATGACCATGTCCAAATAATATAGTATGTTGTTTGATTCCAGATTTGGTGATTGATTGTAGAGTTCTACACAACTTAGTTTTAAAACATATTTATAATAATTGCATTAGTTTGAAGACATATACATGGGTATAAGACAATATGATCCACTTTATATTTAAATAAAATAATATTAATAATAACCAAAATTTTATGAGCCCAATACATACCTATATATTATGTTGGCTAAACTGGTTAAACCATATTGATGAAATTTTACATGTAAATAGTTTGAAGTGTAGAGAAGATTATAGGTGACATACAAAAAAGTAAGTGAAGTTACAGATAATAGTTGATTTATTATAAATATTATACCACATTAATTTAAATTATGTGTGAACTGTAAAATGCCTTATCAATGGAACCAGCATGCTACATTTTACAGAGTATCATTATCTTAAAAATGTTTATTAAGTAAATTAACATATGCATATATACAGAACCTTCAAAACAATGAGAGTGGCTGTGTCATATGCTGACATAAATTGGTAAACATAATTTTACATTAACATTTCCTTACATTCTCGTGAGCCCAATTTTTTTTTTTATATTATTGATATAGATATATGTTCTGGTAAGTGCATTTATTGCATTTTGTTAGGAGATATATTTGTGCAATGCTGTCATGTGGGCAAAAACAGAAACTTTAGATCACAGCACTGTTCAGGGTTTGCAGCTTTTTGACACTACTGTGTTGTGTCTATTCCTATATCTATAAATATACAACATATTTTTACTTTTGTAGCTGCACAGATATACAGTATATTTTTATATCTGTTCAATTATCATTTGTCATTGCGTCTAAAACAAACCAAATATCTTATGAAACACCCATTACTTATCTTTGGCAGTAATTTATTCAACCTTTTCTCATTCCTTCAGCAAAAATAATATTGTAGTTTTATGGTGCATGTCCAGCAATATTATTAATATAAATGCATCAGTCTTCATATCAGCTAGAAATTGCAAGATGCATAATGCAACAAAGTAGTGGAGTTTAAAGAGGCCATGTTGGCAAACATGTTTACTGATAAGGGGTGGAAGGCGGCTGGGTGTGGACATATTGTGCATCCACATTTACCCCTATCACCAGCTAGCAAATTGGTCAAAGAATTGCTACTATATACTAATAAATATATGAATAACTTTCTCCCTAGCTCATTACACTGGGTGTAGTATTCCTAAACATTTGATCTTTACAAAATTAGCATTTTAAAGAAAATAAATTGCATTTTTGGATTAGACACACCTTAACATAAGAAGAATTGACACAAAAAGTGTCTTTGTCACACTAGAATAACCACAACAATGTGTGACTGCCAAAAATGTTACACAAAATAATACTAGAATGGACATTATTGTACTCATTTGTGACAATAATTACATATAAAAATAGCTTTTTATCTACATCAATAATTAGTGAGTTGCCCTAAGGGCAGTTTCTATTGGTAATATAATATTATTACTATTTAAATTAATTAACTAAAGAACATATTAGATCTATTGGCTGACCCACATCTAGTTTATTAAGTAAAACCTTCCTTTTTATAAACACATTAATTATGATGATACAAATGAGAGTTAATGTTTTTGCATTCAAACAGATCTAAAACCATCTCCTGTTACACAGAGATCAGTGCAAAATAACTGGCAGTCAACACATCACAAGTTTATCTTAAGCTAGATATTGAATTATAGATACTCTTTACATTGAGATATATAACAATATTGCTAACAAACCAATATTTTAGGCACGTCTGAGAATACTATATTAATAGTAAGTGACTATGTATCTAAAAATATAAGTACAAAAGGAAGAATTAAGTTTTTCTTAGTATCTACGTAATAAACAAGTTCTCATTAGCATTATCCTCAGGTTTCAAGGTTTACTATGATCTATATTAGAACTAGTTGTCTGACTGCTAGTTTCTTGCTTGATATTGTCATCAGATTTGTTTTCCATATGCAATTTTTCATCATCTATGAGGTACATTGCTTCATCATATGTTGGAGGTGGTGGTTCAGAACTTGAAGGCTGGGGTTTACTAGCAGCTGCATTTGATATTAAGGCATCATAGGAAGGAGGTAATGTGGCACTGGAGGCAGTGCGAGGTACCTGACCACTATAAGCTTGCTCAGCTTGGACAGCTGCCATATCCTAAAAAATAATGACTATTTTCAAATATACATAATGCACTTTCTATATTAAACTTGCATATAATGTTTCAGTACTAAAGGTTATTCTTAGTTTATGCTAGTTAGTCTTATCTCTTATCACCCAGTTCAACCAGTAGTTCAAGGTGAGACATAAGTAACATAATTATTTGTTTGTTATTGACAGAATATGTAGATGAGATAGACAGTGGTTAATTAATTGTATTTGCTACATTAGTTCACAAAGAGACCCTAAGATGAAATACTAAAAAAACTTAAGACCCAACTGTATTACAAAAAAATAAGATCACAATGCTAATTTATCTTAATCAAATTTGTGATATATATGGACATAACTACTTGTGACCTACAACATAATGTACTGTTAAGTACACAACACTGATAGACTTGTCCTAGTTCTATACACATGAATAGTTACATTTATAGTCTGATGTTTTTGTAGGCTTCCCACTGAGATAAAAAAATGTTTTGTTACAAGAAGTCATAAAATTTTCTATTTTAGCAAATTACATATACTTTAATGGTCATTATCATGTTGGCTGTTACAATACATTTATGAAATAAACACAATAAACACAAAATAAAAAATAAAATGTTTTTGTCTGTCTTTTTGTAAAACATGCTCTAATGTTTTTAATATTTAAAATGAAATCATATTTAATGTAGGTATATTTAGATAAGTGTAGCTATGTAGAAAGACAACAATTTTTTTTATTTTGATAGATTATCTATGATTACAAAAACAAAACATTTATTTGTGTCAAAATAAAGGACTCACCCTTATAATCGCTCTCTGGTGCAGTAGCATTTGTATGACGCTTTTTCGTCGTAAATATAACATGCTTTTCACAGCCACCATCATTCCAGAACATATAAAAATCGGCCCTACTAGCCACATGTGTCCCAAGTTGCTGAGAATGTAGCCATCGGCATCTCCCAATGCCAACACAGTAATCACAGTGCCTACCGAAAACAAAACCATCGATAGCACGAAATAGGTATAACTTGTACAGTCACATCGTCCAAATCGCTGATCTTCATCAAAATCGTAGTCACGACGTCTAAGTCGATGTAAACGTTGTCTAATGAAAGGACTATCGAAAACGGTAGCCATTTTATATTTTATATAGGCACACTTTTCACAACCAACGCATATTCTGTATTTACGTTGATAGTCCACAATAATTATGCAAGGAATCACTAACTTTCTTACTTGGGAAAGTGTGTGAAAAATTGCTAGACAAACTTATGAAAAACAAGACTGCCACTATCTCCAGCCATAGATGAAATTACTAGGGATGGGAACTAATGAATTAAATCATTTATCTTAAGAATCTACTAATTCTGTTCACCCATTAATTCAATCTAGTTAGTTTATTTATTTATTTAGTTAGTTGACGACCTCGATAGCGTAGTGGTTAGTGTAACCGACTGCCATGCTTGAGGTCACAGGTTCGATTTCCACACAAGTCAAACATTTGTGTGCATGAACATGGATGTTTGTCTTGGTCTGGGTGTTTCTATGTATAATGTGTATGTATTTACAAAAAATAAGTATATATGTATGTTTATCCATTGTTTAGTACCCATAGTACAAGCTCTGCTTAGTTTGGGCTAGATGATGTTGTGTGTATGTGATAAAATATTATTATTATTAGTTATATGTAAGTATTAAATTCAAATAACTTAAAACGTAGCTTGTTTATATTCTTTAAGTAAAAATACCTAGTTCTTGCAAGTGAAATATTTGCTTTTTTCTAAGAAGTAGAGGTAAGTAAGTACAGTAGGTCTCACCTTCCCTACTATCTTTTTATCTTAAATGTGAACATATGAACGGTGCCATTGGTGTGACATGCCCACATAGGCTACAATAATAATTAATTACAATAAAATAGGCCACATATTATCTCTGTGAGGCCAGCTGTGTGCCAGTTTGCCGCCTTTGGCTATAGTAAGCAGTGGCTTAATTGCCTTTCCTTGGCATTGGTTGTGTGGTCACAAAAAATACTATGTCTGTGGAAAACACTAAAGGAAAAGCATCCACGAAGATAGTTAGTTAGAAAATTCTGACGAGAACCTATTGAATCGCAGCGGCATATCGGCAGCCGGGCAGAATAGGTTTTCAATTATGTCTGGCATTTCAACAATTGACACTATGAGCGATATCCAGGTCGAAAATCAATGCCTTTTTTATTAATCACTCACTCTGCACTTAATTAGTTTAAATGTTTTAAAAATAAAATGACTCTATTAACTAAGTTTCTCGATGTAAGTCGAGTACTTGATTAGAATATAACCATATTGTGTAAAGTATAGAGCACAGCATTTCAACTCGACCAGCCTTCTGTCATATAATGTAATGTAAATTACTGTCAATGTCAAAATTGTCAACGAATGTTCTTGTTCATGTTTTTGTGACGACGTACATAGATTCATAACATTTAATTTATTTGATACATACGAAAATTATTATCTTGTGTCATTGCTTTTTCACAAATAGGTTTAAGAAGATTAAAATTGATATATTGCTATGGTTTTTGTGAGTTAACTATACCTCGGTGGCTGTTTGTTTGATTCGATATGGCCCCTTTCATTTTATTTATCGTGGCATTTGTCTTGGGAACGGGTAATTATATTTGTTTCTTTTACTTACAAATTGTGTTACTTTGGTATCCGTTATGATCTAATAATGTTGTTTTTATAGGTGTATTAGCGAATGTACCCGTGTCCCTTACGACAACTGGGCCTGCAGTCCGCGGTTCCAATGTGACATTCACAGCAACTATTTTATCGGGCTACACAGGCGAACAACTGAAATTCATCTTCAGCGATGATGCCGACCCGCAGCACTCGCAAGAGGTGAGCTACACACATGCTTTTCTTCATATTTCTAAAATATCATTAGTGAGCTAGACTCGTAAGCTCAATGTCCTATATTTTCTGGTGCATTTCAATACTAACAAATAACCGGGCTGGAAACTAAATATTCCAGTTCTAGGATCCTTTATAAAATATTATTATAGATGGTTTTTGTTCTATGCCATTATCCTTCCTGATAAATACAATGTAGAACAGGATAATTAGTATAATTCAGTTATTTATATGCATACTTTAAATGTGTACAAATAAAACAGACAAAATAAAGAAGTCAAGAATTTAACATTAATAATTTACCATCAGTTAATGTAGACACTTTCAAATTCTTATAAAATAAAAGATCATTATATTGATTTTATCAGTTACCATACAGCTATGATAGTGAGTCCTAGTTTCTGCTCCTATTAATTATATTTAGTTTATCATTATTTTTACATTGCACTTATGAATTATATTTAATTGATATAAAACTCATTATTTTCACGTTTTAACCTATTGAGTCATAGTGGCACACCGGTGGCTAGGCACAATAGATTTTAATTATGTCTGGCAATCCAATACTTGAAAGGGTAAATATATATTTTATTTTTATACAGTTAAAGATAATTAATAATATAAATAGTATGCAGATACTACTATTAGAAACAGGTTCAAAGTAGTGAATGCTTATGTCTTCAGTTACAGGAACCTCCACACTATGTGTGTAGGAGTACTATTTTAACATATTTTATGACATAGTAGACATAGTTACAACAGAAAACTGCTCCTTAGATATACTTCAAGCTATCTAATATGCTGTAGTTGAACCTAGGATTTAAACTAACAGCCTATCTGTTGGTTGAATCCTCTCATATAGCATAAACATCTGTATACTGAATGCTTGATTAAACTTATTTATTAAAATAAAAAGCGAAATTTTAGTAAGACATTTTTGTTATACAAACAGTACTTAAATTGAACCAGTTTTTTAATGGTTTAAACTTTGATAGCCCAGTTCTGTTGTCACACTATGAAGCAAGGCATTATGTGAGTCATTTTTGTTACTGAGTTAGATATGCTCAAAGCATTGACTTCAAGGCACCCAGATTGTAATCATTGGGAAACAGACACATAGGTATAGGGCAAGGCAATTTTACTCTTAGCTGTATGCATTATAAAAGCAGAAGCAATGTACTTTGTTTAAAAGAATGATATATTAATGAACTATTGGTATTAACAGACATGACATCTTAGACAAACTGTCAAACTCGCGAGGTTAAAATAGTCGTTAGGTTAGTAGTAGTAGGTACCATGAGGGCGGAGCCATGCGCAAAAGCTAGTATATAATATATAGATTTATTTATTGGTTACATAATGTTTTGCAGTTCTAGACAGGTTGCATTAATTGGCATTTTTCATCACCAGCATACAAAACAGCAAAATGTGTTGTTCCACACTATAGAGAGCTGATATATTGGAATGATTATTTGTTCTATTTATACAGTGATAATGCCTGGCATTGTTTCCGAACAACCTACTCACATCCTTTAGCATCCCAATATTACAGTGTAGAACACTGGTCTCTGGCCATCTTTAGTATGTTTGTAAAAGCTCTTGAGTATTCAAATACTAATTTAATAGTATGTACTTAATTATGCATAATTTTGAGTAATAACTTGGCTTAAAGGTTGGTTCTGCTAAGTGCTAGTCATTGAAACCAGATTTGAATCTTAAAAAGGACTGGTGAGTTCTAGAAAACTTGGACGTGAAATGAATACGCCTCTCGAAAGTAGTTCTTCGAAAAACAACATATTGGTTTCGGTGGTTATAATGACTTGATATTTATATAATTATAACTATAAAATTAATGATTGTGATAAGTCCATAATATTCGTAATCAATGTCTTCACTGAGACGTTCTCTTCTTTTATTACATTTAATAAAAGATGTTTAAAGCATCTTTGAGTCCAATATGATATTCTTAAAATCGGTGCCCAAAATATGGATGGAATAAATATATACTATTTTCATTCCTGGATGGTTCTTCCTGCGCAGTATGTGTAGAGGTCGTATTGGATGAGTCCTAAGTGAAGATTTTAGATTTTATTTTATTATTAACAGAAATAGATAGCCTTGCATGCTTGCGCATAGGTAAAGCAGAAATGAACTACACAAAAATTTCAACGGTAATTTTTTTAGAGGGTTTCGCCTTTTGCCAGCAGGCAAAAGGTGTATGATGGCTAATGGCTTAACCACTATAAAAAAATTGTCGTCAAATTTTTTTTTAATTAATGCTTTATCTTGGTAAATGCCCTAGATTCTGTCCAACTACTTTTTACAATATAGACATAATAGAATTTTGACCGATTCGAAAGTCGAATATTCGTTACGATGTGCAATTGGAGTAAACAAAACAATATACTTAGGTACCACATCAACACCTAGTCAAATATACATAAAAGTAAATATTTTAATATTTAAGTAAATATGCAGAGGTGCAGGGCAATCAGGAGGCTGATGAATTAGCTAGAAAGGGCTCTGAGCAACCGTTTGCGGCTCCTGAGCCATTCGTAAGACTCTCTGAGAGCACCGTCAAGGCAGCTTTGAATGCACATGGCAATCATAAACACAGGCTAGAGTGGATGGCTCTCAGGGATCTGGAACACTCAAAGAAATTAATTGCAAACACAGCCACGGGCTTCACCCGGGCTCTGCGGGTACAACAAGGGCCAAATACGTCTGCTCACAAGAGCGTTCACTGGCCATTTTGGCACCAACGACTTTCTGTGCAGATTGGGATTGTCAAACAATCTGATCTGCAGAGCCTGTGGTGAACAGGACGAGTCCATATTGCACCTACTGTGTGAATGTGACGCGTTGGCGGGATTGAGAATGGGTCTGATGGGATTGGTATATTCAAACCCCGAAGACTTCAGGCTTCTTCCTCTGAAGTGTACACTGCGGTTGATGCAGTACATTCATAAGGAGATAGCTAAAAGATAGATCTTGGGGCCGACACAAAAGATTCCACTGGGTCGAAGTGTCGCCGGTCTGCACTGACTGGTACCTCCGTATTTAAGATAAGATAAGATAAATATTTTAATTAAAATGTTCGTTTCAGATTATCAGTACAGATAAAATTGTGAATTATACAGTTGAATACACCAGAGACAAGTATGAAGCTCGACAGTATACAGTTAACTTGGAAATTAAGAAAAGTTATATTATAGATATTTGGTGGTACTACGGAGGAAATCGGACTGCATTTGATCTAACAGGTATGTAATATGAGTTCTCTCTTTTGTTGCGACTGATGGTAACTACGCCTTCAGTACTCGAAGCTTGATAGAAATGTGCAAAGTGGGAAACAGCCTTCATCTTTAGTTTTTTGTTTTTAATATACTCCACACACATTTGGGACCTTTTATAATCTTATTGTATGAAACTCCATACTAGCATTCTATAAGCCTCTGTGCTCTTTCTAACACTCTTAATTGTTATCAAAGATTTGTTGTCGATAGATTATATACATCGACATATGTAGCAATGAAAAGAAGGAGAACACAAAACATATTTATTCTAGGTCTGGACTTAAGTTTGAAATCAAGTTACCGGGTGGAATGCAAAGAATATACGCCGCAGCTTTCCAAAGATTGATTCTCCCCCCTGCGCTTCGGAGAATATTGGGATTAACGGAGTTGTAATTTCGAGCAAGATCCAATTTGGGGATCATTTGTCAGTTAAAGCCAATTTGGCGAGCGAGAAGTTGGTCATTCTGAACAGCCGTGATAATAGGTCAACGACTTGTGCTTTATAAAGCGCAAGATAGACCATGCGTGGAATACCACTGCTATCTCTGGGCAAGGGACTCTAAGTACTAGTTTGCTTAATTTGAGTTTCAACCACTAATCCAAAGTCACAGACAGATTGCAGGTGTTGTATATGCGCAGAGACCTTGGGACCTATTGCGTGTTAGCTAGCCTAATAGGAACTGTAGAACACGCAAAAGGTCCAAGAATCTCAATAAAAAATAAATACTAGAATGGTAGCAATAACGAAATAGTGCCAATAATTCAAGGCACTATTTCTATTGAATATATTCAATTTTTGAACAGTTGTTCCACTAGACATTGTAGTATTATCTGCTTCACCTGAAAAAGATCTCGTCTATCATGATTTTGTGGTCTACTTGTGGTGAACTACTTGCTACAGTGTTTCTCTGCCGAGCTTCCTATAAGATAGTTTTGAAAAACCTACATGTCTTGAGGTCCTTGACATTTCACTTCATGATCCAATTAGTAACAGCACAGATATCCTATGGGATCTTGTTAGTTGTGAAAATCAATATAGCGACGTGGTCTTAATGGTCGCAGCGCGGCTAGTTTAATATTATATCATGTGTATATAAACAGTCTATTCTAGACTGTTTTTTTAAGAGCAGCGGTTTCGATTTCGGCTTCGACTAAAGGAGAAATAATATGTTACTGTCTTATAATGGTTCCTGCCTTATTAGGTTTCTTTGTCAAAAACCAAAGCTAAAGATTTGCGAAGGCTATCTTTCCGTGACCCGGTGACTAATGTCGTCAATCCTGGCAGTGATTAATTGCTATGACTTAACTTAAAAGAGAAGGTATTGGTTAAATCAAAGAATTATTATATTAATAAGCCGCATAATACACGTATATATTTATTTATAGATATTAATAATTAATTACCTACTACACTCGTATATTGCCAGTAACATTTTACATCCTACAAAATCGCCATCCTCGATATTTGAGGGTAAAATTTGAAATGTTGTATTCGCATTAGATTTTAATAACAAAAGGCTTAGTTCAAAAACATTTCTTAAATAAGTCATGCGTACTTGTTATGGTTTGAACAATAATTGGAAATTAAAATAAATGGAGACACTGTTTTAAAATTCTGGTACAATATTGTTTCGATAAGTCACGTCCTTTTGGCATCTGTGTAAACAGAATACGTTAGCAGTCGTATAATACCCATGAGAAATTACGTTAGCTGTCGACAAATGCTACTGTATATGTGTAGTACCTAGTTAGTTCTTATATAGTTTCAATGTTCAGCAGTATTTCTAGAACGCGCATGGACTCATATAGAACTGAAAACAAAATGTCTATAATGTCTTTAAGTGTTCTTGTCGGAAATATTTTTTTAGAGTTCGAAGAAACTTATACGATATCTTTGTCCGTTCGTCTGTTATACAACTTTCAACTCAAGAACCGTAAGAGCTAGAGTCTCGCGGTCAACGCCACTCGACTCAGCATACTCGATATACCCCAGAAATGACTATGACCTTTGACCGCTGACCTCAAGGTCACGTGGTATCACGTGACCTTTGCATATATTGTTCTCGAACTCTAAGATTTACGACAAATCATTGTCGTTTCTCACTTGTCTTTGTTATTGGTTAGCCAGCCAGCAAGCCTAGTTTTACACTAGCTTGGTATCAATCAATAATGAGTACCTATGTAAGAAAAAGTATTCCTTTGCAAACTAACTGTAATATTCGACTGCATGGCGTAGAAGTAATTGCCTCACCTTTCCACTGCGCCAAGTTTTGTGGGTTTGATCTCCAAAAGGGCCAAATACAAAATCAATTTGTGCGATCCACAAATGCCGAGTCTAGGTGTCCTTTGTGTTTGTTGTTAGAATGTTTGTAAATTACCTCGCAACGTATAACTTATTCCTAATGTGGCAATTGCCCTAGACCAAAAAGGTATGTCATCATTTGAAAATCTTACTTATATTAGTCCTTGTTGGTCCATTAAATATGACACTCGAACTAGTGTAGCTGAATATGAATTCTACTTGCACAATTTCTTACTCAAACTGTGACCGTGTCAGATGGTAAAGACAAAATACTAATAACGTAAACGCACTTATTAGTCTTACGTTTGTAATTTAGAATTTTGCATAACGACAAGCTATTAAACAGAATACGTCAGGCCCATTTTCCGGCGAGGTAGACAGCGATTACGCCTACGGATTGTCGCTTCCGATATTATGCATTTTAAAAGCGTGTAAATAGAATTTTAATGGATCGCTCTGTTCCAGTTTAAAATCCATATGTTACTCACGAATGTTAAACTATTACTATACTACAATAAAACAGTATAATGCCTACATATCCCTGAATATTTAGTACCTATATCACACTCATGATTCGTCAACTATTTTAAGGTACTACATAATAGCGCGAGCATGTTTTCATATATCGTGCAAGTTTTCGAAGCTTGAACATTCCGTTTCAAATCATACAATTTCACCATAATTTTAATTACGAACAACAGTCGACTCTATAAAAAAATATAATTATATTATATATATATAATATATATATAAATATAATTAGTAAAAAAAGAAGCATTTATTATATAACTAATAAGTAAACTGAAATCAAAGTTTGAATGCTTCATGCAGCAGGAAAAGATTCCGACAATACAAGCACAAAAGCATAACGAGTTATCCGATTAGTTCTGAATTGACCTACAGACCCATAGGTCTACTCCACTGCGTTGCGATAACCACCTATCAAAGTCTTTGACTCACGATGCGTATAAGCGTGTTCGAAACTATCCAGCTAACCATCTAATTATAGCCTTATTCTGGCCGTCTTAGTATTATAAAAAACTGAATAATCGATTAATAAATTATTTCGTTTACAGATTCATTACATGGCAGTCTTATACTGACTCAGAACAATACAGAAATGGCCAACAGCTTCGTGGCCGTCAATAAAACCGTAAACCACTTTATCAAGATACCAGACCGCGAATTGGAGTTTCTGAAGAAAAACTCGTCCTCCATATATACATATTGGTTTATAGATTGCGAGTATGTAGATAAAACGATAGACTTTACCTTAAACCAAACTTATAGTGATGTGATGAGCGTTCACTACGTTGAAGCGATAGTTGTTGCTGACAACGAACCGTTGCCGCCTATAACAACAACGACGACTACGACAACCACTACGACTACAACGACAACAACTCCTAAACCAACAACAACAACTCCTAAACCAACAACAACTCCTAAACCCACAACAACTCCCAAACCGACAACAACTACTCTTAAACCAACAACAACTAGTGTGCCAACGACAACAAATAAAAATGTAACTGAGGAGTCTGATAACGCAGTTCATAAAGTCGCGAAGAGAGCTATTTCTAATAGAACGATCATGAAGGGATTAAAGGATGGCCAGAATTGCAATAATTTTGTACCCATTGGAAAAGGTTACACTGTTGGACGTTATCAGCAAACAATTAATGTTAGAGGTAAGTAAAAAATCATACCCATAGCTAGGTAATAAGTTTTCACCTCGTGCACTGCGTGTAGTTAAAACGAAATCTGTACATCAAAACCATCATCATCCACTGCTACTTATTCCAAGTCTGAGTAATCTTTATTTCCGTTGTTTCAATGATTGCAAAGCGAGGGAGTTGAACCGTGTCGAAAAGATTGATAATAATTTTATATGATTTTCCTCGTGCAAAATGTTTAATTAAATTATGTAGTGACATCTTTTAAGTGGATAACAGGAAATATTGCTGTTTGCGTACTGTTGGGACAAACCCACTAAAGTAGGCACATGCCTACTTCAATAAATTATTTGCTGTTATAAACATTTATGATAGCAAACAATTTTTGAGGTTTGAGATATCTTTATTTTTCATAAGAATTTTCAATAATTCACTTACACGAGAAAGATAGTAAAGTATTATTTGCTCTCTTGCGAAAAAAGAACTGCTTCGATGTAGGGTGGTTGTTCTTTGTGTCCGTTGTTTAAATGTTTGTACAGTCCTCCGCAATGCTGGCATTATTCCTGTTGCGGGCCTTGCTCTGTTCCTATAAGAAAGAAAAAAGATGTTGACTACAGAATGGGTGATCCTAGCAGTATCCTTAAATTATTATAAAACTGACAGTCTCTGCCTGGCATATTGGGTGGCTATGCGGTACCTAGAAACAGAGAAAACACATAAAAGATTTAAGTTTTTACGTTATCTATACTAATATTATAAAGTTAAAGAGTTTGTTTGTTTGTTTGAATACGCTAATCTCAGGAACTACTGGTCCGAATTGAAAAATATTTTAGTGTTGGATAGCTCATTTATCGAGGAAGGCTATAGCTTATATACGACCCACGGGGGCGGCGCAGTAATCATAAACGCGGGTGAAACCGCGGGCACATCTAGTTATGAATATACCTAGTTTTAAATAAAAGAATTGAGTTAAATAAGAATTTGGTTGGTGCGCAAATGTCACAGGTTCATTGACAACTCTAAGGTTGTATTTCTTTCTACGTGTTATTAGTTTTAAATTCTTTATTATTTTATTATATTATTTTTAAACTTTTTTAAACTAGGTATACGAATATTTTTAGTATAAGGCGTAATAATTTCTCACTAATCTCTAGAGAGTTCTATGCTAGAGCATAGAACTTTTCACTATATTACTTTTCTAGTACTTTTCATAATATTGCTCTCAAGGTGCGTATTACTAACAAACACTGTTATGAAGCGCATTTTAAAATTGAAATCCTTTGTTGTCAACCGATTTTAGGAATGAAAAACAAACACTGTTAGCCAAATTCCTTTTCTTATCTCAGTGCATCGAAAATCTAAATTGGTTAAGTCATTGTGATTGTGTAGATTTGCGCGCACAAACGCACAGACAAAGAAACAAAAGGGCTTACGATATTTATACATATACGTATAAGATACGCTATCAATTAAAGCGAGTGACGTTTGAGATAACTATTCGGTCTGTCCTACTCCTACGTTCCTTTTTCTATAATCAATGCTGATTATATTACCTACACGCAATATAATGAAATATATTACCTATACGTTCTAAATATATAATAGTAATATAATCTTTATTTTCCAGCCACAACTCAAACAATACATAATGAATGTATTGTATGTATATACCTATGTATTATTTAGTATATTGATATTAGTGTCGATGAGTCGCCAATGCCATACAATGGGGCAGTCTAGCCTTCTTGCCACAGTAATAACAAGGCTGTAATATACCTAAACAAAAAGTAATTAATACCTTTCCCAATCACATAAACGGAACCAATCTATACTAATATTATAAATATGAAGAGTTTGTTTGTTTGTTTGCTTGCTTGCTTGAACGCGCTAATCTCAGAAATTACTGGTCCGAATTGAAAAATCTTTTTAGTGTTGGATAGCCCATTTATCGAGGAAGGCTATAGGCTATATAACATCACGCTACGACCAATAGGAGCGGAGCAGCAATGAAAAATGTTGCAAAAAACGGGGAAAATTCTCTTATGTGAAGCAAAGTTGTGCGGGTCAGCTAGTGATTTATAATAGTACTGAATAAAAACTATATTTGTAAACTTAACTGAATGCTTCGTTAGTTGGTATTACTGGCGTTACGCACCTGTATTTCGCCAGTGCTGTTTTAGGCAAACCTAATTAATATTATTTTTAATATAAGTACCCGAAAATGTATGCCCAATTGGGGCAATTATAATTATCTTCAAGCAAATTGTATATTTGAAAATGATTATTGCTGCATATATGTATCTATCATCGTCATGGTCTAACACACTTTAAAATTGGCGTTATATATTTTTACTAGCTAATCAATTTAACGGTAGCTAGCTTATGTCCATATCATCACTTAAATACAAATTGGTATAGCCACTGCGTTAAGTAGTGTGCCCAAACGCACAGACAACAGGAAAATAAGTATTTTTATTATGATGATAATCCTAATTAATATTATAAATGCAAATGTGAGTTTGTTTGTGCCGCATTCACGTCTTAACTACTTGACCGATCATCATAAAATTTCGTATCTACGTTGTCAGGGGCACAGAAAAGGACATAGAGTATCTTTCATCTAGAAAATAAAATTAACGCGGGATAAATCTAACAATACAGGAAAAATATTACCATCCCAATTAAAAGTGGTATAAATACAACATTGACAGGAAACTATTGCAATATTGTGGCGTATTTATTATTACAACAAATGTAAACATTTACATATTTATCGAACAAGTTAACATGTCGTGTTACTTAACATACAAATTCATCTCATCATGAGAGTTATATGGCATGTCGTACCAGTGAGCGATCTTCATAGTAAAACTAGTAGAAGAGCCTGCTCCGCCATTGTCAGCTACTTGATGACGAATGAATTGCGGAGAAAAGCACTCTTACAGGCAACCGGCGTAGGAGCATTGAATTAATACGTACTAGTGAAGTGGCAGTGGGCAGGCCACATAGCACGCAACAAGAGATACAGCGGGGATAAGCCCTCCATAAGGTCGACCAGCGACCTGGTGAGGGTCGCGGGAAGCGGTTAGACGGTTAGATGCGTGTGACCTAAGTCCGGTCTGTGTGGAGAGCCTTGGGACAGACGTATGTCCAGCAGTGGACGTCCTTCGGCTGAGATGATGATGATGGCGACGTACTAAAGCAGACAAGTAATTTTTTATAACACGAGTTAGAGAACACGCTGTAGATCTTACAAAGGCGGTGTTCCTATATTAAAAAAAGGAATCCTCAGGAAGTTCAGTTAATTTTTGACACATATTTTATGATAAATAACCATCCGTAGCTAATACGACGTGTTTCTTAAATGTATGTACCGGGCCTTACAGACGCTGAGACCCAGCTCTATTTAGTATGTTTATTTTATTTCCATCTCCATGTTTAACAAACGAATATAATCTGAAGGCGGTTTATGAATGGTTTTGTACTGGTTTATTTGTTTGCCAAATAAGATAATAACATTAACATATAAATATACATATAAATAGATAGAATAGAAAATACAGTATAGAAGAAGCTGACAGTATAAAATTCTTAGGCATAACTCTGGATAGATTTTGTTACTGGAAACAACATATAAATGATGGTTGCCTCAAACCAAGCCAATTTGTCTACGCCCTTGAAACGTTTCGAACTGTGTCAGATAACAAGACTGCAGGTATAGCATACAAAGGCTATGTAGAAACAATCCTTAGATATGGGGTAATAATATGGGGGAATTTGACTGATGTTGGTCAAGCATTCATTGCACAAAAGAAATGCTTAAGAGCTATTTGTGGAGTAAGTCCATTTGACTCCTGTAAACCTCTGTTTATAAAACTTAATTTGACATTGACCTGCTTGTATGTTCTTGAAGTAACAATCTTTGTAAGGAAGTATAACGATTTTTCAAATTCAAAGAGGATCATGTTACTAAATACAGAGCAAGAGATCCTACTAAAATAATGATTCCATTTTGTAGAACAACCTTATATAAAATATTTTTTGTCACATGTGCATATCAGTTTTTAATAAACTGCCTAAGAGTGTAAGGGAACTGCCATTTAAATATTTTTAAATTAAGTTCAGATAATGGCTAGTGCTTTTATACGATGCTTTTATACGATAGAAAAATTCATGCAACATAAAACTACTGTATCTAATTATTTGTAATTTTTAATATAATGTAATATAATAAATTTGCCAAATAATAATATAGCTTGATATTTAGTTAGTAATATTTTAATTGGTTTATATAATTATAAATATTTGCATGCCTAATACAGGCAGAATATTGCTTGAACTATTAACCATTGTTAAATCTGGTACCACCACCTGTATTCTGTGCAAATAAATGTTTTTCTTTCCTGTTCTGTTCCTTTCATCAAATCCTTAGTTCCTTTGACTGACTTAACGACGTGCGCGGTACTTATATGGTATTGGAAGCGGTCAGTCTATGGTCACCGCTTACTATCAAGCGGGCTTTTATGCCACCTTTGTTGACAATATACATAACTACATGCGTGCTTATATGTAATGTATTATGTAATATGTTACATAATGTACTTCGTGAACGTTTAATTGATACTCAATATTAATGTTTTATGTATCAGAATATTGCGTGTTTTCTTTGACTCAGACATATTAATAAGCGTTTACAATTAACTTAATGTATCTGTTTGAGTATGTTATCGTAAGAAACATATAAGTATTTACTGTGTTTATTACAGTGTACTAGCAATTGCCAGTCATGTTTGCCTGTAGGTAGTATCATTAACTATGGGGAGACACAATGCGTGATTCTGATAGTCAGTCGAGTCATTTGTCTATACTAATATTATAAAGCTAAAGAGTTTGTTCGGTTGAACGCGCTAATCTCAGGAACTACTGGTTCGAATTAAAAAAATATTTTAGTGTTGGATATCCTATTTGTTGAGGAAGTCTATGGGCTAAATAACATCACGCTACGACCCACGGGGGCGGCGCGGTAACCATAAACGCGTGTGAAACCGCGGGCACAGCTAGTATACATAATACATGGTTCCATGTCAATACATTCATAAGTGGGTTGGAAGAGGTGTGTTACCCTCACATTACGCAAACTATGTTTAGGTTTTTAAGTGGGCCTATTGATGTCCAACGACGACAATCATAAGCCGTGGTGCTACTAAGAACATGTTAACAAGTCTAATAACTCTGAATTAACCAGACATCGAATCCAGGGCCACACGATCGTCAGCTAACAAAAGCGCAAACTTAAACTTAACATAAACAAGGTAAATCTGTTTTAGGACTCTAAACCTCCTTTGTAAATAGCAAGATGCCACTTTTGAATAATATTCTGTACCTAACTTTGTAACTGAAAAGATTTTAAAATAAACGTATATTTTCTATATTATTCTAAATTCAAAATACATAATTAACATAATCTTCAATGTCAAACTTAATATCTAATTGCACTTAGGTATATCTGCCATAAAAAGTTGGTACCTCCACTTAGGTCGGGTAATTAAAATGGTCAATCAAGGTATAATTCGAATAGAGTTAAAACTCTTACATATCCTAATTACTTACACTATTACAAAAAAACTAGTGTTTGCCCGCGGCTTCGCTCGCCTAAAAGTAGGTTAGGTTAAGTTAGTACCTAACTGTAAATTCTTTAAAAAAAAAACATTTAGTTATATTATAACCGTGTAGCTTATAATATAGTTTTCTAATGATAAAATAATTTATAAAATCGGTTAAATAGTTTTGAGTTAAGTCCTTACAAACTAAAATTCAAATATCTCCAATATGTATATCACATAAAAATATAATAACTGTAGTAGGAATGTTGCGAATATTCGCATCCGCAATTGCGGAGCTTTTGCATCGATTTGGACATCTGCATCCGCATCCGCAATAATCAACGCGGATGTTAATGCGGAGCCAGATATCAGTTATAAAATAATGTTTGCATTTCACTATAATATAACACAGTTTTACGCTTGCATATCGTTGCGATAGTCAGTGAATCTATTAATATTATAATAATATATCATCGTCATTATTGGTCTGCAGTGCGCTGGTCTGCTTTAACATTAAATGCAACTGAAACATGCAAAAGTATATCTCATTTTACACAAAACATGGTGCTTCCAGGTATAATAATCCCCCGCAAGCAAAACAAAGTTAAATATATTTCAGAGAGTTATGACACTTCCATTGTTTCATGGCTTTAACGCATACAAAAGTAATAAGTACCGTCCGTCAAGAAATTAGTTGTTCAGTAGTATGTGTTTAATTTATGAACCTTTGCAAAACAGGCTTGAACCTGCGAAGGTGGTGATATTAGATACTTTTTATTAAATAAGATGAAAAATTTTCATCAACATCCACATCCGCAATTGCGGAGCTGTCGCATCGATTTGGACATCGCATCCATATCCGCATCCGCGGATGTGAATTTCCAAATATCCGCATCCGCGGATATAAAAAAATCTGCATTCGCAACATCTCTGAACTGTAGCGACACCAACACCGAGATAAAGGTTTTGCCGTTTGTGTCAACCGTAATCCCCGGTTTCTGAATTGAGAATTACATGTTGAAAATTATTTAAATCCACTTACTTGAGTATTACTTCAACTTTTTCTATTTCTATATAAAGATTTCTCAAACTGTTATGAAATTCGAGTAGGTATTTTAACATCATATACTTAAGTAAAAGCTCAGTTGATAGCTGTTTTTTTTCGATTCTATAAATAGGTATATTTGAGAATACTCGGTTGAGATTTGCAGATTTTCTCAATTTAGAAACTAAGGGTAAGAGTACCCATAGAATTTGTAAGCTAGTCACTTGTCTATGCCGGCTGATTACTACTAAGTTATTACTGGCAATTCAAAGATTTCAATTGTTCTATTTATTGATTCCAGTTTATTAAACGTCCTTCCCTATATTCCAAACTGAATAGAATCCATATTTAACAACTAGCTGACCTGCGCAACTTCGTCTGCTTCATATAAGAGAATTTTCGCCGTATTTGCAACATTTTTCATTGATGCTGCTCTCTTATTGGTCATAGCGTGATGTTATTATAGCCTTCCTCGATAAATGAGCTATCCGACACTAAAATAATTTTTCAATTCGAACCAGTAATTCCTGAGATTACCGCGTTCAACCAAACTCTTCAGCTTAATATCTTAATGCTTCAGCATATTATTAGTATAGATAGTCTATATGTCGCCGCGGCCAAGCTGTGACTGGTACCTCTACAACAATACTACTCTATAATATAGTTGTAGTAAATAAAAATGTCAAATTCCACTTTACTCATACCTATTTACTTAGAGGAAGATATTGCGGAAATACCCGGTCGAGAAGCAAATAATAAAAATATTTATTTATAAAAATGAATCACTGAAATACCAATACGATAAGCCTATATTAATATTATTGACATTTAACCTTTATATTTTTGACATATAACATTGAATAACGGAATTCGCAGAAGAGATGGAGGGAGAATTTTTGATGTCTAAGGACTATCACATTTTTCATTTCAGTTCTATGCTCTATCATTATGGCGAAGCTAATTACATAATTATTGATTGCGAGTTTGTTGTTATTAGGTACTACTCTCTTATTTATTGTATAGTTGACGATATAATGTAATCAACAATCATGTCCTCCCAGATAAGCTAATGAGCAAACATGTGTCGGTATTCATTTACCGCATGTGTTTCGTTTCGGGAATAAATACGTAAATATTTAGATTCATGTTTGTATTTCTGAGTCCTAGGAGTTAGCAGAGAGGCCTGAAGTTTCATTTGTTACGGTTTGTCAGGATCGGCATAAACAGATTTCTGTTGCTTTCCGATTACATTCTTCTAAAATATTCTTGGATTCAATCAATTTTTACCTGTCAGTACGTTTGTTACTCGACGAGAAGAGATAGTTGTCATTAATATAGTATTATGCTAGTGTGTGTACTATGCACCTGTAGTTGATAATCTTGATTCGTATATAAAAAAACGAGTCGTTTTACCTATGGACAGTTAATTTATGACACATCTATATACATAAAAATGAATCCCTGTTTCCCTTGGTCACGCCTTTATTTGAACACGACTTTACACCGATATCATACATTTTTTTTAAGCTTTCTAATACTTTGTAGAAATTGGATAAATATAGAAAACTTGATGACTATTTTAAACTCGCGAATTTAGTAGTTCTTCTAAGACAAGACAAAGTATGTCTGGTCAGCTAGTATTCTATAAAACATAAATCCAAATGTATCTAACAGTTCGTAGCTAAAACGGCTTGTTTCTTTATACAGGAATCGGGCCATAATGCAATTAGCTGTTTCTCGCGGTTTCACCCACGTCTATGATTACTGCTTTGCTCCTGTGGGTCGTATCGTGATCTTATGTAGCCTATAACCTTCATCAAGAATAGATCTATCAAATTTAAGAACAATGCGTTAAAAACATACCGTTTGTTCAGCATTATTAAATTAGTATGGGATAATTAAATGGGCATTTTTCTACAGTACCTTTTATTTGTATTTTACTAGAACATATCACGATTTTTTGAGGTTGTGTGATCCTGGAATATATTCAGGGTACCTACATACGACATCACGTGAACGCCTTGCTCACCAAAGAAATGGCAATACCTACGGGACCACATTCCTGTTAGGTGTACCAAAATAACGTTTAACCCTTAAATATACCATTGACATCGAGGCTGTGATTTTCCATTACGTCTTGTATGCTAAGAATTATCAGATATAAAGACGCGTGACGTCATATAGGAATGTATAGATCTTAATTATATGATTATCTAAGCAATGTGGATCTTGTAAACAATAATTATAGGTGCTTGATAGTTCTTCGGCGTTACAAAGTTTGTAAAGACTGCAGATACGGATATTATCAATAATTCTGGCGTATGTAGTATCTTTTGTAAAACAACACAACATGATATGAGTGCGCGGATGGCGTAGTGGTTTAAAAAACAGTTGGGTGACCCATAAATAGTTAATATTGTCTTCCGTTTACGCGAATATTATTCATTGAAATTAAACTACTATATACGGATTTTATTGCGTTGTTTATTTGACACTCTATTATATAATCTCTGTTCCCCGTGACCGTGGCTGCTGAAAAGCAACCGAAACGTCGGAGAAAGTGTAAAATTAAATATAAATAGTTTAAATAATAATTTAATTAGCTTAAAATTAGTAAAGTTTAATGGTAGTAGTAGTGTCAAATAAACAACGCGATAAAATCCGTATATTATAGTAGTTTAATTTCAACCATAAATAGTTGTTTCGAGTCTGAATATTCTTTATGTCCGTTGCTTGCATGTTTGTCAAGTCCCTTGCGATACAGGAAATAAACTTGGTGCTGTAGCTGACATAAAAAGGAAAAGAATATCTATATTCCACATTAAAAATATCCATATAACTATGTCTATTTGTTCTGTTTTCATGCCTTAAATGGTTATACGGATTTGACGAAATTTTTATATACATGTATATTTATATATGTACACGGGGTTAACATTGGGGCAGGACGTAGACTACCATAAAACAAAACAATCAAAATCGTAGTTAACAGTTTTCGTTCTTACCTATATTTTTTCGATAGTCAAAATGTTACACAAATACATATTATAAGGAAAAGAAAAGCTTCGGTTGTAGGGTTTTCCCTTCCCACTACGATGTGTATCGTTACGATAATAGTTTTATGACGCATATAAAATTATATGAATATTTTATAAAAGGAATCCGAATGTTTTGCCGCTGATTTATATACTTTTAGCCAATTCCAAAGAAGTAGGTTCTCAATCGTCTATATATTCATTATAATATGTTAAGTGTAGTTCGATATAAAATTGGTTAAGATTGATGATCCTAACTACCGGTTAACAGGAAATTACGCGGCGCCACGAGAAGTTTTTTTTGCGTATTTTATTATTATGTACCTAAACTAATGATATTACTAATATTTATAGTTGCTAATATGAGTTTGCTTGTTTGTTACGATTTCAGGCCTTAACTCTTGACCGATCATGATGCAATTTCGCATACTCGTTGTTAGAGGTATAGAAATGACATAGAATACCTTTTATCCACAAACAAATAGGTACTGTTCCGGAGATATAAAAATAACACAAAACTGTTTTTAATTTTCAGAGCCGATATCCAATATCTCCATCAGCGGCATGAACTGGCTTCAACACGGGGATCTGTTGAAAATGTCAGTGAATTACCGAGGGTCACCGCCATTCATCTACTGCATGCAATACATGCAAGGGCAATACAACATCACCGGCAACGAGACTTGCGTCCAGAAAACCAGAACTATTATGAATGGCTTCCCCCTTGTGCACTATTTCTCTGACAGTGACCAACACACAGTTGTTGTGATAGTAGAGAATGATCTTGGAAAGTTCGCTTCTAAAGCTACTATTAATATTTATAAAGGTAAATATAATAATTCATTCATACTTAGACTCAGCCCTATACAGGCCTCTGCCTACCGTTTGACGGTATCTCAGGCAGTGGTGTATTACACACACACCTCGCTGTTTTGCCCTATGTAATAGGGGCTGTCGTCTACTTAAAACAATTTCAAACTATATGCTGTTTCTGGAAATTTCGTTACAGAAGAACCCAATAACAATTTTCCCGACCCGGTACAGAACCCGAGACTTTATGCATAGTTATAATAACAGCTTTAAGGAGATACCCTCAGTATCTTATCTTACCTTACATACATGCGCGAGATAGGGACAGCACGCTACAGAGTGTATAGTATTGTCTCGCTCTCGGGCATAGGTACAGTAACAATGCTTTAAAAGATGGTGGTACAGCCTCGCCAGTGCTTTTTATTGGCAGGAATAAAACACTTTTTTCTTGAAAAGCTCGTGGCCGGTACTTGATAAAGCTCAGTAAGAGTAAATATGTTTGTATTAATAAAATATGCTTCAATATATTTATAGTAATTCCACTCGCTTGCACTGGTCATAGGAATTCATACTCCCCTTGTCATATAGCACGCAACAAGTTTGTGTAGAGAGCATAAATGTATCAGTAAATGTATGCCAAGGTTTAATAATGAAAAGCAGGCTGTAATTCTATAATATAAGCCACTAGTAAATCAGTACACCTAACTGCCATAACATAAACAGATTATAATAAGGTTTTATAGTTTTACATCTTCACTGACATATTGTCTTATTACTTTAGACTTGCCATGCTATTCTGGCAATAACTCATCTTGAACTTGATTAACGCCTCGTCAGTAACCATAGTTACCCACTGTTATTGCAACGAATACTATCGAAAAATTTAAATGTAAACTGCTGACTTGGATGTGAGGTTGAAAGTGAGATTTAACAAAACAGCACAACTGATGTAGAATGATCATGCCAGGCTATTGGCCTTATATTATCATTATGTGTCCCAAGAGTCTCAGCTTATTTTAAAAAGATTATCTTGCTACAAGCTCTGCTAATATAATATGTTTTGTTGTGGTTTCAGTGCATGTCCACGCGCAGTTATCAGTCATAGTGGTGCCAGTATTCTTCTGCCTGGTCGCCGTCATACTAGTCGTGTTTGGCATCGCCTATTATCAACATCGTACCAGGTTTGCATTTTATAACAATATACATATAAGAGCCTCGACCTCCACCTAAGATGCTTATTTTAAGTGGATCGAGGGTTTGATTCAGAAGATTCGCGTTGCGAAGAGGTACCTGTGTATAAGGTCTGAACCACCAGCTTAGACAATTTTCTCGAAGGCGATGAAATGCTTGTAAATATATATTTTTATATATACAAACCGTAAGGAAGCTCTTTGAATAGATTCAAATAAAGAGACTCATAGTATCAGTCCTCTTTATAAACCACTATTGCGTATAAGCCTTTACTCAGTATAAGAAGGGCTAGGGCTAGATCATCACATTTTTTAGTTATATACCTAAAAATGTTAACTGCCAACCTACTCTAGAAGACCACATCTTCTAAAGTAAGTTGCGCGAGTAAGGTGCAATAGTTGGACGCACTCGCACCATTGCATTTCTGATTATATGTTAAGCATGACTTCCTTTTGCGATCAATATGTAGTTTTCCTATAAAAAATATATTACTTTCATAAATAATCAAGATTGTCATAAAATATAACTTTCAGTTTGTCCCGTCATAAATGCGAAATATTCAGTTTGTATTTATTTAAGGTAATAAAGATATCTTTAAATAGCATTATGTACATATTTATATTATAATGTGTCGTTTACTTCTTTAGTATTACCATAATAATCATACTATGGTATGGAATGTAGAAGAATTTCAATTATTTAACAAATTTATTAAGAATCATTATATTCAAATGTTGCAGGCACACTGTTGAAGTCGCGGACTTCGATTTCGGGCAAGCGCACCTCGACTACAAAACGTTCACGGAGAGACTTCGAGAGAGTTTCAGCAACGCCTTCAACTTCCGTCAAAGGGAAGACACAGAGTGTCTCACCAACAACACTAGATACGATTCCATGACGTAAATACGCCATATTGCCTGCAATCCCTGCTGTATGCATAATAAAGACTCAAAGAAATGTTTTAATTTCAAATTAGTCAGTCTGGAATTATAATAGAAACTCATTCGTTTGCTGTAGTGCGTCTTCAATTACGTATGAAATATAGGTGTCATTCACTTCTGCATATAGGTGTGATGCCTATTAACTAACTAACTAATTGTGTTTTTATTATGCATTCGTACGAGATATGTAGGTAGTCAAATTGCGCTCGGCTAATCGTTGAAGTGAACGGAGCAGGTAGTAGTTGGTAATGTATGTGGATCTATCATACGCATCTCGAACGTACCGAACTGTGGCATTGTCTTTTGTTAGTGACGTCATTGACAGTTGTATACGAAATATACTCTGCCCTTATTGGTGGAAACGAAGTCAAGTCATCCAATGATGAACTGTTATTCTCTATTTGAATTTGTCAGTAGAACTCTATCTAATCTGTCTTACAGATCGATTTGTGTACGTATAGGTCCACATTTATAATCGACATGTAATTACGTAAATATAGCCGCTCGGGGATTTATACCTCAATCGGAATTGGGTGATATCAGCTATTATTTGGTACAAATTACTACAAACTCGGCATGACGTAGTTTTTTTTATGCTGTAGTAGGCATACGAGCAGACGGATCAACTGATGGTAAGCGATTACCGCCGCCCATGGACACCCGCAACACTAGAGGAGTCACAAGTGCGTTGCCAGCCTTTTAAATTTGACCCGCCACCCCAGGAGGACGGGGGTCGAGCCTCCGGTACCCTCACTCACTCGACGAAACACATCGCAAGCGCTATTCCACGCCGGTTGTCTGTGAGGCCATGGTATCATTCCGGTTGAGCTGGCCGAAGCGTTGCTCTCCCACGGTAAGAAACGCGTCTTATGTATTTCCATCAGCTTAACATAACCAGTACATTTATACAATAATATTATTGTATAAACATAGGTACTGCTTCAAAGTAATATACTCTTAAAAAGGTACCGGTTGTTTCTTAGCAATTAATATGGGTATTTTATATTTCAAATGCACACGATTTCTCGAATTCGCTTATAGATATTTTATATGCAAGTTTTCTGGCATAGCGTTGGCAGAAAATTAGCAAATAAAATCACGTGTGTATTGCTAATTATTTTAAGCGATCTATACAGCTTTCAATATAACTAATTGGTTTTGTTGTGATAGTGACTCACTTTAAAACAATACCCAGAACTTAACATGTGTAATGTTGTTTGTTTATCTCAGATGCTAGCAAACGCCCTATCTACATTAATTTATATTATGTTTTATTCGTAGTCGTATTACCAGATAAGATGACGTCATGCCGATATTGATGTAATTTGAATCAAGAATCGTTAGTTCGAAATATAAATGTTCCAGCGGCCATATTTAACTCATGTTGTATTATTCTGATCACCAGTGAAGCTAGTTCAAAGTAGTACGTAAAGTATTGCCTTTGCAAAATCATCAAATAATTACTACAGCAGTGATTCTATTCATCACAAAAACTATTATAACACATTTTGTATCTGCTCTCTCCTTTTCTTTAAAGATTTTTCAGACATTCTCGTCTTTAAGTTATCATAATGTGTGATGCGTAATGGCGGTAAAGCTGTTGCGATTCGATGTCGAGATTTCATTAAAAGAACTTGTCATAGTGTATTCAGGTTAAGGAAATAGTAAGGCCTTCTAGTGACGTATCCACGACCAGTATAGATTATTAAATAGCTTTTCTAAGATAATAAATCCATGAAGTAAAACGGCTGTTTTTGTGTATCACCCTTGTGTCACGATGTACTAATGTTACACAGGGTTTTTAGGAAATAACGAGATTAATTTCTTAAATTGCTCTTCTGGTAATCTAAAGACTTCTTGAACGGAATCTAGATTGTAAGATCTTGATTTGCTTCTTATTTACTCTTGTAACACAGCTGTATTTATATTAGATTATGTTGCGCCTGTAGGCTATTCATATGTATGTGATAAATGGTTGGCGGTATGTGTTGTTGTACAAATTTGTCGCTTTGTTGCCAGCGAACGATATAAAGTCAACGTATTCCCCTGATTAGGTTCTATTTGTGTTTTACATAATGTATACATACCTACATAACATGTAAAACATAAGAATGTTGGCAAACCCAATTTGGGTTGTTTATTACCATCTTTCGCTTGAATTAGACATGTACGAGTATCTATAAATTAAGCAGGGTAAGGTATTGGTCACACCAGCAAGAACATTAAGAGTGAGTTAAGTTAGCAACTAGTATTGGAGAAACTATTAATATTTGTACCACTTTTGTGTGTCAATGTTTCTTAAGCGAGTGATCGGACACCTACAATGTAGGTTTCCAGTCATTTTCTCATCGGCGCGGTCGTGGGACAAGTGCCTCACTCTTTACCAAAGTAAATGTATTATGTCAATTCATCCACCTTTACGTACAAAGTGCCGTAAAACAACCATAATAAAAGTTCCTTTAGCGATCTTCATTGTTGGTGATCAGATTCAACAATTTTTCTACATCTGTGTCAAATTTAAAAGTATTAATATATCACATCATAATTTGTTTATTATTATTCATTCCATTTTTCCTATGTAAAATAGTTACGTATTTTTTTTTAACTATTAATAGATTATATCAATTGTTGTAGATTAGGGAGAGTCGGTTGTAATGTACTGAAGAGGAATTGTGTTGTTTAGAAATATAATATCGCTTATGGTTTGCGTTGTAAGGCCGCGGCCTTGAGTTGAGGTGGTTCTCTCGAGTCCAGCCCTTGTAGTTAACATATCTATGAACTTGTATAGCAATCGAAGTTATATCGCCACGTATATTATTGAACTGATCTTATGCTCCATGCTACGACATAGATAGTTGAGCTTTAACTAATCCTGTGTAGTGGAGATCCAAGGGAAAGCAAATATATCGTAACATGTAGTTTCGTTCGGACTATGGCCTCTCAATAAATGTTGAATTAAGTGTACGTGATCTCTGTGTCTGTCTCTTTTGTGTCATTTGAAAATATTTATACCAAAAATCATTAATATGTTGTATTTATAAAGATTTCTAACAGACTGACGCGTGTATAAAATGATAATGCTATTTTTTATTGTTATTATTTGTTTGCAATTATTTTATTTTATCTTTTCTACTGACATCTATTGCTGTATCTTTGCTAACCTACATAATATACGGATGTGATATTGTTGTATCCAACGAAGTGCGTAGCATTCATAAATTACGTGACGTGTAAATGGGGAGAGGGTTCGAACAAATGCGATAAACTGTGAGACGTGACACTCAATCAAGTGTGAAAAAGTGTCTCGTTGGGGGACGCGCAAGGAGCCGCTAAATTTGACGCGACAGACTATAGCTACATATATGACACTCGGGTATCACGCTTCGTTTACAATTATTATTGGTGTGTTTACCTTCTAATGTTATAAATAATCTTCCATTTCGAGAAATATATAGAATGCTTTGCGTGCCGTATGGAAGTAGATTCACAGATCTTTATAATATTGTATGCTTATCAAATAATACATTGACTTTGCAAGTAGTGCTATTTTATCTGTATTTTTTGTGCTCAGAATGAGACATTATATTATTGCTATTGATATATTATATCTTCCGAGATAATGCAATAGACGTCAGTAACGTCAATATTAAAACTTATTATTTTATTAATGGTAACACTAACTAATATTAGTGCTACGTTAGGGCTGATGCGCACTCCGGGTGATCAGTCATGGTTTGTGATATATTAGATTTAATCAAATTAGTCTATAATCGATCATGTATTTAATCATATATTTGTGTCACAGGTATAAGCAGAATGAGTTAGAAATCATTCATCACCTTACGAATCTATCGTAGTCTCGCTGTTGCTAAGTAAATATGTAAATACAGTTTAACTCTGCGATGACAGAGCTATAACTGTCATTTCTCAACAGCGACTTTGCTTGACAGTGATGTAACACCAATAATTCATACGTATCAGTACTAATAAGAGACTATTATTAATATTTCCTTTCGAGGTTATGTTTTGCTGACTTATTTTTTTTATTAAGTGACCTTACCTTGAACACGTGCGCAATCAGCCATAGTGCGTAGCCACTATGTGTAATTGCATACAGTAATATTGTTTTAAATCGATAAAGTTGATTAGCGCGTATAATCTATTTAATTTTTAAGTAACCATATCATTAAAATGTATACCTGTGACTCAAATATGTTAATATTAATTTGTAGTTACAATAAAATGTTATTTAAAATTCTGTGTTTTATTTATTGTCCTTTCTACGTGAGATTCTAATCAATTTTTTTTTATATTATTGCTAGGATATATTATTCCACTCCGACTGATGATAAGCAGGTAGTGGAATCCAGTCGTAAATTGATTTACTTTAGTAGTAAGTATAATCTTTAGTTAGTTTATAATTTAGCTTACGTACCTAATAGTAGTACTTACGCCTAAGTTTTTAATAATTAGTACCCAAATAATAATTTGGGAAATAATGATTAGTACCTCTACTTAAGTTCATTTTAGGTTTAATGCAATAAGATTCGGTTCCTGTGTGCATATCTTTCTAAATTAATGAATATACCTAAGCAATATAATATATATTTTTATTTCCCACGTTTTTCTAGTTGTGTAACCATGAAAACTCATTTCAAAAATAACTGTTCACACCGAGAAAGTTCATATGCATCTAGAAAAGCAGTTAAGCTGACATCGCTAGTCGTAGGTTGGCTTTCGAATGGATAAAACATTTGGATTGTAGTTTCTATATTCATGTAAAACGTGGCAGTGTTTACACGCTTAATAAATTGGCACCTACATAAATAAATAGCTAACGTCTAGCAACCGCCACACAATGCAATGCATCTACTACTTATTTTGCAGAAACATTTGCGGTCGTGCACTCACTAAGCATCATAAGCGGATTATTGGTAGAAATTCATATGTTAACAGCAGACATAACTTTCTTATTAGACTGAATTGCTAATACCGCAGCATAAGGTTGCTCTTATGCTTGCATGCTAATGAGTAGGCAGATGAAAAGGCCCATTTAGACCAGTCTTTAAAATCAAGTGCAGTGCTTGCTGCCTTTGTTGTATTGGACGACTAAAAAGCGACAGCATGACACTTGCTTCAAGAAATTTGCATCGTCTAAATACAAAAACGCAATAGCTTTTTATTCGATTCGTGAATCAGACGCCATATTATCGTGCGAAGTAGGAACATGTGATTTTTGTATCTGCTTACACGGAACAGAATTGTATTTTCTATTCTGTGCCTACTTACCTACATATCTATATACCTAATGCTAAAGCAATAAAGCTAGACTTGAATAAAGTAGATTAGGTAAATTGTCATAAAACAAAGAACAAATAGACATGAATAATGTTTATTAAAACGATCGACCTCAAAGAGAATGCCAGCTTAACAAACACTTACTCATAGCGTTGTATGTTTGTAAATACAAAGAACGTACCCATTAGCGAATGCGAATCATTTCCTCGAACACTAGGTTGTGTAGGTACATACTTACTGACCTTATAATGAACTCGTTATCATTCCGGCCGCAAACAACAAAAAGTGCTTTTAATGAAAATTTATTAGAGTTCAAGCAATTCAACACTGTTTTGGCGAAGTTGGTCTATAAAATGTGAAGTCGGGTATGTTTTATAAGGGGTCTCTCCCATATCGGGTTTATATCCGGTGTGCCTTAGAATTTGTAATCGAGATGGCTCCATGTTCTAGGAGATAGAAATGGTGGTAAAATATTCACCGTTCCGACAGAACTATAAAACGTGCGTTTGAAGGAGGGTTTGCTTTTATACACGTCGCACTCTTAATAAAACAACGATTTATCTCGAAATTTAGAACTTAGGCAATTTGAACTCTTACTAAAACGCTATTAGAGTTCAAATTGGCTAAGTTCTAAATTTCGAGATAAATCGTTGTTTTATTAAGAGTGCGACGTGTTGTATCTATTTCTATATGCATATGGGTATTGCATGTATGCATTATGGATTAAATGAACGCTCTAAAAATGTAACATGTAGCAGAGGATAAAAAAATTAAAAATAACGATTGAAATAGCAAATATTATTTTATGATGTACCTACTTACCTTTCTGTATTGGCTTTGCTAATAGGTACGTTGCTTCTACATCGTGACATTCGTGGCTCATTCGTTTTCCTTGTTACGTCTGCATGATTAATTGATTTATTTACCTGCTTAGGTCTTTATTTATATTATGCATACATAGTCACGTCTACGTTGTGGCTTGCACATGGCATCTACATATCACAAATCAATTTTTATTAATGATTTTTTTTCTACGGTGCTAGTATATTGCCGTCTATTAGGCATAGTTCGTATAGCTCTAGATTGAGTGTGGCTGCTGACAATTTCTTGGATGAAAATCTCAATACAACTTTGCCCACCTGGAGATCGAACCCGAGACCTCAGGCACAGCAGTCGCATTCACTACAGTGGCGTGTCTTCTTCATGACCTTTCTATGCCCAAATACCTACCTAGGTATCTGGAGATATGCTTGATGCTTTTGTCCCGTTCAATGAACTTAGCCTACAATTACGTAGGTACACATCTTAGAATTAGTCACGACATATCTGCTAATTAGATCGTCATCGCGATTCAGTGCGCAGCAATCACACTAATAACGCTGTACAAGAGTGGTTTCAGCAAGTCCGTTACAGTCTCGAAAATAGAATTGTAAGCATGGAGTTTGCCTAAACTATATAGATATATCCCGGCATATCTTTGCTGCCTCTAAATCATAAATTCATAATAGATGTACTACTGCCGATATTGACAGTTTGCCTCCTATTCGTGTAAATGTCTGAACGACAGGATTGCATTGACCCATATCCGACGATTTCTTAAACATCAACAACGCCTAGCTATGTCATTCATTGGCTTCATGCACATTTTTCACGCAAACATGCTCCTTTCAAAACTTGTTCTCGGGTTTTTAACGCCAACATAAATACTCCACATTTGCATTCACATCCCATAAGTTATATCCGCAACACTGAACTTCTGTACAAATTTACACTGAGCACTGCAAAGCCGACTCAGACATTAAAAGTATTCGTTTTTCGCATTTCATTAAAATTTTAACTCGGTAAGCGCGGTCTAGGCATTTTAAGTGCCGTCCGGGTTAAGTCGCTTTAATCGTGTAACGAATACACCAGGACTGTTTTAAATAGCCTACTCTCGAGCCCTTAATGAACCACGGCCCTCAGAGGGCAACACCCGCGAGCTACGCTTAAATTTGAGCAATGAAAAGTTAGTTAATTATTGTTATTTTCAAGGTAGGTATATCGTAGTTTTTCGCATTAAACATGGCGAGCAAGCGGATAAACGTTAAGTACTCTCTCGTTAGCAAAAAATACTGTTGCCACAGATAACTTTGTTGTAAAGCATTTATAGTAATAGAAGACTGGTTTTCTGATTGTACTTTTGTATCTGTACATATGAACATGATACCTTGGCAAGTGTAAAAGTACCTACTTAGCTTCAAGTGGATTTCGAGATGGACAAAAAGGTATTGTGTGGCAAGAGCGAGGAGATTGTAACCTACTCATGAATGTTCCATATATTGGTCGAATGTGGTATATTATCCAATCATCCAAATAATCCGGTGCCGCAAGCTTTCTTTGTTATTATATTTGCCGCTAACTCCTCAATGTGTGTCAAACCGAAATACCGTAGGCAGTTTATCATACAAACATTACCTATGTATTAAATATATAGATATGCACATTTAATACATAAGTTTTACAACTTGTATATAATTATGTCATACTTGCATAGGCCCACGACTTACAAGGGTTGATAGTGATTACAGAATGTTAAATCACGATCCCAACAACTCATTAACCTAATTTACGTACAGTACCTTCTATATTGACACGCATACGGCTAAGTATATTCTCAATCTAGCTATTTTCTTGTAGATGTATCTTCAATTTGACTAGAGAACATTTTTCGAGGTGTTTCCTTATCATACGTTTAATTGTTATAGATACTATGTTGTTATTTCAGTGTCATAAAGAACTATGACATTATCAGTACACCGAATATATACTGGAACTTAGCCAGCTCGCAAATAGACAAAAATCTGACACCAGAGTATAGCAAGTATGTACTTAGGATAGGTACTAAAAATGAGTAAAATATTGATAAATAAAGAGCCCGTTATCGAAGTCGGAAAAATAAATTGTTTTTTGGTGTGCAACCTTTTGATCTATAGTTTATACTTATAAAAGAGGAAAGATTTGTATATCTGTATGTTTGTAATAAATAAACTCAAACTACTGAACTGATTTTAAAAACTCTTTCACCATTGGAAAGCTACTTTATCTAGAGGTAATATAATTATGCTAAATATCATCACACTACGAGCGATGGGAGCGGTGTAGTAATCATAAACATGTGTGAAACCGCGTTAGGTAGCTAGTACCTATAGGATAAAATGTGGGTACGGCAAAAATATTAGCCTAGTAAATTAAGAAAACTAGATTTACTCTATCTATCTGTATCTCAGCTTTTATACCTATTGAGATATAAAAGCTAAGATACAGATAGAAAAGCTGAGGCCCAATAACGATTCATATTGAAGGCAATAAGATCTCTAACTAGACATGTTTGGATAATGTATCTTTCTTTCTCCCTAGCCTTTATTATTCCCAAGTCACTTGGGGTCGGCTTTTCTGGTCTAACCGGATTTGACTGGATATCAGTTCTGGTACACGGAGCGGCTGCCACCTGACCTCCGCAATCCGAAAGCTAACGATACCCTAAGGCTAGACCAGTGTCAGGATATTATAGGGCACTGACTTTCCCAATAACGACTGCTATAGATGTTCATAGCAGCTGGGACCGACGGCTTAACGTGCTCTCCGAGGCACGGAGCAGGCGATAATTGTCAATCAATACGCACATAATTTCGAAAAGTCATATAACTTTTATACGAAAGTCAGAGGTGCGCGACGTGGGTTTGAACCCGAGACCCTCTGCATTGCAGTCTGTTGGTAATAATGTATCTGCCTACTTAAATGGTAAAGCCTTAAAGGAGGTAAGTTCTTACCGGTACCTTAATAGTCTCGTTCGAGACGTAGCGACAACTGTCTCGAGTCTAAGACATCCGCCAGGATATCCGCGGTTGCAGCAATAGTTAGCTGGGTGGAGCTATGAACACAAAATATAAATCCTAGTTATTGTATCGTCGCTAATATTTCATACAGACAGCCAATTCGCGTAATAAAACTGTTCAAAATATAGTGCTTAATCGTCAAATGTGAACTGAACTGTAATTTATATTCACATGATGAGATTACCATTTGTGATGTTTTCCGATCTATGGATGATGGAAGATCATCATTATCATCCATAGATCGGAACACTATTTCGAATAATCCTTATTAGGTACGTTCTAGAAAATATTTTATACGAGAATGTTGAGATATCTTAAGCATTAAGAAGAGGCATCGAGACTTAGAATAAGCATTTGCGGATAAAAGCTAGTCAAATCATTACTAAAAGACAGGCGCCTAGAAAAACTTTGACACTATGTTACCGCAATTCAGAACATGACGAGAAAGAAAGAAATCATATTAGTCTTTATCTGTTTTCATGATCGTTAACTAGGATTGTGTTCTATGTCTCAGTGAGTTATGGACCTATTTGTTATATTTTCAGCTAACGGCCCACTGATATGATCACCTACATTATCTTAATTTGTTGTCGCGTCAGCAGTCTACTGGACAAGTTGATTCATTACACCTATATTTTCAGTTTGCAGTGATAATCTATTTCTGTAGGTATAAATCTATGTACCTAAGTAGTTTTTCTTTCCTTAAGGCATCCATTAAAGATACACTCGTTTAATGTTTGAAATAATTTTCACTAAGTTTAATTAATTTAATATTATTATAAACTATTTATATTAACTTAATTTATACAACAGACCACAATAAACTCACAAAGGCCATTAAAAAAATGTACAATTAAAAGATTAATTAAAACTAAAAATATAGTTTATAACTTTCGTAGCTACGCTGTCAACGTGCCCAGAAGACTGGCAATATAAATATAAATATTGTAAATACATATATCTCTAATTTATTACATGTCATCTATCGCATTAGATATAATTTAAACAACAGACACAAAGAACTGACATAAACTTTTGTCCCGTGTGGGGATCAAAGCCACGACCTTTTTGTAGGTACTACTATGATAATGGCAGTAAACAAGTGTACCGTCTTACTGAAAGTAAACGGTCACCGTGACCTATAGACATAATATGTGTACCATTAGGTAAACAGGCGTTTTCAACCACAAAACATTTTTCGAACATACCTTAAAGAACTTCATGTCATGTCTACGGAAATCCATGGCAAGGAAGTCAATTCCACACTTTATTGCAAGTGCGACTTGTTCAATTTTACATACATTCTTAAACTCTAATTTTCCTTTATGCATATATTATTATTATCTATAACAATAATATATGCATATAGTCGAATTGTATTGCTAAATAATGTCTTATACAAAGGTAAAGTTTCTTGCCCTTAGCTATATCGAAATTCTAGACGTTGTTACTCGTACACAAATGAATTTCAAATATTCTAACTATTAGTGCTTATTCGATTATTCAGCATGTTTAATATGTACTCGTGACCTATCGATATGATAGAAAATTAATTATTATTAGGACACCTACATTTCAGACAGACAAGATCTACGCTCATGCCGTCAATTAGGAACGTTTCCAAACAGTTACTGATAAAATCTTCAATGTAATTTTGCAAGACTCGTGAGTCCTCATGACTACTCGCAAACATAAGAGTAGATTCTATTCGCGGATCCCGTGATATTAAATGTTGCAGTGGACCTGTTAAATGTAAATGAGTGTACAGTTTTACTGTCCCGTAGATACCGATCAGAGCGTAGCAATCGTAGCGAACCACCTCAGATATATTAAACGTACGTATACATTGTTTGCCTTCATAAATTGGCAGTAAAGAGTTCGTCAACTCTGAGTCTAGACTGAGCACTAATTGATTCATCTCTACTGTTAAAATACACAGTATATCGAATAAGTTATTTTATGATCGTCGTTCTTTTATATTAGCTTGAACCGTCGTGATTCAGGCATAAAATATACATACTAATGCGGGTATTCACATTTTAGGGTATGTAACATTGAAGTCCAAAGCAGTTTAGCAGGCATAAATAAAACATGAACTTTGTATAAATAACAATGACATGCGCTACTAGATTTAATGAAACAGTGTAAAAGATAGCTCATGTACATTTTTATAGACATAGTATGAAGTTTATTGTGCTTCTTTGTGCACGATGCAAGTGGGTGACGCGGGCTGCATGCGTATGCTTACTCATTCACGTGGGCTACTTGCGTGAGTTAATGTACTTGCGTAGGTTATTTGCACGGTTCGCTCCCATGATGCACAATGCACGCAAGTTCCTCATCTGGCAAGTGTTACCTGCGTCACATAATATACGCTGCTTTTTATCGCTTTTACTGACAGCTCTGTAAATAGTTTCTGACAAGATCACCATCGCAATGGCCTAGTGTTGCAAGATTCCGTATGCTGTTTTTACCACATGACATTAGGCAAGCTGTACGCGCGTGACAATTTTTAAATTATAAGTTATACCCTATGAACACACTGCGGTCAGGGATAAAACTGGGGCTGTAACCTGCAGTCGGGACGACAAGCAACACAACAATAGTATGCACGTTGAAATAATTTTATAGAGATTTATATAAACCAATACAGGAGTATCGTTTGTGGTTTGTAGTCGCAGTCTGGGGCTTACGGTAGCAGTTTGCAGTCTGCCGCCTATTTCAGATTTGCACCTTATTTCTTATCAGCAGCTTCGTTGAACCATTTATTTATTTTACATCAAATAAAACGACTTGCGCCAATTAAACTATTTAATCACAATAAAGCGTGCGAAAGTACGGAACGCTGACACCGCCAGCAATCGTTGCTTTTTACCACGACAATAGATACTAGGCACAAACAATCTGCAGCATTTGTCGTGAGATTATTATTATTATAAATAATAACATATCGAGACAACGATAAAAGTATGAGTCTGGACACCAGCGGCCGTTCGCTAAGCTGTCAGTCTCATAATAATTCGGCCATCATCGAATTATTATGAGACTGACAGCTTCATGTTGCGAAACATATTATTTGTGTGGATACGAGTTTTAGCCTCAACTATGTTATCTAAGTATTCTAACGTGTTTACGTTGATTTCTGCAATGCTTCAATGAACCGATGTATATCAAGCGAAAGGAAAACAAGAGTGGCACTTTATATTAGATTAACTATATTATGTATGTGAAAGCGTATACTAGATATTTATTGAAATAGAGCATAACAAATCTTAAGCCTTGGTTTATTTACAGCATAATAAAATCTAAGGTTTTTCTACGGCGGAACGGCGAAAGTAATTGCGATTGTGTGTGTTTATACACACCACCGCATTAACTTTCTGTTTATTAAAATTTTCCTTAATAATGCATGAACTGATTTTAACTCAATGTAACCAAATCTGTAGTTGTATTAATATAAAGATCAAGTTGCCTACTTTATAAAAGTAAGAAATGTTATCCAACTACCTTCACATAACGTAACGATATAATAATATTTAGTATGAAAACTAAAATAAACGTTTCGACCAATGGTATTATATACAGAAAGGTAGTGGATATGTTACTAGCAGACGAAAAATGGAGACTCAGAAACGACACAACTGGGTCGTTTTTCTATTATTCTCGAAACAAAATCCGTTCAACAAAATCCCTTGCAAAACAGTCAAAGCACAATAATTGTTCGGATGATAGCTATTTCTTTAGCGTAAGCTCTTTTGTTATCTATTAAGCTATTTATGTATCAAATTTTCAACACAAATACAGTTATTTAAAATAAAATTGTATGGCTCAGATTTACAATGAAAGCGACATATCTGGTTTGTAATATCATTGATTTGACCCATCAAGTACGGGCTTCTAGGCACATGTTTTATACATACATATGTATGTACCTATATAGACTCACCTGTACTCTGGAAGGGTAGGCAGATACTGTAGATTGCCATCTGAAATAAATAAAGTACATTTATGATGAATGTCATTATATCAATTCACTGGTAATATAAAAACGTGGGAAGAGATCGATAAAGAGAATCTTTATTCAATAATATTGTCTTCTGTTTACGCGAATATTATTCATTGAAATTAAACTACTATATACGGATTTTATCGCGTTGTTTATTTGGCACTTTATTACATAATTTTGAAAAACTATTACACTACTACTACTATTAAACTTTACTAATTTTTAAGCTAATAGAATTATTATTAAAACTATTTAAACTATTTAGATTTAATTTAATTTTACACTTTCCCCGACGTTTATGTAGTAAAGTGTCAAATAAACAACGCGATAAAATCCGTATATAGTAGTTTAATTTCAAAGAATCTTTATTCGTTTAATTTACTTGGAAATAAAAGTTTTTGTAGGTACCTATTTGTTTAATTATACTTGTATTGCTTTAATATGGCCTATATTGCAGTGATAGTCCTTCAATAAGTACACGCTGCGACCGATGATATATCGCTTACAATCGCAGGCTCGCACTGCTTTGTCTTCTTTCTTGCCCATTTAGTGGTAGAAGATTAGTTTACGGCGTATTTCCATACGCGAAAAAAGCGACTTACTTTCATCAAATAAAGAAAAGCAACAATAACTAAAACGGACTATGCAAGCGTAGAACGATACGTCCCCTATTACTATAATCTACGCCTTTATACTGTGGTAGTCGACATATGAACGTAGGTGAATACACCTACGTATGTTGACCACCTCAGTACAATACAATAGTATTACACCCACATACTTTAACCACTTTAACCATAGCTGGCTAAAGCTATGTTTAAATTTTTTAAGTAGATGGCAATAGGCAAGGCATGGGTTGCCTATTGTCATGTATCAGACAGTTTCATACTCCATGTTGATGGGAAATTTCTTAACATAAATATCCAATAACACTTTTTCTGACCAGGGAAGTGATCCCCAGACATTATAAACAGCAGTGCGACTTCCTTGCTGTTGAGGTAGTCCGGTAAAAATAAAGTGTATAACAACGACATAATCACACCATAATATATAATTATGTTAATCTAATTACGTCATATTTGTAACAGATACATAAGAACGTATCTGAATGGGCGGATGTTCAATTATCACGCTGATATGAAATTACAATTAGGTATGTAGTTGTGACAGATATTATTTTCCAGATGTCCTCTGTTATTGAAATATACATTCAATATTATCTGTTGTCGTTATTTTAGGAAAACATATTAGTAGCTAAGTAATAATAAACATTTAAGATTTTATGTGTTAAATCCAGGACTTTGTCTATGTATGTGCTAAGCTTTATCCACATAAGTTTAATAGTTGACTCGTGTTTGCGTAACAAACATTCAAACACCTTCACAATCTTTCATATTTATAACATTTCTTACATAGAATTTCGTATTTAAAGGTATTTAAATTTACATAGGTAGTTCCTTTAAATCGAGTTCTTTGGCACTAAAATATTTTGTGGTAAACATTTAATTAAATCCTTTTTATGTAATGGACAGAAGCAGGTTTGGATCTGAAGGTCAATACTCGTAATAAAATAGTTGTTCAAAATAGAGTTCTTATCTAGATTTACTCGTCATATTTGAACTGAAATGCAATTTATGGTCACATTAGACGTTTATTTAAATTTAGGAGAATACCATTTCTGATTTATGACACTGAGAATAGATCGGGTACCCTATAACTTACTTTAGTAAGAGAATTGATCTACAGATACTAACTACTAACTAATATTATAAATGCGAATATGAGTTTGTTTGTTACGCTTTCACGCCTTAACTGTTCGACCGACCATCATGAAATTGCGTATACACGTTGTCTCTTTTTATCCAGAAAAAAGTACTATTGCAAACATAACCTAACCAACATTTAGGTACGCGAGCGAAGCCGCAGGCAAAATCTAGTTAATAAATTATTTTGAAACAGCCACAAAATTGCCGAATGCGCAAGAGATGTGCGACCGGTTTGGTCGCAAATTAGAATAGCTTAAGTCCAGCAGAGGACTGTAATAGGCAGAATGATTGATTTGTTGCATTTGTTTAATCAACCATTTTATAACAAAAATAACATACTTATTATTTTATATTTTAATGTACGACACTTGGCTGTTTTATTTTGGACGTTCGCTCTCCGAAGTTAAACAAAAAGCTCAACAAGATTTATACATACTATGCGATTGGTTTTAATCCAATCTTTTAACAATTAATACATCAAAAACATGTTATATTATATTTGCAGCAAAAAATAAAATATTAAACGATAATAATCCTTTATATATAAACAATGAAGTTATTAAGAAAAAAGAACAAGAAAGATACCTAGAATTGATCCTTGATAGCAAACTTACCTGGAAAGCACATACAACTAAATAGTGTTAAGCCCAAAATTACGGCACTAACCGGAGCCCTGCGTAACATAGTAAATTGTCTTCCTTTATACGTTCTCACAAATGTCGTCTACTATAGCCTAGTCAAACCTCAATTGGACTATTTAGTAGAAGTGTGGGGACACGCAGCTGCATCCAATCTTAAAGACCTTCAGACTGCCTAAAACAAAGTTATTAAAGTGCTGTTCCATTACGACTATTTAACATCTACAGAGTAACTATATACAGAAACAAAATTAATGAACATAAAGCAAACGTACACATTTAAAAACTGCGTACTAATACATAAAATTATACACGGTGAAATTAAGTCCGAACTGACGTTTATTAAAAACAGCCAAGTACAAACAACATTTCTCAGGAATGCTGATAACATCAATATTTCAAATCCTAGAACCCAACACGGTTTTAAAAATATAATGTACGAGGGAGTCAAACTCTACAACAAATTACTTAAGTCTTTGAAAACGGTAACATGAACAAATATATTTTAAAAAGCACTAAGATCTTATATAATAAAAACTCCGTTAGATTAATATTAATAAACACATTTATAATACAAGTGGACACCTACAGTTTAAATACAGTTAAAATTTATAGTTATAGATAAATATTAAATAGATAATATATTAAATTATAAATAGTATTGCATGCTCACTACACCTAAATCATTTTACACTTTTTAGTGTTGTCTTGTAAAGTGAAATTTGTACAATTTCTTAAGACAATAAAGAATCTTTAAACCGATGTAGGTGCATACGTACACAAGCGTTTATTAAAGTATGTCATGGCGACTCAGAATTTGCGCTTAACTAGCTCAGATTGTAATCGGAAGTTCAATTGTTGTTTGGTCCGCAGTTTAAGGGCAATTGTTCTAGTTTGATCGGAGGTATAATACTTCAAAGTAATGTCGGTGCATATTTAATTTAAGCGGCGGTAGCTCAATGGTTAAAGTAACCGACTTGCCATCGAGAAGTCTTGGGTTCAATTCCTATTCTAGTGAACATGGTATCACGTCGATTGACAGTTAACTGTTAACGCGTATCCTGTTAATTATTATAAATACAAAGATTTGAATATGAACTCAATCTCACGTAAACCGTCTAACGGCATTTGATAAAACTTGACACACAGAAAGGTCATGCATTTGATTAAAACATAAAAGATGTGCAGATCAGAACTAATCCTTTGGCACCGCAACATAAGCTTGCGCTTTATACAGTGTACAGTATGGTCCCAGACTCGATTCCTGGGTCCGTAGATTAACCACTAGTTTCTAACATATAGCACAGCTCTAATACAGGTCCTTGACCTAGCACGGACACTATAGCGATACTAATTATGTACCTACTTAATTATTAATTTCTCAATTAAGCTGCGTCTTAAGTACCTATGTATAATAATATTAACTAGTATGACTTGTTTTTGGTATACCTAAATAAAGATTTATACTTAGCTCATTTCGTTCGTTTACGACACTAAATAAACCTTAAACCGACAAAACAAATTGGATAAATTTGACTAACTACACACAATGTAATCTTTCTCCACCATCGATAGTTCTGTAGATAGAGGTGGAGTTATAATCGAGAGGAGAGTGGGTTCGAATCCTATTCGTACTATCAACGTGAACCTACTGCTAACACAAGCGTTCTAGCTTAACTGAAGTAATAACAAGAATATTTGTAATTTTTTTACTAAGACCAATCTTGCACTGAGTTTATATCCTGTTTCGCGGGGCTTTTTACAAACATTCAAACAACGGACTCATAGAACACTTAGACAGACTCGGAACAACTATTTGTGGATCACACAAATTATTGACCCGTGTAGAAACCACAACACTTGGCGCAGTGGGGGTGGCGAGGTGATCACTTAAACCACAGCGCTATCCGTGCAGCCGAATAACTTAAATAGTTACAATCATTAAAAAAGTAATCGCTTAGAGTAAAACAGTCTTAAGTCGCTTGTGTTGAATATATAAGAGAAACAACAAGATGAACTAGGTACATTATTAACACGCTTTTATTAGCTTGGTATGTATCTATGTACTTATCTATGTATCTATGAATCTATGTAACGGAATCTTTGAACGTGATTTTCACCCCTTTTAAACCGACGGATTGATTTGAAACTTTGCACACTTATTGAGGACCGATGGCAATACAATAATTTAGAAAAAAGGTTGGTATCAGAATTCACAAGCTCGCAATAAAAAGAAACAGTTTAAAAAAAAACTGAAAACACGCTTTAAAAAGTAGAAAATAAAGTAATAATTTTAATGTAAAAAAGCGTGGGGTCAAAGTCTTTGGGTTATCAAAAGATCTTAGAAAGCAACGCACGCTTTTTTACATTAAAATTATTATATTATTTTCTACTATCTAAGCGTGTTATTTTTTATTGCGAACTTGTGAATTGTGATACTGACTTGTTAATCTAGTGGAGGCTAAGGTTGTTTGTGAGTTTATATCCAAGTTCACAAAAACACACACGCAATATTAATAGTACATTGACCCTTTATTCTAAGTTAATCAAATTATAAAGAGCTCTGCCGTATGGACTTATGAGTTATGCCTTTGGTTATTAGATGTGATTAGTATTGTATGGTAGATTTATCACTTATAATGGTTTATGCCATACGAAATAATATGTTATTTACTATCTAAGTATAATGTTTGCAAATCCATGAAGGCGTGACAATTTTGTCTGTTTGCTATGCCAATATATTTTCCCTCTTTAAAAAAAAGACTAAATTATCTTTTAAAAATACATGCATTTATTCCTGTGACACTAGGGACACTACGGACCAACGGACACAAAGTATCACACTTTATTTCACTAGGACAGGTGTTTGTCCGAAATGAGCATCAAACCCACAGCATTCGGCGCATTGGCAGTGACAAACCGACCACATTGCGCCATGGATTCAGTAAAACATTGTTAGACTCCACTGCTGGCGCTGAAATTGTATTTAGTACTCCATCATCAACGGTATATGGTCTAACGTGGAACTTATAGTAATTTTAGGGAAATATATGAATACTGCGATTAATAATGCATTTTATATTCTACAGTTTAAATTTCAGTCTCAGATCTAGTTTCGAGTTAATAGAAAATAAAATGCATCTTTAAGACACAAAGAGAGAAAAAGAAAGCTACAAGATTAATGTACCTAGATATACTATTGAAAATAAATTTGCTATTTAATAATACTTAAATAATATTTGCTGTCATGTTAAGAAATTTCTAGATAACTTTTCAAGCAAAAGAACTGATGATTTGAGTATTGACTACAAAGCACAAATATAAACATTTTAAACACAACAAGGTTTACGCACTGTTTACGTATGTACATTAGCTGTGTACTCATAACATGCGTCAACAATCATTAAAGTACAGAAGATAATAATTATATTACTGACATTTTTAATGAACTCAATTTGATACTAGTGTAAGTAAACATTTTATAATGAGTAGGTAAATAATACGAACGAGTTAACATTACTTATTTAATAATAGTACAAAATATCTTTTACTGTATCATTATAACTATGTATAATTAAGTAAATTAACTAATTAGTGCAATATGTATACTACAAGAGTTTATTTACAACAGTCAACTAAGAAACCACTACTTGTCTGGGAATAGTGGTTCACCAGCAACAATGGAACTTTCTATACCACAGTGATCTTCTCCACGGAGAATTTTGAAAAAACCATTGTCACCCCAATCGCTGTTCCATGAGTTAGCAATAAGCCAGTACTTGTTACCGTTTTCCACTCCCCAACCTAAAATCTTAATAGCGTGGCCACCCAGAGCGTCACCTGCAGTATGCTTGTAGACACCAGTCTTGTAATTTAGGAGATCAGCATATACAGTAAACGCTCCTTCCACTGGTCCATTCTTGAACAATTCAGCTTTGATCTGATCTTCTCCACGGGAAACGGAATATACATGCTTGGCATACCGCTTGTCCTTATGGTAGTCAACATTGTAGCTGGCTTCGCATGCTTTGTGACATTTGGGAGTCCTGTCGTCACCACTGCACGGCATCCTGTTACCAGGCACGTGATGTTCGCATGGAGGTATCTCGTACGGGCTGCAGCCTTGGCTCGAGTTGTAGCTGCCTCCTGAGACGATGCCCAAGTGTTTCCAGTATTCCCAGGCAAAGGACGGCATTCCACCGTTACAACCAAGACCGCAGATAGGGCAGCAACTCAGAAGATCTTCGGCAGAAAAGTGGAAATGTTTGGTTCCATTTGAGTATGTACAGTACCGGTCAGTCATCGCCTCCACTGCACCAAACGCCCAGCAACTGCCACACGAACCTTGGTCCCTCACTTCATTTAACGTAGGACAATTTGGCCACTTGTCCCTCGGGTCGAAATTTTCCGGGAGACTGTCTATCAGATCGGCATCGTGTTCTATCTTCGGCAGTTTCGTGATGTGGTTGTCTTGCAAGACGCCCATTAATTTTTTGATATGCTTCATTGGCGTATTGGGTTGAAAAGAGCGGCCTGCTTGCCACATGTCTTGCTTTGAGTTGATATGAGCTATAAACTCATCGGTGAGTAGTGGATTATGTTCGGCTGTAGCGATCGCGAGTGCGCACACGAGCGCAACAAGAGTTGCACGCGATGCAGCCATTATTTACTTCTTTATTTTCCTTTTCACAGCTGATCGGTTAATGGATGTGTATTCCGAACGAATGTGGCGCGACGACTGAGCGGCGGCGGGCGGCTGCGGCGGTATAGTTGATACCCGTGCTCGCACGCCGTGTAATTGGACGGCGAGCGCACGATACGGGGCGAGACAGCGCCTGACCGCGCGTGTTGAAGGTTAACAATACATCTATAGTTAGTGATAATATAAAGCAAACAGATATTATGCTCGGACGCTTTACAGCGATTAGCAAACATTTGTTTTGTATCGGCTGGCAATAATTAGATGGGGATCGGCGGCGAGCCAATGTTTGTCAAGTCAGCTTCATCTAGATAGTAGCTACTGAGACTTTTGACACGGGTCTCGGTGGCGTCAATTATTGATGTTGTTTTAAGTATGCAAATACAATAAACAGATTTGTTCGGATAAAGTAATAGTAAACAAAATTGTTATAATAAGAATTAGAAGCTATTGTTGCTATTGATGACTAAATAATACTAGAAATTACGAGAACAATGACTAAACAAAAAAGTAAACGGTGACAAAGATATAATATATACCTAAGTTAAGAATATAAACGTTTTTGTATGTGGCATTTAGTAATACATATGTATATTCATTTTCGTAAACCGCATAAAAATAGTAGTAGTGTAACAATTTTCAAAATTATGTAATAAAGTGTCAAATAAACAACGCGATAAAATCCGTATATAGTAGTTTAATTTCAATGAATAATATTCGCGTAAACAGAAGACAATATTACGCATAAAAATAAATAATTACATATATAAAAAAAAAACATATTTATTTACATCGTGTAAAAAGTGATTTCTTTCACGCGTAACTAAAGTAAACCACTTACTACAGAAGGTTTTTACAACATTGGACATATAACCCAACAGAAAAAATGTTTGTCATGTTTTTTATACATTTACCACACCATAAATTAAATCCTACAAACAATTTGAATAAATAGAACCTTCTTATGTATGAGGACTCAACAATTTTATATTCATAAATTGCCCATATTTAGAATAATTTGTGCAAAAGTAGGTCGGTAGCCATTTGAATTGTATAATAATTGATTAAAAAGGTTGTTGTGCCATTTACTTTTCTACGTTATTGCCTCGCGTACGAATTTGGCATAAAATGTATTTGCATAAAACAGAGAAATAAAGTTCTCTGTAAGTCTGTTCTATGTGTATTTATATCTGAAAATAGACAGAACAGAGAACAAATGAAAGGCAAATTATCATATTAAAAAAACGCTTTTGATGCAAGTAACAAAATTCGCAAATATATAGACAACCTATTTTATGCTATAGGTATATATTTACGTATGTTTAAATATGTTGGTTACGGTTGCCTGTGTATTATACCATTTAATAATAATTATTATACTTAAGAAACTAGTATCATGTAGGTACTTACCTAGCAAGGCACATAAACTCGTGTCAGTTTGTTTAGCTACTCTTCGTTCCTGCATTCATAATAAAAACTTCACTTTAACAACTTTTTAAATTTGTAAATAATGATATTATTATAATAATATTTGTAGGTACTTATGTATAATATTCGCATGTTGAGAGCGAGATGTGGTGGATTGGCATTGCATCTTATCTATCTATCTATCCTTAAATGTATACCATATCTCATAAAGATTCTATTCTATTCTAAGTAACTGGAGTTATTGTAAACAATAGGTAAATATAGTATATTATATAAACAAGCGAAAAGGCCACTTATTATCGGAGTTGTTTTGTATTATTCTTAGTTTGTAACAATAATGGGTAGACAAAGCTAAGCTTTGTCACCATTTTGTCATACATTTGATTCAATGTACCTACACAGTATATACTTAATGGTTATATATATGTATACTATCCTAACTCCCTCACTAATATACTTAATAAATGCGAATGGAGTTTATTTGTTTGTTTGTAACGCTGTCACGCTTTAACTACTCAATTAATCGTCATGAAATTTCGCATAGGTACACGTTGTTAGGGTAACAGAATAGGTAATTTGTTATCCAGAAAAAAGTATTGTTACTAACCTAACCTACATTTACCTGAGCGAAGCCGCAGGTAAAATCTAGTATTAATAACATAAATGCCTATTTATAGGCTATATGATAATTCTATACAACTGAACGTTAAATCTACATTTATACTAAACAATTTAGTAGAACTAGTAATTTTTCCAGCTTTAATATTTCCAAGTGCTTTCGGATCTAATTTAACCTGATTATCACAATATCCGTCCTTCAACCGTCATCTAACCGCCGTAAGTTGAACGAGGAACATTTATTGGAACACACAAATAGAAGGTTACGAGCCCGTTCGCCCCTTAAGGTTCGCCCCCTCGTAGGTTAGGTTTCTTCTTAAAATCCACCCAAGAATAGGAGCCCGTCCGAGCTCCGTCTTTCTATGAAAGGGGCGAAAGTTAAGAGGCGTACGGGCTCGTAGCCAAATAGAATATAGGCCATATACAAGATATTTATTATTAGTTCAATATTGTAGGTTGATTTGAAATAAGTGAAATACATAATTTCTTTGATTTACTGGTTACTCATTACACGTCCTCGACCATCTGACTGCGACATAAATACATATGTATAATGCTCACACCGGTGTTTCGGTACTCAAAGAGATAGGCAGAAGTGTATTACACCTAGGGTTGCCACCTATATTTTGAACGAATAGAGTATATATACTATATTAGTTAAAAAAATAAAGTACAAGATCTGAAAATAAAGTATTATTTATTTAACCTGCCTTTTTGTTACCATATGTCTGTTGATGCTAGTGACATCTAACAAATATTTATTACCAAGGAACGTCGTGACCGGATATTTACAATATATGTCTACATTAAGATAGATAAACTATTACTCTTATTCAATTTAGGCAATCTCTATAACGACATTAAAAAAATCAATCTCTAATTCTCTATCTCTCTCCTTATTTTCTTAATAAAGTATAAAGTACGTTTATCCGAAATAACGTACAATACTTTATTATACAGTACGGTTGGCAACCCTAATTACATCAACATTCTGCCAGTTATGTTAGGGTGGGTCTATTGTCGTCTACAGGGCACAATTCGGAATTCTGTACTGTTCCTGTCTTTTACCTAACAGAAAAACCCAATACCAATTACCTGACACCGGAATCGAACCCAAGACCTAATACGCAGCATGTATTACCTACCTCTACGCGACCGTTGGCGTCTACAGGGTACATTTCGAGACACCATGATGATATTAAGGTTTTATAAAATAAAAACCTAATAACAATTTATCTGCAGTTTGCACGGATAGCGTAGTGGTTTAAGTGATCGCCTCGCCACTGCCGTCGCGTAGAGTGTTGTAGGTTCGACCCCACACGGGACAAAAAATTCTGTGATCCACTAATATTTGTTGCGGGTCAGACCCGGAACAACTATTAGTGGATCACAGAATTTTTGTGTTCTTTGTGTCCGTGGTTTGAATGTTTGTAAAGTTTTATAATTACGTGTACTGCCACCCAATGTGGAACTCGGCCAAAATGGAATCCGTCTTACCTATATGATTTTATATGATATCGCGCACCTCTGATTTTCGGAAGTTATATGACTTTTCGAGATTATGTGCGTATTGATTGACAATTATCGCCTGCTCCGTGCCTCGGAGAGCACGTTAAGCCGTCGGTCCCGGCTGCCATGAACATCTATGGCAGTCGTTATTGGGAGAGTGTCGACACAAAAGATCTCACTGGGTCGAAGTCTCGCCTGTCTGCACTGACTGGCCCCCACATAAGATACATACATACCTATATGGAATCCATCGAACATGAAATCGGTCCTAAGTGGCCAGAATGCGCGGTACAGGAATTATTTCTAGTGCAGGAGCTGTCTTTTTAAAAACACAAGCAAATCAAAAATTTGAGCCAGGAAACAAACTCAGGACATTACGGTCACATGCAAACATAAGCGTGAACTTATGCTATAAGTCCAGCGAGGCAGTTGTTAAATTTACTCTATTGTCAATGACAGGACGATGCTGATGACGGCTTAACAAGATGATGAAGGCACGGAGGTCGATGACTTCTTTATAAATGATCACCTATATAAAGACTTAACTGTGCCAATGTTGCTTGAGCGCACTTGTCTATCGTTGTGTTCCTATGAGTATTTACTCATAATTAGGAGAAGAGCGGAACAAGAACAATTTCAAGTCCGTAGAAGCCTAAAACTTCAAGACGGGCCTTGAATTTGGTAATTGTTAAACGGATTTGTAATAAAATTGGCACAGACCAAGTCTTGATTTTACAAATATATACTTTAAGCTATTAAATCTTAAATAAAACATTTCTTGGATGGAGAAAAGTCAATAGTAAATATAAAATGAATCATATTAATTTAATAATTATCGGTGCTCAGTGCGTATCTCGAAGTAATAAATTGTCTAATGATATAATAATTATAAAATAACAAGGCACTTGCAAGACTTAATTGAACTAATTATTATTATTATAAAATCATTACAGTTGTTGGTTAAAGTGAGAGATTTTTTTTGCAATAAGTCCTTTCCCTTGAGTTCTTGATTAGTGATGCAACGAGTACTACTTATTACGAATGATTATTTTATTCGAATATAAATAGCTGAAGGTTATTACGAATTATTAGTCAAATGCAATGAGTCACGCTAATTAATCTAACTAATATTATAAATGCGTAATTGAGTTTGTTTGTGTATTAGGTACATTTTTACGCTTTAACTACCTGACTGATCAAGTGATCATTATTAAATTTCGCATACACATTGTCAAAGGCACAGAAAAGGACAAAAGGTACCTTTCATTCAGAAAAACTGTTCCCAAGGCATGATTGTATAATATAATGTTTTAAGCTGTGGGGTTTCAAACTGTAACGTGTTTTACTGTTTGATCGTCGTCTAGCTAATAATGATTGTTATAGCTGATAGCTGTAGTAAATTTCTACAGATAACTTACAAAATATAATTCTTCTAGGAAATAGCAAATAACCAAGTATTTTGTAATCCAAATGTTCTAGTAATGAGTTTACCTCATTATCAGTTCTGTATACAAGGTATGTGTTTATCATGTTAATTTAATGAATGTCTATGTATATTTTTATAGGACTTGTGATCAAGAGGTTGTGGGTTCGAATGCTGTCCATTGCACCAACGACGTAAACAATTCTGGCACATGAAAACTTGTACAGTTTAAGAATAATATACATGCGCTGCTTACATCTTCTGGAATATAGTTGTCAAATACAAAATTTTACTAAATATTTCACTCTGCAATGTTGCTAAACTTATACATCGAAATTCACAGCAGAATATTACTAAGAAATAGAATCAGATCAGCGATTCCCAAGTTTATAAAACGTAGCGCTAAGCTAAGTATAATCGATATGTAACGATGTGCAAGAAGGTGCCGGCAAAAATTGAATTGAATCGAACTGGCTCTAAAATTTTACTACAGCGTTGAGGGTGGGATATGAGTTCAGGAATATCGCTTCACGCGGGTCAGCTGCACACCCACTTGGTTTTGACTAACTGATTAAATAACTGTGTCAATATTACGAAGTGCATTGTTCTTAATTTATTATTTGTGTATTCATATAGGTATTAGATTATGGTTTATGAAAATTACCAACTTGAAGGCAAAAAGGAAGAGATTAATATCATTTCAAAAGTTTCATTTCAACATCTAATTCATATGGTCTTTCTCCCATTTAAAACTACATTATAAACAATAAACTAGTCGGTTGACTAGTTTGTTGTTTATTGAATTTATGAAATGTTTCGTCCACAACTGTTAATTATCGATTTAATTATAATATTATAGAAAGATCATTATCTAACAGATCATCTGATAGCTACCCCTCTCGAGGTGTGGTACTTGTAAGTTCACACATAGAAATGGGAGGTAGTGTCATAAAGATAAAACAGTCCCAAACAATGCCTATATCTTAAAAGTATTTCGCCGAATTATTATATTAATATAATAATATTATATATCATATCAGCCCTGTATTAAACTGTCTCACTGCTGGGCACGGACAAGTTATTAAATTACTTTAATAATATTTATTATACAAACTCATAGAATAGTTGGTAGCAATTTTGTCATTTGTAGATACTTGGTTTATATAAAATCTATAATTAAAGCATACGTATACGGTTCAGTTGTAAACCGAAGCGTGAATAAGTGTGTCGCGTGGGCATTTCAGTGCTAGGCGTCGTATTTATTGGATTACAGAACGAGTCCAAATCTCTATAATCTTATTAGTCCAGGGCTAGGTATAATGTCTTTGAATAGTACAAGTAATAGGTATGATGTGTTTTACGGACCTTATTATATATAGTTACTATGATGGAAAGTGAAGTTTTAATTGTCTAATCGTACTAACTGATCGCTGGCATACGATATTTATGTTTATGAACATATTAGCTAAACTCGTTGTTTTACTCGCATTAATTTAGATTTTGTCAATCAATTGCTTTCCATCGGTAACAGTTCTTTTTTCTGGATGGAAGGCCTCTATAGCCTATATGTATCCCTGACAACGTGTATCTGAAATTTCAGAATGATCGGTCGAGTAGTTAAGACGTGAAAACGTAACCAATAAACAAACAAGCAAGCTACCTAACATTCACATCAAGCTCTGATTTGTTTCTATTCTTATTTATTTTTACAGCGCCTTATACATACACACATGCAAAGATTTAAATCGACAGCATGTCTAGCAGATTTCACGCATTACTAATTCTTAGGAACCAGACAAACCTCTTTCACTTCTCTAACTGTTATTACATCCTAAACGCACGTTTGTTATGTTGACACTCGCCTTTTGACTTTTTTATAATTGGACTCAGTACAGTTTATTGCTCTAAAATATGACGCAGGCGCTTCATTTACGGGCACTAATATTGTTTTACCAGCTTTTGCCCGCGGCTTCGCTCGCTTGAGAACAGTTCATTTTTCTGGATGAATGGACAAAGTAGGTATATGCAAAATGTCACGATAGTCGATCGAGTAGTTAAGACGTGAAAGCGTAATAAACAAACAAACTTACATTCCTATTTATAATGAGTTAGGACTAACTGCTACTTTTAATTATTATAATGATTGACTCCCTGATAGTCTGATAATTTTGTTAAAGAAATACACCACAGCATTCTCCCCGTCCTGTAATCTAATCCGTATCACACGGTGAATCGTAGGCTTAGGCCACAGGACCGTCACTGTACTAAACAACCTAATTATCTCAATTATCAGCATAACCGCAGAGATTGACTGATGTCACGGGTTCACTGGGACATTATTATGAAATTTTATAGGTCGAAATTATAGTACGATTTTCATTGCCACCACTATAATGAAAAGCTACTTATAGTTGTCAACAGAATACATCCGTGGATCCTGTCTAAAAGCTTTAAAAGCTCGGACTATGGTCTATTGACCACACCATAAATTAAACGGACTTCGAAAATGGACATTTAAAACTCGACATCATTTGCGTGCTTCATCGACGCAAACCGAGAGAGAAACTATCGCGATACTAATTTATCGGTGGCATTCAGTGGACTCTGTCTTAACAGATTTATTTGAGTCTACAGAGAGGTCGCAGGTCAGTTTCTTTGACCGCAGCCAGTCACGTGACATGGAACAGGCGGATTCCGCCATTGTAATGAATATCCGAACCGTCTCCGCTGTTCTGCTTTTAACGTCTTTGTACGTATTTTATACGACTTCGTAAGAAATATGAGCTTATATTGAATATTATTATGTATTGTGTTGTTACGATTGTGGTTTTGTTGAAGTGCGAAGTCTCTGTTTATGTCGATGTTGTGTTTAAATATTGTTTTCTTCTTAATGGTAATAATATGGTTTTATTGCCAGAGAGGTTTTCAGGCCATAACCAATTTAAGAGTATCTTGTATTTACTTGATGCTTTAGATGCCAGCAATTTGAGTCTGTTTTTTGTGTTAAAGCAACTTCCTTTATTATATTTTCATACATCAAAATCAGTATATCTAGGATCACTCAAATAATCCAATAACCCAAACGTGATCGAATTTCGTTCACTCGGCACTTTTTTAGCTAATAACTTTTATCCAATGAATCTTTGCGCAAAGAGAAATAAAGTTATTTTATTTGTATACTTTATGACTTTATCTTTAAATGCTGATATGTTGTTTCGACCACCAATTTCAATCGTTACTGTCAGCTGGTTATATATTGCAGTATATTTTAAACGAAATTCGTTTTTCAATTACCAAATTCCAATATCCCGTTTTTCGTCATTGACAAATTGAAATTTTATTGTCTAAGCGTTAAAAGGTTTAAGCGATATTGATGGCTTCTCATGGAGTATTATTGTCCCCCGAGTGCCACTACAACAGCATTTATTACTGAACTTGAAAGAAAATGGTGCTAATGAAAGTATTGATTACAAGCTTTTTGTTCTTTAAATTTTTTATTGCAAAGCGATATTGTTAGAATACTTTTTCTTGATAAAATTTTAGGTCACATTATATGGTCCATAAAAGTTACTCGGGAACTTTGATACAAAAATGTGTGATACAACAGGATAAGTGTAGGTGAAAAGTCGTCGGAAAATTAACCGTGTTTAATTTGATTTAAAGGTGTTGTGCGTTGTTGGGTACGTATAACATTCCTGAACACGTGAAAGAACAAGTTAAGTAGGTACTTACAGACGAGTGTAACGCTTATTAGAGCATTTTGTTGAAGAAATTGAATTAGTATAAGTAATGTTACAGCAATTCTAACAAAATTGCTGTTTTGGTCTAAAAAATTGGATCACATTAACTACATATCGAATTGGACAAAATTGGGTCGATGAGATAATACCAAAAAACAACCGGCAATCCGAGGCTTAAGATCAGCGTATTCGGTGGCTAGGAAAAATTTATGACTCCAGCCACACGCACCGTTATTGAAGCTACACAACTAGGACTGTCCTACATAATGGCTCAGATACGACAATACTACTTCTGATAGCGTAGCAATGTGTTACGTATTTTAGTGTAAATTCATATTTAACTACTTTTTTACTGAAAGTTTTCTTGTAAAACATTCGCAGGTGATGTTCTGTTTTTGTTGAAAAAGTATAGGGTATACATCAATAAGTTAATTTTTTTCTTTTTCCATTTAAACGTCTTCGTGTAATGGGGCTTGGAAAAAGACCGCAAGCATCGCACTGCTTTCAAAGTACTTAAGCCGCTGATTAACAACAGATTAGTCCATTATCTGGGCCTCCTTAATCTGCTTTATTAAACCATTTGAAACATGAGTCTAATTTAATTATAAGACGATCATAATACTGTATTTTATCATAAACTACGAACTATTCTTTCATTAGAAATTTTCAGAATCCTGCACTTCCAATAAATTACAGGGGCTTAAAAGATATAATTTTCATTTTCCTACGTGCCAATTTAAATGTTACTTTTATTTATTTTATATTGTTTATTAAAATGAAACCATCTCTATAAAAATCCTAGTAGTAAGCATATATTTCAAGCAAAAAAAAAACGCGTTTAATAAAAGTTATGAGAAAATAAAAATATAGGAGCGGCGATTATTCTATTTACAGAACTCTTAGTGAATAAAGCAAAGTATGTTTTCGCTCACCTACCTGTCTGATTACTTTTATCCCAACACTGTCCATTAAACCTTCCAAATGCATAACATAACACTGCTTATTTATTACGTAAAGCGCTGTGTGGATAAGTTCGAATTTTCTTTTTTAGTAGTAGATCTATAAGTATTGATCCATCAATTCTAATTATTTTTGTAAAGGAGAGAATAGAGAAGAATGTACTTATTATTGCATTATTTGACGTATTAAAGGAGAAACCAGTAAATACATATATGAATTTAATTAAAAATAATAAAGGCTCGAGCACGCGGTAATATTCCAGAATATCTATCTGTTGTTATAATTGCTAAAGTAATTATGATCCCCGCTGTACAACAATGTCCCATGTGATTTGAAATAGATTGGATGCATGTTTTTGACTTTGTGTATTAACGTTAGAATATTATCGCTTTTGTTGATAGCTGTCTGCCATTTACGGGGTTACTGTGCGGGCTGCGGACAATAGGCACACTCGAAATGGGTTAACTGTGTATGTGTCGCAGTGCGCCTAGCTTTTATTTTGTTTGAAATACTAGTACTATCTCAGTCAGCTATATATATGACGTCCCCTGAACGTAACGAAACTTATATTAATGTACAAATCAATAGACATTCCTCACATACTTAAGCCAAAGTTATGCTGCTTGTATTTTAAAAAGCTATATTGTTAAAATATGGCTAAATAAGTGGTACGCAGAAGGAAGAATAGCAAGCGCGGATAATAATATTGTCTTCTATTTACGCGAATATTATTCATTGAAATTAAACTGCTATATACGGATTTTATCGCGTTGTTTATTTGACACTTTATTACAAAATTTTGAAAATTTTTACCCTACTGCTACTATTAAACCTTACTAATTTTTAAGCTAATTAAATTATTATTAAACTATTTAGATTTAATTTATTTTTACACTTTCCCCGACGTTTCGGTTGCTTTTCAGCAGCCATGGTCACGGGGAGAAAGCGCGGATAATGATAGGACAAAATAGGTTGAAGTTGTCGACCGAATGCTTTTTACCGTCTTAGTCGTAATAAAAATCGACGGTCTCGATAGCGTATTGATTAGTGTAACCGACTGCTACGCCTGAGGTCGCTGGTTCGATTCCCGCACAAGTCAAACATTTGTGTGCGTGAACATGGATGTTTGTCTTGGTCTGGGTGTTTCTATGTATAATATGTATGTATTTACAAATAAAAAAAAGTATATTTGATGTTTATCCATTGTCTAGTACCCATAGTACAAGCTCTGCTTAGTTTGGGCTAGATGGTGTTGTGTGTATGTGATAGAATATTAAATAATAATAAAAAAAATTAAGTCTTAAAAATACTCTATCTAGTGTGGTACAATAGATAGGGAAGGTATTCTGGTATAATGAATTTATTGATAACTTTAAAAGTTATATCGGTGATTGTAGACACGCAAAGTACAAAATATATTGCTATTTTCTAAATATGCTGCTTTCGAAATTCGTCGAGGCAATCCGTAAACGGTACTCTAATTACTAGGAACCCAGAGCTAAGTAGTGAAAGATAAAAAACATGTACTACCGTATGTGTGAAATGGAAGCCATATTGTGTCCTTTTAACAGTGCTGGAATACCGGCCGCTGTAACTTTTGGCACTTACGAGGAGAATTCTTCTGCCCTTTAATCGTATTTTAGTATATGGTACGACTGCACTGTTTGACTGAAATTAGGGTAAGGGTCAAATGGTTCCTTTTTAGTGTTATCTAATGACAAGACCGTAAATCCTTTTATTGGCCTCTACAAGAGAGCACTTCTAAAGTTCTAGTGACATTTTAAAAGGTTTAGAACCTCTGGTCACGATTCTTGTTTCTGCTATATTTCATTGTTATAATTTCATATAGTATTCTAAGGCTTTCGAGATCGCTTTTAATTGTCTCTGACTCCATGGTTAGTTTGTAAGGATTCTTTATAATAATTAAGTTTTTCGACAAGTAGACAGTGTCTATCATGCTGATTTTGTCCTAGTCAAATGAACAAGTCCTGTTGCTTCAATTTTCATACAACTGAAGATGTAATATTCAATTGGCTACTATTGGCAATATGCATAGGGTAGACACGGTAATTTAAATTATTGTTAATTGTATTAAACTGATTATTTGTTCTCACCAAAAAAGAAAATTTCCACTTGACATATTACAAAAATATGTTTACATTTTCTTACCAAGCAAACTCAATAAAAATTTACGTATAAGATTTTATGTTACCGAGAATTTAAACTGGTTTATTGTGTTCCTTTACTATAAAAGGGTAATTCGCGTTTCAACCATTACTATGATTTATTAGGATTCTGTATGTATATCTCTGCGTCAAGTATCCAAGGTTTAGATACTTTTTATAGAGGGGCGTTAAACCGGTAATACGAGTTATAGAGGCCTACTGTTTTACATCATCCAGGAATTCTCCTGTCCGTAACGTTTATAGGCTCCGACATAACTTTTATGATCACCGTCAATGAGTTACGGCTGACAAAAAGCTTCCGCTTGATCCTCAAGTAAGTGGAGAAAATGTTACTTAAAATTTCTTCGCACTTTAAAATGTTTTTAAACTTTTCTTGGGGTAACAAAATTATTTATTATTAGAAAATATCGTTTAAATTTGCACAGAAATGATCCCCTATCTTCAGGATCCGAGTAGATAGAGATTCGGGGAAAAAACTACGGGTCTCCCTCTTAGGACCAGGGTACAGCGGGGTCAGGAAGCCCACTGCGCCTCGAAAGGTGTGTTCTATCGACCGCTGACTAGAGTGCGCAGTGCTTGACATTGAGGTTGGACTCGCAGGAGCTATGTTGTTACCTGCAGAGGACGACACATCGCGTCGGACTCATGCGCGGCTAGTGCTAACCAGTCGGTCACGCGAGGCACGGAGTTGTCTTAGTTGTCTTTAGCGAAGTGGTGGCGTGGTGTAGCTGCCACAACCCATCTCGGGTGCTTGCCTGCTCAGCAAGTAAGAGTCATAGCTAGAGTGACTCGGACCACATAAGGTAGCTCGCGGATCTCTGGATTTATGTTGGAGAAATCGAGATTTAAGGTACAGCGGCTATTATAACCTGACGGTTGGTGTAGGGGAACGCTATATCATAAACTAGACTAGTTGTAGAGAGAGGTGATGTGCCTAGATTAGAGGATATTTTTCATGTCAAATTAATGGATCAATCTTAAGATGACGTACAGACGTATGCTTTTACCTTGTGGGTGAGGCAAATGAGAAAATGTGAGGTGGGCAAAGATTTCTTTTAACAAATGTGGCACCCTAGAGGAAAGTAACAATTTATGTATACTGTGACCAATTTGTTGTGACAAGTTTGAATTTTAATGTGCATCTTAGAAGGTGTGTCACGCTTAGAAAGTGACCGGCTCAACAACATCTGGTGCATTGACCGTTTGAAACAAAAATATGAATTTCTTACTATTACATTAGATTTAGCCCGCGGCTTCGCTCCCGCAAATGTAAGTTAGGTTAGATTATGTTAGTAACAGTACCTTTTTTTTGGATGAAAGGAAACTTATGTCCTTTTCTGTTCCCCTGACAACGTATATGCAATATTTCATGATGGTCGGTCGAGTTGTTAAGGCGTGAAAGCGTAACAAACAAACAAACTCACATTCACTTTTATATTATTAGTAAGGATTGTAAGGATTGGAAGGCATTTGCTGGTGTGTAACAAGTGACAATCATAATGAAAACGTTTTCTAAGAATTAAACATTTTGTAGTTACCACTCTGAAGCAAGCAATGTCAAATAAACACAAACTAATGTGCTGACACATAAACCTCAAAAGTTTCTAACTTCACATAGTAATCACGGTATGACAATACCCCATAAACATGTACAAGCCGGTCTCTAAAACCATTCCGCAGTTTCAAGTGTTATCAATAGAAATGTGCTAGTATGCAGCAGTGGCCGTTTAGTGCTAGTGATGTGCCAAATGCACGTTATATATAAGTACGCAGATGGCAAATTAACAGAGAAGCCGCTCTACTATATCGCTAACACATCCACCGACATCTGTAGGACGTCTAAAACGTTTCGTACACATGGTAATACAGTTAATGTACTCGTATTTAACCCTCTAATGTTGCCGCCGTGTTAGAGTAAAGAGCCCTTTATCGGTGTGACGTAATCTCGTAGATGATAGTTAAGTTTAACGGTAAGCTCTAAATAGATAGCTTTATTTGTATTTTATGGAGTCGCACTTGTCAACTACGAGTATTTGGATACAATGCTGGCAATTTGATAATAATGAATTAGTAATCAATTCGTTTAGGCATGACTGTCGTTTGTTGCCAATCGGGAGTTGAGAGGTTGAGGAAATTGAAGTATGTGATAATAATAATATGAAGGGACATGCATCAGCATAATCGTAGGAAGTTTGGTGAAACTGGGGCAATCCAACTGTGGAAATACTTGCTACCATATTGAACATCACAGTCAAAGAACCTTGTGTCATGTTTCTGTACTAGCGTTTCCAGGCTCCTTGAGATTGTATGCTGTTAGTAGCGACTACATCTTCTTTACGCTGGCAACTCAACAAATGCTGTTTTTTAAGTTTGGCACGTGGCGTGTCATATCCTCGGTGCTACAAGTGCCTACCGGCTTCGGTAACCGCTCACCATCAAGTAAACAGTGTGCTTGTTTGGAAACTTGATAGTAAAGACAAAAGAAAATATTTGTACTCATCTCTTGAATAACGCCTGGAACCGAGAGCACATAATGCTACTCTCACTGTGTCTTGTTTCCGACTAATTGATGAGTTAAAGGATAAATAGTTTTAAGCATTTTAATTCTATAATTACCTAATTCGTTCTACAAATAAATGTTATGTATTTTATTTCAAAATGGGTAGTAAGTAGTAAGGTAGTCGGCAAAATAAATACATTATTTTATGAAATTTGTGGCGAAAGGAAGGAAGCGTATATAATTTCATTGCAATGGTTCTGTTTTTCATTGTAGAGTCGTTAAAATCGATTGAGGGGAAGGATTTATTCATTGCACTAGCATATATAAGTTAAATATGGTTTGGCAACCTGACAACTTTAAACCACCCTGTTTACCAATTTTGCTATAAACTAGTTATAAAGAAAATTGTGTTTAATAATTAACTAGTAGCGGATTTAGGGCATGGATTGCGCTACGATTATAGTAAAATGCGCTCGGCTTATACATACGGTTAAAAGTAAAAGATTTTTATGTGGTGTAGTATAATACAAAAATAACTCATGTATATAAAAACACACGCGGTATATAATTGTAATTTTTACAAATACTTGTACCAGTTTTCACGTTTAAAAAGTCTTTTGTACGGCAGAGTTTATTTCTTAGTTTATTTGTGTTTAAAAAGGGACTTAGATTTTAAACATTTCGTCTATTTTCTTCATTTCTTTATACGATGTAGACATCTATTTGTAACGGAAATCATTACGTCCGTATGTTAGAACATGTGGTATGAAATTATTTGGCGAATGAATAGATAATTAGCGGCGCAGCAGTCAATGCGACTGCAGTGCTTGAGGTCGTGTGTTTGAATCCTGGGTCGGACAAATAAAATACTATTGGGTTTTCTGTTGAGAAATTCTTATTGGCAGCTCGACGACAGGAAGTTTGCGGTGTTGCAACACACCTGTGTCTTAGCAAGCACTCACAGCTGATCTCTCCAGCCGTGTCAGATCCTGTCGGACACTGAGAGCGAGGAAATGGAGAATGCACTTGTGTTTGCGGACACACTTATCCTTAAGGTTAACCACCGAGATAGAAATTCTGCCTGGAGGACCTTACCCGTATATAAGTAGTTTCTTTATAACATACTTACAAAACTGGTAATAATATTACAATTTTCATATAATATATTAAAATAATGAAATCAATCGTAATATACGACTGACTTCATATATAAAGGATAAGAGATATTAACGAAGTTGTCCACTATTATGTAAGTTTTAGTTGATTTTTATTACTACCATTATTAATGTGAGCGTATGAAGTTATACATCACATTGTTTTACACCTTAGTATCTTTGTAACTTACATGCATATTATAGAGAGTTACACCCGTTTTCTAGGAGAGGTGAGCAGATTACGGGTTAAAGCCTGCTACGATCCCGGAATATAATATATCTTACTTTGTTTTTTTTTTGTTCACTACACGTCGTATATGGTCAAATCGAGCTTTCCGTAAAGTTCTCTTGCAGAACTTGGCAGCTTTGTTAAAGGCTCTCGTCTTGTCTGGTAAATCCTTAGCCTTACTATTTCGAGTGTTAACCCAAGCAAGGTAAGCTTTGTGCTTCAGCGCTTTAGCGCGTCCACATTCAGCCCCAAACCAGGGTTGAGAGCCTTGCTTGACGTGTTCAGGTCAGAGAATGGAATAAAATATTCCACTCGCTGACGTAACACATCGGTGATAGCATCGGCTCATGCTGTAGGATCACCCGAAGAGAAACAAGTAGGCTGCCAAGGATAAGATGCAAAAAATGACCACATCTCATCCCAGTCTGCCGACTTGTATCGCCAGACCCGCCGGGAGCTACTGGAGCCGTGAACGGGCGGGGAGTAGAGTTTTTACTAGACAGTGGTAACTGGTACTAGACAGTAACTACCTAAAGGTGCAGTCACCGATACGGAGTAATGGTCTGGGTCAGTTGTCAGCAGAAGGTCCAGGCAGTTGGCTCTTTGACCGTCAACATCTGGAACCCTCGTTGCCTCTTGGACCATTTGGGTGAGTTTTAACGCTAAAGCGAGCTTGCGCGTTTCTCTCCCAGCATAGTCAGTGAACTGGTACGGGAAAAGCTACTCCTGGTGGTGGGCATTGAAAACACCCAGTAGCACTAGTTGGGCAGTCGGGTACCTTTGGTGAGCGGTATCTGCTGCCTCACTTAAGTACTCTGTGAGCCTGGTTGTCTCCTGATCTCCACAGTGCGACCTGTAGACACAGGCGTAGAGAATCTTCTCTAGTCCTGTGTCCACAAGAACCTATAAGACGCAAAAAGTGGGGTCTTCAAGGCATCGGCGACGCCGATAGCATGTGTCATCACGTACGTACACGCATACGCCCACGCGGGCCTTAAATTTGTGCTCCAGGGGGAACCCTGGACTGATAGGTACGCAACGTCCGACGGACATGCTATATGCGTCTCCGAGAGGAATAAGAGAGCTGGTCTTTCAGTCTCCAGATGATGGTGGACTGCTACGAGATTGGAGTGCAGACCTCGGATGTTGGCGAGGTGCACATGTTGGTGAGGTGTGAGAGGGAGTGCAACCTCTGTTTAGCGCATCTCTTATTCTTTTTTGCCATCATGACATTGGAGGAGTGAATAGGTAAGAGGACGGTAGTGGAATGAGGCCTTCCGCAGCGTTACCTCCGTCATCTCCGCCACAAATTTGAAACACTAGCCCGAAGACCGCTGGGTCAACCGTGCTCCCCGACCTTATCTATAGGGCCCTCTCATCCGGTCGCCAACCGGCACTATGGCGTAAGCCCGGGATTTTTCGACAGTTGGCGGGGCCGCCTTTCACAAGTGGCTTGCTTATTACTTGGAACCCCTACTACCTGCGGTCGGCCAAAGTGGTACATCGTGCCACGGCTCCAGCTACCCTCCGAGACTAATGTTCCAATGCGGCAAAGACAATCCATGTCAAACCAGTCAGCTGACAATAGGCAACTATTCCGACCCTTCCTCTCAAATGGCTACACCAGCCTCACGTGTCGGAACACGGCTAGGCCGCTTGGTGTCACGACTTACGCTGATGGGTGGTCACTAGCCTGTGTTACCACCTGCGTTGTCACCTGATTAGCACCACCCAGGGGCCACGTATAGGGATACAAATGTCGAGATATTCTCCTACGGACGCGGGTGACTCAGCCCCCATAAAATAACGTTCTTCAACTTCTTCGGTACTCTTAATTATGCCTTTTCCAATATATCTCCAATCTGATCATAAAATGTTCACCTAAGGTTTACAATGGATATTTTACATAACATTTTCAAGTACACGTACAATACGTGTTATCTAGATGTTAAGTAATTATTGTAAGTTGTATTACGAGGACGACATGGTCACTTCTATATTCTGAACCATGTCCTTTAAATAAACAAAGATTTAAAAGAAAAACAAGTGTAAAGTATACATTCGTTTGCGTAACATATGACTGCAAACTTACAACGCAAACTGACAAAGGTAGGTTGTTGTGTTGGTAGGTGTTATGAACCTGACTGTCAAATATAATTACCCAAGTTGAGCAGTCGACTGCATCGCAAACATTCTATGTAGTATAATCAAGAAAATGCTTAAATTAAACATTATGTGTAGAGATATGGCAGGATCATGGTAAGAATCTGTACTCCGCCTATCCTTCTAGGAAGTCTAAGTATCTTATTGTAATAAGTAAAACGTCGTTTACTAAGTTTTATTTCAATGTAAACTAATGATTAATTTCCCGCGTCGGTTCATCACTTCTACATTTAGGAAATAATGCATTACAGAAATGTATTGCTAACTAAGTCAATGTTAGCTGGTTGTGGTTATTCGATTGTGTGAATACGATGTTAACAAGAAGCCTTGCATTATATTGTAATATCCTGAATACCCGATCAAAACCTCTAGATTGGTAGCCAAGGCTATATTGCTCCATGACCTTGCTTAAAATTTCAGTATACAAGTATTCGACTCAACAAAGGCTGAGGCTGTTACGACCACCTGAATTGCGTGCGTCGTCGCGTCCACAAAGTTCTAATCTACGTTTACACATACAACATCTCATCGCGATTGGCTTTGAACTTCTACTACATTGTCTCTGATTGCTGTGTTTTCATTAGTTGTGCGTTCCTCTATATTGTTCTATGTTGAAACTTCAAACGGGTTAAATATAAACAAACGTATTGCTACGTTTGTTGCGAAATTAATTCTATAGAATTAATTAAGTTTGATGTTTGTAGCCGTTGCTAAGAATAGGCGACCTTTTCACAACCCACTTGTATCATAACAATCTACGGAACCTTATAGACGTAAGATTATCAATTGTCGCGATTATAAATAATTATTTTCCTAAATAATTATCTTAATCATTTTCTAAAATCTAGTGAATATAATGTTGCTCGCGGTTTCGCTCGCAAAAATGTAGGTTGGGTTAGGTTACTAACAGATTTTTTTTATTAAATATCCTATTCTGTATCTCCTTTTTCAGTTCCCCTAACAACAAGTTTGCGAAATTTCAAGATGATCGGTCGAGTAGTTATAGCCTGAAAGCGTAACAAATAAACTCATATTATCATTTATAATATTAAGTTTGGATTTACTTTTACCAGTCTGGTTGGAGGATTCTCCTTTTGTTTTGAAGTAACATCATATCTTATTTCACCATATTGGTGACCCTGGCGCGATTAGAAGCGGCCTCCACGGAGTTACATTATATGTGATATAACACGCAACCTTGACATTAAAAGTGTTGCTATATCGCCTAAATTAACACTAATTATTACATTTTTATGCCTATAATCAGAATATGAAAGATTTATAATAATAATAATAATAATATTTTACCACATACACACAACACCGTCTAGCCCAAACTAAGCAGAGCTTGTACTATGGGTACTAGACAATGGATAAACATACATATATATACAATTTTTTTGTAAATACATACATATTATACATAGAAACACCCAGACCAAGACAAACATCCATGTTCATGCACACAAATGTTTGACTATATAATAGGCACTGAACGCATGTTTTATTGGCTTTAACACTATATTAGGTCTTACAGGCAGATTAAAAGCGAGAAGCATGTAGGACAAGTAAGACAGATTTATTTCAAGAGGAAGGCCAAGATGCCAAAGCATGGAAATAAGAAAATATCATGCAAGCAAAATAAAATACAAACAGCGGAATCAAATAAGCTTTACATTTAATTACTACTGTGTTTACTGCAAACAGAAAAAGGCACACAAACAAGCCTGTTACGTCTTTATTTTGACAATAATGCCAAGAGTTTATGAAGAGACAAAGCAAACTGAAGCAATTTGTTGTTCGCATGAATTTGGCCCGGAGGGACTCGTGACTAACACGTAGCTAGTAAGCGGAGTTTTCCCTCTTGTTTCCCAGTAATTATTATTAGAATAGGAACATTGTCCTCGCTTACATTGCAAAGAAAATTTATAATGACATGAGCTGTAATTATGTGTTTTGACAGTTTGTTTGCTTGCTAATTATGAGTCAGATGTTGGGATTTTTAATAGCTTTGATTGTATTACTTTAGGAAAATGTCGCAGTAATGGAATTATAGTTATATTTTATAGTTATAAGGACAGTTTGATATTGAGCTCATGTTCTTATACAGTCAATATTTAACATGTTTTAAGTATAATTATGTTACCTGAAGCTAACACTCTTGCTACAGGTAACGTTTTGCTGTCATTAATAAATATTTATTTATGTATATAAGAGAGGGCAGTAGTGGTCACAGAAATGAAACAATATGGTTTTTTATTCTCATTCATATTTCAAATCTAGAAAATTCATTGCTGCATATGTATAATTTTTAACATAAGAAGATATTGCATCAAAGTTTTATTCATGAGATTGAGATGTACCTATGTACTAGTAAAGATTGACTCAAAATATAATGGGATCAGATAAAATAATATGGAATGCATTTCATTCGCTGAATACATTTTGCTTAGCAAACGAATTCAAAGTTCCCTCTGTTCCCATTGTTGGGGAATTCAACAATATAAGAAGTATGGCTGCCCGAGACTCTTCTCATGTTATTCTGATGAATCTAAGTTATAACATGGTATAATAAAATTGATGAGGCCAACGTTGGTTTTGAAAATATTCGCTCTTCAATGGAGATGGGAAAGAATAGTTTTATAGGATTATCCGAACTTCGATAGTGCGACGGCGACAAGTCAAATATCTTATAAAACTTCTTGATTTTAAAGAATCTTTTGTCTTGCGCGTATTTTACTTTGTAGAGGTTTTATACATTGTTGCTTAAAATGGTGAGTTTAATAGATCTTCATACTAATACTTTATTTTAAATAATCTTAGTTTTAAATTAAGAATTGTTTAGCTATTGTGGCGCTTTGCTTTTAGGTAAATAATATTAATTTATCACATTCCCGTTGAGGAAAGCTTGCTTTTGGGGATGTAGATAAAAATTAACAAAATCTACATATAAGTTGATAAATAAACCAATAGTATAAACCTGACAATTGTTGTAATGCCAGACATAATTCAAAACCTATTGTGTCTTGCCACCCGTGTATTGCTGTTATTCATCACTCACAGGGTAATAGCACTTTACTGTTCTGTGGTCTTATATTGCTTTTTAATATACATGTTCTGTATTCTGTAAACGTTGATGAAAAATCATTAGTATCTCTAATGATATCTTATTATAATTACAAAAAAGCTTTATAAATACTGCTGTGAGCTGTACAAATAATATAATTGTGTTGTACGATACAAGTTTGCTTTTTGTTATACCTACCATCGTTTATAGTGGTGACGCGCACTGAAGCCTACTCATGCGTAATGTTATTTAATTAATAGGATTGTAATGTAAGGCTTCTGTTTTACGTTATATTATATGATGAGTTTTCCTCGTTGTTAGGACAATATTGTATTTTTACTACGAAGAAGCCTCTAAACATTGGGCAAGCAATTAACCTAAATATTAGGTTGTCAATTTATGATTAAACATTACGCTAGATTGCATGTTCAACCCCACGATAATTAAAACCCAGTTTTTGCTGGATTTAGATTGCTTTGGTGGCGCAGTGGTAGTGTATGCAGTGGTAGTGTATATGATTACTGTGCATGAAGGGTTCGATGCCTGGGCAAAGGAGTTTTTATTTTATATATTTTTATGTACTAAAGATAAATTAGATTTTTTGTTAAGAAACCCTCAGTAGCACCACGGGTCTGAAACTGTGTCCGGTACGGCAATAGGTTTGCCCTTTTAACTTGATCTAAACCATAGGTGAAATACACCTGCTTCTACCTTTTCGAGGATACAGGCGAGAGAAGAACATACATTTCTAGTAAACTGTGGAAGAGATAATTAGGTTTGCCTACTCAAGTAACATCACATTGACATTTATAGCATCGTCTGTTCATTATGAATGACCAACGTAGTAGCTTTTATCTCTATACTAGCTGACCCGCGCAACTTCGTCTGCTTCACATAAGTGAATTTTTACCATTCTTGCAACATTTTCATTACTGCACCGCCCCAGTGGGTCGTAGCATGATGTTAGATATATAGCCTATAGCCTTCCTCAATAAATAGGCTATCCAACACTAAAATAATTATTCAAGTCGAACCGGTAGTTTCTGAGATTATCGCGTTCAACCAAATAAACAAACAAGCTCTTCAGCTTTATAATATTAGTATAGATAAAATCTTCGGCAGTTTAACAGCAGTGTATTCATTGACTGAGATTTATTTACTGTCTTCTGTAAAAGCTCATGTATACGATGCTGGTAACTTTGGCAAGTTAAAACATTTTTGCTGTACAACTAGCGTATATAAAACACGATGCATACAAATACATCATGTAAAGCCAGATTTGATTAATTTGCGCACGTAGATCATGCGAGTAGGTTGCGCTTGTAGCCTACGCATGCTACTTGCACCGCAAACGCGCAAAAGTGTTTTTATTAATTGCACGGATGGCTTAATTCGCTACTTTTGTTTCATGCGTGATATCTTAACATGAAACAATAAGAAAACAACCACTATCTGCACTTCATTCTTAAAATATACTGTGCACGTTTAATATAACATTTTATTTAAATATTGTTTCGTATCTGCTGTTAAATAGACCTTACCTTTAAAATAAAATACGCACAATAAATAAAACAGACCCATTTTAAATGAAATAATCGCTCATAAAGTTATCTTTATTTTAATCATTCAAATTTCGGACAGAAGCAGTGGGCCGGAATTGTTCGGATCCCGAAAATAAATAAAAGGTATCTACTTGATTTCGTTTTTACGTAATCCTATCATCTCCTCCACCAGATATATTAACTAGGTACTAAGTCATGAAGCTAATTGTCAACTTACGATCAAGGGCGCGTAAGGGGAAAATTGCTTATTCGCAAATTAGCAATTGTCATCGCGCCACTTGGCAATGTATAAATTATTGGAGTTATTCCGAAGAGAATTGTAACAGTGTCATTTTGTCCCCTTTTCATGAACTTTACAGGTGATTACGGAAGTTTTGATTTTTGTTTCAGTCTTTAATGGACTCGACCCAGTTTGAATTTTTCATAATTACGTATATTATTCTGTAAAATCACTTATATTCCCTGTAGGGTTTCCTATAAAGAAATATTATTTTGAATGAATAGATCAAGGAGTCCCCGAAGTGATCTTTTATCCTTATTTCATAGGCGCGCTTCTCTTTATAAAATAATAATATATCTGTCGCTACTTTGATATTTAAATTACCTTTTTATACATGTAATATAATCAAAATTATATGTATATAAAGGTAATTTAAATATCAAAGTAGCGAAAGAGTATTTTATTTATGAATGTGAATATAAAGCATCAATCATATTGAGAAAGACGGAAATTTAATTACACTTTGTTCAGTCGTTATTTGCTGGCCTCTATACCTACAATATTTTTTGACTCTTGGTAAATGGTATGGCTTCTGTCATAATTGCCTAAGCAACACTATCGGTTAGCTCGGTAGCTATTTTTTACGTATCGATTAAATCACGATGGAATGGATACAGCTAAAGCCCTACAAAAGCACTGGTTATTTTTAAGGGAAAATCGCGTATGGTTTCCTGTGTTATGGTTAGTTACTTCTGTAAACAAAATTAAATGCGATGGTAAGTAAGTTCTGCTATAAATACAATATCTAAAGACACGGTGGCGCATCGGTGATAAAAGCGGCTTCATGTGGTCTTGGGTTCTGTTCCCGGGTTGGACAAACTGTTATAGGATTTTGTCTAACATCTCGTTAAAGTTAAATTAGACAATTAGATATAAAGCATTTTTTATAGGTATATTTATACATTCTACGCATTGACTCACGTGCTATATAAATAATTTCAAGTGAATTTCACTGACTCAATTCTAGCTTTTGCCCGCGGCATCACTCGCGTCAATCCTATTGGAACACGTTACAACAAAGGTATAAAAAGTATCTTATGTGTCAATCCAGGATATGACATCCAAAAGTGCCAAGTTTATTCTCCAACTTTCACATTTAAAATACTATTAGGATGTTGACTTTTCATTACAGCAACATCTTATTATCGTCAAATACTTAACAGTGAAAGCTGATAAAGGCCTGGAACTGATACGCCCTCACAAGATTGAACGAAAGGAAAAAGAGTAAGTTGGTAAACGGACCTCCTTACTCGCTCCAATAACGTAGCTAAGAGGCTCCGATACATTGATATACGCTACGGTTTTATATTACACTGAGACAATAAAAGGGAACGTTTTATACTTGTCTTTAGAATTATTGTAGGACGATATAAAGTAGGAAGCGTAGGCCATTTGTTACTGCGTTAAACTCACTTTCTTATTAAGCGAATAGTATGCGGCTGACCGTAACAGCTGCTTTAAGTTATATTTGGGACTACTAGCGAGATTTCAGGTTTATAAATAAATATCGATTATTTTAATAGACGATATTTATTTATAAGCCTTGTTTGTTGTTCCAAGTCTGGATGTACTTTGTGACCGCTGTTTGAATGTCTGTAAAGTCCCCCGCGATACAAAATAAATTACAAGCGCAGGAGTTGTATTTAAAAAAAACTACGAAGGTTACATACAGAGACCATCTGTTTACCTATAATTAAAATTCACTTGGTAAAAAATAAGCATGTTATATGTCTACCTGGCATTAAGGAATAATTTTTGTTAAATTAAATAGTGTCAATATAAGAAACTAGCACCTAAAATACAGTCTCGGCCTAGTTAAGGTGCTAGTGTGATCTGTTAAATATATAATATAAGTATTAGTAAATGTTCTTTTGTGTGAAAACTTGGTTGTAATAGCCTACTATAATGTAAGTGTTTCTTTTGTCAATAAATTATTATTATTAAAAAGGACTTGATAGGATTGACCAGATAGGCACAAAAATTGACTAGGTATTAGATTAAATACTGAAACTGTTACTTAAACTAGGCAAATAGTCTGTATCTTGGGAAGAAAAATGGTTGATACCGAGGTTGAACAAGTAGTTAATGTCTTTAATTGTTAGGTACGCACGGCTACACATCAAGTTAGACAGCCTATATACGCATAGCTACGCTACATACTAAATAGAGAATTTTCGAAAAGGGTCAGTGCATAGTGGTGTCGATGTAATGGTAAGGATAGAGCGTAACAAAAATATAACGCACTCTCTCGCACGATTCGCAGCGTTCAAATATAGTTCAGTCCAAACAGTCTAGGTTGATGCGTCGCTGTGTGTAATTCTTAGTACGCAACTCGAAGTTTGGTAATTACGCTAAATCAGTAAACGTTAATAAAACATGCGTTCCCTGTGTTTGGTACATGGCAATATTCTCGCCCTATATTATATGAGACCTAAAATCTTAGGACTAACGAATACCGATGATTCGCACGTAAAGTTTCACCGCAGAGATGGCGTAGCGGGCAAGGGATGTACATATATAGGTTTAGGATGTGAATCTCGCAGGGAAAATTATTTGTGTCCGTTTATTTTACGTTTGTAAAGTCTCTCGCGACACAGTGAGAGAGACTTTACGTGAGTGTGAGAGTTTCTTTGATTCCGGGAGTTGTCTTAATATAAATAAGAATCTATACCTATCGTGACTGACGAGGTCATCGGGTACTCCTTAGGTGTCTTAACGGACAAAGCCAAAGCCGCAATCATGATCTTATTAATTGAGTATTATATGTATAATAAACTTCTGTATCGCAGCTATAGACTAGTGGACAGTCCAAGTTTGCAGTTCGATCTCACGGCACGCACCTCAGAGTTTTCTAAGTGTATGTATGTATCTTATGTGGGGGCCAGTCAGTGCAGAGCGGCGAAACTTCGACCCAGTGGGATCTTTTGTGTCGACACTCTCCCAATAACGACTGCCATAGATGTTCATGGCACCCGGGACCGACGGCTTAACGTCCGAGGCACAGACCAAGCGATAATTGTCAATCAATACGCACATAATTTCGAAAAGTCATATAACTCTCGAAAGTCAGACGTGCGTGACGTGGGTTCGAACCCGAGACCCTCTGCATTGCAGTCTGTTGGTCTCCCCACTGAGCTATCGCTGCTAAATTATATATTCTAAGTGTAACTATTTAAAATGCACATAATATTTTTAATAGTTATTTATCACTTGCTTTTATGGCGAAGTAAAACATCGCAAAGAAACCATATCTTAGATATTATCTAAGAATTCTGCGTAATGTTCTCGACGATGTGTGCAGTCTGCCAACTCGCACTAGGACAGCATAGTGGACTATATTGCCTAACCTTTCACATGCTGAGAAAAAGGCAGTGTCCGGCTGTAGAACAGCTAATGAATTATTGTAAATTGTTGTAAAAAGCGTTGACTATTTACTACTGACAATGACCATATTCTAATCTATACTAATATTATAAAGCTGAAGAGTTTGTTTGTTTGATTGAACGCGTTGATCTCAGGAACTACTGGTTGGAATGGAAGAATTCTTTTAGTTTTGGATAGCCCATTTATCAAGGAAGGCTATAAGCTATATAACATCACGCTACGACGAATAGGAGCCGAGCAACAATGAAAAATATTGCGTAGCGGGAAAATTCTCTTATGTGACGCAGATGAAGTTGTGCGGGTCAGCTAGTTGGATATTATAAATTATAAATGTGCGTTTGTTTATTTGTATATCACGCTTTCACGCTTTAACTATTCAGCCGATCGTCATGAAATTTCGCATACACGTTGTCAGGGGTATAGAATAGAAAAAGGCATAACGTATCGAGGGACAGAAATGACAAATTCTAGATTAATGCAAGCGAAATCACGGGCAAAAGCTAGTGGTTCATAATATGGAAGGTGATATGTCTTACGAATTTTCTTTATCACTTTACGATTGAGTGGAGACTACGGAGCGTGGGTCGGTCAGCAGAATATTATGGTTACAAAATAAAAGGATAGAAAAAGGGATATTACACGAACAGTTATAACATATACAATATACTTACACGTTCTTTATTATTTAATTGTTATCAAAATCTTATAAGAGTTATTGTATTAATTTACAAATTAATATGCAGTTACAAGGTATTACTTTCAAAGATCACGATTGACGGATTGAGGAAGACTTACGAGCTGAAAAGGTGTCTGGCATAATGTTGTGGTGCAAATAGGAAATTTTGACGTAACCTACGTACAGTACCTGTCGTAACAGGCTATATTGACTTTAAACGATGTAATCAACGTCATGTTCGTGCCTTAGGTAATAATAATTATTATAAATGAGTATATTTTATAATAATACACAAAAATAAACCTACTTTGAAATTGTTTGTAATACACCAAAATGTCTTAAATATATTTTTATAGCTATGTATAAAAATTTATTTGTTTTATAATTATGTTCTTCTATATATAGAAAATACATTTTAGAACAAACTAAAATGTGGTTTGAACGACGAAATACGAACAAAATAAAATCGAACCTAACAATCAAGTCAATTGTGGTGTTCGCTGAGAATCAGCGTTGTGTAGTGCTTGGAGCAATGCAGGTACCACAGCATTATGCTGAGCCCTTATTTTTGTGTCGTCAGGAGGGACGTGCATACAAACAAAATTTTATATCTCACTAATTTAAAAATATATTTATTTTTTTATACAACTAATGTGGCAAACAAGCGTACGGCCCACCTGATGGTAAGTAGTCACCGTAGCCTATAGACGCCTGCAACACCAGAGGCATCACTTGCGCGTTGCCGACCCTTTAGGAAAGGAAGTGGGAAAGAGAAGGAGCGGCGCTCTCACTCACCGAACGAAACAAAACAGTAAGAATACTGCTATTTCACGTCGATATTCTGTGAGAGGGTAGTCCTTCCCCGGTCAAGCCAATTCATGCTGAAATCAGCGAGGTTCTAGTACTCTGAAATTATTATTATATTAATCATAATTGTCTACATAGATTCCTGGTTGCTTTTTTAAAATTTGGTTTTTAAATTATTAATAGATGCATGTCGTGATGGTACAAAAATAAACACCATTTTATTTCACAATAAAACTATCTAAAACACGCCAAAAGAAACATATGATTTGCTTTACATCTACGTTGGGTTAAGATATCCTTTTGTTGCAAGCCGAATCGTATGTAGCAACTTACAAAGCAAACAAAACTAAATGACCGCTAACAGTTTGTTACTCACAGTTTGCTAAATATACATGTGTCATTAATTCTTACGGCAGTCCCAAAACCCGCTTTAATTCAACAGTACCCTAATAATGTGTGTCTCACTATTTAGTACGTTACTCACGACGATGTTTAAATCTTGTTTAATGAGAACAATTCGAGTGCTGGTTTATTATATTAAGTTACTGAATATGTATTATATGACTTAACCTATTAAGTCGCAGCGGCACACCGGTGGCCACACACAATAGTTTTTTAATTATATCTCGTATCCTAAGATCCGACAGACTACAAACATAGTTGGCGAAATGTGTGTGTAATACACCTATGCTTTCCTCTTTAACCAATTGAGTCGCAGCGGCACACCGGTGGTCAGACACAATAGATGTCTGGTATTCTAAGACTTGACTGAATACACACGTTTAAACTATTGAAGTTCATTAGGGTTGGCAAATGACTTATATATTATAGCACAATTTGGGATGGTTCGGGTTAACAGGAATGTAATTTAGCTGCAAGGCGACCAAAATCTAATAAGAACAGCAAATAATAGCTAAAGGTAAACGACATTTTGTAAGCAGGAAGATGCTTTAGTAGTAATATCTATCTCATTGTAAAATCGTATTTATTTAAATTCGATCAGGTCTAGTTTTTGTGTTGGACAACGGTAAAAATGTGTGTTTGTGATTTTCATTTCTCCTTTCATGCTTTTTTCTGTGTAGTCATTGTGTTTTATTTTTAAAGAATTAATGAATAATGTTGAGAAAGTGTTACCATGGCTAGTTTTATTACATTTGTGATAAAATTATTTTTAATATTTGAGGAAAGAGTTTATAAAGTCAGTGATACATTTACATGAATGTTATTATATATTGCACGTGGGAGAGCCACGCGCACGCTTCGGCACGAATGGGTCGGCTCGACTGGAGTGATACCACGGCCTCGCAGAAAACCGGCGTGAAATAGCGCTTGCGTTGTGTTTCGTCGAGTGAGTGAGGGGTACCGGAGGCTCGAGCCTCCCCTCCCTTCTGATTGCAAGCAAATTTAAAAGGCCGGCAACGCGGTTGTGTCTCCTCTGGTGTTGCGGGTGTCCCTGGGCGTCGGTAATCGCTTATCATCAATCTGTCTGATCGACTGCCAACTATAAAATATAAAATAATTGTTTTTACCGTATACTTAGTAATAATATAATACTATGTAATAACCTAAAGTCAATTTCAAGTCGATAATCAAATATTTTAATCTAAATCTTTTGTGTCTGGAAAATTCTAATTTATACCAAATCTTGTTTATAACATAAACAGTTGAGCTATATAATATATTCAATATAGTATTGTCTTACATACGAATGTTGCATACTAAGGTTAATGTAAAAACGGATAAACTTTTTGAAAACTCTTTGGAATTAGTCTCCCGTGACAACGGCAGCTAAAAAGTAATCAGAATATCTGGGAAAGTGTAAACATGGATAATTCAAAAACCAGTTTTAGTAAAATATTTTATTATCACGATTTCTAGTTGACCAGTTTATTTAGCTTACAGCTTAGTAAACCTTACATAGCATAGAACACAACGTAAATAACGAATGTAGGAAAATATATATGACCTTAGCTTAATATTCTTATAATATAGCCAGGTTGACAACGATTATGTTATGTCAAATTATCTCATTTTATACATGCTCGATCCGTATAAACTTACAAACTTACTGAAGTTCATGTTCCACAGCTCTATTAAACTATGTGTATAATTTTGTGTGACGTAATATGCCAGTAAGACTTAGAATTCGAGAAACTATTAAAAATCTATTGTGTATAATGATAATGTATATGTGTGTGTGTGTGTGTGTGTGTGTGTGTGTGTGTGTGTGTGTCCCGCTGCGACTCAACAGGTTAAAGACAGATTAATAGGTGTCAACCGGTGCGTTCCTTACACATTGTGTATAATACTGGACAGGTCTTTTATTTATGTTAAACAACAAAGTGCTTGTTCGAACGTGTGCTTAGTTCTGTTTTGAGCTCCATAAAATCCTTATTTGCTCATTTGCAACGTTTTATGGTTTATTTATACGTTTTGGTACGAGTAAAGACAAGCCGTACTGAGCTTATTTTATGTAAATGTTTCACGATAAAACAGTTTAAGTCGAAATTAATTCTAAAGATTCATAGCTTTCAATCAGAAGTTCTTAAAGTAATGATACAATCTATTTCTTTGTGAAATATTGTTTCACAAAAGGAAAGTATTTTTGGTCAATAAGCAGTAGCGAACAAGGGCTGTCAAATAAACGCGTTTCCCCGTCATGTGTTGTCTTCATAACGTCGACGGACTGTTTTGTCTCGTGCTGTTTGACATCGATCTGTGGTGTCGCCGCCAACAACCTACACGCTGACGGTACAAAAATAGCAATTTCATGAAAGAAGGGGAACTTCTGCCCTCCCAGGATTTCTTTGTTCGCGGGAAGATTGTTCGATGCACCGTTCGCCTTATTACCAACAAAAGAATTTACGAACTTCCTTCCCCGTATATTTGTTTAGGAACTAATGGTGGAACCCTTCTTCAAAAATCACGTGAATGAGAAAAAATTTGAGAGAAGTGACGGTTGCTATAGCAACGCCCCTGTAAACGAGTTCTAGTTAAATAATTAGATTAGCTTCTAAAGAATTAGATGAATTAAAATTAACGGATAATACCTCGTTGAGCAAGTTTTTTGAAGCAAAGAGTAAAAGGGGCAATGATTATAGTCCAAAATGTTACTTTGATAAAAGCTGCTTTTTGTAGTAAGAGATACATAGAGCTTATTATGTTTAGTTTTATAAAGGCTTGATAAGAAGTTAGAGGTAGTTAATATATATTATTATTTCAAGAGCATCAAATACAATCCGTTTTCTTTGTCTATAGTATATTGAAATTAACAAATATATATATATGTATATTTTTGTTTATTTCAATGTGTGTGCTACGTAAGTGTTTAAGTTACATTTTGTTCTGTTTTTAATATTTTAAATGTGCGTGCTATGTTAGTGTTAAAGTTAATTTGTGTAGCTTTTTCATTTTCAATATTCATAATAATTTACATGTGAAATTTTTAACTGACCGTATTTTATGCCAGGAATGTGTATACTGGGTACAGTAGTAAAATGGTAATTTTAGCTGTAAGTTTTCCAATAATAGTTATGAAAAAATAAAATTATAATAACTTTTGATACGATTTCTCACGAAAATTAATGATTTTAGCATATCTTACATATTTGTAGTTCATGTCACACATAGTGTCGTGTTGTCATCTTAGTGTAATAACGTAACGTCTGTACTTCAATTTTATCACAGAAACTGTCTATTATTACAATAAATTATAAATGAATTTGGACAATCGACAAAACTAGTGAAAGTGGGGGTAACCTAATGGATATAGCATTAGATCGAGAGATTTTAGGTTTGAATCCCGCGCATTGCAAGAAATCTAGTCCTACCATAAGTATTCTATCTTAGCTGGAGGAATTAACAAGAATGCCAGAACTTTGCAACCCAAATTACTAGTTTTCTATTTCTTTATAAATATGGAACGGCTCGCCTTACAATTATTGAAACCAGTTAATATCATTGCCTAGTACCGAGGCTCAACCGTTTAAGATAATATCTTTCCCATTCATTCCAAGGTAAAAGAACAATATGGCATATTTAGCATCGTTTAAATATCAATATAAACATGTTTATACTACACATTAGATTCTAACGAGTTCAATTTCTTCATTGGTTTCTTTGACATTAGGTATGCAATTACCACTATAAAGGTTTCGCTTCGCTTCCTAGTCGTTTCGGAGCAGTTTTAAGCTACTATTATCGTGTAGAAACACACAAAAGTAAACAACTATTGCTTCTGTTATTTTCGGTTCGTTGCTTCGGGCTTGCATTTTGTGGCAATAGCGACTCTATACCTATTACATAGTACGTATATGGTATCTACACTATTACTGTAAATTGTATGTACATATTAAGCATACGTATTGCCATGTTAGCATATTCTAAGATTATACTAAACAGCTTGGCTGCAGTACTTTCTATTTACAAATACGTGCAACTTGAGCAACTTTAATGACAAGCTTTTGTAGTGACTTTAAAATGAGAATATTAGGTAAGATACGTTATCAGAAGTAAGTACTATGATTTCGCTTTTGGAATACTCGATTAAAACTTACGAGGAACTTTGACTGCTCGCGACTCCCAATGCACTGAGTACCGAGTTTTGTGGCAACACGAGATTTGCTAGCATTTTACTCGAAATCTTTTATTGGACTGGAGGTGTCTTTTATTTAGCAATTTATTATCTGAAGAATATCGGCGTTGGAAAGCAAATAGTTGTGCTAGTACATGCCTTTTTGGAATGAGCATCTGCTCAATTTAATCTCATAATGTGCAATCGTCTTCTTCTCCTTAGCCTTTATTATTCCCAAGTCACTTGGGGTCGGCTTTTCTAGTCTAACCGGATTTGACTGGATATCAGTTTTTACACGGAGCGGCTGCCACCTGACCTCCGCAACCCGAAGGCTAACGATACCCTAAGGCTAGACTAGTGTCAGGAAATTAGAGGGTACTGACTTTCCTAATAACGACTGCCATAGATGTTCATGGCAGCCGGGACCGACGGCTTAACGTGCTCTCCGAGGCACAGAGCAGGCGATAATTATCAATCAATACGCACATAATTTCATAAAGTCATATAACTTCCGAAAGTCAGAGGTGCGCGACGTGGGTTCGAACCCGAGACCCTCTGCATTGCAGTCTGTTGGTCTCCCCACTGAGCTATCGCTACTAAACTATTATAAAGTTATTTTAATATGAGCTTTGCTTAGATACAGATATTACTGTATAAGTGATTCAATAATTTTAGTTTTCAGTGTAGATATACAAGAATGTAAATACGCAATCAAATAACGTTGGGTTTAGGCTTTGAAATTAATCATAGATAAATAAAGGAAATTATTAGGACAGAGTGTGTTATACTGACTTATAGAGGATCTATATTATATAATAATATTACTACGGAATATAATAATGGTTCTTTTCATATTACATTGTCGTGAGGTCGTCATCTTCATCATCATCAGTATTTTATCGTCCAGCTTAGTTCAAGCTTAAGCTTACACTTTCGTCTACTGACTGTGAGATCTCGATTCTATTTGTTAAGTTGATTAGTTTCTCGCATGGTGACCGAAGATTCTAATATCATAGCATAGAATTTTGAAAAATTGACTTTATCTTTTGTCTACTTGTGCAACAGAGTGAAAATGACAGCCTATTAAATTTAATCTAGTAGTAGCAATATCCATTAGTTCTTATGATCTACTAACTCGAGTACTTTGAGTAGCTTACAGGCAGCGACTTTGCTCGCGTTCTTGTGACGTTTTATCAGTGAACGAAAATTTCGGATCAATTTCTTAATGTTAGAGATTCACTAAGTAACTAATCTAACCTTTTCGAACCGTTTCCATTAATAGCATACATGTAAGTATCGTTAAAACTAATGAACCGTTTCAATAGCAAAAAAATGCCTGCTCTTTGTATATATTTTAAGCTTCATTCTAACTTTGAGTGTGTCATAATCACAACAAAATATCCCAGTGATTTTAGTGTAAAGGATGCTTCAGATGGGGACTTTATCTTATTATGTAGTAATGATGTGTGCTTTACTTGAAGTTTGCCCGACTGTCGAGATATCATTTGATTGATGATATCCTGGACTTGAATAGACTCGGCCGCTTTCCGGTTCCTTCTCCGTCTCTTTGTGTTTACGAGGAAGGAAGAGCATTTTTCCTCTGCTTGCACATTCTCTGTTACATTCTAAACATTTTTTCTCGTAATATGTCTATGTCTATATGATGCCGCATATTAAAATGATGAAATTAAATGATTAAGCAGTTTTTTATATTGAAGAACTTCTTTTTGCTACATTTTTGTTGTAAATTGGGTGTAATTTTAAACAAAAATGTAGCAAAAAGACGTTCTTCCTATAACTCCATTTAAAGTAGAATTAATCGCGATTTTATATTTTTCCATAGTGCAAAAGTTTTCCAACATAGGAAATTAATAAAATAAGCACAATAAGCTTCTCTGATACACTTTAAAATTTTGACATGTTTATGAAATATTCGAAATATCTCACTTTATATGGCAACAAACAATATAGATATGAGTATTTTAGAGATCGAAACTCTTTTACAATAGCTTTGTCCGTCTGTCTGTTACACAACTTTCAACTCAAGAACCGTAAGAGCTACAGACTTGCGGTCAACGCCATTCGACTGCATAGTCGATATAACCCGGAAATGACTATGACTTTTGACCTCTGACCTCAAGGTCACGTGGTATCACGTGACCTTTGCATATATTGTTTTTTGAACTCTAAGATTTACAGCAATCCGTTACTGTTTCTCACTTGTTATTAAATACATGGGTTCGTTGGCATAAAACATATAGTCAAGTGAAGGTTTGTATAGAGAGATATGGTTTCTAAACGAGCTATATTTTACTGCAAAATGTGGCTGCAATTTAATAGCCGATAACAACAGCCATAACATAGAAGATGCGACAATATTTTGAAAATGGGTAACCAAAGAATAATATTTAAAATATTCAATGCATTCGTATATTTTTCAGCTGGCTGGGCAATAGTTACAAAAAACTAAAGCATACAAAATTTAGTACCTACACACAAAATTGCCCCTTTTTACTAGAATATAGTGCATAGAACCGGATATTTGGAATGGGTCTGCGGCGGTGGCGTAGCAATCAAGGTCTGACAATGAGTCAGTGCACGTGGTACTGAATGCCACGGTAAATGTTAAACTGGGTGTGTTTGAGCCCCAGTCTGTTTTATTGCCTTGGAGACTTTAGGACTTAGTGCTTTAACTAGCTACATAAGCTATTTTGTGTGAGCTCTCTCTACCAATTAATGTTGTATAATGTTGTAAGTATTTTGTTGCGAAGGTGATGTTATTTATTTTACTTTAAACCATCTTTACCTACACATATTAAAATTGTAACTGTTCGATATCATTTTACAGGAAATAATTTAAGAAAATGTGTGTTGTATTTATTACGGCTGTAGAAACATGTATGTTTGTACGCGCGTAACGCCAAAACAACTGCAAGATATAAAATGCACTGTTTTCGCAGTTGTAGTGGTGGAGGTCTCATTTGAAATATTGTGCATGCTATTACTTGTATAGAATAGTTCAGTTTTTTTTCTTAGGGTAATGCATTGACGCATACTCCTCCGCGGGGGCGGGCGGAGGGGTTATGTCGGACTCACCGGGGTAAAAGAAAGATGTTGAAACGATAAAAATGGACCTCCCGGAATACCGACTAAACCTATCACGGTGTTCCTCAACAACACCGCTATCGACGGGGCCGCGCGAATGACTTGCATATGCGGTCGAGGTCGGTAGAGAGTTTAAACGCTCCCTCTCCTGCTCCGCCGTCTCTTTGATGGAAATTACATCCTTACAGAAGCAGGCGACGGCATTCCACGACCTCTCACTCCGGACCATAGACTGAACTACGGCCGGGAGCGAGAGGGCAACCAATCCGACTGCCACGACCACCTCACGGCACTGCGATGCCCAGGCGGGGCAATCCGCCAAAGTGTGCAGCTCCGTGTCCTCAACAACGTCGCGGCAGTCGCCGCAGTGGTGACAACCGGGAGTCTCTTGCCGGCCTATACGACACAGGAACCGGCCAAAACAATCATGGCCAGCCATTACCTGTGTCAGCCGTAAGGTGAGGCGAGAGCGAGAGTAAGGTGAGGAGGAGTGGCTGGAGAGGCGGCATGGCGCCTCTCCAGCCACTCCTCAAACACGGGACTTACCGCCACGATGGTGGCGTGCCCGAATAGTTTAGTTACTGTACCAGTCATATCTACCTTTAACTAAATTCTGTTCTTAAAAAGTACTATTGTCTATTTTGTTAACATTTAATAATATTCTTTTTTGGTATTTAATGGAGTCACTCACATAGTATGACTCTATCCATAACTGGCAATTGTACTCACATACATACCACTCCCGTTCCTTTTCCCTTTGCCGACGTATAATTCTCCTAGTGTCAGCAATGCACGACAATAGCCTTGGTATTGCAAGTCATCATAAGCTACGATAACTGCTGACCATCACGCAATCCCTATCCCTTGCCAATTTTGTTGTTGTATAAAATAGGGTACAAAATATTAGAATCTTAATGATTAAAGTTGCTGATACCGTAAATTAAAATATATATTATCTTTATTGACAAAGAATACATTAAATAATTTTCGTTCAAACTCACTAGGCAGTAACTTGATCAATTATGAATAATTGCTTCTAAAAGTGTTCTGCCAATTTGTAATTGAGTGAAACACTAAGAGACAATGGCTGAGAGGCGGACGGAACCCAATTTATAAAGTTTTCACCTTCTTCAAACCCTTTTAACGTTTGATAGATCCTGATGCTTCTTGCACAACATGATACAAAATAGATAGCTGCGATTTTACTGCTTAAAGTTACTTCGGGCAGTTACTCTAGAAAAATAACACCAAATACCATCACATTCTTAACGTATTATTACTAGTTAAATACCTACTTCTGGTCTGGTCTTTCTTCAGAACGCATATGACTTGTTGCGAAAACATTTTACTATTGTATTGCCACTTACGGTATCTATTTTCTTTATCAGCTGTCAATCATTGAATGAAAAGTAAAACATAATACGTAATAAAGTCGTAGCTTCAAGTCTGGAACTGTGTTCGGTAGACGGCAATAGCCTTGCTTAAAAACAAACAAATGTGGGTAAAATTTACCTTTAACTCCTCTTCGGATCTCCGAAGGACATGTTCATAAGTTAATTGGATTAAATAAACTCTGTAACATATTCCAGTATTGTTCTTTCAAATCAACTATATCGTCAGTCCCGACACACAAACTGACGGTTATTTATTCAAAGAAAGCCTTCCGAAATATTTATAAATTGGCGGTCCCTTCTCGTAACATTCCGTGCACCCTCGTGTCTATCAACATGTTGGACCTCGGACTCGACGAAGATATAGTTCGTTGAAGATAATTGGGCGATCAATTTGCGCCCGGCTTAGCCAGATAATTTTGTATCAAACGGGAAACATTTGTACCAAAACAAATACGATTTTATTACCACCTTTACGCTTGATCTCTGTTGGGGTGATTGGATTCTAGTTGATGTACAGTTGAATCACCCCAGAGTTGTGTAGGGGAGTAAAGAGGCAATACCGGTGATGGGTAGAAGTAGCAATTTGGGTTGGTATTGTTACATCTAAAGAAAATAACCGATTCTTCGTCAGCTGGGATATAATGCGGCAAATGTACGCTAAACAAATAGCTTTTATTAATTTGGTTTATTGTGCCGTGTTTATAAACAGAACGAGCTCCGAAGCAAAAAAAAGTATATACACGTTATTACTTCTTTTTTGTTATAAAAGGTCAACGCCCGCCAAACATGAGATAAGAGTACATGTCTCGCGCGGATTTTACATGCATAAATACAACGGACGTGTAGATCACCTAACCTCATATAGTTTTACTTGCAAACCACTCTTAAATATTTAAGAGGTAGCTAAGTTTTAACTAGTGGCTATTCTGAAATACATTACTAAACGTTAATCGTTAATTGAATAATAAATATTTAAGTAACGATTAACTAAGCACCATTGATCAAAGACTTGAGAGCTATTCAGTTGAGAGATGGCTAAGTATTAGATATTAATATTTTTATAAATAAGGCTTATAGTCTACGCTTAGTAAACATGCTTATACTGTGTGGTACTGAATCTACTATATCCAGCGCATTGCCAGTAATTAACGAATCATTAAAACCACTGCGCCATTTGGGTATTAGTTCGAAGAATAACATTTATTATCTAAAACTCTTCTTAAGGCATATAGGCAAAATTATGCTTATAATAAAATGATACTATATATATACCACATGCCATATAATTATACTTATTATATTTTAACCTATACTACGTACTACAACTAGCTATAAATAAATAATATTTTACAGTGCCCTCTAATTTGCTATGGCAGCCCGCTAAGTTTTAACCGGTCGTATACCGCCGGCTCGCATACCAGCCGGCAGATTTGTACCCGTCGTAGGCCGGTGGCTCGCATGCGAGCCACCAAATTGGTTTTACGTTAGCTTAAGCTAAAGCGAAGGCGGCGCGCGGCGTTTTGGCGCCAATTTGGTGGCTCGCATGCGAGCCACCGGCCTACGACGGGTACAAATCTGCCGGCTGGTATGCGAGCCGGCGGTATACGACCGGTTAAGCAACAAATATAAAATATAAGACCTAATGTATGTACACTTAGTGTGCAAATAAATGATTGAAATTTTGAATTTGAATTTGAACTTTCTGTACTCGTTTTTTTATGAACTTCACTGAAATCACACGCTCATCCATGCGAGCAATATGCTTAAAAAAGAGTACAAAGTATTCTCTTGACGCATTTATATTGCATCCCTTTACGTAGGAACTATAAGGCTCCCATTTTTTCTATATCAAGTTGGTATTTAGTGACATGTTTGTAGAAACACAGCGTCAATATTATCTGTAACGTATCTGTATTCGCGCGAGCTTGTGTGGCTTTCCCGTTTGCGGTCTCGATTTCCTGTGAAACAGGAAATTTCAGAACGTCCGTTCAGAAACAGCGAATCCCAAGTTATTTCACTATTTACCGTTGTGCGGCACTGTTTTCATAACAGTGAGTTATTTAAAAAAATGTCTTCATTTTTAGTTTTATTTATAGTTATTATTTTTAGGACCTGTTTTATATCTTGGAGTGTATGCAAAGTATTCATATCTTTTGGAAATTACTTACTGTAGGTGCAGTTTATGGTTTTTATTAGCATTACTGAGTTTTGTTTTATCCTACCGACAGACAAGTAGGTACATAATATATCGCTCTAATGTTTGTTAGTTTTGTTAGGGGTAAGCAGTTTCCACTAGTAACACTTGCGCAATACCGACCTTATGAGCCGCAACGGCACACTGGCGGTCGGACACGGTAGGTTTTTAATTATGTCAAGGTTTCCATGACTTGACAGGTTATAAATATATAGTTATAGACAAAAATGATTTGCCAGCAGCTTGAAATATTATAGTAGGAACACAAATGCTGATATTTCAATTATTTAAAGGTACTCGTAGATACAAAATTGTAATAGCTTACTTTTAGAATCAAGTGAATAGGTCACTGTTTTTCTAAAGAGAGGCGATTTGTCAAACAATACTAAAGTTTTTAAACATATAATACAACGGAGAAAAGAAGACCTGATTTTATTGTTCTATGGATATATTTTGTGGTAAAATTATAAAAATACTGCTGATTATTTTGTATAATAACTTTAAATGCTTAAGTGTTGCATAATTTGTATAACAGAAAACGGGCACTCATTATTTTATGTAGCTAAAAATTCTTAAGATATATTCTTTATCTTTCTGAAACCATGTGACGTATAATTCTAAAGTATATTTGAATTGCCTTGGTACCAACAGTAGGTAACTAGGGACCCACACAGTCTTAAAAATACTACAACGCTCTTCGCTATAATAAAATTACATCAATTCAATTACAAAACCGGTATTTCATATATAACTAACGGATTTATGATTAATTTAGTTCAGTTTTTATTGTGACTTAATAAATAACTCGATTGAAATATGGTATCTGTCCGTTGCAAACATAATGTATGGTTTTAACACAGTTTTTGTATTGGTTCTATAGCTAATAAATTGTAAAAAGCATTGCAATATGATTGGTTAAGCGGTTCAGCTGCATTACTTTTGTAGTACAGTTATAGTAATAATAATAAATAGACCAATTATAATATAAACTATATAAACCTTACCACTGATGGGCACGGGCCTCTTCTTAGTGTGAGAAGGGTTAGGCCATGGTCCACCGCGCTGGCCCAGTGCGGGATGGCAGACTTCGCATATCTTCGATAAAATTATAGAGAACTGTCAGACATGCAGGTTTCCTCAGGATGTTTTCCTTCACCGTTAAAGCAAGCGATAATTAACTATTAAATACGGATATAACTTCAAAAAGTCAAAGGTGCGTGCCTTGGGAGAGCTCGAGACCTTTGTGTGGCAGTCCAACGGTCGTCCACTATGCTATCGCTGCAATTATAATTATAGCATTAAAATAATGTCCTTCGTTCTGAATTACGACTACGTCGGAAAATCTTAACGAAGGCTAGTCATCTGCGCAGGGATATTATAGTGTACAATTCTGCTATTCACTAACATAGAAGACGTTAAGTGACATAGGACGCATATGCCTTAACATATTTTTAGTTAGCGGACGGCAGTATTGGTGTGTGCACAAACAGAAGTTTTACTGTACAGATGGAGTAGTGGTTTAACCGGTCGCCTGGCCACTACCACTACGTCGAATGTTGTGGGTTCGAATCCCACACGGGACAACAAATTGTGTGGTCCAGAAATAGATGTGCCGAGTCTGGGTGTTCTTTGTGTCCATTGTGTAAATGTCCGTAAAGTCTCCCGCGATACAAGATTTATACGTAGTGCAGGAGCTGGCTATCCGACAAGCCAGAGGGAGATTACGCACAGGGCCAACGGCTTAACGTGCTTTTCTCTAAATCCAGGCTGGTATTGGCAATTTCTTGACGAGAAACTCGATATATTTTTCAGATCGAACCGGGGATACTGAATTCGCAGTGTGTTAGCAACAGCTACGTCGACGTGGCAGTTAACAGTTAGGTACACAGCAGTACCTACTAGTAAGTGACAATATTTTATTTATTGTACAGGCTTTAAATGCTACACTATGAATAAAAATGGATTCCGAATATGAATAGTGTTAGTTTTCGTTCCAGCTATATGCCACACAGAGGAACATATTATAAATGCGAATGTGAGTTTGTTTGTTTGTTACGCTTTCACGCCTTAACTGTTAGACCGATCATCATGAAAGTCATCAATTCGCATAGGTACACATTGTCAGGTACACATAAAATGATATCGGGTAAACAATACTGTTCCTAGGAAAAGAAAATTTATGACAAAATCTACATAAACGCGAGCGAAGCTTCGTGCAAAATGACTATAAAATAAATCGTTATTGATTAAGGATCTCTTATTCAGTACTTCGAATTAAAACAGTATCGATGCGTGAAATGTATGATCGCTTTCGGATCTAGTAATATGATTCTTTATATATAACTAAGTCGAAGCGAAACATACTTACGACAAACTATAAGCAGCGATAGCTCAGTGGGAAGATCAACAGACTGCAATGTAGAGGATCTCGGGTTCGAACCCACGTCGCGCACCTCTGCCTTTCGGAAGTTATACGACTTTTCGAAATGATGTGCGTATTGATTGACGATTATCGCCTGCTCCGTGCCTCGGAGACCACGTTAAGCCGTCGGTCCCGGTTGCCATGAACATCTATGGCCGTCGTTATTGGGAGAGTGTCGACACAAAAGATCCCACTGAGTCGAAATGTCGCCGGTCCCCACATAAGACACATACATACATACGACAAACTTTATTAGATTACATAATAATGTTTTGACTGAAATTAGTGATATCAACTCAATTTTATTATTACAAAGCTTACTCCGCAGCTAATAAAATTGAAATTATTGTCAAACTTTACAACATTTAGGAAGTGATAGACTCCTGCGTCTATTATCACCAACAACCAGCCGATTTTTTTTGCAAACTGCTTTCTAAGCGCATACTGATGACAGCGTATATGAATGGTACTTCACTCCAGGATCATTCCTTCCTAATAACAGTCGAGCAGTAAATTGACGCTGAATCTGGGCCTTATTAAACTGTCTTGTAAATCGTGTTCGCGCAGTGGAAAGTGCTGATCACATAAAAAATAACAGGGCCATAAAAGCGGCGTGCCTCCCCGGCGGGTGCGCTCGTATAATCAGACAAATATATCAGGATAACTATTGATTTCTTGTCTTGGTTTTTGGAAGGGTTGCAGTGAAGCTGCTTAAATTGTGTGTTCTGTGCGGCGTAGGAAGCAAAAAGTTCCTGGCAGCGTATCTATGGATAACTATAATCGTTTTCTTTTTTCTATTTTAAGAGCCTTTTTGCCCATAGGTATGCCAGTCTCTTTAAGACAGAATGGCTTTATAAGTCATGAATTTTAATAAGCATTCCCGCCATTTCTCATGTCGGCTCTGCAAGTATGCTTAGACATATCCCGACATCATACTTATTTATTTTGAAGTCTTTATTGAATTTCCTTCTACGATCCTCGTACCGGGCATAATCCATCAACAGATGTTGCACATCTTCAATGACACCACATATATCACTATTTGCTGAGTCAGCTTTACCCATCAGATGTGCAAAGTTCCTTGGTGGATGGTGCCCGGAACGAAGCCTATGTGCTTGCACTATGTACTTTGCGGCTTAAAGTTGTGTTGGTTTAACCAAGGCACTTGAGGAGGCCGATCTTGAAGGATCCGATACCACACACCTTTTTCTTTGAAAATCTCCATAAAATATTCTTTCCACGTGCTGTATGTTATTTTTTAAAATTTTCGTAAGACCTCAGAATGGCGTGGAGCAATATTAATTTCAGTTCCTTGTATGGCTCCTGATTTTGCCAAAATATTAGCAAGCCAGGAACTTCCTGGCAGCGCATCTATGTATAACTATGATCATGTTATCCTACTAATATTACAAACTAGCCAGCCCCCGTTGTTTCAACCACGTTTATGATTACTGCTCTGCTCCCGGGATAGCGTAATGTTACATAGACTATGCTATGTCTGGATAAAGTAGCTTTGTAATAGTGCAAGAATTATTACATTTGGTTCAGCAGTTTTAGAGTTTATCAATTACAAACAAATATTTTCTCTTTATCATATTAGTATAGGAAAAAAGATGTTGATCACGCGTAAATCGTAAATGGATGGATGAATTAATTAAATGGATGGATACACATACACATAGGATAACCTTTTATATCGGTGCGTCGTAGGCGTCACTGTAGAATCAACACGTGTAGCCGCAGGCAAAAGTTAGTATTCTATAAATATTGTTTTAAAGCATTTCTTCTCATGGCACTTGTTTGAAAGTCGAGAAAGCTGTTAATAAAATCCATAAGGGCAATCAATGATGCATATCTACTAACAGTAGTTGTATCTGTAGTAAAGCGCAGGCAGAAGCCGTAACATTTAAAGCAGATTTGTATTTAAGGGCAATTTCTTTTTGTAGAGAGATTGTAATAAGAATTGATAAAAAACATTTAGATTAATATACTATGTAATTAAAACTTTAAATATTACGATACTCAATATGCTTATAGTTTTTATACTAGTGGTAATTTTTCCTTTTTATTACTTTAGATTATTATGTTTCAATTGATGATAACTATGTAATAGTTTTTTAACCTTCTATCTCTTTAGAAAGAGCATGTTGGAGTTTAAATTAAATATCATCTATATGATAATGTAAATACAAATTCTTTATTGCAAATATTGTGGTGATACAATTAATTGTATGACCAAACATGTTTAATGTAAATAAATAATTTTGATTTGATTTTGTTAATGCTGCCTGACTCTAGAATCGACAACTCAGAGTGAAATGAGTTGATGAATAGTTTTATACGAGTAAACAAATAATGAGATTTTAATGTAGATAAAGCTGCGAGGCGTAACTAGTAATTCAATTAAACAATCATTTTAGAAAAATATTTTCTAGCATGACTATTGGAAAATCTAAATTGGTAAGACATTATTTTAGGCAGGTATTCGTGTTCATATACTCGTTATACATAAATATATAACATTGTTTATCTCTGTTGCTTTGGATAGTCGTATATTACACCCACATTAAGCGAGCTGTTCTTATGTTACTTTTGATAACAGTGAACTATAGACAATTATTTTTAAGTTACACACTACTACTAAGATTGTGTAAACATAAGAGTCTAAAAAGATTTAGCCCATCTCGAGGGAACAGTTAACTTACAGCATATTGATATAATATAACATTTTAAACTGAATTAGCTTATACATATAGTACACGCCTATACCCAAAGGGGTAGACAGACTTGTATAACATTCTCATTTGGCTCACAGCTATGGTTTTAACCGTGTAATACAGGGCGAGCGTAGTACTACTGAGTATATCTATATTAATACGTGAAGTAAAATCTTTGTACCCTTTTTAACAAAAATTGCGCGGACGGAGGAGTATGAAATTTGGCACAGTTAATATTTCTATGGAGAATCCTTATGTTTTATAAAATATGCATTAAAAATACATTAAATTAATGAAAAAACGCTACACGCACACAACCATGCATTTGACACAAGCAGTCGAATCCCGTTCGTAGTATTTCGGCATTGTTCGGCTGATGTCGCAGAATTCTTCGTAACTATGGTTACATATGTATCTAGAGTAGGTGACTAGACGTAATGTGATAATAAGGGTATAGTTATATACAATAAACCTTAATAAGGATCAAAATTAAATTTGATTAATTATGGTCGAATTTCGACCACTTGGCAACCGCTAGTCTCAATAGAAACTCAATAACACTTTGCCCGCCTCGGGTATGGAATCTGAAATCTCTTGCATAGTACCACTGACCGAGGCAGTAAAATCCCAAGTAATATTATAAATGCGACTGTGAGTTTGTTTGTTTATAACGCTTTCACGCTTTAACTAACCTTTAACATGACATTTCGCATACACGTTGTTAGGGGAACAGAGAAGGACATAGGACATTTCATCGAGAAAAGTAGGTACTGTTTCTAATTTATGTAAGCTAAAATAACCTACATTTACGCGGGCAAAGCCGCGGGCAAAATCTAGTAATATATATGAGGTATAATGTTATTAATAAATCATATTAAAGACAATGTCTATACAGTTAACTGCAAAACATCGTCAATAAACATATTACGCGGAATTCAACTCTTCGGTGTTTTATTGTATCGCCAATATTGATACTACACATTCAATTCACGTTTCATTTGATGTTATCAGTTCAGTGGTTCGTTCATACGATATAATGGTACTTGTGGAAATTTTATTGGTTTCCCGCGAACTATGAACAACACTTGTGATATTACCGTCAGTCATCTTGGAGTGCCAGCCGCAATGGTGCCGAACTCCGTACGATACGGAACATGAGACGTCTCGACGGACTCTATGTAACCAGCATAAAGCCACGTACAAATGTTACAGAACTCTAAACTAATATAAAATAAGTTTGTTTGTACTAGTTTAGTTTTTTGTAGGTTTGGATGTAGTAATCTCTGAAACTGCTCATTCGATTCAAATAATTATTTGACCGGTATTTAGAATAGATCTTCGCATGGACATAGGTTATATTTTATCGCAATAAAATATGAGCTGTTTTGGATGCTAGGAGAGCACTATGGTTCAATTTAGGTTCTATGTAGGAAAGACTCAACACGACGGTAAGTATTACGAAAGCAGAGTAATAATTTTTGTGTGCTATATTTTTAATATCAATGAAATGAACACGCGGGTAAAAGTTAAAGCCTGCCGGTTGTAGCATAAGTTTGCTCTTATATCGGTATATTTACGTGTGATAGTAAGTTCAGCAATAATATCATAAATAATATTAGTATAATAATAATAAACTTAGTAGCAGCACGAAGATTAGTGGTGTTTCCAATAGACCATAAGATCGCCCGGTGTTATGTGAGAGTTAAATATACATACTATTAAATAAATTCAAATGTAATGCACTTCGGCCATTCGTGCATCTACAAGGCTTAAGTCTATGTACGAAAGTTAAATGAAATTAAAGCACCTTTTTTATTTATTAACGTGGGCTAATTAGTTCATGCTTTTCACGGTGGTTTTCAGGGTGCACTTATCCAGAAAAATTCAGCACTCGTTCAGTTGTATGCATTTCCATTATGTACTAGTATTTAGTATTTAACTTTATTAGTTTGAGATTATGTTTTCTATTAGAGCTTATCTGCATATACATATATACGGACACTTAGGACTGATGTCCAAACTTATAAACAATTTTCAATATCAAGACAGGTATGTGTTTTATGTAATATTTATGTCAATGATCGTTTAAAATATTAACGATCCATAAAATAAATATTATACTAGTGATAGAAGAAATTGTTGGTAATAATAAAAATATTTTCCTAATATTTTGAAATCTTTTCCTCATATGTCTTTATTCATATTAACAAAGTGTAAATTTTCCACTTTTCTACTTATTTCGTCACGTGAATTCATCCTAAGGTATGGGCGCGCCGTGCTGACCCAGTTCGGGATCGTCGCGGGATCACTCGAAAGGGTTTACGGTTTCAATATTTGGAAGCCTTAATATATATGCGCACTTTAGCTGTCTTATATAATGCACTTCGTTTCAAGTTACGTCGACTTTTATGAAGTAAACAACACAATTTACGCGGGCGACCTATTTGTAACTGCCAGAAGATTAGTTAAAGCCTTGCATAACCTCCAACAACCTTCACAAGGTAGTATAATCTGGTTCAGAGGGCTGGCATCCAATTTGCCGCCGCATTATTGTGGGGCTTCGACCGCAGCTCGCGTAATTGACACCGAAAGTAAAACCGCAACTTATAAATCGGAAAACGTAACCTAGAAGAGAACCGCACGGTGCAAAAACCACCTGCGAAATTACGACACGTAGCAGCACCGCTGCACCGTCACCGGCACTGGCGCCGGCCGTCAGCCGGCAGTCGTAGTCGCCTGCGCCGTGCTCTCTGCCGGTATACCCAATCTTCTAAATGCTTTATTGTTATCGTACCGGCTTTCAATAAAAATAACATAATTTACCAACCGAATAGAGCGGTCTTATAGGTTTAGTTTAGAAAGTCGGCATCTTGTCCATAGCGGTGATTCCGCGTTCCCTATATAGACTACCAGGCTGCAGGTTGTACAAAAAGAAGGCTCTATTTAACGGGAACTGATTTGGAAAAAAGCGCTCTGTGAGCTCCATGACGAAGAACCGGATTACTATGGCCGAGCCGCAAAACAAATCCACTACGATTTACGTACCGTAAACTCGTTACGCGTTTCGAACGAGACGCGTTCGTGGCGGCGCCGCGAGTATAGTTGGAATTTGTTTCTTGTTGTGACGAAGCGAGAGTTCACATCGGGTGGCGTAGGGTGCGTTAAGTACCGGCGGGCGGCGAGAGAGAGGCGAGCTTACACTCTATGGAGAGGTTCGCAGGTTCATTCGTAGGAAGTGTCGTTATCACAGTCGCTGTTCGGCGGTCGGGCAGCGTGGTTCGTTGCGGGCGGACTGTGTTCTCGCTGCGACTCGATTCACTTCGATAGAAGTTTTGCGGAGATCGTGTTCCGATATTGCATCGGCGGCGGCCTTTTCCAGTCGTGACTGATCACGGACGCTTTATAGAAAGTGAAACTGTATGCTAGAGACGTGCAAACTGATTGTGCAAGGACATCTAAACTTTGTGGTGGATTGAGTGGTGCCAGTGGGACAAGTCTATTATTGGCTAAAATCAGGGTTTTCCGGGACTCGTTTCGATATCAGCGCAGTTTTTTGTAAACAAACTGTGTTTAGACTATTGAAGTGGTGCAGATTTTTCCGAAAACGGTAAGTAAGCTCGACCTGTAATCATAAGATACAAACTTTTAAAATGTACATTTTAATTACCGTTTCGATTTATGTTTTATTTCTGTAGGCAGTTCTAGGTGTTTTAAAACAAGAACATTAATTAGTGTTAAGAAGTCTTGGAAGAATTTATTTGAATATTTAAGTAAGTTGTTCCGTTATGTCTTTAGTAAACCGGCGTCATTGCGCGTAATTTTGTAATTTTCCTGTTACTCTGGACGATAAATCTCTGAAATAAAAATTAAATGATGAATGCAAATTGGTGTTTCATCAACCTTTTGCTATGCTCAAGTATTCATAAGGACGGAAGTGTGTAAGTAAAAATGGTAATATCATTATAGCAACATCGCTGCATCGCTCGAGGGTTGTTATTTAGAAACGAGGAAATAATTTAGGGTAATAATATGAAAAATTAAAGTACATTTTGATGCCAATATTCTACTTTGAGATATTTTAAGATAGAAATATTTTATATTAACATTTCGACTGCCTTGTAAAATATGTACCGGATACATATATTTTGTATTCTATATAGAAACTTGTTTCTTTAATATACATGCTTTGTGTGAGTATTGTAACATTAACGAGTGTAATTAATCAATTTTAGATGTCAATTAAAACATGTAGTATGTAAAGTCAGACCCTGTCCGTATTACCATGATTAGGGAGGCGGGGTACTTCATTTACACTGATTACGTCATTAAATCCCACTAGTGTGGATCACTAAATTATAATTATAGAATAAGGGATTGCAATCCAATGTGAAGGATGAGCAATTACTTAAGTATGTATATTTAAGTCGATAATAAATGATGTTACTGTTCGCAAATAAATACATAAATGATACTTAGTAAGGAAACGATTGTAGTCAGCGGTATTAAATATACAGTAGATCTTGTATTAACAACTTTCTAGGTATTATCCGGTAAAGGACACACAAGTCTAGCTTACAGTAGTTGATACTACATACATTGCTTGAGAAAACTAGAGCGTAAGGGCCGAGGCTGATAATAGAAAAAGGTACCTATTCTATTAAAAAAATACACAACATGGCTGCAAAATTCTTAACAAATTTCGGCAAAAAGCATAATTAACCGGATCCAAAAAGGAAGAGAACATGAGTAAGGTAAAAAAAGATTGCTTTCCCAGAAAACACAGAAATTACTGGAAGAACGTAAGCGACTGAACCAAAGTCGCATGCAAAATATAAGTTACAGGCTGACTACAGAGATCAAACAATAGTGTAGACAAAAAAGCATAATTTGCTTTTTGCTTTTAACTATAATTTGAAATTAAATTTGAACCCGTATCTTTACTAAAAAAATATACTGTTTATATGGAACATTAAATACACATAAACAAAATTGGAGCGGTCTTTTTCCTCACATAGATAAGTAATGTTTGTGAATACGAGTATAATGTCAAATTACCCAGCCTTGTTTAAAATTCCACTCGTATCCTTTTATTGCAGAATATTATGTATATAAAATACTGATGCAATTCCGTCGGGTGACAAAGAGGCTACGTCCAAAGAACCGTATGTTGAATACGAGAATACAACATAAAAAGGGGTGACACCAATTGTCAATTTTGCGAGGGTCGAAAGCAATTAGTTTTATAAAGATGTTTATTCATTGGATACTTAAAGTTATATTTATTTGATTTGAATAAAGATAAGACTTAAATACCGGACGTGTGTTCTCGAATGTGCGTTTAATTACATAATACTTTCATGTATTCATTGATAGGACGACAGGGATTTGCAACGCGTATGCGACATTAAAAACGTGGGGATGTTATCGGGTATAATGTTTCAATTGGGATTGTCTTGTTCTATTTACGTGACAGTAATTATCCTACATATTTAATATCTAGTACAATTACAGCCTCGATGGTGCAATAGTAGTGAGTGTGACTGCTGTGTAGAAGGCCTTTGATTTAATGACCAGGTGGGTTAAAATACTAATGGGGTTTTTTGGGTAGCAATTCTGAGTCTGCAGTCCCATGTTCGTTAGACTGTATGAAGTGAATCTTAAAATCCGAGTTGGCAAAATGTGAGTGTAATACGATTTAACTTTCAGTTGGGGATGAAGGTGTGAGTGATGTATATTAAATATATGGCTGACTTTCCAAACTAAATAGTTAAAGTCTAAATTTCTAGATTCACATTTTTACGGAATTATGCTAAGTACACAATAAATACAATCATCTTATTTGTGAATTTTAAAATGGCACTTTGGAGACGAAGGCTGGTTGTACGATTTTAGTTGTTATCGAACTTGGGTTCAAGACTACCTACTTCAAATATTTTTCTAATAGTTGCGGCATTGGGCGGCCAAACCGATTAGATAAATTGGTCTCGTACTATTCTGTGATACACTGACCCATTTCGTGGTCTTCAAATCCACTGTAAGGCTTGAATCTAATATAAGGTTACAATTGTAAAATACAGCTTAGGTTTCTAATTGTACATAATATTGTCTTACGTTTACGCGATTTTTTTTTAAATGTATACTAGAACTGGCATTCCGCAAATCTTTGAAAAATATAGTTGTATTAAAAATATTTGATTTATGTATTGAAATGTAAATATGACAAATAACTCCCCAATAATAATAGCAAACATAAATTTATTCTATATGATAAATCGTCAATACTTGTATAACAATCTTTATGTTAATCCATACATAATGTTATAAATCCTAAATTAACTAAACCCTATGCTGATGAAAATCATGTATGGTATAGAATTAGAATCAGTATCAGAATTATTTACCTTGTAGTCTTCTTTATCTCGTTAGTCTTCGAAGTCTAGTTACCAGCGGTAGGACATAGGCTACTTATAAAAACATGCTACGGATGGCGGATATTATTTGTAAGTTAGTGATAAAAATTGCGATATAGATTAATGTAGGTAAAACAGCAAACAAGGCACCAATTAAAATAGACATATATATACAATGTAAAATATATTAGTATTAAAATATATAAAATAGTTGAGCAAAATGACCTTTAAATGTGGAAACAAACTCACATTACTTTCAATGCGATACTCTGTAAAATAAATGCGCCCGATCAATTTACCTCGTGTCCTCATGCATAGAACGTAAATCCTGTTGTACATTTAATATTTTTTGTTAGTAAAGGCTTCATGGCCAGACATCTTTCAAATACCAACCCGTCAATTACTTACAAGATCTTTCAACAATAGATGAGCGTTATCGATCGACAAGCACGTCATCTAAACTGTTATTCTCATTTATTCTTCGTGTGTAACACACGAACATAGATTGAAACCGGAGCAAATGAAAACTGAGTAAAAAGCCGAACATTGTAGACGTGACATAGATACGACCGTTGGAGATAAAATCTAATAACATGTATTGACATGGCTGATTAGTATGCATCCTATCACGCGAGCGACGTGCTGTATCATAGCCGTATTATATTTCTACTTACACCGCAAACTACACTACTTATGTTACATAATATACTGGGGATCCCGCAGGAATTTGTTCCCGTGGCTCTTATGCCTTTCACAGAATTTGAGGCAGTTGCTTTTCGTTCGGTGTTAGTATTTTAATTTTTTTATAGACTACTAACTATTTTTGCTAACTTTACTGCAGTGTTTATAGCGCGTTATTTTAGATTCTACAGAATAGAACTGTGCAAAACAACAAGTTTGACTCTAATTTGATTTAACCCTCCGTCATTTTGTAAGAACACATTTGAAAAGCTAACGTAGGGTTAGATTTAAACAATTTTGTAGAACAAAGTATGTCGCGATAAAGTCAGTACTCGTATTTTAATTGTAACGCTTTTGTCATGTTACCTTTTCAATATTCACAAAACACTTTCATAGCCATTGTGCTTTCTGATCCGTACTCACTTTATCTGACTGCGAGTTAACTAAACAATGCATCTATTTATCTTACGTTGTAGCTTCCACACTAGATACACAAAGAAATACTAGGTATTGTGTAAACCCTAGAGAGCAAGGGAATAAGACAATATGAAAATCATTTAGCAACATGCTGACTCACCTTAAGACTGTTCTGACTAAATACCAAGTTCCAGTGGTTGCCTTTACGACATAGTTATAACCAAACTTAGATGTATTTCAATAAACTTGCAAAGTTTTAACCTTAGAAAGTAATTTGACACTACTAACGTAATGAATTCTGCTTAATATTGCGCAATTTTATGATATTAAGATAACTTCAGAGCCAACATTTTCTCGTTTCTGAGAAAAGTTAGTACATTATATAAACACCTATAAAAACGATATAACTTCGCCCTACCATTTCTTTTGTGAGCAAATCAATGGAATAAACTAGGAACTGTTATTTCAAAGAGTTTTATGGACCTAGCTTCCATATCTAGACTTTAAAAGCTAAGAATATAACAATATTTTTTGTGATTGTCGGCAATAAAATCCGTCGCTAGTCGTTATTATAAAATATGTAACTGCTTATTATGTAATGAGCCAGTTTACTTGACACTTATTGCCGTCGGTACTGTGTTCGCCAGTCAAACTTGTATAAAATAAAGCCTTCCAAAAATACGAAAGTAGGATCTTAACAACGTTTTTATTCGATTGATTGGTCAATTGGCGAGCAAATTTGTTGCACCACAAGAAGTCCGGTTTATATAAGTGGATTGTAATTTCGTGATTTAAGTGAAATGCGCGTCAATTATTTGATGAACTGAATTTTATCCGATTACGAAATGAAGAAATGGTTACCGAAATATTTTTATCTCTAGACGGTCGGCAATTACGGAAGATAATTTGTTCTGTTAATTTGACAGCTCAAATTAAGCCGGTATATTTTAGTCCCAATTTGTGGCTGATTTCTAACAGGATCTAGAACAACGAACTCTCTGGAGTTACATAAAACACATATCTCAATTTGGGACGGACTTACACATTCTAAAAATAAACACAGATCACATTTTAGGTCAGGCTGTAAAAATAATAATATATTTCATATTTGTTTCATGTCCAAACACAAACACAGTTACTGAAGTGTTACGGAACCCATGTTATACGAGAATTAAATCAAAAAGATAAAGTGACGTTACTGTTCCGCGGTATACATAATTAATTTATGATAATGTGTTGTCCGCGGGGTTAGGTTGAGTGCCCACTTATGGAGCACATTTCCTTTTGCATTTTTACGTTTATTAGACACTCCACGCATACCAACTGATGATTGTAATATTGATAGCATAACCTAAGGTTTTATATTCTTCAATTGAGGCCTAGAAATAGACAGACGTATTAATTCTGCTAATAAATAGCATATCAACCAAGTTTTATTAAATCTCTTTTTAACAAGGACTATAGAAAAGGTATAAAAACATAATAAAGATCGTTATTACTACTATGTGTTAATTTAACAGCCCTTTGACAAGGTTTATTAAATTTAATTAAAAGCTATCATAATTAATACCTATATGATATATTTAGACTATACGTAGAGTGAATATTATACCATTTCCAAGAGAAAGGTCATATTAAAGCTCGCCCAAAGGTAGTTCTTAGTTCTTCATATTTACAATAACATTGCTTTTTATCAAAAATGTATCACATAACTATTTAACTTTAACAAATAAAGTATAAGCATTATTATGCCGTATACACACATTGTTGGAATATTATCTTGGTCAAAAACATAATGTAATATTGTTTACGCGAATGTTATTTATTGAAATTAAACTACTTTATACGGATTTTATGTGCCGGTAATAAATTAGTATTGGGTAGAACATATACAGAACTTATGCTGCTGCATAACTAAGATCTTCCTTTTCAATATTGTTTTGAATTTGTGTGTTATCGCTGCTTTTATTCTTTAGCTATTTTCCTGATTCATTCTTGTAAAATAAGAAATTTTTCCTTCTACCAACCTATATCTATTTTGTGCATCTCTTAGCTATACGGCAGAAACTGACAATTTCAAATGTTATTTTTCATGAATTGCTATATAATGTTTCATCTTTTAACGAATAAATCGTAACGTTCTTTTCGCATGTAGGTATACAGTTTTCTATACACCTTATTTCATAAGCGTGTCTGCTTAAAATTCTAACGCCGCCCTTTGCTAAGAGGATAAAATGAGATTTTATGTTGAAGTATATGCTCAAGATATTTTGAACGAGTTTACTTGCTTACAAAACTGTTTCTATTCAGTTAATAAATAGTTAACTTAACCTTGTAAAATGTCTATAGTATTTGGTAGGATATGAAAGTATTACGGCTCCGTTGTCATAATTTGGCTACGGTACTCTTAAAGCACAAATATGTAAAATAAATAGAAGAGTTGTTAATCTTGAATATTATATAGTATAATATAAATATTATCTGAATAAGACGGTGGCTCACGATATTTATCTTCATACAAAGCATTACAATCGTTTTATTCTTCAGCAGTAACGAGATCGACGCAGTCGGGATGTCACATAGCAATGTAAAGATCTGTCATATCGACGACATTTGTAAATTCAACATCCACTGTTTCTAATATAAGGACTGGTTGCCGAAAACGTCACATCATCCACCGAAGATGATAATAAATTAATACGTAATTCATTACAATATTTGATAGAATAATATTGAAAACGTTTTGTTGATCGTAGTGGCTGCGATTATCAGTTCAAGGAACGAAATCGGAAAAATATGGCAATAGTTCGCTACGTCACGTATCCGGAATATAGCAAAATCTGCGAATTGTTTATGCAACCTTAACCTATACTAATATTTATAAAGAGGAAAGATTTGATTTTTTGTTTGTTTGTAGGGACTCAAAAACGACTCAAACGATTTTTAAGTTCTTTCAGCATTAGTAAGCTATATCCTATGATACTCGATGAAACCGAGTAACATAAGCTCTATTTTATTTAAAAAAAGAATACTATCACTAACACAACCTAACCTAATTTATTTTTATGCAAGCGAAGCCGCGGGAAAAATCTGGTAGATATGTAATATTATGATAAAATAAGATCAATATTTTAAGCAAAATTTTAGTACATATTAAGAAATGTATAAAGTTTTAACCCTGAGACATTTATGGCGTAAAACAAGGTGTCTATAGTTAGATAATACAAATTATTATTTATATTATATAAAAATAATATCTAATAATAACAATGATTACCTTACGTAAAAATAATATTTTAATTTATTAAATAACGAAACTAAGTATCATTTAAGCATAAAAGTAATTGTGTAGCATATAACAATAGATTAAACATTTTATATCAGTTAATACTTACACAGCAAGATTTATATTAGTCACAATTAATTTTAAAAAGTCTGAAGTGTCTGAAGTCTCGCTTTTATTCTAGTTTCCATTCACAATATATACAGTAACAACCTCCAGAACAGGAATTCGTCTATGAACACTTAAGACATCAATCAACCTCTCGGTTCTATCTCGATATTGAATGCAGTAATTAACAAAAGAGGCGGTGGGCTGTCCCACTCAGTTGTCGATGATACCCATGAGAAAAGACTAATATATGAGACCGCACTGATGCATTAGGTATGCTGTTTACCTCGCTTCGATTGCTATAGATTCGATTCTCGTATAGGTAAATACTGCACAGATGGCGCATTGGCTTAAGTGGCCGCCTCGCCACTGCTGTCGTGCCGAGTGTTGTGGGTTCGATCCCTAAACGGGGCAAAAATTGTGTGGTCCACAATTGTTTGATCCGAGTCTGGGTGTTTTTGTTGCCTTTGTTTGAATGTTTATAAAGTCTCCCGCGAAACTAGAACTATTTCTAGAGCGAGAGCAGTATTTTATAAAAGATAAAAAAATAGTACCTGCCTTACTTATAAAAATATCGATTACTTATATTTAGCTGACTCTCCAAGAAATAGCTCTCAAGCCCTTGATCAATGATTTACCTTTGAACAATGTCCCACGCCTGTTACTTAATTTTGATTCAACTTACACTCAAAATTAAAGGAAGTGAGACCTGTATATTGTGATTTTTCCCTGATTAGTAGCTAGTTAATACTTACGTACCTCTTAAATATTTGAGATTGGTTTATGGATAAGACCGTGCTTATGAATATTTTATGGCTGTCTTGGTAGCGCAGCGGTAGTGAATGTGATTGCTGTGCATGTAGTCTTGGGCTTGATCCCTAGGCCAGGCAAATTGTTATTGGGTTTTTCTGACAAGAATTTCTCAGTACTAGCCCGGTGTCTGGAGTTATGCCTGTAGACGGCCATAGACTCGTCCTTTGTTGAGTTAGATCTAAAATCATCGCTAGAGAAATGTGGGTACATCGTATCTAGGTAAAGTCATAATTACTCCTAAAAAATATTAACTATTTTTAGAAGCTAAAACCTTCATTTAAAAATTTCACTGTTAAGTTACTATTACTTCTCTACGAAATAGCTGAATAGAAAACTATAATAGCGCAACAAACAGTAATTAATTTCTGAGAACACAGAGACAAAAAGATTAATGCTATTATTACTTATTATACTAGGAACAATACTATGAGCGCTCACCTTAACATTGAAAGTAACCGATGTTCCAGTTTGATACCACCGACATTAAACATACTCACTGACAGATCGCAGATGGGTGTAGATTAGCGACTTGTAGTTGCGATTTGACGGACATGCGATTGAATTATCGCGGCGTCATCACTTATGACATGAATACTTAATAAAGGTACAATCAGCGACAAAAAATATTGTAGAGTTCAGAATTGTTTTGTCATATAAAATAATGGCAATTGTCAATTACAATAATAAGATAAAGAATAGTTTATTTAATGATAATTCACAAGAATGCATTATAAGACAAATTGTATTAATTAAAAGTTTAAGGAACTATATCTTATGTTAAACCATTGGTGTTCTAAAAATATATAATGTCAACTTTGCAATACAATTAATTGGTACCTTTAAATTAACGAATTTAAAGTACACCAGCATCGGCTACATCTGGCCCAATCTATGTTTTGTCCCGCGTATGGATCGAACCTGTCACTCATTCAGTCAACAAGCTGTTACGCTGTTTGGAGTTTTAGACTTACGAAAGCAGGCACTGTGTCTTTTGCAAAAGCTGCTGACCATCCAGTAGCTTTTGTCTTTAGCACAGGCTGCATAAAGAGTATTTTCTGCTGAATTAAAAACACGCGAGGGCTACCTTTGATTCTGCAAGAGACCGTCATCTACAGAACCATGTATCATCAGGCGAAATCTGTCTATTTTCCATCTAACTAGCATAAAAAGTTGTCATCATAAATATATATCTACGTATATATATAGAATGGGTTGAAAGATAAAGCCAATTTTATTATAATATAGTATGATAGCATATGACTACATTTAGCTGAACTGTTGAATAAATAATAATATGTTAATTTTGACAATGTTTTGGCTAGTTTCCTAAAACTTCGCTATGATAGTCGTGGCTGTCTAGTCAGCGTGTGAGTCATAGAAGCCAGACATTTCGTCTGTAGTATTAGAGATTTGCCTCGAACTGATGTATTAAATAATTGACTATTAAACAAGATCTATTTCATTCACAGCATGGTGCCAATATACTTAATAATGATCATGCGTTATGTTAGATAGTCAGCCAATTATATACTGCTTAAATTGTTTATAAGCAGTGGTCCAAAACAGTTATTCCACAGTTTATACGTTAAGACATTGCCTGCACAACTTTAGAATTTTGTGTCATCAAAGGCTTTATAAACAATGGAATAACAATATACAAATACGTTCTAAGTGTTAGAGCAACTGTCATATGGCGATCGAAAGTTCAATATTTGACGCATTGGTAGCGGTCAGATGACTTCTTGAACCCTTGCAACAATAGTGCAATCAATATGATTTCATAATACATAACTTAATGTCTGCTTATTGTACGCAAATATCCTATATCGTAATATATTTGCTTCACTATTCAAAGAATAATGATTTATCTAGTATCCGATGAATAGCTATGTAATTCATTTTAAAACCCAATATTTGATTTATATTTCTGTCGAGCTATAAATCACGATAAATGCCAAAAAATCCAATGAAATTTTACGTAAGCAGGTCCCGCCATCGCCATTGGGAAATACTGCGACAATGAAACAATTGGCAAGGGAGAGAAATGAATGAAAATTCAACGCGTAATACTCGGCAGATATCAAAACACACTTCAGGTCACTGTAATTTGGTAGACAAGCTTTTTTCGAGAGTCGTTTTGCCCGCCGCGCCGTTCCCCCTAAATGCGGCGTGACTTGGCTGGCGAAAGAGATGAGATTAATGACAGGGGAGGAACGACTTATATCGACCTATACTAACACCGTCTACACACGCTACTGCTTACTTGCTACGATGTTTAGTCTTACAAAAACTTAATTCAATTTGGCCTCCGGAGATATTACTTGTTCGGTAATGGAAAGACTACACCAAAGTACTCAAGTACACTAAATGGTAATCGTGTTTGGTCGTTATATAAACGAATGCGTCGGTTTCATTTTCTGCGAAATTAACCTCAAATTTACTAGAATATCAGATATGTATAGTCACGCCTTGTGAATAGTTGCGAATTAGTAATGAAATATATTTAAAGTTATAAATATTTTATAAACGAAATGAAATTTATCTGTTATATATTTCATTTCATTTATAAATGTCTTACAACAAATTTTAACCTTTAACATGACAAAAAAAAATTTGTGAGTATATCGATGTCTGGCCTACAAATTAGTAATAAAATAACATTGTGTTGAGTGGAACAGTACCGCTAAGTTATCGCAATGATCGATCAACGTAGTCTATCACTATCACTTGTTTAATTCTCCCTGGTTTATACCGTTACATTCTAAAAACAGTCATCTCGGAAGTCAGCGTCGGCTGGACAGCGCGGATATCGATAAAAACTTTTCTGACAAGTTTTCTTTAAGCAGTTTTCTTAGAGAATAAGTAGATAGGCTATATAGATAAGCGAATGTTACGTGACGGTGTGATTGGCGGAACTTTATCGTATCTCGAGTCCGACTTCCGAAGGCTTCGATTGTTCCGATGGACTCTGACTCGCATACATCACGACTGACCTTTTGGTAAATTGTTCCATCCCTTGACTAGTGGCTCAAAAAACGTATTTATCGAACACATATAGATAAGAATCGGCTTGTCTAAACTTAATTAAAGTTCTTCGTAATTTCATTTTGAGATTTATGTACAATAATTGACCTTTGCTACGTATTTTTGTAAACGTTTTAGGCGAAAGTTTCGGGTTTGCTATATTGAAAGCAAATCAACAAAAGCGATTGTTTTGCTAAACCAATCATCCGTGTAATGAATACCTCTGTTGTTTATATTAAATTGGCGGGACGAATACTAGTTTTAGTCTAGCAGTTTGGTGTTCTTCGTGAAGTCTAGATCGAATTGTGGTTAGGTATTAAGGTGTATTGTTACTCTTGAGTTACGGGAGTCGTTTAGGAGTAGAAGTGAGGTCGGTAAGACAAATGGCAGTTGTCAGTTAACCAGTGTTTTGTATGTTTAGTGTAAACCTGCAGGTAACACAGTGCCCATTTGCACTGTCGGTTGATTCATGACGTCTGTTTCGTGTTAAGACGATAAACCTATCTAATGCATCTAGTCGCATTACACCAGAAACCTATCTGTGTGGTTCAATAATCTCGATATTAACATATTAAGTAAGATGGGACAACAATATAATTGTGTCGCGTTTTGTATTACAAATAAAACATTGCCTTTTTTCAAATCATAGTCAGTTTCTATCTGGTAAAGGAGGTAAAATATAATTTAGTATTTTTGGCCAGAGCTAAACAATAAACAATCGTATAAATAAAAATAAAAAAGTATTGATGGCTCTATTATCAATAAACAAGTGAAATCGTTGTGGTCTGGTGGTATTCTATTCGAAATACAAAATTTTATTGCCAGCTATTTTATCATTGTGGTAGTATTTACAAGGTTAAAAAAGAATAGCATTCTAAAAAAGTAGGCGACTAAGTTTAACCGATAGCTACGTTTATAAATCCAACACTTCATCTGATTTACGCCGCTAAATTATAGTGTAAACTAGAGTTTAGGAAAATTTATTTACTGAAAGAGTGTAAAATGGCTTATTCAAATGCAAATGCAGAGTCCTGTCCGGCCAAAGCGATTTCGCTTAGCTTATTTTCTATCTTCTTTTCAGCAGAGTTTTCGCAATATTTAAAGATATAGTTTTCATGCATTTTTTATTTTAAGAGGGTGCTAACCCGAGCCTCTCTATTCAGGATTTTAGAGGGTATAGAAAGTTGTTTCTATATCGATTCAATCTATCAATGACATACCCAAGTAATTTTCCGGAATTATAGTAAATACTGAAATAGAAAAACTTGACACATGCAAGCGGAAGTCGTTAACGTTTCCGTCGTAACCCGTCGCGCAGCATTAGAAATTTACCGGCAACTTAGTTGTAATACTCTCGCTTTTTAAGAGATCAAATCGGCAAAGACGCGTTGACCCGATCGTGATCCGTTTATGTCGAATTACGTCGATTTGGGAGTTCGACAAAAAATGCTTCGTGTCGATGCGATTACGACGTTGCTGTTTGCTGCAACTAAGACGCAAGTAAGGACCGCTCCGGAGTCACGCCCGAGCCTCCACTGATCAGTTTTATAAACATTCCGTTTTTACTTCAATGCCGCAATAATTTTAAATTGTTGTGAGTTTACGACAGGCTTATGAATTTTATTTTCGGTTGCTTTGTTTTGCAATTTAGGTATTGAGTTGTCCTATAAAGTTTCTATTGTAGTAACAAGCTGTGTATGTTTTTGGTCTTTGTCAGGCATGTATAGTTGTTTACTTAAAGTGAATACATTCAGAATTGTACAGTCTACGTTACATTTTGCAATTGTTATCGGCATACAAAGACATCAACAAAGGTATCATCGCAACAACAACTATAAAATGTTTGCACATGTACGTAAAGTGGCTTTTTTGTGAGAGCTATTAAAAGTTTGAAGATACACATGCGGTTGGTAGCTCACGATATTACGAAACTAGTAAAGTAATCGCAATAACGTATATTCCCGGTTGCACACTGTTATGAAAGGCGCCATAACAGACTTGCGATATAAGGCTGACGGCAAATATAAGCGCAAGTAATTAAAACTATTGCTAAATGTTTCACGGTCCAGCGTTCAAGTGATTACCACTTTGAAACTTGGAATTTGGCTCTCATTACGCCCCGTGTGAAATGTTCAACGATTAATCGCAATACCGGCCAGCAATTCGATCATTCAATGTTTATACCCTTAACATGTGATCTAACACACACATACTCACCTATCGTGAATGAAAAATGAGTGTCATGCTTTACATTATCTGAAGTTCCAAAGAATAAATTTAATATGTCGATACAACAGGCTGTTTTTTAATTACTATTAATGTTCTTTTATTTGTGATACATCGATAAACTTATTAGATTCTATTCACGCGAATCGGATGACGGCATCCGAGATGCAATGACAAGTATTCTACGGCGACAAGAGGGTGGACCGTTAGTGAACGTGCCGGAATTCGCCATATAGGTACCGTTACGGTGTCGGCCAGCAATCGATTCGCGATGTCTTGATGGACCTTCGCGAACAAATGCCGAGTGATTTTTAGCGCGTGTGCTGTTAGCTTTACGATCCCAAACCAGTTTGTGAAATGAATCTCCAATGATGCGAGCTATGAACTCGTGCCGAGAAGAATTTTTATGAACAATTTATTTTACCCTAAAATTCTGGACAATTAGCGTGGAATTTATTGATCACTAGATATTGCGCCTGCTCTTCGCCTTGCCTCACTTTGTGATTATAATTTGACATTTGACAGTAATTTTGATAATTGTTTTGATGAGAATGGTGAAGTTGGTTAATTGGGCTGAGATAACATATCTAAATAAATATAATTAATACATAAAATTCTTATTACAAGTAGCGACTTGTAATAAGAATTTCATGTATTAATTTTAATTTTATATGTTAATAAAATACACGTTCCACTGAATCGCTATTCAGTGGAACGTGTATTTTATTAACATAAAAGATGAAATTAAATAGTAGTGTTCAATCAGCATAATAAATTATACTATATTAATAAATACTATCTTTAAATAGATCACCTTATTATTATGAATAAATCTACGAAACGAATGTATTTTAATGCTTAATATAATACTAGGAAACAAGGCCAATTAAGCAACTGTTAAAAATAGAACACGGGAATCCTTTAAATACTTTGCTTCTATTCAGGCTTCACTGGTTCACAAACATGAACTTAATTTAATTTTCTTTGCTACCATGCCTAATAGATTTCACTGAGTCTAGACAATTTTTTCAGCACCTTTGTTGTTTTTCTAAGAGTTTTCTTATGTTCGTTCAATGGTTTGATTTTTCGGTAAGTGTACACTGCTGGCAGTACCAATAGCTGCTATTAAGAGCGACGATGACGGATACCATTACCAACTGACCGTGAAAATCTGGCGTTTTCTCTGCGCACGGGCACTATTTATGCTGTGCGTCCACTAAACCAGAGATAATGGCGCTGTTAAAATTATTCGTTGTGGTAAAATATGTAAAGCTTGTATCATTTTAATGAATTAAATTTAAAATAATCATGGAGATATTAATTTTATTTAAATTTAAAATAAAGAGTTTAATAAACTCTTTATTTTAATATTTTCTAAATAATAATATAATAATATTCTATCACATACACACAACATCATCTAGCCCAAACTAAGCAGAGCTTGTACTATGGGTACTAGACAATGGATAAACATACTTATATACTATTTTTTTTTGTAAATACATACATATTATACATAAAAACACCCAGACCAAGACAAACATCCATGTTCATGCACACAAATGTTTGACTTGTGCGGGAATCGAACCCGCGACCTCAGGCGTGGCAGTCGGTTACACTAACCACTACGCCATCGAGGCCGTCAAATATATTTCATTATTAAATATATACATATAAATATAATATTATTTAATATATATCTACATACATGTATAAAAATACATAAAAAATATAAAATACATAGAAGCCCACCGGCATCAAGAACAAGGTCTATGCTGCCGGTTAGGACTCCAAAAAGAGGAACCTCCTCACTATGCGTGCATGTCTAATAGCGCTGCCTACTGCATCAATACAATTGTTAAATGCATCTTCTTTAAATGATGTATACTACTTTATACAAAAAGTAGTTACTACACCGAATTTTTGTCACTACGAAAACAGACTTTAAGGTAACTTTTCAAGTCAGCAAAATTTTGGGATTTACTGACAGAAGGAAAATAGTTTGTGCTCTATTCAATCGTAATTTAAATTATAAAGAATTCTCAGGTGTTGTGAGAAAGTAACAAAAAAATATACAAAAATAATAACTAAATAAATATATTTATAGTTGTCGTTAGTAAATGCGTTCTCATCAATACCTTTTTTGCAATACCTTTTAATAGCCGAAAAAGAAGCAAACAAATCCATTATTGTCAGATTGCAAATATTAAATAATGTAATGATTACTAACATTTTAAATCCTAAATCAAATTTTGAAATCTATTTTCGGTTATGAAACGAGACTGATCACTAATTTTGCGTCGGCAATCATTATAAATTTTTCATTACTAGTTAATCATTAATTACTAATTTTCAATAGCAACCAATAATACAAAGTAATACGCTGATTCAATGCACCATCAATCGTCGGATTAGTGGACACACACCGAGTAACTCAGAGCAAGTGATACTTTCTTCATAGCACGACTGGACCGTAACCAATCAAATCGGAAATATGCACTTGTTGCAATCAATCTAAAGCATTATGTCTTTATTGCGTAGTACAGTTGCAGTTAAACAATTGAACATTGAGGTCGAGTTGTGTCTATTTTGACAGCCAGTATTAATGAACACCTATTTGTTTATTTTACTATTTAGAAAGATATGTTTGAATACAAATAACTCTATTCATTGATTTATTGAAACGATATTTTAAATCGAAAGCTTGAAAAATATGATTTAAGATAGTTTTAAAGTAGTCTCTTCTTCGCAGTGTATGCCGTGACACAATAATAAGAAAATTTCCGCCTTCAACTTGTGTGTTTGGCACAATGATTCTTTTAGTTTGAGTTTCAGAATTGTTTTGATTGCCAATCTCAGTTACAGCTCGCAGATACTGTCGTAATTGTGTTTACCTACAGCTTGGAGAGTAATTTTACTTACTACTTATTTATTTTGTTTGGATTATACTGCTTCGAGTCGTGGTAATTGGGTCACTGTCTGCCTATAATTTTCAAGGTGTGTTTTCCTGCTTTGCATGTAATAATGGTAGTTGCTATAAGTGAGACTACATTTACAAGTTCGTTCGATCCTATCCAACAATTCGTTAGTATTAGATTATAAGGTTTGCCTGTCAGAAAAATATATTTCTTTAATTATTATTATCTCTGTTTATGAACGGCACTATTACTGGGTATAAGCTTCTTCCCAGATGATGAGGTTAACTAGGGAATGGCAGACATTTAAATATCTTTAAGGACATTTTTGAGAACTCTCTGAAATGTAGGTTTCATCAAGATAATTGTCTTTGGTCTTAAAGTGAGCGATCAATAGCTATTTAGTGCGCATATAATATAAAAATCAGAGTTGCGGATTCGCAACAGGATATTGCTACTCGATTGGAATTTTACCATGCTACTGTGTGGTATATAAACACAGGTGGTAAAACGTGGGTGTGATATACTCTTTTCTAACCTGTCTATGATATACGTATGTTATGAAGGATTATTAAAAGTAAGGAAAAGAAAAAACTATCTTACAATTTAAACAAATACTTTGTATAAGTTTCTGATAATGCTTATGCGAGATCTGAGATCAGAGGACCCAATACGTCAAAAGGCTATTAGAAATTTATGTAAGGAAGTTCTCAATTGCAGCACGGAGTCTGGCGAAGTGTCTGGTAGAAATCAAAAGCTCCATATTACCCGAGACTTAAACAAATAAAGCTTGCAAAATACTACTGTCTTATAACTCTGCTAACCAGTTTGGAGAATATACAGACGTGAGACTCTGTAATCTTAAATCTGTCATCATAAAGTTTTAAAGCTATTAAGGTTTTTAAAAGGCAATTACTTTTTTGGCTCAGCGACCCGACACTAGGATGTTGTCCTCCGACACAATAAACCGACACTTGTTCCACAGTACTTCTTCGACGTCGCCTTTATTTAGGTATTTGATTTAATTAATTGTTGGGCTACTTTCCTTTACTGCTAGATAAAATAAGACCAAAGTTTATGTAGAATACTGAAACAAAATCAATAAATGGACTCAGCTTAGAACTTTGATGAAGTTGGCGGAGGCTGATTGTATCCACATTTGGCTTGTTTTGATTTTAGGTCTCACCATTTCTTCACCGAGAAACCCAATCAAACATGACAAAACCCGGGAATCGAACGGAGACCCCTATGAACAGCAGTCGCATTCCCTGCACCACTGCGCCATCGAGGTTCATCATCATTACATTATCCATATTGAATACTTTAATAATATAATTGAAGGAGCGCGGTACTGTTAAGTTGTAATAGACCAAGCTAGAAATTGTATATATGTCTAACGAAGTACATAGTTGTTCAGTGTCTGTTTGTAATTCACTATCACTCAACTGTATGGAGTCTTCTGCTGATAAACCTATATGACTATCAATCTTGTACCACTAGCTTCTCGTCATTTTATTACATTGTTATTTATTAATCTTCATTTATTTTTATAACTTTATAGACGTAAAGCCCCCTAATTTGGATTACTGTTCATCTTTTGTCGAAACTCAGGTACTGTTTTAAATATTTCGATAGCAAATAAAATTCGCTATTAAAATGTATACAATGTTTGATAAAAGGCATGTGAACTCTTATTTCACACTGCAGTTATTTATTTTTTACAGACAAAGATTGACCAACGTAGCTCACAACTACTTTTGGATGTTCTGTGTAACGACATATTATGGTGTAATTATTGCTGTTCAACCTACTTTGTATATTCATTCAAATGATACATTCACATTCCACCTCGAGTAATTAATATGCAAAATTTTAAAACAGGTCCTTAATTAGTATTAATGATGTTTTCAAAGGTATTATATTTTTCCATCAAATTAAATGAAAGGTGAATTATGGAGGTTTATCTGAGCCCCTCTAAATTAAAGATAAAATATTAATTTCAAAAATTTATGCGAATATTAAGTTGATTAGTTTCCCTCATTTCAATTTACAACAGCATAAAAATACGATAGGAGCAGCAGAAGCCTATTAAAGGAGATTTACGGCAATATTATACATCTTAATGAGATCGATATTCACCCAATATAAATTACGCAGTCTGTTCCTGATTTCTTTAATAGACTTTATAAAATATGCATTTATAAGTGAGTTAGAGTGATGGATCTACTCTTTTTATGGTAGTTTTAGATTGTTATCTCTGATCTTAAGCCACAGATGTTGATGAATATTCACCTAATTGCTACCCACGCTATAACAGTGGTTTTGCAAAAGTATTTATTTATTGGTCTGTCGGCTTGTGACATTCTAGAATCGAAATCGTAGACTGATTCTAATGGCTTAAATAAGTATGTACTTATATTGGTTTAAGAGCGGAATAATTCTACGCTATATTTGGTGATAATTATGTGAGTTATTTTGAAATTACAAGCTCTTAATGCACTTAGTATCGGAATCTTGATCTGTAACTCTAAATTTAGATTTAACCAATTATGTTAATAGATCTAGTATTTTTGTTGAAAATACTAACTGAGTAAAAACAGTGGGCACCTATATAAACTATTTAATAATAAACTTTAAGAGGGATATGTATAAACAAAAAATATTATAATACTACATACTAAAAAGCGGTGGTAGTCCAATGAATAAAGTATCGGAGTTGCGATTGAGAGTTTGTGGTTTGGATCTCACCCAATGCTCTACCGACGTAAATCTACTCCTAACACGAGCATTCTAAATTAGCTGGACAGGTTACAGCAACTTATTTGTAACCCAAAGTGCTATGTATCTTTAAAAGAAACGTTTTGTTTGCAAGTCGTCGAAAGAACCTACCTTAAGTACAATTCCGGTTAAAATAGCCTGATAAAACGAAATCCATTGATTGATACCTTTTGATGTGCGATACCTGTCTAAGCCTGTTTGTTCATCGAGTTAAAGATTTACGCTGACAATAGAGAACACACAGAAAACCCACACGAAAAGAGATGTGAACATTACCCTTTTATGTTATATGTATTTTTTAGGAAACGTTTGTTACTTTATTTTGTTTGACGATCTAATTTTAAGGCTTTCTATTTACATATTAATATATATAGATAATAAGCTCATTAGAAGCCTTATTCATTAGTAATTAATAGTGAGTTTGATGCTTTTTTAGTGCTTTTATTATATTTCGTAATACGCTCTTCATATAAATTTGATTAAGGTTTATTCTTTTGTGTTATATACTAGGATACGGGATGGGCAAGCAGTCGCCTTACCGCTGCCGCCGCACCAAATTTTGTGGGTTCGTGTGGTTCCCACACGGGACAATTATTTGTGTGAACCACAACGGGGTGTTCGTTATGTCCGTATGTAAAGTTCCCCGCGACACCTAACGCTAGAGCCGTGATCTTAGATAGATAAAAGAAACTAAACATTATGATTAAATTAAATTTTAATTATGAACTGTATCGTCGGTATGAATCTGCGCTTATGCGGCAATCTTAAGATACCGAGTTCAATGCGGACAAAGTATTAATAGAATTTTCTGTAAGAAAATTCTTAGTAACAGTTTGAAGATTGGAAATGTTTTCAGTGGACAGTAATAGGTTTGCCCTTAATATTTGTACCCTGAAAACGTTGCAGGCAATATGTGAATATAAAATAAAGATTTATTTTATACTCACATATTGCCTGCAACGTGTTGTCAAGTTGGCAGATGCCAACCCTTTCCCGGATACGTAGGAGTGAGCCTTAAATATATGTTAAAATTAAATTATCTATCATTAAGCGCACTATGGATTTAATACATGTTAATACCTTTTATTACCTACAGTCCTCTACTATTTGAGGTCATATATTCGTCAACAAGTTCTAGAAGAAAACGTAAAAGATATAATACATTGAAACAGTAAAGTTCAAATAAAAGCAAATTAAATTTGGTAAAGAAGTATCATAGTAACCCACAATGTAAAAGACTTATTTGTTTTTAATTAGATCGTATATGCATTTACGGTCTATCAATCAGTTTGATGCGTAGCTAATTATCATATTTTAAATATTTTTTTTTGCCTGACTGCCTATCTTGGCTACGTACGGTTTCGTTGCGAAACTTAAGAGATCGGTTGATCTACGAGGTCATCATACTTTTAAGATCATTTACTGCTATGTAAATATTAGAGACTAGCTTTTGCTTGCGACTTCTTAAGCGTGGAATTTGGCAATAAGTACCCATCTTTAATTATCTTTCTTAGCACGTAAGAACATGCTGATATACATACATAATATTCAACTATTAGGCGGCTTATCAAAATGACATATGCAGCAGATTTTAGTAATTTCTCTAACAATACAATTGTGAAGATCGTATTCAATTTTATGCCGCAAATTTTGCGTGACCGAGTACAAACATACAGACATTCACATAAATCCAAATTTATATAATTGTTTTGGCGTCTAAAGCTCTTAAAATTATGATCTTAAATATCTCCTTTGTACAGATATCGACCAGCTACAAGTTTATTATATATAGGTATAGATATTAATTTTATCTACAAGTCGTTAGTTTTTATGTAATTAGGCTTAGATCATAGTACCACAGACAAAGCCTCCATAATAGCGCTATAAGATTTCAACAAACGTTCATGTTCGTAATTACGTTTAGATAATTCAATTTGATAAACTGCTCACGACGGACATGAGGTCATGATGATCATAATTATGGTACTTAGGACTAACCTTGACGTTCACTGGCTGAATACTGACCAAATACTCCTTGGTAAATTACAGCTTGAGGATAATACTGTCAAGTCAAAGGTCTTAAATTCGAGTTTCTAAAGTAAACACGTTAGAGAATTTAAGATTATTTCGTAATGCATTGGTCAGCGTTGAGATATTTGACCCTTTCATTCTAAAAGGCATCCTGTGTTAGACATCGAATCGAGTTTAAAACATAAATAGTGTTAGTTTAGTTTTGCCATCCAAGGACTTGTTTACATCTGGTTAATTTTTAACAAATAGCTTTTCTACGTTACTAATGATAATTAAAATTTTGTTATTAATGATAATTAAAAATAAAATCAACAGTATCAGAATCTAATATATAAATTAAATAAAAACTCTGTATTATAAAGGCGTACAACTTCGAAATCTCATTTAATCTTGCGATAATCAAAGGTGCTCATGTAAAGATGACGGAAAATATTTATCCGTGCAAAGAAACAAATTTACACGTGGCTCCAGACCCATAATTATTATAAATCTGATAATATTTCCAAATCAATTCTCTTGATAGAATAATAACCTTGTGCTACAATGCGCACATAATATACGCTCTACGCTTAATGCGTAATATATTTAAATGTTTAGTAGAACATATATGTAATTATTTACTATAATAATTACTGTTACTATTTGATAAGGTTGTTAAACAGTATCACATGTTGTTTATTTATTAAACCTTGTATCTTGTATCTTATGTGGGGGCCAGTCAGTGCAGACCGGCGACACTTCGACCCAGTGGGATCTTTTGTGTCGACACTCTCCCAATAACGACTGCCATAGATGTTCATGGCAGCCGGGACCGACGGCATTATTTTAATATTGCTATTGTTATGCTTTCATTATAGGCATTTCGTAATAAAAGTAAGATCAGTTTTGGAAACCACGACGGAGAAAGAACACATACATTTTTGTATGATGTTAATAATCTTGCATTTGCAATTGCCAATTTGTCAACAACTGAACAAACGCATACAGGCTCTTTTATAACCATCATGTATATTATAACCTATTTGTTTTGTTTAAATAAATAACTACATAACGGTGCGACTTTAGGGAACATTGTACCTAATTTGTGTTTCAAAGTAGAATAATTTGGCTATTACAAAAAGATTCAGGCAGCTTAGAGGAAAGAGATAAATCCTTGCCTTAATTTGATTTCAGGCTTTGCAAAAAGCTAAATACTATAAATATATACAAGTAGAAGGTCCAAATATCCAAGTTTCATGATAAAATCAAAATTAGTGAACCTTATTTAAATATGTTCGTATTTTTATGCGAGAGATGAACTAACTTTTCAAACGAGTCCTATCATAACTTTCAGAGACTTAATTTATAAGTCATATTTGCTATAGAAACTTATTTTACAGATTATTCTTCCCAAATAATTTTCATATTTTCACCGTTAGCAACGCGGAGTTTCGGTAACAACAAAGAAATAATAATTTTTCCTTGAGTAAATTAGCTTGACTTCTTAGAATATCGTGTAATATATTTCAAGTATTGTTAAGCAATATTTATAAGAAAATTGTATTAAATAATTGATGTTTATTACTTGTTAGTACTCATTGGATTTTTTATTCAAGTTTTGTGGAATCTTTTAACGTAATAAGATTTCATTGGGTATGTTTTAACACGCGTTTATTTTATGTCACTTTCATTAGTAGGTATTTCATACATAGTATTTTAGTTATACCTAACTAATCTCTATAATACATATAAGTCCTATATTTAAATAAATATAATATTATCTTATGTTTACGCTATTTGAAATTAAACTACTTAAAACAGATTTTGTCGAGGTTTATTTAAAAAAATATAAAGGTATTTAATTTATTATATTATTTAAAATTACACTTTTTCTGACGTTTCGGTTGCTTTGTATCAGCCGTGGTGACAGGGAGACTTATTGCAAAACTTTTCAACGTTTTATAATAATTATGATAAATCAAGATTCTTACATAAAAAGTCATAGTTACATAACAAAATACATACGTATGTCTCGTCTAAAAGGCCAGGGTCAGTACCCCGCACGTCTCAAGTCAGCGCATTATCAACGAAAGTGATGACTAAATAATTGAATCGTGATGGCTTATGATAGGCGTGTTGTGTTGTTGCGCAAACTCTGAGATTGCGCATAATTCCGCAGGTATTCCATTCAATGATGAGTCAGTGTAGCCTACGCAATAATCCTACCGGACAGGTTTACTGCGTATAAGGATTTAATATAATAAAACTAAGGTTTGCTTTCGTAAATAGTTTTAAAGTGCTCACCGAGTTATAATTGCACGAGTTATGTTTTTAAATGCCACGTTAATGGTGCTATTACCGTACCCCTACCCTAACACATGTGCCCAGATTATGTGTCATTGAGATTTTCTCTAAAAACTTATCCCGAGAGCGATTTCTGAATAGTGTAAAGTGTCAAACTTTACACGGTTCGGAAAACAATATCAAGATATCATGAACGCACGTAAACAAAAGCGTCTTTCTGTCGCGGGAACAATGTGGCTACTTTCATAACTTTAAAATTAAAGATAAATAACTATTTAGATAGGATATATAGTACTCCTATTAAAATTGGCACTTGCAACACAGACTTTATTAGTACAAGTGTAAGGAAATCCTATATCTTAATTATATGGATGGAGTTGTGTTTTAAGTGGTCGCCTCGCCACTGCCACTGCGCAGAGTGCTGTGGGTTCGAATCCCACACGGAAAACAATTTGTATGATCCACAAATGGTTGCTCCGAGTCTAGTTGTTCTTTGTATCCGTTGTTTGAATGTTTGTTAGGTCCCCCACGACACAGGATTTATTCTTAGTGCGAGAGTAGTCTTTTTTAATAAATAAAATAAAGATATTATTAGAGTAAAAATATTATAATAAACAGTAAAAGGCCTTAAAACTGAATAGAACAAGAATTCACTGAACCACGTAGCTTTTTTGTCAATAAGTGACACAGTACAACAGCTGTTGTTAGGTTACGTTAGTGATCTAACTTTAATTAGGTCAGTTAGACTCATTGTAATACCATTATGGGTACCATTATGGGTGGACACGTTGACCGATACAGGGTTGAAAATGCATCGAAAACATTATGTACTTGTACAGTAATGAACATTACCTACTATACCTACGATTAGCAATCAATCAGAGTGTTTTCTGAATTTTATCTACATCTTATCTTATCTTATCTTATGTGGGAGCCAGTAAGTGCAGACCAGCGACACTTCGACCCAGTGGGATCTTTTGTGTCGACACTCTCCCAATAACGACTGCCATAGATGTTCATGGCAGCCAGGACCGACGGCTTTACGTGCTCTCCGAGGCACGGAGCAGGTGATAATTGTCAATCAATACACACATAATTTCGAAAAGTCATATAACTTCCGAAAGTCAGAGGTGCGCGACGTGGGTTCGAACCTGAGACCCTCTGCATTGCAGTCTGTTGGTCTCCCCACTGAGCTATCGCTGCTCTTACATACATATCTACATACATCACGCCTATTTTTTCGAAGGAGCAAGCACAGATGTATAATATACACCCATTTCATCAGTTATGTTTCTAGGTCCCACGTAACAGAGGCTGAGCCCTTTGACAACTACAGGGCCCGTGTCCAGAGTAAGTGCTGCTGTTAAAATTTCTTGACAGAAAAACCTAATATCACTTTACTTGGCCTGGCTCTGTATCTTAACTGAGATCACATGCACAGCAATCGCATTCTGTACCGCTATGGCACCGGTGCTTGCCAATTTGATGCATTTTTTTTAGTTTCTACTTTACTGCCTCGTTAGTTCCATGCTATAAGTTTTGAAGTTTGCAATGAGTTATGTGGGTATAATGCATTTTCTACCTACATCTTCGGGAATATAAACTTTGTAGGCGTGAATCTATGTAGGGACATATGAATGTATTAAACGTTACTTAAATCGTGTGCTTCAACATTATTAATACGTTTGTACTGAAAAGCAAAGAGCAATCTTGGCATTACAAAATAATAAGTTGATGTTCTGAATGTACTTCAACTTAGACGTATTAAGTAAGTCTTACAAATTTCTACCACATCTTATTCTCCCTAGCCTTTATTATTCCCAAGCCACTTTGGGTCGGCTTTTCTGGTCTAACCGGATTTGACTGGATATCAGTTTTTACACGGAGCGGCTGCCACCTGACCTCCGCAACCCGAAGGCTAACGATACCCTAAGGCTAGACCAGTGTCAGGATATTATAGGGCACTGACTTTCCCAATAACGCCTAATAGTAATAATAATAGCCTCAATTGCAAAATTGAGTTGAATTAAGAAGGCAAATATAAAGCTTACGACATTTGTATGCAATTCACATAGTTGTTGTGCGCAAGTTTCAAGCAGGTTATATCTAACTACCTTTGAGTGTAGCGGTCTTTGCACTATTGCGTTATTGAAATCAAATATTTATTACTTACGTGAAGCAAACATTTCATTACTAACTATAAATTAAATGGTTGTGTTACCTACTTTATGATTTACCGTCACAGACAATTTAATACATAGCTGCGTATGGTCTTGCTATTTTTGATTGAGCTGTTTGCAATCGTTATTTATCGGACATAAAGGCAAATGAGAAGGCTACTGTATATACCTTTCGGTAATTTTAGTACCAAAGGTATAAAGAGGCACAGCCTATCGAGGTATACAAACAGAGACTGTACTAAATTGATGGTCCGTATGTAAAATTTTTGTTTGATTCTGTTTTATTCTCGTCTTACTTTTATGTTTGCACGTAGGGTTAAAATACTGTAAAGCTAGCTGTTCTCCCGTACGTGTCTGATTGAATCAAGGCACATGTTTGCCAAATTCTCGCCGTTCTGCTGCCTAAATCACAGTTACTTGAATCCTATAACGTTATTAGAATATTCCACATTTTATTCTTTAAAGCTGTAAACTAATATACTAACTAGTAGGTACATTAATTTCGTGTTGTAGTAATTATATAAATTTCAATTCCGATTGTCTTGGTGGCGCATCGGTCCTCTGTGCAATTGATGTGCATGAGCTCTTTGGTTTTGGACATGTCTGTCAAGAGTAGAGAACCAAGTAAGAGTAGCAGTAGAAATGCTCAGTAGTAGAACGGAATCCTAAATTTATTACCTGGGACCAAAACTATAGCCTACCATTTCGGGGACATAGACATAAAAAATATTGTTATTAAAGTCTGTTCATATTATATGAAACAAAAACTAAAATTAGAACAATAGAAAATAAAACATAAAAGTAAAGAAGATCGTATGGATAAGAATTAAACTCTTATTACATTCCAAGTTTCCTTTACTTTCTTTGTAACAAATGGGCTCAATAAAAAACTAAATATTTATATTAGAAACCGACAGTAGAAAGATAACATGCCTTGTAGTAATTAATGAATAAGTAAATAGAGGAAATAGTCTTGTGAAAGTTTAAGCAAATTACCAAATTAAACAAACTGCTGGGCGATAATGTGATTTCAGAGTCCGCTCCGCGACCCTTTCACTAAGTAACTTGTAAATTTGATTTAAGGTATAATTAGTTAACGACGCTTCTTTTATATGAAAGTGTTGGGTGATGTAGTATGCAGATGGTGCATCACTTGGCTTAAAGTTCGATAGCGCCAACACAATTTCTGTGTTGTTATATTATTCGATTTTAATATAATACAATCTATTACTTGACTAGATATACCTACTCCAGATTACATAAAATTTCAAGTTAAATATGACACCACCTTTTATGTAATGATAATAGACTTTATGCATGTTATCAAACATACTATGTTGTGCATATATTTAAAACAATAAGAGCTAAAAAGTAATTCGAATATCTGTGCTGGAATTTGGTCTCGATCATTTTGTTTAGTATTCCTTTATTAATCTCTCCTCCCATTTACGACGCTGCCTACACTTTCTTGTCTTATTTTGCCTAGGACACCATGTGTCACATGTTAGTCATATATGATATCTTTAATTTATACTAATATTAAAAATGAGAAAATGTGTTTATTGGTTTTACACGTTTCAGTGAAGCAATAGGGAGACAGTATATGAGCTGGAGACTGATCCTTTGATTAGTTTTTCGAGAGATGTTTACCGCCGTATATATATATTGCTAACTAGATTAAAACCGCAGTTTTAATCTAGTTAGCAATATATATTGGTTATAAATATCAGACATGTATCTATCCCTGTTGGATGCGGCCTCTTCTCAGTATGAGTAGGATAAGGAAATGGACAATCGTTTACCAGTCGAACCTAGTTCAGGTTGGCAGTTATTAGTAACTTTTATTGAAAAGAGCTTGTTTAACGTATTGAGTCGCAGCGGCACACCGACACATAATAGGTTTGTAATGATGCCTGACATTCTAAGAATAGCCAGGTTAAGAAAGGAAATATACAATTTCAAACTAAACTTGTATAGTCTTTGTATAGTCACTGTGTAAGCTACGACATATAGGCACCATTTATACACATTTGTCTTAAGATGAAGATCACTAAGTACTTTAGGGGACACTTTGGGACGTAGACTCCAAAACTAGACGTTTATTCGATTACTATTGTTTGATTGTTTTCCTATTAGGAGACTACGCGCCCCTGCGAGCAAAGTGCGTGTAATGGTTCTGTACTAGGGTTAGATGTTTTAATAATTGATGTGTATGTCTGGGGCAATACATATGCGGATAAATTCACACACACAGAGTCACACACATACGTACTCAATACATCAAAAACATGGATCCTTTTGGTTATTTATTTTTACTTTGTATGTTTTATAGTATCATTGAAAATAAGACGTAATTATAATGGGATTAATAAAGCATTGAGCCATTAATATCTTGGTCATTATGTATTATATGAACCTATTTCCAATGGTTCCATTAACCCAAGTAACTTAAACATAAAACTTTTATTAGATTATTTATAGTTAATATTATGTCATATGAAATCGTGATTACTGATTAAATGCACATGGCACATGGGCCTCACAATTTTTTTATCCAAAGCTCTCCGATCTTTGTGTTGTGATATATCAAATATCCCTATTATAATATAACCAAATTCATAATATTTCACAAGGATTCCTAAGTATCAATATATCTTTTAGTGGCATACAATCCACCCACGGGAAGTGATGGGGAATTCTTATTGCGGATTACAAAGTTCAAATAGGGGTGACATATTGGATTTATTTATATCTTGTATTTGGGAGTGTGCAGTAACAACAACTATTGACGAACGGCAGATAAGTGGTGCTACAATTTGTTAACTCATAAAAAACAGTCTTAAAGGATGAGCTTTGGTTGTTCGGTTCCATTTCCTAGGGAATAGCCGTTGAGCGGTTGTTGCCAGGTAACGGGTAATCTGGTTTGATTGTCGTCTGATTCAGTCGTTCAGAAGGACAGCTATCTATATTGCCAGTTGCTTGGTACAAAAATTCGCAAATATTGCTAATAGGGATAGATAGTTCCGAGCCCAGGTCATAAAAAACCTATTAAATCTTAAAACTTTATAAGTGATTTATAAAAATAACGCTTACTATAATTGTTTAGTTATCTCATAAATCTACTTAGTTATCATATCCTTAATCAATGAAAAATCTTTATGACGTTAATATTTTCTTAAACCAATGATATTTATGTTACATCTGTCACAGCTGATCGTAAAATCTACCATATTATTTCTTAACTTACTTTAAGTAAGAGCTGTTTAGCTAAGAGCCAACTAACTCTCAACGCTAGCTAACGTTAAAGTAAGATTTTCTCTGTTCAATCGCTATTTAATAGTTAACTACCTATCAATTATTTAACATGGGTTTATAATGTAAGTGTTTAAATATATAATCTTGACTTCTATTATTTAAACTTATAGTTCATTTTCAACGAGTAATTGTAATATTTGTAATATACTTTTGAGGCTATAACGCAGAGAGACTTGTTTTGATACATAAACGTCATATTATATCATTCCTTTGTTGATGATCTATATAAAAGTAATGAGAGCTGGAACTGCGCCCGAGGGTGGCAACTTTAGTAGATATAAAAATTATAAAATGATTTTGTAATAACTGAAAATGCCTACCAAAGTACGCAAAATGGTAATCGCGCTCGGCTTGAGTGGTTAAACATTTTCTTTTCACGGTTCAATTAACGAGGTTCAACGACATTGGGACTTTTCTTAAAAAATATCTTTAATGGAAATAATTATGTGTAGGTAGTAAATTCAATCGTTCCGGTGAATATAAGTTAAACGGCTAGCTGTCGATCGCTAGAACACCTTTCACTAACGTTTATACGGCGGATTTTTTTAATAAGTTACACCAAACTATCGGTTTTGTTTGACGTTTTATCACGTATAAACTTTCATTGTAATCATTGTGATTATATACAAACCTTATCTGTTTTTGTTACGAGCAAGAATTTCAGCGCAACACTAGCGCCTATTATCATTTTCTCATTACGTTTCCTCGTAATCATCCTTAGATGTAATTTTATAGATACTATTTTGATTCACGTGTTTCTCTCAATTACGTTATTACAAAGTCCGTCTATCCGTTGTACTTTCTACCGCTAGTTTCCCGATGTGTCCCATGCTAGTGGGAGTTTTAAGTGAAATGCTGGAGTGGCTAATAGGTATGAGTATCTAAAATCGATGCGATCTAAATTCGGGGAGCAGCAGTAAATTCGTGGCTCTTAATGGAATTTCCACATCAGAGCACGGCGTGCGTCCGCCATTCGGCCGTGCGGGAACATGGACTAACATTTCGCCTCAGTTCTGCTCTGCAACACTACACCGGCACACCGGCCTCCTCCCCCACCCTCATATTAATCCGATTAATTTCTAAAGGCACTAAAACGTACCGACTCCAAATAATTTTTGCCATTGGCAGTTTGACATCCCCTTAACCTAACACCTCAGAAGGGTGAAAATGGACCCTACATTTTATATGATACAATGAATATTTAATATTGTCTTCTATTTATGCGAATATTATTCATTGAAATTAAACTGCTATATACGGATTTTATCGCGTTGTTTATTTGACACTTTATTACAAAATTTTGAAAATTGTTACACTACTACTACTATTAAACTTTACTAATTTCACGGGGACCATGGCTGCTGAAAAGCAACCGAAACGTCGGGGAAAGTGTAAAAATAAATGAAATCTAAATAGTTTAATAATAATTTAATTAGCTTAAAAATTAGTAAAGTTTAATAGTAGTAGTAGTGTAACAATTTTCAAAATTTTGTAATAAAGTGTCAAATAAACAACGCGATAAAATCCGTATATAGCAGTTTAATTTCAAACAATGAATATTAATAAACAAAATGGAAGCGAGTGCATAATTCGGTTTGGATTCGTGAGGCAATCAATCTTCGCTTCTTAAAAGTTTTCTGAATTTTTCTTAGATAAATGATCAAGTAAGAAGTGGACTGGACGAGTTTTGGAATGAGTTCGTGAATATCAGGCTCCAGATTAGTTTGTCACAAAACTTTCTCTAGATATGCAGTTTGTTATGCAACGTGTAGCAAAAGAGTCCGGTCATGTTTAATGTTTAAGCCAAATATATATTTGTTTGTTGAATGTTGTTTTATTATATTTTTATGTTGTCATGTATTTATACTATTATGAATTGTGATAGGTGATATTTTTGAAAAAGGAATTTGAGATGATGATGAGAATTCAGAGTCGAATTTAAATTCGACTCTGAATTCAAAACTTGTCTGGCTGCTTGTTCAAGCATTACACAAGCTTTTGATGCGGTTACAACTTAGTAACTTAAGCTCCAACATCAATCCAAATGACATAATCAAAATTCATATGATATAACTCACGTTTTATTTCATTCTGCTCAGTAAAACCGTAGTTTGATCCGCGTAAAAGACGCAAACTGAATACGGTCTACGCGGAAGAAGTCGCAGGTATAATACAGTTAATAATATAGTTCAATATAAAAATATATATTCCCATGAACATTACAATAATTTCCTTGATACGTCAACAATCGAGATAAGCTTATTACATAATTGGTTAGTATTCATGTCAGCTATTTTTCTGAAGAGATAGTCGCAGCATGATCAGCATAAAATTGTAATGTATGAAGTACTTATTTATATTACGAACTGTGTATAAACATAAGACTTTCAGGAATAACATGATTTACGAGATACCAACATTACATACAATAACCCTTTTCTGTACATTTCATACTAAAATTGTAATATTACATTAATTCGTAAGTTGTTTTTCGGATGCCCAACAGAATGCGTTTTTCATTGTATCAAAATATTTACTCATTAAAAGGGAATCGTGTTAAAAAACACATTGTTTAATTAAAGTGTGATAGTTGAATTTCACTTTGATAAAAAGCGTTGCGGGATCATCGAAGACGCTAGTGCTGTGCAGCTGGGTAATCGATTGTATAAACATTGATTTCCAATCTGAGTTCCCCAATCTGAACATAACATACGGAGCTCAAATAAAGATATCCACATTCAGTGGAGTCGGTGCATGCAGCTCCTGGTTTGCTTGATTTTAATCAAAAGTTTCGATTGGACTGCCAGCCATCCGGTCGAGTGCAATCGTGGCGCACGTTTATCGCGCGCGACTGCCACACTATGATCGGGCTTTAATGACTGCACCCGAAATGTGTGTTCAATCTAATGCGTATTTGCAGTTCCATAATTGTTGAAAGTTTGCTCGCAGTTCGATGTGCTGCGCCTCGCGGTTCTGTCTGTTGCCTGACGTGCATGTAACTCGTTATAAGTTTGGCGTAGGCGCTCCGCAGCTTCGTCCCGCCGGCCAGCCTTGGCTGCGACGATTCGTTAACGAGAAACGCATACCTAATAGGTTTCATTAAGTTATAATTATAATTCATAACAATCGCAGGTCGGGTTCGAGAATTCGTTTTAATTTTCTCGACGTTATAACGAGTATTTTCAAAGCGAGCTCTAATGAAAAGTGAAGGTAAATCTCCACGGTCTCTGAGCCCACATTTAAGTGAAATAAAAATAAATTGTACTCAAAGTGGGATAGCCGCTCAAATTAAGCACCTGAATAAATTGTGTGATAATCCGTAGCAGTCTTTTAATGCTTTACGGAGCCGCCGGCGACGAAGGCACGGAGGCGTGCGGAAAAGAATGAACGAATGAGATAATGATTACTCTCATTTCATTACTTCTCTTGATCCTAGTAATTGAGGAAATTGGGTCGAAGTGTGATAAGAGAGAGAGAGAGTATCGGGTGTTATTGGGCCGGTCCCATTAGGGACCTCTTAATCGTATTTAACGCCTTTATCACCTGGGGTGCGCAATGGGTCGTAACGGGCAAACATAAGGTGCAGAATATTTGGCCGCGCCGTACTTAATAGCTCTGTTCGTACGCTCTTATTTTGTGAAATGCTTCACTTCTATTCACAAAATCTATTTACATAATCGCACCTATTCAACTTTTGTTAACAATGCGACTAAATATTAGTACGTGTGTACGCAGTGGGCTTGGCGGGGGTACCGCGTGCCGCTGCCGGCCGGTGTGAAGCACCGCTATGTTGAGGTAATATTTTCGTTGCAGACGGCGCAGACCGGCAGCGGAGGGTTACGCGAGCTAGTGGTGTTTTAATTTATATTTTTCTTCTCATTCCCGAGACTGCGGGCAGAGAGTTCATAATGGACAAAACATTAGCACGGCCTACTTTGGGTGAAAGCTTTCAGAGCTTTTCGCCTCATCTTGCGTTAACATTCCTTTTGAGTTCGTACGCATTAATAGTGCGCCATATTTCCTCAAACTTTTTCATACGAACACTCGGTAATTTATGAAAACATTTAAATATCAACGAATGGGTCGTTGTATTATAACAATTTGACTAACTTGGTAATTAAGCTCTTAGAGTAATAGCTTGACGAAAGTTGGTGTTCTGTCCGAATAGTTTGTTGTTAGTTTAAAGAACTGAAGCCATTTATCTAATCGATTTCAATTAAAATAAATGATATTATAAGAGCTGTCCAATTAATTTGTATAGTTCGATACTGTTGACCGGCCTTCGCGGAGAAAGCGGCATAAGAGTGAAAACCGCAAAAATGCCACCGGGTCACTTTCCTACGAGGTGTGCATATGGGCATGTGCTAGACTGGTTTAGTCATACCGCTACTGTTTATATGCACGTGTCCGGATGAGAGGTGTTGGTAAATAAACAACTTTCTGTTTATGCAGTTGAAACGGTTAATGAACTAAATAATTACCGCCCATAAAAATGCTAAGGGGCCGACTAACTTCACATCAAGTTCGCCTACGAGCGTGTCTCATAGCGTGAACACTCACACCCACAAACTTTCTTTTGTTATTGTAGCATATTAATGGTACGAATAAAAATTTACAATTTATATGAATAAAACAAGAACGCAATAACTAAGACATATTTATTTTTTGTGATGGTTATCTCTTGATACAATGTTGATATTTATTATGGCCATGTTTTTATTTAATTATGGCGATATCTGTGTCAACCAACATTACAAGCTTTAATGAACCCGCAACAGAATTTAAAAATAAAAGGTATAGATAAACATTTAACAGCCCAGCGCAGCAAAAGATACAATACTTAACATAAAACGAGAAACCCTATAAAAAGAGAATTGCTTTTTGTAGGGACCACTCATCGATGATTTTCAATATTAACAATGACGATAAAAACTCCACAATGGTGCCAACATCACGAAATAACTGGAAGATAACGTTGTCTTCGAAGAGTTTTTACTTTGGTTAGAGATAAAAGATTTTATACAGCTCAGTAAAATTTATTATTTCATTGTCTATATGTCATTATTCAGAAAATGTTTTATATTTAATGAAACAATAAATAAAAGAAAAATACGATATTGTTATGCTACAGCTATGTCGACAAAAATGTATTGTTTATTCGTAATGTCATTGGCACTGTTTACTTTTGTATTTTTTTAATTAACTATAATTATATTTGTATTTGTTATCCGTATTTTCAAATAAACATAATATTAAATTGCATTTGTAAAAAATATGCATTAAATAAACGATGTACACATTCAATAGCCTGTAATTTTACTCAGTATTCATATAAAAATATTGTTATAATTGAATTTGCATTTCACTTTGCATATTCATTGATTTTACTTATTCAAAACTGGCACTCAGGGAAGCCATGGGGCAATTTTATTTTATAGTCACACTATGTCTCGTTCAATATTCTATATATGTAAAGTGTAGCCACGCAATAATATACATTACATTATCAGATAACCGCACAATTTGCATCCCATATTAAATTGCCAAGATTAAACCACTGCATACCTATAATAACAAACATACGTAGTGTGTATAGGTACATATATAGCTATTGCTTACACAGGATGCTAACTAGCTATTATATATAGAAACAATAGATAGTTAGCTTGCATCTGTCATAAACTCATACAATCACACACACACACACACACACGCACACACGCATACACGCGCACACGCTCACACACACTGCACGCTCGCACAGATTTCATAAAACATGAAGTAGAACAAATATTCACAAAGCCACAGGTAAGTGTCCAGGAGACCTGAAATACAGGGTTTCCCTAGTTTAGGCTCCTGTCCACCCCTCATAATACGCTACTTGTTATATTTATCTTGCTACCTAGTGCTGCTACGATTTGATATATCACATTGTGCGAAATTGTAAAATTATGTTTGGTGGAAAATAAAACTTATTTTTATTTATTTCTATTTTATTTTTTATCTGACTCAAATTATATATTAATGCTTATTTCTAATATCTTAACTAATTTTGTAAAGTCGAATTTGAAATTAAACTACTTTATACGGATTTTGTCGCGTTGTTTATTTTAAAACACTTTATTACATAATTTTGAGACTCTTGAGAGAAAAGTGTTTTAAAATAAACAACGCGACAAAATCCGCATAAAGTAGTTTCATTTCAATGTATAACATTCAAATGTGAGTTTGTTTGTATGTTTGTTACGCTTTCACGCCTTAACTACTCGACGGTTGATCATGAAATTTTGCATACGCGTTGTCAGGGGCACAGAGAAGGACATTGTTGCTACATCCAGAAAAAGTACCGTTCCTGAGAGTTAGCAATTTATTGACAAAATCTACATTAACGAAAGCGAAGTCGCGGACAATTAGGTATATTTCTGTTTCTAATATATCATTTAAAAGTCAGATGATATACATAAATATGAACAGTCAAAGTAAATAAATAAATACTACAGGACTTACTATAAAACTTTATCCAGCGTTATTATTTTATAAGTACAGCATTATATTCCCATAAAATTAAAAATAAGGACCATAACAGACACAATAATGGTAAAATAAATACGATATCTCATAACTGAAGAAGTTTTAATAAAAAGTTAAAGTAACGTCCGTCGTTCTAAAGCGATAAAAGGAACTGGCATAACATTACCCCATTTCTTTCCAGGGAATGCCAAAATATCTTTCAACAAACACAAATTCGTATCTTGTTTATAATATCTGCAATGCAGAAAAAAACCTTCATATTATTAGAAGTATTTCAAAATGTATTTTAATAAAGAAACATAATATTACTAAACTATTTTAAAAATTGCGTAGGGTTTAGGATATGGATCCTAAACCCTATAATGGTATTATAACTGTAATAATGGTGGTGACGATTGGCCTTTTATAAGAAACACAGTTCGTCGAACTTGTGCCTAAGTAAATGCATAGGTGTATAATGTCTTTAATATTTCATCGGCTATGTTTTGATATCACAATCACTACATATTATCAAACAAAGTACCCCGCCGCGTATTTCTGTCTGTCTGTTCGCGATAAACTCAAAAACAACTGAACGGATTTTCATGCGGTTTTCACCAACCAATAGACAGAGTGATTCACGAGGAAGGTTTAGGTGTACAATTCGTCATCGTCGTTTCGGTTTTGTGTAAATTGATTAAAATATGACGATGATTGTTAAAGATGTCCTGCTACCCGTGCGAAGCCGGGGCTGGTCGCTAGTAATTTATATAATTCATCAGGGTTAACATATTGTCATATACCAGGTATAGCTTCGAGAATTCCTGCTTAAAAAACAATAACACTTTACCCAATTTGACAATTGAACACGTATCTTTACGACCGGCAGTATGCTTAGTTTACGTCACTGGACTAAAAGGTAACCATATCATCATGATAGTATAAGGAATTTAAGTACAGTGTTAAAATGCTCATTAATCTCGATCGAAAAATTACTTTGATAATTATTTATGAGCGTAACTACATTTAACTGTCACTTATTACAGAACACTTTTATCTGTAGTGTAGGCTGGTATTACAGTATATGACTCTGCCACTAACACTTCTATAAACAGCATAACATTTAACATACATACATATTTACGAATTTTAAAGGCTGTATTAGCTATAAACTGTGTCTATATGTTTATTAATTAAAGAAGTGGAAGGTCAAAATAATAAATATTACTTATTGGTTGTTTGGATAGTGCATGTGTCAATATGTCAACTGTCAAGATAATTACCCTACAACTGCTGACCATCAATCAAGCGCTAAAAGTGTGGAGATATAATTTATGACTGTGTTCGCTGAATCATTACACTAGGGAAAAATATATCGAAACTAAAGAATATATTACTTTGTGTATAAGTGTATACCTATTTTAACATATTTCCTTTAAAATTGCAAATGCAAAATACCCTATGTTGCGTTCTTACAGGGCGTAGTCTTCACATCCATTAAGGTGTCGTATTGTCAATAGATTAATCCATGTGGTCTTTGAGCCCTGGAGTCAAAGATTGGGAACGATTTCTACGATTGATAATTAAGTAGGATCCATAGTGTTACAAGCGTTTTTAAGCTACGGTAACCGCTTACCAGCCTTGGGTTGGTACCTACAACCGGTCACATTCTGGTTTGCTGCTAATACTGTGACGTCACTCAAGCGAATCGTTCTTAATTCTACGGCAAGCCATTGGCCGAAATACTTAATTGGGACGGATTATTCAAAAAAGACCTTCGTTTTTTTGGCGGATAAAATGATAATAATTAAAATGCAATACAGTTATTTGTAGCTACTGTTGCTATTATTAGTAAGAGATATAAAATAGTGTAGCAATGTACATAAATAGATTTTAGGTACATAGTAACGGTATCTTGCGGCCGGGCTGTAGGCAGTAGGCACGGAACCGCAGGTATGCGGTTGTTTCGACACCTGCATTGAAAGTGCACCGTGATGTGGGACACTAGGCAAGCCCTACCTACTCGCATACGTATTCAAGGTACTGGCGCTGCTTGTTCAACACCTACAGATTATTAATTTATTATAAGTCGAATGAATGATTATTGTTGACGATATAGTGTTGATATTGTGGCAAATTGATAATAACTATTATTATTAACATATAATATTTATAAGTATTCATGTCTAACCTATAAAATATTAAGTAAATTTAAAATTTTCCCATGACATAAAATAACTTATTAAAATGTAGGTACGTATCAATCAATCAATTTGCCACTTGCAATAAATTGATAAACAAAGATCTCATCCAATCTACGACACAGCATTCATGCGTCCAGTCTTCTGCATCCAATCTACTATTCTAACCTCCTTATCCAGGTTGTGAGTAAATCTAGAGTTAGCCTAAGGGTATCCTACATTATATTTTACAGTCCCCACTTTAGGACTCGTTTGCTCCAACAGCCGTCGGTACTTCAGCAAATATAACATGTTCATTGCCATTTTAGTTTTGATTTGCATACATAGAAGTATACACTTTTTAGTTTAAATTAGTACCTATTTATTGTATCCGTCAAAAATCTAAAAGTAATATGGAGTAAATCAAATAAATATAAATACGAAAGTATATGCGTAAACAAATAGTTCATTATCTAAATGACTCTTCAAAAGCAACCTCAGTTATGCATACTTTCATTACATTTGCACAAAGCATTAATTCTAGTTAGTTCGTTATGTAAATGAATCTGAATATCAGGCTTTAAGCGCAATTTTCGCTCAACAAGCTATACAATGTACATATAAGCCGCTACAAAACGATGCTAAATACTGTTGTTGACCGTCATCATTTTGAGTCAGCACCCGCGTCCTTATGGACGAGATAATGCGGAAATTTGAACAAGATTAATGTTTCTCTCAGGTAAATTAATAATATTGAAAGGCCGTTAATTTTGTTTCGAAACGGCCATTTTCTTGATAGGTTTTCGGTGAGCGATGAGCTTTGTGGTTTCGGTGTCACACGAAACCGTCGGCTTTCGAGATATTGGGATATCTGGTACCGGCAAAATATCGTTAGACAACAATTTTTTGTTTAAATAAATAAAGTCGCGCTGTAAATAATTATTTTTATTCGCGTGCCTCTTTTGGCGATTTAGGTAGGTAACTATTTACGTTTATGCTAGGATAATTAAAAACGATAAAAATATTATCCAGATTGTATGTAAAAGCATATATTTACTTACATGAAGATTTAATTCATATCCCAAATATGTGATTCGGTACCTTATGGTAAATATACGAATAATATGTGTGACTACCAAACTTGGACAACTACACGAAATCTTTATTTACCACAATAGTATAACGCCAGCGTTAATGACCAAATATAGCTCATGGATCACCCGAATATTTTCAAAAGGAAAGATGGAAAGATCCTAGGGGTTTTTTGCTATTACGCGGCAGCAGGACTGTTGATTGCTGTATCATATTATTATTGAAAGGGATCCCACTGCCTATCATCCTGATAATCCCTGTATAATGGAGACTTCTACTCGGAGCAAAGATCATATAAACCTTTCTGGATTATATACGACTCAAAGAATTATAGGCACACTTTTATATTTACGCTCGCTCGAGCCTAGTTACGAGGCATATTCGAATTACTCGTTTTTGTCAGCGGTCGATCGTGGAGCAAATGTGCTACAGTAGTCGTCATTTTATTACAAAAGTTCAAGTGTCACGAATTGAGAAGTTTACGAGGCTCAAGTGCGCTATCCAACTCGGCTTTATCTTTCACACGTCTCGGTACATAACGACACGTATTTTATTACATCTTCGAGTTATTATATTACCTACAAAAATATTCAGTGCGAAAGATGACTTTGAATACGGTATGTAATTATGTATATCTTTGTGTTTGGTATTGCTGTTGATTTTATTAGATAGGTATATCTACTGACTATTCATTTTATCTCAAGTTAAGCGCAAGTACAATGGCAATACCCTATAATGGGGTTTGCCTCCGTTTTAAACCGTGAGTTTAATTGATCTATTTTATTGATAACATTGATCAATAGATTTGATCAGTGATAAGATTGATTAATAGCTTGCGCTTGATTGAAGTTTTCAATATGAAGGTATAAATTTTTGAACTTAAAACTTGGTAAATCGGTACATTTTAATAATTGATGGTAACGCGTCAGAAAAGTTAATCCAACTCAGCGAAGAAATCAAAAACTTTCAGATGGTCTAAGAAAATAGTTAACCACAAACAATTCCATTATATATCAAAATATTTTAGTCCAAAATAGTATTTGAAGTTTTTGTCATAATCCTAATACTGCCATGCCTGTATTTGTCAAAACAATACCTTACAGTTTTTTATGGTCTTTATTAGCTAGCTTTTGTTCGCGGTTTTGCTCGCTTGGGAACAGTACTTTTTTCTGGATCAAAGGTAACCAATGTCCTTTTTTGTATTCCCGACAAATTGTTTGCGAAATTTTATGATGATCGGTCCAGTGGCTAGCGCGTCAGAGCGTAACAAACAAACAAACTCACATTCGCATTTATATTATAGTTAGATGTTTCTATTTGCATTGTTATTGCATATTAAAATTGATATTCGGTGACTGTAATTATTATGCGTTGATGATTATGTATTTACACATACGTAGAAGTAATGAAAAGGTTGCTCCATCAGGCCAACAAATAGTGAATAGATCAGGAGTCGGACTCGTCTGGCCAATTTAGGGGTGCGTTGTTCGCTTATTACTTGGCTTAATGTGCCCTTTAACTTTTATGGCCTGAAGTTGCGAAATGAGCCTGGCCCGGACTCACGGGGGACTAATATAGGGCAAGAGTTTTATCAGTTGGTCCGTTTAAATTTGCACTAATTTTATTGTTATATAACTGCTTTGATAATTTTATAGTGCTGTTAGTGAACATACACTTTTTCAAACATCGCAATGTTCTAGAGATTACAAGAATATTGTTTCTGACCAACAAAGTCAATTAAAGAATAAATAAAAAACTAGTTGAACAAACTAACAAATCTAGATAAAGTACATGAGGCGGATCCAGAAACATGTTTTATTCGCGCTAACGGCATTAGCCCAACGGTTTAAAACCTTAACAGACAAAAGGTTACAAGTTAAATTAAAATTCACCTGTTTAATTTATTGGCGAAGGTTTATCTGTACTGTTAATGTGTAAAGTGTGTAATTTAAAGGTAAAATGTGTTCATGTGCTGTTTCTTTTTTTGCAGGTAAGTGACGACGCAGAAAAACAAGACGATTAAACCGAGTAAGCGAGAATTGTAACCGTTATATACAATATACATGATGTATAAAATTATGAGATTGACCAAGTTTCCAACCCATCCGTGGCCCTTACTTAAAATCTCGACGCGCATCGTTGCTCTTCAAGAACTGAATTTTAAAACAGAAGTTATGAGAGCATCCAAAGAATTTCTAATCACTATTTTATCGAGGTCCACGACGTTACTTCGTTAAAGTAATTAAAGAGATTTTATCACGTCAGATAGTGTTGCAAGCAGGTTCGAGCGGTTTCAACTTGCTCTATAAATCTAGAACCCTTTACACTTCATAGAATAACCGTGAGTAGGGTCTAGTAGAACAATTACCCGATAATATATTACGGGACGTGCGGGCGCGGGCGGGTGAGGCGGTCGCGAGTAATGCCGCGATATTAACTTATCTCAGGTGCGTGCGGCAGTAAATATACTGAGTGCTTACTTCACAAGTGTCAACGGAGCTGAAATAATGTAACTGGAAGAGACCTTATCTCTACGCACACTGCCACATCTGCAGCCGCGTGGATGTCGAAAAACATAGAGTGAATAAACAATGTACCAAAAAAAAATATCAGTATGCTGAATGATCATTTATCATTAGATTTATTACTGTGTCAGAAGAATCTGCACGACCCCTGACATGATTATTAAAGAATGAAACTTGGCATCGTGCTTTATTATCCTGTGCAATATCATCAACATAATGTTTGTAAGCATTTTATTGCGTTCTGCTGTATACTGACTTTCTTTCTTGCTAGATATATTTTGAACAAATTACAATTGAAAGCGATTCCATTACTTCTTTCCCTTTGAAAGGGAATTACAATTCGTAGCTTTTTACTCAACTAAATTGGTTCAGAGATACACAGATATATTGGTAGACGCTCTTAAAGCTTTGAAGTACGCGACACGTATCGAGATGTTCTAGGTATTCTCAGTTCGTCGTGAAACAGTAAGTATTACGTATCACGTGCTAGTCACGAATCTCGTTGTCACTTTGAACATATAACATCAAAGATCACGTTTTTTTATTTCTCACCGTCAGGCTAAAACAAATATTATGTGTAGTAATAACGGGAGAACCACGTTCCTGATGTCCGATCCAACAAAATTTTATTTCCACGCAAATGCCTACTTTGAGTGTCGCCGCTCCTTAACGGCCTCGAGGTGGAGACGCCCAAAATTATTGCGAATATATGCGATAACGCAATGCCTCGCTCCGAGCGAGGAGACCATTGTGCGCGCTACTTGTAGGTCCTCGCTCTCGCATAAACTTATCCAATTACTCGCAATTTATACGAGTCTAAAGTAACACAGGAGGACCCTGTTCACTATCTATTTATTCCTCGCACTTCTCATCTTATTTAAGCGATATCTTGCCTGCAATTTAAACTAAACAACTCGTGTCGACCCTGCAACAAATCAACGAAACTATTTCAGCTGAAATAGGAACGACGTCTTCGTTCTGAACCCCGACATTATTAATCTCTAATCTTAGTTTAACTTAGGCTTTGACTTAATGATTTACGGGCCATTTTGAGGCGAGATCGATCTTGAGATCCGTGGCACTTAATCCTTGATATGAGTTTCAGCGGGTTGATCGCCAAGTCTATTACGCAATGTGGGTCGTAACTTCTAACAGTTGCTACGAGGCTTACGTCGTCGTAATCCGCTTGTCGAAGGGGACCTCGCCCGACCAGAGTACGCGGCAAATTAAGACAACTTTGAAAATACCAACGCATGTACAATTTTGGTTTCAATTAAGACGAGACAAATTGAGCCACGTCTAAAACCGGCAAAGGGTCGCGTAAGACGACGAGAGATAAAAATATCTTCAGGGAAAACGATTTCATTCCGTAAGGGACCTACGTAATGCGTATCCGCAGGGCAAACAGTCTTTAGATTCAGAGATGAATTTAGGGGAATCCATCAGGGACGCACAATAAGATACAAACGTTTTGTGTGATTTTTTTACTTTGGAGTTGTTATAAATTGGTATTCATTATATGTATATTAAGACATAACACACCCAGAGTCTAAAGAAAAAAGAGAACTAGTTGTGAATCACACATATTTTTCATGAAAAGATTGAATTACAAAAATCGCCGCATTGAAAATGGTCAGGTGAACACCAAAATGGCAACGCCAGCTGGGCAATTAAAGTTACAAGCTTAAGTATTTAACTTTAATTACGCGACATTTCAGGCAGACAGCGGACGCCCGGTCACAAATTGACTGCTATAAAGAAAATTTGAACAATCAGAATACTTTAACATGCATCGAGGAGCCAGATTGTTCAGTTTAATCTAATTGTAAAGCCAAGTTTACAGTACAGAATCAGTTAAACACAATCAGAAAATAGAATCTTCGACAATTTAAAATGTAAATGTCTTCCGAGACATATTTATGTGCAGCATAAGTTATAAGCATAGGTTGTTGGGCTGGTACCGCAGTCAACAAGATAAGCCTTTTCAGTTCGTTCTATCTCTCTCCCATTTCGTTTTCCTTTAAACATTATCTAGTTCACGAGGAACGTGACAAAATTAGACCAATTTGAACGGGCCAGTCAGCCATTTTATTTATATTCTTTGAATGCTTTGTGCAAGCCTTTTTTGTGTACAGTCTTAGTAATCTATAAATTATTGAGTACGTAGGTATGTAGTAGGATAACGTTGGTTTTTATTTTAAAGGATTGTAAATGGTTCAAAAGCGCTGGTTTTGTCGTTTAAATAGCCTTGAATGTTTAGGTGTGACAATGCCTGCTTGTGAAAGGATAAAATATACAACAATAAAAAAATTACTTCCTATCGTTTGTGTGGATCAGCGTCGTCCTGCCCATAGATAGCTATCGTACATTTTGGAGCTTTCCAATCACGAATAGCGTTTTCCGCGATGTTTATTTGTAAACCAAGGAATAAAACAAGTAATTTGTATTCGTCGAATAGTTGTTTATTTACATATCTAACCAATGAAATTATTTATTTAGCAACAACACAGCTTTATTCTGAAAAAATAATTTCAGGAGTAGAATTTTAAAAGTCTATATTTATTTATTCGATTCAGAAATAATACTTATAATAGGCTTTTTAGTTAGTACTAAAGAGCCTATCATAAACAGCAATAGTTTACTGAATATATGAAAATATAATGTAGTTATAATATATGTCTGTGTATAATAACGGCATTATCAAATTTCTTTCTCCTCCGATAGCTTAATATCAAGAAAATTAAATATATTATCACGATAATATCAAAAGAAATACTTTATAGGGTTTCCATATAAAAGTTGTGATGATGTCACATGTCCAGCTTGTGAACGTCTTCGGCCTGAGCAATCCTGTTTTATGGCATGAATGTCTACTGACTGAGATGACGTCATCCTAAAATGTCATACAACCATATTTGATCGATAGCTTAGCTTGAACGAAACAATTTTGTAATTGAGTCGTAAATAGTCATCAATCAATTTACAAACGGTAAGCGTCAAAAGCACAAAAGTGGACATTTTCTATGACTGCCGACGATCGATCGTCGTTTGTAATGTCATTATGGAACTCATGGGATTTGGAAAGCAGCTATCATTATTTTGTTATTTGTAAACAAGTGACGACAGCTTGTTTTGTTAATCAATCTTTTAGAAGGCACAGCGCTGATGTTTATAGAACCGCTTAAGATTTGTACAAAATAATATTATATCGGCATTTTATTTTGTGGCGTACTCTTTGGCCTTTAGTTACCTACGTTTAAGGAAAATAGGGTTTAAATAAAATTGGTTTTGTATTGTTGTGGTACATACAAAACACGAAAGGTAATTAGTATAAAAAAAAAAAATACAAATTGAGAGATTTCCTGTTTTTTATTGTAGCTACATTTATTAGGAATACTGATATCACGGCAATAACATAAAATATACAGGTACTTCTATATGTTGATTGTTTTAATATTTGTTATCAGCTCCAGATACTTTTAAAATCCTGCTGCTATAGGATTTTAATTTTTGTTATATGAAAAGATTGCAAAATACATATACTTGTAAGTTTTCGAATATATATTTTGTTTGTTTGTTTATATAACAGGCTTTATAAATTTCCTTTTCGTAAACTGACCCGGTGGCATAATTCTAATATATGTCTGAGATCTTGGGATTGATACTTGATGCAGATATATTTATTTTCTTAAATGATCTTTTGGCTGGCATGCTCTCAAAAGGCTCGCCTTCTATTGCGTTAGTCCTGCAAATCCATTTCTATCATACTATATACCTACTCGTCAATTTCTGGCAAGCCAAACATATTTAAAAAAACAATTAAGTCTTGCCGCCGACGGGTTGCTGCAGCTCAAGACGTTAAATTGCATTTTTATTCAGTTTTATCTCCAGGTTTATAATATAGATAAAGTTATTGTATTCGTAAGTATAAATGCTAATTCGAAGATCTGTTCAGGCCATAAAACTGAGGGCAAATCTCAAGGAGCAAGTTTGTTATCTCGATGGTGGAGCAACGGCTATATGATTTATTTCATACTGATAACAGTTTCTTAGGGAGCGGTTTTGTTCACTTACATAAAAAGATAAGAATGAATAGTAATTTTGGTGGGTATTGTGGATGTGAGGGTGTTACTTCAGACTATTTCAGAAGTTGCTTCTAAGTTCAGAATAAGTCTTACGATAATAAAAATCAACTAATGATCTAAATTAACCTGTCAATTCTTGGAAAGTCAGACATAAATTAAATTATGTGTGTGGCTGCCGGTGTGTCGTTGCGACTCTATATGTTAAACAACTATTTAGTGATTTTGTAAATATAAATATGTTAGTAATAATATTAAAGGATATAGTTTAAAGTTGTAATCTATAAAAAAGGGCGGTAAAAGCCGTTGAAAGTAGTTTAATTTCAATGCGTAACATTTGTATAAACGTAACAAAGTATTAAACAAATGCTAACTAATTGAGCTTACTCATAGTTACGGCATAGGGCTAGCAAACGCTAGGTCGTGGATTAGAACCCCGGTATTTGGTATCGGTATAGATCTAAACCTATACCAAATAATAATTGGTAATTGAAAAAGAAACATCTCCAAAAAAAGAGAATCAATCTTTTATTCTTTAGTATAATATAAGTGTATATTTCATGCTAATGTATGCACCTACTACTGTTTATCTCTGCATCACCCAATGGTTGACTGGTAGATAATGCCTGTGGTTAATGCCACAAGCATTATCTACCAGTCCGCCGATGTACTATTTTGTGCATCAAGTTTTAAGTAAATAAATGTATTTAAAAATAAGTAGAAGTTTATTATCGTGAAACAAATACATATATTAGTAGAATGTGAAATTGCAAGCATAATGTCATATATTATGTTATCAATATAATTACGTATGATTTTACTTGGATTTTGTGTTGCCAATTAGTAGACTGATACGTCTGCCTTACCCGTTCAGGGACACACCAGGCGTGAGTCTATATATGTAGGTATGTATGCAAATAGCTTAATGTCGTATAATCACACAGTTGTCAGTAGATATAGTTTGAGGTGTTGATTGCATATTCAGTGACATAATTCATTGTTATCAAGGCGATAACAGTGCAAATATTATAATGAACGTTGGCTTACTAGATTGGAGTTATTGCTACTGCAACACAAACTGTATTTAACTGTTAATCTGTTAACTGACAGATTTAGAACCAAGCTACAAGATTTATTTAATTTAATGTTGTGCTTATTCTATCTTTGTCAAACCTGTCGTATTTTATGAATATAACAAGACTGTTAACAGGTTGTTGACGAAATTATAATATCTGTCTTGTAATTGTCTTTTTTTTTCTTATAGTTAGTGGTCAACCTGTTGTCAAGAGTTGTTCAAGCCGCCCGTAGGCCTCTGACATGGCTTAACGACTGCTGTCAATTTGAAACAACCCGGACCGACTTTTTACGTGCCCTCTGAAGCACGGAGACGCTCAGATGAAATACCACTAAGCGGTCACCCATCTATAGACTGACCGCACCCAAAATTGCTTAACCTCGCTAATCGTTTACCGATCAGTGAGTGCAACTGGCTATGAGTGCTTGATTTGTTGCGTGTGAGGTATTGACTTGCTTGTACTTCTAACTCAGTAACATAGCGGTAGAGACTGCGACTGCTGTGGTTTTAAGTTCGATTGCCGGGTTAAAGATTTTCTGTCAAGAATGAAATATATCGTAAAAATTAAGAAAATTTGAAATTTTTGAAAATTGTGAAAAATTTACGCAAATTAATGTCTTCAAGTAAATGGAAAAATTGGCAAATCTGAGGATATTTTATATAATTAATTTTAAAGATTAAACTAATAGTCTGTGTTTCCACTATTGACACGAATAACACAATCACAGGGATTTGGCATGCTTACAATCAGTTCATCAAAATCACTTTGAGGAATGGCCGCCGACGTTCTTTCTAACAAGTCAAAAAGTTGTTGTGGCATATGTACGGCATTCATACTCGGCAGAGCTCTTCTTTGGAGTATATCCTATGCGTGTTCAATTGGGTTGAGGTCTGGAGATGAGCAGGCCACGGCAGGAGGTTGATATGAGCATCGGCAAGAGTACGTGGTACGACTCTAGCTATGTGTGGACGTGCATTGTCATGCATTAGTCGAAATGAATCATCCAACGAGTTTCGCAAAGGCATGATCACGCCTAAAACAATCCTCTCCGCATAAATCTGAACATTGAGGCTGCCCCTGATCCAAGTGAGATTGGTTCTTCCACCGATCCAAATACCGACCCAAACCATTATTGTTCCACCTCCATAGGAATGAATTTCCTGACAAAATTTCTAACTTTCTCGACGCCCAGAAGTCCTCCAAATCTGAGTACGTCTTGTATCTGGTCTCACACCGAAACAACATTCATCGGAAAAGCAAACGCAACGCCAGTCTTCTTTCTCCCTATTTCTGTGTTCGCGAGCCCATTGCAAATGGGACTTACGATAGCGGGGTGCTATAGGTTAGGTAGGAACCCTCAGCGGCCGTCGGGAACGCAGACCCACTTCATGTAAACGATTTCAGATGGTTTGGTCGCTTATCAGCAAGCCTGAAGAGCTGTGGAGTCTCGTAGCTAACATCTTGGCAGTCATGTTACGATTCCATCGAGCAGTATTTTGGATGTACCGGTCCTGTCTGAGAGTGGTAATGCAAGATCGTCCTCCATGTCGCTTGGCCACGCTGCCCGTGATACGATAGCGTATTCAGAGACAACTTATAACGCTCTATGTAGTGCCAAGAGCGACAGCCACAGTACGTTGCATGGAATCAGCTTGCAACATTTCGACGGCTCTCATCATCTCTTCTCGTGTTAAATGATATCTTCGCTCCATATTGATGCAGTTTTTTTCAGTTCCGATGCAGAAATTGTAATGGTTTTATAAATACGCTATTACAGACTTTTATAGAAATCCTGATTGACAGTTGTTTTTCTATTTTTCAGCGAAAATTAAAGAAATAGATTTTTCAAATAGTGAAAATCACTAAAGAGAACCAATTACAATCAAAGAAAGTTAAAATAATAATCCTCAATTGCGGTGAGCCTCTAAAACGTATTTGATCCCTAGACTCTTTTGATGTGTGTACTTATATGTTTATACGTTTATACTTATATGCGTTTGTGTATATGTGCTTGTTGTATGTTTCGTCTATCTCGCTTTGCCTACTGTTTACGATTTTCCTCAAACTTTTATTTCATCTTATGAACAACAAGTAAATGTGTTGGAAATATTGAATAATATTTTGTCTGCTCAATATTTGTATCAACATAAATAAACTGGTATATTTCTTTGTTGGTACAAGTAGAGTATTTTATATTAGGTTTGAAAGTTAATTCTACTAGAAACTTTTCTGAGTAATAAGAGTTTTGTTTGCCGGATGATCCGCCTAAATTATCAGTGTAATTTTTTAGGAAGCCACATCAGTGTGTCGTTTCTAATATAGGTTTGTTTTACATATAATGTTAAAAAAAATACACCCGTATTGGAAACGATAATATGTATCATTCACGTAAAAACATTGTCTTTTGTTTATACGCTATAGTTACATATTAAAATTAATCTGCTGTTTTTATAAACCTTCATTTAATGTTTTTAACTTAGCCATCAAGCAAGCAATATATGTACATGCATAAGTAGAGCGGGTGTTATGTGTTAAGAAAAAAATGTTAACAGTTAAACCCACGAACATATTTGGAATTTGTATCCAGTATAAATTATTCCAGTATCACGGAAAACTTAACACCATGTAGAGATCGAATCCACGGCACTGGAGGTTTCCACTTAAAAGATTACACCATCCATGCTGGTGGCCAAACATGCATAAGCTTTCGAGTCTACGTAACTTACAATTAGTACATACATATGCGAATTCTACAAGACTCGGCAAGTATTCCTAGGTAGTGTATCACTAAAGCATTTTAACTTAACCATTGTAGTGTCAAGCTCAGTGAAATTTGTACCAGCGACAAGCACTTAAGTGCTCATTCTGTGCAGCGCTGAACAATGAATAGTCTTCCTTACATCCTAGGACAGAAGTCGCCAACCTTTTCACACGTGCAATCAATATTATAATAAATGTGAAGGTTTGTGAAGTTGTTTGGATGTTTGTTACTCAATCACGCGTAAACAGTTTAATCGATTTGGTTCAACTTAGCACACAGATTGACCTTATCCTGAATTGACAAAGACTTTTATCCTATATACGCATTCCTTTTTACGCATACTAATATGTACCTGCTGAATTTACGCGAGCGAAGCTGGATTTATTAATATTTATTTTTGCAACCTAGATTAATTCATCTTATAAATTATTACTAGTCCCAAAGCTATTTTTACGGTCGATCATGACCGCATGAGGCTATGAATGTATTGGTATGATTATTATCATACAGAGATGCCTTCCGTCACTAGATAAGTATAGTACCCAGGAGTAGACACGTAGATAATAATCGCCACTACCAACTTATTAAAAGATTTAAATTAAAAAACCCATATTGCCTACCTGATCGTAACCTGGACATGATACCGATGGCGTCGACGTTTTTATATTACCCCGGGCGCATTAATTTCGAGCTAAATCATTCTTTATTTATTGTGCCTGATATCTAATTGTCACGCTTAAACGATTATCCGTGTATGTGTAGTTTCGCATAAGCCTGACTTAGTAAAGATATTTTTATTTTATTTTTATTTTTATTTCGTGAAGTGATTGCTATCAAACTGTCGGGACTCGGCGGAGTAACGAAATTTTAAGGTAGAGTCACCTTTCAGAATACTCGTCTCATAAATACGTCACAAGTCCTTTAAAACTAAAATATAGGAATCAGAATTTAAGAACGTTGCTCCTCACTACTGGATGTCACAAGATATTTGACTTATCAATAGTAAACGTGATGGGACTATGTTGCTTTTGTGGCGTAATATCTCGTTTATGTTTGCGTGCGAGCGTGAGGTCTATGGTTAGATGCCCAGGTTGTAGTACGGAGTCGGGGATTGTGCTCAGTGGACGGCAAGCCGCCCTATATTACGTGCTAGCATATAACAAATAACTTAGAAATTCACTACTGATTACCCTATTTGTATCTATAGCGGTAAAACGAAAATCATGAATAGGAACAAAACACAAATGACAGCCAAAAAAACTGGAGTAGTGAGGATTATTTCAAATAGTATAATATTTTTGGCTCTGTGCCATTTATATTGAGTGGAGAGCCAAAGGTTGGCCACCCAGTCCTAGTAACTAGTTAAGTAATCTAGTATTTGAAAGAATCCTTTTAAGCTTTAAGTGCGTTATGCAATTGATTTCTGTTGAACGGGCTGTTTACTTGATATCTTTTGTCATAGTTCTGTTTGCGCAAAACTTTGCCGGAAGGGATTTGCTTGAATAGTTTTTAAATACGGAAATTTATTTTCAATAAGGAGGGAATAGTTTTGTTCACATTGTAGTTCAAGGATTATTTACAGACAAGTAAGTTTACCAATCCATCTCAGAATGTAAAACAATTCAAGAATGAGCATTTGTTTGATGGAAAAAAATCTGCTTAATATTATTATGTATAGTGTGACCTTTGAATCTTTTTGTCCTTTAATTATAAGTAGTTTCGCTTCACAATGACTCATATATTCGTTGGAAAGTGCTGGAACAATGAACTAATATAATGAAATGTCATTTGGCAAGTGTTAATATACTCAGGGGCTTGTTATTTCACTCTTAATTGGCTATAAAGTCATAATTCACAGATAACAAAAGGCGAACGGCACGCGGGAATATCGGTGTGATTCCAATTATCATCGCGAAATTGACTCAAGTGAGGATACTGCCAACCGACGACAAACGAAGCCTCGGAATTGGGTGTTGCTCCACTGCCGTTTCCCTATAGACTTTCAGACAACATCCTTCAAACTTGCTATATTTGCCGAGCAGTGTATTCCGAAACGTGATGCGCAACTTCGCGTTCCCCATTCGTAGTAACAGCGAGGATTCTAAACAACGGACTTGTGCAAACAAAGGCTCATTGCTGGCATTGTTACACTCGCAACCAGACAACGCCGACTTAATGGTGACATTGTAGGAAACGTTAATTAAACCAACAACGATTCACCGAATGTTAGATTTTGAGCCCCTACAGGTTTTTGTTTCATAATAATGCAACGTGGTATTAGTATTGTTATGAGAAATGATTCGTGTGAAAATAAATCGAATGGCTTTATTAAACTTTATTGACTGCGTATACCTACATAGTACATTTTTGTTATAGATAATATAGAGTATATGTATAGTAGTTGTTATGATATTAGTATGCAATATCTAAAGCAATTCACGGATCCAGTTGATAATGTACAGATTAAACATTACATTACAGCTCGATAATTGGCTATACAATTCGAAGGGTTTATCAGTGCGGAAATATTACGTAGTAGAATGTTATTTTTCTCGCTGCAGACTATAATTTCTTACCGCCAAAATATTACGCCATGTCAAGGAGAATTATGTGAAGGAAATTGGATAATGACATTATCATCTTTTACACTCATATACTCGTTCCATATTCAAGGAAACGTAATTTTTTCCCGTGACATTTAAAAAATCGAACGAGTCAATTTTTCGCTGCCATTAAAATCCTGCATAACAAACGCAGAGCTGGCTGCCACAATTGTGGATTAAAAGGAAAAAAAACAAACCGAAACAAATAAATGACATTTGGCACAGCACTACGCTACCAAATCTGAAACCAAGCCGAATGGACAATGAATCGACGAAAATTTGCCCCACTTACATAAAAAATTGTATTCTCGGCCACTCACATTTTTTACTGTTTATATTTTTGGGTAACTATCGTTAATATACTTATGCATGTGTTTAAATACTAGGCATTCTCATTTCTCGATCATTGTTTTAAATATTTTACAAATGTTTAGTGGTTGTCTTACTTCGTACTAGTGCGTACTTTGGCCGTGCTTCGACATGGCAGAAAATATCATTAGACTTGTATTTCCAGATCGGGCAATGGGTGGTATCTACTGACCGTTAAAACGATTATTATTTTCAGGAATACATAAAATAAATTTTCTAACATTATAAAATTATTAAGCATATTGGAGAACTAGATACAACTTTTCTCATACATGTCTTACGTTTAATTTCGAGGTATACATGTCTTACGATTAGCTTCTTTGGCGCGTTTCAGATTCTTTTAAATTAAGAATAATAATACTTTTATCGTTTCATAAAGACTTTGTCAAATATTTATGTATGTGATTGTGTATTACATAGTGTAGAAAACATTGGCAATAATATGCTCTAAAAAGAACGAAGAAGAAAAACGTGAAGATCCCAAGATTTGTTTCATAATTGGATAAAACGAGTTGAATATACCTAATAGTCCTAATATTAAGTATAGCAAAAACGTGTATGTTGTAAGTTTATCTATACGTCCTTTATTCGACTTTACAAGTAATAGCAAAAATATTTTTGTAGTAGGCAAACTCTTGCTCTTGGAATTATATTACTGCACTGAACAAAACGTATTCTCGCAGACAAAAACCAGAAGGCCATTTATCGTCATAAAAACTGTTCAAATAATGTTCCGATCTAGTGTAATGAATGTTCACATGTGATGTTTATTTTAATTTAGGAGAGTTTTTGTTATTTATGAAACTGAGACTAGATTGGCATTTCCTTTTGAGCAGTTTTTATTACGAGAATTGACCAGCTGGTTAGCTGTTAGTGTGTGCGTAAAAATCTGTTTAAAATTGTCGATAAGATGCCTATCGCGAGTAGACATAAAGAGCAAAATAATTTAAAACATAATGCGACTTATATAGACTGAAGATACGCTAGTTACTGATAACATCATACATTGAAAGGCTAAGCCATCGTCAGCAATAGCAGTGTTCGTCGGCTATAGGCCCCCGGGATCGTTCGTTATAGCGGTCTCCTGAGAGGCCCTTGTTCAGTTCATTTATAGCCTGATAATATCAATAAACATATATTTTAATGATGATGACTACTCGTTAGGGAATAATAGGTTTTGAAATGGCGATAATGTAGTATTTGCTTTCATCGAAATTCAAGGACAAACATGTTTAAGGTCTGATGTTATCTATGAGTTAAGTATTAGGATATATTAATCAAATAAAAGTTTGTGAAGCAAATTAAGATCGAATGACAGTCTAATGAGTCTTATCTATACTAATATTATAAAGAGGAAAGATTAGATTTTTGTTTGTATCTTTGTAAGGATTTAACTCAAAAACGAGTAAGCGGATTCTAAAAATTCTTGCTCTATTAGAAATCTATATTATCACCGAGTAACATAGGCAAAATTTTATTTAAAAAAGAGTATTGTTACTAACATAACCTAACCTACTTTTACGCAAGCGAAGCCGCGGACCAAAGTTAGTGGTAGGTATATACAAAAAGTAGTATTAAAATGTATATTTATAGATCGCATAGCGTAGCCTGTGAAAATTATAAATAACGACAGCCATATGAAAATTAAGAGGGTTCGTCTAAGTAAACTATAAAATATAGGCTTAAAAACAGTTACGAGCCCGTTCGCCCCTCAAGGTTCAACCCCTAGTAGGTATTTGTTGGGTTTCTTTTTAAAATCCACCCAAATATAGGAGCCCCGCGAAGCGGCGAAGGGGCGAAAGGCTCGTAGCCCTTAAAACTATACGTTACCGTGAATATTGAGGTTTAAGAATACTGGTAGATAATTTGTTACCGAAATTGCTTGTAATCATAGCAAAAAAAGGAAATAAACATCTTCAACCAAAACACATGACATGATATGACAACTGATATGAATTATGTATCCATAAGAATAAATTAAATGTCTTGATATTAGGTCATAAATAGTTGTTTTAAATAACTTGACAACAATAAATTATGGTACATGATCTAGTTTATATTATTCAAATCGATTCGATTTTAATTTAATTTTGCAATATGAACATGTAACACGTATGTTAATGATTTAATTAATGCTTCTTTTACTTGTTTATCCTGACAGGGCTTACTATCATGGGCATGTAAAGGATTTAAACTACACCTTATGGCTGCACTTTGCATATCAATGCGAGTGCATTGACTGATCCTGAGATTAAATTCTTCGTTAGATCCCTACTAGTTTACGCTTTATCTTTTAGCGTTGTCTACAAGACTCATAACTTATACTTATTTGTCTAACGTCATACACAATACGCATTTTGAATTTGGAAAGTGTTACATTATATAACCTATATCTAAAAATATTCTTTATGATGTCATTATATATTTGCATAACACGAACGTACAATAAAGCCCGCTGAAATATGTTTTCTTCAGTGAAATAGGCATTGTTGTATATAAAGATTTGCTATAGAAATATTGCGCATAATGCCGCTGTCCAAGCTGTTCCCATGCCATCCATCATTTCCTTTCACTTCATTAGGCATAGCGTTCAAAATAAACATGTTGTCCGGTTACCATCGCACAATGAATAGCCCCGCAGCGATGTTTTTTTTTACTTATAATATATAATCGTCTCATATTTTATATATCTACTTCTTTTTTCGGTGTTTAGTCCAGTCTAGTGCTAAATATATTCAGACCGGATTTATAAACAGTTATGAGCTTGTCTGAGTGCTATTGTTCTATATTAAACGTTTTCCATATTTTTATATAAATTAACGCATCTCTCTGTTATGGGTCACTTTAGAAACAGTCAATCATATTATCGATGATAACATTGAACTATTTCTGTATCACAATTTTTCTCGAGATCTCTTAGATCGAATCAGCAATGCTCGACGAACTGGCAATGGTGAGGAACACGATCAAGCTAAGCGGATAGTTCTAGACTATGTACTAGACATAAATGTATATTTCAGTGAACAGCAATAGCCTCACAAATCAAATAGTTTTCAAGCAGGAGCAATAAACCTGTATATTAAAATTACAACTTTATTATCAGAAGTAATTTAAAACAATGCGATAAATCCTAGTTCCGTACCACAACAACTTAACAAACAAACAGATAATCCAACTACACTTACATATATTGCAACTTGGAACAATGTAAGGTGTATAAAACTTGCAGCAAGCTATAAAATTCTGAAAGAGATACAATAAAACAAACTCCCTGAGCGCTGCACAGAACTCGATTTCATATAAAAATCCATTGGATCCAAGTTCAATCCATATCTTTTGTTTAAATTACAGTCGTATGTATGTATCCATGGGATTTTACGGTTATGTCGTATTCATGTCATAAAAATAGGCCGTGCAGTAGGGTCGCCGTTTTGTTATATCATAAGGGACGAACGGACGAAAATAAAAATATATAGAATTGTTGAAAAGCAATAGATATGTTATCATTTATTTTGTAATTCTTTGAAGCCACTTTCTTACTGCTTCTTTAATGTTAAAGGACAAGACTTATCCATTGATGTACATAGTAATACAATATACATATGTATCTGCAAAATACAGGACGCCTTGGTATTGCCGGTAGATTGGTAATACTGCCGTGCCGTAAAAAAATGGGAGCATGATAAACAATATTTTTAGCGGAGTAAGGGCAAAGTATGAGTATTTGGTTGCATTGAAAATCTGTTCAAACAAATGTCGGCAGATTTATATTCGCAGCAGTTGCGTTATTGCTGCTGATATATAGGCAACACGTGCCGTCGTAGACACGCGAACTGTGAATTTAGCTGTTATTGAAGAAATACAATGTTTGCGAGCGAGATTTAAGTTCCACTTCATAGTTTTTTAAGCGGTTAGTGATTTGAAGGGGTTAATTTGCTGGGTCAGGTGGTTGAAGAGGTTTAGAGGCATTAGGCATCCTAATGATAGCCTAACTAATATAAATGTGGATGTGATTTTCTTTGATTATTACGCTTTCATGCTTTAAGTACTAGACCAGCCTTCATGAAATTACGTATACACGTTATCAGGGGCACAGAAAAGGACATAGAAAAAATTCTCTTCCCTAGGGATAGAAATTTATTGACAAAATCTATATTAACGCGGGTGAAACCGCGGGCAAAATCTAGTACATTTTAAAGCAAAATGATGGTAGATTAATCGTTAAGGAATTGGACTTGTGATTAAAAAGCTCGATCCCCGCCGATTACAACACCAATGCAACCTAGACTACAAGCATGCTATTAACGTACAATTTAAATAACAACTAACGAAAAAAATATACACATTATTATGTGATACTCATACATAACATACATATGTATGAGTATCACATAATAATATAAATAAAATAATAAAAATGTGTAACAAAAGCAACTTGTACGGCATGTGACAAAGAGATTTAAATTTTATAAACTTTTTGTATATAGACCTTTTGTACAGATTTAATTCCTAGAATAATTTATGCAACTGTTTTATATTCTCATATAACAATTATGATGGTACTACATAATATTTACCACATGATTTGATTTGCGCCACAGAAATCAAACAACACAGAAATGAAACAAAATCTAAAAGAAGCGCTTCCAGATTGTAATACTAAAAGCTCTTAATACAAAACAACGTTTTCGGAATCTAACCTGTTGTTTGGTCTTAATGAACTCGGCGTCACTCGTTTGGCACAATGATGTGCTGGTTAATCAATCAATCACAGTAGCCTGTAGGCGGTAATAAACGAATTCCGACCTCTGCACTTGACGTTCGTGTAATGACATTGTCAATATTTTCATAATGACCACATATGACGGCTTAAGATAGGTTTAGTAACCTCTAGATGCTTCTGTTGAATATTATACTACATTTATATTTTCCTGTGATTACACGAGTAACAATTTTACTCATTGTATTTAATCACAATTTAGGTTTATTAACTTATAATTTAATAACTGATATCACTTTATTTTATGTGACGAGCATTTTACCATGGCTACTGGAAAATATATGATACCTTTATTTTACATCTACACTTTCCTTAGGGAAAGCGTAGATATAAAATGATGAAGTAAGTCTGCCGAAATCCGGATATATGTACCTAATCGGAGATATCTTTCTACCTTTTCTAGAATTTTTATTCATGGTTTGCACAGTGACATATTAGAAAGCTTTCTAGCTAAATGTTATTACATAATTTAGAAACACTCTACATAACGATTACCTGTAATTTTCTTGAGTACCTACGTGTACACATAAGTAGGTTTACCACAAGATTGTACGTACAATAACAAAAACATGGGCCTTATCCAGAAGTGTTTTGCTAGCAATAATTACATTGTGTTCAGGAAATAAACAAGGAAACGTGGGGTGTTGTGGACGATGTAAACAAAACAGCGAATGAAGGTGAGGCGCCAAGTATCACGGCTGTCGATTCCCACGTCCCGAAGATCGCCGAAGATTGCCGGAAATCCCCGAAGATGCGACGAAATGTTTGCACAAGGCGTTCGCAAAACTTCCTGAAATTGATATCAGGCTTACACACGAGTCGGTGTTTATTCATAGTGAATAGTTATTACAATAATGATATGATCTTGTACTGCATAATTTTATTTTTTTAGGGGAGTAATGTAAATGTGGACAATTTTGGTTGCATTATTTTAGACAATCATTTTGTTTATAGAACGAGGTATGGTGCTTTTGCCTAATTGTTGCAGATCGGGCTGCACATATAACATGAATTAGGTACAATAATTATACAATTTATGTCAAGTGTATTAAATTCCAATTTATGATATTAATGATGTTTATCGATACATAAGTACTTCTTACAAATATATTCAACCCACCGCTTTTTTCCTCATGTATTATTTGTGCTTATGACGCCATATAAGTATATGCCGAACTAAAGAAAATGAAGTTCTTAGTAAATTGTATAATGTTCCCCAAAAATAACTACCAAGTATTTTCTTGCTTATTTTAAACATGAAACCGTGTTACATAAAAAGATTGGCAACAGCCGAACTCCATTTAACTTTAATCCCATTCGTAACTTTACTCATATCATTAGGCACATAAAACACAAAGAAGTCAGAGAATCGGAAACTTACGAGGTGTACCCGAAGCGATATAACGTGAGATAGGAAAAGGCGCCCTTCTCTTCCGAACCATATACTACCTATTCATTGCGAGGGTAACAAAATTTTATTTCAAGTTAAATTGTGTTCGCAACTCAGCCACTTCTTATTTATTGGGGTGGAGTATTGACGCCTCGGGCGCATCACACGTCTCACAATGCCAGCTAATAATAAAGTCAAGGCACCCTTTGTCATCGCTATAACCAATCTTAAAATGCATTTCACTCTAAGTGCCCCTATTATTTTCAGTCTGTGAAGTTTTTATTAAGTTAAATTTTGGCGTTCATAATAATCTCTTAAGTCTCTAATAGTACGCTAGGTAGCGTCTTTTGAACTAAATTGTAACAGGCAAACACGACGGGGAAATCTCAAATGTCGCCAACGTATACTTATTTGTTTAAGTTCACCCGGTCTTCGGATAAAATACGTAAATGCTTATATGGGAACATGTCAGAGTTCATCGCGTATCGCTACGTTACTTCTGATACGACTTACGCACTTCCTGATAAGGAAAATTCGCTTCCTATAATATCGTCATTATAATTTATATAATTTATTAAAACCTCTATTTTAATTAAGTTTAACAACAAAATGAATAAAGTTACGGCCGTGGAACATCTTGCGACGTCGGCGTATCCTCGTCCCCACAAGTGTGCCTTGTTTTATTCATAGGCCTCTTTGAATAAAGATGAAAATATTAAGTCTGGCCAAGGCAACCGTAGACTGGGGCTAATGTGGTTGGGGGTTAATCGTCATACATATTAATAGCAAAATAATATGTCAACCGTGTTATTTCAGTTGACATCCGGTTCGTAGAAAACTTCGATATTCCCCTATAAACAAGGACTAAAAATAACTTATTTTTATTATCATTCAAGTCTTTCAGTATATCTTCCTACGCTTGTTCATGAATCTAGATGTATAAGGTTTCGTTTGTAATATAAACAGATACTTAGTGTGTCTGCATAACGGAACTCTTATCATCTATCTTTCGTGACATAAGAGAACACGAATATGCATATATCTACTTACTAGTACGTGCCGTTATCTAGTATTTCGATGGCTAATTTATTTTTTAAGTTTGGTAACCATCCTAAAGATACAAAATAACTTCACCAAGTAAGAACAAGCCAGATCTGCACTGTGGCGATTTTACTTCACCTATACGTGTTAAATACTCTTCTATTTATTAATTTTTCGTTTTATTCGAAGTGCACCATAAAATGTATGATGCAATAACATAATTGCCCAAATTATGTTAAAACAGTCATTAAAATATTTTAGGTGCTTTGAATACGTAAGCTAAAAATAAATTTAAAGGAAACAGTCTGCACAAACGTGACTGCTTTGTTAAAAATAACGAAAAACAAAATGCGATTTCGAAAGAGCACTAATTAGTTACGGCGGTATAAAAGCTGCCGCTGCAATGAAACGAGGGGATGACGACTCAAAACTGTTATCATTTGTTTAGCTATTTATGAAATACTGTCACGAAATAATTATAATACTCGTTGTTGCACTACCAGTACATTTTAATTAAGCTAAATGATTTAACGAGTGTCGTATAGTTAAGTACAACTAAATTAATTAAAATTAAGCTAAGCCCTAAAATTAAATGGATTATAAAAGTGACGACTGCGTCACTTGTGTTTAAATTGTTTTGGTTTGTATATATATGCATTTTGTAATAATAATATGCAGTATAGTAAGTATATATATACGTACTTTACTGCATATTATTATTACAAAATTTCACAGTACAACTATTTTGAGGCGTTGTCTTATAATATTGTCTTCTATTTACGCGAATATTATTCATTGAAATTATGAGTCTCCCCGTGACCATGGCTGCTGAAAAGCAACCGAAACGTCGGGGAAAGTGTAAAAATAAATTTAATCTAAATAGTTTTAATAATAATTTAATTAGCTTAAAAATTTGTAAAGTTTAATAGTAGAAGTAGTGTAACTATTTTCAAAATTTTGTAATAAAGTGTCAAATAAACAACGCGATAAAATCCGTATGTAGCAGTTTAATTTCAAAGCGTTGTCTTATATTTGTACCAGAAACTGACTGGCTTTGACTGGTGTGACTGTCTCGAAGACGCAGCGATAGTGAACGCGACTTCCGTGCATGAGCCTTCGGGTTCCATTCCCAGGTTAGTTCCAAACTCCTTGCTGCTGTCGCTAGAGATATGCCTACCTCTGCGGCGAGAAGTGTAACTATGTAGCAATTGTTCCTCAGAAGTTATTGGTACGTGGACCTGATTTCGCGTATATTTAGCATTTTAATAATATTTATTAAATCAAATGTAAAACAGAGTCAACATGCAATGTGTTAGTTTTGGCAACTTAACTTCTCTATTGGTGCCAATGGCAATAAAGAAGTGTTTATTTTAAAGATTTTGCATTGAATTTGGCTTAAGAATTATCAGTTTTGCATAAAAAGAATTGCGTGCGTCACGCGTTACAGTGAGTCTATATGTATAAACATGCAGTTAAAAACACTCTTTAAAAAACGCAGATCAATTATAATCTGTTAAAACTGTAACGGAAAGAAACAAGCATGGCACAGCAGCAAAGTGCCAAATTAATAAAATAAAAAAGCTTCAGAACCTTGTTCAATTTTGTGAAGTCCGAGAGACGAGTAAAAGCAATCATTTTAATGACAGGATCATACGTATAAATAAAAATTCGGTAATTTGGGATCGTAACAAACAAATTCGAACGGGAAACAGACATAAGAAAACCTTTTTGCAAATTATTTAAAATAAAAATACTGACTTTGACTTAATACGTCGAATTTTAATGGTAATTATTTTTACAACCATTATTTTTTCTGTGTTAAAATACGCGATTTTCTCCTTCGTTAGAGCTGTACTTGTTCCCTTTAAAGTTAACCTGGTGATTAATAAGAAAAGAATTAAAATGGTGATTATAATGCTAACTTTAACTAAGAAATGCGACTGAAAGTAGAAGTTTGAATAGGAACATAATTCTGTGGGTCATGTAGCCATTGAAGTCAGGATGACTTCCTGAATGAACAAAAGATAAACATCGCAACAAAGTGACAATTTATCTTACCGACATAACAGTTGTCGCTATTGCGAAGCAATGCTTTTATAAATACAGCGCGGAGCGCCAGTAAAAAGTTCGTCATCAACGTCAACCCTAACGACGTATCCATACAGTTGAGTTTTAGTTGACGACATAGCGGACATAAAAGTATAAAATATAGTACCACCTGGCACATCAATCCTCGTTTATGAAAAAACAACATGGTGGACTTTAACTGGGCGCGCGGGCAACACTTTTACAGCTACTTATGCCTCTCATCTCTCGTGATAAATGAGTGTTGGTGGAGTTTTAGTGTGCGCCACGTGCGCGATACGGTCGCCCCGCTAAGATACTAACTTGCAAAGAGGTAGAGCGTAAACACGCTCACCGTTTCACTTGTTTCAACATTATTGTGGACAATATGCGCCGTATTGCCACCGCGCGCCAATTCGAGAGATCCGGACTTGGGAAACATTGTTTTCTATAATTGCCATAACTCAAAATCGTTAGTCATTTCTTACTACTTGATTACGACAGTTATGTAAGATTTTATTTCCAATACATTTAATGAGATTTCCTTCTGGAATTCAAATCAAATCTAAGTTTATTTTAAAATATTCTATAAATTGCCTGAAATAGTTACTCGTCTGTAAAATAAATGTATGCTAGAAAGTAAATTACTATGTTTACATATATAGTCCCTACTTTCAATTTGATGTGTTTAATACCACTTACCTAATATCATATTCTTATATACAAATTCTTACCCATGAATTACTCTGGAATATATGAACAGATATCGAGGTACAGAACTAAAAAGAACACAATAATATTTACATAAAAGAATCGACTAACGAATCGTATTTACACGCAAAACAAGGCGCTTTTCCTTTTCATTTTCCGCATCTCAAAGTCAACACGAAGTGCGTTGCTTCGCCTGTCGGCTTTTCTCCCACTTTAATGACTTCATCTTTATTCGAGGCCTCGTGAATATTACTGGGTGTCTACGTCGGCATTTGTCCTGTTACTATTGCTGATATACCACTCAATCCTCACCAAAGTAGGTAGGTTTAACTTCCTTATTACTACTATTGGTAATTTCAAGAAATTGGAATGTAGCTTGAACAAATTTAGAACAGGATCCGTCGAATTTCATCCTGCAGCTGCTATCTATGCAGATAATGTCATTAATTGAAAGCTTTAGTAGGAATGTCTGAAGTAAAAGTTAGTTACCAGAAGCTTGTTCTTAGCAAGTGAGTGTATTAGTTTGGTCACGGCTCACAGAGTCGTAGTAAAATGCTGTCGTCTGGACAAGTTGTTACGTGCTGCGTTCATAAATTTTCCACTTCATTACAGATTTGAGTTTTACCAGAGAAACTTAGAAGAAAAGTTATCGATAAAAGAAAACGAAAGGAAACTCTCAAAAGGGTTTTGTTTTCTATTTTCCTTAAAATACTTCTGGGTAATAATTTCTCGCTTAGCACGCCCTGTAGAGTCATTTCATTCCTCACGCACAGTTCCAGATTATAGAGGTATTTTTATCTTCGAACACAAAGAATGGATTTATTGTATCAGATAATAATATTTGTTGAGTGGGAAAATATTGATTTATTTTATTACAACGCTTAGTTTTAATAATCTTCAATTGTGTTTGTTCTTGTTAAACATTGACAATATTGCTTTAATACAGTTATTTAATAAAATATGATTAGGGTAGAATACAAATATTAATATTGTTTTTAAATTGTTCTAGATTAAAGCATTTACAATATTAAATTTAATATACGTCATGTAAAATACTAAATATTTTTTTGGCGTAAATGCAAATTCATTAACATTTTGAATGAGTGTATTATGCGAGCTGTTTTATTGTATTTAATAATTTAACTAAACAAATAAAATATTTACAAATTATACTTAAAAATAAATGAAATATTTCTGGTATATCGTTCGTAAACGAAACTTAGAATTGATTTAATCTGAGCCTTACATTGAAACTGTGTGGGAAGGCCGTAGTAGAGTTGCCCGACTTTATCCAGACTATTTTACACATATTTTGTAACGACCCAAACCGACTTCGAGGGATAACGCAAAGATGTTAAAGATATCGCAACATTAAAGGGGTTAAGTAACAACAAGTGAAAAGTTAAGTAAACACATCTGTACCATTAGCACATATACACAAGTCAACCCTGTGAATGTCGACGTCGTTAACCCGGGCGCTTACTTACATAGTCAAAAACTGATTTCAAAGTTGATACTGTGTTTAAAGGTTTCAAAAGTAGTTCAACGTAACGGATCGTTCATCTTTATTCAAACAGCGTTTATGAATAACATAGCAAGTGTAAATACAAGTCTCTATGGAACAGAAGTACTTTAGGGAGACGTTAAGGGCAATTCAGTTCAGGATCTTTATTGCGCACAACTTTCTTAAGTGGAGGATAAGATACGAATAATACGGGATTAGAGAACTTATCTCCAGTGAATTATGAAATGCATGTAGTTGAGAAACTACATATTACTATATTTTCTGCAGAGACCGTTTCATAGGTCGGCGAGTTTCGAGATAATTTCCATATTTTCTCTTATATAAGTCGCTGTTGGTTGTCTTGAATAATTACGGAGGCCTTTTGGACTTTAGGGACAAAGACTTTCGATGGAATTTCAATTTAAATAATTATCCAGTCATAAGTCAAGGTCGATTAAGATATTTATTGGTAAAAGTTGAACAGTATAATAAAAATTCTTTAAATTTTCTTTTTTCAACGTAATGAATTTGTTTTAATATATTTTTACAACGAGCACATAGAGGACTTAGTAATTTGGGATCAGTACGACTTTGTGAGTATCACACAAATGCATGTATCTCGCAAAGTTCGCAAACTGTCCCCCTTAAACACCAGAGCTTTTTATGCAGATTCCGGTAACTCTAAAATATTTACAGTTATATTCTATCATGTAACTAGCGGCAGCTAGTTATCCGTGTCTATACTTGCGTGATATATACAACATTTTTATCTTACAACAAACAATAGTCAATGTAATCTTATTTAAAATCAAATCAGCATTATGACACTTTTTTAATGAAAAGGTTTAAGAATACAGATACTTAGAATGAAAATGCCAACTAAAATGTAAATTTTGACATCACAAGATTTGTTATATAAGCTATGTATGTTCTTTATATTATATTGTGAATTTAGTACAATAGTCACGTTTAAATACTAAGCATAACCTTTTATAGAGCACATTATATAAGATGTAACACATGTTTCACGACCTAGGTCTTGTAGACATTTAGCCCGGCAGCGATGTCTCTCTCCTTCATATTACACTAGTAAGTATGAAATTTGCATGTCAAATAAGTATGAATCCACAAGTCTTATGATGACTTTAAGTCGTGAATACTTATTAGATTACCACTGCAAAATAAAAAAAAGATATTCTCCCGAAATCTCATAACGTAATATGTACTCAACATTTATTGTACCTCATTTTACACGTTCTCATTTCCAATGTAACAACCCTTTACACATTTAATTTAAATTAAGAATATGATAGTTTAAATAAGTACACAGATTAAACCGTTGCAAGCAATTACACGAATACGTTTCGTTCAACACTGAACAGTTTATTAAGGCCCGTCTGACTGAGCACATGTGTGCTAGGAATTTCATTTCGCAATATAAATCATGTTATAACTAACAGCACGTGCCTTATTAAATCGCTTTCGTGAAAAACGGAAAAAGATCTCTCTCCCTTGATGCGTTTCCTATTTCACTGTTCAATTCCTGTTCACTCTATTTCAAATTTAACGAAGTTTTTTTTAATGAAATTCACCTTTCGGGTGCTGGAAATAGTAATTGGTAAATGAATTTCTACTAGTGGTCGCCTAGTGCTTGAAATTCGACCAAAGTTTGCCTGTAAGATATTACTGATATATATCATTAATCATTATATATTGATATATGTAACCATAGTTACGCACTTCGACAGCGTGTGTCAAATGCATAGTTGTGTTTGTGTAGTGTTTTTTCATTAATTTAATGTATTTCTAATGCATATTTTATATAAATATTAGGAATTGCCCCTCCTTCTCCATATAAACTTTAACTGTGCCAATACATAAAGGGGTACAAAGTTTTTGCTTCACGTATTAATATATAGATAATAAATTGGTTGTTATTAAGGCTCAGCAGCTTTTGGGTTTATTGAGCGATATTTAAATTCAGAATGCCTGTATTTTAACGGTTTTATGAGCGATCATAAACAGTTTCCTTCTCACTGAACTGCAATAGCGTTTCATATTTCAAATGCATGGATATGTTGTAAATATTGTAAACCATTGTGTTTGCAATGATATTTATTTACTAGCTTTGGTACATTTTATCGTATAATATATTGAAGACCTACTTTCCGTTATATGATCAAGGTGATATGGCTTATAGACATGTTGAGTTACAAACTATAGGTATCACGGTTCTAAAAGATTAATACAGTTATAAGCAGGAGTTCTGGAAGCTTAATATACCACAGAAACACGTAGCAAAATCATTCACAACTATCGTTTTAAGGTTAAGGTCCAGTGGGGTATCCTTAGCATTTAGTCAAAATATTGCTCTGTATTGCCTGTATCCATCAACATGTAAATTACATTATACAAAATGCTACGCATTGTTTCCCTGTTATACTATTTGATTAAGTAAAATAACTTCAACCAAAAAATTTTTAACATTGATGTCTTGTAATTACATTACACGTCACACATAAAATAATATATAAAACAGTTTTAAAATAAATATTTCACAGCCTCAGTGCCTGTTACAACATGTTTCTGATCTTAGTCAAGCTGTCATTAGGCTGTTAAGAAATACTCGCAGGAACTTCGTTTTAATAATAAAACAATTATGTTTTAAACCGAAACAATAGAGTTATAAAAAACAGATAATTATAATTAGATTTTGTTTCGCTTAAAAACTGTTTTAATTAAGTTAAGTTAATTGTACATGAACTATCAACTCTTCACTGTAATTTATATTTTGTATATTCTATAATTCGTTCGTTTTTCAAGGCGATATTTTTCTGAAACATAAGAAACAAGATGAATTACATTAGCATATTTATCTACATGTATAAACATGATTGCTTTTTTGTAATATGTGCGTTTATATGTCATTCATATGATTGTAATTAAACTTTGGTAAATTATAAAGCGCAATCCATGAAGGCATATAAAAAAAATATAACATCGAGGAAAGAGGCATTGCAACGCTCGCCAGGCTTTAATTATTCCATAATGTTTAATTGCAACGCATTTCCAGCTCCCATCTATTATATTTTTTATCAATCAACTCTTACACTGTACATTTGGTATATTTCTACAGACGCCACTGTTTATTAACCTCTGAGTCTTCTTCAGAGGTTAATGAAAACACTATGTGGGTCTGTGTGTCTGTCTGTTAGTGACAGATTGGTGTTAGTGACAGGCATTACTCCGGAACCACTAGACTAATTGACTTGTAACTTAGTGTGCAGACACATTGGGGGCCATACCTCGGTCGAGTTTGAATATGGGCCCTGTGGGTCAAAAGACTCCCGAGATATAGGGGTCACAAAGTCACATGTATTTTAAATAGCAAAATATTGACTTGTAACTTGGTGTGCAGACACCTTGGGGCATACCTCGGTTGAGTTTGAATACGGGCTATGTGGATCAAAAGACCCCCGAGAAATAGTGGTCACAAGGTCACATGTATTTTAAATAATAATAATAATAATAATAAATTATTTATTGTAACATAAAGTTATATATAATTAAAGTGTAAACCCTGATTCCCAAACTAGCGTGAGCTGTATAATGGCAATCAGTTCTCCTTCAAAAACAAATGATACTACAAATTTGTTACAAAAAACATTTGGAACAAACATAGTTTAGAACGTACTTGAACAATAGATTTAATTATTTACTTAGGTTAATTATGTGTGTGTGTATGAGTGCCTGTGTGAGCGTATGTGTATGTGTGTGTTCGTGGTTGTGTGTGTGTGCGTGCGTGTTTGTGTGTCGCTTTTACATTTAAGACGAAGAGGTTGAATCCTGGGTTTTTACACCCATCTCGTTTGTAGTCAGTTCAGTCAGTGAGGCACGGCGATAGAATACTAGATTTTGCCTGCGGCTTCGCTTGCGTTAATCTAGATTATTTCAATAAAATACTATCCGTCGGGGATAGTACTTTTTGCTAGAGGACCCTACGTTCCTAATGTCAATTTTTGTACCCTTGACAACGTATGCGTAACGTATATAACGTATATAACTCACATTCGTATTTATAATATTATTTATAAGTTAGGACTTTACTTCAGCGTGAAATTTAAATATGATCTACCTAAACACAATCCCAAACCTTCAAGAAATTTGCCGATGATTTAGGCAAAGGTACGAAGTATTCTTTAAAAATATACCGAAGTTATGTATTTATAAAGTACTGCCTACATATGTATTACTGTTTGAACTAAAATACTACGGCCACGTTCTTGGCATAGAAGTAATAATAACATCAGGTCATCAACACGACTTCGGTTCATATCTTTGGTCTTAATCAGCGCCTGATATATTATCATTATGGTCGCATCAGTACCGTTATCGTTGAACGTGAAAACGCCCAAAACATTCCTCATTCATCCTACAGACGACCTGGTAAGACACAAGCTATTCAATAACCGTTCTGTTTTCCCATACATGGTACAAAAGTATTCTACTACTTTCTAACTTAGTTGTAAGAGTTTGCCGAGCTAAACTAGTTATTTGATGCTGGATGTTGATAATATGCCGATTTGTCTGCACCTGCACTATTGTTATTTACACTGAAAATATTATGTAAATTAGTTGTTATTGACTTTTAGTTTATTATATTTCCTTAACCTTCACAAATAAATGCAAAAACGTAAATTCAACGCCATTATATATGCAAAAATAATTTGTTTATTTATAACTGCCTAGCCTTTACTCGCGGTGTCGCTTGGGAACAGTACTTTTTCTGGATGAAGGGTTTCATCCAGAGAAAATTACTATTTTCGACCTTGTGTCCCTTTTTTGTGCTAGTGACAACGAAATTTAATGATGGTCGCTCGAGTAGATAAGGCGTGAGCGCGGAACTAACAAACTCACATTCGCATTTATAATATAAGTAAAGATTCACGGGTAAAGAACTGAACTGCTTTGATACGATTAGAATAAAAACTTAGCTATAGTTTGGTGCTTGAATTTTGAGACCGACATGGTTTTATTTATTACTGTCAACTCACTCAGCTCTTAATATGAGTTTACTTAATACAGTTTTAATCTGAATCGATGACACAGTCGTTTAATTTTCCCAAATGGAGCAACCGAATCCAACATTTCTGAGATATAATATCAAAGAGTATTTATTCAAATAACATATTTCGCAGTTCGTCGTTCGTTATCCATTTAGACATATTATTCCACTTTATATTGTAACAGGATCAGATAAAGCCAAGATAATGTTAGCTCAATGTTTCGATATCAGTATGAGTTATTACTTCGTCGGGCTCAAGTGGAACGAGATAAATTAGGGCCAATATTCGATTGCGATCTTAACTGATGGGTAACTGGATATTGTTTTGACTGACAATGGAGTAAACAGAGTGGCAGAAGCTGACACAATTATTTAAGTAATCATTAAATCATGATACATATTATATCTTATGTAGTGTCTGTCAAAGCGTCTTTTATCCAAATACCAAACATAAATTCTTTATCGCCGCATTTATTGTAGACAAATACAGGTTTACTTATTATGGATATCTCTGTGAATGCGAAGTCTGTACATCAGGTCTTAGGTTCAAATCACAGGATGGACTAACGTTAAGTTATTGGGTTTTCCTTTCAATCAATTCATGACAGCAAACCGGACTTAGGACATGTGCGGTGTTGGACACCCCCTTGGAAAGCACGCTTAGCCATTGGTCCTGCGCTTGCTCTCTCTGTAGTATCTTATCAGTCTTTGAGAGTTAGGGAATAGAAAATGCACTAGTGCGCACACACTTGTTCACTATGATATTATCTTTTTCGCGGATGGGTGGTCTCCGTTAAGAATGTTTAGAATGGCTGCCATGATCAAACATCTGTTTGCACGACCTAACATTTTATTACTAAATAGCAAGCTAAAATAAAGTATTTTTAAATATCGTTAAAGGAATTCACATACATTTTTATAGTTACATAAAAAGGAAATGTGAAAATATCATAAGTACCTAAGTATATTTTGGACAAAGAGAAGAACCAACTTAGATCACTTATATTTAATACCTGAAGGTTCTATTGATGCACCATTGAGTTATCACATCCATTATAGGAGGATTAGAAGTACGATCGCCCCTGTTAGGGCTAGCTATTGTACTACAAACTCAGATCTCGATTTAATAGAGAGGATTAAATTCTCCTTGCCTCCAACAGACCCCGTCTAACACTGTTATAAGAATGGGCCAGGGTTTTAAGACGTCGATAAGAATCTTATGTGTGTGTGCTAATCATCTCTATAGCTGCTTGTGTTGTAGACTCTATTTGACACACTATGTTATGTCTCACGCTTATATCCCTGATGGGTAGGCAGGGTTGTATTATTCTCTCATTACCAGCCATGGTTTTAGGTGCTACTAAGAAGTGAACCTATTACACCAGTCCCAGACTCCGTGCTGCTTCTAAGAATGTCTTGTCAGACAAATCCAATGACACTGTCCGACCCAAGATTCAAGCGTGAGACCTTCTCGACTTCGACAATAGTCTCAATAACTACCGCTAAGCCACCGGGGTTGTCAAAAATTTAATAGAATAATTAATTTAATAATATCGGTCCCGCTTATAACCTGTCATTAGAATGAGTTTTCCACTCACAATAAGATATATATCTTTTAAATACTTTCTAAGATCGGGTTAGTAGACTATATATAATATAGAGATGTATATGTTGTAAAGCATTATTGCAATATAATTTCAGTCATACAGTTTTCAATCATCACAATTAGCGATCAGTAATAGGTTATAAAAAAGTCACAAATAACTTCGAAATGTTAGAGAGTGAGGCCTTGAGAGGGCACTTGAAGTTTTTCACTTGGAAGTTACTTCGATTAACGTGAGTTTGTTTTGTTTGCATCTTTGTATATATAAAATTTATCTAGATTTTGGTATTTTTATGGTGGTAAACACGCCCGTGGTAAGCGCTGCCGTAAATTATGGATGACGGCTGCTTATATTTTACGATAGGAGTTGCTGCGCTGTTAGTGTTTGAAGCACATAAGCTATGATAGCCTTATAAGTAAGGCATTCGCATTGCGATCCAGAGGTTGTGAGTTCAAATATCACACATTGGCAGACCCACTTTCGGCGTGATTCCACTCCTAACACAACATACACAAGCATACTAGCTTAGTCTGAAAGCTACACTAGAATACTAGTAATCTGTTCCAAAAACAGTTCACATTGGTCTCATCGACTGGAAACGCAACTATGGACGAAATATCAACACAAAGCGAGCTGGCGAAATGTCAATTGAGAATCCCTTCTGTGTTAAGCTTTTCTAGCGTTTATCCAGAGCTTCACTCGCTAGGAAACAGTACTTTTGTCTAGATGAAAGGTACCCTATGTTCTTTTCTGTACCCGTGACAATGCGTATGCAAAATTTTATGATGATCGGTCGTTTAGATAGGCTTGAAAGCGTAATAAACAAACGAACAAATTCACATTCACATTTATAATATTAAGTTTAAGTAATCGTTTTTAGACGAAGTATGTAAGGAGGACTCAGTAAGGAGTTGAATATAGTTTCAAAATTTGCATAGTAACCACGTGTTCTCGAACGTTACTCACACATAAATTCGACAATTATGTCCGCAGTAAGTTATTAGTACGCGTTCTATTATAACAAGTAGCAATGGCAAACTTTAATACTTTAGTTAGCGCGAACACCGAGCTCAATCTAAACTTCCATACATTTCGGTTCGAGTGGCCATTTTGTTTGATGAGTTCCCCGTTATGCTCCTATTGAAAATTGATGAGGGCTTTGTTTTCCATTCGATAACGATGTTAATACTTGTCAATCAATTTGTTTTAATCGTCTTGTCCAAGTTTTATCCAAAACGTTTTGTAAAGCAATAAATATTAATAATGGTGGGTGTTTGACGGATCAATATTTTGTGGAAGCTGTGGTTGTTTTCACTCAAAGATATTAAGTAAAGTACATAGCGTAAGTTTGCGTGCAGAATTAAGTTGATTGAGGGTTTGTGCCGGTAACTAGATATTATACTGCTTCCTTGTGCTAACTGAACCTTAGCGGACCTCAGTATGCAATTTTAAAATGCCCTATTGGTTTATAGTGGAACAGCGATATCTGCAAGAGGATTAAATCATAGGATACTTTTAATCCCCGTATGCGGTCTCGAGGGCTTAACGTGGTTGAAACTGCGGGGAGTAGCTAGTTACTTAGCTATATACGTCAGTAGACGCTAATCATTTGATCATGCGTTAATTGACCAAGAATAAAGTGCCATACGTGATACATTGGTTCCTTAATATATCGGTCCACTATGAGTTCTTAATGAGTTTCATCTGAACATCAGGTAACAATTTTCAGCTTTCCGTATGACATGAATAAGGCGAGCACATTAACTCTCCGACAAATCACAACATTAACGGCAGTTCCCTATAATCGATCTATCCGTTGTTTTGCTTACCTACTAGGAATTTCACATAATTTGTTTGGGGCTGATGTCAATTTTCTACAGAGAACAAATAGATTGGTAATTAAGTATCACTGTTAGGGTTTTACGCACTCAACTGTTAATGTAATCACGGTACTGTCTTTTTCAATTAAAATGACTCATCAATATAAGGATTGATGTAATTTTCAACCATGTTATATTATGCTCGGATCATGTGAGGCTCGACTTTATTTGTTTTTCCATGACAAAATGTGTTAATGATAAACCATTAATTAACTAAATAAACTTCTGTTTTACAAATTGTCCAATCCATTGGTTAGCCAATTTTCCGAACGAAACGTGTAATTAACATTTGCTACAATAGATGCAATCTGATTATATTGTGGTTCAGCTTTTGTATATTTATTCTGTGTTACATGACTGGTATTATCTTTTATGTGAATGACAAAAGATAAAATAGTTCACAATATTGGTATCGTGCATAAACTAGTAGTTTTAGTGAATTGAATGCGCAATGTTGTTTAGTGTTTCAATTTGCAGTAAATATTTGTTTGTTTTCATTATGTTCATTATAAACGAAAAACGAGTTTCTTCGTTTAACGTGATGAAAACCCTCATTGTGAAACGATTTAAAATATCTGATATCTAACAATCTTCTTTCCAATCTAAAATATGATTCTAAGAGACACCGTCAAAGGTGACAATCACGTCTTTGTGATATTTTTGTTTGACTACGGAAACAAATATATTATAGGTCACGAGGACAGATCTCCATGGGGGCAAACAAATCGTAAAAAATCGGCCGGACATCTTGAAGACGCGGACATTTCAGTTTGTTATTTGATAACCGACCATGATAAGTTGAATATAAGTCAAGCTTCGCACGTAACGTGTTAGGAAAACTCTCGGTCGGTAAAAGCATATTTTGCTAAGCTACATTTTGCATTCATAATGTATTGATTTTATACTGAACAAAGAAGTACGTGATGGGTGGGTGTATTGTGCACACGCCGTACAAGTAAACACTAACAACACTCGCGTGGGGTAAAGCCGCCCGAGAATATTGCAAGCTGTATATCTCGTCGCTCCGAGGACGCTTCAAACGTGAGATGCATTATTAAAAATCTGAGTTTTGCCATCACAGCATGTGTGTTTGTGGTAAGACAACTTCGTCAACTTAGACCACTGCGATAGTCGGAAACTTTCGCCCGCGGACGGCGCGTCGTTTGCATAGAGAAAGCGACCGTTTTGTTTAAAGTTTTCCTTTTGTGAATCTAAAGTGCTATTTTATTTTTCATGTCGCAGTTTTTTGACTCTGAAAGTCTGAGAAAAGGATTTTCTTTTCCCTCGGTCGACTTTAATAAAGAAAATCGGTTCACGCGCGAGAAATAGAGACGTTTAGACGTATTGTGAGCGCAGTGAGACACACACGGGAGGTGTTGGGCCCACAGTACGTACGATGTTTCATTTCCGCACCTCTCGCACCACTAATTAAATGTAAGAACTTGTTGCCAGATTTCATTTAAATCTCGTAAAGCGACGCGAAGTTGAGACGGAAATTAAAAATACTGAACATTTTATTGTAAAAGTTTATCTTAGTTTTGTGCGAAGGCAACGTGACGACGAGTCAACGCTGTTGCGAACGTTTTGATTTTAATTTGTTTCAAATCGTGTACTCGAAATATTATTCCGTCCGACACTTTGTACAAAAGCTTATTATTTGTTTATTAGCTGTTCTTTACGAAATTAAAAGAATAAATAAATTATTGTTAATGTTGCAGATGATTTAGCAGTTTTGTTCAGATTGTTTTCCTTGAAAACATTAATAAAAATATATAATAGGATTTAGAATTGGTAAGAGTTGCTGGAAGTGCAAGATCCGTTAAAACTCGATAGCGCAATCGATTTTTTATGTCGTATATGTAAAAAAAGACATGCTACTAGCGGCAAGATTCAGATGCTCATTTCATTGTGTGTTGAATCCAAAGTAAAAAAGGTCATACAAACATGACCCATGCGGGGATCAAAACGGAGCCCCAACAGTAGCACAAAGGAAGGGTACTCAGTCTTGCATCATTTAATTTCAATTGTGCTCTTTCATATTCTTACCCAAGTATATCAGCCCTCATCTTAGATACGTGTGCCAAACAGCCGAATTTACCAAACAGTCGTCGATTTCACATCAAAATCTCGTCTCCGCAGCTTGATATAGACAGCGTTTGTTTGTGGAAGCCTCAACTCGACATTGTGAGAGTCAATAAACGATTTTATGCTCGAATAACTATGGTAATGGCGCCAGCAACCACAACAAAAACATTCATCGTCTTGGAGGAATTCGTCTAACTGGCCTGTTGTTGAGTTGTACTCTGGTTTTCTTTAATAGAATTGACACGTGTCGGTAGTAGGTCAATGACGATCTTTGATGTGTGGTTACGTTAAGCAAGGTTTAACAAAGAATTTGTGGGTAATTTGATTTCGTACTAATTTAAAAAGAAAAGACAGGCGACAACCTCGATTACTTTGTTTTGTTTTATTATATTTACTAACTACATCTACCACTTGTAATGTTTTCTTTTTAGAAACTGCCAACTGTGTTTGTTGCTGTAACAAAGGTAGTGAGTTGATTCAAATGTAAATGACACGCCGATAATTTAAGCATAGTGTTATCATAAAACTAAATCTCTCTACTTCCGTATATCTTTATGGAATACATGTTTGAGGAGAAGTCTAAATATTTTAGTAAGCAGCGGTTTTTTCGCTGCTCCTAAAAAAACCTTTGTTCTATGATGCCATTTTGAAGTGAAAAAGGACTAATCAATAAGTTATAAATCTTGGTTAGATTTTTTATATTCTATTACTTCCATACAGGATTCAGCTTATGTAAACTTAAGTTTTATAAATAAATAATTGTCGTATTTAAGTCAACTAGCGGTCGCCTAGTGGTCAAAATTCGACCAAAATTCCTAAGCTTGCTACTTTGTTTTATGTTTTTCTCTATTACATATGACGGCCTCGATGGCGTAGTGGTTGGTGTAACCGACTGCCACGCCTGAGGTCGCGGGTTCGATTCCCGCACAAGTGAAACATTTGTGTGCATGAACATGGATGTTTGTCTTGGTCTGGGTGTTTCTATATATAATATGTATGTATTTACAAAAAAAAAAGCATATAATAATATGTATGTTTATCCATTGTCTAGAACCCATAGTACAAGCTCTGCTTAGTTTGGGCTAGACGGTGTTGTGTGTACGTGGTAGAATATTATTATTATTACATATAATTAAGGTATAGGTAACCATAGTTACAAAGAATTGTACGACGTCAGACGAACAATGTCGAAATACTACAAACGCGATTCGACTGCGTGTGTCAAATGCATGGTTGTGTGCGTGTAGTGTTTTTTCATTAATTTTATGTATTTCTAATGCATATTTTATAAAAAAATATTAGGATTTGCCCTTCCTTCTCCATATAAGCTTTAACTGTGCCAAATTTCATACTCCTCCGTCCGCGCAATTTTCGTAAAAAGGGGTACAAAGTTTTTGCTTCACGTATTAATATATAGATATATACAAAGTTATAAGGATCACAGTTACGCTAGCAAAGTTTCTAAAACAACTGATTACTAATTAAAGTAATTTTCTTTGCAGGTAAGTTGGTGGCACCAAGTTTCTTGCCGGGCAGACATCGAGTGAAAGGGACTCATTAAGTTCAGGTGTGAAGACAAAAGGTACTGTCGATTGTCAGTGTGAATTGTGTTCCAAGTTTAAGGTCAGTGTTTAATTGTTGGGAGAAGATTAAATTAAAAATGGCTCCACGGAAGGATTTACGTAGTTCGTCTCCTACAATTTATGTTCTAATGAAATAAGTTGTTAATCAACTAGATTTATTTATTAGTCGATTATGTCAAAGTTGGAAATCATTTATTTATTTAGGTCATAATGTACACAATATGTATGTACCACTAAGGACCGTCAAAGTTTAGTAGTTAGTGAGTTGCAAAGTTGATAGACCCAATATTCATTTACTGTGTTCATAAAGTATTAATTTACTACGGATTTTGAACGAGACTGGAGTCTATAATACTGTACTCACTGATGGTAACAGACTTCAGAGCCTTCAATGACTTAAACAAAAATGTGAATTTGATGACTTACAATGAAATACAGGCGTAATATTATGTTGTGACATAATACTTCATAACGCAGTCATTCTCCGGATGGGGAGCACTTCATCCAAGATGTCTTAGCTGCTTTTGAAATTATTATCATATGGCACATATTTAACACGTAGTATGTATACACATTTTTGCAAGTGTCAGGTGCAGCTGAAATATGCCGGTGTCAACACGGAAATGAAAGTAAAACGTATTTGTCAGCATATCAGTGTGTGACAAATAGAGTACGGTTACTGTGCAAGTTATCGCGTATTTATATATTATTAACGCCTATCTGCGTGCATCACGGGTACGGATATTAAGCGTAACCTGCTTCTTACTTATAGTTGAATACTGTATCACTTATTAACGAAGTCATAACGAAATAAAAAAAAATATGAAGTTAATTTTGATTTACGGAGCAGGATATTGCAGCAGCTTTAAAAAACTTACTACAATCTCAAAGATTTTGTATATTTTACGTCTATTAAAGTATTACACCTTACTTAAGCATATAGTGTGAAGTAAGGATATTTTATGCAAACAAAGATTTTATTTAAAAATGGTACTACTGAGAAAATATTAAAGTAATAAAAAAGCGTTAATCAATTTTATGACCAATTTAGTTATCTGTTGTAAGTAACACGGATATGTCGCTTGTATGTAATACGTTCAGTGAATGAGTGGCTACGAGGTTTCATCACAAAGACCATTAAACTGACAACAACCATTCATTACGAGAATACACTGTGTAAAGAATACACAACGAGCTGGTTTGTATTCTTTCGAGCTCGACAAAACAGGACGTCATTTGAGAAGTAGAGTTTTCCGATAAACCGCGTCGAGTTAAAGATCTGCTCGAACCAACAGTGAAGGTAACAATCAAAATATGTAAACAACGCTTTGTAAAGTACAAGACTCTAAGGCAAGGCAAGCACGTTGAGGTTCTCATGTAGATCACAAATAATGAATTTACGGTTCGATAAATATGTAAATTTCGCCTGGAAGGATAGCAAATTAATGTTTAATTTCTCTGTTCTGTTTCGCATAAATTTTCCAAATATATTCCTGAAACCCTTTTGATAGACGCCAGAAGTAATAATTTATGAAAACCAACAAATAAAACAAGTGCTTCAAATAACTTGTAATCGACTAGCACGGGCTTATTTCGGCACAATTTGTTATTGGTAATTAAACAACTTTTAAAGAGATCAGAATTAATTTGATTGGCCTATAAGTAGCACAATTTAAACTTTTAAGTGTTGACACTCAGATGAAAGTGGTTTATTTCACTTGCTGCTGGATTGATTTAGTTGTTAACTTCTGCTCAATAAACAAGATGTTTTGTAATCAATACTGAACTTATATTAAAGTGTTTTAATTAATAAATCGCAGTTTCTCGACAAAAATGGGTTAAACTTTATTAAGTATTGGTTAATCATTGCATGTAACTCTTTCTATAATTGAGCATTTTTATTAAGACACACATTTTAAATATTCTAATATCGCATTAGGCGAATCCAATATCAGAATATTTAAAATGTATTTAACTTAGAAAAAACCAAGTCATGTTAAGTAATATTTACATACTGTCAAAGAAATGGGGCGCACGACATTTTCTTAAACTGGTGGTTATAGCGGGATATTTTTTAAACATGTAAACAGTGAAATAAATTTAATGTCTGAGTATATTTTTATTGGCAGGCACTTTTAATACATTTTTCGAGACTTAATTGGTATGTAAAAACTTTGTCGTTATCCCGGCTCGGGAAACGTCTAAACTTGTTAATTAAACATATTTTATTTAAGAGCGTCAGAATACTTACTTCCTTCGAGTAATACACATGAGATAAATTAATATACCTCGAAATAAGAAGACTTTACGTCTGCAGGCGCTCGTAAATCTACTTCATAAAAGAGCACAATTCGTGAGGGACCTGTATGAAATTAAACGTTAAACTTTTTGAGGCACTTCCACAATTTATGTTTACTACTTTGCACAATCACACTCCGGAAAAATATTATACTTACGGTCGTTAAATCATTAAACGCTTTGACCGGTAAGAGTAGCTAACCGGTGCCGAGCCGCAATTACAACAACCGCCCCGCCGATTTTATTATTCAATAGGTACTTGCCACAAACTGAATAGTACCCAACAGCCTTTTCTTTAACCATTTCAATTTTTCGACTTTGTACTAACGTTTTGACTTTGATGTTAGCTAAATAGCTTTTAAAATACATATTTGACTTGCGAACCGTGTTTGATGTCAAGTAATGCTTAAAGTCGATTCTCCCTTTATCACTTTGACGATATTGTTACAATCTGGTTAATTAAAGAAGATTACAAATAACACGATTTTGGTTACAATTATAAAAATATTTAATACTCAAGTATTTGTAATGGTAGGATTGTATTAATTAGGTAAATACGAAATGATGGAAAATCTGAAGTGAATCCTTCCTAAAATAGAATCAAATGGATCATGTTGTTTTCGGAATAAATAAATGGTTCGACCTTTTACGATCCGAGCATAAATGTTAAGATTTCGATTGTTTTTATACGGTGCTCTAATTGGTTAACTATAAACAAGTCGAAGTTCTTGTTAAAATACGCCGTACTCTATAAAAATATTTGGTATTTTATTTAGTATGCCTTATTGGGGACTGTGGGTATAAGAAAATGGAGGTTACTTATTATATTTTCAAACATGTAAGCTTAGACTTTAATAAATAATTAAATGTATTTAGCTCTATGAACAGTAATAATAGTTGTTACAATTTGGACGTAGGTTGATGATAACAGATATTATCTGTTATATTAGATATAACCGGTTTGTAATGGCGGATTAGTAACAGCTTCACACGCACATTTACAGTTACTCAATAATTGGGTTAGATCCTAATGTTCGGTACAGATTTGGTATAATTTCATAATCAGTTGCTATCAAAGGATATCAAAGGATTCTATATATAGAATATCTATCCTGGCGCCTGCCTGTAAGGTGTAAATATACATAGGTATGTACCTATATACCTTCTTTTGTAACTAACATATTATTTTACACCGTCTTATTGGATTCGTGACTTGGTGGGTTTATACTTACGTCCTAATTACGATATCCGGATCGACAAAAACATTGTTGGTTTCTGCTATAAGGAAATTGTCAGTAAAGCCATGGAGAGTGAGTAGCAATCGGCACGATTCGTGTTAAATGCACGTTAAAAGTCATAGCTGGTGGAATGTATATATAGAACCTCTATCTACTTTTTGGGTTTTATAGATATGAATATTGTTTTAATAGGTGGAACTTATACTTTTCCCACCTACACCGTAAGAGATTACGCAATCCTAAATTGACGGTAAGTTTTACAATAAGAGTCCAACTGACATCCAAGTGGTCGATGCGGTAAAGTTGGCTAGAGTTTCACGGTGCCAAGTAAGTACCTCGAAGCATAATGCCAGCTGATTGAAAGATCGCACCTTTAATGCCTAGGTCTAGAAATTGGATTGTATCTTTAGTAGCGATATAGCATTAGGACCTAGGGTTGACAATAAATTCACCCCTATTGAGCGGGTGTCCTATCTGTTGGTAGGTAGTCAATGAACGACTGCACATATCGCCTAGACCAGTGCAAATACTTTGTTTTCTTTCGTAATGCGTTAACCTAATGGCCATAGTTCTAATACAATGATTCATTGACAGGTCTACAATTGCGACAATTATTTTTTTCCTATATTTTAACACACAGCAGATGTTTTGTTTTACTAGGCAAAGACTATTAGTGAAAACTGTTGATACATAGCTTAGTGAAGACCGTTGGACTGCCACGACACACAACTCTGACTTTTCAAAGTTAACCAGTAAAATATTATTATATTTTGAAATTAAACTACTTTATACGATTTTTATCGCGTTGTTATTTTTTATAAAACACTATTATAATCACGCCACATACCTATTTGTGAAACTTTAAACTACTATTGTTAAACACTTTCATAAGTTACTTATGACTTCTATTTAAGCTATTTAAATTATAAAAAGTATTTAGATTTAATAAGAAAACGTAAGATAATATATGTTATATCATTTATGTCTCAAAAATATTGATAGTTGTACGACGCCTTTATTGCTCCATAGAGAGTCTATGTTCTATACGTGTTCCTCAACTATAACTGTATATTGTGTAATATGACACATCTTTGCCTACCCCTTTGTCGATATACAGGCATAAATAAGTTTATGTAAGTAAATAAGTACAATAAAACTAAGTTTTAAACTTTCGCGTCGAGATTGCCGAACTAGTCAGCTTGTGACCACGGCCGATGTAACCTGGTCGAAACGGCAAGCCTCGCAAAACGTACACAATACGTACGATCGCGTTAAAACCTGTTACGAAATATTTTTTTATAAAACTAAGGCTTAATATTAATAAGGCCTAAGGCCGAAATACCGACAGGGCAAAAACGAATTAAAATCTAAGCAACCAAATATTGAAGACATTAGTGGTTTGAATCCATCGTTATTGCCTTTAGAATAGCCTCGTTACTACTTACTCCACAACCGGTGGTGGCGTGATTATACCTCCAACAATTTAGTACCTCACCGCCCGAGTTGAAATCACCTTGGGAGCCCGTTTATACAGAACGCAGGCTAACGAGTAAAGTTATAAGTAGGATCAGGAAGCTTTAAAATTAAATAATCCTTCATAGAATAATCTTTTTATGTACTGTATCTGTTTCACGCCTGTATTCCTTAAAGGGTAAGTAGTCGATTTTTACACCCACAGCCCGAGTTTAGTGGCTTGTTGGTAGAAATAACACGTTACTATAAACCGGTCAGGTGTAAGTCAGACTAGCACTCGAAGGGTTTCATACCATTGTACAAGATACATATAACGCTATGTACTTTTTAAATACTAATCTTGGTTTTTTATAATTTGTTGTTATAGGGGCAATATAAATCTTCACTTTGTAAAAATTTTAGCTTTTCCATCTAACACAGATGGACAAGAGGCTTAGAAGAAATAAGGCTTCAATCACACCCTTCGGGTACGGCGAGCTAAAAATGTAACGATTGAGACACCAAATATTATTTTATTATCTATTTTCCTTTCTTTTTTCTTTCGCGCATACTTTGCTTAAGTTATTAATTTTACATCGTGACTTGATTGTCTTGTTATGTTGGAACGATTACACAGACAAAAAAATAAAATATGTTTTTGGTGCTGCCCTATTTGTTTCTGTGGTCGATAAGGATGGTAATGTACAATATATTGATATACGTCATTTTAACTCATCAGCTCTAGTTTACCTTATACCTTATCAAATTATTTCATTATGGCTAGTACAGATATTGTATTAACGACCCCAATATGTTTTGTTATGTTAGCGGTGAATACATATTGGAAAATCTGCAAAAAATCTATTAAAAATACTGTGATTCACTTGTATTTTGATTAGTTCGGTATTGAAATTTGAAATCATGATAAAGTGTGGATGCAGGTCAGTGCAGTGCAACAGTCTCCACGACAATTTCATTCGAGAAAATCACTCAATAGACAATTAAATTGATATTTTTATAAAAAGTGCATTTATTTTTATCTCATGAACAAAAATCTGTAGCTTTTTTGATATCACCGTATAAGATACACTTAAAATTAAGTCTAAAATCCTAGGCACCAAAATGAGGGTGGGCTAGTGTTACCTGTGTTAGGTCATTATTTTTATCATATCATGCATACATGTTCATAAGCAAAGGTGTAAGTAGAAGAAAAAGAAGAAGAAAGAGAAGACAAACAATCACGCATTGCTTAAAACATCTAAAATAGATAAAAAGGCCAATAGATAGATGAGATTACAATCTCATTTCATCAGCTATGTTTTTAAGTTCTATGTAATGGGAGGCTAGTGTATTGCCGTCATTGTTTTAGAATGAAAATGCCAACTAAAATGTAAATTTTGACATCACAAGATTTGTTATATAAGCTATGTATGTTCTTTATATTATATTGTGAATTTAGTACAATAGTCACGTTTAAATACTAAGCATAACCTTTTATAGAGCACATTATATAAGATGTAACACATGTTTCACGACCTAGGTCTTGTAGACATTTAGCCCGGCAGCGATGTCTCTCTCCTTCATATTACACTAGTAAGTATGAAATTTGCATGTCAAATAAGTATGAATCCACAAGTCTTATGATGACTTTAAGTCGTGAATACTTATTAGATTACCACTGCAAAATAAAAAAAAGATATTCTCCCGAAATCTCATAACGTAATATGTACTCAACATTTATTGTACCTCATTTTACACGTTCTCATTTCCAATGTAACAACCCTTTACACATTTAATTTAAATTAAGAATATGATAGTTTAAATAAGTACACAGATTAAACCGTTGCAAGCAATTACACGAATACGTTTCGTTCAACACTGAACAGTTTATTAAGGCCCGTCTGACTGAGCACATGTGTGCTAGGAATTTCATTTCGCAATATAAATCATGTTATAACTAACAGCACGTGCCTTATTAAATCGCTTTCGTGAAAAACGGAAAAAGATCTCTCTCCCTTGATGCGTTTCCTATTTCACTGTTCAATTCCTGTTCACTCTATTTCAAATTTAACGAAGTTTTTTTTAATGAAATTCACCTTTCGGGTGCTGGAAATAGTAATTGGTAAATGAATTTCTACTAGTGGTCGCCTAGTGCTTGAAATTCGACCAAAGTTTGCCTGTAAGATATTACTGATATATATCATTAATCATTATATATTGATATATGTAACCATAGTTACGCACTTCGACAGCGTGTGTCAAATGCATAGTTGTGTTTGTGTAGTGTTTTTTCATTAATTTAATGTATTTCTAATGCATATTTTATATAAATATTAGGAATTGCCCCTCCTTCTCCATATAAACTTTAACTGTGCCAATACATAAAGGGGTACAAAGTTTTTGCTTCACGTATTAATATATAGATAATAAATTGGTTGTTATTAAGGCTCAGCAGCTTTTGGGTTTATTGAGCGATATTTAAATTCAGAATGCCTGTATTTTAACGGTTTTATGAGCGATCATAAACAGTTTCCTTCTCACTGAACTGCAATAGCGTTTCATATTTCAAATGCATGGATATGTTGTAAATATTGTAAACCATTGTGTTTGCAATGATATTTATTTACTAGCTTTGGTACATTTTATCGTATAATATATTGAAGACCTACTTTCCGTTATATGATCAAGGTGATATGGCTTATAGACATGTTGAGTTACAAACTATAGGTATCACGGTTCTAAAAGATTAATACAGTTATAAGCAGGAGTTCTGGAAGCTTAATATACCACAGAAACACGTAGCAAAATCATTCACAACTATCGTTTTAAGGTTAAGGTCCAGTGGGGTATCCTTAGCATTTAGTCAAAATATTGCTCTGTATTGCCTGTATCCATCAACATGTAAATTACATTATACAAAATGCTACGCATTGTTTCCCTGTTATACTATTTGATTAAGTAAAATAACTTCAACCAAAAAATTTTTAACATTGATGTCTTGTAATTACATTACACGTCACACATAAAATAATATATAAAACAGTTTTAAAATAAATATTTCACAGCCTCAGTGCCTGTTACAACATGTTTCTGATCTTAGTCAAGCTGTCATTAGGCTGTTAAGAAATACTCGCAGGAACTTCGTTTTAATAATAAAACAATTATGTTTTAAACCGAAACAATAGAGTTATAAAAAACAGATAATTATAATTAGATTTTGTTTCGCTTAAAAACTGTTTTAATTAAGTTAAGTTAATTGTACATGAACTATCAACTCTTCACTGTAATTTATATTTTGTATATTCTATAATTCGTTCGTTTTTCAAGGCGATATTTTTCTGAAACATAAGAAACAAGATGAATTACATTAGCATATTTATCTACATGTATAAACATGATTGCTTTTTTGTAATATGTGCGTTTATATGTCATTCATATGATTGTAATTAAACTTTGGTAAATTATAAAGCGCAATCCATGAAGGCATATAAAAAAAATATAACATCGAGGAAAGAGGCATTGCAACGCTCGCCAGGCTTTAATTATTCCATAATGTTTAATTGCAACGCATTTCCAGCTCCCATCTATTATATTTTTTATCAATCAACTCTTACACTGTACATTTGGTATATTTCTACAGACGCCACTGTTTATTAACCTCTGAGTCTTCTTCAGAGGTTAATGAAAACACTATGTGGGTCTGTGTGTCTGTCTGTTAGTGACAGATTGGTGTTAGTGACAGGCATTACTCCGGAACCACTAGACTAATTGACTTGTAACTTAGTGTGCAGACACATTGGGGGCCATACCTCGGTCGAGTTTGAATATGGGCCCTGTGGGTCAAAAGACTCCCGAGATATAGGGGTCACAAAGTCACATGTATTTTAAATAGCAAAATATTGACTTGTAACTTGGTGTGCAGACACCTTGGGGCATACCTCGGTTGAGTTTGAATACGGGCTATGTGGATCAAAAGACCCCCGAGAAATAGTGGTCACAAGGTCACATGTATTTTAAATAATAATAATAATAATAATAAATTATTTATTGTAACATAAAGTTATATATAATTAAAGTGTAAACCCTGATTCCCAAACTAGCGTGAGCTGTATAATGGCAATCAGTTCTCCTTCAAAAACAAATGATACTACAAATTTGTTACAAAAAACATTTGGAACAAACATAGTTTAGAACGTACTTGAACAATAGATTTAATTATTTACTTAGGTTAATTATGTGTGTGTGTATGAGTGCCTGTGTGAGCGTATGTGTATGTGTGTGTTCGTGGTTGTGTGTGTGTGCGTGCGTGTTTGTGTGTCGCTTTTACATTTAAGACGAAGAGGTTGAATCCTGGGTTTTTACACCCATCTCGTTTGTAGTCAGTTCAGTCAGTGAGGCACGGCGATAGAATACTAGATTTTGCCTGCGGCTTCGCTTGCGTTAATCTAGATTATTTCAATAAAATACTATCCGTCGGGGATAGTACTTTTTGCTAGAGGACCCTACGTTCCTAATGTCAATTTTTGTACCCTTGACAACGTATGCGTAACGTATATAACGTATATAACTCACATTCGTATTTATAATATTATTTATAAGTTAGGACTTTACTTCAGCGTGAAATTTAAATATGATCTACCTAAACACAATCCCAAACCTTCAAGAAATTTGCCGATGATTTAGGCAAAGGTACGAAGTATTCTTTAAAAATATACCGAAGTTATGTATTTATAAAGTACTGCCTACATATGTATTACTGTTTGAACTAAAATACTACGGCCACGTTCTTGGCATAGAAGTAATAATAACATCAGGTCATCAACACGACTTCGGTTCATATCTTTGGTCTTAATCAGCGCCTGATATATTATCATTATGGTCGCATCAGTACCGTTATCGTTGAACGTGAAAACGCCCAAAACATTCCTCATTCATCCTACAGACGACCTGGTAAGACACAAGCTATTCAATAACCGTTCTGTTTTCCCATACATGGTACAAAAGTATTCTACTACTTTCTAACTTAGTTGTAAGAGTTTGCCGAGCTAAACTAGTTATTTGATGCTGGATGTTGATAATATGCCGATTTGTCTGCACCTGCACTATTGTTATTTACACTGAAAATATTATGTAAATTAGTTGTTATTGACTTTTAGTTTATTATATTTCCTTAACCTTCACAAATAAATGCAAAAACGTAAATTCAACGCCATTATATATGCAAAAATAATTTGTTTATTTATAACTGCCTAGCCTTTACTCGCGGTGTCGCTTGGGAACAGTACTTTTTCTGGATGAAGGGTTTCATCCAGAGAAAATTACTATTTTCGACCTTGTGTCCCTTTTTTGTGCTAGTGACAACGAAATTTAATGATGGTCGCTCGAGTAGATAAGGCGTGAGCGCGGAACTAACAAACTCACATTCGCATTTATAATATAAGTAAAGATTCACGGGTAAAGAACTGAACTGCTTTGATACGATTAGAATAAAAACTTAGCTATAGTTTGGTGCTTGAATTTTGAGACCGACATGGTTTTATTTATTACTGTCAACTCACTCAGCTCTTAATATGAGTTTACTTAATACAGTTTTAATCTGAATCGATGACACAGTCGTTTAATTTTCCCAAATGGAGCAACCGAATCCAACATTTCTGAGATATAATATCAAAGAGTATTTATTCAAATAACATATTTCGCAGTTCGTCGTTCGTTATCCATTTAGACATATTATTCCACTTTATATTGTAACAGGATCAGATAAAGCCAAGATAATGTTAGCTCAATGTTTCGATATCAGTATGAGTTATTACTTCGTCGGGCTCAAGTGGAACGAGATAAATTAGGGCCAATATTCGATTGCGATCTTAACTGATGGGTAACTGGATATTGTTTTGACTGACAATGGAGTAAACAGAGTGGCAGAAGCTGACACAATTATTTAAGTAATCATTAAATCATGATACATATTATATCTTATGTAGTGTCTGTCAAAGCGTCTTTTATCCAAATACCAAACATAAATTCTTTATCGCCGCATTTATTGTAGACAAATACAGGTTTACTTATTATGGATATCTCTGTGAATGCGAAGTCTGTACATCAGGTCTTAGGTTCAAATCACAGGATGGACTAACGTTAAGTTATTGGGTTTTCCTTTCAATCAATTCATGACAGCAAACCGGACTTAGGACATGTGCGGTGTTGGACACCCCCTTGGAAAGCACGCTTAGCCATTGGTCCTGCGCTTGCTCTCTCTGTAGTATCTTATCAGTCTTTGAGAGTTAGGGAATAGAAAATGCACTAGTGCGCACACACTTGTTCACTATGATATTATCTTTTTCGCGGATGGGTGGTCTCCGTTAAGAATGTTTAGAATGGCTGCCATGATCAAACATCTGTTTGCACGACCTAACATTTTATTACTAAATAGCAAGCTAAAATAAAGTATTTTTAAATATCGTTAAAGGAATTCACATACATTTTTATAGTTACATAAAAAGGAAATGTGAAAATATCATAAGTACCTAAGTATATTTTGGACAAAGAGAAGAACCAACTTAGATCACTTATATTTAATACCTGAAGGTTCTATTGATGCACCATTGAGTTATCACATCCATTATAGGAGGATTAGAAGTACGATCGCCCCTGTTAGGGCTAGCTATTGTACTACAAACTCAGATCTCGATTTAATAGAGAGGATTAAATTCTCCTTGCCTCCAACAGACCCCGTCTAACACTGTTATAAGAATGGGCCAGGGTTTTAAGACGTCGATAAGAATCTTATGTGTGTGTGCTAATCATCTCTATAGCTGCTTGTGTTGTAGACTCTATTTGACACACTATGTTATGTCTCACGCTTATATCCCTGATGGGTAGGCAGGGTTGTATTATTCTCTCATTACCAGCCATGGTTTTAGGTGCTACTAAGAAGTGAACCTATTACACCAGTCCCAGACTCCGTGCTGCTTCTAAGAATGTCTTGTCAGACAAATCCAATGACACTGTCCGACCCAAGATTCAAGCGTGAGACCTTCTCGACTTCGACAATAGTCTCAATAACTACCGCTAAGCCACCGGGGTTGTCAAAAATTTAATAGAATAATTAATTTAATAATATCGGTCCCGCTTATAACCTGTCATTAGAATGAGTTTTCCACTCACAATAAGATATATATCTTTTAAATACTTTCTAAGATCGGGTTAGTAGACTATATATAATATAGAGATGTATATGTTGTAAAGCATTATTGCAATATAATTTCAGTCATACAGTTTTCAATCATCACAATTAGCGATCAGTAATAGGTTATAAAAAAGTCACAAATAACTTCGAAATGTTAGAGAGTGAGGCCTTGAGAGGGCACTTGAAGTTTTTCACTTGGAAGTTACTTCGATTAACGTGAGTTTGTTTTGTTTGCATCTTTGTATATATAAAATTTATCTAGATTTTGGTATTTTTATGGTGGTAAACACGCCCGTGGTAAGCGCTGCCGTAAATTATGGATGACGGCTGCTTATATTTTACGATAGGAGTTGCTGCGCTGTTAGTGTTTGAAGCACATAAGCTATGATAGCCTTATAAGTAAGGCATTCGCATTGCGATCCAGAGGTTGTGAGTTCAAATATCACACATTGGCAGACCCACTTTCGGCGTGATTCCACTCCTAACACAACATACACAAGCATACTAGCTTAGTCTGAAAGCTACACTAGAATACTAGTAATCTGTTCCAAAAACAGTTCACATTGGTCTCATCGACTGGAAACGCAACTATGGACGAAATATCAACACAAAGCGAGCTGGCGAAATGTCAATTGAGAATCCCTTCTGTGTTAAGCTTTTCTAGCGTTTATCCAGAGCTTCACTCGCTAGGAAACAGTACTTTTGTCTAGATGAAAGGTACCCTATGTTCTTTTCTGTACCCGTGACAATGCGTATGCAAAATTTTATGATGATCGGTCGTTTAGATAGGCTTGAAAGCGTAATAAACAAACGAACAAATTCACATTCACATTTATAATATTAAGTTTAAGTAATCGTTTTTAGACGAAGTATGTAAGGAGGACTCAGTAAGGAGTTGAATATAGTTTCAAAATTTGCATAGTAACCACGTGTTCTCGAACGTTACTCACACATAAATTCGACAATTATGTCCGCAGTAAGTTATTAGTACGCGTTCTATTATAACAAGTAGCAATGGCAAACTTTAATACTTTAGTTAGCGCGAACACCGAGCTCAATCTAAACTTCCATACATTTCGGTTCGAGTGGCCATTTTGTTTGATGAGTTCCCCGTTATGCTCCTATTGAAAATTGATGAGGGCTTTGTTTTCCATTCGATAACGATGTTAATACTTGTCAATCAATTTGTTTTAATCGTCTTGTCCAAGTTTTATCCAAAACGTTTTGTAAAGCAATAAATATTAATAATGGTGGGTGTTTGACGGATCAATATTTTGTGGAAGCTGTGGTTGTTTTCACTCAAAGATATTAAGTAAAGTACATAGCGTAAGTTTGCGTGCAGAATTAAGTTGATTGAGGGTTTGTGCCGGTAACTAGATATTATACTGCTTCCTTGTGCTAACTGAACCTTAGCGGACCTCAGTATGCAATTTTAAAATGCCCTATTGGTTTATAGTGGAACAGCGATATCTGCAAGAGGATTAAATCATAGGATACTTTTAATCCCCGTATGCGGTCTCGAGGGCTTAACGTGGTTGAAACTGCGGGGAGTAGCTAGTTACTTAGCTATATACGTCAGTAGACGCTAATCATTTGATCATGCGTTAATTGACCAAGAATAAAGTGCCATACGTGATACATTGGTTCCTTAATATATCGGTCCACTATGAGTTCTTAATGAGTTTCATCTGAACATCAGGTAACAATTTTCAGCTTTCCGTATGACATGAATAAGGCGAGCACATTAACTCTCCGACAAATCACAACATTAACGGCAGTTCCCTATAATCGATCTATCCGTTGTTTTGCTTACCTACTAGGAATTTCACATAATTTGTTTGGGGCTGATGTCAATTTTCTACAGAGAACAAATAGATTGGTAATTAAGTATCACTGTTAGGGTTTTACGCACTCAACTGTTAATGTAATCACGGTACTGTCTTTTTCAATTAAAATGACTCATCAATATAAGGATTGATGTAATTTTCAACCATGTTATATTATGCTCGGATCATGTGAGGCTCGACTTTATTTGTTTTTCCATGACAAAATGTGTTAATGATAAACCATTAATTAACTAAATAAACTTCTGTTTTACAAATTGTCCAATCCATTGGTTAGCCAATTTTCCGAACGAAACGTGTAATTAACATTTGCTACAATAGATGCAATCTGATTATATTGTGGTTCAGCTTTTGTATATTTATTCTGTGTTACATGACTGGTATTATCTTTTATGTGAATGACAAAAGATAAAATAGTTCACAATATTGGTATCGTGCATAAACTAGTAGTTTTAGTGAATTGAATGCGCAATGTTGTTTAGTGTTTCAATTTGCAGTAAATATTTGTTTGTTTTCATTATGTTCATTATAAACGAAAAACGAGTTTCTTCGTTTAACGTGATGAAAACCCTCATTGTGAAACGATTTAAAATATCTGATATCTAACAATCTTCTTTCCAATCTAAAATATGATTCTAAGAGACACCGTCAAAGGTGACAATCACGTCTTTGTGATATTTTTGTTTGACTACGGAAACAAATATATTATAGGTCACGAGGACAGATCTCCATGGGGGCAAACAAATCGTAAAAAATCGGCCGGACATCTTGAAGACGCGGACATTTCAGTTTGTTATTTGATAACCGACCATGATAAGTTGAATATAAGTCAAGCTTCGCACGTAACGTGTTAGGAAAACTCTCGGTCGGTAAAAGCATATTTTGCTAAGCTACATTTTGCATTCATAATGTATTGATTTTATACTGAACAAAGAAGTACGTGATGGGTGGGTGTATTGTGCACACGCCGTACAAGTAAACACTAACAACACTCGCGTGGGGTAAAGCCGCCCGAGAATATTGCAAGCTGTATATCTCGTCGCTCCGAGGACGCTTCAAACGTGAGATGCATTATTAAAAATCTGAGTTTTGCCATCACAGCATGTGTGTTTGTGGTAAGACAACTTCGTCAACTTAGACCACTGCGATAGTCGGAAACTTTCGCCCGCGGACGGCGCGTCGTTTGCATAGAGAAAGCGACCGTTTTGTTTAAAGTTTTCCTTTTGTGAATCTAAAGTGCTATTTTATTTTTCATGTCGCAGTTTTTTGACTCTGAAAGTCTGAGAAAAGGATTTTCTTTTCCCTCGGTCGACTTTAATAAAGAAAATCGGTTCACGCGCGAGAAATAGAGACGTTTAGACGTATTGTGAGCGCAGTGAGACACACACGGGAGGTGTTGGGCCCACAGTACGTACGATGTTTCATTTCCGCACCTCTCGCACCACTAATTAAATGTAAGAACTTGTTGCCAGATTTCATTTAAATCTCGTAAAGCGACGCGAAGTTGAGACGGAAATTAAAAATACTGAACATTTTATTGTAAAAGTTTATCTTAGTTTTGTGCGAAGGCAACGTGACGACGAGTCAACGCTGTTGCGAACGTTTTGATTTTAATTTGTTTCAAATCGTGTACTCGAAATATTATTCCGTCCGACACTTTGTACAAAAGCTTATTATTTGTTTATTAGCTGTTCTTTACGAAATTAAAAGAATAAATAAATTATTGTTAATGTTGCAGATGATTTAGCAGTTTTGTTCAGATTGTTTTCCTTGAAAACATTAATAAAAATATATAATAGGATTTAGAATTGGTAAGAGTTGCTGGAAGTGCAAGATCCGTTAAAACTCGATAGCGCAATCGATTTTTTATGTCGTATATGTAAAAAAAGACATGCTACTAGCGGCAAGATTCAGATGCTCATTTCATTGTGTGTTGAATCCAAAGTAAAAAAGGTCATACAAACATGACCCATGCGGGGATCAAAACGGAGCCCCAACAGTAGCACAAAGGAAGGGTACTCAGTCTTGCATCATTTAATTTCAATTGTGCTCTTTCATATTCTTACCCAAGTATATCAGCCCTCATCTTAGATACGTGTGCCAAACAGCCGAATTTACCAAACAGTCGTCGATTTCACATCAAAATCTCGTCTCCGCAGCTTGATATAGACAGCGTTTGTTTGTGGAAGCCTCAACTCGACATTGTGAGAGTCAATAAACGATTTTATGCTCGAATAACTATGGTAATGGCGCCAGCAACCACAACAAAAACATTCATCGTCTTGGAGGAATTCGTCTAACTGGCCTGTTGTTGAGTTGTACTCTGGTTTTCTTTAATAGAATTGACACGTGTCGGTAGTAGGTCAATGACGATCTTTGATGTGTGGTTACGTTAAGCAAGGTTTAACAAAGAATTTGTGGGTAATTTGATTTCGTACTAATTTAAAAAGAAAAGACAGGCGACAACCTCGATTACTTTGTTTTGTTTTATTATATTTACTAACTACATCTACCACTTGTAATGTTTTCTTTTTAGAAACTGCCAACTGTGTTTGTTGCTGTAACAAAGGTAGTGAGTTGATTCAAATGTAAATGACACGCCGATAATTTAAGCATAGTGTTATCATAAAACTAAATCTCTCTACTTCCGTATATCTTTATGGAATACATGTTTGAGGAGAAGTCTAAATATTTTAGTAAGCAGCGGTTTTTTCGCTGCTCCTAAAAAAACCTTTGTTCTATGATGCCATTTTGAAGTGAAAAAGGACTAATCAATAAGTTATAAATCTTGGTTAGATTTTTTATATTCTATTACTTCCATACAGGATTCAGCTTATGTAAACTTAAGTTTTATAAATAAATAATTGTCGTATTTAAGTCAACTAGCGGTCGCCTAGTGGTCAAAATTCGACCAAAATTCCTAAGCTTGCTACTTTGTTTTATGTTTTTCTCTATTACATATGACGGCCTCGATGGCGTAGTGGTTGGTGTAACCGACTGCCACGCCTGAGGTCGCGGGTTCGATTCCCGCACAAGTGAAACATTTGTGTGCATGAACATGGATGTTTGTCTTGGTCTGGGTGTTTCTATATATAATATGTATGTATTTACAAAAAAAAAAGCATATAATAATATGTATGTTTATCCATTGTCTAGAACCCATAGTACAAGCTCTGCTTAGTTTGGGCTAGACGGTGTTGTGTGTACGTGGTAGAATATTATTATTATTACATATAATTAAGGTATAGGTAACCATAGTTACAAAGAATTGTACGACGTCAGACGAACAATGTCGAAATACTACAAACGCGATTCGACTGCGTGTGTCAAATGCATGGTTGTGTGCGTGTAGTGTTTTTTCATTAATTTTATGTATTTCTAATGCATATTTTATAAAAAAATATTAGGATTTGCCCTTCCTTCTCCATATAAGCTTTAACTGTGCCAAATTTCATACTCCTCCGTCCGCGCAATTTTCGTAAAAAGGGGTACAAAGTTTTTGCTTCACGTATTAATATATAGATATATACAAAGTTATAAGGATCACAGTTACGCTAGCAAAGTTTCTAAAACAACTGATTACTAATTAAAGTAATTTTCTTTGCAGGTAAGTTGGTGGCACCAAGTTTCTTGCCGGGCAGACATCGAGTGAAAGGGACTCATTAAGTTCAGGTGTGAAGACAAAAGGTACTGTCGATTGTCAGTGTGAATTGTGTTCCAAGTTTAAGGTCAGTGTTTAATTGTTGGGAGAAGATTAAATTAAAAATGGCTCCACGGAAGGATTTACGTAGTTCGTCTCCTACAATTTATGTTCTAATGAAATAAGTTGTTAATCAACTAGATTTATTTATTAGTCGATTATGTCAAAGTTGGAAATCATTTATTTATTTAGGTCATAATGTACACAATATGTATGTACCACTAAGGACCGTCAAAGTTTAGTAGTTAGTGAGTTGCAAAGTTGATAGACCCAATATTCATTTACTGTGTTCATAAAGTATTAATTTACTACGGATTTTGAACGAGACTGGAGTCTATAATACTGTACTCACTGATGGTAACAGACTTCAGAGCCTTCAATGACTTAAACAAAAATGTGAATTTGATGACTTACAATGAAATACAGGCGTAATATTATGTTGTGACATAATACTTCATAACGCAGTCATTCTCCGGATGGGGAGCACTTCATCCAAGATGTCTTAGCTGCTTTTGAAATTATTATCATATGGCACATATTTAACACGTAGTATGTATACACATTTTTGCAAGTGTCAGGTGCAGCTGAAATATGCCGGTGTCAACACGGAAATGAAAGTAAAACGTATTTGTCAGCATATCAGTGTGTGACAAATAGAGTACGGTTACTGTGCAAGTTATCGCGTATTTATATATTATTAACGCCTATCTGCGTGCATCACGGGTACGGATATTAAGCGTAACCTGCTTCTTACTTATAGTTGAATACTGTATCACTTATTAACGAAGTCATAACGAAATAAAAAAAAATATGAAGTTAATTTTGATTTACGGAGCAGGATATTGCAGCAGCTTTAAAAAACTTACTACAATCTCAAAGATTTTGTATATTTTACGTCTATTAAAGTATTACACCTTACTTAAGCATATAGTGTGAAGTAAGGATATTTTATGCAAACAAAGATTTTATTTAAAAATGGTACTACTGAGAAAATATTAAAGTAATAAAAAAGCGTTAATCAATTTTATGACCAATTTAGTTATCTGTTGTAAGTAACACGGATATGTCGCTTGTATGTAATACGTTCAGTGAATGAGTGGCTACGAGGTTTCATCACAAAGACCATTAAACTGACAACAACCATTCATTACGAGAATACACTGTGTAAAGAATACACAACGAGCTGGTTTGTATTCTTTCGAGCTCGACAAAACAGGACGTCATTTGAGAAGTAGAGTTTTCCGATAAACCGCGTCGAGTTAAAGATCTGCTCGAACCAACAGTGAAGGTAACAATCAAAATATGTAAACAACGCTTTGTAAAGTACAAGACTCTAAGGCAAGGCAAGCACGTTGAGGTTCTCATGTAGATCACAAATAATGAATTTACGGTTCGATAAATATGTAAATTTCGCCTGGAAGGATAGCAAATTAATGTTTAATTTCTCTGTTCTGTTTCGCATAAATTTTCCAAATATATTCCTGAAACCCTTTTGATAGACGCCAGAAGTAATAATTTATGAAAACCAACAAATAAAACAAGTGCTTCAAATAACTTGTAATCGACTAGCACGGGCTTATTTCGGCACAATTTGTTATTGGTAATTAAACAACTTTTAAAGAGATCAGAATTAATTTGATTGGCCTATAAGTAGCACAATTTAAACTTTTAAGTGTTGACACTCAGATGAAAGTGGTTTATTTCACTTGCTGCTGGATTGATTTAGTTGTTAACTTCTGCTCAATAAACAAGATGTTTTGTAATCAATACTGAACTTATATTAAAGTGTTTTAATTAATAAATCGCAGTTTCTCGACAAAAATGGGTTAAACTTTATTAAGTATTGGTTAATCATTGCATGTAACTCTTTCTATAATTGAGCATTTTTATTAAGACACACATTTTAAATATTCTAATATCGCATTAGGCGAATCCAATATCAGAATATTTAAAATGTATTTAACTTAGAAAAAACCAAGTCATGTTAAGTAATATTTACATACTGTCAAAGAAATGGGGCGCACGACATTTTCTTAAACTGGTGGTTATAGCGGGATATTTTTTAAACATGTAAACAGTGAAATAAATTTAATGTCTGAGTATATTTTTATTGGCAGGCACTTTTAATACATTTTTCGAGACTTAATTGGTATGTAAAAACTTTGTCGTTATCCCGGCTCGGGAAACGTCTAAACTTGTTAATTAAACATATTTTATTTAAGAGCGTCAGAATACTTACTTCCTTCGAGTAATACACATGAGATAAATTAATATACCTCGAAATAAGAAGACTTTACGTCTGCAGGCGCTCGTAAATCTACTTCATAAAAGAGCACAATTCGTGAGGGACCTGTATGAAATTAAACGTTAAACTTTTTGAGGCACTTCCACAATTTATGTTTACTACTTTGCACAATCACACTCCGGAAAAATATTATACTTACGGTCGTTAAATCATTAAACGCTTTGACCGGTAAGAGTAGCTAACCGGTGCCGAGCCGCAATTACAACAACCGCCCCGCCGATTTTATTATTCAATAGGTACTTGCCACAAACTGAATAGTACCCAACAGCCTTTTCTTTAACCATTTCAATTTTTCGACTTTGTACTAACGTTTTGACTTTGATGTTAGCTAAATAGCTTTTAAAATACATATTTGACTTGCGAACCGTGTTTGATGTCAAGTAATGCTTAAAGTCGATTCTCCCTTTATCACTTTGACGATATTGTTACAATCTGGTTAATTAAAGAAGATTACAAATAACACGATTTTGGTTACAATTATAAAAATATTTAATACTCAAGTATTTGTAATGGTAGGATTGTATTAATTAGGTAAATACGAAATGATGGAAAATCTGAAGTGAATCCTTCCTAAAATAGAATCAAATGGATCATGTTGTTTTCGGAATAAATAAATGGTTCGACCTTTTACGATCCGAGCATAAATGTTAAGATTTCGATTGTTTTTATACGGTGCTCTAATTGGTTAACTATAAACAAGTCGAAGTTCTTGTTAAAATACGCCGTACTCTATAAAAATATTTGGTATTTTATTTAGTATGCCTTATTGGGGACTGTGGGTATAAGAAAATGGAGGTTACTTATTATATTTTCAAACATGTAAGCTTAGACTTTAATAAATAATTAAATGTATTTAGCTCTATGAACAGTAATAATAGTTGTTACAATTTGGACGTAGGTTGATGATAACAGATATTATCTGTTATATTAGATATAACCGGTTTGTAATGGCGGATTAGTAACAGCTTCACACGCACATTTACAGTTACTCAATAATTGGGTTAGATCCTAATGTTCGGTACAGATTTGGTATAATTTCATAATCAGTTGCTATCAAAGGATATCAAAGGATTCTATATATAGAATATCTATCCTGGCGCCTGCCTGTAAGGTGTAAATATACATAGGTATGTACCTATATACCTTCTTTTGTAACTAACATATTATTTTACACCGTCTTATTGGATTCGTGACTTGGTGGGTTTATACTTACGTCCTAATTACGATATCCGGATCGACAAAAACATTGTTGGTTTCTGCTATAAGGAAATTGTCAGTAAAGCCATGGAGAGTGAGTAGCAATCGGCACGATTCGTGTTAAATGCACGTTAAAAGTCATAGCTGGTGGAATGTATATATAGAACCTCTATCTACTTTTTGGGTTTTATAGATATGAATATTGTTTTAATAGGTGGAACTTATACTTTTCCCACCTACACCGTAAGAGATTACGCAATCCTAAATTGACGGTAAGTTTTACAATAAGAGTCCAACTGACATCCAAGTGGTCGATGCGGTAAAGTTGGCTAGAGTTTCACGGTGCCAAGTAAGTACCTCGAAGCATAATGCCAGCTGATTGAAAGATCGCACCTTTAATGCCTAGGTCTAGAAATTGGATTGTATCTTTAGTAGCGATATAGCATTAGGACCTAGGGTTGACAATAAATTCACCCCTATTGAGCGGGTGTCCTATCTGTTGGTAGGTAGTCAATGAACGACTGCACATATCGCCTAGACCAGTGCAAATACTTTGTTTTCTTTCGTAATGCGTTAACCTAATGGCCATAGTTCTAATACAATGATTCATTGACAGGTCTACAATTGCGACAATTATTTTTTTCCTATATTTTAACACACAGCAGATGTTTTGTTTTACTAGGCAAAGACTATTAGTGAAAACTGTTGATACATAGCTTAGTGAAGACCGTTGGACTGCCACGACACACAACTCTGACTTTTCAAAGTTAACCAGTAAAATATTATTATATTTTGAAATTAAACTACTTTATACGATTTTTATCGCGTTGTTATTTTTTATAAAACACTATTATAATCACGCCACATACCTATTTGTGAAACTTTAAACTACTATTGTTAAACACTTTCATAAGTTACTTATGACTTCTATTTAAGCTATTTAAATTATAAAAAGTATTTAGATTTAATAAGAAAACGTAAGATAATATATGTTATATCATTTATGTCTCAAAAATATTGATAGTTGTACGACGCCTTTATTGCTCCATAGAGAGTCTATGTTCTATACGTGTTCCTCAACTATAACTGTATATTGTGTAATATGACACATCTTTGCCTACCCCTTTGTCGATATACAGGCATAAATAAGTTTATGTAAGTAAATAAGTACAATAAAACTAAGTTTTAAACTTTCGCGTCGAGATTGCCGAACTAGTCAGCTTGTGACCACGGCCGATGTAACCTGGTCGAAACGGCAAGCCTCGCAAAACGTACACAATACGTACGATCGCGTTAAAACCTGTTACGAAATATTTTTTTATAAAACTAAGGCTTAATATTAATAAGGCCTAAGGCCGAAATACCGACAGGGCAAAAACGAATTAAAATCTAAGCAACCAAATATTGAAGACATTAGTGGTTTGAATCCATCGTTATTGCCTTTAGAATAGCCTCGTTACTACTTACTCCACAACCGGTGGTGGCGTGATTATACCTCCAACAATTTAGTACCTCACCGCCCGAGTTGAAATCACCTTGGGAGCCCGTTTATACAGAACGCAGGCTAACGAGTAAAGTTATAAGTAGGATCAGGAAGCTTTAAAATTAAATAATCCTTCATAGAATAATCTTTTTATGTACTGTATCTGTTTCACGCCTGTATTCCTTAAAGGGTAAGTAGTCGATTTTTACACCCACAGCCCGAGTTTAGTGGCTTGTTGGTAGAAATAACACGTTACTATAAACCGGTCAGGTGTAAGTCAGACTAGCACTCGAAGGGTTTCATACCATTGTACAAGATACATATAACGCTATGTACTTTTTAAATACTAATCTTGGTTTTTTATAATTTGTTGTTATAGGGGCAATATAAATCTTCACTTTGTAAAAATTTTAGCTTTTCCATCTAACACAGATGGACAAGAGGCTTAGAAGAAATAAGGCTTCAATCACACCCTTCGGGTACGGCGAGCTAAAAATGTAACGATTGAGACACCAAATATTATTTTATTATCTATTTTCCTTTCTTTTTTCTTTCGCGCATACTTTGCTTAAGTTATTAATTTTACATCGTGACTTGATTGTCTTGTTATGTTGGAACGATTACACAGACAAAAAAATAAAATATGTTTTTGGTGCTGCCCTATTTGTTTCTGTGGTCGATAAGGATGGTAATGTACAATATATTGATATACGTCATTTTAACTCATCAGCTCTAGTTTACCTTATACCTTATCAAATTATTTCATTATGGCTAGTACAGATATTGTATTAACGACCCCAATATGTTTTGTTATGTTAGCGGTGAATACATATTGGAAAATCTGCAAAAAATCTATTAAAAATACTGTGATTCACTTGTATTTTGATTAGTTCGGTATTGAAATTTGAAATCATGATAAAGTGTGGATGCAGGTCAGTGCAGTGCAACAGTCTCCACGACAATTTCATTCGAGAAAATCACTCAATAGACAATTAAATTGATATTTTTATAAAAAGTGCATTTATTTTTATCTCATGAACAAAAATCTGTAGCTTTTTTGATATCACCGTATAAGATACACTTAAAATTAAGTCTAAAATCCTAGGCACCAAAATGAGGGTGGGCTAGTGTTACCTGTGTTAGGTCATTATTTTTATCATATCATGCATACATGTTCATAAGCAAAGGTGTAAGTAGAAGAAAAAGAAGAAGAAAGAGAAGACAAACAATCACGCATTGCTTAAAACATCTAAAATAGATAAAAAGGCCAATAGATAGATGAGATTACAATCTCATTTCATCAGCTATGTTTTTAAGTTCTATGTAATGGGAGGCTAGTGTATTGCCGTCATTGTTTTAGAATGAAAATGCCAACTAAAATGTAAATTTTGACATCACAAGATTTGTTATATAAGCTATGTATGTTCTTTATATTATATTGTGAATTTAGTACAATAGTCACGTTTAAATACTAAGCATAACCTTTTATAGAGCACATTATATAAGATGTAACACATGTTTCACGACCTAGGTCTTGTAGACATTTAGCCCGGCAGCGATGTCTCTCTCCTTCATATTACACTAGTAAGTATGAAATTTGCATGTCAAATAAGTATGAATCCACAAGTCTTATGATGACTTTAAGTCGTGAATACTTATTAGATTACCACTGCAAAATAAAAAAAAGATATTCTCCCGAAATCTCATAACGTAATATGTACTCAACATTTATTGTACCTCATTTTACACGTTCTCATTTCCAATGTAACAACCCTTTACACATTTAATTTAAATTAAGAATATGATAGTTTAAATAAGTACACAGATTAAACCGTTGCAAGCAATTACACGAATACGTTTCGTTCAACACTGAACAGTTTATTAAGGCCCGTCTGACTGAGCACATGTGTGCTAGGAATTTCATTTCGCAATATAAATCATGTTATAACTAACAGCACGTGCCTTATTAAATCGCTTTCGTGAAAAACGGAAAAAGATCTCTCTCCCTTGATGCGTTTCCTATTTCACTGTTCAATTCCTGTTCACTCTATTTCAAATTTAACGAAGTTTTTTTTAATGAAATTCACCTTTCGGGTGCTGGAAATAGTAATTGGTAAATGAATTTCTACTAGTGGTCGCCTAGTGCTTGAAATTCGACCAAAGTTTGCCTGTAAGATATTACTGATATATATCATTAATCATTATATATTGATATATGTAACCATAGTTACGCACTTCGACAGCGTGTGTCAAATGCATAGTTGTGTTTGTGTAGTGTTTTTTCATTAATTTAATGTATTTCTAATGCATATTTTATATAAATATTAGGAATTGCCCCTCCTTCTCCATATAAACTTTAACTGTGCCAATACATAAAGGGGTACAAAGTTTTTGCTTCACGTATTAATATATAGATAATAAATTGGTTGTTATTAAGGCTCAGCAGCTTTTGGGTTTATTGAGCGATATTTAAATTCAGAATGCCTGTATTTTAACGGTTTTATGAGCGATCATAAACAGTTTCCTTCTCACTGAACTGCAATAGCGTTTCATATTTCAAATGCATGGATATGTTGTAAATATTGTAAACCATTGTGTTTGCAATGATATTTATTTACTAGCTTTGGTACATTTTATCGTATAATATATTGAAGACCTACTTTCCGTTATATGATCAAGGTGATATGGCTTATAGACATGTTGAGTTACAAACTATAGGTATCACGGTTCTAAAAGATTAATACAGTTATAAGCAGGAGTTCTGGAAGCTTAATATACCACAGAAACACGTAGCAAAATCATTCACAACTATCGTTTTAAGGTTAAGGTCCAGTGGGGTATCCTTAGCATTTAGTCAAAATATTGCTCTGTATTGCCTGTATCCATCAACATGTAAATTACATTATACAAAATGCTACGCATTGTTTCCCTGTTATACTATTTGATTAAGTAAAATAACTTCAACCAAAAAATTTTTAACATTGATGTCTTGTAATTACATTACACGTCACACATAAAATAATATATAAAACAGTTTTAAAATAAATATTTCACAGCCTCAGTGCCTGTTACAACATGTTTCTGATCTTAGTCAAGCTGTCATTAGGCTGTTAAGAAATACTCGCAGGAACTTCGTTTTAATAATAAAACAATTATGTTTTAAACCGAAACAATAGAGTTATAAAAAACAGATAATTATAATTAGATTTTGTTTCGCTTAAAAACTGTTTTAATTAAGTTAAGTTAATTGTACATGAACTATCAACTCTTCACTGTAATTTATATTTTGTATATTCTATAATTCGTTCGTTTTTCAAGGCGATATTTTTCTGAAACATAAGAAACAAGATGAATTACATTAGCATATTTATCTACATGTATAAACATGATTGCTTTTTTGTAATATGTGCGTTTATATGTCATTCATATGATTGTAATTAAACTTTGGTAAATTATAAAGCGCAATCCATGAAGGCATATAAAAAAAATATAACATCGAGGAAAGAGGCATTGCAACGCTCGCCAGGCTTTAATTATTCCATAATGTTTAATTGCAACGCATTTCCAGCTCCCATCTATTATATTTTTTATCAATCAACTCTTACACTGTACATTTGGTATATTTCTACAGACGCCACTGTTTATTAACCTCTGAGTCTTCTTCAGAGGTTAATGAAAACACTATGTGGGTCTGTGTGTCTGTCTGTTAGTGACAGATTGGTGTTAGTGACAGGCATTACTCCGGAACCACTAGACTAATTGACTTGTAACTTAGTGTGCAGACACATTGGGGGCCATACCTCGGTCGAGTTTGAATATGGGCCCTGTGGGTCAAAAGACTCCCGAGATATAGGGGTCACAAAGTCACATGTATTTTAAATAGCAAAATATTGACTTGTAACTTGGTGTGCAGACACCTTGGGGCATACCTCGGTTGAGTTTGAATACGGGCTATGTGGATCAAAAGACCCCCGAGAAATAGTGGTCACAAGGTCACATGTATTTTAAATAATAATAATAATAATAATAAATTATTTATTGTAACATAAAGTTATATATAATTAAAGTGTAAACCCTGATTCCCAAACTAGCGTGAGCTGTATAATGGCAATCAGTTCTCCTTCAAAAACAAATGATACTACAAATTTGTTACAAAAAACATTTGGAACAAACATAGTTTAGAACGTACTTGAACAATAGATTTAATTATTTACTTAGGTTAATTATGTGTGTGTGTATGAGTGCCTGTGTGAGCGTATGTGTATGTGTGTGTTCGTGGTTGTGTGTGTGTGCGTGCGTGTTTGTGTGTCGCTTTTACATTTAAGACGAAGAGGTTGAATCCTGGGTTTTTACACCCATCTCGTTTGTAGTCAGTTCAGTCAGTGAGGCACGGCGATAGAATACTAGATTTTGCCTGCGGCTTCGCTTGCGTTAATCTAGATTATTTCAATAAAATACTATCCGTCGGGGATAGTACTTTTTGCTAGAGGACCCTACGTTCCTAATGTCAATTTTTGTACCCTTGACAACGTATGCGTAACGTATATAACGTATATAACTCACATTCGTATTTATAATATTATTTATAAGTTAGGACTTTACTTCAGCGTGAAATTTAAATATGATCTACCTAAACACAATCCCAAACCTTCAAGAAATTTGCCGATGATTTAGGCAAAGGTACGAAGTATTCTTTAAAAATATACCGAAGTTATGTATTTATAAAGTACTGCCTACATATGTATTACTGTTTGAACTAAAATACTACGGCCACGTTCTTGGCATAGAAGTAATAATAACATCAGGTCATCAACACGACTTCGGTTCATATCTTTGGTCTTAATCAGCGCCTGATATATTATCATTATGGTCGCATCAGTACCGTTATCGTTGAACGTGAAAACGCCCAAAACATTCCTCATTCATCCTACAGACGACCTGGTAAGACACAAGCTATTCAATAACCGTTCTGTTTTCCCATACATGGTACAAAAGTATTCTACTACTTTCTAACTTAGTTGTAAGAGTTTGCCGAGCTAAACTAGTTATTTGATGCTGGATGTTGATAATATGCCGATTTGTCTGCACCTGCACTATTGTTATTTACACTGAAAATATTATGTAAATTAGTTGTTATTGACTTTTAGTTTATTATATTTCCTTAACCTTCACAAATAAATGCAAAAACGTAAATTCAACGCCATTATATATGCAAAAATAATTTGTTTATTTATAACTGCCTAGCCTTTACTCGCGGTGTCGCTTGGGAACAGTACTTTTTCTGGATGAAGGGTTTCATCCAGAGAAAATTACTATTTTCGACCTTGTGTCCCTTTTTTGTGCTAGTGACAACGAAATTTAATGATGGTCGCTCGAGTAGATAAGGCGTGAGCGCGGAACTAACAAACTCACATTCGCATTTATAATATAAGTAAAGATTCACGGGTAAAGAACTGAACTGCTTTGATACGATTAGAATAAAAACTTAGCTATAGTTTGGTGCTTGAATTTTGAGACCGACATGGTTTTATTTATTACTGTCAACTCACTCAGCTCTTAATATGAGTTTACTTAATACAGTTTTAATCTGAATCGATGACACAGTCGTTTAATTTTCCCAAATGGAGCAACCGAATCCAACATTTCTGAGATATAATATCAAAGAGTATTTATTCAAATAACATATTTCGCAGTTCGTCGTTCGTTATCCATTTAGACATATTATTCCACTTTATATTGTAACAGGATCAGATAAAGCCAAGATAATGTTAGCTCAATGTTTCGATATCAGTATGAGTTATTACTTCGTCGGGCTCAAGTGGAACGAGATAAATTAGGGCCAATATTCGATTGCGATCTTAACTGATGGGTAACTGGATATTGTTTTGACTGACAATGGAGTAAACAGAGTGGCAGAAGCTGACACAATTATTTAAGTAATCATTAAATCATGATACATATTATATCTTATGTAGTGTCTGTCAAAGCGTCTTTTATCCAAATACCAAACATAAATTCTTTATCGCCGCATTTATTGTAGACAAATACAGGTTTACTTATTATGGATATCTCTGTGAATGCGAAGTCTGTACATCAGGTCTTAGGTTCAAATCACAGGATGGACTAACGTTAAGTTATTGGGTTTTCCTTTCAATCAATTCATGACAGCAAACCGGACTTAGGACATGTGCGGTGTTGGACACCCCCTTGGAAAGCACGCTTAGCCATTGGTCCTGCGCTTGCTCTCTCTGTAGTATCTTATCAGTCTTTGAGAGTTAGGGAATAGAAAATGCACTAGTGCGCACACACTTGTTCACTATGATATTATCTTTTTCGCGGATGGGTGGTCTCCGTTAAGAATGTTTAGAATGGCTGCCATGATCAAACATCTGTTTGCACGACCTAACATTTTATTACTAAATAGCAAGCTAAAATAAAGTATTTTTAAATATCGTTAAAGGAATTCACATACATTTTTATAGTTACATAAAAAGGAAATGTGAAAATATCATAAGTACCTAAGTATATTTTGGACAAAGAGAAGAACCAACTTAGATCACTTATATTTAATACCTGAAGGTTCTATTGATGCACCATTGAGTTATCACATCCATTATAGGAGGATTAGAAGTACGATCGCCCCTGTTAGGGCTAGCTATTGTACTACAAACTCAGATCTCGATTTAATAGAGAGGATTAAATTCTCCTTGCCTCCAACAGACCCCGTCTAACACTGTTATAAGAATGGGCCAGGGTTTTAAGACGTCGATAAGAATCTTATGTGTGTGTGCTAATCATCTCTATAGCTGCTTGTGTTGTAGACTCTATTTGACACACTATGTTATGTCTCACGCTTATATCCCTGATGGGTAGGCAGGGTTGTATTATTCTCTCATTACCAGCCATGGTTTTAGGTGCTACTAAGAAGTGAACCTATTACACCAGTCCCAGACTCCGTGCTGCTTCTAAGAATGTCTTGTCAGACAAATCCAATGACACTGTCCGACCCAAGATTCAAGCGTGAGACCTTCTCGACTTCGACAATAGTCTCAATAACTACCGCTAAGCCACCGGGGTTGTCAAAAATTTAATAGAATAATTAATTTAATAATATCGGTCCCGCTTATAACCTGTCATTAGAATGAGTTTTCCACTCACAATAAGATATATATCTTTTAAATACTTTCTAAGATCGGGTTAGTAGACTATATATAATATAGAGATGTATATGTTGTAAAGCATTATTGCAATATAATTTCAGTCATACAGTTTTCAATCATCACAATTAGCGATCAGTAATAGGTTATAAAAAAGTCACAAATAACTTCGAAATGTTAGAGAGTGAGGCCTTGAGAGGGCACTTGAAGTTTTTCACTTGGAAGTTACTTCGATTAACGTGAGTTTGTTTTGTTTGCATCTTTGTATATATAAAATTTATCTAGATTTTGGTATTTTTATGGTGGTAAACACGCCCGTGGTAAGCGCTGCCGTAAATTATGGATGACGGCTGCTTATATTTTACGATAGGAGTTGCTGCGCTGTTAGTGTTTGAAGCACATAAGCTATGATAGCCTTATAAGTAAGGCATTCGCATTGCGATCCAGAGGTTGTGAGTTCAAATATCACACATTGGCAGACCCACTTTCGGCGTGATTCCACTCCTAACACAACATACACAAGCATACTAGCTTAGTCTGAAAGCTACACTAGAATACTAGTAATCTGTTCCAAAAACAGTTCACATTGGTCTCATCGACTGGAAACGCAACTATGGACGAAATATCAACACAAAGCGAGCTGGCGAAATGTCAATTGAGAATCCCTTCTGTGTTAAGCTTTTCTAGCGTTTATCCAGAGCTTCACTCGCTAGGAAACAGTACTTTTGTCTAGATGAAAGGTACCCTATGTTCTTTTCTGTACCCGTGACAATGCGTATGCAAAATTTTATGATGATCGGTCGTTTAGATAGGCTTGAAAGCGTAATAAACAAACGAACAAATTCACATTCACATTTATAATATTAAGTTTAAGTAATCGTTTTTAGACGAAGTATGTAAGGAGGACTCAGTAAGGAGTTGAATATAGTTTCAAAATTTGCATAGTAACCACGTGTTCTCGAACGTTACTCACACATAAATTCGACAATTATGTCCGCAGTAAGTTATTAGTACGCGTTCTATTATAACAAGTAGCAATGGCAAACTTTAATACTTTAGTTAGCGCGAACACCGAGCTCAATCTAAACTTCCATACATTTCGGTTCGAGTGGCCATTTTGTTTGATGAGTTCCCCGTTATGCTCCTATTGAAAATTGATGAGGGCTTTGTTTTCCATTCGATAACGATGTTAATACTTGTCAATCAATTTGTTTTAATCGTCTTGTCCAAGTTTTATCCAAAACGTTTTGTAAAGCAATAAATATTAATAATGGTGGGTGTTTGACGGATCAATATTTTGTGGAAGCTGTGGTTGTTTTCACTCAAAGATATTAAGTAAAGTACATAGCGTAAGTTTGCGTGCAGAATTAAGTTGATTGAGGGTTTGTGCCGGTAACTAGATATTATACTGCTTCCTTGTGCTAACTGAACCTTAGCGGACCTCAGTATGCAATTTTAAAATGCCCTATTGGTTTATAGTGGAACAGCGATATCTGCAAGAGGATTAAATCATAGGATACTTTTAATCCCCGTATGCGGTCTCGAGGGCTTAACGTGGTTGAAACTGCGGGGAGTAGCTAGTTACTTAGCTATATACGTCAGTAGACGCTAATCATTTGATCATGCGTTAATTGACCAAGAATAAAGTGCCATACGTGATACATTGGTTCCTTAATATATCGGTCCACTATGAGTTCTTAATGAGTTTCATCTGAACATCAGGTAACAATTTTCAGCTTTCCGTATGACATGAATAAGGCGAGCACATTAACTCTCCGACAAATCACAACATTAACGGCAGTTCCCTATAATCGATCTATCCGTTGTTTTGCTTACCTACTAGGAATTTCACATAATTTGTTTGGGGCTGATGTCAATTTTCTACAGAGAACAAATAGATTGGTAATTAAGTATCACTGTTAGGGTTTTACGCACTCAACTGTTAATGTAATCACGGTACTGTCTTTTTCAATTAAAATGACTCATCAATATAAGGATTGATGTAATTTTCAACCATGTTATATTATGCTCGGATCATGTGAGGCTCGACTTTATTTGTTTTTCCATGACAAAATGTGTTAATGATAAACCATTAATTAACTAAATAAACTTCTGTTTTACAAATTGTCCAATCCATTGGTTAGCCAATTTTCCGAACGAAACGTGTAATTAACATTTGCTACAATAGATGCAATCTGATTATATTGTGGTTCAGCTTTTGTATATTTATTCTGTGTTACATGACTGGTATTATCTTTTATGTGAATGACAAAAGATAAAATAGTTCACAATATTGGTATCGTGCATAAACTAGTAGTTTTAGTGAATTGAATGCGCAATGTTGTTTAGTGTTTCAATTTGCAGTAAATATTTGTTTGTTTTCATTATGTTCATTATAAACGAAAAACGAGTTTCTTCGTTTAACGTGATGAAAACCCTCATTGTGAAACGATTTAAAATATCTGATATCTAACAATCTTCTTTCCAATCTAAAATATGATTCTAAGAGACACCGTCAAAGGTGACAATCACGTCTTTGTGATATTTTTGTTTGACTACGGAAACAAATATATTATAGGTCACGAGGACAGATCTCCATGGGGGCAAACAAATCGTAAAAAATCGGCCGGACATCTTGAAGACGCGGACATTTCAGTTTGTTATTTGATAACCGACCATGATAAGTTGAATATAAGTCAAGCTTCGCACGTAACGTGTTAGGAAAACTCTCGGTCGGTAAAAGCATATTTTGCTAAGCTACATTTTGCATTCATAATGTATTGATTTTATACTGAACAAAGAAGTACGTGATGGGTGGGTGTATTGTGCACACGCCGTACAAGTAAACACTAACAACACTCGCGTGGGGTAAAGCCGCCCGAGAATATTGCAAGCTGTATATCTCGTCGCTCCGAGGACGCTTCAAACGTGAGATGCATTATTAAAAATCTGAGTTTTGCCATCACAGCATGTGTGTTTGTGGTAAGACAACTTCGTCAACTTAGACCACTGCGATAGTCGGAAACTTTCGCCCGCGGACGGCGCGTCGTTTGCATAGAGAAAGCGACCGTTTTGTTTAAAGTTTTCCTTTTGTGAATCTAAAGTGCTATTTTATTTTTCATGTCGCAGTTTTTTGACTCTGAAAGTCTGAGAAAAGGATTTTCTTTTCCCTCGGTCGACTTTAATAAAGAAAATCGGTTCACGCGCGAGAAATAGAGACGTTTAGACGTATTGTGAGCGCAGTGAGACACACACGGGAGGTGTTGGGCCCACAGTACGTACGATGTTTCATTTCCGCACCTCTCGCACCACTAATTAAATGTAAGAACTTGTTGCCAGATTTCATTTAAATCTCGTAAAGCGACGCGAAGTTGAGACGGAAATTAAAAATACTGAACATTTTATTGTAAAAGTTTATCTTAGTTTTGTGCGAAGGCAACGTGACGACGAGTCAACGCTGTTGCGAACGTTTTGATTTTAATTTGTTTCAAATCGTGTACTCGAAATATTATTCCGTCCGACACTTTGTACAAAAGCTTATTATTTGTTTATTAGCTGTTCTTTACGAAATTAAAAGAATAAATAAATTATTGTTAATGTTGCAGATGATTTAGCAGTTTTGTTCAGATTGTTTTCCTTGAAAACATTAATAAAAATATATAATAGGATTTAGAATTGGTAAGAGTTGCTGGAAGTGCAAGATCCGTTAAAACTCGATAGCGCAATCGATTTTTTATGTCGTATATGTAAAAAAAGACATGCTACTAGCGGCAAGATTCAGATGCTCATTTCATTGTGTGTTGAATCCAAAGTAAAAAAAGTCATACAAACATGACCCATGCGGGGATCAAAACGGAGCCCCAACAGTAGCACAAAGGAAGGGTACTCAGTCTTGCATCATTTAATTTCAATTGTGCTCTTTCATATTCTTACCCAAGTATATCAGCCCTCATCTTAGATACGTGTGCCAAACAGCCGAATTTACCAAACAGTCGTCGATTTCACATCAAAATCTCGTCTCCGCAGCTTGATATAGACAGCGTTTGTTTGTGGAAGCCTCAACTCGACATTGTGAGAGTCAATAAACGATTTTATGCTCGAATAACTATGGTAATGGCGCCAGCAACCACAACAAAAACATTCATCGTCTTGGAGGAATTCGTCTAACTGGCCTGTTGTTGAGTTGTACTCTGGTTTTCTTTAATAGAATTGACACGTGTCGGTAGTAGGTCAATGACGATCTTTGATGTGTGGTTACGTTAAGCAAGGTTTAACAAAGAATTTGTGGGTAATTTGATTTCGTACTAATTTAAAAAGAAAAGACAGGCGACAACCTCGATTACTTTGTTTTGTTTTATTATATTTACTAACTACATCTACCACTTGTAATGTTTTCTTTTTAGAAACTGCCAACTGTGTTTGTTGCTGTAACAAAGGTAGTGAGTTGATTCAAATGTAAATGACACGCCGATAATTTAAGCATAGTGTTATCATAAAACTAAATCTCTCTACTTCCGTATATCTTTATGGAATACATGTTTGAGGAGAAGTCTAAATATTTTAGTAAGCAGCGGTTTTTTCGCTGCTCCTAAAAAAACCTTTGTTCTATGATGCCATTTTGAAGTGAAAAAGGACTAATCAATAAGTTATAAATCTTGGTTAGATTTTTTATATTCTATTACTTCCATACAGGATTCAGCTTATGTAAACTTAAGTTTTATAAATAAATAATTGTCGTATTTAAGTCAACTAGCGGTCGCCTAGTGGTCAAAATTCGACCAAAATTCCTAAGCTTGCTACTTTGTTTTATGTTTTTCTCTATTACATATGACGGCCTCGATGGCGTAGTGGTTGGTGTAACCGACTGCCACGCCTGAGGTCGCGGGTTCGATTCCCGCACAAGTGAAACATTTGTGTGCATGAACATGGATGTTTGTCTTGGTCTGGGTGTTTCTATATATAATATGTATGTATTTACAAAAAAAAAAGCATATAATAATATGTATGTTTATCCATTGTCTAGAACCCATAGTACAAGCTCTGCTTAGTTTGGGCTAGACGGTGTTGTGTGTACGTGGTAGAATATTATTATTATTACATATAATTAAGGTATAGGTAACCATAGTTACAAAGAATTGTACGACGTCAGACGAACAATGTCGAAATACTACAAACGCGATTCGACTGCGTGTGTCAAATGCATGGTTGTGTGCGTGTAGTGTTTTTTCATTAATTTTATGTATTTCTAATGCATATTTTATAAAAAAATATTAGGATTTGCCCTTCCTTCTCCATATAAGCTTTAACTGTGCCAAATTTCATACTCCTCCGTCCGCGCAATTTTCGTAAAAAGGGGTACAAAGTTTTTGCTTCACGTATTAATATATAGATATATACAAAGTTATAAGGATCACAGTTACGCTAGCAAAGTTTCTAAAACAACTGATTACTAATTAAAGTAATTTTCTTTGCAGGTAAGTTGGTGGCACCAAGTTTCTTGCCGGGCAGACATCGAGTGAAAGGGACTCATTAAGTTCAGGTGTGAAGACAAAAGGTACTGTCGATTGTCAGTGTGAATTGTGTTCCAAGTTTAAGGTCAGTGTTTAATTGTTGGGAGAAGATTAAATTAAAAATGGCTCCACGGAAGGATTTACGTAGTTCGTCTCCTACAATTTATGTTCTAATGAAATAAGTTGTTAATCAACTAGATTTATTTATTAGTCGATTATGTCAAAGTTGGAAATCATTTATTTATTTAGGTCATAATGTACACAATATGTATGTACCACTAAGGACCGTCAAAGTTTAGTAGTTAGTGAGTTGCAAAGTTGATAGACCCAATATTCATTTACTGTGTTCATAAAGTATTAATTTACTACGGATTTTGAACGAGACTGGAGTCTATAATACTGTACTCACTGATGGTAACAGACTTCAGAGCCTTCAATGACTTAAACAAAAATGTGAATTTGATGACTTACAATGAAATACAGGCGTAATATTATGTTGTGACATAATACTTCATAACGCAGTCATTCTCCGGATGGGGAGCACTTCATCCAAGATGTCTTAGCTGCTTTTGAAATTATTATCATATGGCACATATTTAACACGTAGTATGTATACACATTTTTGCAAGTGTCAGGTGCAGCTGAAATATGCCGGTGTCAACACGGAAATGAAAGTAAAACGTATTTGTCAGCATATCAGTGTGTGACAAATAGAGTACGGTTACTGTGCAAGTTATCGCGTATTTATATATTATTAACGCCTATCTGCGTGCATCACGGGTACGGATATTAAGCGTAACCTGCTTCTTACTTATAGTTGAATACTGTATCACTTATTAACGAAGTCATAACGAAATAAAAAAAAATATGAAGTTAATTTTGATTTACGGAGCAGGATATTGCAGCAGCTTTAAAAAACTTACTACAATCTCAAAGATTTTGTATATTTTACGTCTATTAAAGTATTACACCTTACTTAAGCATATAGTGTGAAGTAAGGATATTTTATGCAAACAAAGATTTTATTTAAAAATGGTACTACTGAGAAAATATTAAAGTAATAAAAAAGCGTTAATCAATTTTATGACCAATTTAGTTATCTGTTGTAAGTAACACGGATATGTCGCTTGTATGTAATACGTTCAGTGAATGAGTGGCTACGAGGTTTCATCACAAAGACCATTAAACTGACAACAACCATTCATTACGAGAATACACTGTGTAAAGAATACACAACGAGCTGGTTTGTATTCTTTCGAGCTCGACAAAACAGGACGTCATTTGAGAAGTAGAGTTTTCCGATAAACCGCGTCGAGTTAAAGATCTGCTCGAACCAACAGTGAAGGTAACAATCAAAATATGTAAACAACGCTTTGTAAAGTACAAGACTCTAAGGCAAGGCAAGCACGTTGAGGTTCTCATGTAGATCACAAATAATGAATTTACGGTTCGATAAATATGTAAATTTCGCCTGGAAGGATAGCAAATTAATGTTTAATTTCTCTGTTCTGTTTCGCATAAATTTTCCAAATATATTCCTGAAACCCTTTTGATAGACGCCAGAAGTAATAATTTATGAAAACCAACAAATAAAACAAGTGCTTCAAATAACTTGTAATCGACTAGCACGGGCTTATTTCGGCACAATTTGTTATTGGTAATTAAACAACTTTTAAAGAGATCAGAATTAATTTGATTGGCCTATAAGTAGCACAATTTAAACTTTTAAGTGTTGACACTCAGATGAAAGTGGTTTATTTCACTTGCTGCTGGATTGATTTAGTTGTTAACTTCTGCTCAATAAACAAGATGTTTTGTAATCAATACTGAACTTATATTAAAGTGTTTTAATTAATAAATCGCAGTTTCTCGACAAAAATGGGTTAAACTTTATTAAGTATTGGTTAATCATTGCATGTAACTCTTTCTATAATTGAGCATTTTTATTAAGACACACATTTTAAATATTCTAATATCGCATTAGGCGAATCCAATATCAGAATATTTAAAATGTATTTAACTTAGAAAAAACCAAGTCATGTTAAGTAATATTTACATACTGTCAAAGAAATGGGGCGCACGACATTTTCTTAAACTGGTGGTTATAGCGGGATATTTTTTAAACATGTAAACAGTGAAATAAATTTAATGTCTGAGTATATTTTTATTGGCAGGCACTTTTAATACATTTTTCGAGACTTAATTGGTATGTAAAAACTTTGTCGTTATCCCGGCTCGGGAAACGTCTAAACTTGTTAATTAAACATATTTTATTTAAGAGCGTCAGAATACTTACTTCCTTCGAGTAATACACATGAGATAAATTAATATACCTCGAAATAAGAAGACTTTACGTCTGCAGGCGCTCGTAAATCTACTTCATAAAAGAGCACAATTCGTGAGGGACCTGTATGAAATTAAACGTTAAACTTTTTGAGGCACTTCCACAATTTATGTTTACTACTTTGCACAATCACACTCCGGAAAAATATTATACTTACGGTCGTTAAATCATTAAACGCTTTGACCGGTAAGAGTAGCTAACCGGTGCCGAGCCGCAATTACAACAACCGCCCCGCCGATTTTATTATTCAATAGGTACTTGCCACAAACTGAATAGTACCCAACAGCCTTTTCTTTAACCATTTCAATTTTTCGACTTTGTACTAACGTTTTGACTTTGATGTTAGCTAAATAGCTTTTAAAATACATATTTGACTTGCGAACCGTGTTTGATGTCAAGTAATGCTTAAAGTCGATTCTCCCTTTATCACTTTGACGATATTGTTACAATCTGGTTAATTAAAGAAGATTACAAATAACACGATTTTGGTTACAATTATAAAAATATTTAATACTCAAGTATTTGTAATGGTAGGATTGTATTAATTAGGTAAATACGAAATGATGGAAAATCTGAAGTGAATCCTTCCTAAAATAGAATCAAATGGATCATGTTGTTTTCGGAATAAATAAATGGTTCGACCTTTTACGATCCGAGCATAAATGTTAAGATTTCGATTGTTTTTATACGGTGCTCTAATTGGTTAACTATAAACAAGTCGAAGTTCTTGTTAAAATACGCCGTACTCTATAAAAATATTTGGTATTTTATTTAGTATGCCTTATTGGGGACTGTGGGTATAAGAAAATGGAGGTTACTTATTATATTTTCAAACATGTAAGCTTAGACTTTAATAAATAATTAAATGTATTTAGCTCTATGAACAGTAATAATAGTTGTTACAATTTGGACGTAGGTTGATGATAACAGATATTATCTGTTATATTAGATATAACCGGTTTGTAATGGCGGATTAGTAACAGCTTCACACGCACATTTACAGTTACTCAATAATTGGGTTAGATCCTAATGTTCGGTACAGATTTGGTATAATTTCATAATCAGTTGCTATCAAAGGATATCAAAGGATTCTATATATAGAATATCTATCCTGGCGCCTGCCTGTAAGGTGTAAATATACATAGGTATGTACCTATATACCTTCTTTTGTAACTAACATATTATTTTACACCGTCTTATTGGATTCGTGACTTGGTGGGTTTATACTTACGTCCTAATTACGATATCCGGATCGACAAAAACATTGTTGGTTTCTGCTATAAGGAAATTGTCAGTAAAGCCATGGAGAGTGAGTAGCAATCGGCACGATTCGTGTTAAATGCACGTTAAAAGTCATAGCTGGTGGAATGTATATATAGAACCTCTATCTACTTTTTGGGTTTTATAGATATGAATATTGTTTTAATAGGTGGAACTTATACTTTTCCCACCTACACCGTAAGAGATTACGCAATCCTAAATTGACGGTAAGTTTTACAATAAGAGTCCAACTGACATCCAAGTGGTCGATGCGGTAAAGTTGGCTAGAGTTTCACGGTGCCAAGTAAGTACCTCGAAGCATAATGCCAGCTGATTGAAAGATCGCACCTTTAATGCCTAGGTCTAGAAATTGGATTGTATCTTTAGTAGCGATATAGCATTAGGACCTAGGGTTGACAATAAATTCACCCCTATTGAGCGGGTGTCCTATCTGTTGGTAGGTAGTCAATGAACGACTGCACATATCGCCTAGACCAGTGCAAATACTTTGTTTTCTTTCGTAATGCGTTAACCTAATGGCCATAGTTCTAATACAATGATTCATTGACAGGTCTACAATTGCGACAATTATTTTTTTCCTATATTTTAACACACAGCAGATGTTTTGTTTTACTAGGCAAAGACTATTAGTGAAAACTGTTGATACATAGCTTAGTGAAGACCGTTGGACTGCCACGACACACAACTCTGACTTTTCAAAGTTAACCAGTAAAATATTATTATATTTTGAAATTAAACTACTTTATACGATTTTTATCGCGTTGTTATTTTTTATAAAACACTATTATAATCACGCCACATACCTATTTGTGAAACTTTAAACTACTATTGTTAAACACTTTCATAAGTTACTTATGACTTCTATTTAAGCTATTTAAATTATAAAAAGTATTTAGATTTAATAAGAAAACGTAAGATAATATATGTTATATCATTTATGTCTCAAAAATATTGATAGTTGTACGACGCCTTTATTGCTCCATAGAGAGTCTATGTTCTATACGTGTTCCTCAACTATAACTGTATATTGTGTAATATGACACATCTTTGCCTACCCCTTTGTCGATATACAGGCATAAATAAGTTTATGTAAGTAAATAAGTACAATAAAACTAAGTTTTAAACTTTCGCGTCGAGATTGCCGAACTAGTCAGCTTGTGACCACGGCCGATGTAACCTGGTCGAAACGGCAAGCCTCGCAAAACGTACACAATACGTACGATCGCGTTAAAACCTGTTACGAAATATTTTTTTATAAAACTAAGGCTTAATATTAATAAGGCCTAAGGCCGAAATACCGACAGGGCAAAAACGAATTAAAATCTAAGCAACCAAATATTGAAGACATTAGTGGTTTGAATCCATCGTTATTGCCTTTAGAATAGCCTCGTTACTACTTACTCCACAACCGGTGGTGGCGTGATTATACCTCCAACAATTTAGTACCTCACCGCCCGAGTTGAAATCACCTTGGGAGCCCGTTTATACAGAACGCAGGCTAACGAGTAAAGTTATAAGTAGGATCAGGAAGCTTTAAAATTAAATAATCCTTCATAGAATAATCTTTTTATGTACTGTATCTGTTTCACGCCTGTATTCCTTAAAGGGTAAGTAGTCGATTTTTACACCCACAGCCCGAGTTTAGTGGCTTGTTGGTAGAAATAACACGTTACTATAAACCGGTCAGGTGTAAGTCAGACTAGCACTCGAAGGGTTTCATACCATTGTACAAGATACATATAACGCTATGTACTTTTTAAATACTAATCTTGGTTTTTTATAATTTGTTGTTATAGGGGCAATATAAATCTTCACTTTGTAAAAATTTTAGCTTTTCCATCTAACACAGATGGACAAGAGGCTTAGAAGAAATAAGGCTTCAATCACACCCTTCGGGTACGGCGAGCTAAAAATGTAACGATTGAGACACCAAATATTATTTTATTATCTATTTTCCTTTCTTTTTTCTTTCGCGCATACTTTGCTTAAGTTATTAATTTTACATCGTGACTTGATTGTCTTGTTATGTTGGAACGATTACACAGACAAAAAAATAAAATATGTTTTTGGTGCTGCCCTATTTGTTTCTGTGGTCGATAAGGATGGTAATGTACAATATATTGATATACGTCATTTTAACTCATCAGCTCTAGTTTACCTTATACCTTATCAAATTATTTCATTATGGCTAGTACAGATATTGTATTAACGACCCCAATATGTTTTGTTATGTTAGCGGTGAATACATATTGGAAAATCTGCAAAAAATCTATTAAAAATACTGTGATTCACTTGTATTTTGATTAGTTCGGTATTGAAATTTGAAATCATGATAAAGTGTGGATGCAGGTCAGTGCAGTGCAACAGTCTCCACGACAATTTCATTCGAGAAAATCACTCAATAGACAATTAAATTGATATTTTTATAAAAAGTGCATTTATTTTTATCTCATGAACAAAAATCTGTAGCTTTTTTGATATCACCGTATAAGATACACTTAAAATTAAGTCTAAAATCCTAGGCACCAAAATGAGGGTGGGCTAGTGTTACCTGTGTTAGGTCATTATTTTTATCATATCATGCATACATGTTCATAAGCAAAGGTGTAAGTAGAAGAAAAAGAAGAAGAAAGAGAAGACAAACAATCACGCATTGCTTAAAACATCTAAAATAGATAAAAAGGCCAATAGATAGATGAGATTACAATCTCATTTCATCAGCTATGTTTTTAAGTTCTATGTAATGGGAGGCTAGTGTATTGCCGTCTACCGAGCGCAGTTCTAGACTCCGTGTTTGTACGCAAAATTTCTTGAAGGCAAAACTCAATAATACTTTGCTTGACTCAAGAATCGAACCCGAGACTTATTGCACAGAAGTTCCATTCACTACTGCTGCGCCATCGAAGCGAGGTACTTTGAAAGTATACCGTATAGTTATGGATATGAATGGAGTGCTGTTTTAGTATAAATATTGTCAAGAACCAAGTAGGAACAACACTCGTATATTCAAGTTTTATACTTGAAGAAGAAATTCTAATGGTACTTAATTTTCCATTGGTCCCTTGCTTGTATCATGAGACTATTTGTTCACACACATCCTTATTGTAACTATTGACTATTCTCGAAGCGGGAATAGGACTAGTTGAATGCTCATCATAACAATGCTGTTATAGAATACTAGCTGACTCGCGCAACTTTGTCTGCTTCACATAAGAGAATTTTCCCCGTTTTTGTATGTAATATAATAAAAAGAGCGTTTAGAATTTTAGGGGCTAGCGACTTATGAATAAATCAAACTCAAAATATTTATTAACACTTGATTACAAAAAAGAAATTGACAGTACCTATATAGATTTAACACAAATTAAATAAGAATATATATAATATATACGAGATTTATATATAATCGTAACATGAGATTTATATATAAATCTCTACATGTTCGTCCACGTTGATCTCCGAAACCACTCAACTGAGACTCTCAGCACCAACTAGAGAGATAGGATAGTTTTTATACCGGTTCGGGAGGATTTTTTAGAAAATACAATGTTGGTCGCTGATAAAAGCTAGTATTAGTTTAGATTTACGTACTTATGACCCGTTGTCAATAATAATAAGTATAAGAAGTGTATAGCGTAAATTTTATATCAGTAATATTTCATCGAAGGTGAATCATTAAAATCCCGGGATTTTGAAATGAGAGGGTATGTCCATATTATGCCACGATTCACGAATCCCACGAAATGGCACTACCTACGCCGACTACTGAACTTATCTATTATCCTAAAGCTATAGGCAAAGGTGCACTACGTCTACATTTCGCCAGCTACGGTTTTTAGCTCCCATATAAAAGGGGTCGAAACTATTGCCGGCTATTTGGCAATTCGACACACTATCAGATTCCGTGTTATTATTTATTGATAAAAAGTTAATATATCGTGGTCACAGTTATTGGCTTATAATTGAGAAATATCGATATCTCAGAAGTTTGGAACTTAGTGCTGACGCTGGAAATTTCATAATATAAATACGTAACTTTCAGCATCTTATCAGTATTAGATGCTGAAAGTTACGTATTTATATCATGAAATTTCTTGATCACTGATCGACCTGGGATCTGTGTCCGCAACTTGGAGAATTGCAGTCACGCAATCAAAAAAATGAATCTCGTTTTTTTCTAAGATGTAACATATTTATTTCATCGAAATATTTACCCTCATTGTAAATGCCAAATACATTGCTGCCATCTGAACAGAAGTTCATTTATGCCTTTATGATAGAACTCCGGGATCTAGATTCGACAAATTGTGTGATAACATTTTGTACTGCCTTCTGGGAAGATTTTTTTTTTATCACGTAGCAAATTGTCGTAATCACGAAAAAAATGGTAGTCCGTTGGAGCAACGTCTGGCGAGTACGAAAGATGACATATGGTTTCCAACTGCAGCTCCTGTAGAGTTACAACGGTTTCTCGTGCAGTGTTAGGTCTTGCGTTATCATGGAGCAATAATGGTGAAGATCGATTCATGAATCGGGGCTGTTTCACTGCCAGTTTCACCATCATTGTTCGAAGTTCGGCATAGCAAACATCTGCTGTTATTGCTTGACCAGAACTGAGAAAGCTATAGTGAATAACATCATGAAGAGATGACCAAACAGTTACCATTAGCTTTTTATTGTTAAGCTTTGCTTTAGGGCACTGTTGCGGCGTTTGACCTGGGGACAGCCATTGCATTGTTTGCTTATGGTTATCGTAAAGAATCCACTTTTCGTCACATGTCACAATTCGATCTAATATTCCTTCATTTCTGTACCGATTCAACAAGACAACACAAGTTTTAACACGCATTTCTTTCTGCAGATCAGTCAAATCATGAGGCACCCACTTTTCATATTTTTTTATCTTATTGATTTGATACAAATGAGCCAATATTGTAGGTAGGGTAACGTTAAACCAGGCCCCTAATTTTTGGATAGTTTGACTCGGGTCGGCTTCCACCATCTCCTTCAATTCAGCGTTATTCATCTGTGTGGGCAGACTTCCACGTGGTTCGTTCTTCAAGTCGAAGTTTCCATTACGAAAGCGTTTAAACCAAAAACGCACGGTGCGTTTATTAGCAGTCTCCTCTCCAAACGCAGCGTTGATATTGCGAGCCGTTTCTGCGGCGTTAGTTCCGCGTCGGAACTCGTATTAAAAAACGACTTGGATTTTCTAAGCTGAATAAAAAAAAACAATTGAAAACTTTTTAAAAGAAGAATCTTATAGGTTTCATTTGAAACAAGTTTCACTCTTATATCTCACACCATAAAGGTTTTATGTAAATTCAAAGTATCTATTACTATACAACGGCAACTTCATACTTTAACCCCTATTATAAATTGTTAATAAACAATTATTATTATTATATTATGTTTCTCTTATCACAGGTATTTTCTAATATATTATATTAGAAAATACCTGGCCCTTTGGGAGGCTTACACGGAGACATAGGTCCAACGTAAAGAGGCCTTTCGAGAGTTTTAATCAAAAGTGGGACGAAACACCTACAGCAGCACTAGCCGCAGCAGGCCTAAGACTATTGCTACGTATGGATTCTAATATATGGGCTATGGTTATGGGTGTTTGGTGGACCGGTATATTGGTAACTATAGATGAAAAACGGCGTCTGCCCTGAATACTCTAATAGCATCAATGCAATGGGCAGATGGTGACTCGCCAACTCACTAGATAGGCCCCCTCAATAGCCACCATAGGCATACAAGCCAGCAATAGAGGGCAACACCGGTGCGATTGGCTAGGGGTGTCTAGCGGTGCAGCACCGTTTTCGCCATCACGGGTCTCGTGACAACGGAGACCCGGAGCAGGTTTCCCCGTAGTTATGCCTTGAAAAAGACACTTCCACCTCCAAGCATATAGCTCTAGCGGCCTCCCTCAGACCGGACGACCAAGGCAAACCAGAGTTGAGAGTCCTACGAACGCTCTTGAAGTTCCACCCCAGCCAGCCAGTAACGGCAAGCCGGGGACGAGATCTTAACCGACTCTCTGAGGCATCCAGGACCGCAGTATCGCCACTCACATTCAGCTCGCCACAAGCTGCCTTGCGGTTTGTGTGCTTTTATTTAACCAGGTGATACATTTTCGTTAGTATCACAAGGCGAAGGTGATAGTTTAAAAGCTAGTGTACCGTGCCCTCCGATATCGCGTTAGTCTCATGATGAGATAACGACTGTCCCAGAGGGATATTATTATTATTATTATTATTAGTAATAAAATCTGTCCGATGTATTAGCTGGTTGGTAAATGGATCTAATAAACTTGTTATGTGTCTTGATATTTACGTATCATTTTTAATAATGTTTGCTGAATGGGCTGCTCACAAAGAGAGGATGATGAGTACAAATTTGTTGGAGCCACCGTCAATTTCCCGTATCCAATTATTGGCACATTATTGGTCCCAAACGCAATATTACCCGTATGTTTACTTACTTATCCATTTTATTAACTCGAATTATACTTGCATGCGCGATAATTATGTAAAATTGTATCTGATTTTGCAATTTCTCAATATCATGTTACTTAAACTGTTGTTGAATATAAAACTAATATGAATGATATGCAAACATTTACAGTCGTAGTTCTTAAAAAATAAGTATTATATTTTAAACTCGCATGACTATAATTTGTTCTCCTTTCAAATTATCGTCATAAATAACACGGCATAATTTTGAAGCTGAATAATTATTATGCACATTTTGCTATTGTTAACCTAAATTTTAAGAAGTAGAACACACATGAATAACATAAGTAACGTATATATAGAGTTCATCGTTTATATCTTTTTCCTAACGTTGTTATTAAAAAGAGATGCAGAAGCATTAAATATGATACACTTTTCGTATTACGTCGATGACATAAGAAATTCGACCCAGTACAGTAACATGGAGATCATTCTCCCCTATTTCTATCATATAGCACTTTTAGCAGAAAGAAAGACAAAAAGTCGTAGAGTTTAGCATTCAATTACACACGAAGCATCTATTCCTTTTGGTCAAATGATCTCTAGCTGGCTACTAAGTACGTAGGTAGTACAAAAAGGTATTCAACATAATGAGTATTCCAATTGCTGTTAGCGTGTAACCTAAATGACTGTTATAAATGGTTTCTGATCGTTAAATGAACACCGATCGTGTATTTAATATGGACGTATTATTTCCTCGCTTTAGGCGAAATTTCTCTCGACATTTGTATAGCATCCATTAATGATAAATTTGATTCGTGTGAGTGCCGTGAGTGGACAATACTACCTATCATCTTTTCTAAGTAGGTTTTCACTAAGGAATATTTGTTTATAATTTATCACGTATAAATAAATGAAATTTCATAATTTTTTGTATGCTGCTTGTCAAAAAAGCTGCAAAAGTGAGAGACAAAATTAATAACGAATGCCTACTTCAAATTTTTAAACAATGCAATATTCTGCATATGTGTTGATATTTAAACCAAATTTATTATCAGCTGAAAACAAAAGGCCAATTCTCGTAATAAAATGTAATATTCAAAACAGAGTTCAGCTCTTATCTAATAAACGTCAAATGTGAACTGCAATGCAATTTATGTTCTCACTTGATGTTTATTTTAATTTAGTAGAATACCATTTGTGATAATTATGACACAGAGACTACATCGGTACTGTACTTTGAAGAATTGTATCTTAGACCTGCAATATTAAACCTTAGTATTGCAGGATTTTATGCAAATGTATGAAGAAAAGCCCCGCGGCAATTGCAAATTCAGACTGCTAAGCTTTCGGCTTTAACTTCAAAACAAGGATTCATGTAATTATTCAGTTGCCATTCGATTAATTAACAGGCGAGAATTATGACCATGACACACCTTACCTTTACTTCGTAAAGTACACATACATTTTCACAATTAACATAACACTGTTCAGGAGTACTTATTTACTTTGTCGTGATTCCCGTAACCGACACTCACATCTGGGGACCCCGGGATACATTACTGCCATTCCAAATTGGGTTATTCCCACAATGCGGGACTCAATTTTGCGACTCGTGACTAGTAATTTTAAAGGGCCGAGGTCCCTCGTTTTCAGACGTCATGTACAGGTGTTGTGGTCCAAAACTGAAACTTCTGTGTCCTTTCCACTGAATCATATGTAAAATTGATTTCGTGGTCACAACTTCCCGCAGGTTTGGGAAAATGGAATGTAACTTCATTATTAATTAAGGTTACCCGGGCTTATTAAGTTTGACGCGAATTGAAGCGATATGATTATAATATATTTAAAAGTGTCGCTGAATTCTGATTAATATTAAAATATTAAGTAAGTTATTAATATATATATACTTATTTATTTTAAGCATAAACTTAGTCCTACAAAAGTCAAAGTCAAGAAAATTACTTCAAAAAGGCGCCTATGAATTCACTTTGAAAAAGAACCTTATGTACTACATATTTTGGAGGGTAGTAGTATTGACGCAGACGCAGCTTTAATTAGTCTCACATAAACTCTTAGTCCATTGACCTATTTATATCTTAGATCATTTCTTAACATAAAGCCCCAATTACTTTCGCCGGTCAAGATCAAAACCAGGGCCTCAGAAGTATCAAACATTTTTACTCTCATTAGGTCAATGAAGCAGCAAATTATTTGCTATAGCAAGTACTTTCTTCTGAAACTAACGCTTTTACAAGTCTAAACGAAAAAGATCTTTCGACGTTGACTTTGAGAGAATGTACATAAATACATATTACAAATAATTGTGAAACAATGTTGCTACTGTTGTATACTGGTGAATAAAATGTTAGATCATATTACTCGAGAGGGTTTCAATAGGTCGTAAAACCTACTTTAAGGCTTTTAGCGGGGACAAGATTTATGTTTTGGTAATTTAACAGTAACTGTTTTACATCTTGAAGATAAAATGTTATAAAATAACAATATCTTGATTTCATTAACAATGTTTTATTTTACAGAACATTAATAACGAACTCAGTTTCGTTTATTAAAAGGGATTCCTGAAACAGTCCAAACATTTATTAAAATCTCGGGTCAAACATTTGGAGGCGAAGTAGATTGAAATACTATTTCGCAAAAGTCGGATTCAGACGGTTTAGAAAAGGAAACCAGTACAATTTTCATTATGACAGAGATATTTACTCACTAAACGACGGTTGACAGGATTGGCGCGGATCAGCAGCATTTACATCGCGAAGAGAAATCCTCTGTATATTTATTTATCGCTTTCGATACTAGCGAGAGGGTACAATTACTGTGGACCCCCACGCTACTGCAATTTCGCAAATTGCTGATTTTACTTTTGCCCAAGGCAAGATGTTTTAAATTGCAAGTCGTTATATGCATTAAAAGTAACATCTTCGACTCACGGTTTGCAACGTGACTCTCTAGTACTGCCGACTTATGAAATAAATGTTATTCACGATATTGTAATTATGAGCGCATACATATTTATAAGACATCTGTTGTTTATTTGCGAGTTCGGAATTTTGTATCGAATCCGCGAAATGTTAATGACTTATTATGATTACTATCGAGGTTTCATATTGCCAGCGGCGTTGTTATTTAATTTAAGGAATTCGCGTTTATGTAATTTTCTAGGAATGTTGCGAAGTGAACAGTTCTTAACAAAATGGAATATAGAAATGATAATGATTTCCTTCTCAAGTACGTACTTTAAACATGAGTTGTGTGTGCTTAAGTATCCGTTGAAATATATGAAATTATGATATTTTTATTTGGATTGATTGCTCAGTGTTCCGAAATAAATACCAGCCTCATTAAAATCTTAAAAAAGCAGCTCTAGTTACGTTAAGTGATTATTGAATCGGCTCCATTTTTATTAAGTGTAACAAATCAACATAAAATATGAAACCTTACGTTGTACTAGCAGTTATTGCGATATATTGCCCGTTGTCGAGTTAATTAACGAGTTACAAGCACGCGAGTTGAAGGCGTTTTTCATAACCGATGCAGACGGCCTTATGCATATTTGATGGAGCGTGGCAGTGCTTTTAAGTACCTGTCAACGTTTGCTGAGGCTGCAGCGCCTGCAAGCTAACTAATGAATCCAAAAAATTGTTATAGCTCCTATCACTATAATAATAAGGTTTTATTTCCATTATATGACAACTTAAATTATCATTGTACGGTACAGTGGAATGATCCTAGTATATGTCAAGGGCGCCCGGGCATGTCTTGTATACAAGTTTAACATTGCACCTTGTGTTATTGATAATAAATATGTGGATTGTAAAGAGCCGTGAAATTGGCAGTTATTTAAAAAGGATTCGCCATTACCGCTCTCTATAATATTTTGTAATGGAAGTGTTGTCTGTTTGAAGGCAACTTAACAAGCTTGTTAGTAATTTGTCATACTCTAAGTTGCGTTGAATAAGTTAAGGTCATAATATACATGTTTCAGATGAATATCATACGTCGGTTGTTCTCTAATGAGCTATGAAGCCGCAACTAATTGATTATTAGGATATCACGGACTTTTTAATTATTCCTACCATTTTAAGTGATTCGGTATTTAAGTTTAACTAGCATAAAGTTCAATAACACAGAACGTTTAAAGGTTTTAATGGTATTGTCATTATCTTATTGCGCAAGTAGTAAGAACAAGGGCACGCACGCAGCTGCCTCGTAATTAAAATTATCATAGCAAAATCATAGCTGCAGTTTGTAAGCCAACGGGGTAATGACACAAGAGCGCTTTAGTTGTTGTAATGCAATGTGAAAGAATGCAATTTGCGTAATTAAAAGCGTAAATGAGAGCAGTGTGTCTACACTGTGATTAAATCTTGTCTCAACCCGCAACAATTACGGTTTTACAATGTAATGTAACACATAATATACAAAGTGAACACGTTCACAAACTTTTCTCTTCATAACGTTGCGTGTAGAATGTGACCTATAAAAAACAATTTAGATTCCAAATCCCTGCGAAAGCCTGCCTTCCGCCGGTTTATCTTTATCCGAAGGGACTCTGTTTGATACATTTTGTAAGACTCCGTTTGCCCTTAATGTGAAATTCTTTTTATATAGTGTAATAAGATTTTGATTTCGCAGAGATTAAATTCAAATACGGAACAAAAAACCGTTTGTAGGCAAGAATAACCTACCGTTTAAATTTATACTGAATCATTTTCCACCACCCCGTTTCGCATTAACTGTCTGTTATAGAAATAGTAACGTAATATAACTAGGAAGGAAGATCAAATGCCATCCCATCTCCCTCGTAACCTTTCATGGTAGCTTTAACTACGTCACAAAAAGACAATAGCGATACTAAGCCCGGAAAATCGGGTGCAGTGAATCAAATAAAATCTGACTACAATAATATTGGGTCGCGAAATCTCGCAGAAGAAAATACAAATTCGAAAATCGGCGTACAATCACGTCTCGTGCGGGGAATGCCTTATTCGTGCTTTACTTTCTATTTGTTGCTGTCAGGATAAGTCCCACATTCAGTCCATACACCATTAAACGCAAACGTAGGCGGTTTATAAAAATACTACGAGTACGTGATACATTTCGTAGCGCGGTTTTTCCTTCAAGTCGCAGTTTGGATTAGCCGTGAGAAGATTTATGGCTCCCTTAAAGTAAGTTTAGCAGGTGCGTGTTACACTGCCGCTTTCAAGGAAAGGCTTTGTCACACATTTAAAGGGTTAAGTGAAGTAATTAGTTTGATTTTATTTGTGACTGGTTTGCTTAACATTTTGACATGTATAAGCCATATCTAGAAAGCTCTTTCTTAAAATAATTATATATGCAGTATAAATTATTTATGATTAAACTTTAAATTGAAACTTGTAAGTTTTAAGAGGCTGTTAGATACGATTTCAGATTTATCGTTAGCGACATTCGAAGTATACTTGCACTGCTGTGATATCTAATCAAGGGTCTATTAATGTCTGCGTGATAGCAGCTTTCTCTACATTAGATAGGAGAACTTACTGGGAAAGTTTATTTGTTTTCGTGCTCCCAAAGCTAGGGTTGCTTCTTTGAACTATTGACAAAACAAACAAAACCATTGACTGAACTACACCAAATTCTCATCCTATTAATCAGTACTAAAGCGAAGATAACTTTTAATTAACAATGGACGATTTTTAAATAGAAACAAAGACGCGTGATTGCCAATAAATCTAGAGAGCTTAGCCAAATTGGTTTACGGGACGTTTTGGATCGTCCTCCAGCGTACAATGGACACAGCCGTACTCTTTGTTCCACGATCTCGATTGCCCGATAAACAAACCGTACTATAAAGAGATCCGACTGGGAATCGTAAGAACATCCAACTATTTTGAGGAAAATACAAAAAGGAAATCGCTTCGATTTCTGCAAGGGTCGGATAAACACTGAACTTTCCTTCTATGGAAATGAATCTCTGATCGGGCCTTTAGGTGAGCTATTTTATTGTATTTATATGTTATCTAATTGTCAATGTATCTTTACGGCGTTAAGCTTTGTCCTTTTAAAGCAGCAGTAGTCAGCTTTATCGTATATTTGTTTTAGTTGCTAGACAACGGCTTCTCAGTATGAAAGAGGTGAAGTGTATAGCTACGACATTTCTGCTATTTAGTGGACCCGTTATATATTTAATAACTTTATAGATTCCCCCAATCATGCTTTATTTATTGCTTCACGATTTCTTTTTGACTAGTCAGTGGCAGAAAACACCATAAGAGTTTTGTATTGGTGATATGTAAACCTAAAATCTTCCAAATTCTTTTATAATTTCAATTGGTTTATCACAGTTTCCTTTCGGCAAAGTTTCTTTCAGATTCAAATAAAGATGTCAGGGGCAGGTCTTTGGGCAAATTTTTTATAAATTCCTTTTTTATTCTGACCTTTTGAAAATAGTGACATAATTTACTTAATTGCCGTTGACTGTATATTTTATATAAAGTAATTATCGCATTCTTGTATAAATTAAGTATATTATGTTTTTATTAATCAAATTTAACCTTGACGTTATTCATCGTTCAAGCCAATTTTAGCGTTTGTATTATTAATTAATTATATGAAAAAGCATTTTGGAGTATGCCACTAAAGGATTCAATTGGAGCCGTTCCAAAAGCTTTTATTTAATCATTTATGTATTAAATATAGTAAGTTATCTTAAAAAACCACAGATAAGCCTCTATATAGCAACACAAAATCCTCTGTCTGTCCTTTTAGAAAAGCAGGCATGATTTTATGTAAAAAAATTTAAATGCCTCTAAGTGTCAAGCGCAATTATTTATTTGCCGCATGACTTTTACTTAGATATTTTGACCAGAATTTATAAGAAACTTTAATCTACTTTACTAGGGCCCTATCTATTGTATTACACTTATTACTAATAAGATAACTTTTGCACCGAACATGCTCGTGCTAAAATGTGGAGGGTGAATGCAGTAGACTGGAAAAGGTAGTCCGAGAGAAGTGGAGCAAAATGGGACCAGCGTATGTCCAAAAGTTCCTACTTGGTTAATTTATTGTTTAGTTGCAAATTCAAAAGTTAAAAGATCAAATATCCGTAAAGCGAAAAAACATGTTTAATCAAAGATACAAAAAAAAAATAGCAATCTTAAAAAGAACATACTATCTTAAAAACTACCTGTGGACTACATTATTATTTATTCTGAACGATAATCGAACCGCAAATATTCGTAATAATGAGATGATTGATCAAATCGTAGTGGTTATATTGATTATTATCGTATAGTCAAATGAATGTGACTCAAAGCATTAACTTATCAGTAAAATCTTCTTTAAATCACGTTTTTAGGAAACCCAGATCTTGCGTATTTAACTTACCTTGAAATACAGTAACATCTTTTGGCTAGACCAACATTAATACATCAGCGTACAATATTTACGATAATTATCATTACCCAACTGTTTATCAGGGTACATTGATCGAGCGCATTGAATACAGGGCACAGCCTTTGGCAGCCGTCCTGAATGCTAATGGAATGACATGTTTTAGTGTGTGGATGATGCTGAAACATTGCCAGCAGCAATCCGGATCGGACCGTAAACATTGCCGTATTGACGGCCTGTGTATTATTGAATAAGTCCCACAGACCGATGACATTAAGCGTGGATACATTATTGATTTTGGCTGATGGATGGTTAAAAGTAAAAGCAACGATGATGCACGCTCTGCTAATTTCGTGTGTGAAATGTTCCTCTTAGTTAAGTGTGTTTAACTGTAGCATAGTTAAGCGTACTGTGTGTATGTATGCGGTGCGTTAAAAAGTAGTTTTCGTTTGGAATGTCAGATGTAATTGAAAGCCTATTGTGTCTGACCGCCGGTGTGCCGCTACGACCCAATTAAGAACGTACATATACTATGCGAAGCATTACACTTATGTTATTAGAGAAAATAATTTTATTCTGTACCACCATACTTACCACTACTACACTTGAAATACCAAGAGTTGCAATCGCGCGTTGCTGATCTTTCAGAAAGGGAATTACATACGTAAGGAATGCAATAGGAGACTTAGGTTTGTGAGCTAGTGGGACTCTGTTACTGGGTGAAACTCGGTAACAGTGTTACTGTGTCAAAGTTACTGCCTATATTGGCAATGGTTAGGTTAGGTCTACCGCATTGGGGGGACCCCCATAGTGCTTGCGTCCTCGTCGCGTCCCCTGGTAACGACCCGGTTCTGTCACCGTAACGGAGTGTCAGACCGGTGTTCGGCTAAAGTGCACTTGCGTGCCGGTTCATTGTTCGAGTCTGTCTATTTGTTTGTCTGTCCCTATCTCTTCGCTTGCGGCCATGCCCAACCAACAGCGAGATGCGCGTGGGAGGTTTAAAAAGGCCCTTATCAGGGCCACCAAAAAGGCCCTTCTCAGGGCCACCAAAATGGCGCTTCTCAGGGCCACTCCGAGCAGGAGAGTGCTCCTGGGGATATCTCGGACGTGGAGTCTTTTGACTCTCGTGCCGAAGTGGTGGTGGAGGCCACTTCCAGGGAGGCAGGCAGCCGAAAGCGGCCGTCCACCTCGTTCTCCGTGCCTGGGTATTTAGACTCAGACACGGAGACCGAAGGGACGGCGGCCGCCAAGGTGCCCACTGCCAGCAGAGGGCGGGGGCGAGCGGTGAAGGGGGCACCCTCCAGGGAGGAGTTTCTTAGGCCCGCTTCGGTGCAGCCGAATGCGGAGTTTGAGGCGGCGCTGCGCGAAAGGCGCCTTGGGAAGGGGCCGGCTGCTGTTGCCGCCGACTTGATCAGCAGTGAGTCTGATTCGACTCCATTGGTTGACGACTTGAGCGACCTAAATGCCCAAGAATTAAGGGCGCGGGCGGGCGAGAAGCTCGCCTGCATCTTGGAGGTGGCCCGAAAGTCGGGCAACTTAAAGGGCGAGTTTGTCGGTCGCCTGAAGCGGTCGGCGTCACTGCTGAGGGAGGTGGTGGACACCTTGGCAGGCCGCAGCGAGGCGGAGGAGACGCGGCGGCTGAGGGCCGACAACTCCCGCCTGCGTCTCGAGGGAGAGGCGCTCAAGGCGGAGGTAAAGGCGCTCCGTCGGGGCTTCGCTGAGGCAAAGACGGAGGCCGCCGCGGCGACGACTGCCGCCACCGCCGCCGCTGCCGCCGCCGCCGCTACCGCTACTGTGGAGACGCGGGCAGCCCCTGCCGCCCCCCAGGTGGGTCTCGAGCTGATGGAGGAGCTTAAGCGCTCCCTTACCATCACGCTCGGGACGATGTTGAGCGCCCGCCTCGCGGGACTTGAGGACCGGCTTCTGCCGGCACCGACGGTCCGCCCGCCACTGAGAGCGGATGCCGGGAGGGCGGGGTCAGACGCCACGCCACCCACACCAGGGACTCAGCCGGTTGCCCCCAAGGTGGGCAAGAGGGGCAAGCAGGCCCCCAAAGCTGCCGCCACTCCTGCAGCGGCACCGACCGCGGGTCCCTCTAGCTCTAAGGGGACCCAAAACGCTAGTGGAGTTGCCCCTGCCGCCGCCGTCCCTCAGGAAACATGGGTGACGGTGGTAGGGAAGGGAAAGGGGAAGGGCAAGGGGAGGAGCAAGGGGAAGGGAAAGTCCTGCCCCCCCTCCACTGCATCTGCGCCTGCTCAGGTGGCCCGTGCCTCCGCCGCCAAAGCCCGGCCTGCTGCCCCCAAGAGTGTGGCGACAGCACTGAGGTCCCCAAAATCCTCGGCAGTCGTGCTGTCGTTGCAGCCCGACGCCGCGGCAAAGGGGATTACTTACGCTGCCGCCATCAGGGCGGCACAGGAAAAAGTCGACCTAAAGGAGCTGGGTATCGACCAGCTCCGCTTCCGCCAGACAGCTACGGGAGCCAGGATTTTAGAGATTCCTGGCTCCCAAAGCGGAGAAAAGGCGGATAGGCTCGCGGAGAAACTCCGCGATGCCCTGTCCGCAGTGGCCAGCGTCACCAGGCCCGTAAAGTCTACAGACTTGCGGATTGCGGGCCTGGACGATGCTGCCACAAAGGAAAAGGTGGCGGCGGCGGTCGCGGCGGCGGGCGATTGCGAGGTGCGGCTCGTTAAGGTCGGGGAGATCCGCCCCGGCTTTGATGGCGCCGGCTCCGCCCTTGTGGCCTGCCCTGTCTCGGCAGCCAAAGTGCTGCTGAGCAGGGGCAGGCTTCTCATCGGGTGGAGCTCGGTGAAGGTGGTTGCGCTGGGAGAGCGCCCCATGCGCTGCTTCAGGTGCATGGGGCTGGGGCACACGCGGCCCCAGTGTCCCGCCGCGGCCGACAGGAGTGACCTGTGCTTCCGTTGTGGAGACGCAGGTCACCGGGCAGCAGACTGTGGCAAGGCCGGGCTGCGCTGCGCCATTTGTGCAGAGGCGGGCAAGCCCTCGGGGCACGTTATGGGGGGGCGCAGCTGCAACCCCCCGAAGACGAAGGGAAAAGCCCCTGGGACCCGGGCCGCCCCTGCGGCCACCAGTCAGGCCGCCCCTGAGGCAGCGCGTCGCGAAGCAGTGGCCGGCGGGGAGGTTGTGATGTCTGATTAGTATGGGTCAGGTCGGACATCACAACTTCCTGCAGGCGAATCTGAACCACTGCGCCGGGGCCCAAGACCTGCTCATGCAGACCCTGGCGCAGTGGAAAATCGGTGTGGCCGTCGCCGCGGAGCCGTATTTCATCCCCCCCAGTCCCTATTGGGCTGGAGACTTAAACGGCTCCGTGGCCATCATTGGGAGGGTTGGCGGCCCCCTCCTCTCAGTTAAAGAGAGAGGGGCGGGGTATGTGGTGGCCAGGTGGGAGAGGTATGCGATCGTCGGCGCATACTTCTCCCCCAACAGAACCGCCGCGGAGCTGGAGGTCTTCATGGACCTCCTGGCCGCGGTGGTGAGAAGGCAGGCGCCACATCAGGTCCTCCTAATGGGGGATCTGAACGCCAAGGCCCGGGAATGGGGCAACCGCTCCACTGACACTCGTGGGGAGATAGTCAGGGAGTGGGCGGTTGCCACAGGACTGACTCTCCTCAATAGAGGGTCGGTCCACACGTGCGTGCGATGGTGTGGGGGATCCGTGGTGGACCTAACGTTCACCAGCCCCGCTGTCGCGGCACGTGCCCGGGCCTGGAGGGTGATGTCGGAGGTGGAGACGCTCTCGGACCACAAATACATAAGGTTCGAGATCTCCGCCTCCGATAGTCAGGGGGGGTCCCGGCGCGTGGTACGGGCGGATTTTCCGCGCTGGTCGGTGAGTCGCCTCGACGCTGAACTGGCGGAAGAGGCGGCCATCGTCCGGGCGTGGCTTGCCACCCCCACGCGCCCGGTGGAGGTAGACGTCGCGGCCGGCCGTTTTCGCGAAGCGGTCACGGCCGTCTGCGACGCGGCCATGCCGAGGGCCCGCCGCCGCCCCAGCCGCCGAGAAGTGTACTGGTGGAGCTCGGAGATCGCAAATCTCCGAGCCGCCTGCTCGGCGGCGCGGCGGCCCTACACGCGGTGTAGGCGGCGGCGGCATGGCCGGACGAACGACCAGCTGTCGGCCGAAGAACTGCAGGCCGAGCTCCGGCTGTACGGTGAGTACCGTGCAGCCAAAAAGGAGCTGCAGCTGGCCGTCGGCCAGGCCAAGTCCCGAGCCTGGGGTGAGGCCCTGGAGGGCCTGGATAGGGACCCATGGGGGCGTCCGTACAGGGCTGCCCGGAACAAGTTCCGGGGCCCGACGCCCCCCGTCGCGGCGTCCCTGGAGCCGGAGCTCCTGGGCAGGGTGCTGGTGGGGCTCTTTCCCGAACGGAACCCCCACCACACCCCTCCGACGATGGCGCCGTCCTTCCCGGAGGAATTGGACCCGGCCTCCATCCCGCTTGTATCGGAGGCGGAGATGGAGGCGGCCGTCAGCCGCTTACGGGGCAAGAGGACGGCACCGGGTCCTGACGGGATCCCGGGGCGGGTCCTGCGGATCGCTCTCAGAGAGATGGGCGATCCGCTTAGGGAGCTCTTCGACGCGTGCCTCACGTCTGGACGGTTCCCTAAGTTGTGGAAGGACGGCCGATTGTGCCTGTTGCGGAAGGAAGGGCGAGACACAACCTCGCCTGCCGCATACAGGCCAATCGTGTTGCTGGATGACACGGGAAAGCTGCTAGAGAGAGTGGTGACTGCCCGTGTCATCCAACACTTGGAGGGGACTGGGCCGGCGCTATCGCAGGCCCAGTATGGGTTCAGAGCGGGGCGGTCCACGATAGACGCCCTGCTCTGGCTCAAAGACTGGACGCAGGAAGCGGTCGGTGGGGGGAACAAGGCGTTGGCTGTCTCGCTGGACATTGCCAACGCCTTCAACAGCCTCCCGCATGGAACAGTACAGGAGGCGCTCCGGTATCACGGAGTGCCCCTGTATTTGCGGAGGCTGTTAGCCGACTACCTCCAGGACCGCGAGGTCCTGGTGGAGGGACGCGACGGTTTGAGGCGCCGTCGCGTATCCTGCGGGGTTCCACAGGGGTCGGTGCTGGGACCGCTCCTGTGGAACGTTGGCTACGACTGGGTGCTTCGAGGCACGCTTCCCGCGAGTATGCGGGTGGCGTGCTATGCCGATGACACCCTGGTCGTAGTCAAGGGGAGGGATCTCGGGGAGGCGGTGCGGTTGGCCGCGGTGGGAGCTGCCCTAGTGGTCGACCGTATCCGCGCCCTGGGATTGGAGGTTGCCCTCTCCAAGACCGAGGCCCTATTGTTCCATGGGCCTCGGGGAGGACCTCCTCCAGGTACGCAAGTGGCACTGGACGGGGTCCTGGTCCGGGTTGGGACCCAAATGAGGTACTTGGGTCTCATCCTGGATGGGAGGTGGACTTTTGGGGCACACTTCACCCAGCTGGCCCCAAGAGTCCTGGGAGCGGCGGCCGCCCTGGGGAGGCTGCTGCCCAACGTGGGTGGCCCGAGTGCCACCTGTCGCCGACTGTACTCCGGAGTGATCCGGAGTATGGCCCTTTACGGGGCACCGGTCTGGGCGGACGCCCTTAGTCGCGACAATAAGACCCTGCTGCGACGTCCGCAGCGGGTCGTCGCGACGAGGGCCATACGCGGTTACCGGACGGTGTCCTGGACGGCGGCTTGCGTGCTGGCCAGTGACCCCCCCTGGGAGCTACAAGCGGAGGTCCTCGCCGAAGTTTACCACTTCGTGGCGGCGAGGAGGTCCCGCGGGGAGTCCCCGGGGTGGGAGGAGGTCGCACGCATGCGGCGACAGGCGCGGGTCGCCCTGTTGAGGCGATGGACGGAGGACCTGGCTCCACCGGCCCCGGGCCAGTGGACAGTGGAGGCCATTCGCCCGGTCCTCTGGGGGTGGATAGGGCGGCGATTCGGGTCGCTGACCTTCCGACTGGTGCAGGTGCTTTCCGGGCACGGATGCTTCGGAAAGTATTTGCACCAGATCGCGAGACGGGAGGCGACCCCGGCCTGCCACGAGTGTGGAGCGCCGGAAGACACGGCGCTTCACACGCTGGAGGCGTGTGCCGCGTGGGGGCCGCAGCGGCACACGCTTTCGGCCATAATAGGCGGAGATCTCTCCCTGCCGAGCGTGATCAACGCCATGCTCGGCGGCGAGAGGTCGTGGCAGGCAGTGGTCTCCTTCTGCGAAGCTGTCATAGCGCAGAAGGAGACCGCGGAGAGGGTCAGGGAGAACAACCTCCTCGCTGACCCTCTCCGGCGCAGACGGACGGGAGCGAGAAGGAGGCGATTTGCCCGCCTTTTCGCTCCTGTATAGTGGGGTCACTGGTACAGAGTCGGGGGACTCTCTACCGGCTTGCACGGCCCCACACGTCTGGGGGATGGTCTTGGTGAGCAAGGCCTTCCCTCCATAGGTGCTGAGGCCCGGTCACCATCAGCCGGGCCAACCGCCAGGGCGGGATGGTGATTGCTAACGCGACCCCATCCCGCTCCACTCCGTTGGCGGAGGGACTGCTCACCCCAGGTTTTTAGTGTGTATACCGACCCCCTTCAGGGGCGGAGAGTCTCACATAACCACCCTTCCCCCCCCCGGGGGAGGGGGTATCCATAAAGAATTTTCCTGGGACAAAAAAAAAAAAAAAAAGGGTCTACCGCATTGAGAGTTCAGTGATAGTTAGTAAATGCCATAGGTCTACGTAAACATGGTAACCAAGTTTTCTTGCAATATTTTCAATCACAATTAAAGTAAATCGTAATTGAATACCTCATACGCAAATAATTTCAAATAGTAATAATTTATTTTGTTAATACAAAGCTATAAGGCACACAAAAAAACCTTATTAACGATTACTTAAACGTAGTACAAGGAACAACTGCAGTTCAATGCTTTCATTTTCCTGGAACAGATCGTATTATGTATCCAAGTCTCGTGACTGCAGCGGTATGCAAACCGTTTGGATGACTAATGAGATATTTGAGAGGTCAATGAACAATTTATCGATATTTTATTTATGACCGACTTCGTAGCCTAGTTTCCTTTTATGGGTAAACATGATTTCCAGTAATATATTTACTTGAAATATAGTACTTGTGAATAAAGTCTGACTATCGCTCAATATATCGTTTGAGTATAAAAATATCTTACTTAGGGGATGGGATGGGATTACATTGGGGATGTACACATAGATAATAGCTAATAAGGTAAGTATGGTTATAAGAATCTTTAAAGTACATAATAAAAAAGCAACCAGTAAGACGGTCTAATTAAATAAAAATAATGTCTTAGTCTAGTTTTATTATTATTGTTACCAAGCATAAGAGCTACAGCTGACTGGAGACACAAATATTCTTAAGAAGCAAGCCCCGAAGCAAGAAAATCGTATAAAGTATAATAATTTTTTGAATTGTCTGAAACATATTCAAGAGTTTATTGACTTCTCATAACAACTCGCAGATAATTTAACATTATTGTATAATTTAAGTATTTGCCGGTTTTACTTTGTAAAGCTGGCGTGTACCTTTTATATAAGATCAAACATTTTATCACGACAATGATTAAGACATTGTACGAATGTCGACGTACGGTACGATTTTCTCCTGAGGCTAACCAATTCAAGCTAAGCGTACTATAAAATAAAATACCGTAGCTAATTACAGTTTAAACAAAAGGGAGTATCTATTCTCCTCAATTAGCTTTACAAACTTGCCACATAAGTTTATACGTCAACGATTACATTTGTTTTTAAGTTACCATCGCAGATATCAAGTTAGAACCGCGAATATGACGTATACTCATTACTTTAAAACAAACGACACCTGATACCATCGAGTAATTTGAACGGCAACTTGTTAATTACATTAATTCGGCGATATGATCTCAACAAGTGTAATTGAAGTGGATCACGACATGTTCGTATTACAAGCAGAAGGCGCTCTAATCGACGCTCATTTCCCCTCGTATTATAACATCGCGTAATAACTCCACGTACGATTAAATTAAACGGTTTAGAACTGAAAGCTGGTCTAAAACCATCATAGAGCCAACTTTCTGAAGTGCTGTTTTCGTCTAACTAGAAATGTTCATTAGAACCTCTATTGCTCTCAATATTTGACGATAGATGACGCCAGCGGTGCCAATAAGCTATAATATACTAACAGAATTACGATACTTAATGCAAGGCCTTGGATAGCTTAAACGCGATGAAACGGATCGTCGAGTTTCCAGGTTACTCTTTTTTATAGTAGTATTATGATCGTTGAGCTAGCAGATTATCCTTCCCTGTTGCGTTCTTGCTGGCATGAAATGGATTTTGAACCAAAAAGGGAATTGCTTGCGTTTACTGGATTTGTAGGTTCGTACCAGATATTTAAATAACGTTAGATTATCCGTTTAGGATGTTTTCTGGCATAATCTAATATTAAGCCAATGCTAGTAATTTGTATGGTAAGGGTTCCATTTCATTTCCTTTTACGATTAAGGATATTTTAAAGTCACACGTTACATTTCGCCGTGATTTTCTTAAGTACCTTTTAATAAAAAGCTTAATACCAATATTAATTAATCAACAATACATATCAAGTGGTAAAAGTTTAAATTAAAATTCATAAGTTTGTATTATCCTAAAATAATTACCGGACTAAAAACGATACTCCCTCAGAGGAACTGGTGGCGAACAATAATGTTCTCAATTTCAGTTGGCGCCAAATAATATACAGCCTTGTACATACATACATATTTGTTGAGTCAAAGAGGACTAACACTCGCAAATTTTCCAGCGATCAAGAGGTAGTTTAAACGTCACCGAACTTAAAGCAAAATCTTCGCTCATGGTACAGTGTATATGAAAATATGGAAGAGAAGCTAAGTAATTACAGGTTCACGCAAACCAAACAGGTATAAACTAGCAGCTTTGTAAAGGATGCAAAATCCGCTACATACTTAGCATGTCTGAAACTATCCTTCATAGGAATAGCGAAACTCTAGCCGAGAGAAGAATCAAATTGACTTCTGGACAATTCAATTAAGCTGCACGTTAAGTGCAAGTTTGCAAACAACCGTGCGAAGCCAGCCAAGTTTCCCAGAACAAGTTTATCAAAGAGATTGTAACAGAACAAGTTAGCCTTCGTCGAACTGCCTTTATATTCGTATAAACGTGGCTATGTTTACTCGCATCTTCACAGGAATGTCAATTTGATTTGTTTTGGCACACCAATGGGTAAATATACAAGACGTGTTATTGAAGATCAAAGTACAACGGCGAATCCCGACTATCAATGTATGCGCCGTTTTGCGAATCTATCGGGTCGTTGATGATTCTTGACGATTGACGAGTTCAAATCATTTTGTTGGGCATCTTGTATTGCGTATATGACTATATTATTAAAGAAAATACTGTCAATTTAGTATTTTACGTTTTTGAAAAGAGTAAGTTTTTCTTTCAATACGCGAATATTCGTAGGTTTCTGTAACTTTAAATTAAATAGTAATGAACTATTTGATAATAATTTGAATACTCTTAATTAACATATAGAGCACTATATTATAATATCATACAATTTTCTTAAAAGCAGTTTGTGATGCGTGATATTATTATACGAAGGGGACATCGTCACTTTGAGTGTTGGCCTGGAGGCATTCGTCGGTAAATCGAATTAAAAGCATCCATCAATGTGATTGACACTCGATTGTGTATGGTTTAGTCACCCTTTTGAGGGTGACGATGACATAAGGGTGAGATATATAAAGTAGGCACATTCACCCACTCATGATAAGTAGGTGAATACACATCACAAACACAAAAAATATTTTCCCATTCGTATATTTCTGACGGACTAAAGGTAGGACTGCTAAAGAAATTAATCTTATATCCGTATTTAGTAATCGCTGTTTATATTGCTTTACAATTTAAACATAGAATCACATCTACAAACTGGCATAAGTTGATAGACAAAGTTATATTCATATTTCCACATTTTGCCAACAATCTAATAATTTCTCGTAATGAGCAGAGAGAAATCTGACACTATTTGCCTATCCCGTGCAGAAAGTGCTTTCTAGTATTGTATTTCGGTGGTGCAGAGCAATTTCTAGTTTCAAGCCTTGGAATCAAAGCCAAAACACGATGATAAGCCACACATTTAAACACTAACTTATGTTTAGACGGTTTTATTACATAACAAAAAGTGCTTATGACCCTCGCTATCTTACAATCTTACCCATAACAGTGAAAATCTATGATACAAGAAACAGTTTTCTCGATATTTTCACGCGTTAACGTAAAGAAGACATTAATAATTATCGAACTAGTAGTACTAATTTCATACTTCTCTGTCATTATTCTGATACATTTTTGAGAGTATATGTTGCGAGGGTTTCGCTATAATGTAACTGTAGGCACCTAATATTCAAAGCCACTTTGCGTTATGTAACTTAAACATGACTACGGGTGGAACTAACCTTAATTTAGTTATGTAGGCAATCTTACCGATGTCTCGGAGTGGGTAAGTGAACCAACGAATTAAATTATAAGGTTACCCTCACTGTAACTCCATCGAGATATTCAATTGAGCTTGCTGAATATCAATTGGGTACCAAGTAGGTATCGGCTAGGTACACAGGTAGAATCCCCGAACTGAAATAATAACTCCCCAGTTGACGTAGTTTGATAGCGCTTAGCTTTCTTAAAGAAATATTGGCTGACAGATTATTAAAAATGAATAGCTAGAGTAATTTCAAGGACGAGATATGAATGATAAATTCTTTTATACAGGCTGTCCCAGAAGTCGACGTCAAGCCGGAATCAGGTAACAGGCTATGTTAAAATAGCTATTAGAAAATATAAAAAAATCTAGTTTACGTATTACATTATAATAAAAAATTTTAGGCATAATATTGTCTTCTATTTACGCGAATATTATTCATTGAAATTAAACTGCTATATACGGATTTTATCGCGTTGTTTATTTGACACTTTATTACAACATTTTGAAAATTGTTACACTACTACTACTATTAAACTTTACTAATTTTTAAGCTAATTAAATTATTATTAAAACTATTTAGATTTAATTTAGATGTACTTGTCATCAGGAATCCTGATCATACTTTGAGCCACACTGTATATAGGAAAAAGACCCATACAAATAGGTACTTAAACGGTGAATCTCACCACCATCCTAAACAGTTAGCTGGTGGGAATGTCTTTGTTTCAGAGAGCCCATGGGATCTGTGACAAGAAACACCTGGACGCCGAGCTTCAACATGTCAAGCAAGTACTGCAAGACAACAAGCTCCAACAGCCGCGCCGCTATCACAGATCCCGAGAAAAGCCAGCCACAGTCGATCGCCAAATCTATCAAATAAACAACGCGATAAAATCCGTATATAGCAGTTTAATTTCAATTTTAGGCATTTAAAAAAAATATAAAAATTTAAATGCCTATAGTTTTCGTCGACGTCGACTTCTGGGAATTCAATTTTTGGTTTTGACTACGTTTTTTTGTATTCGAGAATGATTTTAGTGGATTGTCCTATTTAATATACTAATATCAATGAGCGACTTACCCTACATGGTCAGTAAAATCTAGTCTATGCTACCTAGGAATGAAGTAGATTGCGATTAGTGTTTTTGTTAAAATCTGTTCAACAGTTCCAAACAGTAGTATACACATACATATGAACAAACTACCTCATCATGCCGAGTAAATCAATCAGTGCCGAGTGGTGCCGGCAGAGGAGAATAGCACCACCCCATTTCTTCCCGTGGGTATCGTAGAAGGCGATTAAGGGACCATCCGAGAGGTGGGCAGCAGCGCCTCTTGCGTAGACAACACAGTCCATATCAATACACTGCGGTCACCAACCCGCCTGCCCAGCGTGGTGACTACGGGCAAAACCCCCCATGATGAGACCCAAAAAGAAATGGCCCCCAGTTTGCGGCTGCCCTACTATTCCAGGTCACGGCAGCGGCCTTGGTTACGGTAGGGTAGGGGGTGCTAGGAATCCCCGGGCTACGGACGGCTGCCAACAATTGATCCTGGCTACATTTAATGAACGCAGTCTATGGCTGGACGAAAGCCTCCAGATCCTTGAAGTAGAATTAGAGAAGATACGATGGCATGTTCTCGGGTTATCGGAAGTTCGTAGAGAGGGAGAGGACACGGTAACCCTTGAGACAGACCATCTATTCTACTTCAGGGAAGGGAGCCAAAAATCCCAGGGTGGCGTGGGATTTCTCGTCAACAAAGCCCTCCGTGACAACGTGGTGGAGATCTGCAGCGTCTCGACCCGGGTAGCGTACCTTGTACTGAAACTGACCGAGAAATACTCTCTCAAGGTCATACAGGTATATGCGCCGACGTCGAGCAGCTCAGATGAAGAGGTGGAGGCCGTTTACGACGATGTGTCAAAGGCCATGCATCGTACCACCAAAACCCATTATACAGCTGTCATGGGGGACTTTAACGCCAAAGTGGGAAAAGAATGCGGTGAATCTTGTTTGGGACATCATAGCTATGGACGCAGAAACCATAGGGGCCAAATGCTGGTCAACTACCTTAGCATGCAGGGGCTATTCTGTATGAACACCTTTTTATCAGAAAAAGCCCCAACGGATGTGGACCTGGAAGAGCCCCGACGGTGTGACGAAGAACGAGATTGACTTCATCATAGCCGATAAGAAGAACATATTTAGGGATGTCTCAGTGATCAGCAGGTTTAATACCGGTAGCGATCACCGGCTTGTACGAGGCACCCTAAATTTCAATTTTAAGCTCGAACGTAGTCGCATGGTGAGGTCTGTTCTTCGTCCAAATGTGCCCCAAGCTGGCCATGATGCGTTCCTATTGGAATTGCAAAATAGATTCGCCGCACTGGAGACCCGGCAAATGTTGACGAGGACCTGGACGGCATAATTGGGGTGATACGCGAAGTGGGAACGAGGCACTTTCAGAAAAGGCGATCAGATAAGAAGTCCAAACTTTCTAACGAGACCCTGGATCTGATGCGATTTAGACGTGAGACACCAGAGGAATCTTTGTCAGATCCCCAGTCACTCCACAAGAAAATCAGGAACTTGGTAAGACGCGACCTTCGCAGCTGGAACACTCGCCTAGTATATGAGGCGATCGAGCGAAACCGGGGGTCAAAGGTCTTCACCAAGACACTGGGGAGGAGTCATCTGACAAAGTTAGTTACCTCGCATGGTGAAACCGTCACATCAGTCCCGGGGATACTCGCTGAAATTGAGGACTTCTACGGACATCTGTATGCCTCGCACGCACCGAAGCCTCCACCTGACGCGAGAGACCCTAGAGCCCCACTTACCCGCCACTTCACTGACGATCTCCCAGACGTAGATGTCGACGAAATCGAGGCGGCTCTCAAACAGCTTAGTAATGGGAAGGCTCCCGGTGAAGACGGAGTAGCCTCTGAGCTCCTCAAGGCTGGGGGTAAACCTGTTCTTGGGGAGTTGAAGAGGCTCTTCAATTCTGTAATAACCAATGGGACTACCCCGAAGGCGTGGAGCAGAGGTATAGTGGCATTGTTTTTCAAGAAAGGAAACAAAACGCTCCTTAAAACTATAGGCCGATCACGCTTCTGAGCCACGTCAATAAGCTGTTCTCGAGAGTCGCCTTTCAGCCACCGGAACAGGCTGGGTTTCGTAAAGGCTATAGCACAGTAGACCACATCCATACTGTTCGGCAGGTTATACAGAAGTCCGAAGAGTATAACCAACCGCTGTGTCTGGCATTTGTGGACTACGAGAAGGCCTTCGACTCCATCGAAACCTGGGCTGTCCTGGAGTCTTTGCAGCGATGCCAAGTCGACTGGCGGTACGTGGAGGTGCTGAGAAGTCTCTACCAAATGGCGACAATATCCGTCCAAGTGCAGAACCACCAAACAAGACCCACCCAGTTGCTCAGAGGTGTAAGACAGGGTGACGTTATTTCCCCGAAACTCTTCACCAATGCTCTGGAGGATGTCTTCAAGACCCTGCGGTGGAATGGACTGGGCATCAATGTCAATGGTGAATATCTCACACATCTCCGCTTTGCTGACGACATAGTTATAATGGCAGAATCGCTGCAAGACCTGCAGAAAATGCTGCCTCGAGACGCGTTGGGCTCGGGATGAACTTGGACAAGACTAAGGTCATGTTCAACGAACACATCGTCCCTGAGCCCGTTCCCGTCGAAGGTGTAGCCCTTGAAGTTGTCCAGGAGTACGTCTACCTAGGACAAAAGTTACAGTTGGGTAGAGACAACTTTAAGGGTGAAATCACCAGAAGAGTGCAGCTTGGCTGGGCAGCGTTTGGAAAGTTGCGTCACATCTTCGAGTCACTCTTGCCACAATGCCTGAAGACCAAGGTATTCAATCAATGCGTCCTGCCGGTCATGACATACGGAGCCGAGACGTAGAACCTGACAGTGAAACTAGCCCACCGATTGCATGTCACTCAGCGAGCTATGGAAAGGTGTATGCTCGGAATCTCGTTAAGGGACAAAGCCCAGAACGAGATTATCCGACAAAAAACCAAAGTCACCGACGTAGTTCAGAAGTGTAGCAGGCTGAAGTGGCAGTGGGCTGGTCACATCTGTCGCAGAACCGATGATCGTTGGAGCAGACGAGTTCTCGAGTGGAGACCACGACTCGGCAAGCGTAGTGTAGGGCGCCCTCCGGCCAGATGGACCGATGATCTGAAAAAGGTGGCTGGAGTTGACTGGATGGCGAAAACGGGAGATCGGGCCTTGTGGCGCACCCTGGGGGAGGCTTATGTCCAGCAGTGGACTGCAATAGGCTGAAATGATGATGAAATGATAACCTCATCATAATATTGCAAATATAATGTAAATAAAGCCAGCCTTAAGGCATTTGCATGCCTAGATTTAAAACTTCACGAGTTACGTAGAACACTCATATATTTGCTACGTGCAGGGTCACTTTGGCCATCTATATTGTTTCACAACTTTTCAATACACGATTTTAAATACATTTTACCTGCAAGCAAAATGTACACTTAAAAGAAAATTTATTAAACCAAAATAATAAAAGCTGTAGAAAAGTTTAAATTTACTTTTAATATACATATGCACATTGCATCGTCACGTATATCTAACGTGAAACCCTATTGTTTTTTTTTGAGGCTTACGATCATGTTCCGGCCTCCGTAATAGTTTCTCAGATATGCTAATAGTACGCCCCATCCATGTTAGTTTCTAATACATACCTCCAGATTCTATACATGATTTAGCGTCCTGCCTGCAATTCTCCAGAGGACATGCGAGAGAGGGATGTAATTCCGCATCAGTTATGTAGACTGCAATTGCCTTAACAACTGGTCCTGAATTAGCATTGTTCCCCATTCAATTAGTTTAAATATATAAAGAAAACAGTTGCGTGTATTTGTCGAAGTAATCAATTATTTAGATATTTTTATATTAGTGCGTTCTAGCTCTTATTATCGTCTTCGTAGAATTAGACTTGAGTGGACGTTGACCGGTTATTGTAGACCTCGCAGTGCTATAGACATAGCCAAATATGTACATACATCTACACGCTCATATTAATAGGGGTTAAACAACTTGGTAAGAATTAAAGATATTCAAGCAGTAGAGAAGCAGTATAAAGATTAAAACTGTCCTCAATACAACATACGGGTGCAGACGTGTAAAATGTACCAAGAACAGTCCCAGCTTATTTTTAAATAAAGGGTGCAATTAGTGAAATTGGTAACACATCACTAACTAACGTTTTGGGATGATGCAGGGGATAAGTCGAGTGTAGATTCAAATTATATATTGGTTTCATAACTACGAAAATGTTATGGTAACAATAATACAAGGGCACAAATTGTACGCTACCAAATATTTTACATCAATCCAATAGGTTTTGCGACAAACTCAAACTTATAGAAACAACTTTCTTTTCATAATATAAGTACAATTCTGCGACGCAACGATAAAGTATAAGAATGACTGCAACAATGTGTGATGTAAAGTGAACACATGACTGGCTATAAAGTTACACTTCATAAGAGCACATTATCAAACTTTCGCCTTTCATAAATTCAGTGCTCCTTCGACGAGAGTTAAGTGAAATTTCAAATTACCCAACGATGCACTAAAGTGTATGTACTTGCCGATAGAATAACTATGACGTAGGTATTCCGCAAAGTAAAAAGTTTAAGGTACTCGTGCAAGTTTTAGTGAATACTTAGTGCTGGTTTTATCATAACAGACCTGTGTGCAATGCAGCAAGTTGGATGCAGTATAGCAGACTAGACGGCTGTTAAGTGAACTTATTATATAAGAGCATGTGGGTAAAGGTACGTGGTTCATTAGTGTACAACATATCTCGTTACAGTATATTATATAATGGAACTAATGATAATGTTTTGTGTCTGTACATGCATTAATCTATTGTGTCGTAGCGGCACACTGGCGACCAGTCACAATACATTTATGTCTGGTATTTTAAGACTTGACAGATTAGATTTGATGTCTATTTGTACGTGCGTATTAACTACCTCGATGGCGCAACGGTAGTGTATGCGAATGCTGCGTATGATATCCCGGTTTCGATTCCCGGGTCGGGCAAAAGTCTTATTCGATTTTTCTGTCTGCCCAGTAAACGGAAATAGGCTAGCCGCGTGTCTGTAGCTGTCAATTTAGTGCCACATAATCCGCATGAATGCAATTCACCTCTACTTACCATATATAGGCGTGAGACCATGTGACAGTGATGTAAGATTTAATTCAAGCACACTTTTCGATCTTCACCTTCTATACCACTAAATACCACCTATTGGGATCTCCTGTCTAAAACCATTCGATATATTTCTGCGTATGTTTATGTATGTCACACAAAACTAGGAAATATGTGTAAGCTTTTACCTCTGCCTAACACTTCGAGAAAACATAGTCGTGAAGTTACATTATTGTTTGTGAACTACTAAACAAAATTTTGACAAATGCGTTATTTATACGTAAGTATTGTACGTGTTTCCATTTTGGGCAAAACTTTTGTAACAAACACGTGCCGTAGTTACTTTTGTTTTGTTTGCGTATTACAATCAACGAGAGATAACTGAACTAGGTTATTTAAAAGTTTTGTGTTCAGAAGTTAGTTGTTTGACGCGATAATTATATTTTGTATGCTGATAAGCAGAATAGATAAGTGCTACGATGATACTGTGTAAGTATTTCCGCCTATTAGCGTAAGCATTTCTATGTATTGGTGTAAACGTTTCTACCTAATGAAGCATACCCAATTGCTTTAAAATAGGTATGAGTTTTGTGCGTACATCCTCTTATGATGTTTTAAGTACCGCTTAATGATATTATATTGAGTAAAAATATATGTTACTATTACACGCAAGGTTAAAACTCAAAAACGTCCCATTTGGATTGGGACTTTTTTCTATTGGTCACAAAACAAAATCAGTCAAAATCAAAACATTAAATGCGCTATTGTTTCAATATTAACTATCTCTTCTAGGTTAGCTCTTTCTAAATTTATAGCGCTATTTATTATTACAAATGATCAGCACAAATGTAACTATAATTAACTAAATAGTCTAGGTATCAGATTATCGACATCTAGTTTCAAATATGGTTGGTTTTTGCTGGGTATATATTTTGATATATAAATTTACATATATCTCCTTCAGGTTTATGAAAGTTGATATATACCAAGCAAAATATGTGTAATAGCGTCAGCGTACTCCTACTCCTTGATGTGCCACACATTTTATACCACACTACATATAAAATCTTATTTTAAATAAATATGTTTTCTAAATAAAATTGTAAGATCAGATTCAAGAGGTGCGGCGCCGTAGATTGCATCTGCTTCATACGTATGTGTATTTTCTAATCAGACATGTCAGATTATAGTTGCCTTGCCACCATGCTCGTGCATAACTAAGCAAATATGATGGTGAAAATAAATGTAATATGATTTTTGATACGTGCCTCACATGTATCGTCTACGGGCCGATCGAAGAATTATGGCATACATCCAGTTTTTGGTTTTAGATAATACAGAAAAATGTGATATAATAATTCTGAGACCTGGCTTTAGAAAGATAGATCAAACTAAAAAATAATTAATAGGCAGCCAAAGTCATATCATTAGTTGTTATTGGCTGACTAAATACCAAACTCGCCTTATATAAAAAAAAATTGGCATTGCAAACGTGGACGAACGACAAATGAAAACAGAATTAATAATGCTTGGAGCATTGATCTAAAACTAATGCCAAACTTATCTCTCTTTAGTATTAATAATCTTGGTAGTGTAGACTATTTTAAACTTTTTTGAAAACAGTATTAGAAGTCGCACTAGTAATTAGTTGTCTTATAAATACAGACTTTTGAAAGGCGGCAGGGTAGTTAGGTGGCAGACTTTCCATCACATCCGAATAGTCTTAGTTAAGTCAGTTATCAAAGAATTTACGTATACTTGAATAATCATGTAAATCTCAGTACACAGTTACATATTTATATTGTATGAATTTAAAAATACCCGAGCAAAACTTTTCAAGTACAATACAATTAGTTTATAACTTCTCGCGATTCAGTTTACGAATTCATTTATCACTGTATTAAATATGGAAGAAGTCTGAAACTGTTTTAGGATTTCGAACCTTTGGCGACAACGCACTTCTAAAAAAAAATATATTATTTTGCTATCAAAGTTGAAACAAACAGATTCACAAGTAAGTTTTGTTTTGAAATTTTGTGTCAGCATTATAAAAATAAGATTGTTGCCAATGTTTTATGAGATGACTTTCGAACTTTGAATACAGCCTACCTTCTTCTTCAAGAGTCCTTTCGAAATTGTATAAACTAAATATTTCGATTTTCGCTTGCGGTTCAACACACCCATATAAATTGAATACTGCTTACATAACGAGTTTAAGTACGAACTCATCTGCCTAGAGAAGTAAGTATTTAGACAGATGGTAGAATGCCATATACTGCTTGTATGCATGTAGCGTGCTATAAAGGTAATCGATAGGCCGTGGAGCTAAGCTAAAATGTACCTACCTCATATTTATGAGGTAAGAAAGGGATTTCCCTTTACTTACCGCTAGGATAATAAGTGGCTTCATGTTGTGTGAAGAAAACGAATACATAGATGAAATCACAAGCGTCCAGAAATTACAGCAACATGGAACTACGAGTGTACGTAAACGTTATGGCAGCCCTAACATCACAAACACTTCATGCATTCATTATCACGTTATTTGACCTACGAGTATTAGACCTACGGGTATTGCGGGTATTTGCAAACGATATCAGCGCGGGTAAAGCTCATTAAAACGTTCCACCACAAACCGTTAGTTCAAAATTAGATATTTGTAGCATTGCCAGCGAGCTGTAATTGAATTTCGTGTGATTAACATGTGTATGTTAGCATGGTACGCGCATGGATGAACAAAAATATTATCGATTAATTAAAGCCTAATATTTGCTATGACGAATTTCTTAATTTGCTGGGTGATTATGTATAGGAAATAAAGTTTACAATCCTAAAATGTCGACAACACTAGTCAAAAGAATCTACACATTAAGCTGAACAACTTTTACTATGAAAGCAAACATGCATTTAAAAATGAATTCGCGGTTGCAGCTTTGTATTAAACAGTTAGTATTGCAGTTTCGAAGGCAGTATTACATCGAAAATCATGTGGTTTGATGTAAGCAACATTTTTTTAAAATATTGCGCTAAAACTTCAACATTTTACCGCAACATTTTTTTGTATATATAAATGAATTATTTCCAGTGCGCATAGCGTAGTGTCACTACAACAGTTATTAAGGTCATAAACAAAACAATTTCCACGAAAACTCAAAACCATTTTAATCTTCCGTTTTCCCATGAATCTATGATTCAGAAGTGATATCATGGCATTGTTTCAAGCGAATTCCGAAATAATTTCAAGATTAAATTTCTTAGCAGCTTACGTAGTAAATTTGGAGTGAAGCTTGAAATTACCGGAGGCATTTGGCGTAATGCTCAATTTGTCGAGGGAACGACCGGAGCAGTCCTGGCTTCCCGCGGTGATAACAATACCTACTGGAATTACTTTTTAAAAATATATTTTTTCCACTGTCCCTCTTCTGGGTGATTATTCTAAATTTACTTCAACAATCTGCGACAAAGCAATTTGTTTTATTTTTTGCGATTCTTCAGTAAAATTTATATCCGCGAGAATACCCAGTCAAAATTTCTTATCAAGTATTTGGACGTGGTAAAAATGTGTACGGATTTTCGTCAAAGAAATCTCTTATATTGTATTTTTTATGCATGAGCCACCCAAATCGTCTATCGATAGTGACCATCGCTCATGAAATTTCTGGAATTATTCGCAGTTGTCAGAAAAACGTTGGGTAGAGAAACCCTTTTCATCATAATATAGAGGTCGAATTGTCTAAAACCCAAGGTTTTTCTAGAGCCAACCAACGGGGTGGAAAGATAGTAGATAGTAATGACTAAAAAGGGTAGCCGAGTATCGAGCGTCCTTGCAGCAGGTCTTTGGGACCTTACTCAATTTATACTAATCCTTACTCGGTGGAATCTTTGAGAGCGTAACGGATAGGATTTTGCACTATCCAACAGTTTTTCACGAACTGTCTTTGTCTTAAGAATTTATGTATGCAGATAAGTTACCTTTTTTTGAAGATAGGATTTTATTAAACAAATGGAATGACTAAAAGTATGTTAGTTTGACGAATGACCGACCTTATAGGATTGAAGAAATCGTTTTAGAAGTTGCTTTTCCCTATGTAGCTGTCGTCTAGAAAGCAATGAGGTTTATTTAAGACATAAAAATAAAACAAAGAATACTTTATCTTGCTGAGCAAAGGTCTTCAGTCAGTATAAAAAAATCTAAGCGGATTTTTTTATAAATAACTTCCACACTAAAGATAATTTTTGTATTGCAAGAGACTTCTGAGTAACTTAAACTTGAAAAATACGAATAGCATGACTCAAAGTTTTATTATTTGTGAATCACCCTTTTTGTTCAAGAGAAACTGGGAAGAGTCGGTACATTGGTACTGCCATGACATCGTACCGTATTCCAATAACCAATAGAAAAAAACAGTGAGAAATTAGGGTTAAAATTAGCATTATCACGAGCAAATTATTAAATAAACCTAATGATGGCTTTTTGCCATCGATAGCGACCGCGGTACACGACACAACAATAATAGCGTAGTATGTACTAGCAATTACGGCGTTCTTTACGATTTTACTTATTTTATATATACTACACGGATCGCGTATTGGTTTTGAGTGATCGCATCGGCATTACCATTGTGCCGGATGTTGTCGGGTTTGATTAAAAAACGAGACAAAAATTCTGTAATTCACGAATAGTTATTCCGAGCGTTTATTAATGTTATTCTGAGTATTTTTTGTGTCACTTGTTTGAATGTTTTTAAAGTTCCTTGCGACACAGGACAATTACTAGTGCGTGATCTGTCTTAAAAATACTGATAAAACTCAACGTAATGTCGAAAATGTGACGAATGTAAAAGTTTTTTCAGTTAAAGCTCGTAGAATCAATGGTTAATCCCGAGGGGACTGTCGACGCAGACAAGTCCTGTCAATAACACACATCCGTTGCTAATTGTCGCCAAAGTTTGTCAGCTTGCAGTAAAGGCGCTCTCCGTGATTTTAGGTTTGTATAATATTTAACAAGATGGTATGGCCTTTGTTATTTATCGTACCATGTATTAATATAGTATACGTATATACATATGTAAAATCATGTATTACACTATGGGATACGCAGTGGTGTATTGTACGCACATATCGCCACAGTTTTGTATTTAAAGCCACCAAGACTAAAACGAAAGCAAATTAAAAAGAAGCTTATAGAAAATCTCAAATCAGCCTAGGCACCTTCAATAATAATTTGTCCGATCCAGGCATCAAAAAGTAACTAGACGAACAAGACAATCTCAATTAAGTAAAGCAACATCAATCTATTTACGTATCAAACTAAACCGCGCGAAGTCAATGGAAAACCATGGTGTACAAAAGTACACTAAAGTTTTTATAAACTAACTGGATGAATAAAATATTTATTATATGTGAGTACATGTCCAATCGGTTGTAAGAAGAATGACCTTGTTAATGCAATGCAATCTTGCGGCTAGCCATAAACTAAACAATCCATAATATATCTTTAAGATAATGCTAAACTATACTTGACCAAGTGCTAACGCTGCAGCCCTAATCATGTTATCTGGCTTCTAAATTAAGAGAGCTGGTCCAGGCAATAATAATAAGACCAAGCAAAACAATAAGACAATTACCGGTTGTTAAGAAACTCCGATAAAATAAAATTAATTTCTTCTTTCTAGCTTCTTGTGATCGCTATTATTACGCCACATACAAAAATCTAACGACAAGAAAATAAGTGGTTCTTTTATAATGGCAGCTAGTTAAAACTTTTCTATTGTGAGAAGTACGCCTTTTGCACCATCAAGACTCGTAGACAGTAAGTAAAGATCCTTGCAGATTTAGTATTACTCATAGTCGCTCAGTCGAAATTAAGTAGGTAATTAATTTTTTTTGTTAATTTTGTTATTCATATTGACTAAAAAGTAATTTAATAATAATATATATATACTCTAGTTTAATAATAAGGTATTTTTTAAATGCCTCGTCTATTTACTTTTGAATGAAACTTGATGCCTCAAGCAAAATAATTAATTACTTATTGTCAAGTCATGTATGATAGATTATCAACAGGTATTTAAGATAAAAGTTTATATTATAAAGCTGTAATAGATTCTTTCATCATGGCTGTTCGCATAGTTAAATACCTACGGTGCATCTTTTATCCATGATGAATTTTATATACCTATTATAAAAACGCTAACGTTTTAAAACGAGTTTTGCTGCGTATACATATTTTTCAGTGGGACATTGTTATAAAAAAAGAATCTTTTCAAAATACTTTGTCTAAATATGTTACAAAAATACATAAGAAATAAAACGCCTTTCTATGTTGTCTAAAAAATATCTGAGGCGACGCAAGAATGATCTTAAAACTGTTTCTTTTCCTTTGTAAGAAAAACTTTAATAATACAAATTCAATAAACCTTTATATTTTTTACAAGCAAAATATACTTACGTCTACATTCTTTATAAACCCTGAATATCTATTATTTGTTTTTCAATATCACCCTAGTTTGCTTGTTAACCTATTGAGATAAACCGTTAGCCAGACATTTTTTTTAACTATGTCTGGTGTTCTAAGACTTGAAAGATTAGAGTATACATGGCCGGACTTAATGCTAAAGACATAACATTAACCAGACGCTCTTGTATACATCTAGTATGTGTACTGCGTGATGAGCTAAATAAAAATAATAAATATTTCGTTTCATGGTAATATGAAATCAATTAAGTTGCTGCCAGCACACTGCCAGCCCTCATTACCTACGCACAGTTACAATCTTAAAAAGAGCGTAACAAATACTAAGATATTCAGCCGTAATTATCCAACTGCTGCACGCAACACATTTTCTTTAAACATAATTAAGCCGTCTATCAATATTCCATTAACAACTTAAGTAATTTTAGCTCTTAAGGTTACAACTGAATAAAGTCGAAAATGGTACGTGTAAGTACCATAGCTGTATAGGGTTGGCACACATATGTAGTAAAAGTGTTCGTGGTTATGCAGTATGTAGCGGGGGCTGTAAAAATGTCCTGTATAATAGAGAATGTGTAGGGGCCTTTAATTAAAAGTCCACCCGGCGGTCCTTGCCGAACAATAAAACCCATTCACATTGAATGGTTAATAGTTTTTTTTCTCTTTCATTAACAAGCACTTTAAATTCCTTGACTACTGTTCGCTTGTTTTGACTGAAGTGTTTTTGCACCTCATACTTCATTAGAAACAGGATACGAAGTGGAATAAAATCAATGAGTTATATCGTACATGGATAAGAAAATGCATTATAGGAGAACCAACTTTTAGAGTTATAGGGTAAAGTGAAAGAATGTACAGCTGAAAGATGTGTCCAGAGGAAACAATAGATAACCTCAGCTCAACATTTTGTTTGAACTGTGTTTCTCCTCAAGCTTAATAACAGGACTAAATAGAGGTATATGCTTATTATATCTATTCTAAATCTTAACGACAATTTGTGTTCATCCGTTCATCAATTTTGTAACAAGAACAATTTCTTACAAATCCGGACGCTACATAATTTTATTCATCTGGGCTTACGATTAACAGTAGTCATATATTACTTACAGCTACAAAAAGTTTTATAACTCGTACACTTAATAACTCATAGCAAATATATTTTTCTTTAGGTGAGATTAAAATTACGTCTATATTTATCAATCAAATACATACTTTATAATTTGATGGGGCTTGATTACGACTAGACGGTTTTGTCAATCATATGATGTGTAAATATGTTATTATGTATGTACATTTATTGTATATATATTAAAAAGGTGTCTTAATATTATACATTTCGCAATCATATTAGTGTATCTCGCGTATTCCTCCAAAATATTAAGTATTACAGGAAAAAAATCCATACAAAAATTGTTGACAATATTTTAAATATTTATATAAATAATGTTTATAATGTTGCATTTCGTTATTTTTTATGCATTTTTTTGTTTCTTGTACACGGTGCTAATAACATGTGCACGTTCAGGCACTTGCGAACCCATGCATTGTGCTTGCATCGTGAAAAAATCCGACGTGACTTACCCCGACCCGTATGATTAACTCGTGCGTAAAGTCTGCGTGACGGACTTGCATATGTACCGCATACCGGCTACATGCGCCTTTAGTATGGGCTTTTAATATTTTGTTAATCAATGTTTCCACTACAGACATTGCTATGATGGTTACTCTAATTAAAAGCCGACTTTCGTCATAGTACCTACAGGACTTCCAGAACGCGCCCTAAGGACGGGGTCTCACTAAAAAAAAGTGTTATAAGTTATTGGATTTATTGTGTTTAACTTTATCTGGACAAAATCAGAAATTCTAACGAAATCTTGAGTTAATGATGTAGGATCAATATGGGGCAGCATTTTCATAAATATTAAAATATTTGTTCAACGAACACTATTTGAAAATATATTTTTGATATCCGCAAAACATTTCAAATATCATGGAACTTTGTCAGTGAATAGGATTCTAGAGAATTAAATTCTGATGTAAGTTACTGTTTTCTGCCGTCCAATATATTCTCTTACAAATAAAAGGACGTAGACTTAATGCTGCAGTAGTGCAGAGCAAGCTTTAGTTGGTACTAATTGACGAGTAGTGCCTACTGTTTTACAGTCCAATACACGAGTGCGGCGCCGGCATGTGGTAGGCGGTTACGAGTTGTATCGACACACCTCGACTAACGTCTCTAGCTGGTAATTTGAGATATATCAACGAGTCGTTTGTACCAATCTAAATATGTGGAGGTATAAACTGTAAATTCCGTCTAATACAGGTATTTTTGGGGCTTAGCCCACCCGCACTTCCATATATTCTTTCCAGGTTTATTCTTACAAATCCTTTACGAGAAAGAATTTATAAGAAAGAACCTGTGTAGCCAGGCTCAGCAGTGGTGATTATGATAAGCATCCAGGTTTATTCTTACAAATCCTTTACGAGAAAGAATTTATAAGAAAGAACCTGCGTAGCTAGGCTCAGCAGTGGTGATTATGATAAGCACCAAGTTTTGACTTATGAAGTGAGAGAAGATCTATATAGGAAGTAATGAAATAACAATTCCACTTCCTTCCCTAGCAAAGCGGGCGACAATATAAACTCTGTCTGATATTGACAAAATTAAACTCATGGCTATGATTGAATTAGTTGTTAGCTAGCCTTGTTTGGTGAACAGTTCCAAAATATCTGTGCAGATCTGCCTTTTTAGAAAATAAACTAGTCCATGCAATGTGTATTTAAAATAGCTCAGCCTAATACACTGGACCGTAAAGAAAAAGAGTCGGTTAGAAAATCTTCAATATCTTCAAAAGTACCTGACCTAGCTTTATGAAATAAAGACTAAATTAAAGAATATTCTAATGTGCTTAAATGAAAATAAAATAAAATGAATGCAAGTTTTTTATTTTTAATAATGCCGTTTTGTCGCATTTTAGTACTTTGTGTTACCCCCGCGAGCTCGCGATACTGCTGTTATGCGATTTGGCATACTTTCTACTAGGTTTTTGTGGCGATGCTGCGGAGTATTCTGCCATTTCTCTATTAGAGCTTCTTTCATTTCACGTAGCGTGATTGGCGGCGGATTCCGCTGACGTACACGTCGTCCCAGTTCGTCCCATGCATGCTCAATGGGGTTTAAGTCGGGGCTGCGTGCTGGCCACTCCATATGTGTGATACTGACTTCTTGAAAATAGGCAAACACTATCTGAGCTGTATGCGGGCGGGCATTGTCTTGCATAAGAACAGCATTCTCGCCCATGTCCACTAAAAATGGACCAACGTAGTCATTCAGAATTTCAGTAATATCCATTTTCTATCACCACTAGCTCAGTGCGGCTTTCGGAAGAAATCCCAGACCACACGTGAACAGAGCCTCCGCCGTATGGTAATTTTTCTTCTATACAGGCTTGGTTATAGCACTCACCCAGTCATCTGTACACTTTTTTCCTCCCATCGTGCTTGTATAAACAGAATCTCCTGAAAACATAACTCTTGACCAGTCATTCAGAGTCCTATCCTTGTGTTCTCTACCATAACTCAACCTTGAGTTTCTGTGGTGTCTTTCTAGTTTTGAGCCATTTGCAGGTCTTAATGGCTTTAAATTTGCTTCAGCCAGACGCCGCCTTACTGTATCCGTACTCAGACTGTTTTTTCCAGCTCGTAAATGATGATTCTTTACTTCAACAGCCATAAGAAAGCGATTTCTCAAAATTGTTGACACCATATAGCGATCCTCCCGCGCCGTCGTGCACTTTGTACGGCCTGTTCCTGGTCTTCGAAAATTGGATCCAGTTTCATGGAAACGCTGAAGTACTCGCTGAACTGTAGAAAGAGTCACACCAACAGTTCTCGCTGTATTTCGCTGACTGTGCCCATCTTCAAGCATTGTCAGGATCTTGGTACATTCTTCAGGGGTTAACGACATAATGACTTCAGAATAATAAAATTTATGAGGCAGAGATACCATATTTATAACTTTTTTATTGAAAAACTAAAACAAATGCGAAACAATTGATTTGAATTTTTTGGTACTAAATTAAAAAACGACCATTATTTTACATTTTCAGTTTTTTATACAATTATCAAAAATAAATAAAAAGGCTTTATATATTATTTTATGTGACATTAAATATTATTTAATTTAGTCTTTATTTCATAAAGCTAGGTTAGGTACTTTTGAAGATATTGAAGATTTTCTAACCGACCCTTTTTCTTTGCGGTCCTGTGTATTTGGGAAGTAGGCATGATACTATATTACGATGCAATCGTAACGCCTTTGTGGATTTACGAATCGATTTGCTGATATGGCGAGAAGAATGCGTTACAGAATGTATAGCTCTGAAACGTTCTCGCATGCATTAAGAGATGGTGCTAAAGCCCCTAAAATCGTAACAACGTGAACGCAGCTTCATGTTATAAGTATTATTAACAACAAAACACTCACAGTATAAAGTTATTTAGCTTAAGAAGCTAAAATATAAAACAAGATGTTTGTTTATTCTCATGCAGCCATATGGCATCTAGATAAAATAGACTAATGTGAATGCCAGACTATAAAATACTGATTAAGATTGCTAAGTAAAATATATACAGTCAATGTTTAGAAGTATGCTAAAGCAGCGTCTCCCCTGCTTTGCCTAAACAATCAACGAAACATGATAACATTTACGAATTTTTATTTTACCTTGATGACTATGCAGTTTAGTAACATATGAAAATTGTATTATCTTATTTTTGTAAACATTTTGGTAACCCCTTTAGCTAAGTTAATATGCCCATTTCCCGTGTTAGAAGTGTGTTCACACATGTAGTGCAATGCTTGGAGTTGGAACCCACAAGCTCGCTCGCGGTCGCTAATTCAATGTCATGTACATATGTATATTGGGCTAACGCAGCTTCCAGTAAATACACAAAAGTGTAAAGTATGTACACAATTGTAGGTACAGCAATATTTTGCGTTTGTTGCGTTGCTATGTTAAAGTTTATTACAAATTCGAAAATAAAAAAGTTCATGTTATGATAAATGCTTGACTAAATAACTAATCATATTATTTAACGGATTTTCAAGTTTTGTGTACGTGTTTTTGTTCAATGTTTCGAGGTGAGTAAGACGTTAAACACAGCTAAAAGATAAAGTTGGCTCTATAAACCACTAGCAGATAATAACGCTGGTCATATTTCACCAGCTGAACCCCGATGAAACAGGGCGTAACGTAGACGTATCGCTTTGATTTATGAACTGTTTAAGTACCCTTTAAAACTAACACTAGAAAGCCGATATTCGAGCATCTACTAGATCATAATAATCCTTAAAGGAGAAATATGAGAATATATCAAGAAAGATTTTCAAGACACCTAAGTCAAACAATAAATCCAGTCATGAAACAACGTATGCTATTTAAATATTTATAGGGTTTAACATAGGAATTTATTGCAGCTGAGGTACTTGGCTCGATCGTTAGTATTTATGAGTAAATATTTTCAATTGTAAATTTAGTTCATGCATACGGTGGATTTGGCAGCTATCCATATTGACCGGCGATTTGTCAGTATCTTGAAGCTCCTATAACTTCGGCTGAAAGATAAGAAAGTTGGATATTCACTTACAAACACGGAAATCACTTAGAAATGTTTACTGAATTCAACAGTTTATTAAAGCAGACGTTTTGATCCTGCCGAGTATTCGATAGAAGCGCAAATACTTATCATCAAAGAGAGCATCAAAAGCTAAACAGTTTTGTTGGAAGGTGCGTATTTAATAAGCGAACGTTGACTTCAAATCCGTCCGTCGAATTTCGCGTGACTGCCTCCATCTGTGACAAATTGCATCTTAATTCAAACTGATTAAAGCAAAATAAGAGTGAGGAGCACTTGAAAAGTTTCATTATGTTGAATTCAGCTGAAACATACGTATGAGAGGCAATACTGTACGGAATACATTACTGGCGGAACGCAATTTGTCCCAACCCTACAATTTATGTGTACAACACGCTTTATGCAAAGGAAGTGACGAAAAAAGGAACAACCCTTTTACCGTCTCGCATAATGAATACACGCAACTCTCTTATTATGACGATGTACATAATTAATTTTAGTGATGGATTCTATGGTGAAACTTGATGACGAGAATGACTGTAAACCTATCATAAGTTTAAATTAGCTACCCCACACTTAAGAGAAAACTCGTTAAAACACACACACAGCCTTTTGTAAGATTATAACTTTGTTACCCGAACATACCTACTCGCGTAACTCATTTCTGACAAAATGAATTGACTTATTGACAGACATGAGGAGCTTTAATAACAGTAAATTCTGAACCCGCTTAAACAGGCAAGCTCCCGGTAAGCCCGGTGTGTTTTACTTACATGCAGATCGCCGTGTTACAGAATATTCGCTCAGTTTTGCTATATCTCGGTAATCTAATATTCCTGAAGGTATATACGTTGACTAAGAGATATTACATAGTACTTGAGTCGTATTATAGTTGGATGTTCCTCTTAGGTTCGCTATAAATTTAATCACTAATTAAACTTCGTCTAAGTTCTGGTATTACGGCTAATTCTACGGATGAATAAAATTAACGGAAAACAATTTGAAGTTTATGTTTATCTAGCTTCTATTCAACTAAGCAGTATGGCTTAACGGCTTAGAATAACCATTATGAATAAATATCGTAAATTAATAATAAAACTTTGATAATTTTAGAACCTTAATAGCGTTTTGATGACCACATGAGGTGAATAAATGTTACAAAACTGCTATTATATAAATAATTGTATCTATACAAAGAGTTATAGTAATTGGTCTATTAAACATCAATTTACGCTAGATAATTACATTATCGTCTAGTAAATCATATTATATGAACAAAATATAACTTGTTCATACACAATTATTTGTATTTAATTTACGATTAAGTGATTTATAACCCAACTAGATGCATTCTAAAAGTGTAATTCCTCGCCACACCTATTGCATACCAACTGATTCTCGTATTGTTTGTATAACATTTCATTGATCTGTTAGGTGATATAAGATTTTGTTGCTATGATTATAAAATTCTCTCAAGGACGGAAATCGAAGTGATAAACATATTTCTTTTGATCTTATTGATCTTTTCCTTTTGCATGTATACATGCATTATTATTGGTTCCCTATTTATTCGCATAAAATTATATGTCATCATTTACCATGGCATACTTTTACTTATCCTAATAATAGTTACGCACAGTATTCATTTTGCATAACTGTTTAGGCGCAATTTTTTTAAGCATAATTATTATTAAGCATACTATTCTAAAGCATACATTTGAAGTTTTATAAATTTTGTGTTTGCATCGAATAAAATACTTTTCGTATATAAAATAAACATGTTGGCGGCTTAGGGGTGGCCCAAGGGCCACCTTCGCCGCACCCTAATCTATTGTTACACTATGGTACCCAAATTATATAATTATGCCTAACTTTATGCCAATCAAAATTAGGGCAAAAAGCATTATCCTAAATGATATTTATGCCTACTGAAATAGTATGCCAAAAAACAAATATGTCAAAGTATTATTATGACAAAAAAATGCCTAGCTCGTTATGCCAAATTAAACTAGAATAAATAAAAAATTGTCGAAACAAAGGGTTCCCATTATTATTGACATTGTCTCTCTCGTTTAGGTCCTAAGAGCTATAATATTTCATCTCACTTTTTTTTACTAATTAATATTGCCAGTCCAGTATAATCAGAAAACCCCATAACCTTAAAATTAAGCGCATGTAAACAGCTGAAACGTCCATAAATAACCAGGAACGATTAACAAACCGACACATAGTACAGGGTACCGTAATATATTCACTGCCTGATCCCAATTTGTCTGACCTAACGCAATATTGGGCGCCGCTGATCCGTCCACTATAACTTGCCATATCTGTACCGGGTATAAAACTTTATCTATACAACTGGAGCTCCAATCTACTGCTTTAACTTCCCTTTGGATAAATACTGAAGTGGCCATTTCGATAAAAGTTGTTACATTGTTTTTACAGGTTTGAGTTCATCTTGAGCTATGTATTTTGTTGTAGATGTTATTGTAGAAAACAATATCAACTATAATTGTTCTTGATAACAATTTGAAATGGTATAATTTATTCGTTATTGTAGATTCTTGCAAAATACAAGTCATTTCGCAGTCTTAATAAAACAGCGACTTATCTCTAAATTTGGAAGTAAGGCAATTTGAACTCTATTTGTGTATGTTAAATTCTAATATTATATTTGTGTTAAATTATTGCAATAGAGTTTAAATTTGTTTAAACCAAAGTACTGAGATAAGTCTCTGTTTTATTAAGAGTGCGATTTATTCAATACGATGTTAAAATATTGATAACTGACTTTAAAAATAGGAATCTACATTTATGATTGCCAGGCTCTAGAAAACCAAGAAGAAAGTTGAGCGTGTGAGTATGATGACAGCCTGTCCTGTTTGTTTAATATTATGATCATGAGTGGAAGGCGTTGTAATCACTACACGATAGATGTAATATTCAATACAGATCTGACCTGTAGAAATTTATTGTAAGAAATATTCTTTAGATATTGCATTTTAAATGCTGTTATTGCCGAACTATTCGAGTTGGGTATTTCAAGTTATTCACAGTTCATAACGTTAAGCCAATGTTTGTGTATTGAGGGTCAGCGTTTTCAAAAAATTTTGTTATTTTCAGTTCAATATTGAAAACATTTATTCATAAAAATATCTCTATCGAAAACTCATAAAGTGTTGCGTATAGCCCTTGCACACGCACTAAACGTCAAATATAAAATCCAATATTTTCCGTCTGTACGGCTGAACGATTGAGGAATTTAACCCAACTCGTATCGAAGGTTTTATTTGCATTCAACCCTTTATGCTACAGATAGATAATCAATTAAGCGAATAACAAACAAAGAAAGAATTACATTGAGTGAACATTAAAAATAGTTGTGCAAGTGCAGCTTGTGGCACAAACGCAAGTGTGGCTTCGTTGAAGTTTCAGACGATTCAGCTGGTTCAATTGTTTTCCCATTTGGATAACGGACGGCACATTCCAAGCCTCAGCTAACGTTCGCATATTAAGCGAATAATTGGATTTAAACTTGCATTGGATTATTTCTTCGTCTTGCTGTGAATAAATCGTAATTTTAACATTATTACGATAAATTTGAGTTGAGATCGAGATTTGGAATAAGGAATATCTGGCAAAGTAGTTTGAAGTATCAAACTTGATTGATAACATCAATACTTAATTAGATAATGTTATTGTATTTGATTAAGATCGAAAGCTTTAATTTGATACCGACAATTTTCAAGTACCTATTTATTTGTTTGATTATATTTGCTAGTAAATTCATAAAATATATAAAAGAATCTCGAATTAAAAGTGCAGTGTTACTAAAACAAATAAAATAATTATTAGTTAAATAAGTAAACAAATCTATCATTTTTATTTACTTTGATGTCTACTTGTTTCATTTGAACTTGTTTATTTTACACAGATAACAAGGATAGACTGGTTTAATAAAATAAATTATTTGTATAAAAGTACCAAAGCATTTATACCTTAGCCGTACCTTTTTTCCGACTGAGAAAGTACCTATACTTAGAGAAGATAGCAGTTTATTTTAAGGCTTTAAGGGTTTCCAGACTATTCGCGAAGACACTGCTATCTGTCATCGTGATCTTTGAGACAACCCTGATATTGCTAGCTGCGGTAGCTATGGGTTACGCGAGCGGCTTTCGTAGAAAAGTTGTAATATTATTAAAATACTTTTGTTGATAAATTGTATTAATTAAACATAACTGATCACTTGAATGTTTGTGGAGCGTATGCATGTTGATATTCTTGATATTATTACGAATACAGAATTCGAGCGCAATCAGTGAATTTGTGTCTGCAACCTTTCGATTGAATTTATTTTTTTATTTTTCAGTACAAACATTTTAATTTTAGGTAAAACTATGCCGTTACATTTTAAGGTATAGGCTTCTCTTTGTTATAAAATTATTATAATTAACTACAGTGCAATCAAAATCAAAATATCTTTCTATCTTATGTCTGAGGAGTCAGACATTTTTACCGCAAGTTTTAGGTCCTATGTGGTTGGGAGCTAGCCTATTGCTGTCCATCGTGAACAGTTCTTCAGTTGGTGGTGCAACAAAAAAAATGTTTAAGAAATAAACAAATCCACTTTGGTGGTTCCTGAAATCTGATCCTGTCACCTCTTGCATAGCAGACCATCTCGACGCGACGACGAAACCTCCTCGCGACAGAGGCCTTTTTAAACCTCTGCTAAAAACAGACTACGTTGATAGAATTTAAATACTTCGGAACATTTCTCGCATTTAAAGGCAGGCATTCGTGGAGCGTCCCTATTGTCTAGCCGCTGGAGATATTCTTATAAATTGGAAGACATTTACAATAATTTAGTGGGCATCTGCCAACCTTTATGTGCGGTACCTGGTCGAATGGACCTGGAATAAAAATATGTCATAACGTAACATATTAAATATAATGGAGGGGCTAAACATTGTTTAGTGGAGTCATTTATTAGGGCCGTTTGTTTTATTTTCTTATTAGCTTCAGTAGAAATTATTTGCTACAAAGTAAAGCAATTTTATAATACTATGAATATACCTATTTAATAACAAGAATTGTCAAACAATGTCAGAAATGTTATCTTTACTAAATCGTCACACGTGAGTAAATTTATTAATAACAATTGAGCCTTACGCTTGTTTCGAAAGGTCTCATAAGTCAAAGTCTCGTAATTAACAATAATGTCGATGATATTTAATCTTACAACAAGCTGATCAGGTGTAAATAAATTATTCTGCCGTCATAAGGAAAAAAGTCGTATCAATTTTTTTTTTAATATTACGACTTTTACCTTTTTGGCATCACTAAAAACAGACGCATATGCCGGTTAATAAAAAAAATATATTTGGCAGATACTTCTTTTCCTTGACACTAGATTGTGCCCACTTTGCCGGCTTTGCTCGCGTAAATGTAGGTTATGTCAATTTTCTATCGATCGGGAACAGAACCTTTTTCCTGAATGAAACTTTTTTGCACTACATAAAACGTGCATGCAAAATTTCATGATGATCAGGCAAGTAGATAAGGCGTAAAAGCGTAACAAACAAACTCACAATCACATTTATAATATTAAGTTAGGATGACATTTAATTTTATTCTCGTATTGGCTGTAGATCATATGATTTTGTGTATTGTTTTGAGAATGGTGTTTTAATGGACGTTAGGAAATTTTAACAAGTCACAACTGCGAAAATATTAAAAGTAGTGTTAATATAATTAATTAATAAAAAGAAGCTTTTAATTTCAAAGTCGATGAAACATGAGGAGAGCCGCGCCATTTCTATGAATAAGTACATATAAGATTTGAAATTAATCATTGTTCAAATATTTATTATTGTATTACTACAGGCGTACCTTCTAATGTTTCTGTTGATTTTATTATCGAAGCCACAAAAGAAAACATCACTATTTTATTATAATATCCGATTGTAACGACTGGTGGTTGTTGTCAAATGAAAGAGTCTGAATAACGTTTGCGTAAATATCAGTAGATATAAAAATATTGTTATTACCTTTTGTGGTTCTCGTTTTGTTTGAATATTAGTGAGTATTCTAATATTTAATAATTGGTAAAGAACAAGTACAAACATACAACGCTTATTTGTCAAATATACAATGTGTTATATGCCAACAAACTACCACGCTCTGCTTCACCCGAACAGTATAATAAAATCTAAAGATGAGCTTTCATTATTTATTTCTATGTATTTATTAAAGCTGTTTAACCGAAGGAAAATATTTATGTTACTCTTCGATCGGATAAAATCCTGTTTCGTTGCTTCTTTTAAATGTAAATACTAGTTTGACCGCGAGTTTCTTGCAAATATCTACTCATCGGCTTAACCCTTTGCCTGAAACTCTCTAACCAATAGATTTTAGCGTTCATAGGTGTTACTTTGTGACTTAATTAAATAAATAATTATTGACTTTAACACTTAAAATATGAGTTAGGATTACATGCACTACTGTCAAATAAAGCTCTTATAAAACATCGCGTTGTTTGTCTGCAGTTTTTATAGCGTTTGAACAAGGTTACCCGAGTCGTATCAAGCTACAAACGCTGTCGCAATATATCAAAAGCAAAACACTAAGCGCGATTGACACTCGTTTGAAAATCACAAAGGAAATAGTTGAACAAAGCTCGATTTACAAAGAACGAGATAAAATAGTATTTTCGATTCCCTGTTCATCGATAAAGATACAAAAGCTTCCAGCAGATCAGTAGGATGACTAGAGTTTTAAGTAACGATAGTCGTTAGAAGTCACCTGGGACTATTCGAATGCGTCCTCCCGTCAAACGGCCAGGACACACGGGAACATGGCAATTCCGAATCATCGGCTTCACCACAATGAGATAGACGCTTTTAGCGGAATTAAAACGTGCAATGGACCTTGTACATGTTTTATTGATATTAACGGTGCACCGTTGCACTTCGAAATGTCATGTACATTTTTAATGGTGAATCTTTAAAATCCAATCAGGAATACCTAATTTTTTTTTATATTTAGGTATATTTTTTATATAAATCTATACCTCTTGATTTTGAGTTGGTTATGTACACGATGATTGAATTTTCTTTTTTTATTCTACTTATGTGGAGATTGTACAGTTTACTTATTTATTATAAAATATGCCAGATAACAATAAATATTGTTTTATTAAATATGGAGAGTGAGTTGATATTGTACATGAAAGGTGTTGTATTTTTTTTATTTTGCTCGTCAAATTGACCACACTCCGCCTGATGGTAAGCAGTCGTGTGATCTAAGAGCAGTGGCCTCCACACCGTCCTCATAACAGCCGAGGTGATGTTGAGGTCTCTACTTTGACGGCCCGAGGAGGTGCTTTTTCACGCCCCGCTTAAAAGACCCAGGATTGAAGAAAGAAGGAAACACGTGTCTTGGCAGAGAATTCTATGCCTTGATCGTTTGGCAGAGGTATGAGGACCCAAACTTGTTGGTACGCGCTCTAGTCGACTCTATCGTGTAAGGATGGCATCTGAGTCCAGAACGCATTGTTCTGGATAGGAAAAAGGAAGGGCGGGATAAGGTGGAATAACTCTTCAGAGCATTCCCTGTGGTATATTCTGTAGAAACATGCCAATGAGGCAATGTCCCTACGGAGTTGTTTCTGTATAGTAATATATTTATTCGACATATATAATATAAATATAAGTTAAAAAAATATATTTCACCTACCGATATGCAGTTATCGATGTTTAAAATTTAATTACCCATATTAACAAAGTTTCGAGTCATTATCATGTTTTTAACGCAGAACTCAAGAGCTATAATAAAAAGTTGCGCAAACGAGTTCATTAAAATTTTAAACTGAATATAATGTACGGTCGACCGACGAAATGTATGGCTGGTCATTTGAGCTTTAAACTGATTATTGATGAAAATTCGATTCTGCTTCGGACGTGTAGCTTCCACGCTTGGCGTTCGTCGTTCGTCGATTTGTCGTCCGTCTGACACACAGTAAATAATAGCATTTAGAAATTAATTCGTTGATTCCAACATTAATTGATATATTTTCGTATTGAATTAATACTCCGGGACCCTAACATGCGCAACCACTCCAGCTATTTATTGACAGCATGTGTGAATCTTACTGTATTTGCATTTTGGATTGTCTGTCAATCTTGCGTGTGATTTGATTTACTTCATGCAAGTATAACGTACTCATAGCCGTGGCTGATCGTGAGATATGACCGTGTTCCAAATGCTTCATATACTATGCCTATAATTTTAACATCGCATTTACTAGTTTTATTTAGTCAAATCTGTTATAGTGACGTTAACTCGGCGATTATTTTATTTCAACTGCAATCAATGTTCAATATAGTTTATGCATGACACTGTTAAAGAATAAAAATGGCATTGCAACAGTGAGTACATAGAAGCAAACTAAGCTAGTTTGCTATTAGTTTGCAAGTTACATAGTGCACAATCTCTCAAGCAATTTATTCGCAGTCAACTTAAGTAGACGTGTTCCTAGTATTTGTCACACGTCAGGCACGAGATAGTATCAGCTGTTTGTATTACAATCGAGTACTAAGCATATGTACTTACGTTACTTATGTACTCAAGTTATAAACGGAAAAGTAAGATTGTTTCTTACTACTTGAGATGGGGTTTTAAATCTCGGAGAAGAATACTATTTTTTTTTGCGAAATGCCGCCATTGACGTATAACGTAAATTCTTTTTATTCGCATTAACCGTTTATAATTCCTTTCTATTTCAGGTATTTCACAATCTTGATGTAAATACAAGAAGTGATTTGCTGTGGAAAATTGAAAATCCTGTTATGGCAAGTACTTTTTATTTATATTTATCAGGAACAGTAGTAACAAGAGAAGTATTGAAATTGGTTCACTGAAATCTGAAACTGACATTATTGTACAGCGACACAATATTCCTTAAAAGTAAACGCCCGCGGCTTCGCTCGCGTAAATCGTTTACAATATAAATATAATACACATATTTTAAATCATAAACCGCTGTGTATGTAGAGAATACTTTTAAGCGCGTTTTAAAATCTGTCACTTTCCAATGACAGCTAATTGTGTTTTGCAATGTTTTATTATAAATGAATATTGTAATTATTTTCATTTAATAAACATATAATTTGTTGGCTAATTGATATGATATATGTTAATATTTTATATTATATTTATATATCGTATATACGATTACGGCTTATGTACAATATATAGATTTATATATCGTACATAAGCCTACATGGCTCTAATTTAATAATAGTTACATATTCTCATAATAGCTACATCTGTGTTAATATTGGTAAAATCGTAATTATAAAAATATTTGTAGAGTGTCATGTAGTGCAGTTAGTATTTCTTTTGCGGTAAAGTGTCATGGTTTTGGGTTATGACTGTTATGAGGCAAAACAGAATTATCTTTCCTTAACCTGTTGTATGCCAGAATACCAGACATAATAGAAAAAGCATTGTGTCTCGCGCAGATCCACGTTCCGGCATACCAGAGGTTAATGCTAATAACGTCACGCAAAGACAGAGTAGAAAGCAAAAAAGAAAATAAATAGTTCCTGCATGCCTAATGCAGAAACATTTAAAAGGTCCCTTGGAAAACATAACAATTTTTACCTTACTTTATGTCCCTACGCAAAAACAAGAATACGATTAAAATATAAGTGGCAGTTCGAAATTCAAAATAAACAAAGTAAAGAAGTTTTATGTCGAATGGCACGAACTTATTAGTTGAACGCCCGGCTGCAGGCAACAGACCGTAGCGCGTCACGCTCTGCCACCGTTTTATTTTTAATCTGTGCCAAAGTTTAGTATTATTCTGACAATTCACTATAAAATTACTCAATTAACGGAGTCATATACTATTATATTTGAGATTAAGATTTTTACTAACAAAGATGGTACATTTATTGAAATGATAGCCATTACCATTTTGTTCAATGTTCGAGCTTTTTAGGTGGCAAATACAATATGTATAATTTTGACTACAGGGTACTGCCGGTACACTGAGTGCTGTAAATTCGATGCTTATTAGGGGACCTAAATTTGTATATACTGAGTTAAATATTTAATATTTTAAAACTTTAAATTCTTGTCGTTAAAGACCAATCGCGAAATATATATTATGACAGTAATCATCTCTCTTTTTGCAAACAAATCTAAAGCTCCATATTAGTTTGAGCAATGAATATGCTTTCTCACGAGATTTGCATCTTAATGTTTAACCACTTAACTAACGATTTTTGCATTCGAGCTATGCCATAAATTAGTTAAATTAGTTAGAAATTTAATTAAAGTTTGTATTCGAATGGCATTAAAATATTAACCGCTGTTAAACATTTAAAAATAGAATCCAATTATTTGCCGTACTCCATAAAAGTTTTTAAAGAACTGAACAATTCAATTAACGAATTTAAAATATTAACTCAAAATAACTGTTTGAATGTATAGATACATACTGTCACTCAAAAATACACAAGCATTATATCGAAGCGTTCGTACAGAAATAGGAGAACAAAAGGGGAAGTCCGAAAAGTATTTTCAGCACGTACCTCCGCGCTCGGCAATGTGATCAACGGTGAGTTTTAATTAATTTTGGAAAATTCTATCGGTAATCACGACCGCACCGCACTAAATGCGACACCATTCTTTTTATAAATTTACTTTTTGTTTGACATTTGTCTATTTACTGTATAACGATTTTCTAGAATGTACTTTTTAACTGTCCCACTTTAACAAATCTAATAAGTATAAAATCTATAAACGTTTTTGCTGCATCTCTTTTTCTGCTTTTGTGTGAAAGTCCATAATGTTTACTGGATTTGGCCATTTTCGGTTTGCAGTAAAGGTAGGTAGGTGTCTGCAAATCTAGGCGCATTTAACAGATAGCTGCGAAACTTACTAACTATATTTAAAGTTTCTACTTCTTAGAAGATAGCTATTAACACAGTATATTCGGCTATGTTGAAAATTATCAGCTTATATACCTAAGCAATTTATGCCTACTGATGTCCCAACAATGCGATTTTATTATTTTAGTAGCCAACTCTCGAACGATTTAAAATTCACGGCCAGCCGAAACATCTAGAAGAAAACAATTGTCTAATTGGTTTTCACTGTCAAACCTTAAAGAAAGTAATTTGATTGTAGTACTCTAATCTGAGGCCTAACTTACCCAATAGATAGCTAAGCTTAACTCATTCATATCGGTACTTTTGTTTAATTGACCGGTATTTTCTGACACCAGGCAACAAGTTGTGAAGTCGTTCACAGTCTTTCAAAGTTTTCATAAAGCTGTCTGAACCATGCTAATACTCACTGTTACACCTTGTTTATTGTTAATACAGTTTCTATTTAATTTTGTATTTGAGGTACCCTCTAGAGTTTTCATTACCCGCACTGATTCGATTACAATGTAAAAATAATGTGCTCACCGCACAAGTGTTTATTGAGGTTTCAACTTAAATTTTCACGTGCAAGTTTCTGTGGTATTAATTAGAAAACAGTGTTGAATTACTTTAACACTCTTCATTTAGCTAATGAAATAAGATATCTTTTATCAAACAAGACTGCGGAATGAAGTATATATAGGAGCCTTGCTCCCTTAAAATGAGCTAGCCAAATTTGTATTTAATTTATTTTGTAGTGCTCGGTATTAAAATTCAAATGGAATTAGGTTTTGTATTGAGGTTCTACCTATATTATGGAATAGCTGTCTAGACTCCTTATCTGGGTTTAGTGTCTAGATATGAAGTAATTTATGTAGGTTTTCATTTTGTGCTCCACTCAGATTTTATATTTTAAATAAATAGTTATTTTCAGATGCTTTTTACTAGGCAGGTTAGCTCCGTGTAAGATTAAATTTATTAATAAGGTATGTAGATAGGTTCTCTTAGTTCTATTCATATTTACCTGCCTCGTTACCTGGCATATATGTATGTTAACACATATGATTTTTGTCCATATAATAAATCAAATAATTGTATCATTATGGGTTTGATTCCAGACTAAAATAAATAAGTATACATTATTAGAATTGCTAGAAAATTTTCAGGAGTAATGCATGGCCGAGAAATACGGTAGTGGACTGACATTTTTTTATTAATTATGTCAAATATTAACATTACCCAAACTTTAAATCTCATCAAAAATAAATAAGATACAATCGATTCTAATCCAGAAGTAGGTCTTAATGTAAATAGACAGTGAAAGGATGCACGATGCAAACCGTGACATAATCACTATTTAAACACTGCTGTCCGAGGGAGATAGCGAGGTATCCCATTTACAACCCCACTATTTTTTATATACTGTACAAGATCAAACAAAGGGTACTACCCTATTTCATTTATGCTTTGCTAGGTTAGGTTCGATTTCTCTATTTCGAATTTTATTTCGCACAATCTAAAACATAGCAAGCAAAATTTATATAATTATGTACTACTAAAGGGGTTAACTTTAGACACGAATGAATATAATCATGTATGTATGTTATCTATTGGGAAGCCTTATGCTCATCTTAATAATCTTGAAACATAGTCTTATATTTTATACGTAATGATTTTCAGGTTATGAGCTGTCTCTCTTGAAAAGGAAATAACAATGAACCGAACTCGAGTAAAATATTATTTAAGCACCAAAGACAAACAAGATCTACAGTCAAACATACATAGAACAAAGGAGGCAATAGAAATATGATTAATTAAGATTATCTCAGTTTATTTTATTATCCGGAGTACTAGTTTGTCTCTCACAATTTATAGTTGGGTCGGGGTGTATCTTGTCGGTCGCTATCAAATAAATGAGCCCGTTCGGTTTGATACATGTGAATGGGGATCGGAAAATACCCGCCAACAAATAAAACGAATCAAACTACTATAAAGGCAGCTACCGAATCAGTGGACTGACGAGAGGGATGGACTATTTTGTATAAAAAAATCGACTAATTACTTTAGTTTTTTTTACTAATGGATGTGAATTCAGTGTGAGTTTACTTTATTTGGTTTAGATATTAAAATTTTTGATTGTGTGACTTTATACGCGTTGAGGAGTTGTTTTTGTAGTTGAAAACTTGGTAAAGCCAATTATCTGGATTTTATATGAACATATAATGTTACAATTCTAAAGTTGAACAATAATTCAAAAGAATTTGTATTTTCAAAGTGCCGAACTTGTCGATATCGCTTTTCGGTTAGCACTATTCGGAGCCAAATTGTGGACACAGCTTCAGAAGAGGGTTACTATGATCCTACAGTAGTTCAAATTTAGAACAATAAAAAGTTACTGTTTATTTGAGATTAGATCATTGAAAAACCCAAAAAGGGTTTTTAATTATCTAAATTATATCAATGGATTAGATACGAATTTCTTTCTTAATTTGAATTGCAAAAGTTTGCCTGCTCTATTAACCATAGATTGCCATTAACAAGACCTGCCTATCTATAAATGAATTCATAATATAATAGTTAAATGCTTTCGTCGCCAGTTTAATAAGTATTTCATTGTTTGCTACACTAAATAGATAAGCAGTTGTTGCAAGTTGAAAAGTCTTATAACAAGATCAGTGAACTGAAATTAAAATACTGTTTACCGTAACTGTTTTACAATTAATGAAGCTTAGGTTTATAAAAAGAAGAGCAATGAAAGCTTAACACTAAATAACAATTTGTTTTAATAAACTTAATAGAATGTTTCTACAAAATCACAAATGCACTGAAGTCGTGTGATATACACGAATGCGTCACATTTCGTTTCAACATTAAATTAAGTCCATTTGGAACGAAACACACGTGTTACAATACATTTTATTTCAACATAAATTTAATTCCGTACGAAATACTTCATACGGTTACCAATTTCCGCCCCTTAGGTTCGGGAATGGCGATCTAAAAAGTGGAAAGCCATCGACAAAGCTGGCTGGCAATTAAGAGCACTATTCATTCAACCGGTGCGCGCCCATAAGTTTGGACCTAACCCTTTATCGCCGCTACGTTTGCCGGTATTTTGCACACGCCTGCCGCATAACTTTGCTTAAAATACTGGACAACATATTGAACCTTATCTCATTTCTAGCATTTTTAATGTGCGTTTCTGTTTATTATGTTAGACGAAAACTGTTTTTGCAATGACAGCACACATACCAAGAATGTTCGTGCGGATGTCCGGAATTCCTCGTCCCTTTTATTTTAAAACTAGATATTTAAATACCTGTTTGTCTGAACTTAGTGTCGGCGGCGTTCCCAGCAATTGTCCCGAATGCCTGAAATTCGCACGTCAAATTAGTCAACGCGTGCTAGCTTTAGTTTTGGGTCCAAACGCAATAAAAACTTATCAGGGCATGCCGTAATTAACACAAATTAAATATTATGGGGTGGATCCCTTAATTTGTAACTACAAATTAAAACTCAGATTACTGGTTTGTATTCATTCCGTGAATTAGTACTGTCAGTAAATAACTACTTATAGTTAGTGATAGCTAATTTACGGGGATTTGTGATTGTTTAAAATGAAATTTAAATTCAAATTGTTTTATTTGTGAAACATAGGTGGATACAAGTTAAAACATATTAAAAAGAGTATCACTATGTTTCGCCCTGTGGGGCGCACAAATTAATTATATATAAATTATTAACTATACATAAATATTTATTCCGATATAATATCCGCTGCTGTTGTAAAATGACATAAAGATAGGTAAAGAACTTGATCAATCCATTGAAAATAGGGGCTATTTGCCTACGCCTCCTGGGGCCATTAGGTTTCACTCAATTACGAGCCCAAAACGAACCCAATTCCTTTCCAACTTTCCGATCACCGATTACGTAATATTATGTCATTATTTGGATCATAAAGGTTTTATAAAAACAAACGAACCGAAAATATAACCATGATACATATTTATAAGCTGCTCCAGCTACAAGCTTTTTGCTACGACTCTCCTCGCATCCTTTAAGTTTAGTATCCTATATGTGTCTTTTACCTACGAAGTATCTAATTATATAGGATTCAAAAAGGCGTGTCGTGTCCTGCAGATAAAAAACATTTATATCAAATTTCATAAAAAATCGTCCTGTGCTTTATGTGTGAAAACTTTAAATAGACAGTTACGCTCGCATTTATAATATGGGTATTATATTGTTGGTACAGCTCCATTTTCAGCCAAGTTATTTTAGATTATATACGTCATTTCACTTTAAAATGCAATTAAAGAATCTCAAACTAACCTCATCTGTGTATGTATAAATGTATGTCTTCTTACATAAATTCTCTCACATTTGTAAAATGTTAGCTGTATTTAATTACTGTTTTAGGAAAAGGTGTAGACTACTTCACTTTCAGTAAAGAACATACTTAAGGATCTGTACTTTAACGGATCGTTTCTTCTGATTTAGTCTTATTATTACATACATACAAAAACTTTTAGGCAGCATTGAAATTTATTCTCTGAACTCAAAATCGCTTATCATTATAAAGTACGCATATTTTGTCCGCACCGCAGTTACATGCAAACTATAAAGTCTATATGGATTTAGCTGTGTTTAAGTATGATAATGTAACAAGCAAGCAAGCTGTATTTGCGCTTTTATAACAGGGGTGCGTGGATTAAGAACAGTAATTACAGGTCCTTACTAAATTTATAAATGCAAAAGTGTGTCTGTTGGTTTGTACTTCTTTTACAGCAGTACCAATGGAGCAACGGACTTACATATTTTTTCATAGAGATAGTTATGGGCCGTTAATCATTTATCCGGTTATTGTGCTCAGACGCTCTAGCGCAGAAGCTCTAGCGCAGAAGACAGGGAAATCCAATAAATAATATAAATTATTCTTCCTTGTACTAGTAAAATAAACCAAAATAAACTAATTCTTATTCACACATCACGTACATATTCGTGTAATACAGTCGTAACAAAAGGTAGCATGCAGTGCCGTACGCTCATTTCAAACTTTGGACCCTCAAATAGTTTGAGGCAAATTGTGCTTTCAACGCAGCAACGCAGGGTTATTGCGTTGCACATCGCGACACCTGTATCTGACACCACAGGACTTGACATCGCAATATTACACTTGTTGTACACACAATACATACGCTTCAGGCAAATTTTGAAGCTATTGGGAATCAAGTCTCTTTGTGTGTGCGTGTGTCTGCCTGTGTAAGTAGTGTAAGTATCTATGTGGTCATAAGAGAAGGAGAGGGGTGAATTATATTTTTATGTTGCTGTGTAAATGGACGTTAACGAAAAACGAAGGATTATAAGTTTGATGCATATGTTGGTCTGTCTGTGACTTCTAGCATCCAAACGTATAGGCAGATTTGAATACAGTTTTATAATTAGGAGCTAGTTTAATCGAGATAGTTAATATAAGGCCAGATTTTTAGGTTGTGCATATTCATGTGTCAGATATGGCAATAAGATCGACAGAAGGTCAACCACCTATCTGAAAACTATGCATAACTGCTAAAAAAAGCTATGCCTAGCTGCAAAGCTGGCGTAACGCGTCTAGTCCGTTGGACTTCTACCTAACCGTTCTGCCATTTATAGGCGAGATGATATGCTTTACTATATAATAACCAATGGAACGGCAGATAACAATTATCTCGTGAATAGTATTTCATGGTATACAAAGACAAACAGTGGACATTCAATTAAGGAGTATTGTCGGAGTTGTGCCAGCAATATCTACGCTGACTGCTTAATAATACCAGTTATTAGTTTTGTCTAGTTTATAGCTTCTGGGTACACAAAATCCTAAATAGACGTCGAATAATTTGTCAGTATTGCAATAAAGTAAGCATGATGAATATTAAATATAGAACTAGTTTATTTGCTGACGAGAAAGAGCTAACAAAATCAAATGTTGGCTATTATAATTATTAAAATAGCGGCCATGAGAAACATATCAGTTTTACAAATGAAGATTGTATTATGATTTTTACTATTTCTGGTTTATTAGAGAAGTAGACCTGACGTGTCCTTCTTAAAGCTAGGTGTAGAGAAAGCGTTATTATCTCAGTACGCAATACCTATAGTATCTTAAAACTTCGGCGGTGTCGAAATTCATAAGCAGACACTTGGGACTACGACAGCCAATTACGTCTTCGCATCTACGCCATTGAGTATTGTGAACAGAGAAAATATTAAAATTATAAGTAACATTATTCTCTTTAAAGATATTAAAATATAATAATGTTTGTAAGACTGAAAGAATCTTAGTACTTACATATACCTGGTTAATAGAAAGTAGAGTTAAGTCTGCTACGTGTGTAGTGATTACTTCCAGCTTATATTAACTACAGACTTCAGAAGCATGAAGGAAGTTTTCTACATACATGAATATCCAATTTCCTTTGTATTGATAATCCTTTTAGCTTCATTATAATAATATTCTCGAGGAGTACAAAGATGGCTTAGTTTTAAATGAACGAGCGCTTGATACAGTTTCCGAGTAGCTCTTTTGCTTCGTCGACAATATTAATTGGATTTTGATTCAATATCCAGTGTCGACTTTACTTGAAACGCTTTAAGAATATTGAATCGCTTAAAGTTTATTGATAAAAGTTGCAGATAACACCGTAAATATTTATACATACTTTCTATTATATATATTACTAGTAGTTTTCCCGCGGTTTCACCCGCGTAATTCCCGTTCCCGTGTGAATATCGGGTTTTACCCCTTTCACCCCCTTCAGGGTGGAATTTCCAAAAATCCTCTCTTAGTGCTCCCTTACACTCTCCAAGGAACATACATGCCAAATTTCAGCTTCTTGCGTTCAGTAGTTTCGGCTGTGCGTTGTCTGTCAGTTACTCAGTAACGGAAGAGTTTTATATATATAGATTGATAACGAGACAACATTTTCCGCACAATTGTATCAATAATAATTAATATGGAATGGTGTGTTTGATGTATCCAATTTATAAATGCTATAATAGCTATATAAAACTCTTAACTACAGTATAGCTAGTCATTGTTATGTACACCGTAAGTGTCATACACATCACAAAAAATACTATGTAACGAAAGTGTAATGTGTATATTAATATGTACATTGTACAAATAATGTGATTGTGCTATTAAATAAATTAACGAACGAAGTTAACTTAAGAAAATTACTGCCAAATATCACACATTTAAATAGTTGATACAAACAGGATCTAAATTATGTACAATATTTACAAGAGTAATCAAATGATTGGACTTTTATCTTACTCTTGCCAGCTACCTGGTATTTTAATTGAATTGCGGACATGAACTTTGCCAACCCTTTCATTCTAAGGGTAACAGCCGTATTCAACACTAAGAGCGGACACTTTTGTATAACTACGTACCTAATTGGATCTGTAATAGGTACATAGATGCCTAAAATTAAGTACATATGTATGTAAGAGTTCAGCTTCTTAATAGCTATTCATTTAAAAATATTAGTATTATATATTTGTCTCTGTAGTTATAGTTTATAGACATTTAACATCATATTAACTTAAAATGTAATTTATTTCTGTTTTGGGTATTAGGTTATATATGCTGAGCTGCTAATCAATAACGGATTTGGAACCTATTGCGCTCACTCATGGTCGCGTAAAGTTGTTAAGGCCATCTAAGTCCAACAACTAATAAACACAGAAAAACAGGTATTCAGTAACATGAGCATTGCATCAACAGTATCCAGCCTAGTCTTCAATATCATTAGCGTCGAAACTCTTACACAAATCCTTTTTATAGTAAGCCAGTTCTGATATTGATTAGCTGTAAACTGAGTCACTTTATTTTTATTTTGAGACAGTAATGAGGTAAGTGATCGGTTTTGAATCTTTGAAAACGTATGAGGTATTTAATTAATTTAATATTAATAAACGAGGCTGAATCTAAATATATACTGTCTTTAAATCTTTGTATTTAACATTCCCTCCCTTTGATGTGACAGAGAAGACTCTGAATAGAAATCCTTCAAATTATAACCTCGACATCAATAAGTAGATTTGTGAAGGCTGAATAATTAAGTCTTTAAATATATTTGTTCGAAACCATAACAAGTAAGAATACGTACTTACATAATTATGTACCCATGCGGAAATATTTTCAGACGTCTATAATTATCCTACATTCAATCTTCTTTCAGCCTTAAACTTTAACATTTCATTTGGTTTGTTTATTTCTCTAGTCTTACCCAGTTAGTTCACTTAAAGGCGCAGTATAAGTTAGAGTAAGTCGAGTTTTTCTCATGAAAGACCACGTTCAAACGTGTTGTCTATTTTTCTTATTTAATTTACCTTTGCTTTGTCCTTCTTCTATTGTCTTTTTATTGTATACCGGCTGGAAGGCTTACTTGCAGTAATACAGATAAGTTTTAAAACAAATACTTCTTTCAATCTAATTATCGTTTAAACAATTCTGGCCTTTAGACCTGCAGGATATTACTATTGGCAAAACTTTGAGATCTTGTTAGATACCAAGCTACTTGGCGATTGCGTTTTTATAGAAACTGTCTTTTAAACTAACTTTCACTCTTTTAATGTAACGAATTGGAACTTAATGTACAAAATCATCTTTATCGTCAGTTGGTGGTGTAAAAGTTTTTTATTGCCTAAAACGCCACCATGTTATGTCTGGTTTTAATATTGTACGATAACAATATCGATTAATTTCGAAGTCTGTAGAATTCTTTACGAAAATGTTATTTTCTCAGAAAGCTTATTTTGTTATACCCATTACCTCCGTTGGAGAAAGAATTTATTTTAAGTAACATACTTAGTTTGTGTCTTCGTATTTGTGGAGTAAATAAAGCTCCATAAACAAGCTGACACGCGCCTTTTTAGATTAGATTCAAGTGTACCTTGAAACTACAAAAACAAGCAATAAAGTTTAATCATTGTTACGCGTGTGTAGTGTTATCCACGAAATATGAAGTAATTCGCTTCCCACAGTTGACTCTTACAAATAGTGTGGGAAAATAAAATGCTGATAAGTTCCATTTACTAAATAATATGTCTAATGATTTAAATAGAACACATTTGGGACATAACATTATGGGAGCAAATAAAAGGCAAACATACTCCCAAAAAAATAAATTGGCAATCCTTTTAGGGTTTTTATTTGGCCGTGCTATTTCTATAGTAGTCAGTGGTTCTTGATACAAGAGTGTATTCACATATTGGAGCTTGGTATGTTCCCCATGGCTCGATGCGCTTCGCCTCGCTGAGTGAGCAAGTGGTCCCGTACTGCCGCTGCCGATTCACTTAATTGGTAAATCTTAGCTGATGCGGCTCTTTGCAATTAGGGGAGAATTCTATGCAGTTAGTGCGGATAAGCAGAATTTAATGCAACGCCTCGAATTAGAGATTGCAGTTAATTAATTGAAAATCCTTACTTACATGATTGGAAACTCGTTTGTAAAACTGGATGTTACAGCAGATCGGAGATTTTCAAACAATAGTTTTATCTATTGTTTCATCTATTTCTAGCAGCAATATTCATTTGATGGAAATTTGTGAGATTCCTTGGATTTTGCTTTGAAACAAATAGTACGATTGAAAGGTAACAGCGTTCGAAGTATTTGCAAATTCGCTGTTTCTTGGATGGTCTTTAATTAAGAAATTCAAGGTCTTTGAAGATGTAAATGTAACCAGGTTAGTGGTGGCCCAGTAAAACGACTGATTGTTCTGAATAGCAAACGAGCCTGTCAAAGAGAAACTTTGACCGAGACCTTTGCAGTGTTTGTGGTATTGATCGCGTTCGTTTGTAACGGATCAAGTTTGCAACATTCGCGTCACGTGCCGAGTTGTCCGGACTACTACGTGTTTGTTCGCGAGCCTATCACGGATACTCAATACATTATAGTTATCAGAGGCGCGAAATCAATTATTGGAACGTGATGTACTTATCAACTATGAAATTCTGATTTATTAGGCTTCAGCTGAGATTTCCCTTTTATCTTGAGTTATGCTCTCATATTAGGTTCTCGTATAACTATTGATATTATTACCCGACTTATGTAATATGCTGCATACTATCCGTGACCGTGAGCTTAGCATGATAAACTTTAAATAGGGTGTTAAAATAACTATCTATGAATCTCACACAATTTATATCGAGCACGTTTAACTTTTTTTATATGTGAAATAATTTTAATTTGTACAGTAGCATGAAATATACGAATAGGCAAAAATTTTGCCTGTACGTTTATTTTGTGCTACTGTGGCTATGCGCTGGCGGTATTTAATTTAAAATTAAGTAACGGTGGTTACTTAATTGAATACAAATTAAAGCAATTAAAAATGGGATTGTTGCTATCAATTAAATTGAAAACATTAACGAAATTCTAGGTGAGGGTTATTTATGTATTCGGAATCAACGCGTAAATAATAGAAAAGGGTTCGATTTTCTTAATTAAAAGTCTGTTACATACCAAAGTTTGGAAGGCGGAAAAATTTGGTAAGAATTTAATATAGCCATGCCATTATCCTATCTACCCTTGGTGTATCTCATCGCGAGGCATAGGAAGTTCTTTCTCTGAATAAACGAGTTAAATCAACCATAAATTTGACCGAAAATGGGCTTTTCGAATAAGTTATCATCGGCAGTTAAGATGCGAAGCGGCGAATTTTATCCATAGATAACGCGTTCTTTTTGTTACCTACAAAACATATTTGTTCTATTGCTTTGTATCACCACACTTCACGTTTTGTATGGAGTATGTGTAATACCAGTGCGTGCATTCACAGCACGAATTGTTAGGTCGTATGAACCGGATCTAAAATATTTATACTCTATAACTAAATACGTTTTAGTTAAGGTCAATAGCTGGTGTAATTGTCTGGTGCCGTGAATAAGTGATGATAATCGGCACACACCTAATAGGGTGTAAACATATCTAAAGAAAAATATAAACATGCCATTCACGCCGGGTATCTCAAAGAATGAAATCGATATTAATAAATATTGCACTGTTGAATTACCATTACTATTCGTTTGGTTCAATATATATACAGTCATATACATAAGAACAACGGGAAATAGTTTACTAAAAATGTACATCATTAGTTACGTCAATGTCTTTCCCGAATCTCGACTAACGATACTAAATCATCCATGCCGTAATAAATGTACCGAACGCCGGCATTTACCATTGAAATATCACCGGGAAGAAAAGTAAATAATATAGAGAAGCAAATACGGTGAACTCACTGCCGATAAGGATGCAGAAAGAACATTCATCATTGGTATCGTAAAAGATTCTAGTGCGGGCGTATTTATAACAAATATTGCAGTGTTTGGTATCGCAGCTCGGCTAATTACATCTGTATGCTGGCTCGTGGTCTTATGACATAAGCGTAAGCGTGACTGTTGGTCATAAGGCTTCGTTTTCCGAACACTGGCTATTGAGTTTTACTGTAGGAGATTTTTTGAAGTAACATGTTGCTTGGAACTGTGCCAGTTAGACGGGTATAAGCCCGTTTCCTGTTACGTTAGATCTGAACAAGACTGGTTGTAGCACATCCCTTCCTGAATAAGGTAAATATTTTCGAATTTTTATTCAAACTTTTGCTCGCCCAGAGGACGAAATTCAACCGTAATTTATTAAAATATATTTTTGTATAATTTTTATTTTACTGCACTCCTTCTCCATATAAATTTTAAGCTTAACATAGCGCGCAATATGCTTAGAAATGGGTATAACATTTTCTCTTCACGTATTATTATATAGATTACGAGTACGTATGTATAATATGATTGATGGATGTGTAAGTCATATTGCGTGACTTGAGAAATATTGCTGTAATTAATAAATCAATTCACATTTCTAGAACACTGTTTCTAAAATTTAAATTTTATTTATGTATAATTTCATTCCTATGAGATTATTTACAAAGGTAAGCCGTTTTTAGGAACTATATCTAAGAACATCCAGCATACGTTTTCATTACAATTTCTTCTTTCATCGAAAATGATAAGAGATTATTTATTTACAGGAAAAAGACGTTTAGCATATTTTTATACATATTTCTTCTACAATGCAATTGCTTTAAAATGCATCTGGTATGTTTTCCTTCGTAAACAAAAGATCTGTTGTTTTTTTACTTATTGTTGAATACCTTGATATGATTTTCATTAGCTAAAGGGTATTATAGTTTTGGTATTGACTATAATAGTTATCTATCTTTATGTATGTATGTGTATATTCTTAGTATGTAAACCTATAGTCTTACCTCTTACTATGTCATTTTAGGCTTTATGTAGACGGGCATGTCACTTGTCATTCAAGCGAAATCGAAAAGATTAATTCATTTGTATTAACATGGATCAATTCAGAAAAAAATCTATTGTATTCAAACATATTGAGCCGATATGTTCAACAATACTCGATTTTAATTCCGCATGATCTCATCACGAATATGTAAGTAAGCAAGTATTTAAGGATACTTGAATTATGATGTCATAGGGTGACCTGTTCAATGGATACTCATAAGTAAGGGTATCGGAATGTCAAAAACATGTCGTTATTGTTTATTGGCATGCCTAATTGAATATCCAGATTTCCAAATAAAGCTCAATTATTTATAAGCTGCTTACATTGTGTCCTAAAACTTACATAAACATTAGTTTTAAAACTTGTATAGCATATAATTCGAATAAGATTTTAATAAAATGCTATTCAAATTTTAACTTATATTTAGAGACCAACGATGAACATTACGCTTAAAGTATTGATATGTAACGATGTTTAACGTAAAAAAGGTTGATTAAAAATCAATTTGTGTTCACAAAGTTTCTAAATGTTTCAAGTATTAGATACGCTAATAAATTTACTTCTGCGGTACACACGGATTCGTGTCAAAACAGAATATTAACAAAATTTGGGTCAACGTCATTGTTGATATTTTGATAATTTAATTATACTAAAGTTGATCGCTATCGTGAAATATTATCACGAGCTCTTATCCCTAAGGCTTTAGAATTTTTATCCGTTATAACAGATCAGATGTAAATTCTAGAGGTTTCTTACTGCTATGCTATGGGGTTTGGCCAACTAGGTAGCCTTATTGAACTTTGCGAGTATAGTTCCATATACCGAACTGAAAATTGCCCGACAAAAACTTTAATGACTCGTCACCCGACCCAGTCATCCAATCCCACAACCAGCAAAAGCGCTTACGCTATCAGTCAGTTCGCTATAACAATTAGAAAGACAATGTTTCTAAAGTGTCACTTTTTTAGATCCAGCAATCAACTTATTGAATTATAATGATATGTACGGCCAATAAAATTCGACAAACTCACACCAATAAAGTATACACTTATAATTAATTAATGAAGCAATTAATTACATCATTAAGTGCAACTCGTACAAAATTAAGAGCGTTGTCGTGTGGAACAAATGAATGGAACAATTGCGTTTTCCCAAGCTGTGAGTTACGTGCGCGCGTACAAATCTTAAATTGTTAAATTGTTATCGTTCTAGGTAAGTGGGATAGTGTGTAAAAGTTTACTAGACAGTTACGTCGCCAGTATAAAACTACGAATGTGACTTCAAACTTCAAATGGTAAACATTTTTGCTGTTTTTATTAGCCGCATAATAGAAGACATAAAAAACTTAGCGATCATCTTACTATTCGGCACGTACATTTTTCTCCCACAAAAGATTTATACGGCTATGTGCTCGTTTTTTAATGTTTGTAGAGCATCCCTTATGTTAAAACATAAGAAATATCTACATAAATGATAAAAAAGATAATGAAATAATAATAAACAATGGTAAAAAAATTCCAAGCTACTCGGAAGGTAGTAGAAGCACGAACGCCGCAGACCGCTGATTTGCGTAATACAGTTGTATCCAGTTTATAATATTTTTCTGACAAATTATAGCCTGATTGAAACCTTTTGCGATAGAATATGTAATTAATATGATGCTTAATATGTTTTAAATTGATTAAAAGTTAATTCAACTGCATTGAAATAGTATTTATGCATTTAAAAATACTTATATAGTATGTATAAGTCGTATTGAATGAAGTCATATACATAAGAGCCGAAGCCAAACTACAACATAGAATTAATAATCTAATTCAGCGTCATGCCATGTGTTCAACAACGTTTATTCAATAATTTGTCAGATGAAGAAACCAGAAACCAAAACAGAAGGAGAGTAAGTACATTACAAAGTTTGCGTCTCAAAGTTTAATCCACAAACAAAATTTCTTACCTCAACGTTAATTTTCTCTCATGTATCAATTTCAGGACTTATAAAGGTGTACGTATACACGAGCTTAAGTTTTACAACAAACATAACGTATTTCAAAAATATTGCATTTAAAATTTGCGTATCGCTTTATAAAACAGCAATTGAATTGATTTCCATAGACATTTTTATCAGTGTGAGTCTACATCAAAGTTCAAACAATACGCGTTTGTTGAGCGAATTATCCTCGGTGTTGAGCAAGTTGGATTACTTTTTATGACCAACTACAAATTGTATTTGTATTGCATAATGTATAGATGTTTCATACAAATTGAGAAATCAATCGTTTTATTGTTTATTGGTTTCTGATTGAATGTTAGTTACTATTGAACTGAATGACACTGTTGTTTGAGGGATCTCGATGCAAATTCGATGCATGCGGTGGGCTTCCTGCCCGCTTATTTTACAAATATATGTGATCCAGAGTGAGTTGTTCGGGTGTGTGTGTGTCTGAGATGGTTTGATTGTAGACATATTATGTAACACCTGATCCTCATCAACCGTTCCTCCCTTTTTCCGCAATACAATAGTCAGTTCTAAGCTTAAACATACTGTTTATAAATGATAAACACGAGAGGCAGAGCCGGTAGTAGCACAATGTTGGATGAGGCTAATGACCAGGGCTGGCCTGTAATAGAATTTATTCAAATATGCTAATCAGTGAGCATTAGGTCTTTGCACGGATAATTTATTCATATATTAGTTAAAAATAATAAAAATTATGACATAAATTGATATCTCACCATTTATAATATGTTTGAAAGGTAAAAATTTTTCACTGTCACCTCTTTATATAATCGAATGCATTTAAAATAAATTAATGAATTATTTATAAAATAAATTTGGTTGGCTGTAGTCTTCTGTATAATAGACTCATTATATAAAATATAATTAGACGGTAAACTGAGAACATAGTTACAATGTACGTCATAAAATTCGTGTGTTACGAACTTAGAGCAGCGAGAGCAGTCAAACTTGTAACTAAAATTATTCACGTCGACAGCATAACACGTGTTCCAGTTTTATTTCAAGTTCACAACGTTTATGAGTGTATATTGTTACGACATGCCACATTACCGGTTCTGCAGTGTTTACCACGAGCTTACTTTCACTCAATCAGTGTTCAGCTCTCGATCGGTCTCGTTGTGTACACGATTTCCTCATTAGCGTGCTTTTGTTGGTACGTCCGTAGCGTGTTTAGTTCACAGCTCCTATTGGAACGCGCTCCAATCAAAGCTTCAAGGTGTCTCGAACCATCCGACTGTGTGCATTAAATTATATCCTAAATTGTAACATGCGATTTCCAATCTTAATCCTGACAGGGCATTGTCTATAATCGCCTGTGTGCTTGTGACAGACGTTGTAACCAAATGTGCCGGTGTTTGTAAGCGTATTAACCTATTGTATAGAATATCGAACGTTGAGTCTGCTTCTCGTTTGATGATTCACGGTGCACTCGATTGTCTCGTATGTTATTGTTTAGAAACCATTCAATTTTCTGCAATTAGAAATCTTTACGTGGCACAAGATTAACTTAAAGTGTGAAATTGGTATAAAAAGGTTTAATTACATAACGTAATTTAAAATATGTACTTTTAAGTGTGTTTAATTATCATATGTTTGATAGACAGTGTAAAAGCATAATGAATATACTCAAATAAGCTGTTTTTTTAGATTATTAACATGACATTTGGTCTATTGATCAATCTAAAAACGTTGATTGATTAATCAAAGTGACAAGCAGCTTTGGTTTACCTACCTCTTGATAGACATGGGACGCTCCCACAATCCAATAGAATGAGTAGCTGTATTACTCTATTGATCACCAGGAAGTCATTGGTTAGGTAAAATATAATATTTTGTAACAAAAGTAACAAACACAGGGCGCGACAATCCCTCATATTAAAAATGAGCTTCATGCGAAAAGTATTACGAAGTTGTAGGTAAACTAGCTTAATTTTGTCTTCATTTTTGCCTCGATTTTGTGGATTTACTAAGAGTATGAATTTTATATAATTTGTATGAAGCTTATGTCAAATTTCTGTCTCAAGTAGGTACGGCAAACTATAGCTAGATTAGTTATTGTTATCAACCGTTTGCAGTGCTACGTTGCTATTGAGATGAGAGTTACCGTGACAATATTATAATTTTACAATAATGAATTAATTAGGCGATAATCAGACACAAAAAAGTATATTGATAAAAAGCATACGGTTCATAAAAATATAAGCGGTTACTTTATCCTATCTTACTTAACCTTTGGCAAGGGACGAAGAATATTGATTCAGTGCTAACAGTACAACGCTTACTTTTAAGACTGGAAATCATATTTACCACAGGAATTCAACATAAAGCTATTTGGCTGCGTCTTTTCTAAAGTGAGGAGCCTTATCTAGGTTTAAGCTATGATCTCGGTATTCTCTAACTCTCATAACGCTTAGTTTTCAATTAAAAATAACATGGCAAAATACAAACCTGATATAATTTGCAAAACATTAACCAATTACAGTCATTGATAATTTGATATGTCTCATCCAATTATATTGGCAAAATTTAATTTAGACCCAGCATATCGTTCGTAAATTCGTTGACATCGAAACTCCATCTTATGTGCTACTTAAATGAAGTTCCACCTCACTTTCATTACGACTTATGTATGTGTGTGATTTCAGATTTAATTTCAGTCAGATAAAGAGTACCTGTTTAATTTATTTGTAAATAAGAAACAGTGTATTTGATTAGCTACCTGTTCTAAGTACGATATTTAAGTGCTGACCTTCGTGTACTAGGAATGTACCTACTGACGTGAGTGAAGAATGATTATGGATATTATCTATGGATGTTATCTACCAATAACTTATTTGAAGGTGAAGGTGGACTTGCACTCGTCATGTACCAATAAATCAAATTATGATAAAGGATATGTCTATTAGGATATCATTATGGGATTTATTTAAATGTAGAAGGTGTAGGCTTATTGTTTGTGTAAGGTAGGCGATTTAATCCTCACTTACACAATCTACAACAGGAAAACTCAACAGATCGTACAAAAATCCTGGTGATATAAAAAATTTATAGTTGCTTCAACATGTCGTATGATTCAATCTAATGGTACGCATATACATGTTAAGTATTGGAATACCTATATACATAGTTAAAAACTTGTCGTGTCTGGCCGCCGACGTGCCGCTGTGAAACCTGTATGTATATATTTGAAGATATATGAAATCCATGAACTCGCACTCAGCCTGCGTGGTCGCTTTACCTTCTCGTAATGACTAACTCGCAACTCTACTGAGCCCGATAATAAGCTTTTGTCAAAATTTATTAATAAGGCTGATATGAATTGATAAACGTCTTCAAAACTTGTATCTTTTGATAATAATATTATCAGATATTATTATCAAATATAAGTATATAAATTAAGTATATGCGTGACAATCTAAAAATAATAAATTAACTGTGTAGCGCGTTTCATGTATGCAAGTGCGTGTTGACCTTTAAAATGTTTTTCAACGGTTGACTTGTCAATATCTGTCACGGATCTCTAGGACATGGATTAGGAATGTGGAAGCATTCGTATCGGGCCAGTTACACTTGGCTTAGGTACCTACATATGAGTCTGTTTTGTATGGGTATCTGGTTTCGGCTCGTAAGAGGCATTACCGAATGCCTACGGCAAGGTTTCTTTAGTATGGAATGCGTGCCTACATATTTTTTATACAAATGTAATTTATATAATTGTTTTGCTGTTTGAACGGTATAGATTTTGCCCAGAGTAATATTTTACATTCGATTGTGTTATTATTGAATAATAAAACGATATTAAAAGCCATTGAAAAGATAATGAATATTTTTAATTTGTAATTGCAAGGTGTCAGACATAAAAAAATTTATGTCTGACACCTTGCAATTACAAATAGCAACTGTAATTTGTCTATTCATCGATGATTTAATGAATAATGTAAGTATTATGAAAGAATACCATTGATCAACCCACGCCATGACACCAAATTGTCATTGTTTAGATCTTGCATACTTTTGGTTGGCATTGTAAACCCACAAAAGCATTTTGAACTGACATGCGGTGCTCGGAGAAGCGGTCATGTTTTCCTTTTATTTTTCTACTGACGCTTTAGGATCTAAATACTGCGGCCAGTAAATACTATGGCGTCAGAGCAGAAAAGGGTGTCTAACCTTACAGGCTCAACTAACACAATAAGACTAGAACAGTTTTGCAAGCTGTAACAAATAAACGGTGTAGTTTCCTCAGTGTTGCTTACAACTATAAGTAATGACCAATTTTATAGCTTTATATTTAGTAAAACTCATTGATACTTTAACTGTAGTACAAGTGGTCGTAAGTTTTACATTACTTTTGTTCAACTTCTTCATTCGACGATTAAATGAATATATGTATATAATTTTTAATACTATATTGTTGGTTCGTGATCGAACGAACTGTGAATCTCCATACGATGTCATTAAATTATTATCACGTATGTTAATAAAATAATTAAATTAGACTTCAATCATCTTTCACAAACTTTTTAATAAATCATTATTTCAAATCGTAAAACACACGACACGTACAATGAAAGGCGAAACAAAAGACATCATTATCGTACTACTCATATATCGTAAAATTCTCTTTTGAATTTGCATTGTTGCACAGGCTAATATTAAATTAATACGTATCATTGAAGCTTTCCATAGAACTAGTTGCCTAACAGACTGTGTGCTTTAAACTATTCGTTACAAAATGTGAACGGAGCGAATACTCAGAGTTAATATTTATTTTCGCTCGTTTGATTCGGTATAAAGAGAAGTGGTCAGCGTCTCTGGTTTGAATGGCTAGAAACTGCAGTATTTGCGATACTGATAATTTACTCAAACTAAAAGTTTCTGTATGCATTTTACTTTTAGAATGAAGCGGCATTTAATTTAATAATGGCGAGGTAATTAAATAACTTTCTATTTGTATAGCGCTTCAAACAGTTTAGACGGGATGATGAAATAAATAGTAAAGTGGTATCACGACTCTATCTGTAAGGTTGTAGTTTCGTTATAAATATTTAGGATAAAGAGCTGTCCACCTAGCTCACGATTATTTTACGTTTCATTGTATTTCACAGCGTTCTTAGAAAAGTTAAAAGATTAACTGCATGTGGTTAGCAAATATGAATAATAAATAAGTAAGACTTCTAGGTTTATAAAAGATTTGACACGTCTGACTATATGTGTCTTTGGTGCTTCTGTCTATAAATAGATTCTATGAAGTTTAGAAAAATGTGTAATTATGAAATCTCACAGAGATTTTCACAGCTTGGTCGATGTTAAATTGGTTGTATTCAACTTAACAGGCTGTGCATGAAATTATGATATCGAGGAAGGCTTTGCATTACATCCTATTTGTGCAGAGTCTAAATCAACAACCATTTGCATACCAAATTTAGTGACTAACACAAGCTGCTATAATTATGGACTAATAATTGTACTCAAACATAACGGTTTATTGAAAGCCTATGTTGCAATTACGATATATTATTAGATACCTTTGGGAGATAATAGATCAATTAATAGTCACCCTGGCGGGTCAATGTAGAACTGAGATTCGCTAGCAAAAAAGTGGTTATTTACTCAAGGCTTTTTCAAGTGCCTATTTACGACATACTAACATATTTCCTTTTTTACATACTAGTGTTGGTAATATTGTTTATAGCGATGAAAATCGATCGTAACAACGGCGGTGACATATTTTCTAAAGAAAGTAGGTTGTCTAGATGAAGCGTCTCTTAGAAATGATGGAAATTCACTTTCAATAAGTAGAAAGAGTTAACTGCAATATCATTAACGAGCCATAAGTGCGATGAGAACACATAAACAATCTCATTTACAATACCATAAAGTTGCTTACTTTGTTTTTAATCGAATAGTATTTCTAGTTTTCCTAGTTTTCTTCACTTATAGCGAAAGAACAGCCAATTTTCTTTTTATTTGTGTTACATGGGTTTTTTATAATTTGCAATTGCAGATTGAATAGACAGTTGGTATTTGAAAAGTAATTTGCTAATATATCTTTTTGGTTGTGATTGTAATTGTTTCTTATTTTTATTTTAAATAAATGACTAGGCAACTCTTGGGTCGTCTATTAGTATACAATTCTGCAAATTTGTGATACAATAAAAATATAACATTGTGTCGTATTACTATGATTAACATTCTTACACTGAAAAATATTGTATGGTATTGCTCAACTCATTTACTTCGTTAGTCACGTCGCAATCCTCAGATAGCCACAAATTAAATTACGATGACCGCCCATTATCCCAATTGCCGTGTTAATCAGTTATGATTGATGCCACGAGATAAGCCACGAACATCAAGGTGGAATACATTATGTACTGCTTACTTATGTAAATAAGGCCTATAATAAGTTGTGTAGTTTTTGTCTTATTGATGCCAAGCTTTTAAAAGTAAAGGGCGCTGGGTCTATCTATTACTTGGTTAAGAATAATCAAAGGCTTATGTAGTAGGCTGGTGCTTTGTTTTATTTACGTTTTTATTTACTGCGATAACTACTGTGCAGTATAAACGAGATTAACGTTAATGTATTCGTATCAGAAAAGTACGTGCAGTCTTGAATTTCTCATTTTTAAGACTGCATGCCAATATTGGCGCAATAAAAAGCAAGTGATAATATTAATTTCTGTCGAAGTTTAGTTTATATATATTTCAGCTATGCGATGTTGAGGTAGTGACAAGCTTAGCAAGTACATAATATTGTATAAGCTAAATAGGTAGTCATGTTGTTGACGTAAAATAAAACGTATTTTTTGTACTAAAGCTTTTTTGTAGCAAAGGCACATACAATTAAGCCAGATTATTTTATTTATAAAATGTTTGGTACTCATGATTTGAATTGCGTAAAGCTGTTAAATCATATCGCATTTAAAGACTCAATTATCTTTAGATAATATTGGCATATTCTTGTAATATCTACTGTATTTATGGTTGTCTTAGGACCCGGTATTCCCACCAAGTTAATTTCGTACAGAAATATCTACCACGTAATGGCTGGGATTGTGCGAGACGAATGACCCATAATAACGAGCAAATTAGTTTTCTTTTTAAATAAATACTTGGGCTCTCCTTTTATTAGCTCATAAATTGTTCAATTGAATGAAGGGAATGACAATATATTTAGACCTGTATTTGTAAGATTATAGGCAGAACGCATGACGATTTTAACTAATTTGGCGATATTTAAAATTAGAATTGTTACGCGTTGTATTCTTAATTTATTAGCTAAAATAAGTATCGAATTGCTTTAGTGCAGTATGATTAGATCTCCGTTTTTAGAAGTTGGATAGAACTACCAAACGCTACCTCACAGATATGTGCTGGCAAATCGCTTTTCGGAAGCCACAGCGCGATATATCATCGATACAGTAGCTAAAATTTGTAGATTATACGCATAGTGTAGTGATAAAAGGAAGTCACTTCCATAGCCATTATTGTTGCGGATTCAGTCTATATACTATACAAAACGTATTCACTTGAACTGGGGTAAAAGAGTTATTATTTAAAATATAAATATCCTATAGTCGCGAGTCATGACGGTATGACTACTATAACGATGACGCGAAGAGTGACATGTATGATTCAGGTTTATAAACATGTCAAAGTAAATTTAGTCCTAAAATGCTTATAAATAATGAAGGCAAGATGAAGGAGACTACCGAAGTCATTGGTATACAACAAGTTTGTGGTGCAAACGGCATTAGTATCTGAAAGTTTACGCAGCCGATGAAGTGATACTTTGCCACGTCAAACAAACAACGTCGACGTCACATTTCCTTCACACAACTTCAACAGTAAATCTCTTTTTACTACACGGGTCCATAAATATGCATATTTCACATTGAGAAACAAGTTCAAAAGAAACACTGTCACTAGTCGAGTTGATTATTCCGAACGTTCCCACTGCATTGGTGTAACGGCGCCATAAAATTCAGGAAAAGGGACAAAATTTTCTCCCTGTGTTTTTATCAAGTAATAAAATGTTAGGCAGTGCTTCAGGCGGTAACGCAATTTGGCCTCCATGCGAAATTCCATTCCGTTATGGACACGGTAATGTGGCCATAAAATAGATATCTGTTGCAAATGAATGCATGAAATTGTATGTAATGTTTATTAGAACTTCTATTTTAGAATGTTATGCGTATTTTAATCCGCAGTAGTAATATTAAGTAAGATAAGGTTGCTAGTTTGTAACTAGCTGTAGATTCGTGAGTGGCGTACCTAGCTTATTTCGGATAGAAATGTGAACCACATTTGTATCTGATTAGTCAGTTGCATGACACCGCGTTGCTAAGGCAGTAAAGTTTCGTTCGTAACTGTGTATATTTTAAGGCTATACGACATGACTAATGTTATTTGTCTGACTGCCTCAAAATCTATGTCTATACTTATAATATAAATAGGAAAGGTTTGATTTTTTGTTTGTTTGTAAGGATTTCACTTCTTTTTTCTTTTCTTATTTCTTTTCGTGTGGTTAGTGGCCAACCTGTTGTCAAAACTTGTTCAAGCCGCACGTAGGCCTCTGACATGGCTTAACGACTGCTGTCAATTTGGCAATAACCGGAACCAACTTTTTACGTGCCCTCCGAAGCACGGAGACCAATAACCGAAATACCACTAAGCGGTCACTCATCTATAGACTGACCGCACCCAACGTTGCTTGACCTCGCTAATCGTTTACCGATCAGTGAGTGCAACTGGCTATGAGCGCCTTTAAGGGGAAAACCTCTAAGGAAAAGGATTTCACTCAAAAACTACTTAACCGATTTTAAAAATTATTTTAGCTAAAATAGCTTCACCGAGTAATATAGGCTTATACTTTAAAAACGCGAGTGAAGCTGCAGGCGAAAGCTAGTCAATAATACTTACGAATCAAAAAAGCTATATAATATATAATAATAATATTCTATCACATACACACAACACCATCTAGCCCAAACTAAGCAGAGCGTGTACTATGGGTACTAGACAATGGATACACATACATATGTATATAATTTTTTTTTCTTTGTAAATACATACATGTTATATATCTATAAGCAGAGTAATTATTTTTAAACACTCTACACTTGCAATCTATGTTCAGATATTACCTAAAAACGAGCGAGTCTAGTGACGTTGATCAAGCATAGTTGTAAAGTTCACGTAGTTACTGATAAAAAGAGTATTTTATTTCTTTATTAACTAAAATGTTGTCAGCCTGTAAAAGTAATTTGACTGTTTGTTTACTGAAGTATCTTATTCTTTCAATTTATAGCAAAGTATTAATAAAAATCGGTACATTATTTATGTAATCCAATCAATTAAAAGTATATGAAAAATGTAATTTAATCAAAGCGCCCGTGTATCATTTCCTCCTTTCTTGATAGCGTTAAAGTTAATGAACACAATTTTTTCTTGATAAAATTCATAAAAGTGCGGGGCTCGAGGCGTATAAAAATCAATATTTAATTTGTGTACCAGGAGTTACGAAGTTATTGGTAGGGCGCAGCAAATTGAATAGGGAAGACAAAAAATCAACAGGCACCAAAGCGCCCTGTTTGTCGTTCTCGAATTGATTTATTTATGCAATAAATCTTACATCGGATTAATCAGGCTAAGTTTTCCCGGCGCAACGATGTGTTGTGAAAAATATGTCAGTGAAAAATGGCGCCGAGAAATAAAACGCGTTGCGGTAACTTGCTGTTATTTGGTGTTTGTATTCTAGCATCTGAATTTATGGCATGCTTTACTTTTATGTGATGTTTAGATTGCTTGTTTATTTGTTCCTATCGTATAATACAAAATGTTTACACGTTATTTTATGATTTGCTTTTAATTGCCTTTATATTTATTGTCACCCAGAAATCCCCACAAGTAAAAAGAAACATAGAATAAAAGTTTTAAAATGTACTAGTAATAAATTTAGTACACAAATATATCGTCTAGAGCTTCGAAACTTGTTTGTGACAGTCTTGCTTTCAGTCACTGATTAGTCTCCAAATAGAGTTTTGAAAATCAACACAACTTTTTCAGTGTTTGCAATACTGAAATAAAAATAACATTAGCTTTTATAGCTAAAAGCTTAGTACCAAACGGTCAACTAACGGGCGTGGTTAAATTTTTCAACTTTGTTTGCAATGTGCTCCGCATTCCATGTTATTCCTGTCGCATTGCTTCAAAGTTTCCATTTCATTAAAAGCCGTATTTGCAGACATTTTGATAACGTTTCTATACAGCAACAATCCCCAATAGAAAAAGCTTTGTAAGAAACTTTTTATAAGAAACAGCCGCAAGATAAAAGAAAGTTAGTAAAAGCAATCGAAAAAAACGAACGAATGAAAAATTTCTCATTGAAAAGTGCGGAACAAGACAGTGGCGTCCCGATGCCTTGCGATAAGACGTAAGTTTGGCAACCCATCTTTTTAATGTCCCGGCCGTCAATTATCATTAGGATCGGGGAAGGTCTCAGGAAAGCGATTGTAAGTCAATATTAGTGCCTATAAAGGTGAGTGATAACCGCATATCCGTTCCTCCCTTCCCTTAGTTTGAAACTTCTATAATAGGGAAATAACCAATCACGGAGACCTGTGAGAGTTTTTGAATAACATGTTTGTTATTTGTAAGCAGACGGAGAGTTCTTTTATTGTTAAATATGTTCTGGACGTAATCTTTGTTGTGACCGCAAAATATTGTTGTGAATATCGGTAAATAAACACAGCAATAAAAGGGGAAACCCTATTGTTTCGAAAAAAATTTTTTGTCCTAATTTTGCCTTAACATTTATGCCAAATTAATATTGTACGTAACTATTATTGGGATAAGTAAAAGTATGCCATGTTTAATTATGACATATAATTTTATGCGTATAAATAGGGAACCGTTTATTTTATATACGAAAACTATTTTATTAATATGTAATTATTATGCCTATAATTATGTGGCGTACAATTATTATGCCTATAAATATTATGCTTAAATATCATTATGCCATAAACAAATTTATGCTTTAGAATAGTATGCTTAACAATTATTATGCATATAGTAACTATGCTTAAAAAAATTGGGTCTACACAGTTATGCCAAATGAATATTGTGCGTAACTATTATTAGGATATGTAAAAGTATGCTATGTTAAATTATGACACATAATTTTATACGAATAAATAGGGAACCCAATAAAAGTTGCGTATTCCTTAGAAAACTTAAAGTTAATTTTATAGTTCATAGAACTTTACCAACGTCTAATAAAACGCTATTTAGCATGAGGAATATATTACAATGTTATATTTAGACTAAAATATAGTATGTTTCGTGCTATAAGGACAAAATGCTTGAACGTCTGATGCCACCTATTACAATGCAGTCCGTGTAAGCGGTTTGATGTCCGGAATTTGTGATGTCGATAAACTACGGTTAACTGAACTATCTAAGCGGTTTTGTTGTTTTAGTAATCGTTTAAAAAATCTTCTCTATGTGATTGCCTGCCTACTTATTATGAATATTCATGTAAACTTATGTTACGTTTATACAATTTCAGCACGAAATACTCAAAATAATAATAATAATAAATCTCATTGATCCTGTATTTATACCCCAGTGACAACAATAGTTTCAATTAACAATAATTTATTGACATAAAGCAATTAAGTAAATTTTTCACATAATGAGTATAAAATTGACGTGCAGAATCAGAAACACAAATAAACTATAATAAACACTTACGTATATGTTTTAGCGTATAACTATGTATTACTATTTAGTGGAAGCGCAAAGCAAACTGTCACAACTATTTGACATTTTCTACGCAAATGCACTTAAACTCTTTAGTGAGTTCGTTTCGCGCTATATCGCTGCACTTATTGTAAATTACAACGATGCGACGTGAACGCAAAGCTAAATGTAATAAGGTTTCAATTTATTGTTAATAAGAAGACATTATTACAAAAACATTTTATGTCCGTTTCATGTTTTCTTAGTAGTCTCACGTCAGCTATATTGCTTACTTCATGAGAACTGTAATAAATACCTATTATGTTAAAACTGACAAATGTTAAGTACTGGTATAGGTGTACTTAAAGGCAGAGACAATTTCTCCCAGTCAACCAAAACAGGTATAAAAGCTAAATAAGTAGATTAGTATTATATACCAAAATAGATTAACTAATGTTTGGCAGTCGTGAAATATGAAAACATTTTACTTAGAGGTTTATTTTGCTTTGGATTTACGATGCGGATATTTAATGTTTTATTAACTAGAGAACCAGAGATATACATATTATGATTCTTACCAACTACGTATCTTTGACAAAAGTGTCACAAATTTCAACACTAGAAATTCTCAAATAAGGAATAACCGTTAAAGTAAGTATTAATTTTTTATACATTTTATTTGAAATTTTTACATTTGCTGTTTCTCACCAGGGATGGAACCACAAAAAACGATAGTAGAATTTTATCAGAGCACGTTACATCTGCCGTTGTAGGCTCGGCACGTCTGCCTTGCCTCCTAAACCGATTATAGCCGCCCGCAGCGAAAATACAGTTACAAACACAAATTACCAACGCTGCTTTAAACTATACAGTATAGACACGCGTAGCATCCTAAATTGTTCCAATTTAATAGCGGCAGGCAAGTATTTAAATTCTAATTTAGATTCCCGATTTTTTTGTGTGTGGCCTGATGTAGGTGGCGGTTATACTTAGTTAGTCTATGGTATTTGTATATTATATGTAAAGTATAAGGACAATAAACCGTCTATACAATTATAATAATAGACAATTTTAAAGAAATAAAAACAAAAAGTTTAATGTGTATGTACTCTTATGTAAAGTATAAAATATTTTATCAAGACGTAATTATTGAAAGATATTCAAAGCCAACGTTACTCAACGGTACTTTAAATAATATATACTTGAAGTTAGAAACTCGCCTTGAATTTTCCACTCTAATTGTAATTGTAATTAGACTCCCTTCTCCGCATCTGAACTCCACTTTAATCCATTATACGTGAGAGTCGACCGGTTATCGACATAGCCAGCCCAACTCCGCCCAGAAGCACAGAAGTTTCCTGGGGTCTTCGCAGACTTCGCGGAGTGACCTCGGGTTGTTGAGGATTTCCTTATGTTGTGCTGTTACGCCTACACATTCCAGGAGTTGCAGCGATTACTCTCTAGGGCTCTAAGTATTGCTATGCTGTCGGAGAGGATTCGTATCCTGTAGCCTTCAATCCGTCTCCTGTCGATCGCGGTGGTGGCCTCCGTGATGGCCACACACTCGCATTGGAATATAGAACTGTGTGAGCCTAGTGTCATAGATACGTTAATATTGAGATCCAGGGAGTGAACTCCCGCGCCCGTTCCCTGTATGGTTTTTGAGCCATCAGTATAGACTCGGACCTTGTTGATTCCCGATTGATCTCTGTTCCTCATGAAGTTGTATATGGTAGTGTTTTTAAAATCGATGTTGTTTGGGGATCTTGTCAGACGGGGCGGCGAGCAGTGGTTCGTAAGCTGTAGCTCGCTCTAAGATCGATACATGTGGGCTTCTAGTGGTTCCCCACAGGCCCTGGTGTTTCAGCCATAGTCGCTTCTTGTTTTATGTGGAGGTCTAAGGGGGCCAGCCTTAGGATGACTTCGAGGGCGGCTGTCGGTGTGGTTCTCATACATCCTGTTATTCCTGAGCATGCCATTCTCTGGCATCTCTGCAGCTCGGTTATAACGGTATTGAGTGCAGTTCTGGTCGACCATACGATAGCACCGTATGTTATTGTTGGTCTAATTATGGCGGTATTTAGCCACATTGTTGTTGTTGGGGAGAGTCCCCATGTCTTTTCGAGCATTCTGCTGCATTGGAAGAAGCATGCGCATGTTCGTTGTAGTTTGTAGTCAAGGTGCTTGTTCGACAGCAATTTGCTGTCTAGTATACTTGACTTCGTTGGTAGGTTTTATTTCGGTGTTAAATAGTTTCGGTAGTCTGAGGTTGTTTGAATTTCGCTTGCGAGTAAACATTATGAGTTCTGTTTTTGTCAGGTTGACCGATAGACCATGGCTTATGCACCATTCTTTGATTATTCTGAAGGAAGATCTCATAAGGTCACATAGTGTGTCCTCGAAGCATCCGGTCGCAAAAATCGCAAAGTCATCTGCATATCTCACTGTGAAGAGGCCTGTGCTGTTCAGTTTTCGTATTAAGTCGTCTACCAATATGTTCCATAGGAGTGGTGAAAGTACACCACCTTGTGGGCAGCCTCTGGCCACAATTCCCCTGGATGTTGTGTTAATTGAGAGTTGTATCGCTCTGTATTTCAGCATATTGTTTATCTACTCTGATAGCGTTGGAGCGACCCCATACGTTTCTAGTGCTTCGGTTATGCTGTTAAAGTTGGTTTTGTCAAAGGCTCTTTCTATATCAATGAAGGCGCCCAGCATCGGTTGTTTTGCAGTTAGTCTGTCTCCAATTCGCGATACAACGCTGTGGAGCGCCGATTTTGTGGATTTGCCTTGGCTATAGGCGTGTTGGTGTGGGTGTAGAGGTTTGTTAGCTAGGATGTTTCCTGTTATTTATTTATCACATAGCCTCTCTAGTATTTTGAGCAGGAACGACGTGAGACTTATTGGCCGAAAGTATTTCGCTGAAGTGTAGTCGCTCCTGCCTAGTTTTGGACTAAATACCACTTTCACTTCCCTCCATTTCCGTGGTACGTATCGGTGAAGGACGCATGCTCTTCATATATTAACAACGTGGACTGCTAGGAGATCGCCGCTCTATCTTAGTAGACTGGGGAAGATTCCATCTAGCCCTGCGGATTTGAAGGGAAGGAAGCTGTTGATAGCCCATAACACTTTCTCTCTGTTGATGAGGTCCAGGGCTACAGTCCAGTCTTGACTACTGCATGCTCGTTCATTGTACATTTCTCTGTTGTGAGTGTCGCTAATCTGGCACCCGGGAAAGTGTGTCTCTAGCAGACGTGCGCTGGTTTCAGCATCTGATTTAGTGTAGGTGTTGTCAGGTTTCATCAGACATCCTAGTATGCTCTCAGGTACACTTGATAGTATGCCCTTTACTCTGGTTGCCTGGCTGGTGTTTTCAGTGTTGGTACAAAAACGCTTCCAGCATTCCAGTTTACGGATTCATATGCGCTTCTTGTAGGTTGATTTTGTGGTTTTATAGGTTTCCCAGTCATTTGGTCATCGCGTATTTATTGCTCTGTTGAACAGACGCCTTACTTTGCGACGTAATTTCTGCAATTCAGGGCCCCACCAGTTACGTTTGGGGCCTGCTTCTGGCGTCACGAGAGGGCAATTCTGTTCATAGCTGTGGGTAATGATACAAATGAGCGTATCAACATACTGTTCAATGTCTTCGACTTCTGCCATACACAGCGCTGTGCTGGCGGTAGCGAGTGCTGATTTAAAAGTTTTAACAAATTTGAACGTATTCGTCTTACGTGGGACGCGCCTAGGTTGTGGTGCGGGTAAGGCTATACTAAAGTTAAAGCGTATTCATCTATGGTCCGAGCATGACGCCTCCTTGGAGACGTGCCAGTCGGTATTGAAGTGGGATACTTCGTGTGTTGATAGAGTAAGGTCTATAATAGTTTGTGCTCTTGAGTTTACAAATGTCGGTTCCGATCCTTTATTGACTAAAAGGAGGTTAGTAGTGAAAATATAGTTTACCAGTTCCTCTCCACGGGCGTTTGACTTATCGCTACACCACAAAGTGTGGTGCGCGTTGGAGTTAGTGCATATAATGAGTTCCACCTTTTCTTTTGCGCAGTATTCCACCAGGGACATCAGTTCCGGCGATGGTATGTCCTCGTCGCATGGCTGGTAAGCGGACGCTAGGACTAGATCACAGGACTGATTATTGATTGCTGCAGGAAACCTAGCAGCTGTCAAGTCTCTAGAACATAATTAGGTTATTAAAAGTGTTTTACCATGTTTGGGGGGCATAGATACAGGTTCTGGGGTTACTTACGATGGTGTTCACAAGGAGTTTTCCACCGATGTTGTTGAGACCACAGATTCTGCCTTATCTAATCCACGGCTCTTGAATTAGGGCTATGGTTTTGGGGTTTTCCTCCAGCTTTCTGCGTAGGGAAGCCGTTGCAGCGAGGTTATGCTGGAGGTTGGTTTGGAGTATGGGAGTGTGGCTAGTCTCGAGACGGAGAGGAGTTGAGGCAGCTGTCACTGGCCTCAGTCCTTCCGACGTCGAGAAAGCAATCCTCTACTCCTGGGGTTGTCGGGGTATCAGTCACAACAACAACATCCATCGCGTCCTGTTGTGATTGTGACGGATTCCCGACAGGTGTTGTGCTTGGTCCGGCTAGTTTTGCTGCTTGAGCAGCGCCTTGTGTTTTTTTTGGTTTCCTCCTCGAGGATCTGGACGTAAATGTTTCCGAAGAGCCAGTATAGGCGCCACTCTTGCTGCTCCGTTCCGTCTGTTTCTTCGTACGGACTAGAGACTATGAGTTAACATTTACAAACCCGTTGTGTGCCGCCAGCAGTCTGCGCAGTTTATTGATGTCTCTGTTGGATTCAGGGATGAAGAGCCCGCAGAGGATTCTCCGTTGTATTTCAGCTTGTTGTTTGACCACAAGCATGGTACCAGCAACTGGTGATGGAGAGTTGTTCGCGGCAGGTCGGAGCCACTCCAGCGCGATGTCATCCTCACACCACATTTTGAGTACGCCCTTGCTGTGGTGCGCCTTGCCCCGGAAGTACACTTTGGCCGTCTGGGTTGTTGTTCTCGGATTCAGCAAGTCCTCCTCAAACTTCAACTTCAGACAGGTACGGATGGCGTTTGCTTGTTCTGCGGTGAGGTCGTGGAAGGTCTCAGTCGTCACCGCCACGCAGAGTTCGTTTGCTTTGAACAAAGCCGCGTAGCTAGCAGAGCCCCGTTGTCTATTCGCTCAACTCGACAATTGCTCGCAAATTTTTTGAGAGATTATCAGCGTACGTTTGCAGAGCCATATTAGGATACCTCATTCACATGTTATTATTTTAAATATAAAATATATATCTATCCTATCTTTACCCTGCTGTGTACGATAGGGCCCATAATGAATGCTTGTGACAATAAGTATGCCAAATATAGTTGTATTATGCACGTTAAAGAATGAGACAACTTAATATTGAATTAAAAATAAATTTAATTATTTTTGTCCGCCATTGCTTCTAATTTCACGTCCTTAGTATGATTAGTACTTATTACCATGTTAATAGTAACAAAACATTAGAACCTGACTTTGATCCAATGATCAGTGAGGTTCTAATGTGCTCTATCATGGGTATTATTTGTGAAACTAGTGTTTCAATGTCTAACACTGCAAACCTGATTAATTTAACGTACACAGTTCCCAAATGTGAAATGAAACCGATTTCAATTACTATTGACGTTGCATGATTAGTTTGCAGATTCAGTTTTGGAATTTGAACGCTAAATACCATATGATTTTGTGTAACATGTTTAGTTGTTAGATTCGACATATGATTAGGGCTTTCTAAACTTGAATGTGTAATGTTTATTTTTAAGGCATAGTTTGGGTGGCAAATTAGATATTTCATAATTGGAGTTGAATAACTGTCAATGGCAATAAAGAATCTTTGAGAGATTAGTGGCATAATAATCGTAATTATCGAACATGCCAAAGCGAATAAATCTTGTTTCAATAATTGCAAAGTTGACTTGAATGCGCTGTTGATCGATCAGCTACTGAAAGCATACATTGTGCCTCGTATCTATAAAACGAGACCACTACATGATGTGGCAATAACCGTCAATATTCGTCATAATCTTTGATGGATAATTTCTGTTGCTACCATTAAATGATAGTCTAGTCACAGTAGATACAAATTGAAATAAATAATTTTATCACGTTTAATATTACTTGCATAGATGTGATAAAACAAAAAATTTAATTCACATTTCTTTTTACACACAACAATTCTTCATAATTTATTTATAAATTAAGTGATGATCGCTGTGATTATTTAGATACTGCAAGCGATATTGAGAACTCGACTAAAATATGTATTATTAGTTCTTCATTGGATAATGTTAATACTGAACTATTACATTATGACCACACAAATACAAACTAATTTATTTAGCTTCACTATGCTTCCAGCTACTGATACAGTTATAATTTCAGCTACATTATTTACCATTGATTGAGTATTCTATATAAGTTGCAAACATAACAATGATCGAACGTACAGGGAGAAATGAGCAATAATAAAACACGACTTCGGGCCTACACTGAACGGGTCACGTTTTCAATCTAGTACCAATGTTTTCGTTTCACAAAAAAGGGGAACGAAATACATTGAGCTTAACTTTCAATGCAATCAGCTCATAATAGACGAATGATTTATTTTGTATAAAAAGTCTGCAGACTTCATCTGATTCTAGGCTGCATTCTTTGAATGAAGACGTTTTGTTTACAGCATTTCCTGTGTTGTTCATATTAAGTTAGGATTTCAGACCTGTGTTATTTCAGTGGTTCAATTTATAAATTTAAATTTACACATGTATCGTAGGTGTAGGCATCAATTGTATTGCCTTAATTGCCATAACGATTGATGTTGCGCTTGAATTCCTTCCAAGAGGTGATGATAATTATAACAGTAAATGTTTTATGGGTAAATAGCATAAATTATAAAACTCAATATACTTATAGGTCATAACTTAAGACAACCTATAAGTGCATAATTATGATTTATTTATATAAATAAATCATAACGTTTTATGACAAAGGGGTTAAAGGGGTACTCATTAAAGGTAATAAAATTAGAACAAATATCGACAAAGACATCAACAATAAGTTTCTGCGCGAATTACACGCGCAGCTTACACCGAGTAGGTAGTACTATAAAGCAGCACTAGCTGTCAGGCTTTTAATTACACATAACTATCTCAGATAGTGCGGTTGATCTTAATTCTTGAAGATTGTACAAACTTTAAGACTTGGAACAATTATATTATCTTTGGTTGCGTAAATATTTTCTTCTTGAAGATTGTACAAACTATAAGACTCGGAACAATTATATTATCTTTGGTTGCGCAAATATTTTCTTTTTGAAGATTGTACAAACTATAAGACTCGGAACAATTATATTATCTTTGGTTGCGCAAATATTTTCTGGGCGCGTGTACAAACGATTGCACGCCGTGTTTTATTTTGATAGAGCCTAAAGGTTTATTAACCACTTTATCCGTGAACGCATTACAGCATTTTTATAAAATTGAATATTATTTCAAGAAAATGAAAATATTGTTCACTCGATGCATACTGTTCGCCAAATAACCAAAACATAATAAGTCCTTTACTTTTGTATTTTTATTGCATAAAAATAATATTTTATTTACAAATATCGGTATAAAATTGTATTATTATAATTATATTAATATTTGTCATATAAATTTACATATTAATCTAGCACTACATAAATAGCTTCAGCCCTAGATTTGTCAAGAAGTTAAACAAAAATTGATACGTAATTTTTATTAGTTGCATTTTGGATCCAATTATTTATCGAAATAAACGTTATTATAAAAATAAATAAAACTCAGAATCAGAATTGATTCATAAGTATAGTAAAGGTGAAAAGACAGCTTTGTACTATTCACATCAAACAACATCTTTATAGAAGCGAATGTTTTGTCGTCTGTTTCCCGATGTACAGGAAGTGTTATAATAGGTTATTCCTATTCTGGTAATACCTTTTGGGATATAAAGAAACCTTTTACGAAGTGTGACAGTCATCCTAAATGGTTTTGTTGTCCTATTGTTATTGAAATATCGTCCTTTTATAAATTAAAGACATAGATACTGACACTAAATGTAAAAAGACATTAATAGAAATGTATCAATGACATGCTCGAAAACAGATTAAATTTATAAGCTGAATTATTTGTAGCGTATATATTATGTCCCTTTGCCTGCTGAACATTATTGTCAATAAAACTACTGTCGACAGATTACGGTTAGCTATACGAGTATATTTATAAAAAAAAAGTATATATGTATGTTTATCCATTGTCTAGTACCCATAGTACAAGCTCTGCTTAGTTTGGGCTAGATGGTGTTGTGTGTATGTGGTAGAATATTATTATTATTATGATTATTATTTAATTATCAAGAATTTTTCTAGTTTTTTTTAAGGAATTTTGGTCTCTTGCCTTTGTTGTACATAACTTTTAACGTCTGAAATTTTCCATTGTGTATATCTAAAACATTAGTCTCATACCCTATTTAGGAAACATTCCGTATTAAATTTATTGAGTTTACAGTGCATCTGTAACATTATTCTAATAAACAGATGACGCTCGGCACCGGTAGGATTCCAATAATGGATGCTGGACAATTCAATATTGTGTCCCCAATCCATTTAGTATTTGGATGCTAGAAGTGATTGTGGTATTACAACAATTCTCCAACAACATTAAGTTGCATCTAATAAATAGATTAAATTGAATGTTTTTTATTTAAGATACAGATAATATCTTAAAAATAGACTCATTATTGCGATGAAAATGTCATAAAACAAGTGCTGTACTATATAATCTTACGCGGCGAATAAAGCAACGATAGTATAAGATTTGTTTCAAAAACTTGCCGCGTGTGAATGAGCCTTAAGGTTTTGCAATGTCAGTGATTTGATTATGGGGTTGTACTTTTTAAACTCTACGAAATGCTTACATCTCTATGAAATGGAGTGGAATATCGTATCTACGGGCTATAATAAATGAAAAAGAAACAATCAACTAACTAATAACTCAAAGAGGTCTAGTGTTTTAGAGAACTTGAAACTAAACAACTATATTTTTTATATACAATAAAAGTAGCAGCCTAATAGTAAGCGGTTATCGTAGGCTACTATCATTTGCTATACCAGGGATAATACAAACAAGCAAGTTTTATAACCGTGTTAATTCTCTTAGTAACTCTTTCTTACAGAGTGGATCTCAATGAATCGTACATCGAATTCCTTTAAGAGATATTCATCCTTGAGTGAACCGCCTATTCATACCGTTACCCACAAATTAGCAACGACGAGCGCTCATAAAAAACTTAACAAATTAATAATTTGTATTATTTTTGTTGCAGGTACATATGGGTGTTATACAACCAGTTACTTAGATGTAATGTAAGTACTCAAAACCACTTAATTTTACACTTATTAGGGAACAATCATCCTGTTGGTCTCTTTGCATAAGGGTGTACTTACGCTTATTACAGGTCACGAGGTCTTAAATCCAATACACAAAACGTGCAAGTTCAGCTGAACCTTCAATTCTCAGTACCTATGAAGTATAATAATGTTTCGGTTAACGCAATAGTCTCACCCTTTAGTGCGTAGCATTTAAAACATACATACGTATAACAAATTGACGTTTAGAGTTTGTGCGTCCGTTTGTATGTTTATAACATCTATTACGGTTCACATTTTTTTTCTAATGCCTACTTTAGAAACAATTTGTGAAAGTAAACTACTACTCCTAGTAATAATTTACTTTTACATACAAAATAAATTCACGAAAATAATCATAGGGAACTATTAAGCTTATAATAAAAATTATATTCCTTACCCTGAGAGCATTCTCACTGTAAATTCCGATGTTCACCAATCCCTTGATCTTAGTCACAGCAGTTGTATTGTCGATGTGGCAGCAGCCATCCTGAAAAGCATTTAATACCATTAAATGGGCCTAATATACTGTCTATCACTTACTCTTTTTTCCAAGCTACCTTAGGCAAAAATAAACAATTAAAAACCGTATCATACACATATGCATTCGACCCAATAAAAATCTCACGTATTGCACTACAGATGTAAACCCACTTCTAACACAAGCATATTCGCTTAGCTAAAGAGATTAACAAAAATACAAAAAATCTGATACCCAAACTATTAGGGAACATTAAAAGAAAACATAAGCACATGATTGAATGATTGATTTAAAAAAATCCACCATCTGGGGTGGCCAGAAACGAAATTGCAATCAAAGTTCTCTCGGTTATCATTTTATTTTTTCATATCGTTCAGACTGTTGGTATATGTAGTATTTACTACCTCTTAGATAATTATCATACTCATTGAATATTATTAATTTTCAATCCGTGCTCTAATCTTCTCGGGATAATCAACGGCATTCATAACAACATTATCTCGTAGAGTATTGTCTGTAATTGTGTTCCGTTTAATTCCATTACCGATCAAGTCCGATTGGCGCCCACCGTCGTACACAATCCGATTAACACTCGCGTTAACGTATTGCGACGAGATCACGCTAAATAAGTGCCGCATCTGTTTAACTATTTATGAAGATCCGATGCCAATGGCACCCGAAGCACTAGAGTTTGGGAAAGGTTGGACGGAGAATAACTAACGTCGTTTCGGCTAATGGGATGGGAATGATAGGATAGGTGCCTGTCTATACACATTTATCGGTTGGTTTTTATTTCCGTAGATAGCTCGTATATACAAAATTTTATGGTAATGCTGTGCACAAATGTTTTCGAATTATATTCGAATATATCGACAATATTATACATAAGTGCAAGTGCTGTGCCCTTGACAATGCAAAATAGGAAAAGTGTTATACGCAGTTGCGTATAACTCTTTTCCTATTTTGCTATTTTTATTTATTAAAACAGTTGTTTTCGAATCTGATTTCAATGCAATTTTGATTGATCATCATCTCAGCCGAAATACGTCCACTGCTGGACATAGGCCTCCCCCAAGGTTTTCCACACAGACCGGTCTTGGGCCACCCGCATCCAATAACTTCCCGCGACTCTTACCAGGTGGTCGGTCCACCTACAACAACCTACCCCACAAGGTGGATGGTGGATCGTGGACCGACGAGCAATGAATAGCAAATAATATCTAGACGCCACGTCTGTATATCTAAGTTGGGGTATGCAGAGGAGTATTACAGTTATATTTCATTAGCTATATTTAGGTCCCACGTAATAGGAGCCGTGCCGCTTCTTTACCGAGCCCATGTAACATTTGCCAGAATATTCATGCGGTGAAAACCAACGCACTTTTTGCGACTCAGGAATTTAACTGAAGAGCCTACAAGTTAGTAATTATTAATCGTTATTTCCAGATTATTTATATAGAGACTGTCTTGTTGCTTGCAAAGCAAAAGCTTTTCTGATACCTACTTAAGATCCACTATGAGATTCAGATTTCCAGGCCATGCTATTAGCTATTCGCTTTTTTAATACAAAATTCTTAGTGGCAGCACGAAGTTTGGTAAAGAGTGTGCTTGAGGATATAATTCATCTCTATTTACTCCATCGGCGATATATACACGCGAGGTATTATATTTGCATGTATAGAGATCTAACATGTTTTGACCATGATATATATATTAAAATCATTCTTACTGTATAGTTATAAATATAATTGAACACCCTTATTATAACTTAATATACATATATTACACTAGTGACAAATAATTAAATAATATTCAAAAGAAAATATCACTAATGCTTTGAATAACTTAATTAACGTTTGCTTTTAAATAAGGCCATAAGGATATTATTAAAAAGCCTTCTGAATTTCCACCTTTATAAGCTTTATGTTAAATTTATATAATTTTTGTCAGTTATATTAATAATTTCGCCAATCAGTTTTCACGTATTACTATATTAGTACTATATCTATCTATCTATTGACCTTTTCATCTATTTAAGATATTAAAAGTAGTGCGTGATTGTTTCAAACACTTCTAGAAGTGACTAGTCCAATTCTAGAGCGGCAAGATTGTAGCTTTCGTGCCTTTTGGTCCTTTTTTCAGCAAGCTTGCCGAACCACGCTCAGTCGTGGAGCTTCATGCCTTGCGTAACCAAGTTTCTCCACCGGTCCCTATCTTCTGCAAGCTTCCCATTATTCATTAGTACTATAATTGTTTATTAATTTATTGGCCGCTACTGACTAAAACTTCAATTGAGATATTGTTAGTTGTAAACAATTGATAAAAAGTTATGCGTAGGTTTATGAAACTCTTTAAAAGTAATTTTACAATTCATCTCTTTTTACGAGACCTTTATAATAAGTTTTCGAAGTGATAGTAGTAGGCGATTTTGAACCAAATAATGTTAGTAACTTACGGATAATTTTTCTATAATAGTACGTTTATAGTAGTTTTTTTATGCTACTAACAGGTGAAGTCTAATAAAAACCGCCTTAGAAGTTGGTTTTCCTTAAATAGTTCAAGTGATTATCTTCAAACCAAATAAAAAAATCTGCAGCGAAATTGATTCATCAGGGTATATACATTATTACAAACCGAGTAAGTCACACGGCGTACTTATTATACTCATAACATTATACTAAATATACTGCCGTCTATATGTATAATCGTAATAATTTTCAAATCGAATTGTCTAGAATATCACTCAGACATTAATCTTGATTTCAACAAATAAACACAGAATTCATTGTTCCAAACGTAAATTAATCCCGATAGCACTATTGAAACTACCTGGTTTACGTGGTCCCTTAGAACGATGTGATTTCGGATGGATACAACATTACAATACTCTAGGGACCATCGGTGTACTGACGCCGTGTTACTGTAGGGTAACTTATGATAATGGCTACCTTGTTTCATTAGCAATACGTTTATATAATAGTCCCGGGAACTATCAAACCTTATTTGATAGCTGTTAAGTTAACTACTTTCGCCCTTTCGTTTCCCGGAATAGAACTTTGTATCTAATATTAAACGTAATAAAATTCTCGGATGTTTTCTTTTTGATGTCGGCTTTATTATTCAATTGCTTAGAAGCCTGCGATGTGGCTTGGATATCTATTGGTTTTCGGTGATCACTACAAATTATAAAACAAAGGCCCCATGTCTGTTAGCGATAAACTCAAAAACTACTCTATGGATTTTCATGCGGTTTTCACCAATAGACAGGGTGACTCATGAGGAAGGTTTAGGTGTATAATTTGTTATGGTTATGTACTACCCGTGCGAAGGCAGGGCGGGTCACTAGTGTGACAATAAATCAAATGTCGTTAGTATTATATTACCATGTGCTTAGTTTATTGAATTTTAGTCTAACTACGTAAAATGAATATATTTTAGGGAGTATCTATCTTACGTAAGCGACAACCGCGACATAACGTACCGCAACGCGACACGATGCTATGCTACACATAAATAATGGCCGACGTTGTGTGCTCATTATTTCTCCAATAATGGACAAGTACGGTGTGCTAGTCATAGAAAGCAGCAGACTTTTAAAAATACTTTAAGTGGAATAGAATACAAGTAATGTTCCTAATATTAAATTACTTGGCTTGTACAATGGCTTTAGTTTGCGCATGCGTTCACACAATGGCTTTAGTTTGTGCATATGTTTGGTTGTAGCTTCTACGTCCAACTCGAGCAAAGCGTTAAGGTTTTCTGATAGCAAATTCTCAGTAGCATATATAGCACTTTACTACTTTATATATAGCACTTTGGGACCAAAGTAAAGCTGGCGAAATGTATGTGTGCCTCATATAGATCTCTGTCTACCACTTCGGGATACTGTATTCTCGTATCCTAAATATTCACCAAATTTTACTATGGAGGGCTATACAGTTAAGTTTTAATCTCTATAACATAGTTTTAACAAGCAAAGGCACAACCTAGGCTTCTACATGTCTACACACGAGTAGAGAGTACGAAAAGGCAGACGCGGTCTCAACTAAAAACTAATTTAGCAAGAACCTAACGTAAACCGCAAAACTGCATAATATGGAGTAAAGTTTAGGTATGGGTTATCACAGACTTACAACTTAGCATAATACACACGTCGCAGTGCATTATAGAGCACTTTGTTCCCGACGAAGTTTCACCTCATTGTCTATAAAGTTTAATAGTTTATTATCTTATTTTTGAGATGCACTAGTAAACACAAATTTGATGAGATGTTACAAGATTTTCTTTAAAAGGTTTTCGTAAATAAGTAGAATTGATAGTTAGATGGAGGCGCATACATACATATATCACTCATTCATAATCAGCGAAATGTGTGTTTATTTTTGTATGTATATACTTTGCTGGCTATAATATTACATCTAATAGCAAGCCTATTAGCGGGTAGGTATATTATTTCCGGCAACTGAAAACCCGACATTGGAATCGAACTCAAGATTTCACATCAATAATAATTAATTAATGGTATGCCAGGCAACTAATGAGGTTGTCTATGTTATGTGTTAATTTATTTCAAGAACATGTGCATTCGGTCTGTTCTTCTCTCTTAGCCTTTATTATTCCTAAGTCACTTGGAGTCGGCTTTTCTGGTCTAACCGGATTTGACTGGATATCAGTTTTTACACGGAGCGGCTGCCACCTGACCTCCGCAACCCGAAGGCTAACGATACAGAATATATACAGAATACAGAATATTAGAGGGTACTGACTTTCCCAATAACGACTGCCATAGATGTTCATGGCAGCCGGGACCGACGGCTTAACGTGCTCTCCGAGGCACGGAGCAGGCGATAATTGTCAATCAATACGCACATAATTTCGAAAAGTCATATAACTCCCGAAAGTCAGGGGTACGCGACGTGGGTTCGAACCCGAGACCCTCTGCATTGCAGTCTGTTGGTCTCCCCACTGAGCTATCGCTGCTCTCGCATATGTGCATTCGGTCTATTAAGAAACGTAAATGACGAACCTTCGGACCGATCGTTCAAGCTAGAAGTATATGCGTACTGTACATAAGGGATCGATTTGTAAAAAAATCTCAGTAGAAGCTCGAACTTTGAAATTGTACCAATAGGCAATAAGCAATATTTCGGACCTAAAACTATAGCTAGCGAAATGTTGGTGTAATATACATCTGACGGGTCATTCGGAATTATAAGCGAGAGACTATGTATCTTTGTATTGATTCCAAAAATCATCCTTTCACACAACGCTTTCAACGTCCTCAAGTCTACCAATAAGTGTTTCATAACAAGAATGTTGTTACTGTGAAAGAAAAATCCAAAGAAACTACATGGTAACTGTATTCCTAATAATTATTTCGGTCTGATTATAAGGATAGACATTTTCATGGTAGGTCTGCAGAATATTTACATGCTAAATGGTACGTGACTATTTAGTTTTCTCGTCTGCTGCATCGAGAGTGATCGCTACGCTAACTGTCAGTGCCAATGCATAGCGTGCGTGTAGTGGATTCGACTGTAGCAAAAAAAAGTGTGATCTACAGGTAGTTGAGTTTCATCGGCTCTGGATGTTCATTGTTCCTTCGCTTTATTTGTAAAGCTACTGTAGAGGATTATTCACAGGCACTGCAGTTGAAAAATTTAAGTTAGCAAAAGAAAGAAATTCCTTGCTACATCGCATTTTTAATAGTACTAGCATACCATTCTATCAAATTTACTCCATACATTTTCATGACTACTGCTATACTAACTGGCAAATAGTCAATTGAAATGAAAACATTTCAAAACCCTAATTCATGTAAATATCAACTCGGCGTCAAATTAGAAAAACGAACATTAACAACAGCAATAATTGATGCATGTTATTGTTGAATTATATACATTTATACATGCAAAAATTAATTAATTATTATATTATTTAACTATTTACAATTATTGCACCTTAGTAATTGTATAATATAACATCATACAATATAAATAGTAGTTAAATACTTTACAGTTTGATTAGCTATAAAAGACGTAACAATACTGCTATCTATCACTTCTTGTTGTGACCTATAAGTGAACGGACATATAAAACTTCCTCGTGTCAAAGTATAAAATAAATAGTTAAAGTGTTTGTACAGTGTGTTATTTTAATCCATAACCTCTAATAGTTATCCGTATAAATAAAACGATATTCATAACTGCAAACCGGACTCGACAAAATGCATGATACTTAATATATATTTAGTGTCCAGAGCAGACCATTTCATTTTTATCCATTAGCCGCGCGATACGTGTAGACAGCGAGGTAAGCTCGCAGCAGAGCCTTGCAGCGGCAGAAATAAGTGAAATATTTCAAAAATAAAACGTTGAACAACGTTCATTTCCAGTGTAAGCGGTTTAACTCGGCAGGAGGTGAAAGTAGACAGGTGAAGAGTTCGCGCCCTCTTGTAGTCACACACTGACGTACGATCAATGGATGTGCTTCAGGTTTCTATGCAGTTTATGGAAGATATTATATTACTAAAGGTCGAGTCGTACAACCTCTGCTTAACCCTTAAGTGACGCTAAGTTATGTTGTTTTGACTACAGAGGTCTTAATGGTAAGCACATTACTTTTTCAGTACGTATACTTATTTGTTTTGTACTAATAAGCATACGGTCTGCTTGATGGAATGTTGGCACCGCATATAAATGTTTGCAAAAACAAGGGTAATAATAGAAGTAAGGGTACTGGAGAAAAGGGGCCGGTGGTAATAGCATGATGGCTAAATGGATGATAAAGATTGTGATGCAGCGGTACTGAATGCTACTGCTATGCATGGGATGCCTGAGTCAAGCAATGTATTTTTGGCATTATCTGTCCTGAAATTTTTAATAGGAACACAGCGTGTGGGACAGTGCCCTGTAGACAGCCTTTTTTTCGTAGGGAAATGCTCTATATACATGGCTCCTCGCCGCAAGGAGAGGCGAGAGGGTTATGTTGGGCTCTCCCAAGACTTCGGGCCTACCAACCAAAACCCCGAGGTGTGCCAACTAGCTTCCTTTATGTTGGGTGGGCCACCAGAACTATAATTTCAACAGTTGACTTACCCAGCAGTGCCCTATGCAGGCATAAGCACGGTAGATAGCCTAGCCCAACCTATTACGTGAGAACTAAAACTACAGCTGGCAAAAAGTGGGTGTAATACACCTCCGCCAGTCCTTTAGGGGATTTAGAGGATATATAGGCGTGAAGCAATGTATGTAGTATGTATGTATATATCTTATGTGGGGGCCAGTCAGTGCAGACAGGCGACACTTCGACCCAGTGTGATCTTTTGTGTCGACACTCTCCCAATAACGACTGCCATAGACGTTCATGGCAGCCGGGACTGACGGCTTAACGTGCTCTCCGAGGCACGAATCAGGCGATAATTGTCAAGCAATACGCACATAATTTCGAAAATTCATATAACTTCCGAAAGTCAGAGGTGCGCGACGTGGGTTCGAACCCGAGACTCTCTGCATTGCAGTCTGTTGGTCTGTAATGTATGTAGTAAGAATGCATAAGCCAAGTAAAATACGCTACTTGGAATGAGTATTTGCATTTATTCAACTGTTCGGTTGTGGCCACCTCCTGATATACATTTTCATTTTGCCAGTGCGCAGCGATTTTACATGCCAATAATAGTTGATTTGATTAGTGTTGCTCTTTTTTTAATATTCACAAAATCGCTTGCGATGCAAAACATATCCCTAGAACGAGAGGTCGTAAAAAAAGAAACAGAATAACACATACAGATTAAACTTAAATTAAAGCGCCTCATAGCATTAATACTTTTATATACAATATAAGTTAAAGCTGACATATTTTTAACTTTATCTGGAACAAAAAATATCTCGATTATTATCCGTAAAAACTGACCGTAAGTGAATAGCTGTTCTACATTTCATATCCATATGCAATACTCAAGTGTTCATAATTATAAATTGTGTAATGAAATGTTTCATTATAATTTTCTCCTTATTAGGTCGTTCATTCGTTGATAATACTATAATTATCGCAGTCAGCTACTTTTTGGCGTACAAAAACATTTCGACAGACTGTTGAAATGTTTCAATAACACATCTAGTCATTCTTATTCGGAGTTTATGCAGTTTTATTTCACCTTCGCTATTCATTAGTGCGTTTCAAAGAACCTTTTAGCTTGTATCTAATCTGCGTATGTTTAACTAATGTAATGTAGTAGAGTATGACGGGCTGCCGTGCTATCCTTTCAGATTATGCTGCTTGTTTTTTAATAGTATTTTTAGTCTTGATATTATCGTTAAACTATGTGTTTTATTTTATTTTTCTATTTTAGACTACTTCTGTAGTAAGGGTTTAGCCCTGTGTATAAACCTAAAAAACGGATTCAAAGTAAGTATAACCAAACATAGAAAAAGTATGTATGGATTATACCTACTAATAATAACCCTGTATTGGATTTGAATACACAACACTAGGCGAAGCGACCGCTTGCTCGATTCGCCATCTAAGAAGTGAAGTAAAAAGAAATTTTTAGTTTAAGAAAATAATTTAGAAACTGCTTACCCCTTGTTCCTTAAATTAGTCGATTAACATAAAATATCAATGATATGTCGATATCAGACAAACGAGATTCTTAAAAATATACAAAGCCAATTTAAAAATAGCAATAGGATTTTAAAGACGTAGTAGTAGTAGTAATTACTGCCAAGTTAATATTTTTAAATAAGTATAGGCGTTAACCTATGTTTGATATTGGCAGTAAACAATAAAAAGTTTGACATTAAGCTTATAAAATTTTTGGTTAATCAGTTAAAACCAGAACGAAATACTTTTTAATAAGAAGTCCTAACATTCCAAAGCAAGCTCATGAATGCACATTAAAGTAATCGATGCCAGCCCTAGATGTTTAGAATACGGACAAGACAGATACGTAATCTTGCTTTTAGTAGCATCGTATTGTAAGACCATGCTTTTAGCTCTTGTAACAGTGAACTAACGAGTAAATAATATGTACCGGGTTTCTATTTGTCGGCTTAAAGAGCAATTGCATGTAACGCTTAGCATAGCCGCGAAGTGATTTCTAAATACGAATTAATAGCTATTAAGAAAGGTTTCTAGTTTTTTACATATGTACCGTACATATTTAATTAGCACGTTGTTTAATTATGAATTAGTTTTATTTGCAAATACATCAGTTGTACATTAAAAATACCAGAGGTGCTACTAGGTTAATACTGTGTTTTGAATGGCCATTAGCACAGCTTATTATTGTACATTAATTAATGTTTATAAATATCTGTTTATATTCAAATGTGGGTCGTTTAAATTATTTAGTATATAACTATTATGTAGTGTGTATGTGTAGGGAAATGTTTGTAGAGATATAAATAATATATATATTTGGGTGTTTCTATGTATAATATCTATCATGGAGTTGTATACATATGATGGTGTTGTGTGTATGTGGTACAATATTATTAGAATATTATTATATGCTAACGTTAAATTTGTAAAAAATACCAAGTAACCAGTAAATGCCAAGTATCCACAGGCATTCCAGACTTTGTTTGAGCTATGGCTAAAATGCAAAGTCAACGTAAAAATATCAAGAACGGATTTTCTTAAGAAATTCTGAATATGTATCCTTATAACGAGCTTACGAAAATCGTCATTTTTATTAACTAGTACGTGTTTTAACTAATTACAGCAAACTTAAAGTGATATGTAAATGATTAGTTTGGCTTTTTACGGTAAATAAATATATACATTGTACATACCTATATAAATATAAACATGTGTATATGTCTAGGCTCTCGTTAGTGACCAGGTATCCAGTTTCTTCATAATTCAATGAAATGAACAATTTCTTTATTGAACCTGCTTGGTTGTAAAATTTATAATGCGTAGTTTTTACGAAATAATAATAATAATAAAATTCTACCACATACACACAACACCATCTAGTCCAAACTAAGCAGAGCTTGTACTATGGGTACTAGACAACGGATAAACATACATATATACTTTTTTTTTTGTAAATACCTACATATACATAGAAACACGCAGACCAAGACAAACAGACATGTTCATGCAGACAAATGTTTGACATGTGCGGGAATCGAACCCAAAAATGAAATGAATGATAAACAGTTTCTTTTCCAACAATGTTGCTTGTAAGTGATAGTTCATGTGACGGATAATTTTGAATAATTTATTTAATAATATCTCGTCTGATAAAATAGACACTTGATGATACCATACATTATGTTGAAATGATGTATTAATTTGAGCAGTCATTTCTTTTACGCTGCATATGCGAAAGCGATGATAGCACGGAACAAATATTATTTCTATATATTAAAGATACCTGCCTGGATGTAGAGTTCAACGATATCTTCACTTACGTTTCTAATTATTTTAAATTGGAGCAGACTTGCTATTGAAGTACTTACCACTTTAAAAAAGATTGTGGCCGAACAATTTTTTTATCTACCTAGGGTTGATTACGTTGCCAGGCTGCTTAAAGCAACGCTGTGTTGTTTTTACTAACAGCAGAGCGTCAAATATTTGATACTTACACTTACTTACAGAACCTGTAGCGCGATGCAGCATTTTCAAAAATGAATTCCCATTTTCGATAAATTGGTAATTCGCGCTGGGCCTCTTTGGTTGCAAGCATTTGTAAGCTATTTTAACCACTTACCATCAGACGCCCCGTCTAAGTCATAGGAAAACTATTACTTTTTTTAGACAAAACATTTAAGGTACTATTCTGTCTGAATAAGGTTTTGGAGTTACAATTAACATTGAAGCCTAATTCGTGTCAGTTAAATACCTAAAACGACCATTACTTAATCTCTTCTTTTGTAATTTGCGAAATTTCAAGAAAATCTTATTCTTTTTGGTCTGTTAATTAGCTATTCGTTATTTTATAACTCTAGAACAGTTTTTAAGTAAATGAAAATATTCCAAAGACCAACATAAAATGTAAGCTGCTTTAATCGTAAACTTAATGTAATATTATTTAAATGTAACTACCGAAATTTTAAGAGAGTTCGGACTTCAAATTAAATAGGCCGGATCAAAAGACTAAGTCGAAGACACATAGTCATAGTAGCTTTAGCTTAGCTATGTTATGTTTGAGTGCGCAAGCTTAACTGCGTTGTATTGAGTCGACGCGACGCGACGATCTATTTTATTTAATTTGTGGTTTGACTCTTTACGAAATAGTCCAGTAATAGTTATTCTAATTTCTAGTTATTTGGTTATCCTCTTAAAGGTAGATTAAAGTGTGTCACATCTACATTTCGCCAGCTTAAATCCGACATAATAGGGGGAGGGTAGTTTCAGACTCCGTGCTGCTACTGGTTCACAAATGACTACTTTTCTTGTTAACCCTTCTACCTGAGCTAATATACGCGTGTTAGGAGTGACGTCGTTAGTGCAATTGGTGGAATTCAAATTCACAACCTTCCTTCGTCTTAACAATCACAAGTCCCCATACCCTATTAATGGCGCTATCGCTAATTATCGAAGAATTGTAATAATAAGCGTCATGCCTATTTTCTCGAAGCAATGGGTAAATGTTTGACATGAACATATGTTGCCGAGCCTATCGAGTATCTACTTCTTTACGTTTACCATGTAGGACATAACTCGCATAATAAAGGGTGAGCCTATTGTCGTATTCTAGGTTACAGTGACAGACCACATGCTGATTGTTGAGTGTTAGAAAAACACAATAACACGTTGCTTGACCCGAAACCACGACTGCATCTTTACCCCTGTGGTACACCACACGTACATGTTTACGCATACGCTTACAGCCAATCGCAGTGTTATTGGAATTTTTTGAGATCATACCTAGATCGGATACAATGTTTTTGGATTTTTCTGATGTCTGGCAATGTGATCAATAGGCTTAACCCTATTGCGCGGGTTAATTGGCAAATTTATTGAAGATGTTATACATCTCAGCTCTCCCCATCGAGGGTATACAAGCATAAGTCTATATTAATAATTATTTAATTTGAATTATTCTACATAGTACAGATAACTGGTAGGCAGCACCTAACTGTATATCTAGTAATCATATTCAGAGCATTGCATGATCGCAATCACCTATTCTCCTGCCAAGCGTGTTCATTATTGCATCGCCTCGAGACCGTTACGATGTTCTACTGACCAGCACAGGCTTTACTAGTTCACATAGCTACATAATATGATCTTCTGCTTTAAATAATGGGTATATTTTAAAATAATTGGAATACACCCAGGAAATAGATGAGTTTTGTGTTTTATAATTTGTTTTAAGTTGGTGGCTAATAACTGGTTGAAACGAAGCCCTACCTAATACTTCATAGGGCACTGTAAAGAAACTTTGTATCCAAAAACCAGCAATCTCTTTGGAAATAAATATTTAAAAAAAAAGTGATATTGAGCAATAATTATTATATAATTATTGAATTTGAATTTGAATTTGAAAGATTTTTTAAATAAAAGATGAATTTGTAAACGTAAATTAACATATACTTTAGCTTTTCCTATTTAGTTTCGAACCTAATCCGTAGTCATGAGCTGGTGTCCAGGCGCGACAGTCTTTAAATATTTAAATGAAAGGGGTTGATTTGATGTCTAACTCAGTCTATGTAATGTGCTGGTTTTCATATACTGTTGCGGTGCTTCTTATATATTATATTACCAATACAGGACAGATTAAGGAAATTGCAATATCTTTAAACAAATCACAATCTTAATAAACAGTCAAACGATACATTATTTATTAGGATTATATAGCGTACGCTAGGAAACAATTTATGTCAATTATACAAATATCAGTCTTGTATATAAACTTTTTACTGCGTGTTGGCAGAATTCACATACCTTCGAGAACTCTCAGACTTACACGTTTCCTTACGATGTTCTTCTTCGCCATTAAAGTGAGAATTAATTAATTTAATATATACATAACTTCGAAAAGTCGTAGTTGCGTGCCCTGGAATCAAACTCGAAATCTTTGTGTGGCAAAGCAATGGTCTTCCACTAGGCTATCGCTGCAAGTACGTACACTTTAATCTTCAGTAAAATATAAAGCAGCTTGTGCACTCTATGGCACTTATTCCGACATCATTATGCAAATGGCATAACTGTAGCCAAAATATAAAGCGACTACTCAAAATTTACGACTCTACTTAAAGGTTCGTAAAATTTGAGTAGCCTTATACAGTCTAGACTAAACAGCTCCATTATAAAGAAAAATAAAAGCAAAGCAACGTTCCATAATCTAAATTAGAAGCATCATACTGAATATAAGAAAATTTTCAAGCAAGCTCAGAAATCTGCTTTAAATTTTGAATTTCAAGTAACTTCTAAGATTTGCTACAATTATCTAAAGATTTAGTACTTTAGGCAAAAATATAACTTAAGTATCAAACTTGATCTTTATGTTAGCCTAACTTAACCTTTGAAATAAAGTTTTTCTTTAGTTTACGAACGGCGTCGTAAGCTTTTCAAGCCTGAAATTTAAAAGTAATTTTATATAGAGGCGCCTTAGAAGACAATATATCTGCTATAAATGCGCCCCCGTATAACTTCTCCTTAACATTTTTGCTGTTGCTATCAAAATAATATGTCACCATCTTGAGGATATTTCAGTAAATCCGCCTTGCTAGGGTGTTAAAGTATTATGAGTTGTGTTCGTGAATAGTTTTCAAAATTGTATAAATGTAATGTTTTCAAAGAAACCGCGATGAAATTCGTATAAAATAGTTTAATTACAAGTATAAAGACTTTTCTATAAATACTTATTCCATGTATAATAACTATACACCTGAAGAAATATATGAGTTCGATGTTAACCAATAATGAATAATATTTTTTGTCTTAATACTAGTATTGAATTATTAGTGTGTATATTGCACATTTTCTATTACAACCAATCAGTCCTACCAGCATATGACTTGTTAAACTTATGGATTTGAGAAAATAAACTGAAATGACTGTCAAATCCTCAATCCAATAGCATAAGCTTTACCTAAATGTTTAAGTGTATTTTTAACTCCTTAAAAAACGAATTCCTGACGATCATAACATGACCCATTATTTCTAAAAACAGCAGAGAATCTAAACTGTGAAAGGTATAAATCGCACTTAAGACTCAAAACATTAATCCACATCAGTTATGTTGAACAATAAAGTGAATGTAAAACCTACAATAAACAGTGGTTAGGGCATGCGTGAGTCCAGCCCCATTTTTTGCCCTCCGGTTATCCTCCCATGATTTATGCTCTGCCTGCTCGGAATATGATTACCAGTTACGTGTTGGAAGTGCCCTTAATGGATATAAACGTTGTATTTAACTGGCCGGTAAACACTGGCAAGGTTTTTGTACGCCTTTCTGGTGCTCAATTGCGACTTATAATATTGCCGTTTATTGGCTGTGTGCAATTTGTGGGTGCTCATTAGTGTATTGATGATGTTGTGATGAGTCATGTTCACTATTTAGTACGTTTGAAAATTTTATGCGTTTCCTATTTACAGAGTTATGCTATGTTGAGAAGTGACATAATTATTGGATTTTTAAATAAACTCGAACGTTTTGTACTCCAAAATTGTGGGTAGAACATATTTACTTATATTATTTTGTGACGAAAAGTGCTGTTTATTTGCAGACACTGTGTTTATACATACCCAATAAATATACCACTTAGTTAGTGATTTCATTCATTTGCATGATTACAGTACCCATTACAATATTCTCCATATTATATATAATATACGCAATATTGTATAATATGATAATATATGATGTTGTTGGTATCATTAGTTTTTCATATAAACGATAAAGGGTTAGCTCGGGAGTATATTGTTTTATTTCATAAAAATACGTGGCTGCGGGTCTGTCAACCATCTCCGTATACAAATATTATAATATGATAATACAGAGGCTACGGTAATCCTTAAATCCTACACGTTCCTACTATACGTAACTTCGAGATCCTTTCAAGAGGGGTAAAAATGTGAGCAACAAAAATATTTTAATACATTACTTGAGAGTAACGAATGAGCCCGCAAATAAAGAATAAACAAAAAAATATTTCGAAGTTCGTCGACTGTATAAAATATAAGCAAAAATACTCGTACAAAGTAAGTTGAAAACTGCCACGATTAGGTACTTACATTTTTTTGTTGTGGCAGTGCATCGTTCGTTAGCCGCTGTTATTAAGGGCAGGGAGGTCCTAATGAGAAAAAACGCTTCTTCCAATGATACCATGCCGTAACACGAACTTCGGCTACTTTTGAACAAGTTTCCCGCGCAATTAACTAGCTTGATACTCCTGATTTTCTCTGATTCATTTCCTTTTGTAAGCTTAGTGGTACTTAACGGGTAATATTTATGGCTTCCGTTTTACACTTCGTTGTTTTATAGTGCGGGTTACTGTTTTTGGGAAACTTACCGATCACAATTATTCACACTTATCGTAATAGTTTAGACATTTGGAGAATTTATAGCAAAACCTAATTACCAACACTGGAGTAAACTGGAATATAATCAATTTAGTTAAGTAGATTAGAAACAGTTAGACACACAAGTAATAACAGGAAATAGGCATGTCAATAATAAACATTTGATTCAAATGTTTGTTTTGCAATATTTATCTCTGACATTAATCTTTAGGAAATATTTGCGACGCGCTTAACGGGTTAAACCACTCCTGGGTCAGTTAGAATGTTTGCACTGTTTCAAAATATTAGTCTGTACTTTTAGCATTGGTATTTGTGCCTTTAAATAAAACTTGTTTTTAAAACCGCTTTTATTAATATTTTGAAGTGGGTACATACTTATAAGTAGTTTGTAGGATTTCTTTTTAAATTAACCGTTTCTGATGACGTGATGTCGCCATTCTTAAATGTTGTCAGACCACGATACAGCTTCATTTTATATATGCTTAAAGAACTTAATAGATGTTCTTAGCTTAATAGTCTTCTTAGTCTTTTAATTGTTCGTTTGCCAGTCACAGAGACCAGCTATATAAAGTATTATAATGTTGATCGCTGAGAGATTGTAGATTATTGGGATATATATATCATATTATTAAAGGCCAAGATTAATTGCCAATCGTCCGATTGTTTGGTCTACTAGATCAAATCAAGCCAAACTTCACCGAAACAATCGATAGGATATTAATGAGAGAATCTAATTATTAAGATTTAATGTTGTATGGTGACTAGAGCTTACCGCCATTCGTTGATTACATCTATGTAAAATCAACCTACAAGAATTAGCATAAAGTATACAGTAATCTATCAAGTTGAATAATAGTTTCATAATAATTTATTTAAATCATGAAATATTAGCATATGTACTTATTTACGTGTGGTAAGAAAGCATTAATTAAACAGCTAAATTAATGTACTAAAAGTAATAGATTAATTATTGTTCAATAATATATATATTATAGATAATAATAATTCAGTAAGAAAAAAAGCGATGTTTTAGCCTCAAGCATTACTCTCATAGCGCTACCAACATAACAGAAAACCAGGAATAATTGGTGCACAGTGCCGTTAGCGATAAAATACCAAGATATATACGGACATAAATTGTGAATTTATTTTAACAAAAGCATGTCGCTAGGTTACCCTACGTTTAGTTCAATGTGCGGTGCGTGCTTAGCCTCACTTTGCTCGGTTTATATCATAACTGAAAGCGAAAAGTACAGAGCAGACGGTTGTGTAACATGTTTATACAGGGTCAGTACACTCGTATTTCGCGCTTTATTTTTTTTGGGAATTCGCCGACGCGTGTGCGATACCAGCAATAAACATTCGTTACTAGAACCAGAAAAAGATAAAGAAACATAAAAACACTTTATTATAATAACCATGAAGCCGAATACAGCAACATAGCATAGACTTGATCCATACACGCGATATTGTACCTAACCGTCGTTTTCGGTTTATAAAAGCGTTGACAAACTTTTTTTAAAGTGAGTCATTTGCATAGAAGCCTTCGGAAACATGCGTCCCGTTCAGTGCAAGCTCAGCTTCTACTGATTTAGGCTATGCCACTAACGTAATACCATATCGTTTTTTTTATACAGGCCGATTACAAGATATTTTTTAATCGTATCGAGTAGCGTGCGATATTGACATTTTTACTCATAGCTCAATCTCCTCGAAACGTGGAGAGGAGGTTAATAAGCGTAAAATTTTGAAAGTGTTATACGAGTACGGCGACGTGTTGTCATCGAACACGCCTTTAGTAAACATTACTCACTTTCATGGGATATAAAGATACCGTACGCACGCAGCTGCATCTATTGACATAAAATTTAAGAGTTCAGCAAAATTATGTGTACTATAAAAACTTAGAGAAACCGACGACTGCCAACGACTCATCTAAGAAACAAGCCATGTCAGGAGGGGGAAATATTCTTGTATTTTTGGGGCGCGCTAACAAGGGGCCTCTACATGACCGGAATATTTCTGTCACCAATTTCCTCAGGCGAACGGCTTAACACCCCGGAAAAGTTACTTAGACTTACCTGAGAGTCTTCGGGCGCTGTCAAGATATCGTATATTTTATGGAGCCCGCCTCAATGCCTGCTATATTTCTTTTAGGCGACGACGGCGTCGAAATAGCGTTTCGATTACGTTACCACTTTATTAACAGGTATAGTATTGAGCTCTTATTAAATTGAAACATTCTAGAGTGCTTATTCTTTACTTATTCAGCGGGTGGGTACCCAAATTAGGATCTACGGCGGCGGATGGTAGCCGTAAAGAGTTACTCGAAATATTCTTCGATGGATGGACGGGCCGGGCGGGTTGAGACCTATATATCACTTAAAACGACAGAGCATAAATCTATGGGGGCTGTCTGCTCGTTATTTGTAGTCGCCACGTGAACCGCCGGTTTCGGGTGAATATTAACGATATCGCCAATTTTCCGCAAGCTTAGTCGCGTCGCAATTTCTCGCCAATTGAACAATCGCGTCACATCGAGGGGTGATGTGCCGCCGAACAGTATTAACCTAGGCATCGAGTAAAAATGTTTATACATGCCATTCTCGATCTGTCGCGTGGAGCCATTATGTATAAACGCGAAAATTTCAATTTTCAAACCCTATATTAATCGGATCATTTTTCGCAACGATAGCATTTCAACATTCACCGATACTGATATTTTATAATTTTTGCATGTATTTTGATTTCTAATTTGGTATACAATTTATTACAATGTAAATATATTGGCGTTATGTTTATGATATAAAGAATGTCTTTAGGTAATTTTCTAATAGGTATTGAAATAACGGTGCTGCCTAAACCCTCTGCGGAATTACTTTCAACGATATTTTATTTTGTGCAGAAGCCGAACACTTCTCATATTGGTGCGGTGCGGCGGTGCATATTCTATCACTTAGGCATCGCGACTATCACAGAATAGTGACCCATTTAACACACAACGTAGGTGTAATGAAAACTTAAGCAAAGGCCTTCCATTGTAAAGTTATACTTCTATTTACAAGTAGCAGCTAATATATACATAACGTATTGAAATTGCGTAAAGTTATTGGTTGTTAACAAACTAGAAATACATATTAATGGTTTGTGTGCTTTATGTCTTTATTTATGCTTTTTGTATGTTTGTTTCTTAAAGGTGCGTGCTAAATAGCATATATAAACATTGTTTAATGCGTGCGTTACAGTTTTAATATCCATATGAACGCCTCATAAACACATCATTGCTACAACTAATGGATATACAATTTACATATATAAATCTTACCGCTGTCTGGTTGGTCCCGCGGCATATATGTGATTGGGCAAAATCTTGATGGGTTTTTCTGTTAGTTAATTCTCATTAGCAGCGCTGAGTCCGCTAGTCCGCCGCCATAGCCAATGAATAGCAATATGTTCCCCCTAAATATGGGGCTTTAAAATATAACTACTGAATTCTATCATCGGCGTACTGTCGTTGGCGTCCAAATACAATGTATTCATCATCATTACGTCTCGATATGGGCAAGCTGATAAATTAAAAAGATTAGAATAAAGTAGTACCTACTATCGATAAATTGTAACTTGATATGATTTTACTTGAATCTGATTAGTGAACCGAAATACTTTTGTGATAGATAGGTACGCCTTTATATTACGCCTGTTATGTTAAGCAAATCGCCATCGCGATCTTTACTGTGATTTTGCGACTCGATACCGTCTGGTCTGTTCGATATGTCTATATGTAATTAAAATCAAGTGTGTCTGGCCGCTGGTGTGCCGCTGCGTTTTAAGAGGTTAAAAGTGAACCTTTGTCTCTGAAATATAATATAATATTCTATCACATACACACAACAATTAAAACAACAAGATTAAAATGAATAGGAAACTTTCTTGAAAATTAAAAGATTTGGTCAATCAGTGTGATATACATACATCACACTAAAAATAACAATATCTTTCAAATCTTTGTATAACTGATACAACGTCTAAATATATCTTTGGTCTGATTAATTACATTCGTGTGTATATTCCCGATCATTTAGTCCCGGTATAAATTGCTGACTTGATAGTTATTAAAAATTCTCAGTAGTGGTACAATGTTTATAATTATACAGTGGCTTCGCCCTTTAATATGTATAGATTGGATCCCACACGTATTAGACTGAAAAAATATGGTTTTAGTACATCTCTGCCTTGGTCCTATGAAGATATCCAGACAGGATGCTAAACATACGTATAACTTAACCAATAAAGTACTAAATCAATTTATTCACACCCACAATTCGTATATGCGTTTTCCAATTAAACTTCGGTATCCACTAACGCGTAATAACTGACATTTTACGCTCAGGGCGCTGACCGATACAAATCCGCTATAGTTTGCACCGTTCAATGAATCTTTACGCTTAAAATTTGACGGATGATGTTATGCAAGATTTCATAATATGATCTAATAAGTAGGCCGATTTAAATTGAATTATGCTGATAATAAGATTAGTTTGCGACTATAGTAATAAAAAAGTGAACAATGAGTTTCTTGCCGTCGTTTTTTCATTAAGACTGCGCCGAGCGAAATGTGCCAAAACAGAATATAGTACACGAATATAGTTAAGTATCTTAATAATTTATCGACAATTAGATAAAGTTGTTTTATAGCCACTTTTCACCGGATTCATACAGAATGTCTTTAAAATATTATACACAGAAATAGAGATATCTCTACACTTGATAAAGTGAATCTCGTAGCCTTTGTTCGTTGGAGACTGTCGACCATAGTTGGTTGACGTAAAATTAAAAAATGTATACTTCATTTTTGAATTCTTTATAAGTGTACGTTAAAATTGCAGGCTAGTAGGTATCATGTTACGCTTCGGTTTCCAACAAACCTCATCGCTTTGTTAACTGGCACACCGGTTCAGGTTTTACGGTCTTATTCATCGATCATATTATATATTTCCTTATATTTTATGTACAATTACTAGGTATCATATCGAGGTTATCTAGCTTTTGCCTCTTCTTAAAACTTACAAATGCTTTATTATTTATTTATTAAATAATAGATTCTTGTCGTATTTTATTTCCCGATTATTCAAGATATTACGGGTGATAATTGGGATATACCTATCATGATCGAGCTTGCATGCATGAGCTTAAATATTCTGCCCGCAGCTTTCAAGACTTCCAATTTGAAATTTTATATTAACGGAGATAGTTTGAAATGCGACCTGTGTTATGTGATTAATAGCTAAAAGATAAAACTAGAATCCTCATTAAGATAATTATTAAAATCAGTTCTCATTTAATACATTAGAGATGAATTCATTAGTACTATTTATAGTACTAATTAATTGATCTCTCGAGTCGATTGATGTATCATTCGACTTAATTAACACTTTCTCTTATTGTAGATGAATATTGACTGATTTAGGAATAAGTTTAAAAAATATGTCAGCAACATCAAAACAGGAAAGAATGTTGAAAATAATTTTACATAACACCACCTATTTTTATGGTTACTAATAACCCCCGCTCAATATTTATAGGCTTTAGTAACAAACAACGACCAATACCAAGTGCACCTTGTCTTATAAATACATTGTTTTCAGTCTTGTTCTATTTTAATCAAACGTCAATTCACAAAACTAAGTGGATAACAATAATCCAAACAAAAGAATTACCTATAACACGAGACGTGCCTGCTTACGTCACATCCGCTTTCAAATAACATTTAACGTATGAACTTTAGTTATTATTATATGGAAATAATATTCAATATTGCGAGTTGTCAAACGCACTCGGTCCCGTGGCTCGCCACATACGGCGCTATTCACAAACGACGTCTATGATATAAGTTGCCATAGTTCATGCATGTTGCATAATAAAATGCTTGACTATTCGTTACCGTTATGTATCAAGAATATTTGCTTAGAGTTTTTTACAAGGTAAAGTGACTTAATGGGTTTCTTATACTTATATTATTAAATTCAGTGAGTTTAGAACTTTTATTTTGAACACAACACGGGCAACTTTTTTGGAGAGGAAATATTCGCTATATACATATTATGTAGTTTTACTTTATGTCAAATCTACGGTCAAAGTATATAATTATGTCGGTATGTATTTTGATTTATTTGGAATTGCAAAAGATACGTTTTATTGCATGTGATAACACTTAGTCGAACTAAAGTATCCGTCATAGTATTTTACCGTGAGGAAACGCACACCGATACAAATATCAGCGTTATCGATTAAAATCGCCCTCGATGCACACCCTTTAAAAGGGATTAAAGTCTACAGTTGCTTGGCACTTCCATCAAAAGGGATTTTTTAACAAAACAGTCAAATTAGTTATTCATTTATGAGTCATATTTGTTATCTGATAATATAACAAGTGAGAGACGGCCATGAATTGCTGTAAATCTTAGAGATCGAAAAAATTGTATCACGTGACATTGAGGTCAGAGGTTCTTTCCCCTGACAACGTGTTTGCGAAATATATAATAATTATAGGACGGGTAGTTATGGCGTAAAAACGTAACAAACAAACAAACGAACCCATATTCGCATTTATAATATTAGTTTGGATTGAAATTATAATATTTTTATTTGAGTAGGTAGTTTAATCAGAGAATATAAGATAGAGATAAAAATAGTTTGTGATAAAAAATACGCGATTCATTCGTGAAAGTCGATGTGTCCATGTAAACACGGTATTGCGACATCGTTGGATGCATATGTCTCACAAAATACAAAAGTGTACCATTTATTAATGCATATGTATGTGTCAAACAAAACAGCATGTATAAACGCATATATGTGTGTAACAAAATACATAAAAACGGCATGTGTCTGTGATTGCATTTGTATATTAATGCTACGCAAGTACCGTGTAAGGTGTTTATAAGGCAGAATTCACAAAAGCAACTGTGTTTCTACGTTGCAAGCTGATATTTCTTTGTATTTTAAAGCTACAGCTACCGCACCTAACTTCTGAAGTCTAGACTATTTCTACGTGGCATTATGTGGTTGCATACGGGGTCCACTGCGACCGCATGAATCCTCGTACTACAATAAATAGCGGGTGTAAAAGTAAAGTAGCTATTTACATACAATGCTACTTAGAACTCTATTACCTACAATTTTCTGTACCAGCATTATGTAGTTATATTAACTTTTGCTGTTTTGCATGTGCTACCAGATGTTCTCTTGCTTATGTGTGCTGAAATAATGTTATGTTATATTCAACACTAGCTTTTGCCCGCTTTGGCATCGCTCGCATAAAAGTAGGTTAAGTCATGTTAGAAAGAGTACCTTTTTTAAAAATAAAATATAACCTATGTTACTTGGTGAGAATAATTATAGCTATCTAATGGTGAAAGAATTTTTAAAATCGTCTGTTCAGTTTTTGAGATAAATCCTTACAAACAAACAAATTCTTCTTTATAATTTTAGTATACCTAGATAAACATATGCTTTCCCAGTTCACAAGACAAATCTAATTTGTTTTTCGTAGTCTTAGCTAAAAGGTCGTTAATATTCTTCCAAAAGAAAGTCACATCATTCAATATTGTAGTGCTTGCATTTAACAGCTTTCCTCTGTTGTGAGCATGTTGTCCACTCATCTGTCCATCAACTTGCTGACTACAAAGGCTAAGACTCTCACACTCTCTCTGACACTCTTTTTTACATTCCCTCTTCACGTTACATATAACTGTAGGCTTTAGGCGCCAAGATATGGATATAGGACAACTAGCTTACTTAGGCAACATTAAAAAGCTATGTTATAGACATTATTGAGAATATTTTGATGAGAGGGGTAAAAAAAGGGCATTTGGTATAAAACTATTTAACATCAACATATGTATAACTGTAGCCTTTAAGCATCAACATATGGATACGATATATGTATATGGAAAGGCTGTATTAAAGAATATTGATGCACTCTACGAATGACATACAAGATATAATCAACACTTTATTATTTAATCTGTTTTTCAATTTAATGTATAAACTCTGCCGTTTTATAACAAGTGAGAAACGGCCATGAATTGCCGTAAATCTTAGAGATCGAAGAAATGATATCACGTGACCTTGAGGTCAGAGGTCAAACGTCATAGTCATATCGAGGTATATCGACTATGCTGATTCGAATGGCGTTGACTGCGAATCTCTAGCTCTTACGGTTCTTGAGTTGAAACATGGTATCACGTGACCTTGAGGTCAGAGGTCAAAGATCATAGTCATTTCGGGGTATATCGACTATGCTGAACCGAATGGCGTTGACCGCGAGTCTCTAGCTCTTACGGTTCTTGAGTTGAAAGTTGTATAACAGACAGACGGACGGACGGACGGACAAAGCTGTAGTATAAGAGTTTTTTCGAACTCTAAAAACGGTAAAAAAGAGCTCAGTTGAACGCAAGTTACTTTATGATGCTTAATTGAAGTCATGCTTGTTTCCAAATCTCAGGCGAAATAAATGTCACTATTTCACTGTATTATAAATAAATATCTCAGAATATGAAGTGCCTTCAACTCGACATTTACATTGCACTAGTTACAAGCTATACGTTGGCAGAGCAACCGTCACAGTTAGAACTACAATTTCATGGCAAGTGCGACAGGGGCTTAACGCTAAAAAAATATTTCGCTTACTTTTACTTTATTTACTTGGATAGTTTTCATTTACTACTTCAACAATCCACACGTAATAGGGATTTTTGACTCTGTGAATATTAATTATCACGCCAATAATGATCGAGTATTGTCAACACGGAAGCACTGCATGTAGTAACTATGATTTTTTTGACAACAAAAAATTCAATAATACTTTGTCCGCCCCGACCGGGACCTGGGATAGAAATCTGAGTCATACGCTTCAGTCGAATACATTATCACAGCCCCACAGAGGCAGTATTTAAAACAAAGCAATTAAATAATAATGACTATTAAAGTATAAGCACAAAATAAAGACGCATAATTGTTAAAAATTCAAAATAATTATGTCCGAAAGAAATAACATGAATTACGTAATGTTAGTTACTTTCAACAATAAACTTAAGACAATGTTTACTATTTGTTACTCGTAGAAAAGTCTGAATGGCGCAATACGTGTCACTGATATTATGAAACCGAAGAGCGGTCGCGTATACTGACGATTTGACAGTGTTTAGAATGAATACTGCGGGCAGTTTGGAAACTTTTTTATTGCCTTTGGGAACACAGCCAAGCCGTTTCCTACGGGAACGGGAAATAGGAATGGCTATACTGTCCTTCATAGAACAGTGGCACCAATCGGTATGGGACAACCATTAAGTACCAAATTCGAGTAATAAAAAAAGGAAAGAGAGATTGGGACACCAACGCCACAGACAGAATAGCATGTGTGATGTTAATGGCTTAATAAGCTCGGGTTGCATTCCTTAGTCTGAACGGGTCACAATCAGTATAATCCTCTGACTGTTATTCTGTCCCTTCCTTCGTAGGCGAATTGACATGCCACCCATCGGTCAACTAAACCTACATCTGGTATTACCATTTCAATGTGCAACCCACAATGCTAGTTACATTTTCTTTTCTTTACGAAATGATGTCAGAGACTTAGAAGTGACTCTTTTCTTTCTACTAATAATAATCGTCTCAGTCTGGCTAACACCAAGTATGTCGGGGTCAACTTTCAGTCTCATTTTAGTGGAAACGTGTAACAAAATGATATGTCCGCCATCAAAAAGTTTAAAAAATACGCACTATAATAATATTGAGCGTTGACGGTTGCACACAGATCAGAAATCTATCAGCGTCAGTGTCGATGGTCAACGATTATAGAAATTATTGGATTGCATGGTTCAAACGATTTAAGCCCGCTTAATTCCAGTGATCTATTTCACAATGATACACAAATAAGATGTTCTCAAAGTGAAAGCCCTCGAAATAAAGACAAGGGTATCTAAAGAATCCTACCCCTATTTCTGCTGTATATGTATTATCGATATTTGAGCGGGAACATTAAAAATATGATTTTATTTCATATAAAAGTGATGCGCAACATATTTACTTGTCAGCAATTTTAGGTTAACGTAACCTTACTTTTTCTTTTATCAGTATAAAAAGGATGTGTGTAATGCTTTTATAATTGTAAGCAATTAGTATTGAAACAACGATTATTACGTTACTAGTCATAACCGTAACTAAGACGGATATTAGGTGAAAATGGTATGCAACAACGGCTAAAGAACTTCAAGGTTTCGGGCAAATGAGCGAAACTAGTTCTTCAAGTTTACTTTTTCTTTCTATACGTACTCGTAATTACATAAACACGTAGCCTACAAACTATCTACTAGTAAAAGTTTACTACCAGTCGGTTTAGCAGGTTTTGGATGAATCACATCGATATATTAAAAAACTTTCTTCTGATAATACAACTAAATACGGTTTAATTTATAACCATCCAATTTCAACGGAATGAATTGACTTTTGAGTGAAATACGGTGGTTAGATAAACTAATCATGTAAATAAATAGTAAATCTCTTGTGAAGCAGGCTGGTGGTATCTCTCGGTAACAGCTGCGTAGGGAAAGTGAGAGTCTAACATGAAACCCGTATGTTACTGGCTAAACTTGTTTGTACAATATATGCACACGTTTAACATAATGCAGCGTCAATATATTACTAAATTATAACTTATATTGTTATGTGCAGTTACGGCTCTATGATGTCTATCTTAGTAAACGAGAATGAAATGAGGATGAAAATGTTTTGCGTAAGTGTTACTAGAGATGGATAAGTGAAATGATTACCAGTTGCATTGATAAAAACTGATTGTAATACTTTCATTAAAATTTCGATTATACAATGCTCCACTTTTAATAGGGTCGATAAAATAATTGCGAACAATCGACTTAAATTAAAACACAATAATTATGTCAAGTAAATTATTTTTTTTAATATTTAAATTATAAGTTACTTTTATAGGAATAAAATTATCGATTAATTATAAGTATCATTCCTAGGACAAAACTCATGAATGATTGAGCCGAGTCATGTCAATCTGCCGTCAAACACAGAGGCACATTATGGGATATTTCCCAGGAGTGAATGGGAATCTCATTACTTGGTCCACGTGAGGTTGACAGACGAATGATTTCATACACTATCACGATACTCGGACGCCGTTATTGCTTTTTCCATATTTGATTGAAAGCTTGCAAAGTATATGGGTTATTTATTTATAGTATTTTGTTTCACGCCAAAACCTATAAATCGAAACCGTTTTAAAGTCACTACGATAAATGATAAAATCGAATCTTTAAATTTATACTATTTGATGCCAAAAATCGATGCATAGATAATAGACATTTTAGTTAACATAATCAAAAATCATAAAACAACAGGAAAATATCTAATCTAGCAAGTCTTTTCTTATGTAACATTACGTTAGAGTTACTTTAAACAATATGCTATGATTTTAAGACGACTATAAATGTTGGGCTTTCATTTGAATGTAAGTATAGTGACATTTTATTACTTAATCCTCATTCATCGTCCAACAAATGGCGTTAACCAACAAAATTACTTGTTACAAAGTTTTAACATAGATTATTCAACTACAAAATTGTTTCTAGCCACTTCATATGTACATTACAAGTGTCTCCACGTTCTGTAAATCCAGACAAGAATAAGAACATGAATATTCAGCTGCAATGTGCAGTCTCACATTATATTCACGATAACAAGGTTCGTCAGCAGAACGCGCGACCGTCGACGTCGTCGTCGGCTGCAAACCATTTGTGCTAACTCGACAGCACCCCGACGCGCGACGTAGCGACGAGACGGGCCCATACTTGTCTTGGCACCAGAATATATCGCAATCACATTATTCGACGGCTGAATTCTAACCATTTCCGAAACAAACACTCACAAAAAGATCAACTCGACTTGCACTTTAAATGTGAACTTTAGGAAAGCGTAACTTGCCTTCGCAAATCTTTTACCCGGACCAAGTTTAGGCATCTTAACTGATTTCGTAGAGATAGTATTGTGTCCTTACTTACGAGGTTTCTAACTCCCAAATCCGGATACAACAAGTCCAATCCGGACTAAACAAGTTCCAACTGAAATAAGCACCCGCTGCACACATGTTCCGTCGCGCCTCGGGGAAAAGGAAAAGAAAGAAAAGTGGGCAGCTCGCAGTTTCTCGGTACGGTTGCATATGCAAGGGTGGCGGGTGCGGGTCGACGCGCAAATCTCTCTTGTTCAAAATGAAGTTACGGATACGCTCAGAAATTGTGTTTTATATTTTTCCTCGGCATGTGATGTGAAAAACAACTTTCACATAGTTTGCGACCTTTTTCCGTGGATCCGCCGTTTGCTCGAGAATACGCTAAATAAAAATTTTCTTATCTCAGTGTCGCTAAGATCTGCGAAGTTAAAGCTGAAGCTGATTATGAATTCCTCGCAAAAAATTCATGAGAGTTGGAATACAGATGAGTACTAGGGAACGTTTAACAGGGTGTTGAGTTTTAAATTTTACTTGTCTATGTAATTTGAGGAATTTGAATGGCATATAAATATACACTAATTAAAGAAAGTAAACACGATTAGTATTTTAGTATTAATCAATATGTAGTAGACAGTTTGAACGAAGAGGTTAAAGGTCTCTGGTTAGTTCTCAATAAAATCATGCTTAATTAATGGAGCTTAAGCGGCTACGAGACGACCCGCATACGATTAGCGACGGAGTGCATAAGCTCTCGTATTACGTAATTATGTTAATTCTTAACTAATTCCTTCATTAGTTTGGACATTTTGACTACACTCTCGAGGCTTTTATCTGCATAAAATGTGTATAAATCTAGAAAGTAAAAGTTGGGTGCGCCTGTTGATGGAAACTAGTCGCCTTCGCCTATTCTGGAATATTTTTTATAGGTGGTATTAAAAATTTTAGTTTACATTGTTCTCAGCCATATCGATATTATACATAAGTAAGATACAACTACACGCAAAGCGCATGTATGCATTTTATTGTTACGCTGGTGGCATTGAGAACTATTTCATAACAACCTCAATTATTATTTTTTGTCACGAACTACTTGCACACCTGTCTACCTTTTACGTTTATATTGTTCATATTTCTTAACTGAATCAAAAATAATTGCAATTACAGTCAGTCAGTATACACATTATAGCGTATATCTTGATGGAAATCTCGATACAAGTACGACATAACATAAACGTAAGATTAACACATAGACGATAAACAACATTGAAAGATCATTGAACCAACAATTTTGAAATAAACCAGCAAAAGTAGTTTCTAAACAAGCTGCGTTACGGTAAACACAGATACACAGCGAGAGGTTTAGACATCGGACCCATACTGATCTTACTACCAGTCCGTTTACTTCGTGTTTCTAAATATCGGCATTCGTGAGATACCTATCGGTGAAGGCGATAGGTGACTCCACAGGCGAGCCTCGAGTACGACGCACGCCTCGCCTCTACAGCTGACGTTATCTCGTACAGGTGCATAGAAAAAACTTTTTGACATTTTACTTCGTACTGTTAAAGTGCCAGAGTTATTTTAATATTTTAAACATATTTTTATTATTAAATATGTTGACTAATTAAAAAAATTCGAACATCATAAAAACTATATCATTTTTTTAAACGAAAGTTAAAATGTTGTTTTTCTTTTGTTTCAGATGTCTTCGAAAGTGAATTTGTTTGCTTGAGTGATTCGACAATCGAAAGGGAGTAAACCGTTGGCGGGAGTACATTGAAATGTGAATTTTGTGTGTAAAGTGTTAAAATTGAACTTTGTTCGTACGTTGTTGTTATCCCGATGAAGTTTCTTGTGTAGTCACAACTGTTCGCGGAATTGGTTTATTGAAAATCTTTCGACATGGAGACGGAAGAGTTGACGAAACTTGTTGATGGCATCTACAAGGTAAGAAAATAATAATTTAAATATATTTTAATTGATTTCTGTACAAGTGTAAGACCTCAAAAGTTTTGTTTTAAACTATTCTAAAGTTCTTTCGCATTATAAACTTCTATTTTAAATTGCCGCTTTTTTTGGTAATACGAAAATATGAGTTATTTTGTGCTTTTAGTTTTAATACCAGCCGGTATTTTAAATTGTATTATCTTACAATACATTCCTCTGATACAAAATATAACATTTTACGTTACATACTTTTACCTTTAAAATTATTTTATTACTTTTCAATAATTACGTGCGTCCAATATAAGACAAAAGTTAAAAAGTTTTCAAAAGCTTAAATAGCACTTTTAAATTAATTGACATGAGTCAAAGGCATATCCCGCACCTGCCTCAACTGTCAAGGTCATTGGTCACCCAAACAATGAATGGAGAACATTCCAAGTCGATTTCTCTATCACATTTTATTGTATAAATATGAATATTTATCACATTCCTTAGATAGATGTCGACTTTCGATTCGACGCTTTGTTGGAACGTTTTATAACATCAGTTTGGGCAAAAGTTATGGTAATGCGACAGGATTCCTATTAGAATGTTTGTGTGATCCGTATCGTAGGCGGCTATACCGTTGTTATTTAGGATATCTATTGTGTTCAAGCGTTAAGCGTTTATAACTGTTGAAGGGTCAAAGAAAAGTCATGTCAGATTTCGCTGATTCGTTGATGGCTGTTAAAATTCATTCCGTTTTCTCGATTATGTGGTGTAACCGGTTGAGGTCTTCGCATCCTTAATAATTTGAATTTTTGTATGCTAATTATGTAGTGTAGTGATATGGATTACAAACCGGTCGGGCTTGTATCGTAACTTGGAACATTATACTTTAGCTGATTACTTTTCTTGTTCAATTGAGTGCAAACATTTTATATAACCGTTTTAGTTAGTCATTAATTGTGGATATGGCAAACTTAGACCATAAATTTGACTATTCGAATGGTGTAAAAGTTTAATAAATTAGCCATTGCGCGCTACTTACGTATTCGAACCCCGTACAAAAATTGTGTTACTAACAGAATATTGTTCGGGGTCAAGATGTTATTTTTATTTCGTTAGTTGTAATAAGTGAAGTAGCCTACGACACAAAAATAACTAAATACTAAAGCCGGATTTATCTCCTTTTTAATATATTCATTATCTATTTAGTATACCAGTTTTAGCTATGCAACAATCAATCAAAATAAATAATTAAGAAAAATAATATTCAGCTATATGTTCTAGAGCATCGCTAAGGAGTTAGCATTTAATTTGCAACTCTTAACTAATAGGCTGAAATTGAGGTTGTAAATCTTTTTTAAAACCATACACAACGTTGATTGATTCGAACACACCGCGTTTATTTGAATATCGATTTGAAATTATATAGAAAGTTAGAAGTTCAGATAGTTATTTTTTTAGAAATCAACACCTATTGTGAATTTATTAATACTATCTCTAATGCATGACTCGAGATTTACAAAGTTGCTTCATTAGTCCATCGAGGAGCAACCGAAATTTAATATTTTATTTGGAACACGGCAGCTTAAGTAACCTGGTAATTACTACTGTGAAGTAGAAAGGTTTAAGACAGGAATGTGCGATCCACAGATGGTTGCCGTTTCTAGTATGAGTCAAGTCCTGTCAAGTCTTAGAAATAAGATATATATATAAACCTATTGTGTCTGACCCCCGGTGTGCCGCTGTGACAAAATAGGTTACAAGAGTGTAGTCCCAGATGAGATCCGGTTGCTCGTAATATTAGCCAATTTGATTGTTTTTATGTGTTCTATCTAGCTAACCATCGTAGGCATACACGTTACCGTTAAAAAGAGGACAATTTTTAAATGGAGCTTTATTTAGAGGTGATTGGTTTTTTGTCGAGCTATCTTCCTAGAAATAGGCTTAAAATTATAGCTACCCAAATATTATGTATGAAATTCAGACTTACTACTATAACGGATATTTGTCACCTTTTCATGTAGGAAAGTTTCATGTTGTCAAAGGAACTCGCGTATTCTCTTACAACCCTTTGCCTACAACGTAGATATAATTAGTGTGTTGCGTAGACTTAAAAACTTTGTTAAACTATTCCCTTTGTATACATTTCCTGTTGCAAATTTTAAATAATCATAATAATATATTTACCTATTGAGTTGTACAAATTTATATTTTGATTGGTTTAATTTTTGATAAGACCGTATTAACTGCCATATCCAAAAATAAAACAAATGCCTGCATATATCGCATAAATCCGTAATACCTATCTTGTTTATTATATCATATAATTTCCTTCTTAATTTTGTCTAAAATGTTTCTAAAATACGAAAACGAGGCCATAACGCCAGCGTTTTGAAATAACAACCGCAAATAACGTGTTGTGTAATATTTAGCTGTTACGCGGATTTATTTTGCGTAAAATGAGATGTCGAGTGATGTAACTGTGATTCCGTTATGATCTGTAACTCACTTAAAAGTATTATTATTGCTGGTATAATTTATAGTATTTTACTTTCTTTCGATACTCATTTTTTTCTAGATCACGATTTTTAATTTGACTTGCTGTTGCAAACTAAGTCACTGGTGAAAAGCAGTCGAAACGTCGGTAAAAGTATAAATAATTTCGTCAAATAAAATAGTAAAAGTTGCGATTTAAATAAGACGTGATAAATATCGTAAAATGTAGTTTCATTTCAAAGCTACGGGCAACACGGCAATTTTTATTGTATAATATTATAAAATAAATATTTTAAAATATAGCTCGCTATTGGCATTTACGTTTCAGTGCTTGTACCAAATCTTATCATAATAGGTTTTACGTTTTAGCAGTAATAATGTTAGAAAGAGACAGTATTATTTCGCATTTATAATATTAGCATGAAATATAAAAAGACTTAGAAGTATTTTTAACGTTTCTCTGGTTTTTAGTTTAACTGTAAGAAGAGTCCTACAACGACATTTCGCGAATATTTTTACACGTAAACGTTACAGACGTGGAACTCGAAACCGTTTCACACTTAATACTACTGCTATATTTCAGGTATTATATTTATTATTATTACCAGAGAGTATTTAAAAAAATCCAATCCGGGAACGAAATCAGTGTCTTTTGTTTGTACTTACCGTTATGCCACTGAAGAACAAGATAGTCAGATTCAAGCACAATGCAGCCTAAAAGATATTTCAATTATATAATACCTAAATATAAAATAATATTCATGATAAATAAAACATAAATATTAATACCTAATATATAAACTTTAACAAAATATGTGTACATAAATATGAATAAGATATTTTCGCAAGAATAATAAACACAATGTAAGCTAAACTCATACAGCATAATTATACTTTCACCTTTCGACATTGTATTGAGTTAAAAGAAATGTGTTAACATTACGTCGATAAAATAGCGAAGTTAAATGGTATAGAACAACAATAGATGAACAGCGAAAGTGTAGAGCAGTGATAATCGAAAGAACAAAAACTTAATTGGTAATATTGCACGTACATTGTCTGACGAGACCATCATAATATATAAGCTCCACAATTAAGCCTATCACATCGAAACTTATACATTGTGCACTTATTATATTACAAAATATGAATATATATTATACCTATTCAACAGATTACTCCATCGAGTCAAAAAACTTGAAATACGAGTCAACAAATAATTACTTCGTATTTATCTCTTTTTAACAACAAAACTACAATTCGTAGTTATTTATAACAATTTATAATAATCTCTTAAAATTACAGGGTTACTTGAAGCCTTAGATATGCCCCTGTTGCATGCATGGTATAAGTACAATCAGAAGCGTATCTAAGATTTCACAATAAGCCAAGCCTCGTATGTGTTTTAGCAGTTAATATAGTGAATTCGATTTTGTTCCCTATTCTCTTGACTGTCGTAGATGAACTCACTAAAGCACACTGGCCGCATGCTAGCACTACAATGAATATAAAAAACTATTGTTTATTCATAATCGAGCATTAAAGTTAGGTAACCCGTGCCTTCGGACTTGTATGAAAGTAGTGCCACTAAGTACAGTCTAGCTAAAGTAATTTTACTAACAATTGCACTGAAATAAAATCGCGGAAAAAGACGGATGAGGCAAGTACCGGCAAACCACTTGATTAGCGTTTACTCTCTGACTAGATCTACACTAGATCGTAGTGCCAGTTAATATTATTTCTACGTTCGTTAAGACGTAATATTGTTTTAATAGCGGCAACAAGGTCTTCGTGTTTATTAATTGAATTAAAAAATAATCGACTGTCTCGTTTAGTTATCTGTGACAGATGTGTTATTTATTAGGCAGACCTAATAAATAAGTAATGTGATGATAATGCTTGCATTAGGTATAATCTCTGTGGAGATTCGACAAACATTAAAGAATGGATACAAGGGACACCTAGACTCAAAACAAAGATTTGTAGATTATTAAATTTTTTGTCCAATGTGGGGTCAACTTAACATTCGGCGCATTAGGAATAAAAGTGGCATCCGAGCAGTCAACTTATCCAATCTTATATCGATGTTATGATGATGATGTTTTATTTTGTAATGTATTACATTTTTAATGTTTAATTGTAATATCTTCTACTCACTGCGTAGTTAGTACGAGATATTATCCTAGGAATTTTCTATTAAAAAATATGTTAGGCACTATTTTTTCATAGGCTACATCGCGTGATAAAATGCTATTCAGTAATAATTATATGAATTGAACTTTTTGTGTAGATTTTGAGCGTAATAAATTAAATGTAATATAAAATAATTGGTATAATCCTTATGCTACCTGCATAGTTGCTAAGGTTAGCCACATCAAGGCTTCAATAAAATAAATTGCTGAGTTTGTGTTATTAAGTTCGTAAATGTAAACGGGTAAACCCGTACCTATAATGGAAGGTGATATTTGTTGCATGACGTCATCACAAACAGCCAGCTATAGTTTATATTATATCACAAGACATAGATATAAGTACCTAAGAGTAATTGATGTCTTAAAACTATTGTCGCCGAATACAGAGTATCTATTTATACTACAATATTATAAAGCTGAAGAGTTTGTTTGTTTGGTTGAACACGCTAATCTCAGGTCAGATTACTGGTTCGAATTGAACAGTATTTTAGTGTTAGATAGCCTGTTTATTGGGGAAGGTTATAGGCTATATGACATCATGCTACGATACGGGAGCGGCGCAGTAATCATAAACGCGGGTGAAACCGCGGGCACAGCAACTAGTTAATATAATAGAAAAGAGTTTGTTTGTTTTTTGTTTAAAAGAGCCCGTCTCTGGAACTCATCGGGATTTAAAAAATGTTTTTGATTTTGTTTGCCTATCTATCGAGAAAGGTATATAACATAACGCTACGAGCCATGGGAGCGGCGCAGTTATCATAAACGTGGGTGAAACCTAGAGTGAGAGCTAGTATAATATTTACCCTGGGTTTATTTTAAAATAGCCTCCTTTTTTAGATTTTATATTATACTACATGTGCCCGCAGTTTCACCCGCGTTTATGATTACTGCGCCAACGCCGCCCCTGTGGGTCGTACCGTGATGTTATGTAGCCTATAACCTTCCTCGGTAAATAGGCTATACAAGACTAAAATAATTTTCAAATCGAACCTGCAGTTCCTGAAATTAGCGCGTTCAACCAACCAAACAAACAGACTCTTCAGCTTTATAATATTAGTATAGATAATATCCACGACCTACCTACATTTTATGAGTAATTCTTTTTTAATGTTCAAGTCTCTTGTGATCATTTTAACGTAGTTCTTAATGCATATTTAATAGAAACCCTTTCTAGAAACACGACATACCTTTAGATTAACTCAAGAAGCACACTTATAAAGGAATATATAAATTCTAAATAGTTTTGACATAATATATTACGTTATATTACATATTGTGTTAGGTTTCTATAGCGAATCAAGGTCAATAGTTATAAATAACACACGTACACATGCACTGCATTTACGATTATGGAATATTGAGAGGCATTATAGAAATATTGCTGCACGTAATAATTTTATTATAAGTATAAATCGACTCACTAAACATATTTAGACGCTCAGTACTTATATAGGTAAAACTAGACTAAACATATATCAAATATAATAATGTATATACCTACTGGCAAGAAAAGTATATCTACGTATATGATATGATAATTATATATTATTATGAGCGATGCAAAACGGGCGATGAAAGTACTGGCTAACTGCTTGATTAGCTGGTATTATCTGTCACCTGTCAGCTTCTTTGACAGTCGTTAACAGACTGTATCATGGCATAATAAGTAAGTATTGTTGTATGTAAGTACTTATGAATCCATTAGTTAGAGTCAATTTGTATTATCCGCTGTTACTTTAAAAGAAAATAAAACATTACCTAATAACCTTCATCGCCTTCACCCGTTTAACCTCAAAAGTTATAATATCAATGAAAATCTAAAAACAATTTAATTAAAAATTGCGCCAACGTTATATTTACGTGACTGATATAAATTTTTCACTTTTTACATCGTTGTCACCTAAATGGAATTGTGAGGGGGAAAATTAGGACTTTTTGCCTCAACAGCACAATTACGTGGCTTTGAATCACTTCACTGAGTGGCATTTTGTTATAAAAAACTCGACCAAAAATAAACGTAACTTAAGATATTTATGCTTCATAGAATGGAAGGTCTTTTGAATAATTTGGATAATGGTGACTAAGGAAAAATAAATTGACAGCCTTGCTTTTTCACGAATAGTTTTAGTATTACGTATGGAATGACTTTTATTCAACTAATTTGGTGCAATGACCTTCAAGAGACTAGGTTATTCATTGCTACGCCGTCGTACTTTTATTTGTATGACGTGGAGGGCAAAATATGCGATGATATTATATTTATATGACATGTAGTAGCACATTCTGAATAAAATATAGTCTTTATAAACTTCTTAAGGTATATCAATATATATAGAAACTTTATTAAATTACTGTGTTGTATGAATGACAGAGCTATGTTTTTCATACTATTTAATTACTGTTAATAGCAAATCTATGTACCTATTATGATTTATTACACGAATGATTGATGATGAGTTGCTTGCTTTTAAGCCGAAGTTTGGGCTATGTCAATTGATATAATTCAGTTACTTTTATTACATGATTGTGATAAATTAAAGCAAAGAATCAGAGAAGACATTAAATATCATAATTTTAAACACAAATTGTATAAAAACGTATTCATCTAGTTTATGATGAATACTAGGCTTTTTTAATAAAGAAACTGTAGTAAAAATTTCTTTGGTACCGACTTTATATATTGCCAAAAATCTTATAAAGTCCTTCGAGTAGACAAGCTGTAAGGGATCGATAGGTCCCTCGGTTCAATTATTGTTTTCTTTGAGAATACCAGCTTTGCCGTGCCTTTCATAGTTATTCAATTTAAAACATTACACGGATGTAATCTGTAGCTTTATTATAATGCAGAGTGCGTGTCTTGATCCTTTGATGTGATTGCCCATACAGTACTAGGCTTTGAAACTTATTAATGTACTCGTTGGTTTATATGCACATGTCCTTTCTGCCAGCCGAGACCGTTGCAGCTGTGCTTGTCTCCGATGTCACGTACTGAGGCAGCCACGACGACACACGTTATGTATCCGACAAAGGCGGATAATGCCTTGGCATCTTCATTTCCGTGACATTCTGTTTAATGCTGGGTATCCATAGCGTGCAGTATTCTACACAAGTGCGTTTTGGAATTAAGCTACTTCTTGTCCTTTACTTAGTGAATAAACTTTAGCTTGGAAAATTGAGATACTTTTTAACGTGGACGTCGATGTGTGTCTTGAAAACGATTTTTTTTATCCATCCTTCATCATCGTATCATTTGCGAATGTCAGATGACAAGTAGTTATTAGTATATTTAATACCATTATAAAAACATAAACAATGTCAGTAGTAGTATATGTGCGTCGCTACGTTTGCCATTATTGCATTAAACTTGGGTGAAATTCGTTATAGTTCTTTACTTTTAAAATATATATTGCCATGCTTATATTGCCAAAAAATCTCGTTAACTTAATTCTGAAAATGTAATTTAGAGAATAAATAAAATTTACAATAGTTAATTATAATGATGTCCGAACAAAGAGTTGGAGTAAAACGTATTTTACTAAAAGGAGTTCTACAGAAATGGCCTTCCATAGAGAACTGTCTATTCACATATATATATCCTCTTTGTATGAAATGATGAATGCACAAAAGAGACGGGTTTATGGCTTTAATTTTACTTTATGTTGGAACATCAAAAACGTTATTTATAAAAACAGGAGCTCGCATTATCATGGGAAATAAAAATAAAACTGCACCGTTTCAGTCCAATCATGAAATATTTTGTAAACCTGGCTTATATTAGCTAAAATAAATAAAATATTGTTTTTATTGAGGTCACTATAACTATTAACTTTATTCGTATAAAATCAATTCAAGTTGTATTAAATTTAAACGACTTCATATAGTTTTAATCGTTGCTTTGTTTTATTACAACTTTGAAGCATTAATAGCGAAATGTCGGCGTTTAAGATTATAAATATCAACACATTATCAATATAAACATATTTATTACAAAACGTTTTATTCGTTTAAACGTAAGGCAATACTAAGTTGGGTTAATAAAGAAGTTCGCATCAACTTCCTTAATTGTAACTTTTGGACTCGGTGACGCAGCGGTTCTGAATACGGCTGTCGCCATCTGGTCTCCGGTTCGAATCCTGAGATGGGCAAACTGTTATTCGTTTTGTTGTAAAAAATGTTTAAAGAAGCACAGGGCTTATGATTGAACCCGATATACAGCAATAGGTTTACCTCGTATCACGTGAGGCTTAATCCATGGTTGCCAAAATGTGGATATTATGCACCATAGCCCATCCCCTGAGGACGACCCAACGTGCATAAGTAGTTGTGTGCCTACACAACCACTTATGCACGTTATATAAAAGCCCTACAAATTTGGTGGATACTTAATAAAATAACTATGTTGCAAATTCTTAATCCATTTTTAGCATAATACACTTAATGATTACAGCAACCAAAAATTATAGCATCAATGTAATAGATCGTATCATTATTCGTAAAAACAAGAAAGAGTTACAAAAAAATTTGCTACTTGCACTTATAAGCACAAAAACCCTGTGGAGATACGCATTTATTTTGTCTTTGCGGCCATATCGCGAGTATCATCGTAACTGATCACGCCAGACCATCATTACGTGACCCCCATGACTGCGTTAGTTAGTAACAAATATGAAATTCTATGGGATCAAAGTTCGCTGGGCGAACGTTGCCCTGTTTCCTCCTCAAAATGAGATTGCCTCGCGACATTAAACCAGGCCGATGTAAATTTTCGTCGTTACACTGTGTCTGTTTGTTCGTAGCTGCGTTCTCATGTATTGCGTGATTTCCCCCGGTCAATGAAAGGATCTTCGTATGGAGCCCGCCTTACCCTTCGAGGATAATGTAATATGGAACACAATGGTTGCCGTAATAGGTTCATTTGTTTTTATGTACGATATTTATATTAATTATTAGCTTTATTTCCTTTTATAAGAAAATTGTTTTCGTGATGTGATAATTTTGTGTAAATTACTCGGAAGCAATATTTTTGGTGTTATACAACATTGTGATTGGGCTTCCTGGTCGTGCTCAAAATATCATCACCTATTATGTAATTTACTCTTAGCTTTGTTATTTTTTTATTAACATTATCGACATTGTCATAAAATCGAGACTCAAGTGTTAATATGCTGAAAAGTAGGTTAGATTATTTGCATTTGTGAAATTTCTACTTGCAATGTTTGTTGGCTGAAGAACTAGAAATATAAACGACTTTTAATTTCGCACACATTGACACAAATTTACAATACTAATGTACCTAGTTCTTTCGCAGGTGTCTAATATGCTATAGGTAAATAAACATATTCCAACATTAAGTACAAATTAAAGCAAATACATACACAAATTAAAATCCAAAAAAAAGCTTCGTATAAACCGAAACCTTTTTGTTATAATCCCAGGATAAAACTCAAAGAGTTAAAAGCTCTAAAATAACTAAAAAATAAGTATTGACATTTCACGAGGGCAATAAGTCTTTCTACCTTTCTGTACTAGTATTATTCTGCTCAAACATTTGTACGGACGGAGGCGTGCTTCTATGGAAACCGCTGCAGTGTCACAGTTCCCGAGGGCAAATCGCTGCCCCCACTTATTTGAATAAGAATGGTCGGGACGCTGGGATCTGTCCCGCGGGACGCAGGCAGACGGTACTCATGCTACCACTCACCTTGCTTGCCATACTTGACGCACGCTCCGTGTAATTCACTCGGCAATGTACTATATTAATGCCAAAATACGTAACTTGAATGTAAAGTACCCTATTATTCAACCTAAGTTTATGTTATGGCCATTCAACAAATAATTATTTGTCAGTATTCTGCATGTAATAATGCATTTTTAGGTATACTTGTTAAAAACTTGTCCTAAATTACTCTTGGTTAAGAGTTTTGCAAAGAGCTTTTAACTTTTTATTAGGGTTATTTATGTCGTATTTTATGTTCCGTATATCATTATCATAGCATAAAAGCTTCACTATTAAGTGATAAAGAAAAAAAATATAAGTCAATTTAAGGGTAGCGGTGTGCAATATAACGATGACTATTATATCTTTCGCCGCAAAACCGAAAGGCGAAACTTGAACATTTCACCCTTTCGATACAGCGAGACATTCAACGAGTTTCCCTCACATTGGCCAAGGAAGTTAGATTGAGTAACGACGGTGCCTTCTTGGGGAAAGAGGTCGATGTGTTAGGTAATGCGATCACGGCGACCCCGTTGATGGCCGGATACTTAAGTAACTTACATCTCAGAACGCATCTTGTGAAGGCAGCCTTACATCACGCTGACAATTTTGGAATCAATTTTTGTACGATTCATGAATAGTAATTTGACCGACAATAACTTCTCGGTGAAGGGTTCTATTTTTGAAAAGAAAATGTCATATTGGCAAATCTTTAATGTTCATATTCGCGATGAGCGAAACGACATCACTATTCATAAATTATTATGTAACGAATCAAATATCTAACAATTGACTAAACAGTCTAAATGGGAATATACAAACAATCTAAACAGTATGTTACAGGTCATTGGTACCCTACTAAAATCTCTTTCGGCTTAGTCTAGCTGCAAAGTGCAAAGCTCTATTCAACTCGCCTTCAATGTGCTCATTTTAGGCGAGTTGAAAAAAGGTCATTCTTCTATAAATCACATGATTTTTTAAGATACAGCCCGCGATGAAATGTCTAAATCATTATACATTTGTTACGTGACTTCCATTCAAGAGTCGTCAATATATCATCGGATCATACACTTAGTACGACATTGATTGCTGTTTGATAGATCTAATACAAAGATCTAAAGGTTACGCGGAGGAAATCGTGAACTGAATTATATTTTAATGGCGGTGCATTTTTGTGCTCATAATTTTGGAATATCCTTGAAGCAATCATTATTTATAGTGTGATCCGGTCGGACACTAATGACATAGCCTTTACAACTAACTTTACTACCGGCGACTGCCGGCACCACACAAGGCTTTAGTTCGGTGAATAGATGCAAGCCACAAAACATTCCCTTATTCGCTGCAAAGCCCTTTCGTTTTGTTAAAGTTGACTGTTAACTAGAGTTAGCATTTTATTGATCTAAGAGATTATGCCAAAGAAATGCAATTTATTGTACACCTTCATCTTTTAATTCAATAGCATAAACAAGTATAATATTCCAAGCGTCGTTTATTATGTTATAACTTATAACAAATTATATAACATTTAATATTTATGCTGTTTTCTTACTTTTTTGGTGTATCACACGTTTTATGCTATTCAGCTCAGAAATGGAACATAAAGCCATCAATATAAAATATGTCGTAAAACACAGAAGTACATCGGCGAATCTATGGCGCGCAAAAAATATAAATAAAATTTGTCTTTCGGGTCGCATATAGTATTAAGTTTACGCATATTCGTCCAAATACAATTTTACGAAGGAAATTGCCTCCCGGTAGAACCCGCACAAAATGGAAGATGTGATATTAAATCTGGATGACAGTTATTAGGAGTGCCGAGTGGCGCTCGGTGGCACTCCACAAAAAGAATTCAAAATGAAATGAGGTGATATTTAACCCACAAAATTGTTAACCAGAAGCGAAAATGAGTACGTGAATACTTTTATTAACTATAGCGCTGTAGAACAAATATCGATACTGAGAAAAGTGGGTCGGCAAATCGACAATATCATAAGGAATGCACGTAACACCTAAATGTAATTCTTGTTGGAAGAGTTCTATAACAGACTATATATAGAATAAAACTTGAACATTTTATTTCGTTTAGCACGCAAAGCAACGCGATATATTATTAATTACTGAATACTATTTTGAAATAATGCCTGAGATTAAGAAGTAGCCGTGAGAGTGAAATGCTGCTTATTGTCGTCGCAATCAAAGGTTACAAAACACCAGATGCTCGAGGATTAGATATGATTCTTTGGGAGATTAAACAAGAATGGATAAAGACACGCCTACGGCACACCCCTGCAGGATACAATGAAAATTTATTTTATAAACGCCTGTCTAGCTTGCCTTCCCGTTTGTTGTATAAATATAAACATTTGTTATTTTCTATATCTGAGGTAGAAGTACATTTTAATGGTTTAATAGGATTCCGTAAGTAAAATGGAAAATTCTAAAGCAGTATGTGCGCATGTGGGCTAGCTGTACCCATTAGCATCCTTTTAATGAATAACATTTTTAAAATTCACCATACACATGTTTTCAAAGATAATGAAGAAGCTCTTTTTTATTAGTTTTTTAATAATGCATTTAATATTTTCAACATCCGTTCATTGTTAAATAAACAGCGGGAGACAAACGTGAAATTTTATGTGCTTTTATTATTGTGTAATCAGTATCGCTTCGGCTAATTGTCGTATAAATTAGGTGCGGTATCGGCACCGCGGGGAGATGTCGCGTGCGTGACAGATTTGTTCTTCATTTTATCAGTGGGTACCCGACTGTGCCTCCTGTAAACAGACGTAAATTATGTTTCCCAATCCGCTTAACTTTTAACTCAGGGCTTTTTAATCTTGTTAAAAATTGTGCCAACATTATAAATTCCAAATTAAAGCGATTTGTTTCTGAGCGTTTTGATTGTCATTTTGTAAGCCGAGTTAGACGGGGTAATCTTACTTGTTACTCCTTAAATCCTTATAGAGTACAGACATTAATTAAGCACTGTCTAAACGCTTCCATTTTCATTTCGCTAAGAATATTTTTGTAAAGATTCCTTGAACGTGTAATAACATATTCATATGAAGATATATGTAAGTAAAATAGTCCGTGAACAGATGGCGTTCAAATCAAATGTGATTATGTCTGTGCGTATTAAGGCGGGAGTGAGAGACGCTCCGCGCAACTGCGACGCTGAACTAATAAGGGCAAACTCAGCCGTTTTCATATTTGTACAAATTACATTAACGCTTATTGCCTCGCTACCGCCCCGTGGTGAAATACAGAATGACATTTTAGGCAAACGCCAGTATGCGTAATTGTTTTATCAGTGGCGGAATGGTACCAAGTAATTACATTACATCGAAAAGATCAAAATTAAATTATTATCAAATGGTAACCGTTTTACATTAATTGTGTACAAAATTAAATGAATATTAAAGTAAATTAGAACGTAGTTATTTGAATTTCGAATATTTATCTTATTGTCGTCAGCCTGCGACAATAAGGTCTTACAAAACCAGCATTCTGATTAGTGTCGTGGTTGTTTTTTTGGTTGATGAAACATTTTAACACGGTCATGTACCCTTTGTCTTGTTTAAATGAGAAACGAGATCTGATAAGAGACTTTTGTTTTCACGCGTGTATCACCGCGTGATAGGCACGCTTATTTAAATGTGTATGAAGCATGTATTTTAACGGATTTTAATGCGTTGTAATTATTCGGTGAAGCGAGCGTTCCGCCCGCGGCGGCTCAGCCGTCACACTGTTCGGTGCTAACGTGCCATATCTATATAATTATATTATCCGACTTTCCCTTCCCAACGTCTTTGTACCGTTGATTGTCATTTATGTAATTGCCTACATTCTGGAGCATCACGGTCTCCGGCCCCCGTCTCCGCGCCATCAGAAATTAGTTGCTCTAAGTACACGAAATATTTTCGTAATTGTTCGCCGAGAAACAAAACAACATAATTTCAGTGTAACAGATTATGACGTCACCTGAACGCGAGCGAGCATTTACTTAACAGTCAGTCCAACTGAGCTATTTATTATTCCCATCTCTCCGTATAAATGCGGAAACTTTGGTAGAACTGAAATGAGAACGTAACGAAAGTGCTCGTGTAGTCCCTTCACGAGTGCGACGAGTATCGATGTCCCTCTTGTGTAACAATTAGACTTTGTTCATTGTCTCGTCTTACTTTCTAAGTGAAATAGACAGTAACCTAGTGATTGGCGTGAAATTGGAATTATACAAAAGTGTCGCGACCGTCCGAACCACGTACGTTGTTTTGGCGTAACGCAAAATTTATTCCATTTACGGCGGCAGTTCTCGCAGCGTAACTAATATTTGAATTGCTACATTCCGAGTGCCACACCACTTTTTACATCCCAAGAAAATGTTAAATACGTGATTCTAGCAGAAACTATAATGAATAAGTTAGCCCGTATTTTTTTATTGGGAGCACCGACGCGGACGCTGCCCGCGCCGTCTCAATTTCTTCCTAATTAAATTATCCGCTTATTCGTACTCCTTCGTTTTCTTGCAATTAAAGAAATATGAATCTATGGCAAAAACTTTTCCTTGTAAGATATTTTTTGTTTTCTCGCCTTTTATCCGTCTTACAGAGTTTTTATTAATGGTGTAGAAGATATAAAATATTTAAATATGGTACGTTATTACTTCATTATATTGTGGATATCATATAAGTATATGAAGTAATGACGCGCCACTTACAGACAAAAATAATTCGGTTATCTCTCATCTGCATGGTACTTTGCGGTATTGACATATTCTGTCAAAAGACTGTTTGTATTTTTGAGCATATTTACGTAGACGGGAGTTTGACACGAGTTTAATTTTAACTTTCTTACAGTAACCCTTGTATTTGAATACGTCCAATATAAAAGCACCCCGTCATAGGGTGGTGTAAATAGCAATATCATTAGTCTGATCGTCCGAAGCACCGGCAGCGCTCCCAATCAAAGCTGATTACGATTCCGGGCGGTTAACACGTAAATCCGATGTGGATAAATATTTGCACGACAGGTTGTAAACCGAACGTGCCCGGGGATGTAATAGCTGGGCACAGTTACTCGACCGTGCTATGTGTGTTTGAAATTTCAATTTCGACACGACATCAATTGTCATTCTGTTAATTCCAAATTTAAATTTGTTTTATTTTTATTTATTTGATTTGATTACAAGTGAGAAACGGCAATGAATTGCCGTAAATCTTAGAGTTCGAAAAAATGGTTCAAGTAATATGCAAAGGTCGATGCAAGAGGTTAGAGGTCAAAGGCCATAGTAATTTCGGGGGTATATCGACTATGCTGAGTCGAATGGCGTTAACCGATAGTCTCTAGCTCTTACGGTTCTTGAGTTGAAAACTGTATAACAAACAGACGGACGGACGGACAAATTTGTTGTATAAGAGATTTTTCAAACTCTAAAAAGCGTTTCTGCAATTCGTCCTATGACATTTTTACGCAGATTCATATGGAATATTAATTTGAAATCCTTGCCGCTTTAATTTTGTATATTGGTATTTTGGTAGCCATTACCCGCTATTATGTCGCGAGGGTAAAGTCCTGTGATGCAGAGACCGCGCGATTCGATTGATCTACGAGGTAAACCACGAAGTTCTTAGATGAGTGACCATTAAAATATAATTACGTAATTACAATTTATTTATGTCACAATTACTTACCCAAAAATTAAATATTACATGACCGTCAATATGATTAATCATTGTCCTCAAATAATTAAAAATGTGGATTCAACTTAAAAATTTCAATATCACTTTGGAATGCCGTGGTCTGATCACCATTCTGTAAAAAACTAAAAACTGGTATAATTATTTAGTTTTTGATGATGATGATCACACATGATATACTACTACTAGAACTATTCATCGAAAACCCTAGTCGACTAAAAATCATCCAATCGTCATAATGATACCAAATGCTGATATATTTTCTTGTGTAACAAATATTTTATTTTACACTTTGTTACATTATAACATAAATTAGATTGATGAAAACATATAATTAGATTACCTAACTAATATTTGCATTGTGAGACGAATCTATAAATATTTTTAATAAACCTGAATACAATTAAACGTCAACACTACATACAAAGCTAAGCTAAAACTAAAGAATCAAACATTAAACCGAGATAGCACGTTAAAAATATATTACCGTTGCTAACAGCACAAACAAAATGTAAAACACAGCGTTTAATCCTTGCACGTTTTGTAGAAAAGCATTTCCCACTGCTATAAGTTCTCCCTTTAATATTTTTCGAAATACTTGGAATCGTATGCGCTCTGCATAGGAAACCGCACGCGCAATTACATGAATTTTAATCCTTATGGGGTGAGGGGCGATATTTGAAGAATTTCATTATGGTGAAACTCTTCCTGGACAGGCGTCGGCATTCATTCCGTTTCAAACGCAGACTAAACCACCCACTTTGAATTATATTGAAGTTTTTATAAAAGAAAACTTTCTTTATTATACTACAATTAAATGCGGAGATGAGACTTGAGTCCTAATCTAAAGTTACTGGTTCGTCATTATTGTTTACCGTTTATTGTTTCGCTTATATTTTGAAAGTGAATATTGTATTATCACGGCTTTATAAGTAACTTAAGCATAAAATATGAATATTATGACATGAACACCGGGTTATGCAATAACACAGTGTTGCTACTCCAAACAAGGCGTTTATTTTTATTTTACTCGGTTATGATACTTGTAACACCGCGTAACGTTATGCTTCTTTCGATTTTAAAATTTGGAATACGGTCTTTCTATTGGCTACGTTTATTTTTTTGTCTGTTTCTTTTCTATATTCTGTATGTGTGCATACATTCAGAAGTACCTTGTAATTATATTTGTGTGGGTACATGTTGCCAGTGTATGCGTGGAATGCGGCTGCGAACGTTGAATTCGTGACTACTGAGATTAGTCTGCGTAATGTGCAGTCAAGACGCTTAAAGGTTATTATCTGCATGTTAGACAGTTACAAAGCCTCTTTAATCTAGTTCTTAGACGGAACATCGTTTTTATCTAGCTCAGTGACGTGATCTAGGTGGTACACTCACTGTGAAAATATGTAGGTCTTCAGAAAATGTCATAACCTCACATTTTTGTTCGCGGCTGGATGAAACGTGTAATGTTCGGCCTTCTTCAAACAAATTTAGTTTGACCTGAATGTTTATCTTGTTTGACCTTACTTTAAATTATGACAGATTTACACGATTCTGTTTAATATTTAGGTACCTTTTATCACAGCTTAATTAAACTAAGCGGTTTGGTGTCGTCGCATAGTGTAGCCTTATATGGATCGTGTTAGCTTATTAAAACCGCTACATTTGTTACAGATTCAAAGCATTTGATAATACTATAATTAATAAAAACTCTGGCTGTCTCAAGACTTGAGAGCCGGCTTCAAGAAACTAAAATTAGCTGCATATTTTAATAGGTTTAGCTTTTAATACTCATCAAGAATATGTATACCGCACGTGTCTAAAACTGAATAGTAGTTTTTAATTGCACGTGCCTGTAAACTTTTATATTATACAATATTCTAATAAATAATATTAAATTTTTTGTAAGAAAAGAAGTCAAACAAATCATTTATACGTAAACTTGTTCTATAGGTTTAACACGACTTGACATGGTACTTGGTATGGATGCAATAATCAACCTCACATTTTGATTTATCGATATAAACGCTAACAATAATTCAATCCTTTCATAAAACAAATTAGGAGTCTATGTAGTGATAATAAATAATTTCGTTATTGCCCATGACTGCAAAAAGTTCCCCCTCATTCAATCAGAGTCTAAAAGTCTGCAGGTCTATTCTATACCTTTCACTATCCACCCAGTCGACATATTAATTCAAAGGACGTACAGAGAGTTCTGATCAAATTACGTATACGGTAGTAATTGAATCCGAATGCACATTCAACATTGAGTGATCAAACGTTTCACACGAAGTAACAATTAAATAGCATGACGTCACGTAAATAGAGACGGCTAAGCGATGGTATGAAACGAGGATTAATTTTATTCAAGGTTAACACGTAGTCACATGCACCCATAGTTTATGTATTGTAAAAAAATATATAACTCGTTTAGATTGAAACGGAAAACTTGGATACAATTATGCAGGTTGCTTCTATGTTAGTTACAATATTATTGCTCGTAGTATTTTCGAACACTAAATTCTGTCCAGCAGTGTCTTGAATCGCGCGCAAAGACTCACCGCTAGAATCAATTATTTTATAAAATCCATGCAAAGTTTCACACCTCCAAATCTGTAGTCACATCTGTTTGCAACGAATGCGCGGCAATGTGTGAAATGTTAATGATGCGTTTCGATGTCGCCAAAAGATTCGGCGCGTTCGATGTCATGTAGATTGAACAGCATACGCTTTTAAACCTTTCTCTTTTCATCGTAATTTGATTTGTAATCAATGCTTTCATTCATCATTTTATTTCACCCGAATGGAATTGAAATTTTCAATTATTGCCGTATAAAATAAATAAAGTTGCGTATAAATAAATATGTTAAGTTTTATCAACGCAATATTATACAAATAAGCCCATAAGCCATATTACATATATTAGCAAATCCATTACAGAGGATTCGGTAAGCTGTACATTGCGTAAAATGCCAGCAATCTTATACTTTATTTCTTGCTCAAATGTAAAGAAGTCATGTTACTTATTTTCTGTAAGATAAGGAATAACATTTAAGTAATATCATGACTGTCCCATTGCTCCGCACATAACGATTTATAGTACTACAAGCAGTAGTTATTACGGTGGGCACTAAAAACAATTATATAAGCCGCAGGCTCACCCAAGGTTAATACTCTGTCACCTACACGAAATAATACATGTTTTACAATTCAGATTACTGTAAAAATCCCGCACATTCCGTTACAAGAACCACAAATTATTGTCGACCGCATTGAAATTCGTTGCGGCTGTTTCATTATAAACCGCAAACGATGAATTGATCCAGAGTTATTTGGTAAAGTTATATCGTAGGTAACAAACTGGTATGTCGGCCTAGAATGCAACTAAATACTGGGTTTATTGCATAGATTACACAGATAAATTACTTGTTTGAAGTAGGACTTACTTTATAGCATCTTAAGCAAGTGCTTGGCAAACAGCGGCCTTGCTAACTATTCGTGGCTTGATGGCCATAGACAAACTGGTAGGCTAATTAAGGAATCGTATACGTTACGTCGAGTATTGCTATTGCAGATGCATATTATTGTGTGTGAAGATTACAAATGGTTAGATGCAAAGTTTAGGCTAGACTAGTAGTGCTAGGATAGTTCTATACTGTCCGTTTAGATTTTAAAGCAGCTGACTACTGTATATTTAGGTTAGCTGGTATACAAACATCTAAAAATTTGGTTTCCTACAGAATCTTTCAAATTTACTTTTCAGGTAATATATATGATGATAAAAATCAATCCGTAAAATTAATTAGAAACTTGACTACGTTTTCAATAGTACAGAACCAATTCAACATAAAACGTGCAAAAATATTAGTACAAGTTTTGATTAAAAGGAACAGCATCTCTATTTAAACCGTAGTGTGGAGATTAACCACCACACTAGAGGATAGGGTTTCCCGAACTACCTTATTTATTTATTTTAATTTTATACATTTATTTATCTATTTATTACATTACACATTTTTATAATTAGCAGCGATAGCTCAATGGGGAGACCGACAGACTGCAATGCAGAGGGTCTCGGGTTCGAACCCACGTCGCGCACCTCTGACATTCGGAAGTTATATGACTTTTCGAAATTATGTGCGTATTGATTGACAATTATCACCTGCTCCCTGCCTCGGAGAGCACGTTAAGCCGTCGCGTTGGTCCCGGCTGCCATGAACATCTATGGCAGTCGTTATTGGGAAAGTCAGTACCCTGTAATATCCTGACACTGGTCTAGCCTTAGGGTATCATTAGCCTTCGGGTTGCGGAGGTCAAGTGGCAGCCGCTCCGTGAAAAACTGATATCCAGTCAAATCCGGTTAGACTAGAAAAGCCGACCCCAAGTGACGTGGGAATAATAAAGGCTAGGGGAAAGACACATTTTTATAATTGGCAGCGGCTTCTACACTAAGCTCGAGGCTTGTATCGCGGTAACCATACGTTATACATTAGTCGCTTAACATCTAGAATATGCAGACATCGGTTTGAAAACAAATAAAATATAAAAAACTAACAAAAATTAAACTTCTAACAAAATAACGTTCGAATGAAGTGAACATATTAACATAACAATTTTGGAAATAAAAAAGGGAAGTACAGTTGTATGTGATCAAAATGTATGGGGTTTGATGATTGATATGATTGTGTTATGTAAGTTATGTATGTGTATATTATATGTGTGTGTATCTATGTGTGAGTATGTGTATGTGTGTATGTTTGTGTGTGTGTGCGCTTGTGCGTGTGTGTTTGTGTTAATATTGTATCTTAGAATAAGTTCAGTTTCTTCATAAGAGAGCTTAAAGAGCCACTTTGTTATTATTGTGCTATGCTTGCAAAGTTACCAGTGTAATATTGCTTATTTTCAATAGTTTGGCTGCATTCTTTTCTAGGGTGAAGGTATTTCTCCAATCGAGCTTCTCGCGTCTGAGCTAAATATCAAACATGTACTCACTACGATCAAACTTAGTTCAGCTTCGCACAACTCAACACAGCTTTATTTACAATAATTGCTCTTACGACGTAGTGTACCATGTTATCACTGGCTGTGATGCCGGTTTGTATTTACAAAGATTAACTAAAATTCATTGCTCCAATGTTTGAACAATAGTGCCGGGATAAATATTGCGTTTAGCCAACGTGTCACGCTCTTATTTGTGTTCAATATTTGCTTTAAATTAATTCTGTACTCTGTATTGCAAATAGGATTACCTTCTTAGCGAATATTTTATACATTGAATGAAATATTGTTGGATTTGTTAATATTATCAAATATTGTTATATAGCTGCCTTGTTTGTTTATTGGTGTACGTATAAAGCTACTGTGAAGTAACAGTAGTATTGATTCGGATCTAACAGTACTTTCGTGCTTTTCTCAAACTATTTTCAGTATTTTGTAGACCTGAAATGTAAGACCTAAAAACATAAGATTTCAAATGTGTTTAGATATTAGCCTAAACTTTGGTGGAGAAACAGGTGCGATGTAGGAGATCCTATTAATTGTTGTTAAAAGCGTACCACCGCCAACACTGCGTGTTAATTGTATTCGCCGAAGAGACAACCCCGCCTTCGTAGGTAATCTGTGATTGTGTTAAAGTCTAGACTATTTTTTTTGCCGTCCCTGCGAGGAAATTATATTATTTGAATCGAAACTTGCACAGCAGTCGCATTGAAAACAGCTGCGGCAAAGAGGCAGTTTTCTAAAATTATATATTAATATTTATATCGTAACTTTCTTAATATATTCGTTGTGTGTGCAATAAATAAACCTCATATGGTGCTAACGTTGTTAAACCCGTGAAAGGTGAGAGTAAAACACAAATAAAACACCACACTAGATTGTATTTAGCACTTCGAGTTAAATAATAAACACATGTGTGAAACCTCGGTGTCTCGTGGAATAACATTAGTCATACATTTGAAATTAGAAACATATTGTGAGAATGAGTTTATTATATTAGTACTAACTACACTATACGTCAAACGACTGTATATGATAAAGTGAATGGTCCAATTTACTATACTCTTAGACCAATTCTAACTTAGAACAAGTCTCACACACATGTTGTATGGGTTTACTGTTAGGGAATTCTTACAGCACGGAGCCTAGAAAAAAGGCTGAGGACACGTAATATCATTAACCACATATTCTACTCCTTCTTTCATTATACATATATCACACATCTGAATCTCTGATAGGGTAAATAGAGAGACACGTGTTTTGGACCTACGTGATAGTACGTATGCCTATTGACAACCACCACTCTCAGTGGTCCGAGCTGCTAGTGAAAATTTCTTGCTGAGGAAATTATATCCCAAAAACACTAAGTTGGTCTCGAAAATTAAAAATATATAATAAACTACCGGTACAAGTTAAAGAAGCGACAAGAATGTACAGTTTTAAAAACATATGTATATCTATTGCATATAATTAGTTATACAATTTTAATTTAAAAAAAAGACCCAAAACAAACTTGAAAATAACTACAATATATACATAAATATAAATCATTAGAATATTTGGAGTAAAAAAAAATACATATATATTTATTTATGTGGATATATATACGTATATGTGTTATATATTGCATACCAGCACTCACATATATGTATATACTAACAACATACAGAAAAAAAATCTTTGTATATATATATATCTAGACCTGCTGCCTTCATTGCCATGATAGCCACATCTAGCTGTATTTGTGTTTGTTACTTTAGATCCGTGTTTGCTTGGTTGGTGATGTTGACAGTGATAAGTTTAACATAAAATTATAAGTTTACCCACTTTATGTTTATATAAAGTTTTACTTTCGTATATTTTTCTGTACGCTCATTTATTGTAAATATGGATTCTCAGTAACTGAATTATTGTAATTCTTATGAGAATAAAGTTCTTCTTAAGCCAGAAACCAGAAAATCGAAGACAATATCACCGAATGCGGTCACTGTACTTTATATAGCTTGTGATCATAGAGCGGGACCTACCTACCAAATAGGAATGAAAGATTGGTCGAAAGGTAGAGTAAGGGAGGTAAATATGTGAATAATAAAATATAATTAATATAATTCTGCGACATTTTTAAAACAACACGTAGTCAAGAACATTGTCTCTTGGTATATATAATATATAAATAGGCTCAATGTTTATAACGTACAAGCTAAACACGTCTGATGAAATACAGGTATCATATACCTCTACCTAATGCTTCAGAGAAAAGGCATACATGTTGAGTTTAATAGGTGATTCTAAGCTTTTAGCATCAAAACCAGCAACACACATACTTATATACTCGATGTGTGATATCAACATTTATTGCTCTAAGATTATATTATACTCTTCCGTGTTTTCATCACTATGCGTTGCATAAAGAAACTATTGCATTGGCGGCTGCTAAACGGAATGCGGTAGTCATTCATTCACTGAATTTACTCCTAATGACGGTACGGATGATGTATATCGAGAGATATAGAAGATAAACTGATCCACTATTAACTAGCTAAGAAACACGCATGAATAATTATGTAGAACTGGTTGGTAGAGCCTCGATCAAAAGTATCTGGTTTGTTTTGTACTAAATGTAAACTAGTATTTCTCTAATGGATCTAGGCGATAGACAGAAACGGATCACCGGTGCGCTTTAGAAATTATCGTGGATAGTAATTACAAGCTATATTAAGCTTACCCGGCTCGTACAGTAAGGTGAAGCAACTATTAATGAAATTAAGATGTTGGAGATTTGATTAAAAATAAATTAACACGGTGATTTGAAGATTCGCTTAAAGATAACATTGCATATATCGTCCTCTTTGGTGTTAGAGGCACTTCAAACTACATCTCGCCACTAACGCTTAGACCTCGCATACTTGGAAACGCCCTCATACTTAGATATCACGTTTGGATACCTTCAGTTTTACTAACTGCGTAACGTTATTTAAGGCATTGTAGTATAATTAACACTACACTATTATCAATCCCATCTTTATAGGAATAGCGATATTGTTTGAAATACGGAATTAAATATTTTTGTACAGCCGGGCTTGTGATGTCTCAATCATAGCAGACAACAGGCAATATATATTTTTCGTATCGTAATATACGTACATTAAACTCTGCTAAGGTATTACGATGCCAAAAAAGTTTTTTAAAGCAAACTGTATTAAAAAATGCGACTTATGAGACATCTGCTGTATCAGCAGAGTCTCATAGTAAATTTTAAGAACAGTTGTCTGAACAACATTCCATAACTAGCCTTCTAAATATTTCAGTAACACTATAGCATCTACAGTTCTCAGCTATAAAAAGGCTATTACGCCTTGTAAATATTTTAAAAGGTGGACGTGGGCTTCTGTTAAAGTTTTTTATGTGTCTTCATACACACGCACTTTACCTGAATCCTTACTTTCGAGTCACTTAATTATTCAAGCACTTTAAATTACATATAATAGATAGATACAATGCTCTCTCCCTAAAGGGACAGATTTAAGTATATTTATCTCACCAATATTACGTTAGACATTTATCGTACCTACTACGTAATAAGAACCAAGCTAATTCTTTTGAGAAATACTTCAATCCTCCAACTACCCAGTACTCCAGAAATTAGACCGAATTTAGGGCCGTTATCCGTTGTACAAACGCTTGCGGTCATAGAACGAGGAGCCAATCTAAGCACTGAAAATTACCATTAGGATTGATGCAATCACCTTGATAGGTGGCAGACATATCGTTTCACAGCCTTGCAAAACCTGTCCAGTTCTAAGATCAGCTAATCACAGAGATTGACTACTTAATTGGTTTATCGATTGTTAGTATTAAAAGCACGCTAGCACGTATATCTTATAAATATTTATATAATAGCTTCAGTTTTAATTGATGTACATAAAAATGTGTTTTTGTATTGTAGAAATATTTAACAAGAGACATAAATTATTATATTTTACCAATTTGTAAATAGTGAACTGTGCCTCGATGTGATTCGAGTATGTAAGGCTGTCGGACCTAACTAATATAAATATATATATATACCTATGACATTCAATAAAGAGTCAGCTCCCTCGATAATCCTAAGACTACATAGAAATAAATAATCTAATTCAACGTTGTATTCATCATGAATCAATTCCATGTTATCAAATATCATATTTATATTACTTTGTATCTCTAACAGGTGATCGTCTAACAATCTCATAATATTACAAAATTGTGTACAATTTTATGGTAAAGCCTTAGGAGGGCACAGCTCGTTTAAATGTTTGAGGTGTAGGTCGTTCGACAGTTGTGCAACACCAACAGCGCGTAGTAAAGGTTCTATTACCAAGCTGATATTTGATACTCGATAACAGGTACCTAAGTAGAGGCTTTTGTAATCAAGAAACTATGTTATTGTCTTCGTTTAGTATCTCATCTTATATTTATAGTACTTAATACATATTAGGCTTAAAATATTATCGAATTCTATTCTTATTATTCTTTATTGCCAATTCTCTTAGGGTTAGTATTCAAGTCTAACCGGTATCCCTTCAATGTTAGTTTAGTACGAAACGAAGTAGCTGTGGCACTTCTGAAACTCAGTCATAATTATATACAAAAAATAGTTACTGTTACACGAATTTAGATGGCTGCTATCTTTTATTTTTAGTCGGTTAAGCTACGAATAAGCATTTATGCAGCATAAATCTTAATCTCGCTTAGAAACTTTAAGTCTTAAATTTAACTTATTGTAACCTACTTATTACTTACTTATTAATATTCATCCCTCTGCTAAGTCACAAAGTCACGCAAGTGATCATAAAATTAAATAAATCTAAAATAACTTTATACAACTTTCATACTTATTACCCTTAAGCTACAACTTCGAACACTAGAGAGATTTGAAGTTCAGGTCGTGACAAGACAATGTTTTATTAACGAAACGACCCGTATAAAAGGTAATTTGGTATGAGCCTGACCTTGTGTTTGTTCTAATTGTCGTACTAAGCGACGGTGAACGGAACAAATACATCTACATGATAATGACGACGAACAATGAGCTCCAGCATGCTCACTTGGACGGTCTACATACATAAATAACAAATTGTAACTCCTGACTCGTCGACCTTGCTATACAGCCTATGATACTACGTGGGTACATAAACAAACAGTACATACAACGATTTCCGTCATTATGATCAACATCTATATTATTTGTTTTGATCAATGACTTTGAACAATATACATTCTCACTATTGTATTCTAAAAATTTACGAAAAAAAAAACTTTTTCGTTCAACGAGTTATACAAACCGTGATTGATGGCTAGCATTGACATTAACAGCTTTCGCAAACATTGAGTCAAATGCTGAAGTTCGAACGAGATTTAAAAGTATTTGCGAAGTCCTGCAAGTGAAACTTGGCAAAAATTAAACTTTTCAAAAGTACGGAATCAAAGCCAGGAGCGGCGACCGCTCGCGTTCATTTGAATTACGCCCGGTTCCGCCTTTTGTAGTCGACTTCATTTAGCGAACTTAAAGGAACTCTTTTATTTTGTCCCGGCAAAGAACTTAAGAGGTGCATTGTTGAATCCGTAACAAATTGCACGCTCGTGATTACGTTAAGAACTTTGCCGTCTATGGTGTAGCTTAGATTAGACTTTAACAGTTATCTGTCCGATTGTAACGAATTTAAAACTGCTGTGAGAAATTAGCAATGAATTTGCAAATAAAGGAATTAATTGATTGCACTTTTAAGTTTTGTAGTCATCTCTGCAGAACGGAGTTTAATAAAACAGTTGGTAAATCGATTAAGCCTTATAATATATACAGGATAAAACGTTAATTCTAATATAAAGTACTTTATGCTAAAAGGTAGGACGGAACATGTTGTATATTCACTCGAGTATAAAAGTTCGGGGTTGCTAAATTTGTTTTCCATGTAGCGTTTCACGTTCAGAAGTTAACTTGGCAGTCTTAAAGCTTTAGGGGTTGTACATAAAAGTTGTTGATCTATTTTTTATTTTAAAGACAAACTTCGCTTGCAGCCATGTTGTAAACAACATAGTCATGTCCCTGTCCCGTCTAGTGGCAACAAGTGTTCTGTACAAACATCCTGCCGTTTGCCTCCACAACTTGCATGTTGTTTGTTTACTGAAACATTTTATAAAAGATTTAAGACCTGAGATTACTCGGTAAATTTATACCTGATGTAGTCTAGTGTTTATTGTTTACAGCAAATCGTGATGGCTGTTGTTCAAGGTTGATCGGGAACACGTATCACCAATCAGGTTTCTGTAATTTGTCACACTTTTCAGTACAAGGTTTTTATGACGATTAAGATAAGTCACGATTTGTAAACAGTCGTTTTGTATTCTGAACCTTGTGATATAATTGAGAGCCTAATCTGACAAATTAGCGTTGATAAACATAAGTACTGATTCTTACAGGTCTTCAGAATTAATAATAAAGTATAATGAGGCAACTACCAGTTTGTTTTCCAACAATTTGTGACAATACTGCAGCACAAAAGTTTAAGATCAGCTTAATTAAAGTAGAAAAATTTAATAAAACTCAAAAATAAAGTGTTTTAAGTAGGTAACCTGTTAGTCACCTTATAAAACAGTGATTAATAGACAATATACTTTAAAGCCGTGAAGAAATACCAATAATCCATGCTAAAAGGTCTATAGTTGGCTAAACCGAATTTTCATCAATAAATTCTCCTTTGCATTGTATGACTTTTTTCACAACTCTCGGCATATAAGCAATCAATTTATTGATGGTGTATTCTGATACATTGCTCCAACTATCGCATAAATACGATTACGGACGTTTCTATCAAGCTCTGCCCACAAAAGTTCAATTGGCTTGAGATCCGGGCTCTGAGGAGCATCATGTTTTTTAAAACTCCTTGTGCCTTTTGCTCTTCTGTATATCCCCTGCATAATTTTGAGCTATGCTTTGGACCATTATCTTGTTGGAAAATGAATCCATCTCCAATTATGTAATCGCAACCCCGAAAGGAACGGCAATTTTGTTCTAAAATTTTTTTGTACTGCTCCTTTTTCAAAATTCCTTCAATCCTGATCAAGTCACCAGTTCCTTGACTAGAAAAGCAACTCCAGACCATAATTGAACCACCACCATGCTTGACTCTTGGGACTACACAGTCTGGCATCATCTTTTCTTGGGCGCTACTTCGAACATAAATTCTTTGTTTTGAACCGAATAGTTCAAACTTGGATTCATGAGTCCAGAGAAGTTTTTAAAGATCTTCTTCAGATAATATTGTCTTCTATTTACGCGAATATTATTCATTGAAATTATACGGATTTTATCGCGTTGTTTATTTGACACTTTATTACAACATTTTGAAAATTGTTACACTGCTACTACTATTACACTTTACAAATTTTTAAGCTAATTAAATTATTATTAAACTATTTAGATATAACTTATTTTTATTTTTACACTTTCCCCGACGTTTCGGTTGCTTTGCAGCAGCCATGGTCACGGAGAGAGGAGAGTAGCAGTGTAACAAATTTCGAAATTTTGTAATAAAAAAAAAATCTTCTTCAGACTTCTTCAGTCCAATCTCGATGGACAAGAGCCCACTGCATCCGTTTTTTCTTGTTTTGTGGTTTTAACAGAGGTTTTCGAACGGCAACGCGACCATACGACTTCGCATCTCTCAATCGCTGTTTTACTGTAATCAATAATAAAGGTTTAATTCGGGTTTTGTTCACTTCATTTCGGGTTTATTTCGCTTGCTGGTAACGATGAAATTATCTTCACTGTAAGTGGTAGCTGTCGGCCTTCCCGAGCGTAGACGATCTTGATTACTGCCTGTCTCCCTGTATCGAGTTATTGTACCATGAACACAAGTCTTCGTTAACTTCAGTTGTGAAGCAATCTCACGTTCGGATTTGCCTTCGTTATGTAAAACAACGATGGCAGAACATACTTCACAACTAATTTCGCGGGCTTTTCCCATTTTAAGATGTCTTGACTGTAGAAACCACAAGTTTAGACTAATTGAGATTGTTTGTGAAACCAGGAAATCTCAGGTAATAATAAGTCGGAATCCTGTGTTTTCGGAAACTAAATAATCCTTATTATTGACCAATGCGAAAGAAAAGCAAAGTAATTACTAATGAGCACATCATAAAAATATTACCACGACTCTACCACCTGGCTCTTGCGTAGCGTTTGTCGGTGTTTGAAAATAATATATGTTTACTTTCCAATAACTTGAAAGTAAACAAAATATATATTCGGTATTAACAATAGAATATGCAGATTGGCATTTTTTTATTTATATTACGGACTTTTATTACAATTAATATATGATTACGTTGTTTAAGTACGGTCTTAAACTTTTAGCCAGCAGGGCCTACAGTCTGTGTCAACAGCGGTCATAAATAAATTGTTATTTAAAACATTGGTCAAGCTTGTTACAATAGAGCACACTCAATTTGGCTAGTCGTAAAACAATTAAAAATAACAGACCACAGAGAGGCATGTCATTACAGTCGTTAATTAAATTCATAAAGTATTCCACAACGTTGCTCATGTGAATTATGAAATGTAATTGAATTTATACATGTAGGACTAATGTAAACCTGCTGGGAAATGTTGGCGAAGTTGTGTTTAATATATTTCACAATTAATATCTAGTACGGATGTATGGTTTTAGACAATTCCATTCAATTTTACTTATTTGATTTAGACGTAATCAAATTTATGTTTACCGCATGTGCATGTAACTTAGTATTAAGTAATACAATATAGACAATAATTAATACAAAAAGTAACTGACTCGCTGAATAATTAATATGCGCTAAACACAGACCTATTATATATATATATATATATTTTTTTAACGCGGGTAAATGTGTATATCACATTCCCCATCGGCGATGGGGATATGTCGGGATCCAGCCCATAAGATGGAAATTTGGGTTGAACTGACTAAAACCACCGCGGTGTTCCTCACACCTTTATGGCGGGGTCGCGCGGATCGCTCTCGCATTCAAATCGCGACCCCGTCAAAGGTTTGACCCGCCGATGGACGTGGCGGGTCCCACACAACCATCACACAAACTCACAAATACAACAAAAATAAACACACACAATTGGGGGACTTGGTCCCCGACGACAAAGCGGGGACCTAGTCCCCCTTCCGACATCAAGAGGCGTGCGCGGAACACGAACGCCGCCTACTCGGACCTGCGCTGATCGGGCGATGGACGGCCCCAATGGGTCCACCGCCCGCAGGCTTCTATTCAGGGTGGCTGGAGCGCCCGGCTCTGATGTTAGGGAGAGGAATTGAACGTTCCCGCTCCCTCTCCGCCGCCTCCTTCACTAACATCACCTCCTCACTGAAGGAGGCAACGGCATTCTAAGACCTCTCGCTCGAGGCTATGATTCTGTCCATGGTTTCCAAGACGACCCTACCGACTGCCGCGTGCGTGACACGGCGTTGCGTGGCCCAAACAGGGCAATCTACCAATGTATGCAACGCCGTGTCTTCCACAACGACGCGGCAGTCACCGCAGTGATGACAACCGGGCGTCTCCTGTTTGCCTATTCGACACAGGTACCAACCGAAACAACCGTGGTCGGTCAGCACCTGCGTCAGACGAAACGTGAGGGCGCCATGACGCCTCTCCAGCCACTCTCTAAGTATGGGTCTTACCGCCACGATTGTGACGTGCCCGGCGCACTGTGGACTGAAAATCGACCTCCATAGACATAGAAATGAAAGTTGCTAGATGTTCGTTTTGTTGACAGATATGGCTTCTATTAGCTATTATACACATAACAATGTCGTCTGAGCTAACTCCGCACAGAAATGAATTTATTATAAGGTTTTTTCGAAAAAAATGTATGGAGCTAGCATGAAAAATCTGAATATCTCTGAACTTGTAAGGAAAACCGTAATATCCTCAGAGATGGTTATAGGACTAATTATTTGTGATTTTTTGACATACTTCATATAACGGTACCTGCTACAGAATTTTTTTTAAAAATCATCTAATTTTTAATTATTTTTTTTTTACATTAAACGATTTGTTTTATTGTAAAAGTAAAGAAACAACACGTTATATGCATATAATACTAAATCTTCGCCAGTTATTTGTTAAAATATCAAGAAAATTATTTTTGCCTTACATAGTATATATGTTTTAAAACAGGTAATTGGATACCATTACTAAACTTTGCATACAGGTAAACTACTGAATAATAAATTAGCCTTCTAATGAGTTCTGAATAAGAGATTAAGTGATTTGCAATATCGCACAATGGTAACTACGGATTACACTAATTAAATTCTTACAGGTAAGTACATAAGTAAACTAATTAGTTAATTAGACATGTTACGAGTTCTAAGAAATATTTTCGACAACTGTCTAATTATTTTATTATTATGTCTAAATGAAGGTATTTTTTTAAATCATTAAATTCTACTAATGTCAAAGTAAAGATCAATCGATAAGTTAGTTATTTTATTAACGCTAATAATAGGCATTAAATAAAAAGAAAAATAAATTATAAAGGTATTTTTTAATAGTTGATAAAATTTATATAAAACAAAACATAGGTACAAAAGTATGCAAAAATATAAATAGGTACAAGAATAGTAATATAAAATATTTAAAAATAAATCAATTGCAAAACATAGTTACGTACCAAAGCTAAATAACGAAAGATCATGAAAAAATTACATTGAATAGAATTATTATAATTAAAAGTTTCTAGTTTTCCTTATCACTCTCGTCGATTTCTGAATCAGAATCTAGATTGCCTACAAACTCAAAGTCAGTTTCTTGAAACTGAATTAAATTGAGGGTTTCAGGAAATAAATCCTCCTTTTTCTTGGCATCTAACTTGGGCCTTTGTACATTTATAAAAGGATCCGAAGAAACAACTAACATATTAAGGATATCATGATTCGAATCTTGCCTGCTCTTTTTCTGCGAATGATGTTCCCGAAACCTCCTAAAATCTTTATTGCGAGACTCGGATGCTTCTTCCGAGAGACTTCCTATGGGTACAACATCATTCTTCTCGATTATGTCTGCCCCGTGTATAAGTAATTTGTGGACGGTTGATGACATATAGTACCAGTCATATAATTCCACGTACCTCTCTGCTGTTTTGAAGGCATAATCTTTAAATTTAATTATATCTACTTTTTCCCCGGAAGTTATTGCCTGTAAAATCACAGCAAATCTTCTTATTAGTTCTTCGTCCAACCCAGTAATGGCTGCAGTTTTATGGGGAAATTTGAAAAACTTTCTTGCAGTGTTGCCGTCATTAGTAGTTCCGGAACCTTGTTTAACAATGTCAATCAATAGATTTAATTCGTCTTTAAATTTGTCTTGAATAATCTTTTTTCTCTTACTTAGCATTTCTTTGTGCTCGTTACCTCTCGCAGCCCACTCTTTAAAATCTAGTCTATACGAAATATGTAGTAAACATTCCATACAATTTATACGGGCGTGTAGAGATGACAATCCAAACTCGTATATGTCAGAAGATACGGTCTTTGCTGTTACTACACCCAAACGGTTCATTTCTGTCGGTTTTGCCAAACACAAATAGCATGATGAACTTGATCTGGCTTGAGACAAATACGTGCAGACTTTACCATCGATCATTGTCATCATTAGGTGATGATTCACCCTGTTTCTATTATTGCACTCTGTAGGAATGAGAGCCTTAATTTCTTCATCCATTTGTCGTTTGTGTTCGATGACTACTGCTTCGCTTTCCTTCACAAAAGTAAATTGAACTGGACGACAATACATTGCTGAGCATGGTTTTGGGTTCATCCACAAAGTATTGTCTCCATCAGTCAGTTTTAGTGGCACCAAGGAAGTCATGAAAATACTTGAATCGTCTTGATCGCTATCCATTTTCTGCTTGTATCGGCTTTGGTTTGACGCACCATCGAAACCCCATTTAGATATCAATTTTAAATCCTTATTTTGCACATCATCGTTAGGAAAACTTTGGATTCTTTTGACCGTAATGTCGAGTAAAGCTTGAAGGGTTATTCTTGCCGATGAATCGGTCACTAACACTGATTGCTTCGGAGGATAGCATGCCAGCTTGGTTTGTTGCACTTTATAGTAGGATGGATAAATATCCTTTCTACCTTCCCGAATAGCTGACTCTCGTAAAGTGATGTATTGCCACTTTGATAATTTTAATGAAAGGAGTAATCCAAGTGCTTTTTCTGGTGTAAATAAGATAGTTTTCACCGGTTGCTTAAGCGTTTCTTTAATTTTAGAGGCTGCTTCAGGATGTTTCAGCATATATTCGATTACAGATGCGATATCCTCACAACCTTCTTCCTTAAAACGCGCTGCTGCTGTATGTGCCAATTCACTGGGATTGTCAGTTTTACGCTCATCAGATTTTCTCTTCTTCTGTTTGCTTCCCAGATCTTCGAATGGTTTTCGTGACCTCTTTGTCATTGTACCAACAGAGTATGATGTTGAGGGTTCTGGAGAGATTGATCTTGATCCCTCAGCAACAGTTGGTTCTTGAGCGACTAAATTTATACAACTTGGCCAATCGATAGTTGCTTGCAGCCAAATTTCGTATTGTTTTCTAAAAGTATCAAGAATTCGGTGAGATTTTTGCCACCTTTGTGATGCAGCTCGTACAAATCTCTGACAAAATTCTTTTAGAGTCACTTGATCTTCAACGGAAAGACAAACGTCTAGGCGGGATATAACTTCACTAAACAATACCTCATGATAAAATCAAGAGTACTTCCTCTTACATTTTAGAAGAACGAATAGGTCTAAATTGGTATTTAAACTTTCCATTATAAAATTTCACAGTGATATGTTAGGGGTAACAAAGCTTAGAATAAACTAAATTATGATGCAAAATGTTAACCCTTTTATATTTCAGTCCAACATTAGTTAACGACCTCATTAGACAGTTGTCGAAAATATTTCTTAGAACTCGTAACATATCTAATTAACTATTTAAGTTACTTATGTACTTACCTGTAAGATTTTAATTAGTGTAATCCGTAGTTACCATTGTGCGACATTGCAAATCACTTAATCTCTTATTCAGAACTCATTAGAAGGCTAATTTATTATTCAGTAGTTTACCTGTATGCAAAGTTCAGTAATGGTATCCAATTAACTGTTTTAAAACATATATACTATGTTAGGCAAAAATAATTTTCTTGATATTTTAACAAATAACTGGCGAAGATTTAGTATTATATGCATATAACGTGTTGTTTCTTTACTTATACACCAAAACAAATAGTTTAATGTTAAAAAAAATTAATTAAAAATTCGATGATTTTTAAAAAAAAATCTGCAGCAGTTACCGTTATATGAAGTATGTCAAAAAATCACAAATAATTAGTCCTATAACCATCTCTGAGGATATTACGGTTTTCCTTGCAAGTTCAGAGATATTCAGATTTTTCATGCTAGCTCCATACATTTTTTTCGAAAAAACCTTATAATAAATTCATTTTTGTGCGGAGTTAGCTCAGATGACATTGTTATGTGTATAATAGCTAATAGAAGCCATATCCGTCAACAAAACGAACATTTAGCAACTTTCATTTCTATGTCTATGGAGGTCGATTTTCAGCCCACAGTGCGGCGCTGGGATTGACAAATCGTTCCTCCCATTCTGCCACAAGGACCTCGCGGAGCTCGCGCCGCCGCATCTCGATATCGCGTTGCGACGGCACCTCAAACACAGACCGCTCAGTCTAAGAGCTTGCAATGTTGCTGAACTAGTAGCTTTATAGTTAGGTACTTAACTAGAAATAGTGAAAAAGCACAAATTAAAAGAGTTTTAAATTCAACTTAGTGAAGGATGTACTTACGGTTAAAATTGGTCATGTATATAGTAATATCTATGCTAATTTTGCACAACTCTAACCCTATTAGACCTATTGCAAGTGGGCCCTAAGAGGAAGTCAAGCACAACGAATACTTTCAAATACATAATATAAATTAGACTAATGTGATAATCCAAATATCATGGCGTATAAATTATACATCCGTACTATGTATTTATTTAATGTTACTTCTATTTAAGCGCGTATATTCCACACCTCACCGTAATAACGACACAATAAGATGGAAGAGTTGCGATATATTTACAACTATACAACATTTACTACACAATACAGCAATGACGAACTCAACTATCGTAAAATACCATATGAATTTCAATGGCCAATAGTCCCGCTAGAGATAGTAAAAAAATATCGGGCGTGCGTAGGACATTAGGCCCGAAAAGGGTAGGAAAGCCGGCAGCGTCACGAAGTCCGCCCCAAGCAATTTTGTACCAAATGTCGTGCGCTACGTGCCCGACAAATAAAGAGGATGGGATAAAGTCCCAGTTACATTAGAATAGCTAGCTTACGATACAATATCATATGCGTATTTTACCTATGTCAAAAGGACGTCATCTTTTTCTGACGGACGTGACATGCCCCAAAGAGATTCACTATGATAAATGAGTCCGGGGCTATTTTAAGAATTCTATCTAACCGAAATCTCAAGCCTGTTACGTAACAGGCTATTATAGATAAAGCCAACATTTATTCATGTATAATTAACGTTACAAAGAACGTATAAACTATAAATTATCGCTCCAAAATATTTCTAACGGATCCCCTTCGAGAGTTGCTTAATTTTTCTAAGTGCGAATCTATTTTTCACCCTTGGCCGTCTCCTGTATACGGAATCTCCCTCAAGATTTACGCTCTCGACGCGAGCAATAAGCGCGCCTACCTACGACGCAGCCTGTTCGGTATTTTAAAAAGGTACGTCTGAATCCGGTGAAAAATTGCTTCCCACCCGCCCCAACCGAGAAGCCATATATTTCAGTCATCGTGTTGTATTGAACGACCATGAAGATGGGGACAGATAACTTATTTAAGACGTTAAGTGTTTATATTGCGATAGACGCCCCACGGCTTAACATCGTTTGAGACTACTTATAAATAGGAGTAAATCAATATTGTGTTATTATGTAGATTTCTACGCGGCCATTGAAGACATGGTAAAACAGGGAAGTAGTAGAAGCGATGCTCATAAGTACTGGAAATCTGTTTCGTATATAAATCGAAGGTACGGATGTCGTGCTAAGGTCATTGCACTTGCAACAAGAGAGGCAAAATTTGCACGACTCTTCAAAAAAGGATTAATAATGCTGTTGGGATCACATTGGACTCCTTGCCAACACCACATCGGCTCATGAAGGAGTCTGTAAACCCTACTTACCGCAGGAATACAACAAAAGATTGTTTGGTGTTTAGATCTGCGATCTTATGTAGGACGAACATACTTAGCCGGTACTCATCCAGTCGAGCTTCGTCAGTTGAGAGAAATCCTTTAAGTGAAGATTCCGCACAGCTTTACGTCTTATAATCATTTAAGTATAATATAATGTATAATGTTTTCTAAGTATAATAATAATCATATTGTCTTATACTTGGCAGAAAATAAATAATTATGCTCATATAAAATTATGTATAAGGAGTACGAATGGCCACAAATTCACACTCATCTCGCTTCCTTCTTCTATAAAGGTACAACAGGTTTTAAATAATATATTAGAAATATCGCAATTTACTTGTAATTACATTAAGAACAACTAAAGGTAAAATTGTGAGTAACCAAATAATACTCAAAACCATAAGAATAATAGTCATATAAAAGGTACCGTTTACCCGATAATAAGTACGTAGTAAGTGGCAAAATTACCCTTATAAACAGTAAACGTAGCATTGTACAACATTTCGAGAAAGGTTTTACCGTTGAAATAGCTTTCAATAACAAAATGTAAGGTGAGAGTAAAGGTGAAAGTGCGAATATGAGGATCGCCCGGGTTGCAAGTAAATAATACAAAAAAAGAAATCAACAAATATTTCAAAGTTTCTTACATACATACATATTTCGTACATTACGCCAGCTATATTATAGGTCTACGTCACTTTACGTAGTAGGTCTAGTTCGTAGGTCTCTGGCTAATTGTCTTATACTATGAAAATATCTTAACAGAAAAAAATAGTCCTGTTTTCGGTCCGGGAATTAAGACCTCACGCCCACACACCAAAAACTTAACGCAAAATTTATGACATGGCATCAACGAGACATTCTATAAATTGAATACAAACAAAATGACATCGTATTATAACCGATGTATGAACAATAGGTTATATCAAAATAAATGGCAATTTACAATTCATTCTCAAAATTGAAAATGAATTTGTTAATATCGAGTTAATAGTATCCAAAATTAAAAAAGATTTCCTTATTTTCACTGAATGCTGAACTTTCTTTGTTCTGTAATTTGAAATTAAAAATTGTAGTTAAATAATTGATAAAATTAATATTTATTAATCGATACGCTCGACTTCTTAGAACTTCTGATCATGGGTGTTATAGACTAAACTTTGTTTAAACGCGTCCCGTGGATGACTAGTGGTAATTAGCTCATTTTTAATTACTTTATCATAACTACCAAGAACTAAACTGTAATACAGCTTTGCCTACCTCTTTCAGACCATACAGACCATATGTTTGGAAGTTGTGACTGTAAAACAGATATCACTAACAATTTCTGTTTGCTAGAATTCTTGCCAACATCTATCAGTCTTACGAGGTCCCAGCATTCCCCTAATAATGGCTGCTTTATGACGATTACTTAGTACCCATAGCTTTAGCAGTGGATATTACAGGCCGGTATGCATGTTTACTGTCAAATGGTATGACTTTGTTTTTGTTTGATTGAAAGCCCGAAATTCCTAGTGGTCTCGGACTTAAAAGCGCCATTGAAATTACATTCCGAAAATGATTCTGCAAACTCAACGCAACTACATATATTTCAAAAGCGAGGCACAACCTATTAAGGATCCCTACGCTATGAAAATGAAAACAACTAAATCAAAATTAAATATAATAATTATCATACATAATGTTATATTATATTATATACTTTCATTTATTATTTATTGATGTTGACGATCCGAGAGCATTTGCTGGATTTACAATATGAAGTTCATTCATTGAATCTTATAGTAGGACTAGATGTGCCCGCGGTTTCATTCGCGTTAATGTTTACTGCGCCGCTCCTGTGGATCGTAGCGTGATGTTATATAGCTTATAGCTTTCCTCGACAAATAGGCTATCCAACACTAAAAATTAATATTTTTTCAGTAGTTCCTGAGATTAGCGCGACACTTCAGACAAAAGCAAACTCTTCAGCTTTATAATATTGGTATAGATTAGCAGTGCCAGTCAAATTCATTAGGACAAAGGAGTTTGCTTACGTTTTAGTAGCGTTGAATGCGTAAACAATATAACATTGATATATGTATGTTGTATTGCTAACGTATTCAGCTTTTTAAGTATCTACTTGTGTTGAGTACTAAATGAACGCATTCACATATGTTTGCTGCAGAGACTGACCGCATTGCCGATACACAAAATTACCTCTTTCACTTTATTCACTTTATTTATGCATGTCAGTGTGGTTAGGTTATTAATAACGTGGCTTTTTCTCGAAAGATTCTAATGTGGTTAGTCTACTAACTACCCTATTCACATTCCCCTTATGTACTCGTTTCGTCAATAATTCTCGACTTAACGTTGGTCTCGATGGCGTAGTGGTTAATGTAACCGACTGCCACGCCTGAGGTTCGATTCCCGCACAAGTCAAACATTTGTGTGCATGAACATGGATGTTTGTCTTGGTCTGGGTGTTTCTTTATAATCTTTATAATATGTAAGTATTTACAAAAAATAAGTATATAATATGTATGTTTATCCATTGTTTAGAACTTATAGTAAAAGCTTTGGCTTTGCTTAGTTTGGGCTAGATGGTGTTGTGTGTATGTGATAGATTATTATTATTATTATTATTATTCTTTACTAGCTTTTGCGCGCGGCTCCGCCCGCGTGGTACCTACATCAATAAAAAGCCTATGTCCTTTCCCAAGTCTTAAACTATCTCTGTATCAAATTTCATCCAAATCGGTTGAGTGGTTTAGCCGTGAATAGGTAATAGAGACAGACAGACAGACAGAGTTACTTTCGAATTTATAATATTAGTAAGGATTTAAATCTACCGAATCATACAAAATACTGAAGAATTGTACTGAATATTCTTCCCTTTTTCTCCAACTGTTTGGAGTCACATCACAAACGAGAACAAAATGAATTAAACATAAACACTCGTTAAACAAATACTCGGCATAAAAAATTTTAGATCGTAAAACACATTAGCACGTATTTAGGCGCGAACCACCAACGGTTATTAGAGTAGAAGGAAAATGCATTGGCTTTTTGTAATGTGGCAATAACCTGGGGATTAGGAAGGTCGGTGCCGGAATACTCAGCCATTCTCTGCTCCACGCACTTACTTATACCCTAACATGCTTACGATGGAGAATCTTTAACGTTGGGGTCGTCCCACTATGCGCATATAAGCGTAGATTAAGGAACGTTTACGCGTAAATTAATATGTAATGTGAAACGAAGAACAGTTTGTATGGGTTGATGTGTTTAATACACGAACGGGTCGCGTAAACGTCTATTCTAACGATAACTACGCTTTCGCGTTTCGCTTAGAAAAAATAAAATGTAATAGCATTATTCTAATTTGTTTATCGCAATCACTTGTTTAATATTCTAGACAAATAGTTCGCAGTTTATCAGCAGGTGTTTCAGACTGTGGTTTGCCAACATTCCTTTTCTAAATTAAAATATTTTCCCTATAAATGTAGTCAATAGAAAATAATTTGTGTACTATCAACTATTTTATCAAACTCGACGTGTATAAATAATTGCTAAGACTGGTTATTCACACGTTTATTTAAGTTTAGCTTCTTATTGACTACCATTTTACATTAAATAACAACCTTACGATGTTACTATGGCCCCTTGTTTGCATATTTCAAGAAATTGGCTCCTCATACGCTTGTGATTATGGCGGCTAGCTCTGATATCTTTGCGAGTAAACTAAGGTATGAAAGGTTTTCTAATAAACAGCCCACTAGTAACTTTATTAATAATTTAGGCGGCCGTCTCTACTATAACTTGTTATATAAATTTTGTCATTAGAAATTCTATATTTAACCGTTAAGATCATACTGTAATTTGTTTGTTTCAACGATTTAGCAATAGATATTAGAGAGACTCTAGATATAGACTATTGACTTTGCTCTGACAAGTACAGTTTGAGAACAGGTAATAATGTATACCAAGTGATGTCATCGGCATTGAATTGTTTATACAACATATTACAATAGTAGGAGTGTCTATATTACCTTTTGTTTTTATTGATAGGGGCTTTTTATATTAATACAATGGAAACCAATATTGAGGCCCTCTTACTAAATGATCACCAAAGCAAACAAAAGCTTGCAATTGGTATATATCGCTTGTTGTTAACACCCTTTAAAAAGTAGGTTGCATGACAAACATTAGGTATATAATACTTGTTTATATAATTAATTTTTCGTCAGCTTTAGTTGGACTATTTGCATCAAATTGTGAAGTCCTAGGTGCAATCGGATCAAAATTTAGATTTCACAATGGATATTTACATTTCAATTATTGTACCAAACCTACGACAACAACGTAATAATATTTAAGTCATTCAAATTTACACATAACTATTTTTAGACTATTGCAGGTATGTCAGCTATTAACACTGCCTTCGGAAACTAGGTAAACTCATCAACGTTTATTCTTAACATAAACATAAACACGAACGGCACTTAACACGTTTTCTCTAACAAGTTTCTAGCAACTCTATAATAAGATATGACTGGCTCGTACAATTATCCTTTACTTATGCCAACATAAAAGTAAAAGTACGAAGTATGTCTAATCAAAACTTTATTTCGTCCAAGTGCTTTAGAGAAAAAGTCAAGTTTTAAAGGACAACAGCTCCTTCCAACGCACTATCTTCTCGCGCTAAGTTCTGGATCGACAAAGAATTACATATTATTCTCTAAACTTCCATAATGTCTTTAAAGACTATAACTTAATAGTTATAGTCTTTAAAGACATTATGGAAGTTTAGAGAATAAATATACTTTCTATCCTTCTTTGCCATTTTGTCGTAAAGAAAAGACAAGCAAACAAAAACACTTTCACATAATTATATAATAATAGATAAGTATTATTTATATCTATAATATGTTTTCAAAGTAAAAGCTAAGCTACTCTCTGTTTCATCACCGTTTTGTTTGTCCTTTTCTTAAGCAAGAAAGGTGCAAAATCACGTCGTAACTTTGCGCTTTTCTACCCGAGAAAAGAACAAACCAACAAACTTTTACATTTATAATATTAGTTAGGATTGAAAGTGTAAATAATTTATTGACTGGGCAGCACGATTCCAGTCACAGTTTACACGTTTTCAGTATTATGTTTTCTTATATCGCGATACGGTTATCTGAGTAAAAGGATTCGTAGGGTATAAAAGCTGAAGCCTTATTTCTTACCTCGTATTTTGTGTCGATTTAGATACGATAAGACAAGTAGGCGTTTTCATGTTAAATTAAATGCGGGAATAATATATATTTGATAAGATTTAGAAATACGTTGTTTTGTCTAGCTTTGAAGTAAGACACTCTGTTTATGAAAGTGAATTACTTATATTTTGTGTTACAATAAAGTAATGACAGCCCTTTTGTGTCGTGGTAATGACATTGGAGAGAAGATGAGACAAATTGGAGGATATATTTTCTTCTCGTATAAATAAATTCGATTAGCGTAAGATACGTAAAGATCAGCACTAGGTTATATGTGATGTCAGCAGATGCCAAAGATTCTTGATGGGCTGTTTGCTGAGAAACATCTCGTGTAGTTTAGGGACGTCTGAATGTCCTTATAATATCGTGAAACTTCTCGGAAAGTCTCTCTGACCAAATTAGGATAAAACAGATACGACTGAATCGTCACAAAGAAAATGTATATGCTCCTAAATTATTTATAGACCATATTCTAAGCAGTCATAATCATAAAAATCCTAAGAAATTATATTTGGTTATTGAACCAAAGATATTTTCTAAGGACTTTGGCATTGGCCTATACACTAAAAATGTTACTTATTTATACAATATTTTCATCCTTCCTCCGAATATGGCAGTTATACCAAAAAATATTCTACAAAGTTATAGTGAATCTACATTATAATGTAAATTACAGCATGCTAAAGTATAGATAATACAAACTTTGATTTTGCTATCAAAGTATCCCTAACAAACGAATTTATACACGATTTTCCGCAAGCTGTTGACTTGCCTAATTTATGGGTTCTCGACGGCGAGGTTGGCTTCTAATGTTACCCGATATTCGGGTTACCAATATTCATTTGCTGCATGCTCTGTCCTTTAACCTTTCGAACCACTACCATAATATAGTATGGATACCTACATCCACGTTTACGACACACTAACTTTACTCGTCTCATAATTTTATTATTGATGCATACAAAAGTAATAATCAACTGCGTACAATTTAAGTTCAATCTCTTATACAACGCAACAAAAAATACGAAACGTAATAAAGCTCATGTATTCATATTGTAATTTAATTATATTGTGTACATTCCGTGCCGGCACAAGCTTAATTTAGAAGAGCAGATTTCTTTTCAAAGGCAATATATTTTTTATTAGATCGGACTAATAACGGGCAATTTATTTTTATTAAAATAATATGTTATGTACGTGCCGTATATAGAGGTAAAATCTTTTGCATATAAAGGCACTAGTGATTTTTATAGGTGTCGTACGCTTCGTACGAAGAAGTGGCGCAAAGCAGTATTTGTAAAGGAATGCTGTCGAGTACCGAGCCGCCACACCTCGGTAACGAGGCCGGCAAAGCTGCAGCATCCTTGAAAGGCCACATTCCAGCCCCAAAGTCTATTTACGGTCTAAGACCTCATTTTCCATAAACATATGAATAGTCCTCGTATATACGTACTATCACAAATTATTGAGTTTCGCCAGAGCCGTGACTAAGATAATGCAGCGGTCTGTCACTGGCATAATAATGAATACATTGATTGATCGCGCTTCATTAAGTTAGGTAATAATATGTAGATTATTTTCTCTCGGTACAACTATTGTGTTTGAAATGACTTAGTGTTGACAGCTTTTATTCGTAACCGCAAGCCAATTGGAAGCATTGAGTTTTATTTCCTCATTCATAAATTCTCAGTCACGGAACAGATTTAGGTAAATAAACTGTTGACATGAAATTCATATCATTAGATAATGATATGAAAACATTCAGATACATACAATAAACGATATTGTAAGTTTGACATGTCAATAAATGATACTTTTAGATTCGCACATCGAAATAAATTCCAGGAGCACCTATAGACGGAGCCATAAAATTTATAGTCACACAGTTGAGGCGCATTTACACGAGGCAAATTTCTTGAAGTATGTGATACTCTGTTTTCTTTACAAGTAAGACAAAGACGGCGTTGTTTTTTACAGTTGCTTCAAAAAACGGTTACTGCGTAGTTGGATCTTTAGCCTAAGTTCAAAAAAATTTATGAAGTGCAGCATATGTATATTACATTTATTTGTCGATTGAAAAATATTGTATATTTTTGATATAAGTACAAGAAAATATTAATCTATTAGAAATTAATTTGCTATCGTAACTGCTTAACGTACAAATACATGTTAACAAGGAACTTAGGAAACGTCCTTTTATAAAAAATGCAGATTAAAATAGATATTTTAAAAAACATTATATTAACCATAAATTTAAGAAGTAAACGTAATGTTAGTATCTAAGCCCCCGTTAATGATTTTCAATTGAAATTAAATTCATGTTTCTTTTGTTTCAGAACATCCTGGACAAATTCAATCCAGGTGCTCGACAAATGATAACGGCCGGAAAGGCTTACTTAAAGGCTTTACATGGTAAGTACTCCACCAAATAACATTATATATTGTAAATTTGTCCACAGCTATCCAACAAATGAGCACAAATATTTATAGTCCTATTTATCTTGTAAATATCTTCATAATGTGTAGGCTGACATGTTCTAGAATCGCAGTTTTATTGTAAACATGTATTCGTGCTTGCCAGCTAAGTGCATAGTAGCTCAGCCGTATAATTTACACATACTAAACTTGAATGGACTATACATAAATTGGTTATAAACATAAGAAAGTGAAATCCGTGTCGCGACACTCATAAATCTTCGGTGACGTGTATTCAGTGAAACGTATACAATTAATTTATGTAGTGTAAGCCAAATGGGCGCATCTATATGCAAAACCTCGGTGTTCCCCGCTTGCTTGGCTGTAGAACTGGGGCGTGGTTTGTGCCAAATTGTCTCTGTTGGCTTATCTAGAGTATTATAGCCGGCGCACTAGCAGCAATAAACTTGAGCATTCGCCGCGATGTATCGTTCTTGAGGCCTCTGTATGTGTACTTTATTTGGATGTTTTGTGGTTAATTTTGTCCTATCTTACCCTTTATGCGAGTAATGAGTGACCTGTTTATTTATGACACTTGCCGTCGCCGACTTTGTCCTCGTTCTCCCTTTTGTTCCATAAAGTTTTGCAAATAAATCAGAGGAATAAACGCGGCGTAATAAAAACTGCATTATATACTGTTATATTGTATAATACCGAACAGCTCTGAGACGAAAATCATTCCTTTAAGTATAATTGACTACTTTTGTCGGACGACTTTAGTGTAAACTTGTTTGGTATTCACCTGATTTTTATGACAACCGCATCAATGTCTCGGTTTGAGAATATGTATGTATGATTCGCAGAGAATTATTTTACAAAATGTACAGTAAAATGTCGTTTATGATAAAAATTATTCTGACTTTTAATTAATAAAATACAAGTTATTATTCTTTAGTATCTGACATTCTTATGGCTACTTATCCCTATAGGTAGTTACACATCTTCAAGCAAAATATTCCTTTGATTAAGTTATTCATATAATCACGATGGACTTGCTTAAATTTTATTACAGTTAAGTAATATGAATTTTAATATTTAATTTCCCTTAAAATCTCCCCGATTGGAAATTTTCTCAAAGCACTTAACATTTTTATGGCACTTTACTGATTCTCGGAATGCCATTGGCCTTTTAATCTGGCTCGAATATTCTTACTCAAAAGGACAAAAATGTTGTTGGAATTTCATGGACAGTTTTAGGATACAACTTTCAGTATTTAACCTTACTTGTGTGTTGACGTGTGCCAAATAACACTGCGCCATTTTAATTATTCTAATGATCTTTTAACATTCTCAACTTTTATGGATGCGCATCTAACATAATTATGTATGTTCTTACTTGGTGTTGATGATCTAATTATATGTATGTATTTTTGAAGAGTTGCAGCATTTGGTGTGATGCTTTATTTGATTTAGCTTTAAACTTTGTATTAAATATAGACTCTTTAATCAATAATTATTGTTTCTATGCTCTTTCTTTGAACATACATATTCATTAATTCTTGTCTCATACTTTGTAGTTTAGACCTTTTTAACGCTCTGACTATTCCATCAGAAACATAAGTTTACGATTTAATAGTCAGAGCGTTAAAAAGGTCACGCATTATACATATTTCCCAAAAATCTATAATCAAATATCTTAACAAAGCAAACATGGAGATTTATCTACTTTAATTATATTTTGTTAGATTCTTTTTATACTTTTTCTTTAATACCTCTTTTCAAAACGCCTAATTATACTATTATTCGACATTACTAAAGATAAAGACTTGTAGAATGATAGTTTAATATTGATAATAAAATTTATAATTAGACCTTTATTGTGGCGATATAAATGGTCCTTTATAAAGCCAAACTTGTTCATGCCTCAGTACTTGTAACTCGAGTTACGAGCTTTGAGTCATAGAATAAAAGACAACTTTTTCACTAAACGTAAAATATCAAAGGTGTTATAATATGACATTTAACTTAATTGCGTGTAGTATTTAATCAAGATAAATAACAGACTTCATTGAAATATAAGTTTATTGTCTTCGTATACTTCTTTCCTATGAATATAATACATACAAACGTTTTATTAATATTATTGTTCATATACTTTAAATATATCAGCAAAACCTTACATAAATAAACATTACCTATATATAATATGAAACCGATATTTTAAGGGAGGAGTAGGCACATGAATTAATTATGTTCATGTTCTATCTAGATAATAGAAGCTCAGCTTAACTATAGGTCGATCTACCGATTGCATCTCCAAACATTATTGAGAATTTGTTATCAGAAAAACTGAATTAAATTTTAGTCGACCTGGAAACCAAATTAAGCTTGGGGAATCTCACAATCAGCAACCGCACTCAAATCGCAGAACTGTATGAACCGACAAAATAGTCTCACTGATTCTTTTCTAATAACGGAGGTACAAAAACGGTTAAACTTTTTATAGCAGATTTTATTTGTGTTAGATGCAAGCTGACCTAATTTTATCTTAATTATTGCCTGAATATATAATAATACCAGCTCTGTAGCTATCTCACTGCTGGGCACGAGCCTCTTTGCAGTGTAAGAAGGGTTAGGCCATAGTCCACCAAGCTGGCCCAGTGCAGGTTAGCTTCACATATCTTTGAGCACTGTTTAACATACAGGTTTCCTCACGAAGGTTTCCTTTACCGTTAGAGTGAGTGATAATTAACTATTTCATACACAACTAACTTCGAAAAGTCCGAGATGCGTGCCTTGAGATCAAACTCGAGACTTCTGCATGGCAGTCCAACGGTCTCCGTTATAATTTATGGTATGGTTAATAGAGTCTATAGTTTCCTTTTCCATATATTTTTGTAAAACTAATACGAACAATAGCCTTTTGATAGTTTGAAAACAAACACTTCATTTGGATGTCCCGAGTATTTCAGACGTTATGCAATCTTTAATGTCATTAACCTACATCACAATCAGCTATCCATCTATGCATCATTCAAATAAAAAATCAATCATTTAAATACCCGGTTCTCTCACTTCTTTACGTAAGCTAAGAAGAATAAAAACTATTATGCTATAATTCAATATTTCATTCATACTTTCACTACTTAAGATGCATATGCATTAGACAGGTTTATGTTCGCCGTCAGCACTCGCCTGCCCGGACCTCAAACACAATGCAATATGCGTCTACAATCATATCTAAAGCTGCCTTAAACCTTCTCTGCTTTATTTTTACCGTCTTCAGCAGCAGCGACCCTCCAGCGGCCTGACACAATTGCTATCAATTCTGTCTGACATGCCAGTGATTAACAGATTAATTATCTTGTACAGGTGTTGTTACCGCGTCTATCTTGTAAATTCACCAAAATTTTTCTCTATATCCTTTGATATAAATGTTTTATGTCTTGGTTCGAAGAATACGTAAATTCACTTATTTAAAATAAAGAGAAGTGGTAACTTTGAGAATAATAATTATTGATTAACAAGTTGCTCATGAGGACAACAATTATTGTTAAATTAAAGGCCATACAACGACGTGGGCAATTATGGTAGTTATTAATGTTACTTTGTAACACTATGAAAAAGTAATTCTTACATAGTTGCTAATTACCACATCCAAGCAAATTACAATAGTAGTATTTTTTTTTGGCGATAATCATATAGAGTATTAAAATTTAAATAAAACGTTTTTTGGGAGCTGCTAATTTGTTTACTTTGGCTTATAAACTATACATTTATTTTGCCTTTAAAATGTTAAGATAGGCACTGTGTCCTAAATAAGTTAAGATATAGTATTTATTTCTATACATAGAACTAACCGCAATTTCCAAGTCCAAGCACCGACCTAGTGAGTAAAGATCTTTACACTTGTATCACCTTGGACAAACTTATAGATGTAATCTTAATATTATTGTTAATGAAACGCTAGTAGCAATATCATATCATTACCGAATTCATCACGATTTAATTGTCTATTGACATTTTATTAAAATATCATTAATTTTTATTAGTCCAAAATTTGTTTAGACTAATTTTGAACATTAATTATATAAACATGTTTTTGTTCACCGGATCATTATGGCAGGACCTTACAGACCTTAGATGTGGCTTAGGCTTATCCTCTAGGCTATGCATGCCATGTTTTAATTAAATATAAAACTAAAAAGAAATACTCCTAATTATAAGCTTAAGATAGAACTAGAAAAAGTTTACCCTTTGAATCTCCAGTAAAGGGTAAACTCGCCGTCTATGAAATATGACTTGAACATATTATGTAGATGGCAAAAAGTGGGTGTGATACTTTTATTTTTAATACTCTTATTTCAAAGATATTCAGCGGTGCAATATCCTAATCTTGTATTTATAATTCAACAGTACCGAAGTACGTTGCCTATTTTGTTTGCTTTCGTCCCATCTTTAATTCCTTCTTCCTAGAATCCGTAATACCTACGCGTGTGATACCTTTACAGGTGATCATAAACTACGACGTCCCGTTACCAACAAGCAATCTATAGGCTTGTTTGCTAACCAAAATATATAATTTTGCTAATTTGTTACTAATTATTACAAATATATAAAAGTTTATCAACATAAACATACATAAACTTCTTCCACATAGAGGTGCTATGATAAACCAAAAATATTTCAATAAATAAATATGTCTGAATTTGCTTATCACAGGTGCGGCAGCGGCATCTCGGCTTTACGTGGATGCGGTAGGCAAGCTCGGTAGGCAAGCGCAGCAAGGCACGTGGGGAGGATGCGCCGATATAGGTAATAAGAAAAATGCCATATTTAAAAGCTTACGGTGCTCTCACACTCCGCTGCACATCGCGGTAGTTCTATAAAGATTGTCTAGCTGAACTAGCTTTTCTGGAGATTTACTTATACTAGTAAGATGTCGTTATGCCTACGGGTTCTTACATCAGTTTCCGAGTAATGTAAAATGCAATACCTCTCAATTGGCGGTAATTTGTCACTCCACTTTCAGACAAATCCTTGTAGAGATTTAATAAATCTTCTTTTCATGTCAGTTTTACAAATTTCTCTAAGGAATTTTCTTTTGAAAATTCTTAGTACCAGTATTGAGTGACATAGATTCGCTAATGTACTTTTTATATTACTTCGGTTATAATTAAAACCAAAAATTGATCGTGTTTGGCTAAACCAGGTCTTATTACAAAGTCTTAATTAATTTCAGATATTCTTACTAACTAATTAACCATTAATATCAGCAAGTTACAAGTCAAGTACCAAAGTTGCAACTAAGTTACCTATACCTATATAATTATCTAAAGGTTAATGTTATTACCATGCAAACCCAGAATTGAATCTTTATTATCTACACCAAATAACCATTACCTAGGTAATTAAATAAAACTACATTTCTAAGTGACGATGTCGTACGAAAATTGTTTCAGTTGTATGTGTGTTGAATTTATATAAGAAATTCAGCAGTAGTACTACAATAAATATTTATTTCAGGGACTGCTTTAATGAAAGTCGTGGAGGTGTACCGAGAAATACAAGATCAGCAAATGAACATTGTAAGTTATATTTATAAGGAAAAGAAAGGGAATATAATGTGTGTTCCTCTTTAAAGGTAAACATATACTTGCCACACCTCGCTTTGAGGACTAATCTGTATCATAATTGCATTAAACGTACTCGCCGGTATAGAATATTATCACTAACTAGCCACATCTCCTTGATAGTAACTTCTTCGTGTCGTTAGGTTACAGCACGTGATGTTATATTATATAAACTTGTTAAAAGCGGACTATCTTCCATAAAATAGTTTCAAAGTCATTCTAAAAGTGCCTGAAATCAGTGCAATCAAACATAATAATATGAACACTATAGCTTCATATTAGTTCTAGATTTTCCCGTGGCTTTGCTTGTTTTAATGTAGATGTAGATTTCGTTAATAAATTTCTATCTCTCGGTAAAAATAGCCTTGCTTAAACGTACAGCCCATACCAAATGCATTGAATATGTTTACGTCAATAAAATGTGGCTATGGGAATTCATGAGCCTTCCGCAATGCATACGATTTGGATGTATGTACAATGTTGCATAACTATGAATTGTGCAAAAAGCAAGGGCTCATAAGAATAATTTTTTACGTAAGAATATTTCGAGGTTTGTTCCATGTTGCTAAATGCACGTATACCTTTATAATCCGCTTAACGGGTATCTGTTTCAGTGAAATATTAGCCTACAACTGCACAAAACGTTGGCAAGTGATGTCCTCAGTAACCTACAAGTTATTTGTTTGTTCCAGTTAAAGGCGTTTTACGTTGATCTGCTGGTACCCTTGGAAACTAATCTGGAGAAAGATACAAAAGTAGTACAGGTGAGTCAATAAGGTTCTTTTTGCTTCATAATCTTTTATGTGAATAGTTCCAAGTTTCAAGGAATTGCTTACAGGATAAAGGAAACAGGGCTGCGAGTTCAAATGAGCTTAGTATAGCTTCGGTAAGATAAGACTTTCTATTAAAAAAGTTTTTCGACAATGGCAACGACCCGTATGTATTTCTATAAATAGTAGTTTGTTTTCTCGACACTGACAGTTTATAACTTAGCATCCATTCGATGAAGTTAAAAATAAAACTACGAGAACATTCTGTATAGGAAATATAAAAGAAAAATGATATAACAAAGTTTTTTGTTTTATTTCGACTACGTGCGCCAAACGATGTACGGGAACAATTGAATTTTCATTACTGTTTTATATTGGGTCAGTGAGTGGTATACTGTTTGTTGCAGTCGGAACAAAAGAGGTTTTTGCAACAACACAAGCTGCGATCAGAGAGCTACAGTAAGGCTGCAGCTACTATAAAGAAACAACGCAAAAAGAAGCCGAATGTCACTAAAGTTGGATCAGCCATGGATAAGGAGATGAAGGTATTTCAATTTCCCTTTTATCGGCTTAAGAGCCAATCGACACGTAATATGTGATATTATTTTATTAACTCTCATTCTAACTATTGAGGTCTTATGACCTGATAAAGCTAATATACATTTATCGCGATGCTTCCTCTTCTCACTTAACTTTTAGCACGTAATATTGTTGGTTTATTATAATCTGATACAGTATTTTTCTAGTTTAAGTAAATGAAAGTAAGTTACACACGGTAGATTTTTTATTCTATTGGAAATTGAAGGAATTTTCTTCCCTATGCAAATACTAAAGTTTAGAAGAAAGGCATCTACACGAAATGGAGTGGCATGGGATATTTACAGAATAAATTATTGATGACGACGTCGAAATTAAATTAAATTACGGAGTCAAAGACTTATCTTTTACGTAATGTAAAAAAAATACATTCCCGCACTTTAGGTACACACATTAAACAATAAACATAAAGAACAACCAGAATTAGCAACTACTTTTGATGTCACAATTTATACACTTGGAGCATTGACAGATTGATATTGTATCACCAATTTAACCAATGCACCATTCTATTCAAATTAAGAACATAATATTACTGAGGATTTTTAAAACTAGTTTTCTAATTATACCATAAGTACTCCAATATACATGTTAGATTTATAACAAAAAAATTATTAATGAACGGATATGTTGTTTCCTCGTAGTTATGACCTCATGAACATTTGACATTAGCCTAGATTGTTCTAGAATCATGACTCAAAATTATTTCCTTATGTATGCATATAAAAACAAACGAATTGGCGGCACAGAATTTTAATGATATGTATGCTTTAAAGTCAACATATTATATACTTTGCATATTTTACTTAACTTAATGATTTGTAAATATTGGCATTGTACACACAAGTCAATAATAACCATTAATATAAAATATTGCAGGCAGGCAAATTGCGGTCAATAGTTTATGTTAATAACATATCCACAGAGTAACCAAGCTACCTGCAAATTAAATATATTATAAAATGTTATTTACAGAACATGACGTCATAATACAACTTTTTGCAGGATAAACTGTCATGTCACCTTAAATTAGAAAGCCTTTGCGTGGTATAGCTATGATTTTTCATAAGTTCACAAAATGCTGAAACATATTCTCTTTATTTTCACATTTCCATATGCCCAGATTGATCAAAAAGAAGTATTAATAGTATGAAGTATTATTAAAAAGTTAAAGTATTGTCTTCTGTTTACGCGAATGTTATTCATTGAAATTAAACTTCTATATACGGATTTTATCGCGTTATTTATTTTACACTTTATTACAAAATTTTGAAACTGTCACACTACTACTAGATACTATATATATAAAATAAATAACGCGATAAAATCCGTATAAAGAAGTTTAATTTCAAAGTTAAAGTATTTAAAAATCTTTTCTACTTATTTACTTACTTTATATAGAGAGTTGTATAGAGACGAAAACTAGTAGATATGAAAATTCGTAAAAGTAGTTTTGTATTAACTTAAGAAAATATTAGTTTACTACTGTATAAGACACTGACGTCACTTTGTGGTACATTCTAAAATCCGGTATTTAAGCAGGCAGTTTCTCAAAAACATGTTATACAATAAATAGCTGCGACAATATTTGTATTCATAACAAAATTGTATTTAAGAGCAATCGATTTAAATGCTGAACATAATCTCATTCAATGCTAATAAGAAACTAGACTTGAATGAATTATTCAAAGTGTATCATACAGCGTAGACAAATATCGCTATAAATATCCAAGACGAGTCTTTCTAGAACATATTTTCACGTAATGGCAATAATAAATAATAGATCACATAAATAGAAATATCAATAAACATAAATTATGACCATAATATACCCGTAAATAATACGATGTAGGCTTTTACGGGACGTCTTCAAATTGGCTGAAAATACTAGGCCTTTTGTAAATATGTGGGTATGGGAACCCAAAATGTTTAGTATGCTAACTAAACATTTTGGGTTCCTTATTTGCTCTGAAAATCGAGAGAAAGCTATTTTATCACCATTAGTATGCTTTTATATCTAATTCTTAGGAACATTTAATATTAAGCTAAAATAGCCAACACAGATTATAGTGTTTTTTAGAAAATAGTACCAAAATATACTACATTTTCATACTCAATGGCGAATTGAATGATCGTTATATGCTATCGGCTATATTGCCCTATGACGTAATTTCTTTATATTTCATCGCTCGGGCAAGTCGACTTAGCCTAGTTCCTTGTTTTGATCATATCACTTCACTTATATCAGAAGCCGCTCACCGAGTGCTATTAAACCCCCCACAGAGATTTTATTATTCATACCCACACACACATAATATTCATACAAACACAACATTAAGTCACTTAAATATATTTACCAAATTTCACTACAGCAAAAATGTTATTACAATTCGTCCGAATACTAAATCCTATTTTTCAAAATCCTACGAAGTTTCAAGCCTTGTCACTTTTCTTGCAACATTGGAATGAAAATGTAATAAAATGGAATCATATTTTCTACTCGAGCATGTTTACTTGAGTACACTTAGTAATACTTAGTATGCTGATTCTATAAAGCGATTATAACCTAATAGAATTGGACGGATTATTTGAAGCGAATGACTTGGTCAACATGTTATAAAATTTTATTGATATTTACAGAATATGCAAATACTGGAGGAAGAGAAAACCAAATTGGATGCGTTCTGTGAACAAAGCTTGAAGAATGTAAGTAAATTATGTGGATACAGAGGATATAGGTATTTTAAATACTGTTGTATATTGACGTAATTAAAAACTTAAGCATACAATTTTTAAGATATGTATGTAATCAGTGATATATACAAATCAATCAATGTTATGTAATAAAACATAAGTATTCTTGCTGCAAATATCTAAAGAATAAATGTCAAGTGTAGCAAATTATTATTAATCAGTTAATATTAAATTTACTTAAACACACTTAATTATCAATATCTACTAAAGATATTTGAACGGAGAATATCTACTCAAGATTATACGTTTTATGGTGGTCTTTAACCAATGAAGCAACCAGGGTTTTAATGCTTCCATAAGAGGCTTGCTTGATCTCTCACTTGCCTCTTAATAGAACAGCTACGACCACCGAGGCAACACTCGGCTTAAACTGTAGCATTTTTAAGACCAATTAATTCTAATATACGGCCGTGTTCCCAAGTAATTTGGTCTTCTTTTATGAGATGATATATAATATATAATATATGTTTACCTTAACAGAACAACAGCAGTCGAAAGTCACCTAGTCTGTTTGGCCAGTATTAAAACACATTTATTTTCCTACTAGGCAATGACCCAAGAACGCCGTCGCTATGGCTTCGTTCTCGAGCGACAATGCTCCCTCGCGAAGCACTGGCTGGCCTATCACACCGCTGGAGCAGCTGCATACAATGCAGGACTTGACGAATGGCTCGAGGTCTCCCGCACCAGGGAGTACCTGCCACCGAATGTTGAGGCTATGTTCGTGAGTCGAATGAGGGTAAGTATTAAGAAAATAAATTAACATTCATTATAAGTACTCTGTCAAGCAATGGGCGGCACAACTAGGAACAATACATAAGGTGGTTCAGTAAGAACGGCCGACTAAAATGTTATTTTCCCAAAACAGAGAATATAATATAAGCGAATAAACCAAGAAATAGTCCAGAATCGTAGCAATTGAAAATCCGTAGTTTAAAATTTACATCCTCAAGATTCTGACAAATCAATGACAATTGGAAAACATGAATCTTTACATACTCATACGCGGTTACATACTTTAGTTTGCAAGTACTTATAGTAGAACCGTTTAGAACACACACAACATACATTTAAATCATCATGCAAAATAATGCTGTTCAAGAAACGATTCTCTTCGATATGCATGTAGCACGTCAGTAAACATGCTAGTTACGCACATATTAATGTTGCTCTTAATGCACAAATAAATTATATCGTGACTCCTAATTTGAGTTATTTTGCATGATACTGTAATTCCATATAATAATGTATCCTAAGTGTTATGTACGCAAAATACTTCAAATTAGATAGGCCCATATTAGTATATTATAACCGCATAGCACATCAACTGCCATTAAGATAGAAACATACTACACTAACACGACGAAATATCATTTATACAAATATTCGTCCAAGTATACGAGGGTAATTTTTCATGACGTAGAAGTGATACTGTCAACAATTTCAAGTAACTCAGAAAAACTTACTATGCTACTTTATAGAGGACGAATACCACATTTTACGCTTTATGGATATATACGTTGAGGACATTTACTGTTACAGTATGTTAAGCATTATATTCTAATTGAGTCTGAACGAATACTGAATCCTAGAAACCATTTAAATGTCCACGCCCTCTTTCCTGTACATTCCCATTATTCGATTTAATCTTTGCATTTAATGACATGGTTCGCTAACAAAATATCTGATGACATGGCGTTGTAATTATGTAAGCAATGTTATAAGATCATTATATGAATTCAGGAGCTGGATTTGTTATATAACTACACTTTAAGCAACATAGCTGCTGGCGAGCGTTGAAAAGCTTTTAAGTGGAAGACAGTTTATATCTTAGTGATATTCCTTGCTTGTCCTGTACGACACCAGTGGGTATAAGAGGGGTGGTCCTATTGTAAAAACTAAACTCCAAAACAATGCAGAATGTAACAAAGAGAAAATTCGTATTCAGTAGTGTTCAGACAAAATTATTCTTTAAAGAAACCATACTTTGTGTAACATTATTATTTATTAATGTAATAGAGGGTGAGGGCTAATCCCGCAGATACAGATTAACAGCTATAACGGAGAATTTTGAAACAAAATCTCCATAAACTTTTACAATGTAGGGACTACAAAAGTTGTAAGAAATTATATCATTCGTTTTACTTCTACTGCTGCCGCTGGTTAGTTAATAGAAATGTTACCTAAAAAAGAATTTTTTTTTTAAATTATCAACCTTGATTAAACAAAACTTACAGCTTGTAACAATAAAGTACGTAAACAAACATAAATAACCTCACGTTTACCTAACAAGCGTCTTAAATTATCTACTTATAGACCAATTTTTCCTGGTTAGTATGAAAATTAATGTTGTTTCTAGATAAATATTTATAAGTGCTACATATTGCTACCTGTACGATAAAATTTGTGGCCAAATTAAATCGCGCATTTTTAACGTCACATCCTGCTTCACCCTCAAAGGTGTCAATTAGTAGCCTTATGTCCAGAGTGGGGGGGTTTAAAATTTAACGCCATTTACGTACACTCTGAACTCAAGTACGAGACCAAAGTAAGTGGAAAATATTTTCAGAACTTTAATAAAATGTCGTGACTTCTGCTTTGTGTTGTCATAAAAATCTGTCTTCACTAACGTAAAATTATTTTATGAGCCCTTTACTTGCATTCAGGAAGGTTAAACGGTCGTATACCGCCAAAATGACCTCCTGAATCGGAAAAGTAAACTGGTAAATTACGTAAAGGTTCTGTAACAATTGCGTCTTCTACAGTACTTCTAACAATTGAGGATTTTTATGGTTTGTTTATCTGATGTAGATAGCAACTATAAACCCTGAATTCATTTTTAGATACCCTAAAGGCTTCAATTCAATTACCTATTACCGACTTAAAATACTAGTCGTTTAAAGAACTAAGTTAATGTGATATATTTCTTGTTTGCAGCAAGTATCATTTTGGACTGATGAAGATGTGTACGCTAGCCCTCGCGCTGGTGATGACGAAGACCGGGCGTCAGTTGGCTCAGCTTTGCGTAAAACCCGATCTGTGGATGCATCATGCCTCGACGTAAGGTCAATTGGTGAGCTTGGATCGCCAGCTCAAGGATTGTCAAGGGCTAAATCTGATTTTAATTTACAAGCCAGTTCAAATAATGAAGATCAAGGTGAACACTCAATCAGAAACTAACAAAGACAAGTTTAACTTAATGATCTTTTAATACAACAAATATTTACTATGTTTTTTTGTAGTGACGGATTCGCGTACAACCACCCGCCCATCGTCCCTGGCACCACCAACATGCACCACTCGAGATCCACCACTGGCCCGCGCTCTATATGCCTACGCGGCTGCTGGAGACAACCAGCTGAGCTTCCAACAAGGAGACGTGCTTGCTTTACTCGGAGAAAGGACTAAGGGATGGCAGTATGGAGAGAACCTGCGCACTCATCACGCTGGATGGTTCCCCCTTGCATATACCGAGCCAATACCTATCGATGACACTGGGTACATATTTTCGTACTTTATGTGATTGTTATGATTGATTGAATTTGCTATTAGATTTCCTGTCAAGTATCTTTAAGTTTAAGCTTCTACTGAATGGACTTTTACAATTTTACGGACTTGTGCTTTCCGTCATACATTTTTAAAACGTAATATTATGTCTTCATGGGTAACCTAATATTATGTATCCAAAGTTTATTTACACTTCATGTCTAAAGTTTAATGGTTACATTTAGAAATGTTATTAAGTATAAGTAAAATTTTGTGGTACAACTAAAACGATTATTTGTTACTGCAGCAATTCACCAGCCCGCTGGAGTTGCGTGCAGACACCCAGTGAAGCACCACCCCCGGCGCCGATCGCTCACGCGCAGACCACCCCATCTGCTGCAGTGCATACCCACTCTCATCCACCTGCTCGCATGTTTGGTGACACTGTTACTGCTCATCACGTTACTAAGGTAACAATATTTTGAATATGCCGAATGAAGGTATTACCTCCTTTCTATATACCTATTTTATAAGCGCCCTAAAATCATAAAAATGGTAGCAGCTTCAATTGATAACTACTAAAACCACCATCAGCATTTTAAACTATTTAGTTAGAATGCCAAAATTTTAATTGTCATTGAATTTTTACAAGACATGCGCTTTGCTTATACTAATTACTAATTAATTTATTAGGGTCGCCTGGGAAGCGGCTCGCCAGGCTTACCGCCGACTTTACCGGCGCCATCGCCAAGCGCACTTAGCTCTTCAGCGAGTGCTACATTCCATGCTTCTACTCCGGCCGCAGCTGCCACTGGTGCTATAAAGAACTCTACGTCATCCGCCAGCTTTACTACACATGCTGTTATTGAAACCAGAAGCTTTGGACCTCAGACTCTGCCTATGCGTGGACAGGTAATATGCACGGAAAATATTTTTAACGAGTTTATAAGAATTCATTAAAAGGAAAATAAAAGCTATATTTTAATATATTCGTATTTAACCGCATAATTTAATGTTTTGTATTAATGATAGTCATATTATTTACGTATTGTCACCGTTACTGCCAACGTATACTAAGTAAATCATTCAACTTGTCGCAGGTGGCTCAGAATAAAGCTGGGCCAGCCAAAACTGCAGTGTCCGCTGTTGGTGCAGTAGGCAACGTGTCACTGCACAGCTCTAACGATTCAGGATTCTCCAACGAGCCTCCTCCACAGCCTGATGTCGATTACAGCGATGAGGAAGCCCAACGACTCCGCGTACCCATAAGGTATTAATTATTCTAAAGAATTATTTATTGAGAATATATGTTACAATTGTATGCTTGACTTTTTTCGTTGCTTTTATGTAGAAAGCTAGTTTACATTCACTTTTCCTTTTATTTATTTTTGTAGTAAATCTGCCCAACATGCCAACGATACTAAAGCTTACTTACTTAAAACTCAAAGTTTGAAAAGAGGCCCCAAACCTAATAATACTGCCAATGGATACCTGACTGATGATCAACAGTTGATGCTACGCAACATGTTAGATATGGATAAGGACTCTCAAAAAGTAAAAAGGACTAAATCCTTTTGGAAGTTTGGACGCACGACAGCTGAAGAGATCATGGAAGGAATGTCACTCTGGCAACATCGCGATATAGTGGACACCGTGCCAGAGTACAAGAAAAGGCTCTTTGAAAAGATGAAGAAAGAGCTGAGACCTGCACCTGACATTCCTGATGTACGAAAACAAAGTAGTCCAGACAAAACCGCACCTATTGAAAATGGCCAACCACCTCGTCCGAAAGAAACTATTGACAGAAAAGAGATGAAAATTAATGGCATACGTCAAGCTAAGAGCCTGGGTTCTATCCAAAACGAAGAAAGAAACGAAAAGATGCGAAAAGGAACGGATGGCTACCAACATACACAAACAATGAACAAAAAGAGCATGTCTGAAAAATCAATAATAGAAGAAAAACAAGAAGATTTCGTACCACGTAATGAATCAAGACATTCCGATTTAACCAACACAAGCACTATAAAAACAAACTTTGAAAACAGTTTCTATAATGATGAAAATGGAGAAGGCTTTGTTATGAAAACTGTTAAGCGAAGAGAGATATTACAGAAATATGACAATGATAGCAGCTCTGACGTTAATTCTGTTGCTTCAAGCACTGATCCATATGACTGTATAATAGTGGATGATCATATGACGTCACGGAAGCAGCAAGAACTGGATAGACGTCGGCAAACACAAATAATGGATGAAGAAGTTAAAAAACGCAAAGAAAATGCGTATATGCCAGAATTTGAAGAGATTGAAGTTACTCCGATTAAGCCCCATGTCCGTGCCACATTGTCTTCAGAAAAACCCAAAAACTCCCCTCATGAACGCAGTCCACCAAAAACTATGGAGTTCAAAACGTTTAAAGACAGTTCAAAAGAAATCAAAACATTTTCGGCATCTTCTGAGACTTTAAAGTACAAAGATAACGAGCAGCACACCGATCGTTACGGTATTCCCATCGAACGAAACAATAACGAGATGCGTAATGAGGAGATTTACAATGGACACGATGAAGGAACCCTGAAATATAAGAAGCGGTTAAGTAACGAGGATAAGACACATCAACCAAATAATTTTGAAAACAGCAAGAATCATAAAAAGGACTTTCCGCAAGCTGAGATGAGAAACCAAAAGAAAGAGGCTAGATCTTTTGAACAAGGTCGTGAGCCGAGAATTGATTACTCGCTAGATAGACGACAACCAAGAAAAGAATTCACTGATACGAAAACCAGGGATGCTAGAAGAAACAGAGCAAACAGGAGTTACGATGACAGCTCCTTACCACACACCGGACGCAGAGAAGAAAGATACTACGAATCGAACATATCGTACTTTAGTGACCAAGAGCGAAGATCATCTCGATATGACTACGAAACTGACTCTAAGAAAGCTGAAAAATCTAAAATCCGCCAAGAAGAGGCTAGGCTTGAAGCGAGGCGCTTGATCGATCGTCGAAGTGAGGGACCATACAGCGAATCTGATGACCAAAAGTTTAATGAGGCCTTGAAGCAACAAAGACCGCAGCTTCTACCGCGAACTAAATTGCTTAAAAGAGCTGCGGATGGAAACGATTTGCCAGAAGAAGGCCATACGTTTGGACCATGGTACGATCTATGGGGACGTGAAACAGCGGTCTACAAGTAATACCTAGGAGGTTTGTTTTTGATTATTTAGTAACCTTTTCTTTGATAACTTTCAGTAGTTTGCCATGAATTATGTTTTTATTTGCTGCTTTTATCTAGTTAGTTTCTGCGATATACAATTCATGTCTCGTATTTTTTACTACTGAAGTCTTCGAAAGTTATAAAGAAGTGTTTTTGGACATTAAAATCTACTCTCAAATATAATTACGAACTACAATTGTGTACAATCATATAAAGAAACTTTAAGATACATATATCTTAGTTTCAATATAGAAACTTATTTTGTTTTCTATAACGATATTGTTAATTTGGTTCCCAGGCCGCAGCAGTTTGCAACAGTGAAGTTAAGGAAAGCACTAACCAACGATCGTTCGTCGCCGGCCATTGAGTAATGTTTTATATGCGTATAATATAATATAATTATATTATTTTGTTAATTAATATTAATTGTAAATTAGAAACACCATGTATTTTGTACAGTTAAATATTCATAGTCTAACAAAGAAATATATCACAATTTTTTACAATAATCTAAATGTTCGTTTTATTACCTCCTATTTTTAATCCTTTAGAAAAACATAATGACGAGTATCAACAGGTAGACAATACCACAGTACGTTAACGACACTGACATTATGACAATGATACGAATTACAAGTGAAATTTTAACATAGTAATATTAAGACTTACCAGGATTAATTCTTGTACAACAGACACTAAGAACGTTTTATCTCTGAACAACTATTGGTGAATCACACTCATTTTTGCTCCGTATAGGGATTGAACCCACAACACTCGTTCGCTAAGGCGAATCGATCACTTAACCATTACGCCATCCGTGCAGCCAAAATATTTTCACATGTTTTATGAAACCTGCTACGAAATACTACTGACAATAATTCACTTAATACAGTAAGAAGAAATCATTAGACACAGCTCGCAATTTTCTTAGAATAACAAAATAAAACGTAATTGTAAAATGAAACTTAGTAATATAAATCTAATCGCATCCAACACACGTCTGTCGCAAAAGAAAAATCAACTCCAATTGGCCCCACGCGACAATGACCGATGATTTATTGCGTTTCCGACTCCTATGGGGACCGTCGGAAATGACGCGCCGACACTGTCTCGTCGAGAAATATTCCCCCGATATGTTATATATCAAGGGACACTCAGCTTCGTCCTCAATTATACGACTAGCATTTTTTTTAGAAAGTAAGAGGCTTTTTCGTTAGGATCCATATCCGATAGTCGGTTGCCTATTTTATTATAACACTCAAAGCCAGCGTCTATAAATCCCAACTGATTTACTTAGCCTTATCTCAGCAATATAAAAGAATCCGAGATACTACGATGACACTTTTGTCAGATTGCTGTTTTTATTATCGAAATTCTTAATCTTCGTGTCATCGTATTACACAGGCGCTGCAAAGTTTTATTTATGTCTTATTATACCTATTCTAATATAAAGACAACGCAACACAAGATGCTTTGTTGAACAAAGGGATTTTTCCACTGTTAGCCTAATTTACGACGGCTCAACTACTTGTTTCTGTTTTCCTTAATCCTGCTTTCAACTCCATGACAATCTAGGTCAATGAGCGCGGTGTTATCCTGTCCACAATTTGACAGGCAAAATGGCCAGTAAATTTTAATAACTACATGCTAATATCAGGAGGGATAATACCTTTGGTAGAACGTGCTTAATTTCCTCACCGACGTGCGGGATTGAGTGTCATAAATCGATCAACCGTCAAACTGACGGTTGAGCGTTCATAGAACAATCCGTCCACGTACGAAAATACGGGTATGGATAGGCACGGGTATTGACTAGCGGTGGCTGCTTTGATATATATGAAAAATCAAGGATTCTGTTGCATATAGATGAAATCGCCGTATGTGCGCATTTCATCGGTATAGTATAGTAAGTATGATAAGACTTTAAATAGACTAACATAAAAAAGTAATACCTAGTATAATTAATATTCAACATTCCTATACATAAATAGTCCCCAGGCTTAGATATTATCAGAAATGCGACACGCATGTCTCAGTGGAGGTAATTATTACAACCATTGTGAAAAACGTGTTGCGTTTTTTATAATACGCACAAGGCTTTGAAGACGCAGATGCTTAAGGTTTTACACAATATTTTCACAAATAAAAGTGGGTAACTGCGTGTTAAATACAATAAATAATGCAATCAGTCAAGTTATTGCCAAAACGCACCTGTGGTCTCATAAACAAACATTAAATCATCATCACACAATTTTCTGTGCCGTATGAAAACCGATCCTGCAACAATCAATGAATTTGTAATTTACATTGACTCTATAAGCCTATATAACTGGAAGTAACTAGCAACGTGGTTCCTTATAAAATAGATGGGAAGCTCCTAAAACACTTTTATCAAATACTAGTTAACATACATATTTTAAATATAGAAAATATCGTGAGGAACGTCCAACAATTTTTTTTTTTGCTTATGTCACTTAAGCAAAGCTTCGAATCTCATTGCTCTAATTTAGAAAAACAATTTTAATGATAAATAAGAAATATGGTATAGCTAATCACATATCATTGACAAGGGTGACAAAAGTTATCTAATGAAATCCTAAAAAAGTATGTGGAATAGCTGATTATTCTAAATTCACCATCAACTTTCTATCTAAAACCATTACCAGCCGCTAAAACCATTCTCATCAAACTAGAGCGCGCACAGAGGGCAATCCTTAAAGTAGCCAATTTTTTGCCTTTCTGGCATTCTACCGCTGAATTATATAAAATAACTAATGTACTCACAGTTCGACAACTTTTTATTCTTCACGTTACTCTTAAATGTCACTCACTAACTGACTATAATCCCGCAATCAACGCAACTAAACGTCGACGACTTAGAATCTTTCCTATTGATAGAATATACAAAACAAGTTTATCACATAGATTTTTTTGCTTCTTGGGTCCATATTTGTATAAAAAAATTAATTCCTTAATTCCTATATATAGACTTAACAAATTTAAATTAAAAATCACACTGTCGTCATGGTTACAAAAATTATCATATTGTGACACCGAAAACCTCCTTACTCCCTTAACCTAAGCTCTAAGCACATATTTATTATATAAAAATATTCACAATCTTATTAACAAATAAACACACACACCCACACACAAACGTACACACAGACACACCCACACATACACACAAGCACACACACACATACACACTCACACACACACACATGTATTCATAAAATTGTATTCTCTTTAATTATTTACACAGATTAAGTACGAGGTGTAAAATATCCAAGTTTTGTCCAAGAGGTGCAAGCCTGGTGATCTGTAACACAGGTTAACCCTACATCAGACACCAGTCTCTCACAAAGGATCGTATTTTTCTTTATTATACTGTGCTTGCTTCTGTAAATTTTACCTTTGTGAAAGAGAAATAAATACTTATTATTATTATTATTATTATTATCTATATATCATTGCTACCCAATGAATCCTATGCAAAAATGCTGTAGACACAAGTCTCCTCTATATGAAGCCATTCTGAATCAAATAAAAATTTACAGACAACAATAAATTGAAATAGTGAAATCCTACTCAAATCTTTCGACATGACCAAATAGGTAGAACTTAGTCTTCTGTATGATTTCCAGCCAGCCACATACTTCCTGGCACTCAAATTAAACCTTATTCACGAAACTTGTGTTCATTGAAGAAAATATTTCGGGCAATCTTCAAAGGTATAAAAATATATTTACCTTTAAGTAAAATGCACATGTAAAAAACACATGTGCATTTTACTTAAAGGTAGATAGATATGCGGGTATTAAAAGAGGTGCACACAAACGCCTACGTTTGATACTAAGAGCCGAGCTTACGTTTTTCTTTGTAAGCGAACTGAGTAAGGCGCAAAAAGCGACTGCGATAATGTTCCGAGCAACGGAAGCTCGACCCGCGCTTTCCCCCTCAAAAGGAGAGCAGCGATTCAGACTTAAAGGCGAACTCTTTGTTAACATAATAATATGTAAGTAAACACCGACATGCGTCGAGGGTTTTGCAGTTATATTTACCTAGTGTTAAATTACCGATGAATCTGCTTCATAGAGCGTTCAACTTCTACTTCCTACTTATACGGTTATACAAATCTATACTTATATTATAGATCTGAAGTGTTTAAAAGAAATAAAGTGCTATCGAACTATTAAGTTCGATATAAAAAATCTCTTTGCATTATCGGTGGTCCAATTATTCTGAAAGCGCATAGTGCGGAGCATTAATCATTAACGTGAATTAAACCGCGGCGGACAGCTATTATAGAATTAAAAAATTGCTACCTAAGAGATTATATACATATATTATGATTGTGTATTGAAAAGAAATGTATACAGTTAGGTATGTATGCCTGCAATAAAGAACCAACTATAGATTTGGTAAATAGTTTATTACGACTACAAAATAAGCCTAGATTTTGCTTTTTTTAGCAACAGCTGTTTCCTTATGTCAAAATTACTCAAAGTAATTGAAACAAGTTGTAAAAAAAATTTATGACTTCAGCCAAAAAATAATGAAATCAAGATAATAATAAAATGACAAAACATTTTACGAATAAACCATTATAACGTTGATACTAGGTCAACGTTATGATGTCTTTTTCGTAAAAAGGACCCATTTAGTCAAAATAAAACTATTCTAATGAACTTAACGATCCTAATAAAATATTACTTAGCTATTAATATTATGCATTAAGAAAGTAGTAGTGAGTTACTTTTTTATGTAAGATATAATTATTATACAAATTAAATTTCTGTCAACAAAATTTATATGGTAGGCACTTAGCGGTGTAGCAATTCAAGTAAATAGTAACATTTTTATTTACTTTAACAAAATTTTACTGTTTACGTGGGCGAAAGCACTTACATTAATAAAACTTACGAAGGCCTATAAACCTTTAGAAGAATGAAAAATATCAATAAAACAGTATATGGCATACAAACAGCAATGAGGAGGAAGCGTCCTCAGCGGCATAAAAATCAATTTGCAGTGCAAATCGAGCGAGGAGACCAATGCTTTCCAAGTCATCGACTCCCTTAAGCGCTGTGGCACGGAAATATCCAACAATTTGTAAAAAATATGCACACTCTTTTTAAATGCATAGCCTACCACGCGTCACCGGCACGCCTTCGGATTTGGTTTTAATCCTCCTGCAATAGAAAATAGTTATATTGAAATTGAGGATTAGAGTGCAACTTTTTTGGTTTAGTCGATTGTTTTGTTTACTGTCATATATTCTTTTAGAATTTTCCGATATATGTAAACCTTGTAAAAGGTATAAAATTAAGTATATCAATTGTGGCTAAAAGCTAAAATCTATACCGTTTAGGTAAGGTATGTAAAGTCGTGATTATAATACACTCGTACAAGTAGGTCTTGCGAATGTAGCAGAAAAATGAACAAGTTTTTACACCTAACTAGATATAATATAAGAAACTTAACCATCGCCCAAGAAGATTTAGGTGTTTATTTCAATACTATATAAAAGGCAATACTTACATTAGATATAATTCTCTCATCGCTTTGCTATTATAAAAACAGTAGTAACATAGTGATGTCTTCTTCTACCAGCCATTCGAGTGCGAAGAAGAATTCTAGAATATAATATACTGAATGTAACAAAAATATTTAGTCATTAATACATTACAGACTGGTTTAGATGTATTTGTTATTTGTTACAATAATAATGTGATGTGTTTTAATATCTTGATAGATATAGCACAGCAATTTTCAGAATGAGTAGGTACACAAAAGTTAGTACAGTCATACTATTCAGCTACATATATGTAGCTAAAACAGTTCTACAATTTATCTGCCAAAACGTTCTACCGAGTAGCCCTATCGGCAATTGCCGGACACATTTTGCTTGGACACAGCCCAAGCTTTAAAAACTAATCTTTTTTAAATTGAAGACTCCAATTACATACGCTCGCCCGATCTGAATTTTCATCCGAGTCACGAGTGCCCAGGATACGTTTTATTGCATTATTGTCAAAGTTTTCAAACTTTTTCTAAATAAATATATAAGTATTTTATACGGAATGTGTGTATCATATAGTGGATCCTGTCGCTAAAGTAATACTTTATAATTAATGCAAAATCGCAAATTAATGAAGTAAAATTATTTTGAAAATCAGAATTTGGTTATAAATAGTGATGCCTGACGACTTATTTTAATTAAGTAAATGGTGCTAACGGCTTGTGTATGTATGTGTCCGTAAATTAGTACTTACTACTACTACTACTAACTTAGTAAAAAAAGTACAAAACTAAATTACTGATATTGATAAGCAGGCAATAATCGAGTTGAGATCCTATCCTAATAGGTAGGACCGTATATTTGACTGAAACCTTTATTTTCTTACTTTAATACTAATCTGTGACACTTAACTGCTATACACTCTATATATTTGTCTACAGGTATGGGTCGTATTGTTGTCAAGCCTATTGACTTTTACTTTTATGAATTTAGATCATATCCTAGGACTGTCAGATTATTTAAATCAAACACTTTATACATTATACATTGTTTATTATACATAGTTTCAAAATTATGTAATAAGAGTGTTTAAAGTAAAATAAACAATGCGACAAAATCCGTATAAAGTGTTTAATTTAAATGTATAACATTCGCGTAAATATAGGACAATATTCTGTCAGATTAATTTATATCTGTCAGCAAGTATATCCTGCGCCTTTAACATACTTCTTGATGCTCGCTTTTTCATGTTAAATTCTATTTAGGTCAGCATCCCGCACGTGTACTCAAAAAAAATCAAAACAAAACCACATAGACACACACGTAATTTTGGACATCATTTACACGTCTATAATCCTAATCAAGACATTCCCAAATTAAACCTTTGTCTCAAAACCTCGTCTATATTCAAATTTAAAATGTAACACAAAGTGTCTCTATACATGAGCCAGATGATAAGCGAACAGGGCAATTTGGCAACGTTTCGAGGCTCTATCACAATTCGATGCCAACCGGCACAGGCCTACATAGACGGTTATTTTAATTCCGTTGTCCTAATTTATGTTTATATGAAGGCTTAATGAACACCATTTGTCCCAGATATTTTGTTAAATCGCTAATTATTTTATGGTTTAAAGTTTAAATTTAAGCAATTAATTTCCGTGGAAGTTTAACATAAAAACGCTTTATAACTTATAAATACAGACTTTGGTTTTGGTGACGATCCATAACTTTGAAGGATTGCTGCTGACAGAAATGACATCGATGTTATACAGTTGAAAATAGAAAAACGTAGGAATCCGCGTGACGTGTCAATCATTCGATTTGATCTCAATCATCCCTCACGCGGTTAGACGCATCAGACGACGACAGCCCCGGTTATGTTATAGATTCCAATCTGTCAAATCATGTTTTGTACCCACAAAAAGTTACGTTCGTTCTACTCACACTTAAGATCGGTATTCGCTGGAGATATAAAAGTTAAACGTGATAATATCAATACTGCTAAGGAAATTTGTGGTTTGGAATAACGTAACGTCAAGTTTTGTTTATCTTACGTTATAAAATAAAAGAATTTATTTTAAGTTTAAATTGAATAAACTTAAACGTTATTTTATGTTTGTTCTACCTTTATAATATTAAGACAACACTTTTTCTATTTCTTATTCATTATCTCGCCATAATACTGTCCTCAAAATGAGTCAAACATAACAAATGAAGATGACCTTAAAATAACAATATCTAACAAATTTCAGCACATTACAGCAAAAATATAACAAAAGGCAAGTTAATGCGTCTAGACTAGTGAAAAAGCGCATAAGTTGGAATTGACATTGGCACTTTATGGCGCCTCCGTTTGTTACTGTCCCACTTGTGTGCGCGCCAAGCGTAGCTCTAGAGCCAAACACATTCCAAATAGGTACGTTAGGAGGCCGTATAGCAATGCATACTGCTAACTTAGCGTTTTGCCTTCCCACATTGCAGATAATTCAAACATAATACATGTACGCCTTACTTACTCCGAGATACAGAATGGATATATACATACATGGAAAATGTTACGACTGTTTCTCTTGTTCGAACGCGATTTGTCGTCAATGTTGTTTTTATATTCAAATGAGATGGAGATAGATGTCTATTGTAATGAACAATCACAATTGAGAATGATCCATATACAAAATTCTATAGATACAATTTCCATAACGCTAGGACTGTAGGATTGCTAAAGTGAGTCAAGTCTGTCAGGCAAAATAAAGCAAATTTATCTTGTAGAATGTCGGCCGCGTGTTGGTTAAATTTAATAGATACTTGAGATAAATAAAAGTAGTTACTTCCCGCAGGATACTTTGGCCTTCAGCTAGTGTTGGTCTGCACTTGAGAGCTGATACATATTGCATTAGCTGCCGTCTCCAGCAAGTTTGATCCCCGGCACATTGTTTTAGCCCTCTCTCGATAAAATTCCAAGTTGCCGTAGAAATCTTCGCCGCCATTCGAATAACACGAAGGATCAACAAAAAGTTTTTTTATCAATTCAAGTAAAGTTGCGAATCAGGAGGCGTGCGCTGCGGCAAGTTCTAAGTGAAGTGAAAATTTTAATTAGTTTCTTAAGACTCTATTTGCGAGGAAATGTTAAAAGTTTTTTTTGTAAAATGTGTGTTCTTTTATATAAAGATATTATTTTAAAGTGCTTGTCTCGGTGTAGGAATAGAATTCGATTAGTTTCGGAAAACTTATTTAACTTTATCCGTAGATTTAATAAATTTTTGCAATTTGGCCAAGTTACCCTTGTGATACTGACTTTTTATATATCTATGTTGACGTTCCGTATAAGAAAATAGGCTGAATCAGTAAGCTGAGGCCTTCCCTATTTTCTTAGAGTAGGTGCTCTGCCTAAATGGCTTTCGTTTATACAACTGATCCCGTCTACGCACTAAAACTTGTTACTTGATGCGTAATAAAATAAACTAGACAAAGAAAACAAGTATATGGTAAAGCGTATAAAAACGCTGAGAGGAAGTGAAGCCCTTCATACGCGCCTACTATGCAAAAACGCAATATAGAATATACAAACTTGGCCTACCATTTATGTACCCAGAATATTGAAGGAATGAATTGGTAATAAATAATACCCCGTGTCTATAAGTAGTCGGGGCGGAGGACTCGCATTATGCGGCGAGTCAAGACGAGACAGACAGCGGCTGTCGCTATGTTTACCCTCGGAAAGTAAATGTCAATAAAGTTCAAGAGCCCCCTCCGGGGGAAAAGTGTCCGCGTAGGAGCCGTTGTTTCAGCGGTGAGAGCGAATAATGTAAAATATATGTTCGGTTTATACAGACGGATTTTTTGGCAAGAGCGTAACCTTTTTAGTGTTGCGTACCAAGATTGGGTGAACTACATTTGTGGAAACTGGGTTTCTGGTGTCGGCAAACAAAATACTATTATTTGTTATTAAACTTTCTCGCTAACGTTGTCCTATGATGTTTTGTGAGGTGAGAGGATTGTGTATTACGCTCCAGATGCTTTGTTAAATAGACGTATTAAAATATTATGCTTAAAAATTAGATATCATAAATAATTATTAGGTATTGTAAAATCACAAGAAAATACGTGTTATTTTCTAGTATTCCTCTGCATAGTAGACATAAAATAATATGATTATAATATATTCAGCGTATAACCGTAAGGGCTGGTCCTATAGTAGACTGATCTGTAACAAAAGTAAAATTAATACTGTGAAAATATTTTAAAGACAAGATATGTACTTATTAAGAAATGCCGATATAGCAAAATTCTCATTACGAAAAGGAGCTAATTCAAATCATATCTAGGTTATTTTTAAAGTATTGTTGGCATTTCTGAATTTGTCTTAAATCAAAGATTAAGAGGAATACAAAGTCACAAAAAATAAATGTTGTGGATTGACATTTAAGAAACAATTTATTATTAGTTTACGCTGGTATTTTTCGCCAGTACTTTACCACAATGAAATATGACGACACTTCATTGTTACACGGTGTATACTCATTTCTGTTGCACAATTTAAATACGTGTGGGAACGTTTTCTTTAGAAGTCATTGAAATAGAAATCCGCCTAAAACGAACACTCCACTGAAAAAGGCAACACAGAAAATTCGGTAGTTGGTTTTACCGACGATTCGGCGGCTATCCGGATATATAGGTGATGACATTATATCCATGTCGGATAAATAAATTCACATTTTGTCATTGATACGGTAATAACGGCACAAAACATCTATTTATGTAAGGAAACTCCAGAATCAGTTCTCAGGCATTTATTTCCTTTATTAATTGTAACATAATTAGAATTTATATTAATAGTTTACATAGTTATACAATATGTATACCTTATTTAATTCAATGCAATATTCGCCACTTAATACATTTTTACTTCACAAACTTATCCGATCGCCACTCAATGCATGACTGCCCGCTATCGTTCCGCGCGTTAGTTTTTATACTATTAAGCGTAGTGGGGCAGTCGAGCCAAATCAGTGTTGCCAACAGAAAATAACGCGTACAATCAAACATATTCAAATAATGCTTATATATCGCTACACTTTACTAAATATTTCTATAAGATAATTATATTCTGCCTATAATCGCTAACATTATGTATATAAAAACCTTGTGTCACGGTGTTTGTGGTCGCACTCCTCCGAAACGGCTCGACCGAATTTTGTGACATTTTTATTTATATTTGGTAGATATGAGAATAGGTCGTAAAGTATATTTCAAATCACTAGGTGATTAAGGTGTCAACCTAACCTACATTTACGCGAGCGAAGTCGCGGGAAAAGCTAGTCTTACTATAATAATTTAAAAAAGGTCACTTTCACTTTGTCTATCATAAATAAACTAGGTAGTACCCAAACCACAATCAAAGTACAGATAACTTGTACTACCTGTATTAAAAATAAAAAAAAATGCAGTTCGAATATTTTCGTTTAGTCAATCTAAGTGTTTGTGATAGGAGTGGATTTACATTAATAGACATAGAACACAACCAGACTACCGCTACTTCAAACCTCATACATATCCAAAACGAATATCTTACAAAATTTCTCAAAAACATACTGTAATAAGCTAATGAATTCATAGTTTACGTCATGCTGTCTTCGAATTAGTCGGACAAAAATCTTTTGCCTATGTAAGTACGTTTCACATCTGTCAAAATGTGCTAAAGATAGTTTGTTGTTATTTACTGCGCTTCAAACTAAGGAAATACTTATACAAAATATGAAACTGTATATTTCTCGAACAATCCTAGACAAGCTATCATATTTTTATTCTGCAAACTTGGCAACTCAGTTGTTTCAAACATCCATTGAATGGTATTTACTTCACACACAGATATTCCAAAGCTTTCTGGATATATCGAAGTGTAAGAAGCATTTGAACAAGGCTCGATTTTTAAAAGTTGGGACGGGATTTATGATAATGTTCACAAGTCTCTATGACTTGGTTCAATGGTGACAAAAATATCAGAAGAAAATTTCGGTGCTCATTTTACTTTCATGACTAAACTGTAAGCAGTTTGTTGGTAACGTGATCATCTTATTGCTTCGTATCTAAACCAATATCAAAATGCCGACCTAATGTTTTACAACCTGATGAAAAGATCAATGACCAGGACGCAGTTGACATTACTGATTGAGGCAGCTCACAAGGTATGCGAGTTGAAACCCTGCTACAATCTAGACTTTGGTTTTCACGGCTGAGGGTTACTTGACAGGACGAGCTAATTATAGAATACGTTATATTAGTAAAGGTTTTAAATTACATATCTATAAATTTTTAAAATGTACAGACATTTAAATAAATATTAAGTTTTTTTTTTTTGTAAAAACTATAAGCTTCAACCTTTAAATTAATCTGTAGCTTTTAAAGTGGTTTTGTTCCATTGCATTGTATACAATGCTGTCAACCATATTTCCCTAGCCCAGTGCGGTACAACGTTGGTGCTGCTTCACTCGTCAATTGAGATACCATAAAAATATAATCACTACTAGGTAACAGTAGTTTAGCTCAGAGTCTCCCCGTGACCATGGCTGCTGAAAAGCAACCGAAACGTCAGGAAAGTGTAAAATTAAATCTAAATGGGTTTTATCACTTGAATATTTTAAATAGAAGTAAACAGTAACTAGTAAAAGCGTTTACTAATAGTAGTTTAAAGTTTTAAAATTATGAATAGTGTTACAAAATTAACAACGTGATAAAATCAGTATATAGTTTTTTTATTTTAATGTATAACATTCGCGTAAACGTAAGACAATATTAGCTCATCTTTTTACGTATTATATTTCTGCAAGTAGCCATTCGCAAAAGTTGGCTGTACTCACAGAATACTACTTACACAAAACTTATTATAAACAAATCTAATAATACAACAAACAAACGTATATCACGACATTAATATTTTTCTATTATTCTTAATACTTAACTGTATTGTATTTCTAGATATAATTTACTAATGATTGCGGCAATTGTTTTCTTGTGTATGTCAATGAAATTTTCTTTGTTTTCTTTTAATTCTCTATTAAATAAACTTGCAAGGTAAATACATGAAGTTGAAAATTAATCCGACCTAAATGAAGCAAATTGCCAACATTATACAGAATGTTTCAAGTGCACGCGGCGGACATTTGTAGCCGTGGCAACTAAACGAGTTACTAGACGAACGATTTATTAATGCGCTAATTGCTAACATGAACTGACCACGTTGTTTTAGACATTTACGTTTCATGGAGCGATTTCGTATAGGCAAAAGGTCACAGCATGTCCTATTATTGTGGATTTTATATATCAAACATAATGTGGTATTAGACTAAAGATTATATTATTATATTATGGCAAGCAAACTGCTGTCTAGATATGATGCATGATACACGAATAAGGCAAGGTGCAAAAGTGTAACAATACATATTTTAACCCATAATATAAAATAACGGCTTGATGCGATATTGTATAATGATTAGTGATAAAAAAAATAGTTGTGAATGCATTTTTAATTTTGACGATGCTGTAAGGTGTCTTCGATTTTGCTAATAATTAATATTAGCCATTTAAAAACAAAGTGGATGTACAAAACAAAGTGAATATAAAAGAAGAATTTTTAAATGTTTATAGTCGGCCTTCATTGGCTACAATATACACCACATTTTTAACCATCAAATATTAGTTGAACAACCTAAACTCTAAAGTTCACCATCAGTGACACTTTACTACAGTTTCAAAGACAATCGGTTTCAACGTTAAACTTTATATCAGCGGGTATTTAGCCGAGTCGGTGCATTTAAAGGGTTGGCCGCATTCGCCAGGCTGCTCGTAAAATATAACGAGAGCCTCCACTCTCGGGTAATGACGTCCAAACTGTTATAGCGGAGTTTTGTATAGCAAACACTAGCAATATGAGCAGTGAGAGCTAAGACGCCGCTTAATTACTACCGGAATGTTTATGGGTATTTACTGTGACATATTGTTGTTGTCTGATGCGCTAAAACAGTTAGGGTTCTAGCGACTGCATCAATTCAGTGTATTTGGATGGAAAATTAGAATAGATGACACTTAAATATCGAAGGTATTTGGTTTGCCGTATTGATACACTAGACGCGAAAACACACGTAAAGGTTTAATATTGTCTTACGTTTGACAATAGTAGTTTAATAGTTTCAAAAGTGTAATGATTGTGTTTTAAAATAAACGCCATATTCTGTATAAAGTAATTAAATTTCAACACGTAAAGGCTAATTTTGATGACTTTTGGGTTGCGTAATGTCTGTATAACTCCGGTAAGCAAAGTTTTGCCACGCGAAAAGGGCTTAGTTGCGTCATATAGTTTAAGTAGGATTTGAATACCATTTGTACATCTGACGGGCATTCACTTCAGGTAAATATTTTACTTTGTCTGGAGAACCCAGTACAAAAAGTCTGGAAGATACACCATATTGCATTATACATAAGATTAGTAATACTGCGTAAAAAGCTTGTTATTTTATAGAAAAAATAAAGAAACAAAGAACCAGTTTAAGCATGCTACTACTAGTATATTACTAGTCTTATTAAACCATTTCTAATCTAACACAATCACATCCAATTTGCGGCAAGATGGCGACTTTAAACCTGCAATCTTATTGTTTAACAAAGACCAGTACCACTGCACGGGTATTAGATAAAATTTATTACGGCTTGCTTATTACAGTCTGGGTCGCAAAGACAATACCAAATTAGTTTTTATTTCCTTGTTTATCTTTTCGAAAGCGGTCATAGATGTCGTCTATCGCTGCTTTCAAAACTGGACATCGTTCTTGATATTGTTACACCTATACTGCACGGATGGCGTAGAGGTTTGAGTGATCGGCTCACCATTGTTAATTTATTTATTTATTTTTTAAGGTGGCCTACAGACTAATAATACATTTATTATTTAAACATGAATAATAAGGTTGCTTATAACAAGCCTCCGCACATATGTAAAAATATATACATGAATAAAAAATAAAGATATTTAACCTAATATAATTATACTTACAGATAACTAAGAATTTAACTATATTTGAATGCAGTGAAAAACAAAATAAAAATAAAACTATAATAATTAAATACTTACCAAAATATATCACATAACATAGAATTATGGCCTCTTTTACGATTTTACATCGATAAATAAAAAATAACGATATTATATTAATGTGACGAGTATTGTAGTTTTGATCTCCACTCGGGATAAAAAATGGTTTGATCCGCTATATAACAGTTATGCCGAGGCTGGGTGCTCTTTGTGTTTGTAAAGTCTGAGATTTCATACTAAAGCAGAAGTTAACTTCTTAAAGAAATGGTCTACCGCTGCATATCCCATAAAAATCTAAAGATTATATAACGTTTTCACAACAAACACAACAAATCCAAAGGCCACAAATTCAACGAGTAATACAATCAAATAATAAAGAACACAATGCCGATGTTTAATAAAATAAATTTGCTCTAATAACTTTCAATACAACGCCTATATTTTCACTAAAGGAAATATATGAGAATATTTTGTCTCGTAAATTATTTTATGTCTCACTTTTATATTCATGTTTATGGCAAAAGATAACGAAGAAAATAAAAAGTAATTGCACAACTTGAATGGAAGCCTGAGACAACAGCCGACAATTTAGAGTAAGGCCATTAACCACGGGCGCAATGTCTTAGTTCTAATACATCGTGGCCATTTATCGTGACCTCACCTGCCCTTTGATTAATTGTAGCTAGGAAAGAAGTGCAGGGGTCTAGACAGTATGGGCGGTTTATGGCAGAACTAAATGTCCTGAAAGAGGACAATCTGAAGGATCGTTGAGTGATGTTCGGAACGCGTGAGAACGTAATTAGCTGATACTAAATATTTATTTGTTTATGCAACATGGAAGATAATTCATGGGAAATGGCTAAAATAATTAGATGGCAATACAATTAACTATTATTTGTAACTCACCTGTGCTTTAGCATAAGTATCAGCGCATGCTTCACGACTGATCAAGAAGCCCCAAGATCTTTTATACAACCAAAGAAAATCGCTTATAAGAAAAAAGCCTTACGCTAACTTGCTTGAGCCTACTGCATAAGATCTAAAAATAATGATATTTTGTTTCTGATGACCTCTTCGTATCTCGTTTGAATATGCACAATTGTATGTACTACCTTAACATTACAACAAAAAAAACAGTGTATTTGATTGTAAAATTACTGGCATGCCGACTTCACCAAACGAATAATTAAGTACTGCCTCGTACAAGAATATTGCTTATTTCAATTAAATCGGGGGACTGTGTAAGTGTATTGTATCGTTTCGTTGTGCAGCACAGATAGAAGGTACTTCAGTTTTAATGGTGACAGTTAAACGCACGCCAAGAAGTTTTCCGAGTACTTCGTCGGGTTTTTCTCCAACGTAATTAGCTATTTTAAACTCCTTCATAACGACATGCTTTTCATCTCCTTTAACACAAAAGGACGTTTTATAAATTCCATTTTCTCTCTTAATTCGAGCCGTGAAAGCAGTACGTTTTTATAAACTTTTTGATTCCAGATAAGAGTTTGTAGACTCGGAAACTAGCTTTAAATTAGAGAATGAATTCAATTTGTATGTGTAGAAACTGGTGTATTGAATGTATTAACAGAAATCGTACAAGATGGCGCGTACGGTTAACGTATGAGGACTCCACATCTCGTTATCCTGTCCTTATTATACGGTTCCCAAATCTAATAAGACACGGTATTAGATTTTCCACATTCTAATCTTTTACCTTCTTTTGAAGTAATATTAAGGTAAACCCTGTTTTGGGAGATTTTATGTTATTTAAACAATAAAAATGATGTACGTATGTGAAAACATGTAAGAACAAAGTTAATACGCTTAGAATAACTAGGTACGTAATAAGGCATTGCAATTTTATGTGGCTCTCTTAGCGCAATGACTTTGGCGAAGAACGAGACCACTTAATCAGGGTGGGTGCATCTAAATCTCCGTGACTTGCGCAAATTAAAATGATTGAAACACTGATTTTAGTTGCATAGTCCCAGTTCAGTCAGCTCAGGGTCACAGTTCTAACTAAAGTAAAACCTTAATGCTAACGTAAAATAAAGTGGTTTCCGGCAATCTGATCAAATACAAATGTATTTTCCCTTAACCTGTTAATTCTTGGAATTTCAGACAAAATTGAAAACAAATACCTAAATGTTCTAGTTAGTTATTCCATGAAACATCTGACGTATGCTACAGTTCACTTTTATTTCAGAAAATAACAAAATCCCATCACTCTACAAGATAATTTTAGCAATAAAACATATCTGCCGTAATATATTAACACGTTGAAAGAAATAAATTTCACGGAATCAAGCCAAAACTCATTCAATTCTCCATTTCTGTAAGGACATAAATCATCGTCAGGCGCACCTGACGGTAAGGACAGGATGAAAAATATCAAAACGTTCAAACCGAGTATCAACAAGTTCTAATACCGGCGACTTTTCTTAGAGCTCTAATAAAATTGTTTGTTTGTCACCCGTCCACGAAAACAATCCTTCGCTTTTATAGATCACCCATCAAACATTGACTGTTAGTTCTGAATGTTTATATGTCACTATTTCATATGAATAGACCAGCTCAAGCAGAACTCTCAATTATTTAGACGTACCTGGTAACGGGAGATCAGCCCATTTAATATATTCATTGTATAAATTCAGAGAGATCTTCTCTTATTATATGATAGAAGCAAATAAAAACATTTTCATTACCGTATCAATTTATGATGATTTAATTTGGCATTAACTATGTTCACCCAATTGATATGAAATTCAACAACATTTGTTGCCATAATTTAATTGAAAATAATTTCAAATGTTTCAAATCATACGTGATTTATCAGATAATTAATTAAATTTGAGCAAATGTAAATGCGTTATTATAGAATGTACAGGTAGTGTATACATTTTAGGTACAGGTTACTGCAATAACAGTGCGTGTTTCATCAGACATGATTATCTAAACCTTCAAGAGCATTGGTTCTTTAGGTAAAGGAAAACAAGATTACGTTATACGCAAAGCAGGTACGTCAATATTCAGATGCCATAATCCTCTTTTGCGGAAGGAGTTTATAACGCGTCGCTAGCATATATGGTACATCAAACTGTGGCAGTCACTACTTGCGGTGAGTCGTGTGTGAGATTACGGCGGGTGGTTGCAGGCACTAAGAAGCCGTATTCGCGTGACAAATCCCCATCGCGAAGCACCTCGACTCAGTCGCGTCTAGACACCTCTCTTACACCCAGATTTGTAATAAATCTTTATTACCTCACGCAGCAAGTCTTTTTTTCCGATTCAGGCCTATAATTACTGTATTATATTCCCCTAAAATATATTCGTGACGAATTTATTTAATATAGGGGAAAAATCATATCAATCAGAGATCAGATGAAGACTTATGTGTGATTCGTTTCTGTATTACTCTGAAATAATGAAGTTAGGTAAAGATGATAACAAATTAGATTTTCGTTATACAGAAGGAAACCTAAGCGTATAATTGAAGTGCAACATTGACCTGAGTTCCTTTTCCCGAGGGGGCAGCGGTGGTTTTGCAATCTAACATTCCTGTTTGATACGACTGAAGGAAGGAACTTACTCTACCCTAATGCAAGTAGTGAGAATACGGACAGCGCAAGTTCAGAGTATTTCTCAGGCCTCTAACTTCCAGAGCGTATGTAATGCACGTTAACTTTACTGTGCGGATTGATAATATGTCTGCTATTCCAGGCCATTAATTATGTAGTGATGTTTATACGGGTTTTTCTCGTAAGCAAAATGTCGCTTATGTCGACGTCCGTAAGAAATTTTAATAATTAGGAATGTTATATTAAGATTTCTGCGTGCAAGTGTTATTGGCGTGACATCGGCTGCCTAAGATGAATGCAATATTGATATACTTAAGTATTTCTTCAAGGAGTTCTGAACAATCCTTGACACTAGTGTAAACACAACACTAGATTTCATTTTTACTGGATCAATAACACATTTATGCGCTAAGCGCTGACCAAAGAACATATAAGAGCTTACTATTGGCGTACGCTTGTATGAGACCTTAAGCATTTGTGTTTAATACTGAGTAATGTGTATAATAGTATGAAGAAATAAAAATGGTGATTTAGAATGAGGTCATTGAACTCTACTTGACTTCATAATCGTCTAAAGCCTTTTATTAATATGCAAGCTTATGTCATGAAAGTTAAGTCAAAACTAACATGTAGCAGAATTATACATTAAATATATATTAACGAGTACGTTACACTGTAAATAAGATAAATAAACAGAAGTAAAGATTCCGGGCCCTGGCGTTTAGCGACGTAAAGTAATGGAATACAAAATTAAGCTTTACATACAAATAAAGGAGACACCGTTAAAATGTGAATATGGTTAATCCAAAGACCTACTAGAAGGCAAACTTTTATAATAAATTATGTTTCAAATAGAGTTTGGGATGTAGACTAATAAACGTCAAATGTTATGTTCACATTACATAAGAATACCGTTTGTGATATATATTACACTGAAACTAGTTCGGCATTCCATTTTCAGCAGTTTTATGAGAATTTATTATGAGATTACAAAAGTAATGCATAGCACAATAATGCAGCGTTTGTTTATTACCTAGTTACTATAATGACTAATATATGTATATTACTAACTTTAAAAGCAGCTATTATTGAATTGAGTTCTTTAAATAACGTCAATAATTATTCAGAAGACCGAATTACTAAAAATACGGTGTTATACCACAGTGGCATGTCCGTTTTATTAGGCGGTCCGCATGCTAGTTTGCTAGGTGATTTCGTAACCACTTACTATAACCCTATATATGCTTGTAACACCAGAGATTACTCACTCATAGCCTACCCTGCGAAAACCTGTTTATGCTTCTAGTAAGAATTTTCTGGAAAAACAAAACATATTATTCTAACACGTGCAAATCAGGAACTTGCCGATTAGCAGCCACGTATAAGCTTGCAAAGCATACAGACGAAAACTTAACACCCCTTAGTAAATCCGAGTAATCACGTAAACCTTGTCAATAAACTTCATTCCTTAGCAGAAAATCTTAAAGCAAACTAGTATTCCAGCTTTTACAGTAACGAGAGTGCATTCGCATTAATTAGACTGCATGTCCATAAAGATCGTGTCAACTTCACAAGTCGGCGCCGGCGCTACATACAGTGTAATTAAAGCGATGAAGTAAACACTGCGCTGTCGGATCAGCTTTCAAAATGCTTTCCAAACACGCTGTGCAAAGGCTTCCTGATGAGGAAAACAAGCACCGCTTGAAGCCTGAAGACGTTAATTCGTTATCTAATTAGAGGAATTGCCCTCGGCCGATGCAGTACTGGCGAGCAGCCGGAGCCAAACGCGCTAATGAATCAGAACGACTGAATATTAATACATGGTAAACGGAGGCTGTAATGGGATTAATTATTTCGTGTTAATGATTTTCGATACATTCTGTGTTGCGATACATATTGTTTATATGAAGATATTAAATCTGGTAGATTTTGCTTTTAATGAATGAGATCGATAGGTATCAAACATAACATTATTATATTTGACCGCATCGGCGCACCGGTGGCTAGACAAAACAGGTTTTCAATTATAACTGGCATTCCAATAATTGACAGATTCATTATAATTAACTATGGTTTCAATCTCAAGTGACAAATAATTAAAAAGTGATAAATTAATATTTTATAACAGTTTGAAAGAAGGATAAAAAATGTAAAAAAATATTATCCTTATCAAAAAGTTTATGCTAGAAGTATATATTTGTAGATTGTACTATTCTTTGGTACCCTGCAAGGATCAAAACCTCAGCACACAAAGATGGTCGAAGTAATACTAACACATAGACCCTGTAACACTCTTGTAGCAAAATGCAAAACAGATCGTAACAAAATATGAAACACGTATAATGCGGTTACTTATTAAATATTTATTACATTTGCTGTTATCTAATATAAAAAGGCAACATTATTAATACAACTACAATATTTAAAAAAGTACTATTCAGCGATAATAGGAAATAGTGAGAGAGGGTGTTGTCGGAAAATTAGCTTCGTAATCTGTTTAGCACATAATTTCCTCTCCACCTCGCCGAGACGCGATATAATATGATTTCCTTCGTGTTTATTATGTGTTGTATAAACCTAGATAGACTTGGTTTTTAAGAATACGAATTATGTACTGCGTTTTATGCTTTTATTATTCCAATTTTTAATACATTGACTATTGTATGAAATGATGATCTTTGAATGACAGGTGCTTTACAGACACATTTACACAATATAATACATCAATAACATAATTATAAATAGAATAAAATAATTATTACCTGCGAATTATTATTATTGAACGATTTATATATTCGGATAGTAAATAATAGCTTTAAAGTTAATTCACAAATAATTTGGAACATCGAACCTTCACACTTTCAGTGGCAATTACTGTCATCACCGCACGAATACAATAGCAATCAAAAGTAAATATTTCCATATTCAAATTAAACTATTTTATACGGATTTTATCGCATCTTATGTTAATAACTTGATTATTCTAAATATATTTACCTATATGTACACTTCTTCCAAAGTTTCGACTGGTCTTCGGCCTCCATAATCACGAGACGACTAAGGATGTATTCGTCTCAGTCTTAAAGTCTAGCAGGGAAAATTATTTAAATGTTGTAATATAATTAAACATAATTAAATTATATATATAAACAGTTTAATTTTAACGTGTATCATTCGTTTAAACGTAAGATAATGTTGTAATATTTTCATAATCCAAACTTAACATTAAATTCTGAAATGCCATATCTACGATGTAACATCGTTCGCACAGCATTCAGTGACGTTTGTAGACGTAAAGAATTTGTTAATATAATTCTGGATAATAGTTTTAGTGGCTCGATGCATGTGTGCGGATCACAGAGATTCCAAGCGAACTGCGAAATTCTAACCCTTTACGTCCCTTCGGCGATACCATTCAACAACTCTTTGACATCGAATTTCGTAAGTCTTTGATAAATATTCAGAATTTAGTGAAAATGTATGCGATGCGATTTCCTAACAAATTTCTAACTAGCGGCAAGCTCAATTCAAGGTACATAATTTATCAAAGAAACATTTTTTCGCTTCTGTTTGAAAGGGGAGTTTTTTGGCTTCTGACGTTTGTGTCAATAAAGCACCACACCGCAGATTGATACAGATAGCAAATCTTCTATTTATTTACTTTCGATTCTAGTCCCTTTTATTCTTTCAACAATATTTCAAGGAAAAATTGTTAGCAGTTTGTTTTTTATTGAGTGTATACACTTACTCTCGCATTTTTATCACTAAAATATGCTTTGAACATGCATTTTGTTGCAAGTTTTAGATATTGTCTGTATAACAATTTAATTTACAATACAATTGGTTCCCACTATCAACAAAACAAAAGATTAGCAGTAAACAAACAACCTAGTATAACATAATCTTGTTTCATTATCTCGTGAGTTAAACTAGTACAGCAATACCAAACAAAAACTTTAATTTGCACTACCCATTTTTTTAGATTTTTTTATTAATTGAAATTAAACAACTATAAACGGATTTTATTGCGTTGTTTATTTTTTATAAAATACCATTATTACATAATTTTGAAATATTAATCTACTATTGTTAAACACTTTTACTAGTTACTTCTATTTAAGCTATTTCAATTATAAAATCTATGTATATTTCATTTTACACTATTACCAACGTTTTAGTTGCTTTCCAGCAACCATGTTCACGAGGAGACTTAAAAATAAACAACGCGATTAAATCCGTATAAAGTTGTTTAATTTCAATGTATAAAATTCGCGTTAATGATAGCCAATATTATGATTTTTATTTAAATTTAATACACTTGACCATAAGTCTATTAAAACTTATACAATAGATTCTTATCCGACATAAAAAAAGATTATTTGTATTACAAAAAGATTGTCTGTATTTACTGTGTAGGTATGACCTACAGTATATTAATATATATTTTTTATAAAGATTTGTCTCCATTCTTATAGCTTATTTTCATTTACATTTGACTTTGAAAGCAAAGTCCTTAGAGATAAGTAACAAATTGATGTTATCTTTAAGAAATTTTTATACCAAGAGTTATACAACAAATTTACCCAACATTCATTGAGTAGTATAGTTTAAAGATATACCTACCTGATAAAATGTATTTCAAAATATAGATTATTTAAGATATAAAAGATATATTTTATTATCATTTTATTCCACTTCTATCTTCAGATTTATAAGGTATCTATAAATATTTATATAATACAATAATATCCACCACGCTCACTGACTTCACACATCTTTGAGAGCATTATGAAGAACTTTCAGACATGCAGGTTGCCTCACAATGTTTTCCTTCACCGTCAAAGCGAGCGACAATTAACTATTTAATACGACATATAACTTCGACAAGTTAGAGATGCGTGCCTTGGGATCGAACTCTAGACCTCTGAGTAGCAGACCAACGGTCTTCCATATAAGCTATCGCTGCCCAAAAAATACCCATCTCTGTACAAATTTTAATCTTTACCGGTTGATGTTATTATTAGTACGTAATAAACGGGGCGTATAGACCGACATAAACGACGAAACTCTGGGGACTCTCGACCGACATACTCCTAAAAAAACAAGATACCTAATCAAATGAATTTCGCTAACTTTATATTAAAAAACTCGCCACTGCACTGGTTGGAACAGTTTTTCAATAAGTTGCCACTTCACGTGAATAGATGTTAACGATGTAGCGATCCACAGGGGAAATTATCTAGTCTAGTTAGTTGAATATATTCATGTACAAAGCGACGAATGAAATTATTTGACGACAAAATATGGCCGCTGTGGACTAAAATATTACATGTAACACCATTCTTTGTGTTTTAAAAACATTCTCGGGAACGGAAGCAACAGTGAGTGTATGTATTTCGCACTCGTTTAGGTGACCATCATAATGCATAAAGCCTTTATCATAGTGCATTATAATTTAAATCAGAGCACGAGTGCTTATTTTTTAATTTACAGATAGTTCTTATGAGGCTAATGGCCAGTCTCACAACTAACAAGTAAAGGTTATCCGAAATATAAATCGCATACTGTCTCACTCTTGTTAAGTTAAAGAAGAGAGTTGGTGAGACTTTTATATTACAAATAAATGCTATTTGGAGGTGGTGGGACAAGCACTAAGTGTTCTTTTCTTATGTAATTTCAATGAATATAAAATCTATGTAGCCTCTCACGATATACAGTCATGCTTTATGCTTTTTGGTAGGTATATAACAGAAATAGAACAATGGTTTAAAATAGCTCTCCTATCTAGTCTCATAAACAAGAAATGTAAACTAAAATGTAACTAACTTTACATGTGACGGTTATTTTTATTAAGCAAGTTACTATTTTATTTTACATTTATGGAGACCAGATCGGCATTCTATTTTATACAGATTTTATTACGAGAATTGGCCATCAGACTAAACTAGTCTGTGTGTAACATTTTATATTTATATATACGTAACATATAATTGTCAAAATAAAGAGCAAATTAATTAAATTCCTCTATAAGCAATACAAAAACGTATATCAAAAGATTATTAAAGTATCCGAAATAAATATACATCCTATTTTCAAACCTTATCATCATATAAATAATAAATCTTACAAAGCATTAACCTGTTCAAAACAGTAAAGTAAATCTTTTCACATTAACACGACATCACCGCAATAAAAACTTGTAACCCAATAACTAAACGCAAACAAAATAAAACGGCTTCAAATCGTATCGGAAGGTCTATTCGAAGTCAAACAGCGAACACACCCAGACGTTAGGAAGTTAAAAGGGGAGTCTCGACTATTTTCCCCGAAGATTAAACTTACGGAAGTCGCGAGTCAATCTGTTCGTTACGTTGCAGCCATTGCCGGCACCGACTTGTAAACGATGCTCCGCTCGGTAAATGCAACTCGAAATATTATCCCTGAGGACAATAAAGTTAGTACTGGCTTTCGTGAAAATTTACTGCTTAGTTATAAGCGGGGTTAATTTAGTACTACACCCCGATGTCCTTTGTTTGTCCTGTTTAGACCTTATTAACGCACCTACGAGTAATCCTGCATTAAATAGAGATTAGAAGGTTTATGTCCGGAATTAAAACGATGAACGAAACAACAAAAAATATAGATATTTAACAGAACAATACAAACAATACAGAACAATCCTCTTAATAAAAACTGTTCAAAATACTGTAACGATATAGTATCAGTGTGATAATTATCACAAATGTTATTCTCCTTAATTAAAATAAACATAAATGTAAACATAAATTTCATATAGGTACTCTACATTTGACGTGTATTAGTGTAGATAGGAATTCTATTTCAAATAATTTTTATAACGAGAATTGGACCTCAGTGCATTACGCATTCATCAGTTTGGATCAAGACGCAAAATTAGCACATTATCAGTAGCCACAATAATAACCACTCAAACTATTGTGTAATTAAGTTTATTAAGTTAAATACCGCTATTTTATTCTTAAAGAATATACCTATAATATATAATTATATCCGAACGCCTACAAATAAAACTTATTAATTCACTTAATTGGTAATATTTTAATGTTTCGGTCACCTTCCATTTAAAATAACCGTCAATAAGATTTTTTTTATTGTACCAATAAAAATTTTGTTTGGCACACGGCTACCCAATTACGTGTAAACTTTTAAAACTTATCACACTCATACAAACCTCAAGATTTTGAACTTTTAATATCGTCTCCGTAATCTATCTTTAAATCCTTATGCATTACGTGGGCTTCGTGAAGTCAAATATCAGCGGACAGAAGCTAATCATAGTTAAATCATTCGCCAAATAATTTATATGGTATTACCAAAACGAATGTCTGTTAATATAATTCTCCATACAAAATACATAGTACATATAATGTAAACTAGAAGTACTAAAACTTTAGATGCTATAACTTTCTCTATATTAAACTAAGAAATTCTACTATAACCCTCAAAACAATTAACAGAATAGTTTTGTACATTGTCCACTTACCTCATACATATTAAACCACATATAACTCCTTTCAAAGTCAAAACACAGCTCAAAACTCGACAACTCCTGGCGAACTCAACATTCCAAACTACTCATTAAGTAGCTAAACATGTAATATTATTTCAAGCATCTGCCTCAGTGCCTAAATATCTGATACCGTACATACTAGTTATCACATGAAGTATTCCGGAATAATAGGTACACGGAACAAGTATTCAAAACTGTGCATCACAGAATAGTTAAGGTTAGAAACAGATGGAGGTAACTTTGTGAGTTCACACCCGTCGACGGCAACTTTATCCTGTTGAGGCGTAACGGCGTGTCTACACTGTGGTTTTGCTCGATCACGACACGGGCTAATTTAATCTGTGCAGGCAATCTGTGTAATGTGTACGTAATAAAGTTCTTGCTTCAACATGCTTGGATGAATGGATGTGTTGGATTGATTGATTTTTCTTTGCCTTATTATTGTCAGTCGTATTTGGTTCGGCTTCTAGTCTAGCCAAATATGCTGGCATCCAGCCATTGCACCGGTTAATGCAATTGAATTATCATCGGGCACGCCACGATCGGGCACGCCACGATCGTGGCGGTAAGTCCCGTTTTTGAGGAGTTGCTGGAGAGGCGGCATGGCGCCCTCACCTTCCGGCTGACACAGGTAATGACTGGCCACGGTTGTTTTGGCCAGTTCTTGTCTCGTATAGGCCGGCAGGCGACGCCCGGTTGTCATCACTGCGGCGACTGCCGCGATGTTGTTGTGGACACGGCGCTGCATACTTTGGCGGATTGCCCCGCCTGGGCATTGTAGCGCCGTGAGTTGATAGTGGCAGTCGGACAGGTTGCGCTCTCACTCCCGGCCGTGGTTCACTCTATGGTCCGGAGTGAGAGATCGTTGAACGCCGTCGCTTCCTTCTGTGAGGAAGTAAATTCCATCAAGGAGGCGGCGGAGCGGGAGAGGGAGCGCTTAAACCCTCTTCCCAACCGCAGAATCGGGCGCCGGAGGGCGCGAGATGACCTCCAGCCACCTTGAAGATTGACCTGGGGGTGGTGGGCTGAGTGGGCCTGCTCGCCACCCGATCAGCACCAGGTCCGAGAGGCGGCGGGCGTGTTCCCACGTGCGCCTCCGTATTGTCTTTGTTCCCCCCCTCCCCAGGGGTGGAGGAAATATTTTTTGTGAAGTGGCCTGCTGTTTCACATGGCGGGCTGAAACCACGGCGGGGTCGCGATTGCATGTGAAAGCGATTCGCGCGGCCTCGCCGTCCATGGTTTTGTCGAGGAACACCGTGGTAGGTTTAGTCGGTATTACCGGGGTATCTTTTCCCCGGTGAGCCCGTCATAACCTCTCCGTCGCCCCGCGGAGAGGTATGCACCAAAGCATTCTCACACGTAAAAATAAATTGTTGAACTATCATTATATTTTTTACAACGTAGATAGATAGATTGCGGTATCATACTTATGGCCAGTCCCACAACTAACAAGTAAAAGTTATCCGTAAGATAAACCGCGTGCTCTCTCACTCTTGTTAGGTTAACCGGTCGTATTCCGCCGGCTCGCATACCAGCCGGCAGATTTGTACCCGTCGTAGGCCGGTGGCTCGCATGCGAGCCACCAAATTGGCACCAAAACGCCGCGCGCCGCCTTCGCTTAAAACCGTATATTACCAACCTTACCGATCAAAACTGATTGCCTATTGGCTACGAATAGCCGTACAAATCTGCCGGCTGGTATGCGAGCCGACGGAATACGACCGGTTAAAGAAGAGAGATAGCGAGACTTTTATCTTATAGATAATTGTTATTTGGAGGTGGTGGGACAAGTCCTTAATCTCAAAATTTCTTCTGCACGCCAGTCATTCGTACAAGATGGCCTTGGACACATATAGTTTTCGAATTATGATAGCCATTTGTGTTGTTATATCTTATTCGTGAATACCAATGAATTAGATAATGTTGGATTCAGCAACACGACAGTAATTAGCGCTATCCATACTTCGAAAAATGCTACACACACGTAGACAACGAAAGATACACTTCAATGGATTACGCCTACCGCGGTAAGGGTAACTAAGCGTTGATCGTTGAATACAAATAAGATGCAACGCAACGCGTTGTAAGCAGCACAAAAAATCGCTTAGAGCGTAGGCTAATTTCGTGGTGGTTATGATATGCTAAATAACAACTTTATTATGATTATTTATTATTTAATATTACAATAGATATACAAACCGATTTATCATAACACTTTCTAATATTGTTTCAAATTTATGTTAGTAGTAATGAAAGTGAGCATCTATTCTAGAATCCAATTTAGCGTCTATATTATTTCCCGCGGGCATCATTACTCACTAAAGATTTCATAATAGTATGGCAATAACTTACGGGTTAATTAACATCGCCGTGAATTAAATTCAACTTAGATTTTGCTTTTCATAACACACATACACGAATAAAACGAATAAGTAAAAGTAACACAATAAAAACATGGTAATGACGTATGCATCTTGAGTGTCGCATTAAAATAACGTCAAGTCGACTCTCTCTCTCTCTCTCTCTCTCTCTCTCTCTCTCTCTCTCTCTCTCTCTCTCTCTCTCTCTCTCTTTCTTCAGCCGTTTCCCTCATTGCTGAGTATCGTGACTCCTTCTAACTCTGTCAAGTCGACTAAAATGAATATTAATGTTTTAGTAACCTTTATCTCCTACGTTTTTTTAAGAACTACTAACGTAGGGTTAATCCTTGAGCCAAAGGAGACTATTCAAACTATGGGACAATGGACACAAGGATAAACTAAGACCAAATGTTAAAACCATATGATTAAACAAAACTAATAATATAACAGTTTTTAATAATAACTCCCCAATTAACCGGCAACCGGGCACAATGAAAAAAGCATTTTGCTTACGGTCCAGGATACGAGCGTTCGCCAAGAGAATAATCATAAGCAGAAAAACCCATCATTATTTTATTTTTTGACTTATACTTATTATTAATAAATGCTGTAGCTCGGGAAAATTATATAAAATTTGTAAACATAATTAATCTTAAAACAGGGTGATTTAAATTACGATTTGCATCGGTCAACCGTGACTAATACTAGTCGGTTCTTTATGTAAAAACACAATTGTTTGTAAAATTCCCTGCAGAATTGGAAACAAATGTTCGTTGTCACGTAGCGAGCTAAACTAATGATATTTGAACGTATGGTGCTGCGCAAACTCTGTATAGAATCAAAATAAATTGGATTTCAAGTTTATGTACATTGATTTTTTTAACGTTTCAGTTCAATGAAGCATTTTACTACTGTTTGTGTATCGCAAATTTGTGGGCACAACATATTTTGTATTTTTATTTTAAGCTTCGTTTATTTTAGTAATCGATTTATACAAAAATATTGTGAAAGTAGGATATATTTTTGTAACAATAACAATACTTAAACATTTTCATACAATGCAGCAATATTTTTCAATTTTATTCTACATGCTGATATAGAAAAGAATTAAAAGTTTTTGCTGCATTCAGTTAATATTTATACGATCTATGAATAATTTCTTAGCGTCCAAATCAGGTGCTATATAAACACTCTTTGAATATAATGAGCCGACAAGGCTCATATAATAACTATATTTTACTCCATAAACATTCGAGTAAGAATTATTTACATTAATACTAAATAACGTTAACCTCAAACTACAATAATGCTATTAGTTTTAATTAATATTCGTGTAATGAGCACGATAAGTCAAGCGGAGTACAGTTTGTGGGACAATCTGAAACGCGTGTTCCTTAAGATTTGTGCTATTCCCGCTAAACATAGGTCTCAGTGGGCGTTGTTTATTGCGAGGGTCACGGCATAAATCTCCTGGAGGCTTCAACCAGAGGTCTTGGCGACGGAAGTACCTAAGCACCCTCTAACACTTCCAAAACAGTCTCGCTACAGAGATAAATGCGGCCCAAATGTTGACCTTACAGTCTGTTTACATTTAATTTACAACATTGCTTAATTATATTTTATAATTTAACGTCCTTAAACAATGTTAAGCGTACGAGTTATGAGTAGTGCTATAATTAAAACAGCTCTTTAGTGTTTAATATTATATAACCTAGCGTTAAAATTAAGTAACGGCTGTTTGCTAAGTTGCTAGTTGCGCGTATAAGTTTCATATATTTACTCTGGGGTAGCAGTTTAGCAGTTGATGTATGCTAAACGTAATACATATTTGACTTTCGCTTAGGTTTTATCTTTATTTAGCACCCTGTAACGTGTAACAAAATAGATGTAGTCGTCTTTAGAGACAGAATTATGGAAATATACGATCAATGTAAGGTAGATATATATCAATCGTTGGTCTTTATGTCTAGCTTATAGTTTATTTGTTGTGTATACGTTTATAATAACGTTACATAACTGGTAAAATGTTGATCATGTTTGTATATATCAATAGCCGAAAGCCGCAGAAGATAAATATAGCAATAATAACGTATTTACGAATAGACACATACATATATTTTATATTCTAATCAGTATACATTTCATTTTTAAAACTTGTGCTATATGTATATAGACTCTTATCTAGACATAGAAACCCTGATAAACACAGTCAAGATATTTTATTAATTGCCATCAAATGACTCGCCAACTTCCGTAACAACTATCTACAGCGTTTCAGACTAGGTCAGACTAATGTAATTAATAATATTATTTATCAATTTGTGCCCGCAACAGTTAAAACTTGGTAGATTCAATTACACAACCCGTAAGTCAGCGTTCCGCTCGCCATGACTTTCCTCGACTTACAATTAGCCCTGTACTTTGAAATGGATCCATCCATCTCTACAAACTTACTGGTGAAAACGTCTCTACTACAAAGATCATTTCGTACTGGATATACCAACTTTCAATGGTATATTTTATTTATAAAGTATATTAATTGTTCTTTATGTCCGTTTTTTGAATGTTTGTAAAGTCCCCCGCGATACAGGAATTATTCCTAGTGCAGGAGTTGCCTCTTTAAAAAATATAAAATATATTAACCGATTATTATTTCATTAAGTAGAGGTTGACTGAAAGTGATGAGCACCTGATGATGTTTAGCAAGACTTTATCTTATAGAGAAATCGTGCATACATATTATGTACGTATAGGTACAATACAAACACAATAAATAACCTTATGGAATAAACATATGTCCCAAATTTTGTTTGTAATACTATTACTTTTTTAAATAACCAACATATTTCTAATTAAAAATGTGATGCCAGTATTAGGCTTATAATGATTATTTAGTAACACTTATTATCAATAATTACTTTGTGTTCCACAATATAAACAAAAATGGTCAGTTCACTATGAACTATTTAGATTAAAGTATCCCATATACAACACAATAGAACCGAATCACACTCGCTTCAGCCATGTAATTAGTCTGTAGATAGTATGCTGTGTTGAGCCCTATTGGATGGATACAGGTTTAATGTTACAAAAAGTGGAAACGCTTTCTCTTAAATCTCAATGAAAAACTACTGAAATGATGATGACGATGAGATGACAATATATGAACAGACTCACGGCATTCAAATTGCAAGCGAAAGTGTCATCAACTTCAAATATGTATATACTTATGTCATCACTGTCAAAGTAAAAGCTTGAACCACCGTTTTGTTTAGCAAGAAAAAGTCGTCTTATTATTTCTTTTTTACGAGGTAGTTTTTGTCTTATAAAACTTTATAAAAATGAATCGAACATTTTGTTCAAAAATAGGTATTTTTAATCATTTTTAAACAAAATGTTGGATTCATTTTTCTAATGTTCTATAAGACAAAATCTTATCAAATAGGAAGCTGGAGATATGTCATAAACCTTGTTATATTTAGATTTATTGTTTTAAAGATTTGAATGATACTACTACTATAGTAAATATCATTCAAATCTTTAAATAATAAATCTAAATATAACAAGGTTTATGACATATATCCAACTTCTTATTGATAAAATTTTGGTGAGATCATAATATCAGAACTATACAGCGCACAGGACTGCTTGAAATATAAACAGTCGGAGTTTTTTTTTTTTTAAATCAAAGAGTACGTTAGAAATACCCACAAAGACATCTAGTAGATTTGATAACTGTTTTACATTTTAAGTCATGATTATGACAATGATCAAGTTAAATCAATTTGAAATATAAATCGTATGCCATCTTTCTCTTGTTAAGTAAAATAAGAGATCCCACCAAAACCATTTTCGTCTAAAATGTTGCCAAGACGAACTTTTCTGTTATACAATCATTCTTGTAGTAACGAAACTAGAGTTAGGGCGTGTAGAGTTAGAAGCATGGCTCTACATGAGATCTGATAACTTTTTGACAGTGCGAGTCATACGCTCTCGTCTTGGCAACATTTTACATGAAAATATTTTGTGTGGGGCTTCATTTCTTTTTGAAAGTCTTTTTTTGTTTATATAGGGTTACATTATTTATTATTTTATTACATAATTTTTTTATTATTTATAGTAACAAGGAGTGCCTATATCAATTTTCAGACTTCTAGCGTCAAAATTTGCGGAAGTCTCATACAGACTTCCATCCCCTAGCTTAAGGGATTGGGGGATAAAAGTTACAAGTTTTATATTTCTTTTTGTTGCATACATACCAGCATACATACCAAATTTCAGCTTTCTAGGACATTAGGAAATACTCTAAGAATTTTGATGATCATCAGTAGGTCAGTTACGAAATCAGGGTTTTTTAGATATCAATAAAATGTAAAGTATAAGAGCTATGCAATTAAAACTTTATATGTTTAATAAGTCCGCTATTAACAACATATCCCGAGAATTTTGTTTATCTGGTATAATCCAAACCCAAGTTATAAGGGTTCAAAAAAACGACAAAGCGCTTCGAGAAAAGATAGGTTATAGTACCCTTGCGCTTCGCTTGGCTCGTCTTGGCGTGATATAGTGATAATTTTATCTTTCTAGATGTTGCCCGCGGCTTCGCTTGCGTTTATTTAGATTTTGTCAGTAAATTTCTATCCATCGGGAACAGTAATTTTTTTCTGAGGAAATGTACCCTATGTCTTATTCTGTGACAACGTGAATGCTAAATTTCATGCTGATCGGTCGGCGTAGATTGGGCGTTAAAGCGTAACAAACAAACTCACATTCGCATTTATAATATTAAGTTTGGATATATATGCAAATGCTACCTAGAGATTATGAAACAGGGCCTTGATAAATATAGACAGGTATACACAATCAAGCATAATTAAACGTGGTATTGTTCCCTAATAGTTCTCTAATTAATCTCCGTTTCATTAGCGCTGAAGCACCACTTGAAATTATATGCATCTAGGTGAGCGATAATAACAGTATTACTCAGCATTGGTGGGCACTAGGTTACCTACAATAACGAATCAGAGAATTAACTACCTCGTTGACTCAGTAGCATCATTGTAAGCGCTTGTGCAACATTCAATTGTAGTCCTAAAATCTAAACATTAATGTGCTTTTCCATCAATCTAGAACTGCAAAGAATTGCGAGATGTACCTGGCACTTTGAAGAACTTAAATGGAGACAGAAATCCAACATGCAGAAGCAATGAAAGTGAGACAGGTTACACTGTAGAAGTGCCAATTATTGAACCATTCTCTGCAGACTAAAACTATTAAAAAAATACACCACTTAATATTGTGAGCTAAAACTGGCCGAAAATTTTCATTTTTACCTAAGGTAATAATTTTTGGAAGATATAAGAAATTAAAATCTTCGTCCTAATTCACATGTTACGTCAGTATAATGTGACTTGTGTTTTCCGATAAATACATCGAAATAAAATTGGTGTTAATGGCCCTTACGGCGCCACGTTAACAGCATTTACGCGGTCGTAAGTATCGATAAGCTTTTACTTATAAACGTGACTTTGTGCGTTTTATTTTCGAGAGGGAGCCACTGAATATAAAAGTTTCCTTATGTATGCTATTGTGACCGATAAGGAATGCTGACTGAAGTAGGTTGGAAAAATTACGTTATAGGTAAATTTAACGTAGAGTACTAAGAAAGTATAATAAAGAAATATGGAAAAATTATTTGTGTAATTTATTGAATGAAAATAATAAGTGTCCACAATAAGTCGTGTAATCACAAGGAAAATTGAATACGTGAGTTTTGATAACTCCTACCAAACGACACATTTCTTCTCTTCAGAGTTTTTTTTAGATCTGTGCCACAATCTACAGTCAGTCTGATATGACAATCCTTTGTCTTTATGAGACCTTAATTGACGTAAACAGACGAAATATCAATTAAAACACTAACAGTCAAATATTAAATTCAAATTACGAAGTGTAAACTACCTGCCAATCAAATACGCCGATGCAACTTGTTAATTCTCATTTACCTTATGAGAGTATACATGAATGTTTAACGGGCTGACTGGCATGTCGAAAATAACATGTTTTCAGTAAGTTATATTATGTCAAATTACATTCTTTTAATTCTTGGTTGTAGAGTGGATGTTCATACAATACTCGAGCATTGAGTATTGACAAATACACGTGTGTGCTTATGAAACGTACTTCAATTGGTCAACGCCTTTTTGCCGACGCTCTATAGAATTAATAACTATACACGCTAGAGAATCTTTGAACCGAATAAACAGAAGTTACGTTAAAGTTTCCGTGTACCGTTTCCGTATACTTTAAGTTTGTGTATACGAAACATTTTGATTGCGGTGGTGGACCGCGGGTACCGCTCGTAAGCCTCGAAGTTCAGTGGATAACGACCCCGCACAATTACTGCGTTTTCTTTCCTTTAATCACAACACTGACACCTAAACGTCAACGTGGATTATGCGATTTGGGTGTTGCCGTAATTGGTGATATTGCCGTATAAGGATATGTAAAGAAAAGTTGGACTTACATGGGCGAAAGACCGCCAAGGTAAGTAAGAGGTATTTCAAATAAATTAGTAGATAGGTACTTTATGTAACAATATATATTATTATATAATATATTATACAAATAATTGGCCCTAATTATATAACTTATTTGTCATTTCATCATGTTAAAAGATATTGTAAAATGATTTAGAAAATTTTATTCTCAATCTTACAGGCGATATTAAATTACCTCAGGACCGAGTTTTTGATAGTCAAACTTTATACAAAAGACCTTTATTTATTCAGTGGAAAAATATTAGTAATATTTAAAATAATAAATATAAGTATTTGTACGTAAGCAAGTACCAGTGTTGTTACCGTCTTAAACAATACTTGTAATAATTGTACCTGATAAAATTTTAGTCTATCCATTAAAAATATCATAGCTCGGATTGTTCTAAGTACCGCAGTTTAGCTGGTACTACTTTACGATGTCTTGACCTGAAAATCCCCAGCACGTTTGTTTAAGTGCGATCATTAACAGACTGTATGAATTAGCTAGACTAGTGATAATATAAAGCAAATTGTGAAGTACCCTACTCTAGTATGTTAGGTTAGGACCTAACACGTTTAAATTGCTAAACTATGTCGTTTAGGTATTAAAAAAATTATCTATTTTAATTTAAGATAGCTTATTGCTGAGCTTATGTGATATAAATATTATATATTAATTTATCTGATAAAATATTGTGAGCAACGCAAAATAAGATTTTAAGCCTCAAAACCTTCTTAGTAAAAGCGCTGTGTCCATATGTACATATATGTATATACGCAATTATGCTCGCTCTCTGCTATGTGGTAGCTAAAAACATAGGAAGCGAATTTCGGTTTGGAATAAACCTCAATTGACGCATGTGTCTAGATTTGAATAGTATCCATACACAAAATACATATTTAAGTAGATATATTTAAACTATAGTCATATGTCCTGGTTTATAATATAAATGATACTACTTCAATCCCAATTTAAATTGTAGTTGTTTATTGCAAGTTCTATCACAAAATTGTGACTCACTTAACAGGCCTTATATAAACATAATTAATAAGAAACTTAGCAATAAAATATTGTAAGTGCCTCATAAAAACTTGCACAATTAATTTGAATTAACTATCATGATGACCTAGCACAACATAAATACTAGCCTGTGGGGCACAGATAACGAAATACTACCGGCTCCCCTCCGACTGTGCATTTAATATTAAAGATTGCAAATATCATGGCCACAGTACAGACAGAGTTCATTTGCGCCCCCCTTCCAATAAAGCCATGTACACACCACATTCACATATCTGAGTATCCGAGTTATCGACCTAACAAGCCGCAATGCGATGCCGTCTCTGAAGTAACCGCAGGCGTAAAGTATCTGTCACATCGTAACTCTGAGCAACATTGTTGCGTCGCTGGTGTGTTCTTGCCTTATTGCCCCACCCTTGTGAAGTGCAGCCACAAATAACAGCGGTAGGGACGCATAATGTTTTATTATACCCATATTATAACCGCAAGAAGAGTGTAATCTCCTTTATTTACTGAGAGAGTGTAAGTGAAGCGGATTATTATCGTTGAAACAAAAACGTCAATCGGCAGAATCTTTTGTTTACCTATATCTTATTTTCTATCTCCATTTTCTTGACTCAAACGTTTATTGGTAGTTGCCCTCCGTGGAAATGATAAATAAAAGGAATAAAACTGTCGTCCGTGAAATGTTTATTTTAATACCGTGAACGTAATGAAGAACTAAATAAACCTGAGATTTAGTCAACATCCCATTTCCCTGCCACTTTTCTACAGCAGCAATATGAAAATTCTGTATTATAAAACGCAAAGTTTATTCTAAAGATAAAAAATAAACGGTTCTAAGAGAATTTCTGCGCTCTGTTCACAGCGTCTCGCTATTACTGCGACGTCGGGAGTCTAATTCTGTGCATTTTTTAAACGGGAACTTTACCATGTCGCAATGGCAGTTCGCACCTGGCTGCCGGTCAAAAGATCATTGTTTCATGACGTCACAAACACTCAAAACGAGAAAGCTGTACAATACAATACCTGACACTGTATAGTTCTAGCTTTGCCTACGCTAGTCACAGTGAAGCAGGCTTTTCAGACTGGTAGAGTGTTTCAAAATTACGACCCTGCTTTATGACGTGTGAAAATGAGGGACAAAGGGATTCGTTTTAAAAAATAGTCACGTTATTTGAATTATTGCTTCAGGGTTTCGTTATTATCATGAGTTACTGTTGCCGCGTAATGGGTAGTTTTTGCTTCGGTTTCATTTGTGCAATGTTGGTGACTTACTTATCTGTTGAGGGGAAGCGAATGAAAACTATATGTTTATATAATAACGTAATGACAACAAATAATCTAGGCATCATATAACAGTGACAATAAGATATAATAAGTATATTTTTTAAATCTAACATAATCACAATATGATACTTAATTATAACTAGGTACATATATAGATCGAACAGTACATGCGAAACAAAAAATAAATACAAGGATTTTGTGACAAAATGTTTCCATAAACAGTGGCTCGTGCATCGAAATTTTCATATATATTATTTTTGTATAAATATAGTGATAATGCTGTTGGTCTTCCATGAAAATAAATAAATAAATATGTTGAATTCACGAGCCGCTGTTTAATGCACACAACATTTAATACACACACCACGAGCTGTGTAATATTATGTTATTTAAAAAAAGAATATTTTAAATTCGACACATTTCAAAACTGGCATCATTAGAATGCGTCGTCCTGATGTGAATAATGCTAATACTAGGTATTACTTTTTAAATACGTTAAGTGAAAACGTTTTCAGCGATCAGATTATGCTAAAATAATTGTCTAATTATTTTGCTACGTATCATAAATATACAACACAACGAGGCTTTAAGCCTGCCGCTATAAATATAATTTTATACTCGATGTCGTAAGTTAATAAAAGCGTACCAACCAACAGATAACACTTTTTCCTTTATTTTACCAATAAAATATAAACCCGAACATCCAACTGAACCCAAACAAAATACGGATTATGAAGTGAACAGTGAACAGCCAGAATAAAAGTGACTTTTTGCGCAGATAGAGTTTTTTGTCCGAATCGTGTGTCGGACGCAATATGTCGTCGCCGGCCCGAGTGCCCAACACAGCTGGATTTATATTTTAAACGCGAACCATAAATATGCGCATAAAAGGATCCAATTTGATTTCATTAAAACATTCTTGTTTACAAATCGGGACGCAATTTTGGCATAATTTTAAAGTTCGATAAAAAGTTTGGGTTTCGTATTTCGTTTAATAGCATTCATGCTTCCTGTAAAGCTTAAGCTTTATGGGCGCCATATTATGAACCTTTTTTAAATAGATCACTTTTGTGATAAATATCTCATTGTTGGCAATGACTTTAATATTTTTTTATTAATTGGACTTATGTATATAATGTGAATGATATTGGAAATAATTAAATAATGCGTTTAATGTAATAATGAGTAATATACATCTGAAGGCGTCTTTACATCTTCGTGATAATGCTTCTACTACTATTTTTATAAATGTTGATATTCAAATTTATTAATAACGATAGTGGTTTACCTTTTCAATTTTTATATAGAAATATGTATATGCAATTTTAGTAACAGCTCTAACCACTAAACTTAAGCGTCTACAAGTGATACTTTGTGGCTTTCACATTAATTAATCTGTCAAGTCTTAGAATACCAGACACAATTATAAAATCTATTGTGTTTGGCCACCGGTGTGCCACTGCGACTCAATAGGTTAAGGCCACAGAGCAACTTGTAAACTATATATATTATTTGACTCTGAAACTAAGTTAATATTAGTCACAAATAAACAACAGTAGTAGCCAGTAATATAAAACAGACTTGCAACCACTGCTAGAACTTTATCTTCTTTAATTCACAACCCAAACATAAAACTCGTCGTTAAAGCAATTTCCTCTAAATCAGAGTTCCTTCAAACGAAGCTCCTAAACCAGCAATCACGCAAATACGTTAGAAAACAGAGTTTGCCACGGGAAATGAATATTGGGCTGTTTCCGAATTAAGACAAATCGGCTTTGCGGTGACGGATGCGACCGCTTCTCACCAAATACCAAAACTGAATTTGCGAACTTCGTCCAAACGGCAAATTCACAAAATGAAGACGCTGACAGATCCACTGGAATATAGGCTATAAATCTCCCAGTTGAAAATTGTCAACAACGATTGTTTTAAATTGGGGTAGATGATTTTAAGTAAGGGGAAGCTTAATTAGTGATTTATAATTTGTATTTACAGACGTAAATACAGATTTAATATTGAATTTCGTTCACCCAATTCCATTCGTTATCAAATCAGCGGTTACAGAACAAACATAACAATATTATAAATTTAGATGAAAGTATTTACTGTAATAGATACTTAGGCTACCTACTTATTAGATATCCTTTCTATTTTTACATTGTAAATAGCTTTATTTACAATGTAATAATAGAAAGGATCGCTATTAGAGAAACGTAATTGCTCTTCACTTCTGTAAAACTAGCAAATCTTTTGCCAAGAACCAAGCCAACTACAATAGCCTGGATTGGATTTTCACTCAAGAGCTTTTCATATTAATCGACTCTTAAAACCGTTACGAGGGCAAAGTTTAGCAAGAAAATAATACTTAAATTCTCTTTGGAACATTACTATTTCATCCTTGTGTCTAACCTAACCTAATCTAACAAGGTGTTCATAAATTCACAATTAAACAGCGGCAAACAGTAAAGACAATTGATCATTACAAGTGAAATACTCATACCTTCATAAAAACATTCCCTAACTAATTATTCTGAAGTGGATAATGTTATTCGCTCCGCTGAGTATTTCCAAAAGCGATGACTTTAAGTACTGCGATAACCGAAAAAAGTTACGTAAACCTGAAAAAAATTATGATGCCGACTCGGAGTAAATTTTTCGGTTGGACGCTCTCTCTCTCTCTCTTTGAATTTAAGCCCAAGGCTCTCCCTTCTTAATTTTTCCTGTCTAGGCAATGCCCCCACTGCGCCTCAAGTAATTATTTTATCTGTGCCTGAAATAAAGCTTTTATTCAGCGTCAAAGAACACAAAGGAGCTTGGGATAACGTTGGAATAATAAAGAGGGTATAATAGTTACGTGATTTTACTAATAGTTCATAATTTTGCGCTGCGACTAAATAGCTTAAGTGTATGTCTGGGCAATTTTCTTCCATATTAAAGGTTGAAAACACACATCACTCAGCACTACATAACATAATTTTAATAATAATGAATCTGCAGAAAGCTGTAGTCTAAATTTCACATAAAATTCGAAGCGCAGGTACAATAAAGATTGCGAAACTATTTATGTATTGCTTTAAATAATTACTACTAACTTTTACCCGCGACTTCGTTTGGGAACAGTACTTTTTTCTAGATGATATGTATAAGCCTGAATCCCTTTTTGTACCCCTGACAACGTGTATGCCAAATGTTACGATGATCGGTCGACGCGTGAAAGTTTAACAAACAAACAAACTCACATTCGCATTTTTAATATTAAATTAGGATTAAAACAAGAATATTTATCACAAATGGATCACAAAGCCTTTTCTTTCCTCTTTTATTAAAATGATGCACAATGAGATAAGGGAACATTTCGTGTTTATCCGCAAAGCACAAATAAAATGAACACGAGATTCCCTCGTTGGTCCCGTGGCATAAATATGCGCTTATTTTTGTGGGCGATCACGAGTTTCTGGTGAGAGCGTGTGTGCAGATTCCTCTGTTAGGAAATTCTCATTAACAAAACGGAGTCTTAAAATATAATGGCAATAGGGCTTAACCTACAACATAGCTGGCAAAATGTGGGTGTATAGTACTTCTTCTATCCATACATAAGTGGATATAAAATGCACTACTACAATTATCCTAAGGATAACATCGTTCCCAAGTCAATATCATGCAATTGACAGCACTTCCTTGCAATGTCGTATGAATTAGATCGAAGCACAATACAAACGTACTTCCACAGAAATTTACCATATTCTAACCCAGTACCTACATAACATAGCAATCTAGACTATTACGACTATTTAACGCCGAGCAGCCGACTAATCTCCTGGTTGACCTGTGCCGCATTATTAGAGCCGCATATGTAACATGAACCAAAACGCGTGACAGAATAGCAAGAAAATCTAGTAGCCATCATGCGTATTTAAACGGTCATCAATCTGAGGGATACCCGGTACGTTGTTGACCGCAGTGATTAACGATCTACGCGGCCATAACTAAATTATAACCCTCTGGCCGCCGCGCCGTCCAATGACATAAACTATACCAACTCATTTCTGTGGAGAGGTTCAGATGATCAATTTTGGGAAAATACCGTAACAGCACATACTATTAAGTGTGTTGATGCCCGTCTATAAATATCATTGGATGTGCCAATATGTAATTCTTAGAAAGGGCCTCGGATCTGCTAATAGACCCAGATGAAAATGGAGATGGCAACAAGCACCTACACGCGTATGGGGTCGGTCATCCGTTACTATATTATAATAGTATCTACTTATCACAAATTTTCCTGCCGCTACGGGGAAATAGAGGGATGTAGTTATAGCACGTGTGCTAATAATAAATGTCTTGATCAAAAATAGACAATGTAATAATTTTGCGATGAGCTATTAGTACGAAATATATATTAAATTATCGAAAGTTACATACAATCGTTACTTAAGTACGACCCCATAATCTATCTATATATATATATATATATATATATATACTAATATTATAAAAAGTAAAGATTTATTTTTTTGTTTGTTTGTTTGTAAGGATTGAACACAAAAACAACACAAACGATTTAAAAAAAATTTTTCGCCATTCGAAAGCTTTACTATCACCGAGAAACATAGGCTATATTTTATTTAAAAAAGCTACGAACAAAAGCTAGTTGTTAACTAAATAAGTCATTATCATTTATTTATATTCAAATTACAATCGTTTATTTGATATGTTAGTCGAAGGTGTGTTGATAAATCGTGGTCGATCGTACTGACGAGTACCCGGCACGGCAAAAAATGATGATGATCAACTTTTTGTTGCGATATTTTGATATCTATGTATATCTGTTATACAGCATCAGAGCTATTACGTGACACTTAAAAGTAGCTCATAAAATTGGGTCTAATATACATATCTCTACCAACCTCGTCAAGGATATACGAACATAGGTGCTTACCTAAAAAAATCTTTTAATTAAAAAATAAATATATTTATATATTAAAATAGCTTTAGCATTAGCTACAATTAGAAAACGATATATAAATTATTATTATATATATATAACTATAAAATACCCAACGGCTCTGAACTACTAACACTTGTCTGATAAATCAAGCCTCGACCACAACCATACGTGAAAAAGTATTTTAACAGCAGCCAATTTAAAAGTTTAAATCAAAAGTAATAATTCATTGTAGAACTTCAGTGGTAAATAACAAATAGCCGTCCGCCTAACATACAGTTACAATTTTTATTTATCTTGCTTAAAATAATGCTCAAATACTAATAGAATACCTTTCAATAAAAATCAACCCCAAAAGTCTATTATTGTGAATAGAAAAACGCTACATTCCAAAATGGTCTTTGGCATTTACATGCTTTGCGATGTATGTCCTAACTTTCTATGAACTTAGATCGTTAAGTACATGAACTCAACTTGTTTCAACTGTTTTAAGAACAAAGCTTCACAAAGCGTTCAAATAACTTTTTGAAAACGTGAAAGCTTTTTGGGATTGTGGTAAGGCTGAATAGATAGCAGAACATGAAATAAGTATATATGATATACTTCAATATTTTATGCACATGATTACTTAATAAGGTCTTAAAGGAAAATAATTTTATTACCGTTTCCATACGTCATTAAGAAGCTTTAGTTGGTAATAAATGGGTTGAAGTGCTGACTAAGGCATATCTGAACTAGGACGTGGAAAGTTCTGCTCGGTTCTTTAATAATGATTTCCTGACTGAGCGACCGAAAAAGAAGAAGAAGACTCCAACTTAAACAGAAATGGGAACAAAATATTAAAATTAAAGTAAAATTACTAAAACCTATATATTTTTACTTTGTACAAAAACGAGACGATTTAAAATGCAAATGACAAAAGCGAGTATCTATTTAATTATCATTTCTCTGAAAGCGAGTGACTATTATATTAAGCGGCATTAATTGGCGCTGACGTCTTTAAAATTAACATCTCTTACGGAATAATCATTAACATACCTAATAACACCTATACGAGAGAAAAGAAAGTGCTTAGACTATGTGGTACATTTTATGAGTTGTAAGATTTTATTTTATTTATCTTAACATACAGCTCCTGTTCAAAATCTGTTGTACTTTAAACCCTCGGAAACACAATGCTCTACTAAACTATTAAAAGAAAATGTATCAAAACTCAAACCGTGTAAGCAAGACTCATGCTCGTAATAGAAAATGTTTGGCGTAGGGTAACCACCCCAGTTGTCGTTGCGTGTTGCGTCTAAGAGCCATGATCGATGTGTCAACACGTGCAGCGGGGCAATGTGCGTCATTTATTCATTTTCAGTGTGAAGGAAGCACAACATTATTTGCAATGATTTATTTTTACAACCAAATAATTTATCTTTCGTCAAAAGAAATATTATTTTCCTACTATCTGACGTTTAATTTCCAGGACACATTGTCGCTCCTTTCATATTCTAGTAGCGAATAGGATTGCATCAAAGCATGTGGTGAATATTACGTTACAGACTTTTTATTACCGTCTGCCGTCTGAAACAAGCTCAGCGTCCCGGCTTTTACCGGACTAAAAAGGGTCCATGGTTAAACTTAGTTTATTACATGGGATCCCTTAGGGGCGCCATAAGAAAGATGATGAAAGTTTTACGTCAATCGAGGGAGTCGACATGTTGTTGGGTGAATATGCAAAACTATGTTTTTGAATGCAAAATGATTGTCATGTGAGCGTGACTAGCTGTTATGATATAAATTTATTTTTACCTAACACACAAATTTTAACTATATATTTTCTATACAAATGAAGACGAAAGAAGAAAGTATTTTTTTTGCAATATATAAACTCAAACCATCTAGACCGATTTCGTAAATTCTTTATATTAGAAAGCCATGCTATCTAGAAGTAATATAGGATATATAACATAACGGAGCCGTAATCACAAAGGCTGATCCACGGATGACAGCTAGTTAGGTATAAATTACATACAACTTTTGTTTTTATACCACCACGGTGACGTTTCCTCATCAAAAGTTTACGATTCATGATTAACAAAGTCAATCTATGATACACTTGTACTTTAGTCTTATAGAGTAATATGACATATTTTTAAAATACAGCCTTAATTAATTAATTACATTTAAGGACCTCAAAATATGACTATTTATGACGTTGCTACATCGGAACAGGCCACGAGGCGTAATCTCTCTTAATTGCTTGTCATTCGTACCATCGAAGTTTACTTGTATCTCAAACACAAGTGTACTCCAACACAAAAATAAAGAAGGTAAAGTGTTAGTCATGATATCAAAAAGGAATAATGCTCCTATCATTGACAGTATCTACGAAAGATGTCGAAGCACAAATGAAACTATTATTGGAGTGACGAGTTTGAAAACATTCTGTAGCTATTAAAAATAATAACCGTCGCGAATGGCACCAGCACAATGTATACTTTCAACTCACTTGACAAGCGGACAGTTAACTTCAGAAAATCCACTACGCCGCTACAGGACACAATGGGATATAAAGCAACCCTTCCGATATAACAGTAAATACGAGGCACCCTCGCGGGAGTTCCCTCACCACATCGACCCATTAGAACTAAGTGCCACTTGTCGAATTGAACGCAACCTGAAGTTAATTGAGAGAAAATTGAAACCAGATATTTGCCGAGTGGCATCAAACTCGCGCATTCTTCGAAAAATTATTGTTTGGGGTGCCTCGAAAAGAAATAGATATTGAAACGTCAGTAGCTCCGTGTCGAACTTATTGGGACGTGTTAGTTTGTGTCAAAACACGCATTGAAAACAATTTTGCAATGTTCAATCGCCTTTTACGTTTTAAGAAAATAATTTCTGATCGGACTCGATTCAATTGCTGGAAATTCGAAGTTTAAATTGAAATGAAGACTTAGTGTTTGTTTTTAAAACACTTTGCGTGTATACAAATGTGCTATTTTGCATAATTGTTAGCATAAACGGTCATCCACAAAACGAAAAGCTTATTTCAGTGCATAAAAAGAAAGCCTATAGCAGAAAACTAACGATGTTTTATAAAAATCACAAAATTTGGACATTTCCTACCTTACGTTACGATGCTACGTTTTAGCCTATCAACGGATTTTACAACTTGTAGATATACGGGACATTAGGATTTTAATAGTAATCTATCCTGGTGTATAGGAGACATATGAAAAGATTGTTTTGAAGTACGCAGCAATATACGTCATAACATTTCAAAAATATATAATAGTTATAATTCAAAAGATGTATGATTCCAGTCGTCTTATTGTGGCCACTCCGTCTGTCTCATCACCCTTAGACAGTTAATATTACACTTATATCCTAAAGTACCCTTGCAAGTTGCAGCATTCTAACGTGCAAGTTTTTAATCTAGAAAGTTTCAGAACTTATCTGTAATGGTGGTTTAATATTTACAAATAAAGTAATACAATACTCACGTCACGTTGCTCTACTTTACTTGTAGTATGATGGAAGAATAAAACTTCAAACTAATATATTCTATTTCAGAATAAGTATGTTCATAAATAGATAAGGTGGGATATAAACAAAAGCATTGTGATCTCCAAATTCTTATAGTCACGTCTGTTGTCATAAAAGACTCCCACACAATAGCTTACAGCTTTTAAGCTTCAAAAAATGTTTAGTAGACTAGTCTGCCTTTTCAGTAAATAACATAGAAATCCAGAATCTAGAATGTAGATGAATCAAATTAATTTAGGTATCTACATTATATTTATCTTATTATTTAAGCCTTAATAAATTGTACTATTGGACGATTGTTTGCCTTGTTTTTCTTTCGCAACGGGATGCAGGGTTTATGTTATTTTTTATATACGTAACTTAAATACTTATTGCATAACCAGCAGTCAGTCTAGAGTAACTTAATTTGAAACAGAGCCTAATTAAGTGCAGGATATAACGGTGCGACTTGCAAGGAGCACATTATGATAATCTGGTCAATACAAACATGTATTGATTGAATTTGAGCATACTATGAAGCAAGAGAAAATCGGTGTCATCGGTATAAGCTCATATCTATGACGTAATATGTAGTTTTTTCCAGCAATGATTTTCACTGCTATTACCCATAACCTTTGGAGAAAACAGGTTTCCGAGTGAAGACTAGTAATACAATCGTCATTAACCCATTTTTGGCTTCAATTGTGACATTTCAGTAGCTAATTTCTTCAAATTATACAGCCCACGTCTCGTAATACGAACTTTTTGGATAGCTTCCAGAATGTTTAGTGCCTAAATGAAATTGGCTGCTTGTTCTGTTGTCCCTTTAAGCTGGGCTTCGGCATTTGGCCGGGTTTAATGTTTTAAGACTTAGGTATCTTTAATAATTTCTGCTGCAACTGGATGTGTTATAAAAAAACGAGCGGAAATCATTATGTCCGTATTTAATGATAAATGTTTAGTGTGTTTCTCTTTTTATAGTAGTAAGGTATAATTGTCACTGTCAAATTGAAATAGGGTAGGGTAAGTGACGGATTACGTTGTCAAGCAATTAACCTTTCCACATTGGCTTTTGTAATGTTAGTATCTAGTGAAGATAATATTAATATGAAAACATATGTACGTATGAGATGCTTTTATGCTAGTATTCTACTAGCATTAAGGCATAGTACTAATCTAGTTATTTAAATACAACAAGTTATAAAATGTTTAAAACACAAAATTCGACTATAAATAGTAAATTTAAAGTTAATTACTTAAAGTAAGCTACACGTTAGGAATGAACTTAACAAAATAAATATAATGTAATATATGGGTGTTGCTTATACATTCGAATAGATTTCGAATAGAATAGGTTAGTTGACTCAAATTTGATTACTATCTAAGTCAAATATTTACAGTACTCAAACTCAAAAATACATAATTTATTGAAATGTACTCAAAAGTAATTAAGATACAAGTGTTTCAAATTTAGTTGTAGTCTGTAGAGATAATTGTCAAACGACAACCAAAAGGATATACGATACAGACAGTAAGGTAACCGCTATTTAAATGCAAGTGTCCGAGGGAGATAGCGACATAGCCCCAGTATAGCCCTGCTTTTTCTATGAAATATATATCCAAATTAAAAATATTAATTACTGGGAGTATTATATTTATATTTTGCAACCAATTTTAAATACTGTTTGTTTTTATTCCTATGTATGAAAAATAATAAAGCATTTAAAAACAAAAAAATCTTCTCAAGTCTAAAATAAGAAAACAGCTTATAAAAACATACATCTGGAGCATTGCTCTATACGGAAGTGAAACATGGACAATGACCCAACAAGACCGGGAAAGACTGAAAGCATTCGAAATGTGGTGCTGGAGGCGCATGGAAAGAATCAGCTGGACAGAAAAGGAAAGCAACGTGGAAGTACTGAACCTTGTCCAAAAAGAACGTAACATTTTAACGACAATTGAAAATAGAAGAGGAAAGATGTTTGGCCACCTTATAAGACATGCTGACTTCATAAAAAACATCATGGAAGGAAAGAGAGGAAAGGACAGACCCAGAACGACATCCACTGACCAAATAAAGGAAAGGGCGAAGGTCATGTCTTATAAGCAGGTCAAGGAATTGGCCGTAAATAGAAATAGATGGCGTATACTCCATCAACAAGAGCAAAGCTCTTAAATATGAAGAAGAAGTGTTAAATAATGTAGCCCACAGAAATAACATGCGAAGTAACAGTACTGTGGATAATCAGATTGAAATGTGGCTAGTAACAAACATTGCTTCTGTGACATGTGATTTGTTGAGACTGCAATTTAGCTCGAAATGTAAATGTATCAAAACATTTCAAGATAAGTTGCAGTCTACATCTGTCCGTCATACCTTATATACCGTTGCATAGCTAGCATATAAAAGTCATGTATTGTAAAGCTTGTTTAAGAAGTCGCAGCTTATTTATGTAATTATACATTCAGCTTAAAATAACAAGTGCAATGTAATTGCATGCCCTAAATCGAAACAAAGCATACTCTGCAATGCGCTGTTTTGTTCTTACGTAGCTAGACAATAAAAATGCTTTAAAAATTTAATGAAGCCCTTGAGCCAATGATAATTTAATTACAGAACCAATACGCTATTACCTCACTTACTATAAGGATAAATTGAATTATAAACTATACTAAACTGAATAGTAACATTAATAATAATAATAATAATTTATTTATATATTGATTACAATGGTAAAACATGAATACAGTCCATAAAATACTTAATATAGGTAATTTTATATGGGTGCCTGTACTAGGGTAAACCTGTGCCACAGGCGTTAAGGGCACTTACAATATACTACTAGGATCTAAGTTATATACAATTAACCATAGTTATTATATAAATATATGCAAAAAGAGGCAAATTTTGTAATTATTATCATGGAACTTGTTATTGCTTATTTAACAACAATCAACAAATCTTCAGTATCCTCATAATTTAAAGTTTGTAGGTACCGACAGACTATCCGCTTAGATATGACATAACTTAGGTCATATATAGCTGTTTGTTTATTTATCTTGTTATAAAGAAAGAATGCGAAAAAGCTATTTGTAAAAACAAACTTTGATTCAGAAAGTGTGGTACAAACTATCTTTTTTTTAACATTATCCTCGGTATCCACTTAAAGAATAATGAGACCATTGAGACTCAACACAATTATTAAATTTAATGCAAAAGCGCCCATAACTTCATCAAAATACATATTCAGACAGAGCGAATGTGTTAAGTAAGGCAGGGATTGCAATTACAGTAGATTTGTTTAACCGGTAAATAACGGTAGCAGATATATAAAACTGAAATAAGGTATTATGATTGGATACACTAAAAATAGAAAAAAACAGCTATAGAGCTTACATTTACTTTGTATACTTTACAAAGTAAATGTAAGTAAGCATATTATTATTTATTTAAATCATATATTTAAATAAATAATAATATATACCTAATATTATTTATTAGGAAATTGCTGCCAATTCTTTCTGTGATTAACAAAAACATAATTAATTTTATACACAGGTCATTTACCGGCTTCTTTTACCGGAAATTTTATAAAAGGGATGGATTACCGGTAAAATGAAATCCGGTAAACCGGTAGGTATAGCGCACCGTAATGTTAGAGTTCTTACCCGCAAAGGGCAAATATCAAACGTTTGATTTCGTATGTTAAAGAGCGTGTATTCCCGCGCTAATTGAATTTCAGGCGCACGGCAGCCCCGTGCCTCGATTCCGTTTTCGCTGTCCGACACGGCTGACCAATTACCACCGCTTTTCAATTCACTTTGCGAATTTCAGGAATTCCACCGTGTCTGATAGAGTCTGCACACCTGCAGGCGACTTTTGTACACTAAGTACCCTTTTGTTCTCTAATTAAAAATATTTCCCTTTTTATTTTTCTTTTTGTTTTTCTTTCTGCAGCTGTTTAGTATTCGCAGACACGGCTAGGCAACGTCGCCAGCACTAAATTTAATTTCCGTGAAGCAAACGTCAATATTAAATATTAACTGTACTTTTCTCTAAAAGTTATTTTTCTGTTCGAGTACAAAATTGTTTGGTATGAATTTAATATTATAGTTTAGCGATTCAATTAGTGATGCGCATAATTTCATTCGAATAGTATTCGAATACAACTGTGCACAATTAAATTCTTACTTTCTACTCAAGCACACAACCCACTCTTTTATGTTTAGTATAGGTATGTATCTTATGTGGGGGCCAGTCAGTGCAGACCGGCGACACTTCGACCCAGTGAGATCTTTTGTGTCGACTCTCCGAATAACGACTGCCATAGATGTTCATGGCAGCGGGGACCGACGGCTTAACGTGCTCTCCGAGGCACGGAGCAGGCGATAATTGTCAATCGCCGAGGTTTCGGCCCGCCGTATGAATCGGCAGGCCACTGCACAAATAGACCTATCCCTTAGGCACTTCTAATTTTAAAACCTACTCTCCCCTTGAGGAGGGACAGACACACGACACAGAGACGCGCGTGGGAAAACGCACGCCGCCTCTCGGACCTGGCGCTGATCGGGTGGCGGGCAGGCCATCCTAATTATCCTATCCTAACTTATATTATAAATATGAACATGAGTTTGTTTTCTTGTAACGCTTCCAACTCTTTAACTAATTAACCAACCATCATGAAATTTTGCATACACGTTGTCAGGGATACAAAAAGGACATATCGTACCTTTCATCTAGTAAAACGCGAGCGAAGTCGTACGCTAGTTCGAATATAATTCAGGTGCAATTGTGTAGATCGCTAGATTGATGAATGTTGCCATGTTTACCTATTGCATACAAGTCTGACTGCGCTAGTTCTGGCATCAATTTTCTGACTTTATTGATATAAATGGTAATTTATTTCAATAAAATGTTCTGGTATGGAATAATATCTCTTAGATCGCAAACAATCTCAATAGCAGCAAGGAGTTTAAAACCGTATTCGGTAAATGGCAATAGGCTCGCGCCTAAAGTATAATAAATACATAGTTGTTAAATATAATTATGATAATAATAATAATAATAAACGCTTATTGAATGAACATATTTCGATTTACAATCATGAACACTGTCACTTAAACTAGGTTAACCTGTGCTATAAGTAACAGTTACATTTGTATTTGGCATAGGTTACATTACATCTATTTGTACAGGATTGTGTAAAATTTATATTAAGTAAACATTTATTTAAGAATAAAATAAGAATATTCATACTACAGCAAAAGTTAATAATTGGCGTATTTTATTGTAACGGAGTATTTTCTGTGAGGATTGTGTCTCTCTGTGTGAAAGTATGTGTGTGTGTGCGTGTGCGTGTGTGTGCGTGTGTGCGTGTGTACGTGTGTGCGTGCGTGCGTGCGTGCGTGCGTGCGTGCGTGCTTGCGTGCTTGCGTGTGTGCGTGCGTGTGTGCGTGCGTGTGTGCGTGCGTGTGTGCGTGCGTGCGTGCGTGCGTACGTGCGTGCGTGCGTGCGTGCGTGCGTGTGTGTGTGTGTGTGTGTCGTGTCTAAGTGGATATGCTAGATATAGAGATATGTTTAAATAGGTTTTTATAATATTTTTAAGTCTAAATCGAGATAGTTCATTTAGTATAATTTGTTTGTTAATTTTATTATAAATATAAGGAGCTGCAATATATGGCTGTCTTTTTGCGAAAGTTGTATTATGGGATATGGTATTAAACATTATGTCCTGTCTTCTTTTTTAGTGGCGTCAGAATTCCTGTTAGTTAGATGGGTGTGAGCATAAATTATGTTACGTAGAATAAACAGCTGACGTATAGTTAGAACTTCAATTTCTTGGTAAAGATTTAAAGTTGGGTAAAATCTAGGTTTAGATGTCAGTACTTTAAGTGCCGCCCTCTGTGCTCTTTCAAGTCTTATTAAAGTTGATTTATGAGTGCCCCCCAAACTGATACACAGTAACCTAAAATCGATTGACACAGTGTAGATGAGTTTTAATGTACTTTCGTCTTCAGTATGAAGTAATTTTTTTTAAATGGGCCTACTTTTTCTTGTTTTGTTAGTAAGTAACCCAATGTGATAGTGTAATTGAGAGGCGAAAGTATGGTAATACTTTCGCCTGTCAATTACCTATTTTTACCGAGATAAAGGCATAAAACCACGGATGTATGCACAAGAACGAGCATTTTATAAACAAACAGACAGTCTATCTTTATTTACTATGATAAAATGCAACACTGTGCGGTACTAATTAAGAATAGTACACCCTATTCCTTCCCTAGGGTGTCGTATTAGGCGAATGAGAGATAAATTATATCAGGTAGTGGGTAATAAAATGCATTCGCTAGTTTGTTAACACTTTGGATAGAGCTCAGGTTGGTAAAATACATATACCTCATGTTTAAATCAGTTGCTCAAATCTTTTACGTGATCCACGTTTGTAAAATTCCCCTGGTACAGCAATTATTGCCTTATGCCAAACATCTATGTTAAAATAAATTTCTTGAGTATTACCAATTATGATTTTGATGACATTTTCTTAGATTATATACACATTTAAAATGGTCTGATATCATGGCAATTTTGAGGCGTACTAAGTGCTGAATGCACATTTCATTTATTGCCTTGTTTATATTGACAGCAGAGCCAATAATATGAATGTATTTTTTTTCAGATTACTTTTAATCAATTTAGGTACTCACCAAAACGATTAGACCAATCATCTAAATAATGAGTGGTAAATAACTATCAATGTTTTCATTATTTATTACACAAGAGTGTCAATGTCAACAAAGTTGTCAATGTTTTCATTATTTATTACACAAGAGTAAATAGCAATCAAAAGAAATCTTCTTGTGCAGACATTATCAAAATTGATCGTAAAATAAGAGACTAATTAATATTTTAAATTTGGATATAAGAAAAACTGGGGCTGTAGTGAGAATATCTCGCTATCTCCCTTGGACAGCAGCGTTAAAATACCGGTTACGTCACAGTTTGTATCGTGCGTCCTTTTTCTATCATTTGACATTTACCCCTACTACCAGGTTCGAAACGCTTGTATCTTATTTACATAAACAAAACAGAAATTCTTTGTGCAAGACTAGACTTTGAGTAATGTAAATATTTTTTATAAATAATAAAAGAAATGTGATTTCCTAACTACCCTAGTTGTAACTTAGTTGCAGTTACTAAAGTAGGACAATGAGAAAACATTGTGTTCAGTATCAGCCAGGTTGTTCTGTGTTGAAACAACTCTATCGTAATTATGAAGAACATTTTTGCCATTAGTTTTATCACAATAACATTAATAACAGTCGCCGCTTCCGAGGGTAAATTTCTTCGCCTGTTATCATTTGCTCATGAATTTTCATATATCAAGTTATAATGGATTCATTTATTCCCAGTGCTAACTTTTGTTTTTTAAGTTTCAAAGTAACAATTTATATTAACAGCAGCTTTGTAAAAGTATAATTTTAAATTTGTATTTCACGTTTACTTGGGTTTGATTATGAACATCATAAAAATGTTTTACAGGTTGTCAAAAGTCTGTTCGAATATCAAGAGCTAATGTCCAGTATCTCAAAACCTTTTAATCTTCTCTCTTAGCCTTTATTATTCCCAAGTCACTTGGGGTCGGCTTTTCTAGTCTAACCGGATTTGACTGGATATCAGTTTTTACACGGAGCAGCTGCCACCTGACCTCCGCAACCCGAAGGCTAACGATACCCTAAGGCTAGACCAGTGTCAGGATATTAGAGGGTACTGACTTTCCCAATAACGACTGCCATAGATGTTCATGGCAGCCGGGATCAACGGCTTAACATGCTCTCCGAGGCACGAAGCAGGCGATAATTGTCAATCAATACGCACATAATTTCGAAAAGTCATATAACTTCCGAAAGTCAGAGGTGTGCGACGTGGGTTCGAACCCGAGACCCTTTGCATTGCAGTCTGTTGGTCTCCCCACTGAGCTATCGCTGCTAGCCAAAATCGCAAAATCTTTTAATATTAGGTATAATTCCTGTATCGCCGGACACTCAAAAATCATTCAAACAACGGACACAAAGAACGGCTAGACTCTAAACAACAATTAGTGGACCACACAAATAATTTTTGTCCCGTGTGGGGATCGAATCGATGTCAACACTCGGAGCAGTGGCAGCGGCGAGTCGACCACTTGAACCGCTACGACATCTGTGCAGTCTAAGACACTACACACTAGGCAAAGGAGGTATCCCAGGTCAGACATTTACAATAACACGGGGAACTGTTTGGATTTGATCCCATCACCGAGCTACGTAAATATAACTTTAACTTCTCTATAAACGTTGCAGTTCACGCGGATATATCCATTAACCGGTCGTATACCGCCGGCTCGCATACCAGCCGGCAGATTTGTACCCGTCGTAGGCCGGTGGCTCGCATGCGAGCCACCAAATTGGCGCCAAAACGCCGCGCGCCGCCTTCGCTTTAGCTTAAGCTAACGTAAAACCAATTTAGTGGCTCGCATGCGAGCCACCGGCCTACGACGGGTACAAATCTGCCGGCTGGTATGCGAGCCGGCGGTATACGACCGGTTAATCAACAAATATGTCATTATTAATACTTGGAGCGTAAATGCGACGCGATAAAACAGTTTCATAAATTATCGTGTAATTATGAGTTTATCGAGCTGTAAAACGCTCAGCTCCAAAATTAACAATTAAATATTATAAGTAAATACATAATACGTGCGAGAGCTTTTGGCAAGTTATTGTTTTGAAGGAAAATATGATTGCCTGTTTTTACATATTTTTAGGTCTGATGCTCTAACAGCATTTGGGGTACGATAATAACCGCTGAACCTAACCTGACTACCAAGAAATCACTTACGGTAGGTGGCTACCTACAGTAAGTGATTTCTTAGTAGTCATGACTTGGACGCCATGATGGCTGTCATGGCGTTTACTTTTTTAGATATTCGCGATTTTTACTTAATATAATATTAAATAACGGGCCTTAATCGCGCTTAATTATTTAATGGCAATAAATACATAGGTATTTATTGCCATTAAATAATTATCGCCCGACGTTTCGACGAACTTGTATCGATCATGTTTACAGCTTATCTGTCATGGGTTAACCACTAACACTATCTTGAAATGCCTGACATAATTAAAAACCTATTGTAACTTTTTCAGTCGCAGTGGCACACGCAGGCCAGCCTGCGGTGTGCCGCTGTGACTAAAAAGTTTATTTAAGCGCGATTAACTTATTGAGCCGTAGTGACACATCGGGGACCAGACACAAAAGATTTTTAATTATGTCTGGTATTCTAAGACTCGACAGACTATGACCCGTTTTCTAATATTATAATATATACTAGATTTTGCCAGCGGCTTCACTCGTGGTTATCTTGATTTTGTCAATAAATTTGAATCCCTCGGTAACATTCCATTCTGTATCCCTGACAATGTGTATGCGCAATTGCATGATAATCGGTTATGTAGTTAAGGCGTGAAAACCTACCAGGCTTGCTACGCTTAAAAATAATGCAAATGTGAGTTTGTTGAACCTAACTCCTAACTAATATTATAAATGCGAATATGAGTTTGTTTGTTTATTTGTTTGTTACGCTTTCACGCCTTAACTACGAGTAGTGAAGGCGTTGGTCGAGACCAATCATCATGAAATTTCGTATGAACGTTGACAGGGGCACAGAATAGGACATAGGGTACCTTCCATCCTGAAAAAAGTACTCTTACTAATCTAACCATTTTTTTTTTAACGTGGGCGATTGCCCTGACGCGTACCTCTCCGCGGAAAAGACGATCGGAGAAGTTAAGTTGGGCTCATCCGGGAAAAGATGGAAATTCCCGGGTACTACCAACTAAACCCACCACGGTGTACCAACTCGCTGCCTTGAATAGTGGGTGAGTCGCTGGAACTGAAACTATATCAGCGACCCACCTAGCAGTGCCCAGCACAGGCAAGAAATGCCTGCGGACGACAACTCCTCGGCGACGCCCCGGCACGACTGAGAGCGTCGCTCCGACTCAATAGCTTGCGGACGGGAGATCCCCGTTCTCCCGCCCTCAGCCTTCACTATGGCGGCATAAGGCGCGCATACGCACGCCTGCGCCGCCCGGGCCGCCGCACTGGCGGCGTCTCGGATCCGCAAGAATACTTTCCTCACGGATCCGCTCCGCCACCTCCTTCCGCGAGATAACGTCCTCGCAGCAGGATGCGACCGCTATCCAGTTCCTCTCGCTGTCAACCATGGCTTTGATCACGGCCGGCAGCGAGAGTTCTATGCCCACAACGTCGACGAGTTCACGGTGCTGCACCGCCCAGGCAGGACATACCTCGAGCGTGTGCTGCGCTGTGTCTTCAGTACTATCGCAGTGGTGGCAGATGGGACTCGGTTCCCTCCTAGCGACTGTGTGCATGTACTTGCCAAAGCAACCGTGCCTTGACAACACCTGCACCAGTTTACTAATCTAACCTAACCTAACCTACAATTAAGCGAAACCGCGGGCAAAATCTAGTTACTTAATAAACTAACTCACATTCGCATTTATAATATCAGTTAGGATGGCGATTACGACACTACAAATAGTTCCGATAATAACGGTAATGTTGAACAAGGTGTGCAGTGTGCTATAACAAGCTTCCCACCGGGGCGGCGTCTGAAACGGGATGTTGCGGACGCGAGGCGCCTGATTCTGACAGGATTATCGGTAAGCTGCACACTATTTACCATTTTACCTTTAACGTGGAGGGGAACAAAAGATCCCCGTGTTTATAAAACGTACAAAACGATGAACTAAAAGACGCTGCAGAATTAATTAAAACTTACCCGAAGAAGGATTAGGTTATGCTGTTCACTTAAATGAAGTTGCACCTATACTTCCTTACTAAACTATCTTAGTCTTGAAATTTTCCAGCATTTGTGCTTAAATAATCTATAGGTACTAATATTATAAATAGGAAATATTTGATTTTGTTTGTATGTTTGTTTGTTTGTAACGCTTTAACTCAAAAACTAAACAACCGATTGTGGCGTAGTTATTGTAATTAGTTAATTAATTGTTATAAAATTAAATTCAATATGTGTATAACCATGTTTATATAAATATCATAAGTATAATAAATAATAATTGTACAACTGGACAAACAGTCCACAGTTCATATAGTGAGTCGATGCGTCGGCCGGTACGCGATCTGCACTTACCGTCCTGCTCGCGCGCACGGTCTCGCTCCTGCGAGCGGGCGGAGCTTGGAACCTTCCAGAGCTCGGCGCGCGCGAGGCTGGCCGGCCGCCGGCGGCCGCCAGTCGAGTCAATACCACGCAACGCGCACCCCGTGCATATCTGCCGACGCACCGCGCTTACGCTAGCATAATAAGTATCTTATAATATTATTGCTGTATACATTCCTCTGCAAAGCCTATGGAATAAACTCTTCGTCGTAGCCTACCACCGCTTTTCATTTCCTTGGCTTACACCTTCTGCAAAGCAACAGACTCCACACGATCGATGTTTAAATTCTTTCTTCATTAGAAAGCTATATTATCAGCGAGTAACATAGGCTATATTTTAATTACAAAAAGCATTGTTACTAACTTTTCTTTCTTTTCTTAGTGGAGTGCATTGCCGCATTCGCCTTCGCGGGGGTGGGCGAAGGGGTTATGTCGGACTCGCCGGGGTAACAGAGAACGATGGAATAAAAATAATGTACCTCCCGGAATACCGACTAAACTTACCACGGTGACAAAACCGCTATCGACGGGGCCGCGCAAATCACTTGCACATGCGGTCGCGACCCCGCCGAGGTTTCGGCCCGCCGTATGAAACGGCAGGCCACTACACGAAGATTCCTACGTTTTAGGCAAAACTCCCTCCCCAAACCCTACTGTCTCCCCCCTAGTAGGGAGACGGACTCGACACAGAGGCGCGCGTGGAAACACGCACGCCGCCTCTCGGACCTGGTGCTGAACGAGTGGTGGGCAGGCCCACGAACTGAACTACAGCTGGGAGCGAGAGGACAACCAATCCGACTGCCGTGATCAACTCACGGCGCTAAGATGCCCAGGCGGAGCAATCCGCCAAAGTGTGCAGCTCCGTGTCCTCAACAACGTCACGGCAGCCGGGCGTCTCTTGTCGGCGTATACAACACAGGAACTGGCTAAAACAACCGTGGCCAGTCATTACCTGTGACAGCCGGAAGGTGAGGGCGCCATGTCGCCTCTCCAGCCACTCCTCAAACACGGGACTTACCGCCACGATCGTGGCGTGCCCGATTGTTACTAACATAACCTAACCTACTTTTACGCGAACGAAGTCGCGAGCAAACGCTAGTCTTCTATAAAATAACGGTTACGAATCTAGAAATAAACAAAAGATTAAGAACGATTTTAGAACTCTCTTTCCAAAAATTTGTTTATGCGTGAAATATTTAATGCTTATCAAAATTAAATACTAAACTCTATACGCAAGATAACATAATTATTCTTGTTTAACTGCACAGATGGCGTAGTGATTCAAGTGGTCACCTAGCCATTGCCACTTCGTCAAGTGTCGTTGGTTCGAATCCCAAACGGAACAAGAATTTGTGTGTGCTTTGTGTATCTTGTTTGAGTGTGTAACATACATCAGTGTTAGTGCTGGAATGTCTTAAAAAAACCATATAAATACATTTTGCTGTATAGACGTGCAAACATAACATTACAATACAACAACCTAAACTTATAAAAGTGTACGTGTGCCGACGAGTTGCTCAACCAGTCCTTGAACATAAACGCTGACAAGCCACATGTCCCCCAGTCATCCATTAACGACAGTCCTTCATTATGTCCACCATAATATGATAGTGGTTCTCCACTTACATTTCACCATACAAGGGTGGTTATGCCAAATGGGGTTAATGGTAGGTATAACAGTAAATGTTACTACACTACATTGACATGTCAGATTCCTATTTCGCGCCAAGTGAATTCTATAATTTTTGTAGTTTATATTTACGTTTGCAGAAATAGTTTAGTTGTGCAACTATACTGTACCAAAAATGTTCTAAGCTCGTATTAAACTTGACAAAGAATACAAAACATTATCAGTGAGACATATTTTGATTACTATACTACGATTTTTTTATCTGTTAATATGGTACAATAGTGGGTACTCCGCAGTTAAAACAGATAGGTCGTCCTCTCAACCGCAAGTTGAAGAGCTATTCCCAATTATTACCCTGCCGATAGAAACACACAACTAACACTAGTATATAGCTGGAAAGAATATCAAGAATACACCTCTATTTCTTCAATTGCCGATTTTCGAAATTGGCATTGTTTTTTATTTTAATAAAAATACAACACATGTTTTATTCTAGTGTCGTTTACAAGCAAGTTTACAAGCATTCAAACAACGGAATTAAGAACACCCAGACGCCGAACATCTAGTTATGACCAGTATCAAAAATGCACATTAATCAGTCAAACTCGCATTACTATTAAAAACAAAGTAGGTATTATTTGTGACAGATTTAAATAAAAGCAAGACTTGTCTGCAAATCATTTCAAAGATCTTGGTGGTTTTTTTTTTGGATAATAATGTTGAGTACTTATTAGAAATCAATTAGAAGGTTGTTTCCCGTCTGAAAATAGAGAACTACCGTTTCTAAACCAACGCAAGGCGCTATGTTCGCTATGTTTAGGCCCATTGGCTATATGTAACTACTTAAAACATGTCATGAAACCTAATACAAAAAACCGTTACCAAATTAATCTAGTCATTTTGCCGATGATGATTTCCACATAATATACTAACACATAATATCATCGTACTTAAAAATACATTTTATCGTCATGCAATTCTAAATACAAAAGCTACAAAGGGTTATTACCTACAAAAAGTGAAGGTTTGATGTTGATATTTTTATTGTAACTCGGCATAGCAACATACATTGTTAACTCGTACAAATATGATATTTCACAAGCAATACCACTAATTAACAGGATCGTGTAATAGACATTTTAATTAACTGGCTATTATACTCTGATGTTTCCAGTTCGAAATGAGTTTTCGTTTTAAGGTATGGATTTTCCAGTACCATAAACTAAGTGTCATATAATTTACTAGTGTTGTTATTTCATATTAATGAGGACTGGGAAACTTAGTTGATATATTACTTTATATCGCAGTTTGTATAGTTTCCATAAAATATGTTGCTGTTGCTGTTTATATGAATTCCATATTCGAATGGTATTGTACGTTATTTCGTAACGTTGCAATTTAGGTCTTCTGTCTTTCTTCTTCTTCTTCTTCTTTTTCGTGTGATTAGTGGCCAACTTGTTGTCAAGAGTTGTTCAAGCCGCCCGTAGGCCTCTGACATGGCTTAACGACTGCTGTCAATTTGACAACAACCGGGACCGACTTTTTACGTGCCCTCCGAATTACGGAGACGTTCAGATGAAATACCACTAAGCGGTCACCCATCTATAGGGACCGCACCCAACATTGCTTAACCTCGCTAATCGTTTACCGATCAGTGAGTGCAACTGGCTATGAGCGCGCAATTGAGGTGTATTACATATTGACATTCAACAATATTGAGATGTCCCTCATATTGTTGAATATCAATATGAAATACTTTACTATTTGAAAAATATAGCGATAGTCGTCCATATCGTTGGATTTTATTTCATTACTTATTTCTAGATAGGACGTCTAAATAAACAAAAGAACAAACTCATAACTATGTGTATCTTAGTTTTTGTTATTAAGTCGAAAACATAATATGACTTCAGAAATTCTGCTCTTACCATTTATTTAATAATAATAATAATAGTTTATTGTTTCTCTCTCACATAGCTACAAAATACAAAATTGCACAAAATAAACTTAGCCTAGACATGTTTTTGCTACTATGTGAGAGACTGGTATCTGTACTAGGAGACCACCTGTATGATAGATTATCAGCCTCTCCAGGCACTGGACTCATGCAGTACAAGTATGTCAGGTAAGTGTCTCGGTGGTATAAACATTACTACCAATTGGCAGTATGCAACCATGCATAGTTAGTTAGTTGGACGTGTGTTATCCGCACTTAGCCCTACAATTGGGCCATTGTGCGTAAGTAGCCGACGCGAAGTATTGTTCGGTTACTCATACCACCTCAGCTCCGTCCAGAATGATAATAGGGGACCGATGTCGCGCAGTACCTCTTTCATCGTTTCTGGACTGTTTAGGAGTTTCGCCCGTTGGTTGCTCACGCTTTTGCAATGTAGGAGCACGTGAGCCGATGTCTCCTCGGTTTCCATGCAGCCTCTACATAAAGGACTGTCAGTGATGCCGATGTTGAACAGGTGTTTGTTAAGTGAGCAGTGGCCCGTTATTATACCCACTAGGTGGCGTAGGTTTTTCCTTGTGGAACGTAGCAGTCTGCGTGACAGATGCCTGTCCAAGGATGGAAGGGCTTCCTTCGTCTGTCTACATTCTTTTGTTTCTGTCCACTGTTTTTCGTGTAGTTTCGTGGTTCTATCGCATAACCATGTTTTGAGTTGGCAGAAGGGTATCGGGACAATCGGTTCGGGTCCTACCATTTTGATGTTCGATCCTCTCTTTGCCAGTTGGTCTGCAGCATCATTGCCATAAGAGTTGCTGTGACCGCGTATCCACTGCAACGTTACCCGATTTTTTGTTGCAATACTTTGCAGCTCACGGTGACACTCCAGGATGAGTCCACTGTTGAAGCAGTTGCTCTTAAGAGCTTGTAGTACTGCGGCGCTATCCGAGATAATGCGTATTGACTTATCGCTTATACCTCTTGATGTAACCACTGTTGCGGCCCGGGTAATCCCAACACATTCTGCCTGGAAGATAGTGTTGAGGTTTCCCAGGGTCGTTGAGTAATTGATGTTTAGGTCGTGGGAGAAGACTCCGACTCCTGTTCCTGATTTTGTTTTGGATCCATCCGTGTATATTCTCATTTCATGTGTGCCAGAGCTATCTTTAGGTTCTTCATGAAGTTGGATGTGGTATTTTTTGTCAAAGACAAAGGTTTTTGGGATGATATCACATGTCGCCTCTATCATTGGAATTTCGTGGTATACTAAGTCCTTTAGGCGCGCATGAGTTATTCTATTGTCCCGTTTCCAGAGCCCTACCTTTTCAAGCCGTATGGCAGCTGTGACAGCTTCCTGCTGTATGATGAGGTGTAGGGGTCTGAGATTTAGTATGGCCTCCAGCGCTGCTGTAGGCGTTGTTTTCATACAGCCTGTCGTTGCCAGGCAGGCGAGTCGTTGTAGGCTTTGCAACCATGCATAAGCTTATGAATGTGTGTGTGTGTGTGCGTGTGCGTGTGCGTGTGCGTGTGCGTGTGCATGTGCGTATGCGTGTGCGTGTGCGTGTGCGTGTGCGTGTGCGTGTGCGTGTGCGTGTGCGTGTGCGCGTGCGTGCATGCGTGCGTGCATGCGTGCGTACGTGCGTAAGTGCGTGCGTGCGTGCGTGGGTGCCACCTTTTTACAATTGAAGCGTGTGAGTGAGTAAATGCTGATCTTTTTATTAATTTTGTTATATAGGTAACCTCCTAAGAAGGCAAAAAATCTTGCGGAAAACGCTGTGTTCCACCGAACATTTAGAGTGTCACAAGTGTAATACTTTCGACGCTTGTTTGTGAGAAAAAGAAAGAGAGAGAAAGTTTCAGGCGGTGACTGAAATTTAGTAAATCGTCTAATACCACTCCCAGGTACTTAACGTTGGAGGCTACGTTGAGATGAGTACAAGAGCAGGGACGACTAGGTGAGCATATATGATGTATTATACCATGATTATCATTTATCAGTGATGATTTGCTCTTGATCGTGAACGGCATAAAGTATGTTTTCCAACGTTACGAGTGAGTCTAGTATTAAAACCTAGCTGTGCGGATACAAAAGCATCATTCCATGAATCTCCATGAAAAATTAATGCTTTGTCTTCAGCATATGTAACTATCTTGCCGCTTCCGAGAGGGAGATTGTCATTTATGAAGGTGAGAAAGAGCGTAGGTCCTAGAACACTACCTTGGGGCATTCCGTAATGAACCGGCAGATCATCGCTGACGACATCACCAATCCTAACTCTCTGCTGTCGGCCAGTTAGGTAATCTTTAAATAACCTAAGTTGGATGTCTCTAATACCCTTTTTTTTTCAGTTTATTTAATAGGAGTGGCACACGGACCGTGTCAAAAGCCTTTGCCAAGTCTAAAAACACTGCTATCACCTTTTTCTTTTGGTCGAGTTTACGAACAATGTGATCGGTCAGTTCGTGTACGGCATCGCTTGTTGACACGCCAGCCCTGAATCCAAATTGAGACCTCGACAGAAGATGCTTGGTCTCTATGTAGTTTATGAGACGCTTATTCAACAGCCTTGCAGCAATTTTAGATATGGCAGTTAGTATCGATATAGGTCTATAGTTGTTGACACAGCCCGTGTCGCCACTTTTATGGATAGGAATAACCTCGGCTAATTTAAACTCTTTCGGGAACACTCCAGAACTGAATATAAGATTAAATATGTGTGTTAGAGCTGGGACTAGGATTTGGTGATATTGTTTCAGAAATGCGCCAGATATATTATCACGGCCCACGGTATTGCTCTTTTTAAGTTTACTATTATGTTTCTAACTTCTACTTCCCTGTGGACACCAAGGCGAAATAAAAAGGTTGTGAATCAACGTATTAGAGACCATTGCAACAGTTAGATTCAAGGCTTTTATCAGAGAGGTTTCTACCGATGGACACAAAGAAGTTATTAATCTTGTTATCCGATGCGCTTGGGTCAGAGGAAGAGAGAAGGTCTGTAGCTGGGGTATGCTTTTTACTTTATTTCATCTACGTCCGCTCTCTGCGTCCTATGGAATGGAAAAGACTGATGCTGATGGTAATGGAAGCAATCAAGGCTATGGTAAATGCTAAGCACCACTGGAAGTATAGCAAACAGGTATGTTTGCCACCGTTGTAGTATGAAAAAAATAATTTTAATGGACATAATTGTTATCGTCAATACACGACTATGCAAACGAAGACACTCGTTCAGCTGCAGCGGGTCTCTCATTATACAGCCCGTTGCTGCGCATATTATAATAAAGGAAATTTCATTGTTTAAATTACGGCCCTGGGCCCAAACAACTAACTGTAAAAATAATTGTTACAATTATATGCTCTTTGAGTCGTTTATTAAAATATTTGTAAAGTCCCGCGCGCTATAGAAATTATTCCAAGTGCTCATTGCGAAATTGCATTAATTTTGGCCATGGCATAGTAGTTTAAGTGGTAGCCTCGCCGCTGCCACTGCGCCGAGTGTTGTGGGTTCGATCCCCACACGGGACAAAAATTTGTATAATCCACAAATTGTTGTTCCGATTGTGGGTGTTCTTAGTGTCCGTTATATGAATATTTGTAAAGTCATCTCATCTGCCACATAGGAATTATACCTAGAGCGGAAGTTATGTTTTTGAAACACAAATTAGAAATGTTGTAAGCTCTTTGACTCCATTATTCAAATGTATATTAAGTGCCGCGCAACATAGTAATTATTTTATGTTTCGGGTAGGTATGTAGAACTTAAAGAAAACAGGTAAAGAAGGAGTTGCGGATGCTATATGACGTGCCGTGTCGTGATTTTTACGGAATTAGAAGCTTTGTTTACAGTTTAAGACTGAATACAACAATAAATTGCTTATATTTTGCTTACAGTTTGATGTTAATCTTACGAGACAGGCGTCGTATACACACATATTCTCATTCCTGAATCCCAAGAAGTAGGCAGAGTTATATACTCCCACATTTTGCTGGTTATGTGTTTAGGTTAACCGGGGACAGTATCAGAATCCATGCTATCTACTAGAAATAATTTACAGACAGAAAACCACAATACCTATCACTGTGCCCGATTAGAGAATCTTACCGCGCACAGTTGGAAAATTACTACCATTTCAATCATGTTGCCGCCGTGACATAATTACCTATAGTAATTAGTATTTCTTCTTACAATAAAACTTCGATGCTAGAATAACTAAACTATTGTATATTTTCTTTATCTGGTGTAATAGTAATGACTATTACAAAAAATAACTTAAACGCATTATACCCTAGAACAGTATAGTTTAATGTTACTCCGTCACTATAAATTAATTTTGTATCGCAGAGGACTCGACAGTTATTAAAACCATGGACATAGAACATTCAGACTACGAACGACTATTCGTAAATCAATAACATTTTTGTTTAATGCATAGATGAATCCACAACACTCGATGCGGTATAATACAAAGAAGACCAATAAACAATAAAGTATATTCTTTTGTGAAACGTTTCATATAAATGTATTCCATTCACATTCTAGTATAGCCGTACATCTTGCTGAATACGATGAGCATATATTCCTGGAGGACTGCAAGAACGTGTTGAGTGGAGGTCAAATATGTATAGACATCGTTGTTATGAAAAGGTTGACGGTATTGCGCACATACATATATTGCATTGCATATGCAATATATGTATGTATGTGTGCAATACCGTCGCCGTCGTCGTCGTGTGTCTACTGCCTTGGTAGTACAGTCGTAGTGAATGCGACTGCTGTCCATAAGGTCTCGGATTCGAATCCCTGGTGGGCCAACGAAAAGTTATTAGATCTTTATTTTAGACAAAAGCACACGTAGCGATTGATTCTGTGTCTGAATTTTCTCCAGACATATTCGAAAGGTTTTAATTGTATGTAACTTAGTTGTATGAAATAAAAACGTCTTTTATAATGGTTGTTTGATAACTTACTGTTTTTGCACTGCAGTGTACTCTAAACACCTGGACTATTCACATTTTGACCTTTATATAATGTTTACGTCAGTCGATACGAACGGCTGTAAGAGCTTTTTATAGTAAGACAAAAGTGATTTCCTTTCTTCCAAAATGGGTTTTCTTCCTCTACTGAGAATATCAGACAACACAAATAATAAACTAAACGACACTTTCCACAAACGTATAATCGAATCATGTATCTTCATATTTATACTACCAACGAGGACTCCTTGATCCAGTAACGCTGTAAATATAACACCCAGCTCGTAAGTTGCAATTGAGATAAGAACGGAATGGGAGCGTATTTCACAAGAGACAATTAAAGCCTTATTCAAAGCAGGCCTACGAGAAGTGAGGCTATTGTTCTAGCAAAATAACTACGAAGTCGTAGTACAAGTTATTTTTAAATCTGTTTGTACAAATAAATCTAAATATACAATAAGTTAAATACATATTAATGTATCATAATTTCTAAAAAATTTACTTACCCCTGTACGAATTTTTTCGAAGAAATTATAGTATAAACATTCTTTGAATTCTTTATAAACACAATAATTTATTAAAAAAATGGGGTTTAACTGATTACGATAAGTTGCATCTGATAACGTGATCTTTTTCCACTTAGAATATTCATAATGTATGTGCTAACTGATTAAATTATTAGTAGCTACTAAAATAAAATATTAGTGCTAACTCTCATAATTTAACGGGACTTCATTCCAAGAAGATCGTTAACAAATCAGGAGCGAGATACAATAGAACATACGACTTTACTTGTTTTCTATCCGAGGCACAGAAATGAAACATCGGCGACTTCCTAACACCGGGTAACTACAGTAACAGAAAAGACCCGAGACCCTTATGCACAGCAGTCGCTTTTACTACCTGTGCACCACCAAGGCAGTAGGCGTATTTAAATTGCCGATCTGGGTCTCGATTCGACGTATACACTAGTTACTAACAAGGTAGTCGAGTTTTAGTCTGATATGACGCGGTAGGTGGATTTGAAAGTAAGAAGCTGCGAAAGTGGCAAATTAAAAAGTGAGCCGTCGCCGACTGAAAGCTTTTATAAATATTTGACATCATAGTAAGCTGAACATTTTTTGGTGCATCATTTAGTAGAAATTATTCGTCACTCTCTCGTGTGAACTTGTGTTTAGTTATGTATTTATAGTTAAATCGCCAAAATAATTTAATGCATTTTGGCAGAAAAGTATATTTTCTTCAATTCCTTCAAATTGATTTGTGGGACTTTATTTTAATGAAAATATGACGTGGCATAAACATATTGATCATACCATAAAAACTAAACAAATATTATTACGTTATATACAATCTTAGCAAAATAGCAAGTCGTGAAACTGTCCTCACTGCATACCATGCATATGTCTTTACAACTCTACGTTACGGGTCTTATATTCTGAGGTAACTCGTCTGACAGAGAATTAGCTTTTATAGCACAAAAAATGCCTAAGAGCAAGCCAGGTATAAAAACATGACTCCCTAATTGTACACTTCATCCAATTAATATAATAAACGTTTATTAACCATAGCAAAACCTAGTGTCGCTAATCCACAAAAGTTCTAAGGTCGCTGCACCAAAATTTTATTGAAATAAACCTTTAGGTCGTTAAATCTAGTCCAGAACAGAGTCTTGTAGGTGACATCTAAATTCCTAACATTAGCTTAGCTGCTAATCATCTATTTGTTACCTGTTATAAACAAATGAATTCAACAACGGGCGTTCGTGCTATCGCCATCTAGCGTAGAACATTCACATTACACAACCTAAGACACATGTACTCCAATTCCATCTAGTGACCTTTAAATGGATGAAATCGTTATAGAGGTTCACCCGATTAATTAGTTATTCCAAAGGGAAAATTTGTGGGTATTTTCCAGACAATTTTTTTCACAGATATGTTGCTATTTTTATAGGACTTTTTCTTAAGTATATTACATAATATTAGAATAAATTCATTCCGATAGTAAGAATACTAATATTTACTAAACCTTTGAGCAACTCTCTAGTTTTAAATGATCAACATCAGTCAACCCATTAAATTTTGTAATGGCGTAAGCAGCCGAAGTAAGCTTTGCTGACAGAAAAAATATGTGCGCACCCTATAGTAACTTTGAATCAATTGTAATACCAAGAAACAATGGGGATTGTATTGCTTCCAGTACTTCGTAACTCATTAGAGCCAACTTATCTAACATTCGGCAGAGTGAATTGAACACAATTAGGTTATGGATGCTCGATAGTATCATACTTACAGTGAACAACTTTGTTATTTGAATGATTGCACTGTTTCTTTTACCGAAATCTCTTTTTGACAATAGATTTTCTGTCTCATCATAATTTGAATGACTAGTCATATCAGAAGTATCTAGAAGATCTACACAAGTAAATATGCTTCATAATTGCAGTTTAACGAGTTCATTTAATGACAAGTTAATTGTTGCGGTGTAGATTACAATACGTTGATGTCATTATGAAACAATAGATTTACCTGTCATACTATAATATTTTTATAATGCTTGCTTGTACGTAACTAAAATGACGTTCCTCGTTTGATACTCGAGTTTTGCTAAACGTAATGGGATTTTTTGGTAGGAATTGCCCATTAGCAACTGTAATAGATGATCTGTTACGTGGGTACGAAATACAGCTCGAAATTAAGATGTCATGCAATCGTCTGTTCCCAAATTTCTTATGATATATGAATGTGTGATGTTAAAAATAGACCGACGTATGTGCGAAAACAATCACTCCAATATTTGTAAACTAGTTACGATAGCAGGCTATGCCATTTATCTTTTTCCAACTTACTACCTTCGAAGCAGCCAGAAAAAGATATATATACTTGATAAAATTCGCTGCGGATTCCAAGACAGAAAGTTTAACGTCCCTCGAGACTTCACGTGTATCTAAACTTAGTAATTTCTGCAGTGACTACTTCTGACTGATTTTACAGAGGTGGGAAAAATATAGTACATATTATGTCTTAGCCTTATAAAAATGGGCTCCTATTTACGATCCATTATTATATATTATGTACAGTATTAAATTTTCCGAGCCATTGATAATTAAATTATACATCCAGTACGCTAATAATAACATTAAAGGAAAATATAGGGCGGAAACGTGGATTTCAGAGAGTTCTTCATAATATTTTGAAGTTATGTTTAGTGTGCCAACCCGCACTAGGCCGGTGCGGCGGATTATGGCCAACCACTTTTTTAAACTAAGAAAAGACTCAGTAGTGTTACATTTTATATAGGCTTGGTTTTATATAACGCTAATACCTCGCGCACAATAGGATAAACTCTATTATAAAACTACAATAATACAATTAAATCAATTCCAAAACTCATTAAGTAACTTCATCAATACATATTCGGACAGAGAGAATACATCGGCTTACGTTAGAGTTCTTCGACTAGACAACGTCGTCAGTACTAAAAATATCCGTAAATTAAACGTCAATATAAAAACGCTTTACTTTTCCTCAAAATAAATTTTGCTGCATGAGTTCTAAGGTGTATTAATAACCATTATATCTTCAGAATTTATTGGTAATCAATATAAAAGGTTCTAGTGTTGCAAATATAAGTATATGTAGTAAACATGTATGTTTAAAATTAGTTTGTAAAATTTGTTCGATACAGATGTTCAGAGAACAAATTTTGAGAATAAATTAAAGAGGTCAAGAGCACAAATGTCACGAAGTGGCAAAGTCTAAAAAAGCCCTTACTTTAAAGATAACGAAATAACTTAGTGAACTTCGTATCATCTAAAATTTGTAAACTGAAAACAAAATTTCCATACAAAATAAAGCAATTTAATTTTGCGATAAATCAAATTTTTTGGATTTTCACCTTTTTTTATTCGGCTTTCTTTGGGTTTTCTAATATTCTTTTTGTCTAACCAACCCAGATATTGAGGGGACAAAATAAAAATAAATATTCAAATCGATTGAGCCATTTTCTAAGTTCTTGCGAGACTAAATTAATTGTTATACAAACAGATTTCTTTTTTTTTGTAATTACGCGTCCTTGATAGCTCTCTATGACAAAAGCTAAACAAACATGTATTGTAATGAATTACAGATGGAGTTTTTATTTTACAAAATGATTTAATTCAACACAATATTGTCTTCTGTTTACGCGAATGTTATTCAATGAAATTAAACTACTATATACGGATTTTATCGCGTTATTTATTTTACACTTAATTCAACACTGTAAAAATGAAGAATTAACAGAACACCCTATTCCTTCTCTAAGCTGACGTATGGCGAATCAAAATTAAATTGAATTTTATCAATTTGTTAACAATATTATACTAACATAGCACATATACTAACCGACGTAAAATATATCACATGTTTTATTTAGCTGTTTAAATCTCTTCTGTGTTTGACATTTGTGAGGTGCTATAAAGCCGTACAGCAATTATTGCCTAATGCACAACTTCTACGGAAAATTCAGTTTACATGAGCGCGTGATTTTATAGCAATCCACAAGTCATTTGTAGTAATTATGATGACATTTCTCCACCATTATTGACGTTCTTTAGAAGTTAATGTGAAACTACCATTAATTATAGCTGTTTTGAAAAGTACTATGTGCTGCCTTCACACCCCACTTATTTCCTTTAAGGAAAAATTCATACTTAGTAAATTTTTCCTCGTCACTCACATTTTGATAAACAACAATGTGAATGAAAGTACTGTGTTCTTTCTTAGAACACTCTTATTTTATAATCTCTAACCATTCAATGTACTCATCAACAAAACTATTAATCCAATCATCGAAGTAATTAGTAGTAAATACCCACAACCCGATTTCCTCCATCATCACATAATTAGTTAGGCATTTGTATGCGACGCCGTAGTAACTTAGTTGCAGTCATTAGGGTAGGACGATGAGAAGACATTGTGTTTAGTATCAGCCAGGTATTCTGTGTTGAAATAACTCTATCGTAATTATGGAGAACAAATTTGCCATTAGTTTTATCACAATAACATTAATAACGGTCGCCGCTACCGAGGGTAAATTTCTTCGCCTGCTATTATTTGCTCGTGAATTTTCATATATCAAGTTATAATGGATTCGTTTATTCCGAGTGCTAACTTTTTTTGTTTAAGTTTCAAAGTACCCATTTACCTACCTACCTAATTTACAATATATTATTAACATCAGCTTTGTAAAAGTATCAGTTTAAATTTGTATTTTAATAATAATAATATAATAATATTTTAGATTGATTGTTTTAATAATGATCATCATAAAAATGTTGTTTCAGATTGTGATAAGTGTGTACATAAAGACAAATGTTCAGTATTTGGAAAAATGACTCAGGTGGCGCAGGATGCGTGGCAGGCCAAGTATCCTTGCTTAGACGCTTACAACAATGAACAGAGCCCGGTTTTTGGATTTGATCCAGTCGCCAAAGGAGATTACGTAAATATATTAATATACAATTCAATATTTTAAACAAGAACTAGCCTGATATATATTTCAACAAATATTTTATTATTATCTACAGATAATAATAAAATATTTGAATAATAATAACATATTGATCCACTTCTAATAACACTTTTTTAAGCTACAGCTTAATAAAGTGCTTTATAAGTGAATTAGTTTATACATATTTCAGCTACTAAAGAGTACTATATTTACAGAATATGCACGAAATCGAACAGTTATTATTTTTAAGACAAAAAAATTAACAGTTTTTATTTCCAGGTGTGTTGCTCTAACGGTATTTGGAGTAAAACTGAAAGTTCTGACGAGTATAACAGTAATGGAGGTTATAACAGCAATAATCCATACAATTCGTATGAACAAAACCCATCGGGTGAATACACAACTAACACACATCCTAAGAACTACTTCAACAAGAACAATAGCCCATACGTGACTTCAAATCCTTATTTCTCTACAAACAGTCACGGCAGTAACAATAATAATAACCAATGTCCAGTTACAATCGTCCCACCATCTCTAGAATCGGGATGCTGTGGAGTCGAGGCGTCTGATCCCGACAGGATTATTGGTAAGTGCCACATTATTTACCATTTTATCTTTAACGTAAGATCATCTTATTTATAAAACTTTAATCTAAAACATTCTTTAGAATTTAATAAAGGTTTGTTTGTAGAGGAATTACATTTTGGTGTTCCCTTAGATGGAGATGCACTTATACTTGCTCAATAAACTATCATTGCCTTAAAGCAAATTTTCAGCATTTATATATTTTTATATAAAATAATTACTGCACAGAAACTTTTAGGCACATTTAATCAAATCATGCACATACCCAAAAAAGGCTTTCACGTCAACATTAACTTTAATTTATATGTTTATGCAACTAATATTTTTATACTAATGTAACTGAATACCCATGAAGATCTCTATTTTCTTGCTTTGCTTCGTAATCAATGCACTACCTGTCTTTTGCGCAACTATTTTTATCTTTGCACAGGACACCAACCACGGCCTAATCCGCCTGCATCTCCTAGAACTGTACGAAATAATAATTATGGATACTACAATTGGGCACCAAAACCGTCAACTACTCAAAGTCCACAATCTCTTAATCCAACGAATTGGTTATCTTTGCTATCTGGCTTTGGTTTGGGATCAAATAGAGTAGCACGTTCAGTTGACGATGACAAGCATAAATCTGGCGTTGGCGTTCGTATAACAGGTAAGGTTCATATATTAATTTACTATCTAATAGTATTTAATTTGTAAAGTAGTCTTCGTATCTGCGGTGGTAGGGATAGCCTAGTGTGAGAGACTGTTGGCTGTCAGCGGTATATAATTCATATGTCATTGGCATTGTGTGACATGAATTTGTCCAGAAAGATAACAAAAAAACAATCGATACATCGGCGAAAATGTAAACTTAAATTTGAATAGTTTTACTAATTTAAATAGCTTAAAAAGTAATAAAGTTTAACAGTAGTAGTTTATTAATTTCAAAATTATGTAGGTAATAAAAGTATTTTTTAAATAAACAACGCAATCATATACAATTAGTAAATGGATATATTTTGGTATTCATTATTATTAGTCATCATCAAATATATCAAGGCCTCTTTCACCTCAATATTTCTTTTTTATATACCTCGTCTTGACATAAATATTGTTACAAGGAAAAATCTCTTTTTTATCTATTGCATGAAACATTTATAATTGTAATGTGTATTAGTTTATACATTAGTATAATAACAGTATTTATGGCCAGACTAAGTATACTTATATATGCAAGTTATATTTTATACCAATGTAACTCAAAACTCATAACTAACTCTATTTTCTTTGCTTTGCCCTTTAATCTATGTACTACCTTTCTTTTGCGCAACTATTCTTATCTTTGCACAGGACACCAACCACAGCTTAATCCGCCCACATCTCCTAGTACTGTACACAATAATGATTATGGACACTATAATTGGGCCCCAAGTCCATCAACTAACCACAGCTCACCATATTTTAATCCATCGGATTGGTCTGCCTACGGTTTGGGCTCAAATAGAGTAGCACGTTCAGTTGGCGATGACAAACATAAACCTGGCGTTGGCACTCGTATAATAGGTAAGGTTCACATATTAATTTACTATCTACTCGTATTTATTTTTTAAAGTAGCCTTTATATCTATGACGGCAGGAATAGCCCAGTGAGAGACCATTGGACTGTCATGCAAAGATATCGAATTCCAAGGCCTGCATCTCTGTCTCTTCTAACTCATCTAAGTTATATGTTGCTGTATTTAATAGTCATTATTGCTCGCTTTAACGATGAAGGAAAACATCGCGTGGAAACCTGCATCTCTGTAAGTTCTCCATGATATTCATGAAGATATGTAAAGTTCGCCAACCCGCACTGGGCTAGCGTTGTAGACTATGGCCTAACTCCTCTCACACTGAGACGAGGCCCGTGCCCAGCAGTGGGCCAGCGTAATACAGGGCTAATATTATTTATATGTACGGCTATCTCTACGGAACGAAGCATATAGAATCGATAGTGTTGGTCTTGCGTTTGAAATGATAATAATATGAGGATGCTCACAACACTCTAGGCTAAACATATTGGTGACTACGTATAGTTGTTACACCAGTCGACGAACATTAATGCTAACATCCATTATTTATTAATGACGGGTCTACATTCTCAACGTTTGATAGTTAATCTCTACTTATATTTTATCATGCATATGCTAATGGTATAACAATGAATGACATATTTTAAAACAAAGTTCCCCGACGCGTCTGTCTCTCTATTAGCGATGAACTCAAAAACTACTGAACGGATTTTCACGCGGTTTTCACCAATAGACAGAGTAATTCATGAGAATGGTTTAAATGTATAATTTGTTAAGGATTTGTACTACACGAGCGAAGCCGGGGTGGGTCGCTAGTATGAATTAAGTTATATTATACCATAATTAAAAAATATTTAAATCATTGGTGTGCCCCCATCGTACTTAGATTGCACAAAAGTGTCCACACTAAGAAGAGTAAGCTCACATGACGTTTACGCGATGAAGAATTATAGAGTACAATTCTTAATGGAAGTGAGCGTGATTATACTATATTTATAAATTATATGTCATTGCCATTGTGTGTCAGATGAGTTGTCAGATTTAAATCTATAATAATTACACTGTCAAATAGCATTTTGCTTTATCATTACATTTATGCTTATAACTTAAGTTAGTAAAGTTTAGTGCCGACAAATACACATTAGGCAAAACAAACATTAATATGTTTTCAAAGTACTTTGAAATAACTTCAAGATATTGAGACGACCACAATATTGGTCTCCCTGTAACCATGGTTCCTGAAAACACAAACTGAAACATTGGGGAAAGTATAAACTTAAATGTAAATATTTTAATAATTTAAATAGTGTAAATAGTAGTAAAGTTTAACAGTAGTATTTTAATGCTCCAAAATCATGTTTTTTTTTTTTAAATAAAGCCCTCGATATATGCCGAATAAAGTAGTATAATTTTCGTTCGCGTAAATGTTAGACAGTCTTAATAAAAACATATACATATTTTGGTATTAATAGATGCCTACGCATTAAGTAATTAAAGTGAATTGAATCGAAACATTAATCTCCGGTTTCTAAAAGGCTAACCAACTATGTGTAAATAAAACCCTTATCAAGTGATCCGATTGGCTGATGCTAATTCAGTCAGGCAATCACAGTTGTAGACATGCGCATTAAACCGTAATTAACAAATTTTTGTATCAGCACAAAAATTGCTGAACATAAGTTTCCCTTTCATAAACGAGGCATTACAGTGATTTTGTGACTGCAAGCTGAGAACAGTTTCGCACTCATTAAACTTTTAATGTCAACGCACACCTACAGACATAGCACGCACACAGACAGATTATTTTCAATAAAGTACTGTAGTTTGTAACCCAACCATTATTTATTAGTTTTACAAATTTCTAACTCGTGACAATTTCAAATCCATAACGCATCTAAAAGTTTTGCGCCATACTATTAATAGTAATTATTATTTAACTATTGTACTCGTTAAATTATTGTCATTTTATAATAGGCATATCAACGTGTTCATGATGGGCGTCCAGTAATTATAAAATCAAAATTAATTCTTGGAAGGTCAATGGTAAGACCGTTTTATCAGCCCCAGCCCAATTCAGCTGCGAGCTTGCGCTGCCAAATAGGCAGATCATTGTTTTCGCTTCCTTTAAATTTAGAATACTTTAATCAAACAAGACTATGCCAGATTCTTAATACTTTAAATACTATAATAATATATGTACAAACTAGCTGTTACCGGCGACTTCGCCCACGAGGAATTATTTGATTTTGCGTCTTAACATCAGTTATCTGCCAGTGATAGTCCCATCAAAATCGGTCCAGCCGTTTCAGAGATTAGACAGCCAAAAATGGTTAAACTCGAATTTTTGATAAAAGTACCATATATACTATCATATGCATTTAGTAAAAAGCTGTTATTTTGATATTACAAACAGACACTTTAGTTTTATTTATTTGTATAGATTTGTATATGTATTTAAAAAAATACTGAATTCTCTTTAAATTACACACAAAATATTTTTGAACGGAATTAACACTATGTGGATTTGATAGGATACTTTAAAAACGATCCTATTCTATATATAATATTTAATTTTACTATTTTCACTCCCTTTTGTACCACACTATGATAAGTGGTAGATATTTTTAACAATAACACATACCTCTATATAGATTCAAAAAAGTTTTACCGCACTAAGGCAGATCGCACACTGGCATTAGAGTGACATCAAAGTTTCATGTTTCTTTACGAGAGGTTCAAGTATTATAGGCTAGTGAACCTGTCACTTACTTGACGTTTACGCACATTCGAAGTTTATAGGCACCCGGGGACACCTAAGTAATAATCCCTTTTTCGCACTTTACGACGGTACGGTACCGTTTTAATCTTAGTCAGAACCTACTAAACTGACGGAGGCACTAAAACATTTTTGGTCCAAAATTAGGGTTGGCTGAAAAATTTTAACTAAGCATATCTAGTACGGGTCGCCACAGGTGTATTAAAAAACAAGCTGGTCAATTTTATGAAAATATTTAGTTTAACATTTTTATTATACTAGCTGTATTAGACAACTATGTCGCTCTTTATTTTCTAACTTACATAATAATAATAATAATTTATTTGTAAAATGTAATTACATGATTATAGATGCTGAGCATATTTCGCCATGTTTAAATAGCTTGCAAATTTTGTTTCAAGATTTACTCCATTATTATTAGCGCATTGTTAAGATGAAATGCGGGCAGCATACAAACGTACTCCTCTGATTTCTCATTGAATAAAAAAATATTTGCGATACAATCTATATTCACCTAGTGGTCAAATAGCGAAACATAGGGGCATGGTAGTTCATGTCTCTATGTTTCGCTATCTTTCATATTTTAATTATTATAAGGCCAACATCGTCAAGAAATACAAATATCATCCGGATATACTATTTATTTTAGACGCCCAGCAATCAAATATGTCTTTCTGGTAACAAATTTAAAACTAATTCTAAGCTTTAAGACCCTTACAAAATATTGCCTAAGATCTTGCAGCAACAAGGTTTTCAAATTAATTCAGTCGTACAGATCATGCCTTTCAGTTTTTTTCTTAATAATAAAACTACCGCACTAGGAATAATTCGTGTATCGCGTCGGACGTTACAAACTTTAAAAAAAGCAGACACAATGAAAAAAGATCCAGACTCGGAACGACCATTTGTGGATCACATAAATTTTTGTACTGTGTGGGATTCGAACCCACAACACTCCGCGCAGTGGCAGTGGCGAGGCTACCACTTATACCACTAAGCCTTTCGTGCAGTCATATATACATACAAAAACACGTCATAGAAACACACTTTATTGTCAGCATAATGTAAATACTGAAGCTTCAAAGGGTTTGTTATATGCCTACGAACAATAAATGTTTGATGTTTAGATATTTTTAGTGTAACTCGGCACATGAACATACATACATTGATAACTCATATAAATGTGATATTTCACAAACAATACAGTGAAAGTTTTAAGACTATCGCGATTTGTACACATACTTAGTATAATACTAGATCGCGATAAATTATTTAAAAGGTAATAAATACCTATTGTTTTCCCGACGCTTTGACCGACCTGCATCGATCGTGGTCACAGATTGACCGATGTGAGCTCGAAAATCAACATTACTGCGGAAGAGCGTCAGGCACTAAAGACTCTACGTGATGACACGAATATTTCTCGCGATAAAGTATTTAAAAGGTAATAAATACCTATTGTTTTCCCGACGTTTTGACCGACCTGCATCGATCGTGGTCACAGATTGACCGATGTGAGCTCGAAAATCAACATTACTGCGGAAGAGCGTCAGGCACTAAAGATTCTACGTGATGACACGAATATTTCTCGCGATAAAGTATTTAAAAGGTAATAAATACCTATTATTTTCCCGACGTTTTGACCGACCTGCATCGATCGTGGTCACAGATTGACCGATGTGAGCTGGAAAATCAACATTACTGCGGAAGAGCGTCAGGCACTAAAGACTCTACGTGATGACACGAATATTTCTCGCGATAAAGTATTTAAAAGGTAATAAATACCTATTGTTTTCCCGACGTTTTGACCGACCTGCATCGATTCTGGTCACAGATTGACCGATGTGAGCTCGAAAATCAACATTACTGCGGAAGAGCGTCAGGCACTAAAGACGCTACGTGATGACACGAATATTTCTCGCGATAAAGTATTTAAAAGGTAATAAATACCTATTGTTTTCCCGACGTTTTGACCGACCTGCATCGATCGTGGTCACAGATAGACCGATGTGAGCTCGAAAATCAACATTACTGCGGCAGAGCGTCAGGCACTAAAGACGCTACGTGATGACACGAATATTTTGGTGCTGAAGGCCGACAAGGGAAACGCCACCGTGGTAATGAATTCCAGCGATTATGATAGTAAAGTTAGGAATCTGTTATCGACACTACTGTTTATAAACCAGTGTCATACAACTCGACTGCCAGATTCACAAAACGCATAAGAGCACTAATCAGGGACCATGAAGACCTATTTGCGGAAGATCTAATTGAACGACTATATAGACCTCAGATTGTGCAGCCACCGAAACTATATGGTTTACTTAAAGTCCACAAGACAAACGCACCTTTGCGCCCTATTGTAAGTCAAATAAATTCACCTACATATGGTTTGGCAAAACACATTGGCAAGTTACTGCAACCATTAGTGGGTAAGACTACATGTTTCGTAAAGGACTTGCGCCATTTTGTTGACATCCTCAAGCGTGTCATAGTGGAACCAGACGAAGTGATGGTGAGTTTTGATGTGGAATCACTATTCACTAATGTTCCCATTGAAGAATGCCTTGTGGTCATCCAGAGGAAGTTAAGGGAAAACGATCTGCCCAACGAACACACTGTTTTACTAAAGAGCTGCTTAGAAGTCAATTACTTCCTATATCGTAGACAACATTACCTTCAGATCGCCGGAGTCGCCATGGGTAGCCCAGTAGCACTGGTAATGGCTAATATCTGGATGGAATACTTCGAGGAATCCATAAACATGCAGGCCTCAAATGTAAAGCTAATGAAGAGGTATGTCGATGATATATTTTGTATCATGAAGGGCAATAAGTACGAAGTAGAACAATTTGCAATGCGGTTGAACTCCATACATCCGAATATCCGCTTTACTTACGAAATGGAGGTGGACAGATCGTTACCCTTTCTCGATGTAAAAATAACAATGAGAGAAGATAGCACCCTGGGACATACTGTATACCACAAACCAACACACACTGATATCTTAATGCCTACTCGCATCACCATCCGCGACAATTACAATCCGTTGTAGCATCACTGACGAACAGAGCGTGTGACCTCTGTGACCCTGAACAACTAGAAAGTGTACCGAGGCGCAACAGATATAAGGGTAAGATACACCGTCCGAGGAGAAGGGATAGCCAACTTGGGGTCAGTAGAGTGCATGCCGTATATAAAAGGAGTAACGGACAAAGTTGGAACAGCACTGAAGAAATACTCCATTAAGACTGTATATAGTCCGTTCTTCAAAGTAGTAAGCTATCTACGCACTCCAAAGGATGTTATCCCTTTTCAAACACCTGGCGTCTACAAGGTGGATTGCAGTTGTGGTAGTTCTTATATCGGACAGACCAAACATACAATCGCTGAAAGGGTCAAGGAACATATCACAGCTGTCAAGAACCGATTAATAAATAAGTCTGCTGTAGCTGAGCATTTGCTGGAGTTTGGACCAAACCACTGGATTGAGTCACATAAACCACAGGTTTTATCCACCGATCGTCACTATTATTCCAGGATAGTACGTGAAGCGGCTGAACTTAAGAAATATCGCAATTTCAACCGGGAGGATGGATACCGTTTGTCTACATTTTGGAATCCAGTCATCAGCAAATGTAATCGTCGCCGTAGTGACTTAGGTCGTCAGTGTGAAGACGTCGTTAGTGTTGTGTGTCGAAATACCGACAGTGCGAATATAAATAATAGTGAACAAGTGAGGGTAGGTGCCGAAAGCCGCACATCACGAAGGCGCCGCTGAACTCACATCAGTCAATCCGTGACCACGATCGATGCAGGTTGGTCGAAACGTCGGGAAAACAATAGGTATATATACCTTTAAATACTTTATCGCGAGTAAGACCTGTTATCTAGCATTATATTAAGTAAGCAATACAGTGGTTTTAATTAGTAAATTAACGGGATCGTGTAATAGACATTTTAATTAATTGGCTATAATGTCTGACATTTCCAGTTCAAAATGAGTTCTCGTTTTAAAGTATTGATTTTAGTGCCAGTAACTAAGTATCATATGGTTTTCTGATGTTGTTATTTCATATTAATTAGGACTGGGGAATTTCGTGATAGATTGGTTTATATGATTATCGAACTGTGTATGTAGGTAGCTACTGAAGGTTATCCAATGCCGTGTTTATATTAATGTCTTATTCGAATGGTAATAATATAAGTTTGTTTCGTGATACCGCTGAATGAAGTACGCAGTTCTCGGGTGCACATTCACCAATATAATGACCCAGTTATTACTTTTGTTTTCGTTTATAGTTTTAAGTTAAAGTCTATCGTAAATATTTATCGGATTAAAAACATGAACTTTAATGTCAAATCTCGTTTAAACGCCTTTTCTTTACTTGTGTACAGGTGGTAAGGCGACAGAATTTTATCAGTATCCTTGGACAGTATTGTTGATGATAACATTCGACTACGGCAACAGAAGAGCAGCCTTCAACTGCGGCGGTTCTCTCATCAGCTCTAGAATCGTCCTCACAGCCGGACACTGCGTTTATGATAAAGGCGGCACTATCGTTGAGTAAGTTATTCATTCTGCTTATCTTATAATAGCCGTCAGGGGTGCCGACTCCATGGCTGCGGGAACTAGCACCAACAAGAGGCAAATAGTGGGTGCGACAAACCCATGACCACACACATCAAAACTGTTCAGTAATCCGTTTAGAGCTATATCTCTACTACCCTACTCGCCCACGGGGCAAGGCGTCTACTACTTACGCATTGCGTAAAACTGAATGCCTAGGTTGAAGTTGCAGACTACGACGGCGTACGGTGGTGTACTTCAATGGTTTATGTAAGTATTAAGCAGTATTTAAATAGACAGGCGCACCCATAGGGTTTTCTAAACGCTGGCGCACCTGCCAGCCGTATTTCCTGGTGTACTAATTGCGAGAACGCATCTATTCTTATGGAAACATTCAGTCAGCGACATAAGCATCTCAACATTTGAAAATTTTGAAAAAGTATTTTATGAATTAAAATTCCTAGTTGTAATGACTTGTGAACTATGATTTCATCAATTATCTCGTTACTAAACTGCATTAATAAAGTAACATTTGTTATAATTTGGAAAGATAGAGACAGTCGATATTCTGCAATTGTCTATTGACGTATGTCGCTAACTGTACAAGAGCAAAAGTAACGACAAGTTCGATGCAGTCCCGTAGCTCTTTTTGGTTCCAACGATGATGATTATAAGTGGTAAAAAATATGTACACTATGACTATAAAAGGGTTAAAGCTTTATGTAGAACTAAGCAGGTACGAAACGAATAGCACACGTTATAAGCCGCATGTACAGCGCGGTAGCGTGGCAGTTTACAAGGGATTATAGGCTCACCTTACTTCTTTTCAGTTTAACATAAAACCGAAACATAAATGTCATGTACCGTTGTCTTTTTTTTAATATAATCGCGACCTCATTCTTTTTCGCATGTCTAGCTTGTGAATGTAGGTACATTATCATGTATCTAGGTAGATACATTATATAAACGCGCCATTTCGAAGCAACTATGTAAGTATATCAAACAATCATTATTTAATCTTTCCATATATTTTATTAAGGGCTTCATAATCGAATATGCTTTAATAGTATAAGTTGTCTGTGAGACATAACCAATTAAGTATGTTATTCTCTGTCAATCAAGGTACAACTATATGCGCAACCTTACAACTATGAAAAGAAATAAAGAATGAATGATTTGTTCGCAAGAAACATGGTTACAAGTTACAAAGATGTTGAAGGAATAGATAATTTAATTACAAATTGATTCTTAATCCCATGATGATGATGACGTTTTGAGCTAATAAGTAGCTCAAAGCGTCATCATCATCATGGGATTAATAAGTACTTATGTGCAAGAAGTACTTATTAATTCCATGACCAAATAAGATTCTAATTTGAAAATACATCAAATCATTCGGAAGCTTTTATTCGAGTAACAAAATAATATAATAAGTACTTTATTTATTTAGGCTTAATGCAATATAATATTTACAAATCTTGTTGCTAGATTAGTCTTCTCCAATCTACAATCCACTGCTGTCTACAAAAAATAACGAAAATAAATAAAGCACCTAAATATGTATATTTCACCTAAGACTATTATCTTTTATAGAACGATTATTAATCTATTCACATTCCAGTTTAGACGTATATCTCGCTGAATACGATAAGCGAACATTCCCGAGGGACTGCAAGATGGTTTTTGGTGAAGGTGAAAAATGTATAGAGAATATTCTCATGAAGGGTGAAAGCTTCATACTGCATCCGCAGTATGATGACACACAGCTAAAGAACGATATCGCACTGATAAAACTGAATGGCAACGCGCCTTACACAGGTAAGCTTTGTATTATGACCTTGTGCTTTGAATATTAAATAGAATGCCTTCAAACTGATTCTGAATCAATTTAAGTGTCTTGTTGCCATTTGGCATATTATGCTTGTGACTACGACTCCCGTCGATCCTGAGATCCAATACCACTGCCCAGCAACTAACGTACTACGAAATTGCTGTTCTGTATGAAGAAAATCGCTACGTTTCGATTTTCATACAAACTATAATTAATAACACCAATATTTTCTGTGAATCAGAATGGCGGGTGTAATGTTACGAATCAAATCCAAAATCCATGCTAAATGACAAATATTTTCTGGACTTTAAGCTAAGTATCATTTGCCGTAAATTGTCTGAATATGCAGTCATCGTACCAAATCCAGAAACATATAAAACGATCTTTGAACAAATTGTATTAAAAGTAATTGATGCAGATTATTAAATCATTAAAGTAATTGATGCAGATTATTAAATCATGTTATAGAAAATAAATTGCATTTTAGTTTATATTTTATTAGACTAGATTGAAACTATTCAATTCAATTCAATTCGTTTATTGCACTCCATAATGTATATACAGGTCTCATAAATGTAGAGAGAACAATTACGGACCCCGTCGGGCACGGCAAAATTAGGAGAGAAGAACAAACATTCTATTATCATATAGCATATTGAAATAAATTTTAGAGCTTAGAAGATATTTACTTAATTACTCACGTATTATAATTAATATTCTATTATAGTTTATTATTAATTTGTTATAAAGTAAGTATTACATTTATTTTCCAAATATACTTACATATTTTAAATTGTTATTTATCGTTTAAATATTCGTTTATATTATAGTAACATTTTTGTATTAAAACGTATTTTATTTTGTTGATAAACGTACTAACGTACTAAACGTAACTAAATTGAACGTATTTTTCTGTTAATTGAATGAATGAAAATAAATGAATTCTGATGAAGTTTAAAAATAGGAAGTATTGTTTTTAGTAAACAGATCCTCTACCTATTTGAGTAGATACCTTATTTTAAGAAAATAGACACATAAAAATGTTAACTGTTCAAGCGCTAACGACAATTGATATTCAATGTTATTCAACATTCTATTAACTTGATTACAAAATACAGAAGCAGGTAAAATACAGAAGAGCCTGTACTTTGTAAGAAACAAGGAAAAAGGATGAGATAATGAACCCATTCAAGTTTATTTTGTGTTAAGCAAATTACCTGTAACTACTTACCTAATACAACCTACTTACTTTTTACTCTGCTGATATTCAAATATCTTTTATTTCGATAAACATTTTCAGACACGACAACATTACAAAATAATAAAGTAGTATGATAAATAATAACCTGAGATATAATTAAATATTTAAAAAGGGGCAGCTAGAGGAACCTAAAATCATATATGAAATATAGCTATGTAGAATTTTAGGATTTGTGTTCGTGTATTAGTAAAATAAATATAAATCTTGTAACGCCTAGCGCAACCCACAAATCGAAATCGGGAACTCGCAATAATTGTTAGTAATTCTAAACACATTCACGCTCTGCTGAAACTAGCATGCCAAGTTTGATGAACTGAACGTAAACGCTACTTTCATTACTTTGTAATTATGTTAGCGTTAATGTTTGTTAACATTAACGCTAACCAACAACTTTAATAAAAGCGATAAAGTATCCTATAATTTTCAAATAACTAAAAGAATAGTTTAATAATATCGATTTTTTTTTATTATTATGTATATTAATAATTTAATAACTTGAATGGCTATTTAGACGTTGATGTAAATTCCAAAAACATTTTGCAGAATTACCATAGTATTCACAAAATCTCATTATCATTGCAGATTACATACGGCCGATATGCCTGCCGTCTATAGACATCGATACTCCGAAGTTCTCCAACCTTCAGCTGGCAGTCGTCGGCTGGGGCCGCAATGGCCGCTATAGGTCTGACATCAAGCAATCCACAGTTGTCCAACTCGTACCACAAGAGAAATGCGTGACATTCTACCCGGGAATTTCTAGACGGACTCTCTGCGCAGCCGGCTATACCGGTGAAGACACGTGTAAGGGAGACTCTGGAGGTCCACTTATGACATTGTATGGAGGCAAATATGAAGTAGTCGGAGTAGTGAGTGGCAAGCGGGCGGACTCGCGATGTGGCTCCTCGGTGCCTTCACTGTACACAAACGTCTACCACTACCGAGACTGGATACTTGCGAACATTAAAAATTAATATGTTAGTCCGTATTATTACTCGTCAAAGCCAAACTTGGTCAAGTTACTCACAAAATATTTTTATTGTTAATAAAATATATGAACCATCATTTCTTTTATTATTAGCTAGTTTCCATAAAGAGTTTTCAAACTGGTTGCAAGGCAGCCCTCAGGTTTGGCTTAACGTCTAGACTATCGACGTATCAACTGTCAAATGTACTCGTATGTGTTCAAAACATAGGATACAAAAGGATTTACGTGACGTCAGAGTATGGCATGGGTGAATTCCTTTATTCCCAAATTCTTGCTTCTGCTGAGAATGTCATAACAGAAAAACCAATGACACTGCAGTCAACCGCAAAATTATACTACAGGTCCAACTTGGCATACCGATTAAGACGAAGAAGTAAATTGAAGAGAGAGTCTGTTTAATGCAATTCCTAGTCACTCATAAATCTAAAAGTGTGCTCATTTATTTTCCTTTCTTAGTAACTAAAAGGATCCATAGATCAGTCTTGTTATAGAGGAACGAAAATTGAGATTAAAATTTCAATTCACTATAGTAATCCCCTTTGATAAGTGTTGAATAAGTTAAAGCAACAACTTTCCGTTCCGTTTTCCGAACTTAAAAATACTGTATTTAAATTCATTCCACAATAGATTTACCTCGAATGACCGGATCTCTCTTACGGCAATGCTACGTAAGTTAAATGTACCATAATATTGCAGACTGTGCGGGGTTTGAGTTTCACAAGAGCTAGATTTTGCAATTTATCGAGTGCAAATAAACTTTTATGAAGTGAAAAATATGGCGGGCTGTATTCAAGGTGGCGATATTTTGTAGCTATTTTTCCGTGCCAGTGACAGGGTTGCTTTGTTGACGGGTAAATTGTACCCGTATTCAGCGCCGATTGCAAAATAGTGCATTGAAGAGGAAATGGGTTTTATTCAAGAGCTAATAGGATGAATTAATAATATAAAATATGTGATCGGATTTAATGTACGGTCAAATGTTTGACGTTTTAATATAATAATAATAATATAATAATAATATTCTACCACATACACACAACACCATCTAGCCCAAACTAAGCAGAGCTTGTACTATGGGTTCTAGACAACGGATAAACATACATATTATATACTTTTTTTTTTGTAAATACATACATATTATACATAGAAATACCCAGACCAAGACAAACATCCAAGTTCATGCACACAAATGTTTGACTTGTGCGGGAATCGAACCCGCGACCTCAGGCGTTGCAGTCGGTTACACTAACCACTACGCCATCGAGATTTACCGACGCAAAACTATTAAAACTTATCAGGATTTCACGTTTATATTGCCTATGGTACGGATAATGATGACAATGCAAAGCAATCTGGTGACTTCGCTTGTCTTTTTTTAAGATAGCTTCATCACGCATAATCGGGATGCCTGTATCGCAGATGACAATATTAACATCGAAACATCATCACAATCGGATTTAAAGAGCACTAAAATCCGACGTAGTGACTGAACTCCCTATAGTAGACGTACCTGCGCTGGCGCCAATTAAATCACGATGATATATATGCAGTTAAAACTAAGTCAAAACATCAAATATTAAAAAAGCGAATCCATCAACGCGTTTGGCGTTCTTGTGTTAAGGAAGCCAAGCGTTTATTCGCTACACTCTGTTCCGAAACGCTGCTTACTCGCCGCTAGCTAACTAAGGATTTAAATAGATTAATTATTTTCCTAAGTCCAGTTTAGGAGGAATCGGTTTCTATATTTACTAATGATAATTTGTTCTAAAATTTTCTCAGTAGCAGCACGTTAATAAGCGCGCCTCGTATTACGTGAAACCTATAAGATTTATCTCGCGGATATAGATGTTTTGCCCCTACCTATACCTTCGGGTATAAGACGTGAGTCTATGTACATATGTATGTATTTTAAGAGGTTTCAAACAATTTGCAATGTCTTCAAACTCTGTACATTATCGAGTAGTACAGGGCTATTCACTGTCCTTAAACCAGCCACGATAAACGTATACGTGTCAAAGCTTCTTCATCTATACATAACCGTGATACAAGGTGAGTATACCCACCGTGTTCGAACTAGGGTTGCCAATCATTATCTAAAATAAAGTATTGTACTCTATTTCATGAATGTGTACTTTATATAGATATGCATAGACGTAAAAATGTCGACCAAGTTACTGATATTTGTGTGTTAGCATCAATTGTACATGTAAATCAACCTTCTTTAAATTCTTCAATTGAAAATCACCCATATTATCAATTACTTTATAAGTTTCCCAACATTACCAAACCAGCGTCATTCAGGGAAACTCCTAGTCATAATATATTATATAGAGACCACAGGCCCACCCGTACAAGCGCGTGCTAGACCATTACTGCCGTATATGTATAAAAAAGTTAAAGAAGAATTTAGAGTCATGCAGGAATTGTTTATCTGTAGGCCTTCTAAAAGCGCATGTGCTAGTCTGCTTCATGTTGTTACCAAGAAAAACGGTGATATACGACCTTGTGGCGATTATAGGTGGCTAAACGCAATTACGAAGCCCGATAGATACCGTATACCCCGATTACATAAATTTACCTGTATCTTGGCTTATAAAACAGTTATTTCAAAAATAGATATTATTCGCGCCTGTCATTGTATCAGAGTGGCGCCTCAAGATATCGAGAATACCGTGATTATAACCCCTTTTGGTCTTTTTAAGTTTCCCCGTATGACCTTTGGTTTGAGAAATGCAGCACAGACATTTCAGCGTTTTATGAATAACACAGTTTTACAGCGATTAGATTTTTTATACAATTATTTGGATGACATCATTATTGCCAGCGAAAATGCGACCCTACATTGCGAACATTTAAGATTGGTATTTGAACGTTTAAATACGTATAACATTACTATCAACTTATCAAAGTGTTGTTTTGGACAGTCGCGAATAGAATTATTTGGTCATGATGTTAGTGTAGACGGTATTAGGGCACACAATGATAAGGTTGAGGCCATAGTTAACTTTCCGAAACCCGAGACGATTGCTGATCTGACGATTTCTGGGTATGGTAAATTTTTATAGACCTTACTTACCAAATTTAGCTTTATATCAGTTTGAACTTAATAAATATCTAATAAATGCAAAGAAAAATTACAAAAGTAGAATCATATGGTCAGATATTTCAGAAAACGCGTTTGTGCAATGTAAGCCAGGACTTAAAAATGCCGTTACATTGTAACATCCACATCCAAATGTTCCGCTAGCATTAATGACCAATGCTTCCAATATCTGCATGGTTGCGGTATTGCAACAATAAGTCCAAAGGTCATGGACGCCTCTTGGATACTTTTCACAAAAGTTTACACCTGCGGAACAGAAATATTCTACGTATGATCGCGAATTGTAAGCAATTTATAAGTCAATAAAGTATTTTAGAAAATTGTTTGAAGGTCGAGCTTTGACAGTGTATACAGACCATAAGCCCTTGTTTCATGCATTTACAAAAATTGGTAAGGATGATAAGGAGTCACCAAGAAGGACGCGACATCTTATGTTTATTAGTGAATTTACTATCGATATACGTCATATTAGTGGTAAAGATAACATTGTCGCAGACACTTTGTCCCGCATATAAACTATTTTGTGCCCGACTGTACTTGACTTTGATGTACTTGCTAACGCACAAGTGAAAGACGATTACTTATTGCAAATGCCGAAAAATGTTAGTAGCAATAATATATAATTAAAAAACATTTTATTACCTACTAGTAATAAACTAATTTATTGCAAAACTTCAACTGACGTAATTAGGCCTTATTTTAATGATTATTTTAGAAAAATTGTTTTTGTCTGCATTTTTTTGTTTGAGCCATCTAGACGTCCGTATGACACGTAAAATGGTTTCAAAACATTTCTTTTGGCCTGGTATGAACCGCGATGTAGGACGTTGGGCTAAGGTTTGTTTACAATATCAGAGGTCGAAAGTCAATCGGCACGTCGTTTCGGAATTGGGCAAGTTTCCTGAGGTCTCACGTTTCGAACATATCCACGTAGATATTGTTGGTCCCTTACCAACATCTCCACAGGGATATAGAGATTTAGTTACGGTTGTAGATAGAAATAAACTTTGGCTAGAGGCTTTTCCCGTTCAAGAAATAACCACAGATATAGTATCAAGGTGCATATACGAGGGTTGGATCTGTAGGTACGGCACTCCAGTGCGTATCACTAGTTACCTTGGACGGCAATTCGAGTCTAGGCTATTCACAAACCTTATGAAATTTTTAGGCATTCATAAAATTCGCACCATGCTTACCACCCTCAAAGCAATGGTGCAGTGGAGAAATGGCGCAGGTCGCTGAAAGCAGCACTGATGGCCCGATTACACAGTGGTACTACCTGAATTGATGAACTACCTACCGTTATGTTAGGACTTCGTGCAGTGATACGTACTGATAGTCAAGTAAGTGCCGCAGAACTTATCTTTGGTAAAACTTTACGTTTGCCTGGAGAATTCTACGACAGTTCCAAAGATAGAGACCCTAGCGATCCGTATAGTTTAGTCGAAAAAATTTGAGATTCTATCTCCAGTTACCGTCCTACGAGAAATCAACCGAATTCTAAGAATTTTTTTGTTAACTCCGAATTAAAAGATTGTACTTTTGTTTTTGTAAGAGATGACACGGTTCAGGTATAGAGTATTAGAGAGAGGTTCTAAAGATTTTAAAATTCAGATGCCTGGATGACAAACTCGCATTTCAATTGATAGATTGAAGCCAGCTTTCATCCTTAACGAATCTGAATTACATGATTATAGTAGTAATGATGTAGTTAATAATAATAGTAATACACATTTACCGGAATCAGTACAGCAACCAGTACATAAACAGCATGTCACACGAAGTGGCCGAATTATTAGACAACCCGTGAGATTTGCATCATGAGATAGATTAAGGTGTCTAACGGCCGTTTCCAATAACCTATCTATCTGTAGTTCAAGCTACTAGAGATAAACAAATCTATCCTTTTGCCTTTACTTGGTTTTCAATAACCTACTATCGGATAGCATTTCCTACCGAAGTTGTCTATCTATCATCCGGAGGACAGATAGGTTACTAGAGATAGGAGCGTTCATACAAATCAGTCTTACTTGCATTTCAATAAAAGTTTCATGTTACTCTCCGGTAGGCAGAGCTAACTCTAGTAACGTCATTTGTTTATCCGTCAACATGGAGCGATTACGAATGCGGATAGCCGACTGCAAAATTTAATTTTTATATTAATTAATACTCTATGTATAAGTAATAATGGAATATTATAGAAGCGATGACAGTGATATGAAATTATTTCAAATAATAATAGATTGAGATGAAGACAGTGACCGTGATATATACTATAATATACCTAACGTTAAACAAGAAATATAAGCCACGTGTGAATTATATGACAAAATTAAATGACTACGAATTTGCATACAGATATAGGTAGATTAGGGACTATGCTGGTGTCTGTGGAAGATTTTATTGGAGTCTCTATAGCATCTGCTAGTCGTATTGTCTCTGATGAATATGCAGGCAGTTATTATTGCCTCTGCCGTGTTGCACAATATTGCAAGAAGCATAAATTTAAAAGAAGTAGAACCAGAAATATCAGTTCCAGACACACCACAGGAAAATATTATTCATGATTATTCTCCTTTGGAATCAACATCAGAATGACAATTACTGATAAATAATTACTTCCATTCATAAAATAAACAACAAAAATATTCAGACTGTATTTTTATTTTCCATCACCAATTTAGATCACAACAATAATATATCTAGTACTTTATCTAACATGCTAAAATTATTATTATTTATAATCAATCACAACACTCAAATCACAAAAAAGGTAGTTTTATACAAACTACAAATACTTTTTACTTATAATTAACATTTATATACACACTTAACTAAAGAGGAAATAGAAACTTAATTTATTAAATATAGGTATATAAAATATAAACAAAGTGTAGCTTCCTATTTCCTGAACCAAATGTCAGTTCAGCAACAAAACGTTTTGTTTCATGACAGATTTTGATTGAAAGCAATAGTAGTTCTTGAAAATACTGTTATAATGTTTTAATTCTTCGTTCTAAAGTAATATTTACACTAATAAATATTTTGAAATACGCATATTAAAAAATAACTTTATTAAAATGAAATATATTTAGCGTGATAAGAATTACGTAGTAACAAAGAACGAAACATTTGAAGAGACCCGGATTGATGAGAGGACAAATCTATCTCTTGTTCGCTAGGGATAGATAGCACTTGTCTTTGATTGTGAAACGTAGACTATGGATAGATAACATCTTACTGGTAATAGAGGATAGTAATCTATGCTTAAACTAAGGTTGATTATTGGAAACGGCCGTTAGAAATACTCACACCCTTCTACGTGTATTGCTTTGTAATATGTATTAATTTTATATGTTAGTATTTATATTCAATGTTTCTTTACATAGATAAATAATTAACATCATTTTAGACATACCGTGTTGATAGATTTATGTAGTTTTATGTAATACTTAGGTGTCGTAAATACAGTAGAACAACATTTTCACTTCCAATTGACAGACCACAGGTTCGATACCTGGGTCTCCCAAAAATATATTTTATTTCTTTCGTAAGGACATGTTAAGCAGCCATGTGTAATTTAAACTGTCTTAGGTATTAGGTAATGTGCTCATGATTATTGCATGAGATCTGCCTCCCCTCTAAGCGATATAATAGCGTGATGTTAGTGCTAGGTAGATACAGTCGAGTACTACATAATTTATTTTATGCTAACAACATAAAACGCTGATATGTATTGTTATCGTTAACAGTATCATGTATACCTTGATTGTGTTATGCCTAATAAAAAAATTAATTATAATTGTAAACAACCATATTGCTCAATATCTTTTTGCTTATAATCGTTTTGTGATTGATGTATTGCAACGTTTACGTTTTGTAATAATTGTGTAGATATTAATGTTTATTGCTACATTTTTACTAGTTATTTACAAAGTACTTAATAAGCGATTTGCGAAAGCAATAATAAAATTAAGTAGGGCTGCTACGTTATTTCATTTGTCTTGTTATTTTTGTATTCTATTTTATTAAATGATATTATTGTTTATTTTTAAAAGGGTGGAATGGTGTGGGTACACAGACACACACATACATAGCCACGTACTTTATACGTAGCTGCATGTCTATGTATGTGAAAAGGTGTCAACCGCGCCGTTTTCACTAGTCCGGTATAAACTGTATATATGGAAGCATATGTAATTATGTACGTTTGTAAATTATAATATTTAAATGTGAAAGTGATAAATATTACATCTATTTTGTTCTTACGGATTTTATTTATCTCTACCGGGCTCAACCCTACACCAGTCATGCATAGGTACCCAATATCATAACCCTGTTAGTATCCCCGAGCCAAATTAGGAAGTTTCTAAACGCAGCCATCTTTTTATAAAGAAAATAAATGTACTCCAATTTACTCTATATTTACCCTATTTGAAAAAATGTTGACAACCCTATTTCTAACATAAGCCTTAGTATACACAAACTTTGCCTTACTGGAAGCCTGTTATAGAGACGTCACGTGTTACCAGTTAATGAGCGGCATATGGTACATGAACAAATAATAATGAATTACGAGATTTTCCGTCGTCGTTGCAAAGCTGGTGAACCTTATTGGCATTGACCATATGGCGGTGAAAGAAGAAAAGACTTACTGTTTGTTATTATGTTTATATATAATGTAGATTTAACATAGTTTTCTATTATAAGAAAATGACTCATGTAATATCTGAGAGTAAAAATCAATACTGGATGTAATATAACGTTTGTGTAAACAGAAAGTTATAATATTTACGGTACGCATAATAAATATACTGCCAACATCTCTAAACATCTAAGAATGGCGCTGGTGTCTATACCTATATGTATTAAATTTTTCATTCAAGAAAGGTTTCAACCAATAATTTGCTTCCCAAAAGATTATAATCGCATCCAGTGCCTGGAATATCACTAGCGAATTACCAAGTGTTGAAAAATAAATTAAGGATTAAATGAAAGGAAAGCAAATAGAGTTGTAAAATAGTGAGCCTCCGAAATTCTTATTCTACTGACCCAAATGCACGAGCAGTGTACCTAGTTACCTACTACTATTACAGCGATATTGTCGTAGACGGTGGTATGTACTTTTTCAGCCAAGCCAAGTCTTTTGTACTGTCATCAAGTCATTGACAACGGAAACTTCAAGCTCTTCCACTAGAGTATCCTCAACAGATACCTACTTGGTGACGAGGAAAACATGCGGTAAGTAAATGTAACATGTTTAACGTTTAAGTAAAATATTAATTCGTATCGTGTATGGAATGTATACTACAACTTAGATATGTCCATAATGAAATGATGTATTATATACTCGTAATAGTGTGATTGTATACTTAACATTATAATATTCGGGAAGTGTACGGACACAGCCTTATATTTGTATATACTATTGTAAATTGTAATATATAATTTGCGCAAGTTATATATTTTACATCATCATCATCTTGATTGAACAATAGAATTACTAGATTATGCCCGCAGCTTCACTCGCGAAAATGTAGGTTACGTTAGGTTATGTTAGTAACAGCATTTATTTTATAGATGAAAAGTACCCCAATTCTTTTCTGTGCCCCCGATGCCAAATTTTGCATACACCTTGTTTTCGAAATTTCTAGGTGATTAGTCGAATAGTTAAGGCGTTAAAGCATAATAAACTAACCCACATTCGCATTTATAACATTAGTTAGGATTCCACGGCTTAACACCACAACATTCATTTTGCAAAGAGCTCTCTTAATGTTCCTCTCCTCTTAAAGAAAGTGTTACATAAAAATACTTACAGCTTAATCATTATCCGAGTATGTATTTAGTCGGTGTAGCAATAAGCCTTGCCTTTGACGAATGATGATGGATTGTGGGAACTCCGGCGTGGCTAGGATGTAAAAATACTACAAACCGCCAGTTTCATTATAAGCATAACATAGTAACAACACAGTTCAAAAACTCAATATTTAATATTCAGATTAATATTTCGTAGTGTCATGCTATACAATATGTCTGGCTTGCATTGTAAATTTGATAATCAATTAATGCAACGCTAAATTGATACTGTCCCTGACGTGTTGACCCAACGCTCACACGCTTCCTGTTTCGTATGCGAGACTCTTAAAGGCACGCTTCACGTTCCCTATGCTATTAAACGTTGTGGAACACAATCCGGTAGAAGAACACTCAAATGAGCAAACACTATTATCAGGACTGTGCCGAGGGCGTACAGATTTCCCCAGAGTGCCCTTCTCCTTAAAAGTGCCGGTCCGATGACCGCTATTCACCGCAAGACTTGTGGACGGTTACTTTTTGTTTTTTACAAAAAATGTTGCGATGGAAGTGATAAAGACCTCGATTTTAAACGAGATATTTTATATAGGTCATATTTTGTTTACCAAATATTCGAATAAACCCTATAAATGACTATTTATATCGACATTCTAATACAAAATTGACGTATTCCCGATCTGTAGCAGGATATAAAAAAGTGCTGCGACGAACGCACAATATAAAGCCTCGCCGGGTGACTTTTGACAGGCCGGCACTGTCTCACAAAAAGGGAGAAGACAATTTATCAGCGATTTTGTCTCTGATCCCTGAATCCCAATATCGCGGTACATTCACAATCTATGTCGGTCCTCCCGCCGGGTGGCAAATTTATGTAAAATCAATGCAACAAATAAAGAATGGTGCGACGGTAAATATCCGCACCACGTCACAATTAGCGCGTATCCCGCTGGGCCGGACACATTTTGTTATTTGCCAATCTATTCGCATCCCACCCGATACATCGACCAAAAACGATTTATACCTCTTTTTTTATTCCGTAATGCCGCAGACGAGTACGTACTGTGATCGAAAATATACATATTTTTATCAAAATCCACTGAACAATTAATGTATAATTGGAAAACTTTCGAATTTGATTGGATGATGCAATTTAATGGAAGGATTTCACTATTTGCATTTGGGTATTACTAGATAGGGGAACAAATTAATTGAAGCCCATAGTGCGCAAAGGTATTTCTTAAATTTAAATGCCGAGTTAGATTTAAACTGCCGGTTAAAAAGGTTCAATATTATTTGTGGTGTATTTGGTGAAACACGTTTAGGCCGGCAGATCCGATCCTGAATTAAGTCAAGCAGAAATACAAGATTGTTTCCGTTCAATAGGTCTAATCTCTCAGACGGGTATTCGTGCTGAAACGATCCTCTTTTATTGGCGTCTCTTTGTCGAAGTGTTCGACATTTTCATCTCTAACTATACGAATTTTAGTATTGGGCAAGTCATCTTGGCTGTATGCAAATTGTATTTTGGACTCCTCTTGTCTCCTTAGCAGCAATAAGCACATACAAAAACAATTTGAAATTAGATACTTTATTTTTTTATAATCATACATTAATAGTATTATCGAACATAGCTATTAACAAAGTCGGAACTACAAAAAAGCTACTTTTCAGTATGAACTAATAAAGTTTTGAACTTGCACCAAATTGACAAATCGCCATGAATTGAAACCAAATTTTGCATGGTGCTATAGTTTTGAACGTTTGTGAAGATCGTCACTTAGGAAATAGGAAATGTTAGAAAAAGCAGATGTTACGCTATTAACCGAAACAGATCATAGAAAATTTTTCGGAAGTGTCATATCCTACAATGTTTCACGTACTGTGAAAGTCACATCCTACTATGTTACTCGAAGTTGAGCTATGTAGTTGTGTGGGAACTGCCATGTCCTACAATGTTTTTTGGTATGTAGTTATAGAATGATGTTGCATGTGGGGTATTCTACATTTTAGACTAAAAAAAGGCTTGAAGAAACTTATTATTGTTTTATTCATATCGAATTAAATGTATAGTTATAAAAGGCACCTTTTAATTGACTTTTGTCTTATTAAATAATGACAAGGTAGCGTGACGTAGGTGTAGAACACTTTAAAAATCACTTCAAAAATAAATCACATAATATTAAACAAAATCTGAGACAGATACTTTACAGAATGTCAATTTTTTTTATAATAAGTGAAAACGTATATTTGCTCTTTTAAACTTATGTTTTAAATATCTATTAATTATCTCTTTGTTCACTGTTGCTGTGGCAGTCTTTGTTAACTTCTAAATTACTTATTTAAGTTAAATATTTACTTGTACAACTTTTTAATAGTAACTGAGATCACTGCAATTCAGATTTTAAATTAATTACTCCTTTCTACGTAGTACCTACAATAACACAAAAAATAATCAATATCAAAATAAAATTAAATCAGTCTTTGTTTCATTAACAAAATAGTTTCGTACATAATTATGTTTTTCACATCCTATAAGGATTGCCTACTAGATATTAAAATCACAGGAATATAAATTAAATTATAATATTCTGAACATAAAGTGCTGAGATGACTGTAACAAATTATAATAATGTCATGAAAACATAAAAACCTTAAAGATTAAAGACAATTGTTAATTATTGACCAGTTCTAAACAACAAAATATCATTTTTGTAAATATAACCTAATAATATCAATTAATATTTTCCTATTGTTACCTAAACTTTTTAATTTCATAAACTATTGTTAGAAATACTTTGTAAAATTTCAGCAAGAATCTAACTATGATAAACTAGAAAGTTTAGGTAACAATAGAAAAATCTTAATTGATATTATCGGGTTAAAATTCACGAAAATATTTTTTGTCTGTATTTAGGAAAACAAATTTAATATTCGGCTTTTTCTGGGTCAATCGAAATAACAGAATCAGTGTAAGCTAAAAGCTAAAAATCGTGGTAACGGGTAGGTATGATCTCAGTTTTGCAAAGATCCATCAAATCTTTGTATTTATCTTTGCTGATAGGTAACGGTCCATTATAAGCCTTTTTAGATCAAATTCCATCTCCAAACGTTGCTGATTTCACCTACCACAATTATTGTGCATAGTTCCTCATCCAAATCGTACTTATACTCTATACGACCGTACTGTTCAGCACTCACTTTAACCTCCCTTATTGTTTTCCATACAACTTTCTCATTTACCGTATTTTTAGTCCAGTTTTTATTAGCTAGCTTGACTTTACAATTAAAGACTTCCTCCTGCTTTAACTCCTTTACTATATAGGGGTAAGTTTCAGTCTTAGCCCACCCAGTCAAGCAATACCATTCTTCTGAAAACCAAATAGATTTACGGCGGCAGGATCTTTCGATTGTGGCGTGAACACTGTCGCCCTCGTTCTGCGTGTGACCTTTTTCCAGAAAGCGATGAGTGATAGATACTCCAAATTTTTTACCTACAAAAAGATATAGCGTAAAATCATTTCGATTGCGGTTTTGGTCCAACAACTGTGCGGAGCACATGTCTGGAGCGGCCGGTGATGATGCTTGGTAGCTTATAAAATCCATATCATGGAAAAATCATCTAGTAGGTTCTTACTACTATCGTTAAATACATCATCTCCTAGTAGGTCTTGCAACTGTATGAGATCCTCGTGAAATCCTTTGGGAAGTGGAGATTCTTCTCCTAGAAAAAAATATACAATTAAGTATACCAAAAAGCATTTTGCTGCCTTCTTTGCAAATTAACTGTCGGTAAGTCTTGTACATAAAGCAAATTGTAATGCCACTAAAGTAGGCACGTAAGGTATTTAGTGGGTATGTAGGTATTGACTGCCTCGTTGGTCTAGTGGTATAAACTTGTAACGTTTGATTGAGAGGTCTCGGGTTCGATTTCCAGTTGATGATGGGTTTTTCTGTTAAGAAATTTCTTAACAGAAACAACTTGACTTCGGTCAGGAAGTTGGCAGTCAACAGACTCCCGTGCCTCGAAGAGCAAGTTAAGCCCCTGGTTCCGGCTGTCATGAACAATAATGATAGACGTTACGGGAAGTTGGTTGCCTCTCAAACCACCTGACGATTGATCTACCCTAAGGATGTGGTTTATCACTTTGAGTTGCGGAGGACAAACTTTAGTCGCTCCATGGAAAACACCATATTTAGCCAATTCTGGGTTAAATCAGTATAGGCGGACCCCGGACTTCAAGGCGAAAGCCTTGACCTCTAATCCTTGGATGCAACTGGCAATAACACTCGGATGATGATGATAAAGTTTACAAACTTTCGTCCTCACTACAGTGAGGTGATAAGGTAAAAGTGTATGTATATTTTATGGAGATATATACTATAACATAAAAAACATAGTACCTACCTATTATTAAAATGTCACATAATATAAGAAAAATAAGCCAAACCTCACTTAACTTCGCAGTATATGCACTATGCGACCTATGTTTTATCACTGTTTTCAAACGACAAAATAAGTACTACCACATCCAACATCAAAATTTAATTAAGTATGCACAATGAAAAAGGTAGTATTACCATATCCGACAAAAGCTTTTAAAATAAGAACATTTAACAATGTCAGTAGTACCATATTCTATAAAATATAGTATAAGTGGAACAAGGAACAAAGTTGGTAGTTCTATATCCGACAAAACCGTGTAAAAAGGGAGCGAGTAACAAAATCGGTACTACCATATCTAACAAAAATGTACGCACCCAAAGAGCGTAATAATGTAAAAAACACACACAAACAATAAAATGATAATCCGTTAACAATGTAGGATCTGGCACATACCACAGTCTTAACTGTTTAATCCTGAATTTAATAATTTCATAGCAAATTTCAAAGTATTTCACTATAAAACTACAATCAAATGCATTTTATATATAGGATTGCGGTTAAACTAAGCTTAAAATAAAAATATTAACTTACTTTTCTTCCTTTGGCTGGAACGCGTTGGAACACCACTGGCAATTTTACTTGATTCAACAAGAATCTTTTCAGCTAGGACGTGATGTTGCACTAATTCTAACATACGCCTAGATTGAGACATTGTTTTTTATATTAAATATTGCAATATTTACGGTTAACATTTAAATAAAAATAATACACTAACGCGTGCAGTCAGCCCGTTAACAATGAACGAAATGGTAGATACGCGCGGTGCGCGGGCGCCCGTGCCCCTCCCTCGCCCCGCGAACAGCGTAGTAACATATCTACCTACATTATTAATCGGACGCTTTTAAAAGTTCCGTCTATATTAATCTAGAAAAACCATGATGGCGATTAGTTTGAAATTCGAAACTTTGCTAGGTCATAGATATGGATAATTTAGGACCTTAGGTGCACCTTAGGTCACTTGGGTCGGCTTTTTAGTCTAACTGGATTTGACAAGATATCAGTTTTTACACGAAGAGGCTGCCACCTGACCTCCGCAATCCAAAGGCTAACGATACTCTAAGGCTAGACCAGTGTCAGGATATTAGAGGGTATTGACTTTCCCAATAACGACTGCCATAGATGTTCATGGCAGCCGGGACCGACGACTTAACGTGCTCTCCGAGGCACGGAGCAGGCGAAAATTGTCAATCAATTCGCACATAATTTCGAAAAGTCATATAACTTCCGAAAGTCAGAGGTGCGCGACGTGGGTTCGAACCCGAGACCCTCTGCATTGCAGTCTGTTGGTCTCCCTACTGAGCTATCGCTGTAATAAAATACAATAATAACAAACAAAAATCGCCAAAATGTAGTTCCGACTTTGTTAATAGCTACGGTCGTTATGACTAAACTAACGCTTACTTATCTATTTCGTTTATACACAAGAATTAATAAAATATTACAACTGATTGATTGCACCAGCTATAGTTTATGCGGTCATCTCATCAATAATGCTTTGGTTGTTGCGAGTATCTTCGCACGCGATAAATATTTGTATAATCATAAGAGATGTAGAACACAGAAAGGTCCTCGTTAAACTTGAATGTTGCTCAAGCTAGACCAACCCGGCTGAATAATTCACAAGATCGTAAGCAAACCAACCTGCTATGTCATATAGAAGCCTACTACTCTTAGTCACTTGCATTTAAGGCACAGCTTTTAAAAGCAAACAACATGCAAGTGATGCCCTTGATGTTAGGATGTCGATAGACTACATAATTCAGTTATACCGTATGGCTATTTACCATCCTAACCTTATAAAAGAAAAGATCCACAGTTGTTTCAAGTCTCAATTTTCTTTTAGTGGGTTGTTTCATTGTTTGTAAAGTCCTCTACAATAAAATTGAAGTGTAGTATGTAGTGTGTACTCTAGTGCTGTTGAGACCTTAGGAGTCGAAATCACAGAGCTAAGGCCAGCAACGCATTAAGTATACATATTTGTGTAACTGTAGATACGGCTCTAGGCTTGGTGACCAGAACACTATTTTTGATTATATGAAATAATATGATGACTGAAATTTTAAGTTCACCCGTTATATTTGCCTTCTAGATCATAACACAGAAATGGTCATTAGTATATACATTGGTCAATTCAAAAGATTGCAAATATGCTATGTCCTTTTACCAAAATATTTCTATCATGGCATATCAAAAACTAAATGAAGATCTATATTATATATATTTATAAGCCACTTGATTTCACACTCAATTGTCCAACTATGTTTATAAGACCAGGGACGTGGCAATAGAGTCCGAAACCACATGACAGGAATAGAGCCCGAGGCCTAAGGACAAGCAGGAAACATTTATACCAGAAAAATGCCACATTCTAAACGTAGCAGGTACAAAAGCTATAATAATATAATTAAACATTCTTAAGAAAGACGCTGTGTACACAAAGAAAATAATGGTTTTAACCACTATTTTTTGCATATTAATTTAGCATGCTCTAGTAATGAGTGCATATTTTTTATACATGTTTGTAGACAAATAAATAGATGTACATAAATATTGGCTTTTCTTTACATTTTATAAAAGGAGTCTTTGAAAAAGTATTATACTAGAAAATAAAAATAACGTGTAAATACAACATTTAAATTCATGGGTACGCATTTTAACATGTTTGTTTACAATCTTGGCCGTAACGGTGATAAAAAATGATATTCATCGTAAATATGCAACGAAACCCGAAACCCGTTTCATATGCAACGAGTCGGTCGAAGATCGTGTTCATGAACGTCAGTTCTCTCCAAGCTTTGATCTCGCCTGGACTTTTGTATAAACAGAATACTTTGTGTGCAGTGCTTTTAAAGGAAACTTTTATTTACGATCTTGTGGCTCCCCTACAACCATCTTTGTTAAGGACATTTAAATAAAGAACGATGTCAATTACGCGGTTGGTTGCAATAACAGGATGTGACAGTGGCCTTGGCTGGGCCATAGCAGCTAGATCAGCCCGCGAAGGCCTCGTTACAGTCGCGGGAATGTATCAAGGAGTAGACACTGAAGCGGCAAAGCGCCTAACAAAATTGTGCGCACACCCCTGTTCCCTAGATGTAACGAGCCCTGAGAGTGTCGTCAGATTCCGGGATTACGTCAAATGTTTGTTGAGAGACAACCCTAATTATAGTAAGTGATAGTTTTGTTTTGTATCAGTTTAAATCAGCTCTTTATTTTTTGCCGAGAATAGGTGTCTTCGAAGTCTTTTCACATATAAAAACATTTGACTTGAAATACAATTGTTGGCTGTGAACAGCACTTAATAGATGAGGGTTTGCGAAAAGGACGCATATAAAAACAACTATGACTGCCTCAGCGACGCGGCGTCTAACATCGCAAACTTTTGGCATAGGTACCGTATATGTTTACTATTGACGGCGTACCGGATTCAATGATTGGTTAAGGCATAGTATTCTGGAGGTTTATGTATATGGACTTTCTCAGTAGTCATGTAGCTGGCAATGAGTCAGGCAGACGGCTGTAGGCTTATTATATAGAACTTAAGCCTACCGTACCTACAAAACTGCCTATCTGTTTGTATATTTGCCATAAAATCGTGATAATAGTACTGTTCCATTCGTCGATACAATCATAAAGACATAATTAAAATTGTCTTCTGTTTACGCGAATGTTATTCATTGAAATTAAACTACTATATACAGATGTTATCGCGTTGCTTATTTGACACTTTATTACATAATTTAGAAACTGTTACACTACTACTACTATATTCTTTACAAATTTTAAGCTAATTAAATATTAAAACTATTAAAACTATTTATATTTAAGTTTACACTTTCCCCGACGTTTCGGTTGCTATTCAGCAGCCATGGTCACGGGGAGTCTAAGATGTTAGTTGTCTCAATGTTCCAGTGTAGTTATGTCAAAGTACTCGAACATAATTTAATCATTGGTATTTCTATTTACGCAGAATGAGCTCAAAGTATCATGAAGTCTAACTGTAGTTTGCTTCTTCTTGGGTTTGACTTTATGAATTACTGGATCCCAAGCTGGTGGTACATTCCAACCATCTTCTCTATTGAAATTAGATTGTTTTTTTATCTCTATAGCCTCATTAAGCATCCTTGGTAGAAATCGGTGTTCTTTAGCGAGAATCTGTGGTTTTTCAAATCTCAGGTAGTGGTTGATCCCCTGTTACACATGTTCACCTACAGCAGACTTCAACGAGCGTTGGTGCTTTACATCAGCTATGTGTTCTTTTATGTGGGTGCCTATGCATCTCTTGATTTGACCAATGTATGAGAGTCCGCAGTCACAATATTGTTACGCCCAGTGACATCTCTCGGCATTGTGGGCAAGACTCGGCAGTTCCGTCTAATAATTTATTACACCGCCATCTATTGACATCTTACGGAACTACGTAGTACGGTACGAGAATCATAGAGATCACGCTGGTACTTTCTCGAAACATCGTACTGTTTACATACCGGGTATAGCGTTACTAGAAAACTCTAGAAACGCTTTACCCGCGTATAAATAGGGCGCACTCGCACCGCCGAGTCAGTTTACAATCGTAAGCGGTCAAGTGTTCATCGAAGCGAACGGAAGCGGAAATACTACGGAGTTCGAAGCAGTACAGTGAAAAAGTGTGGTATAGTGTTCATTGTGTTTTAAATTTAATTGTGTGTTTGAATAAAACGTATTTTAGTTGGTAATACTGTTTGCATTCTTATCTGTCGAACCCAGCACGTAACAATATATTAATATATATAACCAACAGACATTTTGACATTGAAGAAAATAAACTTTATTTTATAATAAATAAAATGTATAGGACATTAAATGCTTGCGGTTTTATTATTCAAATAATGTGAAAGCCTTTATCTTTAATAACAATAACTGATTGTGCAGATGACCGTGTAGACATTCGAATATGATCTAAATACATTTTATTTAAAATAAAAACACATTACACTAGCAATAATTATCAGATTTCTTAGTCATTTTCTTGTTTAACTTTCTTGCTACTATACATTCTGTTCACTTCTATAGTATGGCTGTAATGAGTAGTGATTGATAACTAAGAAGTATGTACTAAATAGATTGCACCTACAAACTTTACTATCAACAATCATAAAACTAAAATACGTTTATCATGGATAAAGTCTCAATCCAATCACTAAACCGCCACCGTAAGCTGACTAGCCGGCTGATCGCCAATAGCCGATGTGTGCTAAGGCCCTAAATTGTCAGGTTGGTTTAATCACTGTCAATCCTTTCGACAAACAGTGACTACGAAGGCAAGAGGCCTTCATAATATTTATTCTGTTTAATAAAGGCGGCAATATCAGGCTGAGGTGTTACAGCACTATGTGTCTAAATAAAGATCTTAAGGAACAGTTAATATTACCTGGAAGTGGTTTAAAATAAAGTAAATAGTTATGCGCGTAATTGTAACTGTAATCGTAATATACCTATATCTTATAGAACTGAACTATTCTCGAACCAAAACGTTTCTTTGAATTTAAACTACTATATACGGATTTTATCGCGTTATTTATTTGACACTTTATTACATAATTTTGAAAACTGTTACACTACTACTATTATTAAACTTTACTAATTTTTAAGCTAATTGAATTATTATTAAAACTATTGAAACTATTTAGATTTAATTTAATTTTACACTTTCCCCGACGTTTCGGTCGCTTTTCAGCAGCCATGGTCACGGGGAGACTAAGATGGCAGTTGTCTCAATGTTCCAGTGTAGTTATTTAGTCTCCCCGTGACCATGGCTGCTGAAAAGCAACCGAAACGTCGGGGAAAGGTTAAAATTAAATTAAATCTAAATAGTTTCAATAGTTTTAATAATAATTCAATTAGCTTAAAAATTAGTAAAGTTTAATAATAGTAGTAGTGTAACAGTTTTCAAAATTATGTAATAAAGTGTCAAATAAATAACGCGATAAAATCCGTATATAGTAGTTTAATTTCAATGAATAATATTCGCGTAAACAGAAGACAATATTATGTTTCTTTGAATGTTATGTCTAATGCAAACATTTAATTAATTTATTATTTAAAATACAAACGCATTACATCATTTTGAATTTTTATCCTTTTAACTAAAGTTTAGTACAAAACTCAACCACAATATACATGTAAGCGTATCTGCCTTCCTTGTTAAAAAAAACATTGAAATCACACAGATAAAGCAAAAATTACTCACCTACACGTAGTTTTCTGTTACCCGCCTCGTACATACTTCATTCTTAGTTTAAAGATGGCGGGCGCTTGCCACGATTCTTAGGCGAACCTAGTGGAAAAAACCAATATTAATATCATAATCACTCGCATTTATATACAATTCAAGATTTTGTTAACATAATTATATTCAAAAATATATATTTAAAAGCTGAGAATTAACAAAATTCGCACACAATATCGTAATATTGACTATGTAAACATTTATCAATGTCAATTAAATATCAATAAAATCCATTTACCTTCGATAATCGAAACACTAAAACAATGCTCATAATACACCGCACTTGCTTCAACACACATAATAATTATCACGTAAATATCACTATATTGTCTGAATGTAAGTTCATGTCCCTGTTTTTAATGAGTTTTAATTTCAATCGTACACCGGATACAAAACAGAATCGACGGCGACGACTGCACTGTACTTAAATGTTATCAAATGTTTATTTTTTTTACTTTTTATAAGCAGTGTTCACTCTAGGCTAGTATTTACTTTTTTTTGTTTTATACAATTTAGCTGGCAAACAACCATACTTCACCAAATGATTTTGTTTTTATCTCGAAAACATAAATTATACGTAAAACAAATCATTAATATAGCGTTCGGTATATTGTTGGCACTGTAAGAAAACCTTTTAAATAAGAAACTATCTTAATTAAAAGCATTTTTAAATAAGATAGTTGAACCTACTTTTAATAAACCAAATAAAAATACTTACTGGTTTGATTAAATTTAATTATTTTATATAATAATAATTATTATTACTAAAAATATTAAAATAGGATTTATATTGTTTATGATTTACCTATTTAAATTAATTTAAGAATACACTGATAACAGTTCGAATTTGCTGTATTTATAAACTAAGAACCCGAGCGAATGATAAAATAAACAACCAAAATAACTATCAATGACCAAATATAAATTACCAGTAACAAAACAGTACAATTAATTATTAACAGAAAACCAAAATTAAACTACCAGGATGATAAATACATTTTTCATACATGCTGCTGTATAACAGCGAAATGTAATATAAAAAACAAAATGTGATAATACACTAGATGGAGTTGAAAAGAGTTCCTAGTTAATTGGTTCTATCTAATATGTGTTATAAAGCCATGTCTTAATGGCAGTTTAGCGGTTCTAGTAAGACTTCATCCATTATAAGCGTATTTTTGTTTTGCCTATTATTTAATTACGCCTAGTTAGATATATTATATACCGAGTTCTAGAATGAACTAAGCTAAGAATGAAATGGGGGCGTATTCCACAAGAGTCATTTAAACCCTTATTCAAAGTATGCCTAGGAGGGGTCAAGATCTAGTTCCAACAAAGGAAATAAACACAGACTATTTTCATATTTGTTTTTTTTATTACTGAGTTCGTGATTTAAAACAGATATTATTATTCATATAATGCTATAATCTACGTATTGGTAAATGTTTTTGAACGATGTCATTCGTTATTTGAAATCTCAGTCTGTATTCTATGTTTAAAATAAAGAATTTATTCAAATACAAAAATTACTTGGTACTAATAACTGCTGAAATTGTTCTCAAAGATTACTTCATGATAAATATACATATAATAATGTTTTTGATTTCCCCAGTAAAATGTAAATTTATCTTAAAAAATAAATAAATGTAGTTATAAATTAAACGAAGTTGCGAAAATAATATTTTATCCAAAAATATATAAGACAGGTATTCTAAGAAACGAATATTCAACCGTCACGCTTTTATTAAATTTGATATCTATAATTATTTCTCATAATCATTTTCTATTCAAATTAGCGAGAAATAACATAATTAATACAAAATCTGTCAATTTAACGCTAAATTAATTCCCCAGACCAGGTCTACCTGGTGATTGACAAATCGAGCGATAAGCTTATATTATAAGTACACACTATAAATACACTCGTTTAAGAACTTAACTAAACATTAAATGACTGATTCTTAATATAATATTAGTTTATGGGTCGATAATTAATCACCAAACTAGCCACAGATATGTGATTTAACTGAAAAAAGACTCAGGGAAAATATTTTAATAATTATGTACTTCAAATATTTTTTGATGTATAATTTAAGAAGCTATCTTTTACTTTAGGTTTTATAAATGTACTAGCTGTTGCCCGCGACTTCGTCCGCGTGGACTTTAATTTATTACCCAATACCTACTTTTAATTTGTTATCTAATTTTGATATATAAAACTACAACTAAAGAAATTAATAAGTCTAACTACATCTATATAGGTGTAGTTAGCTATATATATAGCTAATACTTAAAAACTACCTACTAATATTTAGAAACTACCTACTATATCTAAAGAATTATATCTTTTGAATGAAATGTCCGATTTTAATAATTTAAAAGGTACTTTACGGGTATTGAAACGGTCTTTAATAAAATATCATTTAATGGGATAAGGATTAATACAGAGGTATGAATAATATGGTATGACTATTGTTGGCACTTTTATCAACTTTTAAATTGTAAAAAAGTAGTTATAGTAGCATAACTATAGTAGTTGGATATATGGTATCGCGGACTTTTTTTGTATATATTGATATGTTCTATAATACTGTAGAATTTTTTTTTTTCTATCATCAATAGTTGCCGCAGCGCACGTGATGACAGATTTATTATGACTAATTTTTTCACACCTTGGGTTATATTATGCACTTTTAATAAGAAACCCTATTTATTTTTAAAATGTAATATAGCCAATGTCACTCAGTGAAGATGCAGCTTTCTAATGGTGAAAGATTTTTTGAAATCGGTCCAATAGTTTTTGTGTGAAAACATTACAAACATACATACAAAAACACAAATGTTTTCTCTTTATAATATTAGTTTAGATAACTAGCCTGCCATTTCAATCGCACTTAATTAGTACGCTTGTTCTGCTCTTTTACGTGGTACCTTAATAAAAATTATAAAATATTTTTAAAGCCCGCATTCAAATAAACAAATTCTATTAGAAAACTAGATCTTAAATTATAAAGGAATGCATTAAAAGCCTATGATTGGTTAATCCAATAAGTACATAAGTACATGATCTATCTGTGTGCAAAGTTTCATCCAAATCCTTTTCACGGTTTATGCGAGTTTAAATGACAAACATCGACACATATTTATCAACTTTCACAATTACCATATTAATAGGCTATGTTTTAGTCGTGGTTTGCTTCTTCAGTCCTAAAAATCTACCCTATTGGAACTGTAAAGAATCATGCACTTTTTAATAACATATTTAGTAGTGTTCCTTCATTATTTGGGCCATTAAATATCTCTTTGAGAACAGAGTCGTGTTTATAACTTAACTGTATAAATGAAAGACAGTGACACACACACGCACACATTAGCGTATGTATTGAATATAATAACATTTTACAAATTAAGAACAACAGACTGCAATTTTACCTCTTTTACATCGCAGTTCATTCATCCATCCGACACATCCTGAAAGAGATTGATTACGATAAGTCAGTTAAATGCTCAGCATCTGCTCGTATAAATTATTACAGCTTTGTATATGGGTATCTGTTCATTAATTTATTTATAAGTACAGTTATTAACTTATTATCTGATCGGCGGTCCGGTTACATAGACAAACGCCACTACTTCTCTCTACACCACCTCGAATGGATATGCAGAGGCATATAAATCCCACATTTCCGTAGCTGAAGATCTGTGGTAATATGTAACGATTTGATGTACGGTCTTAAATTATAGGGGGCTATTTTTGTGTACTTCTTTAAAACAATAACAGAGATTACCGTGATTTTCCTCAGAAATAGTATATGGACAACACCGTAAGATGTGCATAATAAAAATTGCTCGGTACATTCTTAGATCCAAGCTACCGAAACGACAGATAGACTCTCTATGTAATACCCAACAATAATAATGACCTTATTCTTTTCAGAACTACATGCGGTAGTAAACAATGCTGGAGTAATGACTATTGGTGACTACGAGTGGCAGACACCGTCTATGATCGAGACCGCGATCAATGTCAACCTTCTAGGAGCCATGAGAGTTGTATCTGCGTTTCTACCTGACCTCAGAAGAAGTGCTTTGGAGGTACAATATATTCTGCCCAGCTTTCTTCATTCTTTTATTCCTTTTTGGACTTGATTGTTACGGTTTTAGTGCTCATTTATATTTAATTTGCTGACTTATATTTATATCTGAACTCTTTATACTCCTAATACTAGGTACCCAAAGTGAGTCATAAGTCAATAATTTTCTAAAATGTATTCATAGTTTTTGGATTATATGCATGTACAGTGCCTGCTTTACTAACTGATAAGCATGAGATCTCGGGTTTGATTCCCGAGTTTCAAATTACTCAATATCGCTACGGAGTCTGGACCTGGAATTTTGCGATGGCATGCTTACCATGCGGTATATTGAGAAGGTGTTCTCATGACTGATATACGTCAGTCATTAGAACACCTTCTCAATAGGGTCGGCGACTACCTCAGTACTTGATAGTTATAATAGTTAGATTTATAATGTATGCATTTATGTTTGAACGATTTAGGGCTTGTACACAAATCTGGGGATCGGCGCAATGCGCAACGCAGAAAACTGCGACACGAATTGATGCGATGCGATTTCGTGCGACAAGGCGTCTCCCGCCCACGATTCGGGTGACCATTCCTTCGACGACCGTCAACCGTGCTGAACGTATTTTGTAAACTAAGTCATGACATGGATCGTAAAAAGAAGTGCGCACTTCTGTTATTAATAACAATAATATAATATTCTATCACATACACACAACACCATCTAGCCCAAACTAAGCAGACCTTGTACTATGGGTACTAAACAATGGATAAACATACATTTATATACATTTTTTATTTTTGTAAATACATACATATTATACATAGAAACACCCAGACCAAGACAAACATCTATGACATTCATGCACACAAATGTTTGACTTGTGCGAGAATCGAACCCGCGACCTCAGGCGTGGCAGTCAGTTACACTAACCACTACGCCATCGGGGATGACAATGGATTGCTAAGGAGATACAGGAAAAAGAAACGAAGAAGATTTTAGGTTCATTCATTTATTACTATTATGAACACCGATGAACTACTTTCGTCTAAAATATGAAGCTTTGAAAACCGACCAAAAAATTATTTATTTATCAGATAAAGAGTGCGTCAGTAACACCATGGTGATTTAGCAAAGTGAAACAATAAATGCACACTAATCACTTTTATTGCCTTCACAATCAATTAAATGTAATCGCAACAGTGCTGCCATATCCTGACTCTAGTGCCGCGTTTCGTAACCGTACTAATGACCGTCTCCGACATATTTATAAGTTCTCGCTGTTTTTTGCCCAAAATAAAAACTTTATTTAAGATATAAATAACAAAAACATTTCTCTCAAAGTATTGCCCATCACTCGAGATCACTTTCTACCATCTTTCTGGCGGTATATGACTGCCGCGTCGGAAAAACGATAATATGTCTTTTAAGGCTATCCAATAATCGATCAATTTTTTAGCGTATTCGTAAGAATGGAAACGCTGCTTAGCCAGGCTTAGTGTTATCGAACGGAATAGATGAAAATCGGAAGGGGCTATGTCAGATGAGTACAACGGGTGTGGTAAAACTACCTATTTAAGTGTTTCCAAATAGGTTTTCATTGGTTTTGCGACATGAAGCCGAGAGTTGTCATGTAACAAAATCACTTTGTAGTGTCTCTGCTGATATAGCGGCCGTTTTTCTTTTAGGGCTTGACACAAACTCATCAATTGAATTCAATAGCGATCTCCCGTAATAGTCTCATTAAAGATTACCCCTGCTGATGCCACCAAATGCAAAGAAGAAACTTCGAACCATGGATACTTGGTTTTGCGGACGATGTTAATTCATGGCCGGACTTATCCCACGATTTTCTACGCTTTGGATTATCGTAATGTGTTCACTTTTCATCACCAGTTACGATCCGCTGCAAAAAGCCTTTTCTTTTCTGCCGTTGAAGCAGTACTTCTCAAGTGATCTCTGCATGTCGTATCCGACAGAGCATTGTCACCGTAAGTCCCGACAAGAATTCTGTGTGCTTCAGCTGCAGATTTCTTTTGAATAAAATAGTGTAATAAAATTCCCCGCAAATACATTTTATTTGGGACAAAAGTAGACATTTTCAGAACCAATAAAGAAATACTCGGCATTTACTAAAGAGAACTACCATACACTGAAATTTGCGTGTTACCATTCTAAATTTCATGCACGGAGTGCTGCTACCGCCATTTTGAAAAAACAGCTAGAAATTATTTAAGTTCCTCTGTATATTCATTGTTTTCTTTTTCCTCGAAATTTGGAAATAAACTTATACATACGTTCTTCCAAGCTTCTTGTTTGATGAATTTATTTTTATAATGCTCCTTCCTAGTGTCCCAAAGAACAGGGCGCTCCTCAATCAGTGATATAAAAAAATCTACGTCGTACACTGTCATTTTTTTTTCGTTAAATTTGCATATATCTTGCCCACACGCTGTCTCAGAGCGGACTAAAATGGCGTCAATAAGTGTGACGTAAGATCGCAGGAATGCGCGATGCGAATCAATTCGCAAGTTCTTGCGATGCGTCGTGGGAGCTCGTAGATTTTTACAATGCGACATCGCATCGCAATTTTGTGTACAAGCCCTTAATAAGACCGAAGATATCAAATCTGTTACATTGTTAAAGTACCTAACAACAGCAACAGAAATAATTTTAAATAAATAAAACAACTTATTACAGATTAAATGTTAAACAAAATCACTACGAACAATTTAAGCAGGTAATACACACTGAAGGTATTTGTCCCTGCCCTCTGAAACCAAAACAACGCTGTCCCTAGCAACAACTTAAAATTCATATTATTACGGGGTTCCAGGAAACAAGTATTGTTATAACAACGATAGAAAATTTGATACCGCCGAAATAATCGTATGATTTGTACGTAAACAATGAAATAGGACTCTTGGTTCTAATGAAATTGACTTCATAAACATTTTGCTATAGGTGGTCGGATCAGAATTACAGAGCGTCGTAAGACAGAAAATAATATAATTCCATAGGGAAAACAATATCTTTTTGTATAAAATGTTTAATTGAAATGTAGGCCTGGATTTGTTTAGATTATATTTCACGTTTTTAAAATATCCTTCCTCGTCTGTTTTGTTTATAAATAGGCAGGGATGGATTTGATTGATTGTTTATTGTAAATAAATAAAAATATACATATACAGATCAGCGAGTAGACACAACAGGTTCTTAATTAGGTATAGGTTTAGGGATGGCATATCAATTCAGGTACAACCTGAATGAGAAAGTACATAGACGCTACAGAAGATCGTTATCAAGGCCAAATAACCTTCAGACTTAACGATAGTCAATATTAATCGCGTACGCTTGATAAATGTTACCTAAGACTAATTAAACCGTTTAAAAACTGAAACATTTATGCAATCTACACGATGTTATGTGACCTCTATACGCTTGTAACACCAGGAAAGACATCAGTCCTGCAATCAAGCTGGACCTCTAGCAATTTATAGATTATGTAGAATTGGATTAAACTATTTAGTCACAGCGAAACACCGGGGCGGCCAGACACAATCAGTTTTTAATAATGTCTGTCATGCCAACAATTGACAGGTTAATAGAATATTAACACCGTATACAAATATATAAACCAACTGTCTTTACCACAGATGATTGCAGTTAAATCCAAAGCACATTTTTTCTCCTTTATGAAAATGACACCTCGACATTTCGCATTACAGAACGCGTGCTCATCAAAACCTCGTATAATCAACGTGGCGAGCCACTGCGGTTTGCATCCGCTGCCAGGCTTTGCCGCGTACAGTGCCAGTAAGGCGGCCGTCATTGCATGGACAAAGGCTTTGAGAATGGAGCATATGAAACACGGGTTGAGCGCCACTGCTTTTATGCCGGGTAGGTTTTAATACGTCTAAGTTTTACCTTGTTTAGCCATTGTAAATGTTACGTCTCTTTTGTTTTTACTATGAAGTCATAAAACAGAAAGAGATGCTTTATAATGGTTCTGTTATTGTTTGTTTATAATTAATATATTAGTTTTATTATGGTACAATTATCTGTGTAATGTACACACTACACACGGCTACACATCAAGTTAGACAGCCCATATACGCATAACTACGCTACATACAAAATAGAGAATTGTCGGAAAGGGACAGTGCATAGTGGTGTCTGTGTACCATTAATAATAATAATAATAATAATAATAATAATCATTTATTTTGTGAAACACGAGTATACAATACAAGTTACATTAGCTTGCATGCAAGGTGGTGAGTTATAGTTTATAATTTATAATTTATAGTTTATAACTCACCACCTTGCATGCAAGCTAATGTAACTTGTATTGTATACTCGTGTTTCACAAAATAAATGATTATTATTAGGTAAGGATAGAGGCAGACCGTAACAAAAATATAACGCACTCTCTCGCACGATTCGCAGCGTTCAACTTCTAATAGTTCAAAGCCCAAACAGTCTATGTTGATGTGTCGCTGTGTGTACTTACCTGTTTGATTAGTTCAGCAATTTGAAAATTATCATTCGATGTAGCTACTTTTATACAATGATGAGTTCATAGTTATATTACATACAAATCTAGAAGTCTTGCAATATCATACGCATAAATAAATTTAAAATGTATGCCGTCTAAAATTTAAATAGATGCTTTTACTACGAATTTATATGCATTGTCCTCCGATTTAGATGATATAAATTAGCTAAATGTCAGCCTAAGACTGTCATAATTGAAAATAATATCTAAACTGGCTCAATTATTGTGTAAACATACGGACATGAGCAAACATACGGACTAAAATCTGTTTACGATTTTATTATATGAGTAAGATAGGACACATTTTTACTATAAAGAATTTAAAGTCTATAAGAGGTTATAAAAGTATTATTATGAATTCCTGGAGCGGCTAACACCCAACACTTATTTGTGCACAAAGCTGGCAACTATCCAATATATCTGTTCAAACAAAAGTTTTTATAGATAGCACTTACATACACTTCTTTCGTAAATACACTTAGGTAAAACTAAAACACAGTTTGGTTAGTAAACAACCAATTAATAAAACCATTTCCATTTCAGGCGGCTTTTTCACCTCTAGTAACATAATGTCAAGTCAAACGGCATACGGACACACGATGCTGGAACATTTGAATGACGAACAGAAATCTTTTTACGGGAATAGGATCACATCTCTCACTAATTACCTCGAGGCGGCGACAGCACACCATGCAAACTACGACTCTTTGAAAGATGAAAATATCATAGAGACATTCGTGAAAGCTTTAATTGAAGATAATCCCAAAGAACTGTACAAAGTGGAATCGTGGAGATATATGTTTTACTATAATCTTTTTAAGTTGCCGTTGTCTGAAGGCTTTCATAGCTGGGTTGTAAAAAAGTTCCTTAATTTTCCCGAGTGAAGATTTTGAAATGCGTACTTATCTTTTGTGGTTACGATAATCACTGTTTCAATGTGTAATGATAAAATATAATATAGTTATAAAATATAATGTTTGCTACAAGAATATTTTATTCATAAAATGATTACACTTAACCCTTATTATACATTTTTACTAAGCGTAAATTCTGTTTCTTCCTATATAATGTTATGGAAATTACTTACGTAACTGCCTAGAAGTTATAAGTAACTTGAAGTTTTCTTTGTTCTGCTTTTCATCGAAACACAGCCTACTGAAAGGCTATGGATTTAATTCTTGAACTAAAACCAGAGCCAAATAAGAATACCTACCTACTCAGTAGTCAAATCCATGGTACCTATCAATAAGTATTCCATGGTCTATTTACAACCTGAACTGAGAGAAGGATACGGTCTGAAATTACTACAGGGCAGAGAAACCTTATATCTCTGACCTATAGAATCGGCCATATACGTTGTAAGTTGGTAGTAATTTAAAGAGTGTTTGAATGTAATTGATGATTTTTTGTATTTTCACCGAGACCTTTGCCTAACAAGGCAAACATTGTGTATTTAGCCTAAGTTTTGCCGCTGAACTTTGCCATTCTATAATAGTTCAAAAAGCACTGCCACTCAACTATTGATACACATTAGTTGAGTGGCATACTTTTTACTCACGTTATTTGCCCGGTTTCAGTACTTTTCCGTATTGTGAAAAGTGTTATTAAATATTTCCATCAGGCATTTCTTAAATAATAGTTCTTATAGTAGTAATGAGGAAATAATACAACGGGTGTGTACTGAAATAATACAAAGAGTAAGTTTTCAGCAGAGCCAGTTACGGAAAACGTTGCCTGGGATTAGTAAATATTAGGTACATGGTACGTTAGTACATAATACCTTAATGGGTACATGATATTAGTTACGTCTATTGAAATCTCACCTCTATTTGATAGATATAACAATTTAAAAAAGATCTTGTCCGCTTGTTGTCAATGATTTCTTATCTTAGAAGAAAACATAAAATATAGAAAGTTCAATAACATTGTCTTCCGCCAGTGTCTTCAAATAATTAGGCATTATACTCCATTTGGTTAGGTATTTAACTAAATGTAAACAATCTTGATGTGTCTTTTTATCTGAAAACTCAGTTTAAAAATAAAATGCTGCTGAAGATCAATGTAAATACAACAATAACGATTAGTAAATCAATTGAACCTTTAGTTTAAGCAGTTGTTTATTTGTTTAATGTGTGTTAGTGTAAAAAATCACATCAAGATATTTTTGAATTATTATTTTTATTACCTTTAGTTAAATACTTAACCAAATGGTGTATAGGTATTATATTTTTGATGATATTTGCTAGTTTGACAATGCTGTATTACTTATAGATAACGTTTTCTTGGTTACGAACCCGTACGCCCCTTGACTTTCGCCCCTTTCATAGAAAGACGGAGCCCCGCTGGGCGGGGCTTCTATTTTTGAGTGGATTTTAGGAAGAAACCTAACAAATATCTACTAGGGGGCTAACCTTGAGGGGCGAACGGGCTCGTAACTGTTTTCTCTTACCGCCGCCATCTTTACATACCTACACAATTAAATATCAATTCTGATGATTAGGTACGCTTGGTTACGGCTTCGCTCGAATGAAAGGTACCCTTTTTCATTTTCTCATTCATTATTATCGGTTAAGTAGGTAAGGCGTGAAAGCGTAACAAACTTACACATTTGCATTAAGCGCGAAGTCGCATAGTACTAGGTATATTAAACTTAACAAAATTATAAACGTCTATTAAAACGAAACCTAGATTACAATAGGTACATATTATGTGTAAGTTCATAGTTGCAGGACGTAATTTATGACTCTTCGTATTTCGATGAATGTAAAAAATAAGAGTGTAATATGCAAACTACTTAAATAATAAGTCGTTTCTGCCAGTTGTTAACACTATACTTTCTGTGCATTTTTAACGATTGCTACGAAAGCAATGACAATTATCTCCAAAACAGTAAAGAAAAGACACCAGAAGAATCTAGTCTTTAGGTATAATAGAAAGCTGTATACCTATTCGCATAAAAGCCATTTACAATAGGTATAATTATTCATCAATGTCATAGTGGTATAGCCAAGCCGAATAATTTGATATCGTAAACATCAAATTATTATTAGATAATGTGATATATCTAATAATAATTACTTACATTAGATATTATGTAAATTCTTGACACAAAATTTCTTTGTTGTTTGTTTTTATTAAAATGTTAAATATTTACAATTTTATTTGTAATAAGCCATTTGGCTTATTACAAATTCAATTGTAGATATTTGTGCTTTGATTAGTACATATTTATGTACTAATCAAAGCACAACAATTTCTAATTAAAATGGTTATAGACTTTTTTTGACTTAGCCAAAAGCCACTATTTGAATAAATAAGTAAGTAGGTACCTACCTACACCAAATAAAAAAAGCATATTAAGTATATTAATTTGGAATCTTTTATTGTCTTTTATATTAACTTTGTTGGTCCATTGGCTAATGTAGGTATATACAGCTGCGGCTTTTGATGTCCCGGCTTCGAATATCAGGTTAGGCTCACAAAAAAGTTCGAAATCTCCGGTCAGATCATTTATTAATAGATAGTGTGGTTGTATTGGCTCATAACACATGTGCACTGTAATATCGCCTGCGCAGTTGGTTTATTTTCGTTGAAATTGATTGCCATGATCCGAATTCGATCTCAAGGACATTATTAAATTTGGATTATAGTCTATAACTATCTGCCTATTTAATGGTACCTACCTAGATAGTTGTTTCTAGAGGTCTTTACTTAGTAGGAAATATGCCAAGTTGAGCATCGAGTGGCCTAGACACTTGCAACGGTCAAAAGCTACAGTCGTGGCTCTACAATCGACACTCCGTGTAAACAAAGATTCTACTTCCCTTCTTGCCTCCTTCCCGCCTTCGACGTAAATATACTTCGTATATCGCCTGTCGTGAAAACAAGCATTAAATTTACAGCTTGACACAACATTATTTATTCAGTAATTTTAAAGAATACTCGGTAGTATCACGGGGTCTGGTACATAGTAGTATCACGGGGTCTCACAGAAATATAAGAAATAGTTATATGTCTAGTAGACGACAATGGGTTCCCCTGAATTAAGTACAACTACGTAGTACGAGTGATTATTTTATGTTTATGTATTCTGTTTATGAAGTTCGCAATATCTTACTCCGATTTTATGGAACGAAATCACAACATCATCCTCGAACGTGATTTATATATCTTGGAATACAAAGAAATGTTACAATATTTTTAATTACCTAAATACCTAAATTTTAAGTAGGTAAAACAACCAAATTTCAATATGAGTGAGCCAGCTTTACCAGGAAAGTAGGAACCATGGAATATCGACGATCTAAAGTACCAGAATAGTCACGCATTATTACGTTTATTTTAAAAAAGCGGGCAGCTGTAGTCCCAATCACTCATTTTTCCCATCCTTCTACTGTCAGACAACAGACCGTACGGTGACCTTGTTTGCAACCTTACGGTTACGGTTTACAGTGGACAGCGGTTGGTTTTGTATAGTTGAAATTACTTGAATGATTCCAGGAAAACACAGCCAAAGTACATGAGCTGCGGTTACCTGTTACCATCAGGTAGGCCAATGGTTAGACAGCCAGCAACAGCAGTAAAAAATGAAATAACTTCGCGTTTTGGCTGCATGAATGGCGTTGGTTTAAGTGGTCGCTTTACCATTACCAATACGACGAGTGTTATTCGATCCCAAATATTTGTGTGATCCACAAATTATAGTTTCGAATCATTCCGGGGGACACAGGTTTTATTCCTAGTGCGAGATAAATAATAAATTTTATTATTGCGGCCTCAAAACTCCAAACTGTTTCTCTGGGCAAAAAGCTTGAGTGTTATTTGCAATGCTATTCAAATCTAAGACGCAATAGAAGGGAACCTCTATATTATAAGAACCTCAATCGCGTGCCCTTATTTAAAATTTTGGGTGTAAAATAAACGGAATCTTGGACGAATTATTGCACACTTGCTAGTTATGTCGCCACCTTTAAATGATACTGACCGGTCGAATAAAATAGCCCCCCTCTCCCCCCCATCTTGAGAATTCTTTAAGCACTGTTGTGCTCCACTTCAGGAAGCTAGTAAGTCTAATAACGACACGAATCCGAGATTTTGAGACTATAAAATTAGGTTAATGTAAATTTTATAATAATACGTAAAGTAACTAAAGGTATAATTATAAATTACAATAGAAGCTGTACCAAAACAAATCTATTAAAAAATCAAATGACAACTTTTAACTGTCACTAATGCTACTAACATATTTGACAGTTAGACATTATTATTGAGTAATCTGAAATTCAGTCTTTCTACTATAGGATTTAAATTGTATAGTTTATAAGTATTTTGTGTTAAAGAAAACGTTATTTTAAACATTATCCAGAGTTTATTCAACATCACATTACATTTATCGAAATGGAGATCTCATATGGGCCGAACTCGGCCGACGAACCGGTAAGTACAGTACAATGCAAATCAGTAGATATCTAACGTTTTGAGTAATTATTAATTATTTCTATAATATATTCTTAAAAAAGCAAGCTTATTGCTAAGTGACATATTTATTATTATTGTAAATATTATGCACATTGGTAGGTTAGTATTTGGTAAAGTGAAACATAACTATTTCGAAACATTAATTTTTACGATGATATTTTCATATCCGAATGGATATATATTCCTAAATAAACATTATGAAATTATTATGACTTTTACTGACACCATCCTTCAAAGAAAGACCTACATTTTTACTATTACCACAATGTTACATTGCAGAGCCTTCTATATAAACTACAACGTAAAATCAAAGTGTTCAATACAACCAATCCCCTCCCAAATAGAGGATACAACTTGATTGCCTGCAGCAGCAAGTATGGACTTGTGTTTGTTGGTTCACCTGATGGAATATTTACTGGTATGTAATAACATTGTACAACATCAAAAACAAATAATGCATGCCTGTTTATAAATGTTCAGTTGAAAATAAAGCAATCAAAGGTCCTCCAGACTGTATTATGGTTACTGTAGTATATGGATAATCATAAAGGATGTGTAAGACTACCTACTTCCGGACTCCAGGCTGCCATTGAGAAATCCTTGTCAAACGCTTTTGTTGCCTGAACCCATGATTTAAACTTTATGCACAGCAGTCACATTCACTACTGCTACATCACCGAGGCAAAAAATATTGCTAGCAATTTAGATTGCAAACTAAAATTATTCTCAGATAGATTAAATTTTTTAACTGCATAAGTATGTGCTCTTTTGGAGAGCTAATATGCTGGTGGTAGGATAAGGTTGACTTTGGCAATACAATTGTTGGGACTTAAACCCACGATCTCTTGACTGTGCAAGGTGTTAGATTACTAAAATTTTATAGTCATATTTAAAACATACAAATTTAACAAGTTTATATAATATAAACTTGTTAATATTTATCCATTGTCCAATCTCCAATCAAGAATGCAAAAAATCTATTATGAAATGGCTATTTGAATTTAATTATGATGAGATAGAAAATTTTATATTAACAATGAAATAAAATTAATAAATTATGTATATACATATTATGTATATTACACTTAGTAAAACTCCATTATTTGACAAACTCAAACTCTCGCTACTTACACCACACACTCTTACGCGCACACATACCTTTTACCTACACAACTTCAGACTCACACATTCGCAAACACACAATCACTAATACACTATTCATCCTTATAGTGGTACAGTAGTTACTACCTGCTATTTAAATTTATAATAATTGTAAATTAATACAACATTGTGCTATTTGGATAGTGGAGGGCATGAGATTTGTAATACAGGCTTTGAGCCTAGTACAGACTCCAGCTTGCAACGAGGAACTCTGTATATTGTTTTTTAAGTAGTTAACCCATTGTACCTTATGAGAGAAATAAATCTATTATTATTATTATTGGTACACTAGCATAAATTTGTATTTATGATTAGTTTATTTGGGAGATATTGAACTTTACCTGCAGTTCATGCATAACTCAGGTTTGATGTTGGGGTAGAAAAAGGTTATTAAGTTTTCTTATAAGAAAAGGAAGGAATGTCAGAGATAATTGTAAACTTATTGTGCCTGTCAACAGGCTGTGCAAGAAGTTAATCATGTTGAAACCACTTATAGCTTTCATTTGGTGATATGAGAATACCTTAATGTACACACTACACCATGTTTATAAGTGAGACAGTAATCAAAACATTATATTTTCATAGTGTATCACTTAAAAGACCTGGTTGACAAAGATTGTGAGCCTCAGCATACAACGGTCCAGCTTCAGGAGCGTCCAACTCATATTGCCGTGAGCTGTGACCAAGAGCTGTTGGCTGTTACGGGTGGACAACAGATATCCATCTACAAAATCTCTAATTTTCAGAATCCAGTAAGTATTGTGAATAATTTCCATTAGTGTTATAATTATAGTTTAATATAATATGTTTTACCCAAACAATATAGAAATAGTTTACATGCATAACATGGAGATTATATATTATGATTATATATTATATTACTCTATTTATCCCATTAGCCTGAGTTTTATCGAATATATACTAGAATTAGAGAAATTTTACCTTACCTGGCCATTAAAACTTGTTGATTGTATGCATATTTTATAACTGAAATTAAAGTAGATATAAAAAATTCTCAATGCTTTGATTTTACTTAAAACCAAACTATATTAACTCAGATTTTTTCAAATATAACATACATTTGCAAATGTCAATGTGAATATTTATTTAAAAACCAGCATGAACTTAAGTTCATGCTGGCTTTTGCAATGTGGATGTTAGCATCCATATTGCAACATAATAAAAGATTGCCACAAAACAATGGCAGGACTGGGACAAAAAAATTACAAAGATAAAAGTTTAATATCTCCTTTTATTTTAGAACCCAATGTCATTAGACATTAGAACTGAAGTGAACCCATCAACTTTTGTATCTGGACTGCAATGGAATCCCATCATCCCTGATAATCTTGCTATGGTGTTCTATGATGGGACTCTTCTAGTTGCCCATATTGGAGCTGCTCCCCAATTGAAGAAAGTGCAGTCAAAAGCAAGGTGTGTTTGAAGTCTAAATTATAACAATTTTAAACAATATTTTGTATTAGCATTAGCTCTTTGTAAGAAGTGTTATATATATTACTGACACATAACTAGATTAGACATATTTTATTGATCTAGGTATATATAGAACTCTGGAACTAAAACAAATGTGAATGCTATGTTTATTGTAGAAGGTGTTAACATCCAGAATGGTAATATTTTCATCTTTGTGAAATCTTTAAGTTCAGGCAATGATCTGTACATTATATTACTTTGTCAGAAATAGCAGCAACTTCTACTAACTAAATATTGTACATATAAAAATAAATGAGTTTCGGATAGTCTATTAATTATTTAAAATACCATAAATCAAATAAAAATATGTAAGAAACTTACTACTTACCTATTATTATAAAAATATGCAATTATTATCACTCCTAACTTATATGTGACTTTTAACAAGCCGGGCAAAATTTGTAATCTATTACACCCGGTCAGCAACATGAAACAAATGTTTAACAATATTTTATGAATAAAAATATACTTATATATGTATAGTTGTGAATTGAGATTAAAATAATGATTCTCCAACTGTTGCTGCAGTAATAGATAAGGAAATAGCATTATTAGGGACGATAAAGCAATTCAAAATCTAACCAATGTTTTTCGACTTAAGTCGCTTCTTCTGCCGCCATAAGGAAGAAAAGACGTATCTGCCAATATTTATATTTAAAATATAAAAATGCTGTCAGATGCGTCGATGCGTTTTTTACTGTTTCCAAATATGTAAAATTACAATATCGAAAATAATGTTAGATAGGTTTTTCCCCTTATGACGGCAGAACTTTATATCCGCATATCATATAATACTATGTGAGTATAATATGTGTACTTTTACAGATGTCTGTGCTGGAGCCCAAAAGGCAAGCAACTGGTGACTGGTAACAGCGACGGCACTCTCACCCAGTACAAACCAGATCTAACACCTGCCAAGAACATTCCTGCACCGAACCTGCTAGAAGGAACTCCGATAGAAGCACTTGCTGTGTACTGGATATCAACTTTCATGTTTGCTGTTGTCTACAAAAACGCAACGGATAACAGTCGGCCATGTATGAGAGATGGTTTTAAACCTTATATATTTTCAAATTAACTTTAATAGCCTCGTGGTGAACTTTTACGCAGAGTAAGCAGCGATAGCCTAATGGGAGACCGTTGGACTGCCACGCAGAGCTCTCGAGTTATCTGTGACTTTTCGAAGTAATGTGCGTATAACGGTAAACGAAAGCATCATGAAGAACTTGCATAAGAGTTCTGTATAATGTTCTCGAAGATATGAGAAGTCTGCCAACCCACACTGGGCCAGCGTGGTGGATTATGGCCTAAGCCTTCTCACACTGAGAAGAGACCGGTTCCCAGAAGTGCGACAATTTAAGACAGGGCTGATATTATTATAAAACAATATTGAATACACTGCTTTAAAGAGAATTCGCAGATGAAGCAAATTTTTGTGTAATTTTGGTCTGTATACATCTATAGCAAGCTTATAGTAGCAATTAGTATGCGTGTAATGCGATCCGTGGTACTAAGAGCTCTTTTGCGAGATTTACTCTAGAAATATAATAGAAGTGACTGCCAATATCATAGTGTTCTACATAATAATATATGTATTAGATATGATAATGAAACAAGTTCTTATTTGCAGTTGTTACTGTAATAAATACACCAAAAGGAAAGCCTGCTCACTGTTTGAACTATGAAGATATCTGCTACAGTATGGGCACTAATAGGCCATGGTACTATTATCTGCAAGGAATACCTCAGTGGTGAGTAGTGCTTCTTTGTAGCTGTTATTATTATAATTATAATAATATTTATTTATTGACAGAAAACATAAGATACATCCTTACACTACATCATACATATTACACCAACAGTGTTAAAGCATACCTGCCTTAAATAATTTTAGTTTATATTAAAATTAATTCTTAAACTACATTGATTTATAGTGTATACAATATAAATGAAGTTCAAAAGGTTATGTTTAAGCCTGCCTGAACTAGGATAAACCTGTGTTTCAGGACATCACTTAACAATTTTATTTTACACTAGCGCATTGTTAATATAAATATTTACAGTCTAAAGAACATCTACGATTAAAAGTGTTTAGTAAGTAATATATAACTTTAAATTTACTATAAATATCATTTTACAACTTCTAGCAGTTTTTCTGTGTCCGTATAGTTTAATTTTTCTAGGTATTACATTAACATGATACTACATTTTTTATAACTAACATTATATATATTTAATAATTTATTTAACTTGTTATATAAATACGGTCCTAAGAATACGTAGAATTTATTGACAAATGCGTGTCTGGTTTGAGACTTTGTACAAACTAAGTCTTTTCTTCTCTTATCTAAGACCGGGGTAAACGGGACTTCAGTGTGCTGTTTAAGTATAGTGTGCATAATAAATAATTGACGAATGGTTAGTACCTTGCAAGCGGTGTAAAGCTAATGTGTGGGAACAAGAATGGGAGAATATTGTATTTTTGTAAATCTTTGTCATATAATACAGCAGGTGAATGTCATCAAATAAATCCTTACTAATATAATAAATTTGAAAGTAACTCTGTCTGTCTGTTACCTTTTCACGGCTAAACTATCCAACTGATTTGAATGAAATTTGGTACCGAGATAGTTTAAAACCTGGGGAAGAACATAGGTGACTACTACTACTTTTTATTATTGTAGGTACTACGCGGGCGGAGCCACGCGCAATAGCAAGTGTTATAGAGAAACAGCAATGAATTGCCGTAAATCTCAGAGTTCGAAAAAATTATATCACGTAACCTTGAGGTCAGAGGTCAAAGGTCATAGTCATTTCGAGGTATATCGGCTATGCTGAGTCGAATGGCGTGGACCGCCAGTCTAGCTCTTACGGTACTTGAGTTAAAAAATGGTATCAAGTGACCTTGAGGTTAGAGGTCAAAGGTCATGTCATTTCGGGGGTATATCGACTACGCTGAGTCGAATGGCGCTGGCCGCAAGTCACTAGCTCTTACGGTTGTTGAGTTGAAAGTGTATAACAGACGGACGGACAAAGCTGTTGTATAAGAGTATTTTCGAACTCTAATAAAAAGCGAAATGCTATAACCCAATAAATAAGGCATTGAACTTGCAGCTGAGAGATCTTGGGTTCTAATCACACTGATTGCAATATTGACGTGAACCAAGTCTTAACACAACTGATTAGCCTAGCTAGGTGGTGGTGGTTAACAATAACACTAGTAATTTGTACTAAAAAAATTGTCTCGTCATTTAATCGATCCCTTTATTAGTATCGCGACTAAGAGATCGAGCCGGGGATATCGGAAATATACAATAAAGGTATATAAATTTCACTAAAACTCAGAACAATCATTTGTAGATCACATAAATAATTGTTTTGTTGTAAGGTCTAACAATCATATTTAATTCGTGCAGTCAGTATGACTGTCTATATCAAAACATTGTGATACTAATAACAGTCACAGATCGAATAGTTTAAGTCTAGAGGCCCATTTAAACGATGGCAGTTTTGAAGCAAGTGATAGCATGAAACTTGCTTCGTCTGAATGGGCCTTTACATACCCAAAGCTGGTACAAGCGACTTGTAACTATAATTTATTTTACAGGAGTGTCATAATGGCTTCATCATCAAATAGTATGGAAATAGCGACATTAGGATCTAGAGCAGAAGGGGATGTATGGGTGCAATGGTGTCAGGTAATCTATTACAATACTTTAAAATGTATGTTAGGTAGGATGCGCCGAATCCTTGATCGGACCAGCAAAAAGTTATTGGGTTTTTCTGCTAAGAAATCTCAATAGCAGTCCTAGGTTACGAAGATGGCAGTGTTGGTCACCCCCGTGCCTTGGAAAGCATGGAAAAACGTTGGTCCTGCGCCTGATCTCTCTCCAGTAGTATGGCATTACCGTTCCACCGGATTATGTGAGTTGGGGAACAGAGAGGGCATTTGTGTTTACGCACATACTTGTGCACTATAATATCTTCTGTTGTAACAAAATTCGGTCTGGTAGACATTATTATTATTAATAATTCACAATGCGACAAAACAGCCAGTATATAACTTCTAAGTTATAAATTATTAAAGATTACATAATCTGGCTGTTTATTTGATTTGCATGGGTAAACCAAATTTGAGGAAATCCTAAAAAGAATATGTAGGTATAGACAACAACTTAGATTTATATCAATTTACTACAATAAACCTTAGGTACACACGACTACACATCAAGTTAGACACCCTATATACGCATAACTGCGCTACATACAAAATAGAGAATTCTCGGAAAGTGACAGTGCATAGTGGTGTCGATATAATGGTTAGGATAGAGGCAGAGCAGAACAAAAATATAACGCACTCTCTCACGCGTTCAACTTCTAATAGTTCCATGTTCAAACAGTCTAGGTTGATGTGTTGCTGTGTGTACACTTGGTAAACATATGTTTTAATGTTGTTTTATTTGCAGAGCGATGAGGCAAGACCAGAGCTGCCTTTAACAGATAAAAAGATAGAAAATTTTCCTATTGGCGTCTCCATAGATATCTGTGCCATATATCAACTGCCATGGGGTAAGTCACCAGCTAGACAAAGTAAAAGCAACCATGATATTGGTTGATGATATACTATCAATGCCTCAATATTCAAAATTGTGCTATGTTAAATATATATACTTTGGTATGATATAGCACGGTATGGTATACACGGTATAGTATTCAAATAAAGGCCACAAAGAACACTCAGACTCGAAAAGTATTCATTGTGCAAACTTATTCAAAAATAAACCTAAAACATATTTATTGGAGAAAAGCTATTATTACAACAACAAGTTTATTAAAGACAATCAGTAGACATAATAACATACTGTTTTAATAACTTGTTGACATCCTGCCATTAAATTAATTAATTATATTATAATTTATATTGTTAATTATTATTGAAAGAATATTAATAATTGCTATTGAAGCATATATTATTAATTATTATTGAAATTGTGGTATATCGCGAATTTGATGTCATTCATTCATAATATGTAATTTACTAGAATTACATTGAATTTTGTGTAGTTTATTATTGTTTAATTGTAACAAATATTTTCAACACAATATATATTGTTAAGACATAAATTACTAATTAAACCACTACGCGTACCGTGCAGTCTATTTTTATCTTGAACAGTTCCAACTGATTGTATATTATTATTGCAGGGGAGAATCAAGTTCTACCGTTCATGCCGCTCCTTCACGTGTTGTCCCACAACGGGTTACTGACGATATTCAACGTCATCAACTTGAATAAAGAAGCACCTCAAGTCTGTGCGCCGCCCCAACAGTTAATACTACCAGCGGGTGCCATGACCAGGTATAATAATTTACAATTTCATTGAAATTAAACTACTTTACTACTGTTTAAGCTATTTAAAATATGCTTTAGTGTGCAAAATAATGTACAAAATTAAATATAAATATAGGCAGCTACCCTATTATGTAAGCTTTCTGTTCTCTAACCTATTCCCGGCTTCTCAGATAGGGCAGTCCACCATACTGCTCAAGTGTATGCAAATGGGGTGGAGTAAACTTCAAGAATTTTATTCGAAATCTATTTTATATTCTTGTAATACATATACATTATACAGCTTATGTGAAACAATGTTTTTTTTAATGTTTAGTGTGATCCCTGGCGAAGCGCCGGCCCCGGCACAGCCCGCGCCTGCACCCGCGCCTACGCCGGCACCTGTTCAAGTCAAGGTAAACATTGTATAATCAAACCTACATATTATTATAAAGCCCGCCAGACAGAAACAGCGGAGGTGGTGAGGTATCAATGACCGATGGCGGATTTTATATTGTTCGAATTAGTATAAAACTTGTGTGTAATCTTTCATACTTATTCAAACAATACCGCTCCGCTTCCTAGAGAAATGAATGTAAACAAAAATCACAACAGCTTTTAAACTACTTATATCCTTACGTCATCGGCTTTTGCTGTTGCAAACGTTCATACTATAAACTATAACTTAATCAAAATGGTCGGCAAAAGTACGGGTCCGTAAACTTGTAGCCGCGTATAACGCAATTATCAATGCAAATCATTTACAGATTCATTTAGCTCCGGCAAAACAAATTTTAATATTAAATATACTATTTTTATCAACTTCTATACGACTGTTAGTATTATTTGCTTTATCGACCGTCTAACATCAAATCAGCTGTATGCTACTGTGCCATCCATCTAAGTGATATAAACAAGTGAGAATCGGCAAAGAATTGCCGTAAATCTTAGAGTTCGAAAAAATGGTTCACGTAATATGCAAAGGTCACGTGATACCACGTGAGGTAGTTGCACGTTGAGGTCAGAGGTCAAAGGTCATAGTCATTTCGGGGATATATCGACTATGCTGAGTCGAATGGCGTTGACCGCAAGTCTCTAGCTCCTACGGTTCTTGAGTTGAAAGTTGTATAACAGACAGACGGACGCACGGACAAAGCTGTTGTATAAGAGTTATTTCGAACTCTAAAAGACAAATATCCAAACTTGGTTTGACTGCACACTTGGATGGCGCAGTGGTTTAAGTGGTCGCCTCGCCGCTAACACTGCACCGTGTGGGTTTGATTCTCACACGGGATAAAAAATTATGTGATCTACAAATAGTTGTTATGAGTTTGGATGTCCATTATCTGAATGTGTGAAAAATTTCCAGCGACACAGCAATTAATAATCGTGCGGGTGATGTCTTTTAAATGGAAAACAAACTCGACGCACTTGAAATTTTCAAACTGCTGATAATTACAATCTTTACTTCCTACATTCGAACTTATACAGTACATATTATTAAGACATACTTTTAAATGTATATGTATTGTATATGGATCATGAGGCTGACAATAAAGAGTATTATTATTATAAATTCTAAAATTTCCCTAATTTTAGGCACAAATGCCGCCAGCTCAGCCCGCGCCCCAGCCACAGGCGCAGGCCGCCGCGCCGCCTCCGCAGTACGGCGCAAGCGTCATCAACATACCGAAGCCTCCCAGCTACACCCAGCCGCAGCCCAACCAAGCATACGCGCCAGGTATTTATGATTTACAACACGGAAATTATTATCCTTCACATATACTAATCTAGATTTGTTTAATATTAGACAAAGAAAGTATGAATAACGAAGCGGCGGTAGCCCAATAGATAAGGCATTAGACTTGCGATCAAGAGGTCGCGGGTTGGAATCCCACCCATTGCACTACTGGCGTGAACCCACTCTTAATACAAGCATTCTAGCTTAGTTGGAGGGATTAACAAGAATACTAGTAATTTGAAACCCAAATTGCTAGTAATCTTTAAATAAAATACTAAGGAAATCACATGTTACTCTCACATGGTATTCTTTATTATCTTAAAGACTTAAGGTTCATTTTCAACAAGATGTAGGCAGTATCGGATTACGTCGCACCGTCACCCTGCCGTATTATGGCAGCGACGCCGCGCCGTGTATTTGCACGACACGGCAACGTATCACGGCCTGATGCCGTAGCGTTTCACAGTTACCGTACCGCGGCGTATATTTGCACAACATGGCAACGTGTAGCGACACGCCATAGCTTCGTTTCACGGTTATTGCCATTATGATGTGCCCGAGCCCTTAGTCTCACAGACTTCTTGCATCCATCAGGCATTTACACGATGTTACCTGTGTCATATACAAGAGTCATAAGTCATAACCTACATATTTTAATGTACGAATACAATTATAGTGTTTATTTTATTATGTGGTAGAATATTATTAATATTATTTAGTTAATGTATTCTTTTTCAGCACCAGTCCAAAGTGAACAAAAACTACCCATAGAAGTTAAACCAACACCGGTACAGCCTAAACCAGCACCAGCTCCCGTGGTACACATTTCTATTAAATCTCATTTGTTCATCCAGCCTATAAAAACATAATGTTCTAACTTCAATTTCCATATCTTATATTACGTATTATCAAAGTGACTAACAAGCATATGATATGCCTGCTGAGGATACGGTAAACAGTGAAGTAACTTAAAAAAAAATACTGCTTCTAAAATTACTGTTGACAACCAAGCAACATCAGAACCTGGAACCTGGACATCCTACTAACTGCAGGACAACAATATAACATAGTTAGGCTGCTACTTATAGTACAGGCACTTATTCGGTTGCGCTATTCTAGTTTAAACGAAAGCCCAGACTAAAGCCGCAATCTGAATCTCAAAAGGATTTTACTTTTTTTAATCTGGATATTTCTATAAAAACAGGAGATATTGAGAGACAGATCTCTGTCCTGTTTTTACAAAAATATTCTAAATGAAATAAGTTAATCCCACTGAGACTCAAATTCAGAGATTTTGAGAGACATATCTGTCTCTCAAAACCTCCTGTTTTTACAAAAATTTAGACAATAGTTCATAAGGTACCATATCGTTTACATATAAAATTCCTGTATTGTAATATTATTAATTTGTGTCTCATTTTACAGGCACAAGCACCACAACCCGTAGCGCCTAAACCTCAAACAGCGCAACAAGCCCAAGAGAACGCCGCACTAAAAGCTGAACAAGAAAGGCTCAATGAAATGAAAGCCAACCAAGAACTCAAGAATATGCTCGTAAAAGAAGTGAACGATTTTCAAATGGAACTGTATAAGTTTATGGTTAAGACTAGAGAGACACAGGCTAAGGTAAGAAATATATCGAATACCGTAAGAGGCTGTTAAGGTTTCACGAATCGGTGTGCTATTACGGTTTTTAGTGGCGTAAACATAAACGAGTGTTTAGACTTAGACTTATACGACAAAACCAAATGCAGTATGCAAAAGAGAATACTGTTCCACACAATGATATTATACACAATATATGTTATAGTATTTTCATAGTAACTGACCTCGAAAATTTAGTATACGCAGTCTATACATTCGATAAACTGTCAACAAGTTGCATTAACAAGTAGTATAAAGAATGTAAAAATACATAAGTGAAAGATATAGCTATCATTTATACGATAGTGCTTCAAATAGCTTTATTTTGCAAATTTATTAAACATATTAAAAATATTCTATTATTATTAAATATTTTGCAAAATGAATGAAGTGCTTAGTGATTTATTAATTTTAGTATAATATTAGTGAACTTTATAAATATGTTCGAAAGCATTATGTTGATTTTCAATTTTATTTGATAGTATCAATGGTGTTTTGCCATGTCATGCCATGCCATGCCAGTCTATGGTAAGCAAGGCCACGAGGCCTTGCTTACCATAGACTAAAGATAAGTTGTTACAATTAGGCCCAATTAAATTTTCGAGTCTCTCCCATTTCTGGTATTGATCGCTTTTTAAGAACTTCTCAATTATCGTTCCAGCGATTTGTAAGCCTTGTGAGCGTCCCTCAACATTATTTTGTACACTTCATACATATTTTCTTTATAAAATCTTTATCTTATTTCAACCACCACTTTAACCGCTAAGCCATCCGTGCAATTACTGTGCAAAGTTAGCTTTAACGCGTTTGCGCCACCTGTATTAAGGTAGAAATAAAGAAACTTACATCTGTAGAATACATATAATGGTTTGGTGTGGTTTGACATATTTTCTATACAAAAGCTCTCCTAACGTCAAACATAATCCCTCGATAAAAGTTACGTGACGATTGAAAAATCGGCTCCCAGTAACAATAGACTTTACAACACATATATCATGCCAAAGAAGAAAACCCTATATAAAATAATCATTCCTCGTCCTTCCTTTGCAGCTACAACGGGACATCAATTCAATCAACGCCAACTTCAACTTCGGCTCATTGGATTGCGAACAGCTAAAGAAAGAGTTTTGTTTAGACGACCTACGCGGTGCCATCGTGCAGTTAAAGTTGGAGCTGGTGCGAGCGTGCGCCGTCGTGGCTGAGGCTAGAACTCATGCTGAGTAAGTATTCAAAGGCGGCTCCCAATGTTTGGGAATAACCCATAGCGAAGGGACACAATACTACTATGGACAAAGCTGTAGCAACGAGTTAGTCCCATGAATTCTGAATAAATTACCATTAAACATCCGCGTCTCAAAACTTTCTTCTAAGTTTTAAATCACATAGTTTCTTCTGTGAAAATTAACAGAAAACTTAATCACTTAATTTTGATTTATTTTTCCTATTATAGTGTGTGTAAAAATAAAAATGTATTATGTGTACCTTTATAAATTAATGATTATGAAGCTATGTCTGCCAACAAATTATTTTGCAGTTTGGCCGAAGTGTTCATTGTTGTAAATTTGAGATGTTTAAATAAAACAAGGTAAGTATGTATGATATCACTAATATTCCATGCTACATTTTTACTGTTCGCTTTGGGTTCTTATTAGCGTCGTTCTTTGTAATATGGTGATAGATGCATGACTATTTACAAAAAGCCAGAGATACGTTCGTTCCGTGTTAGGACGTGTTTCGGACTGTCATCAATCTTGACCTTGAGGTCAGAGGTCAAAGGTCATAGTCATTTCGGGGGTATATCGACTATGCTGAGTCGAATGGCGTTGACCGCGAGTCTCTAGCTCTTACGGTTCTTGAGTTGAAAGTTGTATAACAGACGGACGGACGGACGGACAAAGCTGTTGTACAAGAGGTTTTTCGAACTCTAAAAGTACTGTTACTAATAATCTAACGTAACCTACATTTACGAGAGCGCCGAAGCCGCACACAAAATCTAGTAAATAATAAATGGTGGTTACCCTATTATGATATATGCCTTGCAATAAATCACTCTGATACCCTATTACTTAGCAAGATGAGTTACAAGAATACTAATAGTTTGCAACACAAAAATATATCAACTATTATACGAAATATATTTGATTTGTTCTAGAGCTAAAGACTGTCACCAATGGACGCAAGCTGACCCTTTGACAACGAAACGAGTAGCATCAGTGAAGAAACTAGCTTACTATGTACAAAATCAACTGGAACAGGCACAAAAGGCTCTTGACTACAAATGGAACGAAGCTCTCGCGAGAGACCCACATTATAACAAGTAAGTCAAATATTACGTGTTATCTTTGCAACGAATTAAGCCTTATCAGAAAGCTCAAGGTCTCTCAGAGGCCGCTGGAGAGAAGTATGCTCGGGATTTCCCTGGGGGATTGCAGGGAGGCCTTTGTCCAGCAGTAAACGTCTGTCGACTGAGATGATAAGTTAAACCAAGTGTTTTAGCACCCAGCAATATTACATTACGCCCTAAACTAAATAGTTGAGGGAGGGTGTATTGTATTACTTGCCTTTTAGATTAGTTAAACATATATATTCTGTCGTCACTATCGCACCGTCACATCACCAGCCCTCATGCCAAGAAAGAACTCGTGAAGTACAGCGTATGACGTCACGCAATGTGATTGCTTTATTTAAATTACATCGTATTAACGACGCCCATTTCCCCTGCAAAGTCAGTTGATACAGATTTCATATTTTAAGTTGCCATAGTTGGTCTAATCTCTTCTTGTATAGCACATATTAATCGAATACAAGCTTGTATTATATTGTAGCTTGCAAGCAATAAAAAATTTAATGTTATGTCCAAAATACTACTTTTCAGGAGAGCCAAAGAAACAGTAAACTCAGTTTTACTATACTCTTTACTTTTTTGTTTGGAGTGCTATTATATAACAACTAAATTCGATGTCATCGTTTTTAGCTCTGTGTGTTTTATAATCATGAAATTGTATATTTTACAGCATTTGCGGCAAGTTCATATTCCTATTCATTTATTGCATAAGTTGGAGTATTATTTAAAATATAATTGAATAAATTCCTTTTTTGCCAATTTCGTTGTTTTAAATACACATATTGATGCAGCTCGGAAAAGTAAATAAGATTACTTCAATAAATCAGTTTTGCCAAAATGGCTTTTACAACATTTTATTGTTGTAAGATCTACCTATATATAATATTTATATTACAATTCTAAGCAGCATGCAGTTTCCACCACTTATACCACTAGTAATTCACACACTTATGTATTTTTCTAGGCCCGGACAACGCATGATCCGTCCGATACTTGACGATGTATACCAGCCGCTAGTAAAACAACAAGAGATCTTAAGTCGTCAGCAAGCTGTGCTTCGTACATTGAGGAACACGCTCAAGGAGTGTGACGTCACACCCATGTTCAAGTCTACCTCACTCCTAAGAAATACACCATTTAGGAACAAGTACGTATTAAATAAAAATAAACTGCTTCAAGTAGTCAAATACTGATATTTATTTAGTTTAAAGAACTTTAAGCTTACAGATAGATTTCTTAGCTCTGTAATTGTCAGTAAAAAAGTAAAAATCAATTACGTTAAATAGTCTGTTTCTGTTCCTTTACAAGGAAATAGGTTGTATCACGAGCCAAAGAGCATAAACTGGCAGTGTTTACAGTTTAAAAGTGTTTAAAATTAATTCCTTTTCGTGCATACTTTTAATAGTATATAATGTATGTATTGTAACCTCAATCATAAAACTTTATTACTTATCCATGTAAAGCAAATTTAAATTATAACCAACTTCCTAAACATTTACTTTAATTGTCACAGAGACCCGCTATCAAAACTAACCAAAAACATTCTGAACATGAGTATCGAGCCTGAAAAACCTAAGGAACCATTGCTATCATCCCAAAAACTGGACGCTCTAAGAGATATGCTGTCGAACCACAAAACGGTGAAGATAAAACCCGTCAATGTCGAAATGAGACAGCACTTGGCGACTATGAAGATGAATTATGAAAAGAGTTTGAAGGAGAAGTCGGTGCCAGTGAAGACTCAACCAGTAGTGCAGGCGGCACAAGTGAAGCCTGGTATGTTTAATTTATTTTTTTCTAAACTAACTGTAGCCCGCGGCTAAGCACGTGCAAATCCCACAGGAACATATATAACACCAGTCCTGTATTAAACTGCCCTACTGCTGGGCATGTACCTCTTCTGAGCATTTCTCATGCTCAGAAGAGGTTAAGTTATAGTCCACCACGCTGATCCAGGGCGGGTAAGCACACTTCACATATCTTCGAGAACATTATGTAGAACTCTTAGACCTGCAGATTTCCTCATAATATTTTCGTTTACCCTTAAAGCGAGCGATAATTAATTATTTAATACGCAGAATAACTTCGAAAAGACAGAGATACGCGAACACAGATACGTGTATCGTGATAAAAAGTCCCATGTATTTATTCAGAACATCTTGCGTTGCGTTCCAAATCCGTTTAAATATTTTACGTGTGATAGGACAAACATTCACATATTAAAAATTATGTAATAAAGTGTTAAATAAACAACGCTATAAAATTCGTATAAAGTAGCTTAATTTCAATATCCTAACCTCTTTTATAATAATAGTAGGAATTATATATTATAACAAAGGAAAAAGATAATTCATGGAGTACGATTTGAACCTGCGGCCTTCACAAACCAAGTCGTCGCACAATCGCGTTATTCATTGTCCTACATCAGTGAATAAAATTTACCTCTTGTGTTATGCATGTAAGTCGATACTATATGTCATCTATAAAAACTATGCGATCAACAAGTACATATGACGAATGTATCAAATGCTATATGATGAACACAATCTAATATTTAATATACTTATTGAGATTTATTTTATAAGCCAATGCTAAGAAATAACAGAGGAAAAAGACAATTCAATACTTCGACTTTGACAAACTGTGTAGTTGCACTGCCAACTACAAACACGGTAAATGCTTTTAAAATAAATCTCAATATACTAGCTGCCCAGCTTATATATATATATATATGTATGTATATATATATATGTATGTATATATATATATGTATGTATATATATATATGTATGTATATATATATATATAATATATGAGTACTATACAAGTGAGAAACGTTAATGAATTACCGTAAATCTTAGAGTTCGAAAAAATGGTTCAAGTAATATGCAAAGGTCACATGATACCACGTAACCTTGAGGTCAGAGGTCAAAGGTCATTTGAAATAAAAATATTCGTATCAAAATGTGGCTATAATTAACCTCTACTTATTCACATATACATGAATAAGGCAGCATACACATAATTTACTGAATTTCAAATGTTTAATACACTTGCAGTCCAACCGCAACCACAGTCAGCTTTTGCGCCTAAATTCGAAGTGAAAATGGAGCCGAAATCATCGCCTATCAGTATCCCATCGTTCACTCCCGTGGGCGGTGTGAAACAGCCAGTATCGGGAATGATTAACGTCGCCAGGACATTATTTACTGATGGTAAGTATTCTATCTATATTCTAACTAGCAGTAATAATAATATTAAATTTATTTCCATACCATTACATAAATAAGACTGAGTACAGACGCTTTATAAGGTTAATGTACCTGCTGTTAATGTAGGTGCAGGTCAAATTTAGAAGGCTGGCAACGCACTTGTGACTCCTCTGGTGTTGCGGGTCTCCATGGGTGGCGGTAATCGCTTACCATCAGGAGATCCGTCTGCTCGATTGCCTCCTATACCATAAAAAAAGAAAATTACTACTAAATATAAAATTATAAATCAAATAAAACTATGTACTATTTTTCTATTTTCAGAACCAAAACAGGAACCATCCAAGCCGATACAAATTCCGCAGCCGTCGCAAGCGAAGCCAGCGCCATCTGCATTCGCGCCGCAATACTCGCCCATCACGCCGGTCACGCCGATCACTCCGTCGTCCTCTCCGCCGGTCAACACACGCAGCGTGCTTAAAGACCTCTTACAGAACAAGCAAGCGAACCTCGAGCTAGCGAAGGCTAACGAGGCTAAGAATGACACTAATACGTTTATGGGACAACCTATCTGTTCACCTTTTGCTTGTAAGTACTATTTTAGTGTATCTTTAGAGCGATGGTAGTCCACCGGCTACGCATTAGATCTGCGGATCGAGAGTTTGTGGGTTAGGTACCTAATTTCGGATCAATTAACGTGAATCTACTTTTAACACAAGTATTTAGATTAGTAATAACTTGATATTTAATTAAGAAAGACTATGCTTATTGCTCCGTAACATATTTGTAGGTCGATATATAATAGAATAATTGTAATACTAAACAAATACATCATAACATAAAGATATAATATTAAATAATTATAGACGACTATATGAAATTTATAATCATACGTATAAAATGTAGGAAACATAAATATATACCTAATAAGTTATTTCAAGAAACCATAATGTTATCAAGAATCCTTATAATCATCTCAATCTCTACAGTCCAGTACAGTCGCTGCTTTACCATCTTATATTCTTTATTTTCAGTAACTATTTGTTTTTTTTTATAATTTTCAGTCTCATCACCTATAAGCACAGCAGCCCCAACAGTCCCCCGAACAACGGCCTTCACAGCGAAACCAATATCTGATATAAACAACATGTTTAACAAATTTCAACCTCAAGCCTTCGCACCAGAAGCTAAGCTTAGTTTTGGCCAAGAGTCCAAACCGCAAGCTTTTGAACCAAAACCCCAGGCGTTCGCACCCACAGAGGCCAAAACACCGGCCTTTGTTCAAGAGCCTAAACCTATAACTCCAGCATTCAATAACAGCAAATCAAGTGAAACAGGCGAACCCGAAGCAGAAACAAAAACGTTTATTCTCAAACCTAAAACTGATAAGCCTATCACTAATCTTTTCGCTATGAAGACATCAACGCCGGCCCCTAGTCCAAATGTTCCTGACGTTTTGAAAACTACTCAGGAAGTTAAACCCGAGAGTAAACCTAAGCCGGTAGAAAAAGAAAATCAACCAAAGGAAGAAAATAAAGTAATACAAAAACCAATAGCTGAGAAGAAAGAACCGCCTAAACCTTTGACTATACAGACAAATAAAGCTTCTTCTGTATTTGGTTCACCACAGACTGCAGCAAGTGGCAATACGTCCCCAACTCCAAGTAAGTATATTTTGTTTCACAAAAAAGTAAATTGCATTAGTTGGTCGTAAACAGATGATTCGTATTCCTTTAAGTCTTTACCAAATTTAAAGCTAAAGTTTTTTTTTAAATTATGTATATTATAACTGATTTTATCATTATCAAATAGATAAACTATAATGAGTTTATACTTGGTTACTTAATTGATTCCATCCATGTAAAAGTTAATATTTAACTAATTCCTTATTAAAAATTAGTAAACTGAAATTTTTTATTCATAATTAACTACTACTTAAACGCGGCAGGTATATACATATGTGCGTTGGGTAATGGTAATAACGATAATAAAATTTAATTACTGGTCTTATTTGATAAACGGACAATTTATTATAAAATTATTCAGTTACTACTGACATATTCGTTCGCTAATAAATAAAAATGAAATGCATAAAGATGTATCTTCTCTCTCTATGTATTGGTTCTAGCTACCCATATATAAGAAAAATGGACTATATTTACTACAATTTACAATAAGTGGTGCGAACACTTACCTATATTAATTATACATTGCCGTCAATACATTGGCAGCTAGTATTTACATGTTGTGGACGAACTTCAGGATTATTTTATAACTTTAACCAGATCTTTTGTTTCTAGCCGAAACTAAACCAGCAGAGCCTAAAACTGATACGAAGGAAGAAACAGAGAAAGTAGTGGAGAAGCCTGCCACTCCGGCTTCAAGTGCTTCCTCAATATTCGCTGCTGGCAATGCTACAGTACCGTCAGGTATACATAATATTCGTAATTTTAATATGTTCATAAAATCTACTACTCTTCACTTCATAATATATAATGCAGCGTTTGCCTGTCTTTTGAAAAAAATAAATAGTAGATATGATGACGTAACCGTTATTATTTAGGTAGGGTGAAGGACGTGGAGGTGCGTAATTACGATATCTTACTATCTCCCTAGAATGGGAGACATTCTAGGGAGATGAGACGGATATCTTTACTACGCCCGCACTTTTATTCATACACGGAGAACATGATTAGTACGTCATTTCGCAACCAATGTTGACGCTGCTGTCACAATAATTGTTGTTTTGAAAACAATAAGATTTGCTGTTGCGAATTAAAAAAAGAACTTACTAAAAAATCGTAACTATCATATAGGTCTTTAGAAAAAAGTTATTCGAAATAAAATGTTAAACAGAATTTTACATTAGATTTATCATTTTATTGAGCCTATTATAGTTGCCATGCTATCTGTTATTTACTTTAACAATGTATTCTTTATTTCAGCGTCCGAAACGACAGCACCGGCTTTAAAACTTGACGTGACCACTTCGAAACCAGATTCAACCACACCAACATCAACACCTGAAACTACTACGCCACCAAAGCCTTCAATATTTTCTTCAACTAGTAGTCCTTCTGCTGCCTCAGTATTCGGCTCTGCCATTGCTTCCCAACCTAACACTACACCACAAGCAAGCTCTATATTTGCTTCAGCCCTTTCAACTTCGCCAACACCTTCATCTGTCTTCGGATCAGCCGCTCAAGGTTCCATATTTGGGTCTTCTCAAACCTCCGTATTCGGGTCAACTACACAACCAACTAGTACAACGCCGACAACTAAACCTTCTGTGTTTAGTACGCCAGCACCAGCATCGCCCACTCCAGGTTCACCGTCATCCGTATTCGGATCTGCTGTAACAACATCCCAATCGTCATCAATATTCGGCACATCTGTATTCGCAACTTCTGCTACAACTCAGTCATCTACTTCAGTCTTTGGATCGTCTACGGGTTCAGTTTTCGGTACAGCGACTACTCAAGCTTCAATATTTGGTGCGACTACAACAGCGCCCTCTGTTTTTAGTTCTACACCCACAACTACTCAAGCATCTATATTTAGTTCTGTCTCAACGACTTCGGCGCCTAGTGCGTTTACTCCAACGACTACTCAAGCTTCTGTCTTCGGTTCAACTACGCCTACAACGAAAACTTCTTTGTTTGGTACTTCGGGAGGGTCAGTCTTTGCTGCCGCAACACCTAATGCTAATTCGACGTCTGTGTTTGGAACGTCAACGCAGGCTTCTTCGGTGTTCGGGACGGCAACTGCTACTACTCAAGCATCTGTGTTCGGTAGCTCACCAACTCCTACCACACAAGCTTCAGGTAATATACTTTACTATTCCTAGAAATATTACTTGCCCTCAAAACTCGATAAATATATCAAAATAAATAATATATATAATATATAATAATAAATAATAAATCAAAACTCAAATATAAATTTTAACTCAAGCACGCATTTCTATAAATATAACAGTGTTTTTATACACTTTTTGTCCTAAAGATCCCACGGGAACGAATTACTTCCTTTATAATAAATATCAACGGAGCCACAGCCAAGCGTGGCCGTGATTAGCTAGCTCATATAGACGCCTTTAAAATTCAAACAATGTATTACAGCCCTTTTTTGGCAGCTATGAGTCTAAGACCATAAACCAGGAACATTGCCAGGCTCTTGCTTTAATTGAGCTTTGATTGAGAACTTTCTAACAATAAAACAATAACACTGCTCTACCCAGGTAACTGTCTATAATCTTATGCCACAAGGCCAAAAAAGCAACTATATTTTAACATGTTACGTTAATTCTAGTTTTTGGAACGTCGCCTGCGACGACTCAAGCCTCGATATTTGGAGGCGCTCCTGCGCAGTCGTCAGTGTTCGCTAGCGCGCCCGCCACCACTACACAGAGCAGTTCGTTGTTCGGCGGCGCGGAGGCTAACCTGTTCGCGGCGGCCAGTATCTCCACCACCAGTGCGCCTTCCCAGCAGACCAGTGGCGGCAGTATATTTGGTGGCAGGTAATAAATCACCCACACCAATGACGTAAAATACTTTTACAAAAATCGCCCAGATTCGGATCAACAATCATATCACATTGATATCCAATTTGGTGCCAGACCTATATCATAGCTAGTGGATGTAAACGCCGGTCTAGAGAATAAATGTGCATTATTTCTCACATCTATATCTATAATAATGTATACTAATATTATAAAGCTAAAGAGTTTGCTTGTTTGTTTGAACGCGCTAATCTGAGGAACTACTGGTTCGAATTGAAAAGTTCTTTTAGTGTTGGATAGCCTATTTATCGAGAAAGGCTATAGGCTATATAACATCAAGCTACGACCCACGAGGGCGCAGTAACTATAAACGCGGGTGAATCCGCGGGCACATCTATAATATTAAAAAGAGGAAAGATTTGATTTTCTGTTTGTTTGAGTAATTGTTAAGTAATGATTTAACTCAAAAATTACTCAACTGACTTTAATAATTCTTTTACCTTTAGAAAACTATATTACCAATGAGTAACACGGGCAATTTTTTTTAAAGCTAAGCTTAATATCTGTTAATCTTTGTTTACCCCTTGTAGGCAGAGAATTATCACACCCACATTTTAATCATTCAATTGGTGGAGGCCTATTTTCGTGTTCCAGGCCCTATTTTAAACTCCGTGAAGTTATGAAAACTTTCTTAACATAAAAACCTATAGTTTCGCTTAACCCTTTATTGAACACTTTGCCTAACTCAATATCGAATGTAAAACCTCACGCAAAGCAATGCCGTTCATCACCACTACTTCATCGAATATATATTTAATGAGACTCTTCGATTCTTATAGAATACATATGTGCGTATTCATTTCAAAGGAATCGATTTTAACTTTTACATATATAATACTTTCTTCACAGTCCGTCAGGCTCCGTATTCGGCAGTAGCAACACAAACGTGTTCGGTAAGGCCGCATTCGGCCAGCCCAACCAATCGGCCGCGTCGATATTTGGCGGCGGCGGCGCTACCTCATTCGGTCAGAAGCCAGCCGCTAACTTCTGGTCGGGAGGCACTGGCAACACTGAAGGTGGATTCGGATCACCTAGTGGAGGATTTGGTAAGTCTGCCATTACTAATAACAAGGATAAAGACTTCGTATGTGTGAACGTATTGTTCTCAGGAACTTCTAGATCAATTTGAAAATATCGTTTGATTAGATAGCTCATTTATTCAGTAAGATTATAGGCTATATAAGATTATGCTGCTATTCATAAAAGCGGCAGAGTAACCACAGGATTGAAGGCGCGGAAGCATACAGCTAGCTGTGTCCGCGCCTTCACCCCTCAAAGAAGTTTTTAGTTCTATATGCTGAAGCCTCTTCTAAAAACAAAGCAGATCGTTCAGCTTAGTCAAAGGTTCGTGTGTGACTTGAATAACACTTTACACAATGCGATGTTATTATTTTTGTGTATACTAAAATCACGATAAAAAGCTTGTCGCACAAATACATAGTTGGCAACGATGGGAGAGATTTATTCACACAAATTTATAAACGACTAATGAGTCGTTAATACAGTATGTCCGCGTTAATCTTGCGGCAATGCATTCAAGCTATAACAAGTCTATATGTTTGTCCATAATCTGGTCTATGTGTGTATCACATCCGTTCAATGGTTTACGCGTAATTAAGTAACAAAAATTATCAATTTGTTTATCATCATAAATAGGATAACACATTCAATATACCCAAGTACTATACAATAATATTGTTTGGTGCAGGTCAACAAGCTACCACACAAGCTTCCTCAATCTTCGGTGGCAGTACCGGCGGTAGTTTCAGCACGCCGTCGCCCACCGGGCAAGCGTTCGGCAGCCCACAGCCAGGCGTGTTCGGCACCCCGCAACAACAGCAGGGCGGCGGTTTGTACATATTTATACATACATAGATTCACGTCTATATGCCCGAAGGTATAAGCAGAGAACGTAGCCCAGTTTAGTCACTTTTTTGCCCTTTTCAAATATTACTCCTGCACTAGAAATAATTTCTGCGTCGCGGGGGACTTTACAAACATTCAAACAACGGACACAAAGAACACCCAGACTCGGAACAACCATTTGTGGACCACACAATTTTTTATTCCGTGTGGGGATCGAACGCACAAAACTCAGCGCAGCGGCGAGGCAACCACTTAAACCACTACGCCATTCGTGCAGTCGAATTTTATGTAGAGTGCGAGCTTATTGCCGTTTATTGGAAACATTCTCAGACTGATGCACTGTACTAGAAATTGTTTACTGCATAACCCAATAAAACTTCGTCCGACCCGGGGACTACACCCGAAAAAGAACTAGTGATTGCAAGGACATAAAATGTAATTTTCAGATTATAAACTTCCATTTTATGTCCTTGACAGTAGACGGAGTACTACTAATGGTGCGGGACCATCGAGGTAGTCATATAATACGTGGCTTGCCGGGCTGGGCAGCGTTATAGGATTTCCTATAAGTAAATAATTAGTGCAAGCACGGAATTTGGAACTCCATCCGGCAGACCTATAATCATAGTTGATGAAATGTGTATGTAATACAACTCTGCTTACCACTTCGAGGAGGTAGGCAGTCTATGTATGTATTCAAAACGCAAGAAAAATTGCATTGAAGTTTTTCACCACACATCCTAGAAACACACCTAAACAAAGGCATTCTTTACAAAAATATGAAGTTACTACTTTATTGATTTTACTTTAAACCGGGTAACGTTTCACATCCATAACAAATTACTTAACTTAAAACTTACTTCCAGCGCCCGCCTTTGGCGGATCTCCCGTATTTGGTGCTGCTAAATCAGTATTTGGCTCATCGGCGTCGTTCGGGTCCCCTTCGGGCGGTTTCGGCTCGTCGTTCGGCGGCGGGTTCAATAAGAGCCCGGGCGGTGGGTTTGGCGCGCCTGCCGCTTTCGGTGGAGGGGCCACTTTCGGAGGTGGGGCCGCATTTGGTAGCACCTCACCAGGGAAAATGTTTGGAGGGGCGGCGCCAGGTATATATTTTTATTATAATTGACGTATTACAAAACGTGATATGTGATAATTCCATGTTTGTCAGTTTTTCTAGTATAGCTAACGTAGCAAACAAGTTAACGGTCCGTCTAATAGAAAGCGGTTCCCGTAGCGTATGGAAGCTTGCATCATCAGAGGTATCACTTGAACGTTGCCGCTTTAAATGCATAGTCGCTATACAGCCTGAAAATTACTGCTACACTGCTGTCAGTACAGCGCCTTGTGAAGAAGCCAGTAAGCCTACCGTTATATTTAAATGCCGAAGTTTCTGGATGACTGTTTTTACTGTGAAACTTATTTATTTCAAATTTTGTTCTGAATTTTATACGTAACCTCTTGATTGTCCTAAAACTTTTCATAAAGTAGTCCGAACAATGGAATAGTGTCATTTTAAAATAAATAAATCCGAAGTAACTTAATTTCTAGTTTTTTGTTCGGTCCGAAGTTTCGGACATATATTTTCATGGTAAACCTACTGGCGACCCTACTCACCACAGGAAAAACGCACAAGTTCAATACAATCTTCTCTCTCTTAACGAAGTCTTCATTTTTCCCTAAAGTCGTAATTCTAAAGCTACAACTATGAGGTACGTACAAGTAACCTAAAGCATTAAAATATTTTTTCATCTTAGCTCCAGCCTTTAGCGCGACCCAATCCAACGCTACGTTCGAGAGCCTAGCGACTCAGAATACGCTGACGTTCGGCAATCTCGCGCAACAATCCGGTCAGCCGCAGCAACAGACGCCTAGCTTTAACACGTAAGTATAATACTAATATTCTAAACTAGCTGTTACCCGCGACTTCGTTTGCGTGGAATTTAACAAAAAAGTGTTTGCACAGATCGCAGAGATTTTTTCAGAAATAAAAAATTCCTAAGCCTAAGTTACTCCTTATAACATCAGCTATATGCCAGTGAAACTACCGCCAAAATCGGCCCAGCCGTTTCAGAGATTAGCCGATACAAACAGACAGACCGACAAATTTTAAAAATAGATTGTTTTGTATTAGTGCCGTATATACTTTCATACGCATTTTGTAAAAAGCTGTTATTTTGACATTACAGACAAATACTTCAATTTTATTATTTGTATATATAATATTGTCTTCTGTTTACGCGAATGTTATTCATTGAATAAACTACTATATACGGATTGTATCGCGATGTTTATTTTACACTTTATTACATAATTTAGAAACTGTTACACTACTACTACTAGATACTATTAAACTTACTCACTTTTAAGCTAATTAAATTATTAAAACTATTTATATTTAAGTTTACACTTGCCCCGACGTTTCGGTTGCTTTTCAGCAGCCATGGTCACGGGGAGACTAAGATGGTAGTTGTCTTAATGTACCAGTGTAATTATTTTATTTTTAAATATTAAGTACCCGAACATAATTTAATCATTGATGTTTCTATTTACGCAGAATGAGCTCAGAGTATCATGAAGTCTAGCTGTGGTTTGCTTCTTCTTGGGTTTGACTATTTGTATTACTGGATCCCAAGCTGGTGGTACATTCCAACCATCTTCTCTATTGAAATTAGGATGCTTTTTGATTTAAATAGCCTCGCGAAGCATCCTTGGTAGGAATCGGTGTTCTTTAGCGAGAATCTGTGGTATGTCAAATCTCAGGTAGTGGTTGGTCCCCTGTTGCACATGTTCACACACAGTGTATAGATATGATATTTTTTCAATTGGACTTTAAGCCAAAGAAAAGATGGATAGATGGAGTATGTGAGAAATGATATGAAAGATAAAGGAGTGAATGCTGAGATGATCACTAATAGTAATATTTGAAAAAAGAAGACATACTATGCCGAACTCAACTGAGGTTAAGAAAATCTTTATTTTATTAGATTTGAGTTTTATTCATATGTATGTTTTCCAGATCTCCTTCGTTCACTGGTTGGCGTGGCTGATGACTATATTACAAAGAGCGTGCAGCTCGATCAAAGTAAAACTATTAAGACTTTTAGAGTTAGTGCCAATATACCTATTGTAATTATAATCATAATGGTGAAATCATTGTAAACGATTTTGTGTATGCATAACCGTAATAAACTATGTAACCTGTGTTTGTGTATGTTTTTAATATATTTAACCTATTCTATTCGTTTTAATATACCGCCATTTTATTGTTCGAATGGTATCTATTCGACTGGGTAGCACAACAGTTGTCTATGGGACTGCTGTGAATGAGGTCTCGAGTTCGACTCCCGTGTTTGGCAAAGTGTATTAGGTTTTTCTGTACCAGCAGCACGAAATCTGGAACTAACTCCGGTTAACGGTAATACACTTATTATTACTTAAGACGCGAACATTTAGCAAAATGCGGGTATATCATACTACTGCTACCCCTTTGGATATATTGGTGTAAGGCTATGTATGTTTCATGTTTTCTTTTTCTTCACGTATAATAATAATAATAAAAATAATGATCGCGAGGTGCCGATATGTGGGATGTGGATTCGGCAATAATTGTGCCGATAGTCATTACTGTCAATGATCTAATAGCCAAGAGCCTCGATTACCATCTAAAGAGGCTCGCGTTAGGTGCTTGGATCAAGGGTTTGATGCAGAAGGCAGTGATTTTCGATACGGCAACATTGTGAGGAGGTTCCTGTCTCTGGAATCCTTACCACCGGCAGCTTGGACTCTGTTCCCGATGCCGGTGGGGTAGCATACATTTTATATTTTAAATGTATTTTTTTTATATATGTGCCTAATATTATATTTGAAAACAAAAAATGCATTAAAGTGGATATAATGACAAGAATAGAAAAAGGTATGTTAAGCTGGTTTAGGCATGTAGAAAGAATGGACGAGGAAAGACTGATTAAGAAAGTTTATAAGACTAGTGTGAACGGAACAGTCGCAAGAGGAAGACCTAGGCGAACGTTTCTCGATCAGATCGGAGGCGTTCTGGACAAAGGCAAGGTTAAGAGCACCTTAAACCGACGGGCGTGTATGAGGAATGTGATGAAAGTGAATGAAGCCAGAGAAGTGTGTCAGGATCGTAGCAAATGGAAATCCTTAGTCTGCCTACCCCTCTGGGAAACGGGCGCGAATCTATGTATGTATGTATTGACAATATTTGAATAAAGATGATAATAATAATAATATAACCCATGCCCTACACCCATAAGTACTAGACTATCCGAGTACTTCCATGGCTCTCGATGCGTTGTTGTAAGATAGCGAGTCATTATTAGGCTAATAAAATGTACGCTACAGACACTCTTTAGTAGTTTTTATAGCCTTTAATGACACATTGACTAACAGCCCATCTGATGGCAGTAACTCTCGCTGGACATAGCAGCGTTTACTTAGCATTGCAAGAAAGCAACATCTAGCAAACGCGCTTTAAGCGGCACACAAATCTGCTTGACGCCTAAAATATACAGAATGATGGTACCAACCCTCTTGTGACCAGCAATAAGTAGACAATCCTCATTAATACAGCACACAGCCACCAAATAGAGCGAGGCACAAATACTACGAACAGAGACAGGGTGCACTACATTGATGGCTCGAGAAACTAGGATCGCATATCTGAGACGATATATTTGTACCTACTGCAACCGAACAAATTACAAGCAGAATGATTTGTTGCCCCAGAAACAGGTATAAGATTCATAAAATAAAGCTCTCTCCATGCCTTAATTATTTAAAAATCACTCAATTACCAAACTCAGAAAAATATCAGTTTAATCAAGGATAGGCAGAGACTAAAGATTGCCACTTGCTACAATATTACGAGATTATGTCTTAGTGATTAGTCTATAGTCTAATAATGACTTAGTCATCGAATCGCCTAATATTGTAGTAAGTGGCAATATTTAGTATCTTGCCTATCGCTTTAGAAATCGATCTAGAGTCGATGTACATACCTATGTATCAATGTGTCCAGGATATAATAAGAACCGTCAGTTTATAATAAGATAGTCAGATTACAAACTGATGGAATATACCCTTATACTTACCAGTGCACCGTTTTACAATATCAGGATTTTCGGTGCAATAAGAAGAAAGACATGTTTAGGCTAAATGATCATCAGAGACGATTTTGTGCCACTAAAACGATACCCGTATTCGATTTTCTGCAAATAAGTTTGACTACAAACAATACTTATATACTTACATTAAAACATGAGAATCAGAGTTTTAATAGCTTTTGATGCACCTTAATAAGTGCCATGGTGGGTAAGTCTTCTCACATGTTTGCATAAAGAGTGGTTAGCAGAATCATAGGTAGGTACTCACGCTAGGTATATTCACAAAAGTTTATTAAAGATAAATAAATACCAACGCCGTATTTGCTATACCTACTAATTATAGGGTGATGGGAAATTGTTGCACAGCACCGCAGTCTCGAGTTCGATATCAAGTAAGTAGGTAGGCCCCCCGCTTCCCCAGTTCGCGCGTACGCCGACGTCCATAATTACGATGAGTCGCGCGCTATGCTACTCGCGAGTGCCGGCGACCGCGCGACCGCGACGCCTCTGCCGCCACGTAGGTGTAGGTATAACATTTTGGCGCCATAGCATAGAAAATTCAAGCAGTCTATCAATTGAAATATAAACTTACTTATCGAGTATAAATAATTCGCAATGTTTTTGTTTGGAATAAACCTTTATGACAATTCGAAAGTAGTTTTACAAAATCGCTGTTGTTTATAGTGAAAATATGTAATCAGTAATATTATAAACATTGTCTTTGTTGTTAATTTTGACGGTTAAGAAGGGTACATATTCGCATAATTACTATTTTAAACTTATCAGCATAATCTTTTTCAAACTAATAATAATAAAAAAATAAAAATCATAGATAATAATGTCCACTTAGCCAAATTTCGGTTACGGCGGCCAGTCTCAACGGAGACTAGCCAGCTGCGCGGGACATTATTATAGTGCACAAGTGTGTGCCGACACAAATGCACTCTCTATTCCCTCACTCTCATAGTCCGATGAGACGGCATATCCGACATGACCGGAGAAAGATTGGGCCCAGGACCAACGGCTTAACGTGCTTTCCAAGGCACGAGGGTTTAACACCGCCAACTTCCAGACTTCGAGCTTCTAATGGATAATTCTTAACAGAAAAAGCCAATATCACTTTTTGCTCGACCCAGGAATCGAACTCGAGACTTCATGATCTGCAATCGTTTACACTACCGCTGGACTACCGAGATACCATACTACCATGGTGGTAAACAAGCATACCTGATGGTGAGCGGTTACTGTAACCTATGATCGCTCGCAATACGAGAGTATCGCTTGCTCGTTGTCAACCTTAGGGAAAAGAATTAGAGATAGGACAAAAGGAAAGAAATGTGGCTGAGTGAGAGCAACGCACAACAAGTCATTCAAATAAATAGAAACAAAAATGGAACATGATATTGTTGTATGTTTTGGTTTATTGTTCGACTAGGTTACAAAATTAAATTAACACTTGTGTGAACGTTAAGTTACAATTATTACAACATAGTACCAATAATAAGAACGGGTAAGATACTCATGGCCACTCTTTTTAATAACCAATTATTCAATATTGTTATATTTTAATAATGAAATCTCTAAGGTACTTACTATTTTACACCAATTATAATCTAACAACGCAGTCAATGATTATATTTAACTGGATACAAGTGTTAGCCTCTATTAGAAGGGTGGTAAGATAGGAATATCTACTTATATATAAGCGTTATAAATATTAAAACAACGCACCGCCACATTGTTAGGCCAAATGAAGACTAGGTTATAACTCGTTGAAATTTAACGTTCTTGGCTTACTTGGACCGGGCTGCACGTGTGTTTCTGATTCTGTACTCTGGTCTGTTTGCCCGGTATAATGACTACATAGGTTTTCTTTATTATCATTTATTATTATTTCTCTTAAAGGCATACCACGACTTTGTCGTGGGTCGACAATTTCTGGCAAAAGGCATTGCATATAAAAATTAACTATTTTGGTCTCCATTTGCTTTGACCAAAATTCATCATCTCTATGAATATATACAATTAAAAGTGGGTGATTTTCACCAGACCATATCCCAAACATACAGCTCTTCCTTTGGGTAACATGCAACTGACCTTGAACTTGATAATACCAGTTACTGTTTTTTTTTATACTCCTGGTATGTTTCTTTTTATCATAACTGAATATCTGAATTTTATTTGCTTTAATAGCTGCATCAATTCCTATTTTAAAAGACGTAATTGGACATTTTATCATCAACCTGCAACATAAATTTTAAATTTAATCTATTACAACAAAGAAGTAGAAATTATTTATGAATATAAACTTACTTGACGTCCAATAATAATGCAGGTGTACTCCTATCAACTTTTTGTACTTGCAGACTCATTGCACTAAAATAAAAAAATAACGTAGTTAGTATTACTGGGCAATAGTTATGGCAATATACTCATGCAGACACACGTGCACGCACATGTAAACCAAATACCGCTGGCATCGGCAAGTAGTAGTGAAAAAAGTTAACAAAATTATACATACATACATACGCACGAAATATAAATATCTACATAAAATTTAAAAAACATAACACTTCTTTTTCGTCAACTAATGAGAAACTCTAATTTTCGATATTTTTTGACGGTCAAATTGATATACCTACTTACCGAACATTTCTAAGCTGTGACACTAGTGCATTCTTCCTAGGCGTGATAGATAATACGATAATATTAGGTGTCTATGAAAACTACGTAAATATAACAATCAAACCAAATGTGGTAATATTCAATAGGATTTTTGAGTATTACTTATATGGATTCATATACCCAACTATATCAAACCTGAAAATTTTGTGTTTCTTGAACGCGCTAGTCTCAGGAACTAGCAGGCCAATTACTAAGTTTTTTTTGCCTCTGTAGTCCATTTGTTGAGGAAGGTTATACCAAATAACATCACGTTACGACGCACAAGGGTGGTGCAGCAACCATAAATACCACTACGCAGGTATTACTGCGGATAATATTTGTATTTATTTAGGTAGATAGGTACTTATAAAATTCGCTCGTATTGCTTTTGAGCACATCTCACATTTTTATTCCCGTATACCTACCTAATATAATAATAATGCTATAAAATAATGATTCAAGTCCCATACAAATATGATAAGTAGTCTTAAGTAATATCCAAATAATAGGTAGGCAACTTACCTTTTACATTTGTTTAGCCTACGTAAAGCTAAAGATGACAACCTTGATTTTCTTTTATTTTTATTGCCCATTTCTACACTCGTCATCCACAAATCACAACAAATCAATAATGTTCTAAAGCACTGGTAGGTATCTAACTATGCTGTTGTTGTCAAGTCCGTTATCTTGTCCAATATTCAAAACGATATTTTCATAACTATGCTAATTATATACACTCTTATTATTAAAATTTACTAACTAAACCTAGATATTATATATTTATCAATAAGTGATGTACATTCGTAACTGAAGATAAAATTATTCGTAATTCTGCGGTGCGCTCTGCAAACTAGCGATACGTCCCGTCTCCATTACATCCCGCTCGGGACTGAACGACGCGGGAGAGAGCGCGTCGGCAGTAGGAAATCACATATTTTCGGTATTATATTTTTGTATATTTTATAATTCATAGTTTGATGCCCGACAAATAACCGTTATTACATGGCTTTTCTTTTGGTATATTTTTGAAAATTCAAATCCCAATATAACTCAAATAAAACACGAAAAATTGTTAAAGCAGACCTATCTTCACGATTTTTTTCGATCTTATAAAATGTCAGTAATCGTGTAACGAATGCCCGACAAATAAAGATCTAACGCTGTAGAATAACATATATTTTTTTCAGAATTTAAATCTATGTTATTTACAAATAAAACGCATTTAAGCACGCTAGATAACACTGTATTTTGGGAAATCCTCGCCTTAAACATCGTAAAGAAAACTGTATTTCTGGCAATTCTCCGTAATGTTCGAAGGATATGTTTCTCATGCTGGGGCTACACTAACGGGAAAGGGTGTTAATTTTTTTTTTTTTTTATTAATTGTACAAAACAAATTACAATCTTATTAAAAATTAAAAACAATCAAAGCTTATGTTTAGTTCTAGATTGCAACTCAACACATGTGCATACATTGAAACAATTAAACATCAAGTTAACAGACAGAAGAGATCACAAATATACATATAAGAATATATAGGTTTAATTTCGTAACACAACAACAACAATACAATATCTTAAAAAATATTAACTATTTGTACATCTATTTGGGATAGAGGATATCCTTAAGAGTATTTAAAAATGTGTAAAATCGAGGATGAAAAATGTCTAACTGTAAATTATTTGTTACTAATTCATTATATTGTCTAGCCATTCTTACCAGCGGATTGTAATAAGAAATATTGTTTTTAGAAATTTGCAAGGCAAAGAGATTAACACGGTTCGATCTACGTAAACTATATTTAATGTTAAAAGAAATATGCGAAAGCAATTCGGGTAAATCAATAATTGAATGAATTATTTTATATAAATAAACAAACTTAACTAAACTTATACGTTAATTATCGCGATGATGGACATTTAAAGTAGGTGTAGCCACGACAACGCGATAATTTGACAACGGCATTCAAATTGCCGTTTGACGTTAGGCGATAGCTCAAATGGGTTTACTACGCCAATTCGAATCACCTTCCATCTTTTTACATTTTAACTATGACTACTGGTCGATCATTCATTTGTGCGAGTCTTCAATTAAACAGATTACATTACACCGGTGGTTTATTTCACCTAAAGCCATTATATCCAAAAGTTATTTTGTTTAAAACTATTTGATCGAATGCCGTTTTATCTACATTTATAACATTTGATTAAGGTTCTTTATACCTACTCACATTTCTATTTCACCAAATATACCTACTACCTACCTATCTATCTAGTTTTCCTAACTTGCTTAGCATTGTTTTATAAATAAATAAGTAAAAATGTCGTCGTAATTTTCGTCATCATTTTTATTATTTTAGTAAAATGTAGCCTGCTTACAAAATAAATGTATTTTCTTTCTATCTTTTCTTTCAAAGAGATTAGACCTTGTAGACGAACATAGGCTATTATATATTGCATAATAATATAATATATGCGAGCGCAGCCACTGGCAAAGGCTAGTAAGGCGTATATTATAAGATGAAGTTTACGTTTTACAACACTTTTTCTCTTGCATTTTTACTTATTTTTTCATAAAACAATGCTAGGCAGGTTAGGAAACCTAAATAGGTACTATTGGTAAAATATAAATGTGAATACGTATGAAGAACCTTAATCATATGCTTTGTAGATAAAACGGCATTCGATCAAATAGTTTTACACAAAATAACTTTTGAATATACCTAATGGCTTTAGGTGAAATGAACCACCAGTGTAATGTAAATTATTTAATTGAAGACTCGCACAAATGAATGATCGACCAGTAGTCATAGTTAAAATGTGAAAAGGTAGAATGTGATTCGAATTGGTGTAGTGAACCCAGCTCAAGTGGCGGTACATCAAAGAAATAAACGCGAGAATTAATGCGTTGAAGCGGCCACACTACGTCAGTGGGTTCTTGTTTTTTAATTAATTCACCGTTAGAGTGTTAAAAATATAATAAAAATATACACTCATCAAATACAGCGTCAACGTCCATCCTGCTTGTTATTCAAGAAACATTAGCGCTAATTTTATCGCCAAGAATGGGCATTCACGTTGAACGTTCAAGTGTAGCCACTAACTTAATCGCGTTAATAATTAACACAATATTTGTCGCGATGATATGCATTGATGTTTCCCGTCAGTGTGGCCCCAGCATCATACTGAGAAGAGCCACGACACGCCCCAGCAGGCGTACAGTTTTTTAAAAATGGCTGATATTATTTTTATTTGTTTACTATCGATACATTTTGGTTTCGCATTTATGCAGACTACACAGAGCCTGCATAGCTTTTGAATACATTACAAAGATATGGAGGCGTGTTAAAGTCATCTACATACCGAAACCGGGCAAAGCGGACTGCGAAGAAGCCAAGGCATACAGACCTATCAGTCTTGAGTCGTTTTTCTTGAAAGCCCTGGAGATGTTAGTAGACTGACATGTCAGGGAGGGAGCATTATAAAAATTCTCCCTCCACAGGCTACAATGTGCCTACCAGTCGGGAAAATCCAGTGAGATGGCACTACATTTTGTGGTAAATAAGGCAGAACATGCATTACATAACCGGGAAGTATGCATTGCTGCATTCCTGGATATTGAGGGAGCTTTCGATCGAACAACCTTTGATGCCATTAGTGTGGCATCGGCAAATCACGGCATAGAGCCAACCATTAGCAAGTGGATCGGTTGTATGCTCAGGGGTAGAATCATTAGGTCTGAGTTGTTAGGAGATGAAATGTATGCTACAACAACCAAGGGCTGCCCTCAGGGTGGAGTACTCTCACCAGTCTTATGGTGCTTGGTAGCAATTCACTCTTAGAACAACTCAACAAAGGATTGTACTTAACGGTCTGATATGCTGATGACTTGGTGATACTCGTCAATGGAAAATTCCAGAGTACGGTATCTAGTCTCATGAAAAAATGGTGCAGTAGCAATCATTTATCGATCAATCTAGGGAAAACTACTGTCGTGCCGTTTACTAGGAAGAGGGATCTGACAGGGTTGGGAACTCTCTCCATGTATGGTACGCAGTTACAATGGTCCACGGAGGTGAAGTATCTAGGCATGACCTTAGATAGTAAACTAACGTGGAAACCACATGTAAACAAAGTCATACAGAAGGCCCAGCGGGTCTTCGGCATGATTCGTTCTACTTATGGGAAGATCTGGGGGCTAAAGCCCAAGGTCATCAAGTGGCTATACACGATGATGATAAGACCCATAATCACGTATGGAAGCATTGTCTGGTGGCCAAGAACTAAACTAGCAACATACGGGAACGCGGTGTCGAAGGTGCAGCGAGCAGGGGCGTTCTCGACCACGCCAACAGCAGCGTTAGAGGTCCTGCTGGATCTAACGCCGCTACACATTGTTGTGGAGTCAGAGGCAATAAAGGCGCTACATAGGCTATCTTTGCATGGGCTGTGAAGCGTCAACATGCCGGTAACTTGACACACAAAATTGGAGATTTCGAAGGATCTCAAAGAGATTATGAGCATAGGATGCGACAAAATGCAGCCATTGCATATATTCAAAAAGGATTTTAAAATAAAGGTCCCCACGAGGGACGAATGGAGACAAGGTCAACAATCCCCTGAAAAGGGTTATCTCATCTGGTACACTGATGGTTCCAAAATAGAAACAGGATCAGGCGCTGGTATCTATGGCAACGACTGCAAGGTGAGCCAAAGCCAATGGGCAAATATGCATCGGTCTTCCAAGCGGAAACCTATGCTATAATTGCCTGTGCTCAGGAGAATATTAGCTATAATGTCACTGACAGGTCTGTGTATATTCTCAGTGACAGTCAAGCTGCTCTCAAGGCTCTGGACTCGTGTAGGGTGGACTCCAGACTGGTCCTGAACTATGTTAAGGCCCTTAACAAACTTAGCAGGAAGAACACAGTCAGACTGGTCTGGGTTCCGGGGCATGCAGGGCAACGAGGAGGCTGATGAATTAGCCAGAAAGGGCTCGGAGCAACTGTTTGTGGGCCCGAGCCATTCGTGGGACTCTCTGAGAGCACCGTGAAGGCAGCTTTGAATGCACATGGCAATGGTAAACACAGGCTGGAGTGGATAGCCCTTAGGGGTCTGGAACACTCCAAGAAATTCATTGCAAACAGAGCCATAGGCTTCACCCGGAAGTTCTGCGGGTATAACAAGAACCAAATGCGCCTTCTCACAGAAGCGTTCACTGGCCATTTTGGCACCAACGACTTCCTGTGCAGATTGAGGTTGGCACACAATTCGATCTGCAGAGCCTGTGGTGAACAAGACGAGTCCATATCGCACCTACTGTGTGAATGTGACGCGTTGGCTGGATTGAGGATGGGTTTGATGGGATCGGCATATCTAAACCCTGAAGACTTCAGGCTTCTCCCTCTGAAGTGTACGCTGCAGCTGATGCAGTACATTTATAAGGAGATAACTAAGGGATAAATCTTGGGGCCGACACAAAAGATCCCACTGGGTCGAAGTGTCGTCGATCTGTACTGACTGGCCCCCACACAAGATAAGATAAGATCGATACATTTCATATTGTAAACCTACATATACTTTACTAATTTGATTTTTAACTCGATCACAAGCTACATTGGTCTCGTTAAAGTTGATTCGTTAGTGCTACTCCAATGTCCGGGTGCGAACTGCGAATCTCACGGTTTGTTAGCGAGTTATCTGAATGTATAATGAGTTCGTGCAAAGTTTAGAAAAACTTGCGCCGTTGAAGAGCTTCTGTATGTCCTACTTCTACTAATGAGAGAGAGCGATCGAATAATTGAGTGAGTATCCGAAGCAGCGTAAAACTTCGAAATGATAATGTAATAAAGTCACTTTATTTAATGATTGCACTTTACAGTGCAGTCATTAAAAAAAGTGACTTTGTGAGATGACGATATATCAACTAGGCTTTAGTTACCTAAAGCCTAGTTGATATATCGTCATCTATACTGATTAGAATTTTTACCTCTAATTACTTAAGTACGCTTTGAAAAAATACTTAAGGATATACTCATTTACAGTGTACCAATTAAGTAGGTAGATATATATACAGCGTACGTACACTATAGATTTACTTATAGATTAATAGTACCTACACACACTTTTCGCTTAAGCGTATAATGTTTATATGTCTTCCTTTTTATATCATACTAGATATTGCTCGCGGCTTCCCTCACGTAGATAAGGTTAGGTTAGTAATACTTAGGTGAGATGGGTCCAAAGCGGGCACCTTAAGGGAAAGTTGAAGAAAAATTGGTTTATAACTAAGCTACATAATTTTCTCCAAAAGGTCCATTACTAAACCCTTTTGAATGGAGCATGGTTTGATTTATAAAAATCCGAAAAAAAGATTACTTAAAAGCAAAATACGCCTAAAGCGGGCACTTGTTTAGGGCAAAACGGGCATGGTTTGAGGTAAAGTTTGAGGTTGTGTAAATTTTATCCATATATTACAAAATCATTAGAAAAGGGACAGCCATACTCTGCCTCCAGTTTAAGTGGAATAAAGGAAACAAACAATCTTGATCAAGTTTTGTATTTCAACAAAATTAGCAGCAGTAATATCACAATTTTAATTATGCTACATAAACTTCTCTTGGTCTGACGGTCTCTACAAAGAACCTCAGCCATTCCATAAATACTGGCATTGATCCAGCCATTATCGGAAAAAGTGCCTTGGGTACTGGGTGGAGCTCCATCAAGAATGCGTGAAATCATTATTTATCTCGCGAATATCATAAATGGGAGAATGAATCGGATGATTCTGGATAGAAGCATTACAGCAGCATATAACTGTGGTTGTTCTTCCTCTTTCGGTGCTAGCTATGAGACCAACTTGTCGCTATCCAGATTTTTTCAGGACCCATGGCGGTTTATTCGATGATGTTTGGATGCCTGTCTCGTCCATATTGTATAAACGAGTAGCATCAACTTTATTCTTTTCAATTTGCTCCTCTAATAAATCGAAAAATCCATAGACTTGGGGTTTGTTAAACCCTCTAGCTCGGGCAATAGATATCGGCCCTGGTTTTCTTAAAGTTAGGTATGGATGACGTTTAACAAAACCTTTACACCAATCTGAACCAGCAGCACCATTTTTAAAAGAGTTTGGTATTTTATTCATTTCGACATCATTATAAACAAATTCCAAGAACTCTTGATTTGACAACACGTAAAACAAACTGTCCATATGAAAAGTATATTCCAAAAGCTCAGTTTTTTGATCCGCAGAAAAGACAGTAATATATATTCCTAGTTTTACTTCACACGACCACGATTTAAGATGCCTTTGCAGCGTCGTTCTAGGGATCCCAAATTTTGTTGCTACGTTTTTGACAGGTCTCTCTAATTCTTGCACTTCTAGCAGTGCTTGCCGAATGGTTGAGGAGGTCCATGAGGCTTGCGAAGTTTTTCTTTTGTAAGTATATGCCATCTAAAAATAAAAATAAAAAAACTATAGCAATTTATATTTTAATATAATGGGCGGGTAAATGTCTCCTCAAAATGTTTAAACACGTGACATTCAGTTCAACCGGTTTACAGCCAGATAACCACTTAATAACTAAAACGTATGATATATATGATATATGATATGAGTATAGCATTGTAAACACCAAAAAAGTGAGAACACATGATATATAGGTACCTTACAATAGTTTTCAAAAACCCACTTAATCCATTTTTTATCGCAACTCGTAATGGCGTGCTCGCAGGTGAACTCGACAATGACGCGAGGTATGCGGGCCGCGGGGATTACAATTATTACTGGGAGCTCGCTTTTTAAAAATGATAATATTAACGAGAGTGCCCGCTTTAGGCACATGTCCCCTAATACTTTTTCTGGATGAAAGGTATCCTTCCTTTTTTGTACCCCTAACAACGTGTATGTGAAATTTCATGATGATCGATCGAGTAGTTAGGACATAAAAGCGTACAACAATCAAACTTACCTTCGCATTTATACCTAATATTAGTAAGGAAAGCAAAAACGGATGGGAGCTGAAGTTAATGAGTCCTAGTGTGAAGACCTAAAATGGTAATCAGACGGCAATTTTAGGGCGCCCGCGAACCAGGTCAAACGTTGACCTGGAAAAGGTCCAAACCATAGCTGTGAACCTGTTCCATACACTTGTATGTAAAAGGCAAATGCAATGGTCTTTTTCCACTGATACTAAACATTTGGTCAGCGATCGCCATGGGTTATTACATGTTATCAGCCTTTTCAAGCAACGATGACCCAGATACCTAGGTGTTTATTGGGCTGCAAAGTGAAAAGTCCCCAACGCTCGGCACGTAAACTATACGTAAGTAGTTAGGTATTAACTTGATTTAATCAAAAGAGGCTGGAGTGCAGATGTTGTTGTTGTAAACGTAGCAAGTAAGTACTGCACAGACTTTTAGGTATTTCTATGTCGCTCTGATTGGTAAATTCGGCGCTGACTGCAACTAACAAATTGAATTTGCCCGCACGTTAAGACTGCGCCAAGCGTAAGACAGATAATGACAGAGCTCGTGCGGCGCATATTCAAATCGGCGCGCGGCCGTCAGTCAAATTGTATGGAGGATTTGAAGTGCTTTTTTGTTAAATATGTATCTTTATTGTCAACCAATAACTTAAATATTTGGGACGGACAAATTGTAAAATAACTATTTATGTTTCATTTGAGCTGTAAAATAGGATAGATTTCTACTGTTATAATTAGTGATCGGAGTAGGTAGATTGAAATGGGGTCATTGATCCGAAACGTATATATTAATATGGACATTCCTCCGGAATTGGTGGATTATTTAAAAAAAACCGGAACTTATGTAGGAATTTTATTCTGCCAGAGTGGAAGGAGTCATTTGATGATTTGCCATCCTCAAAAAAAGGTAGGAATTGTAATAAAATGAGCAATATTATTCTTTATTATTCTTCATATTTTTTTTAACGGCACACAGTCACGATTTGACAAAACCCAACGACCAATCAGAACAAAGGATCATGGGTGGTACAATAACCGGTTATCAGAACAATGCGTACGCCCGCCGACGACATGCCAGGTAGCTCACTCGTTTACTTCGGTTCGTAGAGTGCGCATCTTTGTTTGTTACTGTGTTATGAAAACGTTACTTGACCCTGGCTTGTGTACATACTGACTTCTGGAATCTGCTCTAAACCACGATTTGGCTCGAATATACGGACTCAGATTTTTCACTATTGAATTGGATCTACATATTTAAACCAAGCTTTGGTAAGTAATATTTTACTAGTTACAAGGAGTATAAAGCATGTTTGGATGTACTATAAGAATATTTTTAGTATTGTGTTTGTTCGCTTAACCTGCTGAACATACCATGAGTCTTAATATTGTTAAATCTTTAATAGAGTATGAACCAGTGAGCTTAGTGCGAAACAAAATTATGATATTCTAGTAATGTAGTCGCAATTCAGCTAACTCCACTATTAACCACAAGTCAAACATTTGTGTGCATGAACATGGATGTTTGTCTTGGTCTGGGTGTTTCTATGTATAATATGTATATATTTACAAAAAAAAAAAAGTATATATGTATGTTTATCCATTGTCTAGTACCCATAGTACAAGCTCTGCTTAGTTTGGGCTAGATGGTGTTGTGTGTATGTGATAGAATATTATTATATTTTACTGGAATCCGTATATAATTTGAATACCCTGTGTCCTCTTGCAATGTATTGGTAAAATAAATTACTATAGGCCTTATCTACTTCTCTACAAAATATTCTACGTAACAAGCCCTTTCATTTGATACCCATATTGATGGGATTGAAAAAAAAAATAAGTTGTCCGCCATCTTGTAGCGGCAGCCATTTTGGATTGACAATAATATTGAATATACATAATTGTATTGTCACCAGAATCAAAGGCGAATACCAAATTTTAGATCAATCGGTTGACAGGAAGAGGGTGAAATTTCAATGACTAAATTTGATCCACGAAAAATAAAACAAACGGAGTAAGCTAAATAAACTAAATAAAATGTAATTTTTTCATGTCTTTGTTTTAGGTGATATATACGAGGTTCCATCTCTAAAACAAAGTTCAGATATGGCAAACGTCAAGGCTGAAACTGTAGAAAAATGGATATCCGGTCATCCCGAACTACTTTACGATCACGCTAGTGGTACAATATACTGTTCAAAATGTGAAAGCCATTTGAAAACCATAAATAAAGGAAACGTTAAAAGACATATCGAAGGAGCAGTACACCAGGGAAAGTTTAAGCGGCCCGAAGAGGAATTTTATTTCGATCTTATAAAATTTCTCATTTTGTGCAATATTCCGTGGTCTCAGATGAAAAATACTACTTTTCAAGATTTCTTTAAAAAATATATGTGTAGTACCTGTTGTTGTACGTGTACTAATCGTACTCTGCCAGATGAATCACAGTTACGGAAAGTTTACTTGGACAAGTTTTTTAAGAATAAAATCAATTTGATTCGGCAAAATTATAAAAATGAGAAACTATGGATATCATTAGATGAAACGACAGACTTTTTAGGTCGCTATATAGTCCATTTTTTAATAAAACCATTACATCCTAGCAATTTGACTAGACCTTATTTGGTAGCATGTAAAATGCTAACTGTAGTTAATGGACAAACAATCACGCAATTTGTGTTACAATGTTTGGAAAACTTTTGGGAAGATTCTTTTGAATCGAAGGTAGGTAACATTCTTGTCCTCTGCACTGATAGCGTTGCATATATGCTGTCTGCAGGACGAAATTTAAAACAATACTTACCTGAAATGAAGCACGTAACATGTTTGGCGCACTCTCTTCATCGCGTATCTGAGCAAATTAGGTTAGAATATCACGATGTTAACATTTTAATAGCAAATGTTAAAAAGGTATTTTTGAAAGCCCCAAGTAGAGTCAAAATTTTAAAAGAAAAATATCCAGATTTGCCGCTACCTCCCCAACCAGTTGTTACAAGATGGGGCACTTGGTTAGAGGCAGCATTTTATTACGCTCAAAACTTTGAAAAAATAAAAGAAGTATTATCTTGTTTAAGCAGCTCTGATGCGGTATCTATTCGAGAGGCAAAAAATATTATAGAAAAAGAAAATTTAAAAGAAGATTTAAATTACATTAAAGACAATTATTTTATAATTCATTTGTCTTTAAAAGAATTGCAAAAGCATAATTTATCGTTGACAGATTCACTTTAAGCATTTGACAACGTCAGAGATGCTATAAATCAGTGCAATTCAGAAAATATAAAAAATAAAATAGAACGTGTTATGGAACGAAACCCAGATTTAGACACACTTAGAGAATATAGTGAGGCCATTGAAAAAAATGAAGCACATAATTTAATACCTTTTTTAAAATTTGCTCCTTTGACATCGTCAGATGTAGAACGGTCTTTTTCCATTTATAAATGGACTTTAGATGTTAAAAGAAATAGGTTGAAAATAGAAAATATAGAGAAACTCATAGTTATATATTTTAATTGTAAAGATCAGGATTACCAGGATGCTGACATTGTAATCGATGAAGATTAAAAATGTGAATAAATGTAAAATGTACATATTTAACAATAAACAATGTTGATTTTTATCTTTTTTCTTTATACTACCCCTTTTTTTTGGTCCTAAAATCTGACTAAAATCAACCTGTTCCTTCGTATGCCCTTTACGTTTCAGAGTCGTGGTGCATCCTTAGAACAGTCTCACGACCCCAGCAGGCATTGGCCCTCTATGGGGCCCCGTCATGTATTCTACCCTTAATGCAAATTACCATGACCCCTATGAAAATATTTAAATTTAAGTGCAACATTATTTATGTCTATCTATAAAAGTTCTAGCCATAAAAGGCTAAAAATAAAAAAATAAAAATTAAAGCTTCGATCGGTATTCGATTGTTTTTATTATTCAACAGATAAATAATGAATTAATTTAGTTTTGATACCTTCCTTTAAATTTTGAATTGAGTAGGAATAATATCACTACCAACATTAACAATATTTAATTGAATCCGGAAATACCGGAATTACTTTCCGGGAAAATGGCTTATCCATGTTATTCTTTCTGTGTGCATTTATGATACAAGTACCAAAAATCAATCTACCTACTCCGATCACTGGTTATAATCTAAAAATCACGTAACACGAGCTTACGTTTTTGCATTTTTCGTGCAAATTTACGTAATTTTGTAGGCGGTAATAGTCATTATTTAAGTTTTTTACCCGGAGTAAATGTAAACACATTCATTGTTATGGTAAATGTATATTTTATTTTTTGATTTTATTTATTTAACTGTGACCGCCTGTTTGGGCACATTTCGGTCGGCGCAGTCTTAACGCATCTATAACGAATCAAATTATTTTCTGTTTGATGTTTTATAGCGTAGGTACATATGCCGATTTAGTAACTTGATTACCAACTAGGCGCTCATGTACGCACCTACCGACGTATTTATACCTACTATCTATACCAATATTATAAGGCTGAAGAATTTGTTTATTTGGTTGAATGCGCTAATCTCAGAAACTACTTACATTTTCAAAATAAAGAAAACATGTTTTAGTGTTGGATAGCCTATTTATTGAGTCTATATAACATCACGCTACGACCCACGGGGGCGGTGCAGTAACCATAAACGCGGGTGAAACCGCGGGCACAGCTAGTAATATTATAAAGCTGAAAAGTTTGTTTGTTTGTTTAGTTGAACGCGCTAATCTCAGGAACTACTGGTTAAATTGAATTTTTTTTTAGTGTTGGATAGTCCATTTGTCCGTGAAGGCTAAAGGCCATCACGCTACGACCAATAGGAGCGGAACACCAATGAAAAATGTTGCAAATACGGGTAAATATTCTTTAAGTGAAGACGAAGTTGCGCGGGTCAGCTAGTTGCCCTATATTGTAGCTAGAATACTTAACAATAATTCTGTTTTAGTGAAATCTACACAACAAGTTAAGAACAAACATACCCACTTATCAATATTCCATGTTATATCACAACATCTAGCAAAGACAAATTATTTGCGAGGCAGCTGCAGGTGGTGCTCGGTAAACAAAACTTGCGCCTAGCAGTAATGGGGCGCATTACTCTTGGTGCAATTATACTCGATGTTAGCGAGTCACGCCCCCAGATTGCACTCATTACCGTGAGATGGCTTTTTGCCGTGATTTTTTTTTTTTTGGGAACGTCTAGTTGTAAATGTAAATTGGCATTGTCTGTGTAATTACCTAATTAGTGCTAGGTAATAGTGTGGTTCCTGTAGAACCGAAATGATAATATAATAGAAGTTTATTTGTATATTTTTTTATATTTCCAATATAGGTTGTATTGAAGACAGAGCTGCGAATTCAAATTACTTATCATCGGAATAATTTAATGTATCCCTGTGTACCTACTAGGTATTATCTTTAAATCTGGCTTTGACTGAATGGTTGCCGTAGCAGGCAAGCGGTTGCCTCGGTGGTTTAGGTTCGAATCCCACACGTGATCGTATTTCTGAGTCTGAGTCTTTGTACATGCGTTAGTTGTATCAGTTGTTTGTTTATAGAGTCTCGCGCATAGGAGGGCCTCCTAATGGGAGTTGTTTTTAAAAAAGCTCTAGTTTTTAGAGAGGCAATAAAACAGAGTCATGAAAAAATTTAATACATAAAATATTGCTTTCAGCGAAAAGATTTTAATAGAGAACTTTCTAAAAAGTTATACACATATAGCACAGATACATCAAAGTACTTAATAAGGATCCTTAATACCGTACCGATGAAATCGATGACAATAATAACTTATACTTTCCTACATTATGAGGTCGTCGAGAAAAATACCTACGCATTTACTACGACACTTTAGACGAATACGCGCGGCCCTTAAAAGCAGTGGACTGTCAAATGCAATTAATGTAGGCTGAAAGGATGAAACATAAAAGAGGCTACTACAAAAATGTGTATTCGAGATTCGACATAAAAGCTCTCCATCAACTTGAGGACCGGCGTTTCACGCTCGCATGGCTCAATTTTTCGAATAAAATTCAATTTTAAAACAATTTTAAAGTGCTCGTTGCTACACCCGCATAACTAGATATCTACATAGCGGGTTCATACAGAGAGGTTAATCAGATTACCAGCAAGCTATAATTTTGTTGTGGGCGACGCCGAGTTTTTGTATAAGTTCTTATATAGATTATACCTTTCTACCAAATTTACTATATAGTCGTCTGTGAGGCGTATGAGTTATCTTATTTAAACATTTATTGGTTGTTGTGAAAATGTTACAAATAGAAACATAGGTACTTAGTTAACTGTTAGAAGTGATATCTACTCCTTGATGTTTTTATTTCTTAGGAACAGGTCCCGCGCTAGGAATAAATTCTATATTGCGGCAGACTTCACAAACTATTGTTTATCCCGCGTGTGATTAGAACCCACACACAACCCTCGGCGTAGTGGCAATTACGAGATGACCACTGTTCACTAAGCTGCACGTAAAGGCTTCGACGCAAAAATATTTTTTTTTGCCGCGCGTTGGCATTACAGAATAGTAACAATATTTGTCTAAACTTATATATAAATTTTCCCACATAGCAATGCAATTTTTTGCGGTAGCCCTTATTATTACCTACCACAGCTACTACATATATAATAATACCGACCGCAACTCCAGAATTCATCGCTATTGTGAACTTTCTGATAGTAAGCTCGATCATCTATCCTCGTATCGCTTCCTTCTTCTCTCCTTCTCTTCCTTAAATTTACTGCCAACAATATTAATTTTATGTTGGATGTAGGATCGATTTATTTAACCTGCCAAGTCTTAATTAAACACCTAATTCGTCATCTCGATATTACTATTAATCTCAATCATAGTTCGATTGTCGCACGAAACTTAAATTTATACGATTCACACCTATGTGAATCGTATAAATGTAAGTTAGCAAGGTTCTGTTTTCTCTTCGTGTTTATTGTAGAAACAATGGGCGGGTTTTACAAATATAGAAATATTTGTAAAACACACACACACACACCGATTATTCTCAGAGCAAACGTAGTATGCAAATGATACGTGTTGTCCCGAACGGGTAGGCAGAGATGTATAAATTCAGTACATCGATATTTGGCCAGCTTTGTTTTAGCCACTTCGGTAGATTGTCAGTTGGTACTGATATCTTCCTAACAGAAGATACCAATGCCACTATACCCGACGGTGGAATCAAAATCCAGAAGCTAACGATCGTATGCAAACATAAGTGCAAGGTTATGCCACGGGATAATTATCTTGTTAGTAGGTAATGTAATTACATAAGTAAACCAAAACATATATTAAAAGCACTAAGAAAATTAAATACCACAATTTTTATTAAATTTTACAGTCCCATATTATGTTACTTTTCATTTTGTTTTATTTATAAGTGGTTAGGTTTGTTAATATTAGTTAAGTTGTAAATTACGATTGTAGCTTTATTTATGTAAATAAGGAAATTTAAAAAAAGTAGGTATTTCAAAAAATTAAACCAAAAAACATATACACAATATACTTTTCGATATATTTATTATTTCTTCCTCTCTTTATTTATTTTTAAAACAATTATGTAAGTATGTAGGTAAATAATTGTAATACCGAGTAGGTTGTAAAATATCACAATTAATTTAGGTACGAATGGTCACTTGTACAACACACTCCACATGACAGTGTACAATCCAGGAAATTGGGCGGCTATCAAAATACAGGTCGAGCCTGAAATGCCGGTAGCAGCTAAGTTGTGCAAACTTAGCTGTAGCCAGCGCTCGTACATCCTGTATACAATATTGCCAGCTCTGACCCAGGAAATTAACATCGTTATTTTAAGCCAAGTTATATTGAATGTTATTTTAAGTAAGTGACCACGATGATAGTAGGTATACATTAAGGCCTGGTTCCTATATAAAAAATATTATTAAAAAAAGAAAAAGCTAGTTATATGTTGACATATTTTTAATAGAATACTTACTTATCTGCCGAAAATTACCTGCCCGTGGGTAAAATGACTCGTTTCTTGAATATAGCAACCGAGCCTAGGTCGATAATAGGAGAAAATAGTTATGAACGTTAAAATAAATAGATACTTAGGGAGTCATCTGCTCTGATATTATAGTCTAGGAGCAGAGGAACAAAAATGCAAAAAATAAAGTTTAGTGTTTTTTCGAGTTTTCAAAAGTGATATACCTTGTTCTTGTCTCAATTAATGGAAATACGTCTTATTTCTTCTTCTCGCATATCGTACATCACTCAAGGAATCTCCAGAGAGCAATAAAATTTCGCCCCAAGTCGACGTGTGCTGCAAGTCCGCGGCTTCGCTTGCGTAAATGTATCTTAGGTTAGTTTAGAAACAGTACTTTTTCCTGGATGAAAGGTACTATATGTCCTTTTCTGTTCCCTTGACAACGTGGTTGCGAAATTTCAGGATGATAAGTCAAGTAGTTAAGGCGTAAAAGCGTAACAAAAAACAAACTCACATTCGCATTTATATTATTAGTTAGAAAGTTAGGATTTAAATATCGAAACAAAAGCAAACATCACAATCAAAATTACGCCACGTCATTTTCGGGTTCACGGAGGTCACCTAATCAGCTGTTAGTGTTATTTAAGTATAGAGATAAATAAAAAACACGCTTTAAAAAGTAGAAAATAATTTAATAATTTTAATATAATAAAGCGTGGGATAAGGGTTATCAAAATATCTTAGAAAGCACCCCGGAATACCGACTAAACCTACCACGGTGTTCCTCAACAAAACCACTATCGACGGGGCCGCGCGAATCACTTTCGCATGCGGTCGCGACCCCCCTTAGTTTGTTTAAACTATTATTTATTTTTATTTTTTTAAACTAATATTAATTTTTATTTTCAAACAATTTTTATCTAAATTATATTATTGTCATCGGTCCTCGATAAGTGTGCAAAGTTTCAAATCAATCCATCGGTTTGAAAGGGAGTGAAAATCACGTTCAAAGATTCCGTTACATAGATTCATAGATACATACCAAGCTAATAAAAGCGTACATATTAATTTGTCGTAGTTTACCATTGTACATTGTCATAGCCAGTTGCATTCACTGATCGGTAATCGATTAGCAAGGTTAAATCACGTTGGGTGCGGTCAGTCTATAGATGGGTGACCGTTTAGTGGTATTTCATCTGAGCGTCTCCTTGCTTCGGAGAGCACGTAAAATGTCGGTCCCGGTTGTTGTCAAATTGATAGCAGTCGTTAAGCCATGCTCTGGCATGGCCTACGGGCGGCTTGAACAACTCTTGACAAAAGAATGGCCACTAAAAAAAAGAAAAAAAGAAAAAAAAAGTGGCTGTATTATATCTCCACATCTTTATGTTACACGCTGTGCAAAGCGTTCCACAAAGAAATGGATTTTCGTACCTATGTTTTTGTTGCAGTGAGAATAGGTAAAGGGACCTTGTAGGCAAGCGTGTCACGCGTATGCCATTTTCGACCACATTGTCATTAAATATCAAATTTATTTATTTATTTATTTATTTATTTAAACACACATAAATGCTATCTTTACAGGTACTTAACCTAATGCAATAGCCTATGTAATTTTATATTAAAAAACAAAACAAAAACAAAAATGGTAACTAATCTAAACAAATTGCACAGTAAGCAGCTTGTGTGAATTCATTCAGCGTGCACGAAAAGAGATCAATTTTGTGAGCCAACGTGTTGAGCGCCCGCAGCGCACGCGTGAGCGGCGCGCGCTGCAGCAGGCAGGTGCGTGCGCGTGGCACCACCAGCAGCTCCGGTCGCCGCCGCCGTCCCACGTTGGTGGCAAAGCGTTAGGCTTGCGCAGATTGTAATTACCAGGAAATAAACGTCGGAAAGAAAAAGCATGGTGGTACATACGCTCAATAAAAATACAAATAAGGACTACCTTTTTGTATATTTAGGATGTAGCGAGATAATGTAAGCTAGCTACTGTAGCAGATATTATGTAGTAGAACTACTTAGTCACTTAGGTAGTCCACACGCAAGGAGCAAAAATTAGTTACCTACTAGTTGCTGATAGCACGCTTTTTAAGAAACCTGCAAATTCTTTGCATTTTCATTCTCTTTAAGCTTTCGCTTTATTTTCTATATGTTTTTAAATATTTCTTTTTTAAATTAAATTCTGTGGAGCTCGGCAAACCATAGAAATAGCTGTACTTGAAAAAGCATGGCATATTTACTTTTGTTTTAAGTGGCTCTTTGTGACAGCTCAGATTTCCTTTATTATGCAGTAATTAGCACGAAATTAGCTTGATAAAGTACTGAGAAATTCGATTTTAATAAAATATTCGTAATTATTTTTCTACAAAATCTTCAGTTAGTTGGATTCAAATATTAAACTAAATTGTTGTCCAGGCCTCTCTTGATAAGCCCTAATATTTTGAAACCTTTATCATTTGGGATTCACGAGTTATGTGGATTCAAAGAAACTAGGTTAGGGTGGCAACTTACTCGGTTTTCCTAAAAAATATTCTATTATATTACTATCGGTCAAAATTTTGTTGTTTATTTTGTAATTTTGCATACGCAATTTTTTTATATCTCATAAATACATTAAACGCATACGTAATTTTATATTAAGAATTACATGATTATCATATTATTATCATTATTAATATATCAATAATATTTTTTTTTAATGTATTTCCACATTATTATAGGCAGATGTCATATGTGATTATGTATCATTCTATATTTTACGGATTATAACGCCGCGTATCACTAGTACGTGGGCTGTTTGACAGTATTTAGGCGTCATAGAACAATACAACTCTGTGTTTAAGCGGCGCATCCGTACGCGAAAACATTTACAAACTGTATCTTGAAAATAATGAAATCGAGAAAATATTTGTTACGTGTCACCCCTAAAACCATAGAAATTAGAAAAAGCTCGAGAAACTTGTAACTGGAAGATCCCACATAATAAGGATTTCAATTTTTTTGTGTAACTAGTACAGTGTCAGGAAATATATTTATCAAGATTTTGAATCCAACCTTGGCAAGATATAGCTATGAAAAAATATAAGCGCAATAACATAATTGTAAATATATTTTAATCTATTGCAGGTGTAATGGTACAAATCTATGCATTTTTTGCCTATTTAAATCTCGCATATGAAGAAACTAGTAAATTTCTGAAACTATTTTTAAACCTCACATCTTGAACACTTTTTAAATTCCCAAAAAATATTTAAAAAATCATATCTCCAAAATGAAATGCATTTGAGCATTGGGTGTTCTCGTCCAGTATTTGAAATTATTTATCCTAAGGAATAAAAAAACAAAAAGGGCATGGTTGTTTTATAAGCCCTAAAACATATTGTGCGCCGCAACCACTAGCGGGTTAAGGTGAAATGGGGTGTGTTTGAGCAGTCTTTGACTCTGCTCAGACACACCGCAACAAAGCTACGGGAACACTGCTTCATAAATTGCCTGACGGTCGACAGCTCTAGACCTATACTCTCCATTTGTATTATATACATAAACGCTCAAAACACTCCATTCCACTTGAGTTTACAATTGTAACGCTCGGAAACAAGTGGAACGGGAAAAACCGTGGCCGTGGTCGTGAGCGTGATTGTTGTGAGTGCTTAATGGAACGCACCCTTTACAGTCTTGTTTCATTTGTCACTTGTGTTCAACTTGTTTTTCGAACATTAAATGAGAGTGAGATGTAAAATGCCGAAAAATCAGCACGAGAAAAAGAGATGGCACTAAATATATTATCACTTATGTCCTTATGTCAGTGATAAACTTGACAGTTGACAATTCACGTTTGACAATGATAATAACGCTGATTAATCCAGATCAGTTGGTTATGTTGGATTGTAAAAATGTCAAACCGCAATTAAATCACGAAGGATTTCTGTGCATATTTATTTTAATGTTGACTATGCAGACATTAAAACGATGAAGATTCAATGACATCTACAATTATAACTTTTCCAAGACTTGTTTATGAACTGTAAACATGACACGAATATTTTTCGTGCAGATTTGTTATTTGTTTATATTATCGCGAGTTGGAGCTTCTGACGATGCAAACTCAAAGAGTGATAAGCTAGTGACAGTGGACTGTAGTACCCTAAGGCTGGGTCAATATATTTGTCCGGATCCTTCACTCGATCAAATCGACCCGAATACTCAACAGTTTGCAGGATGTGTAAAAGGAAAAGATAATCCTTCAGAAGGTGAAGCAGAAGGTACGGTTCTCGAGTCTCTATTTAGTGTACTTGTGTCATTTTTCTATTTACTTCTTACTAAGGTCTTAAATGTATGTGACACCTTAAAAGCCAATAATCTAATTTGTAATACAACTGAGATCATGGCTTGATTACTTGTGTTAGAGATAGCAGTTACCAGACTTACAGAACAGTCCAATTTGAGTAAATATTAGTCTATATAATATATCAGATGGATTATTGAGATTCACGACATAAAAAATTTTCTCTGCAGTCCAACACATTGCATTGCATTGGATGACCACAGCTTCCTATTATGATTTTGAACTGCAGCTCAGCAGCCTTAGTTTATGCAATTTCTATATAATCTTGAGTTAACCTGTCAGCTTAACACACACAGACAATAGGTTTTCAATTATGTCTGGCATTCCAAGCATAGACTGGTTAACTATATCAAGATCTATTAGCCAGCATCCAAACTATTTAATGAGTTCAATAATTGATGTGAATTCCACTAAGAAATATATAAGCAAATCTTTAATGTTAATGATGTAATTATTTTTCAGTAGTTTGTCTTGCTGCTGAGGGAATTATATGCAATGAGACAAACAGTACCTCATTCAAGAGGAAGTTGCCATGTAAATGGACGTAAGTATGAGTCACCAAACTATTTTACTAAATGTATCATATTTTCCACATTGTGCATTGTGCCTGGTAATTTAATATAATGTCACAAAATAAAATAATTTTAATATTGCTTATATCTAAATATATATATATATATATATCTGTATTGTGTAAAATTGTAAAGAGCTATGTTTATATAATCGCTACTGTGCTAGCCCCGTGTTACATTACAAACATACAATTAACTCACACGAAGTACACCTAGAGTCAGAGCAATCATTTGTGAATAGATATATGAAACTACAACACTGCTACATCTGTGCAGTTAATTTATAATATTGGTAATAATGTTTATTTATTTCTGCACAAGAAATCATAGTTATTCTTCTTAATCTCAAGTTATTGTAATCCTGGGTTGTTTTTAAGTGGAGCAAACTATATAAATACGAAATTTTGTGTATTGTTGCAGGAATGGCTACTCTTTAGAGATAGCTCTCCTTCTCTCAGTGTTCCTGGGTATGTTTGGGCTAGACCGGTTCTATTTGGGCTACCCAGGCATTGGACTTGCTAAACTATGCACTTTGGGATTCATGTTCCTAGGACAACTGCTAGATATAATACTAATTGCTGCACAGGTAATTTTGTTTTTTTCTAAGGACAATGCCCACACTAGGAATAATTCCTGTAACGAGGTGGACTTCACCAACATTCAAACAGTGGACACAAAGGACACCTAGACTCGGGACAACTATTTGTGGGTCACACAAATTTTAGTCCCCGGCACGGAACAGAAATTGTCACATTAGTGGCGAGGTGCAACTACTTTATCCATGCAGTCAATTATAAAAGAGAGATATATAAAAAACAATAATTATATTAATAAATTGTTTGGTTTTATACATTCAGTGGTGCAGCAATATTGTATGCAACTGTTGTGTACAAGGTATTGGTTAAAAGGTCTTACTATCAAGAATTTCTTAGTAGCAGTATCGAGTCTGTATTTGGCCCAGTAAATGGAAATTATGTGAATGGTGTAGTGGTTAGTGTAACAGACTGCCACGCCTGAGATCGCGGGTTCGATTCCCGCACAAGTCAACCATTTGTGTGCATGAACATGGATCTTTTCCTTGGTCTGTGTGTTTCTATGTATAATATTTATGTATTTACAAAACAAAAAGTATATATTATGTATGTTTATCCATTGTCTAGTACCCATAGTACAAGCTTTGCTTAGTTTGGGCTAGTTGGTGTTGTGTGTATATGTGATAGAATATATTATTATAGAAGGCGAAATGTGGGTGTAATAAATTTTGCCTACCCCTTCAGTGCGGTATGAGCTTGTTTTTAACAGTCTTTAATTTTCCAGGTTGTGGGTCCTTCAGATGGTTCAGCCTATGTCATACCATACTATGGAGCTGGTGTCTCAGTAATCCGGAGTGACAATGAGACTTACCTGCTCCCCCAAGCTGACTGGCATAACATCACCTGACAGTGGGGAACAATATCATTTGAAGATGATGAGGACTATGAATGGACATAAACATTACATTACCGAAGAATCACTGTGTAGTGTGTTGTGTAAAGTGTATGTGATAAGACTTATATGTGTGGAAAAGTGTCTATATATCTTAAAACATTCTATATATCCATAGAATAATGGGTTATATGCAATCAATGTCAATATCTGTACAGTTGTCAAAATGTATTGAAGAGCTATATTTGCATTACAAAGTGTCATATTTATGTGTCACTTGATGGATAAGACAGCAGTATTCTTAATCTATCTCTAATATTAATAGCCAAGCAAAATAAGTTATTTTATAATATTATAAATTGTGTGTATTTTCTGCAACAACATGATATTCTGTAAGTAGTGCTGAGATTATATTTTAATTTTGTACAGTACTCATTATTGATTTTTGTTACCGAATGTGAAACAATATAATCATACACAAACTGAAAAGAATGTTTTGATTTATTTGATAAGAAAGAAAACCCCTTTTAAAACAGAACAATTTTAATACATTATATAAGCTACATAATTATTTACAATGTAGCATCTGATTTTTCACTTCTATTGTCTTCTTGAGTGGCTGGTTGGGTTTCTTGTATAGTTATGTCATTGGGAGGTGCAGTGAGTGTGAATATGACTGGTATACTTGATAATACAGGGTTACCATGCTTCTCTAGCAGTCTGATCCAAGATAATAATGAGTCTCTTGAAGATGTACCTGAAATGATATATATTATATCAACACATTTGTTAAGCAAGGTATATTTGCTTTACTTTTCTGACAATGTTAGTATATTTTGGGTGTGATAGTAAATGATTAGTGTATTAAATTTATTTACAAATTAGATAAAACAATAATTTTAGCAATACCTAAACACTCTTCTTTTGTGAACTATTATTGTTTTCTTGGGTGAACTCATACCGGTGAAATAGTTTTTATAAAATGTATGTGTAAAGACAGTATTAGTACTATATTATACAGTTATTTTATAAATAAAATAAAACAAAACAATGCTTTATCAAGTGTTGTCTCTTTCTTGCAAATGCAAAAACTATGCTTTAAGAGATAGCATTCTGGTCCTGAAGATCTGTACTGCAAAAATATTTACCTGTAGCACAAACTGACACAATAGTACCATCATCTTGTTCATGTACTGTTGATTGTATAACCGCAGGTACCTTAGTTGTGCCAATAAATCCAGGTATGCCTGGAGGTTTTTCTATGTTAGAGACATCTGAAAATTTTAACATACATAATATAGTCTAAATCATTTATGGTACTCAAAGCAAACCATTATCCAACTTTATTGACATTTAAGAACCCTGACAAGCAACCAGTAGCTTTAAATAATGAGTATACATACAGTTATCGCAAGGCATAGATCCAATTTACACCAGTGTCTATCAATCTTGCTCATTCCTCTAGCATACCAAGTAATGCTGATGCAACATTAGGGTGGCATATACACTGCCATTTTTTCAGTATTAATTTCCTAATTAGGGCAGCATGCACACTTACTTATTTGTGCTAGTAATGTGAGGATTACGACAAATATTCACAGTGTGCAATGTTAGGCTAATTGTAGATGCATCAACCACAAGATGGTCAAATGTTCAACAGACACCAATATGAATAGGGATTTACATATACGTATATTTGGTAATCTTTACTTAACTTTAAGTAATTATATTTTAAAACTATTTACCATCAGGATCTGTGTCATCTTTAGGTTCAGGTCTCGTCTTTCCTATGAGCATAAAGTAGCTCACAACTTGGTCTCTTAAATATACTTCAAAAGGGCCTTTCAAAATTAAAGGTTCATCAGAGGGCTGCCCTGCTAACAAGAGCTTCTGTGCCTCACTCTGTGCACTAACTACCCAAGTTTTGTCCAAACAGGCTTCTATTTCTTCTGTCTAACAAAAATTACATGTTAAGGATAAAATCATATTTCTATATGTCAATTCATGGTTAGATTTTTAGTCTTAGCTCTCTATCAACACATTATATCAGTATATTAAGATAATACATCTCTGCCATTTATAGTACATTTAAATTTAGAATACTAGTAACATCGTAACATTTAAAAAAAAAAAGAAGCTACATAAAATATTTAACTTGTTTAGTCTTGCAATGTCAGAAATAATTAAAAACCTCTTGTGTCTGGCTGCCGGCATGCTGCTTTGGTTCAATAGGTTAATGCTAATAGTAATGTTTGCATGTCCATTATATTGTAAACATTTTTATAATATTTTGTTCCAACAAATATATTAAAAAGCTTGAGGTAAAAGTCAAAACATTGTCACCTGCCAAACTTCAACTTGAGTGTCTGGGTCTACTGAAGTTATCCTGTGAATGGCCATTTTGGCTAGTTCCAATGTGTCACCAGGTAGTTTGTCGGGCAGGTACCATGGGCTTAGATTTTTGAACTTAGGCATCCAATACATAATACGCCAGAATTTGCGCAGCGGTATACCCCGAGTGCCAAACACATTGAGCAGCATCTGTTCCATTTCTGTATCTGGTATTACTTCTGCACTTTCAAAGAAAAATAGTTATTAAATATGTTAGTAGGTTGAGGAATGATGTTGCTGACACTATTATAGTGTCAGCAACATCATTTCTATAAATAAAATTAAAGCAAATAATAAACGGCAAGTACTGTTATCTTCCATTTGCTCCAGGAGATCCACCGCACACTGCTGTTGCTTAGGATAGTGCATGAATTCAGACTGAAATATATTTGTTGGTATGAATTTTCCTTTGGGCAATACATCCACTAAAGCCTTATAGACTTCAAGATCCTTGTGCACACCAAAATCTTTCATTTTAGCCATAGCAGCATAAATAAATTCGACATGACCGCGTCTTCTGGTGTCCCGGCCTTCGAACACTTTTATAACCTCTAAATACGACTTCTTATTTTTCTTGGGCAGTGAATCAAATGGGTCATATACAGTGATACGCTTTTCAGAACTTTCCCATCGCTTAAATAACATATACGACGGCTTTGTTCTCAAAATATTTCCTAAGATTTTATTTGCCATTATAGGTTATGTTAGCGATTATATTTACTACAAGGTAATATTTCTGACTAGTATTGAACGCTGTAAAACAACTAGTGACAGTTTGCCGTATGATTTCACAAATTAACCTTAATTTATTTATATAAATGAATAATGAATTGCTTTTTCTATGTTATTCATATATCTAAACAGTTAACATCACTGACATTTCTGTCCCCTGAATTGAGTATTCATTCCTTCAATTCATTCTTACAAATCACAGAGTATATTAATTTATAGTCAGATCTTTGCGTCAATCCTAAAATATCCTTATGGAGAATTTACCATTCATTGCACGGCAACATTTAGTATTTTTTGATAATATAATAAAATTATACATTGAAACAGATCGTCTCACATTACTATTTATGCCTTAAATGTAATACAATTAATTGTTTGACAGCCTTATATTAAAACATCATTCAATTGGATCACATTCAAATATTTCATTCGGTCAGCCTTTCTATTTCCCGCGATGAATCTTAGTTGTTCGTTCTTTACATCAGTTGTAATAAGTCAACGTATGTCGTTGGACGTATCGCACTGAAGCTTATAAATTACGTATTTAAATACGAAAATCTTAAAGTTAGTTGCTGCAGTTAACGCATGACTTAAAGTGTATGTATCTTGTTTGTTACAAACTACAAAGTTATATGTCATATAAACCAAAGTGAAAATACTTAGTATTTCGTAAGTTATGTGTTTATGCCGGAAATAAAAATCTTTAAGTAATTGTTCCGAAGAAAGTGTTTCAAGATGTCAAAACTAATTGAAATAAGCTGTTTGCTTATAATTATCTCGTTAAGTGCCACAGGTAAGAAATTTTCATTATTCTTTAATATTCTACCTTTTCTTTTCGTTTTATTTTATCATAAAGACCTCAATAAATCTATAAGACCTTAATAAATCTATAAAAGGTATGAAATTTAATAAGTAATCGGTGTTACATGCAACTTTCATTAATAAACAGTGTGTTGATAAAAGTTGTGTTTTACTTCGTTTCAAGGTTAAGAGCAGAGTGGATTGTAAAACATCCTGCTAAAAATGCTCGTATAGTTATAATTTTACCGTTGGAATTAATTCAATTTTCTATTATCGCATCTAAGTAAGTGCTCATAAATATATGATATATCTAATCATTATTTTTTTAGTAGGGAGCTGTATTGTAACTGATAAATTTTTACCAAAACATATTAATAAAATATTTTTCCTGCCAGAATCTAAAAAGCTTAATTTAAATGTCTATTTTACTATTCTGTTATTTTTCGACGTGCATATAGCAAAATAACAAATTTTAATCATGAATGTATATAAAAAATAAAAAGAATATTACAAAGTTTTACCATTTAAGAAATGCAGTTATTATTAAAGAACAATCATTGCTTGAAATTATGCCGATTAAATAAAAATTAACTTTTACGGAAATCGTTATTGCTGTTATTGCAAATAACATATAAATAACGAAATACCATATCGAAATATGTATCTACTTACTACAAAAACCTAACTAACTTCTTTTTTAAATATAAAATCATTGCTAGTTGTACTAATAACTATCTATAACGTGTATTCATTTGTTATTGACATGATTTCGTTTTATTTTCTCAGTAAACGAAATACATATTTTGCTCTATAAATATGTCGTACGGAATATGTACATTAGAAATATGTTAATGCTCATTGGTAAATTATTACCATATGAGTATTTGGAAATAATTATTCTGTGATTATCTCAATTGCCTATTTTGAGCAGCTGAGATAATCGTTACTGTTAAAATACAGTATACAATGAGATAACAACATTAGGACCACGTGGAACGTATTTAGAATTCATTCCCTCTCATTTCAGTGCCGACGAAATTTAATATAATTTTATGTGCTTACGTTCAAACTACAGGGGCGTTTCTGGATATGTTCCAAGACGATTTCGGTGCATCAAATGATAAAAAACATGTACCTACGTTGAATTGTTGTGTATTTTTGATTACGCTTTAAATGCCCTTGACGTAGGTCTAGTTAAATATTTATTAGTAATAATTGGTTGAAGGTTTTATTTATAAGTCTGGTTCTATTCTGTTTAACTGGCTGGAACACTATTAGAAGCGATACAGAAAATACTTTGAATAAACAAGATCATATTTATGATTTATTTGTAGTACCGAATACAATTACTGATTAAAATAAACCACTTAAAGACAGACGCAACAACTGTGATGTTTTTATCACTCCATAATTAAAACTACATCAACGTTGCTGTTTCTGCATTGAAGTGTGAAAAACAATAAAAAAAAAATCACAGCAACCCACTCTTACATTAACGGCGAGTTTTTTAGGCGGATGCAAATAGACATTAGACTTCATTCCAGACACATATTATGTCATTGCAAATACATACATCAAGCAAGTTTTATACGCAAAATGGATTAAAAGGCGTTAAAATACATACAATTGTCATTCTGGTCTGTGTTTAGCTGAATACCTATTAGCCTAGTGTATTGTAAACGTAAGTTGAATTCACAAGTATATAGGTACCTACTTAGTTACGAATTTTACAATTGCACTAGTGATGTAGCCCACCTGTGTGCACCTCAAGGCAAACAATCATAGTGACGTCATTATACACTATCATACGAGATTCATTTGCAGTATAGCAAGTTCATTGGTACCGCATTTAGCTCATAGCGCCATTTTTTGTTGTTTATGACCTGAGGCGTGGCGATGGCGTCTGCGGGCGCGAGTCCAAACGCCTACGGTCGGTGACGCTGTTACCGTTCTCATTGATACACTCGAATAGATAATCCCACTTACTAAAATTATAAATGCAAACGTTTCGTCGAGTGGTATGGTTAAATTGTTATCGAGTCGTATATTATTTATTATACTAAGATTATTTTAATTTATGTAGATAGTTAGGAATTAACTAAAACAATTTGTTGGTTTTCGTGGACAGTACATACGACCATATCGCCTAAGGCATATGCGGAGTTGTATTAAACCCACACTTCGCCAAATTTGTTTTTAAATCCCATAGAAATTCACATTTCTAGATTAGTCTATTCTAAATTCTTAGCAGTAGTTTCAGCCAGTACATTAGTACTGTCTGAACCTAGTATTAAGAATTTATTGACAGATAAACCTAATAACAATGTCCGGGAATCAAATTCTTGACTCCTACACCACTGTAGGTATATGAGGTAGCATTCATTACACGAGTATCACAGAGACAGTCGTGTAAATAAAACATAAATACATAGTTATAATATTAACAGTTCCAACTATAATCGTCATTAACTGCGATAAGACTGTTACTATACATATAGTACCTACCTAGTACCTTTATATTTTGGGTTTTCAATGTCTAACTTTCGTGTAAGCATACGACTATACTATTAGGTCCTTTTAGCTGAGCTGCGTAAGCGAGAACGTTAATGCGCTTATCTACTTGATATAGGCTATTATTCAAAATTCTCTGTAAGACTTTCAGGTTCCCTTTTAGAGCATTAAACGTAAATGACTGTACTATTACTTATAAAAGACTTTTAACCTATTGACCTAAGTTAATACCGCGCGGGCTAACTGCCAGTGCTATAGCAAAATAAGTAACAAAGCATTTGCAAAACAATTGAAAATGAAAAAACAGTTGTTCCATAAATTACCTATTACATACAAGCAAACAAATTTTACTTCCATATAATTTTATTTATTAAGGATGTCCGACACACATTATACACAAAACTGAACAAAAAACACAACTACATACAAACATAAATTTACAGGAGAGCACAGCTTTGCACTATAACAACAAAACTTATAGTTATAAGAGAAGATTAAAACAATTATTTAAAATGACCTACATATTTGGAATGTATTTAACAAGAGAAATAATTTCTTTTAAGGGACATTTTTATTTAAATAATCCATTATAAATAATAAATAATGTAATATTAGCATAGATGTAAAAATAATATTGTCTTATGTTTACGCGAATGTTATACATTGAAATTAAACACTTTATACGGATGTTGTCGCCTTGTTCATTTTACTTTAAAACACTTAAGTGTTTTTAAAAGTATTTTAAAGTAAAATAAACAACGCGACAAATTCCTTATAAAGTGTTTAATTTCAATAGAATGATGTAAAAACTAAAATGTTGTCTTTATAAGATAAACAATACTGATGGTATTCAAAACCAGCAAACTACCACTACAACTACCTAATGATCGTGTTTAGGTTCTTTGGTACAAATTAATTTGTCGACGAAATTGATTTGTACAACACAATGTACACCAATTATAGCTTGTTTAACGACACATACGCAATACGTAGCTATTAATATTCACGTTACGAAACATACAAATAAAATATGACTATGTACTACTTAAAAATATGTAGATGAATTGTCTATCCAAATAATAAACGCACATTATTTAGTATACAAACTTTTTGGTCTTTATGCGCACACTTATTTCTACAATACCTGAACCAATTTATATGTGATTTTTATTAAATTAAAAACGGTTAAGAAGAAATTAAATAATACTTTTCCGATATCAATGCTTTTTCGTTTTAAAGTGCCTTTTTATAAGTAAATGATACATGTTTGGTCGTATGCATTTCGCGAGCACGGCTAGTACAATTTTAAAGAAAACATGAATGCTGCTGTGTCTGTTATTATTTATATGTACAAAATGTATAAATAGATTTTTTGTTGTTACATTCCTTTAGTACCTAATCACCACCATATATGATCACTATAATATATTGATATTCAAGTAGCGATCGAAACGAAAACAGTGGCCATGTGTTTCCCACCTGCTGCTTCTCGTGCCTGCTTCTTGAACATACTTTTAATTCAATATTCAATTATTTCCTGTTTTAAATTATAATAATAAAATTAAGAATTAGAATGGTTGACCTGACCATATAATATATGAAATTACTTTATAAAAATAAAATATTTGAAAGAAAAAGAAATAAATATTACAAAGACATACTGCTAGTTTTCAATGATTCAATCTTACTACAAGAAGAATTAAACTACAAAGAGCCATTGGATTTCCGATAGTTTGTCATTGTCAACGCGCATCGGTCCGTCTCCTGACCCAAAACATTTATAATTAGCTGGAGGTGTTGACAATAGTATTCATAATTTAATTTTTCAATCTAAAATTCTTTAATAGAAACATTGGTACCTATTTAATAACTTTAATTTAAACTAATTTTGAACGCGGCTTCGCTTGCGTTAATTTTGACAATAACTTTCTATCCCTCGGGAACAGTACTTATTCAGGATGAAAGGTACCCTATGTCAATTTTTAAACCCCTGACAAGGTGTATGCGAAATTGCATAATAATCGGTCGAATAGTTAATGTATCAAACAAACTCATATTCTCAATTTAAAATATTAATTAGGATATTACAAACGGCGTATTATACACCGACAGTACTAAACGATAAAAAATTGTGACATTATTAAAAATAATACACTTCTAGAATGACGTTTAAATCCAATGTAATGAATCAATGTATTCTGTTAAACCATTTTAAAATGCAGTTTTTGATAAATAATGTCATACAGTTTTCCCCGACAGTACTGCGCTAGTAGCGCGCAATTATGCCCTATTCGATTCAATAGCTTCGTGATGAATATCGATGATGACCCATTTGTAATGCGCCGCTTTATTCGCTCGTGTAAATACTATACACTCTTAATAGCCAATTGAAAATACTATTATGTAAATGCTGGTTATGTTAAGTGTAGTGTAAGAGATGTACTTACACAATTCGATGTATCGTTGCTTATTTCCTGTTTAGCTGTAGGCGGTTATAGCCTCTCGCATTCAATACACTCTATTGAACCAGACCGTTTTATATAACAATTTGGTATTCGTCAAAAGACAGCGCGCATTACTTTCAGAAAATTGTTTTTCATGGAGCTATGAAAATATATTTTCTGTAAATAATGCGCAATTTGAAAGGTATCCCTTTGGTTGTTATTAAAACGTAGCCGTTTAGATTGTTATAGTTACTATTTTCTTAGTGGGAGTTGTTGTTTTATTCAACATCTCAATGAAATTCATGTCTAATTTTATTTCTTGTTTCACTATTGTCGGAGGTTGTACAAAGTCAATATGGCTATTTTAAATTTCGATCGTGTAGCTAGAAATAGAAACTTAAAATACCAGATTCACAGCTCTAAGTTAGGATTGTGTTTTTACTGCCAGGGCAACATTAGTCTTTGCTCCTATATTTATAATATTTGGCGTCACATGATAAAAGGACATTCTATCATTCAGCTATCTTCTATAGATCGCTTTTTAATAAGTTTTTTTAAGTCTTGTGTAGCAGTATAAGAGACAGCATCTCCATTTAATATTCAGTTTTTTGAAGCTTATTTACAAAATAAAAAAGTGTAACAATTGGATTGCAGGCTGTGTGTTGAATAGTTAAAATAGATTTGGTATACACGTTAGGTATCAATACGCGATTCTGGCTCGTGCAAAAGGAAAATTACACCCGGCCCGCGGCATGAATTCGGTCAATTTGGCGCCCCTAAAGCCTTTACGTAATCAAACAAATTTTTGAAACGATATAGATTGAATATTAGATTTCAACTGTAGGTACGTGGAACGATTTTGAATCCATATTTAAATTGTGACCGACCTTTAGTGAGCGATATTGTCTTTAATTAATTGTTGCTGCATGCTTGTATCAAAGGAGGTTACTGTAGTACCATACTAACTATTGAAGAGAGTTACATACGAACTTCATACAACTTCTAATCCCTTTGGTTATACAAACTCTGTAATATATTACTATTTTACGCATTGTATTTTTAAAATATAAGGCCAAGGTAGGTAACTTATAATGTGAGCTTTACGGAACAAAACTTTTATTTAACTTTGCGGATTCTACTTGCCGCGTAGTAATGTATTATGTATGCTATAAAATGGTATTAGAGAGTAAGGTTAAAACAGGTAAATATTGTGCATATTTTGGTCCCCGAAATAACAAAGGCATTGTGCATACCCTCATAAATCATAACATAAAACCCGTGACAGTTATTTTAAAAGTAGGATTTTTAAGTTAATATACGAACACGGTTTATTTACTTTGTTTTAGGCAAAGGAAAGACTTGTACGACCTAGTTCATTTATCTTGGTTTTGTGACCATTGCGAGTCCTCATTAGCACCAGTTTTTCACTTCGGAACAGACTAACTATCACGCCAGGTTCATAATTAAATTAAATTCATATCGTATTTATTTTAGTCCATTATATTTCAATGTTAAAGAGCAGCGATAGCTCAGTGGGGAGACCAACAGACTGCAATGCAGAGGGTCTCGGGTTCGAACCCACGTCGCGCACCTCTGACCTTCGGAAGTTACCTATATGACTTTTCGAAATTATGTGCGTATTGATTGACAATTATCGCCTGCTCCGTGCCTCGGAGAGCACGTGAAGCCGTCGGTCCCAGCTGCCATGAACATCTATGGCAGTCGTTATTGGGAAAGTCAGTGCCCTCTAATATCCTGACACTGGTCTAGCCTTAGGGTATCGTTAGCCTTCGGGTTGCGTAGGTCAGGTGGCAGCCGCTCCGTGTAAAAACTGATATCCAGTCAAATCCGGTTAGACCAGAAAAGCCGACCCCAAGTGACTTGGGAATAATAAAGGCTAAGAGAGAAGAAGATATTTCAATGTTTTTTTCGTAAACGTATGATTCTGTAAATATAGATCAAATTTATAAATTCATGATATACACTGATAAAATATGCAAAGGTGGTTTTACGCCGCTGAGGTATTCCCACAAGGTTGTAATTTTATCAAATTTATTGTTATCCAATTGTAAATCAATGAATCAAAATATTTCTTGTTAAAAATTTACTCGGCAAGGCGCTAAGAGATTAAAAGCTGATTTCTTGGACATTGTAATTTACCTTCGAGTAACAATTTATTTCTATTACAGGTATCAAAACAAAAGTTGATTTTGTATTAAGTAAAACGTTTGATACACCTGGTTTAGGTTAATTAGATATATTTCGGTTTCCGTTCACAGTAGTATTATAAAAGAAACTATATGAATTTAAACAAAACGGATGAATGGATGGGATATCCATTTATATAATTTTGTTAAGTAAAATTGATATGTAACGCATATTGATTGAAAGTAGGAAAATAGGGTATTTCTTGATCTTTATTTTATTGTCTGCACGACATATTATGCTTATATAATATAGCATAGCTTTACCGAATCTTCTACTTTCATGCTTGTTATTCGTTCGTGATTCTTTTACTGATTGAACTAAATATTGTTAAAATTTTATGTGGGCATTACTTAAAACAAAAGAAGAACAGTCGACGCGGTTGTGGCATTACCACGCGAACATTATGGGCAATTAGGATAAATTAGCCGAAAGAAATACTGACACATATTGTTATGTTATTTTCAGAACAAATAATATTATTGTAGGATAATCTATTGATTCATTCTTTCACCCGAAGGCTAATCAGAATTTATGAGGTAAGCCGCATAGTTTCGGGTGCGATTTTAGTCAGATGAAATTGTTTTATCCAAATTTATTACTCGCTGGAGGCTGGCTTAAACATTTTACGTGCAAATCTGTTACGTGATAAATGAATATCTAGATGTAGACAGTATATGCTTGTTATTAAATGTTTAGTCGTCTAGTAATCGTTACAAGTAACAATGTGCAACGCTTGCGTCATGGTCATCCATAAAGATAAATGATGATTCAGCCGTAATTGCAATTTTGCGTTATTATTCTCAAATGAGACGATTAGCGGTAAGAATGGGGAACATTAGTGTCGGGGTGTGATAATAAGGCTCGTTTTCCTTTCAAAGTTGGGATGAAGTCAGCGGTCTGAACAAAAAGTTACCCCATCTGAGCGCTATGACAAATGACCGGTGAAGCGCTGAGACATTAGTGAGACAGACGATTTGCTTCGCGATCATTCGTTCCTTTATACTCCGTGACATTGATATGTTTTCATAATATCATTCTGGTTTATTCACTTCCGTAAAACCCCTGAATGGAAGTAATTTGGGGTTGTGCCTATATGATATTATTACGATTTATACATGAAACTTTTAATGAGGTTGCACGTGGTTTGGGCTACCCTGGTTTTACATTTTGTTGTCGAAATTGATGTTGACGCCAATTAAGTACGATTTGGAAATTAGTCTGAATAATCTAATGATATTCAACGAACGTGACATTAGATGTAACGTAATAATTATTAGCTATTAAATTTGTAAAAAGTTGTTCGAATATTATTTCGACATAGAAAAGATAGTTAAAAATAAGTTATAAAATGAATCGCGGAGTATCTCTTACGTTAGCACTGATAAAAGAACCGATAAGGTCGTACGTTTAGACATAAATATTTTCGAATCTTTATCTATGGGGTATCACTGAGGTATTTTTCGCGCAAATACAGATAAGATTTCAATCAATTAATGGATGATTGCAGTCGCTTGATTAGATGTCTTTTAATTGTAAGTAGGTATATGTCAAGGTTATTACGTATAAATTACCTATCTTAAACGGAGGCGGCAAAGAACGTCTTTAGTTATTTTTAAGGGTTCAATAGGCCCGTATCATGTTATCGCTCACGTCTCCTTACCTGCTTCGGTGGCGCAGCGGATGCGTAGGTAAATATGTACTATGCATGAGGTCTCGCGTTCGATAACCGGGTCGGGAAGTGTTAATAGGTTTTACTGTTAAGAATGGCACGGAGTATGGAACTGTTGGAGCCCGCTTCCTATAACGTGGGACCAATTTTTTTTAAATATTGGTTTTTGCATTTATGCGTCCTCTCTCCGCGGGAAAAGGGGTGCAGGGTGGGTATGTCGGACTTGGGTAACTAAAGGCGCAATTCCATTAGGCAACTCTTGCACGCAAGTATGACGTCACATTTGCGTACAAGTTGCTTGCATTGGAAACATGTTTTCGGGAGTGTGCAAATTGCATGCAGGTTTCACTTGCATACAAGTGGAGATGTTCAACAATTGAGTAGACCATCATGGGTGGGAGACGTGCTCTCGTGCGCCCACCTAACAGACATTATGTTTCGATAATTTGTTCAGCGATATATATCATGTGCGTACCTACAAGTCACTCGTTTCAAATACGAAACGTGCAACTATCGTTTGCGCGTTCAATTTGCAGGTCACTTGAATAAAAATATGTACAAGTTCAAACTACTCCATACAAGTTCTAGTATCTTGTATGCAGTTTGTACAAGTTGTATGCAATTTGCAACCTGTATGCAAGGAATTTGCCTAATGGAATCGCGCCTTAAGCCTACCACAGTGTGCCTACTCCTGCCTAAAAAAGTGGGTAGGTCGCTAGAATTAACAACGTGACACCTATAATATTTGCGATACGGGGGCGTAATACATCTCGGCCTATTCTTACGGGGATATGCGTATATAAGACTATGTATGACTTCTTCAAAATACATATGTAGATAACGAAATACCAAACTGGAGCTTGGTATTTTGTGTTTGTAAAACCCTCCGCGATTAAGAAATTATTCCTAGTGCAGGGATTTTCCAATTAAAATTAAAGTATTGAATACTGAACACTTCCTTACCTGATTAATTATTACATATGTATATTACAAAAGTTAATTTTAAATACTTACTAAAAAAATGAATATTTGTTACATTATTATTCGTTGTACATTATATATAATTGTATATATTACGTACATTATTTCTCGTCGGTTCTTTGGATGTTTTTGTTTAAATTTATATCGTATGATCATGTGTATGCCAATATACTGGCGTGACCTGTGATGAATCCTTAATGAATTTACACATAATCTATCTACTTACTTGTAGGGCTCGGTAGGAAATCTACTAATATTAATTAATACTAATATTAATTATAAATGCTAGTATTAATAATTCATATGATAAGTAACATAATATTTCGTGTTGAATAAAATATGGACAGGTTAATCGAATAATATAACTAACACATAGCTTCTCAACGAAATAGGTATCAAGTTTGTCTGCGTCGATGGCGTAGTGATTTAAGTGGTCGCATCGCTACTGCCACTGTGCCGAGAATTGTGGGTTCGAACCCACACAGGACAAAAAATAGTGTGATTCACTAATGGTTGTTATGGATGTATTATGGTTGTTTGAATATTTGTGAAGTTCCCCGCGATACAGGATTTATTCCAAGTGCAAAAGATGACTCCCTAAAAAAAAATAAAGAAATGTGTCCTTGGTACTGGTTTTCAGACACAGTGGGTGTCTGAAAACCAGCGGTGGGCCGCTGATCAAAGATTAATGATTGCAATATCCTTTAAAGTAATGAAAAAATAGAAGTAAATATTTTTTATAATACTGTTATCATTTACATGAATGCAACCAGTTAATATCCATAGCTCTTAGATTATTTATCACGATTTTTATAGCTAACTTTATTTAATAACTATTTCAATTTTCACCACGTTTCGTTTATTTCAAGTCATGGTCACGGGAAGACTTGTCGCCGAGCGACCTTGGCTGCTATTTGTAAATAAATTTCAACCGACTATTTATTGAAAACAGGAACAATTTATGGTTAAATTTAATTTACTACACTTATTATGTGGCAACGGGAGCGGTTACGTCATATGTTGAGAGCGTACAAACCGCAACAATACTCAGTGCTGGTTTTCGATACGCCTCATAATTTACCGCATAAATTTTCAACGTGTGTTTTACGGCGGTGTTGTACCTACGGCTGACCCGCGCAACTTCGTCTGCCCACATAACAGATTTTTTTTCCTTTTTTAAAATATTTTTCATTGATGCTCCGCTCCTATTGGTCGTAGCGTGATGTTATATAGCCTATAGCCTTCCTCGATAAATGGGCTATCCAATACTAAAATATTTTTTCAATTAGAGCGTTTAGTTCCTGAGGTTAGTGCGTTCAACCAAAGAAACAAACAAACAAACTCTTCAGCCTAATAAAAGATCTCAGATGGAGGTAGGCAAAGATGTAAGGCTATGTATCTTAAAGCAACAATTTGCTAGCCATGTGACATGACGTTTTACGGGGGCAAAGCTTTTTGTATACTAGGTAATACACAATAGGCTACTTGTTAACAAGTTCCTTGCCTAATGCCATAACGCGCATTACCAGACTCCATGTTGTTACTGATAATTAACAGGAAAACCTAATATAAAAGTAGGTAAAATAACAATTCACTTTACTGTTATAAGAACGCGCAAATAGCCTTGTCATTTACGCGTCATTATTACTTGCGAGCAGGTTACCTAGGTAAACGATTGGAATTAAAAGAATATCAGAGTCGGTCCAAACTATTAAGGAGATAATAAAGCATTGTATTGCAATTCTTCGCAGGCAGTTTATTGTATTTACATGCCTTTTGTTGGTGCAATATTATCTTTGTGTAGATCATTAGATCCCAAAGTGGTCCAGGTGGACCCCCTGAGGTCCACAGGAGCCTCGATGGTGGTCTACGTTGGCGTGACAAAAAATAGGGGTTCACAATTCAAAAAATGTATTTGCTTCTATCAATGTAGGCAGATAAAAAAAGAGGTCAGATCGCCTACCTTGGTAGGATCAGTCCGGAGAATTTATATGAAAGAAAAAAAGTCAGTCCGTAGAGATTTGATGCAGAATGCCAAGGAATATGGAAAAGCTGCAGAGGGTCCACCGGCACCTGCTAAATTTTGAAAGTAGTTTATGAGAGAGAAAGTCTCGGAACCTCTGGTGTAGATCTTGTATTTACGAAGTAAACTATGTAATAAAATTAACCATTACCTATACTTTACATTTGTTTTACATTTTACTTAATTACTCTATGGCAATAACATTAATTATTATTATTATACTCTACTTACTTATAATCTTAATGTTTACTAAATTTGTAAATGACAACTATATACAATATGTAGTAGTAGCTGGATCCACTAGGCGCGAGCCTCTTTGCAGTAAAATAAGGACCACGCTATAGTGCACAGCGCTGTCTCAGTGCGGACTTTTCACACCTTCGAATACATTATGGAGCATTCTCAGGTTTCATCGATATCGTCTTTCACCGTCAATGAGATTATAATTAATTATTTAATACGCAAATAAACTTAAATATCTGAGATGCGTATTACGTAACAGAGACACGTAATACGCTTTATAGTTGCGTATTACGCATTAGAGTTGCGTATAACGCATTAGATGTGTGTATTATACATATATATATATATATATATATTCTACCATACACACACACATACACACAACACCATCTAGCCCAAACTAAGCAGAGCTTGTACTATGGGTAGTAGATAATGGATAAACATACATATATACTTTTTTTTTTTAAATCTCTACAAATTTACATATACATAACAAATAAATGTACAAATTTTAGCATTATTTCAAGTTCGGTCCTATGACATCGTGTTTTTTATAAATAACACTACATAGCGAGCGGATCGTAAAACCCGTAAATTACGAACACAAACTCGAATTAAACCCTGAAATATTATGATAGAACTGAAAGGAAAATATTTCATACTAGCTGTGTGCTATGGCTTCACCCACATTTATGATTACAACTGCACTGCCGATGCCGTGACTCGTAGCGTGATGTTATATAACCTATAACCTTCCACAAGAATAAAGATCTTTAATAAAAATTAATTTTGAAATCCGACAGGTAGGTAGGTACCTAGTTTCAAAGATTAGCGCTGTCGAACAATAAAACAAACAAACTCTTCATCTTTATTATATTAGTATAGATTAGAAATATGTATATATGATAATTGTTTCATCTTTTTGTTTTTATATGTATCTAGAAGGAAAAGGACTGAATTACTGGTCTGTGTATTCTTCTTCATAGATGGAAACATACCATAGCTACATAATTATCATGTGTACATTGGTGCAGCACGCAATTTATGTCCGTCTATGTAGTATGTAGGTCATCTGGATGTGATCACAGCACAGCGCTAATTAAAGTGACATTCGAATAGAACGTAGCTTGAATATCGTAGCTTCCGTTGTATGGTTTTAAATAACGCGTTATGATTTCGAAATAAGGCTTATAATTTATAATATTACTTTTATGTGTACTATGTAGATGAAAGTAATATTTATAAGCCTTCTTATTGTGTATTTTAATTTTGGGTACTTTTTGATGTCAGCTATAATATATACATTTATGTATATTATATTTTACATTGTTTGTAATAACAGATAAGCCGGTAAGCTTACCTAATGATAAGCAGAAACCTTCGCTTATACTTAGACGTCGCTATGGTCATCTATAAAGCTGCTTAAAGGAAAAGCGAAGAGGAGCTACTAATTCTGAAGGTAGTTAGATAATTCAAAATGTATTAATATTCTTTTGGCGACTGAAACTCACAAAACTCGTATACCTATATAGAGGATCTTATTCATTGCGGTTCTATGATAGTATTGAGTGATAGGCGAGAGGAAGAAGGAGGGTAATACCACAGACTGGATACGGTGTGAGGCATTGAAAACTGATAAGCTGGCGGCACATACGCAGGATAGCTCTATTGCAACCGGGGCGGTTGCAGTCAGGATAATACATTGACTATATTAAACAGCCAGCCAGGCTTTATGATTTTTTTTAAACCTTTGTCACGTTGCTATAGTTAATGGATTTTCCGAAGGAAGACTGTGATCATACCAGCATTTTCATTGATAATTTTCTTATAGTAGCATATCTTATTAATTCGCGTTAACACAGTAAAAGCTACTTCCTATGGCACAATAAAATTATTGTAAGCTAACTTTTGTCCGTGGCTTCGCTCGCACTAATGTAAAGAAAGAAAGAAAAATAATTTTATTTGTTCCACGCTCATAAGATAACAGCAAGCACAACCAATAGGTATAAAAACAACAGGTCCTGCGTCAGTAATGTGTGCAGTATATTCACAACGCTGGTATTCTCGCAGAGCCTGCATGATTTCGGTGCATGTAGGCAGTAACATACATAACTCAATTAAAAATAATATAACAAAAAACAAAACAACAATTTAAAAAAATTAGGCAGAAGGTGGCCATAGATGGCAAAAGTAATTATGATTAATAGATGGCAATATTATTATTTAGTATAACTAAATAATAATATTGGTATTTATATAATACTTATATGTATACATATTTATAAAATTAAAAGTATATTGAAAATAATAAAAAACAAAAATAATAAATGAAAATAATAATAAAGACATTATATTATAATGTTTGAGCGCAGCATATTAATGTTGTGTTACATTACTGAACGACTTTTGACGGCTCTTGTCAACAAACATGACGCTGATTGTCATCAATGTCATCTAATAATTCTAATATCAATTGTAAATTTATAAGCATCCATCGACGTCTGCGCAAATGCGGAAAAGAAGCTAGGATGATATTTTATAATAAGTAGATTTTGTCAATAACATTCTATCTCTCGGATACAATATTTATCCTGGATGAAAGGTACCCTATGTCCTTTTCTGTATCTCTGACAACAAACACACATTGGCACTTATAATATTAGTTATAATGCCATGTTCCTATGGGTTATTGTAAACGCCTTCGCAATAAAATTATTTTATATTGTATATGATGGCGCGGCTAAAATTCTGTGATACCAGGCTGCCGCTGATCCATTTATTTTGCACTAAAAGTTCGGCCGATGAGATATTTGGCGTGAAAACGAGATAGATAAGGACTGCGGTGCAATTAATCCTGCAGTTTAAATATATTGCGTACGAACTGACTCTTCTATAATCTGTGTGGTTAAACGTTAAAAGTTTTAGTTATGTTTTTGAATAATATTTGAGAGCCGTTAGTATCATCAGATGTGTGACGTGAATGCATGTTAACCACGTGCCATGTTTTTGTAGTTATCTTGATACGGTAGTTGAGGATCTAGGATAACATGCTAATGGAATAAGGATACTTTAACATAAGACTATGCCGAGTCATGTACTGTTTGTTCGAAAGGCGCTCGTTCTAAACTATAAAGCCTGGACATTATTAAATATATGGGGAAAGCTATATTTTCCCATACATAGATATATATACGAAAATATATTTAAGGAAGGCGCGGTCTCTTTTCAGAGGAGACCGCGCCTTTGACAATTATTTGGTGACGATACGAATTAGCAGGTTTGTCTGAGAACGAAATTTACAGATAGGCAACACAGGCGGCAAACGAGCATTACTGCCCTTGCTCATTTGCCGCCTGTATTTTGCCAAAAAGACAATGAATAAATACAGATAAATTATTGATAACAGCGCATAGTAGGTACATATATTAGGTGTTTGGGAGAAGACATTTTCGTTCTATGAATCGAAATCATTGAAAACATTTGATTTTATAAAATAAAATTAAAATTAATTTTCTCTAACAGTTAGTCACCATTTCCATCGGAATTTGTGTTATGACGACTTGGGTTTTAAGCAGACATTATTAATTTAATCTTTATCGATGCGATTAAGGGAATATGCGGGGCCAATTAGTTATTAAAATGCTTAGAGATAAAATATCTATAATAAAAGTGGCGTGATTTGCATTGTAATAAGCCAATTATATTGATAATGTAGGGAGCGTGGTGAGTCACACAATGACCTACTTTTTGCGAGCTTATAACAATTACTTTAGTTATTAGGAAAGAAGAGGGCTTGTTCTTTTCTTGTCCTTTCTACTTCACGCATGCTGTGGCTGTTATAATACAATAGGCATTCTGCTAAAAATAGATAAGTGCGGTAATAGATTGTAATTTAGTTATACAGGAACCTAGTACTCGATACAAGTCTCTCACATAAATTGTTACATCTATATGTATATTGATACGTAACAAGCTTTATACCCTATATAGTTAAACCTTATCTGAAAAATGAGTGTGACAAGCTAAATCTTAAAAATATACGTTTGAATCTCGTCCACTGGGTGACCACTGGCAGTTACAAACATTCTTTATGTAAAATTTATATCTCCTGTAACATTTATAACCTACAAAACAGAAGGAGGCTTTCAATTTATTTATGTTTTACTTTCAATGGGCGTGTTTCGAGACCTCGTGCTACTACCTACTATGAATGCTTTTGCTGTAAAACCTAATAACACTGACCGAATTAGGTAATGTATCCATGGCTACCTGCACAGCAGTCGCATTAGCCGCTACGTATGTATATATTTATATAAGCAACAAAACAAATCTGCGTGTATCGTTAAGACGGGTGCAGACATACGAAATGTAACATGCAATATAACACGCAATTAAAGAATTTGCTGTCCACATTGTCGCAATGTATCATGCAATGTAACAGAATTCCCATAGTCTGGACGCCTTGCGTGTACACTACGCGCACGATCAGAGCATTTCAATACGTACGCGCCGCGATCCACCATTTGTCGGTTTTTTCGCCGAACTCAAAGGGCGCGCAGTGTGCACGGAGCGCCAGTGTGGACGGGTTGTGTGTGTCTGTATTGCGAAACGAGCGTGAAAAATGGAGGAAGAAGACACAGCAACAGCTACGCGCGCATGCCGAAAACAGATGCGAGTAGGTACATGCTCGGTTCGTGCGCGCGCTCCATCTACACTTATGAAATGCTCCTTGCATGTTACATTGCATGTTATGTTACAGCAGTCTGTACCCGCCTTGATATTAGCTACAAACAAATCAATCAAACTTCTTGTTAGATGGTTTGACGCAGATCGTTATGACGTTCCATTCCTTCATTAAACTGGGTATTTATTATTGTAATTGGTCATTTATAAGCGTTATGTAACTACTTGTAGCACAATATCATCGAAGATAATATTTATTATATAAGCCCAGTAGTCAAAATTTTACCGTAATTGTTTGGATAGCAATTTTGCTAAATATTTACGTGTATTCTATAATATGCCTGTTATTGCCGGCTATTATATAGCAGCCATATGTTGCATTAAAAACAATATCCGTTTAAAAGTCAGTTAAGAGTAAATACGGACAGGTTTTTTAATGAAATAGATTTTGCTCGCGGCTTTGCTCAAGTAAATATAAGTAATTTCAATCTTCTATCTCTCGGGATCAGTACTTTTCTGCATATAATGTACCTTATGTCCGTTTCTGTACCTCAGACTACGGGTATGCGAAATTACATGATAATCGATCGAGTAGTTAAGACGTGAAAGCGTAAGAAACAAACAGACAAACCCACATTCGCATTTATAATATTAGTTAGGATATTGCCATCGCACACGAAATGACACATGGCCCGAAAGAAGGGAGAACCACAGCTCGAATTCATTTTACCTCTGAAATCATGAACTTGTACTCTCCTGTTTAAAAATGGACATAGAAAATACGTATGTATGGACTAAACTTAACGCTGGTCGCATTTCCTCTTAAGCTTATCACTGTACAAGTATTGTAGACATAATTCAACACTATGCGTATAGGCACTAAAACAACTTATTCTCAAAGTTGTTCCATTTTGTTATACTTGCTCCGAAAATATTTGTTCCGGTTTCCAATGGACAGTATTATACTGATTTTTTTTTATGCAACTGAGGTGGCAAGCAACCATACAGCCCACCTGATGGTAAGTGGTCACCGTAGCCTATGGACGCCTGCAACACCGGAGGCATCACTTGCGCGTTGCCGACCCTTTAGGAAAGGAAATGGGAAGAAGAAGAAGCGGGAAGAGGGAAAGAGGGTGATTGGGCCTCCGGCACTCTCACTCACCGAACGAAACACAACAGTAGGAATACTGCTATTTCACGTCGATATTCTGTGAGAGGGTAGTTCATGTTGAAATCAGCGAGGCTCTACTACTCTTACTGTTGGAAAAAGTACAAGTGTTCCAGTCCTAAGTATTTGTTTCTACGTTAGATACCTACAGAAGGAATCACGTCACAAATCTCAGATAATATTATACTCAAGACGATATTAAATAATAAAAATAAATGACCCGATACCGGATGACAAAATGACTGATTGACAAGGTGATAAAACTATTGAGAAGCCGTTACATCATATTATCGCACATTTGTATAAATTGCATAGTTTATCGCGAGGTTATGTATGCATTTAAAGTAATCTTTCACATGACTGTCACTAAAAACATGTATGACTTTCTAAATAAACAATTAATATGAACTACTATGACGTCAAATGATTAGTTTATTTTGTAACATAACCAAGTCACAAAGTCTATACAAATAAATAAAATTGAAGTGTCTGTTTGTAATGTAAAAATAACAGCTTTTTACTAAATGCGTATGAATGTATATATGGTGCTAATAAAAAAATAAAAAAATAATTTTAGTCTGCCCGTCTTTCTGTTTGTTCCGGTTAATCTCTGAAACGGCTGGACAGATTTTGATGGGACTTTCACTGGCAGATAGCTGATGTTACAAGGAGTAACTTAGGCTACTTTTTCACTCGGACGAAGTCGCGGCTAACAGTTAGTTATTAATAAAATCAATAAATGATCAGTTTTTGATCAAATAAAAAATATACATTATGACGAATATGTTCACAATATAAAGCGGATACCGTAGAGATTATATGTAACATTGTAACACGTGTTTGAGGGCATGCTCTCTAACTCATTTAATCTTAGCAAAGAGCTCACTGCAATGACACGGTAAAATGCAAAATTGTAATGTTTAAAACATGCTTTCATGGGTGTCCTGGTTAGTTCATTATTTTGCAAACAAACGTGTACAATCAGGAGCGCATGCACTCTAACGCGTGTTACAAATTATTTAGGTGAGTTGTCTTCTCTATTACGTACTATGCCCATTTTACTTATGCCCAGCTTTTGAAATCCTCTGTCTGTTTTATGTCAAACTTACTCATCGTTTGAACAAGCAATGCAAAGCCATATAAATCTATTCCCTTTTTTCAGTTTTTTTTACGGATGAATCTTTAATGTATTAGTGTGTGTGTGTGTGTGTGTTTTTTTATAGAGTTGGAAAAATACATTTACCTATCATAAGGAACTGATGAACACTCCTCTTATGTCGGACTCAGTAAATTCTATTCTATTCTATCCTATCACATACACACAACACCATCAAGCCCAAACTAAGCAGAGCTTGTACTATGGGTAGTAGACAATGGATAAACATGCTATACAATTCTTTTTTTGGAAATTTATACATATTATACATAGAAACACCCAGACCAAGATAAACATCTATGTTCATGCACACAAATGTTTTACCTGTGCGGGAATCGAACCCGCGACCTCAGGCGTGGCAGTTAGTTACACTAACAACTACGCCATCGAGGCCGACAAATATAATAATCCGACTAAATAACCTATCTCTAATCCTACTCCTTTTGCTCCCTGCGATGCTACCGTCAGACATTACATCGCTAAGGGAAGGAATTAGCCTAAGCTGTATCTTTACGTTGTAGTGCTTTCTTTCTCTCTCGCTCCTCAAGACGTAGCTTTTTTAATACTTCGGTAGTATATGAGCTCGTAGCGTCCCAGGCCATCTTTGACGGCAGCATGACTCTCATTACACTCTCTGGGCTGACTCTGTCTCCGAAAGCACTTCCCATGCATGACGTTCTGCACTGTATCGCGGGCAGGTGAAAAATATGTGCTCCGCATCTTCACCTGTGTTACATGTTGGGCAATCTGGGGAATCCTCATGTTTAAATTTGTAGAAGTACGCGCGAAAGCAGCCATGTCCCGACAGCATTTGCGTTAGGTAGTAGTTAACTTCCCCATGCTTTCTACAAGTCCACTCGCGCACGTCTGTTATAAGGCGGTGGGTCCATCTTCCAATTCGTGAACTATCCCAGTGACACTGCCAACGCTCAATACTGTCGCGCCGTTTGTCCTTTCTCAGGTCAGATATGGTAAGTCTGGTCATACTTTTCTTGTAAAAGACTTGACTTTCGTTCTTCTGCTAATATATCTATTGGCAGCATACTTGCTATTACAAAAGCAGCGTCCTCAGACAGTACGTAATGCACTAGCATCACGCAATGCACTTAGCCGATATATCTACAGATGTAGCTTTTCGTCTTAACTCCTGGGTGTGTAGTGCATTTGCCCAGATTGGAATGGCGTAAGCTAAAACCGACGCCACCACTGTCGATAGTAAAGCCCTTCTTATTTGTTTCAGTTCGCCTACGTTCGGCATAAGTTTTGCTAATATAGTCCTCACAGTGCCTGCCTTGGCTGTAGCGTATTCTACATGTTTCTTGAAGCTGAGCCGTGCGTCTAACATCATTCCAAGATAACGGATATAGGGTTGTGATTTTATTTCACAATTACCGACTCTTATTGTCATTATCTCTAGGGACTGCCTGCTAGATATTAATACAGCTTCAGTTTAATGAGCCGCGAGTTGTAGGCCAGCTTCTTCCATCCATTGTCGAATAGCATCGAAAGACCGATCGAAGGCACTGTTTAGTTCCTCTATGTACTTGGCTACAATGACAATCGCTACGGCATATGCAAACGCAACAAGTTTCGTTTCTGAGGGCAGTTGTATCTTCAGTAGTCCATCATACATTATGGTCCAGAGTAAACGGCCCAATACCGACCCTTGTAGCACACCTGTAACTTTGTATTGTTTTGGACCCTCATCTGTGTCATAGTACAATATTCTGTTAGATACTATTTTCAATAGATAATTTTGAGTGTTTATTCTGACTAGAGCTTCATAAATTATATCCCATCTGGCAGAATTAAATGCGTTTTTTATGTCTAATGTTTCCACTAGACGGTCATTCTTTGAACCTCTTCTCCACCTTGAGCCTGAATAAGCTTCCCTGACAGTATTAACAATAACATCAATGGCATCAAGGGTAGAACGTCCTCTTTGGAAGCAGTATTGGTTATCGGATAGGTGTTTTTCGGCAACGGCTTCAATGCGTTGATGAAGGACACGTTCTAGGATCTTACCAGCTGTGTCCAACATACAGAGTGGGCGGTATAATGATGGCTCGCTTGACGGATGTTTTCCTTTAGGGAAGAGTACCAATCTCTGTTTCTTCCACCTGTCCGGGAACTTGCCTTCCTGGATAGAGGTGTTATAGGTATCCAGGAATAAGTCTCTCAATCTTTCGAATGAATGACTACTTTTAAGGCAGTATTAGATATTGCATCTGGGCCAGGGACCTTGGTAATCCCTATTCTGTTACAAGCCTCCATCGACTCTGTTTATGCTATAGGTAGAATTGGTTCATCATCTGTAATATTATTGCTTGTGTTATCAAAAGCTTGTTGCGGCGTAAATGATGTGGAGACGTTTTTTTCTAAGAGCACGGGGCAAGTGGACGTGGATCTCGGCAAGCTCTTAAGTCGCGTCATCACAACCTTATATGGTCTACCCCAAGGGTCACTTTCCACTTCGTTGAGCAGTTCAGTCCAGCATTGACCTATTCTTAGTTTGATGGCCTTGTTCATTGCAACCGAGCTTCTTTGTATGTCGTTTCTCGTTTATGGAATTCGGGCCTGTTTCTGCTATGTAGGGCTAATCTTCTGGCTTGGATACAAGATTTGCGCAGTGTTACTATTGTGTCATTCCACCAATATACTGGCGGATGTTGTTTAGTTCTACTTATGCGAGGCATGGCGATATCGCAGGCTTGGGTAATTTTTTGAATGATGTGGTTGGCTTTTTCGTCTGCACAACCAGTAATAGGTTGATTATCTTGAGCTTCGCAGAACAAAGCAGAATCAAACGTGCTAACTCGCCAACCTCGTCTATTAATTGTATTCAGACGAGACGAATTATTATTTGGTAGTACCTCCCAGTAGATAGCACGATGATCACTTCTGGTAAATGTGTCCATTATCTTCCAGGTATGATTTCCCCTTGCTAGACTATTTTCAACTAAGGTAATGTCGATAATAGTATTTGCTTCCCCTCTTGTGAATGTAGGCTCGGTTCCGGTATTCGAGAGAACTACGTCAAGTAAGCAATGCCATGGCTACTAGTAATACTTAGCCTCTGGCGTTTGTCTCTCTACTACCCCATTCTACAGCCAAGGCATTGAAATCGCCTGCTATAGCTGCGGGAAAGTGGTCTTTCACATCTTTTATCTAACCTATCTAAAAGAACTTCAAATTCGTTAATAGTTAGGCTTGGTGGAGCGTAGCAACTATAGAAATGTTTTTTTTTGCCCGTACGAAACCAATTTCAGATGTGTTAAGTTAAGTTCATTCTGGAAGGGATACTTGCCACATGCCATTGCAGTATGTAATGGTCTATATGGCTCAGAGATGATTGCTAAGTCAGGTTTGAGTTCACGTACCTTTTGCATAAGCAAATCTTGAGCTGTCTCGCAGTGGTTAAGGTTGATTTGTAAAATCTTCATGTTCGGTTGTTTTTATACCTCTGTAGTGTCTCCTTAAATACTGGACATTTTCTGCTACCAGTTGTGTGCCCAACATTTGCCACTTTCAACGCATAGAGCACAATGCGTGTCTCTCTTACAGTCCACGATTTTATTACCATTTTCACCGCCGTTAATACAAAGCTTTGACCTGTCAACCACACTCTTGCATTTTTTCGATAGATGTCCGTAGTGCCAACACTTAAAGCATTTTGCCATTCTTTTGACTTCTCTAATACGGCAATTTACCCAGCCGACCTTAATCTTGCCATTTTCTGTGAGAATTTTGTAGGCTGCTGTCTGATGGAATTTCACGGTTGCTGTTTTGGTACCTCCATATTCTTTACGGAGAGACTTAATTGCATCCAATTCAATTCTGCATGCCTCACCTAGAACTTTTTGTAATGCTTCGTAGTTTTTCTTGCTTAGTTGTGGTATCGTCAAGGTCTTTGATTTCAAAGTCTAGTAATTGGACTTTGTAGTCAACTACAGCGTCTTCGCCAACCATCGCAGCAATCGTCTTTACAAGTTCTGGCGCTTTATTATTATGCTGTCTGTTTAGTATAATAAGCATGTCACCTGCTGCAGTCTTGCGTGTTTTTTCAACGCATGGTCGTACTTGGTCGGCAGAGGTATCTTCTTTCAAACGCTTAAGGAAATGATTTTAAGCATATTAATATTTTGCATACAATTAAATACATTTGATAATTTTCTAACAAAAAAGAAAATCAACATGTTCTAGAAAATTCTATCTAAGATACAAATAGCACAAGCTTTTTATAAAAATATAATTTCATTGTGAGTTAATATTGCGTATGACAGATTTTAACCGGTTCCGCTAAATTAAAATTGAACGATTTATATAAGTAGATGTTAATATTGAAATTACACCACTTTCACAAATTTTATCGTATGCTAATAAATGATTATAGTAAACTATTGGTTAGATATATTCAATATTCCTTACAAAGAATGAATGCACCAATATTTCGAGAACAGATATCTTATACAGGTGCCTATTATACTGTATTGTTACACGCCCGTGTATTCTGTCCGTAAACAAAAGCCGAAGCAAGAAATAATAGCACCTCTATTTGGGCAAGTAAACAACTTTTATACGCGTAACCTACTGTTCAATAAATAGACGTACTTACTTATTTACTTACTTCTGTTATCAATGTCATTATCACTAACTGATAGAGACTAGGCGTAGTAAACGCTAACATTAATGTCATCTTCGAGATATTTAACCTCCCTTAAAATTGATAAGAATCAAAATTTCCATTATACACTCTCACCTTGTACGTTTTCAAATAATTTTACAACTTCAGAATAAGTCGTAATGTCGCGAGATCCTAAATCTTAAAACAAAACTTAAGAGAATAGATTATATTGGTATCATTACAAAACTCAAAGTTCTTCTGAAAGTCCCAAAATGGAAATTAGGTTTTGTCTTTATTAAAATGTATGCCATTAAAAGGTCTAAATATTCGCTAGAAAATGGTAAGATAGCATTTATTCATTTGATTAGATAGGTAGAAGGCGACGGTAAAAACCAATAAGCAAATATCAAGTATTAGAAATATGTCCTGACTGACAATAATGACTATTACGTGGATATTAGAGCTAACTAAGACTACAAAAACGACTCTAAGTGTATTTGTATGGTCGTCGGAGTACTGTTTCTAATCTTGAAACAAAATCATAAACCAGTCTAATAACCGTCTTGAATATTCATAGGATGAGGTCACCAGCCGTATAGAAAGAGCCCTTTGTCATTAAGAAAATCCTTCGCTTTTTTGCCATAATATTTAAATACATCTGCAATACACAGCAAATATTCTAGAAGTTTCCCATGATCATATCGTCACAGAATTGTGCCTTCAATAAAGAAATCTTCCGTCTCATGAGTGGAAACGTTTTGACAACGTGTACAAATACTTGAACACACACAAGTTGTAAATACAAGTAACGTTCACTACCGTGTGAAAATATAAAACTATGTTATCTGAATCAGCGGAAAAGAAACGTTACGCAACTGCATTAGTACACAATAATTATGAGGTTAATAATGAATCAAAACAAATGGGGCGACTACGTCATCGTGTCAAGGCAACAATGAGACTTCCTATGGCATCGGAGCAATTCAATCAGTCTCTGTCCTATACTTCTTAAATTGGTCCCCGATTATGCTTCGATTGAGTGAGAGCATAGTGTGAGAGCGTGGCTGTGTACATATACACCGCGCACACATGCAAAAACATCGTACGATACCAGCTGGCCAATGACAGAGAGCGGCGTGGTGGGCTCGGCTCCCCACTACACCATTGGAATGTATAGTGCTAAGAACGGTACTGGTAAAAATAACTACCTGTTTGACAGGATAAACACGATGTCAGATGACGTCCGAGGCCATTGCCAATTTGAGAAGGGAATCCTTTTTTTTGTTAATATGATTCGGGAAACAGTGTCGGCACAACTTTTTTACGTATTCATATAAAATCATTTTGAAATGTTGTCTACAGACCTATTTATTCAGTTTATTGACTAGGTAAATAGTGATGAATTCTAAATAGTAGGTAAACTACAACAATGTGACAGATATTATAGAATGTGTTCTGTATAATTTTTGAATCCAATCACATGTGTGTCTGCAAACAGCTGATTGCGTGCACGCCACGTGAAACACGATCGGGCGTGGGTGACGCGCGCATGCGCCACTAATAGATAACAAACACTTTTCAAAATACGAAGGAATTGATCTTAAACTGTATCTAATTTATAAACTAGTGGCAATACGACATTTTGCAAAATCTCAATCTAAAATTGTTAGATATTTAATTAACGCATATTTTTAACGTCTATATTTTCGTATAATATAGTTCTCAATTTAGATACTCGTGCGAAGCGATACAAACAGCAGCCTTGGCTTTAATCGTAGAAACACAATCAACGAAGATGAATGAGATGTTGAAGACGCTCCGGCCATACGTTTTAATATTCAGCATCTGCCTTTCACTGTAATAGAACTATCGTTCATCATTGGTTTCGAATAGATTGTCTATCTATCAATAGTTCGACAAAGTGTGAACTGTAAATTTATTGTAGGAAATAGAGCAGTCAAATAAAGTTTTGATCTATCTTTCAGCCACTAACTTTATTTTTACTTATTATTCATTCGATGGTAAACATTTGCGAAATGGAAATTCGCCAATATTTTATTCTAATGAATTTGTATATGTAGTGCCATCCAATTTATTACTGTTGGTCAATTGAAATTTAAAATTTTGTTATAATAATTATAAAGTGATAAAAATGTTTCGAAATGTTTTTGGTTACTTTATAATACAGCTACTTTGCGGTTTTGGCAAAAAGTAAATAACTTGTTTGTCTGTCATACGTGTTCTCAGTGACCACTCTTTCGTTGCTAACTGTTTTATACTTAGTTTTATGACTTATAATACATAGATACATACATATAATAACTTAACTTTCACTTTAGCTTTGGTATTTTCTCAGAACACACAATGTTGGTACATAATATATAATGCACTGGCCAGTAACACAGCTGCTTTTGGATATTTATGTCACTTGGCATAGAATATCAAGTTATGTACATACCAAGATGGCAGTAAAGTAGCCTACATTTTAATATATATGCACATATATTTAATTCGTAATTTTATGCCAGTAAATGAACTTATTGCGTGCGTGATAGTAAGCGATTATTGTAGCCTTTGAATTGAGATACATTAATATTATTCGCTCGTCGCCATCTTTGTTAAAAAGGAGCTGCTGTAAAGGATCTAGCTGCAGACAACATAACGTGACAAAGGCGCTGTCTTTTCGCGCATGCAAAAGTGACGCTTTATGAGATAGTAGTATTGCCCCTTGAACTCGAACTTAACGGACTACAAGAAAAGTTTGTGCGGTTCGTTGCCTGCGATCTTCTGCAGGTTAGAGGTACTTCTCCGATCGGGTTGAATGTTACCTCTCTTAAAAACTAATCTAATGGTCATTAAGCATAATATAAATAATTCAACCTTTTTAATTAAAACCTTCTTTATCGTTTGAGTTGTATTCATAAATCTTATAAGCGTTCTATAGCTTGAAAGATTGAAACATTAATGTTGTCTGTTCACAATAGATTTTTGCTTAATTTATCCAGCAATAAAGTTAGTTTGTTAAGTTTCGTAACCGTATTCCACCTAGTCCTTTATTTTTAAGATATCTACGTCCCATTAGGTATCCCCTTGTAGGCGCCGAATTATAAGTTTCTAGACTTCAAAGAGACTATAAGGAAAGTTAATTTAAACTTTTCTCTTAGCTAAACAGGAGGTACACTCAAAATATCTAAAAGAAGTTTATTACTTGTCCTGGGTGGTTATACTGGTGCTAAGGCCGGACAATTAAGTGGAATAAAAAGTAAGAGTAACATTTACCAGCGTAAGTGGACCTGTTGGTGCTATTAAATTTGCTTATAAACGCGGACTCAGATCATAAGATACTTTATGTGCTGGAAGTATAAAAATGTGTTTTCTTTGTGGTTAGTACCCACATAGTAAATTAGAATATGTATATATAATATTTGATAATTATAAATTTTGTATAGTTTTAATATCATTTAACATATTTACAAGAAATATACAAAAGGAATACATGGAGTCAGTCCCAATAATGTTGTTCATTTTATTTACTCATATTACACATGCTTTCGTTTTATAGTCCGTTTAATGGGACGCGTAGGGACGTTTTTGTAACTAGATATTTAATTGTCACCTTATCATCTTTTTAAACAGGAAGCAATTTATGTGGTGTCCTTGCATAAGCTAAAAAATATTCTATACAAAGCCAAAAGAACAAGAACAGGAAAAAAACCAAGAATATGGTTTCCTAAAAAAAATTGTTTGTGTTTCGGCGTTCGAACATCGACTTACGCGTATCATTTGCCAACCAATGCCGTAATTTTCGAGGTAGATTATTGATATTGTCTTCTATTTACGCGAATATTATTCATTGAAATTAAACTGCTATATACGGATTTTATCGCGTTGTTTATTTGACACTTTATTACAAAATTTTGAAAATTGTTACACTACTACTACTATTAAACTTTATTAATTTTTAATAAATAATAAATAAATCCGTATATAGCAGTTTAATTTCAATGAGTAGATTATTGAGTTAATCTGTACCATTTATCGGAATGAAAGATATAGGATAAGTTATTTTAATCCACGGGCACGCCACGATCGTGGCGGTAAGTCCCGTGTTTGAGGAGTGGCTGGAGAGGCGGCATGGCGCCCTCACCTTCCGGCTGACACAGGTAATGACTGGCCACGGTTGTTTTGGCCAGTTCCTGTGTCGTATACGCCGGCAAGAGACGCCCGGTTGTCACCACTGCGGCGACTGCCGCGACGTTGTAGAGGACACGGCGCTGCACACTTTGGCGGTTTGCCCCGCCTGGGCATCGCAGCGCCGTGAGTTGACCGCGGCAGTCGGATTGGTTGCCCTCTCGCTCCCAGCCGTAGTTCAGTCTATGGTCCGGAGTGAGAGGTCGTGGAACGCCGTCGCCTCCTTCTGTGAGGAAGTAATTTCCATCAAGGAGGCGGCGGAGCGGGAGAGGGAGCGTTTAAACCCTCTCCCCAACCGCAGAGCCGGGCGCCGGAGGGCGCGGGACGACCTCCAGCCAGCCTGAGGTTTGACCTGGGGGTGGCGGGCTTTGTGGGCTTGCCCGCCATCCGCTCAGCACCAGGTCCGAGAGGCGGCGTGCGTGTTCCCACGCGCGCCTCTGTGTCGAGTCCGTCTCCCCTCTAGGAGGGACAGTAGGGATATTATTGTGAGAAGTGCCTTTGGGTAGGTCTTTTGCGTAGTGGCCTGCCGTTTCATACGGCGGGCCGAAACCTCGGCGGGGTCGCGACCGCATGCGAAAGTGATTCGCGCGGCCCCGTCGATAGTGGTTTTGTCGAGGAACACCGTGGTAGGTTTAGTCGGTATTCCGGGAGATACTTTAACATCTTTACCATCTTTCTTTTACCCCGGCGAGTCCGACATAACCCCTCCGCCCGCCACCGCGGAGGGGTATGCGCCATGCTTTCCCCCACGAAAAAAAAAAAAAAAAAAAAGTTATTTTAATCCAGCCATGGTTTATCCACGTGCTGCATCGAAAACAGTTCAAAACTAACACCCAGTAACATAAGGGAATTCAACTCAAGTCTTCACACACAGCTTAATTTCTATTCAAACATTTTCAGACAAATGCCTTCAGTATCCTAGAAAGTCATTACCAACAGTTAATTAAAATTACCTTATCTATCCAATAAGAAATTCGCTGTTATAGCATTTTTCAAGTCTTCTTATAGTTTTATTCTCATCTTTAAAATACTCTGCATTAAAATTATAATATTCTATAAAATTTTGAAAGATTTAGACTTTGAAATATGACTACATTTTTTATCTTTATACCTGATGGAGATGTTCGAAACCTAATGGATAATGGATATGTAGATGATTGATGTAGATACCTATATTTATCTTTATTCATTAAAATAGGTTGAAGTACGTCGACATTATATGCTGCTAACAACGTCATTCAAGTTAAAAGAATATATATATATATATATTAAAATTATACTATTTTCCTCTTTTATAATTAGGTCAGTATAACGTAAGAGTTGTTAGGATAAAATATCTTAATAATTTGGTTCCAGAAAATCTAATAGTAGGTAGTTCGTCATTCATTTGGTATTTTGATTAAGTATTCATTAATAATTAAGTAATGAAATAATTAATACAGTATAAAATTGTTTGTTTTAATTCGGGTTAGTAATAAACTTTACAATGACACCCAAAAAACACCTAAGAAAAGGTTTTGGTTGTGTCTGACAGACAAACAATTACTTGAACATAACTAGAACAGCGGCATTATTATGTGCGATTTTCAGACATTAATGAAGAAATTGTCAAAATTAATTATATTTATTTAATTTTGGAGTTTTTTTGGTATTGCGTCGGACGGGCTATTTTTATATAACAATAAGTTTACGGTAAGAATTTCAACTCCGCAATTGGTTATAATTCTAGTGAATAGGGTAATACATAAGATTTACTCTTGGATATACTTCTCTAAGTTATCGGTGAACCTAAAGCAAGCTTTTTGTATTATCTGCGTATTTGTAAAATGAAATAACGATTTTTTAAATTTTAAGGCCGCCTCTATATTAAATATTTGCAGTAAATATAATAATAATCTAATTACCTATTATAAACAATGATATTTATTATAACAGCGCTTATATTACTGCTACACGTGTGTTTAATCATATCCCTGTATACATAAAACAATTAAATGGCAACATGTATAAAAATGCCTTAAAAAGTGGCTTATGCCTTCTATAGTCTCGGGGTTTTTGTTTTTTATAATAAGTAGTATGTGTAGTCTTTTAGTATTTCTTGATGTATACTAGAAATAACAAATGTACAGTTGCAATACCCGAATGGTTAACTGTTGATTCTAATATTATGTAACACCATTGTACACACAGTTTTATACAATAAATATATATGTCTATGTCTATAATATGATATTATCATATGCTTACCTACGCGAATGTATGTAAATGTCGGCGACACGCCAGGATGTCGGATGTTCGGAGTCCATTATAATGAAAATACACAGTCAATTATTAAATTATAATTATCGATCATGCCAAAATAAATAACACTTAATTTTCGCACGATCGATCCTAAAGAAATCAGCCTATAACAGTTTGTTCCTGCTTTTTATGTCTGCCTTACAACGCCTTTTTTATTTAAAATAAACAATTAATATAGTTACAAAAATTCTCAACAGATGGCGCTGTACCATAAATGAAATGTTCAATAAATGAAATTAGGTTTTACTTATTGTTTAAAATAATTAAATTCGATACATAAATTGGGATAATTATACAGATTCTATTTTTAACGATTACACATTAAATTGAGAATTTGAACAATAAATTGAATCTCAATAATCTTCAAAACATTCAAATAGTCAACACTGCGTCTATTAAATATTAGAGCTTGATACATAATGAATTTATGTTTACAAATAACCATTTAAATATCAATCTTATATATTTCAGGCATTTCTAAAATAATATAATCATTTAAACGAAAAGCTAAAACTTAAAGATCAATATTTGACAATATTGTGAATTAGGTAATGGCGATTTGCGCCCATATATACATTGAAATTAACTATTTTATACGGCTTTTATTGCGGTTTACTTGAATACACTACATTTATCTTGTTTTTAGAACTACTTAACTACTATTACTATTAAACTATTGAAATTATTATTAAATTTTGATTTACACTTACCACGACGTTTGCTATTCAGTTATGGTCACGGGAAGACTCCGCCAGAGAAGAGATTATAATAATATATTAATTGAAACTGTATGTACTTTAATTAAACAGCCCAGTGCGATCATAAATTGACCATTAAATTGCGTTGCCTATTCTTGTATAAAAAAGTGTGATTTGTATAAAATTTTACATAATACGTCGTTTTTCCAATTTTAAATGCACGCCTATTTCTAACGTAATGATTTTTTGTCCGCAGGTGCACTTAAAGAACATTGCAATCGTGAAGAAGACTTACTACAGAGATGTTCGATGGCTTTACCAGTGCTTAGTTCACCAGAGATATCTTTCGCGCTCACTAGAGAAGAACTGGATAAAAGCTGCATGTAAGTTGACACGACTTAAATAAAATTGAATCGTTTTTTTGCGAATGTTGGTACTTAAAATGGTCTTAGAAGACTAGAAGAAGATAAAATATGCAGTTACTAACCAAATCCTATTAAAAATGCATGCAAATGTATTCATTAGCAAAAATAGTACATAATTTATTATTTTAAGTGTTTATTAATTAAGTCTTGGAATGCCAGACATCATTTAGAACTTATTGTGCCGGGCCGCCGAGGTGCTGTTGCTACTCAAGTGGTAAGAACCAATCCCTTGGACAATTGTATAATTTATAGACGTTTTCCCAAGTTTACAAGTTAGTTGTGTCCGTTGTTTAAATATTAGCAAGTAAAGCAATATAAAAGCTAACTCTCTAGTGCGGGAGATATCTTATTTTAGTTTTTTATGTTATAATAAATGGGTATAATTTATTAAAAGAGCAATAAACCCACTTGACAAATATGTTAAAATATACAGATACTAGTTCTCCCACAGGCTCGCTTGCGTAAATCCCACGGAAACATACGTGATAAAAGGTAGATACGTCCTTCCCCAGTATACAATCTATCTATATGCCAAATTTCATTAAAATCGATTTAGTGGTTTAGCCATTATAATATTAATATGCATATTTACGCGTATTATTTTATACCCGTGCAAATTATGAACACAATGCTAGTTATTTGCGGCAGTTAGACAGCAATAGGTCTGTTTAAGAAATTAATCTTTAAGCTTTAATGATAAGTAATAATACATTAAGGCAATTCGATTACGAGATGGAAAAATAGGAAGTTATTCTCGTACTTTGTACACACGAGGCATTGTTTTTGTTGATAATCAGCCATTAGTATCGTATCACGTAACCTTCGAACAAATTAGACGTTTGAGCAAATTCATAGCCATAATGACTTTGAAGAATCGCAGCAGAAATATTTTCTTATTATTCTTGTTACTACTAAGTTTATTGGGGCTGCCATCTAAGATAACATTATGTTGGTCTAACCAGTTACGATACATACAGTATATTTATTTAAATAAAAATGATAGCTATGTCACAGACGCCATAAAAGTTGTGGGTAGGTTTGGCCAGTTATCAGAATATTCGTGAGTGTTCCCATTTCAAACGTTCTAGGTTGGTTTGGACTCAAACCTTACGTGCCCAAACCACGAAGACATATACTTTTAAATGGTCGTTGTGTGATCAACCTACTGTCTTTCTCCACAGTCAACAAAGACTAAATTATTACAAAGATGCGGCTATAAAGAAAACTAACTTTAAATGTCCAATTACCCTAGAAGTTGGCACTATTCACACGGCTTTTTCATGGGAACGGTATCGTGGTGCAGCGATCTCTCATTTACGCTCAACTTAGCGAAAGCACAAAGTGAGTAAGTTTTGTTAAAGAGTTCGCGCTGCGTTGTGGAGTAACTTCAGCGGAATGGCTCGGTCGGCACGCAGTTAGCTCATCTTAATTTAGTGGTCTTGTTTGCGGTAAATAGCAATTTGAAACTAGTTGTCTGACTTCACTCAGCGTTTCATACAGAAACTGAATAGCCAATGAAGCACTTTTCTGTGGTCGGTCGGTCAACATTGAAATTACGCGATATTAGCTAATGCTGACGGTAATGTTTTGGTAAAACATGTTGGAGGAGTACGTGTTTCTGTATCGGTTTTGGCGATAATCCAGCATTTCTAGTACGTAACGTTGTTTACTGTAGCAATAAATAATGATATGACATGTTCTCTTTATTCATATACACGCCTGCGCTATTATAATGTTTTTGTGGTAGGGCTTGTGCCTACTGCGCAGATGTGAGTTAATGAACGGCTGTTCTTTACACGCTGGCTTTCAAGGATTCGCCAAAATGTGTTTTCCGGTTGTAGTCCTCGAGTATTGCTTGACAATCATCACAAGCGTCTATAACACTGGCCAGTTATAACTGTAGATCTATGCTGAATTGAGAACATTTAGGCGTTAAGTTAATTATACGTGCGGTTCAGAGACCCTAGGTTTATTCCCAGGTCGCATTCTGTTTTATTAGGTTTACTTGTTAGGAAATTCTCAATTGGGGCGTGAAATAGGGAAATGTGCTCGATAGATGCCAAAAGGCGTTGCATTGAATTACGTGATCCTTAAAAACATTGCTGGCGAAATGTGGATGTGAAACATTTCTGCTCACTCACCCATTCGGAAATATACCGGGAGGCGTGGGTCTATACACGTATTCAATGATGTTTACTTCGCAGTCTTGTAATTTGTGTTAATATGAGAGGAGTATACTGAATAAAATTGCAGACTTGATTCTGCCATACGGAGTATCGTCATTTCCTACAGCGGCGTCAGCTAAACAAAATAATACTGTAGATAAACACGAGATATAATAAAAACAACTGATAAAAAGAAGAAGATATTAATCATTTAACGTTCAAGTACTGCTAATTGTAAAGAACATTTACAAAAAATATATTAGAATATTGTGTGCACGGAGCAGGGCAAGATTTGGCATAGTTAAGGTTTATGTGGATAAGTACAGAAATTATCGTTCAAGTTTAAAAATAGGGATATCTGTCGAATTTCGGCCACTCAGCGATCTACCACCAAGTAAAGATTGAAAAGGAGATTGTAAACATGTTTATTACTCCATCACTCGAAACCGTTGAACGGATTTAAATGAAACTTACCACACAGATATACCATCTCCTGTTAATACATAGGATACTTTGTATGCTGTTATATGTTCCCGCATGTAGAATTCACGCGGACGAAGCCATGGGCAGAATCCAGTATAAAGACACGCATCGAACTAGAAGTTTCGGAAATATATACGTGATGAGGCCGGAACTCTAATGAGGATTTATAACCGGCCAGTTTTGTGAATCAGAAGAGAACAAGTGCTAATCTAAGCTTATATTTGACCGCGAAACTACGTTCATCCACGTTCATCCATACTTAAACGATACATGTAAACGTAAGTGTTAACTGTTTGTTACGGTGTAAGAACTATACTGCTGAATCAATTTTGATGAAAACTGTTCTTATGTTCAAGTTAAGAAATGTAACCAGTACGACTACCTGTCGCTTGCAACTTCACCTGTGATTTTTATAAACACAAGCTTATGACAGCGGTTTCACTCGCCAACAATACTTTTTGAATAGGATTAAAGAAGAACAGATAAAAGGTGCCTATTTTCTCTTTTGTTTTTGTTGATCGGTCGAGTGGTTACGGCCTGACAGCGTAACAAACAAACAAACATCACATTCGCATTTATAATTTTAGTTAGGATAAACGTTATAAAAAACATGCTACGAAATGTATCTCATTTAAGTTTTATAAAATAAATTGTTTCAGCTTAAATATATTTAAGAAAGAGTTAAATTAAATATTGTTACAAATATTTAATGATCAAATTGAAGATTAAACAGCCTTACTATTGTTAATGTATCTCAAAGTCAACTTAATTTCTATGAAATTTAATTGCATTAACAATATCGTTATTGTATCTTATGCCAAACTAATGTGTCTTAAATGTGTGTATACATAATTTTAATTTATTAAATGAGTGCAGTGTTCGCCTACAAACTGTTACACAGTTTGGTGAAATTATTATGTAAAATGTAAATACAGCAATTTTTTTTAAATTAAATCATTTCGAGCTTCAAGAACTTACTAACATACAACACTGATTTGTTGTATTTTAGCTGCAGTTATGATAGTACATTCGGATATTTTAATGGTCGTATAATCACGCCACCTCAGATATAATATCGCCTCTTCGTATTTATTTATTTTTGTCTTATCTATAGAACAAATGTTGTAAAATCGGCGTATTGTTATTCAATGGCGTTTTCCATCGCAGCTATTAAATTTGGTTGAATCAGTAGCTTATATACCACACGCTGCCAATATAGAATGATAAAGTACTCATTGGCTTTAAATAATATAAAATTTTAATAAAATATACACTGTTTCTGAGTTGTGTGTGTGTGTCTCTTTATATTCTAAACTTTAGAAGCAAATTAAGGATGTGATACTCTTTGGTTTAGGCAAAAGAAAAATGGCCGGCCTTTGCTAACAGGTTAGTCGATCATATATAGGCATCATGCCATGGGTACCGGTAGATATTATGATTGGAAATATGTAGATGTATGAAATGGTTTTCCATATTAATTGCTGCATTTAAAAAAGTATAATGCTATTTTATACCGTCTCCTACAATTTAAAGGTTATCCATACGATTACTAACAGTTCCTTTAGAGGATTTTTTATAAAATAAATGAGATGTATGAATATACTCGCCACCATTCATATCATATATCATATTCATTACAATTAAGACCTATGCAAAAGTAAGTTTGTATTCTATAGTTGCGTATTGTGAGGTCCAGATACGCATGTTTACAATTACTTGAGGGTACGATTGCCAAGTTGGGCAGCGCTTACTGGGTTTTGCCTGACATAATTTATTTTAGCGTAACATCGACTGCTACGATCCAGACCCAGTTGCCATGAACACCTCTATGACAATAGCTGTAGGCATTTAGGCGTTGAAAAAAAATGTCACCAAATTTTTTATCAACCATAATAATTAAAGGATTCCTCTTTTGTCTGGCATTTCTAACTGCCATATATAATATAAAAATTATGTTATGATTAGAAGCGTTACGCAAAGGTGCATCACAAGTTTATTTCTCCAGTTACATTTATGTCCCGTGTAATTGGGGGCTGGCCTTTTGCCGATTTCCAACGATATGAAATAATCCTTAACTACCTTCCAAATTATTTGGACGACGACTTCTAAAAAAACTTTACTGTCCTTAAATTTTATGAGATTGCTATTAGGGACGTAAAGTCTCTTTGATAGTATCATCAAAATTTAATGAATTAGTTAGCGCCCTCTGAGGATAATCAGAGCACGTAAATATAACAGTTTGTTGGGGAAATAGGGAGCTACGTGTTACTAATGAACAGATTAGGATTTTGAAGTTCTTGGTAATGTTGTCCTTATAGTTAGTTTAAGCCTAAGCTTCTGGGAGTCGTTATTTCATGATCAAGGATGGACACTATTGGACTATATTCTAGAAGTGTGGTACAATCACATATTTGTGCGATAAACACTTGTACGATCTACATGATTATTCTTTTCCAGCTGATCACGTAGTTATGCAATTTTAGAACATTATCTTGGTAAGGTACAACGGCGACACAGCAAAGGCATTGCTAGTTGATAATTAATAATATTATTTGAATGCTTGGTTGATTTTACTTAATTACGTATCAATAGGTGGGCGTATACATTAATGATAATGTGATTTAGCGTGGAGATTGCTTTAATCGGTGGAACAAGGCAGACAAGAACATATTTTTTTAAATAATGAATTTGCATATAATTCTTTAGCCTTTTCACCCTGCTGGGCAACAATACACCGCCTTCTACTATGGACGGTCTAAATTAATATAAAGAAATATACATCTTCATCGACTCTTTCACTGCTTTGTTGTGATATGCTTGATGATATGCTTATGTAGTTGCAAGTTTAGTAGGTAGACAATAATAGCCATATAAAAGGATATTTATAACATATTTGTTATATAGATTGATATATAACAAATGGGCTTTTTTAATCACCGAGTCAAATATGTCGAAATATAGACGAGATACTAATGTACCTCGCTTGTTTCGAACTGTAATTACTCCATCTCTTCGGAAACATTTAGGCATAATACTGTGTATTATAAGACCTACTTTTTATATAAATGACTATATAGAAGCTACAGTGATTTAAGTAGCTGCCTCATCACAGCCAGTGCACCGATAGCTGTAGTTTCGATATCCACATAAGACAAATTTGGTGCGATCCGTGAATAGTTACTTCGAGCCTGGGTGCTCTTACCGACGGTTGTTTGGTTGTTTGAAAACACATCCATCCGCCATATTATAGTTGTTTTTAAACAGAAAAGGTCACAGAATTTTATAATGCCTAATTCACATACGATGAAAGATGTTTTAACAAAATACTGAAGTATAGGAGTTTTTATAATCTCTTTTATCGTATGTTTGTTACTTAATCACGTAATTGACTGATTCTGTCTACAAACATGTCACAGTTGTCATATTCGAAACCGACGTAGAGAGAGATTTAGAGTGTATAGATATAACTACGCCAGCAACAAATGTAGATTTTTTTGAAATTTGGCACGCGTTCGACTGTAGTCTGGATTAATATATAGGACAGTTTTTAACCCGGAAAATAGTTATAATTTTAATAATTTTCCGTAAGAAATGTTATTAATATCGCTGTAATATTTTCCAACGGGTCCACTTGGCAGACATGATAAACAAAAACATTACGTTTTCATAGTAATAATGAAGATTATCAGAAAAACAAACTTCTGCAATGAATGTTATTTTATTATATTTAATGTCTAAACAGAAGAGGTCAAATACTTTTTGTACTACTTTGACAATCGTTTAAGATATACAAAACAAAAAAAAAAAGTCATGACTGCTTCTTGGCAAGCTACCTTTGTTTTTGTAATATGCAAGCAAAAAATATGAGTACTCTAATGTTGTGACAATCTTCCGAAAGCATTTCTGCGTAACCGTATTCAAATTACGTTTTTGTTAACATAAATTGCCACTTAAATATAGTTAGACATAATATAAACAACATATAGGTAGCATTTAAATTACATCACTGGAATCCCAAGAAAATGTTGAGAATTGTCTTTTAGTAAACGTGAAATGTGCCATGAAATTATTTATCGTTTTTGCGATTGGTCTAACTTGCCTATTTGAAAGCAAATGAGTATCTAACAGTTTTCTTTAAAATATTATTGAGTGAAGATAAATATTTGTAGCCTCTATCAAGCATATTATTCATATCTGCAGCTGCGTAGGGATATTGCTTCGTTAGTATGTTTGGACCGGCTATTCTTCCGGCTATTGTACTCAAGAGCTTATTCAACTCATTCTACCCTTTTCTTTCCCATTAAGAACTACACGTGCTTAGGTGTCACCCTTACACAGTAGAGCCGACTAGAACGCGTACCAAGAAGTTTGGCTACTTTTATTTTTGTCGAACTGTTAACTTACAATTCTTCTTCCTTCGATCGTGGGATGTATGTTTATTAGCCGTCGTTATAAAGGCTAGACGACCGTAATTCGTGATACATCGCTATCACAATTTCGACGAAATATTTAGTTTTATTATATAACACAGTTATTAACCAGTATACATTGTTACAGTGAACTCCGTATGGGCATCAAATGCATAGACAACTACACTAACGTCTGCATGGAGAAGCGCGAACAAGTCGTGTTCCGTCGGATATACGCGGGGATCACGGACGTTGTCCAAGAGCTATGTACTCGAGGAAAGTATCAAGACGATTACCTGAAGCATGCAGATTGCGTGAAGAACGTCAGGTCGGACTATGAGACGTGTAGTAAGAACTACGAAGTCACTCTCATGACGCTGAGCAACCATCAGCAAGGAGATCAGTATCAGACCGATCAGAAGGCAATGGCTACAAGTCATGAAGATCACCTTAGGACAGTTTGTTGGTAAGGATTATTATTTCATGTAGGTACTTCCTTTTTATACTACGAATATAATGAGTCGAGTAGTTTATTAATTTATTGCCAAATTAATTGCTAGTAAGTAATTGTTAGTAAATAAAGCGGTGCGTGTATTAGTCTCGATAAGCGAAGTAAATCTAGAACGCAATTTTTTTGTGTATTGTATACTTCTAAATTCATCCTCTATTCGTTCATCTCTCGCCTATATTTTGGTCCGCTTTTAATTTTAACTTTCTTTCTCGTCCACTTCACCCACTTTACGCTACATGCATACTTATATAATCCCCAATTATATTTTACCGTATCAAAGTAGAACTCCAAGATTTATTGTGTCTAGACCAGTTTTTTGTTCAACAAAATGTCAAATGGCTAGTTAACTATGCTACTCTTAATGTGCTGCATGCAATTTTTGATAGTCCTTACTGATGTAGCTTTTTATGTATGCATATACTTCTCCTGGGTACTATAGCATAAATACTGTATTGGGTTGTGCAGCAATTATTATACCTACTATTGTCAAGTTAGATTCAGATTTTATTCCAGTATTAGGTATCTTTGGATATATGCTAATGCATAGCGTGTATTGACAAGTATCTTTTTTCGGTTTTATTAATATGTTGTTAAAAATATTCACGCAACAAACCAAACAAATTTTTATCGCAATTGGATGAATAATATATAAAGCATACATTATAAATAACTAGACATTGATTTACTAATATGTAAATAGATTGAACCTGTTCATAAGAATTACGAAAACAACAAATTTTTCAACTTTGTAAATAGCAAGGATTTAGACTAACATTAATTTTGTGTATGTATTTCATTTTATTAGGCGTCATCTCCGTCGTGTAAACCTGGCATTTAGACTTCTTCTTTTTTTTTTTTTTCTTTTTGGACGCTCATTGCCATTTGCTCTCACTGATCGGTAAACGATTATCGAGGTTAAGCAACGTTGGGTGCGGTCAGTCTATAGATGGGTGACCGCTTAGTGATACCACTAAGCGGTCACCCTGTTCATCTGAGCGTTTCCGTGCTTCGGAGGGCACGTAAAACGTCGGTCCCGGTTGTTGTCAAATTGACAGCAGTCGTTAAGCCATGTCAGAGGCCTACAACGAGGCTTGAACAACTCTTGACAACAGGTTAGCCACTAACCACACGAAAAGAAGAAGAAGATTTAGACTTAAACGGCTACGGTACTAAGGTTGTCGCATGCATTTTGAATTGTAGTAAATGTGTTAAAAATTATGCACCTATGCTATAATATGAATCATACTTAAACTGCACTAATGGCGATTTGATTATGTCGCTATTACAAATGCGCACAGAAGCACGGGATAAAAAAATTGCGTTATAAACAGAATAATAGGCTATGCCTATTTTATTTGTATGTATGTAACTAAGACACTTATAATGTAGGAGTTGTCAAAATCAAAAACAAGTTTTTAATATGCATTCTAATAATAAACCGTGTTGGTGTGTCCGAAAAACAGACATTCGACCTTGTTTGACACTAGGAAATAAAAAAGATTGTTTATGGACAATCAATCACAATAAAATTAAATGACAAAGTGTTTTATTTAGTCAAATATAAGTACTTATAATAAGTGCTCAATAGGTATTTTATTACCTTATTATTTCATACTGCTATGCAAATAAATATACATGTCTATCTATGGTTTTAATTAAAAACTACATTGTAAAACAAATAGTAAAGCAAAAGTATGCAGATCTCAATGCCAAATAAATAATTTATTAAATTGAATGTCATCTGTTAAATTTTATTTATTCTTTACCTTGCCTGGCAAATCCTTCGGAGAACTCGAATAAAATACAGTTGTTTTACTCTTAGTTTGAATTAGGAACATTGTAATGCGCCATGATCGTGTTTTTTTTAATGATGAGAAACGGATATCTTCGTTTTTTTTATATTTCGGAAAACCATGTATTCTTCACTTTTGTTATCTTTTATTTTTCTTTGGCAGAACATGCCAGACAGTGGTCAATGTGATACCGAAACTTCTTTTTTACATATATGTTCAGATGTTCAGAAAAATTTAATTTTAATATCAAGCTCATAAGTTAAATACCGAAAAGGTCTTGTAGATGTGAATAAGATTGTAATTCGTGTGGTGTATGGTGATTTTTACAAGAGTGGTTCTGGTCTCATAGACCTATCAACCAACCAACCATTCGGTTTTGTAAGGCAGATCAGAGTAATAATTAGGTAACAAACGGCCAGAGCATATCAACTGTTACCATCGGCTAACTGTGCAAGTGCTCATTAAATCACTCTAGGTACATGAATTGATTTTGACACGCCGATGTTTAGCCTTTCAGAAACCGGGTATAGGGCTGGCGTGAATTGATGCGCATATGTGTTACCTAACTCCTGTCTCTGCAAGGCAGACCAACAAAAGAACTTGGTAACAGACGGTTAAAGCCAAGCCAACTGCTCTGATTGGCTAATTTAATTTGCAACAGCGAATCGAATCATTTGACAAGAATTTGATTTTGACACGGCGTTGTCTAGCCTTTCAGATTCTGGTTGTTAATGTGGTATTCTGAGTTCTGACACAATGCTCTCAAATATTACTTAGTGGTACTTCCAGATATCTAAATAAATGATTTTGACTGCAACTCATATTCTTGTTTCCAACATTAGTCGAATAAAATAAATACATTTATGACCGTACGTACTAGGTGTAGGTATTTTGTTACTTTAGTGTGAAACAGTGTTTCGAAAAATAAAAATAGATTCGTTTTATGTTCGTATTAGAACGAAAATGTGAAATAAATGAAAATGCTACTAGATTTGTAAGAAGGTAGAAAAATAACACGATACTAAAAGCTTTTTTTTATTAGAAAATAAATAATGTCTTTTTTGTACTAACAATGTCCCATACAAGCACACGGTCTATGTGATGGGGAACGGTTATTAGAATCTATAGATGTTTATGTCACCAGAAGTCTCCCTTAAAAAATCTATGAATTTTGTACTACACTAGGTATAATCTTCAACACGACAGATAAATTAAACATTTGAACTCGCCATAACTATAATAATAATAATAATATCTTTATTGTCTATTTGTAACACACAGCTATTCTATCCCGAATTTCGGGATATAATCCACAGTACTCAGCGCATTAATAATCGCGCGAAATGCACCTACAGTAACGCGTTATCTGTGCAAGCAAATGTTTGTTACATTAGATTTGAGTATGTAGACTATTATTCGGACAATACAAAGTTACATAGCACACCTAATTCTCTAATGTACTCTACAACTACTATAATGGGCTAGTTACGCCCCTCACTTTGTCTTACGAACAACTTGGGCTCCTCTTTGACTTGGGTCACTAACTGTAAAATCCATACTGATAAATGCACGTTCCTCCCTAACTGCTCAAAGTTCTACCCACTTTTACCGATTACATACCGAAATTTGTTTCGCTGAAAAAGTTTCAGATTCGAGAGATCATTTCGTTGTTGACATATTTAGAGTTCTAGAGTAATGGGTTTGAACGCCGATTATGTAATGACCGACTACATTTTACCGACGGCATTTAATTAAATAGTTTGTCTACAACAATATAGTATAATACTTTAACTGAAAAGTCTGTCGCTGTCGTTCAGAATAGAACGGACGTTATTCATGTGAGTGCATGGACGCCGCGATGTTTAACTGGTCGCTTCACAACTAATATCAATGCACTGAGTTACGCGGGCTCGATCTCCGAACGAGAAAAATAGGTATTTGTATGATCCGCAGAAAATTTTACCAATTCATTTTGTTAGCAGTTCCAATAGTTATAAAAGCGCTATAAACAAGCTTTCGTCTACGGATCCAACTGCTTGTGATGTCATTAAAACATAACTCAGCGATAATGTAGAGATTATCTTCTAAACATATTCAAACAAATAGCTTATTGTAACATTAGTAAAGAAGATATGTACTTCTGACACCAGAGATTAAAGCCTTTATGAGAGAATTGTAAACGTTGACATAGCAGAAACAAAGACTGTCCAGTTTAGGATAATCCCCACAGTTTGACACGTCTGCTAACTATCGCATTTAAACAATCCTGCGAGAACTGCGAAATGTCTGCTAAGCTAATCGCATCAAATTAAAATTAAATTAATTTAATTTACTGAGGTTCTAAATAATACTTATAAACTCGAAAGTTACACTAACTAAACTATACTATAAATTTACATTAACCTGTTGCCACGTACAGCAAAGCAAGGGTGCAGAATCAACAAAAAGTATAGGCTAAAACTCACGCCAGTTTTTTTAATCGTCAATTTTATATACTGCTTATTTCACTAATACAGTTCATTCTAGATATGACAAGCAGTTGCTGCACCTTTAACACCTTTTATCCGCCATGATGATTAAGCTAGTATCTTACATAACTTGTCAACGGGTGATTACAGACTAGTGTAAGCTCTACCTAAGCTGTTTGAGTCGGTTTATATCTAGACTAGATGTTCCCGCGGTTTCACCCACGTTTATCGTTACTGCGCCGCCCCCGTGGGTCATAGCGTGATATTATATAGCCTATAGCCTTCCTCAATAAATAGGCTATCCAACACTAATATAATTTTTCAAATCGAACTAGTAGTTCCTGAGATTAGCATGTTCAAACAAACAAACTCTTCAGCTTTTTAATATTAGTATGGGTATTCTAGATCTATATTAGATTTGAGTATGTAGACTATGACATACCGAATGTAGAGATTCATAAAGGGACAGTTTCCCACAAGTACTGTACCTACTGAAATATATTAAATGTATTGCCGTAACACAATTATATGTATTATCTTATTAAAAATAACGAGCTTCTTGCAAAGACATTAAACAGTTCCGAGAATAAGACGTACCATTGTCACTAAGCAATATATAGCTCTACAGAAGAAAAGAGAAATACATTAATATGTATGAAACATCTCGCGTTGATCCGCATCGATACAACGTAAGACAAACTCGTTTATCGCCAGTTTCCGTCGTCCAACGATTAGCTATTTCGTTTTTTGGCAACGGACGAGGCCGATGTCTCGCTTTTATAAACACATTGTTATTTTTACAATAAGAAACCTATCAATAAACTCAAGTATACGCCGACATTATAGCTCTATTGAACCATCTCTTTGGATGGGGCGTCACTCAATTGTAAGTTCCGCAAATTAAACTGTCATGGAAGTTATCAAGAGAAGTCCTAGAGAGACGGTACTTCAAAGAGTCGGGTGGAGTCCTGAATATTGAATAGTCCGCGTTAGTAAAATATTCAACAAATCGAACTGGCTCTCTCCAGCCTCACCAACTAATTACTTGTCTGAGGCGTGATTTCCACTGATAATAATACTTATCTGTACCAATTTACATGTAAATTAACACCGACCTCCCGGATCGCCGCGCTGCCCTGTTTACTTTGTTATATCATTTTTATGATTTAGATTTTGTCGAGTCTTTATAAGAACGTTGTTAATAAAACTCAAATATTTCCTCAATTTAAAGCTCGATGTTTACGGCATAGTATTTTCCTAAGGGTGGAAGGAATTCAATATTTTTTATATTATCCATCTAAATGATCTTCCGTTCATTAATTTTATCGGATTTAAGTAAATTCAACGAATTTGCCGTGTTTTAAAAAGCCTATTCAGTGGACATATTGTACGCTCTTCGCTACCATTAAACACTGATTAAGATTCGGTTCAGATTAAGTGGTGTACTTAAGAGTTTTTGTATGTTAATGACTTCTTTATCGCGGCCGTTCCATACTGTTGAATCTGTGTAATTCTATGTATATTTGCCGATTTGTTGAGAACGAAACGACAAGCTGTTTATACGTTTCTACGTCTTTAAAATTTCCACAATATTTATTAGGTTACTAACGATTAGGGTTATAGTTCATTGGTATTCTTGTTAATTCCTCCCGCTAGCCTAAGCTTATATTGATGATTTACTCTTGAATTGGGAGCGATGTGTTGAGATACGAACCCATAATATGAAAAACATATATTATAGGAATTAAAATTATTTATCTTTTTACATGTTTATTTGGTTAATATTGTATCAGAGTTCTGAAGCTTTTTAAAACAGGTGTCCTAATTCTAGGAAGAAATATGATTTAATCATATTTAAGCGAGTCAAGACCTTGCACTGATTCTTATAAACAAAAGAAGCCTGACTTGGTTCTAATTTAAGCAATTGAAGACAGCTGGCTTGGTCTAACAAGCAAGCGCGCGGACTGATTCTTGAAATCGTGTGACGGCCTCTGATTTAATTGGATTAGGCAAATCAATTCATATAAATATCTTTAAATCTATTCTTAAAACAAAAATCTAAAGAAAACTTGTTGAGAGTTAAAACCCGACAACAATCGGCTATTTAGATATTCTTCTGTTGTGATATTTTGATATGCAAATTACATTTGCATTGAAAACGTTAGTGTGTCGGTCAGTTTTTCTAGTTAAAATATTCGTACAGTATCAGAGGATTTATACATCGCTGGCCATGCACTGACACAATGGAGAGATGAACAAAAACAGTGCTATTTCCACTCGGAAAAAGTAACTAGCGCGAACTGTGCCGACTGTGAGTGGCGCAGAATTCAAGCCAGCAAAATTTTATTCCCATCCTAATGTTTATATTATTCTTATTCAGCGGCGCACGGGGTATTTTCCGCTAACAACACAATCAGCGTTTTTTAATTAATTCAATAACGAGCTACCGATCCTCTGTTTGTTTAGGATAAGGTGCGTGTTATAGATTCATTCAGTAATACATACTTGAATTTTCAATAGCAATAGTAAATTTATTTTATTTTGGTGTAGCAACATTTGTTACATAGTAGATAAAAATAAAGATATTTCAGGCCTAGTTTTATAAAGATATAATAAATATAATTAAAGTAGATTAAAATATAATTAAATAAATATAATTAAAGTAGATTAAAATTTATAATCCATCATTTGCTTACATTTTGTGCGAAACATAATTTTTACTTTTGAATTGAATTTTTTTTTGAACTTTAACTTTCAAATAGTTACTTAATAAAAAAATTTGTAAATATGTAGATGCTAGCTACAGGTTCGTTTAATATTGCGATTAGCTGTTAATACGAACAATTTTATTCTTTGTGAACGCTGTTGACATTTACTGTAAGCTAATAGCATTCAGAAGCAACAAAATAGTATTACTAAAATGCTATCAGTGTTGCAGTGAATTTTACAGTAAGAGAAACAAACATATTTGGATCTTAAGAAACTTGATATGTGGCACAATATTAACTACAAGAAACTCGCCTAAAATCACTGTAGCGTTCAGTCAATGCATCGTTTTGATAATTAATTCAACCTACTGTATCTCTTAGTCGTATTAGGTTGATATATATTCATAGACACTAATTTTGTTTTGTGAACCAACACTAAAGCTACTCAGTTTGGTTTCTTAGTAAATATAATATCGACCACGTTATAAAACATTTCAGAGCCTCGTGTTAGCTTTAATATAAGAATGCGGTGGAATTAGTTGACATATAATAACACTTTATATGTCTTTAAGAATATTATGTGGAACTCATGGTAGTTCATTTTCTTAATATATTGTGTATTGCTGTTTTTTGTTCGTTTATTTAATATATTCGGATTACCTTGGCGCACTAGTAGTGTATGCGACTGCTCTCGGGTCGCATAAATATTATCGGGATTTCCTGCTATGAGATTATTAGAAGCAGCATGGAGTTTGAAGATAGTCTTGTGGACCTAAAACTATAGCTGGATAAATGTTGGTGTAATTCACATCTACCTAGGCTTCCATTGCTCTCAAAGTCGGTCTATTATTTCTATGTGTACATATTATACGGGATTACTTTCCATTGATTTTACAGCTGTTCAAACTTACAAAGGGCATACAAAAGCAGGTCAATGTAAAGTTTAACGTATGCATAGGAAATTCGCTTCCGAGAGACCATTTTGTAGATATTATCTCTACGTATTATATGTTTATGCCCGTTTTCCTTTACGGGTTGGATAAACTCCAAGTATCGATAGTTAGGAAGGTCTATAATATTGGACAATCGCTTTATAAATAATATTGTATGTTATGACATTGCTCTGTATCATATTATATAGAACATAATTTAGAATAAGTAATATAAATAAATACGGCAAAATAAATGTTATTTATTTAAAACGATATTGTAATCATAACAAGCTGCATTTTTACGCAACTTCTTTAAATTTTGGCAGGCTACAGTGATAGTTATCAATGTCATCGCCAATAATAATTAATGAAATGATTTGATGTATTTTTCAAGTTCGTCTTATGTTATTGTTTTTATGTTTAATATTTTTATTGAATTTTGGGATAATACATATTGTTTGGTTGTTAACAAGTAAAGGAATCTATTTCTGATTTTGATTTAGTGTTTGGATACTCAAACTCATGCTGTAAATCTGATCTAGCTATACCTTCTTCTGTCCAGGGATTTGACCACGTAGGATCTGCTAAAAATATCCTTCATATTAATCAGAGATAGTATAGCTGCCATTTTTAGAATTTTGAAAATTGGTGATATCGATCCAGATATTACTGCCTACATTATCCAAAGAAATTCTTTGCCATAACTTATTAAAATTGACATAGATTTTATTATTAAAATTACAGTATGCCTCAAGCAACCTTAGATCGTTAAAGTAAAAAGTATCATTGTGTATATTAAACTTCCACAAAAGCCAGAAGATTGAAGAGAAGATTAAAGAGCCTACACGTAACAAAGGGACAGCTCCTAGAAAATGAGTGATATATAATTATTAGGTACATTATATTAAGTATTATTTTATCAATAGCTATTCCATCCAAGAATGGTGCGCCGAGTGTTGCTGGTTCGATCCCCATATAAATTTGTGTGATCCACATATAATCGCTTACAGTCTGGGTAATACTTGTGTCCACTGTTTGATCGCTTGTAAATTCCCCCGAAACACAATACTTTAATTCGCATGCAGGTGTTATATTTCCAAAAAGAACAGTCAAATAAAATAATAATCACATCAAAAATGTTTTAAAGTAAATGTGTCTATAACTGAATTAGAAAATGTAATTGTACGCAATCTCGGTCTCAATATATCTAACGAAGCGATTTCGCGGCAATTTGGCAGACACAGGCGCGTCTTACCGAATAACGCGATTTGTAAATTACGACTAAATTTTAACGTTTCGCCTGTGAATATCTTGTTTCTAATTGTAACTTGTGACATTCGTAAGTGTTACTTTAATGTATTATGGGAAGAAAATAATTCAGTGCCTCGTTTATTCAGTAATAATTACTTCTGTTTATTATTATTTGTACAGTGCTGCGTACGATTCCCGGGTCTGGCGAAATGTTAGTCGTTTATTTTTTGTAAGTAAACTCTTAGCGTTTTTATTGATACACAGTGAATAAAGGCATATGCCTTTTTCACTCTGTATCAAAAAAAAACGCATATACATATGTGTATTATGACATATGTCCCCTTGGATATTACTAACTGCGACTGTTGCGCATGAGGTATCGGTATCGAATACCGGTTCGCGCCAACAAATATTTATCGGGTTTTCCTGCCAAGAGATCCCAATAACAGCCCTGGGTTAGGAAAATGGCGGAGTTACATGCCTCGGAAAGTACGTGAAGTCCTTGATCCTGCCTAATCTCGTTCCGGTCGTGTCGGATTCCCATCGGATTATGAGAGTTAGGGAACGGAGAGTGTACTTGTGTTAGCGCATACACTTGTGCACTATAATATCTTCAACGCAGATGACTACGGAGACCCGTTAAGATTGGCAGCCGTGACCAAAATGCGGTCTGGAAGAAATCATTATTATATTAGTAAATGTGTTTAATTAAATAAATAAATAATCTTAAGCTTTTTAATTCACACAGTTCAACTTCTGCCAGACCTCGCTGCCCCCTCTGAGATATCCGAATGGATCTCACTGGCTCATCGGCCGCTGAAGAAAGCAGATCTGCTTGCAAACCTCTTTGCGGCCAACTCCCGAATCGATGAATGCGGTTCGCAGCCGCCTACCATTGCCAACTGCGGCTACACCATGCCTGATATACGTATCAGGCAACGTGATGTTCGTGCGTTACTGCGGTCTCTCGATGGTCGGAAAGCTAGTGGACCTGACAGCATCCCAGCTGTATTCCTTAAGAGATGTGCAGCGCAGTTGTCTCCCACACTTACGCGCCTATACCGGATGTCTTACGCCGCAGGCATTGTGCCTGAGGCTTGGAAGGAGGCAAACATTTAACCGATCCCCAAAAAGGGGAACCGTTCCGAGCCAGGCAACTATCTACCTATAGCTATCACCTCAGTACTGCGCGTTTTCAACAAAAATGTCTCCTTTCCTACACCTCCCTTCTCTTAAGAGCACTCCACTGGTGATACATGACAGTCTCTCTATCTTAAGGATGGATCTTTGCCGCATCCTTAATCCGAAAACCTACACGAGAGCGTCATCAAGCAAGCTTCGCGAAAACTCGGAGTTCTGAACAAGGTGAGGCGGTTCTTCGCGCCTGGGCAGCTGTGCCTACTGTATAAGGCGCAAGTGCGCCCTTGCGTGGAGTACTGTTCTCATCTTTGGGATGGCTCCGCGCAGTACTTGCTGGACGTTCTCGACAGGTTACAGCAGCGGGCTGTCCGTATCATCGGCGATCCAGAGGTCACGAGATCACTAGAACCTCTGCAACTCCGTAGGGACATCGGCTCTTTGGCATGTTTCTACGGAATACACCAAGGGGAGTGCTCTGAAGAGTTATTCCACCTTATCCTGCCCTCCCCTTTCCTATCCAGAACAACGCATGCTGGGCTCAGATGCCATCCTTACACGGCAGAGTCGATTAGAGCGCGCACCAACAAGTTTGGGTCCTCTGCCAAACGATCAAGACATGGAATTCCCTGCCAAGGCACGTGTTTCCTTCTTCTTTCAATCCTGGGTCCTTTAAGCAGGGCGTGAAAAAGCTTCTTCTTAGGCCGTCAAGGTAGGGACCTCAACGTTGCCTCAGCTGCTATGACGATGGTGTGGAGGCCACTGCTCTTAGACCACATGATCACTTACCATCAGGGGGAGGTTGTTTATTTCGATGAGCAAAAAAAAAAAATCTTGAATTAAGGTCGTGATTGTTATAAAACTATGTACCTATGTTTTTAATTATTGAAGAGTATTAATATCTAATGCTTTTAATTATTGAAGAGTATATATATATCTTAGCAAGTATTAAAAACCGTTTATCTGTAGATTCAAGTAATTAATACCGACCGTATATAAATACATAATTTAAAATCAGAATCACGTGTATCGCGACAAACGGCATTTATCAATTGAATAAAGAAACAAGTTCGATTGTTCGATCAAAGGTCATTAACCTCACACGACTTTTATTTGATTTGATTGGTCCTCATTTAAATACATTATAACATGGGCCAATCTTAGGCCAGCTGACTGTAGTTGTTTTGTATATTAAGTGTATTAGAACTGGTTAAAAAAACTGACTTAAAAGTGTTTATAGATTTAATAATTTACCACAGGTGCCACTTTACATTATAAATCTTTAAACACTTTTTCAACATATTTAATTTGTGAAGATAAAAATGGGCAGGTGCAAATGTAGAACGACGCAGATGTGTATCACACTTACATTTCACAGTTATGTTATTAGGTCCTACTTTCTTCAGTTAACAGAAGGCAAGCTTGTTATTGTCTAGCGTGCATACTGCCTGCCTCCGTACCTACTGCTACTGAGAATTTCTTAAAAACCAAATAATGCTTTTCTCGACCCGGGAGTCAAACCCGAAACCTCATGCATAAACAGTCGGATTCACTACCGCTGCATCAAGGAGGCATGTTACAAATATAGACACACGACAAGTTGTCGATTATTCGTTAAAACCTACTATTGTAGTACATACAACAGTATTTATGCGATGATGCAATGTGTAGAACATAAGGTAGATAATGACGAAGTGTTTTAGTTTTGTGAATATTCAACCTTAGGCTCAGGCGGAGATTAACTATCGAGAGCGCTATATGAACTATTCTAGCAATGAAATTGTCGTTTATGGTCTAATATAATTTGGTGGTTTCTGTACCAAAAACAATGGTTATTTGAAAATTCATTGGCATTCGAAACTAGACTACACTAGACGTATTAAACGTTATATCGCTCAGTGCCCGAATTCATTGATTCAATTCTATTTAATGACGTGATGGTTGATATTATTGTTAATTTAAGACAAACCATAGTGACCCAAGCACAGGCAAATAAAAGTGAGAAAAGAAATTAAATCCGAAATGGTCATTTAGAAATATTGATGAAATAGTATGAAATCCACAACAATACCGATTTTCTTCATACATAAACTTCATATGTACACACCTATTAGGTATTTTGCAAGATAATTAGGTAGGCCAGGACATGTGTACTAACACCGCGCTTCTAGGTACATGTCTAGTTTCATCATCATCAACATCTCAGCCGAAAGACGTCCACTGCTAGACATAGGCATCCTCACATGGTTTTCCACGCAGACCGGTTTCGGGCCACCCATATCCACCTGCTTCCCGCGACCCTTACCTTTGCTTTAAGGATAATCCACCGCAGCATTACCTCATCGCTCTAGTGCTACTACAGACAACATAAGAGTTTTTCAGTGGATGCGACTACAGAGCATTTTGAATATTGCGCTAAGATCTACATACGTCAACCAACGTCACACGTCATCGGTAGAAATCGAAGTGTTATTATCACCGTTGATGTAAATGGCGAATTCTTTCCAACCCAATAAATTCGACATGTCTTCTAATGACTTTTAGGGAAATAACATCCCCTCACCTCACATCTCTGTAGTTGAATGAGTTTTGTGTTCTACTTCTGATACACGTATTTGTACTAAAAGACTTACATTAATTGACAAACAGACCTTGTTAACATCAGCTCCGTGTTTAAACTGTACTAATGGTAGACTTCGCAGTGTAAGTTACTACTACGCTGTCCCAGTAGGGATGGGTTGGCAGACTTTACTTAACTAAAAATATTATGGAGATCTCTTAGACATGTGGGTTTTCTTTCATTGTTCAAGTGAGCGAAAAATTATATTTTATATTTTTATAGATATTCTTGTATATCACTCAAGCTACCATTTAAACGATAATGGAATCGAATTCTTAGTTATAGTTTTCTAGGTAGCGGTTGATATTTGAATGCAGAACGTGGCCGTCTAACGCAGGTTCTAAACTTTTAACCTCCAAAGCCAACTGATCATAAGAATCTTCTTAAGTGCAGGGATACGTTGAGAAGTTGAGAACTCCGACTTTGTCCTCAAACCTTTTCAAATTATTTTCATTAAGTGATTAATCTTATTCTAACGAAAATACTCAGTTTAAAGAAAGTTGTTCGAAAGCTTACTAATTAAACTTATATCAAGTAATATGTGTTTGCAATTTTAGCTGATTTTGGTACCAATAAGATGAATGTATTGAAACTCAGTTTTTGCTAGACTTGTCTATTAAACTGAATAATTACCGACGATGTAAATATAAAAAGGTATAAGAAGTCGTTTAATCCCCTTATTGAAAATACTAACATGTTTAGATAATAATGACTGCGCCCACAAGGTATTTTAGGCAAGATAGCTTAGAATATTGCCAATATATACAATATATGTCGTTCTATTCTATAACTAGCCTGACAGATCTTTGTTAGCAATCCACACTATTGAATTTTTGAAAATAATGCTTAAACAGGCTTGGTGCCACAGTCGGCTTTTATACGTAATTCCTAAAACTATGTGAAAGCCATTCTCCATAAAAGACTAATTTCAAATTTCGATTTCCATTGAAACATGCTTTTACATGTTTTGTTTTTAAAATTTCAAATTACATTTACGAAATTCTAAAATTTTAGTATGTATACTAAAATTTTAGAATTTTCCCGGAAAATAGGATTTATTTATGTTATCACGTATCACGAACTTGATAGCCTACATTTTCTATTGTTCTTACAGTAAAGTGGACGCTATAACCTATTTGCTAATACAAAAAAGAAATAGAAACAATACAACTCTATATACTTTAAAAAACTAATTATAACAGACTTATCAAAATTTTATATAAACTGTTAAGTTGCCAGTACTATAACAGATTCAGATCTAAAAGTTAAGCAATATTCAGCATTAAAATTGTTCAAGTTTTAACTCTATTTCAATGTAAATGAAAGTTGTTTTATATTGCACGTAATGTAATTAGGTTGTTTTATTTTCAGTTCATTTCAAGAGTACCTAACGTGTTCGGAACAGACGGTACAGAGGTCCTGTGGCGACGAGGCAGCGTTGTTTACCAGTGCCTTTCTTAAGCGGATGGCTTCTAATATTATAAAGGTTAGTCTAAGAAGATTGTAATAAAACTTTTATTTTGGATTACAACTTATGAAAAAGTGGCGAAGTCCTTTACGCCGTCCATTACAATTGAAAGTAGCTTTTTCCTTTTTTAAATTTTCTAACTTAATGTTTTATATGTATTATAATTATAAAACGTGGTTATCACTACCACTGCTCCGTGTTTTGAGCGTTCGATCTTTACACGAAATAACTATTTGTGTGATTTACAAATAGTTGTTCCGAGATTTGGTGTCCTTGTGTGTTCTTTGTTTAAAAGCTTTGTTTTTGCCCCGTGCCACAGGCTTTATTGAGCTAGCGGGCGACGACTTAAAAGGGCGATCAGCTAAAATAACGTTTTAATTTACCTAAACTAGTGAAGTAAAACAGAGACCATTATTTCAATCACTAACAGTATAAGTCTATTTCTAGAAGAGATTTTTACTAGTAACATTTAGGTTAGGTTAAAATAACAAATCTTGGAAAGCCACTCGACTGTATTATTTCTTTCGCAAAATTACATCTTTCCCCAACTCAAACAGAAGTAGAACGTTGTGACTCGAAACTCTTTCGATATTGTTCGTGGCTGAAATCTGTAGGCGGCTGTTATTAATTTAATATTATTTTATTTCTTCTAAGAAGTAATCACATGAACCCAGGTAAACAATAAACATACGTGGTGGATAAAAATTGTTTTCCCTTGAACCCTTTATTATATTATATTTTACTGCCTATTGTTCCCGGTTTCGCTCGTTCTAGAACAGTACTTTTTTCTGGTTGAAAGGTTGCCTATGTCCTTTTACGTACTTCTAACAACGTGAATGCTACATTTCATGATGATCGGTCGAGTAGTCAAGGCATGAGCATAACAAACAAACTCAAATTCGCATTTATAATATTAGTTACGATTGAGGCATGCCTCGATGGAACAACGGTACTGAATGCGACTGCTGTGCCTGAAATCTTGGACTGATTTCCTAAGTCGAGCAAACTGTTATTGGTTTCTTTGTCAAAATAATATTATTAATATTCTCAGTAACTGTATGAGGCATGGAAATGTGTCCGATAGACGATAATAGGCTCACCCTTTGTTAATCGAGACTGTGTTACTATTGGACTTTATAGCTGGCAATATGTGAATCTAATACACTTCTGGGTACTACATCGGGCATATAGACATTTTAGTAGTGACAGCCTCAACTGACCCTTGGCATTAGATTGTGTTTGCGACAGATCCGAATATCTGGATTCGATGCTCGGGTTTTCGGTAAGTAGGGACCTAACATTCCATCATCATATAGATAGTGTAATGTAGATGTAACGCACATTTAATAAGTTTAGGTTTTAATGTTATTTTAATAATATATTGCCATGAGGTTCTTAATAGCAAGGCTTAGCCTGACCAGCCGACTCTCCAGCACGTTTAAGGAAAAGCCAATGACATTTGTAATTCGTGAGATTGACTCGTCCCCGTATGTCACGCGGCGATGTAATGTGAACTATTCATACATTATGGACGAAGCTTTTGACATCCGAGCCGTGGCCCTCTATCCTGGCCCGGCACGTTGTTATGCGAATCGTCTCTTATCCAATTGCGTTCGCATCTCTGAAATAATGCAGTACCAGAATAACTATGATATACCACGGTAATGTTATTAACAGTATTCTATCTTCATACAAACGGTCGGAACTCGAGTCATACCTACGCGTCTCGGCGTTGGTATGCGCTTGGTTCGCAACCATTCGCGAATGCGCCCCGCAGTGACGAACGGGCGGTGTGATTGTTTTGTAAGCAGTAAGCGTGCGATTTGTGATGATTTGATTTTATGGAACACTTTCTATTTCATTCACTACGAATTTCATTTTTTATAATATAATATACATAGTGACGCAAAACTTATCACATTAAATGATATACTGCCTTAAGCTGGTTGATATAAGACGGTTAACATAAACAAAATATCTATTTTCACAGAAATAGAGCTTTTTTTTAACAAAGTAAATTAAATAAAATTAGACACAAATTGGAACACCATTATATTTCTTTTCGCCACAAAATTATGGACCTTATTTCTTTTTTTTTGTTTGTTTCTTTCTGTGTTATTTTTTGATTTGTTTGTTTTGTTTTAATATCGCTGCTTGAGGTCTTTGACATTTATCTCTGCATTACATATGATGTTCTAAATTACGAAGACAAAAAAAATGTCCTATGGCTAAACTACTGAATACATTTGGTTTATAATTTGTAAATCGTCAAGGAATATCATGTAGTATATGTGGTATCAATTAATGTGATAATATTTGCGCCACTTTGTATATTATTTACAATCACTAAACTAGAAAGAAACTCAAGTAGGTAGATAAAATTAAAATACATCTACGAACCGCGCTGTTGTAGGTAATTATTTCAAGGACAGGGCCGAGTTACATTACTGTATAGATATCATTACCGTGGATATACTATCTTTTGTTTCGTCTGAATAAGGATGATTGGTGATAGTCGATTATCCTGAATATTCTAGTTGATTTTATGTCCTCATATATATGTTTGAAATGTCTGTACTAGCTCATAAGTTGTCATGGTTAATAATGTTTTCATTTTTACAGAATTTCTGCCTAGAATACAAAGAGCAAGAGTGTGGATCGGGAGGAAAAGCAACGCATATTTCCCACAATGTTCTTCTAATCAGTGTTGCAAGCCTCGCGCACTTAGCACTTTATGCGTCTGGCAATTTAGTTCCCACGTAACTTTTTTTAGGCAAAGGAACAATGCAGAATTTTAAATGTAGAACACTGTGCGGTGTGCAATTGTCAGTAATGAGTTTGTCAGTAATGAGTTTGTCAATAATGACTGATGCAATGTGCAATGAACTGTAAGCAATGAATGCGAGTGAATGTTACAGTTCGTTGGTTAAAAACCTATAGATACTATTTATTGTAGGTTTAGTATGTAATCTCATTGTTTTACGCCTTTTGTCGTCCATTGTAAATTATGTAGTTAGCTTAAAATTAAGAGCACTGAGTGTTAACTGTAAATAATTCCATTGCGTCGTTGCCAAATATATATAGTGATTGTGTATCATGTAACCATTTTGAAATTGTTAATTTCAACGTTATTGTTACAAATCAAATCATAACACATTTGTTTAAAGTTGCTCAAACAAGTATTAAATATTTTTCAGTTAAAATACTTAATTGGTAAATAAAATTGTTAATTTATTTATGTATATATCTATAAAATGTATTTTATAGCATGTAGTCAAATATAAAAAGGATGTTATGCTTTATTGTAAGGGCATCCTGTGATAGTATGTAAGGATTATGGCAACATCTATAATTTAATATGGGTAACGTTGTGCGAATGATGACAAAATAATTTTATCTGAAATCCTTTGAAATAGTAGACGTGTATCGTTTTGGTCCACCCCGACCAAGCTTGTAATAAGATTAAGGACAGATGTTACTTAAATTGTCATTAAATGCACAATGTTGCCAAAGCAAAATAAATATTATTATTATAAAAAAAATCTATAAAACTGTTATAATTTTTGTAGTTTCGTTATTGTTTTATAAATAATGAATTTAGTCATTCCTAATGTACTTTTTTAGTTTTTTATTAACGTGAATATAATAGGATGAATACTGTCAATGCAAGGCATCTCAACTATGCTGCCATAGAGGTTGTGTTTATACATACAAAATAAAATAAATGCTCCAATGCTTTGGTTCATAGAAAAAAGTAACTTATGCGTCAAGAAGACTCAACACTTCCCCAACTTGCAAAAACACGGTATATGTCGTTATGCATGTAATGAGGACTAAGTTGTATTATATCAATACATAAATCATTTATTTTATTATTGGCATGCAGGTATAAGTGTAAACTGTTCTAAGTACAGTAAATTCTAGATTCATAATCTTTAATACAATACAGGTGCTGCCTCGGCGCCTAACTAAACAATGTTTTTATGCATCATAACTCAAACATTTTCGATAAAGTGGAACTATTAAATGTGCCAACCAATGATAAGATAGCATCAACTAAAATTACGAAGATAGAATGGCCAGACTAAGCTTATGAACAAGAATGTTAATAAATAAATCAATAAAACTTTTGCAGTGTTTACTGCTTGATTACATCACTTATGTTCAGTATCTGGATTCGGTATGAAAATAAAAGGCTGGCCGTTTTCCTTAGTCCTATCTAACTGGCTAGTATTGCCTTACCAATTCGCAATCGTCACTTTACGCGTTTTCTCCAATTGCTTTTTCTGCACGCTAAATAGGTGTCGTTCTTACATTTGTCGTATAAACTCAAAATTTTATTCTTTGATCTAACGTCCATGTCTCTGCAACTTTTGCTATCACAAATGGAACACGATGTTTTAATTCGTCTGTTTTTAGGTATTGCGGTAAAGCCCATATAAGTGATCGCTACGTTCAATTGGCAGGACCGCCTTGTATAATACGCCTATATAATATTATTCTTTCGTGGTACCTTATAGACCAGCTTTCAGTTCGTTAATCTTGCAAGTATATTTTGCCTTGGCTAATAAAATTCAAATTCAAATTAATAAAAAACGTTTACTATTTTATATGCATCTTTAAATGTGGAATAAAAATAACTGCTTTTATTTAAAGTGATATTCTTTTGGACTCTTAGCACTTCTTAAAACTTAGACGAAGTCGCAAAATTAAATGATATAAGATTGAAGTCAAACAATCACATCTTACCAACCATTATAGGTGTCCAAAGGTCATTATGTTCAGGCACGATGGTTATTTAGTTAGTTGGAATTGGTACCCAGTAGTTACCAATTTTTCTGATATTATAACAATACCCTTCTTATCTATTTTCCAGAAGAAAGAGTGATATTAAGTTAATCTAACGTAACAATATATTTTTAAAGAACTTCAGGAAAATGGTCATCCTTTAGTTTATAGATTAATAAGTAGTTCCGTTTTTTATTTGTACTTTAATTTCAGTAAATTGTGTTTATTAAGGATTTTTTATTGCCTTATCGAAAGTACCGGTACTTGCGGTATTCGTAAACACACGATTAATCTTGGAACCGGGTAAGATAGCATATTGTTACTATAATTATATAATAATAATAATAATAATATTCTATCACATACACACAACACCATCTAGCCCAAACTAAGCAGAGCTTGTACTATGGGTACTAGACAATGGACTTATTATGATTCTCTTTTTTTAACAAGACTAGTTTACAAATGTTATTTGTGAAATATTAATTTTTGTTCAGATTGTAATTTACCAGTATTTCTCAAACTGCGTCAAAAAAGTAAAATCCTTTTACTAAAATGGATTTATGTCAATAGAGTATTAGGATTTACAAGTGTGAAGCCTCTTGCTCTCACCATTACTTCTTCCAAAATAAAATAAATTCCAGAAAAACAGTCAACTCTGTTATTGTAATCACAACCCGTTACAATAAAAGAAATCAGTATCTAGACTCCATCATTATTGCGGTGTCGAAAAAGCTGCAATTATAGAAGTACAGTAAACAGCAACCATGAGTCCTCATTGGTTATTTCAAGACCATGAATTTGTCGTACCCTTGATTGGACCAATCGCATTGCTAGCTTGCAGAAATGTCTAAGCCGAACGTCATTTGTTTATGTCATTTTCAAAATAACGAGCAGGCTCCTTCGTCTTTTAGGCGCTAGTACAATTACTAGGGCATCTGTTAACCTCATGATCAGTCGAACCTAAAGTATTACTGTGTTGCGACTGATATTGGTTTATTTAATGTCTAATGTGTTACTCTTCATGAGATTTAGTTTTGATACGTTCCTGTTGTCAAGTAGCCGAATCTGGTTACTCAGAGGCGTAGTGTATATTAAATAAAGTTTTATACGTACGATTCAAATTACCTGGCAGGCTTCTTATGTACCTACGTACAGTCAGTAACATAAGTAGCTAAACATTTGACAAATTTGTAAAGTATTTTATGGATCAATAATCCTTATTAGTGTATCTGTATATTTGAGCTGTGATTATATCAAATATCTTTTACACTATTGCATGGTAGCAGCACACGGGCGACCAGACACAATAGGCTTTCAATGTTGTCTGGCATTTTAACAATTACCAGTTTAATTATTACTATTATCAAGACTAATATTAGTTATAATATTAAAATATAAAGGCAATCAAAATATCGCAAATGTGTTTGCACTTTTGTTGTTGACTGTAATAGAGCCGACTACAGTGTAACATGTAAATAGGCAGTTTTTAAACTGATATAATGGTCTGTAAAATACTAAGTATAATACGTATATGTAAAATATCACAGGTACATAACCAAAATAGCTATAAATATCTACATATCATTACCTCTATGGTTATGTAGATCTTCCTAAATTAGAATGCATAGCATTGTATAAGGGTGTAAAGGAGACATTCGATTGGCTAAGGCGCACGAAATTATCCGATTTGTTTCTTATGCAAGACGTTTGCGTGATAATATTTCAAAGAAATATTTTATACATTTTTATAAATCGAAAACAATATGCCTCTTGTTTACACGTCGCAAGTTTCAAGGGTTACTTGCGTGGGTCTTTTGCGACCGTCGTTTGCACAATGTAAACAAAACCCGCGCAATTGCCTTAACTTACGCGTGTATAAGCGCCATTATCCAATAAGCGTTTCATTATTATCCAATATTAAAAGTATTTTATCCAGTTCAAATGTTTACTACTAGTTTCTCCTTGTCGGTTCGCCCGCTTGAATCCCACGGGGAAACATCTCGGGATTAAAGATACCATGTCCTTCCCCGAGATAAAATCTATTTCCTTGCCGAATTTCCTTTTGTAATATTAGTATGGATTTACCGCCTCTAAACACAACTCCAATGAATACGTACTTACTATCTGTAGAAAGAATAACGTCCAGTTATCGTACTTAACTATAAAGTACCACAAGCAAGTCCAGTGAAGTACACTTTAACAGGCACTCAACAAACATCGAGTAAACAACATAAATCTTGCATCACAACAAATGTGTTTTGCTGTTTAAAATGTTCAAAGTCAACGTCAACCTCGCAAAACTCACAACATCACAAAACAACTAACTTAATTCAACAAGTTTTTTCCCTTTATGTCGTTGACACGATGTTTTTTTCACAACGCGTGGAAAAAAGATCACGTGATACCTCTTGCATAGTCTTGTGTCGGACAGCCAACGGATGTTGGCCTTAATGTCTATCAATGATATTGTTAATATTATGAATATTGTAATATATTAGTTTATACGTAAAACTAACTAGACGATGAATGTACATAAAAGACATAGTCTTTTGAGATTCTTTATCAGTGAAAATAAATAAGTTGAGAATTGGATTTGTTTTTGCGTAATTACTCGCTTACCTACCTTTTCAGGTAAAATTATTCAGAAAAACACAATATTACATGTTTGCTTATTATACATATTAGTTTCATATTTTTAGGATAGCGTCAAAGCGAATATCAACGAGTAAGTATACCTACTTCATATATTTTAATCCTCCGAGCCAGCTTATAGTACAGCACCTCCTTAACTAGTCTGGATACACATACTACAGGAACACACAGCACAAGGTTTCTTAGCTGAGCTGCTCGATTATAAGTATAACTCCAGGTTTATGTCAGGTTTAAAAGAACTCATAGCTGGAAGAAACCAACGCTCGAGGAAGTCTGCTATGTATGAACACGCAACAGAGGACTTATTAGGTACTACTTGGGATACAATGTATTATAAAGCGACAATCAATGTATTCTCCATGAGACTGTGTGCTTAAAATAAACCGTTGCTATAAATGTCCGGCAAAGTAATTTTAAAAATAAATATCGGCAACATGAGCCGTATAGAGTGATTGCATATTAACCAACGATATTTTAACTACATCCAAAATCGAAACAAAATGAGTCACAAATTTTATTTTACTATACTGGGTGAAATAGTAGATTCAGACCATTATTCTGAATTAAAAATCGATGGAATTTTCTTCAGAAAAAATCACAATATGTTTTCTGCTAATTTTCATTTTTCTGACTGTGAATCATAGGTAATATTAAATCTATACTATGCATTAAGTGCACTGACAGTGGCGAGGTGATTAATCAAACCAAAGCGCCATTCATATAGTTACCTACACTTCTGCCTACTCCGTCAGAGGTCACAGTTACGTATCTGTTTCAATATGTCTGTATTTCGTATACTTTGAATAAAGGGAGGCAGTAGGTGCGATAAAGGTAGAAATAATAAAAAAGCGTAACAAATTATTTCATTTCGAATACTTTGTTGCAATAGTCAAGCACTAACTTAAGAAAAACTGTGAATTACCGCCAGTTCTACAGCGTACTATTATGTTTAAAAGCGTCAATTGTAAGTGCATTTTAATGTAAAAAGCCATTGAATAAAAGTTTCCGAATAATACTTAATGAATAGGTCTTAGCGAAAAGCCAGCACCCGCTATTCAGAAAGCGCTATATTTTGTGGCAAAAATAAAGAAAACATACTTTGACGACAGAATGTGCATCGGATGCTGGTGAAAACGAAAAAGTCGGTCACATTTGACCAAAAAGTTTCTACTTTAGAGTCTATTTACAAATAAAAAAGTCCGAAATGTGCTTCTCGTTCGGTCTTTGTTCGTTGACCTTTTGTGGATCAAACTTGAATACAACACAAAGTTCCATTAAGGAAAGCGCTCGGAGTCTTTCAGTCTACATGTGGAACGGATATGATCCCACAAAGATCTTTTGAAGTCAAAGTACAAGATTTAATGTTATCAACAAGCTCGTTGCTCTGTCTTACCGAAAGCACTTACTATAGATTTATTGGTGAAATCTTGCCATCTTTAAATATTACTTTTTACAGTAATGGAACTACTATATACAGATTTTATATTAATGGACTTTGATAGTTTACCTTTTTGTAGTTACCTACTTTATGTCCGTTAAATTATTTGTTTCTAAAGATACCTGGGAAACAGGGCTTGATTTCTAAAATATAATAAAATAATATTACGATTTTGTAATCTATGGAATATATAATTATATTGGAAATTGTCGATGTCAATAGGAGACATTTAAGAAAATGTATGTGAGGGGTCTTTATAACAGCTATAGAAGTTAAAACAATTATGTTTATAATTTTTGTCTATCTGTATGTTTTCATTTAGTGCAAAAAATTGGACGTGGCTTTTATATGATTTATAATGTTTTGCTGGACATCTAACATAGAAGCCGGTATATCTTTTATCTTGATACACCGCCTAAAAGTTGAGTATTAATATTAATGATTAAAACATATGATACGCCGTACAACGCCAACGGCATTATACGCCAACGCCGTGTATTGCCGTGGTCGTAACAGCTTCCCTAGAAGAAATATTTGAAGAGTCGGAAAGAGTGACATTAGCTATTTTAACCGTTCGTCTTCTGCAATCGCAACAAAAGGAAAATATAGATGTGTCTCTTTTTAAATACCACGGATACAAAGTCGCGTGCAAAAGGTGGAATAATATAAATAAAAACAACAAATTCCTTAAAAATTCTGTATATAATGAAAATTAGGTACATGCCAAAACAAATCAAAATAGAAACAAAGAAGATCCCTTTTATTATTCCATATTGTAATAGCTATTGAATCATCACAATAGCCACGCTACGTGAAGAGTATTATAGGAAGAACGTATATTGATCGAGACTATTGCTTTTTCAGTACAAAGTATCGGCAAGCAATTAATCAGCTTGCCCACTTTTCGGTACCTGTGTGCGAAATGGCTCATTTCCGAGGCTGCCGTTAAAATAGTTGTCTTTTTGTGAAGTGGACGGCAGCGACGGCGGCTCCAGTGAATCATCCTGTTGGAAAATAACGGAGATTGGCCACCGGTTGACTGATATTGCAATTTAAATTATGTTCTACAAGTATCAAAGACGTTTTGTTAAGTTTATTTACACATCTATTAAGCAAGTGATAACTTGCTTTACTTTTCACATTTTGTGTAGGTACATATACGACTAGTATATGTAGGTTTATTATGAATTAGGTACTTCAGCCTAAAGTTACCAAACAAATAATTCTGTAATCTTAATATAGAATACTAGACATAACAATAATGGAATAATACATCCTAATTAATTAGTGGAAAATATTTTAGTAATTGTTTACGGATAATGAAGCTGCGCTATTCTTACGCTATATATCTATGTTATGATTGTGTTAATACTTTGTGAGTCTTTACTCACAAAGTAACTGGTTAAACTTATTAGAAATGTAGATGAAATTTCACTGTGAGTAATTTTGGCAATAATCAAATCATCTGATCAGATTAGCAATCTTGAATTAACTCGTTACATAGTTTGTTTTTGTTACATTGCTTGGATAATTTCTCATTCTGGCGTCCCACTTTGAACGCTATATGGGTCATCCAAATTTTATGATCTATTGTGTCTGCTACATGTAAGTACTTCAATGATAACGGTTACGGAGATCATTCAGAAAATATACTCGATAAATTTCTTGCTTCGAGTGACTATCGAACTTGCTATACTTGATGGATTATAGAGGTTACTTAATTCGTGTGATGAACTGGTCAACCGTCAACACTAACAATCATTGTCATCAATCTACAACAACTAAAATGTGCAATTGTACAAACATATATTGCAGTATCCTCAGATTTATTGTACAATTACGGAACAAAAAGCGGATATAAATCTCTCCGGATAATACATTCTTGCATTATAAACAAAGTAACTCTTTAATAAATGAGCTGCATCGCCGTGCGCAGATAATACGTGCATTATAAAATTTAATTCACAGTCACTTTGCCATTTTATTTTATGGAATTAACTTTTTAATCTAGTAGATATTCCTCGGTTACACAACTTTTTCTAAACTGAAGGTAACCTTTGTCGTTTTCTGTACCCCTGACAAGGTGTATGCGAAATTTCATCATTTATTTATTTTCGTTTATTTATTTATTTAGAATTAATATGTTATAAAAACGAAAATCAAAATTGTTCCTTAAATTAAATGCAAATTGAATAGTTACTTGATATTTCTTTGTACGAACTTTAACTTTTGAAATCATTAATTGATCAAAGGTTAAGTTTAACTTTTATACCTACCTAAAATATAGTTTTACAGATACTATCTAAAAATTATATAGCCGTAGTTTTCAGTTGACTTCACATTGTTGAAACTTTCAAATTGTATGAAGGTAGTTTATTTATTCACCGAACGCCTAGTATATGAGTAAAAAGTTCTCATTCAACTTCGCTTACCAAGTGAAACTGGCAAACCGCTTTTTAAATCTCCTTCGGATTCCGTAAGCCGTTGATCACTTCCTCAGAGAAATCAGTACCGACTTCTAATGAAAGCCGATTATTCTTTATTTGATCGCGAACGTTGCAATGCATAGAGACTGAAGCTTCCGATGCGAAAAATCGTTCGAAGCTTTACTGATTTCGACCGTCCATTTTATCGTTCCATTTAATTCATTTGTTTTTTCCTCGTGCTGTATTTTTGCATATTGTGCTGAGTATTTACAGAATCATTACGGTGGAATGAAACGTTTGCTTTAATTAAACTCCAGGATCGCTTTTCGTTAAATTTAAAATGATATTTATCATATAAATGCAGGAATAAGCTTTGTATTTGCGGCTTTGCTTACCGGTTTCGAGTTACCTGACTCTGGTTTTATGTTGCTATATGTACAAAGTTCTGTTCCTACTTTATGATTTAAACGTCTACGTGTGTCAAATTTTCATTCTCGCTTAACTGTAATATGTGTGAACGCAATTTTTGCACCAGAAGAATCTCTTACAGTCTGAAAGGGTTAGATCCCCACGCCAGGTGACGTGGTATACGTACCACGTCCCGAATTAAACATGAATTAAATGACACTGTACGCAGTGTCATTTAATTCATGTTTAATTCGGGAATACACTCCTAATGCTATGTTATGTTGTACTTTGATCTAATAACACTAAGCTAAACTAGGTCTAAACTAAGACTAGTTGATAACTTAAATTTTTCTCAATTAGGTTCATTGAGTACCGATGATTTCGCCATCGTCACACAAAAACAGTTGTGTCAAAGTATGAAATCTTAAAACGATGGCCGTTTAGTGTTAAATTTCTTATTGCCCACTGACATTCCTATTAAAAATATATATCAATGGCTGTCTATGTTTTTGAGCTTGGCCTTGCTTCTGTAGGGTACATATACACAAACTATTACGACTTTAACTAATTAAAACTTTTTCTTAGTGTAAAATAAGGTATATATTAACTAGTAGCTCTACATTCCACTCGGCCATTTCTCACTCTTTGCTCTTTGGCACTGGAAGCCCAGCTTAAGGATTAAGTCGGATGCAGTAATTGACAGTCCTTGACTTGATCCGGTACCAGTGTACGCACGTGTCTATATATGTATAAATGATTGAGTCTATTTTCATGTTTTGTATTGAGTTGGTCATTTCAATCTATGTTACGGTCGTGCCTGTCTCGAGTGACCACTGACGTTTCAAACCCAAGAGCGATATATTGATACATCAGTTCAACAATCACTTTTATGCTATCACATTGCATGATTTATATAAATGAAAAAAGGTATTAATACGAACACAGTCAGTATTGACATACTGTACGAGTATTAAGGCTTGACTTTCCGGATAGGTTGCACTGACCGTGATCAGAAGCATGTTGAATAAGCTATGTAAATACTAACAGTAACCGCGTTAATACCCGTTTTAAGTTATCCTTCAATCCCTTAATTTGCTATGACTATTCTTTAAATAATTCTTGTTAGATTAATAAGAGCGCTGCATAAAATCGATCACCCTTAGCTACACTAGTTACCTGTTCTAGAGTATTAATATTGTCGGTTACGGCTATAGGAACGTTCGAGCGAGTGGTTCGCAATTAATGGGGAAGGTTGCACCGAGGTCTTTCAAGCTAATCAATTACCAACACCTGTACATTTTCTATCTTTACACCTCGGATATCTGACTTTATTTGTTACGTTCGAATGTGTATGAATTTTGTAAATATTTTGTATGTTTTCTGACTGTTTACGAGTATTATCGCTTGGTTGTTTGTGACTCAATCACCGCAAACCGCTGAACAGATTTTGATGAAATTTAGCACACCGATATACATTTCTTCAGACCGAATTTTGGTCACGGCGGTAATCTTAGCCGACTAGTTTAAAATTAGTAATTTTTCCACGTAGATTGACATAACATATCTAGGTCGTTCCTCTGAAAATACGTCGTCGACAAATTAGGTTTCGAACTAAAATCGGCATCAATCATCTATATTCGGCTTTGACGGCGTAGTCGCTAGTGTAACCGACTGCCACGCCTGAGATCGCGGGTTCGATTCCCGCACAAGTCAAACATTTGTGTGCATGAACATGGATGTTTGTTTTGGTCTGGGTGTTTCTATGTATAATAAGTATGTATATACAAAAAAAGTATATAAGTATGTTTATCCATTGTCTAGTACCCATAGTACAAGCTCTGCTTAGTTTAGGCTAGATGGTGTTGTGTGTATGTTGTAGCATATTATTATTATTATTGTGGGTTATAAAATATTTCAATTCTAAGCTTTGATGCTGGTGGGTGTGAACCTGTCACGGGCTTATGCCAAGTGGGTCGGTTCATAGAGTATTGTTGTAGGTGTCTGAGTAGTGGATGTTAGAAATCGCCGGACTGTAGAGCAAGTATCGATGATAACGGATTTCTGTAGTTTTATATATGAATTTTTATGTAAGCCTAATTATTTTAGTGATGTATGTAATGACTTTGGAATGAGTCCTGTAGATGAAATTGTGATTGGAATAATTTTAAATGTATGCTGATGCCACATTTGTCTTATTTCGTCTGCTAATAGTATATACTTTTGAATTTTGTCCGTGTATTTTTCTAATATTTTCAGAGTTTGGTATTGACATATCTATTAGGTATGTGATTTTTTCTTGTTTGAATGTAAGAGTGATGTCTGGTCTATTATTTGTAGTTGTTTTGTCTGTTTTAATGTCTCAATCCCAGTAAACTTTAGCGTATTCGTTGTTTAGTACGTTTTTTGGTTTATATTTATAATATGGTTCTGTTTTTTCTTCTAGTTTATATTTTATAGCTAAGAGTGAATGAATTTGTTTTGCAACATTATCGTGTCTTTCTGTGTATTGTTTTTTTGCTAAAAAGGGCCATCCTCCTGTAATGTGGTCTATTGTTTCTTGATTTGTGTTACATAACCTGCACCTGTCTGATACTACTGTAGGGTTTTTTATTATATATTTTTGATAGTTCTTTGTTTTTATGATTTGGTCTTGGATTGCGACCATAAATCCTTCTGTTTCTTTATATATGTTTCCTCTATACAGCCACGCGTTTGATGCTTCTTTATCTATTTATTCCTGTTGTAACTGGTGAAGGTATTTTCCATGTAAAGATTTTTGTTTCTAGCTTGTAATTTCCTGATCATCTGTAACGTGGTCTTGTATAATATTAAAATTGTTATCATTTACATAATATTGTCTTCTGTTTACGCGAAATTTTATTTATTAATTTCAATGTTATCATTTAGTTTTAATGGTGTACCTGATGTGGGAATGTATGTGAGAGAGTTGTGAATGTGACTATCAGTGGCTTTATTATGCATATATGTGCGAATGTCGTGTATCTGTTTATTATGTAAGTTTTTTATATCAACTAGTCCTCTGGCGCCTAACTTTCTTTTAAGATTGAATCTTTCTGTAGCTGAGTCGATATGGTGTATAAGGTGTTTATTGCATGTTATTCGAGTTACTCTATTTAGCCGATCTAAATCTGTAGCTGACCATTTAATAAAACCGAATGAGTAGGTTAAGACAGGAACTGCGTATGTGTTAATTGCTTTTATTGTATTTCTACCTGAAAACTCTGTCTTTAATATTTTATTAATTAATCTATCAATATATTTTATCTTGAGTTCTTCCTTTATCTTACTAAGATCTAATCCTACACTTTGTGCACACCCAAAGTATTTATATGTATCTATTATTTCCATTTTATCAATAAGTAAATTCTGCTGTGAGTGAAGTATGTATGGGTCAGTTTCGTGGTGTTCTCCCTTAATTATGCTATTAATTTTACATTTATCTGTTCCTAACTTCATTTTAATGTTCGAACTAAAATTTTCAATTTGTTTTAAAAGGCGGCTCATTTGTTGCCTATTAGCAGAATATAGTTTAATGTCGTCCATGTATAATAAATGTGATGTTTTTATGTTACTTTCTTTGTGTATTATGTATCCTTGTCCAGACTTATTTAAGATTCGAGATAACGGATTTAAAGACATACAAAATCAAAGAGGACTAAGAATCCCCTTGGAATATACCTCTAGCTATTTTAATTAGATTGGACTTAATTGATCCTTTTTCAGCTTTTATGTGGAGTACTGTAGTCCAGTTTTGCATCGCCTTACAAAGGAACTCTACTAGTTTAATATTTATCTTATATATTTTTGAAACTTGAAGTAACAATGAATGTTGTTGAATGTTGTTGTTAACAAAAGTTATTTGATAATGTACCGCATTATCAAATAACTTTTGATAATCTATGTGTGCATAATAAAGATTTCTGTGAGACTGCTTGACCTGATTATATGTATATTTCGGTGTCTATAACTAATTGATCTTTGCACGCCCTTGATCCTTTCCTACAACCTTTTTGTTCTTCTGCTATAATTTTATGTAGTGACCAATGTGTTGATTTTGTATGAAATTATAGATGTAAGTAATTTGTATAGTGTTGGCAGGCATGATTTTTAGTATCTAAGTCTTTTGGCTTTAAGAAAGTATTACCTTATTTGAGAAACATGGGTGATGTGTTCGGTTCTTGAATGAGTGCGTTGAAGGCATTTGCAATATGTTCATGGGTTGCTACAAAATATTTTAACCAGTAGTTCTGTATTTTATTAGGGCCAGGTGTTTTCCAATTCAGGGCCTTTTTTATTGCTGATTCTACATCTAATTTATTGATTACAACTTCTGCCATCGGATCTAAATGTTGGTTTTCTTCTATTTCTTCATTAATCCAGGCTGCTTCAGAGTGGTGTGTTACTTGCTTTGACCATATATTCTCCCAGAATGTTTGTACTTCCGTAATGTTAAGTAGATCTTCAATGCACACTTTTGTATTAAAATTATTATGTTTCTCTTATCACAGGTACTTCCTAGCATATTATATTAGAAAATACCTGGCCCTTTGGGAGGCTCACACGGAGACATGGGTCCAACGTGAAGAGATCCTTCGAGAGTATTAATCAAAGGTGGGATGGAATACTTAAAGCGGCACTAGCCGCAGCAGGCGTAGGACTATTGCTACGTATGGATTCTAATATATGGGGTATGGGTGTCTGGTGGACCGGTATATTGCTAACTATGGATGAAAAACGGCGTCTGCCCTGAATACTCTAATAGCATCAATGCAATGGGCAGAATATATTGTTATTTTTATTATATTTGTTAATCGTTTTGATCGATTAGATGAATTTATTTTAAAGTTTAAATTAGAAAGCGATAGCCTAGTGAGAGCCTGTTGGACTACCACGCAGAGGTCTCGAGTTTGATCCCAAGGCAGGTTGATGATTTCGAAAAATCTGAGGTGCGTAACTCTGACTTTTTGAAATTTGATGCATATTAAATGGTAAATTATAGCTTTCTTTATCGGTGAACGATAACATGGTGAGGCAACCTGCACTTCTGAGAGTTCTCTAAGATATGTGAAGTTTACCAAACCACACTGAGGTAGCGTGGTGGAGAATGGCTAATCTTTTTCACACTGAGAAGAGGCCCGTGCCTAGCAGTGAGGCTGTTTATGAACAGGGCTGATATTTATATTAGCAGGTTGAAAACAATCATACCTACGTTTTGGTTTGTGATAAGTTACCGTAGCCTATAATCGGTTGTTATTCCAGGGATGAAACACACACGCGTTGCTAACCTTTTAAAAACAGAGTAGTTTTACTGCCATCCTTCTGTTGGAACAAAGATCACTCAGATCAATTACTAACACCTTTAGGATATTCGATACTTTATTTACAAAACGAACACAACACATAAATATTTTGTATTGCGAAGGTATATACTTTAAACATGAATACTGATGTGATCTATCTCTATTATATTTATCATTTTTCTAGTTATTATATGGTAGAGTAAAATTTTACCAATTCTGAATTGAAGATGTAAGGACGGTGCGTAATGTAAAGATTACTAGCTATTTGCGTTGCAAGTTGCAAGTGCAGTATTAAACTTCCAGCTAAGGTTGACTGGTAGAGAATGCCCTTGGCATTAAGTCCGCCGATGTATAATTTTATGCATAAAGTTTAAAAATAAAAAATAAATAAAATAAACTAAATACTTGTTAGAAATGAGTTCACATCGATAAGGATATCCTTATCCTCTCGACCGTAAATTCAATTCAAACCGTAAATGAAATTCAAATCAAACAATTACGGATGGTAAAGATGACATGCTAGGCTTATTATTCCAATGTACAGTGCGTTGCCAAATTATTAGGGACAGTCGGATATTTTATTATTTTCTAACTTGGGGCACATTGGACTGCTATTTTAAGTGGTAAGTGTTACTGGAATTTATTATTTACGTTCGCCGTGTCTCTATAACACAGATTTCAAATGGTTGTTGAGGGTTAAAGGGTATATTTGTATTCTACAAATTTTAAGTAATGTGGGAGCCGCAGTGTTCTTATAACGTGAAGTAGTGAACGACGATTCGGAAAATTTAATATGAAGTTATTTTTATATTTGTGTGATAAAATACAGTCGAAATGTAAGTATTATTGTTATTTTATTAGAAACATATTATTTTACTGTATTGTTGTAATAATCAAAAATAATTTTAATATTTCTGTCTTCCAGCATGGGTCGAAGCTGCGATTTGACTAACAGAAAAAAAACTGAGATTAAAACCTTTCTCCAGCACACAAGTCATTCGCAAAGGACGATAGCAGATATTATTGGTGTTTCAAAGTTAGTTGGTAATAAAATTAAAATAACTGTAGATAAAAATCAGCCCCTTTCGCCTAAGAGAAAAGGCAACAGTGGCAGAAAACGCATAACAACACACAACAGGAAAATTCGAGACATCTGCGTCCAGAATCGAAAAAAAAGTATTGGTCTGTTAACTCAGTTAGTCCAAGAGTCCGGTATATCAGTTTCTAAGAGAACTGTGCAACGAAGATTGGCAGAGGAAGGCTTGACAGGTCATCGTTCCTGTGAAAAAACCACGGTCGACTGATGCAATGAAAAAGAAACGGCTTGCCTGGGCACGTGAACACCACCAGAAGACTTGCGGACTGGGATAAAGTCAGTTTGCATTATTACTGTTGTGTCACACCAATTTTAATATTATTTTTTATAATTATAAACATCTTTCTTCTTTTCCAGGTTTGTTTCTCCGATGAGTCAACATTTGAAATTCTAGCCCATGAGAGTAGCTTCATAAGGCGACGCCCAGATGAAAAGTACAACCCCGACTGCCTCGTGGGGAGGGTTAAACATCCCGTTTAGATAATGGTGTGGTCTGTCATAAGCGCTAAGGGGGTTGGGCGCCTCTACATTTTTCAGGGAACCATGAAACAATACCTGTACAGACAAGTGTTACCGACATTTCAGGAATAGTTCCCAGATGGTGAAGAAATCATGTTCATGCATAATTCAGCACCATGCCATAAAGCTAAAAGCGTTACCAATTTCTTGGCGGACTATAACATTCCAGTTTTACCTTGGCCTGGCAATTCTCCTTATATGAACTCAATTGAAAATCTATGGCAGATAACCAAGGCGAACATTGCCAAAGATATGATTACTACTAAAACTGATGGAAAACTTGATAAATGTTTGGCATCACAACCCTAAAATAAAAGAAAGTGCCAAACAATGCATAGAAAGCATGTCCAGACGTATAAAAGCCCTCATTGAAGCGAAAGGAAATGTCACTAAGTACTGATCAGTATTAAGAGATATTTCTTCACTCTTATTTATTTAAAATTTTATTGTACCTATACTGTTTATTTTATATTATTTTTGTTATTATACTACTTCATAAATAATAGTTTTATATTATACAAGCATTATTTTCAAAAAGATCTGTGTTTTTTCTAGTTAATTTAAGAATAATACTTGACAAATTCATTATTTTGTAACTGTCCCTAATAATTTGGCTACCCACGTATCTAAGGATCAGTTTTAGCGTCGTTTCTAGTCCTCTTTCTAGTCGGCGTCAACCTTAGCTTCACAAATGAAATAGGTACATTACCCATTCCTGTATATCACCCTTAGTGAATTAAATTTACGTTTTGTTTAAGTCCCAAAATAGGGTGCCAGACTTTGTGTAGCTACTGAGGATTTATAAACATACCAATTAAATAACATATCTCTGATATTGTACCAAGGAGTTCACGATCGACCGTAAACATAAGCATAAAATTAAGCCACGGAACAAACGGGCATAGAAATACCGCCGCAATAAAAAACACAGCCTTCAAAGAGCGCAACAGCGAACTAAAAGGCTGGAACTTCAACAAAGCAGAGTATAATTTTCCAGACAACTTTCATAGGCTTTCGTAAACCTCAAGTGTTGTTCTGTATACGTCTGTTTCTGCTTTTGATGTACTGCCTTAATAGCCTTCTCCAGACAAACTTTCTTAGCACGGCAAACTCCTAAAGTCTAAACTTTGACCTTAGAAAAGGCAATGTTTAACAGACGCTATAACCTTTTATTAAAATGCCAGTCAATTAATTTTAAATAAACTTACTTTACATTTAAATTTTAGTCGAATTTTGGAGAAAACGAAATATTTTGGTAGATCAAGCGTCTAATTTAATTTGATAATAATTAATTTTGTATCTTATTTTCGTTTGATGTAGAGTGTCGACGCTGTTTCGAGCATCTGTTCAATGTTTTGTCATGGTCTCTTTCCTGTTGTACCTCGTTATTCTAACGATAACAGGAAAGATCAGAAACACTAACGAATGTTAGGATTATACTATACTGTGCCTACTATTTTTGTGGACTCTCGGTTAAATGGCGTAAATTTGCATCGGCGAGGCCCCGATGTGAGTATCTTTATCAGGCAAAATATTATTGGATTTTTAATTAATAATTCTTAATAGCAAAATGAAGGCAATAAGCTCACCCTATTTTACGTTGGACCTAAATATGTGTGTGAAATACACCTTTTAGCGATATATTTGGATGTTACTGTTGATTATTTTATGATTAAGTAGCTTTTGTCCGCGGCTTCGCTAGCATTTACTTTTTTAAAATTAAATATATTGTTTCGGTTACTCAGTTATAATATAGCTTTCTAATGGTGAAATAATATTTAAAATCGGTTGAGTAGTTTTTGGTTTGAATCCTTACAAACAAACAAACTAATAATCAAATTTTCCTCTTTATAATATTAGTATAGATTAGTATTAGGTACCTTTACGGTATAAAATTATTTTTTACGCTCAAAGCTCTTCTTACGCACCACAAAATCCACATTTACACGTAAATACAGAATATATAAAAAAAATTGGCATTAGTGTGTACCCGCGGTTTCACCTGCGTTTATGATTACTGCGCCGCTCCCGTGGATCGTAGGGTGATGTTATATAGCCTAACCTTCCTCGATAAATGGGCTATCCAACATTAAAATATTTTTTTCAATTCGAACCTGTAGTACCTGAGGTTAGCGCATTCAACTAAACAAACAAACAAACTCTTCAGCTTTATAATATTAGTGTAGATTAAGTATGCTTGTTTACCTATTTCTAAGTATTTAATGTGAGTAATTAATTAGAGGATCACTTTATTTATAAGCTTGGTACGACTTGGTGCGACTGATACGTTTAATTTTTTTAAGTTTCTATATTGCGTGTAATATGTGCCTTGTTAGGTAGCAAGTAACTTAATTACAAATGCGCATAACAATTATTCTACATAACTAAAACGTTAGTTATGTAGAATAATTGTTTTGCGCATTTGTAATTAAGTTGTTTTGGGATTGATGTCTGGTTGGTGTGGTGTTACTGGGTTTATCTGTAAAGAATTTTTTAGTTACTGTGTCTGGTAGAAGGCTTTAGGCTCGCTTCCTAGCTCGCGACATAGCTAGTGTAATTTAGACTGCACGGATGGCGTAGTGGTTTAAGTGGCCGCCACGCGCCGAGAGTTGTGGGTTTGATCCCCAAACGAGACAAAAATTTGTGTGCTACAGAAATATTTTTTCCAAGTCTAGGTGTTGTTTTATCCGTTGTATGAATGTTTGTAAAGTCCCCCGCGATACAGAAATTATCCCTAGAGCGAGAGTAGTATTTTTTTTTAAAAGCATTAGTTAACTAATTTGAGTGTAATACATGTGTACTTACCCCTTCGGGAAAATAGGTGCTAGACTATGTAGATATGTGTGTAACTAAAAGTTTGATATATTTTTGCCCAGCCTTCTAGGATGATGTGGCGTGTACATTACTTTACCTACGCCATTTGACAAATTAACATAAGTCATTCCAAATCGTTTAGACAAAAGCCAAAAATACTTTACGACCTGAATTAAAGATATTATTATCTTAAACATAATGATTTGTAGGCAATTTTCTTATCATAAAATACATAACAATATATCATAGCTACTAGTACATTTCATTATGTGATAAAAAAACTGCCTAATCACTTAATAGACTTGAGAAATTTTCTATGAAAAGCTAAGAGCCTTTTTACTAAAATTGTACACTTTTTGTAATGCTGTACTTATGATAAACTTGTAACGAGGACTGTCTCGTTGGTGCAGTAGTGGCGAATGCAACTGGCGTTCATGAGATACGGAAATCGATACGGCTCTGATATATAAAAAAAAATTTGACCTCAGTTATTGTCTCCATTTGGGATCGAGCCCATGACTCTCGTAGCTTATTCTAGCGAGGCGGCCACTGACACTACTGCGTCATTAGCCTAGGAAAAGTTAATCATATGCATATAAATAGACATTGCCCTTTTTTAATTCGGCGAATTTGCCAAAAGCTTATCAGCGCCTGAATTGCAGATTGTTCCAGCTGAAATAATCTAGTTAGCCTAAAATAATACAGACTATACTCGTATTTGCTACCTAAATAAAGGCACAAAAAATGCGACTTAAACATAGCTTACACGGCTAAGTAGCTCGTAAAGCCCAGATTATCATTAGCTAGTCCATGTGGATTAGACGAAAGGTTTTTGTTAATCAAATAAAGTGAGCGAAACAAAAACTACAAAGTGTACCTAAACTTTTTATTTTTTTTGTGTGGCATACATGTATACTGTCACTCTGATAGTAACCGTGTACCGTAGATTGCAATTGCAATCTGTAGGGCGTAGATACTGTATTTACCTACTTCTTAAATTGGGAAGCAGATTTAAGAAGAATATCACCTTTTTCTTTTTCACATAGAATTGTGAGCTTTGGAATTAAAATTTTTCCAAGTAAGTAATTTCAATAGTTTACTTTTTTGGTAAGGTAGCTTCAACCACTAATAAAATTAACTTACTAGAAAGCTTAAAAATGAAATAGCAAGCTTTTGAATACTTAAAAGGATACATATGAGCATATGGACCGTCTAATGGTAAGCCGTTTCAGGAGCCTATGGATACTTGCAGCGCCCGGTAATCACTACCGTACCAGGAGCTAACATCACACCGGTGCATTACAGTAGCACTGCAATATCTCAAGGACTAAGAATTCAAGGTTAGTGGTCTGCTATTTTCTATTGTCTATTTCAGTAAAATCCCTACTTGAAATTTTGTCCCATTTGTTTCACCTAGCAACCATTATAAAAATTACTTTTTTAGCGTCGGCTTTGAGAACAATGTCGTTACTTACAATTTATGGAAGGACAAATTGTGTGCATAGTTTATAACAAGCCTTTGGAAGCAGATGCCAAAGTTTTCTCAGTCAAATCTTCAAAGGCTAGTTTATAGGTAGTTATGTCAAAACTTCCTTCTGCCTCGTACAAGCTTTAACAGACGCCGTTTTACACTTGATGATATATGAAGAGTTGCACGCGCTCTAAACTAGTCTAAACATACAGACATACAAATTTCTAACTACTGGTACTGGTTACTTTTATCATATCTACACCTTTAACTTTTAAAAGCATCAAAATGGTATATTGTGTTAAAATTACATATGTAGATATTCCTTTAATTATATATTCGAGTAATTAAAATATTCCACTCTAAGAAGTCTTCTCATTCTACCCTATGTCATTTTCATACATACAATTTGCTATATCGTTGATAATTTATAAGTGGAGTCTGAACCTTTTACTGCTTTAATTGCTTTGGCTTATAGCGATGCTACCTTATTAAGACAAAAACGTTTCTGTATTTAGCATAGCTACAGCATCTCTGCAGATGTTTCAGCGTCTGCACAAACTGCGTTGCTAGGAAAATGTACAGATGCAAGGGTTTTTACACACCACGCGACCCACACCATGGGGCCACTTATTTCGTAGGCATGCTCATGGGCTGATCCCATGCGATCATTTTGAACCGAAATCTATAACATTTAAGTTTAGTTGGAACGCCACTAGTGACTAATAACAAGACTCATTAATTTTTCCTCAGTAATAAGACAAATGGAGAACCAATCTTTTACTGCACAGAATATTGAGCGCACATAACTTATAAGAAATGTTCAGAAAAGTTTCGGATTCTTCTTCAACTCGTAGGATATCATGATGAAGCGCCTAATATACCTAAAAAGTAAAAGTTTTCACAGTGAGGCGTTGAATTAGCCCACTGGCTTGCGAAAGTTAGCTCATTTCCTTGAAAAACTCCTTTTGTTGCGTGCAGTCTTCGTCACGTTCCGCATTTTCCGGGAACTTTCGGAATATTACCCACATTTCCTCCCTGTAATTAGGTTTGCAAATATTTTTGTTGCCCCACCTTAATATATCTTTCATGGCTGTCTTGTTGACCCACGTTACGTGTGTCGTTTGTTGTTGTTTATCGGTAAACTTAAAGAATTACTTGGGACCAAATTAAGATATTGCAAAAAGGGGAAAAGAAGTTACACAGAAAAGTTGTTTCTTTATTAAATTACTGAAGCTTAGTCTACTTTGTATACAAATTACACTGATGTAATTTGTATACGAAGTAGACAACGTTTTCTTCGTGGTACTAAAACTGCTAAGATATACATGTATGAAAGGGTTGCAGTAAAGTGAAATGTCATAGGAGTCAAGTGAGAGCGTGGTGTTGCGCGGCGACAACGGCCTCTCGACGACACCCGCGGGATTCTCTACGTAAACATATTTATGTAACCGACGCGAAACTTCACCCGCCAATTAATATTAACTCGTTTTCCAGATTAAAAGAACATTCGTGTGTACTATCATCTAACTTTTTAGATTATGCTGTCTAAACTTTGACACTGGCCAAGTTAATTTTTAAGAAGTTCTCATCTACTAACTTGTATTAAAACGAGTTTCTTTTGGTTTAAATTTAATAGGGATTCTTGTTTTTCTTTTGTTAGCTTTTACAATTTGATTACTCGATATAAGTCTGAATTGGCTATATTTATTGTTATTGTCTCCTTTATTAGTAATTTCTGTTATACTTAATAGATTGTTACCATAACAATGCTATTATTCAAGTTTAATCCATTTAAGTGGGCCAACCAAGAATGCCAGATTATAAATATGCTGTAATGACGCTTAACAAATAGGCGACGTCTGCGACATTGCCAATAATATAAAAGAAACGCAAAAAATACAAATGGCGTCGAGTGGGCTAAAACAGGTTAAACTTTTTTGGGATTAAATCTTTTCTCTTTGCATTTCAGTGCAGAATTGGAGCACGGACGTAATAATTGATTGGATTATACCTTTCATTGGGCGGCCTGCTACGTGATCCCAGTACATGATTGGTGGATGCGAGAGAATTTATTTACTAACTGTGACAATAAAACGCGTTATCTACGTCATACAAATTCATTGGTTCCGAACACTGGACAGCGCTACATGAATAAAATATATTTTTGCTTAAAGTTTACACCGAGCGTTGCTTTTTTGTAAACCAAAATGGTTGTTTGTTTTGTGTCTGGTTATTGCGTGTAATTTATAGGAACTCTGGGTATAAACATTTTGCTGAATCATTATAGTGGGTTGGTTTTAACATAACATAACAGACTCACGCCTGTATATCCTAGGGGTAGGCAGCGATGTATTACACCCATATTATTATTTCTCTAGCTTTGTTAGTCGATCTCACATAATAGAGAATGGGTCTATTGCCGTGTATCGGATGCATTACAAGACCGCACGATCACACGCAAACGTAAAACTTTTGCTACAGGAGGCAATTAATTCTTATCATAATGTAAATTATAACTGCATATATTTTTTTTAAATGTAAAAGATATGGAAACATTTATTTTACACAAAGATTTAAATCATAGATACCTACTATATTTAAATATGGTCACCTTTCATGACGTTGTCATCTGATATACAAAGCAATCATAACATCTAAATTACAAATAAAATATTATCATACAACATATATCATACAAATATATAAAAATTGTATACCATCAGTCTGTTGATAATGACGATGAGCTCACATATAACATTTAACTCTACTTAGTATGAACACTTTTTCATGCGATCCAAGTACAGTGAGGGCACTCGTCTATGATTCAAATCTTTGATAGAGCATCAGCTATATTAAGATTATATATTATACTAATATTATAAAGAGGAAAGATTTGACTTTTTGTTTGTTTGTTTGGATTTAACTCAAAAACTCAACAGTATATTTTAATTCTTTCGCCATTAGAAATCTGCATTATCACCGAGCAACATAGGCTATATTTTAAAAGTACTTTTATTAACATATTATAAAGTACTTTTTTTTTTTTTTTTTTTTTTACGTGGGGGAATGCATGTCGCATACCCCTCCGCGGGGGCGGGCGGAGGGGTTATGTCGGACTCACCGGGGTAAAATAAGATGTTAAGATGATAAAGTACCTCCCGGAATACCGACTAAACCTACCACGGTGTTCCTCGACAAAACCACTATCGACGGGGCCGCGCGAATCACTTTGGCATGCGGTCGCGACCCCGCCGAGGTTTCGGCCCGCCGTATGAAACGGCAGGCCACTACACGAAAGACCTACCCTAAAGGCACTTCTACTACTCCCTACTGTCCCCCCTAGAGGGGAGACGGACTCAACACAGAGGCGCGCGTGGGAACACGCACGCCGCCTCTCGGACCTGGTGCTGAACGGATGGCGGGCAGGCCCACAAAGCCCGCCACCCCCAGGTCAAACCTCAGGGTGGCTGGAGGTCGTCCCGCGCCCTCCGGCGCCCGGCTCTGCGGTTGGGGAGAGGGTTCAAACGCTCCGTCTCCCGCTCCGCCGCCTCCTTGATGGAAATGACTTCCTCACAAAAGGAGGCGACGGCGTTCCACGACCTCTCACTCCGGACCATAGACTGAACTACGGCCGGGAGCGAGAGGGCAACCAATCCGACTGCCGCGATCAATTCACGGCGCTGCGATGCCCAGGCGGGGCAAACCGTCAAAGTGTGCAGCGCCGTGTCCTCAACTACGTCGCGGCAGTCGCCGCAGTGGTGACAACCGGGCGTCTCTTGCCGGCGTATACGACACAGGAACTGGCCAAAACAACCGTGGCCAGTCATTACCTGTGTCAGCCGGAAGGTGAGGACGCCATGGCGCCTCTCCAGCCACTCCTCAAACACGGGACTTACCGCCACGATCGTGGCGTGCCCGATATTTTAAAGTACTTTTACTAACATAACCTAACCTACATTTACGCGAGCGAAGCTGCCAACCAAAGCTAGTAATTAATAAGTGGCGAGCCTATATATAGCTGTCGCCTATGCACAATTTCTTACAGAAAACTCATATCTTTAACCCGATCATGGTATCGAACAGACCTAAACCTTGGTAAAATTACCAAAGCAGCCGCACATTACCAAACATGTAGAACATTATATATGCCTAAATGACCCTTATGATAAATGCCCCTGAACAGCATTGTATATAAACTGCCCACACCTAAACGCAAGCCTTTTCTCAGCGTGAGAAAGGTTAGGACCACTATGACTCAATGCATATTGGTAGATATCGTCACACGACTTCAAGAAGATTATGGAGAACTCTCTGACAAACCGATTGCCTCGCGATGTTTTTTTTATCGTTCAAGCAAGCGATAATTCAATAACTTATTATAACCAGATTAGTACTAGCTTGCCTTCGGTGAGCTTTGGAGAGCTCATCCACTAAATCAAATAAAATTGTAAAATATCACTTCATCTTCTGTTATAAAAGCACTTTGGTTTTGTATTATTTTGAAACCTCAGCATCTACCAGCAACTATAGGATTGGACAGGAAACTGGATTTAAAGAATAGTTGTTTAAATAGTCGTCTCACCGCAACGCTGCCATTACGGCGGGTGTTGTAGGTTTGATCCCCTCGTGGTACTAAAATATGTTGATCTATAAATTATTATTTTAAGACCGCGTGTCTTTGTGTTCACTGTTAAAATTATTGTAAGGTTCTCCGTGATACAGCATATACAAATATTCCTAACGCGAGAGCTGTTTCTTTTAGAATAAAAGCATGAAATAAATATATTATTTCAAACAAGAATTCAGTATTCGCCTGCTAGGGTCATTGTCATTCCATGAGATAAAAAGCGGCACTTTCTCAACAATCAGCGAAAAACATGACTCGACGGAGCCACCGGTAGTCCGTCCCATTTTTTATGGTTTCACGCACTAAAGATCACTGGCAGTGCTCTTACAAGTTAAAATGAAAAAAGGCCAACCTCAGCTCAGTTTCCGTCCCCGGGTGGTCTGAGAATCTTTAGAACTTTCTGGAATATTTCCTCCGGCAACGAAAATTCTCTCACGTATCTATATTTCAATGTCTACGGAAAAGTCAATCCTCCACGAGCAGTGTGATTATTTGGAAAAGGGTAAAAAACTAAGTATAGTGGCTAATGTTGCTCAGATATTGGAAGTAAACAGGGTGTGACGCGGGTAGACGTTTGTAGACGGTTCGTACAGATTTACGTGGAAATGGCAGCTATACCGGCGCTACAGATGTATTACCGATATAGTCTCAATGTTTCGGATTACACTGTTTTTTATTATCGATATATTGTAGACTGAAAGTCTTAATGTTTTGGATTACATCGTTTTTAGTGTAGAAATAAATCAAACCTGTTTATACATTAGTCAAGATAAATATTATTTTGTGTATTTATAATAATTATCGGTCGCCAAGAGGGCGAAATTCGACCATAATTGATTAAAATTTTAAGTTTGATCGTTATTAAAGTTTTATTGCCGATAACTCTACCCTTATAATCACATTTCACTGTACTTAAGATATGTAACCATAGTTACGAAGAATTCTACGACATCAGCCGAACAATGCTGAAATACTACGAACGCGATTCGACTGCGTGTGTCAAATGCACTGTAGTGTGCGTGTAGTGTTTTTTTATTAGGTAATTTAATGTATTTCTAATGCATATTTTATAAAAATATTGGGATTCGCCCCTCCTGCTCCATATAAACTATAACTGAGGCAAATTGCATACTCCACCGTCCGCGGAATTTTCGTAAAAAAGGGTACTAAGTTTTTGCTTCACGTATTAATATATAGATAGTTCAACATGCTGAGCAGTTAGTAAATAAAATATGTTTTTATTGTCTCAGTCAGGCAGCTGTAATTTATCGACTGCTATTGCATGAAGTCTCGGGTTCGACTTTTAAGTTGTGAATAGTGTTAACGCAAAATTTCTTGACATAAAAAGTGTTTTTATGTCATGGTATTCTCAGTAGTAGTATGGATTCAAAACGGTTCCTGGTAAACGGTAATAGTCTTAGCCATTATTACGTGGGATTTTAAACCATAGGTGGTGAAATGTGGGTGTTGTACATACAACTCTTCCTACCCTTTTATGCATAACGGCGTGAGACTATGTGTACCCAAAGATGGCTAACAAGCTTACTATTATCTCATAGTAGGTATGTAGTTATTATAGCCTATAAATATTTGCAACACTAAGCGCTTGCCCCACCACCTCCAATGACTTTTATCTATAAGATATCTCTTCTTTAACCTAACAAGAGTGACACAGCATGCGATTTATCTTTCGGATAACTTTTATTTGTTAGTTGTGACACTGGCCTTAAAGGATTCGCTGCTACGTTGCCTGCACCCTACAAAATAAAAGTCCTGTTAAGAGCGCAAGCGATAAAGGTTATTGGTTCCCTACAGCAATCCTTAAACAGCTCGAAAACGTACTTACCAGAGGAAAACAATAGATTTTTCTTTTTTATAAGACAACTCCCGCGCTAGAAATTATTCCTATGTTGCGAGGGACTTTACAACATTACAACACAACAACATTGTAGATCACATAAAGTTTTGTCCCGTATGGGATTCGAACCCACAACACTTGGCGCAATGGAAGTGGCGAAGCGACCACTTAAGCCACTACGCCATCCGTGCAGTTAAACAGCGATGATCTTCTTGTAAGCTTGAGGTACACACAGTGACACATCAACCTCGACTGTTTGGACTTGACTGTTGAACACTGCGAATCGTTCGAGAGAGTGCGTTATATTTTTGTTATTTTGTCTCACTCACGCTGAACGGGACGCGACGCTCTATCCTTACCATTACATCGACTCCACTATGCACTGTCCCTTTCCGACAATTCTCTATTTTGTATGTAGCTTAGTTATGCGTATATAGGGCGTCTAACTTGATATGTAGCCGTGTGTACTTCCATTACTCAATTTAAGCGTTTAAACGAGTATTTTGCTGTGATGCTACTTTTTATAAATATTTAGTCACAGTACAAAGACAAGCTTTACGCTGTTGCTAGCATGTTTAATGTTTTTAAGCCAACTATTTGGTACGCCAATTAGTGTACAGAATGAATACTTTACGTTTACGCTGCTTTTAATGGAACTTTCTCCTTCCGTTGTAAAAGTTAAAGTGTTTGCTCTTGTAAAACCTTATTTTGTGTAATTACTAGTGCATATAAAATAAGCAAACCGATTCCTAAAACCATTACACTATATATAATGGTTTTAGGAAACGGTTCGCTTATATGGTATTTAGTGAGGTATAGAAACATAATATGTGAGTGTTCACACTTATGTAAGTATATGCAATAATATATGATCTTGTTTTGCCGTATCCTAATTGTTCCATCCCGGACGTAATTTTCGAACGAAATGTAAAATATTAAAAATGTCACTTATATCGAGAACTTTGAATGTCACCTTGAACTTTTATTTTGCTAGTTACTTTTGTCTTGACCCTTGGAAGTATCTTGAATAATCTTTAGAATCACGAGGCCTTTTGGAAATAATTTCGTCTCCTTTTGCTGAATCATGGAATTATTGTTGCATCATTGTTTGTAATTTATAATTACCACGCGTGTAATATTGTCGTGTCGCTTGTGTGTATTATAAAGCGTAATTGAACCCACTTGTTTGAACTTGCGAGCTGATAGTGACTTCCTCGCTTTGAAAACTACAGTATTAGTTGAACAGTACTATCCCAGCAATATTGTGTTGTAAGAACTTGGAATATTGTGAATATTAGTGAAGAACAATTGTGACCAAGTGTGACGTGTCCCGGCGTGCTGAGCTGCTGACCCGCCTGTCAAGACGATGTTCAAGGTTTGGGTAAGCTCATTGACTTTAATTCGGATCCGTTTTATTGTTCGATTGTGTTAACCCCCACCTTGATTCACAGCCGGCGACTGACGGAACTTTATGGAGAGTCTTTGATCTAATCATAGTTTTATATTGTATTTATTTGGAGCCATGGATCGTGGCCAGAGTACATTCATACTTTGTTGCTAGATCGGGTTAGAAGAAAGAAAGCGTTCCATGCCAATCAAATTCCGAGCAGGTCTGGCACTGAATGGTACACTTATCCTAACTTTATAATATAAATGCGAATGTGAGCTTCTTTGTTACGGTTTAACGCCTTGAGTACTTGACCGATCATCATGAAATTTCGCATACACGTTGTCATCCTGGAAAAAGTACTGTTACCGAGGCATAGAATGTTTTTAACAAAATATATATGAAGCTAAGCGAATTTGGGCATAACATATAATAATGAGATTGTTAAATAAAGATGCTTAAAGCAATAGAATATTTTTTTGGAATCATATCTTTTTCTGATTCCAATAAGCCGGTCCTTTGTTATGAATCTAGGAATTTCGCAATGTATCGATTCTCCAAATATCCTACACCATAATTATATAGCCCGTAGGAACCTAAAACCATACATAATAATCTATTAAACTCTCGTCTACCGAAATAACAAACAAACAAAAATAGGAAAACAAATGATTGGTTGGCTGTGGCTACAGAAACCATGAAATTATAAATTTTAAAATGTAATAATGTTCTCTCCTTTTTATAATTATTTATTTGAAACCTGAAATTACTTGATGTATTGGTATTTAAAATTCTAATTGTAACTATATCTTATAATAAATAAGGAATTATTACATTTAGAATGTAATAAGCAATTAAAATAAATATGTACTTGTTACAATTTTTACCGATGTTTCAGTTAAAACCTTTCTTTTCCGCATTTGGAATAATTTTAGCTGACGAAAATACTGACGGTACGTTGATTAATTTAAAATCTATCTTTGCGCAAAAGTAACATAAATGTGCGCAAAAGTAAGACAAATTTGCGTAAAATACAACGTGTGAAATGTTTTGCGAAAACCATACGTAGTCAACAACATGGCACGTAATGTTCAAAATTTTAACACTTAAGCAAATATAAAGAGCAATAAATCATATGTTGTACTTGCAATGTTTCAACACACTCGTATAGTTTCCTCACGGTTAACATGGGGAAAGTAAACTGCGTCAGCTGTTAATCGCATCAGGCCAGCTAGAATCCTAGATCTGCATCGCATCTCTATTTACGCTTAATAAGCACATAAAACTTTTGCGACTAGTGTAGATCTATTCATGAGAAAGATGTGATCAACTCCACTTAAAATAGGAGCTTAAATATGAAGTTAACGCTTTGTATAAAGAAAATTGGTAACGTTATAGTTTTAATACCGACAACGTTATCGATTGATATATACATATTATTTCGAGTTCAACGACGAGTGCCTAGGCGAGTAAAGCTGGCGACCGGGCTTTAACATCAGCCCTTCTATGTTATCATTTATAGAATATCAAAAATGTTTAATACTAAGTATGATCTGTGAATTAGATATCTTTAACACTAACTTGTTAAAATTTCCAGCCAAAGTGTTGGAATTATTGTTGAGGAGCAATAAGCAATTTTAAGTCTCTGGTTTGATCATATAAATATACATATGTAATGTCTGTCAATATTTATATATCTCTGTTTACCACAAAATTAGATGTGTCCCACATTTAATTTTGTGGTCTCATAATAAATTTTATAGTTAAAGACTTTATAAAAAGATCACAGAGCCAAGGTTAAGATTAAGATTGACTTACGTCATTTGAGCATAGATTAATCTTAACCGTAAATATTTAATATGTTAGTGTGGTTGGTTGGTTTGTACACACAACAAATTAGATAAATTTTGGTATGCAGAGGCACCTCCTATTGTCAAATTCATTTGTTTGTTGCAGTTGCATTCTAAAAGAGCGTTGATAATTATGCCCAATATCTTCATGTATGCACATTTTCAAGTTTAAGCAAAGTGAATTAAGTCAAATATAATTAATGGATTTAATCGCGTTCTTTAGCACCGCATTTTGCATACTATTCAGCTTCTACAAGGTGTTCTGTGTTTCTATGTATAATATGTATGTATTTATAAAAAAAAAGCATGTAAGTATGTTTATCCATTGTCTAGTACCCATAGTACAAGCTCTGCTTAGTTTGGGCTCGATGGTGTTGTGTGTATGTGGTAGAATATTATACATATATATATATTATATATAAATATATTTTTTTATAAATTTAATCTGAAAAGCAGTTTCATCTCAAAATATATTATTTGCACAAAAGCAAATTACGTAATACAATAGAATCCCGTTTTCTAAACGGAAAGTTATGATTTAAATTTGAAGCATAGACTAATACGTGACTACATTATTCTTTCACTGCACTTCATTTCGATTATCTTATCCAACGGCAAGATGCTGCTGCACCCGAAATATACATAAATATGTAATGTATGTACATATATTTCATATTTATTTTATTATTTGCTTAGAAAGACTACTTCCGCACTAGGAATAATTTTTGGGTCGCGGGACAATTAACAAACATTCAAACAACGGACACAAAGAACACCCAGACTCAGAACAATGATTTGTGGATCACGAAAATTTTTGTCCCGTGTGGTGAGGGGATCGAACCCACAACACTCGGCGCGGCGGCAGTGGCGAGGCGACCATTTAAACCACTACGCTATCCGTGCAGTCTATATAACTTAAGGGGAAAATACGGATACAACAAAATTTCGCCAGCGATGTTTTAAGGTTACACGTTATACAAAATGAGCCTACATACATAAATATGTATATCAGCATATTATAATCTTAAAACGCGCCCTTTTAGGTTCTGTGCTGAGATTTCAGCTAGATTAATTGTTTTTAGATTTTGTTCACAAAATGATGCAATAAAAACGTTCTGTTTGGCCTTTCGGACAAAGGCCCGACCCGGGAATAAAATCCAGTACCTCACGATCGAATGCAAACATAAGCGCAAACTTAAGCCGTGAGCATTGATTAATGGCCGTGAGACCACAGGGACGTTTAAAAGTGAATACAAGTAAAATCGTTGGGCTTCCTCCTACACAATCAATGAATTACGTAATACCTTTTACGTAATTCATTGATTGGTTTGAAAACACAAAACGTGAAAACGGTCCCTCTACTGGGCACGAGCGTCTACTCAGTGTGAGTAGGGTAAGGCCATGGTCCACCATGCTGATCCCGTCTTCTTCATCTTTGAGAACATTATGCAAAACTCTCAGACATGCAGGATTCCTCGCTATGCTTTCCTTAATTGGTAAAAAATTTACTGGCAAGTGATAATTAAGTAATTAATAAGCAATAACTGCGAAAAGTCAGCGTGCCTTGGGATCAAACTCGCAAGACCGGTGCATGGTCATCCACATGGCTATTTCTGGTACTTTAAAAAATATTATTTTTATTTTATCAAATAGAACAATGTATAAACATTTATATAAAGTTTATTGAAATTACCTAAATTTTTATTACACAAATTTACTGGTTTATGTAGTTATTTGTAAATAAAAATATTAAGAATAATGAAATTTATTAAGATAAATTTTATTATTCATACACATTTAAAAAATACTCAAGATAATATAAGTTTATAGAGGAATTCAGTATAGTGACAGAAAGTCCATTAAGCTGAACATTTAATTTCAATGAATAACATTCGCGTAAACAGAAGACAATAATATACAAAGGCTTCTAGAATTTTGACTACATGTTCTTCTATATTAGTTTTGCAAAAACATGGTTTCATTATGCATATAACTAGTATTTTATATCAAACCATTTAGAAGAATCAAATATAAAAGTAAAATTTTGCCCTACAATTTTATTTTTCATTATAATTAGTTAACAATAACAATATAAGTTTTATCTTAATTATTGTTCAATAAACGTTTTACAAGCACTTATTGAATTCATAACATATGGATATTAGCGCAATAATCAAATTCAAAAATATATGTACATCAGACATGTATTACAGCATAAATAAAATTAAACGACGGCAGTAGATCTTATACTAATTATGCAGCTTCATGAACTTTGTTTGCATTCGCCATCTTAAACATTTATCGGATTTTAGCTTTGAAAGCCACTTCTGAAAAGTAGTAATTTTGCACTCAGGCTCTTACCCATCGACACAAAGATAGTTTGTACTTTGTATTACAATTTATTATCTTTTTTCCTAAAAATGCTAGATCCAGGTAACTTTGTATCATGGTGACAACCATTTTTTTTAATAAAGACAACTACCTCACTAGTAATCATTCCCTTGTCACGGGGGACTTTACAAACATTCAAACGACAGATTCAAAGAACACGCAGACTCGCAACAACCATTTGTGGATCACACAAAGTTTTGTCCCGTGTGAGATTCGAACCCACAACGATAGCGACACGACCACTTAAACCACTACGCCGTCCGTGCAGTCCACCATTAAAATAACGAAGGTAAAAATACCCCAGACATTTAAAACTATTTGTAGATATCTACATTTTTGGTCTCGTGCCTGTTAAACCCACGGCACAAACACTCGGTGCATAAAGCAAATTAGCAAATAATAATATAACAGACCACGTTATTAGCTTCACGTTTATACATACGAACATAGAGACCTACGCCAGTATATCGCTGAGGGGATAGAAAGAGCTGTATTGCTGATCCCACGTAATAGGCGGCAAGTATATTGCTTCTACAAAGCATATTTCTAGGATCCGTGTTGCTACGAAATCTCAATAATACTTAGCGTGACGCGGATACCAAATCTCGGATCACAAGATCACATACAAACTTTTGACAACATGTACCTATTCTCTATACTTATTCATGATCTTAATCTAAATCTATACTAATATTATAAAAAGTAAAGATTTGATTTTTGTTTGTTTGTAAGGTTTTAATTAAAAACTACACATCCGATTTACAAAATTCTTTCACCCTTGGGAAGCTATTTTATTAGCGGGTATCGAAGGCTATATTTTATTTAAACAATATGTACTTTTACTAACATAACCTAACTTACTTTTACGCGAGCGAAGACGCATACTATAAAACTGTTACATTCTTATTCGTTCTACTATTTCTTCCACAATATACGTATTACACAAACGAAACCCGAGTCTAACGCTTTCTACATTCTACTATTACAAAATTTTGATATATTTTAAAGCTAATTGTGAATATTCGTACGTTGTAATATGAAATGTCTGCATACAAACTCTGATGGCATTAAGTTATTACCAACTTCTGACGGTCTGTTGAGATGAGTGAGTTGAGTAATTTACTCGTAGAGCCCTTACTTCAAAACTAGTAAAATTGTTAGTGCAAGTCGTATGAGCTGTAAAATTAAGAAGCTCGTTATAATGTATGAAAAACTTCATATGGATGACATTGGTCGTTTAATAAATTATAGAGTTCTTCCTTTGTCACATGGCTAATAGAAAAACATTTATATTTTCGTGCTGCATGATTTATATAATTGGAAACAGGAGTTAACTTGACTATGCTAGGTATTTACAAACCTTTTTGAACGAGTCTGCCCACAAACGGCAGTCTGACATCGCCACGCCAGTCTACTTGTGACCACAGCCAGTGTAATCTGACCGAAACGCCAAGCGTTTTAATAGATCGTGATCGCGTTAATTCCTGTTACCTTTTATATTTAACTGTACTTGACAAATTAAACTAAATTCTCTTTAAGCAAAATTTTATTACTTATTTTCTTATGTAATCTAAGTCGGTAGGCCAGGCTAAGAGTACACTAAACCGATGAATATAATGTAATGCAAGTGAACGATGCAAGAGCAATGCCCATATCGCAGTAAGTAGAAATCTGTAGTCTTTGGGGGTCGGAGTCGTGGTTAACCTAGGCAAAACGTGTGACGTGAGACGACGTGAGAAATTATAAAGATAAGTAAAGAAGATATATACTAACGATACAATAATATTGTTAGTATATATCTTACAATATAATATAATATACTAACGCCCACCCGTTGGAAATCCTATGTCATTTTCTGTACCACTGCAACGTGTATGCGGTATTTCATGATGAGCGGTCGAACAGTAGGCGTGAAAGCATAACAAATAAACAAACTCTATAGATAGTTAAGTTTATTATTAGATGACTACAATACCTATAGAAAATGCAACCATTGTTCAAAGAATTTAAATTAATAAGGATTACATATTATGTCAGTATACATTTCAATATGAGCATTGTGGTGAAAGGTTCGCATCGTTGCAGTCGACAGCGTTCCCTCACAGGTTGCTTTCAGCTCCAGTCAATGTCGGCGGTGCAGACGTGTCTGTTTAATATTATATTACGTACTATTATAAATGTGTAACGAAGCTACGGCTGATATTGGATATAAATCTAATTAGAATTGAGTATTTAGTAGTGGGTTGAGATTTTAGTGTAGTCTTACCCAAAACTATATTTTTTAATTTCTGAATACGTTTAAAGATAGACAGGCAAAATCAATTTCCAAATATGTGTATTACAGACAGGCTAGATACAGCTTCGCTGGCGCAGCGAAAGTATCCGACTGCTGTATATGTGGTCCCGTTATCGAATCCGGGTCTAGCCAAAAAATTTATTGGGTTTTTCTGACAATACATTTTCAGTGGTAGAATTTAATAAAAATTTGTAGAATCAGTCAAAGAGAGAAATAATGGAATATCTCACAACCACTCTTTTAAAAACTACGACCACTTTTTTACAATTGCCATTGAATTGCAATAGGTAATAAGAGTTTAATGCAGCGTAGTATACTTTTTTGCTAAGCAAATGAATTTAATAGTCGTTTTAGCGATTAGCCGGAACAAACAAACAGATAGACAGACAAAAATTTTAAAGATTGATTTTTTTATATCAGTACCTGCATATACTTTCATATGCTTTTCGTAAAAAGCGGTTATTTTGACATTACAAACAGACACTTCGATTTTATTATAGGACGAAGTCTTAGCCTATATGAGATTAGCTTCTGATCACAATTACATCTACGTGAACCAAGGCTCGCCCGCGGTTTCGGGTTTTCGTGGATCTTAGATAAGATATGGTCTATATCTTCAGCTCTAGCTGCAGCTTCTACAGCACAAAATAACAAGACACTTGGTATAGAAAATCAGTTCTTTGAATACAAGTTAAATTTAAATATTTAAGTTAATTTTAAGTCTCCTTTTGGACTCAGATAACATTAAGCTGATGGGTCTGATTTTAGTGGATTATACCGCGTCACATCACAGACGAAGCTACGCACAGTTGCCTACCTATAAAATAAGGCCTTAATTACAAGATTCCGTTGTATCGCAGAAAACACGATAAGAATGTTAGGCTATTGGACGTCGTCAGCTGTAAAAAAAACATTCCATTGACCCATCATCAAGATTATATAGACATTCCGATTGAATTTAGATTAATATTGTATTACGGTTACGTGAATGTTAAACATTGAAATTGAACTACTTTATTCAGATTTTATATTTATTCGCATAAAACTATATGTCATAATTTAACATGGCATACTTTTACTTATCCTAATAATAGTTACGCACAATATTAATTTAGGATAACTGGTTAGGCACAATTTTTTTAAGCATAATGATTGTTAAGCATACTATTCTAAAGCATAAATTTGAAGGTTTGTAAATTTTGTGTTTGCATTTAATAAAATACTTTTCGTATATAAAATAAACATGTTGGCGACTTAGGGATGACCCAAGGGCCACCCCGGCCGCACCCTAACCTATTGTTACACTATGGTACCCAAGTTATATTTGCCTTATAACTTTATGCCAATCAAAATTAGGGCAAAAAGCCTAAATGATATTTATGCCTACTGAAACTATTTCAGTAGGCATATGCCAAAAAACAATTACGTCAAATAATTATTATGAAAAAAAAATGCCTACCTCGTTAAGTCAAATTAAATTAAGACAAAAAATATTAGTCGTTACTAAGAGTTCCCTTTTATAATAATAATAATAGTATTCTATCACACACACAACACCATCTAGGCCAAACTAAGCAGAGCTGGTACTATGGGTACTAGACAATGGATACACATACATATGTATATACTTTTTCTTTTTGTAAATTCATTCACTTTATACGTATATAGGTACGTCTACATTCCCGAAAGGTTAGGCAAAGGTTTATTAAATCCACATTTGACCTGTATTTGTATCTATGTAAATGTAGGTTATGTAAATTTTAATCCCTCGCGCACATTACTTTTTCTGGATAAAAGGTACCCTATGTCCTTTTCTGTATCTCTATCATCGCGTATACAAAATTTCGTGATGATCGGTCGAGTCGTTAAGGCGTGAAAGCGTAACAAACTCACATTCGCATTTGAATTTATAATATTAAGTTAGGTTTCAAATAACCTAGGAGTTACATATACACTAATTAGTTTGTTGAAATATATCAAATATATGCCCGTAGTTATTAAATACCAATCATATACGTAACAGACAATGAATTATTCTGCATAAACATTCATTACGTGACTGCGGTTCCATAAAACCGAGCTCAGACATATTAATCTAGAAACTTTAGATTGGTCTAAGCAAGCCTAAGTTATAAATTATGGCATTTTATTAGAGCCGACTGCGGTTTGGGATGCTTAAAGGATGCCTTAACCATGCTTAATAGTTCGTAACATTGTTTCGTATGGGGCATTTTCATTGCGTCATCATCTCATTGCGTCGTCATCATCATACAGTGTGATATTAGCGCTAAGTTCTGCAGCTTTTCAATAGCTATTCTAGTATGGAAATCCGGAAGACGCCTATAGCTGTTTGATGTCTTATCACGCTTATACTGGTCAGATGATACTGATGTATCTTTAAAAAATATTTTATGCTCTTCTTGGTTAATAGAAAACAATATGAAACGCACAATACCGCCTCAAAGGACATATGTATTAAATAAAATAAAAATTTGTTTATTGCCAAAAAGTATTTACAATGTTAAAAGTCATATAAAAGGATAGACAAATGTCCAGTCCCAAGTGTCAAAAGCAAATTTGCCCAACAACAATACAATAGTATTGCACCTAGACTGTACAATAAACTTAATCTAACGCATAAAACCAAGTCTTTAACAAATTACAAAATCAAAGACACTATTAAACTTTGGCTTAAGAATTTTGACTACAAGGATGTGGAAAACTTATTTCTAATCGTAACATAAGCACACACACACACGCAAGCACACAAATATACTTACACGCTTGCACCTACACACACACACACACACACACACACCCCACACACACACACACACACACACACACACACACACACACACACACACACACACATGGACACACACACACACATGGACACACACACGCACATGGACACACACACGCACACATGCACACACACACATGCACACATATACTACCACCACTAAATTCACTCGTAAACTAACAAAAAAGTTACTTATTTTTATTTTATTTTTTAAGTCTGCTCTAGTCTATGTGTCATGTTTGTATTATTGTAACAATTTTGTATAATTTGTTTTTGGGAAGGACTGTTTCCCAACATACAGCTCACGCTAGTTTGGGAATCAGGGCTGACACTGTAAATGTATAAACCTTTTGTTGCAATAAAGAATTTATTATTATTATTATTATTATATCCTGTGGCCCAACACTAGGCAAGCCTGTCCTGTGGGTACCTGACGCGATTTATTCTTCGTACATACATTGGTAGCTCGGACAGCATCATATATAGTATAACTTTAGCTTATAATTAAACTATAGCTACAACAAACCTATAATTATTACAACATGCGAAGATTATAATACTAAAATAAGTACATTGGTCTCGACACAAATAACACAAAAGGAAGCTTAGGAAGCTAACTTATAATTTACTACTGAATATTACTTTAGACTTCATGCTCCTATTAAAAATGTATTACAGTGGACGGAAATAAAACATTGAAGCAGTACTTTCTTACTAACCACAGTTTATTATTGACACCACAGCTACTTACTCAACTCTACTACTAAATGGGTCAAAATAGTTATTAGCTGTTCTATTTTACAGTTCATTCACTTAGTTAAAGCCCTGCCTACTTTGTGTAGCATCCGTTGTGCCATTTTTTTTGCGAAAGCAAATATATTTTGCTGGTTTCTACGAACTATATGCCTAGTTCAAATACTCCTTTATTCGTAAATAGTTTCGATATATTCAGAATGTACAACAGCTTACAGTTATTAAAGCTATATGTCCCTAAATTAAACTTGGAACTCGATGCTTAGCGATCTAACCCGTAATTAATATTTATAAGTATTATGTATAATAAGAAGTTTATGCAGAGGCAGGGTTTATTTAAAGTAACTTCAACTAGAGCTAGCTCGAATCATATCAGAAGATTTTAATTTAAAAATGGATTAACTACCAATAACTCTAGAAGTCGAATTCTAAAAGTGATCTATGACTTAACTGTAATGAAGATACGCGTATATCCTCAAGGAGGCAAGCTGTGGTCTATGAAAAACAAATCGCCAGACAATACTGGATATTCTTTGTGTCATTTGTAGGAATGTCTTTTTGCTTTTTTAAAGACTACCTTTCCCGTACAAGGAATTAATCCTGTGTAAGGTCTCACATTTAACAAACATTCAAACTACCTATACAGCCATAACCGGGGCAACTTCCAGTTGCACTCACTGATCGGTAAACGATTAGCGAGGTTAAGCAACGTTGGGTGCGGTCAGTCTATAGATGGGTGACCGCTTAGTGGTATTTCATCTGAGCGTCTCCGTGTTTCGGAGGGCACGTAAAATGTCGGTCCCGGTTGTTGTCAAATTGACAGCAGTCGTTAAGCCATGTCAGAGGCCTACACTAGGCTTGAACAACTCTTGACAACAGGCTGGCCACTAACCACACGAAAAGAAAGAAGAAAAGACCGGGGCAACTATTTGTGGATCTTCCTTTTTATCTCGTATGGGGTAGAGCCCACAACTATCGGCATTGCCGCAGTAGCGAAGCGACCATTTAAACCACCACGACATCCCTAAAATAGGTAGAAGTAATAATAAATAATATCTCTAGTGCGTATCTACTCTACGCATCATTCAGGATGATGATGATTTAGGATCACAATAAACTTTACAATCATTAAAACAAATTAACCATATATAGAACTGAACTGTATAAAATTCCATATTCGATTATACTGTAGTAATTTAAAGAATATTCAGGCGTGTCGATTTTGTAACCATTTTTCTGTAGGTACCTTTTACTGAATGATAAATAGTATTTGATACCCTCGTGGCCTCTACAGATCAGAGGTGCGTGACTTCGGTCCCGAACCTCTCTTAAACCCAGATTGACCAAAAGTTGGGGCCTAAGCTAAAATAAATATATTCGCAAATGAAATGAATAGTAAAAGCGGTAGAACTGGAATCTCAAGATTTTTTCACAAGAAAAGAGTTTTTATTGCTCTCATTTTTCATGTTTTCTTATTTAAAGAGGTTTTCTATTTATTCCAGTTTCACAAACAGCCAGGTTTAAAATAATAGTTGTCCCATTTACAGAGCGCCCCGCTAAGAGTGGTCGGATTGAATCTTTTATTTTATAGAGGTAAAAATATTAAATAAAATGTATATTTTATGTATGTTTATAGAATGTATTTACGAAAGTTATTTTATTGCCCGCGACAGTTAAAATAAGGGTACAATTTTTCTTATAAAGTTCCTACCATTGACTTCGAATTTACGTAGGTAGCACCGAAAGTTTTTAGAAAATAAAATACATTTTTTTTTCTTTTCTTTTCAAACTGTTATTTATTTTTAGAGATATAATAATATCTAAGCGGCTTATCGGCGCTTCGCGTGACTTTTTTTGGCTCAAAGAATCAGCATTGCCATTCAACGTTGCAATGCTGCCAATCTTCTCGGCACTTTCCCGGTCGACAGCGAAGAATTTTACTACGGTGCCTAAACAAGCCATTTCTTTTTATTAAATTTTACAGTCACATATTTTGTTACTTTTCATTTTGTTTTATTTATAAGTGGTTAGGTTTGTTAATATTAGTTAAGTTGTAAATTATGATTGTTGCTTTGTTTATGTAAATAAAAAACGGAATGATCTATGTAGAAGTCTGTTAATATTTTTATTGCTTTTCGAAGTAGTCTCCCTTCCTTTTTAAGCAGCGTTGCATGCGATGGAACCATTGACTGAAATAGTGAGCCCACTCTTTTTTAGGAATCTCTTCCACGCCTTTTTCAAAAGCGGCCACGGTATCTTCACGGTTCATAAAACGAATTTCTCTGAGTTTATCTTTCATTTTTGGAAATAATTCCCCCGTACGGACACTATGTCGTTAACGATTTGAATTACAATACAATGTTTACGTTCAATATGGCGGGAGGGTAAGTATGTGTGAGTGTATAAAGTATATAATAATACTTTATTTAGGAATTTCTCATTTTGATGGTTTTACGTAACATAATTGATAATTGATGTTAATATGCCGTCTGCGTAATGCGGATATCCGTATCAGTAATGGTGGTGGTGGTTGATGGGCCGATTTACAGTAATATGTAAGAGCGGTCCGGCCGATTTAAGAGTAGATATTCTCCAGTTTGGGGGTGCTGACACTGAATGCCTACGTCTATTCTGTTTACTAAATAATGTTATTTAGTAGAATCATATGTTACGATTTGGTATAAACATAACATTGCTATGACCTGCAGTTAGGAAGTACTGGAAAAAGTATGTGTTTATTAACATCACATGACAATAACCAAAAAAATCCTGTTTTGTGATTAACATGTAAAAATATGGCTAAAAAAGAATCATTACTCATAATATGTAGATATTTTTTTATTCTCTTCTATTCGCTAAAAACTTGGTTGTCTCTGTTATTAGTTACTAGATTCGTTAAATGTGTTTGTTGGATGTTTGAAAATTACAGTATAACCAAGTGATTATTGTAATAATAATTGAACTACAGAAATATGGGCATAGTTATGGTAGATATAAATAATATATATTTTTTGTTCTACTGTCGTTGTTCAGGGTTCAGTAAACAATGGAATATGTATGTATTGACAAAACACCGGCCGCATTTTCTCTTACATAAAATAGTTTAAAACTATGTCATTTGCTAATGCCGTATTGTTCGTAGGTACACACAGTAGGGTATGTATGATTATAATGCAATACACATATTATTATAACAATATCTTACAATTGCCTCTTAAGTAAATACGTATTATTTTAACTTCGTAGTACGGCTACTACATATGACTAAAATATCACGAAAGCAAAAATACATCAAAACGTGAAGTTTTAATCAGGTATTCATGGAAACCCGGCCACCTCGGTTATTGTTACCTATTTCGATCTATCGTGAAGCAACTGAGTTCTCAATAGATCCAGCCTTATACCAGAACACTCTTGAATAGTATTAATGGTAGTTAAGTCCGAATTCAATGGCACACGAAACTTATTCAGATTCAACTAAATCTATATTTTAACAATATCAGGTGGACCATTGAATGCAGTCGATAATTTAACGCGGGAACCGAATTTTCAATTCTATGGTAATGAGTATAGTATTATTAACCAATTTGGCTGAATAACGTGGTAATACGTAATGCAATATAGCACATTGCTGAGCGTTGATTGATAGGTTTTGGCTGCAATACCAGGATCGGATTAAGTTTTATGTGACTGTTTGTGTTGTTGTTTCTTGATAGCAGCACAGTAGCTATCTTATCTTGTTCTTATCTTGTTACGGGGGCCAGTCAGTGTACACCGGCGACACTTCGACCCAGTGGGATCTTTTGTGTCGGCCCCGAAATCCCGATGAGCACAGTAGCTAAGACGTCTAAACAGTTGATAGCAATAGGCTTAATAGATTCTGCTGAATCATCTACGTAGTCTCACTCCTATATCCCGAAAAGGAATAAAACTGGGCAGAGCAAAGGTGTTTTATATACACTTTCTACTGGCTATGGTTTTAGAGGCCACGGAATTGGAAGTGTTTGCCGTACACAGACCTCATGGTCATATATGGAAAATAAAATAACAGCTCGCTGTCATCAGCGTGCTGTTATTTAAGATATTTTTTTTACTTTGTCTATTGTTGGAATGCTAAATAATTATATAAAAACTAAAAACGTATTGTGTTTGGCAGCTGGTGTTTCGCTACCACGAATAGGTAAATAAAATAATTCAATAACATTCTGCTCGAGTCGAGAATTTAACATGAAACCTCAGAAACAGCAGTTGCGTTCACAAATAAAAATTACAATCTAAATAAACTTCAGCCTGTGCTGCCTCATTTTAGGCCAAATGCAGGACAGGACTGTCTTGTTAGCCATGTAGTCAAGACTAGACAGATTTCGCGTTGGTATAAGTGACCCCTTCACAACAGTCATTGCGCTGGAGGACGTGCCTTGAATATTTACACGAAAAAAGTATTGTGTGATCAATAAATGAGTATTCTTTACGTATGTTTGTCAAAGCCTGACACGTACATATCACGGCATTTATGTGTTGTCGTTTGAATAAGGCTTATTAGTTGAGTACATAAACGGAGTACGCGTAACTGACGTGGAGGTGACAATGCCAGCAATGCCTATACCTTTTATTATATATTACTTATAGCGACAACAGAGAATTCTCTCGGAACAACAATAATACTCGATAAAATCATCGGTAAGTAAGAAAGAACAATAACAAAAGTATGTAGTTACTAAAACTCAATCAAATTATCAACGATTGTTCTCTCAAAAAAATAAACTACAACAATTTGGTGAAAGCTAACAGGCGAAAACTTTGGTAATACAGACGCAATCGTACTTGTAATCTCCTTTGAAATCGCAATTTCGTTCGCGGAGGCTTTATTAAATATTAGGGTATGAGGCGAAACGTTCCTGATGCTATATCGTAACAATGTTCCCAACGATCTCACGTGTAAGATTCAAGTGGAGACTATTATTGGACGACATTGTAGGAGCGACGGGAACTCGTAATCGGCTTCAACAGAATGAAACTGCTGGTTGCAACTATTACCTACTTTAAGTGTGGTGCAAGCAAGGAGCGTTGTACAACTAATTAAGTATTTCTCTTGGTTTAGGCAGTCCTTGTTCTTCTTTAGACTTTACTGCACAGATAGCGTAGTTTAGTTAGTTAAGTGGTCTCTTTGCTGCCACTACGTTGTTGACAGATTTGTTCCGAGTCTTGGTATTCTTTGTGTCCGTTGATTGAATATTTGCTTGGTCCTCCTCCGCAACACCGAAATTATTCCTGATGCGGGAGTTTAAAACAAAAACACAACTTAAATAGGCTTTTTGTTGTCTAATAGCCTTTGGCCCGTGCGATAACTAGCGCCTGCTTTTTCCAGGTTGCAGTGCGCTTATGATTACTTTGATGTTACAAGCGTGCATAAATATTGACCATTAGGCGGACGCTTTACTTAGCTTAGTTTATTAATATTAAAAAAATAATAGTAGTTTCGATCGAGTTGCCTAAAACGCGCCTAAAACAAATGTGATATTGAACTAAGGAATAAAACAGTTAATATTGAAACATGTCAATATACATAATTACTAGATTTTCGTATAGTATTAAATAGTGTAAACTTTTTAATACAATGCGGAAATAAAGTAATTGCTAACTGCAAACCTGCTGATAGCTGCGAATTTGATTTCTATACGTAACAATACAGAGTGAACGACACAAGCAATACATTTTTTTGTGACAGCGTATACTTTGCGTACCTACTTTATTTCGATGCTTGTTAATTCTTCCGCGTCAACGACACCATGACAAATTCTACTCTTTTTAAATAAAATATACTAATACTTATTCAATATATAAACGCACGTTTATAAGTTTTCGCCAACAGATAAAGTTGGCGGTTCAGTCAGAGTTAACAGCCTCGGCAATATTGACTTTGACTCTGAGGCTGCCTCTGGCTGGAGCTGAATTCAATTGTTTACAAGCAAATTTTACCCAACTTCATGTGAGAATTGTTTGACTATTAATTTTAGTATTTACCTTTGTCCGAAAACTAAGTTCTAAGGCGGACTTTTTGGACGTGTATTGTATTTAGATTGTAATGGGGTGAAGCAAGATTTTCTTCTACTTATTTACTGAATAGAAGCGTGTATAGAATTACGTCAATAGTAGGTACAGTACATACCATTATATAGGGTGTCCGCTAATTTATGGATAACCTTGAAATGTCTTATATGTATGTTTATCCATTGTCTAGTATCCATAGTACAAGCTCTGCTCAGTTTGGGCTAGATGGTGTTGCGTGTATGTGATAGAATATTATTATTATTATTATAAGTAGGACTGAAGGCCGAACGAAAAAAAATTAAAAGAAAAAAAAGTGCAATAGCTTGTTATACTTTTGACTGTCTATCTATTAGCATAATGAATGTTTAATAATACAACAACAAAAACCCGATGGAATTCGTTCATTTATGGTCGTAGTGTACAAGAAAGTTAAACATCGTAATTAAAAAAAAACATATCTCAGGTAGTAGTTAGGTTAGATTTTTTTAATATTTTTTCTGAACGGCCATCAGTTCTACTATAAGACATTTCAAGGTTATCCATTAATTACCGGACACCCTGTATACGTCTGTATATTCGCAAAGGACTAGGCAAAAATATTTATACTAATTTTAGACAAATAAACATAATATCGAGTAATGCTATACCTCTACCAGGCAAACTTGCACTCTACCTGTTGGGGGTAGTACGGCAATTCTCTCATTGTAGAAATTCTCAGCAATACTTTAAGGTTTCTTACTTGAAAACTTGCTTCGGAATGCCAAAACTAAGTTTACAGCATATACAATACATTATCTTTTAAAAGAACTTTGCAAATTATGTATATAGGTACACATCATAAGGTTCTTTTTAATTTTATTATGTTTATAACTGTATACACCAGTCATGGTCAAAAGGAAACTGTTGCCCATGTTGGATGTATATGTTTATGCGTGTTCAAGTGTCCAGGGTCGATTGACTGAGAATGTATATACCTTAAGTTAGTTACAATAATACAAATGACACATAAGTCACGTGTGTCAGTAGCGCGCGGTACGGAACGACTGGCGTGACAAGTTATGAGAACTTTACACAATACAATTTGATGTGTCAGAACAGCCACTACACCCAGTATTCATGGTTATTAAAGTATCCGAAATCCACGAAAATGTTAAAAATTGTAAACATGCTAAACCACGATACAATCCTTATAAAGTAGATTAAAAATAAAGTGTAGCTTTTACGTTAACATACCTAATATTAATATACTATTAAGTTTTTAACTTTGATCTTTAGTAGGGTGGTGGTTTCTAAAGCTGAATTAGTACAGCTATATTATAATGTATGTTATGGCCGTCTTAATACTCCATCTTGTACAAAAAGGACATTTTAGCAGTAAACCCTTTCACTCATAAAATTAATTTTGTACTAAAAAGATGGCAAATAAGTATAGCATCTGACTGTGATTCCTTTGATAGCAAGTGGTTTCCATACTAGTAACCTACGAGCACCTGCAAAATTATCATATATCAGGTTACTAACTCTTTTTTACGACTAGAGATTTATGACACTGAGTCAAAAAAGACTCGTATTCAAAGAAAGACTCTTAGTCGAGTCGCTGTGCTGCCAGCGCAAGGGATGTATAAATACTTTAATGAAGTCCTTAGTAATAATAAAATCCTATTAAGTATTAATATAACGCAATACGAGGTTGTATGATTGCGCTTTAATTAAGAAAAATTTCGCTATGGGCTGGTCCCAGTTTGAGCGAAACCTTAGTATAGTGCTGCTGCGTCCTATCAATAGTCTCGTACCTATCTTCATTAACACCTATGCACTCGACTGATGATAATAGTGGTCATGGAAGAAAGTATATGAAAGTTTAATAAACAGTATTAGTTCTGTATTAAACTGTCCTACTGCTGGGCACGGGCCTCTTCTCAGTGTGATAAGGGTTAGGCCATAGTTCAGACTTGTAGAAGTTGGCAGACTTGAAATATCTTCGAGAACCTTATGTAGAACTCTCAGACATGTAGGTTAACTCGCGATTATTACTTTACCGTTAAAGCAAACGATAATTAACAGATGTCATATACGCGCGCATTGGGATCGAATCGGTCTCTCACTAGGCTATCGCTGCTTTAGAAGAAAGAAAGTAGGTCGATCTAAGTCCCCCCTTTCCACTACATAAGTAAAACGTTGTGAGAATTATTTTATTTCTTTATTCTGAAATTTGCCGTTTACCGTGGTTTATGGTAATCGAGAACAAGATTTGTGTGCGACCTAACGACCGTTTCATATAATATAAGGGATAAGCATCTCTGCGATCAATGAGATGGATCCTGAACTCTCACTGAAATCAGGATGTATGATAATTTATGTTTTATACTTTTAAGTAGAATTTGCTCAAATGTTTTTGTAAGAGATTGCTTTTGCGGTGAGGCGCTCTTTGTATGTTTCCTTGATCTGTACCTGTTTTATAATTCCCTAATTAGATACATAGCAAAAACATATGTTCTTATCTTTTATTTGTACCTGGAATACCTTTAAAACTCATCAGTGGAAAGATATAACCACAAGGAAGTTCGTTTGAGAAAATGCTTTTCTCATTTCTTGTTAATCGTATTATATTGAAATGTATATTTAATGTAAACATTCTATTAAGGCATGGCAATGGCCAATAATTGCAAAGTATGGACGTACGGGTGATTTTCATGTCGTCGAAAAGGTAATGAAGCGTGTATGACACTAAAGGTAGCAATCTACTTAGTGCATCGGCCGCTCTTGCCTAGATTGACATTATGAAATTATAATGGCGATAAAAATTTGGCGTGCATAGACATTTGTTGACATTTGATTTATGCAGAGTACCTACCTAGTGTAATTAATGGTTGTGAGGATTTTTGATAAGTAATGTTCAAAAGCGTTGTGCTGCTTTAAATATAAAGCAATTATATTTATTTTAATAATTAAATAGTTGCATGTGAATAATACAGTTTTGGATAATGTGATACTTACTTTGCATGGTCAAGGACGTTAATGATATAGTGTTGTATAGAATTTGAATGAACATCGCTATTTTACTAGTAAGCGTGCGAAGCAATGGTGTGATGCAATATTTTTCAGCGACAATATGAAATGTTCTTTTCAGTGGTGACTTTTTATGTTGAGAAGAACTAAAACGACAAAAGCCTAATTAATGTTAATTTATGAAGTTGATATTGACACGAAATAAATAAAAAAGTTAACAGTTCAGTTCAACTGCGGCGGATAACGCTTTGCTTATTTAGCATTTTCATTGCCAATTTATTTTCTGTACTTATTTGCTGTCTATCTGTACTAAACATGCTATATTGTAACTAAATAAATCATACACCATTTTTTGTTAGGTACTACTTACTGTATTTTCGACACACAGATAATAAATTGCTTAATGCCTAATCGTATAAAAGTTTATCCTAAAAAATTTATACTTTTGTTAGGGATCAACGAAAGTCTATGCCTATATATCGGAAAGGGAAGGCAAAAGTGTAGATCCACATTTTGCCAACTACAGTTCCAGGTCCTAATTAAAAGAAGGCGAGCCTATTGTCGTTTACAGGGCACAGTCAAACTGGAGGTGCTATAGAGAACTCCATGACAGAAAACTCAATGACACATTGAACCCGGAAATCGAATTCGGGGTCTCGTGCACACCGCTGAGCCACCAACACAGTCTGTAGCGTTAAATAGAACTGTCAGTTACGAAACGTACAAATCAAATAAATTTAATTCGTTATGGATATATATGTACAGAAGATTTTATATCGTAATACAATAGTTAGGCCAAGTTTCGCCTACTAGGCATACAATAATGGTATTTTATAAAAACAATACAATCGATTTAGATATAATTATGAAACTTCTAAACCTCTTTAACAGAGCAGATTGATTAAATACAATATATTACAGTCGTCGCTTGTAACTTATTCCGTCTATAGAAAGTGGCTTACCAATAGTCGCATTATATTCTTAAAATGACTTCAATAATAACGCTCCTTAAGTTTTATATAATTAAGTTATCTCTGTCTTAATGTCTTACTATTGTAGGCTCGACGAAGCTAACGGTTATTCGACTATGTCGAGTCGATAAAGACGCTTTCAGCATTATCTAATTTAACACGAATGCCTAGAAACGGCTTGGCATCAATTGAGCAGACATAGTTTAGTGTAATACCATTTGTTAAAAGAAAAATGACGAAGTGCTTTGAGTAGATGCAATTAAATTGGATGATTGAAGTTTATCACAAATATTAGTTATTCTTATAATAATATCAGCCCTGTATTAAATTGTCCCACTGCTGGGCACGGGACTCTTTTCAGTGTGAGAAGGGTTAGGGCATTCTTACATAATAACAAATATGTGGGTGTACGAGGTGTTATGTTACTTCACCACATAAGGAGGTTCCTCCGACCAGTCTGGGTAATAATGCCTAGTGGCCATCCGCCAACGATTGATATCAGTACTATTTGCCGACATATATATGTAGCTATCACCGTTCATATGATGCGATTTCATATCTGCACCTCTTAACAAATGCTATGGTTAAAATATAGGAAAATAAACAAAAATTATTCAAACAAAAGTAGACTCTAAATTTATAAAATTTTTATTTGAATCTACATACAAGGAACGTTGATAGAGTTCACTGGAGAATCATTGAAAAATTAATCATTATATTTATCATAAATAGCGGTTAAACTCGCATCCGGGATTTGACAGCACTGAAGCAATTGGTTCCCGCCGTGCTCCAGTAAGGCAGACAATATTGGCTTAGTTGAAGGTGGTACTTATTACAACAGATGACATAAAATGTTGACTTAGTTGAAGGTGGTTCTTACCACAACAGACATACATCTAGGCAAGGCAATTTATTTTACTGTAACGCCCTTGTAATTATTTGATGTTTTATTTTAGATTAGTTTTTTATAAAAGACATCTCCCGCATTCGGATTATATTTTGTGTCGCGAGGGACATTAAAAACATTTAAACAACGGACACAAAGGACACCGAGAGTCGGAACAACCATTTGTGAATCACACAAAGTTTTGACCTATCTAGGATTCAAACCCTCTCGAAACCACTCGGCGCAGTGGCCGTGGCGAGGAGACCACTTAACCAATGTACAATTTCTAACTTTTATGTCATCCATCATCACCAGTATGACTTAAAGGAGGTGGCAACGAATGGTTTGTTTGATGCTATACCAAAGCATATGGTAACAATAGTTTACGACGAAATGTCGAAATTCAGTGATTCAAATCACATTTTGTCGAAACAGCATTGAGCGATGTTATTCTCTACCTAATAAATTAATGATAGTGAATCAGGCGTTTGGTGAAATTCAATACGCTTGTTTCTTTGGATATCTCATGGTTCCCCACTGGCGTACTGAGGATGACCACATTGACCACCAACCAATCCTATACATATTACTCAATATAATATTATCTACTTATAGGAGACTGGAAATCTTCTGAAGAATAGAGAAGCTTTTTGGAAAAAGGGATAAAACACTTTACCCATGGTTTATCTGATCCAAGTATCCCCCGCTGAAGTACTTTAAGTGCCCGACTTAGATTTTATAATTGCGAGACATGAAGTTAAGTTACTTTTAAACTATCGCTTTGCTTGATACATAGGTATATAATTCGTAACGGTAGTTGTAATCTGTAATTTCTGTATATTATTTACCTAAACGTAGGTTTACATTTTTAACAGGTTACACCGGCCGTGGTCACAACTGGTACTTGGAAAGGTGAACATTATGTATGAACCCTTTAATTCAGTTACGAACTATTGACTGCACGTATGGTGTAGTGATTTAAGTTGTCGCCTAGCCACTGTTACTGCGCTGAGTGTAGTGGCTTCGATTCCTACACGTGACTAAAACTTGCGTGACCCAAAATAGTTGTTCTGGGACTGAGTGTTGTTTATGTTCGTTGTTTAAATGTTTGTAAAGTCCCCCGTGATACAGGAATTACTCCAAGAACGGGAGCTGACTTTAAAAGAAACAGAATAACACCATGTAGATCGTCACGGGTATTAAAGCGATCATGCATATTTTTAACCTGGAGGTAAGCTTACATTTCGAAAAGGTTACACCGGCCAGGGTCACAAGCTTACTTCTAAAGGTGAACGTTATGCATAATCGCTTTAATTCAGTTACGAATTATATATACTTCCGGGGTGGCACTTAAATTATTACTACATCCATGCAGCCATAAAATAATATGTCTACGGCTTCTCCCATATTCAAGTCGTGAGAGAGTTAACAGAACTGGCATATGCAACAGCTATTCGTACATACATATAATCATGTCATTTCCTAAAGAGTAGGCGCAGTATGTCAGTTTAATAATGTAATTAATTAATAGCTTGTAACATTTATTGCGTTGTTGGTGCAATGGTAGGGAATGCCACTACCATGCACAAGATCTCGGGTTCGAATCCCGGATCGAGCAAATTATTATTGGGTTTTCGTGCCTAGAAAGAGTGTTAAGAGTTATTAATTAGAAGTATCAGTAGTTATTAGTAGTAGCATGCCCAATAGGTAGTATCACGTGCACTCGAGTAATACATACACGTTTGCTTACCCTTTCGGAAGTATGGTTGTGAAACAATGTATGTACATATGAACGTAAAGTTTACAAAACCAATAATTCAGAAACCAACGTTGGCGCAAACAAAGCCGCGGGTAACACCTAGTATTAGAAATAAATGGTAATAAGGGTTGCTTTGTCGCCACCTGAGCCTACACTAATTCAATTAAATGTGCCGCTAAAATCGTAATGAGTACGATAAAGTATTTGGTAATGCGTATAATACCCGAGAACGTTGTTTATATGAGTAATTTTAATGTTATATTTCACATCTGTATGTACATATACTATTGCAAAGCTGTAATAAGGTTGTATGTATATATTCGAGTTTGTAAAAAAATTAATTAGGATTAAATACGATTTTATCATGGTCACTGGGAGACATAGAGAGAGAGGCTTTCCGTGAACATGATAAAACGCAACCGCAATAAAATCCGTATCTAGTAGGTAGTTTAATTTCAATAAATACCATTCGCGTAAACGTACAAATGATTTTTTATTTGATTATTTGTGATTACAACTATCGTGCATTGTGTAATCAGCATTATTACTCCATTATCGAACGGCTAGCGTTGCTTCTGTAAGTGACTTTAGTTAAACTTTACTTTACAGCTTACACCAGCACTAGCCTTTCGTCGTTTCAGTGTTCCGATGAATAAAAGTAATATATATTTTAAGATGGTTCTATAAAATTATATGCCTGTGTATAAAATAGTAAACACAACCGTTTTCGCGCCGGGACATAGATTGAGCTTATATTTACGGTGGATTGTGAGGTCAAACGAGTTTGTTTAATTCCTAGAAGTAAGCGTTGTGAAGAGTGCTCGGTAGTCGGCCGAGTAACTTAAAATCCTCTTCTAACCTATACCATCGAAGTAGTTTTGTGCACAACATTTCTCCTAAGGGATACTGATGGACCTGCATTCGAATAATATCATTCGGATGATGTTATTCGAATGCAAGTTCATCAGTCAATGCAATGCAAATACAAGTCCAGCAATTATGTGTCATCAAAAATATACAGCCGTATCTATGAGATGTGAGTATATATTTAAAAATATAAGTAAGTAATGACGCAGTATTCCAGAAGAGTCCCTTTAAATCTTATTCTCCTCTAGTGTACTAGAGGACAATCAGATTTAAAGAGACCTAACGCTTCTTATTCTAGCGTAGCGTTAGTTCAAGAATTGGTGTTAACCTCAATAATTTGTCGCGACCCTATTGTAAGATCGTTTATATAAAAGATTGCCCACTCTACCACTCCACTACCTTTCAAATACCATTAAGTTTCGATTTATTGTAAGCCTAGCAAAAATTAGCCTTAAATGTACGTTTTATTTTACTAAAAGACTCAGGGTTTCTACGAAACGTTCTTTATCTGAAGTGATCTTGACACCTAGGGCGCTTATTCTGTTTGAAGTATATAGCTATTAAAAAGTATAATAATATTTAGTTTAAGAACTACTACAACTGTCTGATAATAATGCTAGTCTGTGCTAGCAGTACATTTGTTGTCTGAAAAGCTAATGTATTGTTATTAACGTTACTACTGATTATTTATAAAAGAATATATTGCTCAAGTAATACTTACTGAATGAAAAGCGGAAACATACATACATACATACATAGATTCACGCATGTTTCCCAGAGGGGTAGGCAAAGACTACGGATTTCCATTTGCTACGATCTCGACACACTTCTCTGGCTTCATTCATTTCCATTACATTCCTTATACAAGCTCGCCCGTTTAAGGTGCTCTTAACATTGCCTTTGTCCCGAACGTCTCCGATCTGATCGAGAAACGTTCGTCAAGGTCTTCCTCTTGCGACTGTTCCATTCACACTAGCCTTATAAACTTTCCTAGTCAGTCTTTTCTCGTCCATTCTTTTAACATGCCCAAACCAGCTGAACATAGCCTTTTCTATTCTTGTCACTATATCTACTTTTATGCCATATCTCTCTCTAATCACACTATTCCTTATTCTATCTTTCAGAATCCCACCACATATGTTTCTCAGCGCTCTTATTTCTACAGCATTTATTCTGCTCTCATGCTTATTTTGCCATACCCAACTTTCACTTCAATACATAAGTGTAGGCACTAATAGTCCTCTATGAACAGCCAAATGTGCCTTTTCGGATACTAATTTAATTGCCATTTATAATATAACTATATTGAGCTCTCAGCTGTATCATAAAGTGCGAAGGTCTGTAGGTAAATTTTCTATATATAGCCAATCACCTCTCTGAGCGCATGTGATCTTTTTCACCTGTATCCTGGCATTCTTCTGTTTTTTGTTGTCTACAGAACTCCAAACTACAACATGAAGAAAGCACCTGATGATGGTGATGATGATAAGCTGAGAGGTGACGAATCTATTGCTATGTACTACTATTTTCTTCACTTCACATGATTGCTTTCACTGGTTTGGTATTATGAAAGTTACTTGAAGTATGTATTTAATTTTTAATCCTACTTGTATAAATGTGAAAGTCTGTAAAGATATTACTTACTCAGTTACACGAAAACAACTGAAGGGATTTGGATAGAGCTTGACACACAGATAGATCGTGTCCTGGATACTTTTTATCTCGGCGTTCACATCTTCCCATAGGATTAACGCGGGCGAAGCCACAGGTAGAAACCAGTAACCAGTATAACAATAATAATATAATATTCTATCACATACACATAACATCATCTAGGCCAAACTAAGCAGAGCTTGTACTAGACAATGGATAGACATAGATATATACCTTTTTATGTAAATACATATACATATATTATACATAGAAACACCCAGATCAAGACAAGCATTAATGTCCATGCACACAAATGTTTGACTTGTGCGGGAATCGAACCCGCAACCTCAGGCGTGGCAGTCGGTTACACTAACCACTACACCATCGAGGTCGCGCTGCTTTTATTCGAGACAAGCTTTTGCCCGACGCTTCGGTCGTGTAAAAGTAGGTTAGGTTATGTTAGCAACAGTACTTTTTCAAATAAAATATTTTGTATCGTATGCTACTCGGTGAACGAAATGTTGATTGTTTTAAAATCGGATAAGTAAGTTTTGCTTTAAATCTTTATAATATTAGTATAGATATAGATGAAACGTTAACATACTTTCTCGTTAATCTGTCAAGATCTAGAATACCAGGCATAATTAAAAATCTATTCTGTCTGGCCACTAGTGTTCTGCTGCGACTCAATAGGTTTATAAGTAATAATGTCCTCCAGACTGAATTTCGGTCATGGCGGCCAATCTTAACGGAGACTGGCCATCTGCGCAGGAGATATTATAGTGCATAAGTATGTGCGCAAACACAAGTACACTCTCTGTTCCCTAACTCTCATGATCCGATGGGACGGATAATCCGACACGACCGGAGAGAGATCAGGCGCAGAAACAACGGCTTTACGTGCTTTCCGAGGCACGGGGGTGTCTAACACCGCCAACTTCCTAACTCTGGGCTCGTATTGAGATTTCTTAACAGAAAAACCCAAAAACTTTTTGTTGGCCCGACCCGGGATTCGAACTTGAGACCTCATGCACAGCAGTCACATTCACTACCGCTACGCCACAGAGGCAATCATGAGGTTGATTGAGGATGACATCAAAACATATAAGCTTCTTCTTCTTTTCGTATGGTTAGTGGCCAACCTGTTGTCAAGAGTTGTCCAAGCCGCCCGTAGGCCTCTGACATGGCTTAACGACTGCTGTCCATTTGACACCAACCGGAACCGACTTTTTACGTGCCCTCCGAAGCATGGAGACGCTCAGACGAAATAACACTAAGGGGTCACCCATCTATAGACTGACCGCACCCAACGTTGCTTAACTTCGCCAATCGTTTACCGATCAGTGAGTACAACTAGCTATGAGCGCCTCAACATATAAGCTTAAAGCCTTGTCGATACTAATGATTTACGAATTGAATGTAGCATTTACTGTTGAAGTGAACACATAATGCTCTGTACACTCGTATGTTCACCGCATTAAAATTATTTAGCTATTAAGCTTACCAACTAAAGCAGTGAGTTGTATGTTGTTCAGACAGCCATTGTAATAATTTTAATTACGATCGAGCCGTGTTGTTTGTGCAATTTGTTTGTAGCTAAATGTTATTTAGTACATCGTACCGCAATGACGATAAACAGTTTTGGAGCTGGAAATCCAAATCATCAATACGAGTGAAAATAATATATTAGTTGGGAAATGGAATTGTAGTGGTCAACAACACGAGTTTTATTATGGAGTACTTTAACTAAACCGATTTCATGTATCAACCGGTATGTTGTGCTGTTGGTTGGTAGAAGATTAGTGATCAGCTGTGTTGACAGTACTATGACCCCGTTTTATAGGGCGTGGAATGCTTGAATGACTTTACGAAAGACGCTTGTTTTTCGCTTTATAGTATAAAAAATTAAAATATGTATATTTTCTTGACTGATCTCGATGTTTCATAGCAAAATATTTTGTTGGTATCGTTGCATAAAATTGCTTAAGATTTTAATGCGATCTTAAGGTCTCGAGTGCAATGCCTGGATCAGATAAAATGTTAATAAGTATTTCTGTCAGTTTTCAGTATATGCAATAAGATCGACTTATTGTGGTAGAATATTATTATAGATGGTAAATGGGGATATAATATGCCTCTGCAAGTCTACTATAATTTAATCTATTATGTAACATTGATTATAATATGTAGATATTATGTACCTTTGCCTATCTGCTCCAGCGTACAAGCGAAGAAACCGTACAATAATAATTATTTAGCTTTAAGCTTTTCCAAATGTGTAGCTAGAATCGGTACAGATAAATATCAATAGCGCGGCACTAGTACAATTAATTCGTCTTCGATTGTAAACAGCGGGATCACGTCTTGCATTCTGATTGGTGTTCGAGTTACCTACAGACTACCCACATTTTATTTGCTTCAAATAAATCCCTGTTAAGGGCACGACACTGACAGCTGTTTATTCTGTCTTAAAGAAGCCTATATTACCTGACTGCTATCTCTTTCTCAAGCGTCTAGATTTAAGTGTATGTTTGTATTATACGTAATTGTTATAAATTTGTATGATTCCATGTTCGAATATCAGTTCATTCGTTGTAACTGATTATTTATTATTCTAATAATAATTGATATCGTGTGTTAAACACGATATCATAACATATTTATAAGAGTACGACAGGTGATTAATCTAGTTGATGCTTCGTCTTGTTTTTCGGACCTCACTGAATATTTTGTATCTTGTCGTGTCACCCGTAAAATAAACACGATTTTATTTGGCTCACACTTTAAAATCTTTTTTTTCATATTTTCATATCACTTTATATTTAAATTGCTACGCTTGATTCAAGCCGATATCAAATTGAGTATTAGTCTGTTGCTAATACGTACTCAATTGATAGTAATTATAATCTAACCATTCTTAAAATTTATAATCATTTGACAAAAATTCCAAATCATTAGACATTTAAAAAAATGCGGTTTCAGATTCCATATTGTGCACGGCTTGTGCCAAATGGTATTGGTTCGATCCTTACACAAGAAATTCGTTTTTTTGATACGTAAATTGTTGTTATGTTATTGCTGGCGGGCACTGGCATTATAAAAATCTGTACTTTTCTTATATAACGCCAGTGCTCTAGGGGTACAACAGGAAACTCAAATACAATTAAAAGGAACCTGCGCAAAATGTAAATATAAAATATAGATTTTCCTTTTATCTTAACACTTCCTCATTTCCATGACCCGCATGGGCCCTGTTTATCAAGAGAGCTTGTAATTAATGATTACATTTTAACTCATACAAATATATCACAAAAGGAATTGTGTCTTTTGTGTGCCTTATATAGGTGTATATATGTACATACAGAATTTTAATTAATGAAAGGCATTCCTTGATATCCGTTACTCTACATAATAATAAAGATAAAAGCAATCAGCGTAAAAATAAACCAAGCTCGATAATATGTGTAAAAAGAAACACTCTATTTACAAGCAGAATAGTGGCGAATAGAAAGCATGGTAAAAAACTTAGCGTATTTACGCTATTTAAAGTTGTTCCACGTAAAGAGTATTATGCTTTACGTATGCGTTTATTATTTTTATTCGATATTTTTAATTTATATATTAATCCGTGAAGCAAAAACATTGTACCCCTTTTTACGAAAATTGCGCGGACAGAGGAGTATGAAATTTCGCACAGTTGAAGTTTATATGGAGGAGGAGGGGCGAATCCTAATATTTTTATAAAATATGCATTAGAAATACTTTAAATAACCTAATAAAAAAACACTACACGCACACTACCATGCATTTGACACACGCAGTATAGTATAGTATTTCGGCATAGTTCGGCTAATGTCGTATAATTCTTCGTAACTATGATTTCATACCTTATGTACCTATTGCAATTTCGCGGTATATAATAACGATGAAACTTAAAATTTAAATCAATTCTGGTTGAATATCGACCCCTTGGCGACCGCTAGTATTTATAAATATACTTTATTTTTCTTGTTTGATATTCAAATGTATTGACGCTATAGCATTACCGGTTCCTGGAAAGGCCTTTGCTTCCACTAATTAACATACCGTGTATTGAAGCATAACAGAGAATCATGTCACTGTCCGACAATTTACTACTACGTAGTCGTGTGTCTACAAACATGCATTTAACATAGATCTACTAGTCTATGTCTATGTTAAATACGTATGTATTTATCTACACTTGCAGTTACCTAATAGAGCAGCTAGCATGGATATGCAAGACAATGTGCACTGTACGTGATGAACGTAAATCGCACTTGGCTAACAAACATAGTGATATGCTTTGTTATAATGACTGTAAATCTTATATAGTAGGACTAGCTGGTACCAATGTTGTATAACCAGTAGTATTTAGAAAGGAAATTTCCTTTCTCTGGGATTACGCTAGCTCTATAAGAAAATTTATCACAATCGATGCTTTGATTCAGTCATAAAAATGTAACAACTAAAATTATTCTAATCTTTCTTTCTTTTCTTTCTTTTCGTGTGGTTAGTGGCCAACCTGTTGTCAAGAGTTGTTCAAGCCGCCCGTAGGCCTCGGACATGGCTTAACAACTGCTGTCAATTTGACAACAACCGGGATCGACGTTTTACGTGTCCTCCGAAGCACGGAGACGCTCAGATGAGATACCACTAAGTAATTAAATAATAAATTGGATTAGTTAGACTGCAAATAAAAGGTTCAGAGGAGGATAGTATCAGTTATGAAATATTGTTTGAAAATATATGCCATAAAAATAAATATTCAGTATTTAAAATACTGTCCATGTAGAATATTAAAGTCAGATGTGTTTAGGTAAATATAAAGACATTTATTCTTTAGTGTAAGGCTATTTATGAAGATACTTAACCTTATCAATAACTCAGTTCCTTTTTGGTTCACTCTTTGTATCTACTAAGGTAAAAAGAGCGAACTGAAAACCTAAAATTGGCGGCTTTATCTTTAAGAGCGATCCCTTCCAGATAAACGTGAGATAGTGTTTATTTCAATAAACAGTTTCTAAATATTTTTATCACATTTACTCTTAAAATGAAAGAAATAAAACTTGAGTAGTAAATGTACATAACTCCAAGAAAAGTTCAATCTTCTCTCTTAGCCTTTATTATTCCCAAGTCACCTGGGGTCGGCTTTTCTGGTCTAACCGGATTTGACTGGATATCAGCTTTTACACGGAGCGGCTGCCACCTGACCTCCGCAACCCGAAGGCTAACGATACCCTAAGGCTAGACCAGTGTCAGGATATTAGAGGGTACTGACTTTCTCAATAACGACTGCCATAGATGTTCATGGCAGCCGGGACCGACGGCTTAAGGCTTTGCCAAGAAAATTTCAATACCTAAATTTTTATGCATAAGGGAATCCATTTTCTTTTAAGAATGTACGCGATTTGTATATATTTAAAGAACTTTATATCATAGATTAGCTAAGTCAAACACGATCCTTGTAAATATAATGATAAAATAAGGCACGAAGACGCTCCTTTTTTTGTGACGAAGAAACCGCCACAAAAAAAAATATATGAAAAATATTAATACAACTCTTGTCTACTTTTTCTTTTTGTTATTGTTGCTGGTTGCAGGTGTACAAGCGGGCGCACGTGTTGGTAAGTGGTAACTGCCACTCATATCTATGGCTGTGTTTTCTTAGCATTACAGAAGCACACAAGCAATTTCAAAGGAATACAGCTAAGCAGCTGCCGTAAACCAAAAAGGTGCCAAACAAGCACACGTATGGCCTGATAGTGAACAGTTGGCCTAGCCTTTGTGAAGAAGACTTGGAAAGGAGGTAGGAGAGAAAGGGAGCGAGAGGATGATTAGTCCTCCAACGCTTTCACTAACAGAACGAAACACGACAGTACGAGTACTACTACTTTACGTACATATTCTGGCAAAAAGGGTAGTACTTTCACGGCCATGCTGGTCCATTCTTCTTGAGTCTTCTTTAAAAAAGGGAAGGTTCTACTACTTGCGAACACGATTGCATTATCGCTGGCACATCGAGAAAACAGTCCAAACTTTCTTCATTACATCATATACACATAGCTTGAACATTATACTCTTCATTTAGAAGTATCATATCTGGCTGTTCACGTTTGTAACAAGGTAGTCTTGTCAAAACGTCACACGTATCCGGCAGCTATTTAAGTGCACTAATGGCCGTTCTGTGAGCAAACAATTTCATATGCAGCGAAATATGTAGTTTACAGAACAAAGTGAGTTTCTGTCATACTTTAATAGGGGTTGGCGTTGTGATTTATTTGTATAATCATTTTTAACCGAGTGAAATTTACGAGAATATTTAAACATATCACTTTCTATGACTATTAGACAGACAAAATTGTGTGACAAAGAGCCCCTTCGGTCGCCTACGAAACCAACGTTACGTCACCAGTTACGTGTGAAGAATTATTATTCTTGTTACGAAACTAGTTTCGCACAGAAATCGGAATTGTATCTAAATTAAATGTTTAATATATAATTATATGATAGGTTAACCAGTAGTTAGTAATTTCGAAATTATACTATTATAGTCCTCTAATTTTGTTATAGGTACACGAACGTGCAAAAAATGATCATGGCTGACTACTGGTGCATTTACCCTATAAATATCTCCTTGAAAGGCGTGAGGTCAATCCATCATCCTAACGATTATGTTTTATCAGTTTTACCAAATTTTGGTGTCAGCAATATCTAGAAGCAAGAAAAAAAAAAACTAAATTTACTTTCATTTCTAAACCAGTATTCACCATTGCTAAAACTATATTTATGCTAATTACTATAAGTTTTGTTAAAAAAATTGGTGAATAAAAAAAATAAGGACAAATAATTTCCAGACAATGTTAGTTCATTGTACATTGTCTGGAAATTATTTGTCCTTATTTACTACTATAATACTTATTTTGCCCGCATTCAAGTCTTCAAGTGAATTTTAATCGTAATTTAAGTCGATCCCTTGACCGATCTTGATGAAATTTGGTATGCTGGTAGCTGAAAGCCCGAAGAAGGACATAAGTTATTTTTCTCTCGCTGTTCCCTCGGGAACCAAGATAAAAAGAGCCGGTTGAAGCATACTGGAAAAAATATTTTTCTTGCTACGTAACTGGTTTCGTAGCGTTGGTTTCGTAGGCGGCCTTAGGGCAAAGAGCATATGTCAATCAGTATAAAATTTGTTTTCATGAAAAGACTGATCTAGTCATTGGGCGCTCAGATCATGGAACGCCCTATTAGAGACACTCCGCTTTTCATATTTTGTACTATTCAAGCGTGGGTGATACATAAACTTATAATTATATCACTTATGCTATTAATCTCACTGTTCGTCACTCGGCACGAATATTATTAATACTTTCGTCTAACTATTAGAAGCGTGGCGCGCACTATTACGTGCTCTGTGGATTGACTATGATACTTTTATACAACTTTCTTGGTATTTATTCCATGTATAAAATAAGATCCGTCGGTGCTAACAAATTGGATCACGTGACATCTCTTCGACTATCTAGCTTTTAATACAACTTTAGTCGCAAATGTTGTCCCAAAAACCTGTAGTAGAAGACTAATAACATGAAAATCAAATAAAAAGGCAAATATATTTTCACTCACGGCCCAACCTTATGAATCAAACATTTTATTTGCAAATCAAAATTCAGATTATCTTGTTCGTCAACGCTATCCTTTAAAAGCCACCCCACTTCGCCCAGCCAGAGATGTGAAGTGGGGGAAGTGGGGATGTGCGTTGAGTAGGCTAATGAAGTATTTGGAGCCCCTCGTTGTGCCGTGATTGGTGATGGAATACTAAGCATGGTCCGATGAATAGCTCGGCGTAATTACACTTGATTGTATGGTGGAAAACGAGAATATTTTTTCCTCTATTAAAATTCGACAGCTTGGTAATTTGAAGTAGATTTGAGAAGCAATTTGTCGTATAATCTGTATCTGTAGAGTCTTTATTAGCTCCTTTTCAAAATACAATAGGATATCTTTGTATTATGTCGATATCAGAAAATGAAGGTTGCGTATCAATTGTACGTCAAATCGTTTCTGCGTCACACAGTTGCTGAAGTTTCCTTTGTAATAAAGTTTGTTATTTATAGTGAACGCGCACTTGCCTATATTGTAAGAATTGAACGCGCCGCAAATGTGCCTTGCTGAAATTGTTATCCACATTTATACGACGTATATTGTGATATAGGTCAACAACTAATATGTAGTGTTAACGACTAGTTATTTTTGTTTGCATCGTAAGACAGTGTCTGATTATAATTACAACTGACCAACATTATATCGATCCTGTCGACGATATTTTAGTAATTTTCGTCTACCATATTGATTGTACAAATAGCTCTGCTGAAGCATAGGGTAGTATAGTGGTACTCTTCGTTTCTCGTTTAAACTCTATTTGAAGAAGAACAATTTATGGCGCTCGGGAATCACAGATATTTCATTTCAGAATCTGCTTGTACGTAGGACTAATGATCGCTGAAAGCATACATGCTGGACAAAAACGTTTCCAGTTAAAGAAGAAACTAAGTTACTATAGCAGAGATTAAAAATATTTGTGAAGATAGGATCGCACCAAGTATCCTTGGTATACCATAGAATTAAAAACTTACCGAACTTATACTCAAAATCTAAAGATGGACAGCCGCGTCATGGGATCCTTGCGTATACCAACTACGGAATTCCATTCGCATAAAATACAAAATATGCATTAACACGTCGCATGGAGGATATTGTATATTGTGCGCAAAGACAAAGACGACACATGAGTCAGCTTGTCGCGACGCATCCTTAGAACTCTTTGTTAATGAATGAGCCACAGTCTCTAGCAGGCTAGTAAGTTGTATTAAACGTCTTAAGTGAATCCAACATGCGCCAGTGCGCGTCCACCCTTAATTTCACCAGCGGTGTTCGCGTAAAATGAAGTTTACAAACAGATTGAAGTTTGTTTTGTATTTTCAGCAATTGTAATCCAAGACAGTCTATGACAAACCCTTACGTCGTTTGGTAACAAACCAACTTCGTCTAAACTTTGTTATTTACCAACAAATGCCTGCGGTTTTGCTAGCGTTGTATATAAAAATGTGTTTTAATAAGTTATTAAGTTATAAGAACATCGGTTATGAGCTAGTCAGACTTGTATAGGTACCAAAGGATTCTAGGTACCTAAGTAAAGTAGAAATTTATTTAGTTAGCTTTCACAAAAAACTTCAACACATTTAGTATTTTTTCATTTGCGGTTTTGTGCGTTTGTGTTGTTTATAACTATGCCTCAAGTCAATAGCATTAGTGATTGTTAAAATAAGCAGTTGTGGTAGAAAGATAGACGGACGTTGATTTTAAATTTCTGATTCTAATCAGAATCAGAAATTTATTTGCTATGAATGTAACATATTGATTGTGAAAAAAAAATCTATACAATGTGTTTCTTTTATGTCATATTAGTTAATAATGTTTGTCATTTAAATGAGTTGTCATTTAAATAAGCATATTAATAATCCACAATAAAAATCAATAACAAAAATAAAAGAAACAATAATAATAAGTGAATAAAAAAATGAGAATGCTATATAATAAAATGATGTCAAAATGAATTATCATTTAAAAAGTCATGGATGAAATAATAACATTTTTCGACAAGTCTAACATAGCTACCCATGACATTCTACTTATCTGACTAACTCCTCTCTATATTATTTACCTTTATTACAACGTAAATCCCCTTTCCCTAGAGAAGACAAGGTGCGAGTTTATACCCGATATGCGATGGTAACCGCTAGGCTACGGGAACTACTTGCCATAATTCGGATCGTTTGCCACCTAGCTGGCATAAAAACATCTACTTTATTTTTTTTAAATACTACTCCCTCTCTAGTTATAATTCCTGTGTCGCGAGGAACTTTACAAACATGCAAACAACTGACACAACGAACAACCAGACTCGGAACGACTATTTGTGTATCACACGAATTTTTGTCTCGTGTGAGGATCAAACTCACAATACTTGGCGCAGTATAATATCAGCCCTGTATTAAACTGTCCCACTGATGGGCACGGGCCTCTTCTCAATGTGAGAAGGGTTAGGCCATAGTTCACCACGCTGGCCCAGTGCGGGTTGGCAGACTTCACATATCTTCGAGAACATTATGGAGAACTCTTAGACATGCAGGTTTTCTCACGATGTTTTCCTTCACCGGTAAAGCGACCGATAATTAACTATTTAATACGCACATAACTTCGAAAAGTCAGAGATGCGCGCCTTGGGATCGAACTTGAGACCTCTGCGTGGCAGTCCAACGGTTTTCCACTAGGCTATCGCTGCTACTTACTTACTTGGCGCAGTGACGGCGACCAATTAAACTACTACGCCATTCGTGCAGTCTACAGAAACACGTGGTTTTTTCAGACATAGTGTAATCCCATTTATAATACCAGTCAAGCATAAAATAGGTGTACTATATTTAATAGCATCATAGGCAACATAATCTAGAATTTAATTACACCTATATTATAGAGTAGAGTTGTTAGTCTCCGTGACCCAGTATTAAAGTTAATTAAAGGTAAGCGGCCGAGGTGACGGGATAACCTCCCTAGTTGCAATCTTCATAACTAGCGATTTATTACTGCAGTTAGTTGGGTTTATAGAATAATTGCCAAAGACAACATGGAATATTTTTTATCACTGCAGCGTTTGTTTTGCAAGTTAAGTTAAGGCGCTAGTTAATGAGCATTGAAATTAAATACTTCATAGTACTTTCTGACTAGACAATACTATGAAGTATTTAAATTTAATTTTCATAGGTGCTAGATTAGTTTGATTTTCCTGAAAGGCAGATCGATAGCCTTTTGTGTAGATAGATGCATGGCATCCAGGCTCGGCTGGTTGAATTAGCAACAGCAAATCTAAACACTTGAGTTTGACAAGCTGAATAGCTTTTCGGACACCGGAGTTATATAAAGAAGAACCAATTAGGAATCATTAAAATTGGGTGCTTTGTGCTTTGAAGTGCAGATTTTTAGATACGTCAGTTAAAATGCGTCGGTTATTATTTAAGTGTTTCCGGAAACTTGCAGCTGGCTTAATAATTATTTCTGTGTAGCCGGCCATGAATTTTTTAGTCTAACTATCAGATTATTATATTATTAGTTTTCCATGGAATGACTGCAAACCTCCTCAACCAAAAGGGAGGCTGCGTTAGAGCTTTTTCCTCGTGGCCAAACTATTTCACCAAACTGACTAGGCTACGAGGAATTATATTTCTTCGTGGCCAAACTCGTTTCAAAATAGGCAAATTGAGTACAGTTAAATACAAAAAACATAGATTGGGCACTGAAGCTCTGACGATATTTAGTGGTAAGAACAAATGTTAGAATATTTGAGAGTACAGACCCACTATATTGACTACCTATACACTTACTGATGGACATGTATAAGTATGTTGTTATATGTATTTTATAAACAATGTACCGAAAATGTGATATTCTGTGAGTTGTTTAGTTTTTTAAATATTTATTACAGCATTGTTGACAGATATTTTGTTTGTTATCTTTCATTTATTTAGAATATTAGATAGAGAATGATAGTTGTTATACTTATGACGTATTTTGATGAATATTTCTCCATTTATTTATTTTTATATCAAATAAGTATTTGTTGTTGATTCATAATTATAGAACCGCTATATAAAAGCCAGTTTATAATAAAATTATACTCGCACAAATGTTTCAACTCAGTTACTCACGCACAAAAGAGATAATTTTACTACATTTAGCATTTCGAGCGCTGCATTTTTAATTTCAGCTTCGCAGCATAAGTTACAGTTTGACAGAGTTATGTCGCCTGAATTCAGACCACAAAAATACAGTTTGAATAACACTCCCTGAAATATATTCCACATTTTTTACTTCGAAATGCATCCTGCTTGAAATACGTGGTGCATAAATGCGAGTTGAGCAACTGGCGTATCTAGTAAGACATAGTTTGAAATTCTTATATGGTGAAGTTAACGGCATGATTTCCCTGAACTCTGTGGAAGTTGGCGCCTTTCGAGAACTTGTGCAGTAAATCAATGCTCCTTTCTTATTACGATGCGTGCTACACGTGCTTACTTACTTTAAAAGGAGTCTTGTTTTATTTTTGATATACTTACTTACTCTTTGTATTTTTATATTTTCTTATTTAACTCACGTCTAGTTTTATACGTTGCAAGTTAACAAAACCGAAGTTGCAAAATGGGCGCATAAAGTAAACAAGGAAAGTTATAATAACAGATTACCATGATTTGTCGGTTTATTTGGTTAATTATCTCACTCCGCTTGATATGGGTTTGAAGACTGTTCGAGACAGTTATTAGTGTTATCCACAAACGATTATACTGGGTGCACTTCCAATTATAATTAACGAGGCACTAAGTGCACCTAGAATATCCCAGATTGTTTAATCTATTTGAGTCAGCGAGTTTGATCCATAGCGCGAGGAAAAAAGGAAAGCAAATATACAAAATTATTCAAACTTAATGGCTTTTTATGTTACGAAATTTTCAAGAAACAGTCAGTCTGCTGATAGATACTTGATAGCCTATATTATGTCAAATCTAAAACCATATTGAAATAGTGTAAACTTAAATATAAATAGTTTTAATTAATTTAAATAGCTTAAATTGTAATAAAGTTCAATAATAATAGAGTAAGAGTTTCAAAATTATGTAATAAACCTGTTTAAAATAAACAACGCGACAAAATCCGTATAAAGTAGTTTGATTTTAATGTATAACATTCGCGTAAACACAAGACAATATTATCTAAAACCATAAGTATTAAAATGTCAGTGACCTTCTTGCCTACCACTTTAAGCAAATATAACCATGAGCATAGGCACGAGCCTATGCTCATGGTTATATTTGCTATATAGTGCCTTTGATAATATTGGATATAATTATATTTAAATATAATTATATCCAATATATTCGAGCTACGGTGAATTGTGAGAAGTAGTATTACTTATAACAGCAAAATCTTCGCTAGTCCAATTCATTCCAAACTGTCAGAGTTCATTGCCCTTAATTAAACAGACGGCAAAATGTGGAACTAATTGAAAATGTATGTGTTATAATTGAAGAGCATGACTAAGCTTAACACACTAGCGCGCAGTATCAAGTTATAGTCTACACATAGCACTAATAGCAACCGTCAGTTAGTACCAATAGTTAATGTGAATCTCTGATACTCGCATAAGTATACGTGATATGTACGATAGTATAATATGACAATGATCAAAACCACTTTGACCTGTCAATTCTTGGAATACCATACATAATTGAAACGATATTGTATCTGGCCACCAAAAGTAGCCACCAAAATAATGTAATGCTGTTTCTTATCCACACTTAAGTCTAACAAAGTTATGAAAGACACTGGTCCTTGCGACACAGGGAATCCTAGTGTGGGCTCGAGTGCTGAAAGGGGTCCAGTGCTTAAATGTAACATGAAGTGTATTAATAGTAGCGCTGTATATAAACTGTCCCACTGTTGGAAACGAGCCTTTCTTGATAGTCCAATCGATCTTTCACTAGGTGAATAAACTTTGTTAGTTTAATGTTATATTCGATCTGTACGTTGAAATTACAAATGTGTTTGCAAAGACACGTTTGTAAGTATCTTGTGGTCATGGGTGTAAATCCCTCCTATTCTACTACCGACATATATTTACTCCTAGTTTACCTGGAGGGGTAACAAGAATAATTGACTAAAGTAAAACAAAGAATATGTAAGCAGATGAAAAATGCACATTTCGTCAAATATATAATATCGAAAGAGGAGTTTATTATCCCTATGAGGTATGTTCACATCGTCACATCTACAGATTTCGTTTAGCTATTGTAAATAAATGCCTAGCAAAAGACTCCACCTGGAATTTGGGATGGCCTAACAAATGTGGTAAGTTACACTAAGAAATATATTAAAAAGCTTAATAGTATTAGTTTTGTGAATATGTTATCCATCAGATATATATTATTATCGTAAAAACGCAGTTGTAAATTCAAGTAATAATATTTGAATGATGTTATATGTATATGTATATGTAGTAAGCGGGTGAATACAATATTACCGATACCGATCTTAAGGTCATGGAAATATGCTCATGATAACATAAGCGTGTTAACAAGACCATGATAAGGGATTGGCACAAGTCAAGCCCTTAGCAGCAATGATTTCAGCAATGTGGATTGTAATAGTATTTGCATTATAATGTGAAACCTAAAATATAGCTGAAGTAAAAGATAAAGAAAATAGGACGTGAGCCAAACTAGCCAAACATCTCATTTAATCTTATATAAGAATCGAGCGCAAAGTTAAAAGGCATTGCATTTAACTAACGAGGCACGAATAAGGCAAACAAACGTAAATTTTAATTTCTACGTAGGTACAGTTTTCTTTTATTCACATTTGTTGGCACGTCCATCGTAATTTATTGAATTACCATCGATTTTATTGAAATTTCGCAGAAAATCGACTTTATTTTTCCGAGGCACTTCGTTTGTATGGTGTAATTAATTTACAAGCTCTGTAGCCTGCCTGTTATATTTCAGGGTAAACCGTCGTAAGGTTTCCGGAAAGTAATGTGATTTATTACAGCATGAGAATGTTTCTCTGTGTGTTCTTTATGTGTCTGTATTTTGTGGATAGGTTGTAGTCGTCAATTTTGTACGGAATACAGTGTTTTTTAGATTCTTTGTAGTCTTATTGTTATCAAGTACACTGTTGAATATTTTTGGTCTAGATTCGGCGTACATCCGTCATTCAACCGAATCTAGATCAAAAATATACAACTAAGTACATAATACTTCGGTCACTAAGGTGTTGCTGAAAATCAGCGCTGTTTCGCTTATGCGGATACAGCTTCGGGCTGAGCAACATCTTTTTTTGACAGAGACTGCGACGCACACTGCATACGCTAGGTCATATATTTATTAAATGGATCGAGCCAAGGGTTTAATTTTTTTTGATTATTTGCATATTTGTTTTTATTTTCTTTATTTTTTGTATATTTTTTAATCTTTTATTTTATGTTCGCATGATGCAATCATTATTTTAATTAATTAGGACATAAATTGATACTATAATAATTGTGTTTAATATTATCATTTACTTTTCTGTATTATACTACGTTTATGCTGAGATGCAGTATGTGTTGTTTGATTTCTATTAAAATAAATGTATTTTCTTTCTTTCTTGCTTGATTGCCTTGGCAAACTGTAACGATATTATAAGAGAACCAAATATCAACATATTTGAAAGCATGACCAAATTTACAGCCTACGCTTTGTAAAAAAGCTGATATTTAATCGTATCTGGATAAAGTAGAAGGCCGAGACCAAAAGGTATGGCCCGGATAAAAATATTACGGGTCGTAGACCAGCAGAGTATAATAGTGATTTGGTCAACGAACAATAAATATACATACCAACTACTTACTTTTACTTTCTACTTAGAGAATCATTTCCTTGACAGGTTTTAACTTTGGTTACTTTAATATAGCAACTTATTCGGGTTCCATAAATAACAACCAAAATATATGTATATTATATATACATATACCTATAGGTATTTACTTACTTTGATTATGAGAAAATAATTCACGAACATCAAAAGATGACGCATGTAAGGCAAATCCCTTGTTCTCCGAAAACAATACACTTTGCACTTAACACCTGGCCACCTGAGACTTTCTCCTAAAAATCCCCATGAGAAATCAGAGTAAATGCGATTACTGGCGTAATGTACATATTCTAGGTAAGTGAAATACTTTAGGCGATTGGATAGCTAAGTGTAATAAATTGTAAGACTCGATGTAAAAGAAATTGCTGCGGAAATTTACCGAGAAGTCGTAAATAGGAATTTATGCATATCATATTTGATAAGTAAACCCACCACGTGCAGAATTTATGTGCGTTTAAAAAGCGAATAAAATTACTTCGCTCGTTGTTTGGTATGAGTATAATAATATCGAAAATGTGTGAAATGTGACATATATCCCTATTAATTTTAGAATGAGAGGCTTCGTTTTAAACCGATATTTGTACTTGATGTACGTATATTCCATTTACCACTTTTTATCATGTTTATTTGGTAAATAAATATGATAAAATCGTCTAGTTACTGCTTTCAGACAATATTCGTTCTCTTATAAAAAAGAAGATACATAAATAAATATGTATTGTCTTTAGCTATTAGTATGCCATATTTAGTAATAATAAAACAAGTACATAAGATAATATGGACTATAGTAGCAGTGTGACTATTAATATAACAAACGGCTTTTTCTTATTTCTAAAGGCACTGATTAATGTTGACAAAGCGAAAATAGAATCCTTGTTCAAAATTCTTACACAATCAAATATCAATTTGGGAACGCGACCGCTTTCGGTGACAAAACTTAACAAATAAAACTCTGAACGATTCACAGTGGAAACTGCACTCATATCCTTAATTAAATTTGTTCTAGCTCTAAAAAAACGCATTGACGTGTAATTGAAAATACGGCGGGATATTTGTTCGGAATTTATCGTTGTTCGTACAAACATACGAACGTGTTAAGCCTCACAACTAGGCTATAAATATCGGCTCGAGCTCTGAATTATGGCTTTAGTTCGACACACACAAATTTGTTTTGTGTGTTTCGGCCACAGTACACCTATTTAAACGACAGTTGTAACATACCATTATTGATCAATTTTCAGTTTCTATTAGTTTGTTTGTTGCCCGTAGTCGATCGGCGCTTTCTGGTTTCTCTCCGTTCAAACAGCAACAGTTACAGGTTGTTTAAAACTCTGCGTTCAGTAGTGATACCGTTCTTTTCGAGACGTAGCTTTCCCAAGACAGGATGTCGTACGGCAAGTTGGACGATGCAAGAAAATTCAAGAGAATATTTTTCGCTTATACTTTTAAATATTTATTATCTTTTGAAACTTTACGTAATATGATAATAGTTAAAGAATGTATTGTAATAGGATAAAAATGGCGTCATCCTTCGAAAATATAGCTTAAAGGCTGGCATGCATAATGAATCTAATAACAAATCTAAGATCTATTATATAAACTTTTCTCCAGCTGCCAATTTTGTAATAGCTTCATTACAATATAGGAAAGAAAGAGACCTACATTGATTTAAGAAACCTATATATGATTGCTTGTCAGTACTATAGTTTTTGCTCCTGAAATGCTTAAGCCTAGGCTTTCAAGACTTCGGATCCGCAAGCTTGCACACGCTAGTAGTGAGTAAAGCAACGAGACCATCGTCACATTAAATTAAATCAATATCCACAGTTTCAGTTCTACAAAATATAATCTATACTAATAAAAAGTTGTCGAATCGCTTATACGCATATAAATATAAAGGATTTATCACAACAAATATTTACAGTATTATAATTTAGTTTCTTGATCAGATCGGAGGCGTTCTGGACAAAGGCCAGGTTAAGAGCACCTTGAACCGACGGGCGTGTATGAGGAATGTGATGAAAGTGAATGAAGCCAGAGAAGTGTGTCAGGATCGTAGCAAATGGAAATCCGTAGTCTCTGCCTACCCCTGTGGGAAACAGGCGTGAATCTATGTATGTATGTATATTTACAGTAATTAATGTTTACAGTACGTAATTTATTTAAACTGATGGACAATCTATCGAACGATCAGTAACGCGTTTTATTTTAATAAAATACACGGTTCGTCAAATGTAAACGGAAAAACACGTCGCTGAATTAAATCAATAGCTATTTTGTTGGCATTCAGTTTGAAACAAAGATTCAGTGCAAACACACTGATGAACTGTTGCGATCAAAATACAGTTTCATAAAATGAATGAATAATCTTTTTAGCACACAGGAAATAAACAGAAATTTGTAGTATTTGCATTATTTTTTTATTCTACTGTGGTAGCAAAGGAGCTTATTGTTTGCTTGATGATATGCCTGTAGCCAAAGGCCAAAAGGATTAATGGTTGCAATACAAGTGCTACAACTCTCGTGTTGCCTTCTTAAAAACAATCGTCACTTTGCACTAGAACAAACCGCGTAGATTACTCATGCTCTTATTCATCCTTTGCAAGGAGCTTAGAAACTTTACTGACTTCTGATGCCTAATATAAATTTGTGGCGAATTTTCGACTGGGTTGAGCACATAAACTTTACTTCTTTCAAATTGAAAAACAGAAAAGTAGTTATCATAAAATGAATTCATAAGTTACATGCTATAAAATAATAGCTTGTTAGCATAAGGGTGGATTAATTAATTAATCGTATACATTGAAAAGGCGTCGTGTCGGTTGTTTAGCTTGATGTTTTGTTCATAATAATGGTGGCAAACCTATACGCTGCCCGCGTGATAGTCAGCGGTCTCTATAGCTACTGAACACCTGCAATAGCAGAGATATCGCTCGCAGGTTGCCGCCTCTTGTAATCAAAGTAATGAAAGGAACAAAAATAGGAGAGGTTGCGCCTGTGAGCCTTCAGCACTCTTACTTGCTTGATACTGAATTAATCGCTGTAACAGTGTAATAGATCTTTTGTCAGTTTTCTATTAAGGGGATGATAACTCCACGGACGACCTGGCTCTTTTGTACCGTCACCAAAATGATTACACCATATTTCATAATAGGTGGAGCTGACGGCATTATTGCTACCTAAACAATAAATGAGAAATTCTGTACTTGATTCTATTCATTATATTTATTTTTTTAATTTACGATATACCCTCTATTATTTTTATAAACTAATAGTATATAATCGCGTTATATATTGCAACTTACATGTAGCTCGATACTCGAGCTAAGATTTAACTTTTGTATGTATACAGGTGATTAAATTGGTAAAATAAATGGATTGTCTTGCCTTGTAATTCTCTCCAATTTAATTACCGTTGCTATTAAATAGATCAAGAATTAAAATTGTTTTTGCCATAAAAACTTGTAACTAATAACTGAATACCTTTTTATTTTCGATGCTGACGATATCGTTCGTTAATGAGTGAAGGCGGAATCGCAACTACGGCTTAACTTGCTCAACGATATGCAAAGGCTAACTGGAGCAGTAAGTGGCTCGGTCTCGACGTATTACAATAATGTAGTCAGCATTTCACAGCGCCTCGCTACGCCGTGCCGTGCTTCGTTCCAAGCGAAAGATAGTAAATTATTTGCTATATTATTTAACTGTAGTAAGTTGTATGTATTACGGAAGGTGATGCTAATTAAATTAATCAATATGTATACTATGGTGAATGGATTTAAAAATGTAAAAATGATATAGAAGAATAAAGTTCTTAATAAGACAAATCAATGTATTTTAAATAATAATAAAAATACTCATTTATACATTACGTTAATACATTAAATAAATAATTACAGTTTATATGCCTGTACTAGGGTAATAATGTGCCACTAGCGTAAAGAGCACTTGCAATATGCTATTAAGAACTAAGTTATATGTTTTTAACAATACTTTTATGAAGCGCTAGTGTTAAGTGTTTTGTTCAATCTATTGCCTTGGGGTGCCTTAAAATGTTTTAGTCCTTTATTATTAACAACACTGCGAAAGATAAATACATAAGTATGACGTTAAAATCACACGCAAAATGTCTGATAAAAGGTGCTACGCCGTAGGCCCCGTAGCCCCTTGCTACGATATTCCTCATGACATAAACACAAGATATAAATGTAAATAGCAGCTGTTTTACCCCGATACGCATTAACATAATGAAGCCTCGGCCCATAATTTTTGGGCTCTGTAAAAAATCATCTCGCTATACGGGAACTTTGGCAGGAAGTTACTTTACGAGAATTTTTCTCACCCTAAGGTTAACAAGTAAAGTTGTTTATCAAGCGAATGTAAAAAATTTATTCATTTACGTCGCATTTTAAATAAAATGAGGCCTTTATTCAAATATCGGATGCTAATAAGGAGGAAGTTCTTTAAGCTATTTCGTTGGATGGTACTCAGAATATCCTGTCTGAGGCTCGCCGAATAAGATAAAGAGGTGTCTCCTAAACTTTTGCATCTTGTATAGGTACTTGTACTTGATAATGGAGGTAGATTAATGGACGGACCGGATCAAAGAAACGCGAATGAACAACGACGTTGTAGTAATACAGTAGAAAAAGACTTTGGAAACATTAAAACTCTTGTCTACGATGATTGATACCTTGGGTATGTTTGGTATAGCCAGCAACGTATGTCGATATATACTTACGAGATTTTGATTTGCTCTATCTATCAAAATTATATAATATATTGGTTTCCTAGTTAAAGGATATTTGACTTAATTACAGTTCTTAAATAGGAGGTAAGTATGTGTTATCAGAACTCTTGCTAACCAGGTAACCGATACAAGGTCATCGGACCTCCTTGTGGGCCTATCCCTGGTTCGTCTTTTGGTGCATGGTCGCTACTCCGGGACCTTTCTGCTGCAATGAACATCGGTTCTACGAGCTATGTGCCTTGCCCACTGCCGCTTCAGCTTGGCTATCCGGATAGCTATGTCGGCTATTCTTCATGCACTAAATCAAATTAAAAAGTAGAATAGAAATTAAAGCGACTACACATTTACCAATTACTGATCATTATCGATACATTCTCGTATCTTACAATGCACAGACAGTTTGCAATTGGTTCGCGGAGTCTATTTACTTAGTTATTTGGCCAAAATGGTCACGTACTGACTAGATCAAGATAAACATCTTAATCTGCTGGCTAACCCATTTAGTTAACATAATATACTGTTACTAATCTGCTTCATTACACTGTGTAAATACATTGTTACGACATGTGCACACTAAATATATTTTTATTTGTATTAATATCTAAAATAATGGTTGACTGATTCTTTGTTGTAAACTTGCGCTCTATCGTTAGCCTCGGATTGATTCTCTGAATGTACACATTCCTTTTTTGGATTTTCTGTTATAAAATAACACACGTACTTTTCAGCATAGAGTCAAAATGTTCCCAGTAAAAAGCATGGGCTTACCGTACGTGGAACATAAAGGCATTAAAATTATTATAATCCTGATTTAAATCTCTTTGGGTGAGACCGAAATCATGCACACACCCAAATGGCGATATGTGGTTTATTCACCTCTGCCTATATTTTCGTATATGTATATACAGGCGTTAAACTAGACTTTATTGTAAGTACTTTATATGTAGATACTTAGTAATGGATCTAGAGTACTGTAAATATAAACTGCAAGGAAGTTGTAGTGGTTTAAGGTTTAAGTGATAGCCTTGCCGCTGCCAGTGTGCCGAGTTTTGTGGGTTCGATTCCTACACGACTTAAAAATTTGTGTGAACCACAAACATCTGATTCGAATCTGGCTGTTCTTTGCGTTGTTTTAATGTTTGAAAAGTTATAGTTCACGTATCGTTTTTTAAAAAGAAATAACACGAAACCTAATGTGCATAGGTACGTGATATTATTTTTCTAAAATCATTTATGTTAAGATAAAAGGAACGCAGTCTTATAACTTTGTCGTTACCAGGAATATCGTCCCTTTTCCACAGTATTCTATACCCTTTTATACGGTTCGAGCTATTTCTTTACCAAACATCATAATCGGTTTAATCGTTTAGGGATAAAAACGTAATATTTTGGTTTTACATTTATTGTATACTAAATGTAACTGTGATTTCGAAAACTAAGGCATATCAATGGTAACAGTGATTTAAGTTCTGTGGGTAATAGTAGTAGAAGTAGTAGCTTCTAATAATTTATTTTTTAACGTATTTATCAGTATATTTATACTAAAATAGTATGATGCCTTCATACGCGAAAGCATAATCAGAAGTGAATTACATCCACTCCACTCCGCGTCAGTAACTATAGTTTTTGGCCCACGAAATAGAAGGCGAGTCTAATGTGCCAGACTTCGTGCTCCTACTAGAAATTTCTGGTTACAAAGAATTTCACCCGAGGCTCATGTACGGCAATCATATTAATTACGGCTTTGCTTTAAAATATAATACAAAACATTTAAATATATGTCATGATTCACGAAATTCATTTATATTGGTTGCAATCTACAACACAATATGTAGGTACCCATTTTCAGGGTCTAGGTCTAAAGATGTCTTCGTAATCTATTGTTATATGAATAACTCATCAAGGCATTATTAAAAAATAGTAATCATAATCACCGAAGGCGCCTGCTATGTTTTAAGTAATAAGCAAATTTTCAGAGATTGCGCAGGTGCGAAAGTAAAAATACCACATTCGCACTATTCGGGCTTCTATATAACAAAATCTATATACTTATACGTGAATAGAACACTTTGTACCTCTTAAAGCACATGCCGCGTTCAGAGGAGTATGACATTATATTTAAAGTTTTTATGAAGACGGAGAGCAGAAACCAATTTATTTAAAATTATATATTATTTACTGGATTACAGTCGATTTTCAAGCACAAAACTTTATGGTACGACACCATTGTATTTGTTAAGTTAGTATAAAAAATATATGAATTTATTTAAAAGTTCATGAACACGAGAATTCATTCATAACACTGAAACATTCCCAGAACATGCCGAGATCCTCACTGCTTTAAAGCCTCTAGGATTAGTCTAGTTGTTAACCTAGATTGAGTCAAAACTCAAAATGCAAAATATACGACGTTAAAATATATTTTAATTTAATTTGCATTTCTCCATTGCTAATTAAAATGAAACATGCCGGTGTGAAATCATGCTTACGTGGTTTAATTTAATTACAATTATAATCGTATACACCTGAAGCCCTTCCACGTATCTTGTGCATTCGAAGCCGCAACTAAATTGCGGCTCACCGCTGACATACGCGTGTTTGCCGTCTGAATTTCACACGCTGAAATAACACATAATTAGGTAATATTTTGTATTATTCTAGCTTTAATTTGTTAGATTGTTATTGTTGTTTAAAATATTAATAGTCACTGTTTTTGAAAATATTACTAGTAATTATTTACTGGGTGAACTATTAACGCAAGAACATTGAAGACATGAGAAGGTACAAAAAAGTTATAAGGTACAAAAATATTACATAGTATTTGTTTGTATTAGTATTCATTATACAGTATGTGAATTAACGAAACGTGTTTACGTGTGTTTTAGTTCAACCCGTTAATCTACATTATTAATAGATTAAAACAACTTATTCGCATAGAATAATAATAAGTATAAAATACAAACAATAAATTAAATGTCAAAAATAAGCGGAACAAACGAATATATACCTAAAATAAAGTACTTAAGATGCTTGGAAACCTTATCGATCGACCTCGATTAGGCTATGGAAATTTAGTGTACCAAGTCATACTCGGTACATCTCGATCGATATCGGTGGGAACGTTTCATAAAACACAAATCGAGCCCGATTGATGAAGTGTAGGAGCAACGCATGATCCTTATCGATAGAATTGAATAAATCGTATCGATTGTATAAGACGATTGAGGCCGATCGCCCAGGAGAATTCTCCTTTAGATAATTCACACTACTATAAATTAAATTGGAAGTTAGGTTACTTTTCCTTGTTCGCTTAATATTCTTCATTGGACACTTATGATGTTTTAACCTGTAAATTTTTTGAACGTCAGACATAATTGAAAACCTATTGTGTGTGGCCGCTGGTGTACCGTTGCGATATAATAGTGTAAAAAAATACATATTTCTTTTGGTGGGTATGTACTTTTTAGTATGCTTGTAGTAGTATTACCAGCTAAAGGTAAAACCTTTATTAAAGTGCTGTATTTAAAATAAACTATTTCAATTGCAAATACAACAATTTAAATAGGATTTGCAGAGTATTTGCGAACAGCAATTACGTTGCAAGTTTATCGAACCGTTAATTTTAATTGCCTATTGATAAAAGTGTTAATGTTAAATTAATATGAACTCATCTGATTATTATTATTCAATACTGATGACCTGGTATTAACTCATATAGAATTTATTAACATTCTGAAATACTAATTGGTTTGTAAATTAATTGGTATAAGCATCTAATCAACAATTTTGTGTAATATTTGAGCTAAAAACAAAACAGCATAGATGGTGTAGTGGTTTAAGTGGTCGCCTAACTGCTGCCACTACGGTGTGTCTTTTGGGTTCGAATCCCAGACGGGATAAAGTTTTGTGTAATCCACAAATGGTTGTTCCGAGTCTGGGTGTTCTTTGTGTCCGTTATTTGTACGTTTGTAAAGTCCCCGCGATACAAGATTTATTCCTAGTGCGAGGTTAGACTCTATAAAAGAAAGAACATATTACTTAGACATTATTAATTGTTTCTACACATATATACGTCAAGCATTGTTTTACGCGTAGTAGTACAGATACGAGGGTGCGTTTTTAAGTTCGCGGAATGGAATAGAAGGGGATGAAATAATATTACTAAATTATTTTTCCTTTTCAATATATTCACCTGAAACCCTAATACATTTCTCAGATCTATGAATTAACTTATGAATACCTTCATAAAAAAATGTTTTGTCTTTCTCTGAAAAATACGCCGAAACTGCATCCTTCACTTCTTCATCGGTTGAAAATTTCTTTCCTCGAAGCTCTTTTTTCAGATTTGGAAAGAGATAATAGTCGCTGGGAGCCAAGTCTGGGCTATAAGGTGGGTGATCAATGATATCGAAGCCCACCTTGTGCAAAGCAGCCAACGCAACTCGACTCTTGTGAACAGGAGCATTGTCGTGCAAGAGCAGGACACCTTTGGTCAATTTTCCTCTTCTTTTTTCTCTGATTGCCTCTTTTAACTGCTCTAAAATTGAAGCGTAGTGTTCTCCGGTTATGGAAACACCTTTTTCTTTGTAATCAACCAACAAAATTCCTTCTGTGTCCCAAAAAACTGTCGCCATGAGCTTTCCCGCCGATTGCGACACCTTGAATTTCTTAGGCGGTGGTGTACCCTTTTTATGCCACTGCATGGAATCTTGTTTAGACTCAGGTTCATAGTGATGAACCCAAGTTTCATCCCCAGTAACAATTCGCTCCAAAAAACCATCCTTGTCTTCATTACACTGGCTCAAAAAGGCACGCGAACACTCGACGCGCTTCTGTTTTTGAGGCGGTGTGAGCATTCTAGGCACCCATCTTGCACTGACTTTTGTCATGCCGAGATGATCATGGAGAACCTTGAAAATGGTCGTTTCAGATACTCCAACCATCTCTGCGATTTGTTTTTCTTCAAACGTGCATCCTCCAATATTAATTTTTCGATTTTTTCGATAAGATCTGGAGTGGTGACCTCAACAGACCGCCCAGGCCGGGAATCGTCTTCAATTGATTCCCTGCCTTGCTTAAAGAGGTTGTGCCACTTGTATACCATGGTTTTTCCTGGACAAGAGTCCCCGTATACAGATGACATCTCTTCCAAAATGGTTTGAACATTTTTTCCTTGCTTGGTAAGGAACTTTATAACGGCGCGGAACTCGATTTTCTCCATACTTCACAATTTCTTCCAGATTGAGTTGCTTGAGGGACGATAGTTCAAAGACTAATGACCTCATTATGATAATACTCGGTATATATACTAATTATTAGTTGCTAAACACGTTAGTGACTAAACAAGCACCCCCACCACCTTCCATACCCTCCATTCCGCGAACTTAAAAACGCACCCTCGTAGATAGAATGTATTACACCCATTTTTTGCTGGTAGGAGTCGAGCTTATTGCTATCAACCAGGCACAGTATCTCAGAGACACTAGCCACTTTGACTGATCTGGATATCGATCTCGAGACCTCATGCACAGCAGTTAAATGCATTCACTACCGCTACTACGAGGTAGTCAATTGTTTCTATGTTAGACAGCAACTTCATTAAGAAGCGTACATTTTTATAATTTTTAAAAAGACAACTGTCCCTTTCTGTATGATTCCTGTGTCAGGGGGGACATAACATACATTCAAACAACGGATACAAAGAATACCCAGACTCGGAACAACTATTTGTGGGACACAAATTTTTGTCCCGTGTGGGGATCGAACCCACAACACTTGGCGCGGCGGCAGTGCAAGGAGATCACTTACACTACTTTTCAGAGCGTCGTCCCTAGGCGTCATACCTATCCTGACTGTACCTGAACTGTCGAGTTGCGATACATATCACTCGGGCAACCGACCATCGGATTTTCGAGCCATTGAAGATGATGACAGCCTGTCCCATCTGCTGTATTGAAAAAATCGTATAAAAAACGTATTCAGATAGTTAGGCTGTATTGCTGTCTAAATTCGTATGTATCTGAATACTCTATTAATTCTCATTGCAATAACAAAATAATACTACACTAGTTTTTACCCGCAGCTTTGCCCGCGTGAATCCTACGTACACTTGTAAGATACTTATCTTATGTGATAATTTAGGATATGGCTCATAGACGTGCCCAGTTTCATCCAACTCATTTTAATACTTTAATCGTGACTCAGTCATAAACATGCAAGCATCCTTATACATTTTCACATATATAATATTAAGTACGGTAGTTGGTTTTTTTTCGGGTTATTAAAGTTTTGAGTTGCAGCGGACGGGGACCACAACATAATTGTTTTACAATTATCTGGCACTCGAGCAGTTGACACTTTACATATACATAGTATCACTACTTATTATAAAACATAGTCTCCCGTCGCGTCTGTCTGTGTGTCTGTTCGCTTTAAATTCAAAAACTACTTAACGGATTTTCATGCGGTTTTCACCAATAGACAGAGTGATTCATGAGGAAGGTTTAGGTGTATAATTTGTTAAGCTTTTGTACTACCCATGCGAAGCCGGGGCGGATCGCCGCTAGTGAAAATAAAATGAACGACAGATTTTTAATTTTTATTTCAAAAACATGATAGTAAGAAAAGCTCTATAAACAAAAATAAGATATTAGTATATATAAACACAAATGCTCCAGTCTAAAACAAACCTCAAAGGATTTTCAGCGTTAATGAATTATGCGATCAAGATAAATTGGTTTGAATGTAATATGAATATTAGTAGATAGAGAGCTATATACAGCTGTATATATAGAAGGATTTAATTAAATATGATAATAGTCGTGCCTTCGCCGTCGACCTCTCAAAATTCCAATGCGTGCCTCTGAAATTCAATGCGCAGTATTCTGTTTTAAAAGCGCCTTCGAGCCTTGCCAATGTTGCGTGTCGTATTATCTTATATTCCATTGTTTTTGCTTCTTCAAATGTTTTTGAAAGGGGTGTATTCTATTTTCAAAGTTTCTTAAGTACGTTATAGATTAAGGAACGTTTGGAACAAACAATCGCATGGTTGAATGCAGCGTATTGTTTGCTGTGCAGTGAGCAATTCTCTTGGCAGCACGTTGATATTGCTTTGAGACAAGGCACAGAAGGATTATATACTATAGTCTTAGTTGTAGTCATAGACATTATATACAGAGGTTTACTTATTTATCTATGTTTAATATCACTAGCTTTTGCCCGTGGCTTCGTTTGGAAACAGTATTTTGAATCTGATGGATATTATATGATATAAGTGATACGGGCGTGTATGAGGAATATGACGAAAGTGAATGAAGCCAGAGAAGTGTGTCAGGATCGTAGCAAATGGAAAGCCGTAGTCTCTGCCTACCTCTCTGGGAAACAGGCGTGAATCTATGTATGTATGTATGTATTATATGATGAAGTTGAAAGTTGAAGATGACAAAGTGTATGCAAAATTCCATGATGATCGGCCAAGTAGTTAGGGCGTGATAGCGTAACAAAACAATCAAACAAACTCACATTCGCATTTATAATATTGGTTACGATTATAATTATTTTACTACATTGCGCAAACAATTTGAGTAGTCGCATAGTTGAGAAAATATCATATTTATATTATATCATTAAGATTTTTAAATGAATTATCTCATATACTGGCAGCACTAGAAATAAAATCAGCCACCTAAGTCAGGTTGATTTGCGCAATCTGGAGAAACATAACCGTATAACGAAAAGGGTCGTATATTAGCCATAGTAGTTCGTATTTTAGTGTCGACGCGAGTGTTGTTCTATAGGTACGCAAATAAATAAATAAAATATATTTCTATAAGAGAATTTAAGCCGTTAAACCATAAACATAGAAAGATTAACGCTGCCAATCTAGAATACAATATACTAATAAAATAAAATCATATATGGTGTTTCTATGTACAATATGTATGTATTTACGAAAAAAAGTATATATTACGTATGTTTATCCATTGTCTAGTACCCATAGTACAAGGTCTGCTTAGTTTGGGCTAGATGGTGTTGTGTGTATGTGGTAGGATATTAATATATGATTATTAGTTAATTATTAAATGTGAAATTTAACCCTTGAAGATGCTTCGAACCACAGACTTGCTTTTACTTTTAAATATAATTGTTTTAATTCCTAGAATTGTACAGTTCTAAAACTGTCCTCATAATCTACTTATGAGAAAGAGATAAACTGACTGTTGAGTCTGAAATAAATAGTTATTTACCGATTACACAGATAGACAGAGACAAACAGAGTATTATTAAACTTGTGTAAATATTTGAACATCATAGCATGAGATTCTTAATACGATATAATACGCATATTAGTAAACTTCGTATCAAGGAAAGCTCGTCTGTCAACCGCATTGAGTAAGTTAAGCGTTTAACATCTTATATGCGATGCAGAGTGCTGAGAAACTTTTTGCTACAATCGTCTTAAAATAAAATAGGTTGTTGACTCCTTTCGATTCCTTGCAATTTGGCAAATTTTTGTTACCTATTCACGGAAATCATTCATTCATTTAGTAGTAGTAGTATTTAGTTTATGTATTTACTTGTAGTGGTTAGTGTAACCGACTGCCACGCCTGAGGTCGCGGGTTCGATTCCCGCACAAGTCAAACATTTGTGTGCATGAATATGGATGTTTGTCTTGGTCTGGGTGTTTCTGTGTATAATATGCATGTATTTACAAAAAAAATAATGTATATATGTATGTTTATCTATTGTCTAGTACCCATAATACAAGCTCTGCTTAGTTTGGGCTAGATGGTATTGTGTGTATGTGGTAGAATATTATTATTATTATTATTATTATTATTATTTAGTCACACAGTAACATTTATGACAGTCAAAGTATTATTGTTAGTCAATTTACTAACGTCACTGACATTAAAAATTGTTGTTAGGTGCAAGTAAAGACTTGACCTATGAGAAGATGCAAGAAACTCAAAAAATCAATGTTACCATTCTGAACTTAATTCTTTTGAATCGCCATTGAATTTTGGTATTTTACGATGCATCATATCTTACGATCTGGAAGGTATGGCAGACATTACACCATATACTACTGATGTAATAATAACACAAGAAACTGTAAAGAAAATAAACATAGTTACAAACAGAAAAAAAATTGTATTCGCTATTGTATATATACAATTTCTGTATAATAGTATACATATGTAGGTAGGTATCACTTGATAGTAAGGTGTTACTTGAAATATCACACACACTATACTCTAATTTGTGTGATATCCCAGGCTTAAAAAGGTTCCCGCCTTACCTTACTTTCCTTACACTGTAAAGGGAAAATTAAAACAACGTAATGGGATTCTCCACGTATTTGATATTTAGCAATATATATAGACTTAAATAAAAATGAAAAAAATATTTTATCGTCTAGGCGTAAATTTTATTTATAATGTAGAAACTCTGCCGTCTTCTCGTAAAATTATAGGACAGATGATGCATAATTTAGTAGTTCTCGAATTGCTTATGATAGTAAAGTGACAATTACAATTCATAGAAAAGAAATTAGTTAGCGAAGCGAATAAACCAATTGTTGAGATTGCATGGTATAGAAAGCTATAGGCTAATCTTTGACGTATATCTTCACGTACACCTAAGGGACCTTAGGAGGAGTAATCTCGGTTATTGCATTTTTGTTATACAGTTGTTTATTATGTTGCATTTACATGAAATGTCATTGAACCATACCATTTTTAAAGCACTTATTAATCATTCCTGGACAGAAATCTTCTGCTTCATGTCTCCTGCACTCAAACTTACATTGGCTTCTGGCGGTCACCAAAATGTATATTCTACCTATTTTATAAAGCAGCACTGAAGTGACTGGACATGAATAATTCAGATAGAAAGAGATATAGAAGCTAACATAGGCTCATCATAATATCTTTAACATACCCGAAAATCTAGAAATATTTTAGGTGGCGTGTTACTTTAAAATCAAAATATTCCGATATTGAAGGCGGAAATGGAGGCGACAACTAGTCTAGAATAAATACTAAATAACAACGTAAGTATTAGTAGCACCTGTGAGAATCCCTTGTAAAGAACGTCCTTAATTAGGCCAACAAGCTGGTGCGAGTGAGATGCGAAAACACGAACTTTTCGCTTTAGAACCTTTGTATAACGGCCCGTGAGACCGAGTACCACCATTATCTCCACTTAATGCAACTTGCAGGCGTATTTAGCCAAATTCAGGTCGGCGACGCTTAATCGTCCAAGTTTGAAGAGCCTCTAAAGAGGGTAGGGCCTCTATAAGAACGATACAAAGACTTAGGTGGCTAGAACTTTCATATGAAACAGAAGATCATAAGTTTCTGCTTGGGATGTTGTCACACCGTTAGTACGCATGCTAGTTTTGATCTGTAACTATTTTTAGTACGTGAGAGCTGCACAAACAGACGCCTATCCCAAAAGGGTAGGCAGAGCCCTATTTAAATCAGTTTTCGCTAGCTATGTTTTAAACTATCATGTCATATGAGCGACCAATAAGTCTCATTTTCAGACCCCATGCTGCTACTAAGAATTTTCTAACAGAAAAACTCACTGACACACTTTGAGTTCCCGAAATCAAATCCGAGAACTCACGTTTGCAGGGCAAACATAAACGCACGTATGTGACTGCGTCAACGAGGCGAGTGCAAAAGATTCTTTAAAATATTTAGATTTCAACTTTGTTGGTGCTATGGAACAATGTATTGAGGAATTCTCAAGAAACAGATTGTTTCGATTAAGTAATTTATTTTATTTATTTATTGCACTTAGGTCCTTCACAGCTGACAATTAATATTAATAAAAATTATAAATAAGACAGTACACCAATTACGAAGAACACCATAAAAAACTAATTATTACAAGCAAGAGTTAACAAGTAAAACTATATGTAATTATAACGATTATTCCGTTGGCCCATATTATATCCTAATGTTGTCGTGTCTGAGTGTGACGGTGTGTGAGGCTATGTATGGGTTATGGGAATGAGGGTGTGTGTGCTCGTGTGTATACCAGTGTGTATGTTAGTGAGTGCACTAGTATATTTTAACATGCATGCATTTTTATTTTTGTTTGTTTTTGATATGAGTCACCGTTGTTAGACAGAATCTTTAATATTTTATTTTTATAAGAGTTGCGAGATGTGTTAAATGGATCCAGTGAAGAGAAGTTATTATTTTAAATGCTAGGAATGCGAGTGAATGGCGACCTTTTGAAATACTTAGTTGAAGCAGTTGGATTTGAGAATAGTTGTGTTTGTCTGTTGCGCTTAGAAGGAACGTTAAAGCCGATTCTTTGTAGCAGTGCCGGACAATCAAATTTACAGTGAAGTACATCATAGAAAAACAACATATCTGTGACTTGTGGTCTATCTTCCAGAGTCATAACATTGTGATACTCGCCCGATTCCTCATATGATTTATTTACTAATTTATTTTTATAATTTAAATGCTTGATAAATTTTTGTTGAATTTTCTCTATTTTCTGTATGTTTACCTTAAAGAATGGTCGCCAAATAATAGATTCAAATTCAAAACTAAAATAAAGTATTTTTAGACATTGTGATTCTTTAAATGGTTTACTGTTGCGTATTACAAATCCCAGAGATTTATTATCTTTGCTAACCATCTGTTCTATATGTGGGTTAAAAGTAAATTTGCTGTCCAGAATCATACCTAAATCTCGCACTTCTGAGGTTCTAGATATTTCTTCATTGCTTATGCAATAATCATAAACAATAGGATGTTTTTTCCCAGTAAACGTTATTGTCATACATTTCTGAGTGTTTATACTAATTTTATTATTGCGATCGTAAGTTGTTAGACGGTCTAAGTCAGACTGCAGTAGATAGCAATCCGCAATGGTGTCGATTCTGCGAAATATTTTCTTATCATCAGCATATAGGAGATGTTTTAAGTATTGAAAATTATTTGCTATATCAGAAAGATAGATATTGTACAGTAGTGGCGATAACAAGGATCCTTGCGGCACCCCGGAAGTGATCTCCACAAAGTCTGATCTGTAACCACCCAAAACTACAGCTAGGCGCCTATTTCGGAGGTAAAATGCCAACCAGCGTAACAAATTACCTTTTATTTCTACAGAATTTAATTTAAATATTAAGATATTATAAATAACGCGATCAAATAATTTTTCATAATCCGTATAAATTAAATCTATTTGAGCGTCGCTCATATGTGAGAATATGTAGTTACTGAGCTCTAAGAGGTTGGTATTGACATTACGGCGTTTGACAAATCCATGCTGTAATGACGGTATGCAGTGCTGAGAAGCAATGTAAATGTGCTCATACACAAGCCTTTCCAACATTTTACCAAAATTATTTAATAATATAGTTGGTATTATCCGCTTTAGAACCCTTCTTGTGGAGGGGAACAATCTGTGCCTCTTTCTATAGCTTAGGAAATACACCCTCATCTAAAGATTTCTGAAATATAATAGAACGGGTTTAGTCAGCCCCGCTTCACATTGTTTTATAAATATTACTTGCAAGCCATCTATACCAGCACCTTTTCTATGATTAAGTTAACTAAAAATTATTTTTAGCAAGCCCAAGGTAATGAATTTGTAATGATCTACAAACATACGCAAACTAGTGGCTCAACTTTGTTTACAGACAGTTACTTAGAACCACATAACTTTAGACTAACTTAAAATATCCCGTGTCGAGTGGATTCAAGTTTATTTACATCGCCATTGATTCCTCGTGGCTGCTGGAGTTCTGGGAAACTAATCGTTATTTAAGACTAGTAGACTCAAGAGTATATAATTGTTTGTTAAACATATATTATTGCGACATTCTTCGAGTTGAATTAGAGTTAGAATAGTATTAACTTTATATCAACATATTAGGTATATAACTACGCTAAGAAAGTTATGCTTGTCAATTCGCAAATGACATTCTAACTATTGCAAGCTTTCGGGCAACTTTTGCGTTAAATGTTAAGAAGGATAAATACCATGAGAGCCAAGTATTTGTTTAACACCAGTAAAGTGGTACAAATATTTTATTATACTACAGATTGCAGATGATAGGGAGAAGTGGAAGAACGAAAGGGAGGCCTTTGCTCTCCTGTGTTACAGCAACAAAAGGTAAATATTATGCATGATCGCGTTTACCCGTTACGTATTACATATAAATAATAAAAGGTAGTAAAAAAACATACGGCCTGCCTGATGTTAAGTGATTACTGCAGTTTTCGCTGATGATAGCACAGTAGTTATAAATTGTAACGATCCTTCCACATACGAAGCGGAAATAAATATGTCATTGAATAAAATTATATCATGGCTCAACAATAATAATTATTTAATTATAAATTTAGACAAGACAAAGATAATGCATTTTTACCAAAGAATACCTAATAGAGATTTTGACATTAATTGTTTATCCACTAAAATACAAACGACAGTAGCCACAAAATTCCTAGGCATTATTATAAACAGTAACTTAAACTGGCGACCCCAAACCACAGAAATATGTAAAATATTGAATAAGTTTGCCTATCTATTATATAAACTTGCAAGAGTGGTAAATATAGAAACAATTTTGATGACTTACCACACATATGTTGTATCAACACTTAGGTACAGCATTATTTTCTGGAGAAATGCTGTAGAGAGGAAACATGTTTTCAAAGCACAGAAAAAATGCGTTAGAGCTATTTATAATTTATCTAGCATAGATAGTTGTCAGCCACTATGTAAGAGTTTAAAAATATTAACTTTACCGTGGTAATACATTTACGAAGTAAATATTTTCGTTAAAAGTAATATAAACTTATACAAAGCTGCTTTTAAAAGTTATATTTTAGACAATTAAGATATAAAAATAAAGGAGAACTTGAAATACCGAGAGCAGAAACAGCTTTAATGAGGAAAAGCTTCTTTTGTATGACCTAAAAAATATTCAACAAATTACCCGAACAAATAAGGTCTCTTAATCTGGACAATTTCAAAAGTAAGCTGAATGATATCCTTTTACGAAAATGTTACTATTCTTTAAATTAATATTTAGAAGATAATTCTCTTACTCCTTGAATGTTTTAGTATTACGATTATTTGTTTTCTGCTGACATTTTGTGAAATCATGTTGACACTATTGAAACGAATATATTTTAAATTTATATTTTGACTAATTTGTTATTAAAATTCTGTACCATAACTCACACAGTTTCAACAATTCAGCAAAAGTGTCACAATTGTTGTATAATTATCTACATAAATTACGTTTGTACGCCACTAGGCAAAACATAGTGCTACTAAGAAAGCTCTGTAACATCTCACACATTGTAATATTTACCTATGTTTATAAATAAAGTATATTCTATTCTATTTTATTCTATTCTATGTTTGGTTGCATTGTAATGCTGACGTAAAGCTATTCCAAAAACAACTGGAGGGGTGATCAAGATCTTGCTTATTTGTAAAGCAAGATCTTGGTCACTTCACACGGTTAGCAATAATTTTTTAAAATATATATTTTGTGAATTGAATGGTGCAATAGCTCGATTATTTTATGAGCTAAGAATGGAAGTTATAAAGAGAAATATGAAGTACGTTTAAAATTGAATTAAAAAGCTGTCTGGTGGTTAAATTGTGAAAGTTACAGTTGCACTTGGTCTTAAACACGATAATTGACGCCTTTTAATAATGCTGATTGCTCCTGGAGAGTAGTTTTGTGGCAGTCTGCAATCTTTCAGTAAGTTTCTTGTATTTTACTTTTTATTTAATGTAATTAAATTTTCTCTTTTATTCGCTTCATTGTGTGGTATAATAGTAAATCTGATCGTATTCTACGGATATTTTTCAAAAAGTCAAGTATATTAGCTGCTTCATTATTCATTTATTATGAATCTAGGATTTCTAAGAGAGTATCCATCAAACAATGTTATTGTTTGATGTATTATTTTAGATTTACATAATATGTAGATTTCGGTTTAGTTTTACAGCAAGCTATTTTATCTTAAATAAAATGAATAGGTTGTACAAAGAATAATAATATAAACATTATTTCTATTATGACAAGTGCATGTGACTGCATAGTCATTACATTATACATACATACATTTTATTAAAAGCTTTTCAAAAATATAGATTTATGAAAAGCATTTGTTAAAATTTATGTGTGTCCTTTGGTAGAATATAATTATTTTCCTGTACTTCTTAATAAGACTGCATATTGTAACATTTATGTTTGTAAATCATATGTGATGTAACAAACAGATGACAAAGGGTTGCCATCAAAGGTTATCAATCTACATCTGAAATTATTACTTCCGTCGTGCCTTAGGGTTCCTTTTGAGCACCTCCACTACAACTTATTACTGTATTGTACAATGAAATAGTGTATTATTATTTCTGATTTTATTATTATACACATACTATCCTAATCCTAACCAATATTATAAAAGCGAAAGGGAGTGTATTTATTACGCTTTCACACCTTACTGAACCAATCATCATCAAAATTCGCACACCCGTTGTCAGGGGTACAGAAACGGACGTAGAGTACCATTTATCCAGAAAATAAGTACTTTTCCCGAGAGATACAAAAATAACTTTAAGACGGTCGTCCGCTATAACAACTCGGCCTACTGATATGAATGAATTACAACGTGATGCCCGCAGTACAAAAAAAAAAGATCTGTTGTATCCCGGTAGAAATCTGATATCCCAAATAAAAATCTGATATCCCAAATAAAAATCTGTCCCCGAGATAGGTTAGGTTAGGCACAGCTATCTAAAAATAATTATATTCAGCTACCTAAGCTGTCTATTCACTTAGTTAAGGTATTAAGGTAATTGACAAAGTTGTCAAAAGAAGTTTGGTATTATACAGTGTTGAAATCAAATAAAAATAGAATTTTATACTAAAGTGCCTTTAACGCCATCTATCGAGTAATTATAATACTAAACTATTATAATAACTTGATATTAGAATACTAAAGTATTATAATAACTCGATAGATGGCGCAGAAACGCAATAACGATTTGTGATGTTGAATGTACTAACTAAATCAATTACTCCAAAATCCGAAAAATGATTTTTTTGGCCTTTTTTGGTTTTTTTTCTTTTGGGAATGCATTTACTCATACCCCTCCGTGGGGGTGGGCGGAGGGGTTATGTCGGAATCACCGGGGTAAAAAAGAAAATGTTCAAATAATGATAATGGACCCCCCGGAATACCGACCAAACCTACCACGGCGTTCCTCGACAAAACCGCTATCGACGGGACCGCGCGAATCACTTGCACATGCGGTCGCGACCCCGCCGTGGTTTCGGCTCGCCGTATGAAACGGCAGGCCACTACACGATAAGACCTACCCTATAGGCACTTCTATAGGAGCTAAGCTACTCAACACAAACTTTCTTCGACAAACGACTTCGAATCTTGAACTAGCATTAGACACATCAGTTAGGTGAACATATGTAGATAAAATCTCAACAGCGCTTACCGCATATATGGCTTCTTAATGAGAAGCAACACAAACTTAAAGGGTATTAATAACTATACAAGTTATCTAAACAAAGCATTGGTTAGGTTTCACGTTGAACGAGTACTGATACGAAACTAATTTGTTAGATAATAACACTTCGAAGTATGAGCTCACATTGTAGGTTTCTAAATAATTATTTATATCCCAGGATGGAATCATTCCTGGCAATTAATATAATTAATATTAGGTTGTTAGAGTCAGAACCGTGGCCTCGTAGATTATATGTATATCATGATATAGTGTCAACATAGCTTTACAAGAACTTTATTACCTAAAACTAATATCGTTTAAGGAATTTTAATGTCATAGGTGCATGACGCGAGTACATGCGCAAGTTCAGTTACTTGCGTGGGTTCTATGCACCATGCAAACAATTGACGCTAGCCACCGGTGGAAGTAACGAGACTGAAAAATACATCCATGTAACTCGTGCGAGTATTTTGCGCATGTAGCTCGCGATCGCTACTTGCACCGTGTACAAGCATCATACAATTAGAGGGTTATTTATAATAAAAATAGACTTCAAGGTATTTTCAAGGTTTCAAAATAGTCCAATACTTTTTATGATACAATGATATAAGTATTGGATTATAGAGAAACATGTATAATTTTATAACAAATTATAAATAAAAAGCCCTTAAACCAGACATAATTCTCCTTCTGTCGTAGTCGAGTAACTATCAAAACTTGATGAAAATCAAGCTAAACCAATTTATTAACATATTCCTAGATACATCAACAGGGTTTCATGTGAGCTTGTACACAAACAGTGTAAGCGTATCCCAAATTTGAGAATATACGATAGTTAACCCGTTAGAGCTCCAGAGTCTATTGTTATTGAATGTACACATAATTTCACCCGCAATCAACCCGTTCTTCGCCACGGGCCTTTCTGTACTAAAGATGTTAAGGCACGATATAATGGTGCAAATCTTTGTTTATGAGACTGTGGCCGCTTTTGTTGTCTTAATTAACACTTAAAATAGCATTTCCTTTTGATGTTGAGGAGATAGATAACATAATTATTGAATAATTTAGACATTTTCATATCATAGTTTCTTTCCTTTCGGTTACTTCGTGCATGGTAACTGCGTCCTTAACAAGATAAGCGACTCGGTTAACATGCATGAAGTAACCCGCGGGGTTAATTTACGCATGTAATCCGCGTGAGTGGTTTGCGCATGTATTTCGCGCTAACTACTTGTGTCGTGTACAATAGCACCTTTATTATAAAATTAGAGTCGGATTCAAGGATAATAAAAAATAATTGAATTTACTAGACACTTGACTTCATTTTCCGCGTACATACATATATACATAATATTGGCGTTCGTGTAAATTAAAGCTCAATTCAAATGGTGAAGATTTAATTTAAAGCTCTTTAATAACTTTTTGGAGTAGTATAACCTAACATTATCTGACAGATGTGTGGAATACATCTACTTTTCGCCAGACGATATGTCTAACGTCGTATGCCAAACACAATAATTCCATACATTGTGCAGCTATTACGAAATTTCTTGCGGGAACACTCAACAATACTTTGCGTACTCCAGGATCGAATGGGGACCTCACGATTATCAACAACGCTTGTATTTATATTACTAACAATCCCGATATGAACTTTACTACACTGACTTCATAATAATTTACTTAAATTAAACCAATCGGTTGTTATTACACTTATCAAGCGATGTCATCAATAACAATAATTTAAATACGGGCAAATGAATGATGGCAATAATTACCTTCCAAATAATTTATTTTATTGACAATAACAATTACTTTTAACAGAATTTATGAGGCAGAATGTACAATTGCACATTATATTTTGATGGCTGATTTATTTGTGTTGAAAAACGAAAATACTACACATGATTGCATAAATTAATTTATAATTTCTTTTTGTTTAATACTAAGTAAGTTCGCACTATGTATTTTTACATAAACACTTCACAAACTGCGATTTCAAATGTGTTTGTTTGTTAGCGTATGTAGGTACAGTCAGCTTCTTATATAAAGTGACAGATATATAGGAACTCCTAAAGTGATCAATGATATGAGCGCACTTAAACTGACGTTCTTACTTTGAGTTATTTTAGAAAAATAACGATTATATAAATGATTAAATCATAGTAAATTTATGTAATAACATGCCAACATAGCCATGACCATAACCGGTCTATGTGGAAAACTTTGGGGGAGGCCTATTGCAAGTAGTGGACGTCTTTCGGCTGAGATGATGATGATGATGAAATTTATGTCATCTATACAATACTTTGAAATTTATAACCCCATAGAGGCACAGTTAGTATTGCTCTTGACTATAGCCACTTTGTAGAACATAGACGTCAAATAATCTTATATCATGTTTCCTTGGGAGTAGAAATCACAAGTAGAGGTGCTGTGTTGGTAACAGGTGATCAGTATATTCGTTACTAACTTTATTTTTCTTATAACCTTTGGTATAGCAAGATACCAACTCTTAGGATACATAAGTTAAATCAATTCATTTCGAACTTTCGCATTGGATGAAAAATATTTAATATGTATATAATTAGTTATAGAATTTCAACTTATGACCTCAGCCTGATACATCCTGGTGAAAACGTCAAGCACCTAAAGGTTTTCGTACATGTTCTTATTATAAGTTAACTACATTTACGCGTTAATGCCATTTACGAATTATATTTATCCATTTTACTTTTAATATAAAGGCAGTATACAAATTATAATAATAAAAGAGTGCCTACGTTAAAATAATTAAACACATTTTTATAAGAATGTCATAATGACATTTTTTTATAATACCAAAATTGTACATACCACTTTGCGCAAATAAAATTATTTGATATTGAAATATTTAGTTATTAAAAAGCAAGCACGATTATTCATTTTTCTCTCAGTAACTCAAACATATACTTATAGAAGTAACATTGATTTAATGGAGTATTATCTACTCATGCTCCGTTCAAAAACTATTAAAGATGCTAAATTAGCAGCCACTATCCATCAAAACTTAGTTTTGATCGAAGCATAATGAATATTATGAAGTATCTGAAAACTCTCCTCACGGCGTTAAATTACAAAGTATAGTTTAATTCGCCGAGCAGTTATAAAACAATTTAAATTCCTAGACAGATTTACAACGGCTATTTAATCCAGGCGTTAACAGACTAATGAAATATAATTAGGAGGGGTAACATAATGGAAATATTTGCACACGTCAACGTAAATTACGTTGAGCAACGGCGAGTATCAAGTTGAGCAATAAAAAGGTAATTTAAAGTTGGCCCGGAGTCCATAAACGGTTGACATGGGAGATGTACATTAATGAAATTATTCTGCTATTGCCTTTTTACTGTGTTTTTACGAATTTCCTTGTGCTTTTCCGTGTTTGTTGTTTTATGCACAGCCTGTTCTTTTATGTTACAATTGTAAGTTTACTTTGTTTTGTTTGTTACCTACAAATTTGTGCAGACGAATGGCTGATTAGATATCAGATTTTGACTACCTTGTTGAAACCGTGGCATAAGCTTGTGCTTATTTTTGCGGTCGATAATGAGTTTAAATTTAGGTTACTTGTAATTGAGTTTTCTTTAATTGCATTTAGTGCACGCATTCTGGAATTGTGGCCAATGAGTGCAATAGTCTTTTCTCCTTTAAAGTGGGACGTAAAACAAAACCAGCGCAATGTAGGTACAATATATGACATACCAGTTCTAGGATAAATATAGGTTTGTGTCTGTATGTATGCTTTTACAATTAAGGTTGAGCAAAAGATTTTTTTGTATATTTGAAATAATGCCGACTTGACGTATCTATTTAATTATATGTCGATGGATGAATTCAATAAATAGCTACGTTATAGCTGTAACAAAAGGAAATAGTGTTATATCGATTTCTTGGTATATTTTGGGTCGCGAGAATTTTACAAGCGTTGAAACAACGGACAGACAATACACTCAATCTTGTAATACCTTCATAGTACAAGTAAGTTTTTGTCTCGTTTTGGAACCGAACCCTGAACACTCGGCGTGGCGTAGAGATGAGGTGACTACTGTTTAAGTAGTAGAATTGCTTTGTATGCTTCTTTTATACTAAGGTGACAAATAAGGTAGCGGTCTAATGATGTTCATCACTTCCCTGAATTATTCCAATTGAGAAATAAATCTTAATTACTGTAAATTTAAAATTATTCCCCAGTTGGAGCGCGTAGAGAAAAAAAATATTAATTTTAATAAAATCAAAGAAACTTATTTTTTTTATGTTCTCAGTAATTTTGAAGTCGGATTATTAATATCGAAGTACAAAATTATTCAGTTAACTACTAAGAAGTAAGATTTTGTAATTTAAAACATGCATAGATATCTATGAATGTCAAAATGTTGTAGGTAATAAACTACATTACATACAACTTCAATAAAGTAAACTTACTAATGTAACTGAAGTCTCATTTAGTTATTTGATAGGTTCAGTCAAAAGTTTGGGCCTAAGAGAAATTACTTATAACGAATTTAATGGAATTTAATGTACCGCTAAGTCTTTCCACCACTAACTCATAAATGTGGAAAACGAGGGTACGGGGTAAAGTTATGTTTTGCTGATGCAGCTCGGCCTTTGAGACCATACGTCACCAGTTAAAGGTTAATCCATTCTCATATTTTAAAGCCGAAGAGATTGTTTGTTTGTTTGAACACGCTAATCACTGGACCAACCTGATGTAAATATTTTTTGCTGTAGGCAGTCGAGATGGTTTAAGTGGTCGTCTCGTCACTGCCATAGCGTTGAGTATTGTGAGTTCGATCCTCACACAGGATAACAATTTGTGTCATCCACAAATGATTTAATGATTGGTACGAGTCTTTCCGAGTCGAGTATGAATGTTTGTTAAATCTCCCAGAACCCAGGAATTATTCCTATCAGAGAAACAAGTAATAATAATGTCCTCCAGAACGAATTTCGGTCACAGCGGTCAGTCTTAACGGAGACTGAACATCTGCGTAGGAGATATAACAGTGCACAAGTGTGTACGCAAACATAAGTGCACTCTCTGTTCCCTAACTCTCATGATCCGAAAGGACGGTAATCCGACACGATCGGAGAGAGTTTGTGCGAGTACGTGCTTTCCGAGACACGGGGGTTTCTAATACCGCCAACTTCCTAACTATGGCCTGCTATTGAGATTTCTTAACAGTAAAACCCAATAACATTTTGTTGGACCGATCCGGGATTCGAACCCGAGACCTCATGCACAGCGGTCGTATTCACTATCACTGCGCCACGGAGGCAGTTGACCTGACAGACAAACAAGTATATATAATATCAAGCCACAAGAGCGGAGATGTATTCATAAACTTGAAAACCGTGGAGAACAGTTAGTAAATTAAGATATATATGCTGCCAGTCTTCTGGGCACACACTCGACAGCGATGCTGAGGAATTTTACGACGCTGCCTAAACCGGCCCATCCTTTTTTATTAATTTTTACAGTCCCATATTTTGTTACTCTTCATTTTGTTCTATTTATAAGTGGTTAGTTTTGTTAATATTAGTTAAGTTGTAAATTATGATTGTTGCTTTCACTACTATGAATTATAATGTAATAAAGTGTCAAAGATATATAGTGATGTTATGTTACCTGAGGTCGCGGATTCGATTCCCGCACAAGTCAAACATTTGTGTGCATGAACATGGATGTTTGTCTTGGTCTGGGTGTTTCTTTGTATAATATGTATATATTTACAAAAAAAGAAGAATATATGTATGTTTATCCATTGACTAGTACCCATAGTACAAGCTCATCTTAGTTTAGGCTGGATGGTGTTGTGTGTATGTGATAGAATATTATTATTATCACCTTTATTTATCACCAATCAATAAAAATTAAATTTTAAATATATTTATAAAAAACACATATAAAAATATAAAAATTATGGAGACCCACCGGCATCGAGACTAAGTCCAAGCTGGTTGTTAAGGGTCCAGAGAGAAGAACCTCCTCCACCCTGAGGTTTGACCTGGGGGTGGCGGGCTTTGTGGGCCTGCCCGCCATCCGTTCAGCACCAGGTCCGAGAGGCGGCGTGCGTGTTCCCACGCGCGCCTCTGTTTCGACGTCTCCCCTCTAGGTGGGACAGTAGGGATAATTTGTGAGAAGTGCCTTTGGGTAGGTCTTTCGTGTAGTGGCCTGCCGTTTCATACGGCGGGCCGAAACCTCGGCGGGGTCGCGACCGCATGCGGAAGTGATTCGCGCGGCCCCGTCGATAGTGGTTTTGTCGAGGAACACCGTGGTAGGTTTAGTCGGTATTCCGGGAGGTCCTTTATCTTTTCAACATCTTATTTTACCCCGGCGAGTCCGACATAACCCCTCCGCCCGCCCCCGCGGAGGGGTATGCGTCATGCATTCCCCCACGTAAAAAAAAAAAAAAAAAGAAGAACCTCCTCACTATGCGTACCGTATCTATGAGGACCGCCTTCTGCATCTGACCCTTGACTCAAGCACCTAACGCGAGCCTCTCAAGATGTTGGTCGAGGCTCTTGGCTATTAGACCGTTCACCGTAACGACTATCGGTACAATGATTGCCGAGTCCACATCCCACATATCGACAGCCTCGTGTGTTAAATTCAGGTATTTTAACTGTTTTTCCTTCTCAGCTTTCACGAGGTTGCCATCATGAGGGATGGTGATACCGACAATCATTGCACGGCGCTCTGATTGATCTATTACCACAATATCAGGCTTGTTGGCAACAACAGTCCTGTCCGTTATAATAAATCGATCCCAGTACAGTGTGATATGGTCCTTTACGAGAACTGGTTCTGCTATATACCTGTAGTAAGGCACCTCGACCTCTACAAGTTTGTATTTCAGACCAAGTTGCTGACGCATGCATGACGTTTTCGTTTATCGACCTTGTCCATCTCATGCGGCGCACACCACCACCGACAGCGGGGGCCCTGTTCGACGCCGGCGGGCCTCGGGATCCCAAGCAGGACGGTGCCCAGCGTCTCCCCTGCCGACGCTCCGGTGTTGGCGACTAGTATATCTTATCTATGTTGGCGACGTCGGCGGGGAGAAATACTCGTCGCTTGATGAGCTCGCCGCCTCACTACCCATCGGAGTCGCGGGTGCAGGTGCCGACGGCTGTGAGGTGGAGCTGAGTGACGAGTCCGAGGGTCTTCGTTGTGCTGCTGCCCTGGCTCTCGTTAGCATTGTGTCTCATCATTTACATTATTTTCATCACTTTAATACATTTATATATATTAACGTGATGAATTTATATATATTGTCATAGTACGTCCAGTTTTACTTGTTTGCTATTTGTATATGCTTGATATTTTTGTTTATGAATATATTATTTTAAAATTGAGTTTTTTTATAGTAAATTACGCTTTTTATGACAAAATTGTGGCCAAATAATTTTATATTTTTACAGAAAATAAATAGAGATGAAAATTTTGTAGTGACACATATGCTGCTGTTGCCATTATTATTATTATTATTATGTTTCTCGGCAAAAACAAATAAATATTATCACCAACAACGTTCCAATCTTAATTCTAAAATAAGTTTTATAGCTCCAGTGCATTTCATCTATTTGGTCTATAGTCAGTAGTTTGTCCAATTAACTAATTATAACGCTCGCTTGCGTTGTGATTATAGACAGCTTTAAGCTTGTGTTTAAACGCTGACTTGATTAGCTTTGAAACGTTCGGCGTAACGTGTACACATCGATTGCACAATCATTTGCAATGAAGTGTAAATAAACGTGGCCTATTTAACAAAAGGAAATGATATAACATAACGTTGCATTATGTCTTTGTATTCCCGAGAAGTAGGCAGAGGTGTAGAATACGAACAATTGCTATGAAAAAACATATTCGAATAATCGAAACTAGTACAATCCGGCATTTCAATACTGATCAATTTGTCGAAACTGAATAATTATTCGAATTATAATAAAATATTCGAAACTTGATTTGATGATAGGTCGTGGTCGATTCGGTCAATCGATCGTGTTTTCGATACATTCGTATTTGCGTTTGGCTAATAAGTAGTATTGAAATTAAACGATTGGATACGGATTTCATCGCGATTTAAATTAAATAAAACATTTCTTTTAGATAATTTTACTATTCAAATTAACACTTTCCTCGACGTTTTGATTCTTTTCATTCAATTTTTATCGATGTTTCGAATAAAATATGCACTTGCTCGAACATTCGAATAATTTAAATTTTAATCGACCATCGCCCATCAATCGTTAAGGAGGCTAGCCTGTTGCTGTCTTCAAGACACAGACACATACTTCGCGCTTCTTTAAAGATATACTCAATAAGACATTAGCGACGCGAGTCTCACTTTCAATAGGTAGTGAACTTAAGCGCAAAATTATGCCAAAGAAGCAAAGGCAGTCTTATTACTCGACTTTCTTTAAGATTTTTATTTTCAAATTAATTAAAACCGCCTCCAGGGATATTTGAAATGAATGTCAATTTTTACAAAAGGTATACTCTTAATCATCATAATGAATCCTGTGTATAGCAGCTTTGTTGACGTAATAATAGATTCTAAATAATATCGTTGATTTTAGAACTGTTCGACTGATAGCTAGTAAGTTTTTAGATGGCCTTGTTTATGTTGGCAGATAAGTTGAGCAGTTATGTGTGAAAATATAAACCGATCACGAACTAAACAAATGAACACGGTCTAGTCAAGTTTATCGTATATAGTTGGTCTATATGTCAACTTATCACCACGATCGAAATTAAGAAATGTATTTATTATCTTTTAAATACTTTAGTAGTAAGTAAGTCGCAAGTAAGACCTACGTTACCTAGCAATATATCATATATTGAATCACATTAGGTTGCCGCCAAGTAACGACTTGGCGGCAATCCATAGTAATAACAATATTGAAGATGCCTCGAAGGTCCCACGACGTGGCTGTCCATCCAGAGGAATTCGGTATTGTCAACCTTATTCTATTTTATTCTAATAACCTTATTTTATCTTATTCTTTTTATCTTATTCTTATATAGTTGGGGTAGGGCGTGTGACGGGTTCCACTCTTCCCAATAATTTTATTAGTTAGCTATCAATCACACTCCTGAAATCGTGCGTGAATTTGTAGCATAGTACGAGCTAACCGCCTCATTAGATGGCACCTATGCTACCTGTACCTAATCGCTTATCAGACTGAACGTATTTTATTTTAGCCAAATTGTTCAATCATTATTTAACAAGTAAATCACTGAAACGGCACAACAGAATCTATGGAACTTAACAAAATAAATACTAGCTTGCTATTAAATCCATACGAATGAAACCTAAAAAGTGAGATCGGCAGTTCAGTTTAGTTAGGTTCAATCCAACATTGTAATCTTGCATGAATATAGAAGCATAGTCGACTTTAAAAGAATCCTCCTTCAGTATTATTAACGATATGAGTACATGAAGCAAGTAGCAGCCTACATGCGCAAGTTACTCGCGCGGGATTCATGCGTGAGTTAATCTTACGGGTAACTTGCGCGAGTGTATCGTTTACACCAGAGGTTCCCAGACTTTTTTTCTCATAAACCATTTTCAAAATTTAGCAGGTTTCGGTGGACCCCCTGCAGCTACATTTCTACCATATTCCTTGGCATTCGTATTTATATTGGTGAAGAATCAAAGAAGTTCAAGCAATTAATTTTTTTTATCGAATTTCAATAGGCAGTCCGTTTTTACATAATATTGTCTTCTATTTACGCGAATATTATTCATTGAAATTAAACTGCTATATACGGATTTTATCGCGTTGTTTATTTGACACTTTATTACAAAATTTTGAAAATTGTTATACTACTACTATTAAACTTTACTAATTTTTAAGCTAATTAAATTATTATTAAACTGTTTAGATTTAATTTATTTTTACACTTTCCCCGACGTTTCGGTTGCTTTTCAGCAGCCATGGTCACGGGGAGACTAAGATGGCAGTTGTCTCAATGTTCCAGTGTAGTTATTTCAAAGTACCCGAACATAATTTAATCATTGGTGTTTCTATTTACGCAGAATGAGCTCAAAGTATCATGAAGTCTAGCTGTGGTTTGCTTCTTCTTGGGTTTGACTATTTTTATTACTGGATCCCAAGCTGGTGGTACATTCCAACCATCTTCTCTATTAAAATTAGGATGGTTTTTGATTTCAATAGCCTCGCGACGCATCCTTGGTAGGAATCGGTGTTCTTTAGCGAGAATCTGTGGTTTGTCAAATCTCAGGTAGTGGTTGGTCCCCTGTTACACATGTTCACACACAGCAGACTTCAACGAGCGTTAGTGTTTTACATCAGCTATGTGTTCTTTTATGCGGGTGCCTATGTTTCTCTTGGTTTGACCAATGTATGACAGTCCGCAGTCACAATCTATTTTATAGATCCCTGCATCTTGATCCCTTCATCAAAGCGTAATCTTGAAGCGAGATTCAATCAACACATACTTCAAGCCGCCAACGAAGATAAGTAAATTTTTACCATCCGTCAAGTGCCAACTACCTTTAAACGATGCAGGGGTCTATAAAATAGATTGTGACTGCGGACTGTCATACATTGGTCAAACCAAGAGAAACATATGCACCCGCATAAAAGAACACATAGCTGATGTAAAACACCAACGCTCGTTGAAGTCTGCTGTGTGTGAACATGTGCAACAGGGGACCAACCACTACCTGAGATTTGACAAACCACAGATTCTCGCTAAAGAACACCGATTCCTACCAAAGATGCTTCGCGAGGCTATTGAAATCAAGAAACATCCTAATTTTAATAGAGAAGATGGTTGGAATGTACCACTAGCTTGGGATCCAGTAATAAAAATAGTCAAACCCAAGAAGAAGCAAACCACAGCTAGACTTCATGATACTTTGAGCTCATTCTGCGTAAATAGAAACACCAATGATTAAATTATGTTCGGGTACTTTGAAATAACTACACTGGAACATTGAGACAACTGCCATCTTAGTCTCCCCGTGACCATGGCTGCTGAAAAGCAACCGAAACGTCGGGGAAAGTGTAAAAATAAATTAAATCTAAATAGTTTAATAATAATTTAATTAGCTTAAAAATTAGTAAAGTTTAATAGTAGTAGTAGTGTAACAATTTTCAAAATTTTGTAATAAAGTGTCAAGTAAACAACGCGATAAAATCCGTATATAGTAGTCCGTTTTTGTTTTTTGAAATTCTTTGGACTGAGCCTACTACGGTAGACGGGCTGATACCGAAAAATCGGTAGGTTTGAGACCACTAGTACTGAATATGGAATATGCAAGTTTTTACAAGTAGCAGTCGCTGAGCTTCTTAAAGACTATCTGCCTACATTGAGAGGTGAAGTCAAGCCAACAGTTTAGTTCTTCACTATCGAAAGCAAATAAATTTTCGTGGACCTCCGCTTACGAATTGTGGACCCCCATTTTTTTGTCACGCTAACGTAGATCCCCGTCGAGTCTCCCGTGGATCCCTGGGGTCCACCTGGGAAGTAATGGTCTACACGACGCATACAGATGCATGCAAATGCTAGCCGGTTGTTGTTTAGTCACAGGATAGATATACATATTATTATACCATAAACAATTTCATGTTACTAAAAAACATAATTATTAATATCAAGTAATTTATTCAATATATTTTTGTGCACAAACCTATTATTTTCAATATTCAAATCTCATTTCATAGCTACAGTTATGAATTTCAGAAAATGTATGTTCTCGTTTAGTTTTTCAATGTTTGCTTACCTTATTACTTACTTACCTTATTATAAAATATAACTGCTGTATACACGTAGGTACATTGTCACCATAGTGCTAAAAGTGCTAATGGACGTAAATGAGAACACTTACCGAATGACTTCGTACGCCAATCCTTTGTACTTTTGCCTTATAAAATATTACGTGTGCTATCGAAAACAGATAGGTATCTATGTATAACACGAGTCGGAATAAAAAGAATCATGTATGAATATTTTACTCGTGGACTTCCAAACTGCATGTCTTCGACGTTTCCCTCAGCTATGTTGAATAACAAATATCTCGGGGCTCGCACGTCGTATGGTTCACTGTATGACATAAAATTGTGTAAAGATTTTTGACTCAAGATTTGTTGGTTTCTGATATACACGTCATGCTTTTCTAGTTCTTATTCGCTACTTTGGTACTATTTCCAGGTGTCTGGAGTTTACAGTTAGGTACTTGAAGTATGAACATTAACATTTAGATGGGTTAAGTTTCTTTGAATCTATAAATGTAATATATAATATACTAGATTTTGCACTCGGCTTTGCTTGCTTAAATATATATTTTGTCAATATTTTTTCTGGATAAAAGGAACCCTATGGTTTTTATTGTACCCCTGACAACGTGTCTGCAAAATTAAATGATGATCCGTCGACTAGTTAAGGCGTGAAAGCGTAACAAACAAACTAAGAAACTCACATTCGAATTTATAATACTAGTTAAAATTATTTGGTTGGTAACTAAATATATTTTATGAATTCAATTAAAACAAGTGAGAAACGGCAATGAATTGCCGTAAATATTAAAGTTCGAAAAAATGGTTCAAGTAATATGCAAAGGTCACGTGATACCACGTGACCTGAGGTCAGAGGTCAAAGGTGACAGTCATTTCGGGGTATATCGACTATGTTGAATCGAATGGCGTTAACCGCGAGTCTCTAGGTCTTACGGTTCTTGAGTTGAAAGTTGTATAACAGACGGACGGACGGACGAACGGACGAAGCTGTTGTATAAGAGTTTTTTTGAACTCTAAAAAGTATTTCAATGAATGCTGTTTTACCTCAATCTCTTTTTCACCCTAATGTTCTTTACTAAAAATCTAGATGTTGTCAGACCTTGCTATTAAATAACTTTGAACAGCATATTTTTCTTAACAACGACAATAACATTGTAATAGAAAAATTTATTATTTGCACCCTATTCGTTGTAATATTTATTAAGTTATTTATTTCTCTAGCCAATAAAACCTATTGGGCTAACGGTTATATTTTGATCCACACAAAATTCTAGAAAGGAATGTACGAACAACAATGAAACAAGTCAATAACAACTAACAGTGACTGTGTCACCGGGTAGTGGAATTGTTTGATAACAAAATAGATGTCCGAGGGCATCTATTTTATTTCTGATTATTTTTATTTTGTGCGAGGATCGAACAATTGTCTGGTTTTTAAAAGAGAAAAACGCACTAGCTTGTTTTAGTAACTGTTATTATTTGTTCATTCAATAGATATGCTATCGCGGCATATCACCAGAGAAAAATTTTTCAATGGACATTATTTGTTTTTTATTTACAAGTTAGGTGAAAATTTTGTTTAAAACATAACTATTGTGTGACGCGTGGCTTTATTTTATAATAATATGAGCCCTATATACAATTTGTCCCGTTCTTGAATACAGGCCTTTTCTCATTTGGAGAAGAGTCCTAGAAGAGGCGATTAGTATGCCACGCTAGCCTAGTGTGTTTTGGTAGACCTTACACATTTTCAAGAACGTTGTGAAGAATACTCAGACGTGGAGGTTTCCGCACGATAATTTCCTAAGATAAAGTGAGCGATAATGAATCGATTGAGTAGCAGTGGCACACCGGCAGGCAGACACAATAGGTTTTTATAACATTGCTGGATAATTTGTTATTTTTTGGCATTAAAATAGACAAGTCTCGCATTAAGAATAATTCCTGTGACACAGGCACCTTTACAAAACATTCAAGCAACGGAGACAAAGAACATCCAGACTCGGAACAACCATTCGGGTCACATAATTTTTTGGTCCCGGGTGGGATTCGAACCCACAACACTCCGCGCAGAGGCAGTGGCAGCAATGGCAGAATTTAGTAAGCACATAATTTTAAAAGGCCAGTGTTGCATGCCTTACAATAAAAACTCGAGACCTCTGCGCGGCAGTCCAACGATCTCCTACTAAGCTATCGCTGTTTTTTATATGTAGGTATGACGTTTTACTTATAGTTAATAGCATCAACTTACGTCATAGAATACATATTGGTACTACGTTATTACGTATAATATTTTATATTTACACTGTTATAGATATAAATAAATATTTTATACTAGAATATATTGCCTACTAGATTTCACCTGCGGCTTAGCTCGCGTTAATGTAGATTTTGTCAATATGTTTATATCCCTCGGGAATAGCATTTTTTCTCTGGATGAAAGGTACCCTATATCCTCTTCTGTACCCCTGAAATTTTATGGGTGAAAGCGTGTCAAACAAACTCACATTCGCATTTATAATATAATAATATTAGCTAGGATATAATTACAACAATAAGCACACTTGGTTTACATAAATTTTAGTTCCATGTAGGGAGCAATCCAACACAAATTAAGTGACCGCTACATGTTTGGAAAGGCAACGAATAGTCGTTACAATCCTATATTATCATCATACTATCATAGGCTCTACTGGTTTTCTACATATTAGGCCCCAATGTGTTAGTGAACGAATTTAAAGCTGCATTGGCACTGCTCCAGCGCCGAGCGATCTCCTTTTCTCGTAAAATAAAATCGAATCAGGCTGAAACAATCACTGACTTTAGGTTTCGATTTTATTAACTTGATTAGTATTAATACCTATAATATATATATTTAGGAATCTCACGTGTATATCGCCAAAAGAAAAACGGTTACTTAAAAAATAATCTTAGCCCTGTGTGTGCTGGGCACGGGCCTCTTCTGAGTGTGAGAAGGGTTAGGCCATAGTCCACCATGCTGGCCCAGTGCGGGATAACAGACTTTACATATCTTCACATATCTTTCTTCACGATGTTTTCCTTAAGCGATAATTAACTATTTAATACGCACATCACTTCGAAAAGTCAAGAGGTGCGTGCCTTGGAATCGAACTCGAGACCTCGGTGTGGCAGTCCAGTGGGTTCCCACTAGGCTATCGTGCTATTTAATTATAACTATTCAATATCCTGACCCCAAAACCAAACCAATTACCTAACGATATACATTTACACAAGGAAGTTTATTTCGTTTTGGACTGTTATATGAAGAAAAGAAAAAAGAAGCCTAGTAGGAAGATAGTTGGACTGCCACGCAAACGTTTTAAATTCAATATCACCGGCGCATACCCTTTGATTCTTTAACTTTCTTATAATCCTCGGAGATATGTGAGCTCAGTCAACGCTCAGTCAGTTTGTTGACCTATAGCCTATACGTTCATACTAAAACAAAATCCGTGTTCAGGTGTAAAACATTTTTTTTTTGTTAAATATTTATCATAAGTATTATACTAAATTAAATTAGAAGATCGAATTTCTGTTATTCGCCATATAAATCGAATGAATAGGTGGACCGCAAAGATTTACTAACTACAATTATATAAACGTACGTTGCTTGGTTCGTTTACACAATTGCATTGGACATTGCAATATCTGTGTGCGGTGTAGTTATAAATTAGGCTAAATTGAGACGGTACCTACTGTCCAGGTGACATAATTCAATTAGATTGCATGCCGTATGTTAGCGTGCCCACCGACATCCTGAGTTATGTACTGTTCTCTAGGGCGACCACACCAATTGTATTTGCAGTCAAAATTCACCGGAACATTGGTGACGTTTTTGGTGCACTTTGTTAGTCTGCTAGATATAATGTTTGTTTATGGAGTGATTTATTTCTCTATTTTGTGTTTTTATAAACGCCATAGAATATTATGTTTATATAAAATATTTTAATATATTTTTTGTCTAATTCTAGGTAGCAGATGTGAATGTCACTTAATAATTTCATAAAAAGTTACATATGCTTTCGGCTTCTTACTAAATAAAACTTTAAACTTTAAATTAATTAATTATTGGTTAAAAAATCCGTTCAAATATCATACATTTGAAGAAACAGTCAAGAAACTTATGGCCGCTCTTTTTAATAGCTAAATGATTACATCATATTATATAGCTCATTTCTGAATATCTAAGCTGGTTGTAATTTGAATATATTTATATAAATGTATTTATATTCAAATTATACATAAATAAGGTTAATCTTCTCTCTTAGCCTTTATTATTCCCAAGTCACTTGGGGTCGGCTTTTCTGGTCTAACCGGATTTGACTGGATATCAGTTTTTACACGGAGCGGCTGCCACCTGACCTCCGCAACCCGAAGGCTAACGATACCCTAAGGCTAGACCAGTGTCAGGATATTAGAGGGTACTGACTTTCCCAATAACGACTGCCATAGATATTCATGGCAGCCGGGACCGACGGCTTAACGTGCTCTCCGAGGCACGGAGCAGGCGATAATTGTCAATCAATACGCACATAATTTCGAAAAGTCATATAACTGCCGAAAGTCAGAGGTGCGCGACGTGGGTTCGAACCCGAGACCCTCTGCATTGCAGTCTGTTGGTCTCCCCACTGAGCGATCGCTGCTACTGCTAAGGTTAATACACCGTTTTAATTAATCAAACACATTACATTAACAAATTATTTATGTGGGTGAAAACAGTTCAACAGGTCCGTAACAACGCTTAATGAATTCCATACTTCAAGTGTTGATGCAGTCGAAATTTGTATTAGGTAAGTATATATAGTCCATATTTTTTACTTAATGTCTTATTTAAAAGACAAATGTAGCGTACTAGAAGTTAAAGACACAGAGACTCATCTTAATGTATTGTCTTTCTTTTTGTCATATATGTATATTTATTAGAGAACGAATTTAGTTTGAAAGCCAAATTAATTTGTAATAAATTGTTTGATTACCAGACTATTCTTTAATGCAAAAGTTGCCTTATTACGACATCTATAAATTGCGTCAATAATTCAAATATACATCTGTTTATTAAAAAAATAGACGAGCTATAAAAATATATTGATAACCAATCAGTGTCGATTGAATAGTCAATAGAAACCTTCAAATAATGTTTCAAATTATTAAAAGCTAACCAACTGTAAATTTCTTAGTACGCAACTTTAAGAAAAGTAAAAAGTAATGATCGTTGGACTGTTTCAAACGAGGCGTCTACTGTTTCGCCGCCTGAGCAAAAATCATTCTACGAAATACAGACGTTTTTATAAAAAAACTGTTCTCTCTTAATGGTCAGACAATTTTTCTGGCGCAAAACACTTGATTAGTTACAGTTATTTATTTAGTTATTGGAAAACTTACAGCTATTGACAAGATGTAATAACATTAGAATATTTTTAGTAAGCCCATTACAAATCTTCACTGGTAGAAGCATAATATAAAATAAGTGTCACAGGCTTACTCAATTTTCTAACATATCACTATAGAAAATAAAAAATTCATAGCTCACTTTGTTTGTAAAAACGATTAGTTAACGTTTTCCGTATTGACACCATTAGCTTATAGAAATATAAATCGCTCATACCTTTAAGTTTTTGAAAATGGGTTATCTATATACTTTTACATAGACAGCCCATTCCTACTAACAAAACTAGTTTAGGTAGAGGTAGTAGTAATTTGTTATCCGAATTAAATTTACCCTTTTTGTTTTTAAAATAGATTATCGAACAGTTTTTGGTTTGGCATACAACAATCGCAACCGTTCGGTGCATTGACAAGCATGCATTGCTAAGTGCTGCCTCATCCATGCAGTAATATGTATTAGTTTTCTCTCGGACTAAAATTTGCTAGCACTTCTATACTGTCAGTATGTGGTTAGCCAAAGTTTATCCTTGGTACCCTTGATCCTAAGGTAAACTTCCACTTTCTCTTTCTTTATAATTTACCATGAGAGATAGACTGGCATGTTCTTTTTTGGTATGGCGTGTCTTTTTGTATATAATTATATTAATACTTGTATATAATTATTATGGTTGCTTAATCGTTCTTCATAGTCATCGGTATTCATACACTCGGACACTATTACCATGAATCTATCTTTACTCGCTGCGGAATGTTTAATAATAATAAGGAATTAATAAAATAAAAATATTACTTATCAGTGTCATTATCTTAATATCTTATTTATATTTAACATAATATGGTTGTATTTTATTTAATATTTTTTTATTTATTTCTCCGTTCATGTTTTTATATCACTGTTCGTGTAGCACTGCAGGGTGCCAGCTGAAAACCAGCGCTGGGCCTTTGACGCCCAGCACATACTGAGCTGGTAAGCTTTTCAGCAATGCATGCTATGTTACCTTGTAATGCTTACTTGGGTTGGGATTCGACAACTAGCCTGAAATTCAGCCCAAGCCTTATTATACCCACATCACTTCATCTATATTTGTAACTAAGCATGCTGTGCATTATTATGCTGAATAAATGATTTTCTTTCTTTTTCTGTATTTTTTTTCTTATAAAAAATCAACTATGTATAATTTCTATATCACCGGAGACTTTACAAACATTTAAACAACTGACACAAAGAACATCCAGCCTCGGAACAATCACATATGGCTAATACAAATATTTTGTCCTGTTTGGGATTCGAACCCACCACACCCGGTGCAGTAGCAGAGGCGACCACTTAAACCACTACGCCATCTGTGAAGGCGAGTGGTCGCAGCGAAGTTCCTTCGAATTTCTTTCCTTCTAAATAACATTACTCTGTTGTTTGGACTACTTCATCAAAGGGTTCAGGATAATCCAGATGTTAAATAACAAAATTCAGGACGAATTTCGGAGTAAAAGTTTAAACGGTATGAACAGTTGGCCCGAAACTTCGACATTTACGTTTCAGCAGGCCTATTGTCTTATCTTTACCTAACTATATAAAAACTCTAACTGATTCTATTTTTTATTGATAACACCAAAGCTCATTAATTACATGCTGTGTTTAATGTGGATTCAATCATTTAAATTTCAATTAAACTCAGCGTAATGTTCGGTTTAAGTTTACATCTATGTATAATAAAATTAATCCAAATTTCTTACAGCGCAACTTTAATACCTTATCCACGAGGCTAACGACATTTGAAAAGGAGACGCTTTTCCAAATGGAGGACTGATGCCATAATAGTACTGAAATATATAATAAAATATATTTGAAATCATCTTCTTGTACACCGACACCACTCGACCCGCGTAACTCGTCCCTAATTGACTAAATGTACCCACTCGCCCCTACCTAGTTTGAATGCACCGACTACCCTCTGGTGCTTAATGAGTTAAAAGTTAAGTTGGACACTAAATATAATTCGTTTATAAGCTATAGTAGATTAAGTATGAAAAAGTACATGAAATAGTTTTCACAGTTGTCACTCTACACGTTACTCGAATGTCTGATAGATATGGACATAGTTCATGTTATAGGAAATAGGTCCACTTTAATGATATTATGATTTGTAATTACATGAGAGCATTTGCTATTTACATATATCAATACATAATTATTAACACACTGTAAATGTCATAGGTGACTAACATAATATTATTAACTTGATTATTTGATCAATATAGTAGATAGCAGCGATAGCTCAGTGGGGAGACCAACAGACTGCAATGCAGAGGGTCTCGGGTTCGAACCCACGTCGCGCACCTCTGACTTTCGGAAGTTATATGACTTTTCGAAATTATGTGCGTATTGATTGACAATTATCGCCTGCTCCGTGCCTCGGAGAGCACGTTAAGCCGTCGGTCCCGGCTGCCATGAACATCTATGGCAGTCGTTATTGGGAAGTCAGTACCCTCTAATATCCTGACACTTAGTTACAAGTATGTATCTATTGCAATATTTTATACTTCATTTTTCTTACCAAAGATACCTTTTGTGTTTCATTAAAGAAGAAAAGAGTAACAATGGTTTTTAACTATGACTATATAATAAAATAGTCTATTGTAAGAAGTGAAGCTCTTTAAAACAGGTTTTCTAAGTGGAGCGACATTCACAGGTGAACATTTTCTTTGTGATATTGATAAGTTACATTTTATGTTTAGTAATAATTTATACAAGCAGAGTGTTATATTTTAAAAGAGTCCTTTAAAATATTTCTATTGATAGCATATTGCCTATAAAACATAAACTAGTCACAACAGCTACGAATATTTTAAACTTAGATTGCCAATCTCTTTGGTAATACTTGTGCGCAGTTACATGTGCGTGTTTTTAACATGAAGTAAACTTACGGCCGATTCGGTTTTCGACTTGGCGGAGCTTTTTGAGTGCTCTGGTAAGAAATTCTCGGTAGTAGCGAGGAGTCCGACAATATATCAGGTAGGCAGCAAAAGGCTCCTTGAACATAATTAGCGAAATGTGGTTCTAAGTTTTCTTAAGTATATCCGAATCCTAACTAATATTATAAATGCGAATGTGAGTTTGTTTATTTGTTACGATTTAACACCTTAACTACTCGACAGATGATCATAAAATTTCGTATACACATTGTCAGAAAAACAGAAAAGGTCATAGGGTACCGTTTATCCAGAAAAAAGTACTGTTACTAACCTAACCTACATTTACGCAAGCGAAGCCGCGGGCAATATGTAGTTATATAAAGCGTGAACGTAGATCAACGGTTGCAAAGTTAAATACATATTATATCGTACTAGTATGCATATAACCTGTTTAATATATTCTCACAGGTTTTCAATACGCTAGAGTAATAAATATTTTGCGTGAGGTTCGACCACCATAACAGGCAATAAAACGTTATTCCGAAAACATTATGTTCGCTTAACAACATTATTCATGAGTTTGGCAGACGCCCGCGTCGGGTAAAATTACTATTAATTGAAAATTTACAAATGTGCCCGAATTAATATAGTGCTAATATATTATATTTAATGAACGTACTGTCTCTTTCATACCCGTTATGTTGATAACTGAATCATACCCAAATATTTGTTCGGAAAGATGAGTTCGTTAATAATAATTGCTTCTGACTTTTATGCTGCAAATTACATAGCGTGTAACAATAAGGTGTATGTTTGAAGAACGAACAGTGGATCCCATAACTAAAGTAAACACATGAGTAATCATAATTCCTTGTTAAGAACTAGAATATAGACTTGAAAAGAAAATATATACAATGAATTTTTCCTATCAAATCGATGTGCAATTTGGAAAAAAATTGTCACAGATTTTTAATGATGCTTGTGTTGGAGGCAAGTATCTGGAGGGCGCTTCATGCGCAGGTTACACGCGCGATCTTTTTATACTGGTTGATTGCGCGGGTAGCTTGCATCAGTCGCGTACACAATACACATAATCCGCGCAAGCGCCCATATTGCGCGTAATAACTATGTGTACAAGAGCTATAATATAAGTGTATTAATAGACAAAACACACTTTGTTATTATTCACTATTTAAATATAGAATACGCTTACCAAAATTCAGACGTGATAACACAAACAAACATATTTATCTGTGTCTATTCTAATGTCAAACAGACTACGCCAGTAATTTATTTCAGAACCATTTACTGGATACAAGTAACGTGTGAATACGTATGTTTATCTCACAATACTGTCACTATGAAGGTATTATAATATTTTAATATCACGCCTTGTTGATCCGCAACAATAGAGGCGAAACGATAAATGATCGGATTGCCAGCGACGCGATTCCATTCCAAGGCTTTGCATTTAAATCAGATGCCCGGCGGATGCACTTTCCATATTTTTCGGAAATACCAACGCAAAATCCTAACGTGTATCACGTTTGGTATAAACTATGTATATTTGATTTTGAAATACTTGGAACGAAAATTGGCTTAGCGTATCGACTGATGAATGAACTTTGAATAATTCGATTAATTGCATATGCTCCAATAGGCGGCATAATAACGCAGGGTAGCGAGAACGAATGTGGAGTTTAATAATATTAACCCTTCCTAGTATTTACGGTTGGCATAAATTTATCAATGTATTTCTTGTGAGATACGCTCATGTCGTAAATGTTGACAAGAAACAAAATATATTGAAAACGATTTTAAGTTTGTTCCACGTCATAGGTACAATGGATACTTATTTTAAAAATATAAATTAAATTTATACTTTTATAGTACTTTGCAATTATTATATTTATGTTATACTACTGTTATATTAATGTGAGGTAGCAAAAAAAAATCCGCTTTTTCTGATCTGATTTCTGATTCTCTTTATGTCAGTTTTAACGTAACAAATTTATTTCATGAATACATCAGTTTGGTGAGCGATTGGTTTGTTTTGATTTAAGAATATTATCGTTATGCTTGAGATATGTATGTAATTAGTAGATACCGTTTGACTTATTTTCACTGACTTAGACATCGAATAAATTGACATAAAATATACGCAATAATTGTAAAAGAAAACTCTGCGTTATAACTTCGTGTAAAAGGATGTGAAGGAATGTCGATCGTCTGGCGGCGAGAAGGGCAGTCGACTTTGTTACGATTGTAGGCCGAACCTGGATGAGATTGGCGCCAGATATTGGGCAGTGGCACAAATCGAGAGAGGTCTATATCTAGCAGTCGGTTAATTCAAGCTATAGATTATGATAATAACCTCACAGATTAACTAATTTTGACTGCACGTATGGCGTAGTGGTTTAAGTGGACGCCTCGCCACTGTCACTATGCCGAGTGTCACAAAATTTTGTATGATCCAAAAATGAATGTGCCAAGTGTGGCTGTTCTTGTGTCCCGTAATGATAAAATGATTATTCCGAGCCAAGGTTTACGTTGTGTCTGTTGTTTGAATGTTTTGTAAACAACTCCGCGACACAGGATCCACCCCTACTGTGGAGATGTCATCAATATACTTTTTCAAGGGTTGGCAAACATGCGAGTAATATCAGTATTGCAAGCCTACTTAACTGCTTACATCAGACTTTAGTTCTAGAAAAAGAACACAAAAGCATTACCACCAGGTGGTTATGTTAACATAATATATGTGTTGGTTATATTGAGCACGTAAAGCTTTTGGTCCTGCGCCTGGTTTCTCTCCGGTCGTGTTGGATTATCCGTTCCATTGGATCATGAGGGTTAGGGAACTGAGAATGCACTTGTGTTTGCACACATAATTGTGCACTATAATATCTCCTGTGCAGATAAGCCAGTCTCCGTTAAGATTGACCGCCGTGACCGAAATTCGGACTGGAGGACATTATTATTATGTTAACATAGGTATGTTTGTGAGACAGACATGACTGGTTATCATATTTCATGACGATGATTCTACATTGGAATTGTGTTCATGAGATATTTTAATGTGATTTACCTCAATTCTGTAGTATCAGATTTTAGGTACCCAGGGTAAATGTCCACAATAAAATTGGCGTCACGGTTTCTATTATAGCATAGGTACAACTAAATATATTTGAGAACAAAAGATATCAATTTTATTTTTTGTAAATCTATCGCTGTAATAAGCTTTTACGCTATAGTATTTATATTTAAATATGAAAAATATTGCTTGTGTACTTGAGCTGAGAGTAGTTTGAAATATTTTACCATCACGTATATCAAAATATTTTTACGACAATACACATGTACAATATTACTGTTGTATAGTAATAAGTAATAATATTGTCTAAATGTGTCGTTAATACTCAAACCACAGTAGTTTTAGTGGCAACTATGTATTAATATATAATGTTACATATAACTGTAATTATGGTAATACTGTTTAAATTAAAATAATCATCTTTTGTTACTCTTCATTTTGTTATATTTATAAGTGGTTAGTTTTGTTAATATTAGTTAAGTTGTAAATTATGATTGTTGCTTTCACTACTATGAATTATTTATAAACTCGATTAAATAATCATCTTAATCTCCAATAAGTTACTCACATAAGTCACTCACCTAAGATACTCCATTCGCTAAGTATCCACAACAAAAATAATTTCGCAAAAATTTTATGAATATTGTAATTTATATTGTAGAATGTACCTACTAGATCTGGCCCGCGTGGAGGCGTAACAAACAAACACTCACATTCATTCGCATTTATAATATTAGTTAGAATTACCTTGTCTATTAAGATTTCATGTATCATTTTCAAACCACTTGACTTGCACTAATTGCCTGCACTCAAATACAGCATTACGAATTTACTTGGAAATGGTTATTATTTGTTAGCTTTTCTTAATGCAATACACATCTTTTTACCATTTGTAAGGTGTCCCAATTAAATTAATTGGTATCAAAATTATATAAAATCGTTGCTTGAATGTTTGTAAAGCCCGCGACACAGGAATTATGCCTAGTGCGAGGATTCTTCTTTATATATAAAAAAAATATACCTATTATGTACCATATCCAGTTTGAATAATCCTACAAATATGTTACACTCAGATTAAATATAAATAATAACGGTTTTTAAGAATTCACACACGCTACATATTAGGACAACATATTAGCTACAAAAAGTAGGTACAATTTTTTGTTTACTAATAAGAACACAATATTTTGTCTTACCTTTTTTAATTCAATAAAGTTTTTGGTGAATATGGTTTAAGTAAGTCGTAATATTGTATATTGTTATATTTTTATGACAATACCTAATGTTTCATCTTAGTACCATACACGCTCGTGTTTGCAACCATGCAAATTTGATGCGACATCAAAAACAATACATAGTCCCTTATTCTAAACTTCCACAGTAAAGCTAAAGTTCTTAGCAAGTTTGTTGTAAATAATTTGCCAAAACAAAGACAGGCAAGTAATGTCGTCGCCTCAGTGTTTAATGCCGTCCACATTTCAGAGAGCTCAGGTGGTCCGTCGGTATACCATCAACAACACCCCACTTTTACGAGTACATCATAACTTTTGGTAAACTGCGCGTTCAATGTAACACAGGCCATTACTCATTGATATTATTAATTGATAATGTGCTTAACTGTAAATATAATTGAATCAAATCAAATCCATTTATTGTGGGCATAGGTCATATAAGGTACATAGAAACATAGGTTACCAATATGTCCTACTAAACATACAACATTAACTAATTTAAACAAAGAAATAAAAAAGACATGCTCATTTTATATAGGTAACAAATTCAATACCTAATTAATGTTGTCATGGAAACATTGGATCGTTTTATATACTTTTTCAATCAACTAGTTATGTAATCTGTTATTAAATATTTTTACGTTTGTCATTAACTGGTTACTCTAATATTGATTAATACAATGTGTATAGTCACTATAATAAAAATCGTGTTCGTTTATATATTACACGATTTAAACGCAAAGCAGACTGAAATGAATTTTGTCTGAGAGAGCACCAGACTGTTTTATTCACGAGATTAAGGAGCTAGCTTTAGTCACAAAATAGCAATGTACATTTAATGAGGTATTTCAAATAAATAGATATACATACATACAAGTATATTTAAGGAAAGCCTCGAATAAAGAAATTATTTTATAACAAATATGTTGGACGCATCGGTTGTGAATATAACTGCTGTGCGTGAGATTTCGAGCTCAACACCTGGGCAAATAGTTCCTGAATTTATCTCTTAAGAAATACTGATACCGTCAACCGGGCACCGTGATACCGTATGTGTAGTGAAAACTACGATTGTTTGTTCAGAATGCTTGTTTATTTGATCATGATGAGAGTATTTATAATACAATATTAAGCATGTGTGAGCATACACGTATACACATATGTACATAGAAATATATGACTAAGTAAAACCTAAAATTATAATTCAGCAGAATTGAGTTACACAATTGAGGTCGTAAGTATATCTAAAATATTGAGGTATCATAGCTGTAATGTGCCTACAAATGGGTCCATACATAACCTAAGCTAACGGTTTAATGCAAAAAGAAACCATCATAGCTAGCCAATATACACAGAGTTGTATTTTACCCACTTTTGGCTAGCTATAGCTAATGACAGGCAGAGGTCACCGCCTTCTTGGATATAGGTAAGAGTTTATATATTTTAGTATGCATATTAAAATTAAATCTAGGTTTAGTCGTAAAACTCAAAAGATCACAAAAGCAAAGTTGTATAATCACACTAACATAGCATACTTATATAGAGCAGATATTTTTCTAAACAGACATTAATTTTAATCGATATTAATATTATTTGTGTCCTACGCACATAAGACTGTAATTAACTGTGAAGGATACAAATATACGGTCAATAGAAGGTCTGATTAGTGATTATCAAAAACGATATATTTCAACACGGTAGCGCAGCGGTAGAAAATACGACTACTGTGTGTGAAGGTTTGATTTCCTCGTTGGGCACAGTGTTCTTGACTGAAAACAGTAAAAAAAATGTTCAGTAGTAGTAGGTAAACTGCAAGAGGTTCGTCCCCTAAATGGCGACTAAAACCATGCTAAGTAATAATAATAATAATAAAAATATTTATTGAGTCTAAAGCATATGAATTTAAACATTTAAAGCCCACCAAACTGCTTAACAGTTTGTCGGCAGGAACACTCTCATTTATAATAACTAGGTACATACATTTAGTTTAATTATAAAATTATAATTTAAAAAAAACAAAATAACATATTGCATTAGGTACCATTACACACATTACAGCAACTTGAGGATCTAAGCGTAACAGTTATCTGTGATTTCAGCAAGTAGCAGTCTCTTTAGTTTGTGTTTTAGAGATCATTTACTTATTTTAATATTCACGTGTCTAAGCCATCTACGTTTGGATTAAATACTTGTTGGTTCTACTGCCAAAGTAGTTTTTTACTTTACTGGTGCTCGGACTAGCTTGTTTTCTCGTATGCTTTTAGTATTATAGATATTTATCATATTAACTTTATATTGATCGCTATAGAATTGTTCTAGAACCACCAAGTATTCGATCTTTATATGAACAAAAAGTATTTTACAGGTAACAAATAGCCTTATATAATTTTGTTTACATTCCAGTTTTGTTTTAGGGTTTACAAGGTACATAAATCTAATTTGCAATGCTTTAATACTATCTAAATATGTTTTAAATGTACGGCCATACACACTCAATCCGTAACTGAGCAGTGACTCGGCGAGGGCAAAATAAATAACCCGCAGTGTTTTTCTACTTAACGGTCTGAGTGCGTAGAATTTGCTTAGTACAGACCTGAGTTTAGTGCAGACTGAATCAACCTGGGACCTCCAATTCATAATACTATTCACCCACAAACCTAGATATTTAAACTTACTCACATACTCCAAGCCTTGGCAGTTACAGTTGGCGTTCGCTGCGTGCAGACATTCGTGAATGTGTCCTGCGATACTATTTGTAGAATTATTAATTTTCTTTGCTATCCTGTTATATGGTGAGTGTATATGCATTACCTTAGTTTTGCTTTTGTTTATATTTACTATATCTAATTTGCAGCAAACCTCTGGCCTCCTGTATATTTTTAGGGGTAATTATCAAGCACCGGCGTACATAAATACCCTGCAGTTCTTTACTACTTTACTAACACTATTCACATGCATGATGTAGCCCACCGGGCCATTCACTGAGCCGGTCGGCACACCAAGGTTGACCTCGGCTTCTCGCCCCGCCACGCCTGCAATACAGGTTTGAAGAGTTCTTCCACTCAGGTAATTCCTAAACCATCTATTTGTGGGACCTCTGATCCCATATTCATCCATGGCCCGGAGTAGCATCTCGTAGTCCAAGGTGTCAAAAGCCTTTTTGTAGTGTATGAATAGCGCAATGACCTGGTGTCCTGCATCTAGGCTGCTATTTATAACCTCCGAGAACTGAGAAAGTGCTGTTAAGGTGCTACGGCCTCGTCTAAACCCATGCTGTGCGTCTGATAACAAGTGATTCCGTTCTAAAAATTACCTGAGCAACTACAATTTTTATACTATTTCATTAACTGTAGACAGAATGGCAATCGGCCTGTAATAAGAGTAATCACAGTGTGCATCCTGCTTAAAGATACACCTCTGCCTACCCTATATATATGTACATATTAAAACATTTGTTCAAAGATTACCCTCATTCTTACACACGCATATATTTAAAAAAGTTAGGAATACACCAAGCATCTAATATTTTACAAAACATCATGATACCAATAAGGTCAGATGTTCCCTCTTTACACACACACACACACACGCACACACACACGCACGCACGCACGCACTAATGCACGCACGCAAGCACGCACGCACGCACGCACGCACGCACGCACGCACGCACGCGCGCACATATTCAGACGCAACCAGACATATTTTATATTTTATTTATCTTCTTTCTTCTTCTTTATAATCTTTATTGTTACTTAATTATACATTACTATTTAGATATTATAAGCTATAACCGACCTGCATTATTTTGTAATGGTACCCAAGACACAGGCTCAGCCTACTTTGGGACCAACGGAATGTCATTTACCAGCTATGTGGATTTTGGAAATAAAGAATTATTATTATTAGTATTAAGTAGATAGAAAATATTATTAAATATATATCCCATATATGGATATAGATGTGAGACTATATATGTTAGTACATAAAAAGATCAAAAAAAATAAAAAAATATGATTTAAAAAGGGAAAATGGTTAGAAATGGTAATTATTTTGCTTTTATACTTGAATCTTCTTTTGATTCGGTTTAACATAAAATTAATGCAGCGCCGTGAGTTGATCGCGGCAGTCGGATTGGTTGCCCTCTCGCTCCCGGCCGTAGTTCAGTCTATGGTCCGGAGTGAGAGGTCGTGGAACGCCGTCGCCTCCTTTTGTGAGGAAGTCATTTCCATCAAGGAGGCGGCGGAGCGGGAGAGGGAGCGTTTGAACCCTCTCCCCAACCGCAGAGCCGGGCGCCGGAGGGCGCGAGACGACCTCCAGCCACCCTGAGGTTTGACCTGGGGGTGGCGGGCTTTGTGGGCCTGCCCGCCATCCGTTCAGCACCAGGTCCGAGAGGCGGCGTGCGTGTTCCCACGCGCGCCTCTGTTGTTTCGAGTCCGTCTCCCCTCTAGGGGGGACAGTAGGGATAATATGTGAGGAGTGCCTTTGGGTAGGTCTTTCGTGTAGTGGCCTGCCGTTTCATACGGCGGGCCGAAACCTCGGCGGGGTCGCGACCGCATGCGAAAGTGATTCGCGCGGCCCCGTCGATAGCGGTTTTGTCGAGGAACACCGTGGTAGGTTTAGTCGGTATTCCGGGAGGTACTCTATCATCTTTAACATCTTTCTTTTACCCCGGCGAGCCCGACATAACCCCTCCGCCCGCCCCCGCGGAGGGGTATGCGTCAAGCATTCCCCCACGTAAAAAAAAAAAAAAAAAAAAAACATAAAATTAATGAAGGTAAAGGTTGAGATTATATTCTTTTTTTCGGTTTGGATGCAGGCTAAATATAACTGACGGGTATTTTGAAGTAAACACGCCTTGGGCCTGTTTAGTTAACATTTTGGTTTAATGGAACGAAGCTTAAAGCTGATTTATCTTATTATAAAGACGTAAAATTTAAATTAAATAGCGAAAACTTATGGTTTATTTGCTTTTTCATTTTTAGAAAGATGATTTGCGTATGTGTCCTTTCGATAGCTTTTTATACGATGTGATCTGTATTCATCAATGTTTAAGAAAAACGAAGACTCAATTATAATGCCTAGAGAAAGGAATCGAGACACTATTGCTTTAATTGACACTGCACAATTGTCTAGCTCAAGTCGTTATTTGGCCTAAAAAGTAAACGCATGTTATGGCGTACGGGAGAAGTGGTGCACTGAAGAATACTAGTATGTAACACAAACTGCTCTTAAACTTATTTAAAAATAAGGAAAACCTAACTGATGTTATAAATGAGAATGTGAGTTTATTTGCGCTTTCACGCCTCAACTACTTGGCCGATCATAATTAAATTTCGCATACAAGTTGTCATTGGTACAAAAAAGTAGATAGGTACAAGTACATACCTTTTATCTAAAAAAGAGGTACTGTTTCCAAAAGATAGACATTTATTGACAAAATCTAGATTACCGCGAGTGAAGCCGCAAGCAAAATCTATCGTTCTTGTTAAGCGTAGTAGCCTTAATCTCTATTTACAAAAGGATGCAAGGTATGTTCAGATATGAAACAAGTAACAAAATGGAATTGATTTGGTGAGTTTTGAATGTGCGTTACGTGGATGTTAAAGAGGGATGTTTATTTTATTTTATTTGTTCCACGTCAGCGATATTCCAATTACTCAGTGTTGGTGAGTCATGCCGATAACGATGAAATGAATTGAGGTTTACGAAATCCGCACGATACGTGGCGCACTTTGAGCTCGGACGCTTTTTGATTTTATTGCCGAATTATGTTATCAAAGGTATATTTTAAAATAAATGTTTATTTATCAAACCGATATTGGTAAAATAAAGCTTACTTGTTTTCGCATTATTTATTTGGTTATCCAGTTTATGCCTTTACATTTAGCAGCAAATGTTAAATGTGTTATCATTTAATTAAGAACAAAGTCACGAACAAAAGACTAAAGCACTGTTCTCACTTGGATTAGTGCACTGAGAACTGAGATAATAGCAGTTCTTACTAACAGCGCAAAAGAGTTAAAAAAGGCATTTTTAAACAGGAAATTTCGTCCTAAAAACAAGGTTACTTTGACCGTTGAGGGCACTATTTGTACAAAACAACAGTATCCCTCGTGTATCCTTGTACAAAAGTTGGGCATAGTTAAATTTTACGTATTCACTAGCCGCGTCAGTCGGTTTCGGACGAACTTTGTAATAAATGCTCTTTGTTTTTCTGGCAGCTGTCGAAGCTGAGTGCGCATACACCTGAACCCCGGCTACCTTATCACACGTTCGTATGAATAAATCAAAAGAGCCGAGTGGAACTGCGCCGTGTTGTACACAAACACATCTGTACACAGAATGTAAAACAGCTTAAACTAATGCTACTAGTTTATTTTTTAATTAAACGTTAACTTCTTACTTTAACAAGTTTGTAAGTTACACATTTATCCTGTGCAAATTAAAGCAGCTGGGAAAAGTACTTGCTTTTTTGCATGCAAGAGAATTTGGAAACGAAACAAAATGAACTGGGTAAATTGAGAATCGACTGTGCCATTTTTGTAATATTCATTTATGCGTACTGGGAGGTAGTATCGTAACGAGTTTTACCGAATGATTCTGTACATTTCACGTTATTCCGAGTGGAGCACTTAATATAATCGTCGCGTTTACGTCGTAGCGTGATTACGTGATCAAATTGAGAGGGTTGGTGTTCAGACATGAGTGAAATACTCACGGTGCCATCTTTAACGCTTTTCTTTGATATTCCGAGTGCTGAATATCAAACAACCTTGTATTGAACATACGTAATAAGCTCGCGGCACGTATACACAATATGATTGTATTTGGTTTTGAAACAGATTTTAAATTGAGTTTTGTATAGTTTTCAAATGTATTACAAATAAATTAAACTTTATTTACCCTTTCGTTAATTGTTTTTGAGTGTGTGGATTTTATAATATGGGTCATAGAAGGGACGGCAATGTAGGTATAATTTTTTTATGTATAAAGTGTTTGTTTTCATAGGTATGTAAAATATCTTAATGTTAACATAGCATAAGTGTACTTTGTGTCCGTTGTTTTCGTAAAGTTGCCCGCGACATAGTATTTATTTCAAGTGCGAGAGTTACAATTCAGAAAAAAAAATCTATACTTTTTATACACTAATTAGTTTTTAAAAGAAAACATCCGCATCAAGGTACTGTTGTTTTTCATATTCCGAAAGCTACGATAAACCAACTTTGCTGCAATAATGAAAGCATATTCCCGAAGGTAGTCTATTCAGAAATTGAAACAGCATCGCCAGTGACAGTAAATATTCGAGCATAAGAAAAATCCCAATATGAAAAGTAAAACTGGTAAAACAGTGGTAGAATGGAAGCGTTATTTATTTGGTAAATATAAAAGAAAATGTTAGTTAAGGAAATGATTGCCGTATTGTTATTATAAGAACTAGATACCAAGGAAGCTTATGAAAATAATATAATTTGTCTACATGCTCTTCTATATTTATCTTCTTTTCCCTTAGCCTTTATTATTCCCAAGTCACTTGGGGTCGGCTTTTCTAGTCTAACCGGATTTGCTCTTCTTTACTTATACTTATATTATAATGAGGAACATTTTGTTTGTTTATTAACGATAAACTCTGAAACAACTGAACCGATTTTAATAATTCTTCACTAAAAAGCTACTTCATACAGAAGTAACCTTGCGCTACGAAGTACGGGAGCGAAGCAGTAATTATAAATATAGGTGAAACCGCAGGGGACAGCAAGAGTTCATATTATATCTCCTCCTCTTAAAAAGACAACTGCTGCACTAGGAATAATTCCTTTATCGCGGGGGACTTTACAAACATTCAAACAACGGACACAAAGACCACTCAGACGAGGAACAACAATTTGTGGATCACACACTTTTTTGTCCCATGTGGGGATCGAAACTATAACACGCGGCGCGGCGGCAGTAGCGAGGTGACCACTTAAACCACTACGCCATATATATATTTTGCCAGTGTTGCGTTTTATTTAGAATTTAGGCTGCGCCGTTGTGTAGATCGACCGATTTACGAAGTTATGCAACTTTGCAGTGCTTGTATTTCAGGTATGCTAAAAAGTACACAACCTTCTTATCACTTGACGCACACGTAACGCAAGACATCTGACTCTCTCTCGTCTTTCTGGCCATTATTAATCCCACTTTTTATTGGAGTGAGGTTACCTTATTTTCTTTTACCACGTTAATCGATGACTTTTAACCATAATTATCAAAAGGACTTGGGCTGATACAGAACCAGACTTCTGTAATATTCATACGTAGTTCATATTTGTTACTCCAAGTTCTTACGCCTTTTATGACACTATCATATTCATCGTAAGTCATTCACAATGAGAATGAAATAGCTCCAAATCATGCTAGCATAGCCGTACGCTAGCCTTCAATGCTGTCAAGAGGAGTCATTGTCAAAATTGGTTACTTCGTGAAGCAAACACACTACAGGCTGCCAGTGAAGATCGGACTATTTATAGCAAATGTCACTTACCAGCTGTCTCTCCTAATACAAGAGTCTAAAATAGAATGTGGTTGTCTTGCAGTGGTTAAAGTTAAATAAGGCGTAATGACTAAGCACAGACTTGTGCATAATAGAGTACATAAGTATCAGAACTTGGTTTGGTTATACTTTATCATAACACACAAACCCGGTTTTTGAAATTCTCTTCAAATTAAATTTATATCAAGTGATTTTGTTGACTGTTCTTAATTCAGACAGCCAATCCTAGCAGTTGAGTTGCATTTGACGATCCGATAACAATTTTGTTGTGTAGACCTATTCTATGCCTTTTAAATACCGAGTGGTAATACATACAAACAAGAAGACATAACAAGAATTCAAAATGGTTTACGAAGATATTAATAATAATATTTTATCACATACACACAAGATGGTTGAAAAAATTGGTTAAAAAGTATATAAGGTGAATGTGATGTTGCGACGCAACGATAGATGAACATTTATTGACCACATCGGAGACACTCTGGATAAAGGGCATCCAATCTCTCTACGACTAGTCCAGTTTATGATATAGCGTTCCCTTACACCAACCGTCAAGATTATATTAGGTGGAGCCGCTGTACCTTCCAGTGCTCGAGAGCACTTTCCGGGACCAGTTATAGACAGGTCCTACCCCCAAATCTCGATTTCTCTATCCTAACCTCAGAGATCCGGTTCTCGTCAGCGAGCTACCTCATGCCCAAGTGACACTATCTATTCTCCAGATAGGTACGGGAGCAATAAAGCCGTTCACCACTCGCAACTCTGGGAGTTGCTAAAGAAAACCTCGCTGAAGCCGACGGAGAAGCCGCCTCCCATATATCCAGTATGGTATTGGAGCTGTATAAGGCACGCTCACTTCTCGACGTACATTCTGGCTAAAGGGCTGTGATACTACTCTAAACTAAAGAGCGTACACACGTAATGTAATAAGTGTGGATGAAGCTAGAGAGATATGCCAGGATCGTAGCAAGTGGAATCCCATATCTACCTTTCCAGTGAACACGTGTGAGTTTGTACAATATACAATGTATATGTGTAATGTGTATATTGAAATAAAAAACATAGCTCCTACAATATATCCGTAATCTATACTAATAATATAAAGCTGAAGAGTTTGTTTAGTTGGTTGGTTGAACGCGCTAATATAAGAAATTAATAGTCCGAATTGAAAATTATTTTAGTGTTGGATAGCCTATTTATCGAGGAAGGTTATAGGTTATATAAAATCACGCTACGACCTACGAGAGCGGCGCAGTAATCATAAATGCGGGTGAAACCGCGGGCTCAGCTAGTGTTAAGATAAGGATAGAATAAAGTAATAAACTGCGACGCATACACAAAGTTATTTTATTGTAATGTATACCATACGCATAAACGCAATTTGGACAATATTAATGAAATCCATATGAAAAAGTGTCTTCACCAGCACTTAAACTACTAATATTAAAAAATCTTTTGAATATATTGCTTCAAATAAATAAAGACTACGTGTAAGAAACTGGCAACAAACTCACGAGCCACTCTTTGAAATTGTCAGACTTAGAATATATTGGCATGCAATTGTAATATTTCGGAGTATAAGTAACTAATGTGGTGCAACCCCGTAAGTACACATACAGACTTATATATAATGCGTAACGGGTATTAACGTAATCATGCATAATATTTAACTTATTGATGCCTGACGTTTTAACCAAGTTAAACCAACCGTTGTCACAAGCTGACTGGTTCCGCGATGTGATGTCTCCGTTTGTGAGGCAAAAGAATCTTCATTTACCCTCACTTTTCACATATTTTTATTTACTTATGTACCATCACACATACACACATTACACTCACGTTATTCCATATTCCGTATGCTAGCCGACATGTCCGTATTCTGCAATTTATCCAACTGTACACATAAGCGGATTTAAATTAAAGTATATGAAGACTTATTAGAAGACCGTAGGACTGCTACCTAAGATTCTAGAGTACGATCACTAGGCACACACCTGTGACTTTCCGAAGTCATGTGCGTTTAAATAGTTAATTATCGCTTCCGTTAACGACAAAATAAAACATCGTGATAAAACCTGCCTGTCTGAGAGTTCTGCATAATGTTATCGAAGATGTGTGAATTTTGCCAACCTGTATAGGTTTAGCGGGGTAGACTATGGCCTAAACTTTCTCATACTGAGAAATGCCCTGTGCCCAGCAGTGGTGCAGTTTATAAACAGGGCTGACATAATTATATTATACATAACCTCACGCTGTTATACGAAGAGCTAGTCAGAAGTGCATGATATTCATATGGGTCTGGCAGATAAAAGTATGCCCGCCCTCTGTAACGTGATATATTAAAACTTAAGCTGACATATTACAGTTATAGGTATCGTAATAAGGGGAAAATTTCTAGACGCCGAGCCATTCTTAAGAACTTTTCAACAGAGCAATCAAATTAATTCTCTATATCTGTCCCGAGAATCAAAGCTGCGGTTTAACCTGCACAGCAGTCGTTATCACAACTACTGCGTCACTGAAAATTTATCCATAAATAAAGAGTAACAGATATTTAAAAACTCCTGCCATCCGGCCACACACAACGTAAAATTCGGTGATACGTACTTGAAAGAGTAAGTAATATATTTATTTTATGTAGTTGTAATAACCTTTCTTCAATTCGAACTTTATGACGTAGAAGAGATGCGATTCACGAACCGCAAAATTAGGCTTATTGGAAAGCCCTAAATTCCTCGTATATAAAAATATTGCTCATATTATATTAAGATTGGCTCGGTGGCGCAGTGCGACTGTTGTGTATGAGGTCTCGGGTTCGATTCCCGGGTATAAAATGAACCGGTTTTTTGTCAAGAAATTTGGAGTAGCAGAACATAGTCTGGAACTGTCCTCGGTAGAAATAATATTTAAATATATAATATTGTAACCTCTATCTCTTTAAAATCGAGACAAAGATATTTTCTTCTTTCTTATTGTTGGATAAGCCAGCGAAAAACGTGATGGGAAGCTGTGTTTTCTTGATATCATAGAAGTGATTGTAGGTAATCTCACGAAACCGCCAAACCGCCACGTATAAGCATACGATATGCTACCTGATGGAATACAGTTACCGATGCCTATGTAAAGAGGATAAAGAAAGCTGTAGGAGAGCCTTTCTCCTACAGCTTTCTTCGAGAGAATAATAATAACAAAAAAAAACAAATTTATTTACCAAATAAAAAAATACACATTCTCAGTGCAGCGATAACCTAGTAAGAAACCGTTAGACTGCAACGCAGAGGTCTGGAGCTCGATCCCAAGGCGCGCATCTCTGACTTTTCTAAGTTATGTACGTATTAAATGGTTTCTACCGTTTGATTTAACAGTGAAGGAAAACATCGTGAGGAAACCGGCATGTTTGAAAGTTCTCCATAATGTTCTCGAAGATATGTGAAGTCTGCCGAACCGCACTGGGCCAGCGTGGTGGACTATGGCCTATCCCTTCTCACATTGAGAAAAAGGTCCCTGCCCAGCAGTATGATAGTTTAATACAAGGCTGATATTATACATACATATCTATACACATTCTCAGTTATAAATTACCTACATATATTACTAAAGAATATAATGTTTCGTTTTGCCAAAGACTTCCTACACTAGGCTAGGCCTGTCCTGTAGGTAAATAAGTGAATAAAGAATGATACAACACATATGTTACATACAGCCGGACGTGTATGGTGAAATTATAATTAACATTTTTGCCATTTCGCAACGGTACTTTAAATATGCAATCGTATGAACTCACACCCAACTTGAAGATTCACACTGGCAGCATAATGTAAAGGTCGCTAACCAAGTCGCGATGAAATTTTAACATGTTCTAGAGTGCACGACCTGTGAAGGCTTTATGTTACACAGAAATTATTTAATTACCTGCTGTACCCAATTGTGTGTTCCAACAAAGCCTCTTTGACCCTAGAGCCGTTTATTAATTCTTTATGCGCAGTAATGTGAGCGTCATTCGCGTATCTGTTGTGGATATTCAAGTGTGTTAAGATTATGTGTATTTTTTTTCAGTGTACATTTTATTCATAGCTATAAAATTAGAGGCAAAATTTTATATTTACAGTGATATCGTAGATATGTACTTAAGACTGTAAACATTTGTATTAATAATGCACTAGTGTAATAAAATTTGTCAAGTGATGTCCTAAAATACAGGTTTATCCTAGTTCAGGCAGGCTTAAATACAAACTTTTCGAACTTCGTCGGCCTCGATGGTGTAGTGGTTAGTATAACCGACTGCCACGCCTGAGGTCGCGGGTTCGATTCCCGCACAAGTCAAACATTTGTGTGCATGAATATGGATGTTTGTCTTGGTCTGGGTGTTTCTATGTATAATTTGTATGTATTTACAAAAAAAAAAGTATATATGTATGTTTATCCATTGTCTAGTACCCATAGTACAAGCTCTGCTTAGTTTGGGCTAGATGGTGTTGTGTGTATGTGGTAGAATATATATTATTATTATTATTATATTATTACTTGATTTATTTTGTATACACTATAAATGAACATAGTTTTTAGAATTAATTTTAATTTAAGCTTAAATTATTTAAGGCAGATATGCTTAAATACCATTGATGTATGATTTAGAGATTCTAGTGTAAGGATGTACCATTTTTTCTGTCAATATATATTATTATTATCATTATATCTGTATATCCTCGACCTTCCCCTTATGGAAAAACGCAATCATGAGTAGTTGGTAGCAGGTTATGTATGTCCATACATACCATAACTAGCAACACTACATTTTATATTTAATATGCTAATGGTAAACTAATAGAGTAGCAAACACCACGAGCGAAAAGCTACCGAGTAAGCAAAATAAATGAGCATCGCTTTATTTTGCCAGCTATCTTTTTAGATCCCTCATAAAAGGCAGTAAACTACAGAGAGCACTGCATACTATTGCCGTCAAGTATTGCACGTTTTCAGACTCTATGCTGCTATTGAGAATTTCCTATTAGAAAAACGTAATAAAATTTTATGATCACATGCAAACTTGCTACAAGCCAATGAGGTATTTTCTCGTTACTCTAATATAACCACCAATATTATTTAATATTGTCTTCTGTTTACGCGAATATTATTTATTGAAATTATACTACTATATAGATTTTATCGCGTTTTTTATTTGACACTTTATGACATAATTTTGAAAATTGTTACACTACTACTACTATTAAACTTTATTAACGTTTAAGCTTATTAAATTATTATCAAAACTAATAAAACTATTTATATTTAAGGTTACACATTTCCCGACGCCACATAGGGGTATTTGAACGATCTACGCGACCAAAATTATTTTATATGCTATATCTGTTCTAAAGGACATAACTAAACAAATAAAACATATTTTAATTATTAAACTGGTTTATTGTATATTTTTTACTACATATGTATACTAAGAAATTTTAAAATAACTAATGACTGTCTTCGTCACTCTCTGAAAAACCACTAGCAAGATTCGGCTTCGCAGGTATGAAAAGTGCCATCGTTTCTGGCAAATAGCAATTCACCCTTCTTTTTATTACGCTCCTCATGCTGCTTATAAGAGGGTCCGATGTTAGGAGTAGCCTATTAAAAATGTCTCTGTTACAATTTTCTCTAGAAAATTTACGCGCAGTCTTGGCGGTACGACCTAAAATGTTTATTCCGTGCTTCTCCGGCTTCTTCTGAAAGCTGCCCAATGGGCAGTAATACGTTTTTTATAATAGCCGCACCATGAACAAGTACCTTGTGCATTGTTGGACTCATTGGGTGCCAAGGATATAACTGCACGTATAAACGAGCAGTGTCCAAAGCATAATTGTCGTATTTTACCGCATCAATGATATGCCCGCTCGAAATTGCTTCAAGTATAACCTTTATTCGGAATATTAGATCATAACTAATACCCGTTATATCAGAAGACAATATCGGGTCATCAAAAAATCTTCGGCTGGTGTTACCATCATTGGTATTGCCAAAATTTGCCTTCGGTATATCCACTAATAGACCAGTTTCTTGACGAAACCGTTTCTGGATTTCAAGTTTCTTTTCAAGTTCCATAGATTTCTCTGCATCTGTTTTCCTCTCCCTATATTTCTTCACTTATAAGCCAAGTGGAGAATACTTTCGAAAAGCCTTATTCTGGCGTGTAAAACCGAAAGACCAAATTCTACAGCCTCTGGATTAACTTCTTTTTGCACATCAATCTTGTTGAAGTCCTTGGAAGTTGCACCACATATGTAGCATCTACTTGTAGATGTTGTGCCAGTGGCACTGTTGCATACCTTGCCATCTACCATAGTCATAATGAAAACATGTGTAACTGAAAACTTATCTCCATTTAATTCCACTTCTGCGATATTAAGCGAGTTCACAGATTTTTCCACGTAGTTTATTTCGTCTTTTGTGATGTCCGTATTTTCTTTTATAAAACGAAATCTTATAGTTAGAAGTTAAAATTAGTTTTTAATCTTCATTGCCAGTAACTAATCGTAAAGGGACAAAACAACTTTGAAAAATGTTGGCACCTGAGTCGGCATCATTTTCGAAAATTTGTTTGAATTGTGATTGATGTGAGCCATCACAACACCACTTTGATATTAACTTTAAGCTCTCACGTTCTTGCTCTTTTAATGTTGTTAAAACCTCTTCTAGATAAATAGATAAGTGCTTAACTGTATGATCAACTAAAGGCTGTAAATCGGTTTCGGCGTAAGTACTTGTGACTCTGCACGATGCCGGAGGAGGATAACATTCTTGTTTCGCTTTTTGTAACAAGGTATAACATGGGAAAAATATCTTGTTTGTATTTCTCACTATTTCATATTGTCGGCGACTTAAATCGGCTTCCACAAACATCGACAATGCTTGTACCGGCGTCAGTGTGCAAGTTTTATCACTTTTTGATTTGGTAAAAGCTTTCTTATATTTAGTTGCACGAGTCGGAGTACTGGTAATATCTTTGAGTATATCGGATGCATCTCGTTATCCAGCATTCCTTAACTCAACCTGAGCAGCATAAATAATAACGTCCTTCTCCAAAGTAGACCGTACATCTTCAGTTTTTCTCCTTTTAGATCTTTCGCTTACCTCGTTAAATGATTTCGATGGTCGTCCTGGTCGATTTTGTGCAATGACAGGTAACTCAAACGTTCCATCTAGCCACGAATAATTGCTCTTGATAAATACTTCTTCCGTTCTATGGGTTTTCAACCATCTTTGCTGAATTTGTGATTTGAAGTGTGCAAATTTGGATTTAAAGCTCTTCATTTCCTTTTCTTTATCATTTTCACACGATATTAGTTGACTTTCTAATACATTTAATTTATCTTCTAAATTCTTTAAATTAAAACTCTGCATTTTATCAAACAAGTATTTACGGGTCACGACTCTTACTCCTGAGGCACCTTGTGAACCTAAAACGAAAAGATATCTATTTTTAAAACGCTAAACCATAATCATGCTTATTTTGTATTTTTTCCATTAAAGTTCAAAGTACCAAAAGACTATTATTCGGCGGTTTTCGGTGTCTATTTTTTTTATTTGTAACTAATCAAATCTTCAAACTTTTGATTGCAATCAATATTATGACAGAATCTAACAGGATAACATAACAAACATTAGATTCAAAATAATATTTAAAAAAAATCTCTCTCTAATATATCGATGTCTTTAAAATACCATATCTATGCGGAATAATAATAAAAATAACGTAAAACATTGTATAGTATTGCTTACTTACCTGATGTATAAGGATCCATCACAAGCACTTCAAAAATGAACGTGGAATAAAAAATATTTAACTTCAAAGTTAAAAATTATACACGAACGTCGAGAACAGACACATACAACAAGTTGAACGATCAAATTCCGACTGAAAGTACACGCGCTGCGTGCGCGGGGATTAGATGGGAGGGGTAGGGTATTGTTCTCGAAAGTGTCCCCTAACTCAGGTAGTGGTTTTTTTTCATGGAATGTGTACTTTAATAATTTGACTTATGGCCGCGTAGATCGGTCAAATACCCCTATGTGCGACGTTTCGGTTGCTTTTCAGCAGCCATGGTGACGGGGAGACGTAAGATGGTAGTTGTCTCAATGTTCCAGTGTAGTTATTTCAAACTACCCGAACATAATTTAATCATTGGTGTTTCTATTTACGCAGAATGAGCTCAAAGTATCATGAAGTCTAGCTGTGGTTTGCTTGACTATTTGAATTACTGGATCCCAAATTGGTGGTACATTTCAACCATCTTCTCTATTAAAATTAGGATGTTTTTTGATTTCAATAGCCTCGCGAAGCATTCTTGGTAGTTTTCATAATTATGTAATAGTGTCAAATAAACAACGCGATACAATCCGTATATAGCAGTTTAATTTCAATCACCAATATTATTCTTTATTGAGCTCTAGTTCTCTGTTCATTATTTAGCACGTGATAATAAACATTCCAACACCCATACTCCTCTGTAATTCACGGCACCAGCTAAATTTTAAAAACATATACGCTATCAATAACTGAAGGCCCATTCATTTAATTTATCTTACTTATGCGCTTCAATATACTTGCTCTAAAGATATGTCTAAATCTTAGGCGTTTCGCAGACAATGGTATTTTTTTCAACGGACAGCAATGTGCAGCTCGGTCTGTAGTTGTCCGTGGCTACCCGCGGTTAAGTTCGCTACGTCAAGCAGCCACAACTTATTTTATTGGCCAACGTCCACCGGGCACCAACGGACTTTGTATCTTTGTCCCACGTATGCGTTATTGCATAGGATTACATATATTCTATAATGCTGATCAAATTGTCTATTCTACTGGTGTCCATCATTTGCGGAATGCCTTAATGTTACCCATTCTATATTAGAAGGAAACCGAAACATTAATTTCCAAATAGGCAAAATGACTCCGCAACAAGCGTTGTAATTTATGATGACAAATTAACGTTCTTTGTAACTGAGTAGTTTACTCAACCGTTCTCATTTGTACATTTGACATTACTTATGTAATATCCAAAAGTAAAATTTTATAAAAATATAAATAATCTTGGTACTAATGCACGATGCAAGAAGTTGGCGCGGACAATATACGCAAGCCTATTGGACGGGCTACGTGCACGAGTTAATCGTACTGGTGGCACGCATCCGTCGTATAAACGATGTTAATGTTTAAATAAAATCTTCGTGAAGTTCCTAAAACGATTGCAAAATACCGGCATTTCGGAATCTGAGACAAGATTTCGCAGTCATATGACCATTCAGTAAAATCGGAGATATGGCGAACCGTAGTTTATGCAAAATTCACAGGCAAATGCTAATTCAAAAAATTGTGCCAACAAAGTTTATTTATGTAGAATTATTGATTTATGAGTAGTAGAGCCTCGCTGATTTCAGCATGAATGGGCCGGCTCGACCGGGGAAGTACTACCCTCTCACAGAATATCGACGTGAAATAGCAGTATTCCCCTGTTGTGTTTCGTTTGGTGAGTGAGAGTGCCGTAGGCCCAATCACCCTCTTTCCCCCTTCCCGCTCCTTCTCCTTCCCACTTCCTTTTTCCCTAAAGGGTCGGCAACGCGCAAGTGATGCCACTGGTGTTGCAGGCGTCCATAGGCTACGGTGACCACTTACCATCAGGTGGGTATGCTTGTATGCCAAATAAATAGTATAAAAAAAATTATAAAAAATCTCTTTTGACTAGTTAATTTAAAACAGTTTTAATACATATTTTTCCCTTAGAAATGATCACCTCAAATCTTGTCTGTATCGTACAAATATTTAGCATGTTAATTGGGTACTTTTTTACTCTGACGACGCTTGCATTTTTCATTATAAAGGCTACAAAATTTACATAATCATGTTTCTATTAAAAAGACTTTACTTTTGAGATGTTAACTTGTTAAAGCAGCGTCAAATCATATTGTTGTAGGAATAAAGAAGAATGGTGTACGTACGAGACTAAGTCATTTACTTTGTAACTTTTAAAAGACGGTGCCTTTTAAAAGCGTTAATTTCTTAAAAGGATTTTTTTATGAACCAAATTATGTTGTATAGTTCAATGAAAGTCAATGTTGTTTTTTTGCCTGAACGGCTTTTCTGTTTATATTCTGTGATTAAAAGAGGCCTTAATATTTCTATTACAATTTAAATTTAATATTATGAAGTAGTATTTTTGTATTCCATGATCTTAAACGAATTTCCTTGTTCGAAATATAACTGTGTTGCAAGATTTCAGTTATTTATAGCCTTTTCGCTCCAGTAGCATATTTTACTTAGGCGAAGGAAGCTATTTTTAAAGTTAAGCAGGCTTGTGGTTTACCTAATGGTAAGCGGTTATCGTAGACTACATATTAAGGTTTAGAACACCAGAGGTATTACTCACCGGTTAAAACTCAAAAAAGTCAGCGCAGGCAGCGCAAACGGGCGAAAAAAAAAAGGCAAATGTCAATGGCCCATTATACATAACATAGCGCCTTCTTAAGGAGCTTGGGCACCTTACATCAGCTCGCAGACTTGCAAAACTTGTTTGTTTGACTGTGATCTTTGAAAGGTCGTAGAAGTATTTTCCTCCAGTCAGTCTGTATCTTGATCGAAACCTTCTCGTTAAAGTGAAAATCCCGCTACGTTTAACCACTTCAAGCAGGAAAAAAAATCACAGGTGACAATATTTAAAAGAAATATAATGCCAAATTACATTTATACAATAGTGGCATAATTATGACCTTAGACTAAATTTGTACCAACAAATTTATACAACTCGTAATACAAAAGTTCTAATTAAGGTCTCGTGTCGTATACTTGAGAAAATTAATATTCCTTTCACGTATAAATCTCAAAATAATTATTTTTATTCTGTGTAAATGAGTTCTTAATGTCTTGTCCTGCTTCAAATGATCTGTATAGTGCGCAAATTAAAAGCATAAATATTATATTCTGGGCTAAACTTTATATTTTTGGCCACGTTTATAGTCTTGAAGACAATCGTGCCTTCGTAAAAATCGAATGTGCTGCAAGAAACAGACAGACAAAAATTCTAAAAATCATTTAGAATCTTCTAAAACCTCATTCGTTTTTAAAATATAATTCTTAATTTTCTTGAGACCCATTTACTTTACTGTTGTATAATAGTATGTATGATTAGTATTTTTTTCAGTAGTACTTTTGGTGGTTTACCGTGATTGAGTTATTGTAACCATCAAGAGCAGCGATAGCTCAGTGGGGGTACCAACAGACTGCAATGCAGAGGGTCTCGGGTTCGAACCCACGTCGCGCACCTCAGACTTTCGGAAGTTATATGACTTTTCGAAATTATGCGCGTATTGATTGACAATTATCGCCTTCTCCGTGCCTCGGAGAGCACGTTAAGCCGTCGGTCCCGGCTGCCATGAACATCTAGGGCAGTCGTCATCTGGGTCGAAGTGTCGCCGGTCTGCACTGACTGGCCCCCACATAAGATACAAAATATTGTAACCATCAGGCCAAAAGAAAACCAAGACGAATATCGTGGAAGCAAAAAAAAACTGCTAATATTTGAATGATCTCGTCTTATAACCCGGCGTCATGGAAAAAAATGAAGCAGATAGTATCTTTGAGTTTCTGTTGCTGTACCCCGTTGCCCATAGATAACGTTATATAACAAACACAGCTTCATTGAATTAATATCAAGGGTATGCAAAATAAGCAATAGTTACTGTTATTAGAAGCAAACTGAGTAACTAGATGCAGACATTATGCTGATACCTTTGGGAACAAACTTTTATGTTATGTAAATGCCCTTTAGAGCTGAATAATCAAAGGTCAAATTTGATGTTGGTAACATTCTATGTTTAGGAATATGAAATTTGTAAATGAAATTAACTTCGGGAAATGGCCTTTCCCTAGTATGTCGCTGGCCTATAGGGCAATCTAGAAACTTTCAGATTGCTAATCATATGATTATGACTTTTCGAAAAATATAATAATGTCCTCCAGACCGAATTTCGGTCACGGTGGCCAATCTTAACGAAGACTGCCATCATGCGAAGGCCATCTGCGCAGGAGATATTATAAAGCACAAGTATGTGCGCAAACCCAAGTGCACTCTCTCTGTTCCCTAACCCTCATGATCCGGTGAGACGGACAATCCGACACGACCGGAGAGAGATCATCACGCAGGACCAACGGCATTACGTGCTTTCCGAGGCACAGGGGTGTCTGACACCGCCAACTTCCTAACTCCGGGCTCGTATTGAGATTTCTTAACAGAAAAACCCAATACCATTTTGTTAGCCCGACCCGGTTATGAAAAATATACATGATCGACTAAATCATATATTTCAGGTATTGTACCTTTAGTAGAGGAGCTTTTTGAGCTATCTATTTATTACAATAAATCATAAATTTCATTTCAGTTTAAATTAAATAAATAATAAATTTATTCATAAAAACATAGGTAAATGTACAAAGAGTGCAACTTTAACAAATTCCTTGTTTTAATTATTAAAAACATAATAATTGTACACGCTATGTGATCAATGACCACTATGCTAGGAGAATCCTGTGTTTATATCGGTTTAAAGAATCTTTATTCTCAATTAAAACAATAATTTGTCACTTACTTGAGAACAATAACTTGAGATTAAATAACTTAAATGTTCATCAACGTCAGACACAGACAATTCTGATAGGTACCTACCCAATGCATTCATTTTAGTAGAAGTGAGTGGTGGAGTATAATAATTTAATGTACTGTTTATTATATCATAATATAATATATGTATTCAAAAGTTGCAAGTGGAGAGGTGGGAAAAGCGCGCGCGCGTGCGTGCGTGCGTGCGTGCGTGTGTGTATGTGTGTGTGATTGCGAGTGCGTGTGTGTGTGTGTGTGATTGCGAGTGCGTGATTGCGAGTGCGTGTGTGTGTGTGTATGTGTGTGTGTGTTGTGTGTCTGTGTGTGCTTGTGTGATTACTCAGAATGTGTATGTGGTGTAGATCGTGCGGGAGGTTATGTATTTTTATACTATGTGTAAGTCATGTTTATGTAGAGGCCACAGAAACCTACCTTATGGATCATTTAGTAGGTCTTCTGTTTCTTTGTAGTCAAGGGTTGCAAGGTATTTTTTTATTTCGATTTTGATATTATAAAGGTTGAGTGGATGTATTCTCAGGACCTGGTTTAGTTTATTGTAAATTAGGGCACTTAGATATGGACAGTGTCGTCTAGCAAAAGTTGTGAATGTGTTTTTTTTTGGACAAGGCGATCGCGTTTTTTTAGTGTTTAATTTTTGATATGTACGAATTATAGTTCGATAGATAAAAAGTTGCCGGACTGTTAGCACTTTATAGTCTTTGTATAGTTGTCGCGTGGGATATCTGAAAGGCTTACTAAGAAGCACTTTGAGCTCGTTCCACATGTATTATGGTAGATTTCGCTGTTTCTCCCCAGGCCGTGATGCAATAAGTTAATATGGATTCGGATAGAGCACAATAAGCCATATATAGTGCCTCTCTATGGGTAGACAGTCTAAGATTTTTAAATAGGTATAATAGTTTTCGGATTCGTGAAGATAGGATTACTAAGTGACGATGCCAGGATAGGCAGGCATCAACATGTAGTCCAAGATATTTTACGACTGAGGCTCAGGACACGCAAAGACACGTACACTGTGACCTGTTGGATGCGCATGAATGCGCTTTGATTGTTATAGAACTTTTTGGAGGCAAGAAAGTAGGTCGGAGTTCAAAGGTGATGAAGTTGGTTTTACTTAGGTTTAAAGTTGGCTATTATTGGCTTACCAGACCACTGAGCGCACAGTGCTTTTTCGGCAGTCTACTTAGTCGCAACCCAGCTTTCACCGTATGTTAAAAAGACGGTGTCATCTGCGTATGCCAGGGTATAGGTCGAGGGCAGGGAGAGAAGCAGGGATCATTTATATATATTTGGAAGAGTAACGGACTATTTATTTATTTTATTTATTTATTTATTCTTTCTTATTTCTTTAATCTAAGAATGCTTCCTTGTGGAACACCAACGTCTAATATTTCGTCATTGCTCATGTTGTCCCCTATCTTTACACATGGCGTGCGGTCTGTTAAAATGTCCTTGAATATTTTGTGGGCTTCACCGCGCACTCTAATCGACTCCAGCTTTGTAATCAGAGTGGGCACAAAGACAGTGTCAAAAGCTTTAGATAGATATAGAAAAATGCTAAGGTATTTTTGTTTTCTGTCCATTTGGTCAACCACAATATTCAGCAATGTACACACTGCATCCTCCGTAGAGAGACCCTTTCTAAAATTTGGTATTTGTTTATTGTGTGTATATTTATTTTCGTAAAGAACTTTTTCGTATATTTTAGAGAGGACTGGTAGGACTGAAATGGGGCAATAGTTGTTGACACTGTCTCTGTCTCCTGATTTGTAGATTGGGTGTCCGATGGTCTTTTTTAGCACTTTTGGGAAGGTTTCTGATGATAAAGCTAAGTTACAAATGTGTGTTATGGGTGTAACTAGAATGTGGCTGGTGGATTTCAATAACTTTGGGGATATACCATCCCAATCGGGAGCACTATAGATACGAAGCTCTTTAATGATACCCTTGATTTCTTCCTCATCCGTCATTAGTAGGACCAATGAATTGAGCAAAGAGAATTTGTTATTTGTGGTAAGTTGTGGGGACATTGTTACATTTTGTCATATTTTATTAGCTAGAGGTTGCCCCACATTCACAAAGAAACTATTAACCGAATTGACAGATTCCGAGGGCGTGTGTTCTATTTTCCATAGTTCAGTGGATACAGGCGATGAGCGCTGGGTGTCAGTTATAGTTCAAATGGCGTCCTACATTTTCTTGGGATTATTTTTGGCGTTTTCGAACAGCTGTTTCTCGTACTCAATTTTCAATTTCTTTAATAAGTTGCTACAAAAGTTTCTTTAAGGTAGGTTAATTTCAAAATGGGTTGTTGGGGGGTCCTTATTTGTTTGCTTGTGCATTTTGTCCCTATTGCGTATACATCTTAATAGACCGCGTGTAATCCAGGGTTTAATTATTCTGAGTTTACAGAATAGTATTTCTATGTATGATTTATGACATAACTGCCAGTAGTTTATTTGTGGTGACATTGGGATCGTTCAATGTAGATATGATGGAGGAATCATAGCCCTCAATGTCTTTAATGGCGTTTGTCATATGAGTTCGAGGTAAATTTAATTTGGGAGTGATATTTGTAGAGCTGTTAGATTTCAAACTTAGTATAAAGGTCGAATGATTGGTAATAGTGGTCTCTAATACCAGCGCTGTAGCTTGACCATTGGATTTTAGCAGAATATGATCTATGATGCTCATTGCAATAACACATGTGCAGGAAGAAGTCCGTGAAAGGCTGTTAAGTTTGATTGAGTGCATAATTAATATACCAAGTTCGCAGTCGGTGCATTTTTTCGTAACTATAATAATTATCGTAAGTCTGTATTGTCTTCTTGGTCTGGGAGTCAATTCACATAATAAATCTGTTTAAAAAAAGTTATTTGATTTAATATCTGTTTCGCAAAATATCAACAATTATAATTATGTTATATTTGAAGTCTTTTAAACATGATTGCAACCCCAATTTGAATAGTATTTATTTCGCAACTCGGCACAAAGAGAACGCTATATATTATATAAACAGGGAAAACACAGTACTATAATCATGGTTAATTGTCTATCGTAAATAGATTTAAAGTTGCAAAGTCCATATCGCGGAAGCACTTTTGTTTGGTTGATTTTTTAAAATGTTTTGATCCGCTAGCAACAGTATTCACACCGAACTCGCAAAAAAGATACGTTAACTAAATATTTCATATAATCGCATAAGCCGTTTATGTCAGCACTTGCATAAATAAAAAACTGAACAAACAACACAGCAGTGCTTAACATTCACGGAAAAATAATAAAAGCATGGCTTTGTTTGTGACGTAATAGACTACTTTAGAACAAACTGTCGTAGCGACACTGTTGACAAACGTAAAGTTTGTATGAAGGATCACTTCAGTTTCTGTGGCATTACTTTTGAAATTATCTTGTACTGATTAATTATTATAGTAAAGCAGAGGGAGCCTATTGAAGACTACCGTGCACAATTCTAAATACCGCATTGTTAAGATGTCATGCATAAAAATTCAATGACATTTTGCTTTACTCAGGCATAAAACCCAGCAACTATCCTTACTAATAAGCTCAAATTTATATTTAGAGTTAATCTATTCGTGCATTGTATATTTAAATGAATATAAGTAATAAGCATTTATATCTTTCACATGAATACATACTTACATTATATACGTTTGAATAAAGAAGCTAAGCCTAACTAAAATTATAAATGCGAATATGAGCTTTTTGCTTGTTCCACTTTAACGCCTTAACTACTCTAACGATCGTTATAAAATTTCGCATACATGTTGTCGGAGATACAGAAATGGACTTACTTTTCACCCACACACACCAAAAATAAATTTATTAACAAAATCTAGTTGAACGTGAGTGAAGCCACGAGTAATCTTGTTATAAAAATAAACTTAACTTAACTTATATTATTACGTGAATAATTAAAGGATTTCTAAATTTTAGCTTTAGCAAATGTAATCTCTGCACACCCAGCAACCCTATTGCTGAAAACTGAGTACGAATAATGAACACTTCCTATTGAAACCATAATAGAAATTGCATACATATAAAAGCAATTGGAATTGTATGCATTATGTAATGTTTGTACTAGCCCAACCAAAATATCACCAAATTACGAGCTCTAGCCATTGTTCCATTATTTCTTGTTTATAAACTGAGACAATAAAGAGAAGTACAAAGACTGAATTTGTAAAATAAATAATGAAAGTGGAATGACGTTTAATTATTGTTCGGATGACTTTTACCTTTGTACCCATTCGTAAATAGAATTAATAGAGGTGGTGATACAAAAACTTAATTTGCCTTCAAATAAAGTGAGATGGAGCACGGTGAGACTCACACACAATAAACCAAGTCACCTGAGGAAGTAGTTCTCCTCCACAGAAGATTGCAATTAAATATAGGGGACTGGGTTCCACATTTAAACCTGGAGTATTGCTGAAATTGGGCAAGTATCTCTCTCTTAAAGAAGATTGCAGCCAAATACCAGTATGATAGTGTTAGTAGAGTCATGTAGACCTTGTGCCGTCATCAGGGAGATATGTGGCATGTATGACTTGAGCACTGCGATCCCTTTTTGTCGAATCTACAGATTGCATCTGTAAACAATAACTATAAATGCATGTATGATATTAGTCTGGATTTATTTGAAATGAAAATATTGGAACTAGAGACTACTCAATTATGGTCATAGTTTATTTTTGGAAAACATTTCATGGTGACGATTGCCGATCAGTCAATCATCAATTACGTCTACTAGTAATATTTAAAATATATGGTTAGGCTTATCCCAATACATGCCACAATACCTGACCATTCGAATGTCGCATCCAGTCTCTCCCAGACAGATGTATTCAGGTAGACTATCCTCTTAAACGAAGGACCACGTTAAGTTTACCAAATCGTAGTATTTATTCTAGGATGCTTTAGGTCAAAAGTTATCGGTCTTCCAAATAGCAAAATGCCAGTTTTATGTGCTTATCCTTAGAGTTTTATGAGTGACTTTTTAAATTAAAATAATTATATATATTAGGTCACATTTTACGGTAAGCTACGTAATGCTGGCAAAAATCCAAATGCAATAAGGTAGACATTTTAAATCATATTTAAAGTTTGTTAGCGATATAATATGGTATTTTATGTTGTAAAGCAACTACATAAATAGATACACAGCCATGCATTGACTTTTATTAAAAGTTATCTTTCTTGACTGCCTTGTTAATTCTACTACTACGGCTAGTTTGCATTTGCAGCCGAACATAAGGGTTCTCAGTTCTATTCTCCAGCCGAAATATGTGTTATCAAAAAAGATCTGTTAACCAATTCTTAATAGTACGGAGTTTGGAATGTAATAGACTAACTCCCTATTATTAGATATCAGAAACACCTGACAGATACACGTACTCTTCTGTTTTTAAAACGGATACTCAGGCACGATACTGGTGATGTTTGTAGTCTATTCATACACAGGCGTATTCAATAGTTGATTAGTATGTGCTATAACTGCAATTATGCATACGATTCCAGAATAGTCATAAGGTTCTTACCACGTATCGCATTTACAATATCCTTTACTAACGATTCTAGAATAGTCATAAGGTTCTTACCACGTATCGCAATTACAATTTATTATCCTTTGCTTAATTTATTTTTTGGTAACTGTAACTTACTTAATATTGAAATATTTGCTCAAATGAAATAATATTTTTCATAAGACTTTATATTATGTCAACATTTAATAATGGCACTAAGAATTCGTTTTAAGGATTTCGCAAGTATAAATACAACTATAAATTAACTTTTAATACCTCAAAAAAAAAATAGGTTAGTTAGCAAACCGTTGGCACGTTTGTCGAGTATACGGGTTCCAGCCTCGCGTAATGTCTTTATAAACATTATTCCTAAACCAAAACAACGTAGCATATCACTTATGATTATTGTGCTTCAAATTAATCTTCTTTAAAAATTAAAAGGCAAGTCTATCTGTGAAACATATTTTACCTGAATACTTAAAATAAGACGTATTTGTAAAGCCTACGTGAGTTGGATAAGTCAAATAGAGTTAAGGAAATGTCGACAACTCTTCAAGAAAAAGGATCTTGAGTTGAAGACTAACCAAAAGAGCGTGGGATGATCCTGTATTGACAGTAAGTAAACGTTCATCCTTCTCAGAATCCTACTCGTATTATAAATGTGAAGTTTGTGGAGATGTTTGCGTATTTGTTACTCAATCACGCGTAAAGGGTTAAATAGATTTAAATGAACCTTGGTAAACAAGTGGACTATAGCGATTTTTGTTAGCGTGGGGAAATGCCTCTGATGCTTTCCTCCTCGCCACAAGGGGAGGCGAGAGGGCTATGTCGAGCTCTCCCGAGACTTTTCGGGCCTACCAACTAAAACTACCACGGTGTGCCACCTCGTTGCTATGTAAGGTGGGTGGGTCGCCGGAACTAGAACTACATTGACCGCCTGTTTTGGCACATTTCGCTCGGCGCAGTCTTAACAAGAAGTTACTAGTAATTTGTAATCCAAATAACTAAAAATCTGATATTTTTAGAAAATTGCGATCTACTTAATCACGCAAACATTTTGCATTAGTTGACATATTATAATGCTAACAAGACGTCATTAAAATAAGTGCCTCTCCTTTTATCCTTCTATGATCCTTTAGTTTTGGTTTATGGCTCCTATGGGACGCGTTGAAACGGCACACCTCAGCCACGTTAAAATGATGTTATTCTCAGACAATTTCGAGTAAACTGCCTAAGTGTAGAATTTTACGCTATTAAACTGTGCGATCAGAATACAAATAAATAATTTATTAAAATAACTGATTTATATTTATGTTTGAATGGAATACCTTGAGGAGGCCCATGTTCAGCAGTGGACGTCTTTCGACTGAGATGACGATAATGATGAAATTAAATATTTTTTTACCAATATAAAATTTTAATAACATATTGAAATATAAGTATAATAAATTATCTATCCGTTTGAAGTACGCTACAATATGTGACGGTGACAGAATGGTCTAGTGACATATTATTTGTTCATGCACATAACATTTTTGTGCCGGTTTGTTTTGTTCATAGTACGCTCAGGTTGCAGAGCGTGGTAAGAGACAGATAGAGTGACCTTTAGACTCAGACGCTACGGATTTCTGTTTGCTTCGTTATACCATACACCATAATAGAATATTCTTATAATGTTGTTATTATGACGAGAACCCAAAAAACATATTTAATTTACAGTAAATTTTCATTTATGTTTCAAATAAAAAAAGAGGATGATAGGTATCTCTAATCTTTTTTTTTGTTTGAGTATCCTACATAGAATCATTTTATTAAAATGTTGCCTTAATTTAGTAATAACGAAGGAAGGTAGATCTTAGAAAATGTTGTGTGCATTTTATCTTTTAAAACGCGAACAGTTTAGAAATTTTATAAAAATCTTATCGTGCTTATAATTACATAGTCTTTAACTACCTAGCACGAGTTATCAAGACTAAGTTATTTATTTTGTTTTGCTTACTATAAAAACTGGCCAAGTGTGAGTCAGGTTCACGCATCAAGTGTTACGTACCTCACATTTGGCTGGGTTTCTATTAATTGTCATGTGAGTGCTTTCACATAATTCCAAATTTGTTAAGCAACAAATTTGTGTGTATGTTATTACTTACGAATTACTGTTGAATTACGATAGAGTAAAAATAAAATAAGCCTTTGAAATTAAACAAACTTTATACGGATTTTATCGCGTTATTTTCTTTTTAAAAAACACTACAACAAAAAATTTGAAAAAATAAAATGCTAGAAGTATTAAAATTTTCTCTTTGAAATTGGAGCAGTATCAATAAAACAGTGTGATATTACATGTAATGAAACAAATCTTATGCAAAGCTGTTATTCACCTCTAAGATAAGACATCTTTAATATAAAAACAAACGTAACTTCAGCTACTTAAAACTATTTATATATCTATAGATTTCGTACGTTCAGCACGTGATTGTACTGGGTGCTGGTAATATAAACATCGTGTGGTAGGTACTCATTTGGAATTCTTCCAGCGTGCATTCAAAGTAGTCACATCACCACTGCTTATAAGTGTGCATAAAAGTCATAGCTTGCTGAACTGTGTACCAAACGTTCTTCAATAATACTTAGATTTTATAAATAGCAGCGATAGCTCAGTGGGGAAACCAACAGACTGCAGTGCAGAGGGTCTCGGGTTCGAACCCGAGTCACGCACCTCTGACTTTCGGAAGTTATATGACTTTTCAAAATTATGTGCGTATTGATTGACAATTATCGCCTGATCCGTGCCTGGGAGAGCACGTTAAGCTGTCGGTCCCGGCTGCCATGAACATCTATGGCAGTCGTTATTGGGAGAGTGTCGACACAAAAGATCCCACTGGGTCGAAGTGTCGCCGATCTGTACCGATTATCATTGTAGTACATTAAATAATATAAGCACATGTATTGATTTGATAGGTTACTTTACATATATGTATAATATGTATGTATTTACAACAAAAAAAAAAGTATATATGTATGTTTATCCATTGTCTAGAACCCATAGTACAAGCTCTGCTTAGTTTGGGCTAGATGGTGTTGTATGTGGTAGAATATTATTATTATTATTATTATTATTAGTTAATGATGTTCTATTGAGCTTGAATTTCTCATACGTATTAAACGTTGATACGACGTCAATAGCAGGGTTTGATATATACTGAGTTGTGACTGTCGGCCTCGGTGGCGTAGTGGTTAGTGTAACCGACTGCCACGCCTGAGGTCGCGGGTTCGATTCCCGCACAAGTCAAACATTTGTGTGCATGAACATGGCTGTTTGTCTTGGTCTGGGTGTTTCTATGAATAATATGTATGTATTTACAAAAAAAAGTATATATGTATGTTTATCCATTGTCTAGTACCCGTAGTACTAGCTCTGCTTAGTTTGGGCTAGAAAGTTTTGCGTGTATGTGATAGAATATTATTATATTATATTACTTTTCAAAATTATGTGCGTTTTGATTGACAATTATCGTCTGTTCCGTGCTTCGGAGAGCACGTTAAGCCATCAGTCCCGGCTGCCATGAACATCTATGGCAGTCGTTATTGGGAAGTCAGTGCTCTATAATTATCCTGACAATGGTCTAGCCTTTAGGGTATCGAAGGTCAGGTGGCAGCTGCTCCGTGTAAAAACTGATATCCAGTCAAACCCGGTTAGACCAGAAAAGCCGACCCTAAGTGACTTGGGAATAATAAAGGCTAGGGAGAAGACTTACATTTTATACATACATACATATCATCACGCTTCTATCCCAGTAGTGGTAAGCAGATGTGTATTACACCCACATTTCGCTAACTATGTATTTAGGTCTCACTTGATTGAGTTCAGCACTCGGTGCTGGGTATTGAGTTAATAATTACGTCATATCCAATATCTATATATCTCCTCTAAAGGAGACAACTCAGTTAGACTGTGCACTGTTCTGATTATGTGGCTGCATAGATGGTGTAGTAGTTAACATTGGTGATGACAATTCCCGCACTAGGAACGATTCCTGAGTCATGAGGGACTCTACAAACATTGAAATAACAGACACAAAGAACTCTCAGACTCGGTACAATCATTTGCGGATAAGGCAATTTTTTGTTTTTAATGGGAATCGAACATTCAACTCTCTGCGTAGTGACAGTGGCGAGGCGATCACCTAAACCACTACGCTATCCGTATAAGTTTTGGTCAAAGCAAGGGACGCACCGGCTGCCGCGCAAAAGAACATATGGCTGATATAGTGTACCTACGCTTGCAACATGAAACTAATATTTGTGATAAGCAAAGAAAATTAAAAATTATTCTAATCTCAATACTAAAGATGTTTGAAAGCTATTACTAGCCTGGGATCCGTTAATTTGTTTACTTAAGCCCAAACACAAGGACTTTAAGTTACTTTTTTCGTTTGTCTCATTTTGAATTGTTGTGAAACTCATTAACTGGCTTAGATTATTATAAGTGGAACCGGTTTTAGGCTGATTGCATGTTTATTTATTGGTTTACCAGCAGTTATTACACTAAAACATTCATTACATACAGAACATAGTATTAAGCTTAATCTAAGTGCACAACTTATGTAGGTAAACACCACATGCATATAATTTAGAAAATAACTATTGGCAAAAGTTATCCAAGTATCGGTGAAACAAAACTTATATTACAAAACTTATATATAGTACATATCTCTGAATAGGACAGTAATTAATGGATGGTTAATCGATAGCAAGATTATGGGCTCGGTTCATAAATCGTTGAAATGTTGTGCCGAATATATCTATCTGTTACCACACTCCGCTTGATGGGAAGCAGTCGTGTGGTCTAAGAGCAGTGGCCTCCACACCGTCCTCATAGCAGCCGAGGCGATGTTGAGGTCTCTACTTTGACGGCCTTAGAAGGTGCTTTTTCACGTCCCGCTTAAAGGACCCAGGATTGAAGGAAGAATTTTAGTGATTACATATCTTACTTAGCCGTAAAAAATGTAGGTTGTTATTTCTAAAATTACTGTAAAAAAGCTGTTGAGTTTCTATATATTTAAATAAAAATAGTAATTACTTAATAATTTAAGTGTGGTACATTAATTATTGCTTACTTTAACAGTAAAGGAAAATGTTCTCGAAAATTTGTGAAGTCTGCCAACCTACACTGGGCCAGCATGGTGGACTATGACCTAACTCTTCTCACACTGAGGAGGGGCCCATGCTCAACAGTGGGACAATGTAATACAGGGGTGATATTATTATATAACTGTGAAACGAATATCACCACCTGATGGAAAGCAGTCGAACCGTTGTATAAGTATAAATAGTTTCATAACAGTGAGTAACCGGTTTGTAGTGTATTTTTTTTAGTTCACCGCGTTAATTATCTGTATAAAATATTTCGATTAAAATGTAATGAACATTTTTAACAGCCAGTAACATTTTTCATCGATACACTATTTGCTCTCTGCCTTTATTAATTGAAAAATTAAAAGTAAATATATGTATATGAGTGTTTATATAATGATATATGTTTTTCATATTCGGTATTTTCTTATTTATTTTATAACGGTAAACATTTAAATACAGTTTTGAATTTATTCGCTTCCGGTATTGCAGCTATACTGTTTTTATTACTAATTAAATAAAACGTTAAATACACTTCAGTGGTACATTTGTGTTTACACACAACATAATATTATTTTACAATTCCCTATCGTTTAGCTAGTACGAATATAATATAAGCTGCCTTGTCGGGCCTATGAAATAAATTTACGCTTAAACACTCATTCGAGTAACTAACGCCGGGTCTTAAGTTTACATACGTAAATATACAAAAACAACAATACAATCAATAAAAAAAATACATATGTACTTATATTCAGCTTTAAAAATAATATATGACTACCCTATATGTAACGACTGTTCATTTTCTATAATGATGTAGAAAATGAACAATTGCTACTTATTATGTAGGTACATACAATACATGAGGAATGATTTTATAAGTGCATATGTATTATTATTGTTTTATTGATTGTATTGTTATGTTTATATTTACGAATTATTAAGCACTACCTGAGTATTACTGATTTGGCATAATTATTACGTTGCTTTATTTATTTCTAGAAATTAAGTACCTACCAATACATTAAATGTTATTTCAATCAAATTAAAAACGCGTACACGAATTTATATTAAATTCTCTAGAAGGACATCACTAGTTTTAATTTTCTTTCTATATTTTATTTAGATAATTCAATGAATTCAATGAGAGAAAAGTAAATATATAATTAGAGTTGGTATGAAACTAATTGCCTAGGTAGATTTTATTTTCCTAAAGAGTATTATTTAAAAGTACATTGTTGGCTAACTATTATAGTTGACGTTAATTTTTATAAATTCCACAGCGGAACAAATTACGTAGTATATATATTTAGATAGAACTAATTATTTAGTGCATTCGTTAAACCGCAGGGTATGGTCAATCGCCAGGTACACACTAAATGTGACTGTCAGTACAATTTGGGCTATATAGTCCTGTGTAGCGGTAAACTTTACTAACATATGATCAACGAACACAAAGTATACTTTGACTCAGAATAATCAATTGGAGATCTATTAACAAATATTTCTTCTGTGTGAGATTCAAGTTTTTGCAATAATTCAACACAGTGAGACTCCAGTTTGCCCATTGCGTCATTTGTGTAGTCAACATGTGTTAAATACCTAAACAGCCATAGCGCGATTCATGATGTTCATACCATTAATGTTTCTATCTAAAGTCACACACTTCTTTATCGTCTGATCTATAAGCGTCTGATTTCTAAGTTAGTCATACAAAAAAACAGTAACAGCATGTTAAACAGTTATGGCGTTCTACATGATAGCATTAATGTAACTTCTTATTCTAATTAAAAAGTAACATCGGTGAACGTCGAAGTATAGTTGTTACTTTGACATTCATAGGTGTTACTTTGTGACTTAAACTTATAAATGAAGATATAATTTTGACTTAGACTACGAATTTTCCAGTCACCCCTACTAATTATTAAAATAGTTAAGATTTCTCTAGAACTGGATTTAAATATGTTACACCAGTGTCTACCCATTTATAATACCTTGTATACATACCTAGCCTATATCCAGTTAGCTCGCTATGTAAAATATGGGTTTGATATTGGGAATAGTCTTAGCTCTTTGACCGATCCAAACGTCCGCGTCGGTAGTCTCGTTAAGACGATATTTACAGCTTAAAATTATCGGCACGGAGTAGGGAAGTAAAATCCTGGGGGCAGTAGTAAATATGTTAAGTTATGATAATAGATGCTATTAAATGTTAAAGGTTGTGGTATTTATATGGCCATACATAAATGACTGGTCTGTGTGGTGCACCGCTGAATTCGCTGTGGTAGTAAAGAAAAGACTTGTTCAAGGCGAGGTGACGCCGTTACGATGCTCGTAAGTGAGTTTCACTATGAAGCTTAATATAAAGTATTTCGAGCGGGTTGAGTAGTTCTAGACTGATCTGGTTCCAGGGTGATAGACACCCTATAACTAAGTCAGCAGACTTACTATGGCCAAAGAACTCTGAACAATATTCCTAACAATTCGATCAAGAAGAGAATAACAAAAGTAAATAAAGACTAGGTATAATGGGATTCGAATCTAATTTCAAACAGAAGTAATCAACGTAGTAGAATGGAATTTTAAATATTATGATTCGCTTTCTAGTAACAAACCAAATAACGCTGAGCTTATTCCGTTCAAAAATACAAACAGCTGTTGACCCAGCCATTATGTCGACAGTATTAGATTAACCAATTCAATAAACGCTCGATAAAATAAAGAAACTGTATTTTTTTTCGAACGCGACGTTGGCACGCCTAAAGATTCACATTTCTGTATAGTAAATCCTTTTTAGTAAAAGAGGTAGATGCGTACCCCGACGTTTAATGTTTCTTTGTTTCCAACAACGAATAGATTTTTTCAGCTAAGCTAAAATATAGGTCGAACAGTCAAACTTTGTTCTTTAGTATTATTAGGTCCTGAAAAGTTTTATTTGTCTAAGACCACTTTCAGACGTTTCATTGTTTAACTTACTTTGATGCGTAGTTTGAATATTTTTGCATGTATTTAATAAAAGCAAAAAGACATGAAACTGTGCGCAGTATTGGGACTTACTTACATACTTTTAGGACTATCATCTATACTTTGATGCCGCAACGCTATGATTTTGACTGGTTGTATGGTTGTGACCGCAATTTTTTTATTAATCCAAAATCATTCAAATCCGTTCCTTTCCGTCTAAGTCCGCGCTGATGCTTACGGCTGTCAAGGTTTTAACAAACGGATTTGGTAAGCTCTTGAAAAAGTATAAAATAGTTGTTTTCATGGAAGTTATTTGGACCGGCACGAAGTTAGGAAAGCAGTACATAACTTGCAAAATTTGAATATATTACACTTAGGTCAAGGCTTTATTTAGCACTACGTTTGTATGCACTATGACTGTAAGTTATAAGCCTGCAATAATCTGGCATTATAAAAAATGATCATTGAATTATTAAGCTAGTTTTATCCACCACTAGCTTTTAGCTGCATCTTCGCTCCTCAGTTTCTAAAGATCTATCTTACAAAAACAGTAGCTTTTTTGAAGATAAAATAATACTCTCCAACCCAATGTTTATCTTTATACAAAAATCACGTCAATTCCTTGGCCCGTTGCTGTGAGAAATAAATACTCATTTTGTGTTTGTTATTTTGTCTGTTTGAATTTATAAGTGTTTGTTTTTGTTTGTTCTTTTTAAAGGTGTTTTTTTTAAGGTAACTCCCACACTTGGAATAATTTCTGTGTCGCGGGGGACTTAACAAATATTCAAACAACGGACACAAAGAATACCCAGACTCGGAACAACCATTTGTGGGTCACGCAAAGTTTTAACCCGTGTGGGATTTGAACCCCCAACACTAAGCGCAATGGCAGTGGCCAGGCAACTACTTAGACCACTACGCCATCCGTGCATTCAATAACGATTAACAGTTTTAGAAGTCCCTACATCTAAACCTATATGCTTACGATTAGACTTCGTATCTATAGTACGATTCGCCATTGACGTTATCTATTGAAGTGTTCTGTTAGTACATTCTCCTAGAAACTTGAGCGTTCTGTTGCTCAATCGACTTAACGAGCCTGTTACTTAACCGCCCCTTGCAATTCGGCTTTGTAGAATGGCAGCTATGTTCGTTACCCATCATTTAGGAACAGACTGCGTAGCAGATACATGTTTAATGGTGAAGAACCGTGACACAGGAAATGTTGATCATTCGAATCAGCGAATGATGTTTGAATATTAATATCTACACTACATATTATGAAACAAAGTTACCCGCCGCATCCGTCTTTCTGCTCTCGATAAACTCGAAATCTACCGAACGGATTTTTATGCGATTTTCACCAATAATAATAATAATAATAATAATATTCTACCACATACACACAACACCATCTAGCCCAAACTAAGCAGAGCTTGTACTATGGGTACTAGACAATGGATAAACATACATATATACTTTTTTTTTTGTAAATACATACATATTATACATAGAAACACCCAATAGACAGAGTGATTCATGACGAAGGTTTAGGTGTATGATTTCTTATGGTTTTATACTACCCATGCGAAGCTGGGCGTGTTGCTAATCTATACTAGAGTATAAATATATCTATATATATACATGGCTATTCAATTACGAACCATGACAATATATATACTCTTAAATATTAGCGCATACACTTAAGTCTCTTTGACGGAAATTTACAGCTCCTGTGTACGACGCGGATAAGATGTGCATGTTTAGGACGCGAACTCCATGCCCAAATAGCTTGCGCATGGAGTTAGCGTCAGCTATTTGTGAACGTGCACTATTATGCCACGGTCTGTTGCCATGGAATATCGAGGCAAAGGCAAATTTCTGTTTAGTATTCTCTAACCATATATTTAAAAGGCACCTTTGAGAATTGACCTTCACCGATCACAAAATTTATTTATATTAAATAAAAAGTCATAATATAAATAATAATCTACATAAATAAACATTTTGCGAATATGCAAATGTTAAAATTGACACAAAAGTTTTAAATACACTATCCGGCTTTATTTTTTTGCATATTTGGAAGTGGATCAACGGATCGTCCGAACATTGAGTAAATTTTTTCAGAGTGGTCATTCGCCATAATCTTTTTAATTGCCGAGTACATTTCAACGCGCACCATTATTTGCATTTCCCTTTGATAGTGGATCATGGTTAATCACCATCAAGGGGTTTTAATAATTATTTTATTTCAACCGCTGCTGAATAAAAACTTTTCCGATCAAAATGTCGTGCCGATCTAATCTCAGCACTTCAGTTGATTTTATGCTTTTTCGATTAGGATGGAACTCTATTCTATTATAGAACTATGACTAGACTGTATGGATGACGTAGTGGTTTAAGTGGTCGCCTGCCACTGCGCCGAGTGTTGTGGGTTCGAATCCCACATGGGACAAAAAATTGTGTGATCCACAAATGGTTGTTCCGAGTCTGGGTGTTCTTCGTGTCCGTTGTTTGAACTTATGTAAAGTCCCCCGTAGCACAGGATTTCCAACTAGCGGGGAGATTCTCTTTTTAAAATAAGTCAAATAGTCTTAAATATTGTAGAATCATTTAATTATGTTTATGATAAAATATCCCTTCCACCTTCTCTATTTTTAAGGGTCATCCTTTAAAAGATTTAACTGTTTTAATATTTATTATTCACTATGTCGCTCACCTTTTTTGTGTATCAAATTAATATGTAATCAAGGTCACTGTAAACAACTAAACTACAACACTTATAAACTTGAGTTGTAAAAAATATTAATTAATACGATGCAAGCCTTTATAAAGCGCTACAAATTTTGTTCCATAAGTTTAGCAGTTGTTTATACTTACTTCACGTCAAAACGAAATAACAAGTAAAGAAATGCTTAAGACTGCGCCGAGCGTAAGACAGACTGATAATGACAGAGCTCGTGCGGCGCATATTCAAATCGGCGCGGCCGCCATAGTAAAATTGTATGGAGGATTTGAAGTGCTTTTTTGATAAATATGTATTTTTATTGTCAACCAATAACTTAAATATTTGGGACGGACAAATTGTAATATAACTATTTATGTTTCGTTTAAGCTGTAAAATAGGATAGATTTCTACTGTTATAATCTAAAATACACGTAACACGAGCTTACGTTTTTGTATTTTTCGAAAAAGTATAAAATAGTTGTTTTCATGGAAGTTATCTGGACCGGCACGAAGTCAGGAAAGTAGTTAGCAATAAGCTCGTCTCGTTATTCGTGCAAATTTATGTAATTTTGTGGGCGAAAATATTAATTATTTTGAGTTTTTTTACACGGAGTAATTGTAAACACATTAATTGTTATGGTAAATATATATTTTATATTTGTATTAAACAAAAAGTGTTGATTTTATTCACTTAACTGTGACTACCTGTTTTAGCACATTTCGCTCGGCGCAGTTTTAACATAACGTTGAAGGGACGGAAATTACGTATAAGTTACTTTCATCTCGTAAGTCACGAACGTGTGTACAGATAAAAACAAATTTTCTATAATTGCGGAAGGTAGCTAGGTTCGTATTTGAAACCGTTTTTGTATACGCCTATAAGCTGCAGATAGCTTTTCAGGTACCTATTGAAAAAACACCACCGGATTGCAGTCAAAAGATATAGCAGAAATGCATTCATTGGACGCAGCACAAATACATATATTGGTTAAAATGCACCAAGCGTGTGTAGATAAAACTACCTGCACAAGCTCGGTTTAATATTTTACTGACACTTAACGAGCCTAGATTTAGTTTGACATTTTTTTCCTATAGACAATGTTTGGATCATTCACTAAAATATTTAACTAATCAGATTTACCTACATAGAAGTAAAAACAGTAAAATCGCGTAGGTATCGATACTGTCTTCTTTCTAACTTTGCGCATGGGATAATATTTTTTGACGACCTCGATGGCGTAGTGGTTAGTGCAACCGACTGCCACGCCTGAGGTCGCGGGTTCGATTCCCGCACAAGTCAAACATTTATGTGCATGATCATGGATGTTTGTCTTGGTCTGGGTGTTTCTATGTATAGTATGTATGTATTTACAAAAAAAAGTGCACATGTATGTTTATCCATTGTCTAGTACCCACAGTACAAGCTCTGCTTAGTTTGGGCTAGATGGTGTTGTGTGTATGTGGTAGAATATTATTATTATTATTAATATTGACCACATGAATATAATTGACTGAATTTGAACATTACATGCTCGAAAAATATTAGTCATATTTACCATGCGGTTAGGCACCTATTCCCATAAATCCAAGTCACAATACTCTATATCAAAAACAAAACAATTGAAAATGCACAGCATAACAAAAGCTCTTAAACTAACCGTGTTATACCGCCAGCTTTTAAAGTTAGAAAAAGTTCTAAACCAACATGTCGTTGGCTTTGCAAAACAAACTATTGCAATAAATAAAACAATCGTATTCCATATCATAATTTTCATTTAGTCCTCAAGTTGGTGCAGTTACTGCGAGCTCTAGAAACTTCGGCAATAATAACAGACTGTAAATCTACTCGTTCTTTCACAGGAGCCGTTCCCCTCAGTAGTTGAGTGAATAATACAAGAACTAAGGTATATAGGGGTAAAGGTACACTGTTTACTTTTTAAACTTAATACGCGCTCTGTTTTTCAACGGCACTTCAGTATTATTACGGTTCGTTACGAAGAGATACGTGTGTCGTGCAAAGTACCTAGAGAAAATGTTATGGACTCAAGATACGTTACAAAATATAAGGTCTATCGATCTATGAATTTTCTGTTTCGTATGTAGAAAATAACATTGGGTTGTGCATAAAACTATTGCCTTTATTTTTATGACAAATCTGTCTATGAACACAAATAGAAGTAGGAAAAATGAGAATTGGATAATAGTATCTATATTATTATTTTTTTGACAAAACTTATGTGTCGAGATTTTGAAAATTTCTTGATGCTTATTTTATATGTTTGAGTGTAACTATCATAATTATGCCACATATTAGTGGCATAAGATAGTTGCTAAAAGGCTTCTTGTCATGCATTTTTGTCTATTATTTGGTATAAAGGGTGGAGGATGTAAAATTTTTTTTAATCTTTATATTTAATGTTTCGGTATTGTACATCCTATTTGATCATCATGTTATATATTTTTGGAACAGGACAGCTTATTTTACTAAAAAAATAAATAATTTTGAGTATGCTTAGGAGCGCCTAAGCATACTCAAAATTATTTATTTTTTTAGTACCGAAACTATGCAAATCATTTGGTATTTGCCACGCCGGTATAATAGGACTTCTCTCTAAATGCCTACTGTAAAAGTGCAAAAAGTGTTTGCATGCATAAAATCGAATTGGAACCAGATGACGTCACATACAATCGCACGACTTTTGACTCTGTTTTATAAAGGTTCTATATATTATACTCTACTTGTGGTCAATTGATTTTCCTAACTATTGTTTAAAAAAAATATTTCTAGTATTTTCTTGCAGCGCTAGTTAATTCCACTGCTGTGCATTAGCATCTCGGGTTTGATTCCCAGATCGTGTAAAGTATTATTGGATTTTTCTGTCAACAAATTCTTATTGGCAATACGGAGTCTTGAACTGAGCCCAGTAAAGTGCAATAGGCTTGGTCGTTTATTATGTGGGACCAAACAACATAACTGATGAGTTGTGGATGTAGTACAACCTCTGCCTACCACTTCGAGAATATAGATAGGAGACTATGTATGTACATGTGTGTAATTTCGATTCTCAAACCATTAATATTATTTAAACCTTAGCCTTAGCTTAGCTTAGCAATGTCAAAAGTGTAAGAGAACATTTGTTGTAAGGAAGGTTATTTTAAAAAAACAACACACAAGACATTGACATTGACGACGAACATCTTAGTCTCCTCTCCTCATAAACATGGCGGCTGAAAAGCAACCAAAACGTCGGGGAAAGTTTAAACTTAAATATAAATAGACTAACTGACCCGGCAAACGTTATTCTGGTATATACATTATTTTTTAGCGATATGAAATATACTTTACATCATATTCACATACCTACCAAATATACATAAAAAAAATATAGAAATCAGACGATGGTACGAGCCGTTTCGCAGGAGTGCGATCACAACTTTCGCAACATACTTTCAATCCAATTTTCTCCCAAATTCGAACCAAAATATTGTTGCTGATAATATTATAACCGCTGCTGGAACCTCAATAGCTATCAGTGACATAGAAATAGATGCAAAGTCTGTGTTCAAACACCTTAGCTCACTAGATCTCACTAACGGCGCGGGTCCTGACAACATACCGCCGGTATTCATAATTAAATGTGCTACGGAATTAGTAAGGCCTCTAACAATAATTTAACGCGTTTACGCATTTACGCGTTCTGTTAAGGATGGAATTGTACCTGACATATGGAAGACCGCATTTATTACTCCAGTACATAAAAGTGGAAATAAAGAAAATATTAAAAATTACAGACCAATATCTAAATTATGTTTATTTGGTAAAATACTAGAACGTATAATTTTTGATCAATTATATAGCACTCTTTCTGCGGTCTTCATTCCGGAACAGCACGGTTTTATCAAAAATAGATCAACTACATAAAACCTGCTGTCCTTTATTGACTTTACTACTTCATGCATGGATAACGCTGGCCAAGTAGATTGTATCTTCACGGACTATACGAAATGTTTCGATCGAATTGACCATGTAATGCTCTTACAAAAGATACTAAACACAGGTGTCCATGGCAATTTGTACCGGTGGCTTACTTCGTATATTTATAACCGAACCCAGGCTGTTGCGTTAAATGGCATAGTATCTAAGTGGCATTTAGTCCCATCAGGAGTTCCTCAAGGGTCCGTACTCGGAACATTATTATTTAATATATTCATAAATGATATTCATATATGCTTTAAAAACTCGTCATTTTTGCTTTACGCTGACGATATGAAAATCTTTAAAAATATTAAGAGTGTCGAAGATAGTTATTTACTACAACAGGACCTAAATAGGCTAGAAATTTACTGCCAGATGAACAGCTTAGACCTAAATGTTTCTAAAAGTCACTTGATTACATTCACCCGCAAAACAAATATAATAGCTCATAGGTACACATTAAAAAATAGTCAGCTAAAGCGAGTTGATTATATACGTGATCTAGGTGTAATACACGATTCGAAACTTACATATGAGAAACATATAGACACCGTAGTACAAAAGGCCAACAAGGCCATGGGGTTCTTAAAGAGGTCTTGCTCTCAATTCCCGAACACCAAAATTATTAAAATATTGTATTGTTCTTATGTTCGTAGCTCTCTAGAATACTGTTCACAAGTATGGAATCCACTGTACAATACATATATTTCCAGAATAGAATCAGTACAAAGAAACTTTACCAGATACCTTCAATACAAGTGTAAAACAGAAGATCCAAATTATGAATCGAGATGCAAAAGATTCCATCTATTGACACTCAAAGAGAGAAGGAATATAGCCGATATTTGTTTTCTTGTCAAGGTGGCTCAGTCATCCATTGATTCTCCGCATCTCCTCTCTAAAGTGCAACTGCGAGTTCCCACTAGATCTGTTAGGAATCCTCATCTTAAACTCAATGTGGCGCGTTGTAGCACAAATTATAGACAACACTCATTTTTCATAAGAGCCGCTAGCTACTATAATGGGTTGATCGACAACTCGGGATTTGATTTGTTTACAACTACACCAGCTGTCTTTAAGAAAGTAATGAACTCACATTGGTTCAATAACTGTACAAATTAAAGTAAGTAATTATTACTACCATTATAAGTAAGAAATTTTCTGTTATGTTACTGCTAAACAAGCTCTGTATATATTTATATGTGAAAACATGTAATTGGTAAATAGTTAAGTAATCTGTTTCTATGTTTTAGTCGATAATACTGTTTGTTTTCCTAATAAAATAAAATAAAAAATAAAACAAACACAGATTTAATAGTTTTAATAGCTTAAAAAGTAGTACAGTTTAATAGTAGTAGTGTAACACTTTCAAAATTATGTAATAAAAGTGTGTAAATAAACAACGCAATAAAATCCGTATAAAGTAGTTTAATTTCAATTAATAACATTCGCGCAAATATAAGATAATATTATAAAAAACGTTGTTGTATAGAAGTAGTAATATTTTAATTTAAGCCATTGCTTAAATTAAAATATTACTACTTCTATACAACAACGACAAAAGCCAGTTTATCCGTAAAAGATTATGCAGATGTTAATATATCTAGTGCTACATTGAAAATCCTAATATCAGTCTGTCAGACCCAGGAAACAAATATGGGGTTTTACGGTTGGACGTTTCCAATTTCCGATGACGCGTTTTCAGGCTCGCAAGCGTTGTGGTGTTAAATGATTTGCATAGTTTTTGAAGATTCTGCAAGGTGTATCAATAGTTACCATTGCACGGTTACGGTAACCGTTTTATCCTGTGGAAAGATGGAATGAAATTATGCTAGTATGTCTGATGTTTTGCAATTAAAAGTATGTAATTATCCTCTATACCAAAATAAAATCAATGTAATTATAGCTTTAAGTTAATTAATGATATTGATATACATCGTTTTTATATACTTTAAATAAATAAATATCAGGCAAGCCATACATACGCTTTTATGCCATCTTCAGTGTATAAGAATGATACATTCATTTTACGAATGTTTTTATTGGAATCTGACAGCAACACTAGAATTCTACAAAAGTCTCACGAATAACAAAGAGGACGAACCTACTCTATTTGGACCATTGTATTTATTCATTAAATAAATACTCGGCTAAGTGCTGATTGGTCACAATCTAGCCATGACATTTAATTTTGTTTGCCGCAGAAGTTGTAAATTTATTGCAAATGGCGTTTGGACCGTAGGTACTGTGTTAAATTTAACAATTAGGTTAGCGGGCGATTTACAAAAAATAGTTTTTTACCTTTATTGTACCAACTTGTGATTTGATTGATTGCTAATCTTCTTAGCTTTGTGCCGAATTCGACACCCAGATCTCGATGTTCTAGAGTTTTACTTGATGAAAATTCTTAATAGTGACAAGGGTCAACGACAAGAGGCTCCTTTATCAGCGATTTGAACTTTCTGTACTGAAGTACAGAAAGTAAAGCTGAAGTTTTACCCCTTATAAACGTAATGGCTTGAGTATGTCTTTTTTAAATTATAATCTTTTTTACATTTGAATAGCACTGCATAATGTCCTTGACATACGAAATCTAAATTCCCTTTTTTCAACAACATAAAACAACCTACTATCCATGTCCTCTCTATGAATTGTAAATTTGTAAAACATCGATTCATTCAACTACTGAACATTTGTTATAACTTATTCTTATTTTCTGAAAACGTCTGGAAGTATGTTTAGTGACTTTGAGACTGACAGAAGACGAAATCTTTAATAATAACACAATCGAGAGTAAGTACATGATTGAATCCAACATTTTATTGAACTGAACGTCTGTTCATAAAATTGTCTCAATAAAAAAGATTCTGTAAGATATTGCCTTGATGAATTGGAGCAAAAAATTATTAATTTGAAATTACGTTAGAGCTAACATAAAGCATACATTACGTTTACTTATGCTCTCGTTTCACTCAGTGAAGTTATAAAATGATCTAATGCTGTATCAGCGCTGGTCTTTGTTAGTGTAATAAAGTTTGAGTAATTCGCATTTTGACATTAAGAAGCCTCGGCTTGATGGGCGATACTTCTCTTGATCATGCTTATTTTATTACGTTGTCTTATGTTTGTAACGTACAGTGTAGTGTTGGAACGTACAAATTTTATCGCAGTTTTTGAGCAGAAACCAACATTTAGTTGAATTGATCTGACTAATGGACCGCTTCGATGGTTCAGAAGTAAGGACGTAGACAAAGGTGTATTATTATTTCCATTAAGCCAGCTATGACTTTAGGTCCCACATAATAGAGGGCAAGATTATTGCACAGTACCTGACTCCGTGCTACTAACAAAATCTTGACAAAATAATCCAAGTAAGAAATAAATAAAAGTAACACTGACATTCCTAGGCTACTATCGATTAGTTCGCTTAAAGAACAGAAAACAATATTAAAATAGTTACAAACTAAAACAAGAAGTTTTCTAATTGTTTAATTTGGGGATCATCTACAAAGGTCCTAAACTAGTTTATAAATAATCCCAAACACGTTCGTACGACCCAGAGGATAATTGCTTAAGCACATATCATGGAGTTTCTATATTCCAAACACAGTTTTCTCTCAAGAATTTGATTTAGTTTGTATTTATTTTTGTTCTTAGAGGTCGTAGCGATCTCTAGGCGTATCGCGAACCTTATACCGATGCTTGCCAGTAACAAGGTTAGGATCAGTTAGTTTTAGTTACCGTGTGTTGAGATCGTTGGCCAATACCGGCTTGTGGGGGGTTTCCCGTTATTACTGAGTGATTTAGCCCTTCGAGATAGCTTATTAATTTAATAACACGTATCAATAAAACGTAGTTTAGCGTCCATGTCCTTTACATATTCTCAGCAATTTTTTTGCCTTGTGCAAACTGGAAACTTTTTTTTTTAATGTCTATCTTATGTCAGCCTTCTTTTGTTAATTAGATTCTCACTTTTTGTAGTTTCTATGCTAGTAAGTATATGGAAAACTTGTACTTAAAACCGAAGTATCTATTACCTACATTCATCTCGAAGTAAAAAAGATTTTTCTTATGATAAGATGTTAAAAGTATTTTTAGAGGCACACATCTAATTAATTAGTGCTCGCAGTTTACTGAACTTAGTGCCTTTTCCTTCAGTAGATCCTTCAGATTACGTAGAATAAAACAAGCGAGTGTTACATTTATTAGATCTTATTTAATTTAGGGAAAGGTCTTTGATTCTTGCTTTAAAATAAAACTCAGAAAGGAGGTGACTTTTAGCATATTATTATTCATGTTGATTATAACTCAAACGTCAGAACAAAAGTGTCAAAAGATTATTAATTTCTAAATCCTCTGTAAAAACTATTATCAATACCCTCTCTAAATATTCTCCAGTAACTATTTCACTGGAAAATCCAGAAAACAGGTCTTGTGTGTTATTATTTTATATTACTTTTATAATGGGTTTTAATATGAGGAATTATTAGAGATTTGCCACAATGCCACTTTTTATTATAAAATGCTTGCATTTTCATTGGCAGATAATTCACTTTTGGTCTATGAAATAAACAGGACGTTCAAGCTTCTGTAGGCTTGCTTGTCACCTTGGTCTAGAAAGATGTAGGTATTCATTTAGAATCAGTAACGATATTTCTGCAGGTGCGTTATATTAGCTATCAGAAGATCAATCAGCAGCCAATACTTTAGTTAATATACCGATCATAACGCATTATGGAAACGCTTTTCATCTATAACATCTGTATTAATTAAGCATATTTCGAAATGTATATTTATCGCCGATCATTAAATAGTAACGGTAATTTGTGCAAGAGATATGTACATGTCTACTGCTCGTATTTATTTACTTTCGAACACATAATGCACCATTAATAAAAGACAGGAATTAAAACAGATGGCACAATAAACATTGTTTCTCGTGGATACACTTTATCCTGTATAAATTATTGACTGTTAATTCTATATATTATTGGTTGATACAATGCGGCTGCTTATTATTGACTGTATAATTATTCAGTAATAAGTATAATTATGCTACGTAAATGTGATAATGTGTAAAATCAATTATATAAGCCTTTTTTACAAACTTGCCGCTGCAAGTTATAAAAGCCTCTTTAGCCATACTCTCTTCTAGCAAAATGCCGTTAGCAACTTACAACTTTAAAAGCACTATGCATAAGCATGCATGTTATCCATCATATAACGTCTTCATTGTTAGTAAATAGGATATCGCTTAAACTAACCGAAAAAGTCAAACCAAATCTAAAAACTACTCAACACTAGAATATACCACAACACAACACAAGTTATTATTTCCAAAGGCATAACGGTAATTCTGCAATGCCGCTTTCAAAAACGAATGACCATATTGAGGTTCTATTTGAGTTACAGGATTTTGCCTAGCTGCTGAATAAATTCTTGGAAAAGCTTTGATTTCGACCATTTCAGAAATAAGTGCGATGTGCAAATTTGGACGAAGCAAACGTGAGGGAAGCCGTTACGCTATTTGCTTTGTCAAAAAGAGAAAAGCAGATGTAAGCTTTTCCCCGCAAACCGGCCTGCATACATTTGTGATTACTTTTTAATCGTAATAGTGAAACTGCTAAATACACGCAATGTTCAGCCTTGATTAAAAATTTGTTTATTAATAAGTGCAATACTCTATAATACTCTGCAATACTAAGATAATATAATATTATAATACTTAAATAGTAATTACTTCGACGATATTGTGAAAATAAAATAACATATTTATATAATTATACCATTTTCATAAAATAATTCTGTTAGATCTTGATTGGTCAAATTGTATGTATGTTAAAACACGCATGAGAAACGATATTCAAACGTATACAAAGAGAATAAATTACTGCTAGTGGTATCAAATGCAGTGTCATTCTTGATAAACATCTTTGCTTGTTCGAGTGTGAACTAGAATCGTGGACATTTTCTTTCTAGTTGAAGATTTAGCTGTTCCACCGGGAATGGCCGGCACGTAATGGGAATGTAACGTTTCCTCAAGCACTGAACAAGCAGCTAAATGGCGGCACTTATTAAGTACAAAATTATTTTTATCTACCTACCCAAAAGGCTTTTACATTAAAATCTGTTTTAAAATGAGTTTTTCGCTTTACATTTGTACTAACATTCTATCAGTATGCAGATTAAGGGTAGAAAGTGAATTCGCATGTCTGAAAATATACGCTGGACTTGGAAATCGCCCAGCGCACTTGAGAACGAGCTCATGCTGATATACGTTTTATGAGATTTGTCATTGTTATGTATAGTATTTATTATTCTTTTTATCATCTGGTGAATCTATAAATTGTATCTATTTATTTGCGTCAATCTATCAGACGATGGCTTAGAAGAGTACATAAATGAATGTAAATAAATCATTGGAGATTGAAATAGGATTATATTTTATAGTTTTAATTACGTTTAATAATAATTATGTTCCTTTTTTTATATTCACATATTTTATGCATTTGAATTTTATCCGATATGAACATTTTTGTTTAAATGTAAGACAATAGGTACAATTTATTAGGTCAGAATCAAAACTGATTATACCTATCTAAATATGAAATGTTGACATTTTTATAGTCTTTTTTTTCGTAAAAAAAACAATGCAAATGATTTTATAGTCGCACTTTAGTTCCTTTAACATTAAAATAAAAATATAAGAACTGTACATGACTACATCACAGGGCGCGAGTATTGCCAGGAAACTAAAGCAACTCCATTTACTACAGGAAATTTAAAACCTTGGCAGTATTCTCAGATGGAATAGGGTTTTCTTCTTCGATTTTCATTTATTATAATTTTTTTCAATTCACCTATTTATTACAAAATCATATTGAATAGAAAAATATTAAGTTCGCTTTGAATGCGGTCATCTGAAGAACGCTTTTAAAATTTCATCGGAGTGTGTTATTTGGAAAACAGCTCATCTTACCAATTATGTACAGATTAATATAAATTCAAAAATTCAAGCACATGAGTTAGTTTTTGTGCTTAATTTGGTTGCACTCTGATATTATTAGATACTTCTGATATTCTATATAAAAATATATTGTTGTGGGCTGGGCTTTATATGTATAAATCAATCAAGGTCTATATACCAGTCCAATGCCTTATACACTGGTCTTGCTAAAGAGAAGTCGTGGGTTTGAATACCAGCCATTGTACTACTGACGAGGCGCACCACTAACACAAGCAATCTAACTAATATATAGGGGTTAACAATAATACAAGTAATATGCAATTCTAATTGATAGTAAGCTTATGTAAAAGAAAATAAATATCTCACCCTCCTCGCTACTTATACAACAGCTTTTGGAAAAAATTACTATGTAACTTATATATACATATATTATTTTGTTTTATTGTATGTCTACGAGTTTTATATTTAGTTTACATATATTTATATTTAGTGTAGCGAAAAAAGACCAAATTTAACACATTCCTATAAGCTGCTGATTAGGTAGGTTAGATTAGGTTTAGGTATGGAAATTCACTATACCAAGTACTTAATTTTATATTTTTTAAGTTCGGTTGAATATTCTGTTCGGCAAGAGATTTACCAAATAAACCGCCAATGAATTCATATTCGATATTTTACTCATTTTTAGTTTTAATTATCAGCCAGTCTGAGAGCAGTGATCAAATAATGTAAAGGCTTAACTAAAAAGGCCGCAGGGGAAGCGACCGTGGTTTTTTATATGGCTATCAGTCGATAATGTAATGACGCGTCTTGACCCTAGGAATTTGTGTTCCCTTATTTATTCCATTATAAGTTACTAAACTCGGAGGCTTTAGTATTTACAATGTAAGGTCACTGACATAGCACATGGCACCCAGCGCATTTCCCGATTAGATGAATACAGATCTACCAATTATATTTATCACACATTTCCAAACGTTTTTTTTTTTTACGTGGGGGAATGCTTTGTGTTATGTCGGACTCGCCGGGGTAACAGAAAGATGTTAAGAAGATAATGTACCTCCCGGAATACCGACTAAACCTACCACGGTGTTCCTCGACAAAACCCCTATCGACGGGGTCGCGCAAATCACTTGCACATGCGGTCGCGACCCCGCCGAGGTTTCGGCCCGCCGTATGAAACGGCAGGCAACTACACGAACAGACCTACCCAAAGGCACTTCTCACAAATTATCCCTACTGTCCCCCCTAGAGGGTAGACGGACTCGACACAGAGGCGCGCGTGGGAACACGCACGCCGCCTCTCGGACCTGGTGCTGAACGGATGGCGGGCAGGCCCACAAAGCCCGCCACCCCCAGGTCAATCCTCAGGGTGGCTGGAGGCCATCTCGCGCCCTCCGGCGCCCGGTTCTGCGGTTGGGGAGAGGGTTTAAACGCTCCCTCTCCCGCTCCACCGCCTCCTTGATGGAAATGACTTCCACACAAAAGGAGGCGACGGCGTTCCATGACCTCTCACTCCGGACCATAGACTGAACTACGGCCGGGAGTGAGAGGGCAACCAATCCGACTGCCGCGATCAACTCACGGCGCTGCGATGCCCAGGCGGGGCACACATTTCCAAAAGTTTTTTTTTTTTTTTTTTTTTTTTTTTTTTTTTTACGTGGGGGAATGCATGACGCATACCCCTCCGCGGGGGCGGGCGGAGGGGTTATGTCGGGCTCGCCGGGGTAAAAGAAAGATGTTAAAGATGATATAGTACCTCCCGGAATACCGACTAAACCTACCACGGTGTTCCTCGACAAAACCGCTATCGACGGGGCCGCGCGAATCACTTTCGCATGCGGTCGCGACCCCGCCGAGGTTTCGGCCCGCCGTATGAAACGGCAGGCCACTACACGAAAGACCTACCCAAAGGCACTCCTCACATATTATCCCTACTGTCCCCCCTAGAGGGGAGACGGACTCGAAACAACAGAGGCGCGCGTGGGAACACGCACGCCGCCTCTCGGACCTGGTGCTGAACGGATGGCGGGCAGGCCCACAAAGCCCGCCACCCCCAGGTCAAACCTCAGGGTGGCTGGAGGTCGTCTCGCGCCCTCCGGCGCCCGGCTCTGCGGTTGGGGAGAGGGTTCAAACGCTCCCTCTCCCGCTCCGCCGCCTCCTTGATGGAAATGACTTCCTCACAAAAGGAGGCGACGGCGTTCCACGACCTCTCACTCCGGACCATAGACTGAACTACGGCCGGGAGCGAGAGGGCAACCAATCCGACTGCCGCGATCAACTCACGGCGCTGCGATGCCCAGGCGGGGCAAACCGCCAAAGTGTGCAGCGCCGTGTCCTCAACAACGTCGCGGCAGTCGCCGCAGTGGTGACAACCGGGCGTCTCTTGCCGGCGTATACGACACAGGAACTGGCCAAAACAACCGTGGCCAGTCATTACCTGTGTCAGCCGGAAGGTGAGGGCGCCATGGCGCCTCTCCAGCCACTCCTCAAACACGGGACTTACCGCCACGATCGTGGCGTGCCCGACACATTTCCAAAAGTAAATCAAGCCATAGCAACCCACGACATAGTTCTGTAATATATGATTTAATTTTATAATGCACCTGAATGCTATACATATCTTATTTAATTTTGTTTTATTTGTAATTACATTAATGACAAAACTTTATTAATCCATATTTTTCATTGTTTAATTTAAATTTTATTTAATGTCAATGCAATTAATTGATCTAATTTTAGTACTATTATAAAATCTATATAATGTTACCTACTATTCTAAAGAAATATTTATGTTCTAGTTATATTCTATTATATGTATATGTTAGTTAAAAATAATTTGTTAAATTAGAATCTTAAAATTATCTATTATACTACACACATAATTAATTTTATAACGCAATATATTTTTAAGTTTGCCTCTCAGTAACCTGTGCATGTGGTGTTAACCTCTAATTAATTCTTACACTAACTAATGTTTCCATTGTAAATAGTGTAAATAGTTGTTGGTTAACTAAATAAATAAATAAATTACAGTGTAGTGTTGGAACGTTATTCTTATATCGCAAAATATTAAACCTATTCACAGGTATGTTTTCAATTGTAGAATAATTGACAGAATTCACCAATCATTAAATAAACTATTACGTGTAGAAACGGTTTTATAATAGTATTTTAACCTGGATATTTTGAATAACTTTAATATTAAAATGTTCTCGCAATTGAGAAATAAAATATTCGTATGATTTTGTACAGCGCCCCCAGCGGTTCTCGGTGATTGGTATTATAGTTGTCGGGGCAACCAGAGAAAACGTGACAATTTTATTTTCCATAGGTTACTTTTAACGATATCGATGATACAAAAACAGTTTATGGTAGATATATTTTTTAAATCTGTGTGAACTTATTGATAACCTAAAAAATAAATAATATAACAGTCTAAATTAATTATTGATAGATTAATTTCAGCACTGCAGAAGTAATCAAAGAAAATATTATAATTTATTTCATCACAAGTTACATTGTGCAACATACAACTTATAGTTGTAGTTAAAACTAGGTATAAATGAAGCAAAGAATAGCACTTACCTTAAGGCCTACAAAGTAACAAAAAACGTATAAGCGCTAATAAATAAAAGTAAAAGTAACCTGGTTAACTTCAACATAAAATTTGGTGGTATACTAATAAAAATTCTGTACTTTCCGTTATAGCATTCCAATACGACAGAAAAACAACTTATTTAAAAAAATGCCACTGTAATGTTTATTCGCCTGGCCGATATAAAAAATGATGCTCTGGCACTAAAGGACGATGACGATGCCCACGTCGAAATAGATGCGTGTGCATGCGTTGGCTATCATCCACATTCGTCTGATCGTGAAAGATGCGCTGAATGCTGAGTGCATCCGTGCCCATGAATCTGAATATGTGCATGGTAGACATGTTGTAAAATAGAGTGTCGTAAATACATGTCTAACCTATTCTTCGGAGATATACACATGAGACCTCAGGAAAAAAACCGTATTGAGAACAGTAATTATATTTTATTCCAGTACAGTATGACTCATAAACAGAACCAAATACTTATTTAAATATTATGAAGTAAACTTCAAGTTGCTACCTATATCATTTCACATACCACTATAAGATAAACTACCCTCACATCATTCCCATAACAATCGACTTCAGTTACAGGATACTGCGTTTTAAAATCCTGAAACTGCTTTCCACAAACGTATAGTTATCACAACATTAAATTACAGTTAAACGCGAGCGAAAAATCCTTTTATTCGGCCGGTTAGTTAGGCTGTGCAAGCTCATTACGGGTGCATTGCTTATCTGTGAGGACGCGTTGATGAGAGGCAGCGGGAAGCGAGTAAAACGCTAGTGATTAATTATGGTAGATACACAGATCTATTCTGTACTAGAGCTGATGCATTGGGAAAGCACTTAGATCCTGCTAAAGAAATCCTTCTTTGATAGTGGATGCGGCGCACAAATTGTGAACCTTTATCACAGTGTTTGCAAGTTCCTTTTCTTTCTTTTATACTCTTAAAATGTGATATTCACATGTGGATGCTTGTTAAATGCAACGTATTGAATGCGTTATTGTTATAATTAAATACTAATAGCCTGTATGTCATCTTTAAATAAAATAAATAAATATAATTGCGAAATAGTATTAAAAGTAATAATTGTTAGGTATACGCATGGATAGTTTTAACACCATACTCCATACTTTAATTTTAGTGTGGAAAGTCTGTTTTTAAACTATTTGGTGGCGATACCAATGTGTCGGCTTGCACGGTAAATACTACACTGTTCAACTTTTTTAGTAAATCTGTGTAAAATAAGGGACTACGTTATTGGGTTTTGGTTTGAGCGAAACTTAATAAAACTGTGACATCTGTATGAGCAAGAAAGAAGAGTGTCGGAGGCTCACATATCTATTTTCCCCATTCCGTTCCCTTAATTTCCTGTATAAATCCTTTTACCTATAGATTGAATCGCGCAAGTGATTATAGTTTACGATAACTGTTAACATTAGGCTACCCAGGTGCTTGGTAGTTTCAATAAAACCCTTTAAACTGGGAACTTCACAAGCATTGTTTTGTACTTGATTGAGAAGTTCAATGAATACAAAGTATTTATATTATGTACTTTGTATCTATAAACTTCTAACTAGAATGTTCGTGTAGCAATTAGCAACTGGAGTTTCTAGAGGAAATATAGAAACTTTATACATAATTAATATTATATGTGGCGCAAATTCGGACTGCAAAACCCAATGTCACAATTTAATATTAAATTTACTATTAAGATATTGTCAGTTGAGACGTAAGAGATTGTTGTCACTACCTATTACGTTGGATCTAAACGCAGTAAAATATGAGACTACATCGTCTCAGTCTTCGCGATTTAAAGTGCCATATCCTTAACTAATATATCCTAATATTATAAATGCGAATGTGTGTTTGTTTGTTACGCTTTCACGCCTTAACTACTCTACCGCTCATATTGACATTTCGCATACAAGTTGTCAGGGTATACAGAACGGGACATAGGGTACCTTTTATCCAAAAAAAGAGTTCTGTACTCGAGCGGCGCCGCTGGCATAAGCTAGTAATATTGTATTAAAACTTAGGCAATATTTAAACAAGAAAACAGTACTATTAATTAAATCTTACTCATATTTGTTTCATCTACTTATAGTTTTATCTACAATAATAAAAATATTTAATTTATAATGCGGATCGGTAGTTAAAAAAAATTTACATGAATATTTATTTAATTTATCTGTAATCTGTGTTTCTTATTATCTGTAATAATTAAAATTCTGTACTTTTTTTGTAGTTTGAATGGTATTATTAATTTTTGGACTGTATTAGACGCTTATAATCACTATTGAGGTGTTGCTGAAAATCAGCGCTGTATCGCAAGCGGTACAGCATTATGCTGAGCAACATCTCTTTTTAATGAACACTGCGACTCACATTGAACTGCAAGGGCTTCGTGTATAAATGTGTATTCTATATTATATATAATAATATATGAAATAATAGTATATGTGATTAATTAACGTATTATAATGTAGTAATTCATATAGGTATATAATAATGTATATAAGTTTTATTTTTATTATTATCAATTTATAAATACATTTATTACTGTTACACACAAATTTTGCATTATAATCGTTTTGATTGTGTGTTGCAATGCTTCATTAAAATAAAATATTTCTTTCTTTCTTCTTTCTTTCATACTACTTTTAGCATTACGGCAGCGCAATAAAATCAGAATAACAAATAACATACATACAACTGATATAGCCCACTAGCATTTATTTTAAGCCTACGTAATAATATAAAGTATGTAAAACATCGTAAGGTTTACTTGAGCCTTTTTTTCGCCTCGATCTGCAATAAATATATAAAGAGGCTAAATAATATAGGCCTTGTCGGTCGAAGCTCCGTACAATGCGGACTCGGCAACTCAACTCGGTGGGTTTAATTAGCACAGACTGGGAATTAAATTCATGGTTTATAGTTTATATGTTGCACCAATGTTTTTGTTAGTACCGCATAACGTTCTTAAATTTTAATGCTTACAAAGCTTTCGTGCTTTCCTTGTTATTAATTTACGGGTTAAGCGATAGTAACATTTTGAGATTATCTTTGTATGTAAAAACGTTTTCTTTTGCAGCAAACGGAAACTCTTTTGGCTTAATTATTAAATGCGACTTAGAGATAATCTAGCCGCTTAAAAAACGACTAACTAGAAGAAACAGTTGTAAAACGCAGATCAATACAAAAATAAATCTATCTACGGTCAATTTTGTTAATTTTTTCATTAAAATTACTACTCCAATTACTCCTGTGTCGTTGGGCACTTTACAAACATTCAAACAACCGAAACAAAAAACATCCAAACTTAGAACAATTATTTATGGATCTCACAAATATTTGTTCATGAATATTAACGTAATGAACGTATGAACATTAATATAATATATATTAATACATAATACATTAAAAATATGTGAAGCTCATGCAAAATGATCTCAATACGTTGAGGCCAGTTATCAATAGAAACACGCACTATCTCCATGGGAAATTCTTCATCGCCAATCTTATGGATTGTTTTAGGGACTCCAAATTAACATGGCGTTTTGAGCATACCATACTCTCTAAAACTGACTATAAATCATAACCAGCGAATTAAGATCGGGATCCCTATCCCTAGTTGACGGCCATTCTTCAGCTTTGATGTTCATGTTGCAACGTTCGTTTCCAACCACGCTTGAGTGGCTCGGACTTTGTGATCCAGTGCTCAGTCTTGCTGGAAGGACCAATCTTGGTTATGGAACAAAGTCTTGTTAAAAGGTTTAACCACCTTCTTAAGAATCGTATATTGATACACTTGTACCGATGTTTTGACACCTTTCCACAAAAATATGGCTCAGCCACTCCTTGATAGCTAACACCCCACCAAACCATCACTGAAGTCGGATAATGTCCACGTTGTACTCTGCTGACTAATTGGGAAGCTTCCATAGAGCTTTAAGCATAATCTCGGTCATTCTATTTATTTAAACATTGCTCAAAAGATAAAAAAGTCTCGTCAGTAAATAAAAAAAATCTGTGTCTTCCCTTTGCGTACCGCTTAACAAGTTGTTTTGATTTTCCACACTATTATTTTTTAATTATCAGTTAAATAATGACCAGTGCGTCTCTTACAGGCTGCAAGTCCGAAGTCATCTTTTAAAATACGCGACATGGTTCTAGTTGCTATATTCATTACCCGAGATTAAATCTTTTGCTTTCGGACAAGATTTCTTCGAATTCTATTCTTCACTGCTTTGATCACGATTTTCGTACGAATACTACGTGAACGGCCAGATTTTTTACAGTCACAAACCGATGAGATTTCATTGTACATGTTAAAACAAAAATTGTGTAAGCCAAGCTAAGTATAAGCGATACAAGAACTGTTAAGTAGTTTATTTACATCGTTATAGATCACGGTGCATTACTATAACATAAAAATAAGTAGATTTCTTAATAACTCAATTTTAATAAATTTGGTTTTAACAATTTTTTAATCTCAATTGATAATAGTTTACTTAAAAAAGAACACATTTCAGGGTAAAACAAGAAGCAAAGAATAACAAATAAATTTATACATTTGTAGTGAGTAGTTTATTTTATAGATACTTTCGATGACTCGCTATTCTCTTCGTACTCAAACATTATTCTGTCCCTGTGTTCGAGTGTCTTTTCGGTTGAGATTATAATTACTAAGCCCTGCGATTTAAGCTGTACTTAAATGTCTGTCAGTCAGTTACTCCTACAATCAGCCAGCCCGTTCCTCACTTTATAGTTAGATATTAGCCTAAAGCTAGCTTTTAAAGTAAGTCAAAATAAAAGTAACTGAGTGGCACTAAAATGCTGCAACTAAGTTAGTTATATTTTGCAGCATTTTATTAGTTCAGTGAAAACACTTCCAAGTGCGTTTATTCCGCTTGGGTAGTCTTGCATCTTAAGACGTAATAAACGCTTAATACTCTGTACCTCGTATTAGAATTACTTAAGTCGAATAAGTAGCTGTTGTACGTTTATACAAACAGATACAGATATATCTATATATTAATACGTTAAGCAAAAACGTTGTATTATTTTGAAGCATATGGCGCGCACAGAGGAGTGTGGAATTTGCTCTAGTTCAAGTTTATATATATATTTTTTTTAATACAATTTACCTGGCGAACAATCATACGGCCCACCTGATGGTAAGTAGTCACCGTAGCCTATGGGCGCCTGCAATACCAGAGGCATCACTTGCGCGTTGACGAACCTTTAAAAGTGGGAAGAAGCGGGAAGGGGGAAAGAGGGTGATTGGGCCTCCGGCACTCTCACTCACCAAACGAAACATAACAGTAAGAACAGTGCTATTTCACGTCGATATTTTGTGAGAGGGTAGTACTCTCCCTGGTCGAGCCGGCCCTTCATGCTGAAATCAGCGAGGCTCTACTACTCAAATTATATGGGGAAGGAGAGCATAAAGCAACATTTCTGTATTTTTTATTTGATTGACAAGGGATGGTAAACATGAGAGAGATATTGAAAAGAGAACGATTGCGGGCAACAAAGTGAATGGAGCTCTACGCCCTTTTATGAACAGTCGAAATGTTTCCGAAAAGGCACGTTTGGCTGTTCATAGAGGACTATTAGTGCCCACACTTATGTATGGAAGTGAAAGTTGGGTATGGCAAAAGAAGCATGAGAGCAGAATAAATGCTGTAGAAATGAGAGCGCTGAGAAATATATGTGGTGTGACTCTGAAAGATAGAATAAGGAATAGTGTGATTAGAGAGAGAGATGCGGCATGAAAGTGGATATAGTGACAAGAATAGAAAAGGGTATGTTAAGCTGGTTTGGGCATGTAGAAAGAATGGACGAGGAAAGACTGACTAAGAAAGTTTATAAGGCTAGTGTGAATGGAACAGTCGCAAGAGGAAGACCTAGGCGAACGTTTCTTGATCAGATCAGAGGCGTTCTGAGCAAAGGCCAGGTTAAGAGCACCTTGAACCGACGGGCGTGTATGAGGAATGTGATGAAAGTGAATGAAGTCAGAGAAGTGTGTCAGGATCGTAGCAAATGGAAAGCCGTAGTCTTTGCCTACCCCTCTGGGCAACAGGCGTGAATCTATGTATGTATGTATGTATGTTTATTTGATGAACGATGACTGATATTCAACCGATAGACGGCCGCTGTACCTACCTTATACTTACAAGACACGGAATGAGCCTTACATATTATCATAACGCGTAATATTATCACAAGCTAAACTGATCCATCCTATATGTTAACGATACTAAAGCAATCATGTTGACGGGTTTGAGGCAAGACGTGTGAGGTATGTATTGGTTAATTAGCCGCTACCTAACTACGTCAATTGTAAAAATCTTGTTAGAAGTCTGAATGAATTAGTTTTAGTAATATGAATGTCAATGTAATCTGTCTTTCTGAGTTCTTCTTAGACTTTTAATTTCAAGGCTAAACTACAGAATCTAAAATTGTCAAATTTCGGCATACAAGATGCTTGAACACCCTTGGACGGTCAGTCCTACCCCAGTCTTTAAATAATTTTCTATAAAAAACTTAACCGAATTTGGCGAATTTTGGTCTACCAAATTTTACTAATTTCGGTTGACCAATTATGTCGTAACGTAGGCTACGTATTTATGGAACTATCAAACAAATCTATGTAATACATACTTTGGCATCATCTCATAAAATGTTTTAAGTTTTTATGAGATAAAGCAACGACAGAAGTTACAACGAAATAAAAACGCATACGTCGACACAGACATTTGAATAGTTTTTAAAGGTTGACTAGAATCTAATATAACACCACTTTTCTGTGACTTATTGTGAATGAGTATTCGAAGCTCAACGGACCGCGATGCTATGTAAAGTTCTACTGATGAAACGTTTCAGTGCGGTCACTTTGTCACGGCTGATCGCTTTTTAGAAGAGCTAGAAATTCTTTGTGCTTTTAATATAAAATTAGATCATTGATGGATTCGAATGCCTTCAAGTTGTTAATTGTACTCCTGCAAGGAAGCAGGCCCGTTTGATCGTTATAAACGATCATTCATTTTTTTTAAAGACTTCGCGCTCATTTCCATATATAAAAATAACTGACACAAAGTACATCCAGACTCATAAGATTAATTTGTGGATGACACAAATAATTGTCTCATGTGGGATCGAACCCGCAATATCAAAAGTTACTAAAGTTAATGTTAGAAATTTTGTCTCATAACGAGATTTAATATATACATATCATAATCATCATCCAACCTGATTTTAGACACTGTCTGATACAGGTTTCAATTTATTAGTGCTTGTCTACACGATGCTGTACCAATCTCGTCCAGTTTTGGCCCAAGATTGCAAAAATGTCGGCTGCTCATCTCGTCGTCGGGCGGACGACATTCCTTCTTCCTGTCGTTGCGCGCTTCATGTGATACAATACGATGTGTACAAGTTCCTTCCATGAAAATGCAGGAAACAGACTGTGTCCTCTATCTATGAAAGCACACCATAATCACGTGTGGGTCACTTGCATTAAACCACAACAACAAATGCTCACACATATCACAAGATTTCTGGTCTGTTTCAAGAGAATTTGGAACGGGTCGCTCCGAAAACACACGTTTACTACGCGTTTCCCGGCCCGATATCCAACTCTCGTGACTTGTCACAGAGGTGGAGCCAATACCCACCCACCATCCTTCTTGTACTCAGAAGAATTTTAAGCTGTAATCCCACCAATATTATAAATTTCAAAGCTCTGGATGATTATTGGTCAATCATACGTAAACAGTTAAGTATTAGAACCAGAAATTTGTATTTTATGCGAGGTAATTCTCTAGTCGAACTACTCGTAGATTGAAGGATACTATATGTTTAAAAATACCGGCAATAGTAAAACCTTTATATGTTTATTTAAATAATTTGTATATATTACTACAGCTTAAAAAAAATAACCTTTCAAGCAATGGTTTGTTAGCAGGTGCCGCTCTTTAATGTAAATATTAATTCAAAACTGTTTCACGGGGGCTCAAAACATTCAAACAATGGGCACAAAGAACATCTAGACTCGGAACAACTATTTGTGGATCACACAATGATGGGACGGATGGGATCGAACCCGCAAGACTCGGCACGGTGATAGTGGCGAGGCGACCACTATGCCCTTCGTGCTTACATGACAAGTAAGAAACGACGCAGTACACGGTCCGTTCTACAGCACAAGTTCACAAATCGGCTGTAAAATTGTCACTAACACGCTTATACTGTGTAAAATATAACAAGTGGGACGTCTCTAGTAGGCGCCTAATGTGTTACGTGCTATAAGATAACAGGTCTTTAACACACGATATGTAGCAACAATATTCTTGAAAGAATATTCTTTCTAAAGTTGAATTTCTGTTGGGTGTTCAATTCTAGCCAAACCATGTGTTCAATGTTTACTAGACATGAAATGAAACTTCTATTTTACAATCAACTTTATTTACTATTTATAGTATTTTAGTGACATAACAGGGAAACTAAAAGTAACCTTCTTTTAATACTTAACAAAAAATAGAATCAACAAAAACTTAACATATGAATGTTCTTCTTTGGCTTCTTAACTTTTTTCTTTATTTTGTTCCTCTTGCAAAGAGTTCTTTCGGAGAGTCTGTTAGAATAGCAGCTATCCTCTTTTTTCTAATAGCTTTCGGACAATATCCATAGAAGATTAATGCATTTTTCAACACGTCGTTTTTTTTCAATCTTTTTGCGTGGGAGAATATGCTTGCCACGGTTATGCATAACCCATTAATGAATACTACCTTCAGAGCCTAATATCTTTGAAAATCTAGTCAAAGTCATCTGTGTGATACCGAATTTTTTGGCAGCGGCTTTCACACATTTCTTCATCATTGATAACTTTAGCCGAAAACCTTTGCAGCATCGTTTTAGTCTTGGGTAGTGTAAGAACCTCTTGAAGTCTTCTAATTATCAGTCCGCGTCCTAAAGTAAAATAAAAAACATACATTACTTTCGTTCTAAATGGAAGGGTAAGTAAGCAATGATTGCTCTAATAACCGCAACCCAAAAGTTTAAAACAAAACTGAAGTTATGACAAACCTTTAAGAATTATATCCATATCCTTTATACATAACGGCAAAATACTATATTTATAAAAGTTTATCACTTACCTGATTGGAAGCGGATAATATTTGACTCCTTCAGAAGAATTAATATACCCACGCACAATTTTTTACTTTTTGTATGCTAAATAAACAAAGCTTGCTTATATTTCACTCGATCGACAAGTCGTCACTGGCGGTCGCGCGATGAGTTGCGATTATCCAACTTACCCGTTTTCTCAACAAGCCCCTTTCTACGACTATTCTGAGCAAGCGAAGTAACAGACAAAGGCAAACTAGGCTCGTTACGTCGTTTATAACCACTATTTTAAAATGTTATGAAACATATAATTCTCTATCCTTACATTAAGTAATAAGGAAATAATATCTATTTGGTAGACTAAGTAGATTATAAAATTTACATATATTCAAAAAATTCTAATAACTACTTTCAGGATTCTTCGTAATTCCCCAGGATATGACAAAACGCACATAACAACTAAAAGTTCATGTGGACGGCGACGCAGGCCTCTGCCGGCTTTAAAATATCAATCTTTTCAAAATAAAACTTAAAATAAATCAATTTAATTGTTTGTAATTAATACTTTATATTGAACTAGCTTTCTAGTTTAATATAAAATATTAATTTCCAACAATTAAATTGATTTATCAGAACGTTTCATTAGTGTTTACTAATGAAACGTTCTAATAAATCAATTAACATCAATGTTCAAAGGCAAATTAAAACACGCGACATATAAGAAACATACCAATTTATGTGAAACCAAAAGCTCAATTTTGCAAAACATATTGACTCAACATCAAATTAATCTCACTTGTATAACGCTCATAAATTTTAAATTACAGACTTTACTTAATACAAGTGCTCCGTAGTACTTTGACTCACTCAACTCGTGTGTCGAGTTGTTGATACTGCGAAACTAGATGTGCCTCTACATATAAATAATATCTACGTAATGCTGGCAAACGCTTTTAGATTTCAATTTAACCAAATTTGCATGCATAGACTTGTGTTTCTCGAAAGGGTAAGAAGAAACTACGGATTTCCATTTGCTTCCCTGTTCCACGTCTCGCTTCATTCACCCGCGTCACATTCATCATGGCCGCTCCCTTGTATTAGCTAGCTATATGCCTGCCAAATATATTTTCCAACTATTAAATATGGATGTACGCTTCGATTGCGTAGCGGTAATAAATGCGACTGCTATGCTTGAGATCTCGGATTCGAATACCGGTACGGATCTGCAACAAATTATAGAGTTTTGTTATTTAAATTATTGAGTTGGCTGATAAAATAAATTCCAAGATCTCTCTTCGGTCGTGACGAAATACTGTTCTAATGTATGTAAGTATGTATGAGAGTTAAAGAATATTATGTTTATATACATATATTTCCTTTTCTTAGAACTTGTGCGATATAAAATTTTCTGCGCAAATGTCTCCGTTAAGATTAGTTATCGACCGAAATTGTGTCTGGAGGTCCTGTATATTATTAACTGTATCAATAATATAAACGCATAACGGTTAAAGAGATCACTTAGTGATTATCGAGCCATCGGATCAGCTTTTTATCGGATTAGGATTTTTACGACTCACAATTTTGAATTACAACCTCATTCTAATAAAACCCGGTGCCTAGCTATGCAAATTCTACAGGCACCATACCTATGTACAATTGATATAATAAACATATATACCTACATACATATGTTTTTTGTATCTGAAAGCAATTCGATATAATTATTAAGGGATTATCATTGTAGTACATTATATAATATAAGCACATGTATTGATTTGATAGGTTACGTTATATTAGTTAACGATGTTCTATTGAGCTAGAATTTCTCATACGTATTATACGTTGATACGACGTCAATAGCAGGGTTTGATAGATACTGTGTTGATAGTAACGCCTACTAAGTAATGTATACAATAACAAAGTACTGTGGTACACATTATTAGTTTTGAGCATCCCTGTGACCGAAAGGACTATTTCAACGTGATTGTTACGATTGCGACTATCGTTATAATAGAAATTATGATTGCCAAATAGGTTACTATTTGTAAAAGTGACGTTTACTGTATATTGTTATAGTACAGGACAGTAGAATCTCCTATTAAAAAAATGTTTGCGAGAAGCTCGATCAATTACAAATGTTTCATATTGAGCGTGCTTTCCACAATCATAATTTTCTAATTTAACTTTGTAGCTAGCATATACAATGTATCATTGATTGTAAGTTTTAATTGTGTACTAAAAATGGATCCCTGATAACCAAAATAAAGATTACTATTATAAATTAAGAATATTTATTCATTACTTAAATTATTATTAAATAGTAAGCGTATTTAAAATTTGGAAGTGTAAAGAGAGCGGTCATATCGTTAAAAGTAGTTTCTACAAAACACAGCACGTTGTGATGACTGACTTCATAGGAAGAATTACAAATGTGTTTCGTACATTTTTCGATGTGTACATGTATTATGCGCGTTCTTATTACGAATAGCCCAGAGAATTTATAATACTTATTACAACAAGTATATGTGAACAAAGCCTACATATCAAGCGCTTTTAGGCCTTTGGCAAATAAAACATTAATGTTTTCTAGGTAACGTAATGATAAAATCCTATATATATTATTTAAATTGAGACAACGGGCTGACAATGTTAATCCTTTTTATTTTCAATGTATATTTATGTCACCAGAAATTTATTATACGAATGCTAATTTAAATTATTAAAATATTTCTTTGTATACGCTAGCTAGTATATTATAGAGAAGAAATAGAATTTGAAATATAATTTTAGAGGTCCTTGTATCTGACGCAAGAAGTTAGTATTGGTACATGCGTGAGATAACATATGGGCTACTTGCGTATAGCTTGCGTTGCTTCTTTGCATTTGCATTGCAACTTGCGCAGGTGCTAACGTCGTATGCAAGACACGTAACCACATACCTACCCTTCACCAATAAACCACAACCTGATGTGCCTTTTGATCTCTATTGAAAACAATTCAAGACCCTATGCTGCCACTAGGTATAGTAGTCGTAGAATATTGGAACTGTGCCAACAGTATCTTGACAGAAAATTATTTTCCTTTTATTTCTTCGATTGACAGCCGCCCATACGATCACACTGCTGATGCAGACACTGCCAGTACAAAAAGGAAGCATATAATTATACAAATAAGAACAAATTTTACCTTAAAATATTAAGTGTTTTACCAGCAATAAAACGACTAAGTAAACCTCTTTACGCTGTGAGAAGATGTTTTCTCATAAAACATCTTATTCGAGTTAATAGGTACAAAGGGACGTGGCTCTACTATTGTTTTATACCATCACCTGTGTTTGCCTTGCGACAGCCATTGTACTGGGTTTAAGTAACATATTTCAGCGATATATATCCTTGTTATTACATACCACTGTTTGTTCAATTCGCAGTCCTGTTTAAACCATTAAATTTAATGACGGGGCACTTGCAATGTGGAGGATTTAAAGTATTTGTTTAGGAATCAACGCGGTTATAACTGTGTGGACAATTTTGGGACAATGACAGATATTTTGGGTTTGTAGTGGCAGTGCAGTTCGAATTTTGTCTCTAAAATATCTTCTGAATATATTGATACTATAAAGCCACCAGCAAGTATAATAGTTGTTACTCAAACCGAAAAATAAAGCGATTTCGATTTTCAATTTTAATATAAAATTTATGACTGATATAGCCATTGAAATTTAAGCTGTTGTAGTCTATAAAAAGTGTTGTACGTAAATGATTGATGCCTAAATATTGACTTATTTTGAATATTACTGACAGCTTCATATTTAAAGCTTCATATATAATATGTTTTAAATAATATTATGTATAGTATTATGAGAATATTTGCTCTAGTCGATTATCTCAATTCAGTTGCGTTTAATGCCTCATTTCATAATTTATTTAAAGCAGCATCTATTCAAAGAATCTATTTTTCGATGGAAAAGATTCAAAAGCAAATTACTTTTAAAAGTTTATGTCTATGGCTGACTAGATAATAAACTTCAAAAGTATATACAGTTGTATTTGTCTGTTCACTATTCACATTTTCTTAACAACAACTACAGACTGCAAAATACAACTAACTTTAATTAATTCTAGCATTTTGGCATTAACTCACCGTCTTAAAGCGATTAGTTATGTTGTCAACGATTCTAAAAATGAAACTTAATTATCTGTAACAATAAGTTTAGCACAACAAGCACATTGTTGCGGTCGTCTGTTTCAAAGTTTACTCTCATTAACTTATTGGTGTACGTGAGTTCAAACGGTAACAACAAACTTTGTTTGATACAGCCTCCAACTTCACTTTAATCCCGAGGGAAAAACTGTCAACGAGATCGCACTTTCGTAAATTCGTTTTGATATTAACTTTCTAATTATTTCGAAATAGTTTATGGTGCAAGTCGTTCTTTTTCAAATATTGGAGTTTTACTTTAGACCGCTCAATCGCGATTTTCGATTACAGTTAGAGTTTTATTTTGCGGCAAGATGCAAAGGATACAAACTATTGTGTTTATGTAAACGAGGCAGTGTTTTGGATAACTCGTTTGTCTTATGATCTTAGTTTGAGCTTATATTTGCATGCAATCATAAGTTTGTAGGTTTGAAGTCTTTAACATATGACAATGTTCAAACGACTGTTTTATTAAGACATATCCTTCTCTTCTGAAACTCCTCTAGGTCTATAAATATAATAAAATAATGAATACCATTATAACGCAAAACTGGATCTGATCACACAAATTGATATATAAAAACCTAAAAAAAAATTATCTCTATTCAATTCTTAAACATAATGTAAACTGCATAATACAGATAAAGCCTTCGGGCAATTGAAATATACACAACAACCAACACAAAACAAAAACATGACTATACAAAATGAACTGCAGTATTTTGCTCAATTCACTGTTGAGTAAGGCAAAAATAATGTATTGTGAAGTTAAATAATAAATCATCGCTTTGTACGGCCATTGATCAATTGTATAGACTGCAAAATTTTGTTTTGGGAGTAGAATATATTTCTATTATTCCTAGTAGGTTAATAGATGGTATGAACATTTAGAAATGGAAGTGGAATGATCTACAGCTAGGGGTCAGCAGTTATTGTACTTGCATAGTAAAATAAGTACAAGATCGAGTTGACCTACCGAAATAGACACAATTTTACTTAAGCTTAGAGCAATTGGAATGGAGAAATATCTCTAAATAGTACTGTCGTCTTACCACTATAATCGTATATCCGTTACTATACATTTTTCTTGTATCCGTAAGATATATTATTTTTAAAACTTAAATATTTACATAAAGTCTCTTGCTTATATCCCGGCACAGGCAGAGATAGATTACAACCACGTTTCGCCAGCTATGGTTTAAGTTCCCAGTTAATAGATATCGTCTACGTATATGCTACTCAGAATTTCTTAATAGAAAAATTAACATATAAGCCTGAACCCGAAACCGCCACACAGCACCGCAAAATATTTACTGCCACTGCGCCAGCGAAGCAATTTTCTGAAGCATTTAAGCTTTCTCGATAAATACTTATATTAGCTTAAACAAACGTTCTTTTTAAAACAACAATGTGTCATCATCTAACAAACCAAATAATTAGATACTCTATTTTTCTCCTGGAAACGTACCGTCAAAGTCCAGCACATTTTAAACGAATCAACAAAAACGGCCTTACGGAACTAAATTACAGTGTAGTTGATCAAATAACTCGACCCCATTCACGTAGTTAACGTTGAGCTTTGTTTTCATCGAAAAATGAAGCTCCGCGACTGATGATATTTAACTATATTATTCGCATAAAAACGACTCTTTGTTTTCGTTTTTATTAAATTAAAATATCTCGATATAGTTTGAGAGTACTTTTAGGTTGAGCATTGAGGTATAGATTTATCGCGAAATGTATGCAAATGTTAGAAACGAAGTGCTAAGCTTGTTGGTCCAAATTGATTCAATATACATACATATCAATGTAGCTCCGATCTGCTCTCACACTTTGCTCTCTAGCTCCGCTTAGGTGGATAATCACTGCTCATTCGATCCGCTTACTAACTAATAGCTTCAATGAAGAGGCACAATTTACAACATTCGTATATTATGCTCACTTGCTCCGCGCACTAACTCTTCAAGGGATAAGGCACAACATTCCTCCGCTCTCCTCACTTACTGCGTTTGTGTGCGGACCGTGCCTACTTATGCATGGTCCGCAACGTCGCTCCACTTTGCTCAGTCATCTCGTTCACTAACTTTGCTTCAGTAGAAAGGCATAATCCACACTCTTTCGCTTTTCTCTCTCACTCCTCTTTAATGGCTAGGTACAATGTACAACATTCCTCCACCATGCCCACACGCATAGAAGAGGAGCTAGTAAGCGCACTAGTCACTGTTGACTGTGTCTACAACATTTGTTTAGTAGCATAAGGTTGCACTTAGGATTTTTGTCAATCGTGTCGAAAAGCAACTTGCAGTTTAGAACAGTGTCCAACAGGCGAGAATAGATCCAGCCTCTATTAAAATATCAGGCTAGTTGTGGGTGTTGTACAATAATGGTCTTCATGTGGCGTGACGCTTACTAAGCAATAATATTTGCAGGAACTATAAAAAAATATTCAATTTGCAAAAAAGGAGCAGATCGAGTCCAATATCAATTTTTGAAATAAAGTACGAGATAAAATAAAAGTTTTATAAAATGAGGTGAGTAGGTATATTTTTCGTCAAATACTTCTACGTTTTAGTGGCGACGAATTTTTCCGTAAGCAGCGCTTTGATCACAACGAAATCGAGTTTCTGTTAGATCAAGTCCCGTCAAAGCGAACCGATGAAGCGAAACCAAAAGAAGCAAGTTTCCCTCACAGAGGATAAAGAGGTTGGCCGGATTTACAGGAAACACATAGAACAAAATCAGCTTTGAAACTGCTAAGCCGAACTCTTTTAATTATTCTCGACTGTCTAAAATTCCCGTCAAACTTTTACGGATAGCGTTAATGAACTCCGATGGCTAATGAGCTTTACATAATCCGCACGGAGGTAATTTGATAAACAATTCCAAATATGCGAATATAAAGGCAACTGACTTGTTTAGAAGTGTTAATTTAAATCAAATTGCTCACACTTGAATTATTAAACAGCTATTAAGTGCGGTTACGTTAAAACTCGTTCAAATAAAGCTATATTTTCTAACATTTTTTAATCTCAAAGAACATGCGTGTTAAGCAAAATATTACAAAGCCAACAACGATATTTCATACATTTTATTAGTGTTACAATATCATCCATATTTATAAGACTTTATGTTAAACTTATGTAGATGTTTATTTTAAAAGTTAAATAAGAATACTGTGTAGCAAAGTGCTACGTCGTAGACTGTTGCTACGTACAATGTAGAAGGATAAACTTGAGTTCTACGAAATTATAACGTTTCATTTCAAAACTGACGTTCGAAGACATCTCATGGAGTTATGTTCTTGTAAGTTTGTGACCTATTTATATGAAACAGTACTATGTAACATATCTGATAAAATATTCTTACGTAATACGTGTACATCATTTTTATCATGGTGATTATTTTTTACCATCCAACTAGATTTATATACAACGTCTTAACCACTGAATGGATTTTTACTATAAAGATTACTTGAAATATAGGGCAAGGATAAGGCCATTTCAAATATAACGCCGTAAAGAGTGGCAGCTACTACGCCGTTAATATTAAATGTATAGCAAAGTTAAGAATAATTTAAGTTGAAAAATTTAAACTCGTCTTTAATATTTGTGTAAAATTTTTGAAGAGAATGTATCTTTGGCCACTTGTAGACTGACATCGGTTGGTTATAATCTAGCTACTCTTGTGACCTTAATTAGTAGAAGTAGGTAAATATTATATTATTGATACATCCAGTCATACTTTTGAAATGTGGTTTAAGCGATCATCTTTCCATTACAGAAGGGGTAATCTATATAGGTTTGTTACATAGCTACGTATATTACCGCGCCAAGGCTTGTTAGTCCAAGTTTGTAAGCCCATGTCACTGCGGACCTGGTGTATAAATTCTTCTTACTTTCTTCAAGCGCTTCCCAGCTGCATATGCCTTTATGCATGTTCTTTTTATCAAATTGCTGTGTCATCTATGACTTGAAATTAATCGCATTATACTATGGGCTCAATAAGAAAAGTACTTGTTATTAATTTATGATTGAAAATAAAAGATTAAATGGGATCTAAAGTTTAAGTAAATGGAGCCAGCCGAGAGGATACAGACAAAAGCCAAATATAAACTACTACGTTACGTACATATAATTATATGACTAGCCTAAATACTTATACAAACTGCTTCAAATACGATCTTGTAAATAAGTATGCAATTACGAAATTGTACATTGTGAAGAATACTTTGAAAACTATGCTAACGACTATAGAATAATTTAAAAGGAATTAAGAATATTATTTGACTGTTTCTATGTGTGCGTAAGAAAATAAAAGAAAGTATTAAGGTTGAAAGTACTTCAATATATTGAATAGTGTGTTTCCGTGTGAAACGCTTGGCATTGTGTCCATCTGCTACAATCTTGGTCAATGGTACACAATAGGTCCGAGTAATCCTCGAGACGGTTACGGACGAACACGGCAGCGTTTGTATATTTATTGCATTTAACAGCTATAAAAATGTTGCGAACACACATTAGTAAGACTAACTGGTGGCACGCGAGAGGCATGCCGTGATGACGGGCAGTTTCCGTCTCGCGCCGCGGTAATGTGTTAACTTTAGTTGCTTTTCACACCGAAATAGGGAAAATGAAATATTTTGAACATTTAGTGCGGTATTATACCAACAATTTGTAAACAAGAAGCGCTTCAAATAAATCTGTCGTGTATTATACTATCGGTACTAAGGAAATGTTGAAGGCAATGAATAAATGGAACGTTTACGATGTTCCTTGGCGTTATACGGTTCGTGTGGGAATATGATTGCTTTGTGTTCTTTGATTTAATTTATAAAGGGCCTTTACGTACACGTGTGTATTGGACTTTAATGTCAAGGTTAAATGTAAATACGTTTTTTATTTGTGACATTTAAGCAAAAAGTTTTTTGTGTGAAACCGGTAATAGAATAAAATGTCCCAAATTGTACCCAGATTTTAATTTATATTACCACTTATAATAAAGGTACATACATTTATAACGATAAGCACTTAGTTTCTGAATGACCGTTTTAGATTTTTTAAACAACAACTAATCAAATCACTTGACATAAGCTTGAATGTTAAGTATTTTGATTGTTGCTAATTCATTCAGCAGCAGTTTAACAGTTTGTTAACTTGTGTTGATCTACCTTTGAGAACTAATTAATATGAGAGTTGAAATATGATTTAAATTTATATTTAGTTAGCACATAAGATGATAACCGAGACATGGGGTGTGCAACTCCGACAACTTCCTAACGCTCAACTTCTATTGAGTATTTCTTGACAGAAAAACTTAATATATTTTTATTGGCTACCCCCAGCATTCGAACTCGAGCTAGCACATTCGAGCATTCACTACTGTTTCTCACTGAGGCAGTCATAGAATATAATTATATGATACTATTAACGTGGGGATCAAGTAGACGGCTTGCATGATGATAGACGGTTATAATACAGTCTTGTCTAGGCTATGCACGCTTGCTATACCAGAAAATTGTTCTCGCGCTCTTTGTAGAATCCGTTTATATAATTATTGGAGGAAAGCAATCCTTAGTAGTTCTTGGTACTGTCTATAATAATAAAGATAGCTTACCCAATAATATATTTGTAAGCAGATTAAAAGAACGACTCCTAAAACAACTTGTGTCTTTGTGTACTTACATAACTATACTTACAGCATCGTTTAAAAGATGTTTCTCGAAACGATTCAGTACAAATGTGTTCCGATAATGTTGAGAGAAAACAAACTGTTTCTATTATCGTTATGTGTGGACCGTTTATCGACTGTATTTGTACTGTTTTTAAATTATTTAACTGTACTGCAATTGTACGTACATATGTAAACTGGATGACTATTAAATAAAACGAACTGACATGTGTCCTGTATATCGCTGTGAGTATTTGCAATGAAAAACATCGCGTTGAAATAAATGAATGATATTCATTGCTGTTTATTCTTACCTATAAACTTATAGGTAAGAGTAGAATATATTACCGTAATTGCACAAAAACTTAAAACATATTTATATACGTATATATGTAATAAATAATAATAATGTCCTCCAGACCGAATTTCGGCCACAACCATTAACTTCTCAAAAAGTGTTTGGACGTAATTATCTAACTATATTTTTGTCTAACTGTATTATACAAAATAGAAATCAACACAAAGACTTATAATGTCATAAATGCACGCACTTACAGTTAGAAATAGCTTTACTGATATGAACTATCATATAATTATGTAAAAATCAAAAGCGTACTCGCAAAAGCATGCCGTTTAGACGTACACGCTTTAACACCCAAATCTACATATTTTCTTAGGCCTTCTGTAAAACCATAACAGTATGAATGTAGTGTACATAAGGCAAACACTTTAATTTTATTTCTTAAACTATACACATATTGATGCACCATGCATATTTTCATACAATCAATAGTTTAAATGAAATAATTAAAATTTAACTACTAATCATGTTCGAACGTTCAAGCATAATTGAACAGTTTAACTATGTAGGAACGAGTAATATATAAACACTATACTGGAACAGGTTCATTCGAAACTTTTCACTAACAAAATACAAGTTTAAACTTGTGTGCCTAAACTGGCGGAATTTCTCTTTCGGTAACGTCATAAACAAACAAAAAAGTTGTACACTTCGGCCCTAAAAACAACATGAAAATTTTCGCGCACCGAAATAAAACTTTCGCGTCGTTTTATTTGTGTTTCTATGTGACGTTATTATAAGAACATATTCAGTAACAGCATATCTTTGTACCAACAATTTTTGTTCTTTATTATGGGCGTCATTGTGACTTTTATGAGATTGAAAATAGTTTTTTTCGTTTCTGCGTATATATATTAACTGCCGCTGTGGTAGTAGATACGAATGTTGTGCATAAGGTTTTGGATATCCATCCAAAACCTTATGCACAACAGTCTGCCTGCCTGGATCGGACCCATAAAACGTTATAAGGCTTTTCCTTCAAGGAAAAATTATTGTGATTTACTGTCCTAAAATTATAAATAGCAGCCCGGAGCGGAGGGGTCATAAGTCAGCGGTTTAGCACACCGGGAACGGAAATCTGTTGGTCCTAGACCTAGTCTCTCTGAATCTAAATGTTCTTGTATTGCGCACACACTTTTGCACTATAATATGCCCTGCGCAAATAGCCAGTCTCCGTTATTCGCCATGACCGAAATTTGGTGGTGCTTTATTAAACTTTATTTATATCATGGTTGTTGTTTCAATGTTTCTCAAAGCTCTCGTGATACAGAGATTATCTTAATTGCCTGGTAATGTATATCGTCTAACCATCGATTTAATCGAAGTGATAATAGAGTAATGTGCTGTAAAAGTTTTTAACGCTAAGGATGCTTGTTACTTGTACTATCTGTTACAGTTTACCTCACCGGTGCAGCCGTAGCATATACTATTGCTGTGCATAGTCTTGAGTTCTATTCCCGGGTGGAAACAAAGTATTGGTATTTCTGTGATAAATTTATACATATTATACTGTTATGTTTACTTTGTCGCGCAAACGCATCATATTATGTGTATGGTGAGTTTATTCAACCTTAAGTTTAAACAATATAAACATACATATTTTAGAGCCTTAACTATGTAAACTGTGCAAGTAGCATAAAAAAGTCTCCTTGTCAACTTCGCTTTACACTTAAGAATAGTTAGTCCTACGACATATGTACATGTAAATATTCTTGCTATCCATATTTTACGTACCTGTAACATGATATTTCTTGCCGCATCGATGTGTGAACTCACCTTAGCTGAAGCCACTCGTAGATTCTAGTACACGTGAAACGGTAAGCCAACCACGGAGCAAAGCCCGTTTCGATATTGGGGAAAATATTGTCGCATCGCGTACCTAGTTCGCTCAAGTGTTCTATCGACTACGCCAATTATATTTGGTGTCCGTAGACGACGCGACGGAAAATATTCAATATTACTTATAAATGAATGAATGAAGATTGCATTGAGTCACAAGATAAAAATAGTTTTGATCGGCTTGTGGTGCGGACGTTTCAAGAGCCCGTGTTGCTACTAAGAATTTCTGGACAGAAAAGCCCATTAATACTTTGCCAGCCCGAGGAATCGAGCTCGAGACGTCATGCACAAAAATTGCCGATACGCCGCCGAGATAGTCTCAATATAATATCAATAGAAAAAATTATGTGATCATATATAACAGATAAATAAGTAATGAATGTAAATCAGCGTCAGCTTTCAGATTTTTTGTTTTTGAATGTCGACTTTCTATGTTCAGTTCCTCATGTCTGAGAATCGTGATCATCGTTGGATAGTCCACACTTGGATCGAACAATTTGCCTCTATCGGTTCCTGTTCATGGCACTTCTGACCACCGAGCTGAGTTTGGTTGAAGATGAGTGCTTTAGTTGAATGTCGACATTATGAGCGAAATAGGCGTATAACCTAGACAATCGAAAATAAAAAATAATAGTTAAAAACACGAAAAAACAGGCATTATTAAAAAACCAAGCTGAAAAGTAGAAAATAATTTAATAATTTTAATGTAAAAAAGCATGGGATGCTTTCTAAGATATTTTGATAACTCCCACCTCACGCTTTGTTACATTAAAATTATTAAATTATTTTCTACATATTAGATTTTTTTTTTGTAAGTTTCTTTTTTAGTTTTTTATTGTATTGTTATCGGTCCTCGATAAGTATGAAAAGTTTCAAATCAATCCGTCGGTTTGAAAGGGGTGAAAATCACGTTCAAAGATTCCGTTACATAGATTCTCATAGATACATAGACACATAGATACATACATACCAAGCTAATAAAAGCGTGTTAAACAAAGGTAATGTACCGCAGACCACAGTAACATTTCAGTAATCCGAAAACTGTAGCCGTACCTTGATACTATACAAAGAGCTTATGAAAACCTTTTGTGAGCAAGTTCTATAATCCATACAAGCATTGTTGCACCACAGATAAATTTGAGATTTACCTTACCATACTTTTATCGATTTGCGTTGTTGCGAATGTTTCAGATATTTCTAACACTTCTTTTGAGGATTATCATAGCATGTGCAAGAATGAGACAGGGCCTTAAACAGTGTAGGTACAGCTTGTCATGTACTTGCGCATGCAATTACAATGATTTGAGACATGGTGGTAATGCCTGGAAATTGTATTCACTGTAAGAATACATCACAAGTCTAGTTGCACTCTTAATCTGTAGGTAGGAGGTATTACTCTAGTCGGGCAGCTTCAGTTTCAACAGCATCTCAACGAAGATTCCGTGGTACGCATTTACATGTTTATGATAATTATATTCGTTTTAATTATGAAACTTATTCAACACCAATTACATGTAATCATCTAGAATAAATGGTAAATGGTAAGTTACCATTAAGTTTGGAAATCAATACGAATGTCAATGGATATGTTCAAAACACTGTTCAATAAATTCAAAACTACCCACATTGCACGTATCACTACATTGAGCAGATGAATCCGAATCAATAGAAATGACGATATATTATGAGAAAAAGATTTAAGTATATATAATTTTTTGTTTTGTTTGTCGACCTCGATGGCGTTGTGGTTAGTGCAACCGACTGCCACGCCTGAGGTCGCAGGTTCGATTCCCGCACAAGTCAAACATTTGTGTGCATGAACATGGCTGTTTGTCTTAGTCTGGGTGTTTCTATGTATAATATGTACATATTTACAAAAAAAATGTATATATGTATGTATGTTTATCCATTGTATAGAACCCATAGTACAAGCTCTGCTTAGTTTGGACTAGATGGTGTTGTGTGTATGTGGTAGAATATTATAGAATATTATTTTTATTTATATTTCGGCTGCCAGTTATATTAAGGATCTATTATTGCCTTTTGAAGACATTGCTACCCCCATGCTGCTTCCAAGAATTATCTAACAAGAAATCTAATATGACTTTATCCAAGCCGTAATCGAACCCGGGACGACTCTACGACGACAAGCCAACAGACAACCACGGGCCAAAGTAGAATTCCGATATATTACGTGATAGTTCGAAACAATATAAGCAGCAGCTGGCCGCGGCATGTAGGTAACATTATAGACATCATACCGTCCCCACACAAACGATAAATGCACTCAGTATATTAACCACACCAACAGCATAATTGATGTCCTTAATGTGCTCATCGAAATGTAGGTGCACTGCAACGTTCTAGCTAAAGCGTTCTGATTCTCATTAACATTTTAGGAAAGTAGTCAAACAGAAACACGATCAATAATGACCAATTTCGCGAGAATTATGTCTAGATATGTGATCTATTAGTAAATTCAGGTGCACTGGGAGTAATTAGTTCATTCAGAAAGAATTGTCGATTTAGCAGTTGATACGGTCATCGTTTCAATTCAATAGTGTTGGATAATTCATTCGAGTAAATCTAAAATTGAAAATAATCGAGTGATATAAACATAGTATGACGTATGCGAACGTCGGCTTAAGTGTTGTCATCAAATAATATTATTGCTCAAATTAAATTAAATCAAATTTATTATGCAGAACTAATGTACATGATATGAAAATACGTTACAATGCTTATAACGTACATAGATTTATTGGCGTGCCACTATTATGTAGACGTGCAATCACATTGTGTATATAATAACAACGCATGCAATTGCAGTTTAATCATTTTGGTAGCATCAGTGAACGCACAGAATATATGAGAACGTTCTGTAGTGAACGGCAATTAAACAGTTCACTGATTAGTAATTATTGCAATGCATTTATAGAATAAATATATGAATAATTAGTATTGATATAAAAGAGGCAACACTACTCGAATAAGAATCGAATGTCTAATGACATATTATGTTGTAGTGTGTCGTTTTGTTGGCGAGTTTCTTTTTTCTGTACAACGATCAGAATTCGACTTAAATTTTACGTATAGTAATATTATAAATCCACAATGATTGCATATAACGATCGATATTATTCGAATATGGTCGAATTACTAAAGTATTCTAATAATTTAAATGTATAATCAAGATAATAACAAAAAATGCTCACTATTTTTTACAACAAAGAATCTCCAAGTCATCCTGCTACAAAATAAACTTCTATTGCTCAAAAATAGATACCTAAAGTTTATTAAATTTATACAAGTCGAAAAACTCTTATGAATTTTAATATTATAATCAAAGTTTCAATACTATATTTTGTGCCTGGAGAATACAGAACATCGTCTTTATTCAGCGCAACATAATACTTTCATCATTTAATTCAAATAGACACAAGATTTTTAAATTTAATTAATGTATGAAATATTATATATTAATCAATCAAATCCTGAAAACAAAATTGAGTATATATTAGCTAATTTTAGTATATACTAGCTTCATGCAAGGAAAGATAAAGTTACGTAGCCTGGTACAAAATTACTTTGTACCTGGACTGTTTATATTGCAACAATTGGCACACAGTGTGACTATAATAATTGTTAGACTTAAACACAAATATGGAGCCATAGAAGCCTACGGACATACAGACATATATATACTTGTTTGTAAGTAACGTGACGCAGTAGTTCTTCAGAGTTTTGATTACATGTTCCTTCCTTACATCGTAAATTGTTTAGTAAGATTCAGAAAACTTTATCTATACTAATATTATAAAGCTGAAGAGTTTGGTTGTTTGGTTGAACGCGCTAATCTCAGCAACTAATAGTTCAAATTGAAAAATATTTTTGTGTTAGATAGCCTATTTATCGAGGAAGGCTATAGGCTATATAACATCACGTTACAACCCACGGGGGCGGCGCGGTAACTATAAACGTGGGTGAAACCGCAGGCACATCTAGTTCATAGATAAACTGAGCCTAGGCTTAAAATGTTATATTTAAATATTGGTGCATATGGTTCAAGACCGATCCCGGCCAGCCCAAACATGATGACACTATACTTAGCGTCTATTTAAGAACAATCCCAGACCCTATTAGGCTTTATTTATAGAATAAAAATCAAATATATTAAGCCTTCATACTTTCTTATTCAACAGACGTTTGATATAAGTACCTATATTTACAAATTACCGTATTACGTACGAATACAGGCGTGATTGTATTCCGTTAATACCTGACACGTGTTCGGCCCACTTGAAGGTAGACAGCAACTTGCCTACTCGTTTGTCCCATCGCTGTCATCCCACTAATAGGGCGTTCTTGAATACGTTTATTATTCCAGTCCTGCCACTGATCTTGTTGGTGGGACGAATGAAAATATAATAATTGTGAATGTTGGCAAATATTTGTGTAATAAGGCACTTGAACGCACGAGTTTCTTTGATATGCTATAATCCAAATATTCTAATAGATCATTCTTTATTTACTGCCTCCACAATAGCCATGGGTGTCGATAAGTCTTATTAATTCAATGTTAATAATAATATCTACTCATGTTATTTTAGATTACACGACGCGTACCGCAAAATTTTCTATATTAATCATAAGTACCTTTATGGCTAACCATCGCGATAGCTATAGCGCGATACCGTATATACAGGCCACCACGCTGACTCAGTGCAGGTAGGTAGACTTCACATATCCTGAGCACATTATGCAGAACTCTCAGAAATGCAGGTTGCCTCACGATGTGTTGCCTCGCCATTAAAGCGAGCTATTATTAACTATTTAACATAACATAATACGCAAATTACTTCGAAAAGTCAGAGATGCGTGCCTTTGGTATTGAAATCAACACCACAGTATCCCACGGCAGTAAAACGGTATCCCAATTGGCTATCACTGCTATGACCAAATCAAATCAAATTGTTTATTTGTATTTTGTATAAGTAGGTGTTCATTACATAATTATATTATATATATTTAATAATTTGTATGCCCACTTGGGCATACATGTATACGCGTGTTTGAGCAAATAAATAAATCTATCTATCTATCTATCTTTCTTTTTCAAACCTAAAACAACCAAAAGGATTTATATTATATTCATTAAAAATACTAGATATTACAAAAGGACCCGGACCTGATGGAATACCCCCTTGTTGCCTAAAATGGACAGCAAACACAATCTTTAAACCCATATTTATAATATTTAATAAATGTACGTCTACAGGTGCATTCCCCTTGGCTTGGAAGAAAGCTAATATAGTCCCAGTGCATAAAGGTGGAGCTAGACAAAATATTGAGAATTACCGACCTATTTCCATCCTATGTACTCTCGCAAAATTATTCGAATCGCTTGTTCATCATAAAGTATATCCGTTCATCCAAGAAAGTATAATACCGGAACAACATGGCTTTGTAAAACGAAAATCCACTATCACTAATCTAATGATTTTCACTACTTCTCTATTTAATAACATGGATAATAGAGTGCAAACAGATGCTGTATATACCGATTTTAAAAAGCTTTCAATATAATAGACCACAAAATCTTAATGAACAAGATTGCATTCAATGGTATCAGGAGTAATTTGTTGCGATGGTTCCAGTCATATATAAGTAATCGTAAGCAAAGTGTTGTAAGTAATGAATACCTTTCTAACTCATTTCTAGCTACCTCGGCGTACCGCAGGGATCAATTTTAGGCCCTTTATTATTAATTATTTACATTAATGACATTAGCAACTGCTTCCGTAACAGTAATTTTTTATTGTACGCCGATGATCTTAAAGTTTTTAGAAAAATCCAGTCATTAGACGATTGTCATTTATTAGCAGGACCTAAATAGACTATCTGACTACTGTAACAATAATAAATTAATATTAAGTATATCTAAATGCAAATATATAAATATTACTAAAAATAAAAAATCATTAACTTTAATTACTCTTTGTGCAATGAAACTCTTATTAAAGACAATATAATTAGCGATTTAGGTATCCTCTTGGATACTCCACTTAGACGTACACATCGGAAAAATTACCGCCAGTGCTTTTAAAAAGTATAACTTAGAGATGAGATCTTCTGTAGACTTTAAGAGCCCAACTACATACCTATACCTATTTAATTGTCTTGTACGACCACAGGTAGAACATGCCAGCATGATTTGGAACCCCTACTACGCAAAGTACGACCATGCAATTGAAAGAGTGCAGCGTAAGATTCTGCGAGCAACTCAGTTTAAATGTCGTCTAGGGCGTTCCACATACAATGAGTCACTGAAAAATTTAACTTGCTTACCCTACACTCGAGACGACTGTTACTCCAGACTATGATGCTCTATGACCTTATTAGCAATAAGTATATAGTATTGTACCGAACTTATTAACGCTTTATATTATATTGTACCCAGATCTGTAATAAGACGAGAGTCGCGCGCCTACCCGCTATTTGCTACGACTGCGACTGCGACTCGAATGCGTGTGAGCGAGCGCCCCTCCATAGAATAGTCAAAAATTTTAATATATTGTTCGTTAATATAGATATTTTTGCCTCTACTCGTAACCAATTTAAAAATAATATAATACATACGCTTCGTCATCAACAATAGTATAAACATTTGTCAATATTTGTATAAACACTTAGACTTAGATTTAAGTAGATACTAGCTCTAAGCTTCAATTAGGTTTAACTGTACTCTAAATGGTAATATGTGGAAACGCCATGGATTGTACATTAATTAATTTTGTTATGTACCTACCCAGTAAGACACAATGTACAATTTTGTTTTCCCCAATAAAATAAAATAAATAAAAAGGATGTCCCAAAAATAAAAATACGTAGTCAAAAATTCAGATTCAACCACGTGATTCACAAAGGATCGACTGATATCCTTTGGGATCGACCGAGTTTCTAGACCCCATGTCACAGCAGCTTATTTCATTGAGTATGAAAATTCAGTTTCCTCGCTTCGACGAATCGTTCCAAACTTCGGCAAAGTTTCTAAGGGTGAACCCTTGCACGTCACTCTTTAGTTTTTTTCTATAACAACACCTGACAAAGGACGCAAATTTCATCCTCGGAGAATCCCAATACAAAAAGTTTTGTACAATCATGTTTTATTATAATAACGTAATCAATAAAAACCTTTCATAAAACAAGCTGTGAAAAATAAGTAATGCTTATAAAAAAAATTACTTTCCAAGCAATTACTGTCGTGTAAATTTAATTACTATCCACTTTTAAGAACTTTTTGTGAAACAAGCAATTATTAAGTATTTTTTTAAATAGGTTTTATTACTCATTAATTTAATTTTTGCTTTACTTTGTTTATTACTTTTCATTAAGCCAGTTTTTATAAATGGTTAAGGAATCTCTTAACCGCGAAAGGCACGGATTTTAAAATATCCATGCTCGAAAGGAAAACGAAACGAATTTGTTTGCGTCTTCAGGTAATGGTGAATATATATGCAAATGTTCTTCATCAATAACTTAAAGTTTTCAAAGTTAAACATCTATGTAGAGTTCCGTGGTCATACTATTAACCAGTAAATAATTACTCTATATCAAGTCAAACCTAGCTGCGACTTGAGACTTATCATAAAAGTGTACATATTTACAACTTAATTGATTTGAAACGTACTAAGTAACATCGCAAGGTATGTATATAAAAGCTTGTAGAATATTGTTGTACGCTTTATTCAATACTATTATTACTATTATATATATTACTTGCTTTTGCCCACGGCTTTGCTCGCGTAAAAGTAGGTTAGGTAGTATGTTATGTTCGGGCACGCCACGATCCTGGCAATAGGTCCCGTTTTTGAAGAGCTGGAGAGGTGGCATGGCCCCTCACCTTCCGGCTGACACAGGCCACGGTTGTTTTGGCCAGTTCCTGTGTCGCATAGGCCGGCAGGAGACGCCCGTTTAACATCAGTGCGGCGACTGCCGCGATGTTGCTGTGGACATGGTGCTGCACGCGTTGGCAGATTGCCCCGCCTGGGCATCGCAGCGCCGTGAATGATCGCGGTAGTCGGAATGGTTGCTCTCTCGTTCCCGGCCATAGTTCGGTTTATGGTACGGAACGAGAGGTCGTGAAACGCTGTCGCCTCCTTCTGTGAGGAAGTAATTTCCATTAATGGAAATGTCTTCCTGACAGTAAGTAATTTCCATTACGGAGGCGGCGGAGCGGGATAGTGAGCGCTTGAACCCTCTCCCCAACCACATAACTGGGCGCCGAAGGGCGATAGACGAACTCCAGTCATCATAAGGTTGTGTGGTGGGCTTCATGGACCTGCCCACCACCCGATCAGTTGCAGGTTCGAAAGGTGGCGTGCGTGTTCCCACGCACGCCTCTCAGGTGTGTAGTCTTCAGCCGCAGGGATTAAATTTATCTCCTAATAAGAATAGGTAGTATTGTGTAGTGGCCAGCAGTTTCATATGGCGAGCCGAAATCACGATGGAATGTGAAAGTGATTTGCCCGGCCTCGCCGTCTCTGGTTATGTTTTAATTATACTCAAATGCAAATATCGCTTTGTTCAAAAGTAATATAAGTATTAAAGATAATGGTAGTGATTTTGTCTAAAATTTTGAATGATATACACTACTGTAACTATGAACATTAAAATCTAAATATTATTATGGTTATAAGCATTGTCATTTAACGTAGCAATGCTGACTATAACTACGCTATGTGCGCGTATTAAATGATTGACTTTAACTTCTTCGACCCATTTTTAGATTTTATATTCTAGTAAGTAGGTTAGGTTGGGTTATGTGAGGCATGTAAATAAGGAGGTGTTGGAGGAGTGGGCCTTAACATCTGGCCTGCTCGTCCTCAACCGGGGCAATGTGCACACGTGCGTGCGTCAGCGGGGCGGTTCGATTGTGGACATTTCGTTCGCAAGCCCCGCTCTAGCGCGTCGTGTTGTCGTCTGGCGCGTGGAAGAGGAGGTGGAGACCTTGTCGGACCACCGGTACATTCGGTTCGACGTCTCCACCCAGGTCTCGAGTGCGCCGGCCCCTGTGGGCCCCGGTTGGGAAGGTCCGCGCTGGGCTCTAAGTAAGCTCAACAGGGAGGCTCTCCTGGAGGCCTCTATCGTGCAGGCTGGGGCTTCAGTGCCCGACAGGCCTGCCGACATAGAAGTAGAGGCTGATTGGTTTCGGGAGGGCTTGTCGCAGTGCTGTGACGCGGCGATGCCCAGGGTGAAGTCTCGCCCTGCAAAGCGTCAGGTGTACTGGTGGTCGGCCGAGCTCGCGCAACTTAGGGGCGCGTGCGTGGCTGCCCGGCGCCGGTATGCCAGACATCGACGTAGGCGTCGCCGCGACCAGTACGCGGCCACCAGGGAGGAGGAGCTGTACGAGGCGTACAGGGCGGCCAAGAAGACGTTGCAGCTGGGTATCCTGCGGGCAAAAACATCCGCCCGCGAGGAGCTGCTGGCGACTCTGGATGTGAACCCATGGGGGCGTCCCTACCTTATGGTAAGGGGCAAACTACGCTCCTGGGCTCCCCCGCTGACCCAGAGTCTCCGGCCCCAATTGCTGGAGGACGTGGTGGTCGCTCTGTTCCCCGAAAGGGGAGAGCACGAGCCTCCGCCTATGGCTGCGCCTCCTCTGGTGCCAGAAGCGGACCCGACGACGGACGACGATGTGCCCGAGGTAACCCGGGTGGAAATGAGGGTAGCGATGCAGAGGCTGCAAGCCAAGCGCACCGCCCCGGGCCCAGACGGCATTCCTGGCCGTGCATGGGTCCTAGCCCTCAAGGCCCTCGAGCCCCGACTAAGGAGCCTGTTCAGCGCGTGTCTGGAGCGGGGCCAATTCCCGGACAGGTGGAAGACCGGGAGAATGGTTTTGCTCCGTAAAGAGGGGCGCCCGGCGGACAGTCCGTCCGCCTACCGGCCCATTGTGTTGCTCGACGAGGTCGGAAAGCTGCTCGAAAGAGTGGTGGCTGACCGCCTTGTCGGGCATCTGGTCGGTGTGGGACCGGATCTGGCGGACAACCAGTTCGGTTTCCGTCGTGGGCGTTCCACGGTCGATGCGATCGCACGTGTAAAGGCTCTGGCGGAGGAAGCGGTTTCACGGGGTGAGGTGGTGCTGGCGGTGTCTCTCGACATCGCCAACGCGTTCAACACCTTGCCCTGGAATTGCATAAGGGAGGCACTACTTTACCATCAGGTGCCGACCTACCTCCGTCGAATTGTCGGGGCGTACCTGACAGCGAGGGCCGTTGTATACCCGGGTTCGAGCGGGTGGTCTCGGCGGGAGATGTCGTGCGGTGTTCCACAGGGTTCGGTTCTCGGCCCGCTCCTGTGGAACATCGGATACGACTGGGTGCTGCGCGGTGTGCTCCTTCCCGGCGTTAGCGTAGTTTGCTACGCCGACGACACGCTCGTCCTCGCTCGGGGAGCGACGCACCGGCAGGCGGCTGTCCTGGCGACGGCAGGGGTCGCGCATGTCGTGGGTAGGATCCGGCGGTTGGGCCTCGAGGTGGCGCTGCACAAATCCGAGGCTCTGTTCTTCTACGGGCCTCGGAACGCGCCGCCGGAGGGGTTCCACATCGTGGTGAGAGGCGTCCGCATCGGCGTCGAGAAATCGATGAGGTATCTGGGCCTCGTCCTCGACGGCCGATGGGCCTTCGGAGAACACTTCCGAAGGTTGGTCCCCAAATTGATGGGCGCGGCCGCAGGGTTGTCGCGGCTGCTACCCAATCTGGGGGGACCAAACGCCTCATGCAGGAGGCTCTTCATGGGGGTCGTGCGGGCGATGGCCCTATATGGGAGCCCCATCTGGGGGCATAACCTGACGGCCCGTAACGCCGCCCTGCTGCGGAGGCCGCAGAGGGTGATGGCCGTCAGGGTCGCGAAAGGGTACCGCACGATCTCCTATGAGGCGGCAAGCCTCCTGGCCGGATCACCGCCCTGGGACCTGGAGGCCAGACTTCTCGCGTCGCTTTACCAGTGGCGTGGGGAGGCTCTGGAGCGGGGCTTTCGGCCGTTGCCGAGAGAGGTGGAGGCGCGGCGGTCGGAGCTCCGCGACGTCCTAAGGGCGGACTGGGGTGAACGGCTTGCGCGACCGAGCGCAGGGCACGCCGCAATAGCGGCGGTAAGTCCAATCCTGGAGGAGTGGCTGGAGCGGCGCCATGGCGCCCTGACCTTCCGGCTGACGCAGGTCCTCCCCGGGCATGGATGCTTCGGGAGGTACTTGTGTCGTATAGGCCGGGAGGAGACGTCTTGTTGTCACCACTGCGGTGACGGTCCCGAGGATACGGTGCTGCACACTCTCGTGGAGTGCCCAGCTTGGGAGGAGCAGCGCCGGTCGTTAACCGGGGCACTGGGTGTCCAGGTCCTCTCGCTGCCGGAAATGGTTCTGTCCATGGTCCGGAGCGGGGGTGCATGGGAGGCCGCCGTCGCCTTCTGCGAGGCAGTGATGTCCGCGAAGGAGGCGGCGGAACGGGAGAGGGAGCTGGTCTCTCCCCACCCAAACCGCTGGAGACGTCCAGGGCGCCGCCGTAGGGCGCGCACAGACCTCCAGCCACCCTAGGGGGCGGTTTGCGGGCGGTGGACTTGGGCAGTCTGCCGCCCGAGCAGCACAGGCCCGAGGGAGGGGCGTAAGCACCCCGCGCGCGCCCCCCTCAGTGGAGGGGAGGGCTGTACCATCTAGTCCTCCCCCAAACAGCTGGGGCTCGCCTCGCTACGTGGCGGGCCAATACCTGTCGGTGTCACGGTGAATACTAGCGTGAATCCCGTGGCACCGACACCGGTACGTGGGGAACGTCGTCAGGGGTTTAGTGGGTATGGGGCCGGCCTCACTGGCTCGAGTCCCACACACCCGCGCCCTCTGCCCGGGCGCGGACGGTGCGTAAACGCATTCCCCTGACGTAAAAAAAAAAAAAAAAAGGCATGTAAATAAACTCTTAACGAAACAAATACAGTAAAAACTAAAACAATAATACAGGTTAGGTAGTAAACTAAAATTAAAACTGAGTATCTATTACATAAATATTAAATTGAAAATAAAAATGAATTGTGAAAAATAGAACTGGAAGTAAGATAATGAACCTAAAAATAATAAATGATTAATTATTGCTCAAAGAAAAAAGAACAATATAAACTGCAAACGTAACACAATTACAATATTGTCAGGAATCAGAAGTGAAACAGACTGGAAAAAATTACATACGTACTTTCATTGTTAAATAATAATTCAATTTTGCAGGATTCAAACATTGTAGGCATAGGCTCAAAGTTTGCGTACCTCACAACGACTTTTGGAATAGACACAAAGTTCGCATACCACACACATTCATACGTTGTAGGCATAGGCTCAAAGTTTGCCTACCTCACAGTGACTGTTGGCAAAGGCATAAAAATTGCATACCACACAGATTCAAAACCAGAGCATCCTTCCGATGAACACGGTTGTCATTGACACATTAATCTAGGTTTGCTCAATTTACGTGTAACTGTTCGGCCGTCCTCTATCTTCTCTTCGAACCGATGGATTACAGAAAGCTCGCTTAAATAAATAAAAAATGATGATAATTTACAGACCTTAAGATTGTATCGCTCTTACCACCTCCTCAGTATCCGCACTCGATACGTCAGTACTCGTAGCATCTGGTGTCACAATTACCTGTGAACGGTCCTCCAACACTTTCAACCATGAGACAATAGTCTCAAACAATTGATGAACGGTAGACAAAAAAAGACTCCGCATACTTGAATGGCTTTGCAGATCGCGGAACGCTTGCGATCTTATGATGTAAAACGTGACCTTCTACCATAATTATGCCTATTACATTACAGCATCACGTAGATAGACCTAACCTTAAAAGAGAATGATGTGATAAACATTTTATTTTTAAACGCCAGAACCTAGTTTTATTAATTGTGAGCCAAGGTATCTTTATCCCACTTCTGACATTAGAAATCAGAAACCAAACACAAAAAAAAATTACTAACGTACTTTAATTGTTAAATAATCATTAAATTTTGCAGGATGGTTATTATAACCGTTAATTAAAGAAATACATTAACAAATAAATTTAAACATAATAATTGATATTACACAACAACTATCACACAGCATGTCCGTTTCGTCTGCCACTCGATGTCAAAGTGACTCGATGCGCGCTGAACACGTTTCTCATTTCCCATCAATACGGTCCCGCGATCTATCGGATTTTGGAGTAATTAATTTTAGCTAGTACATTCTACATCACAAATCGATTATGCGTTTCTGCGCCATCTATCGAGTTATTATAATAATTTAGTATTATAATGACTCGATAGATGACGTTAAAGGCACTTTAGTATAAAATTATATTATTATTTGATTTCAACACTGTATAATACCAAACTTCTTTTGACAACTTTGTCAATTACCTTAACTAAGCGAACAGACATAGCTTAATTAGCAAAATATAATTATTTTGAGATAACTGTGCTTAACTTAACCTATCTCGGAAACAGATTTTTATTTGGGATATCAGGCTTCTAGATAGATCTTTTATTTTGTACTCCAGGCCTCACGTTGTTATTCAATCATATCAGTAGGCAGAGTTATAGCGGACGACCGTTTAAAAGTTATTTTTGTATCCCTCGGGAACAGTACTCATTTTCTGGATGAAAGGTCTATTATGTCCTTTTCTGTACCCCTAACAACGTTTGTGCGAAATTTGATGATGATTGGTTCAGTAGTTAAGGCGTGAAAACGTAACAAACAAACAAACTCACTTTAGCTTTTATAATATATTTTGTTAGGATTAGGATAATACCTATACTATTATTAACTCAAAAACGGCTACATCAAAGAATATCGTTCTACCCAGATTGAAATTTCGACACTATTTGACGAATTATTATGGTAATAAAGTTGCCTTTGAATTACACTCGGAGCAGAGAACCCATCGCCCCGTCTAGGGTTTAGTAAGTTATCTTCAAAGTACGTCAATATTTTGCGTAGCTTTAGCTTTTAATAAAGGCGAGTATATGTTTCTTGAAAGGTCGCTCTAAACTTAAAATTATTCCTCATTCGTAGGAAATGGTTGAAGTTTCTCGCAGTGCTATTATCGAGGGCTCAAGAACTTACGCTCTGTAATAATGCCTGAGGGCCCTCTTAGAGATTATGACCGTTAGTGCGTTCGCGGATGTGTACAACGAACATTATTACAAAGGGCAAGTAAGCCACTATCTTGGCAGGCGAGTGTGTACCATTACCAAATTAGTTATTATAATGAAATTGTCCGCATTTTATTACGTGCTTTAAGCTACGTGTTATATATCATACACGGTTTCACGCATTTATCCCTGAAGAAGTAGGCAGAGGAGTATTATGTCTACATTCAGCCAAATATGTTTTAGGTACCACGAAGTACGGGACGAGCTTATTGCCGTATACGAAGCACAATCGAAGACTTCATACAGCCAGAGCTGGAGACCGTAAGTCTCTGTAATATAAAATCCTGACATATGCTTACGCGTAGTTGTTTTAGACATAGCCCCTTCATAGATGCCTTATAATCAGCCTGTGGCAAAAAAGGCTTTTGATAGTATCCCACATTCATGGCTAATCCAAATACTTCGCATCTATAAAATAAACCCAAAAATAATAGACTTCTTGCATCACATAATGGCCCGTTGGAAAACTACACTCCAATTAAATCACCTTAACAACACTATCACAACACGACAGATATTCATCAGGAAGGGCATTTATCAGGGAGACTCCCTGAGTCCTCTATGGTTCTGTCTCGCACTGAATCCTTTATCTAGCCTACTCCACAACTGCCAAGCCGGGTATAAACTTAACCACACCACAACAGACGAAACTACAATCTCACACCTCATATATATGGATGACATTAAATTATACACAAAAACAGAAAAAGAAATGAAACAGTTAATAGACACTACAACAGAATTCAGTAAAGACATCAACATGCAATTTGGACTAGATAAATGCAAAACACTACATATAATAAGAGGCAAAATAAAACCAGGCGGCTACACCTTTAACACAACTGACACAATCACAGCTATGGAACCAACAGACTTATACAAATATTTAGGATACAAACAACTCAAAGGATTGGACCATACAGCTATTAAACACACCTTGAACACAGAATATAAGCGGAGAGTGATTGCAGTATGTAAAACACAACTCGCAGGAAAGCACCTTATTAAAGCATTAAACACCTACGCGATCCCAATTCTAACTTACTCCTTTGGAATTATAAAGTGGTCCAAAACTGACATCCAACAAATAGAACGAACCACACGCACCACACTCACTAAACACAACAACCTACACCCTAAATCTGCTATAGAAAGACTTACCATCAAACGACAAAATGGAGGGAGAGGCCTTATAGACGTTCACCATCTTTGGCATAAACAAATTAGTAGGCTCAAAACTTTCTTCCACACTAAATCTCGCACCAGCAACATTCACAAAGCCGTAGCTCTAAACGATCACAACTACACTCCACTTAACCTAAGCGAACAAACAGATGCAGAACACAATAACACTACTGATCCACAAAAACAAAAGATAGAGGACTGGAAGAAGAAAGTCCTGCACGGACGACACCCACACGACCTAGAACAACAACATATAGACACAATAGCATCAAATAAATGGCTCAAAATCGGTAGCCTATTCCCAGAAACTGAAGGGTTTATAATAGCGATACAGGATCAAATTATCAATACTAAGAACTACAGGAAATATATCATCAAAGACCCCACAGTAACCAACGACAAATGCCGCAAGTGTCATATCCAACCAGAAACCATTCAACACATAACAGGTGCATGCACAACTCTCACACAGACAGACTACACTCACAGACACAACCAGGTAGCAAACATCATTCATCAAAAGTTAGCACTCAAACATAAACTCATACAAGACACAAACACACCCTACTACAAATACACACCACAAACTGTTTTAGAAAATCCTACACACAAACTTTACTACGACCGTGCTATACTTACCGACAGGACTGTTCACTATAATAGACCAGACATAACACTTCAGGACAAAGTTAATAAAATCACTTACCTTATTGATATAGCAGTACCCAACACACACAATTTACAAAAAACAATAGGCGAAAAGATAAGCAAATATGCAGAACTTAAAGAAGAAGTAACTAGAATTTGGAGACCAGATAAAGTTTATATAGTACCCATAGTCGTTTCCACCACGGGTGTCATACCCAACCATCTCCACCATAGCCTCAAATTAATAGACTTGAAAGACTCAACTTATATTCTACTCCAAAAAGCCGCTATCTTAAATACATGTCGAATAGTAAGAAAGTTCATGCAATTAGATGAAAATGAAATAGCACCCCATAACACCCCACCTACATAAATACACAACACATGCTACATTTACTTGGCCTAGGCCCGTAAATGTAGTCAAAACTAGCTTTTGTAAGCTAAGAAACAGAAATGTTCTTCCAAAATAATAATAATATTCTATCACATACACACAACACCATCTAGCCCAAACTAAGCAGAGCTTGTACTATGGGTACTAGACAATGGATAAACATACATATATACTTTTTTTTTTTGTAAATACATACATATTATACATAGAAACACCCAGACCAAGACAAACATCCATGTTCATGCACACAAATGTTTGACTTGTGCGGGAATCGAACCCGCGACCTCAGGCGTGGCAGTCGGTTACACTAACCACTACGCCAATAATAATACGTATATATAATACGTTTTTACAGATTGTATGAAGTCCCTAGCTCCTGTGCTAGGTCAAAAAACCTGTGTTACAGAAGCCAGTGTCCTCTCCCAGAGTAATGAGACATATTTATCTTATGAAATAAAGTCACTATAACAATTAATAATATTAAATTAAATTACAAAAGGAAAATAAAACAAAAACTAAAAACAAATAAATACTAAACGCCTATACCTTAACTACTGCGGCGTGATTAGTGCACATGCATGTAAGTGTGAGTGTATGTTTGTGAAGGTGTACGTATGTGTGAGAGAGCGTATGAAAGTGTGTGTGCGTGTGGGGTTTCTATGAATGGTAGTTTGGTGTATGTAGAGAGGTGAGAGTGTGGTACAAAGTATAAGCGTATGATAATGTAGGGGCGTGTCGCGTGTAGCTGCGTCCATAGTATTATATGTAAGACAAGTGCATTTTACGAAATAGAGATTATAATTTTCTCGATTTCGTCGTAATTTAAAGACTGTAACCATACCTTAAGTTTAATTTTGACCATATGCGGAGTAAGTTTATGAATAGCAAGAGCCTTATTGACTTTATTGTAGATTCGAGACCTCTGGGCCAAAAAGTGTCTACGCGCAAGAGCAGAGTAGCTTACAGCTATTTCACATATGGGAAATCCGATTCGTCGATTGGCTAGCTTTGTATTCAGAGGCAGCGTGGAATGTTGGCGTAATGCGGTGCGGAGAATGTGAAGTTGCCTCACTGTCAGGACTTGGGTATCCGAGTACAACTGGGCGGTAGGATAGTCTCTTTTTCGGAAATACATTGTTTTAAGGATTGCGCGTTGTGCTCGTTTTACCTCAAGCATCACAGTCAATCACAGTCTTCCATATACCGAAATACAATATGTGAAGATAGAGTCGCATAGGGAACGATACACGAGTGAGCTTGTTTCCATGTTAATAATAATAATAATAATAATGATTTTGCTTAGCAATGAATCCTCTTAGTACATTACTAGAGGGTTCAAGGCTAGGTTACAGGTTACAAAGAGGTGGTGGAGTAATATCCCATTTGCTGTATATGGATAACTTAAAGTTGTTTGCCCACACTGATTTACAGCTGATGGATTTACTCAAAGTAACTGAAACTTTTAGTAAGTCTATCAGCATGGATTTTGGTGTGGATAAATGTGCTGTCATCCATGTAAAGCAAGGAAGGATAGTGGAATCCGAAGGAATACAACTTTCGGATTCCATTAACCTACGATCACTTCTTGTAACCGATACTTACAAGTACTTGGGTATGTCACAGGCGTTAAGTATCAATGAGGCTGACATGAAGCAATCGTTGCAGGAGCGTTTCTTAGGTCGCCTGAAAAAAGTTTTAAGTAGTCTTTTATCAGGTGGCAACAAAGTGTGCGCTTGTAACGGTTGGGTCATGCCGGTTCTCATGTACTCCTTTGGCATACTTAAGTGGACTCGGACTGAACTGGATGCCCTGGACCGGTGGGTCCGTACACTCTTGACGGCATACCGTATGCATCACCCACGTTCGTCTGTGATGAGGTTGTATATCCCTCGAAAATGTGGGGGCCGAGGCTTTCTGAATGCCAAGGCACTTCATAACCGCGAGGTGTGCAACCTCAGAGAATACTTTCTCCAGGCAGACGTGGGTATGCATCGTGATCTAGTTGCTGTGGACACCGGACTCACCCCGCTCAGTTTGGCTAAAGAGAACTGGCGCAAGCCTGTAGTGCTTAGCACTAACGATCGCAGGGATGTATGGCAGAGCAAGGAGCTTCACGGTAGGTTCTACAAGGCTCTATATGGAGCCGATGTAGACCTGTTAGCCTCCGTGAACTGGCTCCGTTTCGGTGACCTCTTTGGGGAAACCGAAGGTTTTGTCTGTGCTATTGCGGACGAAGTTATCAAGACGAATAACTACCGGAAATATATCTTGAGGGATGGTACGGTTGACATTTGTCGGGCGTGCCACCTACCTGGTGAGTACCTCAGGCATATTTTTTACGGTTGTTCTCGTCTTGCTAACGGCGAGTACTTGCACAGACATAATCAAGTAGCCAGGATTATTCACCAGCAACTTTCTCTGAAATACAAACTTGTAGATGTTGAAGTGCCGTACTACAGGTATGTAGCTGAATCAGTTCTCGAAAATGGTCATGTCACGTTGTACTGGGATCGAACTATCATCACAGACAGGACTGTTGTGGCCAACACCTGACATTGTGGTGATAGATCGATTAGAGCGCCGTGCAATGATTATCGATGTCACCATTCCGCATGACGCAATCTCGCGAAAGCTGAAAAGGATATACAAATTAAATATCTCGATTTAGCTCGCGAGGTTGTCGACATGTGCGATGTGGATTCAACAATAATTGTGCCGATAGTCATATCTGTCAATGGTCTAATTGCCAAGAGCCTCGATCACCATCTAAAGAGGCTCGCGTTAGGTGCTTGGATCAGGGGTTTGATGCAGAAGGCAGTGCTATTAGATACAGCACGCATTGTGAGGAGGTTCCTGTCTCTGGAATCCTAACCACCGGCAGCTTGGACCCTGTTCCCGATGCCGGTGGGGTACCATACATTTTATATTTTTAAATGTATATTTTTATATATGTATATTTAAAAATGAATATGTATTGCAAAAATAGAAATAAAGAGTATAATAATAATATTTTATCACATACACACAACACCATCTAGCCCAAACTAAGCAAAGCCTGTACTATGGGTACTAGACAATATATAAACATACATATATATATTTTTTTGTAAATACATACATATTATACATAGAAACACCCAGACCAAGACAAACATCCATGTTCATGCACACAAATGTTTGACTTGTGCGGGAATCGAACCCGCGACCTTAGGCGTGGCAGTCGGTTACACTAACCACTACGCCATCGAGTCGTCATAGTCGTTAATCTGTTAATAGTACGTTTAAATCTCTTCTAAAACCCTGGGCTAGAATAAAGGTTCTCATTTTCCAAGTAACTGCCTTACACTCTACGTACATCATCACTCCATCTAACCGGAGGGCGTCCAATAAAGCGTTTGCAGACTTAAGATCCCCACTTAAAAACTTCTATAGGTGCATGCACTAACGATTTGTAACTTGTCAAATCTTCGACTGCTGGACATAATTAAAAACCCGTGTGTTGAATGTCTGGCCGCCGGTGTGCTGCTGCGACTACAATTAATAGTTTGGGTGTTCTGTCCCCTCATCTATTTCAATTTGTATGTAAGCTTCCACGTCTATGCTCCACAATTCCACATATGATAAAGGGTATTTTAGTAAGTTGTGAAGTTGTTTATATAAAAAAATATAAGTATATTTCGATGGTCTAGTATCATAAATTTTATACGACAGCGCGCATCGAGTTAGTTTGACATCGAGCAGCGGACGGAACGGATGTGCTGCGTGATAGTTGTTGGGTGATATCAATTATGTTTACCGCTGATCTAGAGTTCTTGGGTTCGGTTCCCGGCTGGATAAAAGTGAGAAATTCTTAGAAGTAGCAAGCAGCGTGGAAATCTGCCCAGTATGCGCGAATAGATTGGAGACAATAATGTGGCAGTTTAATACTTCTGACTATCCCTTTCGGATACAGCTGAGAGTCTATGCATATATAACTATAATCTATGTAAGTCTACAGATATTATAATACAATAGAGACGAGCATACATACTATTTAATTAGTAACACAATACACTTGGACGAACAATTACATACTAATCTGACAGCTAACAGCTGATTGACTCGCCCGACACACGCAGTAATAATATTAATTAATACCGACATAACGCAAGTAAATTAAGAAGATATTCACTGAGTGGAATAATTTATAAATAAGAAAACTTACAACATTTAATATCCAAATAATTGATAATGTTATAAAATTGAGCTCGAGAGCTCTTCGCTGCGATCCTTTCACGAGTAAATACTTAGCAAGCATTAAAGCATTTCGAGCGAATACTCGTCTGAGATTATATTTACGAAGTTATTTGATGTGGCTGAGTGTTTACCGTTTACCCTTTGATGCGTCTAGACGTTGACACGGTACAACAATATTCTATTTATAAAAGTGAATTTATAAGCGTTAAAAAGACAAGTAACTAAATATTGTCTTAAGTTTACGCGAATGTTATTCATTGAAATTAAACTACTTTATACGGATTTTGTCGCGTATTTTAATCAAGTATATAGTTGGAACGTACGCCCAGCTTGGGATTTAGTAATTCAGATAGTCAAACCCAAAAAAAAGCAAAACACAGCTAGACCTCATGATACTTTGAGCTCATTTTGCGTTAAAAGATACACCTATAATAATTAAATTATGTTCAGGTACTTTGATATAACTAAACTTCAAGACAGCAGCAGGCCTACTCCTGCTGATAAGGCCCTTAGTGAGCGCCCATGTCATCACTGGAAACACACACTGGCCGTTTAAATAGTACTTAAGTTTAACAGTAGTGTAATAGTTTCAAAATTATGTAGTAAAAGTGTTTAATTTCAGCAAGTAACAGAACTTTTAAGACTTACATAGAATCGATGATCGTTGAAGTTTACAAGTTCTAGAATGGAGACTGCGACTGAACCTTCGCAAACATATTTAAGCATACAGATACGCCAAATCACAGTAGTTAGAAAAGCAAATTTGAAAATTAGGTTAAGTAGTGTGTTTTGAGAGAACTTTCATACTGTATGGACAGTCTGGTAATTATGATATGGCAGCGGTTTGTTGTGTTTTACTCGCTTTATATAAGTAATAGCTGAAGAGCACATTAATATGTATGACCAGTGGTTATTGCTTACCTTTACGTGAAAGGTCGGCTCAACTGACACCAAAAATTTAAAAATGTTGATTTATTTAGATCACAATGGAACACTTATGAACGTTAAGGTTACACTACTTTTACATTTACCTGTTGCCACATTCACTCATTATTAAGCTTGAAGCAAACAGACGTGCCTACATTACAATTATTTTTATTTACATGTTGAAATATGTTCATTTAATTCTGTGAACTAGATTACACTTTATGCGAAGTTTGATTTAAATAACGATAGTATGTATAATATCTGAGTAATATCATGGGTAATATTGAAAATAGCCCTTTCAATCTGGGTGCGGAAACACCACGCAGCCCTCCCAGCACTCCTCAACAGCAAGATCATGCCGCTGATCATACTGTGGAAGCCCTGACCAATAGTGAAATAAAATTTGGGATATCCACATTTGAAAAATGCCTGAAAGAGGTATGTATTATTGCTGCAGAGGGGAAGCTTAATTCTGATCAAAAATTTAGGCTTTAACACCTTAGCGCGGAAAATTGGAAGTGGGGTTTCCCAAATGACAGTTTAATATTAGACGTTATAACAAAAGGCTATAATGATTAGCACTTCTTACGATGCCTTAAAAGAAAAGAGCTGACGGAATGATTGAATGACTTTAACAATTCGATTAAGGATACCATAGAGAAAAGCTGTACGAAACCAGTCGTAGAAAATGTGTCCTTTGCTGATATGATGAAATCTAGCCAAAATATTCCATTGCACCCTATAAATTTGAGCCCTATCGCAATTTATCCGAGTGCTAAATTAAAATCTAGTGACGACACAAAATCATTGGTGCAGAAGATTATATGTCATGAGCAGATGAAATTGCATGTGAGAGGATTGCGTAAGACCAAGAACGGAGGTGTCATTATAAGCACTGAAACAACAGACGATATTGAAAAATTGAGGAAATCAGCCCAACTGAGTAGTGAGGACTGAAGATGGAGGACACAATCAAAAGAAGATCAAGGATAATAATTTTAGAAGTACCATCTGCCCTTAGCGACATAGAAGTTTACGATTGCATATATGAGCAAAATATAGCTGACAAGCTCCCTAATCTAAGCCGTGAAACATTTTTGTCCTCTCTAAAACTCAGCCACAAATCAGGAAAAAAGGAGGCACAAACATGCAACTTTATTATAGAAGTTCCACCTAGCATAAGGAAGGCCCTTATCAATCAGGATCGAGTATTTATCAATTGGACATCTTGCCCAGTTCGTGACTTCACCCTTGTGATCAGGTGCTTCAAATCCCAACAGTACCGACATGCCGCAAAGACCTGCCGTGAGACCATCTACACGTGTGCACACTAAGAAGTCCGATTTACCAAAATGTGCAACATGCTTGCGTTTCAAAAAACCTGGCAGCCACAAAACAGTTGACCATAAATGCCCGGCGAAGAAAATAACTGAAACGAGGTATATAGTAAAAAGCGGTATTAGATTGGACAATCTTCATTGAGAGCTAAAATAAACTGTAAGACTGCGATCAAACAGCGTTTTATGTGCATCAGTTCAATTTCTTCGTACGTGAGTATACGACCCTTTAACCTTTCGTTTACTGCCGAATACAGATAACTTTAACACTACATAAAGTTCTAATTTCTGACTTACCTTTACTTCACCCGCCTGGAAAATACAGATAAGAAAAATATAGGAGCTACATAACACCATGTCATTATCTCTCTTAACGGTTCATATTTCCAGTTATGTTGAAATTACATCTAATAGGGGACATTCTTAATGCTACTTTAAATTTTTGCCTGAAATATCTGTTTAGGTAAAGATGTATAAAAAATTATCCTTTCCCGATCATCAGCCTGATTGTGAGTTAAGACAGACAGAGAAGCAACCTGAGTCAAGCTTGTTATTGTTATGCTTACTTCATATTTTCATTCATTTTCATATTTCATATCATCATTTCATAGTCGGCCTCGATGGCGTAGTGGTTTGTGTAACCGACTGCCACGCCTGAGGTTGCGGGTTCGATCCCCGCACAAGTCAAACATTTGTGTGCATCAACATGAATGTTTATCTTGGTCTGGGAGTTTCTATGTATAATATGTAGGTATGTATTTACATAAAAAAAAGTTTATATGTATGTTTATCCATTAACTAGTACCATAGTACAAGCTCTGCTTAGTTTGGGCTAGATGGTGTTGTGTGTATGTGGTAGAATATTATATTATATATTATATTATATAAATTCCATAGATTTTAATGAGGGCGCCTAAGAGCGCCGCCTTTTTAATTTCTTATTTAGAGCTAACTTTGAGGGTAAATCGAATGTGTGTGACACTAAAATTTGCAGACATTACTTTTCCGATAACGACAATCCATTAACGGTACTAACCCAAAATATCCACAGTATTTATAAGAACATAGATAGTTTAAACGTCTTTATACACAGGCTTAGTATAGAATGTGATGTCATTATTCTCACTGAATGTTGGCTGTCAAATAGAATTTTCAATCTACCAGTATTACCAGAATACAATACTTTTAATACTACGTTAACATTTAACCAGAACGATGGCGTGGTAGTATACACAAAGAAATCTTTTATTTGCCGCAGTTGAAGGGCCAGAGGTCCAAAACTGCAACTATTTAAGGTATTAATAAACAATCGTCATTAAAATAGGGACAGATATCGCAATTATAACAATATAGATTGACCAGATAGACCACCACCGTTTAGAAAATTAGATGATATGTTTATTAATACCTTAAATAATACTTTACAAAGCCTTTCATCTCATAAAACTATTATTATAACCGGTGACTTAAATATTAACATTAATAGTGAGAATTGTAACTCTGGGACGCATGATTATTTAAATATTTGTGCGTACTACGGCATATTGCCAGCATATATTTATCCGAAACACATAAGTGGTTCTTGCTTAGATCATGTTATGCTCAAAACTAGGCTTCCTTGTTTAACACTTGTCGCTAACTCATCAATAACTGACCACTGCGCTGTTCTACTTACACTTGAATTATAGCAGTCTAAGCACATACGTCGCCCGTAACTAATGTCGAAAATAAACATAAGTAACCTTGAACGTGCATTGATTTTAACCTAGTTTACAATACCGCTGACGTTAACACTTCCATGTCATACGTTAGTGATAAAGTATACAACAAGCTATTTTAGCCAACACGATAGTAACTAAACTCAGTAAAAAAAATTATAATACTAAACCATGGATAAACCCGGGCCTAGTCCGAAGAAACTACATAAGAGAGCCAAGCAATGTCGCGATAACTCTATCCTACAAATTCCTTATAAGAGATACAGAAATTTCTGTAAGAATCTACTGAAAAACTTAAAAATAGAATATGAAAAATCACAATTACATCAAGTTTCACATAACAACAAACAACTGTGGAAATACTTTAAAAAGGTTACTTTCACATCTAAACAAAATAAGACAAATACGAGTTTATTGAAAACACATGGCTCTCCGTGGTCCGCTATTAACAACATAAATAGGTTCGTTGTAAATGTTTGCAAAACATTAGCTGAAAAACTCAAAATCAATGCAGTAAAAATACAAGCGATACTTTCTCACGACCTTATACCCATCTTAAAAGTGGCAAATCCTTTGTCATGTCAGAGACAGATGAAAGTGAGGTAGAACAACTTATATTAAATGTAAAAAATAATTATTGTGCAGTAGGATGGGATAATATCTCCACTAATATTCTCAAAGCTTGTAAGCACATCATAGAGCGTCCATAAACGCATATTTTTCGAAATTGGCTGTCTGATGGCATCTTTCCCAAATGCCTTAAGAAAGCAATCGTAAAACCAATACATAAATCTACTATGTCCTTTGAAATTAAACTACCACATACGGATTTTATCGCGTTGTTTATTTGACACCTTATTACATAATTTTGAAAATTGTTACACTACTACGACTAACTTTACTAACTTTTAAGCTAATTAAATTATTATTAAAACTATTAAAACTATTTAGATTTAATTTAATTTTACACTTACCCCGACGGTTCGGTTGCTTTTTAGCAGCCATGGTCACGGGGAGACTAAGATGGTAGTTGTCTCAATGTTCCAGTGTAGTTATTTCAAAGTACTCGAACATAATTTAATCATTGGTCATCATTTTCTATTTACGCAGAATGAGCTCAAAGTATCATGAAGTCTAGCTGTGGTTTGCTTCTTCTTGGGTTTGACTATTTGTATTACTGGATCCCAAGCTGGTAGTACATTCCAACAATCTGCTCTATTAAAATTAGGATGTTTTTTGATTTCAATAGCCTCGCGAAGCATCCTTGGTAGGAATCGGTGTTCTTTAGCGAGAATCTGAGGTTTGTCAAATCTCAGGTAGTGGTTGGTGCCCTGTTGCACATGTTTATAAAAGAACACATAGCGATGTAAAACACCAACGCTCGTTGAAGTCTGCTGTGTGTGTATATATGTATCATTTATACAATTAATTGTATTTATAACTAGTGTAGTTTTCATCTTTAATGGTCGCAAATAAGACGCGCTCCTTATTATACATAGATCCAATGCATCGTAGTTATGCACTATGACCGAACGCGAGCTACTGCATGATCGGTGTGTGGCGGCAGGCTGCGTATTAAATATGTATTTTTAATAAAAGTTTAAGATAGGTTTTTAGTAATATTAGTGATACATCGTGGTCTAGATAACTGTTTTCAGTATCACAGGTGATTAAATTGGCACTTTGTACACGTATAGCTGATAAAAAATAAAATTTAAAGGCATCATTTTTCCCTCATTAAAACCGAAACACACATAGTTTGCTAGGTTGCAATATAAAACAATAGCAATAATATTTCGGCAGAGGATCGCCGATGCCTGTGGTAGGTATAAAACTACCTGTATATACAGGTATGTACACCAGGACTCCGCACGGAACCAGGTTATACAAACATAAATATCAGTTCTACGACTAACTTTATTATAATTGTATGAATTGTAATACGAACCTATCCTTTATTAAAATTGAGCTAATAATAAGCTAGCTGACTACAAAGTCTAGTTTCCTGTACCTTCTGTATGCTATAGAATACCAACGATACTTTTATAGCTGCGCTAAAGATATAATATTGATTTCTTTATAGGCAAGATGTAAGTAGCTCTTAAGTGCAGTCGGAGCAAGTTATTACTTCTAAACACAACTGAAGATTGTGCTTTATTGGCAAATGTTACGACATATTTTCTTTTAAAACGATGTTTGTTCTACTGGCTTCTCGCTTATAATAGATGAGGGGGATATAATAAGTTCTTGAAGCTATTAATTTGTATCAATACATTTGAGGGCTGTGTATTTATATTAACCGATCTCATACATTCTCTATGCAGTAATAGCTTAGTGGGAGAATATTGGACGGTCACGCACTTACCCTGACTTTTTAAAAATATGTGCGTTTTAAATTGTTAGTTCGCCTTAATGACCTAACCCTTCTCATACTGAGAAGAGGCCCTTGCCCAGCAGTGGGACAGCTTACTATAGAGCTGATATTATAATTCTTATTATACATTATCTATAAAACAAAATAGAACCTTTATCCTGGTTTAGTATAAAACATTCCTGTCTTATACTAAGACATCAGTCGGAAGCATATTAATTCAAAACTGCAAGTCAAAATAACATTTGCTCCATCTAGGTATGAAATCGATTAAACGCATACTGCTGAAGTGTATGACACATTATGTTACAATCGATATAACCATAATACCATTATTCTATGTGAGTAGACATAACTTGATAACTAGCTATCGCTACTTTCCCTGAATAAGACGAAAAGCTACAAGTCGTACGCAAAAAATGACACGCTTTATATACATTTAAAAGGTCAACATGTTTTATACTAATTCCATTAGATTTCTCAACGATTCCACAGCCTAACGTTAAATTTTATTTATCAACATTCCCGGTAATTCTTTCGCTTCCAACTTTAGAAGCCTTGCAAATCTTATTAGCTGTCTTTTTATAGCACCCGGGTATTTTTTATCGAATCATCAGATCTCGTTAGATAGGATAAACATTGGCATGTTTAGCTACGTCAAAGAATAGTGTAAATAAGCTTAGACGAGAAGTGTCTGGCTGTCGCAGCACTTTAATGCCTAACGCACAATAACATCACACTGCACAACATTCTTCGTTATAGGGATGGTTGGATACTATAAATTGGGTGTGAGACGAGACTTTGCATTGACCAAATACGTGTTTCAAGTATTTCGTGGTAAATTAAGTAATCCCGAAGTATTGTCACCATTGGGGTTGCGAATTCCAAACATTAGATTGCGGCAGCAGCCTAGGGCTAGATTATTTGAGGTGCCGACGAGCCGAACAACTAACGCGAAGTTCTCACCTGTCATAAGAGCAATTCGAATGTTGAATGACAGCGGCCAGAATTGATATTTTTACCTGTACATTGGCGGAATTCGAGAGGATAACACTGGAGCACTTATCATCTAAGTGTTAATTTTTTTTTGTTTGTGTTTATTTATCATAATTGATTGTAATTAACATAATTATGTATACCAGACTAAATGTATAATACAATTATTATTTATATTTAGAATAATTATATTGATTATTTGAAATTACATTTGATATTATTATAAAAATAGGTTAATGTTGCTTAAAATTTATTTTAATGATTATTAATGTTTAAATTTCTTATTACTGACTAAACTATTAAATTATGATTGTATGCACTAACTTTGAATTATTAATTTGTGACAAACTACATTATCGCATTGGGTATATGCCTATAATAATAATTGTATGTTTAATAAATAAATAAATAAACATTTTAAACTAGATATGTTACGTTTAGAGGCGGCGTCGTCATAAATCTAGTGACCAGATATTTTTTTATTAAAAATGCATTTGTGTTGACAATTTTAACTAATAATGCGACTACTTTTGTACACCGACTTTCTTTTAATACCAATAGAAAAATTACATAATCGGCTACTTTGTCTATCTTTGCTTGCAATAGTAACATATCTTCTTCTGTTCCGTGTATAATATTATTGGTTATAATAATAACTGAACTCAATCAAGTTGTTTTACAAATCATTTAGATAAAAAAAGATTGGACCGTTTCCCTTGTATAAATAAACTAGACGTGCCCGCGGTTTCACCCGCGTTTATCGTTACTGCGCCGCCCCGTAGGTTGTAGCGTGGTATTATATAGCCTATAGCCTATCCAACACTTTTCAATTCAAACCACTAGTTCCTGAGATTAGCGCGTTTAACCAAACAAACAAACAAACTCTTTAGCTTTATAATATTAGTATAGATAGATTTTGCGCGCGGCTTCGCTCGCATTCATCTAGATTTTATCAATAAATATCTATTCCTCAGGAACAGTGCTTTGTTTATGGATAAATGGTACCCTACGTCCTACTTCGTACCCATAACAATATGTATGCGAAATTTCATCATTATAGAGTCAGTAGTAAAGGCGTGAATGCCCAACAAATAAACAAACAAACTTACATACGGATTTATAATGTTTGTTAGGATTCTGCTCAATGAATACTTTCATAGTACATTAAAGAAAAGAAAATAAATGCCTAGATATTGCTTGAATTATTACTATTAGTGCGAATATATAGCTCGTCAATGAGTTTTTTGCAACTTGGCTTAACGCTCAAACGAACAGCGTCATGTATGGGCTGTTAATTTAACATTGTTCACGACTATAATTCTACCGCTTTCATGGCGATAGCGGATCCATGTTAACCACAATATTACCATGTAGATAGGTTTGACCAAAATAGTGTAATATCTACGGTACTACTCCCCTGAGATGAACTGGCCGGCGGTGCTGGTCCGATACTACGGACAACGTATGCAAAAGAAGCGAGTTAGTTCTTTGAAGCACGAATATTCAAATCGATTGTAAACATCACGCTCGGTCCCTAAAAGATTAGATAGAGGTAAGTTATCTTCATATATTGCTAAATATACCTACAAATAAATATTTAGATATCTAAATATACATGTGAATTTATTTATACTAGCGGTCGCCTAAATGACGAAATTCGACCATAATAGATTTAAATTTTAAGTTTGATGGTTATTAAGGTTGTATTGTCTAGAACTATACCCTTATAATCACATTTCATTTAGATTTCGATCTATACAGATTAATTTACCTATCTTTTTCAAACAAATTATTATTTACGTACTCTTTAACTATATTCCTAAGCTTGCTACTTTGTTTTCTTTTTTCTTTATTACATATAACTACGTAAATATATAATACCTAATACAAATAATATATATCATTCCAATTCACCCAAAGGATGCATGTAAGATATTGCTGATATATGTAATTATATATTAATATGTTATTATGTAACCATAGTTACAAAGAATAGTACTACATCAGCCAAACAATGCCGAAATACTACGAACGCGACTTGACTGCGTGTGTCAAATGCATGGTTGTGTGCGTGTAGTGTTTTTTCATTAATTTCATTTACTTCTAATTCATATTTTATATAAATATTAGGATTCGCCACTCCTTCTTCATATAAACTTTAACTGTGGCAAATTACATACTCCTCCGTCCGCGCAATTTTCTTAAAAAGGGGTACAAAGTTTTTGCTTTACGTATTAACATATAGATTTACCCGAAGTTGAGCTAATGACTCCGTGACTTTTTAAATGATAAATATTATAATTTCTTTTAAAGATAATGCACTTATAATTATTATTTGTACATAATCTAGCCATTACTTCTAACCTCGCGAGTAGCTACTAAACGAAACGGAACATTCGCTTTACTATAATACTATACTTATAAACGTATTGTTAATAATTTAGGAATATACAATACTTTATAATAAGTGTTAAATATAATAGTTCTTCTTTATTTTGAATTACTAGCATTATCACATAGCGTCCTCGTTTAAATTATTTAGGTACCTGGCTTCGATACCATTAGTTCTCGAATACGGATAACATGCGCTAGTTGAGGCATTTGTGCTAGTTCTAGATATCGTGTAAACGACCGCCGAGAGTCACCCGTACAAGTGTCCCGTATGATTACCTTGCGCATGTAGCTCGTATCAGCTACAACCGTCGCGTATTATTGGTGCCTTGCGCCTCATCGTGTCAATGATGAAACAATTGCGGCACAAACCTTAATTCAAGCACGTTTTACGCCATATAGTATAAACTTACCCCTTCCAATTATACCTTCATCTGATACAAAATAAACGAAAACGAACATTTCATTTTACATTCATAGCTTGCAACCCTAAGACCACAAAGGGCGCATATATCAACACATAGCGAGACACTCTACTATCTCCTCTTAATAAAATACCACTAACTGTACCTTACGAATATAAATGGGATACCATAACACACACATACGTGACACGCACACAAACACACACAAATTCGTTTATCCCGTCTGCAATAATTTTAATCTATGCAAAGACTTAACTTTGTGCTTAACGTGATTAGGTGCCTAATTTACAAGAGGTTAATTACAAGACGCGGTGTTACCGGCCTTTAATGTCTTGGATTATTAAGCTTTGACTGCTTAATGAGAATACATATGTTATAGGTATACAAGGCACGTAATTGAAACGGATTTTCTACTTGTAGGTAATTATTTCAATTTGATAGCGTTGTGTTCTATGTATGTTGAATATATTGTATTTATAATGTAAACAAATAACAATATTGTAAACAAGTAATTTGACTTGGGCTTTGCAACTGGAATTCAAAAGATTTGTCGGTGTTTACAGGTTAGATAAGAACGTTAAAAGCACCTTTCCTTGCTTTATTTTCGTTACTGTTCGCGGCGTCGTTTTCGTCTTATGTCTTTAGAATCTACAATCATTTCATTCATATTAAAATCGGCAATATAGAAAGTCCTTGTGCATTTATTTTAAGCGTATTTTAACGTTAAATACCATATAAAATGTATGTCTATATATGTACATACTTGGAATCCCGAAAATTCCTTCCTTAGTGTATGCTTAAGTAATAGATGTACGAAATTTCAGGCGACAGAGTTATGATGAAATGGTTGCAGCACCTTACAGTTATGATTTGTAAACGAAATATTATTGTAAACTTTGTGATTAAAAAGAGTGGCTATGAGTTTCTTGCCTGTTCTCAGGAGCCCTACACCCTTGCTTTGCTGAACGTGGTAGTAAATGTAAATACACAGGGAAAAAATTTGTGTAACTTTGACATTCATAAGTGTACCTTGTAACCTATCTTGAATAAATTTATTTTATATTGTTTGATTTTGATGAGACCCTAGTTTAAGTTGCATTGATACGTAAGATTGACAATTTCTCGTTTTGTAAAAGTGTATGTGGATCCGTCAAACATTGTTATCATTTACAATGGTTTAATATGAACATACAATGGGCGGATTTTAAAAACAAATCAACGCTTACCAAAAGCATAATTTATTTTTACCTATTGAGTTGTCAGTCACAATAGGTTTTCAATTATATCTGGCATTCATACATTTAACAGGTTAAAACAAGGTCAAAAGAAAGGTAAACAGAGTTGAAACGGTCAGCTCTGTTTGCACTTCGTGAGGTTAAAGAATATAGGTATGTCAGAAATCTTTTTTCTCTTTCTCTCTTCTATTCTCAGCAGGTGGAAATCGGTTGTCTTTGTCTACCCCTCCGGGAAACAGCCATGTGTATATTACACATATATATGTAAGAAAGTCGGTTATGCTTATCGATAGCATCAGTTAAAGTTGCCGAAATTATGATTTACTACTTAGAAAATTGATACAAATGATGATCCCATTATAAATGTTATGTCACCAGGTCTTGTCCTGTACCGGTCATTTAATCGACAAATTATACAGAGACTAAGATCTAAATATGTTGCATGGACGACTGGTTAATATTGTAAATAAGTAAAAGGGGTTTCATAATTATCTCGCTTTATCCTAAATACATACAGTTATGGGGGCTAATAAACGGGCAATATTTTCTGCAATATTTAGGTGCAATATTTCCAACTACAAACCAGCCTTAATATCAACATCATTTTAATACGCCAGCCTATTCAAATATATGTCTGGCTATATAGCCGGGCCATGTGCATAATACTGCCCTACATTGCACAGGAATAGGTGTTATTATTGTCAATGTTGGCCATATTGCAGCAAAAATAACACCTGTTATGAAGACCACTGCATTACTCCACTTTCAATATAGCCCTATATCATTCAGTAGGAGGTACAAAAGATTATTGGATTGTCTACTCTGTTCGGTGATAATTTTATTCGTAGTTAATCTTTGCTTTGTTCACATTAACAATATATTTTACAAAGTAAACATTTTTAATCGTATTTGGGTCTAATGTTCTTCAGAAACTTTTTTGCGAGCACTATTAGTGTAATTTATTACATCTAGCGGTGTATGGAAAAGCTTTGACAAAAATACGAAATTTTAAACAGTTCGTTGTATATAAAATGGTGCGACACCATTTACGAACAGTAAGCGATACCGTTTCTTAGAAATTCGCAGCGTACAGGCCCAAAAATAATTTTCATTTACTTTCCTTCGAAAACCTTACAAAGGAGGATCATAAAGATAACGGAAGGTTTTCCTTTTTCAGTTTACTGTGGAGATTGTAGAAGGCAATTCTGATCAATTATTATAAAGTTTATTTAACTGAATACTGCAGTGGGTATCTACGGTTATTTTACTAAAAGACTCCGATCATGGGTGACTCAATAGAGGGACAATGTGATACAGTAAAATGTACGTATAACTGTTGCCTCAGTATGTAAATAGACGAGTAAAGCCAGTGAGCTGTCTAGGAAAGGCTGGGACGTATTGAATAGGGGGATCTATTGCATCGCTGCCTTAGATTGTGTTGTGTCTTAGTTAGTTAGGCGTGTGTTTAATGCAATTAGCCTCGCAATTGACAGGCTTATCAATGTGAATAAATGAAACATGAAATTTCTAGACCATAGCAAGTGGAAATCCCGGTCACTAAACAGGCGTATATTTATACATATACTAGTTATTGCCCGTGGCGTCGCTCGCTCGTCAATGGTAATTATTTTTGGATGAAGAATACTCTATGCCCTCTTCTGTACCTTTGACGATGTTAATGCGAAATTTTATGACGATCGGTAATTAAGGTGTGAAAGCGTAACAAACAAACAAATAAATAAACTTACATTAGCATGTATACCTAATATTAGTTAAGATTTTCTACTTCAGCGAAGTTTAATAAATAAAATCTCAGAATCAAAGTAAGTCTTCACGTACATAGAAAGGTTATGCAGGAATCAAATAAATTTAAATTCATCCGTACAGATGTTGTAATGTTTTAAGTATATTTCTTCCTTTGCAGACTGGATTTACGTTCCCAATCGGCTTACTCATAATCTCGTTTAATAGGAGTTGTCGCTACATCGTACTACTATAAAAACGATCACACACAAGCACGTACGAAGAGCTTTTCATAGACTTTAAATTTAAAACTTCTTAAATAAGCGGCTAGAGAGTTACGCAGCTAAGGCATCTCCGAACCTAATTTACTTTGAGAAACTTCTTCGAGTGTCTTCTTACCTACCTAATTTACTTTGAGAATATCCCTTAACGAGATTGCGTCGCAGTCAATCTATAGATGGGGGATCATGTAGTTTTATTACCCATACACAGCACGTTATGATGCTTGAACACGACGCAAGTGTCTGGTGCGGTCTACATACGCAAGTTCAGTACTCGTGGAGTCTACATGCGCGAGGTAATCACACGCTCGCATCGATATCTTCAATGATGCATACAAGTCACGCAAGTACCTAAAACTGCGCATGACCTGTCGTGTAAATGAGCCATTAAATTTTAATTTTCAATCATTTTTATTTGCATTTGCTCATTACAAATAAATCAGATGATTTTAGTAGTAATGCGCATCATTTCATTCGAATGATAGTATGATATTATACCTACTCTGAATGGTCAAGGGCGCAGCACACGAAAGACAGCTAGTTATATTATTAAAAGGTTTTGTTACCACAGGTTGTTACCATGTTCGAATCAATTCGAATCTAATTGCGTACATCGCTGGTTTTTAACAACCCAGATAAGTATTAATGTAGGAACAAGAAATAAAACGTGTCTGAAGATTGAGTTAAGTCTATCTTTCGGTACAAATATAGCACTTAAACAAAAAATGCAGGCGGTGAAATTCGGTTGCCATCACTGGCCGCGCGCCCTAATGGATCTCTATAAGGAAAAAGGCATTACGTAAAATAATCTAGCTAAAATTAGATAACTTTTTCTAACTTGTTTTCGTTGCCATGAACGTCGTAAAAATTTACTAAGTACGATAATAATAATTATTAAAGTTGAGAGTTATCCCTCTAAACCAGTTATGAAAGAAAATATTTTCTTTAAATGTTTGTGTAGATACGCTTTTATTAGGTTTTGCCTACTGAAAATTTTCTAACAAATAGTAGTCCCAGATACCCAACCCTAAAATCACTATGGACCGCATACTTATACATTTAAAATATGATGAAGCTTCCTTAACATATTGAGTCGAGGCAGCACCCCGTTGGCTAGAGATAATAGATTTTAATTATGGTATTCTAAGACTTGATAGGTTAAAGTACCTAGTTGTTATGTTGTCACCGCGCTACACTGTAGAAAGACATTTAAACAGCCTGGTCACTTTCGTTGTTAGACAGAAATAACTACTGGATTAAAAGAAACCAAAAATACCAACAATTGAAACACCGGTGGAAGTTAACAGTTTCATAGTTTAGATATGTACTATGAACATTTTCACACTTTAGAAGTAGGCACTTAATCGAATTCATGACGATAAGTTTCACGCGAACAACAACAAAGTCTCAATATTGTTTTTAAGATTTTAGAACCGTGTTCATATTAATTTGTGACACTATCGGGCGCGGATCTTATCGTGAGAAGGGTGAGGTCAGAGTTTAATGTGGTGGACAAGTGCCGTTTGGCATTCGACGGTTTTGAAAATTTGCAGTCGGTACATTTACGGAATACGGATATTGTATTAAAGTAGCTTATGGCAGTACGCTGTAAAATAAAAATGAGTTACTTGGTTGATAAAATAAAATCTGCTGATGAAATCGTGACTATAACCAACAGTACTTTTTCTTGCTCTACATTACAAGGCAAACGGAAGCTAGCATACTTAGTACTTTAAAATAAATAAAACTAATTTATAAGCAGTATATGGTCTCAAAGCGAGACTTTCTGTAACGATGGCTAATGAAAAGTAACTGAATCGTCGGGAAAAGTATATACAAAAATAGTAATTAACAGTTGCAAACAAAACAAACCACGATGAAACACGTATCCGTAAAGAAGCTAAAGTAGTTTAATTTCGATGAGTAGAATTCGCGTATACATATATAGACTACACCTAAATAAACATTACTTTTGAATAACGTGAAGTGATAGAAAAGAGCTACCTACTAATATATAAATACTATACTAAGAACTTGCTAGCTTAACAATATTTTAAAAGACCAAGCCCCGCCCCTTTATCTTGCCACATAACCACCGAACCTTTGTTTTAAAAATCACCACCAAAATAAACAATTGTAAGAATAACTAGAAACAATAATACATTTAGCAGTACCAAAATATATCTCATATCAATTTAACAGATCATCCAAGCGGGTGGAGAACAATTTAGTAGGATGTACCGTCTATAATAGTTGTAATCCGATTAGTGAAATTAGTTGGTACGGCTTACGCAGGCTGACCCTTCAAATTTCCCTATAACTTGTGTTTATCGGTGCACACATGTACATACGCATATATGTTTCTAAGTCAATAAGTTCACCAAACATATTAACAGTTTAATACCCCATGAAATTGTATACCTATGAAATTACCTACTATTTTGTATTAGTGATTGTATCACTCGATTTTGCTCGTGGTTTAGCTCGCATTATAGTACATTTGGACTATAAATGTTTATCCCTCGGAAACAGTACCTTTTCCTGAATAAATATATGTCCTTATCTTTACCCCAGACAACGTGTATGCAGATTTTCATGGTGATTGGTCGAGTAGTTAGACGTGAAAGCGTAACAAACAAACTGACATTCGCATTTATAATATTAGTTAGGATTAGGATAGTTAGGATATGCTCGCGGGTTCAATTGCTGGGGTGACCAAAGTGTTATTTAGTTTTCTATCATGACTTACTCGGTAGCATTCAGAAATCTAGAAACGTGTGTCTCGATAGGCACCAATAGACTTGCCCCAAATAAATTATGGTCTATTTCTTTGACGACATACGTCTATCTATAGCCGTGCAGAACTCTAATGTCTCTTCGTCAATATGAATTCTTTCGACCAATTATTATTGCATTTATGGTTACAGCAGTAAAATTCTTATTTTCACAGCTGCCGGCTTGGCATGACATGGACGTGACTCGACGCGACGTGAGTTTAACAGAAATGCTCACAACGAACTATGCGACGGACAAATCAAATAAAATATGATTACCTTACACTTCTTTAATTAACATTCTCGATAAATGGATAATCATGATTATTTATTTATATCCGTCAACTTTCCTCAATCAAATTTAATGAAAGTACGTGTCATATTTTACTTTAAAGACTGTGTTAAAGTCTCTCTATACATCAAATTTATGACAACATTAACCAACTAAAGAAAGCAATCTTGTTGTGTAAGCTTACAGCAGTTATATGGCAAAGGCCACATGAACAATGTTTGATTTATAGGCTATTTCGAAAGTAAGCTCATAAAAGTCACATTTGTACAAACTCTCAATAGCATTCCTCCTTACATGTTATTTGGAAAGTGTTCCCATAAGATATCACGTAAACAAAGAAATCTCATCAGTCCCATAAATCAAGACAAACAACTCAACTTCTTTGCATCAAGTTCACGGCTGAGTGAATTGTTTCGATATATTAAGGGTTAAAGTATGAAATTGCCGATTTGTACTGAAAAATTGAAACTCGTTTTTTCTAAGATGTACCATATAATTTAATCGAAATATTTACCCTCATTATCTATACATTGCTGCCATATAAACGGAAGTTCATTTATGTCTTAATGATAGAACTCCGGGGATCTAGATTCGACAAACTGTGTGAAAGAATTTTGTACTGCATCCTGGGAAGAAAATATATTAGCATGCAGAAAATAATCCAAATCACGAAAAAAACATGGTAGTCCGTTAAAGCAAGGTCTGGTGAGTACGGAGGATGGCGTATGGTTTCTAACTGCAGCTCCTTTAGAGTTACAGCGGTTTCTCGTGCAGTGTGAGTTCTTGTGTTATCATATGCAATAATGGTGAAGATTGATTCACGAGTCGGAGCTGTTTCACTGCCAGTTTCGCCATCATTGTTCGAAGTTCGGCACAGTAAACATCTGTTGTTATTGCTTGACCAGACCTGAGAAAGCTACACTGAATAACACCATGAAGAGACTACCAAACAATTACCATTACCTTTGTATTGGTAAGCTTTGCTTTAGGGCACTGTTGTGTATGACCTGGGGTCAGCCATTGCATTTTTCGCTTACGGTTATCGTAATCGTATCGTTTTTTCTGCAGATTAGTCAAATCATGAGGCACCCAATTTATATATTTTTTTATCTTATTGATTTGATGAAAATGTGCCAATATTGTAGGTAGGGTAACGTTAAACCTTGCCGCTAATTCCTGGGTAGCTTGACTCGGATCAGCTTCCACCATCTCCTTCAATTCAGCGTAATTCACCTGTGTGGGCGATCTTCCAAGTGGTTCGTTCTTCAAGTCGAAGTTTCCATTATGAAAGCGGGTAAATCAAAAACGCACGGTGCGCTTATTAGCTGTTCCTCTCCAAACGCAGCGTTAATATTGCGAGCCATTTCTACTGCGTTAGTTCCACGTCGAAACTCGTATTAAAAAATGAATTGGATTTTAGAAGTATCCATCTTTCCGTCTCAGCTGAATAAAAACAACAATTTAAAGTTGAAAATCAAATGCTGCACATTTTTCAAAAGAAGAATCTTATAGTTATCATGTGAAAAAAATTTCACTCGAAAATCTCATACCATGAAGGTTTTATGTCAATTCAAAGTATCTATTACTATATAACGGCAACTTCATACTTAACACCAATTATTATATCAGTCATACATACTAACACGATGATAATGCAAAAATAACTTTGCCGGTTTGTTTCGTTTTCTCGGCTAAAACTGCTGAAGTGCTGAACTAAGCTTGATAACATTTGGTACAGAAATAGCTCTTAACTCGGCGAAACATATGGGCATATTCATGTGCATTTGTGTGATATAATTTGGCTGATCAATATTATAGTTGTAATGAACCAGTTTATACCTACCTATGCGTAGGGCAAGCTCAACGTGTATGCAGACCACTTAAACGTCCACGAATAGGACATTTTAACAAATTAGGCACAACATTGATAAATTAATGACTAACTTCTGCCCGCGGCTTCGCTTGCCTAAAAGATTAGGTTATGTTAGTTACAGTTATTTAAAAAGAAAAATTATAGCCTATGTTACTCGGTCCTCTTGTTTGCGGTGTTAGCTTTCTAGCGGTGAAAGAATTTTTAAAATAGATTACATAGTTCTTGAGTTAAATCCTTGCAAACAAACAAATTAAAAATCTAATCTTTCCCCTTCATAATATTAGTATAGATATAGATTCTATTATTCATACCTTAAGAAATAATTACGTGTTGTTATTAACAGAACTGCTGTAATGTTCCAAGTATAAATCATATGTAATATATTTATGCATATGTGTGTCAAAATAAATTATCTCTACAGTGGTAGCAGAAAAATCTGCTTTGGCGTACCTCAAGGTTCCATACTCGGGCCGACACTTTTCTTAATCTATATTAATAATTTATGCAACTTTTCTTTTCCTAATTGCTTGATTTTTACCTAAGCTCATGCTACGGCGTCACTTGTGCATGGCAAAGATTGTCCCACAACACTGAATCGCGCAGAGGAAACTATAAAGGCAGTAATGACCTGGCTTTCAAGTAACCTCCTAACATTAACAACCTTTCTCTTCCTAATTGCTCGATTTTTACCTATGCTGATGATATGGCGTTACTTGTGCATGGTAAAGATTGCCCACAACACTGAATCGCGCAGAGGAATCTATCAAAGCAGCAATGACCTGGTTTTCGCGTAACCTCCTAACATTAAACCTAAATAAAACGGTGTTTGTCCCATTTGCTCTTAACATAGCTGGTCTTCCTTCTCCAAATAATTTTACTCTTAAAGCCCACTCCTGCGATAGCTATTCGACCTCTCAAGCATGTGACTGCCCAAACATAATAAGGTGCACCAGCGTGAAAAGTCTTGGAGTCACCATTGACAGCACAATAACATGGAAGCCTCACTTGGAGATCCTTATATCGCCAGTTCGTAAACTGATAGCAATCTTTTAAAAACTCAGACACGTCTCAGATTACGGTCATTTAAAAACTGTTTATTAATCTCTGTGTCAGTCTCTGCTAACCTATTGCATAACTGAGTAGGGTGGAGCCCACAGGACTCATCTTATTACAGTGAAGCTAGAACAGAGAGCCTTACTAAAAGTCATGACCTTCAAGCCCTTTAGACATCCCACCGCTGTTCTTTATTCTGAGTGTCAGATTCTGACTGTTAGACAGTTTTTCTTGTTACAGACAGTTTTACGTCGACGTTCTTCTCTTATATATGTTTTATATGCTAAAACAAGAAGATACTATCAAGTAGGTCCCATCCTAAAAGCTAGAACAACACTTCCTCAACACCATTTTCATAATTTGAGTGGGCATCTGTACAATGAACAAACAATGGAACATATATCCACTTTGTGTAAATGAATGTAAGCGGAATTTTATAAATGGTTGCGGACACTTCATTACGACGACACAGAAAGCCTCCTAATATTGTCTTTCATCTAAACTAAAATCATATCACATATAAACACGCACACGCACACACACGCGCACACGCACGCGCACGCTCACGCTAACGCACATGCACAGACGCACACACGCACGCACACGCACGCACGCACACGCATGCACACGCACACACACACGCACACACGCGCGCGACCACACACACGCACACGCATACGCACACGCACACGCACACGCACGCACACGCACACACACATACGCCCACACCCGCACATACACGCACACACACACACACTTACGTACTCACGCGCGCACACACGCGCGTTTACACGCGCGCGCGAGCTCACACACTCACGCACGCTCGCACGCACGCACGCACGCTCACACGTATACGCACACGCACACGCACACGCAAACGCACACGCCCACGTACACGCACACGCACACGCACACGCACACGCACACGCACACGCACACGCACACGCACGCACACGCACACACACAGACACGCCCACACCCGCACATACACGCACACACACGCACACTCACGCACACTTACGTACTCACACGCGCACCCACACGACACGCACACGCACACGCATAATATTACAAGCATTTAGATTAACCAATAACACGTCTATTTGCCGGTTCTAGTGTCAATTTCAGAACTAGTTCATGCTGAGAGAGCACTGATACCCATAACACAAGTTTATTCTTATCATGGGTATCAGAGTTCAACGAAACACTTATGCCTAATAATTTTAGTTGTCCGATTATTTCTACTTTAGTTTTTAGTGTTATTGTATAACCCCTTTTTCGTCAAATAAACTCATTTTTATTTATTTTATTTAATATATCATAAGTAAGAGTCATATTTTGGAACTAAGAAGAGCACACGTATTGTTAAATACTACTTATTTACAGCTTTTATTTGAAAAATTTGTATATCCAGCTTAAAGAAAATAGCACGATATATAATGTACGAGTAGGACCAAAATCCATAACTGTGCCGAATGCGGGTGTCATAAAACTGCCTAATACAGTGTGCTTTTCTTGAGTTTTAGGGTAGACATAAGTCATTAAAAAATTCGGTGCAATATCAACGATGTGCCTTCATCATAGACGCTAACTAAAAAGTAATATAACATTGTTACAAATATTAAGTTTCTATACTTCGTATAAACATTTTATTGCTTTAAGAAACTTAGGATTGCTACATAAAAGCCAATCGAGTGTGAACTTCAGACGTGAGTGTTTTGCAATGTTCTCATAGTTACTACAGTACTGTGACAAATAAAGTGAAGTCCTAGTATATGTAACACTTGTTCTTGCAAGTGGCTGTGCTTGCAGGAATCCTACCAAGAACACATTGCACGCAACGAGTACCTATATTTTAGTCTAAGGCGAATTCTTCTTTGTGCTAAATTTTACAGTAGTACATAGCCGTTTTGCATCAGAATGAGTAACAAATGTCATCACAAACTGTCTTTTCATGTAATAATTAGTAAGGATTTACCAAAGTATTAATCTTGGCTTATAGTCTATCTTTGGTAAGATATTTTTGTCACTGGCGGCTAACTATAACCTTTTACGAGTTATCAGTACATTTGGATGATGGATTTTCCATGTAGGTAACTTTTGGTTAGAATTTGTGTTTGGTAGACATAATCAAATCATGTCTTGTTAGGTGTCATATGTTACATGACTCCTAGCTAGCCTGAACAGCCCATATCACAAACAATACTCTCATAGTGTAGAAACAAAAAAAAATATTAAAATAATATAGATCCTAACTTAATATCATTAATGCGAATGTGAGTTTATTTGTTACGCTTTCACGCCTTTACAAGTAGGTACAGAAAAGGACCACCATACCTTAATCCAGGAAAAAGTACTGTTATCGAGAGATAGAAATTTATTGACATAATTTACACTAACGCGAGCTAAGCCGCGTGCTAAATCTAGTGTTTATATAATTGCTATTTAAAAGACCCGCGATATTATTAATATACTGTGTCACTGGGCGATTCACAAATAAGAACGGACACAAAGCACACCCAATACGTAACGACTATTTGTCCATCTAAATATATTTTTGTACCGGGTGTGGATCGAACCACAACAGGCGGCGTGCACCGAGGGCACCAGCTAAACCGCTATCCGTTCAGTCTTCTTTCAGAAACTTAAGCCCGATGAAAGCAGCATTTCCCTAGCGAAATTAGTTTTTAATTACTAGGTAAATTAGTTTTCTCAAAAGCCACGTTTTACGAACACTCAGTGGTGAGGCAAAACTTTAGGCGGTGTATAACTTTAGAATAAAATACCTTTGACTTCATTGTGTGTGTCAACGGAATAAAGGAATGGATCCGTATATTTTCAAAAGTGTTGATTTTGGGTACAGCCTGAAGGCTTAACCCGTAGGTACAAGGCTTAGAAAACAATAGGTACGCACCTTAGGCTAACTGTTTAGGCGCTCAGTGATAATACACAGGTAATTTATGTACTACTTATATATTATTATTATTTCTTAAAAAAGCCTTCCTTCTAATGTAAAGAGGCTTGCGCCTAGGAGTGCGACTTCTATAAACAGGGTGGATATTGTTAGACTGAACATGACGCTGGTTTCTTAACCTAGAGCGAAAATTTATTATATGTTTATCGGGTGTTGGAAAATTCTTAGTACGTAGTCGGCAGTGTGCCTAATACAAACGTAAGCTCGCTTACGATTGGAATTTTAAAACATATGTGGTGAAATGTGGGAGACATACATATTTACTTACCCTTCCGAGAAACATGGATGAATCAATATAAACTGATCGATTGCTTCGATGAAGTAAGCATAACAATAACAAGCTTGACTCAGGCTGCTTGTCTGTCTGAAACTGGTGTGCGGTCGCATCCTTCTGCGAGGATATCATCTCGCAGAAGGAGGCGGCGGAGCGGGCCAGGGAGGAAAGTCTCCTCGCTGACCCGATCCGTCGCCGGCGAACTGGGCGGCGACGGCGCGCCGATGCGCGCCTGATGCCCCCCTAACAAAGCGGAGGGTGGGAGATTGGGGTTTTTATTCTCCCACCCGCACTCTTCCGCGTAGAGGCGGCGTCTCTGGTGCACCCAGACGCCGCCGCCAGTGTTGGTGCCCGCGAGGCGCGGGCAGTCGCTGGGTGGGCCGCTGATGTTGTATCAGGTTCCAACGGCCCACCCGTCAAGGCGAATTGACGGTGCACAGGGGGGTTTTAGTCGGTATGCCGGCCGTGTTGTAGGCCGGTGAGCCCGACATAACCGTCCCACAACCCCAAGTGGGGCGGTATGCATAAGGCGCATTTCCCCCCTCAAAAAAAAAAAAATCTATCTATCAATCTGCTTGTCTGTCTATCTTAACTCACAATCAGGCTAATGATCGGGAAAGGATAATTTTTTATACATCTTTACCTAAACAGATATTTCAGGCAAAAATTTAAAGCAACATTAAGAATGTCCCCAATTAAATGTAATTTAACATAACTGGAAATATGAACCGTTAAGAGAGATAATGACATGGTGTTATGTAGCTCCTATATTTTTCTTATCTGTATTTTCCAGGCGGGTGAAGTAAAGGTAAGTCAGAAATTAGAACTTTATGTAGTGTTAAAGTTATCTGTATTCGGCAGTAAACGAAAGGTTAAAGGGTCGTATACTCACCTACGAAGAAATTGAACTGATGCACATAAAACGCTGTTTGATCGCAGTCTTACAGTTTATTTTAGCTCTCAATGAAGATTGTCCAATCTAATACCGCTTTTAGTAAGTACTTAGTTAGCGTTGAAAATTAAACTACATGCTTGTCGGGTTTTATGAGCTTTATATTTTACATGACATCGTTCACACTTGTGTCATTAATGGGTCAGAGAGTGGTAACATCTAACTAATATTATAAATGTAAATGTGAGTTTAGTTTGTTTATTTCGCTTTCATGCCTTATCTACTCAATTGATCATTATGATGCATAGGTACGCGTTGCCAGAGGTACAGGAACAGACATAAGGTCCTTTCGTCTCAGGCACACCACGATCGTGGTGGTAAGTCCCGTTTTTCAGGAGTGGCTGGAGAGGCGGCATGGTGCCCTCACCTTCCGGCTGACACAGGTAATAACTGGCCACGGTTGCTTCGGCCAGTTTCTGTGTCGCATAGGCCAGCAAGAGACGCCCGGTTGTCACCACTGCGGCGACTGCCGTGATGCTGTTGCAGACACGGCGCTGCACACGTTGGCGGATTGCTCTGCCTAGGCTTCACAGCGCCGTGTGTTGGTCGCGGCAGTCGGAATTGTTGCCCTCTCGCTCCCGGCCTTGGTTCAGTCTATGGTCCGGAGTGGAAGGTCGTGGAACGCCGTCGCTTCCTTCTGTGAGGAAGTTATTTCCATCAAGGAGGCGACGGAGCGGGAGAGAGCGCGCTTGAACCCTCTCCCCAAATTCTTGGCTGGAGGCAAATTTTGCTCAAAAGATCCAAAAGACCTAAATATATTTCATATCGAGGGTTAACACGTCGCAATGGGAATTAGCGAAATATAATCAAGGGATAAAGAGTAGATAATAATATGATAGGTACATGAATAAACTCTAGAAGAATACTTCTAGTATTGATTGTTCAGTATATTGAACTTACCGATCATATGTCAGTAAATATACTGACATATGATCGGTAAGTTCAATATACTGAAACATATTCATGTTATTATAACAGATTAAATTTAATAGAGAGATTTAACAAAATAATCACTTGAATACTAGTCAACTAATACGATACGATACTAGTACACGACGTGAGATCTCATTATCAAAAGAACTAGACTCTTGTTCTGTAAAAGTTTTAATTTCGAACTCAAATATCACTTTGACACTAAACAAAGTAATTGAATAATAATATAATTTCAAATTAATTTCTTTTTAAATCTGCTATTTAAATGTGGTTATTTTTATTTAGACACTGATAGATAAAGCTAATATCTTACGTCATATGTATCTTATTATTTTCTTTTGTTAATTGATCATTTGCGTTCCTCGAAATGTCTATTTCTGATTAATAAAACATGTTTAATTAGTATGTATCTGTTAGTCATATCTGTTTTTTTAAATTTAAAATGAAGTTATTGCATTAACAATTTTATTCTGAGAATTAATCTGGATTGGATAATTGCCAACAAATTAATATGATTAGTTTGGAAGTAACCTCTTTCCTATATCCAATTAATTCAATAAAGTTCAAGGCCACAAATTAATAGTTGTAAAAGTAACCAGTCGACTGGCAAGTAGTTTTTGGTCTTTTAAGATTATTTTCGAATTCATATTTGGAACTTAAGGCAACTTCTTAGGAGATCGATCGCCATGCCAGTTAAAGTAGTCATACTTCCATAAAAACATTTCGTAGTAAAGCTCGTAATAGAACTGTAATTTAATGCAATAAATTATAATTTAATCTGTTAATTTCAACCTAAAGTCGGTATCAGCAAATTCTGACTGTCCGATAACATCACTTCGCAATTTCCTCAGGGTGAAATGCCATAACTATATGTATAAGTACAAATACATTTTATATAGCTATAACTACTTCCTTAAGGGCCTTGTAATAACAGACTGCTGCCTAATCCTCCAATTTGCTTACAATTTACGTGGAGCATATTAGTATTTGGAGAAACTATCAAAATTGGTAATAAAAGATATATAATAATACATAATAATGTAGGTACAAATTGACCTCAATTCCTAGCGAAGTTTATGGCTATCTTAAGAAACTGACTGTTTGTTTTGTTGTGGCTTGTACCTACTAATGGAATGGAGTATTAAATAGTCTAGTTACATGAGTTACATACAAATTATGGGATTTAAGGTTTAACAATAATGTTCATACTATGAAAGGTCTTGCTAAGAATGATAACTTCAAATGAGGACGGTTTCTGTGTCTATTGTATTGATACTGGCAAACCCTACGTCACCGTTCCTTTTACGGAAGATTCTCTAAAATTAAATAAATAACAAAACAGGTAACAACTAATATATAAAAACCACAAGGGAAATTCCTTCTAAAAAAAGTTACAGGATCTAAAAGTGTCATAATGAATTGGTTAAAAATAAGGGATAACTTTAATTTTGAAGGAGTGCCTATGAAAAATGATTCCAGCATTTTTAAAAGGTAAAGGTGAATTGTAAACGTCACTTTACGAGTACTACAACAGCTGACATCTAGCTGAAACGTTCCGCAAACGTAGAACCACAATGTATTCGCTTAATAAGAACTTCAATTAATTTGAGAGATTTTTGTCTACATGATCCATTGGACTTCCTAATCTAGGTACTTGGCTAAAAAAATTACATGCAAATCTAATTCCTACAAATCACATGTTACCTTTTGGTGGTGAAATGTTGATTTCCTTTCAGATAAAAAGTAACAGTTGACCTTGTCGTCAGTGACTGGTTAAATATATTATACGACATTTTAAATAAAGAATCATACAATCTTGACAAGCCAGTGGAGTCAAGTGCAACGGTCTATAAAACCGCAGTGTTGCACTCAAGCCCAAGCGAACTTCACCGACGAGTCGTAAAACTGCAGTATTACTTGCTAGCAAGGTCTTATTTTTATAAATATACGTTTGCCACAGATAGTTAGTGTATGAAGCAGTGTAGATTCGAGTTAGCATGAGGCCTGTAGCAAATCATGGTTTGGATCCTTTTTTGTGCAATGAAATGCCATTCCTAGAACTATTTCTAGGAACATTTGTCGCTTTAATGTGAACACTTTTCCAAGTTGTATGGTAGTACAGCAGAAGTCCTGGCCTAAGCCTAACCATTTCGCTGGAGCGCGGGGCCCTTCCTTACGCAAGGGGCTCGTAGCAGTTGCTATTTCTGCTATGTAGTTAATTCAGTACTGGCGTGAAGTATTCTTGTAGAGCATGTGGCATAGTAGGTACCAGGGATGTCGCGGATGCCGATATTTCTGCATCCGCGGATGTGTGCGAACGGCACGCGTCATTCGCCGGGCCCGCCCAATTTCTTTCTTGTCACAACTTGTATTACATTCGCATCCGCATGAACATCCGCATTGATTATTGCGGATGCGGATGCAGATGTCGAAATCTATGCGGAAGCTCCGCATTTGCGGATGCGGATGCGAATATTCGCAACATCCCTGGTAGGTACCCTGTGTACGTACCGCATAGGTCCATTGATTCACGGTACAACATTGTCTCCGCTAGCTCAGTTTTAAAATTACTTACAAAAGGTCTCGCCCTTGTTGCCTTGCAGAGCACATAAATCCGTTGAATATGGCTATTTTGGTATATACATATGTATAACAAGGTTACCCTTAAAATTTTGTTATCTCATTGAGAAGCGATATGTCAGTCGTTTCGTGGAAAACTGATATTCAATGGTTGTTAGCGATTGTCGCAAAAATATCCTAATTGCATTAAGTTTTAAGATAAATCTTAACTAAAATCTGTGATATACGCTAAACAAATATAGTATCGCGTGCACTATATCCGTTAAATATTGTCGGCGGTGGTAAGTTGTGAATAGACACGATCGGAAACCAAATTTTAGTGTAATTTGATTTCGTCCAATGATACGAGCAAATTCAGCACATTTCAATAGGTGCTGCAAGCAACTTGGTCGTTTGCTGATAATGGCTTTCTATATTTATCTATAGATTGAACAGCGCATCTTTATACTAAAATCAAATGATTGGCCATTTTTGTATAATTGTCTTAAGACTAAGATCCTATTGTTATCAAATAAATTTTGCACAGCTGTATTGTTTCTGTGTCTGTCTTTATTATAGCTGGTGTTTATTAGAAAGTGGCAAGATACAAGGAGCTGTTATTTCACACTTGAAGAATGTCTATTATTTTAAAACGAATTAAAGCTGCCTTTTATTTAGAGTTGACCTTGAAACTTTTATGAATGAATGTTGTATTTACGGCATTTGAATTTAAGTAGGTAATCAAATATGCGTGACAGTCATATTTATGACAGCAACGTTAGCCTAGCAGACTGCTGGACTGCTACCCAGAGGTCTCGAGTTAGATTCCAAGGTACGCCTCACAGACTTTTCGAAGTTATGTACACATTAAATAGTTAATTATCGCACACATTAACGGTGAAGGAAAACATCGTGAGGAGATGTGTGAAGTCTGCTAACCCGCACCGGGCCAGCGTGGTTGAACTACGGCCTATCCCTTCTCACAATGATAAGAGGCCCGTGCCCAACAGTGGGGCATTTTAATACAGGGCATTATTATTATATTAACCAAATATTAAAAACAAAAACATTTTAAGAATTGGACAAGAAATCTCATGATCAGCATAGAACAGCACAAACTTATGATATAGACAGTCTTTTAAGTAGGTACATATTTAGATAATATAATAAAATACAAGCAATATACACATTGAAACAATAAATATACCTCCATGTCACCCTAATCCTTGTTTTAATGCCGACTGCCTTTATAATTACACAAGCATCACTTCAATTATAATAATTAAATTGTAGAATTTTCTGTTACAGACGTAAGTACTAAAAGAGCTTTGTTTTCGCTAAATGTTAAAAATATGTTTGTTTGTTATAAATGAAAATATGGCTGTAATTATTATAATGGAACGAGGACTAATGTTTATATCTATTAAAACATTTGATGATTAAAAAGAAAGGTTTGCTACAAATGAGTACTTAAGCTTAATAAACATTTCGCTTACATTGAAGGTAAATTATCGAAAATAGTCTATGTACATCTACCCTATTATAAAATTGTAATTGAGAAAATAAGTCTATTTGTCTGTTTTTGAATTTTAGTTGAGTGCTCCATCCTGCAATATACTAGTTTTGTATTTTTCACTCGTTACGTAAGATTACAATAATACTTTAAGTTACCTCAAAATTTCCTTATTTTTATTAAGGTAAAATCCCTCCGGCTGTAGACAACATTTATTTGCAACAGTATTTACGCGAATCACACTATTTAATATGCTTAGATTTGAAATTAAGCCCCGTGTTATCAAAATATTACAAAATGAAATAATCAGTTCAATGGGTTTGTGGGTGAGCTACCTAAACATGAATCAAATAATAATGAAAAACAGTAATCCGTATTTATTAGAGTTACTTACTTTATACGTTCTATAGTAATTGTAATAATATCTGCCCTGTAAATAAATTGTGAAACAGACCTCTTCTTCGCGTGAGAATACCTTTCAAGTTGTACAACATCTCAATAGTATCCAAACAATATAGAAAAGATATTAAAGCCTTTAAAACAAATAATAGAGCATATCATTACATATCAACAAAATGACAGCAATCTTTTTTCAATTAGAGGGCTTTTATTGATCTGGATTAACAAGAGCCCCTTACTTTTTTATTGCCACTTTTTCTATTATAAGTTTCTAAATTGTGTTTGACAAGTCGAAAGAGTATAGTATAGTACTCTTATCAATAAATATCTTACAGTAACATACTAGCACAGGTCGTCTTCTTATAACCGGGTATGTAACAAAAGATAAACTACATACAAACAGGTAAACAACAGTGGGGACGAACACACGAAAAGTAACTTATATTAAAACACTGCCTTGTAGCAGCTGACTTAACCTACTGTATCATTTGTACAGCCAAAGTTCAAATTCACTCGTTAAATCTGAAATGGTTGACAGCCCTAAAATACCGAGTTAAATAATATAAAAGCATTCGTTATTCATCCTCCAATGTTGGAAGATGAGAAGTTAATCTGATTTTGTGAGCGAAATATTATTATTTTTGTCCTTTTTAAGTAGCTTATAAATAAGCTTGACTCTGGAGACTAACGAATTACTTTGAAACGATTCATAACTAGGTACCTAAGGGATGAGGAATGATTGAATTTAAAAGTATAAGGTAAATTAATGGAACAAACGGAAGGGGCAGTCTTATGCGAGAGCTTTCTGCACGGATGACGTCGTGGTTTATGTTGTAGCTGTAGCCAATGCACGGAGTAATGTAGGTTCGATCCCTCGTTCGATCGAAAATAGTTGTTCTTAGCCTTGGTGTTGTTTGTGTCTGTTGTTTGAATTTATGTCTGTAAAGTCCTCCGTGTCACAGGAATTACCATATATTCACATTAAAATTTCAGAGTCTTGCCAGGTTTAGAATATCTTAAACTAAGAACGTGCTTTAACTCTTTCACTGTTCCATGATAGACACAATAGAAAATCTATTTTTGTGTCATAGGTGTTTATCGGACAGGGAACCTGTTAAGAATGCGATAGAAGCAAAGATATTAAAAGTATTACTAGTGATAAACCTCTTTGGATAGGAGTGAATGAAATACCTAAGAGCAACCCGTAGTCTCTACCTATTAGGACTGTACAATTAAAAATTACATTATTTATGAATTATTCGAATACATTATTTGTTGATGTTAATTGATTATGTTTATTATTTGATTACGTATCAGCAATACGCTAACATGATATGTATATAATCGAATCGACACGAATCTGGGCATTATGGGGCAAAACGTATGTAACATTTTAATATAACCACTTTTAGAAAAAAATACTGTTATAGTTAAGAAACCCAAAGGATTGCCGTGCTGAATATTTTACGAAAATACTGTTAAATCAAATTTTTTTTTGTGTAATTGTGAATTTATTATATAATATTTTATTTAAGCAAATATATATTATATTAAATACCTGTACGTAACTTACAAGCACTCAAAATGGAATTATTTTATTAAACGTCATATAACCTAACAATACTTAATTTAAAGATTTCAATTTAGTGGTGGTCGGTTTTCACTGCATGCGAAAGGCAGTAAATCGTATAATTTGGAAAAGGCCGAAGCCACGACAGCACTCATCGATTGATTGAATTTAAATGTAGTTAAGTTATATCTTAATTTATCTGTAGGAACTGCCTTAGAGGCGCAGCGTTAGTGAAAGCGACTGCTGTGTATGAAGTCTCGGATTTGATTTCCTGAAAAAATTCCAGAAAAAATTAATTTAAGATCATAAATGTTATTAGGTCTTGCTGTCAAGAATTTCTCAAGTGGACGGTAATAGGCTCGCCCCGATATTTTCCGCATTTGACTCAGCATAGTCGATATACCTCGAAATGACTATGTCCTTTGACCTCTGACCTCAAGGTCACGTGGTATCACGTGACCTTTGCATATTACTTGAACCATTTTTTCAAACTCTAAGATTTACGACAATTCATTGCCTAGGATTCCCTAGGATTTAGGTCGTTTCTTTCGTCGTTATTTTGTTCCTGGCTCTGTGCTGCTACTGAAAATTTCCTGAAAGAATACTACCCGACCGAAAAATCGAAAATAAAACCTAATGCACAACATTCACATTTACCACCATGACCCTATTTAGGCATCAATAAAAGGCAACCTGAATATAAATATATCATTTTGGGAAATTTGATCGAAAAATAAAAGCTTTTTCAATAAGTAAATCAAAGTAAATCAAACACAACTACAATATTTAGGCCAAGGCTATACGGTATAACATTGATCTATATTTTATTAATACATCCAACTAAAAACATTTCTTACTCGACAAAAATCCTCTTTCCCACGTCACTTTTCACAGTCCGATCAACACTACACCTATTACACTCCATTCCAATTGATAAGTTCCACGAAACAACAAGAACAGACCAACAATTTCCGACGAGACGTATCATGGTATTAATCGCATGGCGAGATCAAAAAGAACTTCAATCCTTTACGTTCTCTCTGATGGCAGCTAATTTGCATGTTCCTTTTGAATCTTCCCTTTAACACTTACGCTTCAAATCACACATGCATATATCACCTTATAATACGTGTGTTTCTATGTGTAAAATATTCCCGCTTCTAGCTAAAAATATAACTGTACGTAATTATTTTCAAGAAAGCGTACTTATATAAGAAATTGAATTGAAAGTTCCTGTTAGAAGATCAAATATGATTTCAAAGGAAATTTATAATAGGCAATTATATTTTTCTTACTAAAGTATGCAATTCGTTGATTGTATATACCTAACTGTGTTTTTATTTAATAGGCGCACTTAATGTTCGACTAGCAGTTCCTAACAATGGCGTTTGAAAATACTCATTTCTTTTATTATATACCCGAATATTTTGGTATTGCTCTCACACGGAACAAACATTAATTTTATAACTATACCCAAGTGTTCTGAGTTTTTTTCTTCTTTGTGTTCCTTATGTTAACCTTTGCAATAGTGATTAACGTCTTCATTATCACGGAAGTAAATATCGGGAATAGTATACTATAAATGAATCTATATCCATTCAAAGGTATACGCGTGATTGAGTATAAAACATTCAAACATATATGAAGAAGTAAAGATATTTGGTATCCCACTAATATATGTCGGTAAGTATCATACTTTTTACAGACTATCACATTTATCATTTTTTTATTTTAGTAGTATAGAATTCCACGAGTAAAACAACTTTAAGGATATGCTCATCTATAAATCAGTTCTATGGATAAAATATAATAAGCCATTTGAATTTCTTGCAATGAAACATTAAAGTTTAACAGCCCACACGTAATAAGGAATGATTCTGCCATCGTTTATTGAACAATATTGTCAATTATGAGCAGAGGCTGAAATTTTCTTTATAAGACCCAATAAAACACTTAACCAAACCAAAAAATTAATTGGAGCGCTTACAATCGGCAGCTATGCCTACGTTACGGGATCAAAGAGGCATTCCAAATTAAATTGAGAGTCAAGATGCTTTTGGATGTCAAGAACGACAATCAATAAAAAACATAAATTCGCGTTTATGTAATATTAGATTTGCCCGCGGCTTCGCTCGCGTAAATTTATGTTAGGTAGTAAAAGTACTTTTTTTCTGGATGAAGGGTACCCTATGTCCTTTTCTGTGCCTCTGACAACGTATATGCGAAATTTCATAATGATCGGTCGAATAGTTAAGGCGTGAAAGGGCATTTATAATATTAGTTAGGATTATCTTATCTTATCTTATCTTGTTACGGGGGCCAGTCAGTGCAGACTGGCGACACTTCGACTCAGTGGGATCTTATGTGTCGGCCCCGAGATCTATACCTTAGCTATCTCCCTATGAATGTACTGCATCAATCGCAGCGTACACTTCAGAGGGAGAAGCCTGAAGTCTTCAGGGCTCGGATAAGCCGACCCCATCAGACCCATCCTTAGTCCAGCCAACGCGTCACATTCACACAGTAGGTGTGATATGGACTCGTCCCGCTCACCACAGGCTCTGCAGATCAAATTGTTTGCCAAACTCAATCTGCACAGGAAGTCATTGGTGCCAAAGTGACCAGTAAACGCTCCTGTGAGCTGGCGTATTTGGCCCTGATTGTACCCGCAGAACTTCCGGGTGAAGCCCGTGGCTCTGTTTGCAATGAATTTCTTGGAGTGTTCCAGACCTCTAAGGGCCATCCACTCCCGCCTATGTTTATCATTGCCATGTGCATTCATAGCTACCTTGACGGTACTCTCAGAGAGTCCTACAAATGGCTCGGGGCCAACAAATAGTTGCTCCGAGCCCTTCCTGGCCAATTCGTCAGCCTCCTCATTACCCTGCCCACCTGCATGCCCCGGAACCCACACCAGCCTGACTGTGTTTTTCCTGCCAAGTTTGTTAAGGGCTTTAACACAGTTCAGGACCAGTCCGGAATCCACCTTACAGGAGTTCAGAGCCTTAAGAGCAGCTTGACTGTCACTGAGAATATAAACAGTCTTGTCAGTGACATTTTTGTTGATATTCTCCTGCGCGCAGGCAATTATAGCATAGGTTTCCGCCTGGAAGACCGTTGCATATTTGCCCATGCTTTGGCTCACCTTACAGTCGTTGGCATAAATACCAGCGCCTGATCCTGATTCCATTTTGGAACCATCGGTGTACCAGATGAGACAACCCTTGTTAGGGGATTGTAGACCTTGTCTCCATTCGTCCCTTATGGGGACCTTTATTAGTTAGGATTAGGAAGTTGCAATTAGAATTCACTCTGTTCATAAAATAAAACAGACCCATGGAGAATATGAATCGTAATCAACACAAGTTCAGTATCTAAATTTAGGCAACTAATCGTGGTGTCACTAAGGGGAGTCGAATAATGGTATAGTGTCGTAGGACACTCGACAGGCCGCTTGTTGCGGTCATTAGAAACGTGGATTACGCAACACGACTATTCCGGTGCGTATATCGAACAGTCCTGTCCACCGCACACATAAATTAACCCGGACAATCCGCAAGTAGGCTTTTACAGTGTGCCTGAAATGAACTAGCTTACTGTTGTCAAGCCGTAACTAATTGTACCGCTGCTTTAATCCTCTTTGGAAAAGATGCGCTATTCGAGTATGTGCTCCGTTTGTCTACGTGCAAATTATTATTTTAGAGTGTACACTGTTCCATTGCCAGCCCCAGTGCATGTATGTATAATAAGATGGCAGGTTGTTCGTAATTTAAAAACTAAAAATCACGCTTATGTAACCCTCGTCACTATGTCCAATAAATAAGACTTGTCTACATAAATCTAACAATCGCAGACTTTCTCGATTTACGACTTACCATTGGAGACATCTTGGTCGAAATACAGAATCATGGTGTCATTGTATTCTAGTTAGAAATGCATAAGAATATTTGATTTAGCTATATGCAACTGTCAACGACATATTCGTATGATATAATAGTGAAAATGATTTGAATGTACATATAATGATTGTACACGCGTATAATATCTAGAGCTATTCGAACTAATCCTTAATTTAAAAATATCAAAATTTATATTAGGCACGTGAACAAACGATACAGCATTGAATGATAGACAAAAATTCATCAATACGATCGATCACAACTAAATCAAAATTATTGTATCACATTAAATTTTGAATTGAATATTCGAATCAGTGACAATACACACCAACGATTTATGCTTGATCGTACAATAATTTTTGTCATGTCGATAATATCACGCTTCGTTAATTTAATATTGATAACGCAACTAAATGTGAATGAAATCTATATATATAAAACTCTTCCGTTACTGAGTGACTGACAGACAACGCACAGCCGAAACTACTAAACGCAAGAAGCTGAAATTTGGCATATATGTTCCTTGGAGAGTGTAGGGGAGCACTAAGAGAGGATTTTTGGCAATTCCACCCTGAAGGGGGTGAAAGGGGTGAAACCCGATATTCACACGGGAACGGGACTTACGCGGGTGAAACCGCAGGAAAACTACTAGTATTATTATAAGTTACAATTTGCAAGTAAGAAGAATAGCATGTTTAAAATTATTGAGTAAAATTATTGCTTATGACCTTTGATAAAGTGCCTACACTTAGGGCAACAGTGCAATGCCTAACTATTGCACTGTTGACCTAAGTGAACTTCAAGCGACGACAAAGTCACAAGTCATTGAGCTATTCATTGTCTTTAATTTATAGCAGACACAATGAAATGTCTTAAACAAATTGAAGATGTTGAAACTGCTAAGAATCATATCATAGCCGAGAATAGACTACTTAAGCTTGTACTTTATAAACTACGATAAAACTTAATAGAGCCTTTAAGCGCGGTGTTCTTTGCTTTCAGGCATGCTATAGCCACGATATTGTGAAAACAAGCCAATATAATTACATATTTATTATGTTCTCTAAGATACACACCAATTTTCGTGTCGAATCGTGCAGCTATACCGATAACCGAAGCAAAAACATGATCGTTACCACGTACCGGCCGCATTTTAGACTCTGGCTGTGTCTAGAACCCATAGTACAAGCTCTGCTTAGTTTGGGCTAGATGGTGTTGTGTGTACGTGGTAGAATATTATATTATATTATATTATTATTATTTCTCTAAATTTAATCGAACCAAATGATTGCACGCGAACTCATACTAAGGGGCTAACGAAGAAAATTCCTTTATATGACTCTTAAATATGACCACAAGTTAATGTAGCACGCTGTCTAAGTTTTATACTTACTTAAGAGTATAGTGTGGATTTAAAAAATAAACAGATGTCTAAGAATAAATCATTTATGAAGTTACAAAACTCGCAGCGATGCACGCACAAAAGTAAACCAATCTTTACGAGTGTTTTTCTGATTGTACTTAGTAACATAGGATTATTTATTGGTTGTCTGGGCAGTTTTTCCATCTTAATCTGTATATAAAACAATAAGTAACAGTGTCTGTTTCTTGTTATGTCGGAAAAGTTATTCATTCAATTGGAACACAAGTTATTTTGTTGCTGTTATCATTATTTGTTGTATTGGGTCCATAAAATTGTAAGACTTACCTTAACTTTATTTTATCGATAGTAAGTTTCTGAAAATAACTAGACTTTCTTTATTTTTGTAATAGTGCCACCGTAGGAAATTATGTTAATATCTCGGTGGTTTCATGAATACAAATCTAGGACAACCAATCAGGGACAGGATGAATCCATACCCAGAATGTAGCTGTGAATAAAGTAATATTTCTTATGAGTAGATAAACCCTCTAACCTAAACACTGCTTTATTCTGTCATCCGCTAAACAAATAGTGCCTACAATAAGGTTTTCTCTATTACGTTTCTTACTTATACTTAATTATAATAATTCGGTAAAATATAATTATTTTATCCGTAATCATAGATATTGACAACATTATAACTAATCTTAATGGTTTTGCCATCGTAGTAAGTTTTCCATTTACGTTATTAACACAATAGGAAAGATAACGAAGGCATATCTTCTATATTCCGCTTATCTTTTAAGACGTAGTTAACGGTTTGCCCAAAAATAATTAAATATTATTACAAAGTAAGTTGCTGTTTCAATGAATATTTCGTCTGGTTTGGATCCCATTTCTTTAAATTGAAAATATTTATAAAGCAAACAAAGGAAATATACAGACAAAATAAAAAAATATTATCTAACTAAACGATAATAAGGGCAAGATAAAATTATATAACACTGTCCAAAAATTAGCTGAAGAATTGTACTGTTTGCCTTCACTAATTGTTCAAACAAATGAAAGGATATGTATCTTATGTGGGGGCCAGTCAGTGCAGACCGGCGACACTTCGACCCAGTGGGATCTTTTGTGTCGACACTCTCCCAATAACGACTGCCATAGATGTTCATGGCAGCCGGGACCGACGGCTTAACGTGCTCTCCGAGGCACGGAGCAGGCGATAATTGTCAATCAATACGCACATAATTTCGAAAAGCCATATAACTTCCGAAAGTCCTCTGACTTACCCATCTCTGACGGACCCATGTCACGCACCTCTGTGCGTGACATGGGTTCGAACCCGAAACCCTCTGCATTGCAGTCTGTTGGTCTCCCCACTGAACTATCGCTGCTCTTTTTAAAGGAAAATGAAAGGATATACCTGGCACATGACTTATTTGAGAGGTCAACAAGAACAATATTAGTATTGTTGAAAACTAATCTAATGTGTTTTGTACGACTAATGTGGCAACCAGGCTACTTTTATCTTGTGCTACAGATATGGTCTTCCGAGATCTACATAAATCGGAAAAGCTTAATTAAGGCCTTTTTCTTGCTCGTTTCTTGTCCGTTCTTCTCATTGGTGCTACGCTCTTGCTTGACTGAACATGACAACAGGTAAATGTAAAATTCATATTATTGTTTAACTAGTGTAACCTTGACGTTCGTAAGTGTTACTTAGTGACCTACATGAATAAAGATATTTTAATGTTGATTTTAAAAAGAAACTTATTGTTAAATTTAAGTAACTTGGTTATTTAACGTATCACTCTTAAAAACTAAATCGTTAATTAACCTCTCAAGGAAATCAGACAATAAAAAGACGTTGTAGCCTATTGTAATATACGCAATGCATGAAATCATTTCTTTCGAGTTGTCCGTTCTATTCCGTTATATTTCATCATGAATTTAAAAGTCACTTCGTCAACAGACGTTGTGGCCTATTGTAATATAAGCAATGCATGAAATCATTTCTTTCGAGTTGCCCGTACTATTCCGTTATAGTTTCCCGTACTATTTCGTTATATTTCATCATGAACTCAAAACTCACTTCGTCAATAAACAGCATTTACTTAGGTTACTATACAAATACACTGTATTTTAACAGATTAAAAAGTTTTCGAGACATTCTGCATCAGTGTCAAGATTTATCCAAAACAATTCGTGTAAGCCATTGGGTTTACGCTTAACTGAGCAACAAACAATCAAACGTGTTCACAAACTTTTACAATTTACTATAATATCAGTAGGATTTGGCTGCGATCTTCTGAAGAGTAAAAATAGATACTTTCCAAGGCAGGAAGTATCATAATCGATAATATGTATATAAAATAATCTTTAGTATTTTAACATGCAATTTAAGTATTATAGGAATTTTCCTCTTTCGTGTTTTTCAATTTAACATTTTATCTTGTTATAGCCGATTACTTTTGTATTTCAAAGCTTAACGCTATATTATTATAATACTATACATTATATAATTTCATTAAATATTTCCTGAAATGCATTAATGTATTCTTACTCGTAAGAAAAAAGCCCACTGAAGGACGGGATCGTGGCGGTAAGTCCCATGTTAGAGGAATGGCTGGAAAGGCGGCATGGCGCCCTTATCTTCCAGTTGACACAGGTACTGACTGACCAGTTCCTGTGTCGCATAGGCCGGCAGCAGACACTCGAATGTCATCAATGCGGCGACTGCCGCGATGTTGTTGTGGACACGGCACTGCACACGTTGGTGGATTGCCCCGCCTGGACATCGCAGCCTGGGTATGGTCCGGAGCGAGAGGTCTTGGAATGCCGTCGCCTCCTTCTGTGAGGAAGTCATTTCCATCCAGGAGTTGGCGGAGCGGTGTAGGGAGCGTTTGAGCCGTCTCCCCGAACGCAGAGCCGGGCGGCGGCGGGCACGAGACAACTTCCAGCTACCACAAGGAAGAACTTAGAAGTGATGGGCTTCGTGGGCCTGCCCACCACCTTATCAGTTCCAGGTCCGAGTGGCGGCGTGCGTGTTGCCACACGCGCCTCTCAGTAGTGTTGTCTTCGTCCCCCCACGAAGGGGCAGTAATGTAGCTTGTACTTTGTAAAGGTTAGTTACGTGTAGTGGCTCATTGTTTCACACGGCGGGCCGAAACCGCGGCGAGGTCGCGATTCGCATATGAGAACAGTTCGCGCGGCCTCTGGAAAGATACTTCCTTAAGTAGCCGTAACTACTGTTACGGCTACCCTACAGAAGCTAACAGATCACAACCTCGTGTTAAGTACATACACGGTTTTTGGACTCTTTAGAGAAGCTATGCAGTCGGCAAGAGGTGAATGGAATCGTTAAGCCATGCGATAGCAAGACAGCGATATTATGCCAGCAAAAGTTAAAATGCTGCAGTAACCGTTTCCCATCCGGTAGGCTACATACTTTCTTTACTTACTTACTCTAGTTTCACCACAGCACAAATACAACTTAATAATTCAACTACTGCTTGATCGTTTTAACACATACAATTTTTTTAGAAATATGTGGTAAGCGATTTTAAGAACAGCCACTCTACGGTATTAATCTGGTTCTCGACTCCAAAAACTGATTACAACAAGCGGTCCAAAAATCATATTGGTCACAAATACATATGTATATGTAGTTTAGTAAACCTTGCCAGATAAATTGGGACCGCCATTGGATTACCAAACTTTCGGATGTTTCTGAAAGACACCAACTTTTTAAAATATTTGTACATTACTACTCCTATAGGACAGCGGTAGGGAATACGACTTTTGTGCATATGATCTCGGTCGATTGCCGGGTATGCTAATGTGTTATTCTGTTTTTCTATAAAGAAATTATCTGGAGCAATACCGAATCTGGTACTGTGTCCGGCAGACGGCAATAGGATCGCCTGCTATTACTTAGTACTTTATATACTTCGCGAAATAGGCCATATTTCGTTATAAGCTAACGAAAAATGGTTTATGCCGCACGTAATAGTTCCTATTATGCGCCGCCCTGTCTCTTTTGGAGTCTAAAGAGCACAGTTTTATATTTTATTGTTGTTAAGGATAGTACTTGTGCTCTGTTGTATAAACAACGCGATGTTGCCACACCGAAATATATTAACGACTAGTATTGGAGCTTTCACGCTAAAATACCATCACAGTAAGTCAGACAGTAGTAGCCTCATAAGAGTAGGCACAAGTGCTATGCATTTTGCCAGCTGTATTTTGAATCTCACTGAATAGTTTACCTTTCAATTACATACGTGCTGTTACTAACAACTTTCCAACAGATATCATTGTGCTTCGCTCGGGAATAGAATCCCGAAGTTCAGAATTTGCCGTAAGCTCTAATTTATGTCATCTGACCACAGATAATAACAATGTCCCCTTTTTTTAGGAAAACACAGTCACCCTAGTTCAGCATGACTTAGCCCATACATATTTCCAAATTCATCTTTTTAGGTCAACCTCATTTTCGTAAATAGACTAGCCGTTAGCCCAACTTGGGTTAAAGCTATGTCATGTCATAATATAATATTCATATTGTTCTAGCCATGAATCTTGTTAGCAAAAAGCAGAGTGATGTAGTTTGAATAAACAAAACGAATGTACGCAAAATACAACAAAAGATATAATCATTATTAGAGACTAGGGTACCTACATTCATCATTTAATATGTATACATACATAGCTATATTATAAAGAATCAAACCTGCATATTCTCTAAGGAGTACATAACTACTACGTGTAATCATTTCATTTATACGGATTCGACGTGTACGAAATGATTGATAAAAACCAGTTGGCTACATACCTACTAACATTTCAGAGCGGAAAACACGTGTAGTAGAGTTGGGTGGATTTTATGTCGGTAAAAGTGTGTTCTCTTATACATATCGCACCCTTAATAAAACAGAGACTTATCTCAGTATTTTGGATTAAACAAATTTGAACTCTATTGCAAGTCGGCCTCAGTGGCGTAGTGGTTAGTGTAACCGACTGCCACGCCCTGAGGTCGCGGGTTCGATTCCCGCACAAGTCAAACATTTGTGTGCATGAACATGGATGTTTGTCTTGGTCTGGGTGTTTCTATGTATAATAAGCATGTATTTACAAAAAAAAAAGTAAATATGTATGTTTATCCATTGTCTAGTACCCATAGTACAAGCTCTGCTTAGTTTGGGCTAGATGGTGTTGTGTGTATGTGATAGAATATTATTATTATTATTATTATTATTTAACACAAATATAATATTAGAATTTAACATTTACAATTACAGTTCAAATTGCCTTACTTTCAAATTTCGAGTTAAGTCGCTGTTTTATTAAGACTGCGAATTATGTTTAGCCGATGTAGTCAAAGTAGGTATCTATTAAATTTACAATATGATGGTGCCATAAATGAAGAATTCTCTTTAAAGTGTGTGTCCACTTACGCTTAGGGCCGTGCCCGGCTTCAATGTCCAGGACGTGCAAAATTTTACCTATTGGGTTTTCTATTAGGAGATTCTGTGTAACAGGCCGGAATCTTAAAATGTGCCTGGTAGACCCGATGGTGATTGCCCTTAGTGGTGGTCAAATTTCGACCACTATCTATTTCATAAAAAATATTTTCTTTTCCTGCACTTCTTCATCATATTATTATAAACTTTAACGGTGCCAAGTTTAACATTCTTTACTGCTGCTAAAAAGGGTATAATATATATTATTATCTAATATATAGATTTTCGAACTTGGAGAAACTTGGAGATTGGTAGAACTTAATCAATTTTCTGAAAATTGTAGTCTTTACTAAGCCAGAATATTTTAGTTAAGTATTCTACCAGATTAGAACATTGTGCATAAATTTTGTGGTTTTAGAATTAATATGTTATAAAGGATGGTTAACAATCTGAATATTTCCTCCATGACTTCAATACCGTAATTATGCCCAGTTCTAATTAGATCGTTTGGAAACACAAATAATATTCATTGCTTTCAATTAAGACAGTTTACACTTTACACCCACACCTTATATTAAAAATTGTTCAGAATCACAATGCTTTATCGCATTTCATGATACTCAAAATTCGTATCTAACACTCCATGCATTGTTTTCAAACTTAATCAAGTTTAATAATAATTTACATGGACTATACTTTCTCGCGCTACATCGCCGAAAGGGTAGGCAGTGCTATATTATTTCAAAATTATGTAATAAAAGTGTTTTAAAATAAACAACGCGACAAAATCCGTATAAAGTAGTTTAATTTCTATATAAAAATCATGGATCAACTGCGAGTTAAACTTGAGCACCTAGGGTTACGTACTTGAAAGCCTCAGGAAGAAGCACCTACTTACATTGTCTCACAGCTTTAGTCTATTGGACGGTTTAAAACCTAGTTGTAGTGGGAGAACCGACTACTGTTTACCAGACACAATTCTAAATTCGTGCTGCTGCTGACATTTTTTAACAGAAAAGGCCAATAACACTTTGCTTGCCCCGACAATTGAATTTAAGCCTTCAGGCACATAGTCGCATTCGCAACCGCTACACCATCGAGGCTGCATGGAAAATTGTTAAGTTTCATTCATCAGATCTCACCGCTTGAATAATTTATTCATCAATTCGCAGCGCTTAAATACCGACCGCATAATTATAATATTTTCTGATTCTTGAAAACTCTAATATTAGCATAGCATTTTTATTTTATCTTTATGTCTTTTAACAGTTCTCGTTATTCTAGATTTTCCCTTATACTGGGTGTAGGGACGGCGCACTATGGGACAAAACCTACAGAAAAAGATTTACAAAAATCTGTAACTTTGTTGTTAATTGGTAATTAGCTAAAATTTGGTACGTAGTATCTATAATGTATATACTATCAAGTAATAGTACCTTTGTTGTCATTTATTTTATTTATATTATTTAAAAAAGTGCGAAAATAAAAATGACTCTTTTTCATACAAAAACATAGTTAACGTTAAACGTAAGTTAAAAGTAACATATTGAACGATAATTATAAAGTTTTATGATATTACACTATTATTTCGTATTTTCTTAATATTGCATATGAAAATAACAATGATCATAAATGACAAATATCTATTAATCCACTTCTTAAAGTAGGAAATAAAATCGATATACATACATCAATTTAAATATCTAATAAGTTCTTGGCTTCGACTAATAATATAATTCCCTGGAAAGTGACTGATGGTTTCTGATACTTGATATGTACCTATAGATCTGATGTAAATAGAAGACCATGAAATACGTCTTAATTCGTTGCGCCGAGAGCACTTTCTAGCGTGATGTAATCTGATAGTTTTGTAATCTTTATATGAGATTCTTGGGCATCCTCAAATAAATACTATATACCAATAGAGAGAACAGCAAAATCTCTAACTAGGTAAACTTTCCCCATGTATTAATCTTATGTACTGAAGAAGGCATGATATACCACATATATTTTGTAACGTACAAATGTGCAGTAGCGCGAGTATATTCATATTTTTTTATGGATTAACTGCAATGGCGGATGCCAAAGTCTGAAAAATTATATAGAAGCTTTTAATAAGATCCTCATCAACTTCTGTAATTTCTGAAGAGCAATAGTAGTTCTCAAAAAATTGTCGAGCTGTATTGCCGTCATTGCTATTACCACTTCCTTGCCGAGTTTTATCAACATGTAATACCATTCGGCTTCGAAATAAACTTTGTACAAGTTTCTTCTTGTCTTCTTAACTTTCTTGTCTTCCGGAGTTCTCGCAGCTCATTTTTGAAACGAAAGGTTATATGAAATATGTAAAATTAACTCCATGCATCTAATCCACGCATGCAACGTAGACAAACCGTATTCGTATTATCTGGTATTGATTAAATCTTCTCCAAATTATTCATCTCGCTTGGTTTAATAAAATAATTTGACACAGATGAATAATAACACAGCTCCAAAACTCGTGTCAGTTAGAACTTGTGTAACTTTACCATCCACCATAGTTAAAAATAGCTCGTGACTTATTTCAATTACCTAGTTCTCCTCGTGTATCTTAAGAGTTTCCAAATTATTAATTTGACCCAAAATATCACTAACCACCGAGCGGGTTTTCTTTGTCGTTTCTTTTGCAAATTCCATCAGAATTGGTCGGCAACATCGAATAGAGGAGCAAGCTGGATTTTGCCAAAGAACTTCTTTTGTTTCTGTATCCGTAAAAGTTATACGAATTTTATCACGTTGTTTATTCTTTATAAAACACTATTATTACATAATTTTGAAACTTTAAACTTCTGCTATTGTTAAACACTTTTACTAGTTACTGTATACTTCTATTTAAGCTATTTAAATTATACAACTACTATCACTAAGATGGTGTTTGTCACAATGACAAACACCATCTTAGTGTCCCCATGAACATGGCTGTTGAAAAGCAACCGAAACGTCGGGGAAAGTGTAAAATTAAATCTAAATAGTTGTATAATTGAAATAGCTTAAGTAGAAGTAAACAGTAACTAGTAAAAGTGTTTAACAATAGTAGTTTGAAGTTTCAAAATTATTATGTATAAACAACGCAATAAAATCCTTATAAATTTGTTTAATTTCAAGGGGTAGGTAAGTGAGGCGCCGGACTATTACTCACTGAACGGAACACAGTAACATTGTTACTACTCCTGCGCCAGTTTTCTGCAAGAGGGTGGTACTTGCCCGAGTGAGCCGGCTAATTCGTACCATCACCAAATATACATGCCAACGGCTGACCTTTCCACCTAGTATAGCTTACCGTAGCCTAGGTTGCCATAGTGCGGGAGTCGTTAGTTAAGAAATATGTGGTAGTATTTCTTCGAATTTCTAGCTAGAATTCAGTTTGCAGAACAACATTAAATGCCTACCATGACACGATGAAAATAGTTGTAAGTATGTGAATCATTGTATTTTGCAATTACCTACTTAGTTGACAAACCTAGGTAGTATTTAAAAAAAAAAATTATATCTCTGGTACCCAGCGTTTGTGGTGTCTGTTTTGTATGAAGATACATATTAATGTAATAAACATAGTTGCAGTAAAAGAAAATGCGACTAAGTATGTGAAAGTTCGCCAGGAAAAAAGATTATGAAATCATAGAAATAAAATATTAACTTCTTATAAAAACCTTATTAATCAATTATTTATGTATTTATTGGGTCTTTTTTAATGGAAATCCAAAACACCATGTAACATTTTATAGTAAAAAATAAAAGTAAATTAGATAAAACGTTTTTTTGGTTTCTATGGACTCTTCTCGATTTTGTAAATATCTCGAAAACTATGGTAGATATATAGTCACGAAAGTTTTATGAACATTATCTATCCAGAAAGTATATAAAATGGTGATGGCCGCAACTTGGCTCTCATAACTCATAGTCATAACACACTGTGCGAGGGAGCCCGACTCCCGACTATAACTATCTCATTTTAAACATAAACAAATAACAACAAGAATCGCGCTGTCATTAGAATAAATAAAATAAAATATCTAGTAATTACGTACTTACGTCCCTACTAAGGTGTACCAAGTAGTGTAGGTAGTACTATTTACTAAATAAGAAAGTTGAACGTAATCCTACATCCGTAAGCTATCTGTAAACCTACTAGCAAAATAAGTTATTTTATTCGTTTTGATTCATACTGCGATCAATGGCACGTATGGCGCAGTGATTTAATAAGTAAACTCTTCAGCCATACGGCAAGCGTTGTGAGTTTGATCTTCATATAAAATAATTCCTGTGTGTACTTCAAATACCTACCTAGAAGATCCGAGTAGGTTTTTATTATTTCTTAGTCAATGTTTGTAATGAAATAGACGCAGAGACACACAGTAAATAACAAACATAAATGCAGACATGAATGAAACAATAATCATGATGAAGAATAAACCTTACCTTACAATAGTTACAATCTCTCTCGTAAGTAGGTACCTACCTATAAGACAGCTCAAAATGGCAGCAATATCACACACAAATAGGATACATAAAACAACACACTGATCACTTGCGAAAACTTATTAATCTAATTTACACAAAAATCACTCGCGAATATTGACGATTTGTAGGGGAAGTAGATAGTTAGTCTTGTGTAGTAGTCAGTAGTGTGATCTGCACAATTAATAATTAAAGTTAGTTTAGTACATTCATATTGGATATTTTGTGGATCGAAAAAATATTGTTACCGTAATATAATTATAATTATGCCGGTTATGATTAATTATGTATTACATCGATATCGATTATAAAACGTAGATCCACTCTCGATGGCGCGAAAAATTCAATTGGCCGTGCGAGCTAGAGATGGACGATATACATCGATGTATTAAAAACACTCGATGTAAAGTATCGATACATCGAATCAATCCGATGTTTTGTTAATACGTCAACATCGAGTAAACATAGATGTTTTTATTAGATGCATCGAAGAGGCAAACCTGCTAGAATTTTTATTTTTTTATTAAGAAATATATTAAATACATAGCTGGCGTTTGGGAACTCCCAATGCAGCCAAAAACCTGTTAGGATACTATTGCTTTCGCATAAACGCCACTTTGCGAGTAGTCATCGAACTGAAAAGACAAATCCCGCATCGTCATCTATGGTAGTGTTGAGTAAAACTTACAAGAGGCATGACATTTCGCATCCTTAATAAAACAGAGACTTATCTCAGTATTTTGGATTAAACAACTTTGAACTCTATTGCAATGATTTAATACAAACATAATATTAGAAATTAGCATATACAATTAGAGTCCAAGCAAGTGTTTTATTAAGAGTGCGATTTGTCCCCTACAAAACGTCCTATGTAAGAGCGGCTCAAAAATTTTTATGATCCAAATTTTATATCGCGTTCGTTACGTATGACATGAGCACATAGTGAGAGAGAGAGAACGCGTCACATCCTTCACTTCAATAGTGCATCTTTAGATTAGACAAACTTTTGTTTTTACCAAAGTGTTGATAAGAATTATTAGGATATTTAAAGACTTTGTATTTAGTCCTTTAATTGATGTTTGTCTCATCCTTGCCCATTCTTTTGTCTCTAAAATGTTTATCAGCTGTTTCAGAATTATAAACGTATTAAAGCTTTTTGATATGTAAATTCCTTTTTTTTTTATGATACTGAAATTAGACGACGTCAATTTTTTTTTTTATATATTTTAAATACTATACATATAAAAAAATATTTGAAATATTGCACCTGGAGTTTTTTTAATTTTCTACACATGCATAGGTTTATAATTATTATTAAAATGAAAAAAATACAATTATTGTTAATTGTCTGCTAACTTCAACATCATTTTTTTTATATAGGCCACATTCATATATAATTTGTTAAAAAAAACATTCGATGTATGGAAAACATCGATGTATTTTTTGTTATATCGATTTAACATCGATGCCACTGTGCGATGCATTACATCAAAAAAAGCATCGATATTTTTTTCAATGTCAATCACTAGCGCGAGCTGCGAGTGGCGTGAAACGACGACGAATGACGAAACCTATTCTACACGGTCGGGTCAAACGCCCTTACTTGAGTCAACCAAACTGCTCGGCGATTCTACACCATCGCGTGGTTGGATACAACTTCAGTTTTAACGTGAGCGGCGAGCAGTACGCACGTCGATGCCGACCCTTTCAAATACGCAAAACAGTAGGTACCTATACTGTCTATCTACCTAATAAAAAGATTGTAAAGTATATATGTATGTTTATTCCATTGTCTAGTACCCATAGTACAAGCTCTGCTTAGTTTGGGCTAGATGGTGTTGTGTGTATGTGGTAGAATATTATATTATTATTATTGTCTATAAAAACCTTCATTTAATAAATACCTACTTACATATTCTATTATGTAGGTACATACTATATAATAATATTAATTTTAAGTTTATTACTAGGCTATAAATAAATCTACCTGTATACTAGGTACCTTACAATACTACAAACAAATCTTAAATTTAAGGAATTAATTATATATATATATATATATATATATATATTAATAATTAATATTTAGAAATTATTAAGCGTCTGGCAAATTGATAATAGCAATTAGTGAAGAGACAAACAGGAATCTAACGTTTGTTATTGCCAACTTGCCAGGCACTTGATAATTTCTATTACTTTCAAATTTCGCTTTATTAATTCCAATTTAATATTTGTTTGTAGTATTGTAAGGTAGTATACAGGTAGATTTATTTATAGCCAAGTGATAAACTGTTGGACTGCCACGCAGAGGTCTCGAGTTCGAACCCAAAGCGCGCATCTCTGATTTTTCGAAGTTATATTATTATGTGTATTTAATAGTTAAATATCGCTTGCTCTAACGGTGAAGGAAAATATCGTGAGGAAACCTGCATGTTTAAGAGTTCTCCATAATGTTCTCGAAGATGTGTGAAGTCTACCAACCCGCACTAGGCCAGCGTAGTGGACTATGGCCTAACTCTTCTCACAGTGAGAAGAGGCAGGAGACAGGCAGGACAATTTAATTCAGGGCTGATATTATTTATAATCATGAGAACTTAAGTCCCACATACAGGGAAGATCTCTGTAGAGTTCTAAAAACTCCGACAATGTTGCACGTTCGCTCGCCATTACGCGTCCACTTCGCGCAACGCCTCGATCAAAATACGCGCGGTCGGGCAACAAGCTTCCACACGTTTGGTTTGTCAACACAACATCCACTACAAACACACTACAAACATCCAACATCCCTTTATTGCGAGCGCAGCGCTGGCAATCAAGGTCGTTTGGATGTCAACTCAATTTGGTTGTTCGACCAACAACCACACGATCAATTTTGGTGTCATCTCAACCAAGTTTGACGTGACCGTAGTTGAGTTGGGCGGCTGAAACCGACCGTGTAGAAGGCGTTTTAGTGTGCGTGGTGTATGACCTCTGCACTCCGGGCGCATGAACAGCTGATGCGTTTAAAGCACGACAATTTAATTACATTGCTGTAGTAAAATACGGTATTTTGTGTTTTTATTTAATAAAATGGATGTTTTATGCATTATGTTATGATTCACAGTCTAAAAAAAGAATAATTGTAGTAAAAAAAAAGGATCTTCCTGAAGAAAATGTCAACTATTTTTACTCAAAAAAATGGTCTGAATCTATTATTTCAGTTTTTGGTACCCCATCCCTTACACCAAGAAAACGATGTATTATTTTTAAAAGTTTATCTTAGTTAGAATCTAAATATAAAATAATAAAAATCACTGCAATAATATCTTATGTAACAAACTAAACGCCGTAATTATTATAATGTAACCAACAAAAAAACCTACTCTAAATAATTATGTTGTTTAGTTTAATATTTGTTTAAGTCTAGTAATATAAACGTTAAGTAAACGTAGTAATAATAATTATAAAAAACGAAAGCAAAACGAACAATAATAATAATTGAATTAAATCTACGCAACAAATAGTCTTTAAATAATGAAAGAAAATAACTTAACACTTTAAATAAAAATTACCATATCTTTTAGTACTCCAAAACTAAATTACTACCAATTTAATTAATTGTGTTTACCAACTAAAATGAATTGCTGTTATTTTGCTAAAATTATGTGCCCGCGGTTTCACCTGCGTTTATCGTTACTACGATGCCCCCGTGGGTCGTAGCGTGATGTTATATAGTCTATAGCCTTCCTCAATAAATAGTCTATCCAACACTAAAATATCTTTTCAATTCGAACCAGTAGTTCCTGAAGTTGAGCGTTCAAACAAACAAACAAATAAACTCTTCAGCTTTTATTAGTATAGGTTAAGATATTTAGTTCTTTGACTTTTTAATCTATGCATTTAAGTATTTGTCAATATGTCTTTTGGGTAAAAAAAGTACTTTTAGACCTGTTTCATATTAAAAAGAGATAAACAATTTATAAATGGCATAACAGAAAAAGAGACAGATAAAATGTATCACATGTGATGTATCGGCAGATACGAAATGCGCTGTCAGTGTCCTCAATTGTCGTCCCTCAAGAGTCAAGACCATAGACTAGTATATATGTCAAGACTCGTCTCTTGTCAAAATAAAACCAAGCTCATTCACCGTGTTTACCACTTTGTATGTTTCATTACCTTTAGTTTGTTAGAATTATAACTAATATTATTTGTGCGTAAAAAGTGTAGAAAGTTCACGTTAATATGATCTGTTTTAGTGTTATCTTATATTAATAAAAATGTGTGATAGTGACGATGGCGGCGACTCCGGTCGCTGCGGTATGGATTTGACTGGATTTCTATTTGGTAATATTGACGAAAGAGGTCAGCTTGAAGATGATGGTCTTCTCGATGGAGAGTCTAAGCGTATGTTGTCTTCGCTTACTAGACTCGGTTTTGGCTCTATGTTATCGGAAGTCTTGGATGAAGAAGAAATCAGTAAAGAGGACGAAGAAAAAGGTTAGCATTTTCAGAAACCTTTCAGCATGATTGAATTATAATCATAATTCAATAGTATTATAAACTGCTGTGCTAACTACTAGTGTCGCTAATATACGAAAAATACTGTATATGAGACTTAAAATTTATAATAAGTATTTGTTTTTGTCATGAATGTCACAGGCTTGGGCTTATTCTAGTTAAATATGTATATATCGTGGCCAAATCATGAAATTGATCAGCATTTCACATTGGTTTTTAGTTGGCTAAAATTGTCCATAATGTTTAAACATCAATAGTTGATGATAAGTCAGTCTACTTTGGCCAAATGTAAGGTTTTCATAATATCAAAGATTCATTAAAAAAGGGGCTTATATTTCAAATAGTTGTGATGTAAAGACATTCAATTTCACTTTTATCTTCAATGGACTCTTAGTTGTTAGCTTTTATATCAGTATAATTCAGTCAAGTCAAGTCAGCCGTCATGATGCAATACTAAAACAAAACAATATCAGCCCCTTAAACCATGAATAATGTAACTATTTTACAATATGATCATTATTGTCCAACAAAATCATGAAGAAGTGTTAATATTTTCAAATGCTGATTTTTTATTAATCTAGTCTGACTACATCATGATGTAGGCGAGTATTTGACAATGGGTCTTTCTATCTATGATCTGGCCACAACATATACATGCTAATTACTATACTATACTGAAAATACTGAGAGCACTCCATAAATACTAAAATATTTGATTCTATTTTGCAGATTATACCCAAAAAAGTCCATCAGCTGTTGACTTCTTTGATATAGATGATGTAGCAGAAGAAATCAAAGTAAGAATGCATGTTTATTAGAACTAGATGATAAAATATTCCCATCTGTAATGTCTGAATTACTTATTTTTGTTTTCTTTATTTTCCTAATCTAATGTGAATTGTTATACAGGCTTATAATGTGTCCTCTTTTCCACTGGTATTAGAGTCACTATAAAGACACATTATGTAGATATGCATAGATGCTGTATAGGAATTAGATTTCAATTATTTAAAAGTGTTGATATTCACTATTAAAGGTACTACAATAAATGGGTGGGTATATAGTATGTAACCATTACCCTGTCAGATGTTGGAATACCAGACATAGTTAAAAACCTATTGTATCTGGCCAGTGTGTGCCACTGCCACTCAATAGGTTATTCGTTAGATTACAGTATTAATCTTGTTAGTCAAGTTATCACTATCTTTGGCTATGCAATGACGTTGCACATCATCCAACTCTGTTTATAAGCACTTCCATAATCAATGTTGGTCATGGGAGTCTTCTCAGTAAAAGGCTAGATAAGTTAGACTATACACCACCACATTAGACCAGTGTTGGCGGGCAATTATCTATATTTCACATTGTTGAGGACAACTCTTATGCTGATTTTTATTTAAAATAACTGGCAAAGTAATACTTATTACTAATATTACAATGTAGAAAATATAAAATTCATTTAAGTTGATATACAAATTGGAATACATTTCAATTTGGTTTGGATGTTTTGTCATTGTGGTAAATACTAGAATGACAAAAAAGAAATTAAACACACAACCTATAGGTTGTGTGTTTAATTTCTGGTAAAAGTGTAGGAGTAAGTATTTGCTAGTAGTTACATTTAATTGTGTGCCTTTAATATAGTGGTAATTGAATGCTATTGTGCTGTGGCAGTGCAAGACTCACTCTCCTTAAATAATAATACAATGGATTACACAGAAGAAGCCATAGTCATTTTAGTGGTTGTGTTTGAATCCCTAAGTATATGTTACTAAATGGTCTCAGTCTGGGTGTTCTTTATGTCCATTGTTTAATGTTTGTTAAGCCCACTGTGTTTAATTAAGAATTAAGTAGAAAATCAATAATATATTAAATATATAGTAATTACCTAAATAGCTATGAAGCTGTGTATTGTTTCTATGAATCTATCTTTCAAAGAAAATAATCACTGTGTGTTTATAAATTATGGGGATAGCATTTAAGCATTGGCTTTCTTTATACTTTACTCTATTGGTATTCAAGATGATGATGTCACATTACTGTTGAATCCTTTCAAACTGTTAGTATCTGGCCCTCAACAGTCTATTGCAGCTTGAAATATTAATAATATTTGTCATCATCTATAGTTTGGTTTTGTTTTTAGTGCATTATGGCAAGCAAATAAAGTATGATGCATTTTTAAATTATTTAAGAGTTATTTAAAAAGTGATTGGATAAGATTATGCATGGATTTGAACACAATCAAAATTTTTTAGTATCATATAAACTAAGTACTATAATATTTGCCTTACCAAATATACCAATGGTTAATTTGAACTTGTTTGTTAAAATGTATTTTATTTGTATACTAAGTATGGTGTATGGAATTTGAAAGCTATTGTGTTGTAGTTAGATAAAATTTACTGAAAATTCATTAAAATATTCTTAGAATCTAAACTATGATATTATTGACCTCATAATCAACATATAAAATAAACTATGAATCCAATGAATTCTCAGTATATTATAAGTGAATGCCACTTTGATTTTTGTTTGTGTTAACATTAGGAGATAGACATTAGCACTAACCAAGCTGCACGGAATGATACAAGCACAGAGGCACAAGGAACACACAACATAAAGTCCGAGGTAGATGATACAAATTGTCCACAGAGTGAAGAAAAATCTAAAGAAGAAAACTGGAAAGATGATAATATATTTACACAGAGTGAGAGAACTAATGATGAGGGTTATGAAGGTGATATGGAAGGAGATGGAGAACTTATGCCACCACCAGCCACAATACCGTAAGTTGTACTTTGCCATTTATAATTATTTATTATGAAATATTGTTCAATAGGGTAGATGACTAACAATTTTTTTATATTTAGGTCATTTAGTTACACTAACCAAAATGCCATAACATTAAAATACAAAGTATTTTCGAAATCTACTCAGTAATAAATAAGATACAAAGGTTTTCACACTTGTATCTGGTACTACTACCAGTTAATTGTTAACTGCTATTTTATCACCATAGTAGATCCTGTCATGTTGAAATCACCTAGACTCTGCTATTTAAATATCATATTATTTTTAAATTTTTTTGTTCAGTATTAGATTAACATTATAATTATGTAGGCCGATATTAATGATGACATATTTCATAACTTGCAGGTCAAGATCTGGGCAGTCAGAAAAGCCAAAAAGATTGGAGACACCACTGGCTGCCATGCTACCATCTAAATATGCCAATGTTGATGTCAGAGAACTGTTTCCAGACTTCAGACCAGATAAGGTGAATCATTTGAGCTTTAAGACATTGAATATACAAGACAGGACAGACAAAAATTCTAATGTGTTTTATTTACAATTTTGGGAGATAGCTTTAATAATCACAGATGTGGAGTCCAATACCTGTCATGCTATGGCCAATCATTGCTTGCTTGATTAATATGTGTCAGTGTTACATCACCAAATCTTTAGACCATGTACATACAATTATAGTCTCACGCCCATGTAATAGAGGACAAGCCTATTGCCGTTCTAACTAAGCACTGCTTTTCCAAACCACACACTGTTACTGAGAATTTCTTATCAGAAAACTCAATATCATTACCGGACCCAGGATTCAAATCTGAGACCTCATGCAAACCAGTAGCTTTCACTACCGCTGCACCACCGAAAGTTGGTAATATTTCGAGCTGTTAGATAGAAAATATTTATATTGATACTGTTTAAAGCACGATTTTACTACAATATCGCAAACATAGCTGAGTTTGAATGAATCTGTTTAATCCTGGCGGGCATGTGGCGCGTTCCGTTCAGGAACATTTAAGGGCCTCACATTATTTATATTGCTAAACTTATACATTTCAGGTACTATTATTCTCACGCCTCTTCGGTCCAGGAAAGCTATCAAGCTTGCCACAAATATGGCGTGGTGTGAAGAAGCGTAGACGCCGTAAGCGCAGTGGCAGTACAAGCAGTGATACTCCACCGGCGCCTGCAGATAACCAGGAACCACAATATGCCAGTGATGATGAGGAGAAATTGTTGAAGTAAGTAATGTATATTTAACCTTTAATCCATTACCCCTATTAAAATCACACTTATCACCACCATGAGTCCCAGGGAATCATATTTTGATTTCTGAAATAAACACACATTTTTATTTATTTTTATTGCTACTAATAGTCTAATTTTTAAATACAGAGTAACATTTTATAATAAACTTTAATGAAAATGAACCTTTTTAAGTTTACTTACACCTTATAATGTACAGTCTATAAAAATCAAGTATAAGGTTTTACCTAAAACAACATACTTATATGATTATGAGCAAACTAAAAAAGATAATATTTTCTTAGGAAAAATATAATAAAGAAAATAAAAAGAACTAAAACTAACAATTGCACAATATAAAATTTTAAAACGTGCGACGGGTAAACATACCAAACATTTATACATTTTTGCTCTGCTCTCTAGCTCTGATTATTGCCCTCCTCGTGACATCAATGGTGAATAGTGACAAAATACTTCAACGGCTGGATTAAAAACTGAAGTATGAATCAAAAGAGCAAGCACAAGAAAATCGGCGTCTTTGTCGTCGCAGTTGGATCAGGAACATATCTGTTGAATGACTGCTGCCAATTACTTCATCTTCGCTTTGTACATTGTCTTCTTAAATTATTTATTATGTTTCGGGCAGAAGTGCCTACCTCTTTTATTAATTGTATCTTTTGGCGTTTAGCTGCCATAATGGAAGCCTAAAATAAATAAATACAGATAAATATAAAAATCAACAAAATAATTTTTGAAACAAAATATAGCACCATGAGTCTCCAGGACTCACAATTAATCATAACTTACCTTTGCAAATCGCTTCGCGCGCATGACCGCTTGCTTCCGAGTGCCGCGGCTCACTTCAGAATGGAATCGAATCGCACGACACCAAACTTAAAAAAATACACATAATTTTCATTATTTAAAAACAGTGGTGAGTCCCGGGAACTCTGGGTGGTGAATTTAGGGTTAATAGTAACTGCATTGTTGATCCCATGGCGTTGGTCCTGAGGATCGGGGATCCATTCTGTTTACAAGTACTATTTAATTTTGTACTTAAGAAATTCTAAGTAGTCGCATGGATTCTGGAATGTCTGTCTGGTCCTAAAGCTCTCTATCATACTGACGGGGGATAACTAATAACAAATTTAAAATATAAATATAACAGCTGATGTTTTAGGTCCCCAAGTAACTAAGATCACACTCAATAGAGACAGCCATATTCCGAGGGAGTTCATATTGTCAACCTTTTGCTATGTATATAGGAGTATTACGAGGGTGCGTGGCGGGTACCTCTCTTCCCAATAATTTTATTACAATGGACTTCTGCCAAATAACGCCTACTTCGATTCAATATATAATGAATAAGTGTTTGTTTTTAATAGGTCTGCATAATGAGTACTTAATTACCTTTCTGTATAATAGTGTGTCTCATCATATTACTAATGGATAAACAAAACAGAGCAACGTAGTATGAAATGAAACACCGAGATTTTGGGTCGCAGTGGCGTATATAGAAAATGGAAGACATTACTACTATCCTCAATTAAAAACAAGTTTATATTGACAGTGTAAGAAAAGGGTTAGAATCTGTTGATTCAATGAACCATATATTAATATGGTTATTAATATATGGTTCATCAATATATTTATTACCATAAATACCATAAATACATAATATCACTTCTTTACAGAAGAATACGTAGTTAACTAAACGACAAATATTAAATAGTCCACAGTATGGTCACAGTTCTATCATTACTTAAAATGTATGTAAATCTCATCACTAAATATATTGTTGAAATTTAACTTAAAATTACAGGCCTATGGAAGAAAATCAACAGTCAAACAGCGACAATAATGCTTTTCAGTCGGGTGATAAGTCTCAAAGACCGACGCCGGCGCATTGGCGGTTTGGACCAGCGCAAATGTGGTACGACATGCTCAATGTTCCTGAGACTGGTGATGGATTCGATTATGGTTTTAAGATAAAGGTGCGTATTTTATTCTTTCTATATACGGATTTTTAGTGTAGCTTTGGCTAAATACTTATAAAATGCTGTTATGCCAAATCGCGATAAAATTAATAACTACGGATCTTTCTGCACCTCAGAATGTCAACAACATAATCTCGCCGCGACTAGACTTGCAGGTTGAATGTGTTAGAGGCATATGATAGGCAAGAAGAGGAAGGAGGCAGTGGTGGTTTGGTCGGTAAAGTTCCGGCAAACTGCTTCCCCAATCCCCAGGCAACTTATAAAAAAGGTTGAATGTTCTAAATCCAATCTGCAAATCTATCTATAAAAGTTAGAGAACAAGTATTTCTGTATTTGACCAAAAATAATATTGACCGCTATAGTAGCTATAGTATATCCATAATAGATTTCTAGTAATAAGAGAAACAATTAATTTCTTTACTGCAATATCAAATTATCTCTTAGGCACCTTCACCGGAGAGAGAAGAGCAACCGAAACCCAAGGAAGTTGAAGAAGAGAAACTAGAAAAATCTGAGAATGAAGAAGATCCTGACAGTGGCTTTCCTGATGACTCTTTTCTTATGGTGTCGCAGTTGCAATGGGAAGATGACGTCATATGGGATGGTAGCGAGATCAAACATAAGGTACATGACATTACTACTTACTATATGTACTTATCCTAATGCATACTAAAATAATGTAAAACCGGATTAGATGAAAGGTGTAATTTGTATATTAAATGAATTCTGTCATCTGCTGCCTCTTAATTTTAAATAGTCTCAATAAAAAAACTTTGTGGCTAATCTATACTAATATAATAAACCTGAAGACTTTGTTTGTTTGGTTGAACGCGCTAATCTCAGGAACTGCAGGTTCAAATTGAAAAATTATTTTAGTGTTGAATAGCCCATTTATCGAGGAAGGCTATGAGCTGTATAACATCAGGCTACAACCAATAGGAGTGGAGCATCAATAAAAAAATATTGCACTACGGGGCAAATTCTCATATGTGACGCAGACGAAGTTGCGCGAGTCGGCTAGTAGCCTATAAAGTCTAGGCCCAAGAGTTTGAGTGTTGACCAAGATATAAAATTGATTAGTAAATCTAAATTTATAGTAGCAGCTATAGCTCAGTGGGGAGACCAACAGACTGCAATGCAGAGGGTCTCGGGTTCAAACCCACGTCGCGCACCTCTGACTTTCGGAAGTTATATGACTTTTCGAATTTATGTGCGTATTGATTGACAGTTATGAAGCCATGAAGCCATGAACACACACACACACACATCTATGGCAGTCGTTATTGGGAAAGTCAGTACCCTCTAATATCCTGACACTGGTCAAGCCTTAGGGTATCGTTAGCCTTCGGGTTGCGGAGGTCAGGTGGCAGCCGCTCCGTGTAAAAACTGAAATCCAGTCAAATCCTGTTAGACCAAAAAAGCCGACCCCAAGTGACTTGGGAATAATAAAGTCTAAGAGTGAAGAAGGAGTACATCTAAATTTATAAAATAGTACCTTGTTTTCGCCTAGAGTCAATCGGCCGAGGCCGTAAGCTTAATTCCTGTCCAAGCAAACGGGCGGACAAGAATGCAAACAATATTGCCGACTAAAACACGTTTTATTCAAACACACAATTAAATTTAAAACACAACAACCACTATACCACACTTTTTCACTGTACTGCTTCAAACTCCGTAGTATTTCCGCTTCCGTTCGCTTCGATGAACACTTGACCGCTTACGATTGTAAAACTGCTTTGGCGGTGCGCGTGCGCCCTATTTATACGCGGGTAAAGAGTTTCTAGAGCTTTCTAGTAACGCTATTCCTGGTATGTAAACAGTACGATGATTCAAGAAAGTACCAGCGTCTTCTCTAAGATTCTCGTAAGCATACCTACTACGTAGTTCTGTAAGATGTCAATAGATGGCAGTGTAAATTATTAGACGGATCTGCCGAGTCTTTCCCACAATGCCGAGAGATGTCACTGGGCGTAACAATAATAATAATAATAATAATATTCTACCACATGCACACAACACCATCTAGCCCAAACTAAGCAGAGCTTGTACTATGAGTACTAGACAATGAATAAACATACTTATATACTTTTTTTTTGTAAATACATACATATTATACATAGAAACACCCAGACCAAGACAAACATCCATGTTCATGCACACATGTTTGACTTGTGCGGGAATCGAACCCGCGACCTCAGGCGTGGCAGTCGGTTACACTGACCACTACGCCATCGAGGAGGTTATATATGTATATTACGACCCTTCTGACAGATTAACTGTCAGCAGGACCGTAACATTTGTCCCCTGCGCTGGTAGGACAGTAACTTTTGAAGGGTGACAAAGCATAAGTGAAATTCTGGTGTTGCCAGCCTACCTGCGTAGTATACCATAAGGCGCGCGTGTTCGCCCGTTTGCTACTTAATATATAAAAAAGCATAATCACTCGTCATTTTTGTTCCGTTCGTTAAAGACCTTGGTTATTTTTTAGGTTTTAGCTCGACTAAATAGTAAAAGCAATGCTGCTGGCTGGGTGCCAACATCAGTGAGTCGTACTGCGCAACAGTTTTCACACCCGAGACCGCAACCACCCGCGCCTATGCAGCCTAAGCCTGCTACGTAAGTTTACAGACTATTGGTGCTGCAAATTCTAGCATAGATCTAAGCTTCTACTTAGATTTATGCTAGAATTTATTAGATGTAGCTGTGAAGATAACTATAATAATTATCAATTAATAATTGAGTTCAAAGTGTGCAAAGAAGTGTACACATTATTTTTACTAAACTGACTCTGCTGTCAAGCAATGGTGCGCTCCACTGTGGAACACGCCTAACCAACAACTATTCTTTAATACAATCGCTCTTTTTCTTAATAAGTAAATACTATGCTTTTGCAGTTTATACTGTGGGTCCACCTTATCTATCTATTTATCTGCTAAAAATTCTCAACTACAAAAGTTTTTAAATTATAAAGAGTATCGCCTTATCAAACGGTACTCCTCGCTTTTCATGCTTCGGAACCGCACAATTGGTGTTAGTGCATTTGTTTGTAGGTTATATGAATTGGTTTGAGATCATTAAACTACACATTTTGTGTTTTAATGAGATGATCATACTTTATTTTATAATATAAACGATACTACTGCAGTAACTTATAGTGTTGCAATACTACATCGCGTGAATGCAATCTTATTATATACCTGCCGTGTTGTTTATGCATGTCAGAGTGTAAACATTAATTGAAAAATTTGTTTCATAGGGCCGCAGCAGCAAAAGGCCCTGACAACTCTGCCGATGGCGAAGACAACACTTGGTACAGTATATTTCCCGTTGAAAATGAGGAGTTAGTGTATGGAACGTGGGAGGAAGAAGTTATATGGGATGCGGAGAATATGGATAAAGTTCCTAAACCGAAAATATTGACGCTCGATCCAAATGATGAGAATATTATTCTGGGTGTACCTGATGATGTCGATCCCTCGAAGATTACAAGAGGTATGAATTTTTGTCATAAGTCTTTTATTTGATTACAGATTTCCCATTAGCGGAAAGCAAGCATAACAGCTGATTATGCATTTTTTGTTTCCAATAAGCAATTAAAACAATTATTTTACAATAATATGTACACACAAATTATTTACAACAGGACTAATCTAAAGCGGAAAAAAGAACAACAGCATTTAAAAAAGCGACAATATATATTTGATGAGAGGACCTCATTGTTGTCAATTGGCAACATGCCTAGAAACCTGGCAGCATTGCCACGTTGGATAGCAATGCTTATTCTTTGTGTAAAGAAAAAATCAGCTGTCAGGTCATGCGAGATTTCGATCAGTCGCTTAGCTAGGTTTCTATCACTTTGACCCCATGTTTCAACACCAAAGGGCTCAAATATATGTAATCATCATATTATATTTAAATTTGTGAACTTTTAAAAGTAAATTACTAACAAAATATTTGATTACACTATTTTCTTCATGTTAACGTCTTTATCTTTTGCAGAGCGAGGTCCTGCTCCAAAAGTAAAGATTCCCCACCCGCACGTGAAGAAGTCAAAGATCCTGTTGGGCAAGGCGGGCGTCATCAACGTGCTGCAAGAAGACGCACCGCCGCCACCGCCTAAATCACCTGATAGAGATCCTTTCAATATTTCTAATGATGTGTAAGGTTGTTTTATTTATGTTAAGTTTTGCCCGCGGCTTCGTTTGGGAAAAGTACTTATTCGGTGAATGTTACCCTATATCCTTTTTTGTAACTCTGGTAACATGTATGCGACATTGTATGATGTATGGTTGAGTAGTTAGGCATTAGGCGTGAAAGCGTTACAAACATATATACTACTTACCCTTATACTTATATAATGCTAGCAGTTAGCTGTATCTTTGTATACGGTTCTTCAAACAGTGGCTTTCCAGTTATGTTGTAGCTTTTAGCTTGAATTTAACCAATTTTGATATATTTTCGTTATTACTTTATCATCATAAAGATAGTTATGAAGATTCATTTTCGCGTTTATAATATGTATGGACATATTTTTATAATATGTCAATTTAGGTTAAGGTATTATATACCTATGCAGCCCGAAATAAATCATTTATTATTATTATTATTATATAATATATTATGCCTAGTTATTTTGACTATGTGGATACGGTGAACAAGTTCTATGTTTACCAATATTTACTATACTATATTGAATTGCATGAGCTACTAGTTGTTCTGAGTTTAAGGCATTTTGTCTGTTAATCAATGAATTTAAACCCTACTACTACACTACTACACTTCGATAATATAGTAATATATCTGTATAGGTACTACCAGCCAAAATCGCAGAACCCGCGTCTGAAGGTGGGTGGTGGGCAGTTGATCCAGCACAGTACGCCGGTGGTGGAACTGCGCGCCCCCTTCATCCAGACGCACATGGGCCCCGCGCGCCTGCGCGCCTTCCACCGGCCCGCCATGCGCAAGCTGTCGTACGGGCCGCTGGCCGCGCCCGGCCCGCACCCCGTGCAGCCGCTGCTCAAACATATCAAGAAGAAGGCCAAGGTACTTTGTCTCATCCGTATCGAATTTCAAAATCTGTTTTATAAATTTATCGAAAAAGATTTAAGTCGAAAAAAATAAAGTTTAGTATTCTTCAAATTCTGAGTCTGAACGACGATTATTATTTTTAGTTCACACATCTCATTGTCTTGTATCTGCCGGTAACTAACGACCGTTTATACGATTTATTAAAAATTAATCTTGCAATATTCGATTTAATCGAAAATCGATATTTAAACCAATCGAAAAGCTTAAATTCAACCTAGCCGTATTATACTGAGTATACCAAGATATTACTCATTATAGGCGTAATCTTTTTTCTGCCTTTCCCTGTTATAGGAAATCGTAACTAATCAACAAACCTAATTCCCATAGCAACGCGAGGCCGAGCGGTTAGCTTCGGGTGGAGGTGACGTGTTCTTCATGCGTACTCCGGAAGACCTGAGCGGACGCGACGGCGAACTTGTGATGGTGGAGTTCTGTGAAGAACACCCGCCACTCATCAGTCAAGTCGGCATGTGTTCCAAGATCAAAAATTACTATAAACGGACAGCTGCTAAGGTATGTGCATTTTGGACCAATTTCTTTTTTAGATTATGTAACTATGTGATATTCAATATTATTCAATTTTAGGATATTTACCTTGACTTGTACTAAAAGCCAGGTTTATATAAATAGGTTAAAAAGAAAAACTAAGTATACTATAGTTGCAGATTTGTTATGTGATTAACACAGAACAAATCTGACTATTGTACACCAAGTTTATCTTCAATTACTTTGCGATGCTTTTATTGAAGGAATAAATTTATTTTTACTGCCTCCTCGATTAGTATCACAAACTCAGTTTAGTTACTAAGCCTTTGGAATACTCTGCCGGGATACACCAGATCAACATAGAATAGGAATATCAAGATTCAAATACCGCTTGTGTTTGACGCCTCCAACTCTGCTTATGCACGCTTAGATAAGTAACAAACGCAGTTCTTGGTAGTCGTAAATGCGTATACAAAGTCGACACAGAGACTCGATCAAGTTTAAGTTTTCATTTTGAGGCGTTCAAATATAATTATGAGCTACTCAGCTGCGGCCATAATTTACGACTCTAGTTTGTTAGCTACGCTATGTTTAGCGTTTCGCATGCACATTATACAATCATACTTTTACCTTCGTCTTTGTATATGTATTTTTACAATAATGTTTTCAGGATGATGGTCCCAAACCGTTGAAGTATGGTGAAGTAGCGTACGCTCATACGTCCCCGTTCCTCGGTATCCTACCGCCGGGCGCGACGCAGCCCGTCGTAGAGAACAACATGTACAGAGCGCCGATATACGAACACACGCTGCCGCAGACTGACTTCCTCATTATAAGGACACGGTAATTATTATTATATTTTATATTAAGTGATAACATTGTAAATAAGAAATTCATATTGTTTCTGATTCATGCGCGTAATAGTGTGATTATAGACTGCACGGATGGCGTAGTGGTTTAAGTAGTCATCTTACCAGTGCCACCGCGTCGAGTGTTGTGGGTTCTATACCCACACGGGACAGAAATTTGTGTAATCTACAAACAGTTGTTCGTGGTCTGGGCGTTCCTTGTGTCCATTGTTTGAATGTTAGTAAAGTCTCGGCGACACAGGAATGGTTTCTAGTGAGTTGTCATTTTAAACAAAACAAAAGTCTGTCGTGTCATTAATTAATCGATTATATGCCTACAACCATGCACCAGTAGGTATAATCCAATCCCCAAGTTCTGTGCTAATCGCATCCAGTAAAATGTCGTCATCTCGACGACATTGATAATGGGCTCCGGTTGACGACTGATGCTTATCATAAATAGTAATAAAGCCTTCAAGTATTCTATTGAAAATGGCGAGACTTTCGCCCAAACTATCCTGAAATAAAAAATAACAATTAGACTCTGTTATTACAAAGGTAAAGTAGAATATTACCAACCATTGTATGGTTGGTAATATTCTACTTTAACCGAACTTTTTGACCGAATCCTAAAATGGATAAGATTTTCTTTTTACTTTTCAGGCAATCATATTACATTCGTGAGGTTGATGCTCTATTCGTGGCTGGACAGGAATGTCCTTTGTATGAAGTGCCTGGCCCGAACTCTAAGAGGGCCAACAATTTCGTACGAGACTTCTTACAGGTTGGTACCTACTTTTAGGTATTTGGCGTACATAGTTACGAAAACTGTTTCATCTTGTTAATAAGAACTAAAGGCGTTATATTATTCATTCGTATCGATGGTAAATAATTGTATTCTGAACAAGTAGCGAAACACAGACTTGCTACATGTGACATAAAGTTTCTGTGCTATGTCAAGGAAAGAAATAAATATAGGTACATATTTCTCTTGTCTTTGTAGGTATTCATATATAGATTGTTCTGGAAATCTCGCGACAAACCGAGACGTATAAAGATGGACGATATCAAGAGAGCGTTTCCCTCACATTCCGAGAGCTCTATTCGTAAGCGTCTTAAGCTATGTGCTGACTTCAAACGTACTGGATTGGACTCTAATTGGTATGTATTTCGGTTTTTGATTTTGTTATCATAGGATTTCATAGAATAAAGAAAAATGAAATTAGCTACTTTTTATTAGAGAGATAGCTAATAATAATATCGATACCTCGGGGCTCAAAGGGCTTTAACACCAAAAAACGATTTTACAGGAGAGACAAAAAATAAAAAAATAAAAGTTACTTTCAACATAACTTTTTTGATTTTTGGGCTAAATAAACCATTCAAAGACTAAAAGTCTTATTTTTTTTTGATGCAATACTCTATTATATTATATTTGAGATAAATTTAAAAGTAACAGAAATAGCTTTCCTATACGCCCCGAAAAATTGCATGTTTGGGGCGTTTACCCCCCAAAAATCTAGGGATTTGTGATGAGTGATGGTTGTAACCGTCAATTTGCCTACTAATTCTATCAGTTAATAGACAGTTACTTTGTTTTCTTCAGTATCAAGTAAAGAGAGAAAAGAAGAAATTCTTATATCTTCTTACTTGAATAATTAATTGCAATTTTATATGGACTTTATTAACTTAGCATAATTTTATATAAAGTATTTGTATAATTAGTTATCTGAGTTGATAAATAGGTATATTTATCAACTCGGATAACTAATTATACAAATAATTATTGATTTTACCTATACCTAATTGCCTGTCTTACCTAAAAACTATTCAGTAACTCATCTTATTCATAACAAAATGAACATGGTAAATAAAAATTGCTTATTAATAAAAATATTATTTATTAAACAATTAAAGTATGATTTTTCTTATTTTTGTATGATTTCAGTTATAATGACATATCTTGTATTACTATGCAGGATAAACATCTAAAACTAAATAGTACTAAAATCGGAAATTCTTAGATAACGCCACAAAATTTAGCACTAATAACTAACCATGTTACATTTAAAACTAATAGAAAATATAAGGCACTCTTGAGATCAATTTTATATCATTTATTAAGTCTTTTGGTGATGAAATCTATATAGGTATACCTAGGTCTCCATAAATATACATTAATAAAAAACTATATTAATTTAGTAGTCCCATTTGACCTTATTCGAATAATGAATGTTTGACAAAAATACTTATGATAAACAAATCTTCTGTGTGGCTAATAAAACAACAGCTACTATTAAAAATCTACCTTACAACTAGAAAAACAAGTAGGTAAATGAAATCGACCAGGATTCAGGTACAACAATAAATTTAGTAATTTGGTCTCTATTGCGTCACGTGCATTACACATTAAAATAATTTTAGTCAATGATAGGCTATGGCACCATTTACAATACACATCAATTTAATAAAACAACCAAAAATTTGGTACCGTCTAATCTACACTTACGCAATGAACGACAAAACAAGAAATATTAAAAATATGGTTAAAAAATTAACGACAAAACATTAATAAACTTTAATTAGACAATAGGCTTACATTGCATGCTATGGCATGGTATATCATTCAAGCAAAACTCATGCAATCACAAGTAGGTAATCAAATCGACTCATTATCTGTGCCTTCTCCATCCTCTGCGTCTGTTCCTGGCAAAATATCACTTCGAGGAAAGATTTAAATGCTCTGCATGATAGATCCTTGGTATGATACCATTTTCGCAAAGACGTTTTAGGTCATTATATTTAGGCGCTGAAATTGGTAACCTCGCTGTATGTAACGTCTAGTGCAGAATTATCTATAGCTTCAACAGCTCTACTTATTCCTTTCCCTTTTCTGTGGTTTTTCAAATAATTTTACTTAGATTTCAGTTGCATTTTCTTTCATTGAATACTTTATAAAAATATAATCAGTATGTCTTTTCATAAAAGTTGCAATCATTATCTCCTTGAATTTAATATTCTTTAACCGGTCGTATACCGCCGGCTCGCATACCAGCCGGCAGATTTGTACCCGTCGTAGGCCGGTGGCTCGCATGCGAGCCACCAAATTGGCGCCAAAACGCCGCGCGCCGCCTTCGCTTTAGCTTAAGCTAACGTAAAACCAATTTGGTGGCTCGCATGCGAGCCACCGGCCTACGACGGGTACAAATCTGCCGGCTGGTATGCGAGCCGGCGGTATACGACCGGTTAAAGTTGATGGTGTGAACGTTACGTTAGCTAATACTCCGAAGTTAAGCAAATCCGTATGGTTGAGGGTATTAACATAGTAGGGCTTAGGTCATTTTCTTGCAGACTCGAAAAAAGTAGACCATTGCGACGGTCCCCACACAATCAAACTTTTTACCTCGCCTTCGATGACTGCATGCACTGAGTCGACGGGCATGTACTAATGGCCTGGTAATAAATAGTTAATTTGAACTTACACAACCACATTCAAACTTATTTGAGTATGAATGTTTGGTGAGAAAGCCTTTTTCAAAAAATTGTTAATTGTAGCCAGCACATTCTTATTTTTATTTTGTCCGCTGCATGAATCACAATACAATAATAGATTTTTTATTCCTCTTCCATCAACTAGCTCGAGATAATTTATTATTTATTGTTAATTGTTAGACGTATGTGTCATTTTACTTTAGACTACAGAAATGTTTAAGTGTATATCGGGCAAGTTAATTCTTTAAAAATGGATATGTTCGGGCGTAAGCACCATTAAGTTACTAGGTATGTCGTTTACTACCCTCAAATTTATTGATCAATATGAATGATTGCTCTTACAACCCAAAATTAAAAATATTTTGATGTAAAATCATAGGCGTAAAAGCATTTGTATCATCTACAGTGTCGTTTACTACCCTCGCGTTTATAATCATTAACAAAGGTTGCTGTTACGACACAAAAACTAAATATATATATCGCCTGTCGTTGCTGACATATATATGGAGGACTTCGAGGCTCGAGCTTTACATACTGCCCCCATCACACCCAGGATTTATAAGAGGTTTGTAGATGATACTTTTACAATATTACCAACAGATAGTGCAAGTGTATTCCTAGAACATCTTAATTCCATTAATAATAACATCCAATTTACTATGGAATTAGAGGCAAATAATTCATTAGCTTTCTTAGATGTACTTGTCATCAGGAATCCTGATCATACTTTGAGCCACACTGTATATAGGAAAAAGACCCATACAAATAGGTACTTAAACGGTGAATCTCACCACCATCCTAAACAGTTAGCTACCGTGGGAATGTCTTTGTTTCAGAGAGCCCATGGGATCTGTGACAAGAAACACCTGGACGCCGAGCTTCAACATGTCAAGCAAGTACTGCAAGACAACAAGCTCCAACAGCCGCGCCGCTGTCACAGATCCCGAGAAAAGCCAGCCACAGTCGAGCGCCAGCCTGCTATACTGCCTTATGTAAGGGGTGTCACTGACAAGATTGGCTACATCTTGAAGCGAGCTTCAATCAACACATACTTCAAGCCGCCAACGAAGATAAGTCAATTTTTACCATCCGTCAAGTGCCAACTACCTTTACAAGATGCAGGGGTCTATAAAATAGATTGTGACTGCGGACTCTCATACATTGGTCAAACCAAGAGAAACATAGGCACCCGCATAAAAGAACACATAGCTGATGTAAAACACCGACGCTCGTTGAAGTCTGCTGTATGTGAACATGTGCAACAGGGGACCAACCACTACCTGAGATTTGACAAACCACAGATTCTCGCTAAAGAACACCGATTCCTACCAAGGATGCTTCGCGAGGCTATTGAAATCAAAAAACATCCTAATTTTAATAGAGAAGATGGTTGGAATGTACCACCAGCTTGGGATCCAGTAATAAAAATAGTCAAACCCAAGAAGAAGCAAACCACAGCTAGACTTCATGATACTTTGAGCTCATTCTGCGTAAATAGAAACACCAATGATTAAATTATGTTCGGGTACTTTGAAATAACTACACTGGAACATTGAGACAACTGCCATCTTAGTCTCCCCGTGACCATGGCTGCTGAAAAGCAACCGAAACGTCGGGGAAAGTGTAAAAATAAATTAAATCTAAATAGTTTAATAATAATTTAATTAGCTTAAAAATTAGTAAAGTTTAATAGTAGTACTTAATAGTGTAAAAATTTCCAAAATTTTGTAATAAAGTGTCAAATAAACAACGCGATAAAATCCGTATGTAGCAGTTTAATTTCAATAAATATATCTGTTATATTTCCTACAAAAAATGGGGCCGTAAGCACCATTTTTTGGCGAATTGGAAAACTTTAAATAAACAGATCGATAGAGGAGAAAAAAATGAGTAGAGCTGCATTAAAATGTCAATTTCGCCAAAATGGTGGTTACGCCCTTTGAGCCCCGAGGTATCGATATATTTCTTTTTAAAATGGTTACTATTTATTAACCGTCTAGCTAAGGTAGAATGCTTATGTTAGAAGTGGGAGTACGCCGGTAGTGCGCTGTCCGACATACAACGTTCTGATTTTTTATCTCTTACAAGAAAGACTACGGATCTACGATGGATTGGCGTACTTTTTTATGTTACTAGCTGACCCGGCAAACGTTGTTCTGCCATATACATTATTTCTTCGCGGTATGAAATATACGTTACGATCTATTCTCATACCTAGCAAATGTACATAACAAAATAATTAACATCGGTCGAGCCGTGTGGAAGAGTGCGATCACAAACACCGTGACACGAGGCTTTTATATATATAGATGTTACGGCTTGTCTTTATATGTATATATGCATCTGTATTTTGTAATTTTAATTTTAATGTCATACTACATTGAATAAAGATAAAATATGAATTTCGAATATCCTTCTATATAAACTATATAGCTAAATATTAACCAGTCGTATACCGCCGGCTCGCATACCAGCCGGCAGATTTGTACCCGTCGTAGGCCGGTGGCTCACATGCGAGCCACCAAATTGGCGCCAAAACGCCGCGCGCCGCCTTCGCTTTAGCTTAACCGGTCGTATACCGCCGGCTCGCATACCAGCCGGCAGATTTGTACCCGTCGTAGGCCGGTGGCTCGCATGCAAGCCACCAAATTGGCGCCAAAACGCCGCGCGCCGCCTTCGCTTTAGCTTAAGCTAACGTAAAACCAATTTGGTGGCTCGCATGCGAGCCACCGGCCTACGACGGGTACAAATCTGCCGGCTGGTATGCGAGCCGGCGGTATACGACCGGTTAAGCTAACGTAAAACCAATTTGGTGGCTCGCATGCGAGCCACCGGCCTACGACGGGTACAAATCTGCCGGCTGGTATGCGAGCCGGCGGTATACGACCGGTTAAAAAAATGCCGATGTAAAACTATTACACTAATTTTAAAGGTGGGTTATAAAACCTGACTTTCGACTCCCGTCCGAGGAAGAAATCCGCGCGATGGTATCGCCGGAACAGTGTTGTGCGTACTTCAGTATGGCGTCCGCTGAACAAAGGCTCAAGGACGCGGGTTACGGTGAAAAGTTCATATTCACGCCACAGGAAGATGACGATGAAGAGCTGCAGTTGAAGATGGACGATGAGGTTTGTTGATGTATTTATTAATAACTAGAGTTTTGCCCGCGGCTTCGCTTGCATAAATGTAAGTTAGGTTAGGTTAGTCCTTCTCCCTAGCCTTTATTATTCCCAAGTCACTTGGGGTCGGCTTTTCTGGTCTAACCGGATTTGACTGGGTATCAGTTTTTACACAGAGCGGATGCCACCTGACCTCCGCAACCCGAAGGCTAACGATACCCTAAGGCTAGACCAGTGTCAGAATATTACAGGACACTGACTTCCCAATAACGACTGCCAATTGCCATAGATGTTCATGGCAGCCGGGACCGACGGCTTAACGTGCTCTCCGAGGCACGTAGCAGGCGATAATTGTCAATCAAGTTAGGTTATGTTATAGTGCGTTTCAAATACGAAGTCCCATTTGACAGATGATCGTTGAACAGCCAAAGAGACCCATAAAGAGACCGTTTTAATCGACACATCACGAAATCGATTACCGATTATCTTTCCAAACAAACAGTAATCGTGGGTTAAGAATCGAAACAAAAGTTATTGAAACAGAAAATAAAAAAGAGTCCATTTAAGTTGGACATATCGAAAGAATAGATAAGTCACAATTATATATAACGAGCTTAATTGTTAAAAAAATCTGGGCTTATCCTTGATTAATTCCTAGTATCACATACTTACTCCATACTTAGTATAAGGGTATGTGGTATAACAGATTTTGATTGTTTAGACGACTACTCTTAAACTAAGGGCTATTTAAACCATACGTCCAATATTGCATCTTCAAATTCATTTTATGATAAAGAAAATATATTAAGGGTTAGAATGGGATTTAAGGTACGTTGCAACGTAATAATAAAATTAATATCAAATACAAATTTACAAAGGTATTTTTCGGACAATTGGTTTCACCTCGAATTAGTTCGATTTTATCCGATTCATATTGTCGCGTCACTATGACTGAAAATAAAAACATACCCTTATGCGTAACCATGGTACTGTAGTAAAATGTTATTTTAATTTGATGTTTAAATTATTTAAGATTATTAACAATAGAAACTATTCGTTGATTATGTTTGTGACACAATTTCATCATGTTTTGTATAGATTCTAATTATTTTTAAATAGTCTTTAGTACCATAAGTAGTCATTGTTTATTTTAGCAATTTATATGAAATGTGTAGAGTTACGTGCTATGAAGTGTCAAAAGGGACTTCGTATTTGAAACAGACTATAGTAACAGTACTTTATTCTGAATGAAAGATACCCAATGTCCTTTTCTGTTCCCCTGACAACGTAGACAAAGAAACTCACATTCGCATTTATTATATTAGTTAGGGTTTATTTTTATTAAAAAAAGAACACACCTCTGTCGCGGGGGACTTTACAAACATTCAAACAATGAACACAAAAACATCTAGACTTGGAACAACTATTTTGTTTCATGTGGGGATCAAACCCACTTAAACCACTACGCAGAAATGCAACAGGCATTCCCAATTTAATAATTTCATATCTTTCATCTTCAAACACTTATTATTTATTTTTTATTTATATTTTTATATTATTGTGGTATTAATGCCTTTCCATTCTCTGTTTAGGTAAAAGTAGCTCCATGGAATACAACACGCGCCTACATCCAAGCCATGCGTGGCAAATGTTTGCTCCAATTAACTGGCCCAGCCGATCCTACGGGTTGCGGTGAAGGGTTCTCATACGTTCGCGTACCGAACAAGCCTACACAACAACCGAATGAAGAACAACAGCCGAAAAGAACGGTGACAGGAACTGACGCTGATCTGAGAAGACTGAGTTTGAATAATGCGAAAGCATTGTTGAGAAAGTTTGGTGTGCCTGAAGAAGAGGTGAGTTTATTCATTTTGGATTGGCATCAAGTAAATGTCATAGTAAGCTTACTATTGGTAGACAAATTTGTATATCACCTTTTTATTTGTTTGATGCACAAAACTAGTTATAGTCTTGTCTTACGTTTACGCGAATATAAATTACATAATTTTAAAGGTTAAAGTTTCAAAATTATGTATTAATCGTTTCATAAAAAATAAACAGCGCGATAAAATCCGTATAAAGTTGTTTAATTCCAGTTATAGTCGTAAACAAGTAAGAAACGTCAATGAGTTGCCGTAAATCTTAGAGTTCGAAAAACAATTTATGCAAACGTCACGTTATACCACGTGACCTTGAGGTCAGAGGTCAAAGGTCATAGCCATTTCGGGGGTATATCGACTATGCTGAGTCGAATGGCGTAGACTACGAGTCTAGCTCTTACGGTTCTTGAGTTGAAAGTTGTATAACAGACAAATGGACAAAGCAGTTGTATAAGAGTTTTTCGAACTCTTTAAAATTACAACATAATTATTTAATGCTACATTTTGCTGCGAGTTCGCTCGCGTTAATGTAAATTTTGTCAATAATTTGCTATCCCTCGTGAACACTACTTTTTTCCTGGATGAAAGGTACTCTATGTCCTTTTCTGTACCCATGACAACGTGTATGCGAAATTTCATGACCCTTGCATTAAATGTATCATACAAGTAATTAGGCCTTAAAAGCTCAACAAATAAACAAACGAACAAACTCACATTCGCATTTATAATATTAGTTACGATAAGATTGGATTGCAACTCAAACACGTGCATATCGATCTTTGCACGTTTTGTGTTAGTCCCCTAGTGACATTCATGGCCAGTCCCATAGCTGTCTCACCCTTGTTAGGTTAAAGAAGAGAGATGACGAAACTTTTATCTTATAGATAAATGCTATTTGGCGGTGGTGGGACAAGCCCTCAGTGTCTTAGCATAAAGTCATAACAAATATCTGTTAACAGTCCAAATCCATTAGGAAGCAGTTTAATTTATTTAATACAGCATTGATAATATCTACTGCTTAAGACAACAATGCCTCAGATTTAGTAGGACATTATTTAATAGAAAAAAAATGTGTTGTGCAGATCAAGAAGTTGTCTCGATGGGAGGTCATTGACGTGGTGCGAACGCTATCGACTGAGAAAGCCAAAGCCGGCGAGGAGGGCATGACGAAATTCTCTAGAGGCAACAGATTCTCTATTGCTGAGCATCAAGAAAGGTAAACTTAATTGTATAAAAGCCATTATTACCATTTTACGTTGATAATAAATTGATATAAACTGTAACTTGCTCGTACAATTAGTATATTTCAAAAAGAGCCGTGATATACAACTTTATCCCTAATTTACGATTCTATTCTTTCATTCAATATGTCCTACATGTATTATGTATTGTTATATAACAATTCTCTTATGAAATAAAAGTCTAGCCTCATATTGCTCGGTAATGTTTGGGGTTTTTGGAGTGGTGATGAAGTATTTCAAAACATTTTTGTATTCGTCAGATATAAAGAAGAATGCCAGCGTATATTCGAGCTGCAGAACCGGGTACTGACGAGCACTGAAGTGCTAAGTACAGACGAAGCCGAGAGCTCTGTGAGCGAGGAATCAGACTTGGAGGAGATGGGCAAGAATCTTGAGAACATGCTCGCGAATAAGAAGACCACTGAACAGGTAACACATATTTATTAATGTAAATATAATTAAAAATAGGTAATAGTCCTTTTCTATATTCCAAACATAAACTCAGATTTATTGTGATTTTTCTATAGCTTTTAGTATATATTGATTACTGATTTAGGTTGGTAATTAAAAAGATTATTTTAGAATAAAAATGTATTTGTGTTACTGGAATATTACCGAAATAATATGAACATATGTATTGTATTACAGTTGTCACTGGAACGAGAAGAAGCTGAAAGAGCCGAGCTAAGAAAAATGATTCTAGGACAGTCTGAAAAGAAACCTCAAATCAATCAAGCGGATCAACAGCAATCTTCTAGCCAAGGTATTCTTAATAAATATTTTAATATTACTAGTACCTGCGGCTAAGTGTAGCAGCGGCATGAGCCAATGAACGCATGTTGGATCGTGAGCTGGGTTCAATATTAAAGTCTTTACTGTTAGTAGATTTCTCCGCCAAGTAATGGTAGTGAACAGAGACTTCACTTGTTGTAGATGGCAACAAAAGTTTTTCTTAACACTATTGTGACTATACGTAAAAGAAAGAATGAAGAAAATAGCACATACAGTCTGTAATATTGCATAGATATCTGAAGGCCCAAAATCCTGTGAACACTCGAATTAGAATGAATATGTATGAACCAGATGGCGTTGTTTTATAAATATTGCAACGCTTACTCATTTTTAGCAAATATGTGAAATTTATAAAAAATTATAATCTCAACCAAAAGACATTTAATACTGGGACAGAATAATGTTTACGTACTGTTACAGGGCACCGTGAAGAAGTGTTTAACTTGCTAAATAAAGTTTATTAACCGCTAGAAATATAAAATTGAAATAGTAAAATAAAGATATAGTATAATGATATAGAAATGTATCTGGCACACTTAGGATTAGTAAGTTGCGTACGCGACGTGGATGGATGTGCTCAGACTAATATTAGTTAGTACTGCGCTTAGGATGAAGGCAAAAGTGCTCACACGGGGCTTTTAGGCATTGGCAGGGGTTTCTGTCGAGTATAAGGGATTTTGGACTAAGTAAGGCACTTAGGGATTGACACAATAGGGATTTGTAACAGTACGATCAGAATAGCCAGTTATCGAAAGTATCTATGAAATAAACTACCCACTATAAAGGAGAATGCCCATTTTTGTAAGGGGATCCGTACCAAGTTGCGTCAAACCAAATTTACTCTTAAGACTCTAGTTTTATTTAACTTTTCACTACCAATAAGATTTTGTAAATATCTAACCACATTTTTGAGATATTGAAAAAGAAAACGCCTTATTATATTCTTTAGTCATTTTTAATTGTTGTGATTATTATAATTAATTTATTATTTATATATAAAGATGCGTTCTAGGCCGCAATGCGGAGAAGTGCATTGCATATTATACATATACTGCACTTGCGCAATAAGTTGGGATCCGACGCCTTGTTGATATGAGTTGTAAAATACTGAAATTATATTTAATTGGCGATTTAAAAGAGTGGTCATGAGTTTCTTCCAGGTTTCTTCTCATAGCCTCCCTTTGCCTGAACCTAACAACTAACTTAAATGTAGCTTCAGTAACTTAGTAAACTCACTAACCTATATATTTTGACGTTCATAAGTGTTACTTTGTGACCTAAAGGAATAAATGATTATTACGATATAAATAAACTACTTAACAGTTCTTGTATCCATTTCTGTTAGATGGCGGTAATTACCGGCTTATACCATTTTAGTTTTGACATGGGTATGCATTTTTGCACTGTAGCTGCTACACGAGTGCCATAAACTTGATTTTATTAATCAGATCTATCAATTATTGCTGGAATGAGAATAATTAGATAACTTGTGCTAGGCCACCGGTGGGCCGATGCAGCCTAAAAAGTTAATGAAATAGCCATTTTTAGTTCGTAAGTCAGTTAGCCTTATTGAGTATCAAAATTTACTAAAACGTCCTCAAATATTTAGATTCATCTCTTCTCGTAGGTCGTCTACTTCGCATAGTCCGCACATTCCGCAACGCCTCCGGTCAACGGTACACGCGCGTCGAATTGGTTCGTAAGGCAGCCGTCATAGAAGCTTATATGAAGATACGGTCGACTAAGGACGATACGTTCATCAGACAGTTTGCCACCATGGATGAGACGCAGAAGGAAGAAATGAAGAGGGAAAAGAGGAGGATTCAGGTGAGAAAGTTTTACGGATAGTTGATATTAGGCTTTTATAATATGCCGCAATGGCGCTTGTGTACGATGCTGATAATGCGTGCTAGTTGAGGCAATCAAACCGTGGTATACATTGTGTAAACGACCAAGGCAAGCCACGCAATTAATCCATGCGTGACTGCGCATGAAGCTCGTGTAAGAAGCATGTACATGTAGTTCGCACTAGCTACTTGCTGGTTTAAGTACCTTGTGCGTAGTCTTCTACAAATGCATTTCAATTTATAGTACTTGTATACGGTTATAGGCTTAATAAATTTGTGTTGAATATTTCAATCACTGAAATGAGTTTAAAGTTTCATGTGCAATACAACTAAAACGCTTTTAAATATTCTAAAATATATGTATGAGTCGAGCTGCTTTGCTAATTTATTTTTTAAAACCAAAATGTTTAACTTAACTATTATTGGTATAGGAACAACTGCGACGTATCAAGAGGAATCAAGAAAGGGAACGATTAGCTGGCAATGTCACAGTGCCTGGACCGTTCCCAGATAGTAAGTTCAGTAGTAAGTATGCTCATAACTTAATTATCTAAGAATAGAATAACCTTCATATTTCCATGTTGACTCCATTTGGTTAGGTACTTAACTAAAGGTAAACAATCTTGATGTGTCTTTTTATCTAAAAACTCAGTTTAAAAATAAGATGCTGCTAAAGATCAATGTAAATACAACAATAACGATTACTAAATCAATTGAACCTTTAGTTTAAGCAGTAGTTTATTTGTTTAATATGCGTTTGTGTAAAAAGTCACATCATGATCGTTTACCTAACCAAATGGAGTATAGTTGTGCAACGGTTTGTCGTATTTATCGGTATTAAAATGCAAATACAGTAACCAGAAATTTATTTGAATGACAATATAAGTGTGTACATTATAATTTAACATGTTTGTTAAACATGCAAACATAATATTGCTAGTAATTGCCGAACCTACAGAAAAATAGTTAAAGATGAGATGAGAATAAACGAATAGAAGAGTATCGACCTAAAGGCAGTAATAGTGTGGTACAGCCACCGACATAAGGCCATAGACATTGGTGAGATATTGAATTGCTGTGTCATATAAGATGATGGTAATTCCTTATCTTTTACTGCAGTAACAGTTAAAAAATAGTTGCCTATTTGAATCACTATTTATTATTATTTTGTTACATTTTGTTTAATGTTCAGCTACTTATCTTGCTGACTGTGCTTTCGCAGACAAGCACGCTCGTCATCATATTACTGGCATCGACTGCTTTCCACATTTTTCTTACTAGTTGATATTTAACAAGACTTGTAATATTGTAATAGGTTCCAATCTATCATCGTCCGTGGACATAGGCTCGCCGTCACAAGGGCTAATACCTCTCGGACTGATCAAGACTGAAACAGATGTGCTGACGCCTACGTCGCGACGTCGCGCCAAACTAAAACCTGACTTGAAACTTAAGGTAGCTTGAGTAAAATGTGTTTAGTTAATAATCTGGACGAAGGATGCTTATAGACTGCTGCAATCGGATGGTAAGAACGCAGTAGTTTTTAAAAATATTATAAAGAGCAGCTTTATTTGTAAAGTAACTTAATATTATCGGGAGAATTATAAATATATGTTATGTGATTACTATATAATGGTCACGTTAGAATATGATTACTTGTCGGCAAGATTAGATTATAGTAATAATGGTTATATACTTAAAAGCATATTTTATATGTTATTTGAAAATATGGTTATATATGTCATATTGCAGCAGTGAGGGCTATCGCTTTTGAATTCACCGCTAGAGGTGCTAGTGGATAGTAAGATATCTAGACGCCATACTCTATACGGCGACGTCACGGCACCAGTAACTATAGCAACTTACAATTATTACCGCGAAATACGGTTTTTGATAGCTACTGTGACTGGATTGACAGGACTATTTTTAGGATTCACTAGTGGCGCCGATTGGTGCGCCCAAAAACGATGGCTCCCATTGTATTTAATTAGCTCTTTAATCAACTTTAGAGCAGCCTACTGAGATATAAATGTTGATATTTTTGTTGCTCATACGTTAAGAGCCAGAGGTTTTAATTTATTCTGATGGTAAATAAAGAAAGTTTGCAATGCTACCAACTTACTATATTTACCGTAAGTATATTTTTTTCTGTTGACCAAAAGTCAATATTTAATTTTTTTAATTTTATTTTGTCTAATTAAGTGTGGAGCTTGTGGTCAAGTAGGCCATATGCGTACGAATAAGGCGTGTCCCTTGTACACGGGATCGATGGGAGGTGGACCTTCGTCCCCCATTGAGGCCGAAGCCGAACCGCCGCACCTTGACCCATCTGACGATGATATGGGCTTCGTCGAGGGTACTAAACTGACGCTGAAGAATATTAAGGTAATTTAAGTGAATTTCATATTTGTATGCATTATTCATGCATCACACTTTGATGTGTTTTGGCTGTGCGATTCTTATACGCTAAATTTTGGTACGTATATACTCATTGACTTAAATATTTACTTATATTATGTAAAGTAAAGTGTTACTAGATTGGACTGTGTTATGTTTTTTGTCGGCATAATAAATAAATTTTCATGTTAGAGATGCTAGGGATAAGTACTAGGTATTAGTTACTAAATGTTTGAAATTGTTTTATGTATAAGGATTGCATATCTGGTTATTGTAACCAGTGCTGCTTTTAGCACCATTGGCATGATAGGCTAATATTTTTTAAGATAAATTAACTGTATAGGTAGGCCAAATATTTGTTTTATATTAGGTATTCGAAATATTAGGTAGGTTTACTGAAGATTCGTATTTACCCGAATAATTGGCTAAAAGATGTTCGGTAATAATAGTTTAAGAATGAAGTTGGCGCTTTGTTTAAAGAAAATTGGTAACATTGTGGTTTTCATACTAACTATTACAATATCAATATTTTTTGCTTGGCCAATACGTATTCTATTTATTTTTTATGTATAGTTGCTTGTATTTAGTTCCCTGTGGTTTGTCTTAAGTTAACATAATCATCAACCATCATGTAATTGTTGTACACTAAGCGATACAAATTGTTTTAAAAGGTTGTTAACGATACATGTTATTAATAATATATATAGTCTATGCTTGAAATATAAATTATTCTCTAAAATAAATTTTATTTTATACAGACACTACGAAATTAGATGTAGGACAAAAGGGAATTTCATAGTTAAAGACTTTATATTATATTCAAAGTTTTCATTGTATTGAGTTGTTTATGATTGGTTAATGCAATATTCTACATAGTGATACGTTGTTTGTTTTATTAGCTAACAAACTGTCTAGTTTTATATTTTTGTGATATTTATTTATAATATGTATTATATTATTCTTTATTGTAAGAAATCAGTTGGGTATATTTTATTTTTATTTATTGTAAGCTAAATTACAAAACATCAGCAGATTTTTAGTTTTAAATAAAATATATAGAATTTTGACAACATTTTTAAAAACTTTACATAAATTTTAAAGTAATTCATCGTCAATTTGTGAATTTTGTGTAAACAAATTCTTACTATTTTTGTAAAATTATAGCTATATAAATCAATTATGGTAAATCTTTGCCTCGGTAAAAGTTTCGCCAAATATTCGTAGTCGTTAAAATAGACATTTCTCCCATCTCTAACGAAAACATAGAATGATGTACCTCAAGAAATTAGAAGATATTAGGCTGATAATATAAATTTACAGTATGAAACTCTGTGACTAAAACGACGATGAAGTTTGCACCGTGGACTTTACTCGTAGCCACTGCGTGGTTCACGGTGCAAGCCTAGCGGTCGAGCGTATGTCAGTCTAATCTCTTCGTGGTTCATAGTCCAAGCTTAGCGGTCGAGCGTATGTCAGTCTAATCTCTTCGTGGTTCACGGTGCAAGCTTAGCGGTCGAGCGTACGTCAGTCTAATCTCTTCGTGGTTCATAGTGCAAGCTTAGCGGTTGAGCGTATGTCAGTCTAATCTCTTCGTGGTTCACGGTGCAAGCTTAGCGGTCGAGCGTATGTCAGTCTAATCTCTTTCAATGCCTTTGTTACTTTGTATGAGAGCACGTCCTATGTGCTCATAGCCAACCCTGTCGTGTTCCACCACATTAACCAATCCCGTTATCAAAAATACGAATAAACAAAAAGGTTATTCAAACAAAAGAAGACTAACAAAATTTATGTTTTAAATAGTCTGGTTAAGTTCGGATGCCGGCGTTCGGTTGAGAGGTTAATAGTGTATTATCGGCTCAATAATCTTTTTTATTTGCCTAGCAATCCGGTGATGACATGAAGCGCCGGGGCAGCGGGCGGCGTTCCGGCGGAGCGGGCGGCAGCGGCGCTGCGGGCGGCGGCGGCGGCGGCGAGGCCCGCGCGCTCGGGAGGCGCAACCGGCGCGCCACGGCGGGCGACCCGTGCGACTACCTCGTCAAGCGCCCCGCCGAGCGGCGCCGCACGGACCCGCTCGTCACGCTGTCGTCGCTGCTGGAGGACGTGCTCAACCACATGCGGCACCTGCCCGACGTGCAGCCCTTCCTCTTCCCCGTCAACCCTAAAGTAAGCCTCTAAGCAAACCAACCGACTACATCATTATTCGAATGGCTACACGAAATACTAACACTACTTCCTCCTTTTAATAACATTTTATAACTAAACCAACTGAATCTTCCTCAGTGTTTAAATATATGTATTTAGGTATTAAGACGTACTCAATTACCACTAAGTAAATTTGATTTTCAGAGTTAGACTCTAAAATATTTTTTTATAAGACTTACTCACTTGCTAATTAGTAAAACGAATTAAATAGAAGTACCCGACCATATGTTGCGACCAAATAATCTTAAATTAATCCATAAATAAAATCATTCTTACTCCTACTAAATTCTAATGCTTACAAATACCCAATAGCTAGGTTCATCGCTTACCATATAAAAAATTTTGCTTGCGGCTTACAGATTAGCTTATGTATTATATTTGTAGTTTACACGTGTCTTCTAATCACACAAACTACATGCGCTAAATATCCTTATAGGTTATTTGCGCAAGTAACACGTATAAGTTTTTACATAACAGTCTATTTAAGCGTATGGAAAATAATGACTTATCCATGGCCATCCTGACAATTAAGAATTTTACAAGCTATTTGATGATTGATAAAATATAAAAAGAAATAACAATATTATCTGAATTCATCTTTATCATAAGCGATTTTGATTATCTACATTTATTTTGACGTTTATAAACGTATTCTATCTAATGTTTATTTACAAACGTGTTACGTCATTTGACTATTCGGTGCCTTACTGCCGAGGCAAGCGTTTTGTCACTTTAAATAATCAGTACATAATTTTTTTTAAATAATATACTTAAACGAATTGTAATAAACATTGTTGGGTCTATATACACCACTAACTAAAGTGAGATAGTTTCCAGAAACTATTCTAATAGCTTATACATATCTTCATCTCGCATATAGCTTCGTCTTGTTCCAGACATTTAAAGCGTTACGATTAAACTATGAAACGCTTAGTTTTCTAGTTTAACCATAAAGTTTCTAATATTTATTAATAATAAAATTGTGTAACCAGAATGAAAATGCATTTCGAACCATAAATTTGGCTTAAATCACATTGCTATTTTCGCTTATCAAGCCCGCGTTGAGAAAAGACAATCGGTACAGTTGCCTTTTTTCAATACGATAGCAAAACAAAAATTCAAAATTTTCCAATATTCTTTTTCTGTAACTCTGACATTAAGTTAGAGTTACAGACGTGTTGTCATTATTCACTGTTTGGTGTTTTCTATAGTTGGTGGCGGATTACTATCGCATCGTATCGCGGCCAATGGACCTTCAGACCATCAGGGACAACCTTAGGCAGAAACACTACCAAAGCCGTGAAGAGTTTTTAGCTGATGTCAACCAAATTGTTGAGAATTCCACACTATATAATGGTAAGTTTTTCTTAATCGCCAATAAAAATATATTTCATACTAGTTATTATATTACTCTTTTTCTTAAAATAGCTAATTTCTTGCTAAAGAAAGAGTTATCCCTAGCTATCATTTAATCAAATTCAGTGGCTTATCCATGACAAATTAGCAAACAAACAGAGTTACTTTCTCGTATCAGTTAATTTTATGTCCATACAAAATGTTATAAAAATTCACATAATATATCCATATCATATGACTGCACGGGTGGTGGTGGTTTAAGTGGTCGCCTCGCCGCTACCACTGCGCCGAGTGTAGTGGGTGCGAAACCCACTCGGGATAAAAAATTGTGTGATTCACAAATGGTGGTCCCGAGTGTGGGTGTTCTTTGTGTCAGTTGTTTGAATATTTGTAAAGTCCCCCGAGACACAGAAATTATTCCTAGTGCAGGTTGTGTCGCAGTGACAAATGTCTTTTTAAGAAAAAAAAAACCTTTCCTACTGGTAACTGTCTGGTAACTAATGATAAATATCACATAATAACATGCTGCCACTATGTTATGTATATTAGGTTTCTATCTAAGATTACTAGGACCTTTTACCAGATATAACTACATATAACGCCGTAGCAACAACGACTGGTCAGATTTTTTTCTGAAGTCTACTCAAAATGTGTGGCCTCGCCTCTACGGCTACGACCACGCTAAGTCAATTAAGCAATTATGGTGCCAAACAAACCACAACCTTATCGTCTACTGTTAGTGATCATTATCTATGCTGTTATGCTCTATAAAAAGATTTTCTTTTAGCTTTTATGAAGTTGGTAGCAATGAGCACCAATAAACAAAAACGCTGCAGAACTCCTATTACTATTGACAGGCTTACTTAGCCTTCTAATCTAAAAGATAAAGTGACAGACAGATGCTATTAATAAGAAATGAAACGTTTATTCATTTAGGTCCTACCAGCAGTCTGACCGTGGCCGCGCAGCGTATGTTGCAGCGGTGCGTGGAGAAACTAGCCGAGAAAGAGGAACAGCTTATGAAGTTAGAGAAACAAATCAATCCACTACTTGATGACAATGATCAGGTATATTTTTATTTATATTGCCCTAGTTGTAACACTACTCTGCCTCTGCCTATACCTATACTGACAGGCGGGGATAATAGAAACAGCATCGAAATTCATTCAGCGCCAAAGAATTGGCCATAACACTGCAAAGAAAAGGGTTCACGAGTTATTTGTGGATGCTGCATTATGCAGATATTTTTAAACAAAAGAAAAATAAGGTAGTAAAGTGATACTTCCCATTTTGACTTTTAAAGTGTGTAAAGGAGATTGTTCTTATTTGCCCCAAGACCAACAAGAATTTAATTTAGATAAAAGACATTATTATATTTTATTATATTTATTTAAACCATTTATTTTCGTTACACATAATATATACAAAACTTAAATAATTATGGAATTAAGACAGCATTTACAAAATTACACATACAAAATTACCTCTATGTATCAAAAGGACACTTTGCGTTCCTTATTTAATATTTAAAAGTACTGGAACAAAGATCGTCGAAGATGCCGCCATCTTCGACAATTTAGACACCGATTACATGTTGTTAGGGATTTCCATTCTTAATTTTTTATCGACTCGATTTGTAATACTGTGATACATATTTCATATTTATTTAGTTGTACTGAAATAAAATATTTATTTATTTATTTATAATAAGGTACACTTACTTACAGCAAGACATACAAATGTTACAAATTTTAGCACTTACACTATGGGTATAACAGTGGGTATATACCTATGTTTGCCTATTAAAAGTGTACACAGCATTCACATTATATAGGCAACATTATAAGTAAACTAAATAAAATATGAAAAAGGAATGTTCTATAAAAGTAATAGAAGTAATAAAAGTGAACAATCGTAAAAGTACTTAACAATCAAGCAGTTTCAGCAAATCAATCTAAATTTATTTTCTGGCGTGTTAAATATATACAAGATAAACTTCGCGTTAAAACAATTGTAGGTTTTGCAAATTCTAGCCAGGGGATAATGAAGACCAAGATTAGTTCGAGCAGTGGGCGAGATGAAGGTTTTTGTAATGGCCTGTCTAGGGTATTGACGGGGTACAAATGTACCCTGTCGGTACAATAAGTTAATGGAAGTCAGGGCATGTGATCTTGTGGTTTAGGATTTTATAGAGAAATAGTAAGTCTATGTAATGTACGATGATTTTTGAGAGAGGTCATGCCAAAGAAAGACAATCGCATGATGTATGGCACCCTATGATATATACCGGAGGAAATATATGCTAAGTGTCTCGTGAAGGCTCGTTGGGTGCTCTCGATCCTCTGACAAGAATTACTGTACACAGGGTTCTATGCCACAGATGCGAATTGCAGCCTGCTACGTACAAGGCTATTGTAAAGAATAATTCGTATCTGTTTATGTTGAAAACCCTGTAAATTCCGTTTAAGGAAGCCCAATATTTGAGCTGCTTTTTTTACGATCCACATGAGAGGTAAATTTAGTTTAGAATCTACGGTTACTACTAGATCTTTTAATTAATTAACCCTAGCCAAAACTACACCATCCAGCAAATATTCCAGGTCTATCGCATGGATCTTTTGAGTAAAGCGTATGTGTAAGCATTTGCTAGGGTTTGCTGCAATTGCATCGTTGGGCGCAGAACCATAGATTGTTGCGCTCATATTATAAGTATTATTTGGTAGGTATCTAAGTTTTGCTAGATACTAAAATAACGTCGATCCATCTGCACAATTTTTAGATATCATTCTGATAACAGATGTAGATGAAAACGAAGAATAAAACCTGAATTATGAATAAATGTGTTTTTATTTTTACTAACTACTACTTCTGATATTAATCCAGCACTTGGGCGACACGGAGCGTCGCTCAATGCATTCTTTTATTATTATTTACATATTCTTAACATCAACTTTAGTTGATATTGATATTTAAGCACGTAATACTAACTAGGTAAATATTTTACAGAATCTCTATGCTTATCTAGTCACATACTTAGCTACATACAATTATTTAATCGTAGTAATTATATTAGTGTAAAACAATGTTTTCAGCACCATGGTAAAATTCAACTAATCAGTAAATTCAGCACACTGCAGTTTACTGCTGGACATAGGCCTCCCATTCTTTGGTAGGATTACTTGTAAGTAATTGGTCAGGCAACACTAATGAAGCATATTACAATTTGTCAACCGCGCGCAGGCATGCCCGCCCCGCTCAAGAGAAATAACCTCACAATCTTAGTTTTAATTTTAAACAAATCTATTTTCGGTATTGTCCGTTATAAAATGTTGTTTTCGTGAGCATATTGGAGTATTATAGAACACGTAAATAATTTTTCTTCGCAGTTGGTTTGGGGCAAACTATTTATGGACGAGGAACAATCTCCTTTATTATATAAACAAAAAGATTTAGTAAATTAATATAAAATATATTCGAATTGTTGGTTTGCTAAAGTTCAGTACTCAATTGAAGTTGTGGCTCATAGCATTATCAACATTTAGCTATCGAAGAAGTCATCACAATAGTAGGAACCAACATTATTAGTTACAAAAACAAAACAGTTTTATTTAGAATGCATTTTCCTTGACTGTTGATTTAAAAGAAAGATTGATGAAATATTTTAAAGATTTGCGTTATTTCATTAGCACATTGTATATTTATTAAACTATTTTCCAGGTGGCATTATCATTCATATTAGAGAACCTGCTCACTACGAAATTGAAGATAATGCCAGAAGCGTGGCCGTTCCTGAAACCAGTCAACAAGAAACAAGTGAAGGACTACTATAGTGTTATCAAGAAGCCTATCGATATGGAGACTATGGGCAAGAAGATACAAGGTATATGTAACTATTGTATTATTATATAATTTACTAGCTGACCCGACAGTCGTTGTCCTGTCAATCTATACAAAAATACATTTCACGTAATTAAATTCAATATCAAAACGTTTGTTTCTACATATCTCGCGGATTTATCGCATATTTTCATTCATACAAACCTTGTCCTGACAATAATTATAAACACAACAGCAAAAAACAGCGAGGTCGGTCGAGCTGTTCTTATGTGATACTCCATCATACACGTGGCAATAGATTTTTATTTACATAGATTTATGATATTGAGATATGATATTCGAGTAATATATAACTATGGTGGCAAAGAAGCTTACGGCCCGCCTGATGGTAATTCATTTACGTAGCCTATAATCGCACCAGAGATATCACTAGCGCTGACCTTAGAACAAGAAATTAAAGAAGTATGAAAGGAATGGAGAGAGTGGCAAGTATGGGAGTTCACGAAACTTGAGCGGTCTTGTAAAACATTCAACCCATTATATATCTATTTGTTGATAATGATTATTATTATTGTTATTACATATAAACACAATGACAACAAGACGCCAACGCTTTTAAGTCACTGTCATTAAAATGTCTTAAATCTGTTTTAATCGACCTTTATTTTGCTGTCCCTAAATGCTTATGAATGAATTTATGTCTATTGCGTTTCAATTTGAGATTCGTACGTTGAAATGTTATTCTTAAAAACAACCAATACATATTATTATAGCATAACTAAATATATAATCTAATATATTGATTTATTTTGCAGCTCATAAGTACCACAGTCGCAATGATTTCCTTCGCGACATTCAGTTGTTGGTGGACAACTGCCGCGCGTACAACGGTCCCAACTCGCAGTTCACCCGCCAGGCTGAGGCTATACTCAAAGTAACTCAAGAGTCCCTGGAACAGGTAACAAAATAAATATTCAGTAATAATTCGAAATTGGAATATATTATTATATCATAATACATTGAAATACAAATAATGTAACATCCATCTATACAAATAAATAAAATTGAAGTGTCTGTTTGTTAAGTTAAATAACAGCTTTTTACTAAATGCATATGAAAGTATATACGGTAGGTACATATAAAAAAAAACAAACTTTAACATTTTTGTTTCTGTTTGTTCGTTTCGGCTAATCTGAAACAGATGGACTGGTTTTGATGGAATTTTCACTGACAGATAGCAGATGTTATAAGGAGTAATTTAGGCTACTCTTATTATAGATTTTTATTTGTTACATTCCACACGGACGAAGTTGCGGATAACAGCTAGTTGTTAAATAAATAAATTTACAAAAATATCCTTAACATGAGGTATCTGGCTGCTTACTCTTGACTAGGTCCATCTCGGTGGGGTTATTTAAGCCATGTGCCTATTAGATGCCACTCGCTGCAATGATTAGCAGCGTTATAATTAACGCTTTTAATCATTAATAATAATAATAATAATAATATTCTACCACATACACACAACACCATCTAGCCCAAACTAAGCAAAGCTTGTACTATGGGTACTAGACAATGGATAAACATACATACATACTTTTTTTATTTTGTAAATACATACATATTATACATAGAAACACCCAGACCAAGACAAACATTCATTCATACACACAAATGTTTGTCTTGTGCGGGAATCGAACCCGCGACCTCAGGCGTGGCAGTCTGTTACACTAACCACTACGCCATCGAGGCCGACACAGCGAGCGTTCACAATTTTTCGTCCTCCAGACCTAAATTCGGTCACGGTGAATCTGGTTAAACATCTGTGCAAAGAATATAATAGTGCTTAATTGACTTTGATGCGCGCGACGTACCTTAACGCGTGTCTAAAATGATTGATTCTAGTTCTATTTGGATAGAAGATATGTTTGCTTGATTTTGATTAACCGAACGATAGAACCTTGTCTCTCCAATGTTCGCTAGATCGTCAGTCGTAGGGATCTGTTCACTTCTTCTTAACAAGAAGCTTCTAAGTACGAGAGCTGCTTCATTGTAGGAGAATCAAAATATCGAATTATGATTCTTCTCAATTTAATGAATCGGGTAGTCTAACTATTCGTTACCATTGCCTTTACATACTTAGCTGGCTTAGCGACCCAAAGTGGAATTTGGCCTCCGACATTAAAGTGCGCCATTCATTCCTATTTTGTGCCAAGTCAGACCAATCTAGCACATTAATCTCTTTCAGGGTTTTTCTTTGGGTCGCAAGGTACCGCTGGAAAGATGATTCCTTTGACTAACTTAAAACTAAAATATAAATAAAACTTTAATCACTTACCAGTTCGGCGACCACGTAACTCAGCTAGAAGCTAACATCTCTCGCGTGCAGCAAAAAATGTTAGAAGAAGCAGAACATTCAGACTTGGACGTAGAAGAGCCACCGCCGCCACCGCCTGACTCAGAGAAGAAACGCGGTCGCGGCCGGCCCAGGAAACACAAGCCTTCTACTTCCACTACACCAGGTAACAGCATATAACAACCATATTTCAAAATAACTGCTTCGTTGGTGGCATGGCATAAGATTGCACTTATGCTAGAGGTCGATCGAGATGTCTCGTATGAGAGACTCGTAACATGGCTCGGATTTATGTTATAGAGATTTCTTGTTAAGAAATTGTCATTAATAATATGGAGTGTTAAAATAATTGGGGAAGGAATCGCCACGCACCCAAGGATTGCTCACCCCAACTATTGCGATAGAGTGCGTGGCGTGATTTTCGCCAAGTTACGCCTGATTAAATTCAACATGAAGTATGGTAGTGTCCGGTAGTTGTAAAATAGCTGCCAAATATGGATCGATTTTTGGAGATGGAGATACACAGATTTAAGACTAAGGATGGATATTTTAAAACATCAATGTTTATACTGGTCTAATTTTGTGTTTGATGTTTTAGGTGCTACGCCAAGGAAGCGGGGAAGGCCAAGAAACGATCAAAACTCATTGGAAGAGGGTAATGACTATATATTATTTATGAAGTATGTCTTTATAAAGTAATTAGATGAATACAATCTACATTTCAACATGCAGCCAGACTAATATTTTAAAATTGTATACCTTCTTCTACAAAAAAAACCGAGCAATCTTATTCAATAAATATGAAAAAACTGGTTTTGTAATTTTATGTAATTTAGCATATATATTTGCAAAATAATATTTGCGATCGCAAAAAGATTATAATGCACGTTATATTAGAGATTGCATTTATTTTTATATCTACACTACTACTTTTACCAATGAATGTTTGTTTAGATCTGCAATACTCGGACAGCGGCAGCTCCGAGTTGGAAGAGGTGGATCAGAAGGTGGCGGCGGAAGCTATGGTGCAGTTGTCTGTACGCCCGCCATATACAGGTAAAATAAAAGGAAAATAATTTTTCAACAGTTATTTAAATGATTTTTGCGAACTTTTATACGGATGACTATTCGTCTCCTAACCTCGACAAGCTCTACGGCACACTCTAACACTGCGTAAAGAAGAAGTAAGAGTAACAAAGGATTTTTAGGAGTGACTAAATGACTATAAATACCCAAACCATCTTTATGTGTTTAGTGTGTATCACAGTTCTTTAATTTGCGCTAGGAAAATTAGTTACTACTATCAAGGTATTTGTATCCTGTTGTTTAGATATTAGTTAGTTTTAACATCTGCCGCTGTAACGCTTGTAGTCTCTGTTGATTGTAGTACAACTTTCTGTTACTAGAAAAATTTACTACTACTATAATTCTATAATCTCTACTCGGCTTTACAATATGAATATATTTTACTTGACTATTATTGCGGGACAAGACGTAAGAAAAAATATCGCGAACTATCTTGATTACCCGGTATTTTTGGCGTGTAACCGATCGTTGTGAGTCTTTAATAGACTATGAAATAATAATAACTAGACTGCGGTAATATTGTTTTATGTTGTAGTTAGTGACAATTTACAAACCGTACCGCAGCAAACGTCTACAGCATAAACCGTCCAAGCATTGAGTCTTAACTAGGACATTATGTATTAGTGTTTGATTACTATACTCGTACTAAACATACCTACTATTGCAGAAGACGACGTGCCTATGGGTGAGCCAAACTTCGACACATCGGAGTTCCTGAAGATAAAACGTGAAGTGCCTGACGAACTGCCTCCACCTACAGACGATTTCGTAGACTTGGATCAACACAGCACTGACTACACGTTCCCGTCTGTAGTTAAGGTAAAGGTGTATTCTATACATTGTTATTTTATCTCTCAAGTATTAGAATACCAGGCATAATTAAAAATGTATTGTGTCTGGCCACCGGTGTGCCGCTGCGATTCAACAGGTTAATTTAACCAGCGCTTTTGATGGCATATTACTACAATTGTTGGCTGAATGATTTGGGTATCTTTATATCTGATATTTATGAGATAGCTATGGGATAAGCTAAGCTAATAAAATTAGTGGTGAAAAACCCAAAGATAATAACCGAGAAAAAGAAAACGAGTAGGGTCGTGCTTGCAGAATGCGTCGATGCAAAAGAAAGTCAATACATCTAATAATAATGAACACCCATTACCCTAAACCTCTGCAAAACCAACCCTAAGACCAAACATACTCAATTATATAACACATTGCGACACTTAATACTCTCTCCCTTAGAACCAAAGAAAGCCTGGCCGAACTGATCTTAGCACTGGCAAATATAAACTGGTCTATAATAGGCTTGTGTTAAGTTTGACGTTTAGGGGAGACAATAGAAGACCACGGCAAATTTATTTTCTATTATAAAGGAGATGCAGCCGCCCAAAAAGATACAGGATTTCTAGTGAAAGCAGATTTAAGACAATACATAGAAGAATTTATCAGCAAATCCAAACGCATTGTAATACTAAACATTAGATTACCACCCAACAACGAAATATGGTCAATTGTACAAATTTCTTCCCCAACTGAACAGTACATATTATATACATACATAGATTCACGCCTGTTTCCCAGAGGGGTAGGCAGAGACTACGGATTTCCATTTGCTACGACCCTGACACACTTCTCTGACTTCATTCACTTTCATCACATTCCTTTGTCCAGAACGCCTCCGAACTGATCAAGAAACGTTCTTGAGTTGAAAGTTGTATAACAGACAGAAAGACGGACGGACGGACGGACAAAGCTGTTGTATAAGAGTTTTTTCGAACTCTATAAGCTTCATGAATTCTACTACACTAGATCTATTTTTGCTTAGTTAAAATATTAATTATTTATTCTATTGGTGAATACTACACACATGCCAATTCTATAGTTCTGACTGAGAATATAAAGTACCTGAACAGAATGATTAAAACAGTATTGTAACTGTATCACAGAGATCAAAATAGCTGGCAAAATGTGGTGTGGTGTATCTGTATACACCACCCAATGAGTGACACTATGTATGCACGTATGTAATGCAGATTTTTGTTTGTAGGAAGAACCTATGGAGCCAGACATGGGTATGGATACACCTATGATGGAGACCGCTGGTTTAGAACCTCCACCGCAATTCAAAGAGGAACCACCAGAAAACTGGCAGGTATGTTATCAATCAATAGTGTACAGAAAATATGGTTACAGAGGCCATTTTTTCAAAAATAATCTGGTATTGTGTGTTTCAATTAGATTCTGTTGGTATTCGGCTGATTTGATCTGAAACTATTGTTCGCTTGCGTCTATGTAATATGGCACGTTGGTTGTCTGACATATCCAGCTGATTTTTAGTCTCAATCTATATAAGTTGTGACTAAACTCTCTATAATCTCAGCAAATTTACAATACTTTAAAATTTTGTTTGCTCCGTTACCGTTACCGTTAAAATTAACATTACTTCGGTCGTTTTGGATCGCCGTCTCAATAGTCTATGAAAGAGAGGGTGTAAATAGTGCTCTTGTGCTTGCCTGAATACACACTATAATATCTCTAACACCGATTACTAGTGTTCGTTAAGATTGTGACACTATGGATGTTATTGTGTTCCAGCCGGACCCAGCTATACAAGACGATCTGCAAGTTACTGACAGCGAGGAAGAACCAGAAGATGGGTTGTGGTTCTAAACCAACAACGTTCTTAATGCCCAATTTACGTCATACAATTGTTTAGAGTTAAGAACTATTGCGAGCTTTTTAGCGCTCTGCGGGCAAACTATTCAATATAAGAGGATTAATGTAATAAATTAAGATGACCATTTTGTTGTTACATGTATTTTGTATAGAAATTAAAATTATAATTTTATGACTGGTTCGTTTTAATTTAAATCAAATAAAAATATAAATTCGATCCTAATACTCATCATGATAAAATCCTTGAAGTAGACCCACCAAACCAACTAAAATGTTAAATATTATAGAGTTTTCAACATTGGATACATTCTTGATATTTGGACGCTGTTGAATTTATCTCAGTACTCAATATCTTGGATTATGTCCTAAATAAACAAAAACTTTGAAACGTTGTACGCTTTAGGTTGTCCTAAAATCACGGTTACTATAAAATATGACTTAGCTATATGCTTACGATTAATGTACAATGATTTATTAGCCTTCGGCACATTGCAAACCAGGGAGCATTGGGGGAAAAGACGACGCTGTTTGTATAAATCTTAATAATATAGTCTGCTGATGGCACCCATATCTTTCCTCATAATACTCAATACCTGTATGAGTACTTTTATGTTGTATTTAAGGTGATGAAGTATGTAGCGCACTATCGAATTGGGTATACCTGTAAGGATAGTTATTATATATTATTTTATAACAATAAAACTACTACTACTACTAAAGATATTTTGGGTGGCCTAAGACTGGTCGTGTGGAAAACTTTGGGGGCAGGCCTATGTCCAGCAGTAGACGTCTTTCGGCTAGGATGATGATGAGATTCTTATAACTGGCCATAGTCTTATTATTGAAACAAACATTTCTTTATGGGATCGGAGGCAAACAAGCAGACGGATTGCCTGATGGTAAGCGATAACCGCCGCGCATGGATACCTGCAACACCAGACTAGTCACAAGTCCGTTGCCGGCCCTTTAAAAAGGAGTACGCTCTTTTCTTGAACGTTTGAAAGTCATATTGGTTCGGAAATACAGTCAGACAGTTCATTCCACAGTTTCGTTGTGCAAAGCAGAAACTTCTTCCTGGAGAAACGCACAGTTGTGGACTACCAACCATCTAAATGATGGGGATGGATGCTGTCGCGTAGGACGATGGCGTTTAATATGGCCTAGTCTAATTTTAGAGAGAGTGAATATAAGCAAAAACATGATCTTCGTAAAGGCTTCCTAGATAAGTATGTAGAATTTGTTTTGCAGTCAATAAAAATGGATTCTTTATTTTGCATGTGCAACTATGAAAAAAATCTGATGATACTGTGAGATTGGGAAAATGATTGGCTTGGCAATGTAACTATATCCCCGCCAATATATAAGGCGATTACTACACAATGCAGATTTTGCCTATTACCTAAACTTGCCTTAATACTTATTCTAAGCTAACGGGTACAGTATGCCAAGGAGCAAGATTTTCTTTTAAAATAATGAAAAAAGTAAATGACTTCCCAAGACTTCCATTAGAATTCACACAAAGTCCTTATCTTTTCCTCCTATCAGCTAGTACGGTACGTCGGGGTCGTATTAAAACGGAACAGTTTTTCTGATGAGACGACATTCACATTCTAATGTATGCTAAACGCCTAACCTTACGTGCGAGACATATGAATAAAACAAAGGAGTTGAGCCGTAATGGTCAGGACATGTGTATAGGTGGTACCTATAGCCATGGTCTCATGGCGATACTTCGACTGCATATGCAATAGGATGAATCTGAGGAGTGTCATAAATGTGTAATAAAAGTGTTAGCTAGTCGGCTTTAGTGTGAATACTTGTAGGTAACTTAGAGTAGTTAGGTACATACAGTTATGTATAAATACGTATCAATGATTCAGATAAAGAATACAATTACATATATTAAGTAGATAGGTAGGTACTAAAAATTAAGCAGTTAGATGTTAAGTAGGCAGCCTTAGCATAATATATATACCTTATATACCTTGTATACCTTATATACTTTATATGCCTTATATGCCTTATATGCTTTATATGCCTTATATGCCTTATATACCTTATATATATATTTTTTTATTACTTTCTTTCCTAAAATCTATGTCCGCGCGTAAGTATACGATTTCAGTCGAATATCATCTAAATCAAATGATTTGGTTCGACCGATCTTTAATAAAGCTTTCGCTTCGTCGCTGTCGTAAGAAGCTCATTTTGCAAAGGTATTTATCGTTGACGGAATTGATTAGATAGCTACAAATATAAATTTAAGTGAGCCGTAACAAACAGTTGCTTGCAGCAGTTGTTTTCCACTGGAGTATCGGTGGTCTCCAGTGGAAAACCGCACGCATCGGTCCTGGAACCGATCTCCATAGGCGCACCACTGACTTGAGGTTATGTGCTTATTAAATAGTTAATGACTGCTCGCTTTAACGGTGAAGGAAAACATTGTAAGGAAACCCGTACCTCTATATATCGTACCTATCGTATGAAGTCTGTCAAACCGCACTGTCAACTACGTACCTATAGCTGTGTGAGAATGGTTCTCACACTGTGAAGAGTCCCGTACCCAACAGTAGGTCAGTTTATATTCAGGGCTGATATTATTACTTATAAGAATCGTCAAGGGGCATCTACGAGTAGGACGGTAGGTAACTTTGACAGCGTCACGAACTAAAACTTAAGTATTTTTAACTGCTGGTGGCAGGTAAGCCAGCGGCTCACCTTATAGTTACCACCGTTCTTTATATCACAAGCTATTGCTTACCTTAAACAATAGGATGAATAGAAACTGCTATTTTGCCCGTCCATCAGACCGCAGATCTCGAGACACTTAAATTGCAAACGGACAAGCAACGATGAAATAAATCTCTGTCTAAACAAGATAGGTTGGTACGTAGACTATATTTAAAATGGTCATTAACTAATTGACAATAAATTAAACAGGGACACAGCAATCAACAACCAGTGACATACAAAATGAAGGTGTATAAATCGACGTTGTATTTGAAATTGGCAATCATCGAAGTGTTCACAGATATCCAATCAAATTGGCGCGGTACATAGAATATAAATGAAGCGAGCTTAAACAGACTTACCCGTGGGCGCCAATTTTGTGAAATCACACTGTTTGAATATTCATAAAAGTTAGATGAAATGGTATTATCGTAATTCCATTATTGCATTCGCCGTTTGTTTGTAAAAAACATCATATAACCAATCAAACGTACCGACTTACAAGCCAGAGTTAAGGCGCAATTCCATTAGGCAAGTTACTTGCATGCAAGTTGCAAATTGTATACAACTTGTACAAACCTGCATACAAGTTATAACTTGTATGGAGTAGTTTGAACATGTACATTACAGTACATTTTTATTCAAGTGACCTGCAAATTGAACGCGCAAACGTTAGTTGCACGTTTCGAATTTCGAACGAGTGACGTTTAAGCACATGATATAGGTAATATATCGCTGTACAAATTATCGAAACAATGTCTGTTAGGTGGGCGCACGAGAAAATTATTATTTTTATTGAGGAGCACGTCTTCCACCCGTTATGGCCTACTCAATTGTTGAACATCTCCAGTTGCAGTTGCAGTTGTATGCAAGTGAAACGTTCATGCAATTTGCACACTCTCGAAAATATGTTTCCAATGCAAGCTACTTGTACGCAAATGTGACGTCATACTTGCATGCAAGAGTTGCCTAATGGAATCGCGCCTATAATCGCAGTTTATTCTGTTAGTTTCAATGTGAGTAGTATTTTATTTTGTAACTAGTAGTGATATTCTGTGCTTAGATATATTAGATAATTCTCTTTTTCATATTACTTTAGACATCCTCGTTTGTCCTGTCACCAGGTTATTACAACTACCTTCTAAATATGACGACCGATTTAAGTCTGGTAAAATATATAAAGTACTCTCTTATTTTAGGACTCTGGGATCGGTAGACGGTGACAGGTACGTTGATGTCAGACGGTAGTATGTCTCCAATTACATAAAATCTTAACATATACATACTCGTATATCGTAATAATGAAGTTCTACTCGTTGCAAGTGCAGCCCATCAGCCTATAGTGAGTCACAGTTTTGTTGATAAACGTATTATTAGGCTGTTCTCTCAGGCACTTCTTAAGGCACTAAAGCTAAGTAATAGGTTTCAGGGATGTGCCAAGTAAAACAGCTCAGTTCATTTTTTAAACATTATGTTAATAACCAAGCATCATTTTAATATTACTTAAGTACCTAAAAACTTAATATTAATTAAACAAATGCGAAAGTTACTCTATCTGCTTGTCACGTTTTGATGACCGACTTTGCGAAAAAGAGCTAGATTATATTATAAGCCCGGTACATACCAAATTGGTACCTACGTATTAATTATATTATCTAAACGGAGTAAAACTATTCGCTGTCAAGGATATTAAATGTAAACCTAACATACATGGCAAGTTAAAAAAGCTAGTACGAATATGTAATTATATTATATATACTAATATTATAAAACTAAGAATTTTGTTTGTTTGGTTGAACGTGCTAATCTCAGAAACTACTGGTCCGAATTGGAAAATTATTTTAGTGTTAGATAGCGCATTTATTGAGGAAGACTTCAGGCTATATAACATTACGCTACGACTAATAGGACCGGAGCATCGATGAAAAATGTTGCAAAAACGGGTAAATTCTCTAATGTGATGCAGACGAAGTCGCGTGGGTCAGCTTGCATATATGCTTGCGTATAACAGCAGTCGCATTCAGTGGTAGTGAATACGATTGCTGTACACAAGGACTCGGGGGTTCGATTCATGAGTTAGGTAAAGTGTGAATTTTCTGTAAAATATCTTAGATCAGCACCGATACTAACTGTACCTACTTGCTAGACGGCAGTAGGCTTATCCCTTATTACGTAGGGCTTAAAATATCTATAGCTGGCGGAATGTTGATGTAATTAACTTCTGCTAACGTTTTTGGAAATAAAGAAGTGAGATTATAATATATTAGTTTATAATATAATGAAGATTAGGTATACTTAGAGGTACGTAATAATATCGCAAGAAAATAAGCTTATAATAAAATTAATAAACACGTTATAGTCATACAAGTCGGCTCTTGTAATAATCCGATTGCTGAGCGCGCTTATGATCCAAGCTTTCGACGTTAAGCCACTTCCCTGAATCTATTGAATACACATATTCATGCCTCTCTCTCTCTTAATCTCATCACTATATATTGCATAATAATACACAACATAATATGTAGATACATGACAATATAGTTGGCTTGTTGCGAATTAAATGAATATAATAAAAAAACACAAGGTTCGAATTAAGAACACCAATTTCGAACAGTTTTGGTTCGAATTCAGAACAAAAGTACATATTTTATTGTAATAGATCGGAGTCAATAATCGTCGAACAAAGTGCAATAAAGTGCATCGTCAAAATATTATAATGATCGCAAACACACTGTTTACAGCTTATAATCCTAATATTATAAATGCGCATGTGAGTTTGTTTGTTTGTTACGCTTTCACGCCTTAACTACTCAACTGATTATCATGAAATTTCGCATACGCGTTGTCAGGGGAACATAATTATAAGGACATTATGATTTAGTATACGTATATTATGTGGATAACGTCGTGAGTTCTCATTTATTTTTCTCCAATTTAAGCTAAACTATGTAATTTAATATGCAATGAGTTATTGTTTGTTGATCAATAATGCAAAATGCGAATGTGAGTTTGTTTGTTACGCTTTTACGCCTTAACTACTTGACCGATCATCATGAAATTTCGCAAACACGTTGTCAAGGGTATAGAAAAGGATTAAGGGTAACTTTAATCTAGAAAAAAGAAGAATACAAAATTGACATAACCTATATTTACTTAAAAAAAGTTCAACACTGCTACAGCATACTCAAGCTGAGATCTAACTAAGGTTTTTAGAGATGAATATAGGTACCTACCTGAAATTATAAAGACGCCTCACCCTGCTTTTCTCTATTCATGTTATATCGCCACTTGACAACCTTTTAAAGCTTTTTTCTTAAGCTAAGTGAACATTACAAAACAAGCAATACTACTCTTTACTCAGAAAAGCCTTACAACGAACTAGCTTTTACACGCGGTCAGCTCGGTGCTCCCGTAGTTCTAAAGAAAATTGAGAAAGAATCCGAAAGGTATGCTGCATTTTACCTATAAACTATCACGGCAAATTCATATCGAGGCGATGCTTTGTTTTTGTATAAAAACAGGACAAACCAACAAAAGCATTTGGGAATTTTTATTAGCAAAAAAATGGAAACTAAAGATTTTGCAAGCTATGTAATAAAATTTTACTAGGAATTTTCTAAAACATACCCGACAATATAGCCAGTAGTTTCACAGTATCTTTTGCATAATAATAACATTGTAAGAATAAAAATAACATGTATACTATTCAGGAAACAAATATTCAAGAAAATGTGCACGGAATGGATATTTAAAGTAAGTAGATAAAAGCAAGAAATGTACATTAGGTGTGCAATAGACGGCGCATTAGGGTAGCGCATTAAGGTGTACATTATGGTGGACACACGTACACGTATATAACTATTACTGCGGTTTCTAGGAATAGTTCGCTGCATTGATTTCTTTAACTCGTTTGAAACGTATGTAATCTACTTAAATATAGTATCCGCAATACAGTTTTTATATCAGTGCTAATCCAAGTATTCATGTTTGGGTTGTCTTAGCATAGAACTAATTTTAAAGACTTTCCAATGTGTTTTTTACTACATGAGGTCATTATTTCAGACAAAAAACTGATAATACGCACATGTCAATATTATAATGCGCGTGGATTCGAATTCCACACGGGATAAAAATTATTTAATTGGATAGTTGCCTATTTCTGAATTTGTACATTATTTTATACACAAGAGAAAATAGCAATCAAAAGATATATTTGTGCAACCGTATCAAAATAAATTCTCATAAAAAAATAGGTAGGTACCAATATAAGATAGAAAATAAGTATTTTAAATTTGGATGTAAGAAAAAGTGGTACCTATGTAGTGGGTATCTCGTTCTCTCCCTCGGACAGCTGAATTTAAGTAGCGGCTACGTCACAGATTGTATTGTTTCTGTCATTTGACAAAGACGTCTACTACCAGATTTGAAACGCTAGTACCTTATTTATTTTCGAATAAACTTCAAAAATTCTTTGTGTTTTAGCAGAAGTTTGAATTAAATTATAAAACAACGTGAGTCAACTTCTCTACTCTGGTTTTTTGAAGCCTGAGTTCTTCTATGCAGATATTTAAGAGTTATCTTCCAACTATCCAAACCACATTATAAGCTGTTAACGTTCGGCTTTTGGCGTTCAGACACTTTACTTTTTCACTGTGTATGCAGTTATTTAACTGATTATCAGTATGTATCTGCATATACTGCTTTTTCTATGTACAAAAGCCATTAAGCCTAGGTCATCTTTATCGCTCAGTATTCACTGGGTGTGTGCGCACCGATTCTAGCAAGGAGCTCATTGTTAACGTATCGTCTTTGGAGTGGAATTGTTTAAGATAAGATGCCCTAATTAAAACGTGAACATGTAGCTTCAGACCTTTGTAAATATACCTCTATCGTGGTGTGTTTGCTATATGTTATATAAGATGTGTTACGAACTTTGCCTGCATATATAAATAAAATAACATGCTTATATTCGCCTTGACCTTTTAATGAGTTTTAATATCGTGTAAGGTAATTTATAGGCTTTAGTTACTCAAGTAGTTCAAACATTGTAAAGAAAACAAGTTTATGAAATCTGTGCCAGGGCAGTACCATTTTTTTACCATAATAGCTATAATTATTTTTTACCCAAAGTAATACTTTCTTTATTTGTTTGTTACGCTTTAACGCCTTAAATACCCAACTGATCATCATGCAATTTCGCATACACGAAGTAAGGGGAACAGAAATGGACATAGGGTAACTTTCATCCAGAAAAACCGCTACTAACCTAACATAATCTCACCTACACTTACGCAATTGAAGCCGCGGGCAAAATTTTAATGATAATAACAAATACCGTGAAAACCGAACGGATTATGATGAAAAAGGGTATAAAAGTATGTAGTGGGTTGGCGGCCTGTATATTACCGAGTGTTTGTTCTCGTGCAGCAAGAATGCATAGATTCCATATTTATAGTGTCGGTTTAGTCTCTTTGTTGTGCTCGAGACTACCAGCGCTCTGCAAGACTTGAAACAGAAAATAAAACTATACCGAACGGTAAATACCCACATACGTTATTTTTTTATTTGTATTTTATGCTGGTTTACTAAAGAATAGATTTTGACCGCCGTCGGCTTCGGTGGCGTAGTGGTTAGTGTAACCGACTGCCACGCCTGAAGTCGCGGGTTCGATTCCCGCACAAGTCAAACATTTGTGTGCATGAACATGGATGTTTGTCTTGGTCTGGGTGTTTCTATGTATAATATGTATGTATTTACAAAAAAAAAGTATATATGTATGTTTATCGGTTGTCTAGTACCCATAGTACAAGCTCTGCTTAGTTTGGGCTAGATGGTGTTGTGTGTAGGTGGTAGAATATTATTATTATGATTATTATTATTTCGCTCGCGTAAATTAGTTTAGGTTGGAACAGTGTTTTTTTTCGGATGAAAGGTACCCTATGTTACCTATATACCAAATTTCATGATAATCGTTTGAGAAGTTAAGGCGTGAAAGCGTAACAAACAAACAAACTCACATTTGCATTTATTGTAGGTATTAGTTGGTTCCTTAGTATATTTAACTTATAAAGTGGATGTCAATTAAAAGTGTCTAATGCATGATTTAGTGCTAGTAAGAGGCTTTCGTTCTGAGCAAAAATGTAATTGTTATAGTCAGTTTTACGTCGTTTCTTCATGTCCAAAGGAATCTATAAATAAACATGTATTTTTAAAGCTAGAATGGTTTTTGAGAAAATTTCTTAATCCTTTAGCAAGAAAGATAGGCATGGCGACTGGACCACTAAAACTAGTTCTTAAGTTCATTTCATGTGTGACATTGCTAAAAATATCTTCACACAGGAGGAGCAAAGAGTTTTATATTTTCTTAACCTATATTGTCCTATTGTTGGGCGACAGTCTCCCCTACATTTCTCCAATGATCTCTTTTTAGAGCTTCGGTCTACTAGGTTTTAAAAAAGTGTGATATATTATACACTGATAAATGTTTTCAAGCATTTTAAATTGCGCTTATAACAAACGGAATTTCTAACAAGAGGCTTAAACGCCCCAAGCGGCTTTCTGCATATTCAAACGTTTGATAATCTAAACAATAGCACAAAAACTAAATAAGCCGGATGTGTGGTACAATTTTATGTTGTTTTTCTTGCATCCCCTCTTTGTAACGATTCTATTATGAAAGGAACCCCTGTTTGCTGAATGTATTACAGTGGTCCCATCTCTTGCCACAAAAGGTTTATCCCGTACGCGACATTGTACAATCGGTCCACTTATTTTTCTTGTCGTGTCTCCCTAATTATATGTATGTATATTGTGAAGGTTTACTTCCTGCTCTGTGTATAGTTATTCATTATAAAGACTTCGTGAGAGTCAATAGAGTTGAGCTGTCCTTTGTTAAATGTAAAATGTGGGATGGTAATCCTTGAATTTATGCTCTTTTTATGCACATTACACATTTTTTAAGCCCGCGTATGCCACAGTGCATATTATCTTTTTATTCTTTATTTATTATAAGGGATGTTTGTGCAAAATAATGACAATGTCAATCCCATCGTACCTTATTTTAAAAAGATTTACTCAAGACGATGCTTTCTTATTGTGTCTGAAAGAGATTTCTGCAGACAAGAGGTAAATATTGTTGGTTGACAATTTACATAATTATATTGCTATTTCAGTACATAATTATTTTACCTACTGGACTATAACTGGTATAAGTAATTATATTTTTATAGGATATTGGTGCGTACCAATACATACTTAATATAATATATTTTGTCGGATAAATTTATTATACACTAGATGACCCGGTGTACTTCGTATCACCTATCCTAACGATTTTTCTATATTTTCTCACTGTTTAAACCTTCCCTAGACTACGACAAACATTTCAAAACCAAAATCAGCTAAATCGGCCCAGCCGTTCTCGAGTTTTAGCGAGGCAAACGAACAGCAATTGATTTTTATATATATAGATATTTTGGCTCAGCAGATTGCCTTTTACTTTAAAAAGCAAGAAAAGTCGCCGCGTTCTATGAACTTTCATGACTTACGCGATTCAGATAGACTGAACTCATGAGTTGAATCCACTATTAAGCTTTAGCGATCTATCGCTAAGCCAATCCAGACGCTTTTGCGCAGCTTAACAGTTACCTGCAATATGTTACCTACTGATCATGAAAAGAAGAGCCATATTTGTGTGATAAACTCATCCTTTACTGTTAGTAGTGCTCATCAAAATGCTTAGAAAATTTATACGTCAGCATTTTTTGATAAATAATTTAATTAGTTTGTTATGATATTTAATTGGACGATAAGATATTAAATATAAACATCTGTTCTCAAAGTTTATTACAGAAACTAATCTAATTAATTAATGATTCTCGAATAATGCCGTCCTAACAAAATGTTTGCTAATAATGATTTTCATAATTCATTCGTATTCAAAACAACTTTAATTTATTCGTTACGGAGGAAATAAATTACCGTTCGTATCCAATTTTCATAATTTATAAAGCGTAATGCCAACAAATTAAGCATATTGACATGGAGATTATTAGGTATAAGAAATTTAATGTGCCCCTAAGTAATGGAAGTAAAGATAATATTTCACAGTATTTCATTGCTCGTAAGCGTTATGAATAAGTAAAAGGTGTAGTTGTTAAATGCAGATTTCGTAAGACGTGTGCTGGGCGTTTTAAAGCGATTTGCGAGTACTTCCATATAACATGGTGCGGCCGAACGACAAATGCGGTCTGTTGTCGGACCATATTCGATCGTGTAGCACACAGTGCTCCCAAAAATTAATATTCTTATCTAATACCGCTGGTTCGATCGCTTCAAAATAATATGGCAGTCTGTGATACGGTGCGGTGGAATGGTGTGAAGTTTTTTAGAATCGTTGAATCAATGCAATATGTAACACAAGCCAATCATAAATATGTTAAATTAGCGTCTCTCTCGAAAGATAAATCACTGCTCAGTCATGTTAATTCTAATCGATAGATCCATTAATTCATCCGTAGGGAGTTTGTGAGGCCTACTCAATAATCGCTGATGTATCCGCTTGCTTCGGAACTTAACCCCAAGGGTTCGTATGATGGGTAAGCGAAAGCTATTACATTGGACCTTTTACATAGCTCCTTGTCCTATATAAATGTCAACGTCCACTGACTGCCAAAAGGTAATCAGAAAAACATTTTAGAGCTCTCAACGACTCCGCTCCGTACTGCGATAATGACGTTATTTCAGAAGTAACGTGGAACATTTGGAATAAATTTTGAGCATTTTGGTTTAATGAAAATTTTCTGTGAAAAATTGTGATGCGAAAAATTCTGAGAATGTTGACGTAAAGAAACGAAATAATTTTGGTCGAATCCTAAATTATATTCTACATTTAAATGAAAAATGTTTTGCAAGAAATGCCTATCCCTAAACTGAAATAAAATATTTATTTTTGGGAGCGATGCTATGATAAAATAGATAATATTTTAAGTAGTAGTACACAAACATCAACATATAATATAATGAAATTGTAACGTAATTCCGTAACAATCTATACAAAGTGTGTGCATAAAATACTTTTAGAAATAATTATCGATACATGGGCTACATTAATAATTAATAATAATAATAATTAGTAATTAATAATAATTAGTTATTTTACTGTCAGCTTTCTAGTACATAATCTAAATGTAAAATGTGTAAATGGGATGGGAACCTGGTGTCCTGAAACACAGGCTCCGAGCCTAGCTTAGGCACCAGTCTCCTACAATATATATATACCTGATTTATTATGTCACCTAGTTAATACTGAGTTTTTTAAAACATCTATGTATTGTTGTGAGAAAATAAATAAATAATAATAATAATAATTATTATTAATTATATTTCGATATCTTATCTGTTTGAACGCGTTTCAGGCAAGTCTACTATTATACATGAATTTTAATGAAACTCTACCGATTTTATTACCCGGCTTAGCAGCTAACCTATTATTCATAAAATACAGTTTAACCAGATAAACAGATTGATATCTGTTAAGTGTGACATAAATGATGGCTTGCAGATCTGGCTGGTTAATTGTTTGTCACATTTTAATGAAACATGGACAGGATTTATTTTTATAATGTTTCTATATAAGAACCAAAACTGCTTAAAATTACTGTGAATTACCGATAATTAAAATTATGTAAGAAAAACGGCAGCTTATTAACGCATTGGACTAGCCATTGATAGGAAGAGCAAGAGCAAATTCAAATACCACCTATTACACAATCGACGTGAACCCATTCCTGACATTAGCTTATAATCTTTCATAAAATAAATAAACAGGAACGTCAGAGACTATTCGTATTCGGATACAGTACTGTCCTTACGTACGTTAGGCACAACCGTCGAGCCTTTACAAAAGTTAGAACAAAACATGGGTCTGTCAGGAAACGTTTATTAGCCACGGTTCGTCCGCACTTCCTAACTTCGGTTAACTTGAGTGCAGTGTTACGGTACCAACAAACGATGTAGCGGTGCACTTACTGCCCGTTTGATGTTGATAACATTTTGTTTTAGCCGGGTATTCACTTTTATATAGCCTATTGTGCGAACGCAGCAACCATTTTTGTATTTTGCCGCAGTTTTTAATGGCTGTTATCGCGTATTTTAGGTTTGTTAGTTCGTTCTTTTTTGTGGGAAACCGGTTATTTTAAATTACAACGGTGTTGAATATTTTTGGACTGTTTTGTTTGCTATATATAAACCAGGCATACATAGAAGCAAAATAACCATGTTATTTATTTTCAATGTGTATACAAAAGTGTCCAAGGCGAAGCAGTACCCGTTATAAAACATTTTCGGTTGAATATACCAAGTCTTATTTCGGATGTTTTCCATTTAGGTTTAATATGTTTCGTGCTTGTCTAGCTAAATAAGTTGTGGTTAAACATTTTTAGATTCTTGCGAATTGTACACATAATTATTACAATATTAGACAACGAATCTTTTGTTGGTTAATATTTAATTTCAAGAATTGTAAACGTACTTAGTGATAATGTTCGTCAGTGATCAATTGATTAAAAAAATGACCAAGTACGGATATTTTCCGAAGCCCACTCTTCACAGGTGAGAGTCAACCCGTGACCACGATCGATGCGACGTCTGGAAATAATAGGTATTCAAAAATATGGTTTCAAATACTTACTAACGCGACTAAGACACGTTGTCTAATCTTGTAATTTTGTGGTTAAGTGTTTAATTGTACCCTTATACCAACTATCACAAATAAAATAACATAGCTATTAAGTTACTCTGTCCAAACTTAGGAACCGGCCTTCAATCGTAATATATTGGTCTAGAGTCTAGACTGTTAGTAAATATTACTCATACAAGCTTACAGTAATAAATGTAGGCCGAATTGAGAATAGCTTAGGGATTATAGGATATGTTTGTTCATATTTAGTCGCCAACACATTTACAAAACTTGAAATCAGTATCTAAATAATCATAAATAATAATTAATTTACTAAATCAAGATCCTTTTACATTTCCTTAAAAACTATGCCACAGATTAATTCACTACCTGATGATATACTGAATAGAAATATAAGTCTGTTTTATTGTGGACTCCACACTAGGTCGAGCCTGTCTCGTGGAGTCCTTGAGTGGTGGTGCCAGTTAAAAACAATCTGCGTTTATGATTAGTCATTTAAAAGTAAAAGCGAACAAAATACTTAATGAAAAAAATACTAAAGAACTGTTACACAATTTATGAAAAAAGAAAACAATCTTAAGATATGCAACCTTATTTATAACAACTGATGTTAAATTTAGGTATTAGTATCTTATCTTATATTATATCTCGTACATATGTACATATAGAGTCACTCGCTTTTATCCGCGAAGTTTAAAGTACGCCAATTACGTTTAGGTCCCACGTCATGGATGACGAATCTATTGCAGTTTACACAATATCACACTACGAGCTGCGACAGAAAAATATGAGTATAAATAGTAGAGCTTCGCTGATTTCAGCATGAATGGGCTGACTCGACCGGAGAAGGACTACCCTTTCACAGAATATCGATCTGAAATAGCAGTATTCCTACTGTTGTGTTTCGTTCGGTGAGTGAGAGTGCCATAGGCCCAATCACCCTCTTTCCCCCTTCCCGCTCCTTCCCCTTGCCGTTTTCTTTATCTTTTCTTCATTTCCTACAGGGTCGGCAATACGCAAATGATGTCTCTGGTGTTGCAGGCGTGCATAGGCTACGGTGACCACTTACCGTATGCTTATTTGCCACCTTAGTTGTATAAAAAAAGCAGTAGCAATATGCTCGGCCTGGATTTGTAACCCTAGCTAACCTCAAGCACAGACATTAGTAGCGTAGCGATTGTGTGTATGTGTGTTTACATACTCACAACCGCTACGCTATGCAGATTCGGGCTCTATATCTTATCTCATACCTTAATAATCTTAATAAAGTTTAAATTACGTAATAACAATTACATAACAAGAAATTATAACCGTCCAGGGACAGTTTAATTCCGTATCTCAATTCTTGATATACATAATGGTGGTAATTGTTAGAAAACTGGCTGTGAACGAGTGTGTAGGGAATAGGAACGGCAATAATGTGTTAGCTCCAGGCATACACACTTTTGAACGTAATAGCCAGGATATTGTTCGCTAACTCGCTAATTGTAAGGCAGCGTTGACAATGGTGGCGCCGAAATTATAATTTTTATTGACAGTAATTGAATTACAGAACGGTTTGTTGACGTGTAGGCGTTCAATTGAATATAATTGGAGCTTTGTTAGTGTTATTTTTGGGTTATTTTTACTCGTTAACCGTCTTTCGAACCCTAAAGGCTTGAAGTCTAGGCACGTGCTTTTATAATTCGAAAATCTCGATAATTATGGGCCTAAGTTAATAGGTATTTATTACCTTAAAATAATTTAGCGCGTTTTAAAACTCGTTGTCGAATATTATATTATCTTATTAGTAATATCACTAATGCTGGACTATGGCCTAACCTTTCTTACTTCCTTTTGATTATAAAGTCAACTTTCCGCATTAGGCATTAAGCCCCATGACGCGATGGACTTTACAAACGTACTGGGACTTCGTATTTAAAACGCACTATGCGTTTCAAATACGAAGTCCCATTTGACAGATGATCGTTAAACAGCGATAGTGAAGGACCGTTTCAATCGACACATCACGAAATCGGTTACCGATCAAGTTTCCAAACAAACTATAATCGTGGGTTTAGAATCGAGACAAAAATTATAGAAACAGAAAAACAAAAACGGAGGCTATCTACGTTTGAAGAATAGAAAAGTCACAGATATAATAAATTGTTTCATTGTAAAAAAAATCTGGACTTATCCTTGATTAATTCCTAGTATCATATACTTACTCCATACTTAGTATAAGGGTGAAATAAATGTGATATAACAGATTTTGATTTTCAAGACGACTACTCTTTAAAAACTATGGGATATTTAAACCATACAATATTACCACATAATATCGCATCTTCAAATCCATTTTTTGATAAATAAAATAATTTAAGGGGTTGCAGAATGGGATTTAAGGTACGTTGCAACGTAATAATAATTAAAACAAATACAAATTTACAAAGTATTTCTCGGACAGTTGTTTTCACCTCGAATTAGTTCGATTTTATCCGATTCATATTGTCGCGTCACTTTGACTGAAAGTAAAAAAATTACCCTAGTGCGTAACCATGGTATTGTAGCAAAATGTTATTTTATTTTGATGTTTAAATTATGTAAGACTATTAACAATAGAAACTATTCGTTGATTATGTTTGTGAAACAATGACATCATGTTTTGTATAGATTCTAATTATTTTTATGGTACCTACACCATAAGTTATAATTGTTTATTTTAGCAACTTATATGACATGTGCAGAGTTGCTATGAAGTGTCAAAAGGGACTTCGTATTTGAAACAGACTATAAGAAAAGACACAAATACACCCTGAACGATAACAATTATTATTAACAATTATTAACCCATGTAGGATAAGAATCCAGAAGATCTAGTGTAGTGGCCAGGCAAGCGCTTGTCAGCTACGGCAGCTGTGCAATCTTTTCGTTTCAGGCTATAAGTATTGCCATCAAACCGATTTACTCCTACAATGCGAACAGAAGCAAGAATGTCACATAGCAATGTCAAATATCATATAACTTAAATTTCCGAGTAGATAAACTCAATAACATTTGTCTGATCTGGGCATTCAAATCGAGACCACACAATGACATATGATCGCAACTATAGTGCAAACTTATGTAACGGAGCAGTCTCAATTCTCAATAGGCGGTCTCCTAATGGTTAATAAAAAATAAATGCCTTGCGAAATTTAGTGTTCATTACTTAATATTGTCTTCTATTTACGCGAATATTATTCATTGAAATTAAACTGCTATATACGGATTTTATCGCGTTGTTTATTTGACACTTTATTACAAAATTTTAGGTATTTAAAATTTATTAGGTACTTAAACGGTGAATCTCACCACCATTCTAAACAGTTAGCTACCGTGGGAATGTCTTTGTTTCAGAGAGCCCATGGGATCTGTGACAAGAAACACCTGGACGCCGAGCTTCAACATGTCAAGCAAGTACTGCAAGACAACAAGCTCCAACAGCTGCGTCGCTGTCACAGATCCCGAGAAAAGCCAGCCACAGTCGAGCGCCAGCCTGCTATACTGCCTTATGTAAGGGGTGTCACTGACAAGATTGGCTACATCTTGAAGCGAGCTTCAATCAACACATACTTCAAGCCGCCAACGAAGATAAGTCAATTTTTACCATCCGTCAAGTGCCAACTACCTTTACAAGATGCAGGGGTCTATAAAATAGATTGTAACTGCGGACTGTCATACATTGGTCAAACCAAGAGAAACATAGGCACCCGCATAAAAGAACACATAGCTAATGTAAAACACCAACGCTCGTTGAAGTCTGCTGTGTGTGAACATGTGCAACAGGGGACCAACCACTACCTGAGATTTGACAAACCACAGATTCTCGCTAAAGAACACCGATTCCTACCAAGGATGCTTCGCGAGGCTATTGAAATCAAAAAACATTCTAATTTTAATAGAGAAGATGGTTGGAAAGTACCACCAGCTTGGGATCCAGTAATAAAAATAGTCAAACCCAAGAAGAAGCAAACCACAGCTAGACTTCATGATACTTTGAGCTCATTCTGCGTAAATAGAAACACCAATGATTAAATTATGTTCGGGTACTTTGAAATAACTACACTGGAACATTGAGACAACTGCCATCTTAGTCTCCCCGTGACCATGGCTGCTGAAAAGCAACCGAAACGTCGGGGAAAGTGTAAAAATAAATTAAATCTAAATAGTTTAATAATAATTTAATTAGCTTAAAAATTAGTAAAGTTTAATAGTAGTAGTAGTGTAACAATTTTCAAAATTTTGTAATAAAGTGTCAAATAAACAACGCGATAAAATCCGTATATAGCAGTTTAATTTCAATGTTCATCACTTACTTATCTAGAGGTGGTCCCAGAGCTGTAGAGTAATGCATCTCAAAATGAATTTTAAACTAACAAATCGATCAGTGTCACGTTAGTGTGTCTAATCCATTAAGTATACGGTTTTTCGCCTCACATGTTGGCTGATATGGATTAAATTTAAAAGTCATCTTATACGTACACCGCGAGTGCAATTTAGCTGCGGGTACTTTTAAATGTATTCGTTTAAGTACCTACGTATTAAAATTATTACTTCAATTTTAAAATATTTATTTCTTTTTTTGTATATTTGTCAAGGCGCAATTTAAAATGTCGCCCTTACCTATTAACAATTGGAATCGCTGGATTACGGTCTCATCCATTGCACCTCCGATTTGAACCCACTCCAATCACAAACTTTCCAGCTTAGCTGGAAGAGTTACCAAGAATACTAATAATTTAATAAAAGGGTGTGCATTATTATAAGTTCTGTTAGATAAAGACAATTGTAAATAGCTAATAGATAAGTTTATAACCTATTCGGGTTAAATCCCACTTATTATATAGACACAGTTAAATTTAGCTAAACTTGCAGTATCATATAGAGCACCCAGAGGCAGTTCTAAAATTAAACGTGAACTCCTGCAAGTTCGTGCGCACCATCTAGATTTTGCACGTCCAACTTTGTTGCAATGCTAACCTCTGGTTAAATTGCGACGCACAGATTAGTTTTATCTAATTTAGGTATATATATTTACATAAAGGTACGTGATTGTGGCTGTTCCTGTGTTGTCTTTTTCCTGTCTTTGATTTAAGCCTTTTATCTAATACTATTATTTAAGTTATTCCTCGGGAATAGGTCTTTTCCTGGATAAAAGTATCCTTTTCTGTATGTAGGGTAACGTGTATGCGAAATTCCATGATGTTCGATCGAGTAGTTAAGAGGCGTAAGAGCGTCACAAACAAACTTACATTCGGATTAATAATATTAAGTAGGATTGTATATGTCAGTCCGGTTATGTTTAATACCAACACCACTTACTTAAAAACGTATACGGCATGCTTGTTCGCTATTTGTTTTATAGTTTCATAACTATTCAACCCTTTCTTGTTTCTATTTAGTATGAAGGTAGTTTGAATTCTAAGGTAACACAGAGTATAATTTAAAACTCCTTTCTTCTTCTTCCTTTTTTTCTTTACTTATAACTTGTTTTTAATTCTGTCTCGATCGTGCAAAGATAGTGAATGCGATTGCTGTACATGAGTTCTCCAGTTCGATTACCGGGTCGGTCGAAATTAGATTTACTGTTCGAAATATAGTATAAATTTTCCAGCACAGAGTGTAAACCAGTGCCTGGTAATCCGAAGTAGGCTCAATATAACCTATTAGCCAGTAATCCAAAGTAGGCTCAATATACCCTCTATTATGTGAGATATAAAACCATAGTTGGCGCAATTTTATAGTAATACACTTCTACCTCTTTCTTCGATATATATATTTTTTATAAAGCAGAAAAATAATTATCTGAAAAATTGTTGATAAGCGTTATATAATAATAATAATAATGATGTCCTCCAGATCGAATTTCGGCCACGGCGGCCAGTCTTAACAGAGACTGGCCATCTGCGCAGGATATATTATAGTGCACAAGTGTGTGCGCAAACACAAGTGCACTCTCTGTTCCCTAACTCTCATGATCCGATGGGACGGCAATCCGACACGACCGGAGAGAGATCAGGCGCAGGACCAACGGCTTTACGTGCTTTCCGAGGCACGGGGGTGTCTAACACCGCCAACTTCCTAACTCCGGGCTGCTATTGAGATTACTTTACAGAAAAACCCGTTAGCCCGACCCGGGATTCGAACCCAAGACCTCATGCACAGCAGTCGCATTCACTACTGCTGCGCCACGGAGGCAGCGTTATATAATGTTTAACCAAAACCCACAACCATCAAGATCCTTTAGACATAATATTACGTACCTTTTGTGTTCCTGTGTGTAATTCTTAAAATGTATGTTTAGAAAAAAATAATAGTCCGCGTTTATTAGGTATATACTAGTTGCCTATATTTCTTCTATTGTGCACGTTTCTTATAACTTCCTGTTTCCTCAATGGCGTATCACTTATTTGTACTTTTACCAACAATAATTGTACCTACTGGTATAACCTCTGGTTCTTGTGAGTCTTGGAGTATAATAGTCATAACACTGCGATGAGTATTCTTTCTAAATTTGTTAAGAAACACACACGCTTGTTGAAGAGCAATGAGGAGGTTAGTTCATTTCGCTTGCTCGACAATAGCCTGAAATTTAAGCGTTCCAATGTACTCTAAGCCTACTCTACGTATTAGTTAAAACGGTAAATTACAGCTCACACCCTTAATTCCACATAAGTTTTCGTCCAGTCATATGGTTTGAGGTTTTCCTCAGCTGTTATCTTGATAAAGGATCCGCCCCATGTTGTCACTATGGATTAACTCATAGATCCAACGGTCCGATGTGATTTAACCCTAAATCTGAAACTCTCAGCAGTTCCTACCCTTAGGGGTTGCCAGAACATGTCGTAGTGCAAACACGATGCTCAGAGGTATCGTTATACGTCTAAGTAGTCACATATATCCATAGGTAATAATTTAGTGTTGAAAGTTCGAAATATATTATTTCCCCTTTGATTTAGTGGACGTCAGTTTTGGTTTACATAGTAATTTCTAAGTATTTCAATGGTTTATCTTTCGATTTGAATATTATATTAATTGGATGAGCTCGTTTTTGATCATTAAAGTAAACGGCTTTTGACGGGCGAAGTTTTATCCCGTCTTCTTGGTCATGTAATCGTTATGAAAATGAATTTAAAAGAGATTTATAGATGAATATTTTTAGATAATTCTAGAATCTACTTAGTCTGCCAAATATATTTTATATCCTTATTACTTAATTTAAGGTTAGAGAAGTATATATGCCCTAACATTTTAAAATAGTGGTTTTGAATGACGTAACGAGCCCAGCTTGTCTTCATCTATTAGTTCGCTTGCTCAGGGGACAACATGTAATTTCATAATGATTGCTCGGGTTGTTAAGGCGTGAAAGCGTAAGAAACAAATTAACTCACATTCGCATAATATCAGTTAGGAAATGTAGGTATCAGAATTTTATTGTTTTAAATAAAGGTGAGTCTACATAAATTTCTCTTCTTAAGCGAAATTATTAATCCAAATAGTATATAACTTCAAACTTTCGTATTGCATGCTACACGTACATTTTACAAGGAGTAATTAACGGCAAACCAAACAGTCTCTACAAATTTTACGTGAACTTAAACACACGTTTACAACGTGTGTTTCAGTTGTTGGGCAAGCGGACGAATGCAGGCGTATTTGTAGCCTCTATGGCTGACCTATTTATATATATATACTAGCGATCCGCCCCGGCTTCGCATGGGTAATACAACATATATATCATAATATCAGCCCTTTACTAAACTGTCCCACTGCTGGGCACGGTCCTCTTATCAGTGTGAGAAGGATTAGGCTATAGTCCACCACGCTGGCCCAATGCGGGTTGGCAGACTTCACATACATTTTTTCGAGAACATTATTAAGAACCCTCAGACATGCAGGTTTCCTCACGATGTTTTTCTTCACCGTTAAAGCGAGCGATAATTAACTATTTCATACGCACATAACTTCGAAAAGTCAGGGGTGCGCACCTTGGGATCGAACTCGACACCAACGGTTTCCCACTAGGCTATCGCTGCTTTAATATTATGATCATAGGTCACGTGGTATCACGTGACCTTTGCATATATTGTTTTTCGAACTCTAAGATTTACAGCAATTCATTGCCGTTTCTTACTTGTTTTGAAATATAAATCGCCGCACTGTTAATAAATCCTGTGCCGCGGAGGACTTTACAAGCATTCAAACACCAGACACAAAGAAAACCCAAATTCAAGTCTACCATTTATAGATCACACATTTTTTGTTTCGTGCGGGAATCGAACCCAGAACGCTCGGCACAGTGGCAATGTCGAGGCGACCACTCGAACCACTACGTCATCCGTGCATTCAATAACACGTTTCTATAACGTTTGTCCCTATAGTGCTCATAATAGCACTCAAGGGTTGCCATGTCAACAAGCCTATACAATTATAAGCTATTTTAAGCTATTTCCCCAGTCGTCTGTATATCGCTTTATTGAGTAATATTTCATGCTGCTTCTGTGTTTTGTTACCAGCAAATAGTGAAATTTATTGCAACGTCGACAGCCAAGTTTATTATCATTTTGTTTATTGCTCACCGAGGAATGCGCCAATATGTCATTACCGTTGCTTGATTTATTGGGTTATATTCTGAATAGAATTGCTACAAATTACACTTGTTATACCAGTCGTTTTTCTGCGATACATGAAAATGCCGTATAAAGAAAACGCTGATCGTATTATTTGAGTAAGGCAAGTGGTTATCGTACTGTATATGAGAATGAACTTACATACATACATAGCCCCACGCCTCTGTTCCCAAAGGGGTAGGAATAGGTCTATTGCCGATATCGTTTCCGTTTTTTGTGGGGTTTTTTGATGTCGCAGGTCTATGCGAATAAACCACAATCGACCGATGCCCGAAAGGTGAACATAACACAGGCCATCGCTCAAATCCCGCCGGATCTATGCGGAAGAGTAATTGAAAATTGGGCCTATTGGACCCATGCCACTGTAAGAAGCCGAGGCTGGGATTTAAACGATATCATATTCCACACTAAATAGCATTTATGGGCCTTTCAAACAAAAAAAGAATTTTAATTATTAATATTTAATTAATAACTATATTTAATTAATAATTTATTAAATAAATTAATACCGCACACATCTACCCGCCCCTATTGAAGAGAGCTGAAGACCGCGATAAATGTAGGGAACGTGTGCACGATAACACCTGGTACCGAAAACTGACGGAAAAGAAAGCGAAACGTCACCAAGCTGATAACAACCCACCAGCTGGCAGTTTCTCTTGCAGAGTATGTGGTAGAATCAGCCGCTCTAGAAATGGCTTACATAGCCACGAAATTAAGTGCATGTCCACGGGACAACGACTAAATCGTCTGGAACAGACTTAAAAGGGCAATGAATGAATAAACGGAAAAGTTTAATTGATAAATAGTTTCTAAGATGTTAATACTCTTTGTTTTCGTACTACAATAAAATAATAAAAAGTTTCACGTAAAGTGGTCTAAATAACAATAGCGGTGAATGAACATTGACGACGAACGCAGCTTTTATTTTTAGAGTTCGGAAAACCTCTTAAACAACGGCATTGTCCGTACGTCTGTCTGTTATAAAACTTTCAACTCAAAAACCGTAAGAGCTAGAGATTTGCGGTCAACGCCATTCGACTCAGCATAGTCGATATACCCCCGAAATGTCTATGACCTTTGACCTCTGACCTCAAGGCCACGTGGTATCACGTGACCTTTGCATATTACTTGAACCATTTTTTCGAACTCTAAGATTTACGGCAATTTATTGCTGTTTCTCACTTGTTTAGTGTGTAACATTTAAACCTATTTATTTATATCGTCCATTTATAATGCTTTCTAGTTTATATAGTGTCACTTTCCATTAATATTATTATTTTTAGGAACGGAAATTTGAACAGGAAGTAATGATAAAAATATATGAACAGAGGCATCAAATAGCAAAAATTGTAAAGGCTAAATACAACTTGTTTACTCTCAATCGGTTAGGATGTTTTCAAAGTATATGCGTATTAAATAGTTAATTATCGCTTGCTTTAACGGTGAAGGAAAAGGTATCCTGCATGTCATGAGAGTTACATAATGCTCTCGAAGATATGTAAAGTTTGTCAACCCGCAGTGGGCCAGCATGGTGGATTATGACCCAACCCTTCTAAGTCTAATAGAGGCCCGTGCCTAGCCATCGGACAGCATATAAACAGGCGACATAATTACATTATTTTCGTAACTTATAGATGGTAAGAATCTTGGTATTGCAACCAAGAAGAGAGAGAGAGGATGTAATAACGCTTCTAGCGCAAGCGTCATAATTAAATATAAACGGTAACTCTTTGTTCTTTTTAGCTTTGTAGAAAGCCCACTCATGATAGGATTACAACACAGACTTATTTAGTATTAAAGTGCTTTTACTTGACTCCTACATTCAGTAGTGTTTGAAAAGAGGCTGCGGTGCCTCTTTTCAAACTGATTTTTAATATTTTTAATTATATTTATGCTGTGCTATTGGTCTGAACCTTCGTACACGGCAAAGCCCCGTGCACAGCAGTGGGGTGATTTAATGCAGGGCACATATTATTTTATTATTGGTTGTTCTGAAACCTCATTAACTGCATAAACATTAATACTCTGATAAATAAATCGTTCTCTATTTTAGATGACTTAAACCTAGTTGTTGAAAGAACACTACTGCCTACCTCCCTTAAGGTTTGATGTATTTTCTTATCTTATCTTATCTTAAATACGGGGGCCAGTCAGTGCAGACCGGCGACACTTCGACCCAGTTGGATCTTTTGTGTCGGCCTAAAGATCTATCCTTTAGGTTGTTGTCACATTGATAGCAGTCGTTAAGCCATGCCAGAGGCCTACGGGCGGCTTGAACAACTCTTGACAACAGGTTGGCCACTAAGCACACGAAAATAAAATAAAAGCTATCTCCTTATGAATGTACTGCATCAACTGCAGTGTACACTTTAGAGGGAGAAGTCTTCGGGGTTTGGATATGCCAATCCCATCAAACCCATTCTCAATCCGGCCAACTCGTCACATTCACACAGTAGGTGCGTGGACTCGTCCTGTTCACCACAGGCTCTGCAGATCGGATTGTTTGCCAATCCCAATCTGCACTAGAAGTCGTTGGTGCCAGAATGGCCAGTGAACGCTCCTGTGAGCAGGCGTATTTGGCCCTTGTTGTACCCGCAGAGCTTCCGGGTGAAGCCCGTGGCTCTGTTTGCAATGAATTTCTTGGAGTGTTCCAGACTCCTGAGGGCCATCCACTGTGTTTATCATTGCCATGTGCATTCAAAGCTGCCTTGACGGTGCTCTCAGAGAGTCCTACGAATGGCTCGGGGCCCGCAAACGGTTGTTCCGAGCCCTTTCTGGTTAATTCATCAGCCTCCTCATTGCCCTGCACTCCTGCATGCCGCGGCACCCACACTAGTCTGACTGTGTTCTTCCTGCCAAGTTTGTTGAGGGCCTTAACACAGCTCAGGACCAGTCTGGAGTCCACCCTGCAAGAACCCAGAGCCTTGAGAGCAGCTTGACTATCACTGAGAATATAAACAGTCCAGTCAGTGACATTATTGTTAATATTCTCTTAAGCGCAGGCAATTATACCATAGGTTTCCGCTTGGAAGACAGTTGCATATTTGCCCATGCTTCGGCTCACCTTGCAGTCGTTGGAATAAATACCAGCTCCTGATCCTGTTTCCACTTTGGAACCATCAGTGTACCAGATGACACAACTCTTGTCAGGAGATTGTAGACCTTGTCTCCACTCGTACCTCGTGGGGACCTTTATTTTAAAATTATTTTTGAATATTGTCATTGGTTGCATTTTGTCGCATCCCATGCTCATAATCCTTTTGAGATCCTTTGAAATCTCCAATTTTGTGTGTCGAGTCGCTCCACAGCCCATGCACAGGAAGTCTATGTAGCGCTTTTAACGCCTCTAACACAACAATGTGTAGCGGCGTTAGATCCAGCAGGACTTCTAACGCTGCCGTTGGCGTTGTCGGGAACGCCTCTGTTATAGCCATGCAGGCTAATCGCTGCACCTTCGACAGCGCGTTCCTGCATGTTGCAAGTTTAGTTCTTGGCCACCAGGCAATGCTTCCATACGTAAGAATGGGTCTTACTATCATCGTGTATAGCCACTTGATGACCTTGGGCTTCAGCCCCCAGGTCTTCCCATAAGTAGAACGAATCAGCCGAAGACCCACTGGGCCTTCTCTAAGGCTTTATCTACATGAGGTTTCCACGTTAGTTTGTTATCTAGGGTCATGCCTAGATACTTCTCATCCGTGGACCATTGTAGCTGCGTACCATACATGGAGAGGGTTCCCAACCCTGTCAGATCCCTCTTCCTAGTAAACGGCACGACAGTAGTTTTCCCTGGGTTGATCGATAAATGATTACTACTGCACCATTTTTCCACCATAATCAGGGCCTTCTGCATGAGACTAGATACCGTGCTTGGCAATTTTCCGTTGACGAGTATCACCAAGTCATCCGCATATCCGACCGTTGAGTACGGACCTTTGTTGAGTTGTTCTGAGAGTGACTTGACCACCAAGCACCATAAGAGTGGTGAGAGTACTCCACCCTGAGGGCAGCCTTTGGTGGTTGTTGCATACATTTCATCTCCTAACAACTCAGACCTAATGATTCTTCCCCTGAATATACAACCGATCCACTTGCAAATAGCTGGCTCTATGCCGTGATTTGCCAATGCCACACTAATGGCATCAAAGGTGATCCGATCTAAAGCTTCCTCAATATCCAGGAATGCAGCAATGCATATTTCCCGGTTATGCAATGCTCTGTTCTGCCTTATTTATCACAAAATGTAGTGCTGTCTCAGTGGATTTTCCCGACTGGTAGGCACATTGTAGCCTGTGGAGGGGGAATTTCTTTAATGCTCCCTCACTAACATGTCTATCTAATAACTTCTCCAGGGCGTTCAAGAAGAACGATTCAAGGCTGATAGGTCAGCATGCTTTGGCTTTTTCGTAGTCAGCTTTACCTGGTTTCGGTATGTAGATGACTTTAACACGCCTTCATATCTTTGGAATGTATCCAAAAGCTATGCAGGCTCTATATAGTCTGCTCAAATGCGGAACCAAGAGTGCAGCTCCCTGTTGTAGGATAATGGGATAAACCATGTCTGGACCAGGTGACTTGAACGGTTGAAAACCATTTAGAGCCCAGCCGACCTTCCCTTCATCCACTAACTTCCCACTCAGCTTTGGTTGTACGGTAGCTTAGTTCAACCAGGCTGATCGGGTCCTCCTGCTCCTTTTCTATTATCTTACAGTCTGGAAAGTGTGTGTTTAGCATCATTGCAAGTGTCTCCTTACCAGAACCTGTTCATTGCTCATTGCCATCCTTAATGGTTGTCAATGGGTGCGCTCTGATAGACGAGGTAGCTTTGGAGAGCCTCATTCCTTCAGGAATAGTACTGATGTTTTCACAGTGGGCTCTCCAAGCCTTGCGTTTGGCTTTCCGCACAGCTTTGTTGTAGTTGGTCAAATAACGAGCGTAACCGCTATAATCCTTGTGGTCCTAGCATTTTTAAACGCCCGCTTGGTTTCTAGCCACAGCTTGACCAATTCTAGCGTCCAATACGGTACCCTCTTAGGCCTAAGTTCGCTTTCAGGGCAGTTACTTGTCCAGGCCATATTCACAGTCTGATAGTTTATGTATTGTCGGTTACTTTGGTTCTATAAAACATTTACAAACAAATAATATTAGATATGTATAATCTTTTAAAAAATTATTACCGATACAACTATATCTACAAATTTATGTGCATACGATTATCTAAATTGTATTATCACGAAGCCTAATTCAACTGCTAATAAAACTGTATTATCATAAGTACATAATAACTGCTATTAGTAAAAGTGAATTATATATTAGTTAAATTTAGGTTGATTCGGCAATGTTTCTATTCAATCCATTATATACTCGATTTTGCCCGTGGCTTCGCTCGCGTAAATGTAGGTTAAGTTAGGGTAGTAACAGTATTATTTTCTGGGTGAAATGTACCCTATGTCTTATTCTGTTCGCCTGACAACGTGTATGTGAAATTTCATGATAATCGGTAGAGTAGTTAAGGCGTGACAGCGTAACAAACACACTTACGTTCGCATTTATGATATTAGTTGGGATATAAAATTTTACAAATGCTTGTATTCAGACTGATTGTACCTACGTGCATATAACTGGCACAAACCTCTGATTTATCTGTGCTAGGATATAGGTGTGAGACGGATGACGCCTTAATAGCCATCTTCCAAAAACGATAACAGAATTTGACTGCACGGATGGTGACAACCACTAGGTTGTGGTTGCGATTTAAGTGGTTGTCTAACCACTGCCACTACGACGAGTGTTGTGGTTAACCCACACAAGATAAAAAATTGTGTGATCCACAAATGGTTGTAGCTGAATTTGGGTGTTCTTTGTGTCCATTGTTTGTATGTTTGTAAAGTCTCGCGAGAGTTGTCTTTTAAAGAAAAGTGGAAAGAGGAAATCTCTTGGCAGATGCTAAACTAGCTATCATACTCAAATTATTATTTAATAATAGGTGTTTGATTAGATTTTGTTGAAGATCCAACCTAAAACAATACACTTGTCCAAAAACTGACACTCCATAATTATGTCTATTGCCAAGCAATAAACACAATAATATACGCAGATATAAAAAAATATTGCCTACTCCTACTACTTCCTAAAACTCGTGTTATTTTATATCCATCAACATGCAAGTGACATATTATGCACTTGCGAAGACAGCCATCAATTACTTACATATAAATATAAACTATAAAAACATCAAGAGTAACAAATTAGAAAATAATGTAATCACTTTATCACAACATCGGGTGAAATAAAAACTCGTTCAGCCTAAAGTAGATAGCTGGGGGGTGGTGTCAGAGAGACGTGCGAAGTTCTGGAGACAAATTGTAGGCTTTTGACGGATGGCCTCGGAATTCCAAGTAAAATGCTAACGTTGATTGACTTGTGGTGAAGGCAGCCTTGAATGCGAAGCCTTTTTAAAAAGTTTTGGTTTTGAATGGTTTCAGCGTTGATATAGCTTTTGTGTTTGATTGTTTACGTACCATAAAAATAGTTAATTCACATTATTTAAGTCAAATATTTACATTATGTACCCAAACTTCAAAATACAAACAATTTTTGTAATCTATCCAAAAATAACTAAGATGTAAGCATTTCACATATGGTAGTAAGGGGGGATGCACGATACAAACTGTGACGTAATTGTTATATCCAAATTTAAAATATTAATTTCTTCCTTGTTTTGCAGCCCTTCACTTGTTTATTTTAATACTGTTTGCACAAAAAGGTTTCTTTTGATTGCTATTTGCTCTTTGTACTACCTATTATGATAGCTGATATAGAAAGAAAAGATATGCTATTTAGTAATTGAGTACCGACCGGATGCAGAGATCAAGCTGTCGCCTTGCCACTGCCACCCACACCACGGTGAACTCCCACACGGGACAATAGTATATGTGATCCACAAATAATTGTTATCTGATCCACAAATAATTGTTATCAGTCTGTGTGGTACTGTTTTATCTTTATATTAAAAACAAGACAAGTCCCACACAAATGCCTGTGTGTGCGACATATACATATACATATCCTTTACATATGTATATTCAAATAACAGACGCAAGGAAAACTCAGATACAAAACGACTATTTATAGATCACACAAATTTTCGTCCCGTGTTCATCGTACCCACAAGACTCGGCGCAGTGGCGTGACGACCACTTAATTCACTACGCTACTCTTTCAAAAAGTTACCTATCATGTCTTCAAAATGCCCATTTCTGATCCCTGACAAGAACGATCAATACAATATTGACGAATTATCGCCTCTTTTAATTTAGGACAATATCGGCAGGTCCTATATATATATAACAAGGGGCCTATTATCACAATTTTCAATATTTCGTTTTTCAGAATTTCGTAAATAAAACGTATCGAAAATTGGACACTCTATCGGATAAAAGAGTTAATTCTATTAATAGGCATTCAAATAAATTATCAAAATGCGCTCCATATCTAATAGGTACCTAAGTTTACTTGGCCCATATATTGTAAAATCAATTTTCATAGACGGCATCTTCATGTAGGTGCCTTGTGCATTATATGGATCTAGGTGAGTGCACTTTATGTCTGCTTTTATAGGAGAAGGCGTTTGTCATTATTTTGTGATATATTACAGTCGTACGGGTATATTGTAACGCGCAGCTAAGCTTGTTACATACAATATTAAAGGTAACATTTTAATTTTTTTTACAATGTATAAAAGTTTAATATACACATTGTTATAGCAACGACTAAGTGTATTAAACTTTGCACATACTATTTATTTATTCAATAGGCAACTACAGATAACAAATTACAAATGTGAATAACATTAAAGATAATTAAAAATGTTAATTCGGAAGCCTTGATTTGGTTACGGTTGAGCACAGCATATATTGATAAAAATAGTGCACATTTAAAGGATAGCTTTTTAGCCTTAGTATAAAAAAAAGGAAAACGAGAATAAAATGATACATTTATGTAACATAGAAAATTAAGATAAAAATACCATGCAGTATCTAATTTTCTGGCAATTTCCATCATTAGTCTTTGCATTATTTTCTACTATAACTCCAACACATTAGGTACCCATTTTAATTTGCTTAGAGTATATACTGATTGTAAAAGAGTATTATCTGCACATTTCAGTTGAAACATTCCAATGTATAAAGGCTCAATTTAAAAAGCAACAAAATTGCTACTCTTCATTATTAAATAATATGAAGTCCGGAGGCATTCTCCAGAGTAAACGGTCGACGTTACTTTCAAAATTCCCTTTACCGTCTTGTGGGGAGGCATTAAAGCAGCTTAAAGGGTAAAGACGTAATTGTATCAAGCAGACTTAGGCAGGGTCAACTAGATTAATATGCTTTGAGGGCCACCCAACAAGCTTAAGGAAACGTTAAACAGGCTTATGGCACGCAGTGCAATTACTGATTGCGTTTATTGAGGCGCCGAGACAATGACTTAATAACCATATAATGTCATGAATAAAAGCCTGTTACAGTTTAATCCCCACGTGGTGCGCTCTAATGAATTTATTGCAACGAACCGTAACATTTTCTCTGTTGTGTCGAGCGTTGATTTACTGCACGCTCGATATAACAGCCTCTTGTCTCGTAGTTCAACAAGCCTGTTGATTTTAGATACCAAGTGCTTTATAAAAACTTGCGTATATCATAAGATAAAACCCGGTTTTACTATTTTAAGCGCTTGTAGTCTAGAGGCCATTTTTCATATTTTGCATTACAGTTTCGCCATATTGTTAACGTTGGTCAGCCCGCTTCAGTTGAGAGGGTAAAATGTGGAAAACCTAAACGAAATTTATGTTTTCCAGAATGTCACCCTTTATCGAACGTTTCCATATAAAATTTGGGGATGAGACATAAATTGTAGCATCCGACCAAGGACATTTTACGACGCTTGGAGGAGGATCCGGTACGTCTTTAATATTGGACCGGGGCTCGTGTATTTTGGGATGTTTACTAGTGTTTACGACTCGACGCTAATGATTTCAATCACTAACAAAGAAACGGGCGGTCGTTGAAAAGATTCATTGTGTCAATATGAATGAATGTCGATCGTATTTCAATTTGGAATTGAAATACGGTTGACACAATATTATTAAAATAGTATTATAAAGAGAGAGAGAGAGAGCGAATTTTGTTAGTTCGTATGCATGTGGAGGGTAATCTCAGGAATATCTGCCTCTATATGAAAATTCTTTCACTATTAAAAAGGTACATAATTTAAGTTCGTTATAGGCTTATATAATAATAATAATAATAATAATAATACCAGCCCTGTATTAAACTGTCCCACTGCTGGGCACGGGCCTCTTCTCAGTGTAAGTGTTAGGCCATAGTCCACCACGCTGGCCCCGTGCGGGTTGGCAGACTTCACATATCTTTAAGAACATTATGGAGAACTTTCAGACATGCAGGTTTCCTCACGATGTTTTCCTTCACCGTTAAAGCGAGCGATAATTAATTATTTAATACACACATAATTTCGAAAAGTCAGAGATGCGCGCCTAGGGATCGAACTCGAGACCTCTGCATGGCAGTCCAACGATCTCCCACTAGGTTATCGCTGCTATATAGGCTTATACATTATGTTCAACTCGGGCGAAGTCGAGACGGGGCTACTATTTACGACTGCGCCGAGCGAAATGTGCCAAAAAGGCGGTCACAGTCAAGTGAATAAAATCAACACTTTTCGTTTTATACAAATATAAAATATACATTTACCATAACAATGAACGTGTTAACAATTACTCCGTGTAAAAACTTAAAATAATTCATATTTACGCCTACAAAATTACGTATATATGTTCGTGTTACGTGATTTTTAGATTATAACAGTAGAAATCTATCCTATTTTACAGCTTAAACGAAACATAAATAGTTATATTACAATTTGTCCGTCCCAAATATTTAAATTATTGGTTGACAATAAAGATACATATTTATCAAAAAAGCACTTCAAATCCTACATGCAATTTTACCATGGCAGCCGCGCGCCGATTTGAATATGCGCCGCACGAGCTTTGTCATTATATGTCTTACGCTCGGCGCAGTCTTAATAATTAATTCAATCAATTTTCACGTTGGTAAACAGGTAGGTATACAGAGTCCTCATGAAAATTTATAAGATTCATAAGAGCAATTTGGGGTTTATAGATTCAACTGTCAAAATTCATCCAGTCCTATTTCCCATTAAGTACTTACATAAATAAGAAATAGTCGGTAAACGCTTAAATTGTAAGAGCTTCTTGTTGGCTATAGATTCCGAATTGACACCATAACCTTCATATCTTATCGTCACAGGTATACTAGCTTCTTTTATAAGGCATACCGACTTCTAATCCTTAGCCTATATTATTTATTCCACATACAAGTGTATTAATTATATAAGTTAATTATAATGAATGGTCTTTACGTCTGGCGCTTCAGCAATTTTCTTATTAGGCTTTATGAACTGAACGGAATAATTGTTCAAACGAATCGACTTCTTACTTTTCTTGTTAGTTTTAAGTTTTCAGTTTAAGTCACCGAAGCAAACGCAAACCAGAACTGACGAAGAATAAATTAAATGTAGAAAGTTGGAAATACTATGCCGTCCAGACTGCTGGAGTGATGTAGAGCTCCGATTGTAGAAATCGTACTCGCTAACATTTGGTAAATATCCAAGGGAATTTTAAAATGTGACGTGGCCTTTCCGTATTTATATGATTTACGTACTTCGTTTATAGTCAGTTATGACTTTAAATATGAATATATTAAATACTTGATTTTGCCCACGGCTGTAAATTGTGCTCGCGTAAATGTAGGTTAGTTACTGCACTTTTTCTGGATGAAAGGTATTTCCGGACCAATACGACCTTCAACACTTCAAGAAAAGAGCGTACTCCTTTTTAAAAGACCGGCAACGATACTTTACTCACATAAAAGGATTATCACTGTCGCTAAGCAACTCAACTATGGTGGTCACGCTACAAATACCTTGATTATATCTATTGTATTAACATGTTTATACTAAACTTCCAAATTGTTTGTTTACCCGGATTCTGTATCAACTTTGTTTTTGCAACTTTCCGTAAATACCTTGTAAATAATGTATAACCACAAGCCCCGAAAACACTTATTTCCTGTCATATGAAATAACAAACGGTGTGTGTATAAACACAGGTAGGCATATATTACCGACGTCCGAATACCGAGATAATGCCGAAATCCCGGAACACAAAAACATACGCATATATAATATAAAGGGTATTTGTAAGAAAGGGACCGTTCCCCTTTATTGAATACCCTGTCTTTATCAACGCCCTTTGATTCAAGCAAGCCCAACTAACAGGTGTCATATTTCAATGGAACTTTTTCCTCTTCCTTAATTCGATCCACCAAATGATTTGGAAAGGCTCGATGGATGACGTTATTATATATTTTTGTATAGATTAGAATTGTGTATGTAGGGGGTGAGTGAATTGTATGGGAATATATAGCTGCTGTTCAAAGAAATATGTATGCTGGTGAAATATGTTTTTGACGGCAGTTTGTCGCCAACTAATAGCCGTTCATTATTTGTGCATTATGATGTTTTGAATGTGTGGGTTATTCCAGAATTTTGTATACCTAAAATAAGAATATATTTTAGTACTGGTTAATAGAGCTTATAGTGGATGGCGTGGGTTTTGTTTTTTACAATATAACAATAACAAGTTGCAGGTTAACATAAAATACAACGTCTAAAATACCATTTGACATACAGTTTTTACTAGTAATTTGTACAAATGACTAGTATTTTTGTTAACCCCTCCAGCTTAACTAGAATGCTTGTGTTAGAAGTTGGTTTACGTCGTGACATCCTGGTTTTTTAATCAGATCCTTTGTACTACATAAAGGATGCGATTAACCACGACCGCAAGTTCAATCCCTTATCTATTGTGCTACCGCCACTTACACATACATTTTGCACGTAACTAAAGGTATAAAAGGTTACAAAGGTCACTTTTGTTTATCTTAAATTATTTGTCTAAATTCTCAATGAAAGATAAGCAATTGGAACGATATATACATGTATTTTGCTGAATTCAAAATGGTAAGAAACATAGAAAAAGCTGTTATGAAAGACTTTAAGATATAAGAATTTTAAATCTAATAAATGAAATAACTTACCAGATCTAAAAAAGCATACTTATATCTATATCTTGTCTTTGTTAAATGAAAATTGCTGAAAGAAAAATGAATAACAAGATATTTGAATAGAATTATATGTACTTATGTTTAGCCACGTACTGAGCATAATGTGAAATACCATAATTTTTCATGGTTTATGGTAGGCATAAATAACAACTTATAACAGTAAAGGCTGTAAAAATGTCTGACGCATAAACTTTAAAACTTGTAAATACGTCCATAAAATATCCACAGTTAATATCTTAAAGTAACTGCCGGCTAGGTCCCCCAAAGCACTTTGATATGCCATCATAAAATTGATGAACTCGAAGATGACGATACAAAAAATATGACTACATCACGGGCAACGTATTGAAATTTTTTACAGCGTCTATGTATTACGGTTAATGTACTGTGAATAATTGACTTCGGTGTGCGTTTAAACACCTATAATGTCGTAGAATAATTTTACACGTACGTATAACTTGGAACAGTATTCCGTAGTGTTTAATGGTTCGGAATCGTGATAGTTGAACTTAGTGCCCGCATTCATATTACAAAGTTAAGGCCTCGCAATGAGCGACAACTTTTAGAGTGCGATACTATTTACGTAAAGGCTCTTGTGCATGACGGCGATGCAAGTAACATGCGTAAGCGAGTTGTATGCATCGTGTAAATGACCGAAGCGCACACAAGCAAGTAATTTATATGATAAAAGGCCCATTTACACAAAGTTGAAGCATGCGTCATACTATCCTTGTCTTACTTACAATAGGAATAGCAGCTAAGGCTCATTACGACAAGAAAAATCCATTAACACATGCGCAAGGTAAGACCTCGCATATGTAGCTTGCGTATGTATACTCTGTCCCAATAGAATTAATATTTTATGTAAACAATCGTTTCATGCCTAATCAAATATAAAGTCATTTAGAAAATTCAAACTCTCTTTGAAAAGTAGTTAATGAATACAATAAGCCTTATGAAAGTCCTACTTGTGATAAATGTCCATAAATTTATTTTACAGAAAAATATTTTATGATGTAAATCACTAAAAGTTGTTTACCTATTTCTCAAATTCTATTGGGATAGACTATAGATTGCATAGTTTACGCCGGCTTATTCTATCGTGTTATACATAGGTGTGATACCTTTTTCGGAAATTTGAGTCGAACTGCGCCTACTACAATAGAAACTGTTATTCCGGTGTAATACTTAAAAACATCATGGCAGTGGTACTTTAAATTTTAAATATCGGCAGGATTACATTTCGACGATACTTAACATTTATTATTCGGCAGTGCCGAGGGATGTGTTGTGTTAATTATGAACATAAATTATAATAATAATTGAAATGCAAAATAACGTTATTTGCTATGTTTTTACATATAAGAAATTAAAAGGAGTAAGCGTTCACGCTTGCACTGTTTAATTTCTTAGCAATATGATTGACATTTTGGATTCCGTATTGTATTTAAAAAGTCTGACTATTATACTTATATAATGTTTAGTGATTAAGAGTAATTCAGATTATTAACAGAAGTAACAGTGACATAATATTAAGGATATCTGAAACGTTGGACGTACGATATACTAACCCGGAATTATTCCTGAACGTTTCTGATTTAATAAAATAGTGTTTAGATTTTATTTTGCCGACTTTCCTTCTCCTTATTTACTATTTCTATTGGAATTTATCCTACCAGCTTTTCCACTACTGCAACACTCGTGTAGCTAGGTTTAGCTCTAGTGACTATGAAAAGCACTTAGTTCTGACACTTGTAAAGTCGAGGTAAAGTTAAACTTTCTGGAAACCTGCAATTAATTTAAAAATAAAGGCATATTGTATTAAAATTATTTATGACACACGAGCAATATTGCTGGCGTCGTCCATAATGATTATGTTCAATCATTCGACGATCCCTCTGTAATCAAATTTTCGCACATGACGTCATATCAGTACCTCAATTTTGATTATTTATTACCTTAAAAAACTCAATTCCATACTCCTAATACAAACGGCACTTTTCCCGGTAAATAAAATCAGTGGCTGGCATTGATGGATCATTTGTGGCACACGCAATAAACGATCGACGACAAGCTATTCCACATAATATGGTTTCTTATTTTTGCGGCGATGTGGCTACGGTTACCCTATGGCCCCACACGAGTTATGTGATCCAAGATCTTGCACTAGTTTGGGTAGTGTATACCGCTATGTAAGGAAGTCAACTGGGTCTTTAATGTGGGGTGTCAAGTCGTTTGTTTTACTGCAACAGTAATGTTCTATGTACGCAGTCATGTGTTCCGTAAATGTAATAGTTTTAATTACTTGATATATCCTTTAGTTTCTTGGTTACAATATATTATACTGAACTCTACATGTCAGTCTTTTTTGGTCTAGTGGGTAACAGGTTTGTAATTCACTATCTTTTGATTGTAAGCTTATTAGAGATAGATATTTGACTGCAAAAATGACGATGGTTGTTCCGAGTCTAGATATTTTTGTGTCCATTGTTTGAAAGTTTGTAAAGTCCCCCGCGACTCAGGAATTATTCCTAGTGCCGGAGTTGTCTTATTACGACTTATAACGACTTACTACGGAGCTGCAGACAAATCTAAATCTCTAGAAGTTAAAGCAATCGAATAATATAATAATATTAATTGCACAAAATACAGTTACAAATATTTAAGCCCAATAGATAAATGCATACATAAAACTTAAATTTGAATGAAGGATTCTTAAGATAATCTATATAAACGGTTACCGGTCTTCTATACTGTCAAATTATACCTTAATTTAGCTTTAAATCTGCATAACTCTGTACCTGAAGTTTTTATAGTACATTGCAAAGAGCTTTATACACATATAGTACAGTAAATGTATGTTAGGTTTGGTTAAGTTAGTAATAGTACTTTTTTTCTGTATAACAGGCGCCCGATGCCCTTCTCCGTACCCCTGATGACAAGTATGCGAATGATGATCGGTCGAGTAGTCAAGGCATAAAAGCGTAACAAACAAAGAAACTCATATTTGCATTTATAATACTAGTTAGGATAAATACTAAATAGCCCGGCTATAATGATTACTGTAATAATTGGCTTGGCTTTGTCAGTTCCCTTTAATAAACGCTAAATGAAGCAAGGCGAAAAAGATCGGTCTTTTTCTACTTAAAATCTTCGGATATTTAAGGATTCAATTTGTCTAACAAATCTTATACAACTAGAAGACTACTTTGGTCCTGTGTATTATGTTTGTAATAATGATTGACTACGGCGGCGGAAGTAAGTACCCTATAAGTACATGTCAAAGTATTTTGTATTAATGAAACGTCTTGATATCCTACTTCTTCTCTCTTAGCCTTATTATTCCCAAGTCACTTGGGGTCGGCTTTTCTGGTCTAACCGGATTTGACTGGATATCAGTTTTTACACGGAGCGGCTGCCACCTGACCTCCGCAACCCGAAGGCTAACGATACCCTAAGGCTAGACCAGTGTCAGGATATTAGAGGGTACTGACTTTCCCAATAACAACTGCTATAGATGTTCATGGCAGCCGGGACCAACGGCTTAACGTGCTCTCCTAGGCACGGAGCAGGCTATAATTGTCAATCAATACGCACATAATTTCAAGAAGTCATATAACTTCCGAAAGTCAGAGGTGCGCGACGAGGGTTCGAACCCGAGACCCTCTGCATTGCAGTCTGTTGGTCTCCCCACTGAGCTATCGCTGCTGTCTTGATATCCTACTAATATAATAAATGTGCAAGTTTGTGAAGATATTTGGATGAATGCTATTCAACCACGCGCAAACTGCTAAACGAATTCTTTTGAGCACATAGAATCGTAAAGAAGTGAAGTACATTTCCAGGGATCAGTTGAGTTAAGGCTAGAAGCATAACAAACAAGCAAACTCACATTAGCATTTATAACATTAGTTAGGATTAGGTTATAATATCAAGCTATGAGCAACGGGATATGCTACAGCTATGAGAAGTAATAAAGAACGGGAGGGTGAAACGCGGGGCACAGCATCATGTTATATAAAACTGCACGGATGGCGTAGTGGTTTAAGTGGTCGCCTTGTCGCTGCTACTGCGCCGAAGTGTTGTGGGTTCGAATTCCATACGGGACACAAATTGTGTGATACACAGATGGTTGTTTTGAGACTGGGTGTTCTTTGTGTTCATTGTTTGAATGTTTGTAAAGTCCCCCGCGCCAAGGGAATTATAACTAGAGCGGTCGTAGTCTTTTAAAAATAAAATTATGTACATATCTATTTATAAATAATGTGGTCTCATAAGGTGTAGTAAAATTAAGCACAAGCATACAAGACTGTAGTCTTTGACTGTACTGATAGCCCAGCGAGCAAGCGGACACCTCATCGCTACCCGAACCTTAAGAGTTGTAGATTTGAATCCGATCCAATTCAATTAATTCTATGTCAATTGGTTGTCTAGGGTGCGGGTGTGCTGTATCTTCGTTTATTGTTAAGTCTCTCGGGACACAGAACTTGAACATTTGATCATGAATCAATAAAATTCATAATATTTTGTTATGTTAAATACACACTTAGATTGCGTTGAACTTTATCAACATTCCAATAAACGACATAAAGAACAGCCAGACTCAGAACAAATATTATATATTTTACTGGCTACTGTCTCTACATGGAACAACAATTGGTGCGCCATGTGTTGTAGTTTTGATCCTCTGATCGAAACTACGACACATGGCGCGGAGGTGAGGTGACGATATTAAATATAGCGCCATTGGTGCAATAAAATACCAGATATAACTGCCGCGTTGTGAAAGAATCATATGTTTTTCTGAATGCGGTGTTTAAAAGCTTAGTTCGCAAGGTTATACTATAATACTTAATCCTATTATAACCGTTGATCTAGCCGTTATTGGTCCATTTAGGTGACCTTTTCCTTAAGTGAAACCAACCGTGCTATAAACCAATTTACCTTCACCTTTTTAATCATAGTAACGGGTGAAACCGTCCGATGAATCCTGCCATTATTAATTTAAACTACGACATTTTCTTAATCCAACGTTAAACCCTTCATTGCGTATTCTGTAGGTTGGTAATAAATTTCAAATTAACAAATTTCTAGCAAATTGAATTTGTGGTCCTCTCAAAACACACTGACCCGAACACTGCAGGGGAATTTTAAAATTAGAGGGAAATACTTCTATGTTATTAATTGTGTCTATTATGTTGGTGAACTAGTTTCGTACCGGTTTCGATTACAATAACATACCAACGTGTATACAGATTATGAAAAATGTAACGTGAATATTCCACTAACGATATTCCTGACAAATTGAGTTTGCATCATATACTTTATATTGGCTTCCATTTTGTAGCGTCAAGTATTTGATCAATTACAACAGATATTGATAACACATAAATTAAATTACATAGAATATTTTTACAGGGTTTCAAATTCATCAAACTCTACTTTTAGCAGCTAACATGTTGATTCTAAATGATTTAATTACCAGCTGCTTTTAAAATATATTTATTAAATAAAGTATGATATAAATAAAGAATTTTATCCTAAAAACGATTTAACATTGTTTTAGTCGAAATGCTATAAACAAACATAACAAACATTTTAATTTATATGTAATTATTGTCTAAGCTGTACTAAATAACACATTCTAATTTTTATTTTGCCTTATATGATATCATATAAGGAGTGACATCATCAGAGTGACCCTTAAATAGTCAGGTATTACGTTATAAAATCCGTGTAAGCTAAACAGCTGATACGTATCTACGTATGGATATTCTTCGATATAAAATAACTTATGCCGACTTAATATTATTCAACAGTTAAGTCGTAATAAATATGTCCTCAAAGAAGCATTATTTACAAACTTTCCGTACTTCTCCAATAACGTCTTACAACGATTCGATGTAAGACGCTGCGGGTTAAAGTGATCACGTGGCATTGGCTCCAGCCCAGGGAAAGTTGCTCCAAGACAAAGATATAAATTGCCCACATTGTGCCCGCCGGTAAATTAATGTTGGCAACATTGGCGTCGCGCACCACAGAGTATCGTGCTCTATTAAGTTTGTATATTCACATTTAATTTTATTATGCAGCCTTGTTGTTGTCGCACCATAAACTTATGCTTGTGATCCCGGGTTTTGGAATTAAGTATTGTTATTTATTTTACTTATAAGGAAATTCTCACGCAGCACATAGTCTGGAATTTTCTTGCTAGATTATAAAAGACTCAGTATCATACATAGGAGCTAACTATACTTGGTGAACTTCGAGTGTATAAGACCGATACATCTCTTCAGGTATATAACGGAGCAAGCGTATGTATTTAAAATTTTCTTTTTGGCCACAATACAATGTTTTAAAACGTGAACGTACAAACAGATAATAAACTCTGCTTTCATACACTCGTCCCTACCGACGCTGCACAATTTTAATGAGCATAATGAACGACGTAGTAGAAAGTAGTAATATGTTCATTAAATTTTATTTTATTCAGTCTTGGAACTAAACGTAATTATATTTATACGTCAGATAAAATTTTTAAACTGTTTGTTACCCAAATAAATTAACAAACTTCAAAGTATGAACATAAATCAATGTCTGCCTGCCGCCTGCAGCCTGTGCATGCCGCGTTAGTTCTACGGCATAAGGTTGTGCTTATATTTTTGCGGATCATTACGAGAATTGTGGTAAATGTTCTGACTTAAATACTTTAATACTACAGGCACAAAAAATTACGTCAAATTGCCATAATAAATGAATAGAATTGTTATTATTACAATTTCGGATAAATTTAGTATCTCACGTCTATGTATAAAACTTACTGTTATTAACTTTAGTTATACCTACCTTTACACCTATGTTTACATAGGTACGTAATAATACCTGTTATAAATGTACATTTTCAACAAGTATTTTTATATATATTGTTTTAACTATAGTGAAAGGATAACAGTATAACGTCATCTCAAACCCTCTATTTTCGATCTGCGTGAAATCTATTGCCTACATCAGGGAAATAAAAAAAATACTCGATTTTTATTGCGGTATCTGTATTTAGGAAATAAGGCCAGGATTCATCAAAATCCGTCAAGCCGTATACACCTGATTGAGTAGCAAACATCCAAACATTCTTCACATTTATAATAATAGTAATTATTGTAGTAGGATTGAGGAAACTAAGCTTATTGTATAAGGGATAACTTATATAATTTGTGTTAATTCATGTCCGTACTTATTCTGTGTTATTCCATGCTCAAATTTCAGTCACTTCCTAACTAATATTATTAACCCATTTAATTTATAGCCTAATGAAAATTACAAAATATATTTTATAAATAATGGTATATGTGGGCTATTAAGAGGTAAACTAACAAAAAAATGAAACATGAAAAAAGACAATATGATAAATTTTTCAGGAAGTTACAAGGGTGTTCCCAACTTGGCACAATGGCTTTTTATATGTGAAAATTTACAAGGCATGACTTTTCAATGCAAAGAAACACTTTATAATTTTGAAATGCGTGCAAAATATGCACATTAATCTTTTCTTTTTTTCTGTATACCATATTTTTACAGTTCCCAAAGGTTTATGAGTATGAGAGTCATGGTTGGTTGCAAATATCTTTCCAACGTACCAACATAGTCTCATTATTTATATCAAACTGTAATCAAATTCAGCCCTAGGTTTCTTCTTCATTCCCTTTGTATTTACTGAAGGGCACTTTATAGTTCGATTAGAGCAGCGATAACTCAGTGGGGAGACCAACAGACTGCAATGCAGAGGGTCTCGGGTTCGAACCCACGTCGCGCACCTCTGACGTTCGGAAATTATATGACTTTTTGAGATTATGTGCATATTGATTGATAATTATTGCCTGCTCCGTGCCTCGGAGAGCACGTTAAGCCGTCGGTCCCGGCTGCCATGAACATCTATAGCAGTGGTTATTGGGAGAGTGTCGACACAAAAGATCCCACTGGGTCGAAGTGTCGTCGATCTGCACTGACTGGCCCCCATATAAGATACATACATACATTATCACGATTAGTTCCGTGGCACGGTACCCTAATTGCCGTAAAACGTATAGAAGATTAAAGCTGGTAAATCGAATAAATGTTGACGAACAGAGATAGTAGACAGCACTGATTGGATCGAACTGATTCATTGTCTTTTAGAAGACAAAGGTTAATCATTACTGCTATTTTTGGATGACGAGAATGTACCAATATTACGAACAAATACCTCAATATTACTAGGGACTTCGTTAGGTAAACAGCGAGGCGCCATATAATCGTCACCCTCTTCCTCATTAGTAACAATGCTTGGCTCAGGTGGAATTATGGCCAAATCATATTCCAAAGCGTCGTCACTATCTTCAACCAAGTTGCTTATAACTTCTTCTAAACCCCTCAAGCTATTGCTGCTACTAAAATATTGTTTGCGACTCATTTTGATTCCGTAAAAAGAACATATATTATATATATTTAGTACACTTGTAGCCACTATGCCACTATTGGTACACCTATGTTACGGTAACTATATTTTCTTATGTAGGGAACTAACTGCATCAGAATACTTTTATGTGCTGAGTTATTTAGTTAACGTAAGCAAGAATAAAATAATTAATTACCAATGTTATCAAATAGTAAAAAGAGTACACTTACCTCCGCTGTCGTAACAATAACAAACTTTAACACTTTAAAAACGAAAATTTGTAAACATTTACTTAGTTCTTGATTATTATGCGAAACCAACATAATCTTAACTGCACAACGAAGTAATAAGTGGGTGGATAAACATAATTATGGTTTTTAAAATGTACCCCCATATCAAACTGTTCCCAAATTGGCACAGTGGTCAAAAATGGCTTAATGCGGATGTAAGTTTGTTTGTTACGCTTTTATGCCTAAACTACACCACCAATCATCATGAAATTTCGCATACCCGTTGTCAGGTGAACAGAAAAGGACATAGGGTACCTTTGATCCAGGAAAAATTCTGTTACTAAAATAATCTAACCTAACCTACATTTACGCGAGCGAAACCGCGGGCAAAATCTAGTTTACAATATAAATGTGCAAATAACAACAACAATGCGTGAAACAATAAATTCCCGTTTTATTGAATTCCTGGAAGGCTAGACATAATTGTAAAACAATTGTGCCTGGCCGCCTCGGCGGGCAGCTACAGCTCAAAACGTTAAAAATAAACATTAAATATGGTACAGAGTTTTACGTAGGCATACTTGATATAGTATATACTATACTTTGCAAGATTCAATATTCAAAGCTGTATTTTAGCTATTCCCGAGTCTAATGCAGCTAAAATGTTTTTATATTTTAACTAGATTATGCACGACTACACTCGCGTAAATGTAGGTAACGTTAGGTTAGATGTCCTTTTTTGGTAAAAGTTAAGTACCTTAAAGGTATCCTTTACTGTTCCCCTGAAAACGTGTACGCGAAATTTCATGATGATCGGTCGGTATTTAAGTCGTGAAAGCGTAACGAACAAACAAATTCAAATTTGAATTTATAATATTAGTTAGGATTTTTAAAGACGTATGACTAATCAATAAGATGTAATATTAGATAAAGGTATGATAGCCTACCTACTCCAAGGATAAAAGTTCCTAAACCAATAAAGAATAAATTAATAATAGAAAAAGATTTAATGTTAAGAATAATTCACGTAAACTAGAAATACTTACCTATTGAAAAAGGAAAACACTACAAAAAATCCTTAACAAAAGAAACTTTTAATATGATTGCCACTTGACGAGTTTGATGAGTTAGCTCGGTGGTTCAGTTCCAGGAACACAATGGCATTTTTACTGTTTATTTATGGCCACATAACTCCGTAGGTTCCCAGTCGGGCAATTTACGAGGAGACCTCTATCGATCAAAGAAATCATCGCAATTGTCTCGGTTAAGTAATTTGAAGAAGCTGTTTATTTTATTGTTCTAGTTTTATTTATGTGACTGTCTTTATTTTACCTACATACCTATGCAGGTATGTAGGTAAAATAAAGACAGTCACATAAATAATTACTATTAATTGACTATGCAGTCATTCACCTATTTTAGTGTATTGCAGCCATGTTTCTCCTGCTATGATTTTAGGTCACAAGTAATACGGGGAGCACCTTTTGTCCTCTGCTGGACACAGTTTCAGACTCGGTGCTGCTGGAATTTGTTGAGAGAAAATCCAATAACACTTTGCCTGTGTGTCGGGCATCGAACCGAGACCTCATACATAGCATTTACATTTACTTACTACCGTTGCGGAACTGAAGCTTGACTTTAGATATTCAATAACTATATTAATTGCTCTACTTATTTTTATATGTAACTAGCTGACCTTAGGGGTATGAAATATACGTTACGACCTATCCTCATAATAATCTACGAAATATATATAAAAAAATTATAAAAATGGGTCGTGCCATTTCGGAGGAATGCGACCACAAACACCGTGATACGAGATTTTTATGTACGTACTTATATAAGTATATAGATAAACACAAGAATATTTATTGCTAACAATAATAAGCACAGAGTACTTGAGTTTTTCTAGGGAAATTCTATGTAGCACAAAGTCTAGTAATAGTGATTGGCTTCCTGCTATTGAGAATTTGATCGGTTGCTATTGACATTTACTTAGTACAGGTTTATGAGAAAGCGACTGACTAGCGCCATATTATGTGGAACCCGAAGAAATAGGAATGTACAAGCGTGTTAAATAAATCTTTAATTTAGTTATAAATTTATTTGACATTTATGTAAAATATTATTCATCGTATTTTCTTTTCAAAAGACTCGGTACAACTACTTGTGGATCACACTAATTCTTGCCCCGTAACAAAACTTGCCACAAAACTTGGGGCACTTGTAATACATAGTTTACGACTGTCATATGAAATCTTTCGGTAGTGTCACGGTTTCTTTTTATATTTAGAACAACTTAGCAAAAGTACTGGACTTAAAACGAATCAGAATTTTATAAATGATGTTAAATTTGTACTGTAATAGTTCGCAAAACGAAGGACTTGTGAGTAAGCCGCTTTATAGAATAACTGCGACTGACTGCACGTATTTATATAATTAGTAACACATCAAAAACATAAATGAAATAAAATTGACACAGTATGACCCACACAATCAAAAAGTTTGCAGTTGTAGTAATTGTTACTACTGCACATGAGATTTCGTGTTTAATTCCGGGGTCGGTCCGGCAAAACGGTATTGACTGCCTCCGTGGCGCAGCGGTAGTGAATGCGACTGCTGTGCATGAGGTCTCGGGTTCGAATCCTGGGTCGGGCCAACATCGGGCCACACGGCTATTGATTTTTTCTGTTAAGAAACCTTAATAGTAGCTCGGGGTTAGGGATTTGGCAGTGTTAGACACCCCCGTGCCTCGGAAAGAACGTATAGCCGTTGGTCCTGCGCCTGATCTCTCTCCGGTCGTGTCGGATTACCGTCTCATCGGATCATGAGAGTTAGGGAACTGAGAGTGCACTTATGTTTGCGTACACGCTTGCACAATATAGTATCTCCTGCGCAGAAGGCTAGTCTTCGTTAAGATTGGCCGCCGCGACCAAAATTCGGTCTGGAAGACATTAGTATTATTGGGTGTTAAATTCTCAGTAGCAAGTAGCAACACGGTGCTCAGAACTATGAATGATAGACGACGATAATCTCGCGTCAATGAATAATATTTAATATCTTCCTGAAACGTGGGTCTTCATACACTTCTGCGTCTCCCATAGGCGATATAAGCATGTATATCAAAAGAAGGTAGATAGATAAAAAAAATTAAGTACCTACACAAAATTAAAAGATGGTATGGCACACAAGTTTAGTTAAATATTTTTAATTTCCTACGTTAGGACGAGAAATATGTAGTATCTCCTGTATACGAATCTCATTACTGCAACCTGTCTACCGTGTATGATGCCAGCTTTAAATTTACGTAAAATCATCATTTTCCTAGTACCAACATTTCTAAGGGTCTTAAGGTCAGTGAGGAAAGCTCCTTTACTTACTCGTTGGACATCCTACGATGTATTGCAGTAAAAGTAATGCCGATTTAGAAGCTTAAACGGGTATTATTTAACTGAAACATCCTTGTCGATAAAACAGCCATATTATAGAATATACACCAATATTTTGCTTATGGCTATTTAAAATGTCATGTTTGATGTAGCCATAGAACATTAAAAATATTATCTAAATCTAATAAAAATATATATTTTTAATCGTCACATTATTTATTGTTGAATTCACGTATGGCGAAGTGGTTTAAGTGGTAGCGACACTGCGATAGCGCCGAATGTTGTAGGTTCGACCCCTTCACTCGACAAAAAATAGATTAACCCACAAATAGTTGATCCGAGTCCGGTCGTTATTTTTTGCATCCGTTGTTCAAACGTTTGTAAAGTTCCCCGCGACATAAGATTTATTCATAGTGGTGGAGTTGTCTTCTTTAATGTTGATTGTCAGCCCACGTCAAGCCACTGTTAGGTCATTTATTATTCTTTTTAATCCTCATATAATAAAATTGTTTATTAAATTTTGCATATGTGCATACGGTCGTCTCAGGCCATGTAATAATTTTGTAGCGGTTTTAGTACAGGGCAACGTTGTTTGTCTGATGTATAAAGAAAAGATTATGCTGTTTTCTTAATATTGTTTACGGATAGTGCTTCAGGCGGCCGAATAAATGTTATAAGGTGTTCTGATTACATTTTAAATATTTATCTGCGCGAAGTAAGGTCAACAATTCACTTTTCGGTACAGTTTCTGAGAAAAACAGTAAGTTCACTGCTGTAATTGTTATTCTCAGTATTCTTCTTACTTTCTAGCGTATTGCGTTTCCTATTAGATTTACCTAAAAATAGGAAATATCGTATTACTATTGTTGAAGCATATTCGATAAAGCTTTTTCTCAAAACAGTAACGACAATGTATTCTTTAAATTGATGCGTTATAGAAATATTAGTCAATATAAGAAAAAGTTGGCTGCTTCATGTAAAATTTGTTTGCTATACTAAAAATATTATTTGATTTTTATCAATTGAAAGTATTATTATTCATTTTAAAATATTATCTTCTGTAGATTGGCCATGGCAATACATATCGTTGATTTTTGGCACAGTCTGTGAAGAGTTGATGGCTCAACGGAGCTCACATACAATATATGTAATTTGCCATGACTACAGAAACAGCAATATTACTGAAAAATAAATGAGCAACTGTTATTAACATGCATTGCCATATTAAAATAAAAATAGTAATACTTGAATTAACACGCGCTTTGGTTTGTACAATAACGGCATCAATTGTGATAAATATATTCACATTTACCATAATAGCATTTTTATAACAGCTTTTATACCATCGTTTTATATTTTTCGCTGTAAGGATAGGTATGACAGATGTTTCTCAGAAAAAGTGTAATTAAAGTTTTATATTTCTAGGACTGAACAGCCTTAATTACCCGTTTTTGGGCTCAGGTAACGTACGCTCCACTTTACTTTTTATTAGACAGCGAAAAAGCTTAATCTAAAATGTACGTTTTTAACCCAGATCTCATTAGTATCTTCGTTTTAAAATAGATCTCATAAAATGTGACTAGAAAAGCCTTTGACGTTTTGGTATTAATGACCTAAGTATGAAGTAGAGCTTCTTACACAAATTTATAATGATGAAAAAGTTATACGATTATAGTTGATTAAATTGTTGTCATAGAAAAAGTGTTATGATTCGATTTATAAATCTTAAGCAAATATTTAATGATGAGACGTCGATATAATTTTACTCTTGCTTGATTTATGTTTTAAGGTCCTTGTAATTCGTTGATATGCAAATACATATCTTTAACTTCACCTGTATTTTCCCTGTAATGTATTTATTAGGGTAACTATACATTCGTGTTAATATATTGCAAATAAGTAATTGAATAATCAATTGTCATCATCAGTAATTAATTTGAATAACTATCAATGTCCGCTTTAAATGATTCAAATCACTTGGCAAATTCCTATTTTACCTAGTAAAAAGTGAAAGATCAGTTTTAAGAGGCTCTTGAGTAGTAGAGCCTTGCTGATTTCAGCATAAATGGGCCGGCTCGACCGGGGAAGGACTACCCTCTCACAGAATATCGACGTGAAATAGCAGTATTCCTATTGTCGTCTTTCATTCGGTGAGTGAGAGTACCGGAGGCCCAATCACCCTCTTTCCCCCTTCCCGCTCCTTCTCCTTCCCACTTCCTTTCCTAAAGAGTTGGTAAGGCGCAAGTGATGCCTCTGGTGTTGCAGGCGTCCATAGGCTACGGTGACCACTTACCATCAGGTGGGCCGTATGCTTGTTTGCCACCATAGTCGTATAAAAAAAAAGGCTTCTTATTTTTATATACATGCTTTTACAAAGAAAGCCACCTTTCACGATTATATTAATCATGTATAGTTTATTACTAAAACCTTACTCTATTATGTCATGACGATATTTTCTTTTAAAGACTTCAGTGTCTTATGTTTACTTAAATGTATCAGGAACAAATTGCTAACAATAAATATGGTTATTTTCGAATTGTGTATTCATTTTACAATATAAGCAGTCTTTAACGCTGTAAACTCCGACCAAGTATAATTGATTAAACATATATTTTATTTGCATTGGTCTGCTTGTGACCACCCACACTGTAACTTTTAAACGTCAATTAATTAAAAGTAAATAAACCCCTGATCACATTTTTCACGTCTCATATTTAGGTCACGCAGCCTACTAGAGTTTATACTGCCTACATCTTTATAGGTTTAACCTGTGAACATCGGCTTGGGCTACATTACTAGTCGTACGTTATAGTAGAATTTGTTTATTCACCTGTCTATTGTGGGAATGCAAGACCTATTTGAAAACCTATTATCTGGCGTACCTTATATCGCTGCCACTCAATAGGTTAATAGTATAAAACATTTAGCGATCCTGTAAATATATCTTGACAATGCAACTGACATGACCTAACAACCATCTCATCAATCATTATGACTGATGACATGATTTTTAGGTGACTATGGGATGTCCATAGAACTTCTAGATATAGAAAGAGAAATATTATATAATAAGCAAAGTAAATGATTAAAGTTGACTTGAGATTTATTTAAATAAAGTGTGCGCACAGAGCTTAGTAAGCTTAGAAAGCGACTGTATGTAATTTGGTTCAGTGCTATGTGGTGCGTTGTCACGGGGCGCGATTCTATGGATTACAATGCACGAGCTTTCGTGCATGTGTTTTCGTAAAATCACGTACTGAGGAATCCACGTAAACGACTGACCTCCAAACGCGTCAAACCTCGGCAAATAAGAAATCAATTAAATTATTGATTAGCTTAGCCATTGAAAATATTAATGCCTAGACTTAGGCCGAGGCTTCGCCTGCGTTAATGTACATTTTGTCAATAAATGCCTATCTCTCGAAAATAGTACTTTTTTATAGATGAAAAGCTCCATTTCTGTACCCCTGACAATTTATGCAAAATTTCGTGACGATCGGTCAGTTGAGGCAAGAAAGCGTATCAATCAAACTCTCATTCACATTTATTATTTTATATTATTATTATATATTTATTAGTTAGAATATATTTACATCATTTTGTTTGTCATTACTAAAATAGAATGCTATCGGATGAGAGCACTATTAGGACCGCATATTATTATTTGCGGTGTTATAAGTGCTCCCGCCAGCCGCGCGATTGTGGCTGCGCCGGCACTGTACCACTTGATTTGAGTTATAGCTGCCCGGTGTTCCATTGAGGTTTTAATATGTTTCATACAAGTATTTAATTAAATGTTCGCACTAAAATAATGATTTATATAATAGTCATAATTCGTCCTTAAGCATCGCGTATAAATGTATGGTCGTTGTTTGGACATATTCGCTAACAAAATATTTTTTTACTTCGTTTCGGTAAAATACTAAATATGTCAGTAAGTAGACATAAAATGCGGCATTAGGTGCGTGATTCGGATGACATCTGTCGTAGAAACCAAGCTATATTTTACGGAGTATAGTTTCTCGTACTAGGGATTATACCCATCATTCATTAGAATTTATTCCTGTCACAAATGTATGTTCTATTCGATAAATGACGCATAGCTTCGCCTTAGGTCGCCAAAGGTACAAAAGAAATAGATTTGTATCCCTGATCTAGGACCATGTATATCTTAGTTGGCAAAGGTTTTGCCAATATTGCAGCATCAAGTCCTACTTCATAGATTGACTTTCTTCCCTGTTAAAATTTAAACTTATTTAGTTGATCTTAGTCTTATTTGTTAAATAGTTTGGAATCGTTCAGCCTATTTACGGAAAATCTAAATCATCAACCAGACTTCATAAATACATTTATGTATGAAATTGATTTGCAAAACTTGTTTAATTTCTTTTCAAAGATTTTTTTATTATTTGTTTTGCGAATACTGGTAAGTAGTATTCTTATAAAGTTGTGAATATGCATCACATGAAACGACGCTTAATTACATACTGGGCGCTTGCCACATTGCTTATTACATTTCAAGTATTTTATAACCCATGGTCAACTGATCAGTGATATAAGTAGCTGAACCTAAGCAGTCATAATATAGTGCAGAGCATTTATTACAAACTGGGTAACATTGTATTAGCATTTGAATTTACTTCACGGCTGGCGCAATGGTTTAAAACGCAAAAAAATTGTGACGCACAAATAGGTGTTTCTGTGTCCACTGTTTCAATATTTGTAAATTCACTTGTTAGGCAGAAATTATTGCTTCTCTTCAAGAAAAAATTTTATATACATGTCAAACAGGCTCTATAATGTTTGTAAAGTCCTCACACACAGTATTTATTGCAAGTGTAATTATTATAAATGAAAATCTCTTAATTAATGCTAAGTCAACACATTTCACGCGAATAAAGTCGTGTGGTTTCTAGTCGAATATTACTCTGAAGTAATGACGTCAAAATTATTTTCTTTGTTACATGGAACTCGTAGCTATATAATATGTGCTACGGTCAATGGCTACGGTATACATACGTGACAGCAATGCTTCGTGCCACCCTACGTAGCATTCCTGTATCACGTAGACCTAAGTCTCCGAATGAGACTGCTGTTACATGTCAAGACGGTTTCTCTTTTCTTAACACTCAACGTCTACGAAGTCTCTACGTTTCAAAAGCTACGCTTCTAATGCAATGTGTAGGAAAGTACACTTTTAATGATTTCATCGTAATTTTCCATAATTATACGTAAAAACATATGGGAAATGAAACCGAAAACGATCATTTGGCGTTTATTGATAGGCTTACATCTATTTATATCTGTAAGAGGAGTTATCTACAACTACATTTCGCCAGTTGTGTTTAACTTGTATGTATAACTTACTTGTTATCAGTGCATTTAAATGTATATAAACCCATAAACAAGATGAATACTCTTATTAAAATACGCATTACAGATAAATAGCAATTAATAATCCAGTATGGTTCTTCTAGGTTTTTTACTTTCATATACAGATATGAAAGTAAAAAGCTATAAGAACGATATTGGTGATATACATATATACGGATATAACGATATAAAAAGAAAAACAGAGAAAGAAAAAAATTTGTTGTGGAATGTATGAACTAGATAAAGTTGTATCAGTAATATGTGCGAAGTAATATCTTAACGCATTCCTCTCTAAACAAGTTCTCGAAGTTTCCAATGCACGCGAAACCACAAGCGGCTACTAGTGAATACACAAAGTTTAATTAAACTGCAGAACTTCTTTTAATTAATTAACGACAACGAATAGCTTTGTGTGTATTAAGTAGTGATGCCTGTAAGTTTAACTGTTAGTTTTATAATTTAACTAGTTTTTGCCCGTGGTTTTGCTCCGGCATAGTACTTTTTCTGGATGAAAATTACCGTATGTCCTTTTCTGTACCCTTGAGAACGTGTATACGGAATTGCATGTAATCGGACGAGTAATTAATCAGTCAAATCTTGAATACATAAATAAAAATCTATTGTGTCTGGTGTCTGGCCAGCGGTGTGCCGCTGCGACTTAATTGGTCAATGCGTGATATCATATCAAACAATCTGACATATTTAAAATATTAGTTAGGATAAACATTTGTAGGCAAATGTCATTTGACACATTACTGCATATTCTGAAGGGTACATACATAAAGGCTTATCTTACTATGTATCGAGCATATTTATAGGAAGTGTTACTAAAAAATGATTTTCACTTAATAATAGTTACTTCGGTTCGGGAACAGAATGGGGAAATAACAATTTGTATCGTAAGCTAACGTATGCTACAAGACCAATGAAGCATTCTGCAACGCGCAACTAGCATTACGCGATTATCGATTAATCATATGAATAGAAGACATTCTAATACATTCTAAATATTAACAATTATTAGAATGCGTTATTCGTTCATTGATTATGCATAAGTAATATGTTAACTTCATTGTATATTGATTTCACGTCTGAAGTGACGTCCAAAGAAAAGTCGTCAATTTATCTACCAGGCAGATCATCATTCATAGCATCACTCGTATCTTTAATCGTCTCTAGTGGAGAGACGATTAAAAGTACGAGTGATGCCTAAACGGGTTTTTTTATAAAATCTACTTCCACACTCGGAATAAATCGCGGAGAAAAAAATGTGTCACGAAGAACTTTACAAACATTCAAGCAACGGACATACAGAACATCCAGACTCGGATCAACAATTTGTGGATCACACAAAGTTTTGTCCCGTGTGGGATTCGACTCCACAACACTCGAATCCCACACGGGTGGCGAGGTGACCTCTTATACCCGTACGCCATCCATACAGTCGAATCCTATCTTTGAATCGGTCACAATTATATTTATAATTATAATTATATTTATATTTTTAATTATATTAATCACATTCGTTTGTGCTCTTATCCATAAGTTATCGAATAGTAATCTTACAGCAATGATAAAAAATATTCTCTTAGATAATTATTTAAAGACCCGCATAATTTCTTTCTTATTAACTTATAATATGTATATATTTAGTTAAGTCTTATTGTTTTGCTATATCTAAGTATAGTATCTGTTTATAATAGCAGTGATAGCTCAGTGGGGAGACCAACAGACTGCAATGCAGAGGGTCTCGAGTTCGAACCCACGTCGCGCACCTCTGACTTTCGGAAGTTATACGACTTTTCGAAATTATGTGCTTATTGATTGACAATTATCGCCTGCTCCGTGCCTCGGAGAGCACGTTAAGCCGTCGGTCCCGGCTGCCATGAACATCTATGGCAGTCGTTATTGGGAGAGTTTCGACACAAAAGATCCCACTGGGTCGAAGTGTCGCCGGTCTGCACTGACTGGCCTCCACATAAGATACATACATACATCTGTTTATAATCTGTTTCTAACTGTATAAATATGCATGCCGTGGCAACCTTATCGTAAGGTAGCCCTAAACACTAGCTATAAGTCTAGTACTTATAGCTTAGCCATAAGAACATGTAACACTGTATACCTTGTTAGTTGTCCCAAATAAATAGTGATTTGTATAATAAATAATCAGTTATCGAATCGATCAATATACCATATTCGAATCATTCTTCTCTAACAATCGCGAACTGTTTGATTAAACATTTAGTGTAAAGCGAAAAATTTCTGGGAACTCCAGACGTCCTTACACAATTATATTTCCTCGTGGCGCCGGGTCGTGCCCAACAGACCATGACTGTGAATTTTTATGCATCTATAGAAATTTATCAGGATTTTCATACTTTGCTTGATATTTAACGGTATGCCAAGTTTTTGTGTAGGCTGCTTTGCCTAATTTATCGTGATTTACATTCTGTAACGGAGTATTTATGACTTGGGAATTGAGATTTTGTTACAAAACATTACTAGCAACCCCTTGGGGCTTTATTAACGTTGACGATATATACGATACTGAAATGAGATTACCTTCATATAATATACGTGTCCCGGTTCATTTAACATTAACAAAATTTAAGCTTATTGGTAGACTGAGGATTTAGCTGGGATCTATGACCTACGCATCCATAATAAAATAAATTATTGTCAACTATAATGATAGTAATATTATGCTCTACGGTATGAGTAGTTTTCCATATTAAGTACCTACTTAAGAGTTTTCGATTACATAAATCATGCAACGCGAATGTATCAACGTGATCATATGATTTGTCTATATGTATATGTTACTGTAAAAGCTCGAATATTGGGTAATCTTAGGTTTTACCAGTGAATCTTAGGATTTACCAACACGAGTTGGTAAATGTAAGAATTTATAATAAAATAACGTTATTTTCCGGCTTTTACCATTAGAATTTAAAACATTCTAGGTTTTACTTGTGAAGGTTGGTAAATGTTGTTTTGGGACTAACCTAACCTCCGGGCACGCCACGATCGTGTAAGTCCCGTGTTTGAGGAGTGGCTGGAGAGGCGGCATGGCGCCCTTACCTTCCGGCTGACACAGGTAATGACTGGCCACGGTTGTTTTGGCCAGTTCCTGTGTCGTATACGCCGGCAAGAGACACCCGGTTGTCACCACTGCGGCGACTGCCGCGACGTTGTTGAGGACACGGCGCTGCACACTTTGGCGGTTTGCCCCGCCTGGGCATCGCAGCGCCGTGAATTGATTGCGGCAGTCGGATTGGTTGCCTTCTCACTCCCGGCCGTAGTTCAGTCTATGGTCCGGAGTGAGAGGTCGTGGAACGCCGTCGCCTCCTTTTGTGAGGAAGTCATTTCCATCAAGGAGGCGGCGGAGCGGGAGAGGGAGCGTTTAAACCCTCTCCCCAACCGCAGAGCCGGGCGCCGGAGGGCGCGAGACGACCTCCAGCCACCCTGGGGTTTGACCTGCGGGTGGCGGGCTTTGTGGGCCTGCCCGCCATCCGTTCAGCACCAGGTCCGAGAGGCGGCGTGCGTGTTCCCACGCGCGCCTCAGTTTCGAGTCCGTCTCCCCTCTAGGGGGGATAGTAGGGAGTGTTAGAAGTGCCTTTGGGTAGGTCTATTCGTGTAGTGGCCTGCCGTTTCATACGGCAGGCCGAAACCTCGGCGGGGTCGCGACCGCATGCGAAAGTGATTCGCGCGGCCCCGTCGATAGTGGTTTTGTCGAGGAACACCGTGGTAGGTTTAGTCGGTATTCCGGGAGGTACTTTATCATCTTTAACATCTTTCTTTTACCCCGGCGAGTCCGACATAACCCCTCCGCCCGCCCCCGCGGAGGGGTATGCGTCATGCATTCCCCTAAGTTAAAAAAAAAAAAAGGGACTAACCTAGCCTAACCGGAGACAGTAGAGGGAGATAGAACGGATAGCGAAGGCCTGCAGAAAATCGAATGGATAATAAATCGAACATTTAATATATCGTACACTCAATACATCGAGTTTTCAAAATAGTGAGCAATCCGACTAGGATAGGTTAGGTTGCTCCCGCCTTAGCCTTAGTGATTATTTTTTTTAGTACCATATACACCCGATATTTTGACCACTCGATGTATTGAGTATACGATGTATTTAATGTTCGATTTATGTTTATTTCAACATTTACCGTGTCTTTGAGGCAAATCCTAAGATTTACCAAGTGAATGGTGGTAAAAGAACGAAATAAACTATGATCATAGAACGGTTCGGACTTTTACCATTTAAAGTTGGTAAATCTTAGGTTTTACCGTAGTTCAGGCTTTTGCAGTAACGTATATACAAACATCATAATACATATATAATGTATATGATTGACATTATTAATGACACATCAAAAACAATATTATTGCCATTAGAACGTGCGCAAAGAGCCATCTTAAAGGTAGCCACATTCCGACCTTTCATCTTCGCTACCTATGAACTATACCAATCCACTAACATTTTAACTGTCAAAGAAAAAAAGACTTGGTTTGTGAAAGTTTCCAAACTAAGCATGCTTACATGAACAGATTTTTCTTATTCTTAGGGCCTTTTTTGTACAATAAACTAAATAAGTTATAAGATATATATATATAGCATTAATCATAATCAATGTCACATAGTTTTAACAAAGTACCTAAAAACGCTTACGTATTCAGATACAGAGAAATTGCTAGTAGTTGTAAAATAATTTGTTATTGTTTAAGCAATTTTTCATTTAAAATTGTTATTGTTTAAAATTATTTTAATTGTATACTTAACTTTATATGTTTGCAGTACATGTATACATGTTTTTTGTAGACCTTTACTTTATTAACAGTAGAATAAAAATGTAATATTAGAAACAGTCTGAAACACAGGTCTCTGACCTAGTTCAGGTAATAAGATGTAAAAACAGACTTCATAAAGAAATCTTTTTGTGTCCAGTATTTAAATTGTATATGTTTTCCTTTAGTTTAAATATAGTTTTAATGTAAATTTAATATAATAAGTAGCCTGTAATGTGTTTTCTAACGACTTTCATTTATTGAATAAAAATGTATTATTATTATTATTATACATCTAGTTATTTTTACACCATAAAGAGTTGTGTGTATAAAATATGTCTTACTTTGAAATTAATAAAATATAAATCCAAATTCAAACTTAAAACATTCATATCTTATATGCGAATGTGAGTTTGTTTGTGAAAGCAAAACAACGCTTTCAAGCCTTAACTACTCGACTGATCATCATAATTTTTTTCATACACGATGTCAGCGGTACAGAAAAGGATATAGAAACACCTTTTATCGACGTAGAAAGTACTGTTACCAAGCGAAACCACGGGCAAAAGCTAGTAATTCATAAAAAGAAAATGTAGAATCAAATTAAAAAACACACAACTTTATTACGTGCTACTATCGAAACTGCAGCGTATTCTGATAATCAAAGCGATAATCCTTTTCCAATCAAACAAACAGAAGAAGACCAAAAAGCATGATTCGTCGATAGTACCGCATAAAATTGCATTTCTAAAGATAATAATATAATCCTCTTTCATCTCTTTAAAGTTTCGCAAAAGTATAGCAGCTCAACCATAATAAAAAAGTAAAATCTCGGCGAAGTAATATCACAAAGTGCTTTAATGCGCATCATAAATTAATATGAAATCTGCTGCGTATCCCAAGACGATGCATTTTTAAATTCAATATGTAATCAGTATAAAATATTAAATTTCACGAGCCTTTTCCATTCGGCTCGTGACGTCATTTATATTAATCACAATTGTGTGATTCATATAAATGACGTCACCGACTGCCGTGTAAAACTACTTGTTTTATTAACATTAGATGGAAAATGTCTTACTTTTTAATTAGGCTCAAGCTTCCAAATTGTATAATAGAAACCGTATTAATATCTATTTAGTTGTTCTTACTTGATACTGGGACAAATAGACAGGCAGGCAATATATCTTATAACCATTGTTTTGGTCTCAAAAATATTTAAACAGTCAACCCTCTTTATTTAAAAAATAACTACAACGTACAAACAGTTTGGTAATAATATATTTCATCTGAACAAGAACGAGGTTTGCCGAAGCGTGCCGAGAAAACCCGAGCGAATATTTGCGCGGCAAAAATTTATTTACCTGACGCCCGAGTCACATGTTATTTCTACGTTCTATATTAGGGAAGCCTTTTACCACGAGTAGGGTCAGAAAACTGCCTTTAATAGGCACTTTTGTTGTGGCCCCAGTAACGATACATATACATATACATACTTCAAGTGCGTGAATTTTGGGATAAGTATACATACCTATACTTGCCAACATGTCTTTATCTTCACACTATTCTAGGAGTATTTTTACTTACCAGCTCCGAAATATATTCTGTATTGCCTTACATTGCCGAGGAGCATATGTTCGTATTGTATGTACCAATGGCTCTCTTGTGAAATAATTGTAAGCGATCAGTAGATCGACGATTGACTAAGTATAGTCATAAGACAAAATGTGTTTGTAGGATTATTATAATCAGTTGATGATTCTGATATTTATGGGTCAAATACGTACACACAATAATTATAACGTTTATTTGGAACAGGTTACATAAATTTTACAATAGAGACGTTGATAGCCGCAAAGGCTTTAAAAACCTGTGGCACAGCTAGAAAGGTGCAGCATGAAGGATTATTATCAGTATTTATAAATATAAAACACAGTGATGTAGGTCATCATAATTATGCTGAGCAGTCCGATTAGGCAAGTATAATGATATCCATTATTTTATAGAGAACCGTAATAAAATACCTTATGCCGCATTTCCCTTGAGAGAAACATACGTACATACCTATATAGACTCACTACTATACCCCGTAGGGCTTCCCATATTTTGCCAGCTATTGGTATGGTACCAAATAATAAAATACGACCTTACCGCCGTATAACATCCACAGCACCAGACTCTGTCCCATTACTGAGAATTTCTTGACAGAAAAAAACCTAATGACACTTTGCCTGACCCGGGAATATACTCGGGATCTCGTCATAGCAATCCTCACTAGTACTGGCCCACCAAGACAGTCAAATAAAGAATGATCAAGTAGATAGAATTAAAGATTTTCAGAAAGACTTATGGAGGTGTTCAGGTATGCTTAGTTTAAGGAACAATGTTTTTGATCTTGTTCCAGCAGAACAGTAATCTATCTTATGTAAAGTCAATATCATAGTAAAGTTGGAAGCATGGTAACTGCTTACCACCAAACGCGTTATATTCTTGTTTACCATTGCAAAGATATTAAAAATAATTGTGTATTTCCAAAGACATTAAGATAACTAAGATATCATTCTGTTTATGTATTCCTTTAGTTATTTTCTTCTATAAAAAGCTGTTCCATTTAATTGTGAAATAAGAACAAAGAAATACTAATTTTCTTTTGACAGTTACCATACTAGACTAGATACATTACGTAGGTACTATACCAACAGAATTACTTCAGCAAATATAATTTAACTTTACACAAACACAACGCTTTCTCGTAAATGGATGAGTCGAAGTATGTCACTATCCAAACAGCCGGCAGCGTATCAATTTCTCTAAAACCTTAGCTGCCTATGAAGCTACAGCTACGCGCAATATCTCTTTTAGGCGGGAAGAATGGGTCGCCATTTTCCTGAGAGCGTGCCTCTTTTGTTTCGTCCACATTCATTAATCTATTCGCCAGGCTCTTAGCCCGCGGACACTCTGCAGTGCCGTTACTTTCCATACTACTTTTTTTCGCTTTCAGTGCCCAGTACTTAGTAAGGTTGAACATTACACTTTCAGTGTTCTAAAGCAGGTTCAAGAACTTTTGCATTGAACCATGTCATACTTAGGGCTGTACGCAGACTGCAATTAGATTCAGACTTGCTTATATCTGCCATAACCGGGTTATAATGTTTACTACCAAGTATTTTAGAGGAAAAGAAATGGATTTAAAAGTATTATAATAATAATAATAATAATAATAATAAAGACGTTTATTTCATAACAGACGAAGGACATGATATAAACAATGTAGGAAAAAAAATAATTAAACTATACTACTTAATAATAAATGTACACGCCCGTCGTCCGTACAAAAATAGGAGGCCAGTTCAGCAATATTGCCGGGCACATGTGCCCGACGCTGGTTTTCAATTGGCTCCTTAATAGACACGGACGTCAAGACCCTGAGAGCAATACTTATACCATTATAACATTGAACATTCACACACAGACATTACAGTAACCGAATATCCAAAGATATATTTTTTCTTTTTATATCAAAGCTACATTTATGAACGCACCTTCTTTCTGACATTGACACTAATGACATGACACTTACGCTACATAAAATGACAGATGCAAGATCACGTTACATAATCGATATATGATAAAGTTGCATAATCGTAAACAATCTAGGATAATAAACACAAAGAAGAAATGTTTTATCTACATCTATTTGAAATTATATAATCTGTGTACGAAGTCCTATTAAAGATTTATATTGAAGTGTTATCTCACTTCAATATAAATCTTTCTTTATCACTGTCAATTGCCCTTTTTTATTCTGCATTTATTAATTCTGTAGAACGGTTTAAACAATATGTAGGTATAATATTGCCTGAAATCAGCATCAAGCAGCGTGTGGTTAGGCGTGAGCTCGAACTCCTGGACATCCATAGGTCGAGTGGGCCTGACAGCATCCCTGCCACTACAGGCTTAAGACGTGCGCCTCTGAGTTGACCCCTGTTTTAACGCGCCTATACCGTCTTTCCTACAATTCCAACAGGGTTCCATCTTTGTGGAAGGTTGCTCATGTTCAGCCGATCCCGAAAAGGGGTGACCGGTCGGATCCTTCAAACTATAGGCCATATATAGCAATTACTTCCTTGCTCTCCAAAGTTATGGAGTGGTTAATAAACCGCCTTCTGCTGCGGTACCTTGAAGATCATTAGCTGATTAGTGACCGCAGTATGGCTTCCGCCATAGTCGTTCGACTAGTGATCTTCTAGCGTACCTCACACACCGCTGGGCGGAGACTTTGGAGGGAGGGGAGAGGCCCTGGCCGTTAGCCTCAATATCGCTAAGGCATTTGACAGGGTCTGGCATAGAGCTCTTCTATCGAAGCTACCATCTTATGGAATCCCCGAGGGACTCTGCAAATGGATTGCCAGCTTTCTGGATGGTCGGAGCATTACAGTCGTCGTTGATAGCTGCAGCTCCGAAACCAAAACCATTAACGCTGATGTTCCTCAAGGCTCGGTGCTCTCCCCAACGCTGTTTATTCTGCATATCAATGACTTGTTGTCAATCGAGAACATACATTGCTATGCGGATGAAAGCACGGGTGATGCGCGTTATACCAGCTATCAGAATGTCCCTTGGAGCATGATACAGGAAACACGAACACAACTTGTGTATGAAGTCGAGGACTCTCTTGGGCGGACCTCCGAATGGGGTGAACAGAACTTAGTTTGATTCAACCCCTCGAAGACACAAATGTGCGCGTTTACTGCCAAGAAGGACCCTTTTATCATGGCGCCACATTTCCAAGGAGTTAATCTCCGTATCTCCGAAAGTATTGGGATCCTCAGCGTGGAAATCTCGAATAAAGTCCAGTTTGAGAGTCACTTGGAGAACATAGCTAAATTAGCGAGCAAAAAGGTGGGTGTACTGAACAGGGCGAGGCGGTACTTCACGCCAGGTCAACGTCTTATGCTTTACAAAGCACAGGGCCGGCCGCACGTGGAGTACTGCTCACATCTCTGGGTAGGGGCCCCCAAATACCAGCTCGACTCACTTGACTCCCTACAAAGACGGGCAGTTCGAATCGTCGATGATCCCAGTCTCATGGATAGATTGAAGTCGTTGCAGCAACGGAGAGACTTTGGGTCTCTCTGCGTGTTATAACGACTCTTTCACGGGGAGTGTTCTGAAGAACTTATTGATTTGGTACCAGCGGCCCCTGTCTATCACCGTACCACTCGACAACGAAGCAGGGTTCATCCATGTCACCTGGAAGCGTTCAAATCCAAGATGGTAAATAGTTTTATAATTGAAATAGCTTGAATAGAAGTAAACAGTAACTAGTAAAAGTAGTACAATAGAAGTTTAAAGTTACAAAATTATGTAATAACCAACGTGATAAAATCCGTATAAATTTGTTTAATTTCAAAATATGTAGGTATACCTAATAAATAAATTAGCATGCAGGCTTAAAACTTGAAAGTAATAGGATCAAAAATGAATAACGTTTTATTATCAAGTTTTCATTATTCATTTTATTAACCTAATATTGCACACGCAAGAATTGTTTCAGCAAACAATAATAAAATATGTTTATTACAAAATAATGTTGAAACATAAAAGGCATTTGGAGTAATAATTGTAATATATAATGCATTTAATTTAAGCCGTACGTTCGCAAAGCAATAAAAACCAACACTGAGCCGCCGTTTGGTATGAAATAATTTACTTTTTCACTATATACCGTTCACGATACGAACCATAAATTTTAATTATTTCTTTAGTTTGTGCTTTATTTTTTTGTTTAGTGTATCGAATAAACATAAATGTCACTTATAGATAAAATATCGGTATGAAAAAAAACAAACTCATGAAAAAGTTATTGGCAGAATAACAAGATTGAAAAATATTTTACGAGAGGTCGCAAGGCCTCCTCCGCAGAGGTTTTAATGAATATCTTATTATTTTGATCTATTTCATAGTACCTAGAGTTTTATAGTATTTCGATAACAGCTTCGTATGTTATAGCTTTTTAAAATTTTATTATATGTTGGCCGTCGACCGCTGCTTTAAATTGAATGATGTATCGATAAATTGTGGTTTATATATTTTATCTCAGGTAAAAATTCACTAAAGTACGCTTACATTTTGTATCTTATTTTTATTTAAGGTGAAAATTAACTATATCACCTTCGTTTATAAATGTTTAACGTTTGTAAAAACACATTGTTTCGTAAATATTTTATAACATGAAAATCTCTCAAAATATACATACTCATTTTAACATTTAAACGTAAAAGATTAGGTATGATCCCTCAGTAAATAGAAATAACAAATTAAGAAAATTTGAATGAATAAGTGATAGCAAAGAAAATGAAACCTAAATAATTGATCATCCCGTGCTTATTATACCCATAACATTTATATTTTTGTCTGTTTTTATTTTTTTACTGTAATCAGAATTCCGGCCCCCTTTATGCCATAAAAATTCGGCACATGCCGCGAAGTCGTAAACCAAAATACAAATGAACTGATGAATTAGATATTCCTCTCTGGGAAAGCTCTTGGTGTTATGTATATAGGGTGAATAAGTTTAAATAGGATAATCCTCTCGAGATTCTCGAGGGTGGAGAAAAGAATAAACATTTATTAGATCATGGTGTATGTAAGTCTTGGGAATTACTCTTTTATTACACTACAGAAGATTGGGGCCTTGAAATTGGCGATTGCGGTTATTTGTTTAGATTTGTTATTGTCGTTCTGTATTTTTCTAAAGCGAAAGATGTGTTGATGCTCTCGTTAGAAATGCAACTGTGAATTTGTTTGTTAGGCCTTAACTACTCGACCGATCATCATAAAATTTTGCATACATGTAATTGTCAGGGGTACATAAAATAGACATACGTACCCTACGTTTTATCTAGGAAAAAAGTACTGTTCACATAAGTAGCTATTCGTAGCTAGTTATTATATACAAATAAAACTATGTTTTTTCTATTCATGCAATGATGATTGCCTAGTTAATTGACTAACCATTTATACAAACGTATCAACATGGTTAGTGATGCTAACAACACTCACCATCTCAGTTGCTTATGCATCAGTGAGGGACGTGTAGACTACAACCCTAGGACATAATGTAGTGAGCTAAATAAAATCTGCCTCGAGTTACCAAAAATTTGTCATATTATCAAATGTTATTGTAAAATATGTCATCACTACGTTATTTATATAACAACAAGGTAAATTTTAAAATACCCATACGAATAACATTTTATTTCACACAAGACATACTAATTATAGTTTTGATGGCTTCGGAGTTCATACTAGGCGCCGTGCCCTGAGTGACATTTTTCTACGGCCACTTTGACGTTGGCCATTTTTTTAAAGTTGATGGTATTATCCTAATTAACTCTCTATGAAACACAGAAAGTTTTATCAAACGGCGACCGAAGTCTTTCATCACATTAGTAACTCTATGAAACACAGAAAGTTTTATCAAACGGCGAAGTAGTGACCTTGACATCGCCTCGGCTGCTATGAGGACGGTGTGGAGGCGACTGCTCTTAGACCACACGACTGCATACCTACCATCAGGAGGAGTGTGGCCATTTTGAAAAGCAAAAACTTAAAAATGTAAAAACTTCTATAAATGCAGATGATACTATTCTAAGTCCTGAGTAGTTGGGGACATAGACTCTCTATGGAACTCAAAACGGTTTATCAATCGTTGATGGAACCCCCTTAACGCATTAGTACTCTACTTAAACACTGCGCCATTTATACACTTACTCCACTCTACAAAAAATCCATATCTCACATACAGGAGATATAAAGTATTTACCAGGATTCTAAAGTTTTATTGAAGTAGGTACAACATAGTGCACGTTCTTATGAGTACGGAACACACTACAGTCGCATTCTCAGCTTACTTAAAGACCCAACAAAACATTATGAGTGACGTATGTCGTAAAGCGTCTAAACAATATTAACACGGAAAGTACTGAGTTACACGACGTCCTTTACGAGCCAAGCTTACTCTACGACTCTTGGAGTATTCAACGTCAGTATTTTCGATAATTAGCGAGAGAATTACCATAAGACCTTTTGCGTGTTTTGTTTAGCACTTCATATTATTACATTTTTATGGTATACTAGCTTACGCTCGCGGCTTTCCCACGTGAATCCGACGGAAATCCAGTACCGTAAAGTATCCTATGTATTAATTTGGGACATTGTCAACCTATTTGTGTGCAAACTTTTATCGAAATTTCTTCAAAAAAGGAACCAAATATCGATCCTTACATTCATCCATTGTTCAATCCTAAGAAGCAAATTTTTGTCGGTTTGTAACACAGTTTTTAATAATAATAGGTATATAAACAGATAAGTCTGGCGAGTTTATTTTCTATAATACTTTTGTCAACTGTTCGGACACCGTAGTTGTTGAAGTGAATTTACAAAGTAAGACAATTTTAGCTGGAAACTTAATCTTATGACAACAGCTGAAATATAACTTAACGACCGAAAGATAGAGCACACTGCATACTGTAGAACATATACTTTACATACATATTTACATAAAAGTACACTAAATACTGCATATCTCTCCACTGAGTACTGCACTGAGTGTTGTGGGTTTGAATCTCACACGGAACAAAAATCTGTGCGATCCATAAATGGTTGATCTCAGTTTGGGTATTTTTTGTGTCCATTGTTTGAATGTTTGTAAAGTCCGCCGTGACACAGGAATTATACTTAGAGCGGGACTTGTCTTTTAAAAAACAAGAAGTAAAATATCTCCAATTGCTACTGAATACATATTATCAATTGTGATAATATTACTAAAGCAACGCGATATAGTTATAACAAACAAAATAACCTACTTTCTACTATAGATGCGTGTAAGTTATTCGTTCCGGATCATAAGTTTGTTATGGCCGTACGTGTATAAACAAAACAAAACTTTTCTTTTTATAGCATCATACGCCACAATCTTCCTTATTAATCATATATTATTTCACTATGAAATATATCTGGCAACTAAGTTTTTGCCTGGACTTCGCCCGCGTGAATATTTTTATTACATATACATTTATTTCTTAAAGACTAAACTCACACTAGAAATTATTTCTGTGTCGTCAGAGACTTTACATACATTTATATAACTGACATAAAAATTACCCAGACTCGGAACAACCATTTGCGAATTACACAAATTTTGATTCAAACCTACAACATTTAGCGTAGTTGTCAGTGACGAGGCGACCATTTTATCGGTAATACCATGTGTTCTGTCAAAATATATCACACCAGTATAAAAAGTATCCTTCTTGCTAACACAACATTCATGGTCTAGTGGTATACTAAGTTTCATTCAAATTCGTTTAACCTTTTACACGTGAATTAGTAACAAACAACCAAACATCTTCACAAACTTTTATAGTAAAAATATATGTAGGATTTCTTAAGAAAAACCTGCATATTTTCATCAAATAGTAATTCTTGTAATGTTATGTTTGGACCGATTTATTACTTAGCAAAGAATTTTCTTATTTCGAGCGAAGATTACCGCCTTTATTTCCCGTAATATAAAAGTTGCACGTAAGCCGTGTACGGGCGAAAAACTCGTTAAAAATCAATACGTAGCGGCAATGTTTACACGTAGTCATAGCAAAACGAGCCGTATTGGATGTCGGCCAATACCAAGCGATGTTTGTTGAAACCCATGACAACGATGGATACGCACCTGTGAAACAAATATTTGGTCAATATACCAAACATTTCTGATAAATGTAAACACAGTTTCAAAATGAATCAAGAAGCGAAGAAAATCGCAAACAACCTCTACGGAAGAGTCAACGTGCCGGCTGTCGAAAGATGCCGAGTTAACTTTTGCACCGACTTGGAAAAGTCAGTTTTGATGAGCAACTTTGAGAGGCGAGGGTGGAACCAAGTTGGTCCCGACGATGAATGGAACTTCTACTGGGCATCTACGCAGACTTGCAGAAACTTATTTAGCGTTGAAAGTGGATACAGGATGAATGACAACCAAATGATAAATCACTTTCCAAACCATTACGAGCTGTCACGTAAGGACTTACTTGTGAAAAATATAAAGCGTTATCGTAAGGAGCTCGAAAGGGAGGGCAATCCACTCGCGGAGAAGGCAGAGGTCGCTTTACATGGAGGTCAAGTAGTGACGCGATATGTTCATTTGGATTTTGTACCTGTTACGTTTGTGCTTCCAGCCGACTATAACATGTTTGTCGAAGAATATCGCAAATCACCCCAAAGCACGTGGATCATGAAACCGTGCGGAAAGTCACAAGGAACAGGAATTTTCCTTATAAATAAATTGTCTAAGCTGAAAAAATGGTCTCGTGAGGCAAAAACACCGTTCCATCCCCAATTGACAAAGGAAAGTTACGTTATTTCACGTTATATAGACAATCCCTTACTAATAGGGGGCAAAAAGTTTGATCTGAGACTTTACGTGTTGGTTACTTCTTTCCGACCTCTGAAGGCTTATCTGTTCCAACTCGGCTTTTGTAGGTTTTGTACGGTGAAGTACGATACGAGTGTTACGGAGTTGGATAATATGTATGTGCACCTTACAAATGTTAGTGTTCAGAAACATGGCGGTGACTATAATAATATTCATGGCGGGAAAATGACTGTGCAGAATTTAAGGTTGTACTTAGAAGGTACGAAGGGGAGGGCAGTGACTGAAAAGTTATTTGCGGCGATGCAGTGGCTCATTGTGCATTCTTTGAAGGCAGTTTCTTCTGTAATGGCTAATGACAGGCATTGTTTCGAGTGCTATGGGTACGATATAATAATTGACAATCAATTAAAGCCTTGGTTAGTGGAAGTGAACGCATCTCCGTCATTAACGTCAACCACAGTCAACGATAGAATATTGAAGTACAAGTTAATAGACAATATTATTTCAGTTGTTCTGCCGGCAGATGGCGTACCAGATGTGCGTTGGAATAAGTTGCCGAACGTCGATGCTTTAGGTAATTTCGATTTACTTATCGATGAAGAGCTGTTGGAGAAGGACGAGCCATCTGGCTCTCACAGTCGTGGTGCGAAAAGTAAATATAAGTGAAGCTATCGCTAAGTGTTCTGTAACATTTCATACATTGTATATCTTTTGATTTTTGTGTAATACTTTTTAGTAATATTAATTAAATATTTTATACAGGTGTGTTTATACATATACGGCTTTAGGGTTATAGTCATACATTTGAATTTAATGGCCATAACGTTATGAATTGCTTACAAAATGAATAAAATCGATTAATGTCTAACTTATGATACTTTTGATTAGATTTTAGAGTTGTTTCATTATTATATGATAGTTAATCGGCATCACAAAATCTGACGTTAAAGAATTAAGTTGTTTACTAAACCAATTAATTTATTGAACTATAATTTCGTGAATTCCTAGCTGTTCAGACTAGTTTCATGATTATTATAAAATCATATAATCTATGAAAATTAAACTGTTCCGTATTCAAAGATCTTATAAGTTAGGTCAGTTTGTAAGCTCCTCAAACCCTCCTCTTCGAGAACGTAATTTTAAAAAGGTCTCTCATCTCTTTAGCTTAAAAATATGTGTCCTCTTACATACATCTAAAAAGCTCTCATGAGAAGGATATTAAGTTCTTTATTAAAAACAATTTAGCCTGCGATCACATGTTGTAAGGCTCGTAAAGGTGTCACTACATAGTGTAAAATTAGTGGCGCGCCTCAAAGAAAGCTGCATACGTTGCCATTTGCATAGCAAAGTTTGTGGTGGAAAAATAACAGCGTGCCTTTCTATATGCTAAATAGTGGGGAACTTCCGGACAGTTAATGTTGGACAAGTTCTATCCACCGTGGAATCTGGTTTCCTTCCAACTTTGTAATTTGGGTAGCAGATTATCAGAATTTAAGGCTTTTAACTACTTCAAGTCTATGCGGTGTGGTTCGTACTTGGTAATAGGTAGTAATGTTTTGTAAAGAGTTGATGTGTGAATTTTGCGTTTATCAGTGCTTTTATATTTACCAATTTAATATGACTGTTTTTTAATAAACGCTGATTTATTACTGTCTATGTTATATTGTATCGCATGACGCACAGGCCGATCAATTACTTTTGAATAAATTATAACTATATCATGAATAATAATGAAAAACCACTACAGTGTTTAAAATTACATACATGTAATGAATATGTGTAAAATTTGACGGTTGTGATTGTGAATGGTGAACATAAGGGTTGATTCCCGGATCTCTTAGGCGATATAGGCGTGGGACTATATATGTATAAAATTGTAACAAGGTTAAATGATTATAAAACGCGTCACGAAAGGCTCTGTGCTTATCTGTCATTTTGAGACTGACTAATCACTGTGACGACACGTCATGTGCTCGGGTTTTTGTAGAGCTCGCGATGCATCATTTAATAAGTTCAATAAAATATTTTATGATCGTAGAATTACTTTATAATTTCGGTATTTATAATTATACCAAAAAGTAATTTTCCTCTTTAATACAATGTCTTCTAAGGTTACTTATATCTTTAATAAGAAGAATTTTTTTTATAGTATATGAGATCAGTTTTGTTATGTTAAAATAGTTTAATAATATATATTTGTACCTTCCATTGAAATCCAAAAATATTATACATCTATGTTGAACATTTTTTAAATTACTGTTATTTGGTACCAGCTTACCATAGGGATTTTTAAAATAAGATAAATTTGCTAGTAACACCTATATATTTTTCGTATTAAGTATTCCAAAACACGGCAACAACAACAATCAAAATATTTAAACTAATTTAAATATCATATTACAGGCATCACTAATTTGCTTATTTGTATTCAATAATTTATTCTCTAAATTGCTGGCATGCCAGACATAAATGAAAAATAATTGTATTTATCCGCCGCCGGGTCACTGCAGCGTTAATAAATGTTGTAAATTCAAAATTACGATGAAAATATGATTTTCGCAAGAAAATGTATTTCAAAAGCAAACGTAAGTACATTAAAAGAAAGTAAACACGTAGATTGATCGATTGGTTCGCAGAGCGCTAAGTGCGTGACGTAGAAAACATTAAAATATCTACTCAGAGGGATAAAGTGGAATCAAAATAATACCTTTGTACAGAAATTGGCCTTTTTAAACGAATAACAGCTTTTTTGGTATCGCTAAGTATTTCTATAATGCTTCTTTATAATATTTATATTATGAAGTAGAATCTTTTGACGAAAATATTTAATTTTATGTATTTGGAATTTACTTAAGAAATTAGATGTAAATTTGAGATAAGAGACAAACTAGCTTTTCAATGTTAAGGCTAAATTATATTTATATCGTCATTTAAGCCCCAGTCTCGGTGCAGCATCAGTAATGAATGCTGCGTATTCTCAGGTTTGATTCTTCGTGCGGGCAAAGTGTTATTGAGTTTTTTTGTCAAAAAATTCTCAATATTAACGTGGTAGATGACAATTAGCCTTTTATGACGTAGTACTTAAAACCTTAGCTGGAGAAATAGGGCTGTAATACACGTCTTAACCTTCGGCAGAATAGGCATGTGACTATGTGTTTTTTAGGATAGTTTTTATTAATTTTCTTCCAAAAAGGTATCATAGGCATAAAATTACAAAGGTACAATCAGTAGAAAACAGATCCTTTGTGGGAGACTGGTATCGGATTTAGGCCAGGCCCCCCTCAGTGAAGGTAAACGAATAATATTCAGACAAAATTTAGGTTCATAGTGCTATGTGAAAATGACTTCATGGTCTTCTTCTCTCTTAGCCTTTATTATTCCCAAGTCACATGGGGTCGGCTTTTCTGGTCTAACCGGATTTGACTGGATATCAGTTTTTACACGGAGCGGCTGCCACTTGACCTCCGCAACCCGAAGGCTAACGATACCCTAAGGCTAGACAAATGACTTCATGGTAGGTCCAAACTAAAAAATAAAATAAAAATATACTAATTAAAATAACTTAATAGGTAATAGTAGTTCACAAGCACTAAGTTTCTTTATAGTAAACGTGTTCAAAGAAAGATTAGTAAACAATTGTAACATGAATATGTATTGCATTTACTGGCTAACGCAGGAAAGGTCGAGGATAACAGATAATGAGTGATACTTGTTCACTAGCGTGACGTAGACTGCGTCAAGCGAGTAGGTTACATACATATATGGTGGTATCAATTTTAGTCGTAATGCAGAATGGCGTAATACACCATACGAAAAGTTGATACCGCTATATACAAAGATTATGTTTAGGTACAAAATAAACATTATATAGGTAAGCTTTATATTTAAATTTACGAGGGAGAGAGCGAGATAGAGAGATGATTGTGGTTAGAAGTTATTTACAGTCATTCAAACATAAGATACAAGCTCGAACAACACTCAGCCTCGAAAAAGCAAGCAAAATTTGTGTGTGCGGCGAGTGGTGTAGTGTAGGGACACCATAACATCTGAACACTCAAATCGTAATAATAGATTTTTAAATAAGTGATGTTTATATAAGAAGATGGAGGGATACGAAAATTATATTTTCAATACATAAATAAATATAAATACAAACCATATTTGTGAATAAAAAATGCTATCAATTAAAATCAAAAATATATCAAACTTCAGTAGGTAATATTCACTTTAATTTCAGTTTCAGTTTTATCTGTTGCCGAAATAAAAGCTAATAATTTCGGCAACAGATATAACTGAATTTGGTAGGTTTCTTATTATAATAATATGCATAACAGTAATGATGGGACTTTGATCTCTGACGTCATAAAAGACTCAAAGTATAAGCTGCTTTGAACCTTTTTATGGAAAACACCAAAGAAAGGGCTGTTTGATGGCTCTCTACGTGACAAAACTAATAACAAGAAAATTGTAGAAATATACCTTATTTTATTTTCATAATCAGCAAGACTAAGTAGAGTACGCTATGAAGCCTTTTTCTTTTGTTTTGTTTTGCAACTAAGGCGGCATACAATAAAGCCCCACGGGATAGTAAGGGGCTATCGCAGCCTACAAAAGGTTACAACAACAAAAATCATCATTCACGCTTAGTAGAACTTGAAGAAAACTGCGCTAGTCTATGCGCTGACAATATCAATATTCTGCAAGGTTCTATATAATTCTGCTCTAAGTTTGTTTTTCTGCTAAGTTTGAGTGTTATTGCGTGCATATACCACTGCCTATGCACACAATAACACTCAAACTTAAAATTAGAGCACAGACCAGCCTCTTATCTCTGTCAAACATCTTTGACTGATAGGGACAGCTTATCTCCGCATCCGCAGGTAAACCGGCAACTGTTGACATACAGTAGTGATCACATACAGCAAACGTAGCAAAAGAAGGGACCCTGTGCCTTTTCCTTTTTGTTCACGGTTTGTGTAACAATACAATTTTAGCGCCGCCAGACCTACGTCATTTTAGCACAGCTGATTTCTTTACAGTATATTCTAATCCTAACTAATATTATAAATGCGAATATAAGCTTATTTGTTACGCCTTCACTCCTTAACCACTCAACCGATCATCATACACGTTGTATGTGAAGTTTCATGATAATCGGTCAACAGAAGTGCGCATAGGGTGCGCGGGTCACCCAGAAAAAACTACTGTTCCCAAGAGATAGGTAGATATTTATTGACAAAATCTAGGTTAAAGCGAGCAAAACCGTGTGCTAAATCTAGAGAATAATATGAAGCTAACCGAAGCATGCATATTAGTTTGAATGTGGATCTAAGGCTAAGTTATACATTACCGTTGCAGAGGTGAAGTTTATATATGCTATTCAGGTGCTTATTTTAAGCATATATTAGATATAGCTTGAGCGCGGCTTCGCTCGCGTAAAATTAGGTTAAGTTAGGCGGAACCATACTTTTTTTTTAAATATAATAATAATATTTTATCACATACACGCAACACCATATAGCCCAAACTAAGCAGAGCTTATACTATGGATACTAGACAATAAATATATAAATATATAGCCTATGTTACTAGGTAATAAGATTCCTAAATGTAAAAAAAATTTGAAATCGGCTGAATAGTTTTTTAGTTTAACTCTTACAAACAAACAAACAGAAAATCAAATCTTTCCTCTTTATAATATTAGTACAAATAAGCAATTTAAAGCACTAGTTCAGATTGTATATTTCGTATAAGCGAGCGATGTGAACCACTCTCGCAAATAACCGAATAATCAACTTGCGCATGAAGTTTATGCAAGTGGCTTGCACATGTAACCCTCGCGTGCTTGCATGAAACAATAACAACGAGATAGTCAAATTAATCAATGTTTGACGGTCAGCTATTAAATACAAAAAATACTGATAGCGAAGTATTTTTTGAATATTTATAATAGATCTTCAATGATCGCGAGAGTTTCTGAAATGTGAATGCGTGAAGACCTTGTCTAAATAATAATGAAATAGCACTATATCCTCACTTATACTAATATTTTATTTAAAGTATGCTTCTTACTAATACATAGCTGAATCATGTCATACATTTCTTTTGTAGCCTTAAATTAACGTATAACGCGAATAGTCTTATACAACAATATTCAGTGCAAAGCAACGTTCATGTTTTCCACTTTTGCGAAAACGTAAATCTCCATCCTCGATGCAGAGGTTTGAATACTAGGAAAAATATTAATATAATCCTCGCTGACTTATAGATAGCATGGACTGAGCTTAGGTGTCGATATAAACCTGTTCTTTGTTGAGAACGGTGTACATTTATAAAGCTCGGTACTAAGCAAATTAAATAGATTACAAGTGCAAAGGATAATACCGTGAAACATTTACTGAGCGAGGAATATTTGCATTTAATGCAATCAAAATTAATTTGCCTGTTATAATTGTATAATGGTTGATGTAATATAATGATCAAATATTAAGTTTTCGTATTCGGTATGACATTCTTTAATTTTTTAGTAGTAGGTATCGACAAATATTCCGTGGTTATAGCAAATGAACATAGTTGGCAAAATGTTACAATTTGATTTGGATTAATTCGTTAGAGCAATGTAGATACCAATTTATTTTTAATAGTCGAACTTTCTTTTAGTAATATAGTAGCTAAAACAATAAATTATATAATTATGTTATATAATTTTATTTTATATTTTATTTATTAGGGACAAACAAACAGTTACACATTATCCTTAATCTAAGCAGTTTAAATAATTACATAGACATTAATGTGCACTCACACCTTTATTCACGTAATATTTAAATACAATAAATAAATAAATTTAAATATAATAATTATATTAATGGTGCACTCAGCGTAAACATAAGTCGATAAACATTCCTGATATTTTGAAGTGCTTTATTATATAAGATAATGGTAATTGTTTACTGCAGGAACAGATGTATGATAGTTGTTTTAATCACAATTTATTACTGCAGAAATATTGTATGTTAATTATCATTCGTATAATACTGTAATAAATTTGTTTAATTTTCAGCTACTTATGTTGTTGACTGTATATGATGCATGAGGCTCGCATGCTAGTTTTTATGACATAGGACCTACTTGCGCTAGTGTCTCGCGTCGCTCTTTTACTCGACCTCCATAGAAGCTCGTGAAATTTTCGTGCAAACAACTCATAATTTTCGCTATTCCGTATAACTACATCATCAGCATAATATCAAAAAATATACTTGAAATGTATTTTTCAAACAGGTCTATTCATAACTGAGCCTCTCTTTACCATTGTAAATTTCTCCAGTCCTATGTTAATCCTGTCAACAAAGTCCTGGCAAACGCACTAATGGCCGGCGTTTGTCGACTAAACGTTGTTGTACCAAAAATAGAATGACACAGACTTAACGTCTGCCTTCCTTGCGCCCCTATTTTCCCATGCTCCAACATTGATCAAGTTAAATTACGAAGTTACAGTACGGTTAACGGCAGTGATTGCAACGTTAGAGCGCTGTATTCTAAAAATACGGAGCATTTTTGCTATTCGTTTTAAACATTTTCACACTGATATAAGGACTAATGAGTTTCAAAAACAGATAAAATAAATTGCACGTACTCAGACAACTTAGAAATTACACTCATCTTTAACGTCTTAAAAAGAAAAGTCCATGAAATATTTTCAACGGTGTTAAATGAGTTCAAAAATCCGTCTTAAAGTTTGGAATGTCAGCAGTCGTAAGGGGTATTTTTTCGATCGATACTAACGCCCGTCGGCCTCCTGAATAATTTAATGTCACGTTTTGCCCGGAGCTTAGGAGTACCCGCTAACTTCGATTGAAAAATCCACGAAGCGCCTCGTCACTGCCCAAGTTATTAATCACGTTGCGGCGGAGTCATTTAACAAAAATAACATTATGTGCTGTGGCCACAGTTTTATTTTGTACAAATTTATAGTCAGCGTGATAAATGCTACTTTTTACCTGTTACCATAGTTACTAAACATGGAATTATTTGGATATAAATTACGTTCCTACATAAACATGTAGGAACGTAATTTATATCCAAATAATTGCTTGCTAAGTGTCTAGTGTACTACTTGAAGTTGCATTTTTGTTGTTTTAATGTTTGTTTGGTAATCCATACATACGTGTATATCGCCAGCAGGTCTCCCATGAAACCATCATCCAACGAGCCTATTGATGGCTATCAGTATAAAGTTTCAGACTCCATGATGTTACTAAACATTAGGACATATAGGTGTGATACTATGTATGTACATTATTTGTAAAACGCCGTTATATCAACGTATTATAATTGCTACCCAAAATTTGTTTCAGACATCGTTTCGTCTTTTTCCTGCGTGTATGTGTTTATTAGGCTGTATTTGCATAAGTTAATTAACAGCTTTTCTTTGATATGACTTAATTTTGTAAGTATTTCTGGGGAGTATTCATGTTTGTGAATATTTTTATTATGTTAACGTCATACGTGCATTAAATTCTTAGCATTTGAAAGAAACTTTTTCTTCGGATTAGTTAAATAGCTTTTTATATACTATTGCTATTTGTATTAACCCTCACTGTTGCTAACGCTTTCCCTTTTTGCTGGCCATGTATATTCTTACGAGTATATCCTAAACTGGCTCAAAAGTGAGATAATGACATTTATAACCCTTTGCTTTTGCGGCGTTTTTTCTAATGTGGTTCAAAGCTCCTGAACTATATTGGTGTGTGACTAGGATGCCTCAACTAGATACGATAAAGTAGCATGCTATGAAACTCATAAGTCAAAAGTAATGCTATTTAAATTGATTTACGTTAACAAACTATGTTAATATAACTATCCTAACTTATTGAGCAATGTGACTCTGTTTGTTTGAATGTTACGCTTTTATGTTACATCAAGAAATGTCGCATACACGTTGTCAGGCGAACAGAAAAGAACATAGGGTACCTTTCATCCAAAAAAGAATACTGTTGCTAACTTAACCTAACCTACATATACGTGACCAAACCGCGAGCAAAATCTATGTGAGTGTGAGTTTGCTTGTTTGTTTGTTACTCATTCACTTCTAAACTACACGATCGAATATTATTAAATTTTGCTTACACGTTGACAGCAGTACAGAAAAGGACATACGTACCTTTTATTCAGAAAAAGTAAATTTACTATACAAACCTACATTTACGCGAGCGAAGCCGCGGGCAAAATCTATTATAAGATAAATATAAAAAAAAAATACATAAGAAAATAAAATATAATATTATTTTACGTCCACAGGTAAGCTCATTAATAACGGTACTATGAAAACTCATACTGTAATCTGACATTCTTGACCTCAGCAAATAATAAATATATTTCCATCTTTTTTCTAAGGTTGGCAGTAAAATCCCACAAATTGGGGCAGTGTCTAATGGATCGTGGAACAGTCGAGGGCCCTCGTGATTGCGGCTCAGCAAATGGAGTGTTGTTTCATTCGCCTGTCAGCACTTTTCGCACGTGTAAATAATACGATCCGAATGTTTTTACGGTTTGACCATGGCGCACTGTATCTTCCTATTAACGAGATCGCGTTTGTTTTCCACACTAAATATTAATTATACTAGCAAGTGGGCAGTAACTATACTGTCCATGGCTTTACCCACGCTAATCACGGAAATACATATCTACATATCTCCATGTCTTTCATCAAAATCGGTTAACCAGTTAAAACGCGAAAGCCTAAAAGAAAATTGTGTAATTCGATTGTCTGTTTTCGCCCACGTGAATCACGGTAACATATATATGTTACCGATTTAGATGAAAGGCAGGGAGTTAGATATCTATCTCCCTGCCTTTCATCTAAACCGGTTCAGTAGTTATAATAATAATAATAATAATAATATTCTACCACATACACACAACACCATCTAGCCCAAACTAAGCAGAGCTTGTACTATGGGTACTAGACAATGGATAAATATACATATATACTTTTTTTTTTGTAAATACATACATATTATACATAGAAACACCCAGGCCAAGACAAACATCCATGTTCACGCACACAAATGTTTGACTTGTGCGGGAATCGAACCCGCGACCTTAGGCGTGGCAGTCGGTTACACTAACCACTACGCCATCGAGTCGTCGTTATGACATGAAAGCGTAAAATTCAGTCCGTCAGCCACAGCAGATGATGTGTTTGACCGTTTGTTTACAATTTTTTGCTTTGTTAAGCCTTCTAAAAGCGGTACTTGAATGTTTGTTATTAAAATGGTTACTAGTTTTTTAGCCACATCTTATTATATAATAATAATAAGATGTAGCTACGATTTAATTTCAAAATTTGTTTTTTTTAACAATTTGATTTGCGTGCAGAAACGCAGGAACATATGTACATACAGAGTCTCACAGAAATATCTATAGCTTGAGACCTTATGCACAACAATTACACTTACTTCCACTGTGTCTCCAAAGCAGCTCAGAGACAAGTTTTTTTACAGATTAGCGCGATTCATATCTATTAAATCACCATTTAATAAATATAGATTTTGTTCGCGGTTTCGTTCGCTTAAATGTAGGTTAGGTTAGATTAGTAACATTATTTTTATCTGGATGAATGCGAAACGTGTATGCGAAATTTTATGATGAACGGTCGAGTAGTTAAGGCGTGGAAGCGTAACAAACAAACTCACATTCACATTCATAATTTGATTAGTTAGAATGTGCAATTGAAAAGATTTTGCTTCGTTCTATTAACTGTGGCTACGTTACAATTTAATATACGTATGACGTGGATACTACACACGTATATTTATTATATCATGTCAAATTTAGAGTAGCTTCTAAAATCCTGTGGAAGCACAGCCTTACATAGAATTATATAGCAAAAAGATAAAACCTTAGTAACTACGGATATTAATTACTAAGCTTAATAATAATATATAGGCTGAGGCTAGAAGGTTAATTAACTTATCTTAAGAAATAGCTTGTAGCTAACGTAAGAACCTAATATATATTCGCAGAAATAAATATTCCTTAATTATATCATAACAGATTTAAAATTAATGTTAATTAACTTATATATTTTAATTATACGAATCACATCAAAAGTACGAGAAAACTACATTTGTTGTAATAAGCTTAAGTACCTAACAGTAGAGGTTTAATTATGAAGTCGCCACTTTTTGTGAAGAATATCGGCAACGTAGTGGATTTCGTACTAACTATTCCACCAATATTTTTTGTATGGCCAATTCCTCTTCTTCCGTTTTTTTATAGTATGTGTAGCTTGCATTTAGGTTAGTATGATATGGAGAAAACATAAAGCATCATGTGGCGAATTAAAACAACGAATACGGGCAGATAATAAGCAATATAAATTCAAATACAAATTTTATAAAAGGTTATCGATATTTGTTATTAATATAGTCTATTCGCAAAATTTAAATTAATATAAAAGTAACTATGCATTTTGTACAGAAACAACAGATTAGATGTAGGACATAAACTGCAATTTCATAGATATAGGCCTAATATAAGGCGGTGCCTATGACACTAGACTTAAAATTTCACGTTCAAATCAAATATTGTTGTTAATCCCCGTAATACGTATATATGTTACATTCGAACTAGAAACTGACAAAGTATTGGTATCTTATCTGACCGTATATCATAGAAATAATAATGTAACAATGGCTCGGCGGCGCTGTGGTAGTGAATGTGACTATGCATACCGCCCCCACATAAGATACATACATACATGCATAGTGTTTACGATTCGATTGCCGGACCGGCAAACTGTTTTTTGGTTTGCCTGTCAATATTTTCTCACCAGCATAGAGATTAGAACGCCCGGTAAGTGGCAATAGGCTTGGTTCTTTTACCTAGGACTTAAAACCATAGTTACTGAAATACGGAAATAATACACATCTCCCTACTCTCTGTATAAAAATGATAAGTTGACTCAACGTATACAAATTGTTACTTTTTTAGATATTTGTACAACCATAGTTCCAATAAGGCCAAAACTCGCATGATGATAAGCGGTTACTGTAGCCCTATGAACACTTGCGACACCTGGGTTCAGAGGCGCGCTAAGCCAACTTAGGCTTTCAAGAATTCAATTAGATGGTTAGTAAAAAATCATAAAATAATACAGACTTTGCCACGTTATTCATTTAAAAAAAACATTTCTGTTACATTATTTTAAACTTTAACACTACTATTATTGGGGAGACCCCTCTTGGAGTCTCCCTGTGAACATGGCTGCTGAAAAGCAAAGTGTAAACTAATTTAAATAAATCGTTTTAATGAATTTAATTTTTAATAATAATTGTGATATAGTTCAAAATGTAATAAAGGTATTTTAATTTCACTGTATATCATTCGCGTAAACGTACGACAATATCACATGATAATAATTAAGTTATCAAGTAAATATTTTTTCAGGCAGTATTCTTATAAAGAAACTACCTCACACCAAATTTAGCACAGCTATTAATTAGGTTATGCAAATATACTTAAACCACTAACGATATTCATTATAGGACCATCGCCGATGTCTGTGCAATCCCAAATTACCGTGCTGCGGCTCAGTGGCTGTTCCCGAATCGATTAATACAGTCCCCAGTATTTATACGCACTCCCCTTGGTAATAGATACCGCTCAATAATTAACGCTCACAAATTCGCCCACAACTTTGTTTCAAAATATTTTTGTCAAGTAATTGGATAGCGTATTATCCAATACGATATCCAATTACGCTGATGTATTATTAAATCCAATTATTTTGGAGAAAAGGAAATTGTGTGATAATTTGGTAAAGAAACAACGTCAGTTGTATTTGTAAGAATTGAATAAAGTGTCTTCGATAAATTAATGGACGTGCTTTCTTTGTACTGAATTCCCATGAGACAGAGGATGGCAAACTTTATGTCCATTGCTTTTAAGTCTTATTGATTTTGTTGAGTACAATTCAGTCAATATTACTTTTTTGAGTATTATGTAGGTATACTTATGAAGATTAACGTGATGAAGCTGATGTATGATGCTGGCGAATACTTTTTAAATAGTTTATTAACGTGTGTGCGGTGATACAAGACCGCATTATATGGCACATGACCATGATATCTTCCATATTGTATCACTATCTTGTTAATTAGAATTAATATTGTATAATATATATCTTAATATATCTTATAATAATACTAGTAGTCTCACCACTCTCCAAGGAACATAAATGCCAAATTTCACAGATTTTCATGGTACAGATTGACCCGAATTATTTTTATAACATGATATTTTAAGTCAACTTAGAATGTACAGCGAAAATATTTCTAGTATAACGTATTAGCTGAACTGTAAGTACGAACAGCTCGTAGTGCATCTAGAATATTCTCTCATATATTTTATGGTAGATGTGACTAATATTTCTCTCGATATACGAAGCTGATAAAAATAAAGGATACATGAATGATGTTCAAGAACGGTTGCAGATAGGTCCATCTATCATGTTCAGCACGGACACCAACGTAGATAGATCGAATGCCGTGCATTTATTACGAACACATATTTATAAACCACTCTCAAATATTTAAAAATGGCGGTTTATCAGGAAAATATTATTCAACGTTGCATGTTCATTGAATATAAGTTAAGTGGTAGCATCCGTATAATAAATAAGTTTTAAGTCCTTGCTCACGTAAAGCCTTGATCAAAAACCTAATCAAAGGTTAAATATTGATTAAGGACTTGAGATTTTTTTTAGTTGAGAGATATGTAAGTATTTGTTCGGATACACATGCATTACCATTGCATCGCTGAGACGCAGAGGTATGTAAAATTTTCAATGATTGCCGCATTGGGTCCACTGTTTTAGCTAACGGTTGGAGCTGATCCCGTATTTTATGGAATTCAAAATCATAGCCAGCAATATGTGACTGTCAAACAACAGTATGATACTCACACTTTTTTTTTTTTTTTTTTTTTACTTGGCGGAATGCATGACGCATACCCCTCCGCGGGGGCGGGCGGAGGGGTTATGTCGGACTCGCCGGGGTAAAATAAAGATGTTGAAAAGATGAAGTACCTCCCGGAATACCGACTAAACCTACCACGGTGTTCCTCGACAAAACTACTATCGACGGGGCTACGCGAATCACTTTCGCATGCGGTCGCGACCCCGCCGAGGTTTCGGCCCGCCGTATGAAACGGCAGGCCACTACACAAAAGACCTACCCAAAGGCACTCCTCACAAATTGTCCCTACTGTCCCCCCTAGAGGGGAGACGGACTCGAAACAGAGGCGCGCGTGGGAACACGCACGCCGCCTCTCGGACCTGGTGCTGAACGGATGGCGGGCAGGCCCACAAAGCCCGCCACCCCCAGGTCAAACCTCAGGGTGGCTGGAGGTCGTCTCGCGCCCTCCGGCGCCCAGCTCTGCAGTTGGGGAGAGGGTTCAAACGCTCCCTCTCCCGCTCCGCCGCCTCCTTGATGGAAATAACTTCCTCACAAAAGGAGGCGACGGCATTCCACGACCTCTCACTCCGGACCATAGACTGAACTACGGCCGGGAGCGAGAGGGCAACCAACCCGACTGCCGCGATCAACTCACGGCGCTGCGATGCCCAGGCGGGGCAAACCGCCAAAGTGTGCAGCGCCGTGTCCTCAACTACGTCGCGGCAGTTGCCGCAGTGGTGACAACCGGGCGTCTCTTGCCGGCGTATACGACACAGGAACTGGCCAAAACAACCGTGGCCAGTCATTACCTGTGTCAGCCGGAAGGTGAGGGCGCCATGCCGCCTCTCCAGCCACTCCTCAAACACGGGACTTACCGCCACGATCGTGGCGTGCCCGGCACTGGGGTGCACAAGTCGCTCCTTCCAATTCGCCACTAGGACCTGGCGGAGCTCGGACCTCGCCGCCTCGAGAGCAGGAAGAGCCGGTCCTTCGCCCCGAGCTAGCGCCTCCCGGCGCCAACGATAGAGCGACGCCAGGAGCGCCGCTTCCAGGTCCCATGGCATCGATCCGGCGAGGAGGCTCGCAGCCTCGAACGAGATCGTGCGGTAACCTCGTATCAACCTGACGGCCATGGCGCGCTGTGGCGAACGAAGCGCCGAAATGTTCCGGGCCGTCAGGTTGTCTGCCCAAACTGGGGCCCCATACAGGGCCATGGACCGCACGACCCCCTCGTAGAGCCTCCGGCAGGAGGTGTTTGGCCCCCCAAGGTTAGGCAGCAGGCGCGAGAGCGCGCCTGCAGCGCCCCGAAGAATGGGGACCAAACGACGAAAATGGGCTGTAAAGTCCCATCGGCTGTCGAGCAAGAGACCTAAATACTTTAGGGTTGACTCGACGCCGATGCGGACCCCTCCTACCATGATATGGGCCCCTGGAGGTGGCCGGTTCCGAGGGCCGTGAAAACAAACGGCCTCGGACTTGGACAGGGCCACCTCGAGGCCCAACCGCCGGATACGACCAACGACTTGTGCGACCCCAGCGGTCGCCAGTATGGCCGCCGCCCGGTGCGACTTACCCCTCGCCGTGACAAGTGTGTCGTCGGCGTAACAAATGACGCCGACGCCACGGAGGAGCGCACATGATACTCACACTTATAGGAACATTGCCTATCCCTTTGGGATTTATTTAGGGATGGATATAGTCTAAATATAGGTCCAAATAACGCGTTTTTATTTAAAACTTAATTCTTCTCTCTTAGCCTTTATTATTCCCAAGCCACTAGGGGTAATCCTTTTTTTTTTTTTTTTTTTTATTTAAATCTTATTACACTATATTATTTAAGAGAATAGTACTTAAGAACTGGCTAACTCTATATTAAAAATGTTAAGGTTAATTATTGAACGTGGCTTTGTAGCACAAATAGACATGTGATTTATGATAGAAAAGCTGTAAAATACAGTGAGTAAACTGAAGCACAATCGAAACTTTAAAGTTTTCATCTGTGCTTCACTCGATTGCAGATATGTACGTACTAGCAGCGATGAGCGGGTATAGGCTTTCTTAATTCGACTGATCGATTGTATGGGTATACCGACACAATAAAAAATCAGTTCACAATACAGTATAACAAAAGTTGTTAAAATCCTACTTATATTATAAATGTGAAGAAGAAATAAGTTTGTGTGAATGGATGGATGTTTGTTACTCTTTCACACAAAAACTACTGAACGGATTTTGATGAAACTTTATAGTACTATGTTTATACATCAAAACAACATATAGGCTACTAAAAATCTATCTTAATATAAAAATCTACATTAATGCGAGCTAAGTCGCGGGGAAAATCTAGTGTTAAAATATTTACGAAAATGGTTAATAGGTGGCATATTATGTTGGCTACCTCTTAGCTCATGTAGCATAAGTTTGCCTGTACGATTGTGTACAAATATGAGATCTCTTTCGAAAGTCGTATCGTAGCAGAGTAAGTCTAGAAATATCTCAAAATTTACACAGTAGGCAATATACCTTTTGTCTGTTGCATTAATTTAAAAATCTAGCAGGAAAATGGCTAGGTGTAACATACTACTATTACCTATCTATTTAATGGATGTAGCCATGTTCACAGGAAGACTAAGATGGTAGTTGTCTCAATGTTCTGAAAACTTTGGAATAACATTGAGACAACTACAATAGTGTTTTATAAAAAATAAACAACGCGATAAAATCCTTATAAAGTTGTTTAATTTCAATGTATAACATTCGCGTAAACGTAAGACAATATTAGGTATAATTTAAGCAGTTCCAAAATAATGTGCTTGTTAATTCGTTAACGACCATATATTTCTGGTATCTGATATCAAATATGAAACCTCATGAAACCTTTTAAATAAATTTAAATCTCACCTTTCCTAGTTATATCCAATATAATCTATTTACAGTCACAACGTGGATGACATTATTACTGTGAATAAAAACACAGAAAACAAAGATACAGTACGTAATGAAGTCCCGAGGGCGCGCTATATAATATTTTTAAGTCACCAATTTTTAGTTCAACAAGTTAAAGTGCTTCCCTCTTTGTCTACCTTCCCCTAGGCAGTGCCAAATTTGATACATAACAAGTACATCACAAAACAGATTTCATTAAGAAAATTCATCAACGCTTGCGTTATGTGCACTGAAGTACTCAACGTTTATGAAAACACGCGGCAGTGTAGTAAAAATAAAACTTTATGTCGCACCCAACGGTTTATGTTATAGCTTTAGGTTGTTTTGTAAATGGCGGATATCATAATACAGTATCTAGTGAGTGAATGAAGTAGGATTCATATCTAACAACACGTAACGTGCCCGGTAGCGTACCAATGTCAGACATGACGTTTTTCAACACGTATACTGCGATGAGAGCTAGGTTTATATGACTATTTGTTACAAATAATTCGCATTTGCATTAAGTCTCGAGTTCCAATGCCGAGTCGGTCAACAAAAGTTTCCTTTGTCAAGAATTTCTCAATAGTAGAGAAGATTTAGAAAATTGGCGGTAATGCACAGCTCAGTGCCAATATAAGGCCTATCGTTCTGCGCCTGATCACTCTCTAGTTTTGTAGGTTTGGCGTCCCAACCGTTTTTGACAGTTTGGGAATAGAAACTGCACTTTATATGCTTGCGAACATTCTTGTGCATTGTAATATCTCCTGCGCGAACCAAATATATCGGTCTGGAAGACCATATTTATTATTATATATTTTGATTTTCAAATTGGACAAATAATTGTTTGCTGTATGTTTGCTTTTAGACAAACTATTTTTTAGAGAGACAGCTCCCGTCCTGTAACCTGTTTTTGTGTCGCGGGAGCCTTTATAAACAACGGACACAAAGAACACCCAGGTTCGGAACAACCATTTGTGGATTACACAATTTTTGTCCCATGTGGAATTCGAACTCGCAACATTCGGTGTTGTGGCAGTGGCGAGACGTTCGCTTAAATGCCTAGGCCACCTGTACAGTCAATCCTTTAAAATTTGTATGCGTGTACTAAATTATATATTTTTTATGTCCAACAAGACCATGGCCCACCTGACTGTACTTGGTAGCTGTCGCACATAGATTTGTTACTCTGGTTGTACCATAAAGTAAGAGGGAACATAAAATGATCTACATCATTATATGTATGTTGTATGTAATATTTTGTACGTCTCACAAAATGGGATTGTGGTACACCATTTCCAAACTTTTCAACACAGATGAAATTTATGTCTGTGGTAATACGTTTTAAGATAAAAACCTAAAGGTACTTCTAAAAGGGCAATATATTTCTTGAAATATTTGCCTGCTATTCAGGTATTGCCCGGCCAGCTCAAAAATATTTGTATGCATCGGCCATTCCAAACTAGACAGCAAAATGCAAAATAATAATAGAATATTGTAACGCGGCTGTTATTGCTGGCCAGTATTTTGCAGCCACATATTGCACTAAAAGTAATGTCCATTTAGCATCCCTTTAACGTAGTATGTAGATCTAAAATGCTTAAACCTCTTTCGGCAAAGTTAATACCGAACGAATAAACTTCGCGACAAAAGCAATTTTTACACATATTTTACAAAGGCCCATTTTAACTGTATGTATTGTGAGTGTGAATGGCGCTATAATTCGCAATGATTCATCGTTATTGCCACATGTGATGTAAATTATTATCATGATCGTCAAAGCCGTCGTCTGATATTTATTGGGTAATTGCAACCTTCTGTCGTTAGGTATAACATACATTAAGTTTTAAAATTATTATGTTTTGGCAAAGACTTTGTCTGAACTGCCTAATATCCTCGACGATCGTAACTGTTTATAAATGTTGCTGATATTTTATATGATCAATCAGTAATAGATCGATACAGAAACTTTATTTTATTTCTGAAATAGTGTATTGACAGTTAATGTGATACAACCAATATTTACTAAACATTCGTAGAGAAGGAGCAAAGTTAATTGCAATACAAGTTGCAGTCGCCTATTTGGAGATCCCAACCATTTGCATAAAACGTCTTGGTTTCCCGTTACTTATTATTACTACAATAGATAAAATACAACCACATTAAAATTATCTAAAAACCAACAAACACATCTTGCCCTAAAAACGATATCAAATACTTAAGTTTTTAGACTGGAGTGAACTGATGTTACAAAAATATAACCAGAATGTAAAATATTTACGTTGCTACTTAAAATTATTTACAGATGTAGGTGTGAGTTAGTATATCTATTGTGCCCTTGTGTATTATGCTAGTCATATTAATTACCTATCCAGTATGTTTGGCAATAATGATAAACGTGTTTGATTTAAAATGCACTTAGCTGTTTAAAATTATAAATAGTTATTATAATACACTGAGATGTCAGAGCCGTAAATGATTTTCGACTTTTGCGATTTGTACACATTCTTTATATAATTACTCATTAATTACTCAAGGATAGTTCAAGAGGCTAAAAATAAAAAATATCGTATTTTTAAACGGGTGAATTGGTACCCTTTGTCTATTATCTTAGTTTCCAGGTATTATTAGTAAATGTTAAAGTAGTAAACGTGTTGCGTGTCGAAGTATCGACGGTGTAATTTTAAATAAAAATTATTATAGCACTCTTTATTATAACGTTGTTGAGCTTATACTAGACAGCCCGTCACGCCACGATCGTGGCGGTAAGTCCCGTGTTTGAGGAGTGGCTGGGGAGGCGGCATGGCGCCCTCACCTTCCGGCTGACACAGGTAATGACTGGCCACGGTAGTTTTGGCCAGTTCCTGTGTCGTATACGCCGGCAAGAGACGCCCGGTTGTCACCACTGCGGCGACTGCCGCGACGTTGTTGTGGACACGGCGCTGCACACTTTGGCGGATTGCCCCGCCTGGGCATCGCAGCGCCGTGAGTTGATCGCGGCAGTCGGATTGGTTGCCCTCTCGCTCCCGGCCGTAGTTCAGTCTATGGTCCGGAGTGAGAGGTCGTGGAACGCCGTCGCCTCCTTTTGTGAGGAAGTCATTTCCATCAAGGAGGCGGCGGAGCGTGAGAGGGAGCGTTTAAACCCTCTCCCCAACCGCAGAACCGGGCGCCGGAGGGCGCGAGATGACCTCCAGCCACCCTGAGGATTGACCTAGGGGTCGCGGGCTTTGTGGGCGGCCTGCCCGCCATCCGTTCAGCACCAGGTCCGAGAGGCGGCGTGCGTGTTTCCACGCGCGCCTCTGTGTCGAGTCCGTCTCCCCTCTAGGGGGGACAGTAGGGATAATTTGTGAGAAGTGCCTTTGGGTAGGTCTGTTTTCGTGTAGTGGGTCGCGACCGCATGTGCAAGTGATTCGCGCGGCCCCGTCGATAGTGGTTTTGTTGAGGAACACTGTGGTAGGTTTAGTCGGTATTCCGGGAGGTACATTATCTTTTTAACTCCTAAAAAAAAAAAAAAAAAAAAAAAGCTAACTTAGCCGATATAATAAATAATAAAGCCTTTTTGTAAGCAGATAGATCAATCCGTAAGGACTATCAGTTAAAATAAAACGCTTTGAAACTAGCGACGCTATACTATAATGCCTTAATCCATGATCCACGAAAGCAAGTTCAAAATCACTTCTTATTTTGAATATGTGATTTTAACTTCTAAAGTCGATACTTTTTCGATTTGCCCTGGCTTAATCGCAGTCGAGGCTTGTATATCTGAGTGCAAATTGCATTCGGCGCGGGTAGCACGTGCGATTTGAATTACATCCAGACTGACTGCTAACTGCTAACCGGTTTATGACGATGAAAACGACAAAATTGGTTGCAGATACAACTGCATACACATTTAACTTATTTTTTTTGTGATTTCCAATCTGAGCTTTTTTTATTTTTAGCTACGGTTTACCATTTAGTCTACTTATATGTCTTAGATAACGTACCGTATTCTAATTGACTCACAAGCGCAAATAATTAAATGTAAGTACTAAAACGAATTATTATTCGCAGATTTACAAGGTAAACGATTTTACTAACTTCGTAATTCAAAAAGTTGACGTTTTATCTCAAATTTTATTGAGTTACCTCAATTAAAAACAGTTGGCAACATTTACCAGGCCCTAGTACATTTACGTTCTGTGTTTAAACGAATTGAGGCTATGGTACTACAAACATTTCAACGTAATGATCCCGCAGTACGCGGCTACAATTCCCTACACATGTAGGATACACATTACTACCACATCTGCTACGCATGCTACAAATGCTTACGGCGTAGCGGTTGCTACGCGCAATCGTAGTTACATGTAATTGCTAAGCCTCGTATAGTGTGCAAAATTCTTTATGTACGTATTACGTATTTCATTCATTTTTTCATGTTAATGTTGTGTTTCGTAGTACTGTTATTTGTAGGCTCGTAAATGTATACGGTAGTATTTTAAACGGGCGTAATTAAATTCTGTAGAAAATTTATTGCACTAGCTATTAAACTCGGTTCATATGTCTGGAATAAAATAAAACGGTTTGGCTCATAACCCAGGTCACACTTATATTTTATTTGGGTGCTAGAGAGTAAAATAAATATTAGAAAAACAGTTTTAATAATTCCCAAATTTTTTTATTCGAATTTTTTTCCCGTTTGTGATTCTAAATAGCAATGAATATATATGCTAAGGCTTGAAAAATTTGTTATTTATACAATAACCTCATATGACTTTGAAAATATTTAGTTCTTGAGGTCGTTTTAAGTCGTGCAGTTCTCTGTTCTCTCTATTTTAGATTTTTCTATAATTTTAGAAATAGAAACATATTTCTATAACTTTCGTTTATTATACAGGGTGTCCCAAAAATCAACGTCAAGCCGAAAACGGATGACGGGCCAAGGGATGGTGGTTCTCAAAAAAATATGAAAAAAAAATTTTTTGCTGCACTCAAAAAATTATAGCCATTTAAAAAAAAATTAGAAAATTAACACCTTGTTATGATTTTTCAAGTACTATGACTACAAAATGTTTACTTAGCTTAATTATTTTAGTGAGGATTTGTTACTGAATAATGCTAGTATACATTACAATTCAAAATTTGAACACAACTATCTTCATTTCAGAGGAAATATCCCTAATATGCCCAAACATGTACTCAAAATTATTACATTATTCAACTTTAAATGGCCGTGCTGAAAAAAAAATGTACTACACCATTTCAGCACGTGGCATCAAAAGATGGCGCATTTAATGGGCTTTCTAAAATGCTATAACACTTACTACATTTTATCCTAACTATGGATTTTTTTTCTAAAACAACTCGGGTCTAACCTTTTTTGTTTTACTCAAAAATGTTGGTAATGACATCTAGTTTCCCTCTAAGAAACAAATTAGTGTTATACATAACCCTCTTTTATGGCAGTCAGGTAAAAACTACTAGTGACACTGTTTTGCGAAGCTACTGTGAATAGGGCAAATACCTAATTTATTGATAAACCATATTAGATTCCTTTGGTCATTGTGAATCATTATGTGTTCAATTTGAAATAAAAATTCAACCATTCAAATCAACAGTTCATTTTATTTTGTTACAATAAATATTCAAATTGTTTGCCTTCAGCTTCAATGCATGCCCTACATCTCTTTAAAAACGAACGCTTTATTTTACGAGCAAAACTTCTTGAATTGATGTATTCAGCGGCCCCCGCAATTCTTTGGCGCAGTTCCTCTACGTTTGCGATAGGCTTAGAGTAAACTTGATCCTTCACTGCTCCCCAGTAAAAGAAATCAATGGGGTTTAAGTCTGGTGATCGGGCCGGCCACGAGATCGTACCAGACCGACCGATCCACCTATCCGGATATACTTGGTTAAGAAATTCCCTTACTGAGCGAGCATAGTGCGCAGGGCAGCCATCTTGTTGGAGCCACATACCTACGTAAATGTTGAGTGGCACGTCTTCCAATAAATCTGGTAGATGATTTTGTAAAAAGTCTAAGTAAGCCTCACTGGTTAAGGTGTCTGGGAGTTCGAAAGGTCCAATAATTCTACCGTTCAGAATACCGGTCCACATGTTTACTTTGAAGCGATATTGTGACCGATCTTCTCGCATTAAATGTGGGTTTTCCACGTGCCACTCATGCACATTATGTAGATTTAAGTAGCCATCTTTCTTAAAAGTTGACTCATCCGTCCAGAGTACTTTATCCAGGAAGTGGGGGTCTTCTCGGTGTCTTTGTAACATCGTTTCACAAAACGCAACCCTTGCAGGATAATCTTGAGGTGATAAAGATTGAACTCGTTGCGCATGGTACGGGTGGAGCTGGTTTTGCTGCAAAATCCGGTGTGCTGTACTCTTCGGCACTCCTATGCTTGTCTCAAGTCCACGTACTGAGACACTCGTGTCTTCTGCGACTGCTGCTAAAACTTCTTCCTCGTATGGAATGCTGGATCTTCCTGTACTGAACATTTGATTAGGAAATCGGCCTTCTGAGAGTGATCGGTGCAGATTAATAAATACTCTATGATCCGGATGACGCTCAGAATTGGGGTATCTCTCACGATAGAGTCGAGCTGCAGCATTAGCGTTGCACCTGCACTCTCCATAAATGAGATGCATGTTTGCATACTCCTGTGCTGTGTATCGAAGCGGCATGGTGGCGATCATAGAATACACACAATTACACGGTCAGCGATGACGATAGTCCAAAAGAAAGCCAAGTTAGTCACAAACAGTCAAATCACAAATCAAATCCAAGTAGCACGTAATCAAGTCCAATAAGCAAAGCCAAAGTTAGTAAGTACGAAAACGACACGAAGGAATACAGAACGATGCGCAGTAAACGAAATAACGTAACGTACTGAAGTATTGCAGTTCGTGCGCAGATGATCCGGTCTTGCTATCTTTTTCACTCGTGGCGTCTCTATCCGTCTCATTCTAACTCATGCCGTAGATGATGCTAAGGCTTGCTATCTCTTTCACTCACACTCTCACTAACACGTTGAAGTGGCGTCTCTCTCCGTTTCACTCTAACTCGTGCTGTTGATGATGCTCAGGCTTGCTATCTCTTTCACTCTCACACGTTGAAGTGGCGTCCTAATCTGTTTCACCCAAACTTGTACTGTCTTACTTTAATTTAAGTAAGCTTTAAATAAAATATGCATCGCATTAGAAGCATAAATCCAAGTTGTTTTAGAAAAAAAATCCATAATTAGGATAAAATGTAGTAAGTGTTATAGCATTTTAGAAAGCCCATTAAATGCGCCATCTTTTGATGCCACGTGCTGAAATGGCGTAGTACATTTTTTTTTCAGCACGGCCATTTAAAGTTGAATAATGTAATAATTTTGAGTACATGTTTGGGCATATTAGGGATATTTCCTCTGAAATGAAGATAGTTGTGTTCAAATTTTGAATTGTAATGTATACTAGCATTATTCAGTAACAAATCCTCACTAAAATAATTAAGCTAAGTAAACATTTTGTAGTCATAGTACTTGAAAAATCATAACAAGGTGTTAATTTTCTCATTTTTTTTTAAATGGCTATAATTTTTAGAGTGCAGCAAAAAATTTTTTTTTCATATTTTTTTGAGTACCACCATCCCTTGGCCCGTCATCCGTTTTCGGCTTGACGTTGATTTTTGGGACACCCTGTATTTCGAATCAATGTTAGTATTATGCTATATTAACTTTTATTTGTCCCTTCATTACCTTTCAATCGAAATATTTAGTTTCAGGCAAATTTTGACATTTTCAGGACAAATAAACAATTTGCCCGATTTGAGGCAAGGGGGTCCAGGAAATTGCATTCACTGGACCAAAACAGCTACCTACTGATAACTACATCAGTTACTGGTATACAGAACCACAATTTATGGGGGCAGTACTCTCATAAATTAAACCGCTTTATGTTTAAGCGCGCTCATTACGTCCTGGGTACGCTCTTGATACTAAGTGTTTCCTGGAGCATATTAACTTTTATAACCCTTGAAAACTGTAAATAAGCGTCTGAAACTCGTGTTTGAAAATATTTCAGTATAAATTTATTCTTATGTTCTCCTACAAATAAAGGTGAGGTGTACCAAGCCAAGTCAAAAGTTTTGAAAAGAGTATGCAACAAAGAGACGCTGGCCACTTGTTACTAAAGTAATATTATGAATTTATGAGAAAATATGGACATTCCAAATTAAAATTTCCTACACATTTTCATAAGCAATGTTAAAATATAATCTTTTTTTATACTTTTACTTGGCATGATTTATGTTGTAGGTAACGTGAATAAATGTGATTATGGATAGATAAATATTTATAAGGTGGATTTCGAAACATCTGCTTTACCAACGGAAGGTTGACTTCGCCTTATGAGCACGGTTAATGCAATCTAGTTATAACGTCAAGCTCTTTAAAATTGTACGAAAATAAGCAGGGTTGCACAAATACTCGTTAACTATTACATAAAATAAAAATATTGTATTTCAGCGAAAAAGACAGCTATTGATAATAATAATAATAAGCTATTATATGCAGTACAATTACGAAAAACAATTACTTACACGCCTAGTTATCCATTTACCCTAGTTTACTAAATATGATCTAATATTTAGGCAAATTCTTCTTTTTGCAGTTTATTTAAACCGCCTTACACTTGTTTTTCAGTTAGAAAATATCTTAAAGCTCGGTCCGAGCTTTAGATAAATTACACCAATAATACAGTTATAATTTAGTCGATGACTTTTAATAGGTTCCATGTCCGATGAATCACATATGATTCATAAGATTAGATTCTCTATTGTGTCTGAGTAGATCTAAACATTTTCAGAATACAGACATCACTTTATTATAGTTTTATAACAGCAAAGACGTTTTATTTGTTTATTCGTTTTCGTTAAGCAGAGACAGGCAGAGTATACATTCATATACTACGGTACTTTTACGACACTCCTAAACTCAACCCGTCATTCCGACGGTGAAGGGGGCACCTACGGAAATTACACCCAATTGGAGGCACCTCCTGGGCCTACAAATTACCTTCACACGTCATACCCGAGACCTATAACTACATGCTATGTTGATTTTTATTGAATTGGGGACGTGACTGTGAAACTTGGTGTTCGTGTTTGATTTTTCATTCATATTCTCTTCGCGGCTTAGAGATTTTCATTTTCTTTCATATTGTTATTTTTAGCCCTGGATGAATATTTTTCCGACCAGATCTAGAGGATAGCACAAATTAAAAACAAATTGATTCAAAACGTGGATGAGGAATGAAATGGGCAAACCATGAGAAATATTGCTTTTTTACATCACCGAATAAGCAAATATGCATATTATGGTTTATTTATTTATTTAAAGATTTGCCTACAATTGTTACACATTTTTCTAGTAGATTAACATGCACAATATAGTAAGTCCGTTGTGTACAATATCAATCGGCAAACACAGCTTACAATTAAAATACAGTCCGAAAATTAAAAAAAAAAAAAAAAGAAGATTAATGCTAATGGGTTACAGTGTTGTGATTATAAATTAATGTTGACAATTTCCTAAACATACTTACTTAAACATACTTTTATGATATAAAATTTAGCGATTTTTGTCCGAATTAACACAAATTGACATAAAATAAAGACACAAAATACTTTTCACCGACATCGTCGCGAGAAAAGTCGCAGGCTGAAACTGTCTGAATTATTCTATGTTGATCCTATGAACTTGGTTTCTGTAGTTGTTGAGAGTGGAGCCAAAAATATTTAACTGACTGTCAAATTTATTGAAGAGTCTACAAATTCTTGGCACTGGGGAGTTATAGCCTAAAACAGTTTTCCGATGGGGTGGGTAAAATAACTTAATAGGTTTCCGCGGATATTTGTGGGGGATATTGAAATTAATTCTAGAAACTAGTTCCGTACAGTCGATTAGATGATTCAAAAGCTTATATAAGAATAGAAGATCAAGAGAGTCCCTTCGCGTTTCAAGCGGCTTGATATTAAAGAATACTAATCTTTCATCGTAACCACGTATCCTTCTAGAGATACCTTTCGAGTAAGCCAGATGATTCAAAAACCGCTTCTGTACTCGTTCTAACCTTAGAGAGTGTGTCGCGTAGTGAGGACGCCAAACAACCGAACAGTACTCTAGTACACTGCGAACGAAGCAATTGAACAACAATATTTTAGTCTTAGGTTGGGAGAATGGTTTAGCGTTACGGATGATAAAGCCAGTGGCTTTCGCAGCTTTTCTTATTGTAGCATCCACGTGAGGAACAAATGTCAGCTTTTTATCCAGAAGGACCCCTAGATCTCTAATAACATCTACTTTATTCAAACACTGACCGTTCATGATGTAATTTGACTCAATGTATTTATGCTTCCGAGTAAATGTAATTTGGGAGCATTTCTTTATGTTAAGTTGCATGCTATTTTGTTCACACCATTCCATGAGCCTGTTTATATCATCTTGAAGCAATTTAACGTCCTCAACTGACTTAATAGTTCTAATTATTTTTAGATCATCGGCAAATAAGAAAGGTACAGTGTTATGCAAATATTCTGGCAAATCATTTATAAAAATAATGAATAATATTGGGCCTAGGTGGGATCCCTGGGGTACACCAGATGTAATTTCAAAGATATCAGACTGATACCCATTTGCTACCACGTAAAAAGATCTTCCAGTCAAATAAGAGGAGAGCCATCCAACAAAAGAACCAGCAAAGCCATACGCAGTAAGCTTATCGATTAGTACTGCATGAGAAACTTTGTCAAAGGCTTTGCAAAAGTCTGTATAGACTGCGTCTACTTGTTCATTAGAATCAACATTTTCAACAACATGTTCGATAAAAGAAGTCAGATTGCTACATGTAGACCTGCCAGCTATGAATCCATATTGATGGTTCGATACAAACTTTTTAAAGTAGCTTTGAACGATTGGGCATATTAACGCTTCGAAGACCTTGGCAAGATTGCACAGAATTGAAATAGGCCTATAGTTGCTCACCAAGTTATCGTCATCGGCTTTGAAAATTGGTACTACCTTTGCCAGTTTCCATCGTTCCGGGAAAACACCAGTACTTAGCGATTTGTTAAAAATGATATTAAGGGGAATCGTAAGTTCTTCAGCACACCTAACTATAAATCTGGCAGGAATTTGGTCATTGCCCGGGCCCTTAGTGATGTCAAGTGATTTTAGTTTTTTCAGGATATCTTCCTGTTTAATGTTAACTATTGTAAAAGATTCCGAATTTTTTATTACGTTTCTTGGGTTATTAAATGGACAATTGACATGTGACTGACTAGTTGGGGAATAGACACTTGAGAAATAGGACCCAAACATGTTGCATATATCGCTTCCTTTTCTGGCTGTAGTTAATCCATCAGTCATAGCAGCAGGGTAAGACTTCGAAACGCCACGTCTGTTTTTTATGTAGGACCAGAACGACTTTGGGTTAGCTGAGATGTTTTTTTCTATCCGTTTTATATAAGCATTATAACACTTTTTTGATAAATTGTCGCACTGTTTGCTACATGTTTTAAAAGCAACTTTATCCATCGGATTATTATATGAATTATACCTTTTTCTATATTTATTTCTTTCACGTATTAACCTAATAAGACCTTTACTAAACCAAGGTGGGTGTGAATTATTTTGAATCTTAATCAATGGAACGTGCCGCTCAATAGTTTTATTGATGACGTTGTAGAAGATTTCAACTAAGCTATTGGGGTCATCTATACAAGAAAATAGGTCATTCCAGTTAATGTTACCAAGTTCTACTTTTATAGAAGAATAGTCTGACTTTTTAAAATTATATCTCGGGGTTTTGTCTGGTTTTAAGTAATTTTGTGAACCGTAATGTAATACAATTTCAAGGGGAGGGTGGTATGGATCAATTTTGCTTAAAATCTTGGAAGCTTCTGTAACGGTACATTCCGGATAGTCTACAAGAACCAAGTCCAGGATCTTTTTCTTGATGTTGGAAACACTGTTACATTGTATAAGATTATTAATATGAGTGAAGTCAATAAATGTTCGGTTAGTTTTGGTGTTCATACCTGGTGGTGCAGAAGTGCCAGAGTCTGCGGTACCATTTACAATTTTCCAGTCTATACTACTTAAATTAAAATCTCCCACTAACATAGTGTATGAATCGTTTTCAGATGGTTTGCCTGAATGTAAGTGGTTTCGGTAGCCTTTAATCAATTGCAATACTAATAGCCGGGTGTAACATACCCGACAGAGATGAATAGACGTGAGGCTATACTATTCCAAACAGGAAACACATAAAAAAATTCGAAACTCGTAACCATGTTTAATTTCTGTGTCATGGGAGACTTTACAAACATTCCAACAACGGACATGAAGAATACTTGGCGCAACCATCATATAATTTTTGTCCCGCGTGGAGATCGATCCCACAATACCCGATGCAGTGGCAGTTGTGACGCGACCGCTTAAACCTCCACGTCATTCATATGTAAAGCTGTTTCACATCAGTTCCAAGTAGGTGCGTTTGTGCATGAGATTTGCGTATGTAATGTGTAAGGCGGCCGCGACAAGGCGGAATATGTAATCAGAACTTTGTCGAGTGTAATAAATGTTCATGTTATCTAAGGTATACTTCGTAATTGTATTATGTAAAATAAAATGTAACGTATGTACTTGGAGTACAAATACCGCCGATTTAGTGAATTAAATAGACAGTTTATAAAATATGTATTACGGTTATTACCGTTTCTTGAATACAAAATTTAAACTATGATTTATTGGTGTGGTTCGATTCCAGGGTAAAGTGCGGGCTTTGCTGTCAAGGAATTTTAGTAACAGTACTGAGAAACTATGAGCGGTAGGTTGGATCTAAAAATATAGCTGGCAAAATGATGTTGTAATAAACCTCTGCCTATAAGGATATAGGTGTGAGATTATGTATATATATATTATTATGTTAAAAACATTTTTTGAAGTACGCAGTGTATAGTCCGAATCAATATCATTATATCTTGACTGCACGAATAGCGTAGTAGTTTAGGTGGTCGCCTCGCCAATACCACTGCGCCGAGTGTTGTGGGTTCGAAACCCATACGGCACAAAAAAAATTGTGATCCACAAATGGTTGTTCCGAGTCTGGATGTTCTTTGTATCCGTTGTTTAAATGTGTGTAAAAGCCCCCGCGATACAGGAATTATTCCGCGTTCTTTAAAAACAAACAAAATAGGTAACTTGTGGCAATTTAGACGAAACAAGTAACACAAAAATACTGCATACACTACAATATTTTATTTCTATTTAGTTTGCCCACAGCAAATATACAGTACAATGACACGATAAAATGTAATATAATTTCTGATAGATTTACCAATTGTGGGCTCAAGAGTATTTTTATACTAACGTTACGAGTAGCTAAATGAGCATCCATCCTACATAACAAAATGTATATACGATGAAAACATTTATTTCCCACTGAAAGCTTTGGTGTAACTTTTTTATTCGTCACGGGCAGAGGTTTTCACTCTTGTGAAACACCCGCGGGCGTGTAAACGAGACAACTTTACATTTAGCGCCTTAATATCCTTGTAGTTGTTAGTCTTCGACGCGAAAAGAGAAGTTCATTACAAGCTTTTGAACGAGTTTGATGCCTTAGTCTGTCTTTATAAGTCTTTTCTGTGTGAAAACTGATTTAATTAGAATAGGTCGCAGCTTATATTAATTAACCTGTGGTATGCCGGAACGTAGATCTACGCGAGACACAATGCTTTTTCTATTATGTCTGGTATTCCGGCATACAAGAGGTTAAAGGCAGCTTTATATTTGTCTATGAGTTCAAGGCTTTGCTAGGAGTTTAACGATTGTTATATTACTTTAAAAAAATTATATTTGAATTGAATCCTATCACTTTCCATCAGAAAATGTACAAATATATCGCATCCTTAATAAAACAGAGACTTATCTCAGTATTTTGGATTAAACAAATTTGAACTCTATTGCAAAGATTTAACACAAATATAATATTAGTATTGAACATATGCAATTAGAGTTCAAATTGCCTTACTTTCAAATTTCGAGTTAAGTCGCTGTTTTATTAAAAGTGTGAAATGTAAATTAATAATCAACTTGTGTCATTCAATGTTGAACGTAACCTTTCCACTAAATCCAAGTTTGAAATATTCGGCTTTGGCGTTTCTTCAATTGTTGTCAAGCATGTTTATAACTGGATTTAAAGCATAGCGATGTTCTGGGCTACGTTTGCAAACCTCTTTGTTAGTTTTACATTAATTAATATAATAAAAACTAAACTAAACGGGCAAAAATCTTACTGCAATATTTGGGTGGAGTGTTTTTAACTATAACCTGTGCAGTTCAAAAATATTTGAATGCATCGGTCATTTTGTCGGCCTCGATGGCGTAGTGGTTAGTGTAACCGACTGCCACGCCTGAGGTCGCGGGTTCGATTCCCGCACAAGTCGAACATTTGTGTGCATGAACATGGATGTTTGTCTTGGTCTGGGTGTTTCTATGTATAATATGTACGTATTTACAAAAACAAAGAAAACTGTATATATGTATGTTAATCCATTGTCTAGTACCCATAGTAAAAGCTCTGCTTAGTTTGGGCTAGATGGTGTTGTGTGTATGTGGTAGAATATTATATTATATTATTAGAATATTATTTTCGTAGACAGATTATTATTAACTAGACCGAGCATTATTTTTCATCTCTTTTGCTCATGACTTTGGAATTTCACAGCTTATCTAAAATCCTTGGCTGCATTTGCCGGCCAGTATAATGACGCTATGGATTGCAGTAAACGTCATGCCAGTTTAGAAGTTCAGTTATAATCATTTGAGCAATACAGATTTATATTTCGATAAGTCTAAAGAAATATTCAATAAACTTGTAAGCAATAAACCTGCGAATGAAATATGTCGTATTGTTATTTTACGAAAATACATAAAAAAACAGTGAATATAAAATATTCAATATCCATTTTTCCACGAACTACAACTTTAATATACGACGCATGGTGCTACAAACTTATAAGTTTTTATGGTTCCCAGTAGTTCTATAAAAAGGAGAATGAGAGATACAGTTGAACATTTACATAAGGAAGATTTACAACGAGGGTCTTCGTTACACAACTGTCAGCTTTCTGATGCTGATCTTTTGATTACGTTCATGTGACATGGGACTCGCTGAGAAAGATAAGTCAGCTTGTAGTTGCGGTGCGGCACCGCACGATTATTTTTAGTACAGGCTTTTAAATAACGTAAATATCTTACTGAAGTTAATGCTTTAAATGCAAAATAAGGTGGCAGGGATGTCGGATTTAATTTACGGATTGTGTTTCGAATAAACCTAGTTAATGAGGTATTGGAAAAAAAACATTGATTAATGACGTAGATAAAGGCTTGTTTCATAGCCTTGCATTAAGTAAGGTTAATTATATAGGCTAACTTCGCTCAAAAATTACGCATGATTATTTTTTTATACCGGCTCTATAGACGCTTATCAGCTAGCTTAGGCTTTTAAAATGATCAAACAGGAGTTATACGCCTAGATATTTTTAATAACAACGTTCCCTAATCGAGTGTTGTACTCGGGAATATATTTTTATTTATTTTAGAGTGAATGATAGCAGTAGGCGAGCTTATTACTATCAAGAAACATCTCTAAGCCATCATCATGTCGTTTATTGAATCAACTAATTTAATAAATGTTAAAATGTTTGGATACTCCATTTTGCAAACCGTTGAACGGAAATGGATAAAATATGGCCTTCAAACTGAAACTGTGTCCTGGATTAACTCATAACATATTTTTATCTTGGTACGTATCTGATAACACTAAGCTCTATCACTGAATCAGCTGTTTAACAATACAAGAAAACTGAAATATAAAGGATAAATTTATGTATGTTAATCTTAAGCCTCAGGATAAAGCCGCAATAGGCTTACCTTTCTGGATATTTAGATAACGTCAACCTTGACCTAAAAAATCAATTCCGTACTGTCTTTTAAAAAGGACAAACTAATTAAGAAAATTTAGACTACTTTTGCTGCCGGATTTACAATTTTATATAGGATACATAGTCAGTAAGCCATTGGGAATTTCGTTAACTTTTCTCATTAAGCTGTGTAAAATAGCGAGGCCTGATTCGGAAAATAAATTTTACGTACGTGTCGTAAAGTATTATAAGAGCCTATGTAAATTTAGAATTAGTAGGTAGGTGGGTAGAGGTGTTTCAAAAATACCTCCATACAATGGTGTACCTACTAAAATTATAATTGACACTTCATACAATTAACTGAAAGATGCAAGAACCCAATCCATATAGATTAGCTTAATTCTATAGCTTTAAATAGTTCTTCAATAATAAAATCGAAATTTTGAATAAATTTTCTTAGTAGACTCTCACTTACAAAGAAGAATTAATTCAAAATTAATTTTTCTTTGTAAGTGGTTGTTGTAATTGGTAAGTTCGATTGCACGGATGGCGTAACGGGCAAGCGAACGAATATTTTGGATTCAAATCCCACGTGGGATAATTATTTGTGTGATCCAATAATTAATTGTTTCAAGTCTGAGCGAACTGGATCTTCGTTAAATGTATGTTTGTAAAGTGGGGACTTTACAAACACACTCCTCGTGACGCACATACTGCGCCTTAGTGCGAGAGTCGTCATTAAATAAAAAAGTTTAAATATGTTTAGTTTTCCACATTAACTCTTTTAACTTTTTAACTTTAGCTTACAATATAATAATATTGTCTTCTGATTATGCGAATATTATTCATTGAAATTAAACTACTATATACGGATTTTTCATGGTCATGCAGTCTCCCCGTGACCATGGCTGCTGAAAAGCAACCGAAACGTCGGGGAAAGTGTAAAATTAAATTAAATCTAAATAGTTTTAATAATAATTCAATTAGCTTAAAATTTGTAACTTTTTAACTTTAGGTTACGATATAATAATATTGTCTTCTGTTTATGCGAATATTATTCATTGAAATTAAACTACTATATACGGATTTTTCATGGTCATGCAGTCTCCCCGTGACCATGGCTGCTGAAAAGCAACCGAAACGTCGGGGAAAGTGTAAAATTTAATTAAATCTAAATAGTTTTAATAATAATTTAATTAGCTTAAAAATTTGTAAAGTTTAATAGTAGTAGTAGCGTTACAATTTTCAAAATTATGTAATAAAGTGTAAAGTGTTGTGTAAAATCCGTATATAGTAGTTTAGTTACAATATAAGTATACATAATATGTTCGGTGGTTTTTAGAATACTGGATACTTTCAAATACACATTATTTTAGTCTAGGAACCGCGCTGATATTTTTATTGTGTAATTTAGAAGTACTAAAATTATACAGTTATTTTTGCTGTCGATAAAATAATGTTATACGTGCGTAATTATATTATTCTACACTAAATCTACTCAGAAAGTCAGGTAAATAATATATAGATACAAAATATCTAGATACAGGAAAACCATCGTTTATATAGTGTTCACTATTTGGCAGTAAAATATTACCGAATTTTTTTTAGGCGATTCGTTTCGCGTTGCCCTTATTGCATACTACTGAATAAGTTTTTTTAAAGACATCTGCTGCAGTAGGTGTAATTCCTGTGTCACGGAGGATTTTACAAACAACGATCACAAAAATCACCCAGACTCGGAACAACCATTTGTGAGAATTAAATGAATAATAAAGAAAAATATACATAAATAACTAGAACGTAAACAATAACGTATCTGCGTTTACTTTTATTTATATAAGGCTTTTTACCAAGAAAGTACACGTGTCTGTATTTTCGTATAAAGTAAATTTTAGCTCAGATAGAACATAAATATTAAGCCATGTGTATAAAATATGTAGCATAATATATCAGTTTCAGTTCCAGTTTACCTCTAACATAAATAATTCTAATATATTCTGCTATCCTTGTTATGTTATAAAAAGCTCATATCTGTGCTATGATCGCGGCATAGTTTATGGAAAATGATACAAACAAACAAAATACAAGAAAATATTGAGCGAGATTTCCTTGGGGAATTGAAGTCGCCTTCACTAAAATTGGATGGTAAACTGAAGACACAATGGATTTTATTCTTTGTACCTCGGCGCCAGGGGAACTTGCCCGGTTACTACCATGAAAATCGACTTTCATCGTATGCCCATCAATCAATATTCATATTTATATTTTTAATTTACGCCTGAAAGCAACGTCCACATTCATTCTACGTTTATTGTTATCAAGATTGTACCAACAAAAAAACTTAATTACTTCCTACCAGTAAAATGTTTTTGTTCAGTGGTGATTCATACTTTTTATGTTTATACGAAAACTAGACAAACATTAAAAAATAAAATTGTCAGTGAAAATAAACACAGACTAAATTTGTAACAGTCAAAATCATTTCGTAAGCGTTTTATTTTAGTTTTATTTTGACTTTATTTTTGTGATTTTATGGATATTCTGATCCGTTATGAATCTGGAACCAAAGAAAGTACCACCATCGATTTACGGTAAACTGACACCAGCGGTTATTGAAAAATGTCGAGTGACTTATTGTACGGATTTAGAGAAGTCCGTAATAATGAGTAACTTCGAGAGACGCGGTTGGACTCAAGTGGGGCCAGACGACGAGTGGAATATTTACTGGTCCTTCACGCAAAATTGTCGAACCATTTTTAGTATCGAAAGCGGCTACCGCATGAATGACAATCAAATGATAAATCACTTTCCTAACCATTACGAACTGTCTCGCAAAGATTTATTGGTGAAAAATATCAAAAGATACAGAAAGGAGCTTGAAAGGGAAGGTAATCCCTTAGCAGAGAAAACAGACGTGCCTTTACCTAACGGACACGTGATTGCGCGCTATATACATTTAGATTTTATACCTGTGACGTACGTATTGCCTGCTGATTACAATATGTTTGTGGAAGAATACAGAAAATCGCCTCAGAGTACTTGGATAATGAAGCCATGTGGAAAATCACAGGGGGCAGGCATATTTCTAATAAACAAACTGTCGAAACTTAAGAAGTGGTCTCGTGAAGCGAAAACTCCGTTTCATCCTCAGCTGAGCAGTAAAGAAAGTTATGTAATATCGCGTTACATCGACAACCCACTCCTAATTGGTGGCAAGAAATTTGACTTACGACTATACGTGTTGGTGACGTCATTTCGCCCTTTAAAAGCTTACTTATTCCAACATGGTTTCTGTAGATTTTGTACTGTGAAATACGACACAAGCGTTACTGAACTTGATAACATGTATGTGCACTTGACTAATGTAAGTGTTCAGAAACACGGCGGCGACTACAATAGCTTGCACGGTGGGAAAATGAGTATTCAGAATTTCCGTCTATACTTGGAAGGTACTAGGGGGCGTTCAGTTACTGATAGATTGTTTGCAGAAATGCAGTGGCTAATTGTTCACTCGTTAAAAGCTGTTGCGCCAGTGATGGCAAACGATCGTCATTGCTTTGAGTGTTATGGGTATGACATTATAATAGACAATACACTTAAGCCCTGGCTGGTAGAAGTAAATGCGTCGCCATCGTTGCAGTCAACGACGCATAATGATAGAATATTGAAATACAAGCTAATCGACAATATCGTATCTGTGGTGGTACCACCCGATGGCATACCCGACGCTAGATGGAACAAGATTCCTAAGGCTGACGCACTCGGTGATTTTGATCTTTTAATTGACGAAGAATTAATTGAAAGAGAGGATGCAAATTCACGCTATAATAAGTTTCATCGTGCTAAGCAGTAACATGATTACATTTTTAATGTAATAAAACTTCAATATGAATTAATTTTTTTATTTATTAGACAATAAAGAAACAGTATTTATTATATTTCAGATAATTTTGCGTTTACTTTTACTGTCACGGTTTGGAAGGTCCAAATCCTTTTTGTACATAGAATCTTCGTCGATGAGTGTTTGAAAATCACCTAAAGCCTCTACAGTAGGCGTTTTGGTCCAACGTGCATCCGGAATACCGTCTGGAGGCAGAACTACCGATAAAAGATTATCCACAAGCTTGTACTTAAGAATCCCGTCGTTAACCGTCGTCCCAGTCATAGACGGGGAAGCGTTCACCTCTATAAGCCAGGGCTTTAAGTTGTTGTCAATGATTATATCGTAGCCATAGCACTCGAAGCAATGTCGGTTATTCGACATAACGTGCGCAACAGATTTCAATGAATGCACTATTAACCATTGAATATTCTCGAATAACCGGTCAGTCACTTTGCGACCTCGGGTCCCTTCTAAATAGAGCCTTAAATTATGCAGGCCAAGTTTGCCTCCATGATGCCTATTGTAGTCCCCGCCGTGTTTTTGAACGCTCACGTTGGTTAGATGAATATACATGTTATCGAGCTCTGTGACGCTCGCGTCGTATTTCATTGTGCAAAATCTACAAAATCCATGGCGGAACATGTAAGCTTTTAAAGGGCGAAAAGATGTAACCAGGACGTAAATCCTTAAATCGAATTTCTTCCCTCCGATAAGAAGCGGTTTATCTATATAGCGAGATATGACATAAGTATCTTTGCTTGTAAGATGATGCTGCAAATATTTTTTAGACTCTCGCGACCATTTCTTGAGTTTCGACAGTTTGTTTATGAGGAAAATGCCGGCCCCTTGGGATTTGCCGCAGGGTTTCAAAATCCAGGTTCTTTGAGGGAATTTTCGGTATTCTTCGACAAATATGTTATAATCGGTAGGCAGGATGTAGGTTGTCGGAATAAAATCTAAATACAAATAGCGGGTGATGACTTGCCCGCCTCGGAGTTTCACTTCAGTTTTCTCCGCAAGGGGATTACATTCTTTTTCCAAATCTTTTCTATATCTCTTTATGTTTTTTACAAGTAAATCTTTGCGGACGAGTTCGTGGTGTGTTGGGAAATGATTGATCATTTGATTGTCAGTAAGTCTTAAGCCGTGTTCTAGGCTGAATATATTTCGACAATTCAGAGTATTTGCCCAATAAATATGCCACTCTTCATGTGGTTGTACTTGTTTCCAACCTCGAGCCTTGAAATTATTTATTACTATAGATTTCTCGAAATCCGTGCAGAAGTTTATGCGTTTTTTATCTGTTAGGGAGTTCGGTGCTCGACCATATATGAGACTTAATTTCTTGTTACATATAGATGACATATTTTTGGAATTCCTAGAATACTTGTATTTAAGGTAAGATAAAAAAACACGAATAGTACTGCGTACACGGTAAATCGTGGCCAACTAATTTTCACGCAGCTTACAATATTTTACGAATTATCTTCGAATTATGTCTGTATTTTTTGTTTTTACTTTTGATAGCTATTGTTTGACATCTTAATGTCATAGCGGTTTCTTCTTTTTATTTTAAGCTAAGGACACCCAAGTATAATATCTATGAAGCGAAAACCTCAGTAGCTTTTATTTTAAATTATAACACGAATATAGTAAAATAGAGCCGATCACTTTAGGCATGAAAACTAGCCGTTTTGTTACAGTTGGTTTTTATTTTCATTTCAACAACAGTTGCTAATCGTAAAATATTGATACTTTTATCAGTCTTATTTATTGACTGCAGCAGATGGTAGTATATTCGACCACTGAAAACTCCGCAGAGTTTTCAGTGGTAGTATAAACAACACAATTACTTTTAGTTCACAGTTTACTTAGGGTTGTAAGCGGTTACCGTCGTCTATTTTATGGGCGATTGCAATACGAGCCATATCCCTCGCGGGTTGCTGAGCTTTTAAATATGGAGTCACCACAAACATATTGATCTGCTGGAGACACATAGTTTCCTTAAAGACTTGTGCGTAAATTTTATGGGCTTTGGTCCTCTGCTAGGTTTTCACTTTATCAAATTGTCGTATATAAGCAAGTAAAATAAAAACAAATTTGAATGAATGGTGTACACCAAGTAAAAGTTCTGAAAGAGTTTCCATCAAGAGCAGAGTATTAATTTAGACAAAAGGTTTAGTAATGCCAAAATACGAAAGTTTGCATGAAAAGATATCTTATTATTATTTTTATTGTTTATGTAGGTGTATACAAAGATTGGCACCTATTTTCCTTTAGGTACCAAGCTTCTTATAGATATTTATTTGCACTCCGGTACCTGATGTGGTACATTCAATTCAACAGTTTTAGTGGTAAATTACTATGAGTACATATACTTATATATTACATACATAGACACTTGTATATCTCCGATGTTAGGTAAAGGTATATTACAACCGCATTTCGCTAGCAATGTTTAAAGTAAAAATAAAAGTACTAGAAAGGTTAGAAGGTAGGTCTATTGCCATCTATCTACACTGATACGAAAAATTCTAAACCAAATACACCTCACCTTTTGTGTGATCCGGGAACCAAATACTGAACTTCACAACGCCTTTAAACGTAACCGCAAAACTTATACCGTACGACCGAAGCAGTCAAGCTATTTAGTATTCAAGTAATTTCAAATTATGCGCCAACAAAGCTAAGGCTCATCTGATAAGCGGATTTATTCAAGGACAACTAATTGCCCAGTGTTACACCACACAAGTATGACCCAGACAGTTGAACTTTAGATCAATATGTAAATGTAAGACTAAGTTATAGTATACATGTTCAACGGCTTATCTTCTCTGGGAAACTTATAACAACGTCGAGTGGATTACTTATCCATACTCAAGTTTGCAAGTTGCGGCTTTACGAATCTACACATCCTTCGACACTTACCTCATCCGTCAAACACAGCCACGATATTTTCGACGTAATGTTTGCATAACGTCTGTAGTATACATAGTGTATATACTATAGTATTAGTTAGTACACGTGATAAATTTTCCCTGTTAAGTAGTTTTTTTACTTATTCAGAATAATAGCAGGCCTGTATATAAACTGGCTTACTGCTGGGCATAAGCCTCTTCTCAGTGTGAAAAGAGTTGAGCCATAGTCCACCACGCTGGCCCAGTTCAGGTTGGCAGACTTCACACATCTTCAAGAACATATTAGGGAACTCTCAAGGATGCAGGTTTCCTTACCGTAAAAGCAGGCGATAATTAAATATTTAACCTATTGAGTCCCAGCGGGACACCGGTGGTATTCTAAGACCTAACAGATTACTATGCACATAACTTCGAAAAGGCAGAGATGCACGCCTTGGGATCTATTCGAGATCTCTGCGTGGCAGTTCGCCCACTAGGCCATCGCTGTTTCTGATAACAAAATATAATAAAAGGCACCTGATAATAAAAGGCACCTGTACTGCTTGGCCTATGTAACTGTTAAAGCAAGCAATATAATATAAATATTTATGATGCTCAAAACTTCTAAACGTCAAAGGTGTGAAATCGAAACCTCTGCGTGAATGACCAAAGGTCTCCCACTTGGATAACTTACAAATCACACAGATCTGATAATACGTTGCTATGTAAAAGAAATACAAACTGGCAATAATACTTTCGCATTTATTTTATTAATAAAGATTTATTGTTATCTTTACTTTTTAAGACAAAAATCTATTTATTTTACTTACCGTAGTTTAATCCATATCTCTTTCGTTAAAAGCTCCGTTGATCCTTTGTTAAGAAAGAAAGCAAAGACCCTTTGATATTTATAATTTTAATTAAGGTTGCTTCTGTTTATTATCCGGCTAATTAAAATATACCTTTAAGACTAATAGTATGGTTCGTGCAATAGATTAAGTCGACCTCGTCGACTTGTGCACCAAATGGTATGTTTATGATCCCCGCGCAAGACATTAATATGATTTTCAATTTGTTGTTGTTCCAAGTCTGCATGTTCTTTATGTCGGTGCTTAAATGATAGCCAAGAACTTTCCTTACATTTCATCCAGAAAAAAGTATTGTTTACGGAGGATAGAAATTGCCAAAATCTACATAAACACGAGAGAAGCCATGGGCAAAAGCTAGTTGTATTTGTATAAACAGAGATTGTACCATGGGTATCTATGTATATGTTTATATAGATACCCATGGTACAAGCTCTGTTTAGTTTGGGCTAGGTGGTGTTGTGTGTATGTGATAGAATATTATTATTACTATTATATTGCATCTGTAACCAGCTTAGTGAATTAATGCTCGATCCAATGACCGGCACGTGGTAGGTACTTTGTGTTCGTACGCCACTTGAGCTTTTCGCACATAAATTCATTTATTATTAAACATTATGGGCACTTATCTCGCACTCCCACTAATTCAGTGCGATAGGGTATGCTCAGCCTTTATTAGCAACTCAATGTACGTATGTGCATGAATAATTCGCTCACCTAAGGTTCAATGAACGTTAACTTGTGTTATTTCTTGACACCTCATTTTCTGGTCGTTTCTAGATATACAGAAGCTATTTGCAAGTGAATTTGTAGAAATGTAGAAATACTGTATGTACCCAGGGGTAATAAAGTTCTTGTTCACTATACTGTATCAAAATTTTATCGTGTTTTTAAAGTACCAGATAGAAAATATGTATGAGCACCGCTATGTTTTCTAAAGTCTCTCGAGGTAGAAAGAAACTGGTTCCTTGTTTTAGCCGTAAATTGAACCAAAAGTTATTTTATTTTGGTTACTTTAATATAATTATTATGTTTGCATTTGAAATTAGCGTGCACGGATGGCGTAGTGGTTTAAATGGTCGCCTCACCACTGCCACTGCGTCGAGAGTTGTGGGTACGAATACCACACGTTAAAAAAAATTGTGTGATTCACAAATCGTTGTTCTGAGTCTGGATGTTCTTTGTATCCGTTGTTTGGATGTTTGTAAAGTCCTTCGCGATGCAGGAATTCTTCATAGTGCGAGGGTTTTCTATTTAATAAAATAAAAATACAAAAGTGCAAAATACAATTTATTTATGTAAAAGTCTTGCATGATCGTGGCACATTAAGACACTAACTTGGTGATCGGCTTGTCTAAGGTCTATATAAACCTTGTGACATTGAAAAAATATTATTGTCTTCAAAAGTTCAATAGGTTGTATATTGTCTTCAAAAGTCAATCTATATTTTTTAGTTAACATTAAAACTGGTTAGCTAACCTATATAAATGCTACTCACAAAATTATGAAGATTTGTAATTTTGTTCTAATGACAACTCAAATTACTGGATCGATTTGAATAATTCTTTTACCATTAGAAGGCTACTTTATCTAAAAGTTACATAGAGTATGAAACACCGCACAAGCCACGGAAGCGGAGTAGCAGTACGTAAGTCATACCGCGGGAAATAGCAATTTTAAAGCTAAATATATTGTGTGCTTGTTTGGACGCGCTGTTCTCTGGTGAAAATGGTTATATATTTTAAGTTATTTTGGATGTGAAATTATAGATTCATGATATAGGGTAAAAGCCGGATAGTTGCCTCGAGGGGATAGTTGCCTCGGTTTTGAATACACTATGTTAGGTATGTTGGTGGCGTTAACGCATGTTCATAATTCAAAGCACCCCACACAGGCCTTAATGCCATGTAAACCATTGGAGTAGGCGCAAGCGTTTTGTCCGTGTGAGCAAAATCTTTCGTGGCGGAACTTTGATAGGCATCGAAATTATATTGGTAAGTAATTTCTATTGAATATTTTTATAACTGATTGTGGTTTCAGTCAACTATTTGTTTCTTTGCATACATTAGCGTTTAAATTACACTATTTATTACGTTTTATTGTAGAATACTTTTTATTTATTTCGAAAATAGATGTATGTATCCGTACCAAAAAGGATAGTCGTCCTATTTATTTTTGCGGATAGGCGCCCTAAGGGCAACTATCCGCAACTATAAATTCTTTAACAAGCAAAGACAGATGTTTGCTTTTGGTGTTTTCCAACTTAATTAAGAGATAAGACAATAACTTGATTTAAATAAAATAAATACATACTGAATTGTTTCATGCGCTCATTGTCGGTGAATAGAATGACTCGAAAGTGTAAGCGAAAGCAAGGGTGGTGCCACATTAGCTGGACAGAAGACAGTTAACGAACGAAGAAAACGAACAAAGTATCCAATGAAAGAAGAACACATGAAAAATGCAGCTAGTAGTAAAAAAAAGCATTGCGAGGAGAAGAGGAAAACCATAAAAAAAGAAAAAGAACAAAAGATTAATCGATACTACCAGCGGTGAAATAAAATCCGATAAAACATTTGCCGATTTTGATGAACTGATTAAAGGAAGAGCTTCAAGAAAGAGAATAATACAAATTTTCAGTTCTGACAGTGACAATAAAGAAAATGTAAGAAGTCTAAATATAAATAATGGAAAAGCCACTGAATGACTACCAATCAAAGGTAAAAAGAACAAAAAACCCATAAGAGGTACTGAAAAGATGATAATCGTGAAAAATATTTATACAAAAATAGAAAATACGAATAAAAAAGTTTTAGTAGATGATTTTTGCACAGAATATTTTGAGAATTATAATTTTACTAAATATAAATCAGATTGGATCCAATGTGAGATGTGTTAAATGTGGTTGCATGAAACTTGTACAACATTCAACAACCATTCCAAGAGATGTGGAATATTTAAAACTCTGGCTTCTGGTAATAATTGATGCTTATGTCCAAGTTAATTGCCATATTCTTCTATCTTTAAACAAAAAATCATATTTAGTTAATAACTTACCTAATTTAAAGCTTAGAGTATATTTTGGTTCTAATTTTATAGTTTAAATAAAAAAATATAATACAATTTAAATTGTTAATGTGTTTTGTAATTTGTCTATTATTTGTATTAGTATTGAATGAAGGATTTCAGTAAATAATAAATATTGATTATTTGAATTCATATTAATTTGTTTCTATTTGATAAAATCGTAGAAAGGTGTTTACCCTACGTCAGGCAAGTATCCCCCGAAGTATTTTTATCGATTTTACTATCCGCCACAGTAGGTAACTATTCCATTTTTGAGAAGTCAAATAAAACAGTATTTACTCAAAACCAATATCAATTTTGTCCATAAAAATGGGCTTCTATGAAAAATCAAAGACCTATGTTTTGATATACAAGTTAATTTTTTTTTATTAGTCCATTTTTTTGAATGACAAATCTTTTTTTAGAAGTAGGGCAACTATCCGGCTTTTACCCTATGCATAGTACAGAACATAATTTATAACATACTAAAATAATGGCGCCGCCATTATAAAACTGTTTTGGCGTCATATTGCGATAAAATGCAGAATCTAAATCTAACCAGACAAATGGCCTTTCGTCTAAATGTGCAATTTCTGTGGCTGTAAATAACAAGTATGCAAACTGCTAGAGTCATTTCAGTATAAATGTTTGAGTTTCTATCAAATTCTTAACTACATAACGATGCAAAGAATAAATAACATTGTAACTGAAAGGGAAGAATTTCTAAATGTACAAAATATTGGTGCATTTTAGATATCGTGTATTTGATATTTACAATGCAGTATAGGTATCCTTAGACAATACAAGGCGACTATAAATAAAGTAATTTAACCTACCTACATACAATCTCATGCCCCTATCCCCAAAGGGGTTGGTATTGGTGCCTTACACCTAAATTTTACAACTATATATAATATTAATATAATAATGTCCCGCGTAATATTAGGCGAATAATTACTGGCTACCGGGCACAGTTCCAGGTTGCTACAGGTAATTTACTCACAGAAAACTCAATATCACTTTGCCTGAACTGAGGAACGAACCAGAGACCTCATGCTTAGCAGTCTCATTCACAGTAGTGATTAATATAATATATTTTTTTTTTCTAAAATATAATATAGTATTTTTTCTAAAATATAATAGAATATATTTTTGTTTTTGTATTTATAATGTGGAGGAACGGAATGTGATGTCCCTCCAACAAAAAGGGAGGATCCTCCGACCAGGCTGGTTGATCGTGCCTGGCGGGCCACGGTCTGACGGTTGATGTCGGGAGCTTGTATATACAGTTAGTCGCTGTGTAAACTCCGCTTGCGCGATGCAGGATTGTGACGTCATTTGAGCGTATTTTAGCGCCATCTGTTAGATGTAGGCGGAACTTCTTCGTCTGTGCGGAGTCGCCCACAATAATATATTATATATTTGTAACTTTTTAATAATGTCATTAGATTTGCTCTTTTCTCGGAATAAACGTCACTAATATAGTCTAGTATAGTCACGCTCAAATCCTATAACATTTCTATTAACCAATTAAATGCAGTTCTCTGAACCTACAAACATCTGAATTGACCAATGTGATGTTACTACTAGTTTTTTGGTGTTAACATGAGACAAATAAATATACTCATGTTAATAAACTACCGGCCAGGATTATGTAGCACCTTTGTGACTACTCGCAGTCACCCGAAAACCCTTTGCCTACATCAACAAAGCCCAAGTAATATTATAAACACAGATACAATAATGCTTACGACCACCATAATACCACCGTGTACATTTATATAAAGTCAACGAAAGAACACTGAACAAGTGGAAACTTGTGAAATATTGTGAGAATGATAAATGAAGTCGTTTCGACATTATTAGAGGACGTAACTCGTCCGCCATAATATGTAACATGTCAGACGGGTATAAACCTTTCTCAAGGCGTGACGTGGAGTTTTAAGGGCCTGGTCTTTTGACAAGTACTGCTGGCAATATATTGCTTCTTTAGAATTATTAAGAAATGCATACTAATATTATAAATGCAAATGTGAGTTTGTTAACTTTCATGCGTTAACTAACAACTAATGATCATGAAATTTCACAAAAACCTTGTCAGAGGTACAGAAAGGGACATAGAAATGGCATCCAGAAAAAAAGTAGCCGAAGTCGAAGCCGCGGGCATAAGCTAGTACAGCATAAAGAATGACTAGGTATATAAATAACAGTGAACTGAGTAGTAACTTGCCGAGCAAGGATTAGAAGTTTGAACCTCGTAGGAAATAAAAAGTTAGGTGATCGATTAGGACATAGATTCATTCTGCCTCAACTATTGCAATGAATTTATTTATTTATTGAAGCTCGTTTATGAATTGAAGCCCTTTGTGACATATTATTTGAAATTGGACTGTATTTCGTTTTAAACAAATAATTATGGCTTTAAAAATGACAGAATTTGATTTATTCTCAAGATACCACTGCCGCCCTAAGAAACCTTCCTGTGTTGCGAAAAACATTACAAACAGTCAAGTAACGACCACAAAGAAGACCAAATAGTCTTTGTGCTCGTTGTTTAAATAATGTGAACCGTTATTCCGTGTCTAGACTCATTTGCAACTCGTAACATTTGTGGACCACACAATTTTTGTATTCCCATGTTGGGTTTGAACTCGTAGTGGCAGTTGTGCGGCGACCAAACGCCATCCATGCAGTAAGTCAGTCAGTCATTTATAATGTTTGTTATGCTACGCTTCCACTAAAAGATTAACACAGAGATGTAAAGTGACTAAGCGATCTAAAAATAATACCTAAATTTTATAGTTCCAATAGTCAAGTATGATGGATGATAAATATCCTTGCCATGGAAACGGTTGGTCAAGACCCATCGAAGAAAAATCCCTTACATATACAATTGCCCGAGCGTCTCCGCATAACCAATACACATGTAAATGTCTGTTGAGTTGACCTAGAAGTAAACAGTAGGTATTATTATTTTCCTTTTAGTTTCTCCGTCTTGTTTTTACTTGTTACGCAATCCATCTCAGTTGTTGCGAGTTGTTGAAGTTTAAAAGTGATGGATTGCTCGTAACTCAAAATATACAACAGACGTTTTGTTAGTAATTTTAGAAACTTAATTGTGATTTATGCTTCTTTGTTGCTATGGTGACGAAACATCCGGAGAACTCGATATGATTCTTTAGAATGCGCAGAAAGAAAAACGTTGCATATTATTTTAATTCTACTCAAGCTTATTTATCAGTATTCGTGCCACGGTGGCGCAGTGGTTTTGTATAAGACTGCTGTGCTATCTATAGCAGTCGAAGTCTCCAGTTCGAATCCCGGATCGAGCAATATGTTACTGAGTTTTTCAGTCAACATTTTTTTGTGGCAGCACGGAGTCTGTAGCTGTGCTCGGCAAACAGCCAAAGGCTCAATCTATACCTTCAGGGGTATAGGTGTGACACTATGATGTATGTATGAGTTATCAGTGTAACGTGAAATGTATTGCGTGTAAAGATAGGATACATTTTCATTTGCTCTTTCTCACTGCCAATTTAAAAACAGGTCATTGAACTTCTGCTTTCAATAAATCCTTAATCTTTATTTTATTTCATTAATCTGCATTTACTACCGTATTTTCTATTTTTATTGTTTTTATTATTTTGTAAAACGTTCACGGAGTAACATGCCGTATTATTATTTTTCTTAATCTGTAAACAATGATGAGGGTTACATGTTTACACATTTGGTGTATGAATTGTATTTAGTTATAATCGAACATGACTGTTTTTCGTTCCAACAAATAAAATAAAATAAAATTCTCGGAATAATGGTGGATGAGGGCACTTCTCAACGGTTACTTAATAAAGAGAGAGAACTTGTTATACATCCTATAAATAAAATCCGTTACGACAAGTACTTCAAGGATATTTTTAGTTTCTCCACATTATAAAAACTGGCAGCATTAGTGTCCCTTTTTTAACGTTGACTAATATCATGTCCTGCTCTTAAATAAAATGTCTTTATACACATTTATCACCAACAGCCAAAGTTGTATAAACGTACATTACTTATATTACGTCATATCTGAAATGATTAATTATAATATCTTGTTCAGTGAGAACACTTAATTTTGGTCACAATGTGACAGATGAATGTAAAATATGGTCCAATTTCCGTACTTCATTCCATTCCTTGCAGCCTTGATAGTGTGAAATATGAAAGGGGTAGAATAAGAGCTACAGTAAAATTTATTAATGTTCAACTGCCAAGTAATAAAGACGCATCTATTTTTAAATAGAAGTGACTTTTAATCAAGGATTCGGCAGCAAACGTTACACCACAAAATTATATTGCTGCTAATGGTTAGACACAGCATGCATGCATAATTTCATATTTCTTCAGCTATTTATAATGGTAATAGAGGTTATTGATCTAATCATATAATCGATTTTTTAAGTCGTTGCATCAGTAATTCCTTACGACATCTTATAAATTGCAATCTACTTTAGAAGTCTTCGATAAAATAAATTAAGCATCATTTTTTTAGACTGGACCCTTATCCAAGATAACGATAGTTTCATTTAGATACATTAATGTTGCTGGACATCATTTAAAGAAAAATATATGCCACGCTGTATTATATCATTAAAATGTATTACATAATAAAAATAAGTACCTATTAATATACATAAATACTTATTTATATTATAAAAGCCGTATTTGTGTATTCAAATAGAAAATAGGATATGAACGCGCTCACGACTATGATTATACGCCATGCCCGCGAAGGGCAGCTTATGTTCGGATGAGCTTGACAAATTAACTTCTTACTTTTACTAGAACAATGTGCAATACTTGGAATACAATTTGGTCGGATTTTGCTCATACCCTTTTATATAATAGTTATTGAAAAAATTTCAATATACCATTCGAGGTATAATCAGGTACCTAAATTCTGACTCTTTATGGCTAGTTTTCTTGATTAGTATTGCAGTAAATAAATCTATTTGTGTTATTAAACTTAGTAATCGTTCTAAAACACACATTGTGACACCTGTAGCCAGAATCTGAAATCGGTCTCCAACCGAAAACGACAAACAATTATGCCCGGCATCCCAGTGAGCACTAAATTGTTTAGGAACCCAACGAATTTAATCAGAAATAAAAATAAAAGGAGCAGGCTAGAATAAGATACTCGTAGTTAGAGACGAACTTTCGTACCTTTACGATGTTGATTTTAGTTCTTGTTACAGTAGAACAATTGCGTTGATTGTTATTGGGTTTACTCTAATAAAATTCTCAGTAGTTAGTCTGGACATGTAGTCGGTAGACGGTAATAAGCTTCCACCCGTATTACGTGAGACTTAATAACATAACTTCTGAAATGTGGTTGTAATACAGATGTATTAAGTAGAGTTTGGGTTAGGTTAGCGAAATATATCTTGAACCTGACCTTAACTCTTAGGGGATACGAAGATGTGAATCTAAGTGACTATCTAACCAACGAACCCACAACACAACATTTTTGAAAATTGGGTCACTTCTTCTTGATTACCTATAGTAGACATAAAGCTGACCATTATTATCAAGTATAAGCAATGTGCAATTATTGATAATCTAATCATTCGTATGTCCAAATGATCTGAATGTATTCGAATTATTGATAAAAAATCGAAAGTACCAATCGATAATTGATTATGAATAAAGTAATACCCAAACTTTTATACAGTCGAGTATCAATTCGAATCTTAGCGTAAGAAGCTACAGAAATAAATCTTCTTTACGATCAACGGGAAGATTAAAGATTCGAGTGACGGTAAAAATGCCATAAACATGCGGCCACGGCAAATTGAAAAAATACCGCGATTTTATTAAAGTGATATCCAATCGTTTCGAATATGCAATTATCATTCGAATAATATATAACAGTGTCAACATTTACATAAAAAATCGAATGGGGGTAAACGTAACAATTACGTTTTATTAGTGTTGCGTTGCGTACTTGTATATATTATCTAATACAACATCGAAATATTTAAAATATGGCAATGAATTGGACTGTTTTATTAACTTTGATGTTGTTCTATTGTCTTATATCTAAGATGCAGATTCGCTTTATCTTATCTCGTAGCGTAAAATACTTAGATAAGCTTTGTAGGTAAGAAGTAGGGAATGTTAGAAATGTTTAGGCGGCTTAACAATTTTTACTCCGCATTAAGTCAATCAATCAGGTATGTGTGGAGCCTTTTCTATGCCTCTATATTCTCTACCATTACTTTGACCTCTTGGAAAGACATAAATTTTAAAATTTTCCTTCACGTGATCTATGTAACTTCTCCTTGGTCTAATCCTTGAAGAAGTTACATAGATCAGGCGAAGGAAAAATTATGCGTGCTAGTACTGGCATAAATAAAGAAAAACATTTAGGTTTAAAATGCGTCTCTTGCAGCGATTTTATGCAATTTTATTTCAGCATTTAAATTACAACGTTCACTGTTTGCTCATATTGAGTGTCAGGCAGGTCATTTATCGAAAGAAAAATGGAGCGTCGACTTGGTTTGCTTCTTATTTCAATTGAAGTTATTCACCAGCTACATTTTAAGCTGCACAATTCAGCTTGAATTTATAGCGGGGAGTTTTTCTATCAGCAGCGCTTTTGTCGAGTTAGCTATTCATGCTGTACCGAATTGCTATCGCGAAGGTATTAACAAATAATATAACCGCGTGTATATCTTAATGGTTTCGCAGACACTGTTATCATCAAAACACTTAGTTTTAAGAATTTAATATCCAAAACAACAAAATTTTGTATGTTGGAGTTGTTCTAAGATCGTTGTAAAAGTCTGATATAGCACGATATTTTAATTTTTAATGTATCTTTTCAAATTTTAATACCCGCTCGCCTAGGGCTAAAAGCTAGTGGCAATAGTATTAAATTTGATATTGATTTTCATTATATCTCACTTTTGAACAGGAAACCACAATCTCCATATTTATTCGTCGAACTACTATTCGTATCTACCGAACCTAATATTTTAGTGTTAATGCAAAAGGTTCAAGAATTAGTTTAAATTAAATCAATAATAAAAAAAGGTATTATAATATATACTCCACCATTGATAACACTTATTCCATACATTATATTACTACTAGACTGGAATCTATTCAACCTACTACAAATAATTTTGTCATATCGTACTTTGAGATCATCTATAGATATTTACAACCTTATATTTAACCTGCGATTCTAGTTTTTTTCATCGAAGCAGATAGTCAGGCCTACTTTATTGTACGTGATGGGATTCTGTATCCATTTCCCGGCTAAATAAAATCCACGTACTTTTATACGCCAAACAGATAAACATCGCATTAACAAGGTCCACTAGTACCTTTCGGAAATGTATAAGTTAATAGACTTTAAAATATTGAATTCGTTCATTCATTTCAACAGAAAAATAGTGCAGAGCTTTGGCGCAATAACACAATAGCTTCTGAGAAAGGTTTTTAAGCATTCGTATGAAGTGTTGGTGTAGATAATGGGTTCACATTAACCAACATGACGAACATAAAATATGAAGTGTTGGTGTAGATATTGCGTTCGCATTAACCAACATTACCAACATAATGAATGAAGTGTTGGTGTTTATATTGGCTTTACATTAACCAACATAACCAACTTAACGTGGCATATTGGCGCAGAGGGAGGTCCACCCTGTTAATTTACATTAGATCCGCTCCATGTTTATTTTATTAATATACTCGTACTAATTAATTAGAAACCTGCAGATATTCTGTTTACTATACAGTTATGTGTTTTATAATAATAATATTTGTTTAATTTTCTGGATGGATTAAAATTAGTTATTGGTTGAATTTGTGTACTGTATGAATCATATAATCATATTATATGATTTACATATATTACATTATTATATGTAAAGAAAGGATTCTATTACTATATAGTATTATGTTTGTTACGCTTTCACGTCTTAACTACTCAATCGATCATTATGAAATTTTGTATACACGATTTCAGTGCAGAAAACGACATCGGGTATTGTACATGTAGAAGAAAACACTATTATAACCTAACCTAACCTACATTTACGCGAGTGAAGCTGCGGTCAAAATCTAGTATTAAATGTAACATTTTTAAGATTGACACAGCATATTGTTACCAATTATTTGGTGACCATATGATTAAACCGAATTGCCGTGGTAGAAGTTACCTTCGTAAAAGTATTAATACTGTTACTGCCATTCGCTTAAGGAGTAGGAGGAGTTTCAGACGCTTTCAGCTTTCAGACGAATGGGCGAAGCAAGTGCCATTTCTTTTCCACTCCTTTCATTCCATTTTAAAATCTTTTCCTTGGCATCAGCGACGCGCATGTGATGTCTTTAGTATTAGAATATATCATTAGCCATGACAACCACTAACTATCAGGCGGGCCGTATGCTACATTAGTATATCACCTAATTGTAAGCGGTTGCTGGCATAGTTTTTGACTACAAGGATAGTGTAGTAGTTTAAATGGTCGCCTCACTATTGCTTCTATGCCAAGTGCTGTGGGTTTATTTCCGTTGTTCGAAAACTCACCTGCGACACCAGCTATACATAGAGCGCGACTAATGTCTTTAAAAAAAGGTTATCATCTTTTTATTAGTTAATTGTTAAGACTGCGCCGAGCGAAATGTGCCAAAACAGGCGGTCACAGTTAAGTGAGTAAAATTAACACTTTTTGTTTAATACAAATATAAAATATACATTTACCATAACAATGAATGTGTTTACAATTACTCCGTGTAAAAAACTTAAGATAATAGTATTTTCACCTACAAAATTACGTAAATAAGCACGAAAAATGCAAAAACGTAAGCTCGTGTTACGTGATTTTTAGATTATAACAGTAGAAATCTATCCTATTTTACAGCGTAAACGAAACATAAATAGTTATATTACAATTTGTCCGTCCCAAATATTTAAGTTATTGGTTGATAATAAAGATACATATTTATCAAAAAAGCACTTCAAATCCTCCATACAGTTTTACTATGGCGGCCGCGCGCCGATTTGAATTTGCGCTGCACGAGCTCTGTCATTATCTGTCTTACGCTCGGCGCAGTCTTAAAATAAAACATCATAACTATACTAAAAGAATTCAATAACAGTGTGCTTCAGCCCTACATGCTTCAGAAGTGAGTTTTCCGTATGCTAAACACAGTTCCAGATTTCGAGCTGCTATTAAGAATTTCCCGGTACTCTCACCGCATACGGTTCCAGGAATAACGAGCCTCAATGTTACAAAATGTTCCTATTTTATTTGGAATACTATTTTGTTTGTATTCCGGTATATCATTAAAGATGTTATTCAATTATGGACCGTCATTAAAAGGAGCTTTTCTATCTTTCAGGTTTCCGAGAAAATAAGGGTAAGTTGTCATTTAGTCATATCTAGTTTCAGTCATATTTTCTTAAGTTTTAATGATGCCATTTTACTTACAAATCCAAATAATTTTAAGCTGTTATGTCACCTAAAGACGATCTTGTGTTATCTCTTTAATCTGTCAATTGTTGGAATACCAGACATATGAGTAATTAAAAATTATTGTGTCGGGCCGCCAGTATACTGCTGCGACTCAATAGGTTAATGTCCAAAACTGTAGACTATACCAAATTATAATGAATCGTATTAGTATATGTCCTAATTTACATACATTCATATTAAACTGTCATATCATATACTGTTTGATATGCAGTTTAGCTAGCTAAGCCCACGTACTTGTTACGCGACCAACAAACACAAAAATATTAAAATTCTTACATTTATGCAATATGAATTATGTGATCGTATACGAGAATGTTCTGTTTAGATAGTCAGATTATGATTTAAAAGGAATTTTCATTTTATATAAAGGAGATTATTCGATTCATAGGTTTTGGTTCGAAGCGCTTTGAAGCTTTACTGAAATTGGCTTCGATTTGTATTTGCAACGTTCATAAATATGATGCCCAGCGTATTCATGTTTGCTATTACGTTCATATTATTATTTGAATAAATAATAAAGGTATTTACTGATGAAAAAAGTGTTATGAAATCAAATTTACTACTTTATCTTATGATGAAGCCGCGTCTAGACCGCAATGTAAAGAAAGATAAACTGAACGAAGCTACTATTAAGGTATTCATTTAAATAGTTATATCTATTAATTATGCTATTAGTTTTGAAAACTGAGTAACTATGAGAATTACTGAAGTATGATAAATTTCCATGTGTGATGTGTGTAAATAGGTCTCACCAAGCAAGAGAATTTGCCATAATCTATGTTGCCGGATGACATACCTGTAGATAAATTTGCTGTTACTCAATAAAGGAGCATCACACTCAATAAATTTTTAACATCCTACTGTAGATGTTGCTTGATATATTCATGGATGGATTGTATAAATCATCCTAATATAAATGTGAAAGTTTGTGAGGGTGGATGGATGTTTGTTACTCTTTCACGCAAAAAACTACTGAGCGGATTTTGATTCAACTTTATAGTATTATTGTTTATACATCAGAATAACATATAGGCTACTAAAAATCTATCTAAACATAAATCTACATTAACGCAAGTGAAGTCGCGGGGAAAATATAGAAGGTATAATATCATTCTTAAATTGTTGCTTTACTGATGGTAAAGCTTTCATTCAGCCGTCCGTAACCGGGACGAATAAAACGTATGTAATTATTAATCTCTGAGTATTCTTCGAAGAGGTTAATGAAAACACTTTGTGGGTCTGCCTGTCTGTCTGTTAGTGACATAACTTGGTTAAAGGTATTTAACATAATAAGAAACCGTCATGTATGCGAGTTTCTTTACTGACTATCTGCTTTTTTAAACATAATGTTACTATGTCGTGACTTTACCAACATTAAAACGAAGGATTCCCAAAAACATTCACATTTGGAATGACACCAGATTTTTTTATGGCGTGACGGCGATCTTGCATCCTTAAGGGTAGTATTTAACTGTTCCTTAATTTTTTGCCTTTCTTCCACCAAAAATAATAATTGCACAGCAAAATGTGCTTTCTAAAATATTTTAAAGAGATCAAGCTAAGTTGACGGAGCCCTGTTTTGCGGGGCTCCTATTTTTGAGTGGGTTTAAGAAGGAACCTAACATAACATAACCCTTCCGAGACGGAATGCAGTGATTTAAGGCATATAGTTGCTCGTTATGATATATTTTAGTAAGCATATTTTGCTGTACAATTAGTACTTTTGATCGTCATTATATTTAATCCCTATCTTTAATACTTTAACCTTTACAATCGTGATATAATATAATGCTCACATAGAAGGCAAAGAATGCAAAGATACACATGTAAATAAATACAGCATCGGTAATACCGTCGATAATGATCTTTCAATTTTGCGAAACGTGAAACACCACAATCTTAAGTAAAGTAAGGTAAATTTCAAAGGATTTCCCCTTAATTGGAAAATGAGACCCCGCAATAGTCAATTTGGTAAGTAATATTGGGTGAAATTAAACAAATATTTAAGGTAATAGCAGCTGGTAAACGTGTGCGAGGGCACTGATACAATATTTTGTTTCAAAGTAATATTAAAATATATTTATTTAATACTATCTTAGTTATCATTAAAACTAAATGTTTGGTGGACTGATCGAGATGCGATCTTGAACTAATTTTAGTTACTTGGAATAAATAGATAATTATTAGGTGTGGTATTTACATTCTGTGGCTATGCCTTTGCTGTGATAAATATAGGGATCCCTTGATGTCAGACCGCATTTTTATAAAGATAAACAAAAACAATGCCTTGAAAGTTTAGCCATAAAACTTTAATGACTTACCGGTTAAATGCATAAAATAGAAACTTCTTTTCGACTCCTAACAGCGATGTTCATGTCTTTTTTTAAAAGTAGGTACTATTACGCAGTCGTGCGTCTTGCACAATGAAACGCCGAGATGATTTTTACACACACAGTGTACATATATTTGAACAGAGAAACATCCTAGCCGCCAGTCGAAAAAAAAAGTTTGTTTGTTTGTAAAGATTTAACTCAAAAACGAAACAACCTATTTATAAAAATTTTTTCACCATTAGATAACTATATTATATAAACTATATCTTATTTTAAAAAGTGCTGTTGCAAGCATAACATTACCGGTTAAACCCTACTTTTATGCGAGCGAATGAGGCTTTTATGAGGCGCTTATAGCCAGTTGCACTCACTGATTGATAAACGATTAGCGAGGTTAAGCGACGTTTGGTGCGGTCAGTCTATAGATGGGTGACCGCTTAGTGGTATTTCATCTGAGCGTCTCCGTGCTTCAGAGGGTACGTAATAAGCCGGTCCCGGTTGGTGTCAAATTGACAGCAGTCGTTAGGCCATGTCAGAGGCCTACGGGCGGTTTGAACAACTCTTGACAACAGGTTGGCCACTAACCACACGAAAAGAAGAAAAGAAGAAGATGCGAGCGAAACCGCGGGCAAAAGCTAGTTAAAGATTAAATTTATTAATGCAAGTAGACGTAAACTTCGAAATAGAAGTTAGGCGGTTTCACGTCTTCAACATTTCCTCGTAGACCACATAAACTGTGCACATGATGTACAAAGCACAAGTTTGGTAAGTACACCAGCTGTGGAATATTAGCGCCCAATGGCCGCAGTTTACCCACCGTAATTGATTCCAGCTCACAATTTTTTACAATACTACGCTATAAGGCTTTAACACAGTCGTAGTGTATGTGTGGTGAATAAAAATATCTTCTATATGTTATATTTTGTAATAGCGTCCGTTGTTTGTTAAGTCCCGCGCGACACAGGATTTATTCTTAGTAGCGGCTGTTGTCTTTTTAAAAAGAAAGAAAGACACAGTTTCTGTTTGGAATTACTTTTCATTTGCTTTTAATAAATACACTGGTATTCAAATTAATCTATTGAGTCGCAGCGATCCACCGGTGACCAGACATCGGTTTTTAATTACATATATCTGGCATTCAAAGTCTTGACAAATTAATAGGTACCTATATGAAAATCATTTCCAGCAGTTACATTCATAAAAGTATATTAATTGCGTTGTATACTACGACAATAGATGTTAGTTGAAGTTTGTTTTGAAATATACAAGGCAAGCATGTTTTTCTACAGCTCTTAGATAAACATAACAAAATTAACTGTTAAATAATAGATTATTAACTACAAATTGTTCAAAGCTTATTCATTTTGTATTAAACCAAATTATTGCTAATTATGATTACTTTACGCTTTTTAAGCTTAGTATACAATTTACTGACTAAACTTGGTCATGATCCGATAAATGTAAAATTATATTAAAAGTGAATAGAGGAGTCAGCTTATCGACTTATAGCGGGCAAACTTCCAAATCAACTTAACAGTAAAAATAAAATCCAATTTACTCACAAGAGGCAGCTCACTAACAAAATATAAGTACACGATATTAAAGACGTCAGCAAGAAAATACAATACATTATAGTCAGTGATATTTTAGTTACAATATCAAAAGGCGAACATAGTTCTATCTCGACACATTAATTTCACTCTTGAGGTACATCCGAAAGAAGGTTCGTAGTAAGGCTTCGACTACATTACTGGAAAGATGGTGACTGTTATTCAAGAAGATAGGGGGCGTCTCCCACAAGTAATAAACATATTCTAGGAAACTGTTTCGAGAGATAAACGTTACACGAACGCCTTGGATAAAGAATTTGTCTCGTACATATTCATAGGAGCCTTTGTTCGCTATAATCATGACGGTGAGGCTCTCTGCAGACAAATTTGTCGTACATATCATTTTGATAGACTTGAATACGAAATGGTGTAACAACATTGGATTGAACAGTCAGTACTTTGTAATATGGCATAATATTATCTAAAATGAAAGCGTATGATTTCAATTTTGTTTGTTTATGAAATATAAACTATTCAGTTATAATAAATGTAGTAGTTGTGTATGTGTATTGTGTATGGATGCTGGCGTCCATACGGCGATGTATTCTCAAAAATCAAATCAAATCAAAATCATTTATTGCTGAACATAGGTACATAATTTTTTTACATTGCAGGTTGTTGAGTGAATGCGCAGTTCACTATGTTCTACCACTATAGGCATGCAAAATTTTTAATAAAATTAAATTAATAAAATTAAAATCGATCTATCTGTGGGAAAACAATGTCATGAGTTGAATAGGTACATAAAATAAGAATTCACCAAAAAATTAAAAATAACAAATGGAATTATCTATAATATTATTATCATTTAAATATTCGTTAATTGAGTAATATGTCTTATTTATTAGTATGTCATTTACCTGTTTTTTAAATATTTTTACATCGTTAGTTTCTAGTACACATGATGGTAGTCTATTATATATTTTGGGTGCCATGCCTAAAAAGTTCCTATTATAAACTGATTTTTTATGTGGTCTGAACCGTATCTTATTTCTATGACGTGCGCTACTAAGCGTGTCAAATAAATTAAAATTGTTTTTTATAAATAAGACTACCTCTAATATATAAAGGCAAGGCACTGTCAATATACCTAGACTCTTAAAATATGGTTTACAGCTGTCGGTGTTTTTTATGCCGCATAAAGCTCTTAAACATCTTTTTTGAGACCTAAAGACAATGTCCACATTTGTGGAGTTGCCCCAAAATATCAAGCCGTAGCGTAAAGTAGATGTGACATATGCGTGATATGCTGTAATTAATGTTGTTTGGTTTACTTTTTGTGATAGTTTACGTAGAGCATATGAATATTGACTTAAACGTTTACATACACTATCAGTGTGGCTTTTCCAAGAGAAGTCTCTATTAAGTTCGAGCCCTAAAAATTTTGTAGACGAGGTTTCTAAAATTATTTTGTTGCCGTATCGAATGTCAAGTTTACCATGGTTAGTTTTTTGTTCAAATGTCATGATTTTTGTTTTGTCAAAATTAATTTTTAACTTATTGGATTTCATCCAGTCTATTAATAGTCCTAGGCACTTGTTTATTTCTCTTTCGAACGTCATGATATCATTGTTACCACAAAAAATTACAGTGCTGTCATCCGCAAATAGGACCATTTGATGATTTGTCACTATAGGCATGTCATTGATATAAACAAGGAACAACAAAGGTCCTATTATGCTCCCTTGCGGTACGCCGTACTTAGTAGACCTTTGAGGAGATACATAATTTTGCTCTGTTTTTGAGTGAACACAAAGTTTAGTTATTTTTGTAACTTGTTTCCTGTCTGTCAAGTAAGATTGAACAAGTTTGAGCGCATTCCCTCTAATCCCATACCTTTCCAATTTATTTAAAAGTATTGAGCGATCCACGAAATCAAAAGCTTTACTCATGTCCACAAATAAAGCTGCTACAGGACATCGTCTATCAACACATGAAATAACTTTTTCATATAACTGAAAAATAGCCATGTTGATGTTCTTATTCTTTCTAAAACCATACTGTTCCTCGGTAAAAATATTCTTTTGCTCAAAAAATGAGTTTAGTGAATTATAAATTACTTTCTCTATTATTTTGGAAAATATAGAAAGCAAGGCAATTGGTCGATAGTTACCAGGTTCCTGTTTGGTTCCTTTTTTATGTAGAGGCTTTATGACAGAAAGTTTAAGCCGTTCCGGAAATATACCTGTCTCTATGCTCAGATTAATAATGTAACTCAGCACTGGTGCAATGCTAACTGCTACTGTTTTAATTATACCTGTCGAAATGTCATCAAAACCAGAACTACTGGTATTATTTAATGAGCGGATAATTTTAATAATGTCATCGGGAATTGTCGGATTTATAAATAGGGAATCACGATTTATGTCAAACTTTAAATTATTATTAATATTATTAATACTATTTGATTCAATTTCGTCAATAAAAAAATCATTAAATATTTGAGCGATTTCATTTGGATTAGTTATAATTTTATTTTCGTTGATAATTGACTCTATGCCTTCTACCGGCTTATTTCTTTTGCATTCATTTATTATTTGCCATGTAGCTTTATTCTTATTTGTAGCATTATTTATAAAGTTATTATTCTGAGATTTCTGGGTTAGTCGAATTATTGTTTTTAGTCTGTTTGAATATGTTTTGAATATTTTTTTATATATTTCATATTCATTAAACTAAATTGGTGCCCATTACAATCAACCGAAACCTCGGAGAAAGTGAAAATTTTAACTATCTGAAAGTAATGCTTTGTTAAATCAACTTACAGTAGGTTAACTTCAATGTTAACATTTGCGTAAACGTAAGACTATATAAGATTATAATTATATATGGTTTACTTCGTTTTGCTTGAGTTGGTTTAGTTTTAAAGAAAATCTTTTCTATGAGTTGAAACACCAGTGCCTCAAAGTCTACGCTGGACCTATAAACTATCTCAATGCAAAAAAATATGCCCATACAATTCACCTTACTTCGCGAAATAAGGATAATCTAATAAACTTTAAGTTCATAGTTAGCAAAGTTAGCGAAGGCATCTGAGGTAAGTATTCCATCATCGTCAATTATCTTGTGGCGCCCAATTGATGCTGAATGCTTTACATGTCAATAGATGACAGATACACTAGACTAAATGGGAACTGAACAAACAGCTTAGTCAGTCTAGAGGCTAGTTCACCTGTGTCAGCAGTAATAATATAATTTACCACAGAATCGTCGTGTATTAATACAGAATTCCACATTACTTATTAAAGCGAATTATATTTAATACATGTCTCAAGGGTAACCTCTTGTAACATCCATTTACTAACTATACTTCCAGGAGATTCTTCAAATTGAAACGAACTACAATTAAAACTAGCATTTTTAGCCAAGTCAAAAAGCATGAAAAATGGCTTCGGAATACACATCCGTCAGTGCTCGGTACACAATTACGCGTCTGTTACGTTTTTGATACTGACGGTGTAGGCCTTGAATGACAACCGTTTTGTGTGACAGTATAGATTTTAATCCATTTGTAAATCGAACTAGCATACGGTTTTAACATACATGCATATATTAACCAAGATGAACATTTCATTAGGTTGATAAACGTAGCCACCAACAGTAAACCTTAAGTTATCACTTATTTTGGTGAATGTTGGTTCACCTGTTATTGGCAACTGTATACGCCTATTACTTATTACAACTTTATTTTATAATTAATATATAGAAGCTGTTGGTGTACCTTTATTAAATAAATAAATAAATAAAACCTTAAAATTAATTTAGATTCATCCTTCACAGTATCAATTAAAATATTTGACCGCAGCAGTTATACCAATAGGCTTAAACACTAACAGTGCACTAGACAATTCCACAATAAAAATCACTATTACCGATGGTATGAATAAGCCGACTCTTTAACCAACTGTACTTATGCGATTCAAAAGGTTTGCAGTTTGGTGAGCTTTTTTTGAAATTCAAATTAAAAGGCTCGTAATATATCAAGCATTTTCTAAAATTCTAATAATAAACTTTTAAAGTGGTTTAGTTTCGAGCAGGCAATACAAGAAGACTAATACAATAGGTATCTAAAAACTACTGACAGTAACATAATTTACAAAAAATCTTACTGAGGAAATAAAACTACACGGATATTTAGTAACTTACATGTAAATTTTTAATTAATCACAATATATTTGTAACGTTTTGAAGTGATTTCACGTGAAGTATCTGTCTTAATACTATAATACATCTTGTTTTCATTTTGTTATATTTGGCTTGTGTGCTTGATATACTATATTTTTTTATTATTGGGTGTGGGTGGATTGCTAAATATTTCAATATTTTATGTTATCATTGATTGTAATAAATTGATTCATCATCATTGATTCAGACAGGTCCAGGTCAAATCGCAATGATAATGAATCAGTTTATTATAACCGATGATAAAATAAATTGTTGTAATGAGTAGCTATTCACTTAGTCTAGGAACTTGGTTCTAGGTTCCTAATCTAAGTTCCTAAGACCTCCTAGGATTTCTATACTGGCTTAGAAACAAAACTAGCAAATTTGGACTGTAATATACTCGAACCTAATCCAGAAATAGAGGCGTAAAATTAAATTCTGTTTTTAACCCACACAATGAGCCCGTCGTCGGTTTGTTAGTTCCTCTGCTCATTAATAAGTTTGGATATTCAGCTTTGCTTTTGTACTATTTTTATTGCTTTTGACAAAGCTACAGTGACACACTTGCAATCCAATCTATTCAATCGAGATTTACCAACAATCAAATAGAGAGATGATAAACAAACTAGTATGTAAGAGTGTTAGGTATGTGTAAGATGATTTGCGTCTTGAACGTATTCTTAAACAATTCTAACAATATTTCATGACAAGTGAAATTAGGTAGATAATGAACGCTTTTTATTTTGATATCAATCGAATAACATTGTTAAGCAATTTATCACAGTCTCTGAAGAAAGCAAGCATTGGAACTGGTGATATTCTCAAAACGCGCGTACTGAATTTGCTATAAAGGCATGTGCCAGAAAAACAATAATATAAATAGTTGTTATCGCGGTATAATTTTGTAGTATTCGCTATTTGCGACATTGAGCCATGCTAATGAGATGCAGCGTCTATTTTAGAATTAGAAACTCAATTCAATCTGCTAACCAACTCGCTCGAGTGCAGAGTCTGGTAATTTTAACGTACCTCAAAATCAATACGAGCATTTAATCATACTGTCTAAGCTTTTATTTAATGCCTTTTTATTTTGTTACAGCAGTATGCAGCTGGTTTAAGTACAAATACAATGCAAAGGTTTGAGCCTGGCAGGATTTGTTATAATAAAAACACACACATATTTTCCTTTGCATCCTCGCTGTCGGATAGGGTGATATCTTTGTGCACTGAAACATAATATTTGTCTCTGGCATATTTATATTGCAACTTTGACCCGTGGATACGGTTTCATATTCGTATGAATGTCGTATTATTTTATGAACAAAGAATTTGTTTGATTTGGATATATAGAACACAGTTTTATAGAACAGTGACATCAATATTTGTAAAGAATTTTGATTTCAAACTATAAGCAGTTAAGATTAGGTTGAAGTGCTATTATTAAGGTTGAATGGCTATAACTATGAAAATATTATGCTGATACGCACTGATAAATTGAATTTTAGCCGAACTGTAACTGATAGGCTCCAGGACTTTAAATTAGAATAATAGTTGAATGTATAATGTATAGACTAACCTAAAGGATTTTTGATAACCTAATAAGTAGACTATAAAGTATTTTGTAAATATTATTTTAAACTGATTATTTATTCTTTATTCAATATGCCAGTAAAACGAATGCCGGTGGTTAAAGTGTCGGGTACTTACTTGATAATATACTATTGATGTATACAAATCTATTAAATTTAATTTTACCCTTGTGCAGTTATCACGCTACAGTTATATAATGGGACTATTTTTATCAAGCATTATCATAAGATAGTGTAGGAATAATTTACGTAGCTACTTATATTTAACATTAAAGATATAACCTTAAAATTTTTCACGTTGACTAAAGATAGACGAACGACGTAACGTCACGTTATAACTGACTAAACAAGAGAATGATAAATTTTACCCTGTATCAAATAAAAATAAGTTCTCATGCATCTCAAAGAAAACCATGTACATATAGCAATAAGAATCTCAAAGTACGGGTTCCCTGTTACCAGCACGTGAAACTCGAGTGACAACACAAATGAATTTTGATAAGGCAGCGAGGCGAGAGAGCGGTAAGATTCGTTTTACCTTCATACTTAAATTAATTAACATAAGTTTTTGAATAATTAAGTCAAATGATTAAAGTCCTCTTAGTAATATTGCGAACGAGAATCGTTTACTCAAGACTTATGTATATTCAATTAATATGTCGCTCATTTTACCAGTCATACTATAATTGTAATTCACAAAGGGAATTAAGTGTTTGACCAGGTTACATTGGCCGTGGTTACAAGCTGATTGTTGCAGGAGTCATGATAGCGTTCATAATTATGTATAAGAAGTACCTACTTTACTTTATTGCTGTTCGTTGTTTCATATCAAATTCTCCATCAATAAAAGCAAATAGAAAAAGTGGTAATATTCTAATAGTTTTCAAAATTAATAATGTTTAATAAAAATTATATTCTAGAAACTTCATAATTTTAAAACGAAGTACAAAGCCACTTAAGTGTTTAACATTAAAATTCACGAGCATAAACTATTTAATTTAAAACGAAGGAAGTTTTGAATTTCTCGCGGTGCGGCGCGGCGGCTGGCGAAACTGTTTGATTATATTAATATTTTATACTGGAACTATCCAGCCATAGCTCAATAACTATCTTAAAACTAATTTATATTATGATTAAAGATTCCCTAAATCTGTTAAAGGAGTTTCGTTAACCCAATAATTAACCATTTAGATAGCAATAATGCGATAATATTGAGTAGTATATTTTATGTAGAGCGTCTTTTGTATAGGGTTGAGAATGATTGCACAGCATTTTTGATTAGATGATATGTACCTATACTATACTACTACTACTTATACAGATAAGTGAAGGAAATATACCAATATGTGTCCAAAGGAGATTTTGAAAGTAGAAAATTAATATTAATAACATTGGCGAAAATATTTTAGAATTAACACGTACTTTAATATATAATAACATTCGCATAACAAACATAAAAAATATACACAGTATATAGAAATGTTTTCTTATAAACGAAAATATTAATTAAATTACATACAATCTAAGAAATAAACTTACAGACATTGTTTATATATCAACAGTAAACGGCAAGTGCTCGCTAAAGCTCTCTCTACAAACATTATTACTCTGAATATACATGCTTTTGTTTATAACGTAAAACAGAAACATACGAAAAATGAAATGTTGATTTACTTATATTATAATATTTATTTCGCTGAAGCTTTGCATATTATTAAATGAGTAGCATAGCTTAAATGCAGTAAGTTATTATTTTCTGCTAATCATCGCACTAAAATATATATATAAAGCGGGCGACGAATGTACCGAAAAGCTATTAGATTAACCCATAATTTCTGTCAACTGAAAACGTAGGCAATCGTTATATCATATAGTAGGTATCTGTCTATAGGTTAGCAGTTGCTAAACTGCGGTAGTGGCATTATAAGATTTTAAGATTAAAGTCTTATGCACATATAGGCATAAATACTTAAAATCTTATATATCCTTAAAGTAGGCATACGTGGATTCCACGCATATGTCGCCAGCTATAATTTTAAGTATTACGTAATAGGAGGCGATACGCTGACGTGTTTCCGTCTACTGGGCACATCTCTAGACTGCAGGCTGCATTTCTGGAGAGAAATACTCAATAACAATATATTCGCCTCAAAAATCCAACCCAAGGCCTCATGCAAAGCATATTACTACGGTATTATTACAATATGCCTGGTAATATAAGGTTAGGCAGTCATCTTTGGTAGCCATATTTCCTCAGATATGATAAAGTTCGAAGTAAAGCCTGTTGTCGTTTGTTGGTTATAATTTTATAGTTCATTATACCAGGCTTTGTTTTTAGGATATATTATCTAATATTTGTTTATATGGCCTACGTATTGTATATAGGTTCTTAGGATATACCCACAGCTGAACAGACGTTGACTCAAATGCTTTTGATCTAGAAGGACATAAAGTTGTCTGCGTCGTTTGATTGCTTTCTAGCTCTTGACAGCGGCTTCGCAAGATCAGAAATAAAATTTTTTTTTTGGATGTAAGTATGTTTTCCTAGATGTACGTGTTTTTCTGTACTCCTGACAATGTGGATGCGATATTTCATGATGATCGATCTAGTAATGAAGGCGTGATAGTCTAACAAACATACAAACAAACGAACTCACATTCACATTTATAATATAGTTAGGATATATAATGCCTTTTAACCTTATTTAACTTGATGTGTGTGACAAGTGCTTGAGAAACACTTTGTTAAGTTGTCTGTATATATTTGCACGCGATCTTTACACTAAATGAAGTTAAATATTTTAACTGACTGATATATGGGATACACTGCATTAAAAAAGAAAACACAGTATAATTTCTTCATATAAAATTTTACTGTGAACATTACAAAGATCTTCATACCGATAGTGCGAAAATAGACCGCAGGCGATATTAATACGCGGTTTTATCCTCCATAAGCTTACGGTAATGTCAGCCTAAAGATCCCAAATGTTTCTCTGATCGTCGTAAAGGCATTGCCGCCAATCAGAAAACAATTTCCTTCCGCGCTTCTGGCGTACGGGTGTAAAAAGCGCCAGATTGTATGTGAATTGACGCGAACAAATGGATTTCACTATATACGACGTTTAACATTTTGGATCGCATATAAGTTGTACATGTCGAATTCGGCGTAGATGATTCTGAAACACAAAATCAACCAGTCTTTGTAACAATTAAATTTAAAATAATAGAATGACTGAATTGAAATAGCAATATATTTTGTATGTTAAGCTCATTGTGGTACAAGGATTATTCCTCAGAGCACGGTGTACGTAAGCTTTCTACTAGGGACCTACCATTTCTATATAATCCAAACGTATTAGCGACAACTACATAGGCGATACTAATATGACACTTATAACGTAGTCATACTAACGACACTGTCTACGCTCGGCGCCGTCGATATCTCTGCATAAATAATTATCATTATATCATTCGTCACTGGTAGAAGCGCAGCGCGCAGAATAATGTGCTCTATAGATTATCTATATAGCTATATGTTTATTTTTCAGTTCCAAAACATTATAACAACACGAAATATGTGCGTAATACACGTGTTCTACGAATGTAGGATAACTACAATGGGTGGCTGAGTCTTATTTTTTTATAACTTAACTTAAATAGTTACATTACCAAAACTCCAAAAAGAGAAGATAGATTTTAAAAATTCTACTTGCGGTGGATATTTGTTTGTAAGGGTAATTTATTGTCATAAATACATACATAGATTCACGGCTGTTTCCCTGAGGGGTAGGCAGAGACTACGGATTTCCATTTGCTATGATCCTGACACACTTCTCTGGCTTCATTCACTTTCATCACATTCCTCATACACGCTCGCCGGTTTAAGGTGCTCTTAACCTAGCCTTTGTCCAAAATGTCTCCGATCTGATCGAGAAACGTTCGCTTAGGTCTTCCCCTTGCGACTGTTTCATTCACAGTAGCCTTATATACTTTCTTAGTCAGTCTTTTCTCGTCTATTCTTTCTACATTGCCAAACCAGTTTAATATACCCTTTTCTATTTTGTTACTATATTCACTTTCATGCCACATCTCTCTCTGATCACACGATTCCTTATTCTCTTTCTTTAAAATTTATTGTTAACTGACAGATTAAGGATGCACTATACAAGCTATTACGTAACCCCTATATAAACGCAACTGTCCGATGGAGATAGCAAAATTGCCCCTCTAAGAATTTTTTATACAAATTTAAAATATCAATAGCTTATTATGCAACTAATTTTGATACTGTTTGCACAAAAGGATTTTTTTGGTTGCTATTTGATTTTATGTGTAGTGGTAATGTAAGTAATAAAACATAAGTGTTGAAATATTTTACCAGATTAAACTCGTTTGAACTAGTTTCTAGTATTACAGTGTGAATAAAAACGCCTTGAAAGTCTTTAACCTCTTATTTTTTATTTCAAATTGATTGAAAACTGCTAAACAAAAAGGTATAGCTACTCGTAACATGATGTTAAGACTGCTGAGGTTGCCTATTTCAACGCTTATACTGCTCCTGGTGGATTGATTAGATTATAGAATGGAACTTTACCATTTCCTTACTATCATAGTAACTAGATAAAAGATAGGACCGAGTGTTTACTGTTGCATATAAGTCTTTGTTTTTAGTTTTGTCATACCGATAAATATTTGCATAGCATTTATTTTAAGGTAAATTTTTTTATGAGTAACGTACAAACAAACGAGCAGTTGGGTCGCCTGATGGTTAGCGTCTACCGCTGCTCATGGACACCCGCAATACCAGAGGAGATAAAAGTGCGTGGCCGGCCTTTTAAAAAGGAGTACGCTCTTTTTTTGAAGGTTTGTAGGTCGTATTGGTTCGGAAATACCGCAGGCGACAGTTCATTCCACAGTTTTGTTGTGAGAGGCAGAAAATTTCTGGGAAAACGCACAGTTGTGGACTGCCAACCATCTAAATGATGGGGATGGAAATTCTGTCATGTAAGACGATGGCGAAAAGAGGCGGCAGGGCGCAGTCCAAACATGTCCTCGGAGCACTCCCCATAGTAAAAGCGTTAAAAGATGCATAGCGAGGCCACATCTCTACGCAGCGCGAAGAGGTCTAGCCGATTTGAAACAACCTGGCAGTCGACGATTCGAGTTTCCGTTGAATGCGGTCCAAAGGGAGAAGCTGGTACTGAGGTGCCCCTGCCCAAAGATGAGAACAGTATTCCATGTGAGGCCGAATCTGCGCCTTGTAAAGTAGTAGGCGGTGTGCTGGCGTGAAATACTGTCTCGATCTGTTGAGCACGCAAAGCTTTTACAAAAGTACTTTAGCCTTACCCTCTAAACGGCCGCGGAACTGTACTTCACTCAATATGGCGACACCAAGTATTCCAATATTGAAGAACAGCGATAGCTCAGTGGGGAGACCAACAGACTGCAATGCAGAGGGTCTCGGGTTCGAACCCACGTCGCGCACCTCTGACTTTCGGAAGATATATGACTTTTTGAAATTATGTGCGTATTGATTGACAATTATCGCCTGCTCCGTGCCTCGGAGAGCACGTTAAGCCGTCGGTCCCGGCTGCCATGAACATCTATGGCAGTCGTTATTGGGAGAGTGTCGACACAAAAGATCCCACTCGGTCGAAGTGTCGCCGGTCTGCACTGACTGGCCCCCACATAAGATACATACATACATTCCAATATTGGCTGAGGCAGTTATGGGGATGTGCTCAAAACGAGGAGATACGATCAACGGCAGTTTTTTAGTGGCGAACGCACATACTTGTGTCTTTGTGGGGTTAAATCGAACCAAAAACCTCTTTTTAAATTAAGTCTTGGGCAGTAAGTCTGCCCCAATCCGAGACTTTCTTTAAAGAAGTTTCAATTCCACACACAAGTTTGTTTCGGCTCTCAATGACGTTTTCCCAAGATATGTTAGCGCAGCTGGTATAGAGAGCATCGCTCGTTTTGTTGTCCGCATAACAATAAATGTTGCTAATTTGCAACATGTCATTCATATGGAGGAGAAACTAGAAAGTAACTTGAAGTCATATTTTAATAAGCTGGTGAATCAACAAGACCACTCGTTTCTTGGTATGTTATACGTAAAAGTATCTTTACACTTGGGACCTGAGCTTGCAACAAACATCTCCGGGCGCGTAAATATTTGTTTCGTGTGGAAATATAAACTCGACGTTATAACTTCACGAGATTTTAAATAAACGTTGCAAGTAGCATGTGCTTGTCTAAGATAGAAAGTTTTGCTGCGGCCATATTAGCATATCTTGCATACTAATGACGTTTTCATTAATTAATAGTACTGAAAAGTAGTATGTTTTATAAAACAACATTTTTTTTTCTGAATTCTCATTATTGTCTTGTTGGTCCCATAAGTTAGCGCTTACACTTACTGTTCATCATACGGCTCCGGGAATAACTAGATTCCTTGATACTATTAGAAAATGTTCAGTACTAGCACGGACTTTAGAGTTGGTAGTGTGCTTGGTAGAAAGGCAATAGCCCTGGCTCTTATTATATGGAACCTGAAGTAATAATAATATATCTCTGCTCATCTCTACCAGGGTATACGATATCAATATATATAATAATCTTAGCTTGCAATGTAAGGCTAACACCGATTAAGAAAATTGCGCCACTCAGAAAAATGAATGCGTAGGAAATAACTGTCTATACTTGTAACATTCGTTAAACACAATAATCTATGATTACATTCATAAAACTCTATTTATTTTCAATTATGCTGTTCCGTATCCGAATACAATTATACTTATTACTCATTCATGTGAATAAAAGTAGCAATACATTATAATGCCATAGTATGTCGTAATGTATATACAGACTTATATTACAGCTAAAGCTGTATAACAGATTTTACTTGGCTGCTGTGAATCGATATCTGCAGTAACCCATTATCTTTCAGTATACCAATCGTAGATATCAAATGTATTTTGCATAGTATATATCGCATAGTATGTAACAGTCCCTTAGGTATTGTTATACATTCTATCGTAACAAACCCTAAATTTTCAATCGTTCTCGATTCTCGTAATATCATATATTCGTGAAGTAACGACAGATTGAGAAATACGATCTCGCTTGCCTTCAATCCGTTAGCGCCTTTACCTCATTCGATTATGGAAAAAAGGTTTGAACAATGTGTTATCCCGCTGAGAAATGTACTTGCTGTAACATGTATGAAGATTAAGCCGAGTCCCTAGAGCATTTTTTAAAACAAAAGTGGAACGCCACGAGATGGGATGACGTTTTTACATGTAAAACGGAGCGCATGCTGAAACTGTTAAATTGTGTGAAGTCGTGACCTCCTGTTGCAGCGATCGGATATTTTTGCCAATGTTTTCAATAAAGCGACCAGGCACCATTGAAATATCACCATTTTTTTTCGTACTTCGCTGTAAATAAAATTCACTTAATCATCATCAACTTTTATTTTACAGAATTTTTCTTGGTTCAACCAAGAAAAAAAGAAAAACTCTGTAAATCATCATCTTACATAGGTTTAAGTCTGCTTTCTGCAGGTGGACTACGGATTTCCACTTGCTACGATCCTGGTATATCTCTCATACTACTATTCATGCCTCAATACATTATTCAAATAACTTTAAAACAGAACAATACAACAAAGACATTACGTATCGCTAAACCCTAAAGAAAAAGATAATTCGAGCTTATAATGAGCAGTGGTTAGCAACGGGCGGGGGAATATACGATATCTATTTATCTTTAATCCTACAAAACATCATCCAATAAATAATGTTTTTGTTAGACATATTATGAGTTTGAATTTTTTTTGTTACATTTATCTTTAGTTAAGCTTATTGTGAACATTTTTGATGGAAAATGTATTAAAAAACGCGTGCAACTCATTTGTATGCATCGCCATTAGCTACGCCTCTAACTAGCCTATTCAGCTTTGGTAATATGTTCGCTGGTAGAATTTAATACTCACCACAAATTGGAGATTTATCGGTCATCTATTTATTATATCTACCATGAGTGTTGTGTCACTGTCGAATAGAAGGAAAAGTGATCTCCACTGCTGCACAAAAGCCTTCCCAACAAATGATTAAGGCTTTGGGAAAATTGTTGTCGTAGGAATTACGGTTGACAGCTGGATTGGTGACCACAGTGCCGAACTTTTCACAAAGATGGTTCTTGCTCCTTATAGATCACCGAAGTTTAAATTGGTATAATTTGAATTGATTATTCCGCCATTTGTCGGTCGTCTGTCGTCAGCCTCCGCGACTGAATTTGATATTTTGGAACCATAATTGTTTTGAGATTCTCTCGAATGTTTTTATTATCTATACTTATAATAAAATTGTAACTGGTTGATATATGTACAAAGGAGATATTAAGGAATAATTGGCAAGGGTCTTTGTAATAGCTGTAGAAGACAAGAAAAATATTTTTGGTAAATTGTCTCTCTGTCAGTACGATTAAAAGCTTATGACGCAAAAACGACTGCATGAAATTGAATTCAGCTTACACTTATATTGTTGAAGGGCAGACAGGAGGACTAATAGTTAGGCGAGTTTTGTGTGATAATCAGCTTTTTACATGCAAAGAAAGAAAAATATAGATAGGTACCAAATTCCACGCGTACGAATTCGCGGGCAATTGATATTTTTTGTTATCGTAAATAATTGGTCGCACTAAGTTATTGATATCTAGTACTTACATCTGTATTCTGTGGTATTAAGGCAAATTTAGAATGTTACGTATACATATCGTCAATATTTTATTTTACAGATATTTTTATTTTTAGATCATGGCGCATATTCGCTTTTATGGGGACCGTTGGCGGCAGTAAAATTCAGTCGGAATATCATATTGAAGCTTTACATGCAATATCCGAAAGGTCACATGTGTTCGATTTCATTGATTTATTATCTGTCCAACAGTTTTAGCTTTCCGCTTTTCCGTATCTAAAGCAGGATAAATAAAAGGATCAAATCTGTAAAATTTATTTTAGCGACGGCTTATGAAAGTTATGTTTATTTAGACCGACTCCGGTAAAGAAGAATATAAATTTCTTACTTATATAGCGTGTTACATTAAGGTAAAGTCATATTTAAGGTTCGAATAGTGGACGGCCCATGAATAAGGTATATCCTAAAGGATTTTCTTAGAAAGGTCAGGTAAGGTTTTTCTTTAGGTAAGGTCTTTCTTAAAAAAAGCCTTTTGATAATCGTTTATTTAGTTTCGAGCCAACCAGTTTCATTGTTGTCGTAGATATATTTGCAAAAAATACCTACAGGGCTTTTCTGTCAATTACATACTAACTACAAATAGTAGCTGTGACTTCTTAGCCTCGACAATGTTGCCGTATTAACCAAATTGTCAGAAAATGTTTGCGTAAAATACAGAATAATTTAAATGGACATGATAGATTACAGTACCTACTGTACTGTGTTTTTTTTTCATATGATAGAACCAATAAAAATATTAAGACAGTTGCTTCGAATACTTATTTATTATATTCTCGTTGCAATCCTTACATGTATGATTATGATCAAACCCGTCTGCTTGTTGTATAGTGTATATATTATATTTTTGGATTTTCTTTTTATCTGTCACCTAAATTTACGGGTCATGAACGTTTGACTAGTATGTAGGATTAAAGATTATTGGAACGAGCTGAAATGCGGATAGCAACAAGTCCATGGAAATAATATTGTATGAACGTGTTCAATTGTATATTACTTTGAACCGTATAAACAATTTCGACGGATACATCTGGTTTTTAAATCTATACTAATATTATAAAGCTGAAGAGTTTGTTTGTTTGTTTGTTTGATTGAACGCGCTAATCTCAGAAACTACTAGTTGGAATTAAAAAATTATTTCAGTGTTGGATAGCCCATTTATCGAGGAAGGTTATAGGTTATATAACATCACGCTACGACTCATGGGAGCGGCGTAGTAATCATTAGCGTGGGTGAAACCGCGAGCACATCTAGTTATGTCATATCTATACCAACAAATCTACAAACCGTACTATTATACTTTATTTTTCTCCAAGACCCCAATCAATCAACAAATTCCAGACGCCTTCAAAGGCCGCAGTATTTTCTCCAATCTTGATTGGACCCAAAAAAGAATGGGCTGTACGCCACAAAACAAGGTTTTGGCTACAAAACAAATTGAAATCTGCTTTCGGATGCTGTTTTCCAAAGAATTTTTGCATTTTTATCGTGGACCGAATGTGACTGGGGCTTTGGTCGACTGTGAAACAATTTAGTCGAAAACTTCTTTTTCTATGGATAATTTGGAGTTTCGAATTGTTAATTATTTTGGTTGTATTGTGTAGACTGTTCCAAATTAATTGAGGCTAACTTTAATTTTGACATACATTAAAAGTTTATCCCGACAAAACCTTTTTACCTAAAGCTAAAAGCTCAAGTATCTCAGTAATTAACGGTATGGGTATATACTGCTAACTGAATATAACCGCTAAAATAAATAACGTAACTAAACGTAAATATTTTAATTATTGAAAATAAGATTTCTCTACAGCTAGCATCAAAATAAAGAATTACATGTTAAAAGAAGATTTTCGTCTTTAACTTTTCTTTTAAGAATTACTGTCACACATGGCACAGCGGATAGATTATTATGAAATGTGTAACTTGTCAAATATTGAAACAATAGACTTGATCAATACATACCTGGCAATAGACCACATATTTTGTTGTTGTTGTTAGTGAGAGCTGAGCTAGCGATCCACTTGAATAATATAATTATAATGCAGTATACGCCACTGATGTCCATGAGTAACATGGAGGTGTTGCAAAAGAAACACAACCAAGGTGCTGTCTATCGGAAAGAAAGAGAGAACAAACCCGTCTATTTTCGATTGAAATCCGGATAATATAACAGAGACAGAGAGACAAGAGAGAGAGAATGACAAACATGCTTTAGTGCGAACGTAACGAAGTATGCGGTTTCGATGGCTCAAAAAGCCCGTGTCATATGTCCGAGTCTGATGTTTTTCAACCGGATAGATTACAACTAGGATAATCCTTTGACAGTAAAATTTTTAGGTCGTCTCGTTTTCATTTGACGTTTTCCTACAACCAATACAATAGTTATTGTGTAGTCTATTTTTTATTTGTATTGTTGTAAAATTCTGGTCACTTTATGTTCTCGAATTGGTTGCTTCAATTTTCACTAATTATATGATGGTTACTGTTTAAGATATTAACATATTGACTTGCACTAGCATACGGGCGGCTAAACGAAATAGTTTTTTAATTATATTTGGCATTCCAAGACTTGACAGGTTAAAATATATACCTACATATAAAATATAACTGAATTCGGCTTTTCCACTAAAAATATTTTGGTGAAATAGTTTGTACGAAGTTGAATGTACGAAAAAGGTTCCAAATTTTCTTCATCCAAATCCGTTCAGCAGCTTACGTGTACGTGAGTACCAAATATCCAGACATCTGAACATCTAAAGATCTTCATAAACTTCCACGTTTGTTATATTAGTGTGTGTAAAACATTACTAACGTATAGTATATATATATGTATTTAGTACAAAATCTTTTCAAATTTGTTTTATATTGGCTCAAAAGTTATACATATATATATGTTATTATTGTTTAATAATATAGATTTTCTTTGGTTAAATCTGTAAATATTTATATAAATATCTTAAAAGATAGTCTATAACTTTAGTATATATATATAGACTGTCTCAGCAGTTCCGTCTGATTTGCGATTATATTTGCGCGCCATCATGAGTAACCAAACTGGGCAAGGTGTAATGGGGTTTTCCTTAGGAACTTGAGTCTGAGTCAGAGTAATAGGTGCGCTCTTATTTAAGACCTAAAACGTAGTAAGAAATGTAGGTGTCTTGCAGCCATATTTATCCAACTATGTTTTTTGCCTATCCTTTGGTACCCTAGGATATACAAGCATGAGTCTATGGATGTGCATATAATAGTAAACTTTTATTTCGGAGTATTGTCCATAAATGTTAGTCATACAAATTCCTTAAAACTATGTTAGTAACAAATATAAATCTAATTTAAAAATCTACGCCCCCCTCCTGGTGCACTCGATCCATACATGTGCAATACGGGTCCAGTACCACAGAAACGGGCTGTCCAGTCTGTTTGCAATAATGCTTAGGATGCTGTTAGCGCTCCCCCGCAACCGAGACATCAGGGATGCAGTTCTCTTTCTTAAGATAGCTTGAAAGCTATCTATGTAAAAATACATATGTATGTAAAAATAATTTAGTTTGTTACTCAATGGTTAATCGATTTACATATTATGTATGTGATACGTTAATCAATGTACATATGTAATAATTTTGATAAAAACTAAAATACTGTTATGATTTTCAGAAAGATAAATATTTAATAGTTGGATTGAACTCAGGCAGAATACAATGTACTAAAATAATAAACTAAATTCAAAAGAAAACGAAATCAAGTGGTATTTATAGTGGAATCGACACCGCTACAGAAAATGTGTTTTTCGTACAAGTAATAAGAACTAAAACCGCCGACCTAAGCCATTTTCCTTTGTCGACCCTAACAAGTGGCTCACAGTAAGGAAGCAACAGATCCACTTTGTTTACCTTTCATTTCCTGAACGGACCTTTTCCATTTTTTTATATTTACTTTAAAAGAATTTTATAAAATATAAAGCAGTGGGCATTAATTTAAATCTATATGTTGCAGAGTTTGTAAAAGCCACGGTATTATGATTTCTTAAGTGATATTATAATAGCACGGGATTTTGTAAGTCGTGATCATTTCATACAATTACACGGAGTCGATTTCAGTTACATCTTCTAGGTACTAATTACAATGTAACTGAAGTCGAATCATACTGTATAAATTGACGATACGTGTATTATCTGCAATCTCAATGTCACTTGTGAAATCAACTAAAATTATATTTGTTTATAAAAGGATGTGTCAAAATAGAACTTTCAATGTCAAATGATTTGATTCACTATTGCTTAATTAGTCAAACAATCACAGCAGCAGATGCCGTGTGTTTGGCTATCTATTAATTATTTTTTTGTATTAGTATGTCTTTTACATACATAGGGAAGGAAGTACAAAATATGTTGATGATAATAGCAAGATTTAATTACCTTTATTTCAATACCAATATATTCATAGTTATTATTGCTGTAATACTACAATTGTTGTGGATCACACTTTAGTAGTGCCTAATAATAATAATAAGCCGTTCAATCTAAATAGTTCTACCTAGTATAGTAGTGCAGTCAAAAGATGTCCATATTTATAATCTTGCAATCGAGTACACGGTTAACAATCATCAAGGTTTCAACTTGCAGCAGTAAACTCTTGGTATTATTTATGTTCCGCTACTTCGTGCTTGAGAAAACACGTCAAATTGTCAGTCTAGATAAGTGTCAAATAAAATCCTTAAGTCTAGCTTTAGCTGTGAGGCTTGACACAACGCCAATAACCACGATGGAAGAGAAAAATATTGGAAAATTTTAGGCTCTATTTTAAATAGGTTTACGTACGGCGTATGTTGGCATTAACCAAGTGTAGTTTATGAATTTGAAGCACGAAATTATAATGAAAATTCGGAATGACGTACTCTCAAATTATCATAACGATAATTTAAATGGCAAGACCACAAACGGCTCATGAACATCGCTTGACGTAAAAGCGACTTAACCGATAAAGTTAACAGTTAGTCTGTTATTTGGTAGAAAGTTCCAAACTAGTACTGAGTCTATTTGATTGCTTCAGACGTCACTAATTGGCTGTAGTTCTGCCATTAACCATGCTGTATTCGTTATTCGAAAGTTTAATTCAGTGTTTTTTTATTTCCAACTCAATTTTGTGAGCTCCAAAAAGAATATAATTGCCGGCCGTGTAAGGATGCTGCCATATTGGTGGAGCGTAACGTTGTATAATAATGAATAGTGGTCTTCTAGTGGTCGGAAATCGATCGTAATTTTTTTTTTTTCATCTTTTGAGCTCATTCTTCATATGACTTTGACTATGTCAAATCTCACACTACTTCGTGCGTGCAATATATTTGAAAAGGTTTAATAGATTTCTCTTCACGTAATAATATAGGAATACAATTACAGTTGCATTGATATATACCTATATAATATTGTCTTACATTTACGCGAAAGTTATACATTGAAATTAGACTACTTTGTACGAATTTTGTCGCGTTGTTTATTTTAAAACGTTACATAATTTTGAAATTTAACACTATTTATATTAAATTGTAGTACAGTTATTGAAATAAATAATAGTAGTGTTGAAGTTCAAAATTATGTAGGTAATAAAAGGGTTTTAAAATAAACAACGCGACAAAATCCGTATAAAGTAGTTTAATTGCAATTGATATACCTATGTTAATGTTTTCCTATTATACTGCGTGAGGGGCGCTAGTATCAAAGAATGAAAGTTTCTGACTTGCAGCTTAAAGCTTCCAAAATACCATTATTCAAATACACTCATGACGTGTAGTCTATTAATGTATCGGGCTGTTAATATTTATTTTATACGGTAGCATATTTTGAAAACTGTTAGAATTTTGGCCGAGTTCATCAATACGGCGATGGTCGTAAATAAATTCATATAATATGTATATTAATGCCTCTCAATATCCCGAGATAACTAGTTCATTTAGTTGCTTTAGTGTCGTACTTTACTCCATACTATATTTAAGTGCTTGCATACCTAGTCGCCTAAACAAATCTATCGATAATTATTAAATACCAATTAACCAGTTTGCAGTCCACTAGTTATTAGTACGCTACTCATTGCATCCACCAATAATTAATAGTTTACTCTCTGACTATTAATTTGGAACCTCGCTCATGTGCACGCGTCCTTAACCGGTATAATTACTTTGGGAAATGTGGTTGTTCGCTTATTTTTCTGTTTTAATTCGTGGCGAAGTAAAAGTTCGTGTTGCATAACAGTCCTCAATTTTCAACAGGTTTTTGCATGTACAATGTGTGCATATTATATATATTTATTTAACTAATGATCATTGCAACAGCGTATGAGTAGTCGTTTGAAATTTTTATTTTGTAAATTGTTTTTTATCTTTCTAGAACATAGTACAGCTTTTTTTTATATAACTAAGGTGGTAAACAAGCATACAGCCTACCTGATGGTTAGTAGTCACCGTAGCCTATAGACGCCTGCAACACCAGAGGCATCCCTTGCGTGTTGCCGACCCTTTAGGAAAGGAAATGGGAAGGAGAAGGAGTGGGAAGGGGGAAAGAGTGATTGGGCCTCCGGCACTCTCACTCACCGAATGAAACACAACAGTAGGAATACTGCTATTTCACGTCGATATTCTGTGAGAGGGTAGTCCTTCCCCGGTCGAGCCATTCCAGGCCCATCCCATTCATGCTGAAATCAGCGAGGCTCTACTACTACTTCACTCTCGTCGTAAACGTATGGGAATGCATACGGGCTTTTAAGTATATTTTGGTATACTTATAAGCACCGTATAAATAGGTATATATTCAAGACACAGTCTAACTGTGTACCAAGTCTTATTTTAATCAGTTCAACGGTTACGAGTAATTGAGTAAGAAACGTGTTCACAAACTTTTACATTTACAATATTTTTAGATGTGTCACAGACCACCACATTTTCGAGCAAACGTTAAAATTTACAACGTGTATGACCTCGGTTATCGCATTTCCTGTGGCGTTGATGAGGTTATCCTACGTGAAACTACATTGGCTTTCGAATACTGTAGTAAATGTAACATGGTTTCTTTTACAATTTTTGTGCTGTTATGCCATTTGTGTTCTGTGAAAATGATTGTTTGATTTTAAACTGTCTATTATTGGAATGGTAGACATCCCTCAAAACCTATCGTGTCTTGTCGCTTTTATGCTGCTGCAAATCAATAGGCTTTGTATGATGACTGCTGGTTTGAATTTGTGAGTCTTTAAACCGATGCTGGCGGGGACAGATTGATATCAGGCAACTAATTACGAACGTATTATTAATACAATTATTTATGAAAACTTAAATCGCAGTATGTGTCATTTTCTGCACGAGGATTGGGAACTAATTACAATTGGGTATATTATAATTTCTTGTTAGAATGAAAAATATCCCAATATATATTCAGTGCTGTGGGAATATTAAAATGAACGAGGCCAGTAGTGGTATTCAGTGGTTTATTACGTTTTATAATATATTAACATTTAACAATCTGCACAGCTTACTTATCTTGGTGTGCGACAAAACGGAAGTAGCCATGACAGTTTTTAAACTAGAAGAGCGTGCCACAGATAAAATACATACTAAACATCAAGATTATAATATTTACCACAGATAACAACAAGTGTAACAACATAAAACATTATTATTACACGTATTAAGCTAGAACTAACTACAAGTGTGAGTATAATAGTATGTATGTATGTATGTATGTATCTTATGTGGGGGCCAGTCAGTGTAGACAGGCGACACTTCAACCCAGTGGAATCTTTTGTGTCGACACTCTCCCAATAATGACTGCCATAGATGTTCATGGCAGCCGGGACCGACGACTTAACGTGCTCTCCGCGGCACGGAGCAGGCGATAATTGTCAATCAATATACGCACATAATTTCGAAAAGTCATATAACTTCCGAAAGTCAGAGGTGCGCGACGTGGGTTCGAACCCGAGACCCTCTGCATTGCAGTCTGTTGGTCTCCCCACTGAGCTATCGCATAATAAGTGAGTATAATAGTAAGTGAACTTAAGTAGTGTCGTGGGTCAGAATCTCATATGCGTTAAGTTTGTGTTATCCATAAATAGTTGCTTTGAGTCTGGGTGTTCTGTGTTCTATGTTTGAACGTTGGTAAATTTCTCTTCAATACAGTATAAAAATAGAATTAAATCAATTAAAAAGAAGCAATGTAATAGATGGACCCACACGTGTGCTACCGCGGCATAAATGACTAACTAAGCTAAAAAAACTCAGTTATGTAACAAATAATAACTAATTAATGTATCTATACCTACTAATATTATAAAGGGTTAAGATTTGTTATTTTTTTAAATGGTTGTATGTAAAATTTTAATCAAAAACTACGCAAGGGATTTTAAAATTATTTCTCCATTAGAAAGCTGTATTATCACAGAGTAACATAGGCTATAACTAAAACTGTCTGTCTGTACTGAACTGTCACTAACATAACAATTAATTTTAAGTGAGCAAAGCCGCGGGAAAAATCTAATTAGGTATATACATCATCAATGCTTATGAAATTAAACTGAAAACCCAAAACATGGCGATGTTTGTCTTCTATCATCTAGTTTTAGTTTCATGTCGTGACGTAATCATACTGAAACACCATTAAGGCGAAATTATATGTGTTAGCGGCCATTATTTTATATCTCTTAGTGAGGATACAGGCCAACTTTATCGTGATAATTATTGTTGCTTTACGATACAGAATTGGACACAAGACAGAAGTTCCATACCAATTTTATTCGCCTAATAGGCTAATAGCAGCTGTTATGCTGGTGGCTACTCTAATTATGTAGTAATATACACATTTGAGCCGCAGGGAAAATAGCGAGTAAAACCAATATTGGTCATGAAATCTCCTAATTAGGGTCTACTTTTACGACGAAGTAATATAGTTTTCGTGGAATGTATTTTTGTTTACCTGAAGAGCATATAACTAAAAGTATATTGTAGTTATTACGACGCTAATTAGTACGCGTATTAGTTAAGGAGGCTTGAGTTTATATGTATCTATAGCTACCACAACGTTCTTACGATAAAGTATTGATCAATTCGCAACCTTGTTTATTTTCGATACAGGGATACCCCAGGGGTTAACCCAAAGAGCTCGAAAAGTCACTCACGCATATTTGAGAAAAGGTAAAACGTTATTTTATTATACTTCTATCGTTTTTTGACTGCCTATTTATTTTTGGAGTATATTGTACAATATTATTAGAATGTAATGTGATAAGTTTTAATCGTGACTCGGTCTGTTAATCCTCTTGTATGTGACGCGGTAACATCCCCAAGTTAAAGCATTTGCGCGTATTACATACATTATATAAGCGAACGACGTCGCGATGCAATCCGCGCAAGTAGCTTGCACATGTACCTACTCTGCGTAAACGGCACATGCGGCTTTTTGAGCCTTTACGATAAGAGTTAGCCCAAATGCATTAAGGATGTAAAGTCTTATGTGCGGTTCTTAGCGAAAGAATTCCAACAGGTCTCCTTATCAGACAGTACCTACGTCAACATGGTGCTTGAGGCAGGCCCTTGGGTTATATATATTTTATACCGAAGGACGCTTTCTTGTGGAAATTGATTATCTGCAACCGGCCTTATTACAATCTGGGATATTTGAGACAATCCTCAAATTTCCCAGATTGTAATAACGATTACTCCTAAACTTGCATTACGTTAAACATAATCCTAACTCATATTATAAATCAGCATCCTCTTGCCCTAGTCCCAATTTATTTGGGGTCGGCGCAGTATGTCCTTCGTTTCCATACTTCTCTGCCACTCCTCATCTGATCATTTACTCCTTTCCCTTTCATATCCATCCTCACACAGCCCACCCATCTTTTCCTTGGCCTTCCTCTCCCTTTTCGTCCCTCTACCCTCATATTCATTACTTGCTTACCCACATAGTATGTATCATCTCTTCGCATAACATGTCCATACCAAGCCAAACCATTTCCTTTCACCTTCTCGTCTATGGGCACCACTTTCACCACTAACCTAACTCATATTATAAATACGAATGGGATATTTTGTTTTTTTTATAGATGACTAGCAATTTCGGTTTCAAATTGCCAGTATTCTTGTTAACCCCTCCAGCTAAGCTATAATGCTTGTGTTAGGAGTGGGTTCACGTGAGTAGTGCAATGAATAGGATTCAAACACGCGACCTCTCGATCGCAAGTCGAATGCTTTGTCCATTGTGTCTTTGTTATGTATTATTTGTCTTATATTATCTATGTTTTTTATTATTTTCATGGTACTTTTAATTCTATATATATGTATACATATAAGTATTATATAAATACCAATATTATTATTTAGTATGAAATTACTTTCTGCCATCTACCTTCTGCCTAATTTATTTAAATTACTCTTTTTGTTTTTTGATATTTTGTTTTTTAATTGAGTTGTATGTATGTATGTTACTGCCTACATGCACCGAAATCATTAAGGCTCTGCGAGAATACCAGCGTTGTGGATATACTGCAACATTGCTGACGCAGGACCTTATTTGTTCTATAGGTACTTTTGGTTGTGTTTTCTGTTACCTTATATTATGAGCGTGGAACAAATAAAATTATTTTCTTTCTTTCTTTCTTTCTTTCATTGGGCTACCGCCGCTTCCAGTTTGTTTCTCTACTAACTACTGACTACTTGACCGATCATTATAAAATTTTGCTGTTTACGAGAGACGCCGCAGGCACAAGCTAGTTCTTATATAATTTGAATCGCTACAAAATAAGTAAATATTTTTAGTAATCGTTGCAATTGTACTTGTATTCATATTATAAATACATTGTATTGCTATCATACTCGTGTGATAGAAACGATGAATTATTACAGAGATTATCCACATATATTTAATTGCCCTTATGAGTCATTGCGTAGGCATCTCTGGCGACTGTGTTTGTATAATGTACTATGTGTATAATAACGAGTAGTATAAATATACGTTATAGTTTCTACATTCATACATCACGGCAGTGTAATTATCTTTCACGAGGTAGGCAGATACGAATTATATTTTGTCCACGACTACGGCCGCGTAAATGTAGGTTAGGTCAGGTCAGATTAGTAACAGTATTTTATCTTGATGGCAGGTACCCAATGTCCTTTTTCTGTTCTCCTAACAACGTGTATGCGCAATTTCATAATGATTGGCCGATAAGTAAGCCGTGAAAACGTAACAAAAAAAAACGGTAAGGACTGCACGGATGGCGTGGTGGCTTAAGTGGTCGCGTCGCCACTGCGATTGCGCTGAGTAATGTGGGTTCGAATCTCATACGGGACAAAACTTTGAGTGATCCACAAATAGTTGTTCCGAGTCTGAGTGTTCTTTTTTTCTGTTTGTAAAGTCACCTTGAGACACACGATTTATTCTAACTGCGGCAGTTGTTATTTTTTAAAACCAATAATAACATTAAAAGTACAAACTAACTCGCATTGGTTTTCGAAGAAACAAGTCAGCCTGTTGCCATATTCAGTATTGGTCACATTGCCGAATCCGTGCAGTTACTGAGAATTCCATAACAAAAAAGCCGTATAGTCACATTTTTTATACCCTGCATCGCATTCAATAGTGCCTTTTTTCTATAATATGTTCAAACATTTTTACAATAGGTTCAATATCCCAAATACAGAATATAAAAGAGATAATATTTATTTCTTTGGTGTAGGGCACGAAAGAAACGTGGCTAATTAATTGACTTACCATCCCCTTCTAATATTTCTTATTGATGAAATTTTGGATCTTTATTATCATTATGTTTAATTATTCAAATCTTAACGGGATTATTTTTAACAATATATTATACTGCTAATATTGAATTAGCATTTTATAGAGTAAATTATATCTGCCGAAATGTAAATTATGGATGATTAATTCGTACATTACATGCTAATGGTGCATCTTTTTTTTTTATTTGTATTTATCATCATATTGGACGAGGAATTTATTATGAATCTTTTAATTTAAAACATACTTGAATAATCGGAGTAACAATTTTATTTTTATTAATAGCAACTGCTCTCATAGGCTATGTTCTACCTTGGGGACAAATATCTTTCTGAGGAGCTACTGTTATTACTAATTTACTATCAGCTATTCCTTATAACGTGGCTACACCAAAGAAATAAATATTATCTCTTTTTGATATAACAAGTCACCTTCCGCTGCTTCACTCTCGTCGTATTAAAACATAACATACTTATGGTGATTATAGCACGCTTGAACTGTTACCTTCACTGTTAAAGCGAGCTTTAATGAACATAGACGAACATTAGACTACACGCAAAACCAAGAGGAAAGTTCTCTATAAAAAATATAGATGAGTGAAGTCTACAAACTTTTGTGTAGTAGAGCCTCGCTGATTTCAGCATGAATGGGCCACCTCGACTGGGGGAGGACTACCCTCTCACAGAATATCGACGTGAAATAGCAGTATTCCTACCGTTGTGTTTCGTTCGGTGAGTGAGTTCCGGTGGCCCAATCACCCTCTTTCCCCCTTCTTCTTCTTCCCACTTCCTTTCCTAAAGGGTCGGCAACGCGCAAGTGATGCCTCTGATGTTGCAGGCGTCCATAGGCTACATGCTTGTTTGCCACCTTAGGTGTATAAAAAAAACCTTTTCACTCTAAAAAGAAACGTATATAAACGTAACAGAGGGGCGGTTTATAAACACGGCTAATATCATGATTATTACCTTAATTAGAATAGATTTTGATGATAAAAGTTTTTATTAAATCCGTAGATTAATTCCAGGGATCCAGATACTTACAAACAAATAAAAAAATGTTTTCATGATCACTCCCGCACTAGGAATAATTCCTGTATCGCGAGGGACTTCACGAATATTTAAAAAACCGACACAAAGAACACCCAGCCGCGGAACAACCTATTGTGGATCACACAAATTTTTGTCCCGTGTGGGATGGACCCACCACACTCGGCGTGACGGCAGTGGCGAGGCGATCGCTTAACCAAGTTATTATTATTTTGTTAATTAGTGCAGCTTTTAATTAATGAAATATTGTATGAAATCGGTGCATTAATTTTAGAAATCCAGATTCTGTTTACAAATTAATATAAGCATAGACTTACGCGGCTGGTGAAGTACGCATTGACTATGGATTTTCCCTTACAAGGTCCTAGCATATCTCTCCTGCTTCATTCGCTCGCATTACATTCATCATGCACCCTTGCCGTACATAGTACAGCTCTTGTACTTTATATAGAGGGCTGATTCAATACTTTATCATGGTTGGCACGGGTTTAAAGCCTAACAAATATTATAAATGCGAATGTGAGTTTGTTTGTTATGCTTTTACGCATTAACTACTCGACAGATAATTATAAAATTACGCATTTAGGGGCACAGAAAGGAACCCTATGTCCCTTTCTGTTTCATCCACAAAAAGTACTACATCCGAGTTATTAAAAATTAACGTAACCTGTAGCTTTCGTCAATTTAAAACCTGTATTATATTAGGTCATCAGTGTACTGATGACATTATAATACAGGTTTTTTTAAAACCTACTGTAACACAAGGTTTTAACAAGATAGTTTACAATTTATTATTTAATCTGTTGGCTTGACATGGCAAATTATAAGGAACTAATGTGAAGAGCAAAATAAATGATTTTATTATCATTCTCTTTAGTATTTAAGTTGGCGTAGCCGGGGATAAAATCTAGTAATATATATAAAATTATTCTCATACTTGTATCTTTAAAAAATACGTGATAATGTAATTAGGATTTATACCAAATGGACGTGGATAAGATGCGTCCCTAATTCTACAATGACCCCATCATACTAGTGGCCATTGCCCACACGCAGGCTACCGTATGATCAGCGCATTATCGGGATTAACTGCGGATTAGAATATTAATGGATAGTTTGATATAAAATTATGGTAGCTATCTATGGTGATATCGGTAGGTCATCGCGGTCTGAGTCATATCTTTCCATATTGGAAATGTGAAAAGCAATGGTTATAGACACTAATGCCTGCGAAATCTGTCTGTGGGTATCACATAATCCTTACTTAATATTATAAATGCGAATATCAGTTTGTTTGTTACGTTTTCACGCCTTAACAACTCAACCGATCACCATCAAATTACGCATACAACATGTATGCGAAATTTGATGGTCAGAGGCATAAAAAGCACAAAGGATATCTTTCATCCGGAAAAAAAGTACTGTGACCGAAAAATAGACATACAAATAGATATTTATGGACAAAATCTAGATTAAAGCGAACAAAGCCACGCACAAAATCTAGTTAAATAATAAAACCACAGCGACATCTATACTGTATTTTTATTCTTACAAAGTAATGATGACTTGCCGTCATCTATTTTCTATATTACATCAGAAACACCACAAGACACCTCGAAACAATACTATCACAATTGTAATAACTGAAATTATATTACGTGAACGCAATTCGGCTAAGTGCAACAATGTCACAGCTTAGATAACATAATATAACAAATATAACGTAGAGAGAAACTAATGCAATTTCCTCTAGTGCGTTATGGAATTGCTTTGCCATTACATTATTGTTTGGTAAGCTTGTGTTATATCGCTAACAGAAGTAGAAACTCGCGGTTATACGAGACAAATGTCAACATTGAATGAATTTTGAATAAGGCTGTTGCGATTTGTGAGCCAGAGAGGAAAGGTATGTGGAAATAACATATTGGAGTCGATATTCAAAGCGCTATTTTGAAAGGCAGGCGTACATCGGCGCCTATAAATCCCTGAAGACCGGCTGCCATGAACATCTATGGCGTGGTCGTTATAGGGAGAGTGGCGACACAAAAGATGGGTCTGGGTCGAAGTGTCGCCAGTGCAGACATTGACTGGCCCCCACATAAGATAGATAGATAGATAGATAATAGAGGCTGAGCATAATAATATTGCCTTGTTTGGGAAGCATTGCCGGACTCCTTGCTGTTACCGGAATTTTCTAACAGAAAATCTCCACAACCCATTGTCTGAATCGTTTGAACCCAGTTACTTAAAATTGCAAATATAAACACATACTAAACTGCACAGATCACGATTTAAATGTTCCTGTCACCATTGCCACTGCGCCGCTTGTTCTGGGTTCGATACCCACACGGGACAAAAAAATGTGTTAACCACAAAAAGTTGTTCGGAGTATAAGTGTTTTTTGTGTTCGTTATTTGAATGTCTGTAAAGACCGACATAGGATTTATTCCTAGCAAAATAGATATTTTTGCAAAAATTAAGTGCGAAGTATGTTTATTCATACAGATCACAAAGTAACACACATAAACATGGAAGTAACTCTTATTAATGACACAAAAGATCCCACTTGGTCGAAGTGTCGCTGGTCTGCACTGACTGGCATAAGATAAGATAACTTGACATAAGATAAGATAACTCTTATTAATATGAACTAACATTTACCTGTTGCCATGTTTGATGATGCAAAAGCGTAGAACTTTATTCTATATGGAGCAACGCAATATGTAATTGTAAACTGTATTTTATATTTTAATAAAAATTTTGCTCATTTTTTTCATTAAACGCACAGCAGGTAAATATGACACCCAGATTTTGAACGAGAAATAACATAAAATATGAAATTTTTCATAACTGAATTTACCCTAAGTTAATATTATACCACAACTTGTGCAGAAGCTTGTCATTTTGTTGTCAATGTAAGATGTGGGAGAAATTCTAACTACAATATCGTGTACGAGTTCTGGAAACTAATATATGTCGCGGAATATTGTCATGCTACCTACACTCAGTACCTAATACTATTTTTGTAGAGATGTTTATGTGGGTTCATTCTATTTGTGAATTATATTTAAAAACAATATCTTAGTCTCAAGATTCTTTTCTTTGGGTATTCCCGCTCTAGGAATGAATCCTGTATCTCGAGAACTTAACAAACATATAAACCACAGACACAAATAACACCCAGACCCAAATCAATATTATGGACCTCGCAATTTTCCTAGTGTGTTTTTTTTTAGTGTGGATGGAATCCACAAATAGGCCTGGCGGCAGTGACGAGGCGACCACTCAAACCACAATGTTCTGTGACTCAAATCAATACGCCATTCACGCAGTCAATGAAACCAAAACTATTGTGATTCTTGTAGACAAAGTCAATTTATGATCTATTGATTGTAAATAAATAATAATAATAATTGAAGCCAGAGAAGTGTATCAGGATCGTAGCAAATGGAAATCCATAGTCTCTCCCTACCTCTCTAGGAAACAGGCGTGAATCTATGTATATATAACTGTAAATAGATAACGTTGATATTCTTACTCGCCTGTCTTGCCCCGTATGCGATCGGTTTAATGAGTTTGTTAGTTACATAAGTATGATCATATACGCAGGTACTGACAGTCAAGTTTGACATTCGGTTTGTGCAAGAGTATTTTTGTAATTTAGTAAACCTCTGACAGTAAACTTCTCTATTATAATATGACATTGATAGAAATATATGTATGTGACATATCTAAGCTTATTATTTTGAGGACATCACACTTATTACATACATAGTTAGTTAGTTAGTTGGACGTGAGTTGTGTGCACTTAGCCCTACAATTGGGCCATTGTGCGTAAGTAGCCGACGCGAAAAATTTGTTCGGTTACTCATACCACCGCAGCTCCGTCCAGAAAGATAATAGGGAATCGCTGTTGCGCAGTACTTCCTTCATCGTTTCTGGACTGTTTAGTAGTTTCACCCGTTGTATGCTCACGCATTTACAATGATTATAGAGAATTTTAGAATTTATAGAGTCTCACACCAATATTAGCAAACGGTTTATGTATTAGTAGTCTATCTACTAATACATAAACCGTTTGTAAGGAATAGTGTGATAAGAGAGAGATGCAGCATGATTGTGGATATAGTGACAAGAATAGAAAAGGGTATGTTAAGCTGGTTTAGGCATGTATAAAGTTGTGTGTTAATGTTTATAAGGCTAGTGTGAATGGAACTGTCGCAAGGGGAAGACATAGGCTAATGTTTCTCGATCGATCAGATCGGAGACGTTCTGGACAAAGGCTAGATTAAGAGCATCTTATACCGGCGAGCGTGTATGAGGAATGTGATGAAAGTGAATGAAGCCAGAGAAGTGTGTCAGGATCGTAGCAAATGGAAATCCGTAGTCTCTGCCTACCCCTCTGGGAAACAGGCGTGAATCTATGTATGTATATATATTATACCTACATTTCGTCTGCTATGCTTTTAAGTCCTAAGTAATGGGGGTGATCTTATTGCCATCTACCGTGCGCTTTTTCAGAGTCTGTGCTGCTGAGAATCCTTAACAGAAAATCATAATGACTCTTTGTTCGACCCAGATATCGAACCGGAGATCTCATGCAGCAGTCTTATTTGCTACCGATGCGCCACCGAGGCAGCTCACGCTATTATTACTATGTAATTGCCGTGGCAGAGCTACGCTTCGGCACGAATGAGCCGGCTCGACAAGATTGATACCACGGCCTCACAGAAAAACGCCGTGAAATAGCGCTTGCGTTGTATTTCTTTGAGTGAGTGAGGATACCGGAGGCCCAACCTCCCTCCTCCCTAATAGGGGAGGGAAAATTTTAAAATACCGGCAACGCTCTTGTTACTCGGTACTCGTGGCGGCGGTAATCGCTTACAATCAGGCGATCCGTATGCTCGTTTGCCTCCTATACCATAAAAAAAATCATCTAATTTCATGGTTTTTTTACTTTAAATTCAATTATATTACGAGACTTGACTATATTTAATAATAAATATCAATAACCTTTTATTCTGCATTATTTACATAAACAAAGCAAAGCAATCATAATTTACAACTTAACTAATATTAACAAAACTAACCACTTCTAAATAAAACAAAATAAAAAGTAATCTTTTATACAATTTATATTTAAAGTTATATCGCTTAGTATCTGCCCGTAATCGATATTTCAATTCGCCATAATAACATAAAGGTTGATGTTTTTGTTATTAACCATAGTGGTCTAAATACAAGCAAATATAGATGGTTAATTTGCCGAATTGACTAATAAAAAAAATTTATAATATAGTTATTTTGAAAACCACAACGTTACCGATTTTCTTTATACAAAGCAGCAACTTCATATTTAAATCCCTATTAAACAAAATACTTTTAAGCACTAATATTTCCAGACGTAACGAATGATCAAATACAACCTGCAAGAATTTAGATTCGTCCAGTAATTAAGAGTTCCAGAGGCTTCCGTACCAACCTCTCTCATTAGTTTACTTTTTTTTTGGGACGGAAACGCGCGAATTATACCGTTGGTATTTAAAGTGATCATACGGTAACCGATTTGGTACAGTCAGCAAAAGAAGTATCTGAACATTGAACAAATTTGTTAGAGTATCTTATGAATTAAATATAGGTACTTATTGTTATTACTGCTATAACAATATATCATCCTAACTAATATTTTAAATGTGAATTTGACTTTGTTCGTTTGTTACACTATCACGCCTTTACTCAACCGATCATCATGAAATTTTGCATACAAGGTTGGGGATACAAAAAGGGTTATAGGGTAACTTTTATCCAGAAAAAAGAACAGTTTCTGAGGGATAGAAATTTACATTAACGCGAGCGAAACCGTAAATATAAATCCAGTTTGTTATAATTTTGAAAGATAGAGATAATTCAAAAGCACGCATGTATATCTACTTAATTTGCTGACTATGCGAAATGATATTTGCAAAGAACTGACACCAATGATTTAAGTCATATTCAAAGTTAAGGATACTAATATAAAAAGCAAAGGAAAAGTGGACTGAGTTGGCGAAAAGTAAAAGAAATCATAAACCACGGAGAGCAGTCTAGAGGCTGACAAAATTCTCCAATAAAACTTTTCTCGTTTATAACCTAACTGGTAACTTGACGTGACATTCTCCTTATATAAATACTAGACTTTGCCCGCGGATTAGCTCCTTAAGGTGTGAAAGCGTAACAAACAAACAAACTTACATTCGCATTTATAATATTAGTTAGGGTACTAGCTGCTACCCGCGACTTAGGCCGCGTGGAATTTAACATAAATATTTTGTTTTTCTAGATTCAATATAGCCTACGTTATTTCTTATAAAATCAGCTATGAAGTCGCGTCAAAATCGGTTTTGGTATAAGTAGATACCGTATACTTTCATACGCATTTAGTAAAAAGCTGTTATTTTGACATTACAAACAGATACTTCAATTTTATTTATTTTTATAGAATAGATATACTATCGTTATGTTGTGTAAGTGTAAGCTTATCAGCTAACATAAATCTAAAATAACTTTTATAGCAAGCATTGTTTAGTGTTATTCGTGTTAGTTGTAAACAGATAAGCCGTAACTAACAAACAATAAATTGTCTGTTTTGTTATCTAGAGCTTCTATTTTTACTTTTTGCTATTAGACTCGATGATGTCATCTGAAAATTCACAATCTATAATTTTACTAGGAATAATTCCTGTGTCGCAGGAGACTGTACAAAAATTCAAACAACGGACACAAAGAACACCCAGACACGGAACAACCATTTGCGGATTACACAATGTTTTGTCCCGTGTAGGATTCGAACCCACAACAATCGGCGCAATGGCAGTCACGTCATCCGTGCAGTTAATATCGTTTACGAGCTTGCTTATTGAAATTATTTTGATATTATCATAGTAATTTTAATAAGCAACAACTTCTAGTTTGTTCTCAAGGAACACCGCGGTACCCCCGTGTTATACTTTGAGTTTTAAGCTTAATGCTTTAATACTTTGAATTGTAGCATGCAACTATATAGCATTTAATCCCCCTCAATGAACGAACGGATCGGTATTAGTTTCTGAAATTAGCGCTTATAAACATACAAACTTCTCAGCTAATACTTTTCAATAAATATTAGAGAGCTAATATTTATTAGAATATCGTTAGTCCTATGTATGGAGAGTGATCACATAGCTCTAACTTAGTATATAACAGTAGTATATAACAGGAAAATAACATGAAAAGTAAAAAAAAAATTATATAAAAGGTTTTCAACAGATTATAATAATAATAATAATAATAATATTCTACCACATACACACAACACCATCTAGCCCAAACTAAGCAGAGCTTGTACTATGGGTTCTAGACAATGGATAAACATACATAGATACTTTTTTTTTTTTTGTTGTAAATACATACATATTATACATAGAAACACCCAGACCAAGACAAACATCCATGTTCATGCACACAAATGTTTGACTTGCGCGGGAATCGAACCCGCGACCTCAGGCGTGGCAGTCAGTTACACTAACCACTACGCCATCGAGGCCGACAAATTTCTGTAGCGTTGAGCGCAAAAGATATATTATTGTACAAAAGAGATAACAACAGTTCCAACTGATTCTCTGAAATCATCATCATGTATACACCTGTATCCTCTTCTAAAACTAAACCGATTTTATTAGTATTTATTTATTAACAGTATTGGAAGGATTTCTGCTGTCTCCATGTTTTGATACTTTTTATTAGTTTCGTTATTTGTTTGCTGGGCATAACCAACAGATGAGGCGCTCATAGCCAGTTGCACTCACTGATCGGTAAACGATTAGCGAGGTTAAGCAACGTTGGGTGCGGTCAGTCTATAGATGCGTGACCGCTTAGTGGTATTTCATCTGAGCGTCTCCGTGCTTCAAAGGGCACATAAATAGTCGGTCCTGGTTGTTGTCAAATTGAAACCAGCCGTTAAGCCATATCAGAGGCCTACGGGCTTGAACAACTCTTGACAACAGGTTGGCCACTAACCACACGAAAAAAAAAAAGAAGAAGACCAACAGATTTTTTTTAAAGTTTCTTGTACTTCTAATAATTAACAAAACTTAATCAAAATTGACAACTACCGCACTATGAATAATTCCTGTTTTGGCGTCGGCTTACGTATATTCAAACAACAAACAAAAAGAACACCAAGACTCGGAACAATTTTTTGTCCCATGTGGGAATCGAACCCACAACACTTGGCGTAGTGACAGTGGCGAGGCGGGTACTTGAACGTCTACGCCATCCTTGCATTCAAAATTATGAAGACTTTGAGTCGCAGCCTTGTTAGCTGTAGTCAATAAATAATTTACATCTCAAATTATTGTTTTGCAGTAGTCGCATTACTAAGGGAAAAACACGAATACGTTTGTAAGGATAAAATGCTGCCCTCATTTCCTCTTGAACTACTACTAGTATTTACACCTGCTCACTACCATGCTGTATTCTCCCGCAAAACACAAATACACAACCTACGAAACACATGCTACAAAATAAATGAACAGCGTGCAGCAGGTTCATCATTCTACACTTCATTTGGCTAGTTTAGTTAGCTGCCATTTTGTTATTTTGCCGCTAAAGCATAATTTCCAAGATAAAGAATTTCTCATCACTCTCAGAGGCGGCATTCCACTAATATTAAACTTTTAAAGTAATTAAACTATATTATATTTATTTATAGATAGTAATTATTATGTTATTATCATTTCAGAATTTAAGTTACGTTTTCCATGTTATGCTAACTAATATTTTAAATGTGAATGTGAGTTTGTTTGTTAGATTTTTGTTACGCTTTCACGCCTCAACTATTTGACGGATCATCATGAAATTTCGCATACACTTTGTCAGGGTAAGGACATATCCTTTTCTGAATGAGGGGGCAAAATTGTTAACAAATATCTACATTAAGATGAGCGAAGCCACGGGCAAACCCTAGTTGTTAAATAAATGACCAGCTGTTAATGTTCCTTTTTACGTTGTAACATTATCCTTTCATCCCGTAATCCACGCAACCCCATCAACAATACATGTAAATACGTTGCGGAATGAATACAGAATACAATATGAATTTTACCGTACAAACACCCGAATGGGCAATTTCTATCATACCACCGGCCTCACAGTAGCGAAGGGTTAAGTTAACGGATCAACGCTTTGTTCCGGATAACGCAGACTTGAATAATAGACCCGTCGAGATCGTGTTTTGTTTAACAAAATAATATATCAGTATCGCAAATCCACGAAATTATTTTGGAACAGAATAAATACTTACCTTTGATAAGATTAATTAACCCTTTTAATAAAGTAATTTTATAGAATATTGAATAACAAATGTTTGTAACGCTTTGATGTTTTACTTCTATGGAAGCGATACAGTGTAATATTTGGCTGTAGTATCAAATGTAAAAAATTAACAGTGAAATCTGTTGAAATTATGTATGTATGGTATGTAGGTATGTAGGCATAATATAGTATTTTGTGGTATACCTACTAACTTAAGAGGCATATATCTGGTTTTCTTTGAAGAGTGCGATAGATTGTTTCCTCAGGTATACATATGTACATAGTTTCACGGTTTTCCATAACATTTTATCAGTTATAGTATTAAGTCCTAAGTTACATGAGTCTAGCCTAATGCCGTCTACCGGCCACGTTTCCAGACTCCGTGTTAATACAAATAATTTTTAGACAGAATAACTGTGTACAACAGTCGCTTTCACTGCCTTTACGCTACCGAAGCAGACATTATTTCGAATTCCGAAATTACGTCTCAACCATTATAGTTTCAAGAAAGGATATATACACATGGCTTTATTAAAAAGTAAATACACTGCAGGCCATCTAAAAAAGAACAATCAAGTAATTAAATCGGCGTGGAAGTCCGAGCTTCTAAATCAGTATGCACAAAGCTGTCCGCAACGGCCAAGCGGTTCAACGCATCTGTTATCAACGTAGGTACTATGAAACTCGCGTGCGTAGCGACATCGATCGCTGTGTACATTTCGCCATAACAATAGCGAAAATGGCCACTGTGAGTCATTGCCATAATAATAGTCTAGTATCACGGGTCGGACCGTTCTATTTTATTGCACGAATACTTGTGACAATATTAAGGTCTTTGCCGCGCTTTTGTGTGAGAAAAGTGTAGAGAGTTGTAGCGAGAACAGAGAATTTAAAAAGCATACATACATATCGCACCTCCAATGCAATAAAGCCGTAAGTACAATTACGAAAATTTTTTTATTGCAGATTCGAATAGTGCAAATGAAGATAAAGAGAGAGAGATACAAATATTAATGCTTTATACCAAAAAATCATTTGCGCGTCTTTATGAGTATGATATTTTTCAATCATAAAAACTTACTTAAATACTTAAAATTTGATAAATAAATATACTCAATGTTACTTCTATCTATGTTTCACAATTCAAATGAAATAAAAGTTTATAAAAGTACTTTCTATAATAAATATATAAGGACAAACAGGTTTTTTGGTCTCCTCTAAAGTTAGCATAGTCTTCTTACGCTTTTATTGCATTAGGCGTGAGATCTATTGACTTAACAAATTGGTACGCAGATGCATACTATACGTCAGTCTACGTAATTATACAGATTATTAGACCACGTATTATAAGAATTTGCTTAAAAATCCAATATTAAATTGCCCATCCCGAACTTGAACTTGGAACTCCAAGATGAGACGTAAACATAATTATGTAAACTAAAACTTACTCTACAGTACTAAGAACTAAGTATCATATAGAAAATTTGGTATTGTGGACTTACACTCATATAATATGTATTATTCAATTATTTGGTAATACTGTATTCTAACTAATTTTATAAACTAGATGTGCCCGCGGTTTCACCCGCGTTTATAGTTACTGCGCCGCTCCCGTGGGTCGTAGCGTGATTTTATATAGCCTATAGCCTTCCTCGATAAGTAGAATATCCAACACTAAAATAATTGTTCAATTCGAACCAGTGGTTCCTGGGATTAGCGCGATCAAACAAACAAACAAACAAACTCTTCAGCTTTATAATATTGGTATAGATGTGAATGTGAGTTTGTTTCTTACGTTTTTACATGTTAACTTCTCAACCGATCATCATGCAATTTCAATATACACGTTGTCAGGGGTACAGAAAAGGACATAAGAAACACTTCATTCAGAAAAAAAGTTAGTGTTATCAAGGAAAAGACATTTACTGACATAATCTGCATTAACACGAGCGGAGCCGTGGGCAAACGCTAGTACATAATACTACTGATATATTTGTAGTCACTTCTCTAATTTAAAAAAATACTTTAAATAACCATTGTATTTTGTATAGGAATACATTACATCCAAAAAAAGAACTGTGCTCAAACTCTACACTAACACAAGCAAAGCTGCGGAAATAATTTAGTAAAATACATTTCTATTATTATTCAAAACATTTTCGTTGCGAGGGAAAAGCTCTACCATACTTCTTCTCGTTATCACTCCTAATTAATTTCGTTCCAGTTCCAATATACTGCAAAGATCATGATCCTACACTGCTGGCACATTGCCAAGCATCGTTTCCCGTAGTTGTTGTTAGAAATCACAACAGGTTTCGAACTAGTAGGTACAGATAATACCTATAAGTGTGAATACCTTAAATTTACATATATATGCACTAGTTTGAACTTCTAACTAATATTATAAATGCGATTGTGAGTTTGTTTGTTAAGCTTTCACGCCTTAACTACTTGACTGATCATTATGAAATTTTGGATACACGTAGTCAGGAGAATGCCTACGTACATAAGGTACCTTTCATCTCGAAAAAAGTACTGTTAGTAACCTAACCTACATTTACGCAAGTGAAGCCACGGGCATAATCTAGTATTTGTAGGAAAGCATGTTTCTTTTTTGAATCGGGTTGAATTAAATCTACAGAGCTTGATACTTTTATCGTAAAATACATTTACTGCGGTAAAATTTTATCGTAAAATACATTCACTGCGGTAAAGTTTTATCGTAAAATACATTCACTGCGGTAAAGGATAAAGAATAATAACATGAACACGAAAAGAACACTTCGTGCTCAATAGCAGTACGATATTTTATATCTTATTTTCAATATAATTTCAGCAGCGATAGCTCAGTGAGGAGACCAACAGACTGCAATGCAGTAGGTCTCGGGTTCGAACCCACGTCGCGCACCTCTGAATTTCGGAAGTTATATAACTTTTTGAAATTATGTGCGTATTGATTGACAATTATCGCCTGCTCCGTGCCTCGGAGAGCACGTTAAGCCGTTGGTCCCGGCTGCCACGAATATCTATGGCAGTCGTTATTAGGAAAGTCATTACCCTCTAATATCCTGACACTGGTATAGCCTTAGGGTATCGTTAGCCTTCGGGTTGCGGAGGTTAGGTGGCAGCCGCTCCGTGTAAAAACTGATATCCAGTCAAATCCGGTTAGACCAGAAAAGCCGACCCCAAGTGACTTGGGAATAATAAAGGCTAAGAGAGAAGATTTTCAATATAATTTCAATATTCAATGCAGTGTAAGCCTTAATACAATATTGAAATAAAACTACTTTAAACAGATTTTATTGCACAAATGTAAATATACGGCTTTTATCACGTAAATTAAAATATTTAATAGTTTAATACTTTTCAAAACTGTCTTCAAGTGTGTTGTTCAAATAAACCGCGATAAAATCTGTATAAGTATATGCAGTATTAAACAGCGTGTATCTGAATGGTGTGATCATATTTTAGGGCTACAATACAGGCTAGGCTACAATATATATCTGATAATTAACTATGTGTCCTATCCCCGGATCAGAACTTTTTGTTTTTTATTTTATGGCTATTTAAAATATTTTATATATTTATTATTTCAACGTTGATACAAACTCATAACATTACCCTTTTACCTGAGTCAGCTGTTAGTGTTTAAGTATTGATGAAATTGTATGATATTGATATGCCGATAAAAAGAAAATGCTATACCTTAGTAAAATTAATCTATACGGATTTGTTTGTCGTGGATTTCCATTTTATAGGCATTATGTGATACTTAAATATGACCATATCTTTTTGTAACATGTTGTATATTATTATATGCGAGATAAAATAATTAATTATGCAATCGCAAAACAATACATAATATAGGTAATATATTAAAGGCTGTTTGTTGCAGTTAAACTATTTTAATTATATGGATTTTATCGAGGTTTATTTTACTCTTTCGGTTACGGAAAATGATATCCATCATAGAAGAAATTATTTTATGCAGTTCGCTGTTTTATACAAAGGTGGCTTTTATTCTTGACTGCGATACTGTACAGACAGCACAACTTCCTTAACGAAATGTGGAATTCTTACTTTAATCTCCTACTTTTACAGTCGAGCTGCACTCTGTTTGAGCCAACCTTAGAGTCGACATTTTACTACGGTTTACTTCTCATGAAAGGAAGATAACTTGTAGACCCTGTGAGGTAGATAGTTCATTTTATATCTGTCTACATACACGCTGTCTTCAACCTGAAAATTCCGCTACATACTTTGAGTGGGGCCCAAGTGGGCGTAAAGCTCTGCTCGTACAGTCGTTGTGAAATGAGTGTAAAAGTATCGAGAATTTTTTTTTTGACTTTCTATTTTCCGGTTGAACAGAAACATTACATTTTATGAGTAGTAGAGCCTCGCTGATTTCAGCATGAAATCTCCGGCTCGACTGGAGAAAGACTACCCTCTCACAGAATATCGACGTGAAATAGCAGTATTCCTAAAACTGTTGTGTTTCGTTCGGTGAGTGAGAGTGCTGGAGGCCCAATTACCCTCTTTCCCCCTTCCCGCTTCTTCTCCTTCCCACTTCTTTTTCTAAAGGGTCGGCAACGCGCCAGCGATGCCTCTGGTGTAGCAAGTGCCCATAGGCTACGGTGACCACTTACCATCAGATAGGCCGTATCTTTGTCTGCAAACAAAGTCGCATAAAAAAAATGCATCCATTCCATTTCCATCCATCCATCCATTTGTGGCCGCGCCGCTATTATAATACGATGCTGCGATAAAATGTTAATTTTAATTTGTAGCTACATAGAAATTAGGACAGATCCTGTGTAAATACCATAAGAATGGGTGCATACATAATATTATATGATAACTGTATTGACACTGGTTTCGATGCACGGGTCTCGATAACAGATAATTTGAAAAACTGGAACTAGATAGATAATCTTATTTAAATAGTGGGTAGTCAGGATTTATTCCGGGTGAACGATATAATATAAAATACATAACAATATGTACGTGAACGAAAACAAACTATTTTTTTTATATGTACGACAAACACTATTATATTTTTAAAATACTTTGAATATAATAAAGTGAGTAAGTGAGCTTAACCACTGCTACTACGCTAAGTGCGATCCCTACATGGTACAAAAAAATATCCAATCTAGGACTATGTATTTGTGCCGAGCCTGGATTGGAATGATTATAAATTCTCTGCGATACAGGTGTCATCCCTAGTGCGGTTTTGCCTTCTCTAAAGGTATAATAAACCAATCCAACCTCAAAGAATAATAGTAGGTGTCTATTCGAAAGATGTATTTAATATCTGAGACGATTTTAATTCTAGAGCAAGTTAAAGTAGTAAAAGATTAATGAGCTAATTACTTAAATCTCTCATCATTTTCAGCCAAGCGTAAAAAAGTAAACTTGACATGTACTAAGTTCTTTAGACTTAGTTAGTCTCATCTTCTCGAATAGGCTTTCAAAGAGATTTATTAGAAAAGTTAGTGCCCTCTGAACATTAGTGATTCTACGACCTTTCAATTATCTTTGGCCAACTATAAGTTGTGAATTATAGTATTCATAAAATGCCCTTTGCAATTAAAAATACCTAAGCTATTTCGTAAGTTTTTTTTGCTCTTCAAAATGACCACACTCCTCCTGACGGTAAGCAATCATGTGGTCCACACCATCCTCATAGCAGCTGAGGCGATTTTGAGGTCCCTACCTTGGCGGCCTACGAAGGTGCTTTTTCACGTCTCGCTTAAAGGACCCAGGATTGAAGGAAGAAGGAAACACGTGCCTTGGCAGAGAATTCCATGCCTTGATAATTCGGCAGAGGTATGAGGACCCAAACTTGTTGGTGCGCGCTCTAATCGACTCTACCGTGTAAGGATGGCATCTGAGCCCAGCACGTGTTGTTCTGGATAGGAAAGGGGAGGGCGGGATAAGGTGGAATAACTATTCAGAGCACTCCCTATGGTATATTCTGTAGAAACATGTCAAAGATGCGATGTCCCTACGGAGTTGCAGAGGTTCAAGTGATCTAGTGACCTCTGGATCGCCGATGATACGGACAGCGCACCGCTGTAACCTGTTGAGAGCGATCAGCAAGCACTGCGCGGAGCCATCCCAAAGAAGAGAACAGTACTCCACGCAAGGGCGCATTTGTGCCTTATACAGTAGACACAACTGCCCAGGCGTTAAGAACCGCCTCACCTTGTCAAATGCTGATGATTGTAGCTTGGATACACAAGCCGCATATAGTGTTATGGTGCTCTTTGCAATATTGAAGTCCGTAATCTAAATCCTAGTCGGCTGCAGAAGCCTTCCTTCTATATTGATATATAGCAAAAGCAGGCTTGCAATATGTACTTAACTTATTGAGAAGCACACTTGCTTAAACAAATATCAGTCTTAACATATGACGTGAATAAACCACATTTTTAATTAAATTGTATGCTTGAAGATTTGTCTCCCGATTAATCGATGTTCAGCCGTAAAATATTTCTGTCATTCTTGCTATTCTCTCGCATTTTGATAAGCAGATGATGCATATTGTGCTATGTGTGTTGACACTCAGAAGAGAAATCTTATCAATATAATTTACAATTTGGAAGGGTTTCAAAACCTGTAGAACTACCCAGCCGCTGTATCTAACAAAACTCGCTTAGTTTGATGGCTTCACATACTTAACGTATGTTATGAAAAATCGCTCAGTTTAACGGAGTCTTTGTCGAAAATATTGTGGATCTTTTGTTTATAGATTGATTGAACGTGACTGGTGTTTACACTGTCCTTGCAATAAACGTCACAGCCATCACAGTCGTTTACATAATTCCGTAGAATTTATTATTTCTATATCTTAGGCGTAAGAAGTATGCAATCCCATCCCACAGGACCTATCCTGTGGGATGGGATTGCATACTTCTTACGCCTAACCTACCACAGAACAGTGCATCCTTACATTAAGGATAAGGTGCGTGTCGTCGTGTCTTGACATTTGCGAATATAATGCCCTAATGGCATCCAAAGCAGTTTTTCTAAACATTTTATAACATTCCAATACGATACGTGCTCATGTATCTCAGAATTTTTGAATGACTTCTTTGGCATATTTGTTTTAGTACAGTTCTAGATAAACAAGGCGTCTTATATCCTACTATTCTGTTCCTTGGTATTAGATATGTAATCTCTTATACGTATACGGAAAAATGATTGGTTACTATATCTCGTCGGTACACATTGCACAATCCTGCACGATTGCTTTTTTCAAATTGATAAAATGGCCGTTGAATATTCAGTTTCAAAGTTCTGCTTTTTCAATTGTTTGTCTACACTGAATAAATGGACTCCACTACATATATTTTTTTACAGAGCACGTTGCCTTTGTTAAAAATTGCAATAGCAATAATGTGTATTGTAATCTGGCACTCATATTCTTGTTTGTTTTTTACACGCTCGCACTGAATATTACTTTAAAATTTTCTTTTCAGGATACATTTGTTACTTTTATAACAGAAACCGTTAATATTTTTGAAACACTGATATTTTATTTAAAAAAAAAACTTGCTTTTGCTTTGAATATAGATTTAATATGTAATACATTGATTTAAACATTGCTATACGATTATTACGAGACATAGCAAATTTTAGAACAATGATTATGAAATACAATTATTTAAATAGTTAAATTAATACCATTTGAGATAATTATAAGCAATAATTATAGCAACAAAATTAAACATTTATAAACTCTTGAGTATCTTAAAGATTATGATAACTGATCTACTTTAAAATAATTTATATTAATATAAAAAATATAGCTTAGAACAAATAATAAAAAGTAGAAGATTTGTTCGTCGACATGCTGCGGTGCAACGCTCGTATACTTCAATTCTATGTGATCTACTCGGGGCATATTGATAATCCGTTGATGGACAGACACTGTTAAAGACTTTATCCTTCTTTGGTTGCACCGTATTCTATTCTGAATGTCAATTCCTGAATTGCAAAAGACTTTATATGCATGCAAATCACAGATTGAAACTATCTAAACCTATTTACGTATAATAGCACTGCAGCTTTTTTCCATTAGATAGTTTAGGTAATAAATCTACTGTTAAAACTACTACCATTTTTCAGTTCAAATAATCCCGACAACAGTTCCCTCGTACAATACATTGCAGACATTTTTAACTCACTTCCTGGAGTAAAACACTTTAAACCCGAAACGCGTCTTGTACGTTTAAAATTTACATCGGTTACGAGGAAACTTCGTGTAATAAAATCCGTGGGACCCCTTCCATCGCGACATATTTACATAAGTACATTTAACTTCATTCGTTCAATATACGAGATGTAATATGTAATTCTTATTCCAATCTCGTGTATGTCGTGCGTCTGTACTTATCATACAGTTTCGCGGAACATTTTATTGTGCAGTGTGCTTGTTTACGCCTATTTTGATGTTTGGTAAAATTTGTTTGTATTGTGTGTGTCTTTTGGTTTGAAACGTATACTTTAAGTTAAATATAATTTTAATTTAGTGTTTCTCAGCGTTTAGAATTGTAGGATGATCATTGGATATTTTTCTGTTTTTATACGCCAAAATATGTTTATATGGCCATCTGCTGCCGAGAAATTCAACGTCATCAAATCATCAAAAATGACGAACATGATATTAGTTCATTTCACTTCGCTTTCTTTTCTATCGCTATAGTATTATCGTTAATCCCAAAATATATAAACACCAGCTTTTGCTCGCGGCTTCGCTCGTGTAAAAGTAGGTAAGGTTATGCTAGTAACAGTACTTATTTTTACTCGGTGATAATATAGCTTTCTAATGGCGAAACATTTTTTTTAACGGTTGTTAAGTTTTTGAATTAAATCTCTACAAACAACAAAAAAATCAAATCGTTGCTCTTTATAGGTAATATTAGTACCTATAGATGTCAGGGTGACGGAAATCACCTTATCCTTTCCCACAAAGATTAAAAATATTCTTTTTGCAAAAGAAAAACATTTTTAACTAGATGGTAACAAATGTAAAGCGTTAAAAGATAAGTTTGATTGATAGGAGCGTGCATCGATGCGGGTGCCGGCGTCGAGCGGTGTGATTTGTCGCGGATGAACACGAAGCTTTGGCAACGAGACACACGAGCCTTGTTTTAAAATATTTACAGTTTTTATATCACGCTTTATACTAAGGTATCACCGAATAGGGTTATGGCGAAGATTATGCGTCAGGTACAAATCGTGACTACAACCTGCTCTAATGATTTTTGAACAGCCCTAACATAAACTTTTCTATCATTAGTCTGCACAAACATGACGCGAACGCGTAAGAATATGTTCTTGCGCCTATGTCTCTAAAGTCTAAAGGATTAGGCAAAGGTGTGTTGTAACCAAATTTCGCCAACTATGCTCATGTCCTCGAGATCAGCCGACCGACTAACGGAACTGTGTGCTCTTTACGGCACAGTAGTAAAATACCGCTAACATCCTAACTCTGTGTTATTACGATTTTTTAATAGAAATCTTTTTACAACCTGACACTAGCTACCAACACATGATTCACAAACACTTGTGACTAGAAGAGGAAACGAGACTTTCAAACTATATCAATCACATAAAACGTCACGAAAAAGCAAGCAGAAAACCCGGCGAGCTATATATATATTAGTTTTTTATGTACACTCTGAACTAGTGTTGATACTGTAGAACTGAAATAGGCGCGTTGCAACGTAGTTGCTTGTCGTTTTTTTATTCACCTCTATTATTTGTAGTGTGTATTTGCGTCTGGTAAACCAAAACATTCGCTGGACTAATTGAATGTGACAGTTTCTGAATGAGGAAACATTAACCGTTAACCAAGGTTTTCACAAATGGACGTTAATTTACTCCATGTCGATGGATTTCCATGTAAATGGAATCTAATAATAATAGGGCTGTTTTATTCGTGGAAAACTGGACTACATACTGTAATTTAAAAGTACAACTTGTACACTAAAGAAAGGCATCTCTCGCACTTTTATTAATTCCTGTGTCGCAGGGGACTTTACAAACATTAATTTTATGAGTAGTAGAGCCTCGCTGATTTCAGCATGAATTCGGTTGAAATGGTGGTGAAACGGTTCGACCGGGGAAGGACAACCCTCTCACAGAATATCGACATGAATAGCAGTATTCCTATTGTTGTGTTTTGTTCGGTGAGTGAGAGTGCCAGAGGCCCAATCACCCTCTTTCCCCCTTCCCGCTCCATCTCCTTCCCACTCCCTTCCCTAAAGGGTTGGCAACGCACAAGTGATACCATGATATTGCAGGCGTCTATAGGCTACGGTGACCACTAACGATCAGGTGGCCCGTATGCTTGTTTGCCATCCTAGGAGTATAAAAAAATATATATATGTAAACAACGGACACAAGAAACATCCAGACTCGGAATGCATATCATATAAATCACATATGAAATCGGATCACATTATTTTTTGTTCCGTGTGGAGATCGAACCCACAACACTCGGCGTGGCGGTAGTGACGAGGCGACCACTTAAACTACTACACCATCCGTGCAGTCAAAATATTTCTGATTTGAAGTAGTTGCAACCACTAAAAGGTCATAAAGAATTTATCTGCTGCATATAGTTTTTCCAATATAATCTACACTGGCTACTATTCATACGTAAAACAATTTTTTGTTACGTTTAAGGATCTAACAATATCGATGGTATATAGCGTGACCAGTTCGTCATCTGTACCTTAATTTCATTAAAAGCAAAAGGCTTATATGAGACATGCGCAAGGATCTGTACCTTAATATTATTAATAGCGAATGCTTATTATAGGTAGTATACTGCGGTATATCCACATAATCCGAGGATTTCACTCAAACCTCGACTGATATACTACCTCCACCCTTCATAAGATTGTAGTGATACATCTTTGTGTTATGATCCATGTTTCCAAATTCCTTGAGGAGTCAGTGCGGACCATAAGTAAACCATAAAAAAATATAGTCAAGTCCGTATTTAATATATGACTTATTAAAATTACCCTAGAATAATATAATATGCTAATAATAATCTTATTATTAGCATATTATATTATTAAATGCCTTTCCCCTTGCCATTAAATGAAATCAAATATTTACTAAGTCTATATTCAGTCGAAATATATTAATATCAAATGTTTTTAATAAAAGTAATAAATTTGTTCAGTAGTTTCTAAGTAAATAAAAATAAGCAGCACTACATTAAAAATGGAGATTCAATAGGTCTTCACAATTTAATTATAGCTTTACATTCGATTTGAAAACAAATTCACAGGTTTCTCATTTCATGTTCATAGTCTGACAGCAAAATTATGTCACATTGGGTATACGTAAAGCTAAGCTATTGTAAAATCTACAAATGGTACGCCGTACCCAGAATTTTAATTTATTTGCTCATTTTCATTCGTTCGTTAGTTTTACGATGGATTATTGGATTACGCAGAATTTTACAATGGACAGATTGGAATTGGTACAAAATGTCATTTGTTGTATTTTTTGCCAACAATTTATGTTACTGGTAATACCAGGCTATAATAAAAACTGTCGCAATACAGTTGATTGGCGTTGTTTTTATATTTTGTGTGTTTCAAGGCCAAAGCGATCACTCTGGTAAATGAGTTTGTGTGTGAGATAAATTATATTCGTTCAATAACCGTATAACTTTCAGGTATTCCTAATTGTTATATGGTCGTCCGGTACGATACGTCTTTAATATTTTAAGGATATGGAAAAACGCACTAGAATGCTCACTTGCATAAACAATCAACGCTTGCTAGAATACTATTATAGAGGCGATAACATACTAAATAGTGTTTATAGCACAAATTTTTATTTCTTATATTTAAACATTTGTGTATAAGCATCCGTAGATCAGTTCGTCTTTCTTATAGGCTGATTAATAATATGATGTCTTCAACAACCTTACCTTGAATGTTTTGCTAGACTTTAAAACAGTTATTCTCTGTTTTATTAGGACGTAGAATATCTTATTAGTTTTATTTGTCCTAGCCATTTTGCTAAATATTATTATCAATATCAATGATGATGACCCAGATGATAGAATTGTCTCTTCGGATAACAAAGGAAAAACGATAAATAAATGAAGTAAAATAAAATAATAAAAATACCTCCCTGATAAATAAAAGTACCGTCTCAATATTTATGAATCCTAGTTTGCCGTTGGATATTCATAAAATAATAAAATACTTAAGAAATAGTAATAGCGTTGCATGTGACGAAATAATTACAAAAGCAGTAAAATATGTCAACGACCAAATTTGCGGACATTTGAGTCATATCCTTAACCTCTGCATTAGTGTTTGAGTTCTTCCAGACGCGTTAAAAACGGGATCAATTAAACCCTCATTTGAAAAACAAAATAGAGAGCTTATAGAATGTTATAGTCCAATAGCTTTGCTATCTGTGTTTGCGAAGATATTTGAAAAATTTATCTACAGAGAAATTAATGGGCACTTCGTAAAGTTTAAGATACTTTGTTCGGCACAAAAAGAGTTTAGTCAAAAAAAGAGCATAGATTTGGCCATATATGATTTTTTGAATAGTGTCATGGTAAATGTAGATAAAACTAATCCAATATGTGCAATCTTCTGCGACCTTACACAGGCTTTTGACTATGTTGACCACGGTATATTATTTGACAAACTTGATGCTTACGCAGTAAGAGATAACATTTTGAGTCTATTAAAATCATATTTAAGCAATCGTAAACAAATCACGGTTATATCAAGGATGAATGTATCAAAATAATATAATCACTGAAACTACAATAGCAACATTTCTAGGATTAACAGTTGATCAAAGGCTTCATTATTGGAAAACGCATATTAATAACCTAACTAAAACTAAAATCAGTAGCTCTCCGTATGCACTTCATAAGCTGTCTTTTATTCTTAATGTTGAGTCACTTTTGACGGCATACCATGGACTGATAGCTTCAGTATTAAGATATTATGGCATCATATTTTGGGCTAACTCGCCTGACTTTGAACAGGATTTAAGGCGCAGAAAAGATGTCTCAGATCTATGTTTAAACTTTACACAACAGACAGCTGTAAACCTTATTTCTCACAATATAAAATTCTAACACTTCTGTCAATATATATTTTAGAACTCGCACTATTTGTGAGAAATAACCCTCAACTATCTCCAAGACTAGCAGATACTGTAGTTAGGAATCGCCGAGATAACACTAAGTTAAGGATACACCCGGCTAAAATAACACTTATGAGAAAAAGTATTCTCTGCATGGGATCTACAATTTATAATAAAATACCAAATAAATTAAAAAGTTTAAACATACTTAACTTCTTTTAAGAAAAAGCTTAGGGATTTATTAGCTTCTAAGTGTTATTATAATTTAAAAGATTTTCTAACCGAATCGTTCTAAACATTTTGTAAAAATAATATTACCATATGCGTAGGTACCTTTCTTTTTAACAATACTTGGCATTAATTATTTGTGCTTAATGATATTAATTATATTTAATTAATTACCACCATTTGAATAGTATTTTAATTATTATTGTATTTTTCTATGTAACTACTACACTCATTTGTACTTGTCAGGTAGAACATGCTGGACTTTCAAATGGTATAACATCAATGCTGCAATGTATCACACATGTTTAATGCAAATAAATATTTTCACTTTCATATCAAGTAAACAGATAATATAATTAATTTTAGTTCTATGGCATCTCTAATATCAGGTACAAATGCAATAAGACGGTCCGCTATTGAATAGGCATCAATTTAGGACCCGATTATTCACGTATCTATTGACAATATTCAAAGCTTTGCAGTTTACATAGATCTAAGTGATCACTAAGTATTATGAAACAGCCTACATGACATATAGTAACATTATTCGTGGCAATATCTTCCCCTTGAATTCTCTATTATCTCTATACATTCGCAACAAAGGCTTTATTCTACAGTGAATAGTTACGGTATGATTTGGTTGATTGGTTATTCATAAGCATACAATATAATTATGTAGTGTGGACTAGCACTATAGATATCGACAGAGGTAGGTTTGTGAGATTTATTTATTTTAAGAAATCTCTACAACTTTTTTGGCTAAGAGTTAGTCTAAAGAAAATTTGTGAGACACATTACCAATTTTCTTATGACCAACCCTTAGCAAATTACAGAGTGCCACGACAATGGGAAAAAAGGTCACTAAATAAATCTATGAGTTTTATATAATAAAAGTGCTTATCAGAAAGACAGTTATCAGTAACAGGAATTTACGGTCAGGTCACGAATAATACTATTTTAAATCTATTTTTAGGCAAAAATAAGATATCAATTTCACTGCATCTATTGTTGTAAGTTCGCGCTATAATTGAGTTGCTACCATATGAGATCATCCACTAATGGCATTTTCTTGAAAATCTGCTAGTGATAGGGATTTGATATATACAAAAAACTACAGATGAAGTATGTTATGAATAACATTATGATATATTGGTGTCATTAGTTTTTTTATTAAACAATCATTATAATGCAAAATATTCACTCAAGAGCAGTCTGTCAAGTACAAAAATAATGAAAGTTCCTGAGTAACGGTTACCTTTCGCCGTAAAAGTGAATTTTCATCATAACGTTCTGAGATCGCACCAGTGAATATTAGGTACACTTGGAGGGCCTCACTCTTAGTCCATTTATCACACCTTTATCGCATAAATGTTACATAAAAATTCCTTCGCACAGACAGCTTGAACGCCTCCCCTTTTATTTTCTTTTCGCAACCTACTTGTCTTTATTTCCCTTTATATAAAGAAAGTTGTTTATCTAACTAATCCTTACAAATCTTCATCGCTTTACTTTTAAAACGAAGCGAAGCCTTTCGCGTGAAAGGGCTCTGTGACTCCGCTTTTTCCATTGAACCTTTTTTATTCCACTATTTTAAATCGTTGTGAAGTTTTCACGTTTTTTCTTTACGCTTGTTAAGTGAAAATTTATTTGATTATCTGGCTAATTGAACTTGCTAATCCTTACAAATTGCGATGATAGTATGCCGTAAATTTGAAATAGTAAAGAATTCAATACAAAACGAAATGTGTCGAATAACTACCGAAAACATTATATTATATGTATAATTTGCTTGCATGCATTTTAAATCTACATTTACAACAGTAGCCATTAATAAAGGGATATTAATGCCTATTGTTGTAAATTAAAATTAAAATATGATTAGCAGACGCCATTAATCTCTATTAATGGCGTCTGCTAAGCATATTTTCAATCACCGTGCTATTGTTAACAACTTCTAACATTATAACACTCACCCGACCTGTGGATCGAATCTCAGATATCACAATTGGCCGCAAATAGAAACACAAGCATATACAAAGGGATCAACGAGGCACCTATTAATATTACCATTCATAGCTTTGTTGTTCAGATCGGAGTTATATACATACATATACAGTATATGTAGATCTACACACAGGGCATTGTTAGTACAATAATCTCGGTTCAAAGAGAGCATTACGCCACAGAGCGTATGCCGTAGTGATTGCAGCTACTGAATATTAATAACCATCGTCATAACAAACTATTTTGCAACGCAATCGAATTACCAACAACCCACTCGTATCAATATTGACAGTACAAATGAATTCGTCAGCAGCAACACATGTTAGCATTTAGTTTTAAAACTTTATGCGCACGTTTGCAACGAGATTAAACTCAAAATTCGTGTTTTAGTTTAGTTTGTGAATTTATTATGTTCACACGAATGCGTTTGATTAATGTAAATTAAAAGACATGAAATGAATTTAACTTTTTATTTTGGCTAAGCAATATTCCTTATTTCGCAAGCCAAAATAAGAAGATGGAATGCATATGACGAATTTTTTAAATAAACGGTTTAGTAACAAAACTTTTATAATAAATCGTTAATTGTCTAGTAACTGTACACCACCTATGTCTAGCCATATTTTGTGTGATCCAATACAACTCACGCATACACGAATGTTTCAGTTTAGTTATTAGCAGACTGTAAGAAGTAGTGCAAACCGAACCTTGTATAATGTATTGTACTGTTTTATATAATTAATTTCCTAGATATTTATCTAAATTCTTTGTCTGGCCTTTACTTTAAATACCTACTAGTTGCAATTATTGAAGTAGTCTAGATGGCGGAGCGGCACTAAATGCGATAGCTGTGTATGTGGTCTAGGGTACGATTCCCGTCACGAGAAAATGTTATTTGTTTAGTTCAGAAATGTACATATACACTAGCAACACGGAGCCTGGAACTGTGCTTGGTAGACGGCAATTGAGTCGTCCCCTTTTACGTGGGATACCAAACTATAATTGAGAAAATGTGAGTTCTAGTTTTTCTACCCCTTCATAATATCTCTGAACACACGTGACACACAAACGTGAGACTAGGTATGTATATATACATAGAAAGTAGAATAACTAATTAATTTTTACAGCTGGAAAACAACATTAAATTCAAGGAAAAAGGATTCATATTAATGATGGACTGCGTGGACCTGCTCGCCACCCGATCAGCATCAGGTCCGAGAGGCGTCGTGCTTGTTCCCACGTGCGCCTCTGTGTCATGTCTTTGTCCCTCCTCCATCGCCCCTCCAGGGGGACGGTGGAGAAAATATTTTTTGTGTAGTGGCCTGCCACCAACCACGGCGGGGTCGCGATTGCATGTGAAAGCGATTCGCGGCCTCACCGTCTATGGTTATGTCGAGGAACACCGTGGTAGGTTTAGTCGGTATTACCGGGGTATCTTTTCCCCGGTGAGCCCGACATAACCTTTCCGTCGCCCCGTGGAGAGGTATGAGTCAAAGCATACCCCCACGTAAAAAAAAATGTAACTGAACTTCTTTTTAATAATCAATAACCTATGTTACTCAGTGATAATAGAGCTTTCTAATGGAGAAAGAAATTTTTAAATCGGTTTTGTAGTTTTTGAGATAAAACCTTAGAAACAAAAAATCATATCTTTCCTCTTTATAATATTAGTATAGAAGTATCTATACTGCATTGCATGCATTTCTGCATGAACAATTCTTCTCCTCTGCGACTGTTCTGGAGTTTCTGCCAATTATAGCTGTCTGCCGGTGGGCTTGTTCTTCTAAATTGATCTGTATTTGAAGGGTCGTCCCCTAGCTGTTAAAGCTCTCTAGGGTTGAATTTATTCATTTAAACGGCATTGCGTTTGATGAATCATCTCAGTTGCTCTTAAAGCTGCTTAGCGTTCAGCTTGTACATCTAAACGAATTTGCGTTTGAAGGAGCGTTTTATTAGCTCTCATGACTCTCTGGCGTTCGGCTAGTTCCTCCAATCACAAATTATGTTTGAAGGAGCGTCTCCCCGCTCTTATGAAGTCTGGCGGGTGGCACGGTCCTCCAGTCTTACCAGGCTTTAAGAAAGTGTCTCATCAGTTATTACAGCAGCTTGTCATTGCTTCCTTCTTTCAGCATGAACGGATGATTCTTGGGGATCGAGCAATTTCTGCTGTCCATGCCCGCGATGTACGGCTATGGTATAAGAGGAAATATCCTTAAACTCTTACAATCATACCTTAGTGATAGATCACAGTATACAGAAATCTCTAGAATATGCCCAATTAGTAAGATAGAATCAGTATATACATCTGAATCTAGACATGTAAATTATGGTGTGCCTCAAGGCAGTGTATTGGGACCGTTATTGTTCCTAATATACATTAACGATCTCCCAAAAGCGATAACGCACAAAATGGTACTCTTTACTGATGACAGCACAGCAATTATTGAGTGTACTAATCCTTATGAGTACCAAAATGAAATCAATAGCGCTGTAGGTGCAATTATAAAGTGGCTTGATAAGAATAATTTAAGAATAAATTTCAGCAAGACTAAAATAATGCATTTCCATCAACGTCGTGCAAACCCAACAATTTCTGTTACATATAAAAACTGTTTGATAGAAGAGGTCGCTAGTAGTAAGTTTCTGGGAATAACTATTGATAATAAACTCACTTGGAAACTCCATGTAGAAGATATATGTAAGCGCATAAGTAAATCCGCATATGTACTTTTCCAACTTTCCAAAAGAGTAAATATTGAAACCTTGCTTACAGCATATCATGGCTTAGTAGGTTCAATTCTTAGATATGGTATTATTTTTTGGGGGCAATCAACTGATAGAGAGACGGTATTCAGGATGCAAAAGCGTTGCATTAGGTCAATGTGCGGTCTACAAATCACAGACAGTTGTAGGCCTTACTTCAAATCATTAAAACTGTTTACTTTTCCGGCACTATATATATTAGAAACTGCACTTTTTGTAAAAAGAAACCCGCATTTATTTATTAAGCTATCAGCAGTCAAGAAAACTCAATTACGTGCTCAGTACAAAAATCAATTATGTTACACAAAATGTAAGACTGCCCTGATGTACAAAAGCTTTTACGGAATCGCTCCTAGAATATATAATAAAATTCCTAATTTCATAAAAATAATACCATTGTCAAATTAAAAAAATCACTAGAGACAATTCTTCTTGACAAATGTTATTATTCAGTTGACGAGTTTCTAAACGATAAAGAGTTATAATTTTAATTATGTTGCATTTAAAATTTTGACATCAGATCTGTAATTTATTTTAATCTTATTATTATTATTATTTTTATGTTTTATGAATATTATAATTTTTTTTGTTTTTGAATTTATAATAACATTTATTCATGTAAAAATTTTTAGCAATTCCATTCTGCATTTAATAATATTTGTATGTCTTAAGACAAAACATAGAGCCCTATTTTATATGTAAGACCTATTGTATACACCTATGTTTCACAAATAAATTATTTGATTTGATTTGATTTGATTTGACCTCCTAGATAAATTAGAATTACGTTTGCGAAGCATGCCGAAAAAAGTAAATAAACTCTTAAGGAAAATAATACAATAACAACAAAAAAACAGTAATACACGTTAGGTTAGGTTAGTAGCCTTAAAATTTTATACTGAGAAACTATTGCTTAAATATTAAACTGAAAATATAATAATAATAATAAAGCATTTATTTCCTCTCTCACACAGAAAGTTACAGAAAAAACATATATAATTTAGGCTAAGATTAACATTTCTTATAAAGTAAAATCTGCGTGAGAGACTGGTATCTGTACTAGGATACACCTGTATGACAGATTACCAGCCTCTCCTAACTCTGGACAGCCAGAGTTCAAATAGGTGATTTTGGTATGTGGTTATGTGATATTAGTGTGAGTGGTTACGGAATTAGTACCGTATGTTGTGTGCGTGCGTGCGTGCATGCGTGCGTGCGTGCGTGCGTGTGTGCGTGTGTGCGTGTGTGTGTGTTTAGCAGTGTGGTAGGTGTGAATGTGGAGTAGGAAATATTTCCATGGGAACTCTAATTATGAGGGAATATGTAGAAGATTTTCTGTTTCCTCATAGCTGAGGGATTTTAACCAGCAACAGATGGTTCTTTTACAATCATATTTTGTAAAATAAAAATGAATTGTGGAAAATAGAATTGGAAGTAAGACAACGAACCTAAAAATAATAAATGACTAACTATTACTCAAAGAAAAAGAATAATAAAAACTGCAAACGTAAAACAATTACAATATTGTTAGGAATCAGAAGCCAAATTGCCTAATAAAAATATACGTACTTTCAGTGTTAAATAATCAATCAACAAATTTTGCAGGATTCAAACATTGTAGACATAGGCTTTAAATTTGCGTAACTCACAACAACTGTTGGCATAGGTATAAAGTTTGCTTGATTTAGATCATCCTTCCGATGAACACGTGGCGGCTGTCGGTTGTCATTGACACATTAATCTTGGTCTGCTCAATTCACGTGTAACCGTTCGGCTGTCCTTTATTTTCTCTTCTAACCAATGGAAAACACAAAGATCACTTGAATAACAAAATTTAATGATGATTATTTACAGACCTTAAGATTATATCGCTCTTACCACCTCCTCAGTAGCCGCACTCGATATTTACGTACTCATAGCATCTGGTGTCACTATTACCTACCTGTGAAGGGTCCTCCAACACTTTCAATCATGAGACAATAGTCTCACTCGATACATGTACGGTAGCCAAAAAGGATTCCGCATACTCGAATGGCTTTGCAGATTTTACGCTCGCAATCTTGAGACGTAAAACGCCATCTTATACCACAATTGTGCCTATTACATGACAGCCTCACGTAGGTAGTCCTAACCTTAAAAGAGAACGATATGATCAATTCTTTTTTGTAAACGCCAGAACCTAGTTCTTTTACTTGTGAGCAAATAAATTTTTATTTCCCTTCTGATGTTAGAAATCAGAATTCAAACACCAAAAAAAAAGAAATTACTAATGTACTTTCATTGTTAAATAATCATTCAATTTTGCACGATGGTTATTGTAACCGTTAATTAAAGAAATACGTTAACAAATACAGTTAAACATAATAATTGATATAATCCAATAACTACCACACAGCACATCCGTTCCGTCCGCCTCTCGATGTCAAAGTGACTCGATGCGTGCTGAACAAACTTTTATAACCCGCTCGATCGGATGATTCGTGACGTCACTTGCTTACGACGCCTTTCATAACCAACAATATTATTGGAATACTAGTAACAGATAAATAAACGGTTACAAATCAATATTTATAGACAAATGAATCGGAAGCATGTATTGCTACTTCCCATCAATACGGTACCGCACCTTCCTTTCTCCAAACTTCACTGTGTTTAACGCCATCTATCAGATTTTGGAGTAATTAATTTTAGTTAGAACATTCAACATCACAAATCGATATTGCGTTTCTGCGCCATCTATCGAGTTATTATAATCCTTTAGTATTATAATAACTCGATAGATGGCATTAAAAGCACTTTAGTATAAAATTATATTTTTATTTGATTTCAACACTGTATAATACCAAACTTCTTTTGACAACTTTGTCAATTACCTTAAGTAAGTGAACAGACATAGCTTAATTAGCTGAATATAATTATTTTGAGATAGCTGTGCCTAACCTAACCTATCTCGGGAACAGATTTTTATTTGTGATATCACATTTCTACCGAGATACAATAGATCTTTTTTTTTTGTATTCCAGGCATCACGTTGTAATTCATTCATATCAGTAGGCCAAGTTGTTATAGCGGACGACTGTCTAAAAGTTATTTTTGTATCCCTTGGGAACAGCACTTATTTTCTGATTGAAAGATACCCTATGTCATTTTCTGTACCCCTGACAACGTGTGTGCGAAATTTGATGATGATTGGTTCAGCAGTTAAGGTGTGAAAGCGTAACAAACAAACAAACTCACTTTCGCTTTTAATTATTGTTAGGATATAAATTGTATTTTGCTAGCACTGGCTAGTTAGAATTGAGAGATTTACTTACTATAATATACGTACTTTGTTTTCTATTAAATGAAAATGTTTTATTCTAATATTATTCACATTTTAGGTTAGGTTAGGTTGCTGTATAATGTCATTATACCTTGCCGGAGAGAGTTCGGAACGGAGATCCTCCGGCGCTCCATGATAGATGGGAAGAGCGCCGCAGTTAGGTTTAGTCGGTATTCCGTGGCATCCGGCGAGTCCGACACTACCCACTGTTGCCGGCGCGGTTTTCCGGCCGTGTCGACAGGAGTGGGTGTGCGTAAAGGCATTCCCCTGCGAAAAAAAAAATAAAAAAAAAATAATGTCATTATACCTATATTAACGTGCTATTTGCCTATGTTTAGGTATATTAGTCTAACACTAAACGTTGCCGTATATTAATTAATTAAGGTTGGGAAGGACAATGAGAAGCTAATTGTGGTAAGCGTCAGGAATTTTAACAAACCAAAAATGATAAAAGAATTTGTAGTCAGACAAACACCACTTTTATTTAGTAATATCCTCTTTTTGGTGTGATCTCTTTTATGAACATATTCAATTACACAGTTCTACAGTCAAACTAGAATTAAAAGGAAAACAATTAATTGTGTAATGGTAGCTATGCGACGGCTGTGTATAAGGTCTCGGATTCGATTCCCGAGCAAAGTGTTACTGATTTAACTGTTAGAAAGAACTGTATCCGGCATTTATTTTTATATGAATTGGCTTACTTTCTATTATGTGGGTCCTAAAGCTATAGCAGATGAAATTGAGCGTAGAAATCCTTTGCCTACACTTTCGAGCATGTACATATTTGTGAGACTATGTACGTATTTCTGCACTATGGTTATTTACATAGTCGAAGAATACTCACATATTGCTAGAATATTATTTATAAAATATTCCACAACACTTTTACAAAAAACCGGTCATGTTTATAAACTTTCCTAACTCACAAATGTACGCCTATAGCACGATGGAGTATATACCGCTGGTAGTCTCGTTTTCATTTCTAAAAGGCTTTTTTGCATAGTCCGTTCCCCTTCACAAGCGAGCCAGACACAAAAACTGTTCGTTTTTTACTCTTTATCAACCTATATTTTGGAGACTCGCTTAAATACTGGAAATATTTTGATATTATTTTCGCTTGGAATGTAATTTTAATGTTACGTATTTGGGTGTTGGTGAAATTTATTTTACGGTTATTTTAGTAAAGGGTCATTGAAAGATATAATAAAGATTTATATGTTGATTTTACTTTCGTTTAATAATTTAAATATAAGTGTAGTGTCAGTACATTTAGTAATGACTAACTTTTGCCCGCGACTTCGTCCGCGTGGAATAGTTACTTTAGGCAGCATTTTTAATTTTTTAAGAAACTTCTTTTGCAAGTAATACACATACATATAAATGCCGTGGTTTACTGCAATAGCTTATTTTAATACTTTTTATAAACTACGTTTTTTGTATCACATCCATTGCTAGAACATAAAGATTTTACAGGTTTGATACTCGTGAGCACGCCACATAGAGTTGACCATGGAAAACAGTTATGTCTATTACTATCGTAACAAAATGGTGCTTTTAGGGGAATCTGTATTCTTTTATTTAATATTTTTATCAACGACATAAATTGCTGTTTCCGAAAATTCAGAATTCTATTACACGCAGATGACATGAAAATAATGAAACAAATAAATTCTATTGACGACGCTATGCTACTGCAAGAGGACCTACAGAGATTTTAGATGTACTGTATAAAAAATAAGCTTGACCTTAATCCTGTCAAATGTAATGTTAGCACATTTACCCGTAAGGCCAGCCCTATTGTACACACTTATAAGCTCTTAGACACCATAGTAGCAAAAGTGAGTAAGATAAGGGATCTCGGGGTGACATTTGACGCTAAACTTTTGTTTGATGCGCATATAGAAAATATTATAAAAAAAGCATCTCGTTCGCTGGATTTCGTCTTCAAAGTCTCAGCAGACTTCAATAACATTAAAACTATAAAAGTTCTATACTGCTCCTTCGTTCGCAGTCTCCTTGAATACGCCTCTCAATTCTGGAAATTTCAAATTTCTGAGGTACATTCAATGCCGATCTAATTGCTATATACCCAATTATTAAAGCAGGTGTAAAAAAAATTATCTTCTTCCGCTAGAGGAAAGAAGAAAGGTTGCGGATATTTCATTACTTTCAAGAATCACGAATGGGTCGGTAGACGTTAGCGAACAGGTGAGCAAAATAGGGCTGTGTGTGCCATCTGCATTCTAGCGCAAGTCACACCTACTACATACACCAACAGCTAGTACAACCTACAGGCAAAATTCATTTTTAATTCGAGTGAGTCGCATGTTCAACTCGGCATGCCAGAGTGTTGATATAGACTTGTTTACTTATAGTAATAGCCAAATCAAAAAAACTTGTAACTCTTTCTTTATGTCTAAAAACCAGATGTAATGGTGTCTATTTCTTGTTATTATCTTGTTGTTTAAATGTCTTCTTCTATTATTTACACTTTATTGTGCTATTAGTGAAAACTTTAATTGGCCTTTTTATCCGTATCAAATCTGTCTATGATACTAATTTAGCTGTAGTAACTTTTCCTAAAATTGTAAAATTAAAATAAAATCTGCATTCATTTAAACTGAAATGGCAAATCGGTCCGAATTATCGGAATAAAACATTTTCTCCTTTTACCATTCTAGTCATGATTATAGCTTTTGTAGTATTGCGCCCTAGATGAGTAATTTATTGCCGTGTACCGTTACAAAGCCTTGGTGCGTCGAGATTTCTCATTAACAGGACTGGAATACTAACTTTCAGCCTTAACTTATGGGAAGGCACTCCTAATAATTCTAAAGAGTTAAGAAACTCTATAGGGTACGATGTCACTTGTTCAGTGTCCATAAAATTGTCAACTGAGAGGTACGCGATAACATCTTCCTCAAAATCTGACATAATTTGTTCGGTTATCTGGCCCACTGTCTTATTTTTCGGCGCCAAAATTGACTTGTCACGCAACCATTCTCGATTGGCCATGCCCACTTACGTGTAGATCTAGATAGACATTTTTATTTAAATCATCTGTGTTATCGACAATTTGACAGAATTAACATCTTATTGCAGCCGTCATGCCGTTACTGTCTGTTAGCATACAATCTTCTCCAACTTTTAGAAGAGCAGCCACATATTGTACGTGTACCCATAATACAGGCGCCTTCAAACAGGCATTTATTTTAACTGCCGGTGTACCTCTAGTAATAACCGGCAGGGTCTGTCTAAAGTCACCAGCTAAAAGTACCACCAACCCAAGATACCCTGGTTGCTGTTGATATCTTTCATGGTGTGATACAGTGCTTCGATTGCTCTTTTGTGGGACATCACACATTCATTCTAAACCGACAGCTTACACTGATGCAACATTTTTCTGCGGTCACCGCTTTTGCTAATGTTAGAAATTCCCTCACTACGCCAGGCTGCGCCGCAGCCGACGCTTCGTTCATTGTGTATGGCGCTTGGCGTGACCCGCGCTCGCGCGACGTATACATATTAAGACGGCATTTTTACTAATTATACAATGTTTACGATAAATATACGTATTGTAAAAATAGACAGATATATTAGGGCTTCCACACGAACTTTCTTCTCCTATTTCATTCCCATGTAGGTCAAAATTTAAAAACCCCAAGGTCTAGAATATCTTTGTACCAAATTTCATCAAAATCGGTTGTGGTTTAGGCACGATAATTACAAATTTCCATGCAAAATTTCATCCCTTATTTTGACCCCTTAATGCCTTTTTTACAACAAAGGCTACCTATGTCCTTTCCCAAGATCTAGTCTCTCTCTGTACCAAATTTCATCAAAATTGGTTCAGTGGTTTAAGCGCGATAGTGACGTGACAAAATTCGCATACAATCTTTCATCCCTTATTTCAATCCCTTTCATGCCCCTTTTTACAAGAAAAGGTAAACAATGTCCTTTCCCAAGGTCTAGTCTATCTCTGCACTAAATTTCATCAAAATCGGTTCAGTGGTTAAGGCGCAATAATGACGAATTTCCATACAAATTTTCATTTATTTCAACTCTTTTATGCCTTTTTTTACAACAAAAGGCAGCCTGTGTCCTTTCATAAGGTCTAGTCTATCTCTGTATGAAATTTCATGAAAATTGGTTGTGTTTTAGGCGCGATAATGACGAATTCTCATACAAAATTTCATCCCTTATTACAACCCCTTTATGCCTTTTTTTACAACAAAAGGTAGCATATGTCCTTTCCTAAGGTCTAGTCTATCTGTGTACCTAATTTGATCAAAATCGGTTCAGTGGTTTAGGCGTGAAAGCGTAATAGACAGACAGAGTTACTTTAGCATTTACAATATTAAATAAGTAGGGATTATAACTTAAACATTTATTACGTGCTGCGGTGCACTTTACAAACATTCAAACAGCGGATATAAAGAAAATGTAGACTCAGAACAGCTATTTGTGGATCATATAGATTTTTGTCCCGTGTGGGATTCGAAATCACAATACTCGGCGCAGTGGTAGCAACGACGCCTTAAACCACAATACCATCCATGCAGTAAGTCAATGTATACAAATCTATTTATTAGCAAGGATTGCCAACAATTAATCTTGAAAACGTCATTAAAATAACCCCTAAATCGTTATCTATTTTCACTAAAGTTAAGCGATTACAGTTCAATCAAAGACTTTCTAAAAACGATCACCACCAATTCCTAGTGAGAATTTCAGGTTTAAAATCCAAAGTTACGCTTCGGTAGTCATGGCTTATGAGATGAAAGGAGAATACTTTATTTTAAATCGCTAAGGTTTAATAAAAAGGAATACGTGCAAAACAAACTTACGGTAATAAAACCCTTACTTTGAACCCCGGCACATATCTTTCAAGTACCTGAGCTATATGTGTATTAAAAGTTAATTATCTTTTACATTATACATTAACGCCGGAAGAAATTTGCATGCATGAGAGAACTCCAAAAGGTGTCTGCCAACACGTGTTTGGCCACCAAGGTGGGTTATGACAGCAATGTTACAAGGACATATTTATAAAATATCTACTAATAAAATGAAGCTGAAGAGTGTGTTTGTTTTTTGTATGAATGCGCAAATCTCTGGAACTACCAGTCGGATTTTTTTTTGCATTCAATATTTCGATTTTGGAATTAGCTTTTAGACTACGAGCACATTACGTTACGAGCTACGGGACCGGTTTAGTTTAAAAGTAGATGAAATTGTGGGGCACAGATAGTTCTTCTTTCTTCGATCCTGGATCCATCAAACGGGGCGTGAAAAGCACCTCCTTAGGTCGTCAAAGCAACATCGGCACCACTTCATATGAGGACGCGCTGTGGAGGGCTCTGCTCGTGGATTGCACGATTGCTTACCATCAATCGGAGTGCAGTCGTTTACACATGCAATAATAATTAAAAAGTATGTATACCTACTTATTACTTGCAGATGTATAACAATCTTACTAATATTATAAATGAAATATAATGTTGATACAGTTAAATAGATTTAAATAAAACTTGACATTCAAAGTAGACTATATTCCAGATTAACACGTAGATCTTATTGTTCTTTTGAGTGGTTTCGTGGGATTCACAAATCCTGTGACACCGCTGGCTCCAGCTAGTAAAGAATAATCATATTAAATATGTATTTAAGGTATATTACACAAACGATATTATAACACTAATTTATTTTCAACAGACGGAATGAACAAAGGGCTACTGTACCTACATTTTTATCTCTTTTCCCGCTTATTTGGCCTGAGATTGTCAGGTACGATATCAAAAAGGCTTTTAGGCTTTTTTACCTTTCGTATTATTTTTATTACGTGGCAGTCGAGCAAAATGTTTTTTCTAATTACTAGTTGCTACCTGCGATTACGACTACAAGATAAACAATAGTACTTACTTTTGTAAATATGATCTAGTTTTGAAATAGTTTCTTCTAGTTTAGAAATCAAGGATTATTCCAGGGCTGAAGTAGAAAAAAAAATTAGTTTCATTATCTGGGCATGGCTGCAGAAGAAATCTGAAGACGAGTCCGGTAGACGCTGATACACTCGTTATCCCTTGGGATTGAAATGTGATTGTGTAATGTAAAATATACACAGCTATGTACGAAACTACCTGCAATTGACAATTAGTTTTGAATACAGGTATTTGGGTAAGAATGTTTCTAAGCAGGTAATACTTTATCTGTGTTATGTCGCTTAGAAATTTTGTTTGCGTGTTGAGCCTCTATCATTTCTATCACAAAATAATATGTTTTCGAAATTATATAGGTAAGTTAACCCTTAGTAAAAATATGAGTGAGAGTTTGTTCGTAACGCTTTCACGCCTTAACTATTCGACCGATTCATAAAATACACCTTATCAGGGGTACAGAATAGAACACATTAATCTAGAAAAAAGTACGGTTCTTGAGTGAAGCAGCGGGCAAAAGCTAGTTATCTATAAGAAATTAAATTATCTCTTATTACGATATGAGAACTCGCTATGCAATCGTATTACTGATTCGCTAGACAGCTTGAAAACGTGATGTTTGGAATTTGCATTTTAATGAAAGTCACAAGTAGTCTGGAACTGTGCCCGACAAAATGGTGATATGCTGCTATGCCGTAGAGGTTAAAAAGCTAAAATTCTTGAATAAGCCATATTTAAATGAGTCGTTTTGATTTACAATTATTAGTATTTAGATTAAATTGCAATCTTCAATGCATATCAGCGGTACATCTTATACCTATTCATGGTCTATATGTATATCCATCCCTTCCAATAGCCATCATCTTGCATAGTAGTAGGTTTACTTATTTTTCCCTGATTTGATTATATATATTGATTGTCCCATCGGCAGTCAGACACAATTAGATTTTAATTATTGCGGGCAGTATAACAATTAACAGGTTAATATTAAGTATGGTAAATGAATTTAAAATGTAGGATATCCAATCGCAAGAACCGACTGCAATAGGAACATCGTTTTAATGGAATACGCCAATATAAACCTATTGCTGCGAATTATTCAACCAATAAATTAAATGTTGATTTCATTTATGTACATTATTCAACTCAAAAATGAAACGTAGTTTTCAATGAGGTTTGTGTCGACAATTTTAGTTGAAAATTTAAATGTTTATATGCTTATTTTATTTACGTCAGAGAGTCAAATAATTGCATTTAGTGATTGTCTAACTTTTAATACTCTATAATCGTAGTTGAATTATATTTGTCATTGTTTAAAACAATGCTTCAACGAGACCAAAAAACAATCCGTTTCTTGACGCATGCAATTTTTCATTCAATTCAACGTATTATTTGCTGCTTGTCAATTTTAAAGACGCGTTATTTTTCACATCGATGCTAAATATATCAACGGTGTATAGTTTATTAGACGTGTGTAGGTTAAATGTATATCCTTGTATTGCGTTGCCAAGAATGCCACAACTTAAACCCTGTCTATCGTAAATGTGATAAAAAGAGTCCTTGGAGTAACGGACGGAAGGTCAGTATCGACGTTTCGACTGTTTTATATTTTGTGCTACTCCGAACGGGTTTTGGTTTGCGGAGGGCACATATCAGTTCTAGAAAGAGTCAAAATGCATACTTTGTATCCGTAGTAAAACTTCTTTTAAACATCCCTATGTGTCCATTTGATGACTACTGGGGTAGCTTAGTAGGTATAAATAAATAATTAAGTTATTCTTAGTAAAAAAGCGAATGAGTTAAACGTATATATTTCGTATAACATTTAAACATTTATAATCGTTGGATAGTAAATGTAACTACTATATGGCTTTTATAAATAACTTACCCGTAAATAATGATGACAATATTATTTACGTTACTGTGTGTTATAGTGAAGGTTTGGCAGCCTACCATATCGATATTGTGTAAATGAGGCATAATTATCATATTGATCTAACTGTCGTGTTCAGGCAATATCAAAACCATGTTAGGTATTGTTTTAACATTTATATCAACGATCAAAACATTCGCATGGTTGTGTTTCTTTTACACAAAGTAACCATTGCTTTGAGGAACAATAATTATGTGTAATGGCAAGAAAACTTTTTCTACATTTACATTAACTCCCGTACTAGGATTAATTCCTGTATCTCTTCATAAACATTCAAACAAAGGACACAAAGAACATCCAGACACGGGACTCCCATTTATGGATTACACAATTTTTTGTGTCGTGTGGGATTCGAATCTACAATACTCGGCGCGGTGGCAGTGACAAGGCGACCATTGAAACCACTACGCTATCCATGCATTCCTTCGCAGTTATGTCTTGTTTAGGTAAAATCCTGTCAAAATGTAGTAAACTCCATGTTCGATTTCTGCATGAAGGAAATATTTTATTGACTCATATCATAAGCTTTTTTTTTCTTTATACGACTAAGGTGGCAAAAAGTATACGGCCTACCCGATGGTAAGTGTTCACCTTAGCCTATGGACGCCTGCGACACCAGAGGCATCACTTGCACGTTGCCGACCCCTTAGGAATAAAAGGAAGTGGGAAGAAGAAGGAACGGGAAGGTGGAAAGAGGGTGATTGGGCCTCCGGAACTCTCATTTACCGAACGAAACACAACAGTAGGAATACTGCTATTTCACGTCGATATTCTGTGAGAGGGTAGTCCTTCTCCGGTCGATTGATTTTAGGCTGAAATCAGCGAGGACTTAAGTTTAAGTTTATAATCCGACAATTAAGTCTCGAGATAAAAATCACAACTCTTCGTCAATATATAGGCAAAGTGACCGTTTAAAATAGTATGTTATCCACGCGATCCACGAAATACCACATTTATTTCCTTCCAAAACGGACTTAATGCTATAATCACACAAAAGAAAATAAAACGTTAAGTGTGTTAACAAACGTTAACATGGTGTTTGGAGATCATTAGCGCAAAATACACATTACGTGAGCAACATCACTCAAAGGGAGTGCGATAACGGTAGATGCAAACGCAACTGTACTAACATAGATGTTATCTAGTACGATTTCAATCTGACTGCCGCAGATGGTGTTTACGGCGGCGCTATGCAGTTTACGTGGAAATTGCATGTGCGCGACGCATTAGCTGCTACCCGCAAATTAGGTACGCAATCTACAGCGAATCAGCCAACACTTTCATAATATTTGTCGACTTTATAGCTCGTCGTTTTATACAGAAACTTTTAATGACGAGGGTCCGTGTTGTAAACGTCAGCAGTGAATTTTAAATGTATTTTTTGAGTCTTAACGTTTCTAAAATATTTATTTACATTTTATGCGACTGGTTAATGTTTTATCAATATATGTGCAGTTATTATTTTCAATTTATTTGTTAACTAAGCGATGGTCGAGACTGAGGCTTAGAATGCCACGTAAAGCTTCCTTATTAGACCGCATGGCATGCACTTTATATTTTCCAAAATGCATATTTTATTTGTGAATTAAATGTAATAAATATTAAACTTGCATGTCTAAGACTTCATCGTAATGTTGTCGATCGATATGTAAAGTTTAAATCCACACGCAGTCAGCATGATGGATTGTAGCGTAACTTCTTATATTAAGAGGCTAGTGACCAATAGTGGTACAGTTTGTATACAGTGCTGATATTATTACATTGTTTTTGTATGAATAATATAGCACAAATAGCCTATAACTTTTACAATACTAGGAAGCCTCACAATCATAGCTATTTCCTAAAAAATGATCTTGCGATGGTAGGTAGCGTTAGGGATAAAAATTGTAAGTCCTAAAAAGCTATTTTACTGCGGTGTGAAGCTATGTTTGTGCGGTGTGTATTGTTGGCAGCCAACTATATTCGCCGTGGCAATACATACTACAGCTATTTCCATACCTGCGATTTCTCTAGGGTGGCATCGCTAAGGTTTCTTAAAGTTTGGCAATATACCTATTACCTGATGTTAATTTTAACTCAAATCTGGTTGTGGGATAAATGAATAAAGTAAAACAGATATATTTTACCAGTAAAATATAATTTTATTACAAGCAATATATTATATTATACTTATATAATGTTTGTAACAAATACAAAGATTATATTATATATAATTTTTGTAATAAAATAAAATAAATTTTTGTTATTAAATCAATTATAAATTCATTTCCATAATTTTCTCGTCATAAAATTTTAATTACTAGATTCTTCTCGCTACCTCTGCTGTCTGAATTACATGTAACCGCATACCTGAATAAAAGATTTTTACGTGACTTGTACTTAAATGTATCATGCGTGACTTAGTTTTCATCTGTTTGAAAACTTGAGTAAACTTACAAACGTTTTCGCATTATTTCATATTTATCACCCTGAGGATTGACCTGGGGGTGGTGAGCTTTGTGGGCCTGCCCGCCATCCGTTCAGCACCAGGTCCGAGAGGCGGCGTGCATGTTCCCACGCGCGCCTCTGTTTCGAGTCCGTCTCCCCTCTAGGGGGGGGACAGTAGGGTTTAAAGTGAGTCAGTGCCTTTGGGTAGGTCTGTTCGTGTAGTGGCCTGCCATTTCATACGGCGGGCCGAAACTTCGGCGGGGTCGCGACCGCATGTGCAAGTGATTCGCGCGGCCCCGTCGATAGTGGTTTTGTCGAGGAACACCGTGGTAGGTTTAGTCGGTATTCCGGGAGGTACATTATTTTTATTCTATCTTTCTTCTTTCTTTTACCCCGGTGAGTCCGACATAACCCCTCCGCCCGCCCGCGCGGAGGGGTACGCGTCATGAATTACAACATGTAAAAAAAAAAAATTATTTCATATTTATAATATTAGTAGGAACTAGGATCTCAAGTTGAAAGAGAAGAAATAATTAAGCTACATTTGTGTAAAAAGATTTTTGTTTTACCCAACAAAAGTAACGAGACTTCAAATGAGATATATTTTACAAGAAAACGAGTAATGTAGTAAACGTGGAATACAAACATCTACGACATAAATATAAGAAAACCATTACGAAAATCAAATAAAGCATAAATGGTAAATATCTAGTATTTCCCTCGGTACGTTTCTTGTTACAAAAGTAGGTATATGTCTGTCTTTGATAATCAAATCAATGTAGTGACAATCTCTATTCCAGCGACATATCTTTCCTCTGCGAAAAAAGAAATATAAAAATATGGCGGTGGATCGTACGGCAACATTTGTTTTTCATCGGCAGCTTTAAAAATATATAACTCTGTATGACATGTGAAGCCATTTCAATAAAGTGATGAACTTTTAGCTATGTTTAAATTCCTTAAGATATTATGACTTTTACGGCAATAGCGAATATGGCAGTTTATTTTATGTATATAAATAGTTTACTTCTATAATTAATTGAAAGACAAATCTAAAATCATTAATTTATTTAGGTTACTAAGTGAGACCTATGAACACCAAAGTATAGTGGTTACTGAGTTAACTAAAGTTAAAATACACAGATTTTCAATCTTTCGAACCCATGGCACGTGTATCTGATATCTCGTAGTTAGGTGTTAATAATTATAGTTGCGTTAACGGTGAAGGAATACATACTAAGAAAACCTGCAGGTATGAAAATTCTCCATAATATATTATATTTTATTCTTTTAAAAAATACAACTCTCAAACTAGGAATAAATCCTGTGTCTCGGGAGACTTTACAAACATTCAAACAACGGACATAAATAACACCCAGACTCGGAACAACCATTTGTGGATCACACAAAGTTTTGTCCCGCGTGGGATTCGAACCCACAACACGCGGCGCAATGGCAGTGGTGAGGCGACCACTTAAACCACTACGCCATCCGTGCATACCCAATGTGTCAATTCTGCCAACCTGCACTGGGCCAGCGTGGTGATTATGGCCTAGCCCTTCTAATTCTGAGACAGGCTCGTGTCCAGCTGGAAAACGGAAGGCTTTCAGAAAAAACATTAGCTGCTTTGGGTAGTAATATAGTTTGTCATTATTTTTCTTTTTTCTATTTCAGACGCCAAGCTAAAGCGTTAATGTTTGCCATTATTATATCCACAATAATAATAGTTATTCATGCAACGACGTCTATTTTACAAACTTCATAAAAATTAATATGCGGTTACAAATCAAAAATACTGATAAACTCCGCTTGCACCTATTTTAACAAAACAAAATATTACAATGCCTGCCAAGACGTATTTTTGATGTAATACTATTTTTTTTTAATGTATTATATTGTGTATGGTCTTTGCAATTGTGAAAATGCATACACAGCGAAATTACAAATTTATTGTTATAGCTTTACCGAACAACTTGTAACACATCAAACAATTTTCACATGGTCGCATTTCCCATTATTCAGTAGCTAGATATCTGCTGGCCATATTAATAGCGCCAACTGTCTCGCAGAGATGGATGAGGCCCACTGACCTTATTCTGACTTTACGCCCTCACGCACCCTATTAAATCTGACCATTCTTTGTTTGTAGTGATACCTTTGATAGTAGCGTACCTTTTATTAGAAAAAGGTGAACATATGGCCTAGTGATTAACTGTAGGGACAGCCCTCCAATTGTTTTTGTGTTTGTGATTGTTTTATATGTGTGGGTCGTTATTTGGTAAATAATCTTATGTTACTTTGTTATTTGATTATGCAGTAAAGTAAATTACTGTATAATCATATAACAAAGTAACATATACAATAACATAACATAGGCCTTTGATTGATTATGTCACAAATTGTATGGCATTAAAGATTTTTGTATAGTGAATTGATAAATTATTAAACAGGCAATTATTTGGTTCCATCATATATAATATAAAATTATAGTATTTTTCGTATAAACAATCGATAAATTTTTGGACGAGAATCGTTTTGGTTTTATATAATTTCAGTCGACTATAAATAAAATAATTATTTTAAGCATTACTTGATGGTATATTATTTTCTACAAGAATATTTATTTATAAAAAATCACGTTAACATTAATCTTAAATCGCCAAATTGTGAACACAGTCTGTTGAACATTATAATACTAGTTTCCACCCACGGCTTCACTTCACAGGAGCGCATTCCGTGATGAAAAAGGGTTGAACCAGGATATGGTCAATCTGAGTGCTAATTATTATTCAAATCGGTTCAATGGTTCACGCATACTGAGCATACGCATATTGAGTACCAAAGTATCTAATCATCTTCATAAACATTTACGTTCATAATATACGTAGGAAGTAAGGTAATGAACTAGCTTCTGTCTGCAGCTTTGCTCGTGTAGTATTCATTAAAACATATGTTATGTTACTCGGGGACAGTGTAGCTTTCTATTAGCAATATTTTTGTTTTCATTTAAATATACATCGTCCGCACAAAGAATAATCGCTGTGGCGGAACAGACACAAAGGACACTCAAGTACAGAAAACTATTTGTGAGAATATAGGCTTGAGACTATGCTGTGTTGTCATAATCATTAATATTAACTAACGAACTATTGCTTATGGTATTTGTACCTACAAAACGTAAGTAGCTTTTATGGACTACACGCGCAAACTATTCATACAGGCTACATGCGCGTGATTTTCACACGAGCTACTAACGTGGATGGCTCGCTTCCGTCGCTAACACAACGCGTATAACTAAAAATATTATTCATGTCGTACGCAAGAGCCAGTAACGAATGTCAATACCTTTACATAATCTGAATACAATAGGCATGATGACAGGGTTAAGAATAGGTGATTCTAATTAGTCCACCTTTTAGATTAGCAAAACGTATTGGATATCTATTTTTTGTTGTAGCAAAACAATAAAAATTTCCTAAGAGATAACGCATTAAAGTTCGGGAGAGAGGTCTTGATACGTCGCACTTCTGTAAAATTTGTACCGAACAGTGACGTAACACGAAATTTAAACGCATTGTGTCTTTCTTGTTATTAGTTTGTGTATATAGCATTAAAAATAATAAGTAATATTAGCAATATATTCTTGCTAATATAAAAAACGGACTAATCTTTTTTTTAGTCATCATGCCTATTAGTTCAACTGCTGCTAAAGGGGTCTAGAAATATGTTCTGCATTGTTATCGGCACCTATAGCTAAGTAAAACTCATACTATACTACTATATATAACTATAGGTAGAACTGACTGCATCGGCAATTGAAACTGAAACCTTACAATGTGTAATTACGCCTGCAAGCAATTTACTGACAAAGCGGTCGCCACTATTAGTCCTTTGGTGGATTCAATGAGAAGATTTTATTCCTTGAGTGAAGCCAAGCTACGAAAATAATTAAAATAAAGTTATGGTATTTAAACTGCCCGCTGGTTCCGTGAGATGAATTTTCGCTTATGTTACCGGCCCATCGAAAGTGCCGGGTTTTGATGTAGGGTCGAGACAAGTATTATTGGGTTTTAATTTACAGAATTGCCCAGTTTCAGCAATGATTAAATGTGTCCGGTAGACAAAAATAACTTGGCTTTGGCTCCCTATTAAACGCTACCTAAAAAAATTTATTAACATGCGGGTTTAATACACCTACTGTGTACTAACCTCTCTCGGAATACACAGGCATAAGTTATGTTAATTTATTAAGACATTTCTTAGCTATCTCTAATATATAAATTATAAACAAAATTGTATGAAAACAAACCTCATGACATTAATTATATCCAGAAACAAGAGCTTTTATATTCTTAGAAATCATAAGTATTTTGTTAAGTAAGTCTCTATATTCTTATGTGGCAAACTGATTGCGGTAAACTATTTGTTGATTGTACCTACCTAGTTGGTCTAGTTGTATATGCGAGTGAGAAGACCAATTGAAAATGTATCATTTTGATCTGCAATACAAGAAGGGTTCTATTTTATAAGAAATTAATTATTTAATAGCAGCACGAAGTATAACTTTGTAGCCGGAAGACGTGCCTTATATTACGTAGGTATAAATATATTTTAAATTTAAACACGCGATGTTACATATATTTGGTAGTTTTCTGTAATTTGCATTCCAAACTATTATAAGGCAAGATTGTGTCTGTACACTATGATTTGTAGGTTTTTTGTTTGTCTCTGTATCTTACTTGTATTCTGGCGAAACAGACGACGCACTGAACGGCTTTTGATACGATTTACACAGTTCGATAATTTGGGATTCGACTCAATTACTAAAGTACGTCTCATAATGTAAATCACGAAAATAAGATCGAAGGCGAACTGTTTTCCTCGCGTCGAAATCGTCGAGGTCTTTTCAAAATCTTTATAATGTAACTAATCGGATAGATATTACTGTGGATTGCGATATTTGGTTGGCAATATTCCAAACCAAGTCAACAGGCGATTTATTTAACCGAAAGTTCACGCTTTGGGTCATCGTTGACAATTCACGCAACTACGATAATCCATCCGTAAAAGCCCCAAGCTAAATAACGAATAGTCATCTACAAACTATCTGTTCCACAGATACTCGTCCTAACGGTAATACATACGGAGGGAGAGACAAAGAAATAAACAACAAAACAAGGTTGTTTGCTCGAGGCTTAGTTTCATTATTTAATTATTCCACCACTAATCCAATCTGCGCGCGGTCTAATGCTGAAATCCCTACGAGTGCCTATTAATTTGGCCGATGCGTGGGGATAACTAATTAATTTAATGTATCTAATTGGATTCACTATTTGTAATGTTGTGCATTTGTTTTTATTTGCGGTTGATTTGTGTTTTAGATTGTTAAATATTCTTTAAAAGAAATTATGTTTACGCCATGTTTGTACCTGCGTTTTTATTTTTAACTAGTTGGATAGATAGAATCCCCTTTCTCCTTAGCGCGCGTAAATGTAGGTTAGGTTAGATTAGGTTTGGTTAGTAACAGCAGATCTCGAGACGGGAGGCGACCCCGGCCTGCCACGAGTGTGGGGCGCCGGAAGACACGGCGCTCCACACGCTGGAGGCGTGTGCCGCGTGGGGGCCGCAGCGGCACACGCTTTCAGCTATAATAGGCGGAGATCTCTCCCTGCGAAGCGTGATCAACGCCATGCTCGGCGGCAAGAGGTTGTGGCATGCAGTGGTCTCCTTCTGCGAGGCTGTTATGGCGCAGAAGGAGACCGCGGAGAGGGTTAGGGAGAACAATCTCCTCGCTGACCCTCTACGGCGCAGACGGACGGGAGCGAGGAGGAGGCGATTTGCCCGCCTTCTCGCTCCTGTATAGTGGGGTCACTAGTACAGAGTCGGGGGACTTCCTACTGGCTTGCACGGGCCCACACGTCTGGGGGATGGCTTTGGTGAGCAAGGCCTTCCCTCCACAGGTGCTGAGGCCCGGTCACCATCAGCCGGGCCAACCGCCGGGTCGGGATGGTGATTGCCGCGACCCCATCTCGCCCCACTCCGTCGGCGGAGAGACTGCTCACCCCGGGTTTTTAATATTGTGTGCAACCGTAAAGTGTTATTGCATGATCTAGAATAATTTGTTCAGTAAATTTACTTAAATTTGTACTGCTTAGAATTAATTTAATTTTAAACATGTTGTAAATAAGTTGTGTTTAGTTTTGTTACACAGGAAATATCATTGCTATATGGAAATAACAAAAATTAAATTATCTTTACACAGCGTAGCAGCGTTCACAGTCACAATTCAATTTTATCTATAACCATAAAAGCATATGAAAAATATTTAAAACGCTATGATTAGTGCAAAAAAAAAATGAATGTGAAATTATACAATTAAATATAATGTTGAATGTACTTATAACTCGAGACACGATGGACTTAACAAATTACTGCGTGTGAATATCGTGAAACTTATAATATGAATTTAGCTGCGTGGCACTTAGACTACGGTTAGTGCTCGCTATCAGGACTTGCTTGCATGCAAGTGATTAACGGCAGGCAATGGCTTGGTTCATCAGAATTAAATCTGCGATATTAACAGCCATACAGCCATATATAGATATAGCTCCTTTCCATCAGAAAGGTCACTGGCACGTCTACCATCAACAGAAGTAAAACGATAACCATTAAACTTATTAGATGAATTTGTATTGTAAAATTCCTTTCCCATAAAGGAGACTGAAATGGTTTTATACAGTCTTGGGCTAAAATGTAATAAGATGAAACTAATGTCATTTGGTAGTTAATATGTTTAGTAAAACTGAGGTTATGTTACAATCTCTATAAAAGAGCTGATTACTAAGTTCTTTAACTTGTAGAGAGGTGCGAGCCCGGCGGCAGAGAGACACAATGGTTTTTGCATTATGTCTCACACCCGTTGAAAGATTAAGTACCTAATAATGTTATTATTATATTTAGTGGAAAATGTTTGAAAATAATATTAAGAGCCGCTGCTATCGCTATAGCTCATTGGGGAGACCAATAGACTGCAATGCAGGGGTCTCGGATTTAAACCCTGACTTCTCGGTATGTTATATGACTTTTCAAAGTTATGTGCGCCAAAGTTATCGCTTGCTCCGTGCCTCGGAAAGCACGGTAAGCCGTAGGTCTCGGCTGTCATGAACATTTATGGCAGTCGTTATGAGAAACTCACTGCCTTCTAATATCCTGACAGCTGTTCTAACCATAGAATGATGTTGCCCTCTGAGTTGCGGAGGTCAGATGACAGTCATTCCGTGAAATAACTGAAATTAAGCCAATATACATACATATAAAAAGCCTTTCTGTCTTGCCGATCGTTTTGACTGCCTGTATAATTTACTTATTCTCAATATATATGTACCTAATAGGACTGTAGGACTATAATGTTGAAATACATACTCGATTCAAAGCAACCCATCGTATTGGAAACAAGCTGGATTCAGTCAACCTGTTGGTGCCTCCAGCGTACAATTGTACCAATATTCCAAACATAATACCTTGGAAGTATTCATGTAGTTAGTAATAGATTTTGCCGGCGGCTTCACTAGTGTTTGTGTAGATTTTAATTTTTGAAGTGAAATCTTCTTTAGCCGCGTTGAGCACTTTTTGGGTTAACAAAAATCATCGAACTCGCGTCATCGTCACCGAACGCATTCAAAATTCAAAAATAATAATCTAATAGCTCAACGATACAATTCACAAGTTACTTAGTTAAGTTTTCACTTCTATCGGCAGTCCCCAAAGACTGCCCATCATGTTTTTTTTTACCTGAATAAAAGCTACTCTATGTCCTTTTCTGTACTCCTGACTGAGTAGTTAAGGCGTGAAAGCGTAACAAACAAACTCACATTTGCATTTATAATATTAAGTTAGGATTTCCGAAAGCGGTCGTTTTATTTCCAGGTTGGCCAAGAGACTAAAAGGCTATTTGAGGGATTATACCCCGTATAAGTATCCTCGTTCACATGTTTTGTTCGTTTTGTAAGATCCATAAAGTACGACAGATATGAGAGCCAATTTCCATTTATCAAGCTTGAATTTGATCTGAGTTTCTATTTTCTTGGCATAAAAATATCACAATGAAATAAACATCTCATCTTCAAAAATATCTTTTTAAATAATAATAATATACAAATCTCCAGTGTTTTTAATCAGAATCACTAAACTTTAAAAACTTAAGAGAAATAATGTCTCAAGCTTTTAGAGTTTTCCGTGTATCTTTAAATTATTATTATATGGACGGGAAAATATTATCTTACATAGCACACATTCTGTAGACTATGACGAAATGAGAATATAATTATTCTCTGTCTATCTCTTTGGGTAATGACTAGAGTGAGTCTATGTAGGTATGTTATCCAAAACGCGTTATGTGTAAAATTGCATCAATAAAAGGATAAAAAGATTTGAAGTGGTTACATAAAATACGAACATTGCTTACATAGAAACATATAAACAAAAAAGAAAGAATATAATACCACTTTCGCAATCGCTTAATAATATAACACTCGAACGCTTAATCGCTCATGCATAATGATTTAAGTACACTAAGTAATCCAAGCAAAAAATCTCAGTACGCTTTGAAGAAAAGGAACATTTAAAAATTAAGTGCATACTTTTAAATATTATTTTCTTTTGGCGCAAAATATCATAATATAACAAAATAAGAAGAAAACAATAAAAGCTGCCAGCATCACCAACTAAGCGCAGGCACTGTGTGCTGCCTTTCTTCTTTTGTTTCAATTGAATACAATAACTTCATTTACTGGTTGCCAGCAAATAGTTAGCCCGCGATACACAATACAACCACAAAGATAGCATTGCAATGTTGCCAAAACTAAGTTTATGTGTAAAGTGCAAGCAGTTTATGATACACCGAGGCGCCGGCTAATTGCCTTACCCAGGTCATCGATTTTTACCGAGCGTAACACTTTTTAAAGGAATTTAATATTGTGCATAAAAACATTGTAATTTTAAAATGCTATACGGTAAATAATAGTTTCCCAATAAGCTCAGTAAATTAAATTTATTATGAAGTTTGAGTTTTAATTGAAAATCGTACGTCAATTTGAGTAACATTGAATTTCATTGTAACATTGACTAAAAAATGAACAAACAGTTTTTTTTCATGCTTAAACTGCCACTTATTTAAGCACAATCTGCTTGAAATGGAACGATTTGAGTCAATTTATAAAAGTAAGATGATAGTAATCTGTCAAATAATTTTTTAAATTTGCCGCCTTTTTCTGTCAGCACTTCCAAGTGTGTGCGTATTAAAAGAGTTTAAAGTGTCGTATAAATATACAGTTTCTGTGCATTTCAGGTAAGTTTTATGTTTTACATTATAATAATACATTTTTCATCATTTTGCTATATGAATTATTGGAATATGTTTTATGTTTTCGGCAAAATCGTAAGGTTTCATAGGTCGCAAGATAAAATACAAAATTTGGGGTAATATCGTAATGAATTTCTAAGCGGGTAACTTTGAATACTGGTTACCCAGTTTGCCTCTGAATACTACTAATGTTTGTAAATTGTATATGTACTTATATTTTCAGATGATATTAAAAAATTCTCAGGCTGAGCCTGGTATTTTAAAATATGGCGTCAAAAGCAATTACTCCCCCGAAATTTTAGAGGTAGCTCTAGCTAAAATCAGATTGGTGCAATGTCACGACTAGAAGCGTCTAAGTATTATAAAATATCTCCCGTTACATTATTTTATAAATTAAAAGCTCAACATAACAAAACTGTTGGACGTTGACGATAACATTTACACAAGATGAGGAACAAGTTTTTGAAAACCACTTGCTTTTACTGAGTGATGTAGGTGTCTCAATTAGCTTGTTGGATTTTCGCGTCGTCGTGAAACGATACCTAGATGCAAACAATAAGAAAATGAATATATTTAAAGATAATTTACCCGGCTATGAGTGGGACGCATAATTCTTGGAAAGGCATCCTACGCTGAAGCAAAAATTAGAGCACAATATAACTAAAAAACGAGCTCAAGTTAGTAAGCAACAAATTAATTCGTTTTTTAACTATTTGTCTGAAGAAATTGAGGGGTCTTACCGCAGAATATTTATAATATCGATGGATCGGAGTTTCATGACAATCCGAAAAGAAAAATTGCGGTATTGGAACGAATATAGACACCCTAATATTATAAAAAACAGATCGAAATCTTGTTATACTGTAGTTTTCTGCGGTAATGCTGCTGGAGAGATCATGCCCCATATTTTATATTTAGGTAAACAACTTTAGTCCGACTGGCTATTTCATGCACCTTCTGGATCTCGCATGGCTGTTTCAAAGGCTGGCTGGATCGATATGTTAGTTTTTGAAGATTGGTTAGAATTCCATTTTCTACCTTTTGCAAATAAGAATGAAGATAAGAAAATATTATTTTGCGATTACTTGAGTGCACACGTGTTACAAAAAGCTTTAAAACTATGTGGTGATAATAATGTCAAATTCATATGCCTGGTGCCCAATTCCACACACTTACTACAGCCTCTAGACGTAGAGAATTTTGGGCCACTCAAGGTTGCTTGGAGAAAGGTTCTCGATCAGTATCGTCAAACAAGTAGGGGGAAAAGAATAGGGGCATTGCGAAAGGCCTTATATGCTCAGCTTTTAAAAATCACTTTGAGGAATGGAGAATCCGCGTGCACCGACAATCTCAAAGGTGGTTTTCGAAGTTGTAGTCTCTATCCATTTTCTCCACACACTGTATTGAATAAACTGCCATTTTACACTTCAAAGGTAAATGTCCACGAGGCAGTTGGCACTTCTTTCACAAATTATATAGAGGAGATCAGACAGTCAGACTTGAACACTTATATAAATATAAGAATAAAGAATAAGGGAAGGAAGTTTCAACTACCAGTCATAGCAGGTATAAGTGTGTCAGTTGAAGAAGTGGAGAGGTATTATCTAGCAGATAGAGAAGGGTACGAAAGATAAAGAAAATCAAGGAGAGTCAAACAGTCAGCATAAAAAGAGGGGTAGGCCAGTTGGAGCAAAAAATATAAAAAAAATTGACAATATCAGTAAACCTCAAAATTGTCATTCTATTAATTCTAAACATAATTCAATGAATGAAATACAGTATTATGATGAGATTAATGAGCCTGAAAAAGATAAACGGAGACAAGATTTAGAGCAGTTTAGAACTGAAGACGATGCTAAAGAACAGACGAATGAAGCTAGTGGTCAGTTAATAGTACAGGCTTTGATCTATTGACCATCAACTTCAAAAAACACACCAGTCGTACAAATAAGTCAAAAAGAAACTGCATCGGAATCATTAAAATATGCTGCAGATAATGCAAGTTGTGATTTGGAAGTTATAGATTGGGATAATTCAGCGATGCCTGTTGTGGAAGAATACTCTATGAATGCACTAGGAATATTGGAATTAAATACTGTATTGACTGACAATGAGAAGGCAGTAAAAAACAAGATGGACTGTGGAAATATCGTCATTGATGACGATATTTTATTTATGCAGTGGGGGGATTAATATTTTCAACATGAAAAGCAGTTCCTAGTTCTTTGTACTTTCAGAATAGTAGAGCCTCGCTGATTTCAGCATGAATGGGTCGGCTTAACCGGGGAAGGACTATCCTCTCACAGAATATCGACGTGAAATAGCAGTATTCCTACTGTTGTGTTTCGTTTGGTGAGTGAGAGTGCCGGAGGTCCAATCACCCTGATTCCCCCTTCCCGCACCTTCACCTTCCCACTTCCTTTACTAAAGGTTCGGCAACACGTAAGTGATGCCTCTGGTGTTGCAGGCGTCCATAGGTTACGGTGACCACTTACCATCAGGTGGGCCGTATGGTTGTTTGCCACCTTAGACGCATAAAAAAAAACTTTGTATACATTTTGATCTCATTTTAAAGCCAAATTATTATAGAAATATGTTTTAGGAGTCTTTTTTATTTTCTTGTAGAAATAAATAATATTTTAAAGCCAGATTTATGACTTTTATTTTACTTCCAGTGTCTCCAACAATATGATGGCAACTCTCCCCATAGTGCAAAATGTTATAATAAATATATTTATGAAGATGTTCTACATGGTCTATGGTTACCATTCTTATTAAATGCACGTTCAAATTTACCCATTGTCTATATATTCTGATAAAAACATCATTTTAGTCGGAGAAGATAAATGCGATTCAATGTTACCCAAAAAATCTTCTAATTTTGGCAGTTTAAACGTCAAAATTTGCAACGTTATAAGTAATAAATTGAAATTTGACTGGCTAAATTAAAAAAACATCAATCAAGAACACTACAGATAATATAAAACAACAAAATTTATACAAAAATTAACTAATTAACTTAGTGTAACACCTTCAAAGTGTTCAAAGTTAACCAAGATGACGTATTACTTGTTATATGAGAATTAATTATATTGACGTGAAAATATTTTCAAAGCGAAGTATAATGGTATTGTGTGGTTATCTTTGTATGATCTGGGATAATGCGTTGATAAAAGATCAAATTATAATACGTTTATTTACGTAGCTCACAAAGTAACTCCTATGAACCTAAAAATTACATATTAATGTGAAATACTTCTTACCACGCTATAGCATACATTAGCTAGAAACTCACTGGCACTCACATTGGCTCTTTAATTGTCAAGCTTACAATATTATTTGATTGCATAATGTTGCATCGCCCAAGCAATTATTTCGCCGCTGTCGTCGCGTCAATGATTTATGTGATCTACAAATGATTGATGTAAGTCTGGATATACTTTACTTTGTGTCTGTTAATTGTTTGATTGTAATGTCCCCCGTGATGTTTCACGGGGGACATTACAATCAAACTTATCCTATAGTCTTAATATTATCTATAAGGAACTACTTACGTCATACACCACTCAAAAAATACTTCGAATCTATTTTTTTTAAAGATAACTCCCGCTCTTCTTCCTTTGTCGCGGGGGACTTTACAAATATTCAAACAACGGACACAAGGAACATCTAAACTCGGAACAACCATTTGTGGATTACACTATTTTCTTTTGTCCTAGAACACTCGGCGTAGCTGCAATAGCGAGGCGACCACTGAAATCACTACGCCATCCGTGCACTAAAAATTTATTATTATTTTTATTTATTTATTTATCTTTAATGGTAGCGATATGAGATAATAGTAGCATCTTCTTACGTAAACACAAATCATAAACAACGCACGACCATATCGTAGCCTGAGTTAAAAAAGACTGTTTCGATATTTGTAAGTAACAATTATTTTTCCGCCAGAATCCATAAAATGTCAACCAATCGTCATGTGGCATTGACAACATCATTAAACGAACACTGAAATAAACGATCTTCATGCAAAATACGCGAACATTTTATAAATATTTTTATGTAAATTATAAACGAGGATAAAAACAATCCATGAAAGCAGGACGCTTCACCAACTAATTTATTCATGGTGTACATCAGGGAATCAAATTTGTCTCTGTATTTCGCATGTAAGGCAACGCTTTGCATCATCTAGCGTACTATGTGACCAGACTGTTTATACCAAATGTTACAATTGCTGTTTAAGATGAATGCGGCTTAAACATTCAGTATATTGTTGGTACCTAAGAATTACATATTATAGGTACTGTAAGTTTGTTTGACAAAACGCTAGACTTTTGTAAATCTCTGTTAGCTATGTTAAATGTCAGTCAATGAAAGACATGACGCGTCGGTTGTATATGGGATGAGGATGCAACCCACTACCGATCGTTTGCAATTACCATTAAACTATCGTCACATTTGCTTTTGAATAACCATTTTAAATAAAATGTTGTAGTTTATAAAATATTAGTGGTTTTCCCGCGGTTTCACCCGCGTGAGTGCCGTTCCCGTGTGAATATCGGGTTTCACCCCTTTCATCCCCTTCAGGGTGGAATTTCCAAAAATCCTCTCTTAGTGCTCCCCTACACTCTCCAAGAAACATACATGCCAAATTTCAGTTTCTTGCGTTCAGTAGTTTCGGCTGTGCGTTGTCTGTCAGTCACTCAGTAACGGAAGAGTTTTATATATATAGATTACCATTGAGTTGAGAAAATATTATGACATATTTATAAAAGTAGAGGTGCAAATGACTGCTTACAACGGGATGTAAATAGATAAAAATAAAATGGACTGTAACAAAGGTATTTTGACATAGTTTATTTGAATATTTTAAAGCAAATGTCCATATTTTAATCAGTCAATTTGTTACACATTTCTGGCTAGCGCTGTATTGAGTTTACGTAATTTGGCATGGAGATGGCTTAAAACCTGAAAAATGTTATAAGCTACTGAAAAATGCGAACGAAGTCCTAAATCGGTAACAAAGTATAACTCTCATGTAATTTGGTATGTTACATAAAATATGTATGTAATTTAGAAAATATGATATACCCAATTAGTTCGTATACAACTTCACGTTCGGATCTTTATAGAATTAGGCCTGTCGCGAGCCCTAATTTGCCCGCTTTCGTATTTTAAACATACATACATAGTTTCACGCCGATATCCCTGAACTCCTTAGGTGCAAAGGCAGAGGAATATTATACCCATATTAGCGTAGGTACTACATTTAGTAGTTCCAGTTCCAGCGACCCACCCACCATTCAAGGCAGCGAGTAGGCGCACTGTTAAATATTTAGTCGATAGGACGCCGGGACTTTCCATCTTTTCCTGGATGAAACCGACAATGCCCTCCACTCCTTTTTTCTTTTGCATAGAGGGATGCGTGAATGCATACCCCACGTTAAAAAAAGGTACTACGCTGTGTCGCCCACGTAAAAGTGGGTGCGCCCATTGCCGTGTATGTACCCGTTATAGTTCCAGACTCCATCCGTCGGTCGTATAGTCTGACTCCGACTGTTGTTGTTAATTATTTGACAGAAAAATTCATTTACACTTTACCCAATCCGTAAAATCGAACTCGAGCCATCACGTACTGCAGTCGCATTCACTATTACTGCATTACCTAGTAATTTTTATATATCTTATGTACTAATTATTAACATAGTTAACTAGTATCTGTCCCGCTTGATGAACAAAGGCAAACTGGTGTACATGTAACAGAAAATAAAATTAAAGTAACCAGTTTAGAGATATATATGTACATATGTTGCACAAGATCGTTCTGCTGCGTTTTTTGTTTGGTTGAAGAGCTTTCCAAGTTTATTGTAGGTCAGAAAGACTATTTTGTTATAGCTTTGAGCCAAGTATCAATTTATTTTGATTAAGCAGTTACTAGTAGCTCTTGGGAAGTATTATAAATTTTCAGATCAATCAAAAAATTCAGAAGCATGTAGTGCATTGTACGGTAACCCGCAATGCGTGCCAGGCATCGTTAATTTTTAGTTGTAAAAATAATGATTCTGTACTGAGTTTATCGGCAAGAGTAGTTCAATATTGGTGGATTGACCACCAATACCAATGCGTCAATTGTACGGTTGGATGACTATTTACTATAATTAACGTGTTAATCATTTCACATTTATATTAATAGATAGCTTCAATATTTCTTTTGATAGACGATTATATTAATAGTATAATCTGGTTAGTATTGTGTTTTATTAACAATTGATTTAGGCCACCGGGCCTAAACCAAATCAATTTTCTATACCAAGAAATAAGTCATTTTAACACAGTGACTGTTACTTTTGACCCATATTCAATTAAATTGTATCAAAATTTAATTGTTTGAAGCGAAGATGACTCGTTTTTTATTATAAAAATCGGGACATGAAAGTATTTTCTGCGTTAAGCAATGTCGCATAAATAAAACAATATAATTAATAACCTCCTCCTTCTTTAAAGTTGGTTAAAAACCTAATAAATAGATTGAACATCTCTCAACTCATTACACTGACCCTTGAGTCTTCGAGCGCACGTAAACTCATCTATCTCAACTATCATGCGCATCTAAAGACAAATTTAGAATCCAGTTTACTCAAGACGTCCTAAATCTAAATGGCTCATCTAAATATTAGGCATTAAGCTAAACCTCTGGCCTTTGATAAGATAAATATACTATAAGAAAAAAAATAGTTAGCCTTACTGCACTTTTTATGAATGAGAAAGGACAGGTTACAGCTTTTTCTTTACGAAAGTTTTGAGTATGGCTCGTATACTAGTAAATCTGACAATCGTATCACTTTAATTAGTTTATAATCAAAGACAATAAAAGTACACATTGTCTATAATAATTATATTATAAACATATCTACTAAATCATGACGCTTCGGGCTACGGTTTTGCCAATCTTCCTACTATAAAATTAGCTGTTGATATGACGGGGAAATGTGGTAGATAATTTATCTTAACCATTATCATCATAATCGTTAGTAATTTTATAAGCGTGGTAGTTTTCAAAGATTTGGATATTTGTGATGTAACATACAAAAAACATTAAATTTATTAGAATGCACACAGATAGACGATATCCGAGATTAATAAATTAGATATTTATCCACCTTTGCATTTTCGGTCGTTCGAGAAGTCGGAAGCGAGAACTCAGTTTCTTATAAATGTACGACAGTGCACAAAAATTGTGATGTGAGGCAAAGAAGCAAATGAGGTTTGTCAGGACATTTGCAAGAGAAAATAAATCTCTAGTCTAGGCAGCGAGGAAAAGCAAGCTTTGTAGGAACAAGCATGTATATAAAATTATTTTAAATAATATTTATTTCTATATTTAATAAGGCATACAAAACAAAACATAGTGCATACAGTATAAAACTTATAAACTATGAAACGGTTTTGGTTTAAACTATGATTCTAAGATGTGTACGTACACATCATGATTATAACATAAATATCAGTATGTGTATTTTTTTATATGACACAATTTTTCTGGGTGTGAAATAATCAAATGATTCCCGTCGCTCTGACTGCAGCGAAGGTGTATGTCAGACTTCTACTGACTTAAGCCGTATTTGTGTTCCTTCTCTTGCCCTTTATATTCAGGGGCCACGGGATTCCTTCTGGATTGTTTCGCCACCTTAGCATGCTCAGGCTTTCGCATATTTATATAACACCTCGACGAAAATTAATATATTAGCTTTTCGAGACCAGGAATATCATTTCGTGAGTGCATGTAGGTTCGTGCTTATATGTATAAGCAGGAAACTTATTTACCACAAGAAATTCTATATATTTCCAAACACTAAAATAGGAATGTAACAAGACACTTAACTAACTAATTAACACTACAATGTAGGTAAGAGTGTACTTGCCTACTCGAGTTTAGGCGACTACTTGAGTCAGTGTTCGCGACGTGCCAGATAATGGAAAACGGTGAGATGTTGGCGCTCACAATTCCGCAACTAATGATTTGGATCCATCGACTTAATGTGGTTTCTAACTTGCTTTAACTTTACGCTGGTTTGGTTAAATTACTTCTAGCTACATTGTTTAATCACTATTTTGAGTAAAGGAGAATAAAGGCAATAGGTTTTTGTTTTACGTATGTTTGCTTTTTGTAAACTGAAAGAGTGGCGCTATGTTTTATAGCGTCATCTCATCGATGGATTGCATGTAGAAAGATTGGAAAAGCATTTTGCTATCCTAAATATTTTTAGAGGTTCAAGCTATCCGAATCCGGTTATTTTATTTTATATTTGTGTATCAGTTAAATCTCCTGCATCACACAAATTATATTATTATAATAACTTATTATTATATCATTCACCTTAAGTTGTTTTCCACATTATTGAGTGTTGTCCCCTCTGAAAAATTCATTTGATGATGCTTTACTGTACTCTGCTTAGCTGTATACTTTATTAAATAATTATTTTACTGAATGAAAAAGATCTAGGGCACCTAAAATGATTTAAGCAACACTGCATACTAAGATGTAACTCTAACAATTCAAAATAATACAGAACCTGGATATTATATTAATTTTAGCTGGTAATGTATTTATAACATGAATGTGGGAACAATATTGGAATTAACCTGTTAAACTTACGAAAACAGATTTGAACCATTACAATAAACCAGCTAAATATTTATAGACACACAAGCTGATGTTCGTTCTCGGAACGTAAACAAAAGTTTACGTGTCAAAGAAATTTCATTCATACGGCGCTGTTTGAGTGCAATTGCTTTGGTTTTGCTGAAAGAGATATTTGACGTACAACAAACCTATTTCTATGAACACCCAGTATTAGACTAAGCTATTTGTAAATCACACACGGATATATTTCTAATACAACAATGTAGGTCGTAATAGGATCTAGTGTCAAAAAGAAATATTCGAATGTGCAAATGAATCAAATCTATTCACAAGTTTCTATAGAAAGTATCGAATCGTGTATCACGTAAAAATGTTTGACAAGTATCTGAGAATATAAAATTTGCAAGTGATGTACAACATATATTATTTTATTTATTTTATTCTCAGCCTGTATTGTCCCGCTGCAGTGCAAAGGCCTCCCTCTCGGTTTTCCACTAAAACACTTAAAACATACTTTCAACATAAAATATAGCATTAATAATATTCGTATATAGGGTCATAGAACTTTAGAATCATACATTTTTTATTGTAATCCATGCTATCAAAAATTGACAACCTCTGGGAAAATCAAATCCTATTAGAAAGCGATGCCTAGTAATTGCAGAAATAAAAACAATGACTTTGTATACAATTTATTTACTGTCTATATATTATATTAGTTTCAATGTAGGAGCATGTTATTCTAACTAATATTATAAACGCGAATGTGAATTTGTTTCTAACGCTTTAACGCCTTAACTACTCCACCGATCATCATGAAATTTCGTTGTACATAAAGGGACATTCATCCAGGAAAAAGTATTGCTCCCAAGGGATAATTTCTTTTTACATAACATACATTAATACGAGCAAAGCCGTGGGCAAAATCTAGTGAGATTTAATTCTCAATAATATCTTGTGTGTGTGGGGATAACACGAAACATACATATATATAGAAAATAATTTGCTTATATAACCCAGTGGTATTCTTCTCAATAGTACTTGACCCGTTTAACTTACATGAAACCACTTAAGCTCACGTCCCATGAGCTCATTAAGGCGCGTAATAGGGATGTGTCTTACTAACCGCAGCCACTAGATGACGTTGGCCATTACCATTTATCCTACAGCCTATAAACGAACGTTGCTGTTATTAAGGCAGGAATTAAACTATATCATGTTGCTATTGTTTTACTCCCTTAAGTGAAAGTGAAGACATTATTTATTTAATCGTTTTAGTCTAATCGTTTTCGGCTGCATAATATATTTTCAATAGAATGACTGCCATCTGTAGTATTGCCTAAAGGGTTAACGGTATTTTGAGGTTAGACCCGAGATCGGAAAGTTCATGACAGTAGTACTGATGGGTTTACGTGCCTATTGAAGCCTGATAGGTATGCAATTTCATATAAATGATAAGTCATGCCATCTGTCAGAAAAATATTGACAACGTAGCCAACGCTGTCAATATTTTTCTATCATATACAGGGTCTGTCGTTAATAATGGATAACCCGTTAGCTGGAGGTTAACCAGTTATCAGACAGTAAGAAAATAATATTTTTATGTCAGGGTTGCCATACTTTTTTTTCATAATCAGTGGTTAAAACTAGACGTACATACCATTTTCACGCTGTTGGCAACCCTGACATAAAAATATTATTTTCTTACTGCCTGATAACTGGTTAACCTTCAGCTAACGGATTATCCATTATTAACGACAGACCCTGTACATCATTAATATCTCTGGATTAGTTCATTTGTATAGTCTTTATTGCGTCAGAAGCTTCCATCAATTTAATCTTTCGTGCATTTTCATCTGGTCTACTTAAGAGTGATCCAGAGATATACGTACTACCAAGTATAACTTAGTAATAATTTAATTTTTTAGCTGTCTAAGATCAATGAAAACGATGAACTATATACAAATGTAGTAATTTGTACGTACATATTTATTTTAGTAAAATATAGTTAATTCTATAAATAAATAAAGGTAAATATCAAAATCTAAGCAACACTTTAACATATTAGTAAAGATCTCGGTTCCCCATTAGCGCATCAGTAGTAAATGCGGGTGCTGCACAGGACGAGATATTATTCAGGTACCATTCCCGGACCAGACAAAGTTTTATTGTGTTCTTCGTTCTAAGAGTTCTGAGTAGCAATATAGAGTATGGAACTGTCATGACTTGTAACTGGCTGTTATGTGTGACTTAAAACCATTTATATTTCTAATAATATAAAAGAAATTCACTGGCTAATATTATACTTATATATAACCTCATTCGCATTTTCAAACTTACCTTTCATCCTTTTGGTTCAATCTATCTTCATAACAAATTGTATCGAAATCCATCCAATGACTTAGCAAACGAACGTTTTATTCATTACTTTTACAGAATTCATATAAACTACGCCTGTAAGACGACACAAAGCGTAAGGCATTAATCTTTGTGTACATAATATATATATGTAACTGTCTCCGTGGCGCAGCGGCAGTGAATGCGACTGCTGTGCATGAGGTCTCGGGTTCGAATCCCGGGTCGGGCCAACAAAAAGCTACTGGGTTTTTCTGTAAAAAAAAATCTCAATAGCAGCCCGGAGTTAGGAAGTTGGCGGTGTTAGACACCCCCGTGCCTCGGAAAGCACGTAAAGCCGTTGGTCCTGCGCCTGATCTCTCTCCGGTCGTGTCGGATTGCCGTCCCATCGGATCATGAGAGTTAGGGAACAGAGAGTGCACTTGTGTTTGCGCACACACTTGTGCACTATAATATCTCCTGCACAGATGGCCAGTCTCTGTTAAGACTGACCGCCGTGGCCGAAATTCGGTCTGGAGGACATTATTGTGTACATAAAGGCGAACAAATAAAGAAGACACACGGTTTCCTATTTCAATCTCTATTCTCCTTAGCAACTGATAACTTATATGATGTTCGTACTCCCAGAACGCAAACTGGAACAAGAAGGCATAGATTTAGCGAGAACAGCTGCGTCTGTCTACAACTCTTGCTTCCATCGAAGTTGGAACTTGCAAGAGCCCGCTTGTGAAAACTTGAGCCCCACTTTTGGCAATAGTTATCACTTATATAAACACGCTTTCCTTTGCCTTTAAGTTTTACGTACTCTGGTAGTAGCGAATTTGATATCATAAAATTACACAGGGTTGTTTCAGTTTGAATAAACAAAACTGATACTTATATTAGTACGGTAGTCAAGTCAGACTGCTATTTTGGTCATTGTGTATTATGTAGTTACTAAACTTAAAAGCAGTTAAGGATTTGCGTGTGTATATAATCAAAATAGCTGATTAATAACATATAAGGTCTAGACCGAATTTCGGCCACGGCGACGAATCTTAACGGAGACTGGCCATCTGGGCGGGAGATATTGTAGTGCGCTAGTGCATACGCAAGCTCCAGCACACTCTCTATATTTTCCTCTAATAATCCGATGGGAGCGCAACCCGACATGACTAGCTGGAGAACAGGCGCAAGACCAACGACTTTACGTGCTTGCCGAGACACAGGGTTGTGCAACACCGTCAATTTCTTTACTCCGGGCTGTTATTGAGAATTTATGGACAGCTAAACCTAATAACTTTTTGTCAGCTCGACCGATTCGATCCGACATTTTATGCACGGCAGTCGTATATATTTAGTTGTGCACTGAACATTTTTCACAGCGCCGGAGATCTAACCACCCCGAAACAATCGTTTGCTTCTACTACCTCGCCTATGTTTTCTTATTATAATTATTTACTATAAAATAAATATATGTGATACATGTCCACATTTTGTAGTTAGTGACATGCTCGTACTATTAACACAATAAACGTGCAGTTATTATAACTTATCTATGCGACAAAATCTAGCATAGTCCTCTTTGTTATAATAATGGGTAAAGAAACAAGCAAAGTATACATTATCAATGCCGTCTAGTATATCAACCCTTTGTTACGTACTGTTAAGTGTTGTATTACACTGAAATATTGCGTAGAGCGCCTAAAACAGAGCCAAGATCTTAGATCATCTACGAATTACAAGTGAAGGATGTCGGGGTATTGCCATTTCTCACGCGTATATTGTTTTTGCACAATTTTTTGTACACACAGATATATTGGATGTATTACTTTAATAATATTGCTTTGATATTCTAAGTACATATACTTATATAAAAAAAATATTGACCGAGTGAACGACACTATGTTAGTAGGAAAATGGTACATGATGTTGAACAAATAGTAAGCCTAAAAATATTGAATATTTATCCAGTTGGATATAGACAGGAAAACACACGCCTGACGCGTGACATGACAGTTTGATGTGCAAAGCTTTTTTTACTTTGCTGTCATGTTCTAATCAGCGGCATTTCTGTTTCAGAAATTAATATTTACAATATTAATATTAATATTTATTAAATACTAATATTTATTAAATATTAATATTTATTAAATATTAATACATTTTATATTGGCCTTTACCTAAGTATTCTCACTCAACCCACTTCAGGTGTAGCTAAAACACTCTTTAGTATAGTTTAGTGCAGATCTTTCTTGTTTTTGACTTACCACATCCACACTCCTACCTCTGTAACTCTATTGTAGCTAGATTCAGCAATGGTGACCATGAAAAACGCAAAGTTTGAACACTCATGAAGGCATCGGAACAGTTAGTATGTCTCTCATTTTTTTCTGTTTACGTCTTCATTATCCTAGTGGTTCGAGCATTGCCGACCTCGGAGAATAGTCTCTGAAGTCGGCAACGCTCGAACCACTTTTATGACGTCATCAACTGAGACGTATACTCGTTTACCATCTCGAATGTATAAACAATTAATAACTTTATCCAAATGTTTCTCAAACGTGTCTCCAAATGTTTTGGAAATAACACGAATTATTATCAAGCGTCATATTATGAAGATTTATCAAACGACATGAACGCGGGTCCTATTCATATATTACAGTCTTTAGGGATTAAAATTACTTTGTAACGCGTTCTGTTATCGCTCAACGAGATTACGCAGCAGAGAAACGTGGGTTACAGTACACATTTCAAATTTCAAATGCCTCTTCAGCTTTATCTTTTGAAATGTATAATTTTATGTTTAGTTTTAGTGTTGTGGTTTTATATATATTTTATTAATTATTATACGTTTCGGCTTATCTGTTTTTGTGTGTCATATGCGGGTTAAAACTTTATTCGTTAAAGTTGATTTTAGAAGTTAATTTAAATACTTTAGACCCTTTGCACAGGCTCGCTGTGGGTCTTTTGTAATGTGAATAATAGGACATGAGGGCGATGTCTTACTCTTTGGAATGAATACGATGTGTTGTGTAACACAAACCCACCCAAGTATAATAACGCAGTGCTAGAATTGACTAGGTACCTCGTTTTTATGATGGTGTATGTATAAGCATATCAGTAAGATTGCTATGATTTGTCTGTCAATAAACACACAATGAGAAGTCAAAATCTACGCACATTAGGTTCACACCTATGATTGAAAACGTAATTGGAACCATATAAATGTGGTTGTAATATCTCTACCACACGCCTGTTTCACCGAATAACCATTCGAGACTATATATGTATGTTACTTAAATGTTTTCGAACATGTATTACTAGATTTTGCCCACGGCTCCGTTCGCGTAAATGTAGATAATGTCAATTTTCTATCCTTGTATACTATCGGGAACAGAACTCTTTTCTGGATGAAATTTAGCCTATGTCAAAGTCAAAATCATTTATTCATTTAGATCACAAAGTAACACTTATGAACGTCAAAATATATAAGTTAGTGAGTTCACTAAGTTACTGAAGCTACATTTAGGTTCGGTCGTGGCAGTAAGTCCCGTGTTTGAGGAGTGGCTGAAGAGGCGGCATGGTGCCCTCACCTTCCGGCTGACACAGGTAATGACTGGCCACGGTTGTTTTGGCCAGTTCCTGTGTTGGCAAGAGACGCCCAGTTGTGACCACTGCGGCAACTGCCGCGACGTTGTTGGGAACATGGCGCTGCACACTTTGGCGGTTTGCCCCGGCTGAGCATCGCAGCGCTGTGAGTTGTTTTTTTATTTTATACTATTAAAGTGGCAAACAAGCATACGGTTCACCTGATAGAAAGTGGTCACTGTAGCCTATGGACACATGCAATACCAGGGCATCACTTACGCGTTGCCAACCTTTTAGGAAAGGAAATGGGAAGGAGAAGGAGCGGGAAGGGGAATGGAGGGTGTTTGGGCCTCCTGTACTCTCGCTCACCGAACGAAACACAACAGTAGGAATACTGCTATTTCACGTCGATATTCAGTGAGAGGGTAGTCCTTCCCCGGTCGAGCCGGCCCGTTCATGCTGAAATCAGCGAGGCTCTATTACTCTGACTACTACTTGCGGCAGTCGGATTGGTTGCCCTCTCGCTTCCGGCCGTAGTTCAGTCTATGGTCCGGAGTAAGAGGTCGTGGAACGCCGTCGCCTCCTTCTGTGAGAAAGTGATTTCCATCAAGGAGGTGGCGGAGCGGGAGAGGGAGCGCAGCACTCCCCAACCGCAGAGCTGGGCGCTGGAGGGCGCAAGATGACCTTCAGCCACTTTGAGGTTTGATCTGAGGGTGGTGGGCTTCGTGGGCCTGCCCACCATCCGATCAGCACCAGATCCAAGAGATGGCGTGCGTGTTCCCACGCGCGCCTGTGTCGAGTCCGTCTCCCTTCTAGGGGGGAGACATCTCATCTCTCTACGACTAGTCCAGTTTATGATATAGCGTTCCACTACACCAACTGTCAAGGTTATATTAGGTGGTCCATCCTAACCTTAGAGATCCGGTTCTCGTCAGCGAGCTACCTCATGCCCAAGTAACACCACCTATTCTCCAAATAGGTACCGGAGCAATAAAGCCACTCACCACCCGCAATTCAGGAAGTTGCTAACGAGAACCTCGCTGAAGCCGACGGAGAAACCCGTCGAGGGGGGAGATAATAGGGTTTATTAGTGAGTGAGTGCCTATAGGGTAGGTCTCTTCGTGTAGTGGCCTGCCGTTTCATACGGCGGGCTGAAACCTCGGCGGGTTCGCGACCGCATGTGCAAGTGATTCGCGCGGCCCCGTCGATAGCGGTTTTGTCGAGTGACAAAACCTAGAGCCTATGAGAAGAAACCTGCAAGAACCTCACGGCCACTCTTTTAAATCGCCAATTAAATATAATTTCAGTATTTTACAACGCATATCAACAATTGTTGCAATCATTATACCATATGCTACTGATTTTACGTAGATTTTAATAAAATAAAGTTTTAAAATCAATAACATAATATAATCTACGGATATAATAGGAGTGCATATCAAGTGAAGAGCTTACAGCGACCGAGCAGCGCTCACTACACCCGTTGCCTGCACCGTCCTGCGAAGCACCGCCCTGCCCCGCCCACGGGTGAGAGAGACAGTATATTTACAATTTCTCAATATTTGCTGCGTCGAGTACCAGGATAACAGCTACAATTAGAAGTTTTGTCTCTTTAACATTATCGAGACTACAACACTACATCACAAGCATTATTTGAACGAACTTCATAGACGTCCCGGTAGCCGAGTGGATAAGAGCTGGCAGGTTCTAATAAGCAACCCAAGATCGAGTCTGAGAGTGTCTCACTACTTTTTGTCACTCTTTTTACTTTTTTTTTGTATAATTTCATATTTTGTTTTACTTTTCCCTGCTATTATTATAATATTTACTGAGGAAAATTTTATCAAATTAAAAAAATTTAATTTTTCGTATCAAAAAAGTCATTTAAAGTAAAAGCCGCTTGTCTTGACTTATGATAAATTGGTAGACGGTGAACGACTAATCATACGTTAGTCTATAACATACGTCGTGTCATTACGCCGCACTCCTCCCGTCTCATCTGCTATCTCTGCGCCTCAACAGGCGTATGATTCTGATACTCCTTCCGAACGAGGAGGCTACGTTAACACACGACAAAAGCGTAGACGTGGAAGCGACGAAGATCACCGAGAAATCAAGAATGAAATGTCAATATTATCAAACAAACTCGACCAATATTTTTCGGATTTGAAACAGCAGAATACTGAGCTGAGAGACAGCCTACAGTTTATGTCTGACAAATACGACTCCCTTCTTAAATTATTTAGTAAAGTTGAAGAAGATAGGGCGGAGGATAAAAAACTGATTGCAAAGCTGGAAGAAAGACTTGAGTCCTTGGAACGTAAATCCAAATCAACAGGACTAGAGATACGCAATGTGCCGATTAACCTGCATGAAAGCATGAAAAGGGAAACAAAGGAAGATATCTGTGGTTTAGTCCAATGCTTGGCGAAAAGCGTAGACGTGAGTCTCAATGATTGCGACATAAAAGATGCTTATAGAGTAACTACCAACAAGGAAATTATAAAACCAATCATAATCGAGTTAAACAGCGTTATAAAAAAGGATAAAATAATACAAGCAGTAAAACAGTTTAATAAAAACAAGCCTGTTGGTGACAAGTTAAGCACTAAACACTTCGGGATTCCAGGACAGATAAAACCTGTATTCGTTTCTGAGGCTTTGACTGTTAAGGTACAAAAGTTATACTACATGACACGACAATTTGTAAGGGAATATAACTTTTCATTTTGTTGGACCTCAAGGGGCTTAGTGTACTTACGCAAAGCTGAAGGAGAACTCGCGATCCGCATTGAGACCGAAGAAGATCTGTCTAAACTTAGGTCAAAGCAATGACTATCATTAGTATGTTTATTCTTTCATGCTATTATGTTTTTGTTTTATCTGCATTTCAAGCTTCATAGCTTACATACCAACTGTTTTCTTACTAATTTATTAGCTCAAGTTGTTATATTACCAAATTTTTACTTAGTAAACCAAAACCACACACACCAAAACTTATTAAAAATACACATAATTACATTTACATATTACCTTTTTGACACACATAACCTACAATTAATATCTACCGTCTTTAATTACAGAACTACCACTACACGTCATAGAAACACAGAATCTGCACTCGGATCCACACTGCATACGCTATTACACTATCTAAATTATTGTGTCCTAATAATAATGACTATGTATCCTATAACAGTAAATTCGATTCTATAGTAGAAAATCACACAAATAGTATAGACGAGATTGAAGTTTCCGATTCATATAGATGCGAGCCTGAGAACTGTAAAAGTATAATTGACCTAGGCAGTCTGAAGATACTTACTCAAAATATCCGGAGTATATCTGCAAATATACATAATTTCACAACACTGATAATTAGAATGTCTATATCGTTAGATATCATCATACTTACAGAGTGCTGGCTGTCATGCAACCCGCACATACCTGCAATTGATGGCTACAACTCCTATACAACTACTAAATGGACTAATAAGAATGACGGGGTCGTAGTTTACATTAAGAGTAATCTTGCTAATATTATTGTCACAGAAACTTTATTCACAGATGCTAGTTGTCTACAGATATTAATAGAAAAAACCACTTGCATTCTTGCACTTTACAGACCTCCATCATTCAAAGACATAACCAACTTTCTTTCCTCTTTGGATCAACAATTAGCAACAAACTCTTCTTGTACTACCATAGCAGTCGTGGGCGACATTAATTTGGATATTTTGAATGGTAACACAGATAATAAAATATTAGAATATTTAAATCTTAATGCTGCTCATGGTCTGTTGCCAGCCCATAATCTAGTTACACATGGAAAAACTTCACTCGATCATGTCTTCGTTAAAACTAAACTCAGAGCTTCAACTGTCGTTATAGACTCGACTGTCACGGACCACAACGCTGTTTTACTAACATTAAGCAAAATTAAAACTGTTAGCGCAAATAAAATAATAAATAAAATAGATTATATTAAACTCGAGAACCAACTAGACACTATTGATTTTTCCTACATATTCGAGTGTACAAATGCTAATATTGCACTCGAATATTTTAATAATTCACTCACTAGAGCTATCCAATTCAGTACTACAACATATAGTATACCACATCGCTTGAGGACTATTAAGCCGTGGATTACGCCAGGTATGCTGAGGTGCATGCGTAATAGGGACAGGATGTACATGAAAATGAAAAAATCACCGAATAATGACACTGTTTGCATTACTTATAAACGGTATAGAAATTTTTGCGGCCGTATTTTAAAAAACCTAAAAAGGCAGTACGAAGAATCTGAATTAAACAAAGCTGGATCTAATCCAAAGAAGATGTGGAATGTAATCAAAAATATAACTCACACTCAAAAAAGAAATGTTTCCGCTAGTCCGCTACTTTTGTTAAAAGGCTCTAGTGATCAATCTATTGAGGAAGTAAATAAGTTTTTTGCTAAAACCGGGCAAAACATAGCTGAGGAAGTAGCAAGAACATTTGATAGTATTATTAAGACGACGAATAAGACACCTATAATAACTTCATATAAGTCACTAGCTCTGTTGGAAACTGACGAGTCAGAAGTAGACCGATTAATTCAAACACTGCGTAGTGATTGTGCGATAGGCGTTGACGGTATTTCACCTAATATAATTAAACAGTACAAGAAATTCCTTGTTCAGCCATTGACATATATATTTAATTTATGTATAAAAACAGGTGTATTTCCTGACTTATTTAAAAAAGCCCTGATTTATCCTATACATAAGGCGGGGGATGCAGATCGTGTGAATAACTATAGGCCAATATCAGTCTTGCCTTGCTTGTCTAAAGTCCTGGAAAGAATAATGAACAATCGCCTAAAGAAATACTTGGAAGATAACAACATACTTTCGAATGATCAATATGGCTTTAGAAACAACAGGTCCACAAATGACGCAGTTTTTGAACTAACTAACCATATTGTCAAGGCTTTAGATAAAGGTAAGAAAAGTGTTGCAATATTTTTAGATCTGACTAAGGCCGTTGACACGGTCTCCATTCCCAAGCTGATTGTTAAATTGGAGCGTATTGGTGTAAGAGACCAGCAATTAAAACTTTTTGTAAGCTATTTGACAAACCGGACACAGTGCGTAAAAATCAACGAATACATCAGCAAAGAGCTTCCTATTGAATTCGGTGTGCCGCAGGGAAGTATTCTTGGACCCACGCTTTTCCTAATTTACGTCGATGAAATGTGCAAACTTAAAATGGATGATGGCAAATTATTAGCGTTTGCAGATGACACCGCACTTATTTTTACAGGTGAGACGTGGGACCGGGTCTTCGATGCGGCACAAATCGGTTTCAATATAGTAATTAAGTGGTTAGCAGATAACACACTGTCTCTCAATGTCGACAAAACTAAAATTATTAAATTTAGTATAAAAAAACCGAATCAAGCTAACATTAATCGATTTATCACTGCTCATAACCACATAACTGACAGCGACTTACCATGCACTTGTCCCAAGTTACATAATGTCACTAGCATAAAGTACTTGGGTGTTATCATAGACAACAATTTGAATTTTGCACCGCACATTGACCAACTTACAGGAAGAATTCGGAAGCTTATATATATATTTAAACACTTGAGACATGTGGCAAAACCAACAGTCCTAAAAAGCATATACTATGCTTTGTGTCAGTCTCTGTTAGGGTACTGTATTTTATCTTGGGGTGGAGCTTGTAAGACATCTTTAATAAAGCTTGAGCGAGCACAGAGAGCCGTACTAAAAGTAAGTACTTTTAAACCGTTTCCCTTTCCCACAAACGATCTGTATGAATATTGTGAAGTTCTGACAGTACGCCAATTGTTCATCCTGCAAATTATAATGAAACAGCATTCAATGCGCAAAATAGACGGGGCATCATCATCATCCTTACGACCCAAATTGCGTAGGGTAAAGCTGCCGCCAGCTGATAACCATAGGACAACGTTCAGCGAACGGTATTACTACTTCCTTGGACGCTTCACATATATCAAAATTAATAAATCCTTAGATATAGAATCAAGTAATAAATACCAATGCAAAAATAAAGTAATAAAATAGCTCCAAAAACTCTCTTATGACGACACCGAAAAACTTATACGTCCAGTAACGTAAGAAACTAAGTTAATATATTTAACAAATAATAATCCTATGCAGATTTTATACCAATTGCCCAGATGCACACATACCACACACACTCACAAACACCCACACACACAAACACACACACAACATACACGCAATACATATTATATAAACTTATAGTAATATATCAGGTTTTCAAAATTTTTTTATTTTTTTTTATTTTAACATTAATTTAATATCTAGCTTAAATTACGTAAAGTTTAATATTGTAAGTAGGTTTATTCTCTTATTGTCACCAGTAGATTTTAATTAGTTTAACTGTGAAACTGGAGGGTGGCTGGTACTTATAGCACAGGATATATCCTATTTTAAGTACCAGCAGAACATTATAATTAAGAATTCTGTACCTAGATTAAGTTTTCTACTACTATGTACCTACTTGTATTTTTGTGTCAATAAAGAAGTTTTATTATTATTATTATTATTTTAAAAACTAAAGATAATAACTAATAAGTTAATATTATTATAGAGATTAAGATAAGATTTAAGATATATAAGATTTAATTTGAGTCTAATTATATATTTTAATATTAATTTAAAATAGGCAGTAGGATGGCATGATGGATACACTTACACTTTGTAACAATGCAAAGGCAGTCTGTGACTAAATGCGGTTGTGGATTTGTATTTTCAATAATAATCAAAATGAGAAGCAGGATACTTGATAACATCACATATAATCACAAGGTACTTTTTTACATTACTAAATTGACTTATATGTAATACAGATCTTTGAATCCTGAATGCAACAAGCAACTAATGCCATGAGTTTTTGTCAGTTAAATAGTTGTTGACTGAATAATAACCCTTCCGAATGAGCTGTATTTTAACGGCGCTTTTTAATTAAGCTAAGGTAAATTAATTATGTTAATAGGTAGTTTATTAAAAAAAACGTATACCGAGTCGCGCAAATGTATTGTGAACTTTATGTAAATAATGATATGGGCCGACTAACTTATACTTATTTCTAGTGTTTACGTTATGAATATCACTATTCTTATTATATAAGTGAATATTATGTTTAATAAACATAATGTTAGCAAATATATATTGCGACGCAACAGTAAGTATGCCTATTTCCTTAAATCGATCTTTCAGGGAAACTCATAGAACTAAATTATAAATACTACGTACTGCACGCTTTTGGAGGATAAACATTATCTTAATATCAGCTGCCTTGCCCCACAATAATATACCGTAGGACATGATACTGTGAAAGTAACTGAAGTGTACTAGTCTCGCAGTATCTACATCAGTAAGCAGTCTTTCCGAATTGCGTATGCGGCTGAGCTAAGTTTCCCTGCAAGACACGATATATGAGCGCCCCACTAAACTTTTGATTTAAAGTCAAAAATTTTTGATCTAAAGTCAAACCTAGAAAAACTGTCGAATGTACGAAAGTAATAATTTTATTATTTAATTATTTAAATTTATATTTATGTTAGGACTCTTTACATTTGGCAATGTAAACTTGATACATTTTGTTTTTTTAGAGTTTAGTAGTAAATTTTTCGACGTAAACCAGTCTAGGATGTGCGCGGGCGAACCATTAACAGTATTTAAATTTGTTAATCTTCTGTTTACTTTAAAAATAAGGGATGTGTCATCTGCAAATAAAACAATGACACACTAATCCTGCACGAAGAAAGCAAATCATTTATGTACACTAATAACAGAAAGGGTTCTAAAATTGAGCCCTGTGGCACGGCCATTGTGACTGGTAATCCAGAAGATCTACTTCCGTTGATATCAACGTGTTGTAGTCTATCGCTTAGGTAGTAACCAACTAAGTCAAGTGCAGTATCTCTGATGCTATAATGCCGCGAGTTTTCGCAACAGTGTATGATGGTCAATTGAACTGAACAAATTCTCACATCAATGCATCCGTTGAATATTGCGGCTAGGTATGGTGCTATATTAACGATAATACTTTCAACAAATTTTACCGAAATACCCCAGATGACGGCAGATTTTTTTTAATTGAGCCTTTTAAATGCTTTTATTATATCATACGGATGTACACATTCAAAACTAAATTATATCTTGCACTCTTCCACGCTGCTCCTAACCAAGTATTCTGCTCGAGCTGGGCAAGACCTAAGGGTACTAGTTGTATTTAAAGGTATTTTTGCGGAGTAATTATGTTCGGCTACTTCCAAATTATTTTAAATTACGCTATTATTTACATTCAGTTCAAATTTATTATTACGGAAATTGCTGCGACCTGTTTGATTGTTAATAATATTCCATGTAGTTTTAATTTTATTATTAGAATTTTGAATTTTAGTTTTTAGGTAAAGGTACTTGGCAGTGGCACAAACCTTGTAAAATAATTATTTTGAATAATTTTTAACATATTGAGTAAAATTTGGATCGAAATTGTATTGTTTCATACCATAAAATTCGTATAGTTTTGCTCTACTTCTGTATATCCCAGATGTTGCCCAATCACAAAACTTAATCTTATTATTCTGACTTATACTGGTTTTACATTTAAAAATATATTATATTCTAAAGTAATTATGTTAAGTAAAGACTTATATAGTTCGTCTGGATTATTCAGAGAAAGGTCCAGATTGACAACTTTGGCACTTATGTTATCATTAAATTCCTTTAAGCGATAAGATGTTATCGGTCTACACGTGACCTTATTCTCTTTAGGAATTGTACTCACAGAAAATACTACTTTTTGCCCATAGTGGTCAGATGTCAGTTCACTCAATATGACCTTAGTAAGAAATTGGCAGTCGCAAAATTAATAATCTAAGCAGGTAGCAGAATGTGAAGTGATCCTAGTGGGTGCAAAAAATAAATGCTTTAAATTAAATGATCCAAATAAACTAATAAGTCTCAAAGAGAGAGCTAACTGCTCAAGTAAATTAACATTAAAATCACCATACACTACTATATACCTATTACTAAAACTCAAGCGTTTTAAAATATCCTCTATTAGGGTTTCAAATACACTAAAGTCACTCTGCGGTGGTCGGTACACACATACTACGACACGTTGCTCTAATTCCACACAGGATAATTCAACAGTGCGCTCGATAGAAAGATTTACTATATCTTTACGTTCTTTACATTTTATATTGTTACATACATATACTAGATAGCCACCATGTATAGAATTCTTTCTTACAAACGCACTTACAATTGAATAATATTCGTTATTAAATATTAATTGTTTAGTTTTTAACCAACGTTCCGTTATGCAACATACATATTTCAATGTTATGTTGTTTAAAAAATAAATCTAATTCTAACTCCTTGCCGAATAGACCCAGAATATTCTGATGAATTAATCTAATACTGTGTATCTGCCTATCTTTTGTCTCATCTAACAGTTTAAACTACTAGAAGTGTTAATATAAAAATTTGTAGTAGTAATACTACTATGTACTAAAACCTTCACTACCCTACTGGTACCTGATTCGCTACATATATTAAATGATAATAATTTAGCAAGTTGCTTTTTATAATAAAAAGATAGATACATTGTATTTTTAGTCAATAAAATTTACTAATAAACTTTAAAGTTATATGTTCTTTTCTGTACCACTTACAACGTGTATGCGAAACATCATTTGTTTAGGCGTGAACGCGTAACAAACAAAGTCACATTCGCATTTATAATATTAGTCACAATGTTTGATGTAAAAATGAAATTTTATAACTAAATTTAGACACACAAAGACACACAAAAATTACCACAATCGCCCAAAACAATCAAATGGGCCCCTCATAAAATGAAGAGGAGCGTTAAAAATCCCGTCATTCCAGTTTCAATAGGATTAGGGGGATTATAAAAGATATTATGTATACATTATTACGATATTGATGATACAAAATGAGGCCCAGTAACGCGAATGGATGGAAGGTTTCGAATACCCGGCTAGCTTTTATGTCTTATTATACTATACGATAGAATTGATCAGTCGTATTAATAGACGACCATCAAATTAGAAAGTAGATTTTTGAAGTCTAAATATTTTATACAAACTGTAATAATTACGGTTGACACCTGTTGTCTATAAATAAAGGAGTTTACGAAATTAATATTCTTTAGAAATGTTTACGCTGCATGATGGTTTCCTCCACATTTGCAGAATCTCGACCAAACCATGGGTAAATCAAAAGTTGTTTTCTAATATTTAATTTAATCTAATATGTTATTGAAACTAACTATCTTATAATATAGTTCATATTATAATATAGTTCACAATATAGTAATATCAATATAGTATCATTTTAAAATACTTTAACTTCTTGTTTTGATTGTTTAAAATTATGCACCGCATTTTCTTTATTTTTTTTTTTGTGCCAAGAATAACATGAATTACTATTATATAGTCTACATACACTAGTTGAGGCTTTTCTGTAGACTTACTTATAGAGATACTTCCTTATATCGTAATATCAGCTCAAATGTATTGAAAGGCCTACACGATAAATCCGACTAATCGTGAACTGTAAATAATACTTCCAGTTGCCGCTCGAGTAACATTCAACAATGACGGTGGGCTAATACATGCACAGGATTAATATGGGTATACATAATTTATGACTAAAGAGACCGAATAAAAATTTGTATTAAACAAAATTTTCAGTGAACTACACACATCAAAAGTGTCTAGGGATCAAGTACATTTAAAAGTATAAAAACTATCAAATTTATATTTGCCAAATCTAGTCTTCTAGACTAGCTTTTTACTTTAATGCCTATATTTAAGTTATTTAATTATCCCTATACATTGTAAAATTAAGAAAATTTTAAATTTTTTCTAGTTGTGAAAAATTAACCCAAGCTAATGTCTTCAAGTAAATGGAAAAAAACTGGCAACAATGTATGTATTACTTAAGAACTATGTTGAATTTTGATATAGATAATAATTATGTTCCATATCTTATTTTATGAATTGGTTTTCGCAGCCCAATAAAAAATCGAACTACAAAATTTAAATTATTTTATTACCTACTAGAATATTGTAATTTGATTTATAATTGGATAACAAGCACAGTTTTATAAATACACTGTCTGTGAAGTTGAGACCCAATGTCATTTAAGGTAGACTACTGTTGAACATATTATAAAACATTTGACACGTGTTACATATTTGATATGTTCAACATGGCGTTGAGTCTTCATTTGGCCAATATATATTTGGTTTCTATAGATAATGACATATGGTTAAAAATATATTTTATATAGCATGCTCCTATGCATGGTGTTGCCGTGGTAGACGATAAGGGGCCTACGTATAATAAGTGGTACATACATACATACATACATAGATTCACGCCTGTTTCCCAGAGGGGTAGGCAGAGACTACGGATTTCCATTTGCTACAATCCTGACACACTTCTCTGGCTTCATTCACTTTCATCACATTCCTCATACACGCCCGTCGGTTCAAGGTGCTCTTAGCCTGGCCTTTGTCCAGAACACCTCCGATCTGATCAAGAAACGTTCGCCTAGGTCTACCTCTTGCGACTGTTCCATTCACACTAGCCTTATAAACTTTCTTAGTCAGTCTTTCCTCGTCCATTCTTTCGACATGCCCAAACCAGCTTAACATACCCTTTTCTATTCTTGTCACTATGTCCACTTTCATGCCGCATCTCTCTCTAATCACACTATTCCTTATTCTATCTTTCAGAGTCACACCACATATATTTCTCAGCGGTAATAAGTGGTAGTGCCCGTTCATGCCAAAAAGCACACCAGTATACTGCATAACGCAATGGAAGTCTTTTCGATGATTAAAATAGTGTAGTAAGGAGTAGTAGAAGGAGTAATAGACTGCACAGATGGTGTAATGGTGTAAGTGGTCGCCTCGCCATTGCTTTTGTGCCGAGTGTTGTGGTTCGAATCCCACACGGGACAAACATTTGTGTGATCCACAAATGGTTGTTCCGAGTTTGGATGACCTTTGTTTCCATTGTTTGAATGTTTGTAAAATCCTCCACAATACAGGAAATATTCCCTGTACTGGAAGAGTAGTTCATCAGTTCCGCAGACAAGACGGGGTACGTAATGATCTTTTAAAAAATGCAACTACCACACTTGCTTGAAATTAAATTTTAAACGGATTTTATCGCGCTGTTTATTTTTTATGAAACACTATTATTACATAATTTTAAAACTTTAAACTACTATTGTTAAACACTTTTATTAGTTACTGTTTACTTCTATTTAAGCTATTTAAATTATAAAACTATTTAGATTTAATTTTACACTCTCCCTTACGTTTCGGTTGCATTTCAGCAGCCATGTTCACGGGGAGACTAGAGATGAGGCCTTATGTCGTGGCATACTATATAGACCTGCAATTAAATTGTGAGATTGAAATCCACAAGTGTGGCGTTAGCGGCGAGGCGAGCGTTTATGTGATATCGATGTTTCAAGAAGTCGACTCACATACCCGATTCGCTTGTATTGCAATTCAAATCAAAACAAATCATTTGATTTGAGAAGCTGGGTCACATACTCAAATCGCTTGTATTGCAATTGCAGGCAAAAACATGTTACACATTATGATGATATTATTGGCCACTGGCCTTAATTTGTGCTTCACGTAATGAGATTAAGCGTTTTAAAACTAGAACTGTAGCTCGGGCACGGCACAACTCACGGCATATTCACTTAATAATCCTAACGAAATTTACTCAGCGACTAGTCGACCAATCGTTACTAAACTTAGCTTAGTCCGTATAGAACGTTTTAAACTAATTTCAGCGTATTCTAGAAAATAAGACACAATTGTCATGAAGAAAAATGTTTATACAATTGCATTTTATATCGAACAAGTTTTGGAGCGCAATCCAAGACAACCGTTTCTTGTTTAATTTAGTTGCTGGCATTTAAATTAAAATGTACCACTGGTAATTTAATTGAATAGCTTTATTTATGTTTAAGAAGTTGTGAGAACATTCAAAGATTTTAAAATATTATTAAACAATTATGACTTGTAACTTAAAAACTATTTTAGAAATTCTACTGCCTTAGTGATAGAGTATAACAATCGATAACTCTATATTTGGTTATGAGTTCGATTCCTGGGTTAGACAAGGTATTATTGGATATCTGTTTATTGTAAATAAAACTAAAATAAATACTGTATAAATAATTTGTTGACGCTTGATAATTCATTTTATTAAATTAATAATCTGATTTTGATGTTGTTATTTCCACATAATAATATAAAATTGGCATACAATTCATCTGATAGTAAGCGATTACTTTAGCCTATATGTGCTTTCTATTATCTCATCATATAATCCATAGTATCATATTACTATTGATCATAGAAAAGAATAGGGAGAAGTAGTTAAGTTAAGTAGTATGTTAATGTTTTTTTTTTACGTGGGGTACTGCTTTGACGCATACCCCTCCGCCGGGGCGGGCGGAGGGGTTATGTTGAACTCACCGGGGTAAAAGAAAGATGTTGAAATGATAAAGAAACTCCCGAAATACCGACTAAACCTACCACGGTGTTCATCGACAAAACCGCAATTGACAGGGCTGCGCGAATCACTTTCACATGCGGTCGCGACCCCGCCGAGGTGTCGGCCCGCCGTATAAAACGGCAGGCCACTGCACAAATAGACCTACCCTTTGGATACCACTAATAAGTAGTATGTTAATGTTGCATTAACTTTAATATGGTAAAACGATTATAAGTACAGTAATGTGCGTATAGAGTACTGGCTAGCAAGCAATCGTCTCACCGTTATCACTGCGCTGCGTATTGAAGTATGGATAGCCATGGATCATAGGATCCAAAAGACTGGCAGGAGATATTCTAGTGGACAAATATATGTGTAAACACAAATACACTCTATATTCCCTCTATGAAAGAGGGAGGAATGCCATTTTAATGCCAACTGCATTGCCATGCTTTTTGTTACGTAACATCACTAACGATCAAAATCAATATAAAATATAACTGACCACTTTTTCTTTAAAAAAGAAGGTGTTTTTGATTCCTGTGTCATGGGTGACTTTACAAACATTCAAATTACGGAGACAAAGAACACCCAGACTCGGAACAATCATTTGTAGATCACACAAATTTTTGTCCCGTGTGGAATACGAACCACACGTACGTACACGTACAGTCAAATGTTCAATCTCAAGATTGTTACCTAAGATTGAAGTCGTGTCTGTTAATCAATAGTTACAAATAACTTTATTATCTAATAACTAAATTTGTAACTATGCACCAATTAAATTAAGCGTCACTTATAACTTGATGAAGTGCAATTGAACAGAGAGTCAACGAGTTGCCTTCATAACCCACGACATTCTTGTTGACTGACGGGCACCCTTACAGCACCCTTTTCTTGCACCCATTGATCAAAGCATCACCATTATATCGCATTTTTTATTTTAGTTCGTATCTATAATTTATATATTTCTATGGAATCAGTACACATTACCCACATACATAAATCCATAATGTACATCTCCTTGCTAGTATGTTTGCTATAAATAGTGAACATGGCTGAAAAAGCAACCGCAATGTCGGGGAGAGTGCAAATTTATATCTAAATAGTATTAATAATTTTAAATAGTTAAAATAGTGGTAAATGTTAAGTATAATTCTTTTTAAATTATTTAATGAAAGTGTTAATAACCAACGCGATAAAATCCGTAGAAATTAGTTCAATTTCAATGTATAACATCTGTCGTAAGGTAAGATACAATGCATGCATTTATAAAAAAATACATACATTATCTTACGTCTATACAAAAGGGTAAACAGAGATATATTACGGTGCACATTTCGAAACTTCTTACTGCTACTGAGAAGTCTACGAGAGAAAAATAACAACAACAGTAACACTTTTCCATACTCGGAAATCAAACCTGGGACGATAAGTATTATATTGTATACACTATAGCTATGCACAGACCCTTCACCCTACAGGCTACTCAAGTTTATGATATAGCGTTCCCACTCACCAACCTTCCGGTATATAGTGAGAGCCGCTATATACCACCAGTCATAGACAGGTATTGTCCCCAAATCCAAAAAAAACCTGAGACCTTGTCCCCAATCCAAAATCCCAAATCCTGAGTGGTTCCGGTTCTCGTAAGCGAGCTACCTCGTGCCCAAGTGGCACTACCTATTGTCCAGATAGGTGCCGGAGCAATAAAGCCGCTCACCACTCGCGAACTCTAAGAGTTGCTAACGATGTCCTCGCTGAGTTATCTCCAGTATGGTGCTGGAGCTGTAAGGCACGCTCACTTCCCGACGTACATCCATACGTCTACCCTTTCTGGCCTACAAGCCGGGTATTGCCTGAGTCACCCAGCTATGACTCTTACTTGCTAAGCAGGCAAGCGCCCGAGATGCGTTGTGGCAATGAAACCATACTGCCACTTCGCTAAAGACAACTCCGTGCCTCGCGCGACCGACTGGTTCGCACTAGCCGCACATGAGTCCGACGCTTGAACGCTACGTGCTTGCCCAGCAATAAACATGCCGTACCCTGCGGCTTCCCACATAGCCACTACGAGTTCAACCTCAATGTCAGGCACCACGCACACTAATCAGCGGCCGATAGAACACGCCTTTCGAGGCGCAGTGGTCTAGCCTGACCCCGTAGTACCCTGATCCTAAGGGGGAGACCTGTAGTTCTACCCCCGAAACCCTATCTACTCGGGTTCTGTAGATATAGCTACGCACAGTGAAAATAAACTTACTGATGCCAAATTAAAGTCTTAGATCGAGCAAAGTTTTCATAGTTTCCTGTTAGAAATTTTTGTGTGCAATTGGGCTCGCAGACGTCTTTAGACTATTATATTGTATATGTCGTAGTATATGTCTTTTAATATAATTTCCTTCACTTACACACATAAACACACACCGAGGACGTAATTCTTATGTATATTCCGAGCTATAATCCTAGCCGTGGTCTGGAACTAAGGCCTAAGGTTATGGCTAGCCTAACTTCACTTCTGTCTAACGCTTCACATATATACAAACAAGATGTTATATAAGTTTATTACTCTGATTGTTTTGCATTGGGTATTATAATAATTTAAGTATATTTTCGTGTACATACTGTATGTTAATGATAATATCTTTTAACAAGCTTTTACAGTACATTTACTGTAGATAAAATATTTTAGCCAAAAAGTAATATTCTTCTCTAGATTAAGTGTGACAATTTTCTAACTACGAATAAAACTTTTATTCACTATAAATTATACCTTTAAATGTAACCACAATTTTGTATATTAATGCCTAGAGACCGACCTCAATACTTTTGAAAAGCTAGGCTTATACCGATAATACTTAGTTGTTGGAAACCTAACAGGTATGTAGAGACGCTATCAAACAAAATGATTAAACAAATCTTAAAAATTTAAGTAATTTTTTGGTGTGGTATAAATTTTATAATTTTTGGGCTACAGGCAGAATGTTATTGATTAATTTGGGTTCTATGTGGTTATTAAACTATTGTGCAATAAAATATTTTAAAATTTCATTAGCAGCTTAGGGTCCGGTCAAGTGCCCGGTACGTAATAGGACAATAGGTAATAGGCCCCAATTACATGGGGCCTAATGACCGCCTCTGTGTGATATTATGGCTTAAAGCTAAAATCGAATCCAGTCAGGGCCTAGGGCTTAGTTTAAGTACACCTAAGATTTGGTGGCGTACGCAATATTGGTTTTGCACCCAAATTGGACGTTTCTACCCAATAATTATCTGATTTAAAGTGACTATTATTATAAATTTGATTTTAATTTTTGTCTTGTCAACTAGCACATTATTTTATCGACATTATAATATGTATGTATGCGCCTACGCTGGTATCAAAATGTCTTCTCAATAAAAGGCTTACAACAAATTCCTCGTTTATAATATTACTATGTTAATACTTTACACATACCTATGATCCTAATATTCGAGGTCGTTACGGGTACTGAAACCCTTCGGCATTACTAAACAAGTTATTTTCATATAGTAAAAGTACTTACCTCGTGAAACTTATACCTAGTTACCTAAAGTATTTATCATTTAGGCAAATTGCCTGGTAGTTTCAACGAGCGATAGCGCCGAGACCAATTTTCCGTGCGCTCCGAATATTTAGGAATCGACGCCGGGCGCTTGAAAATTCAATAACTAGACCAACTTTAACAAAATATAGCCGTAACCGAGGCTTGTAAGTGAAATTTATAGCACAACTTTTTTGTCGTTACGAGCATATGCTAACCATTTCACATGGCCGCTCGATTTCCAATACAAAATTTTATTGGAAAATTTTATTCTGTATTCGCATGAAGATGATATTTGTGAGTGAAATTTGAGACATGTCATTACCATATTCAAGTATTCTGATATGTTATGGAAATCACCTAAATAATGTATGTATAAATGTATTTCCCACGTACTTTTTGTATGCTGATTGCTATGAATATTGAGTTGGATAACAATATAATAATAATAATAATATTCTATCACATACACGCAACACCATCTAGCCCAAACTAAGCAGAGCTTGTTCTATGGGTACTAGCTAATGGATAAACATTTATATATACTTTTTTATGGACGTGATTACTGTTTTAGTAGGTGCATTAACGCATAAATAATGTTTGTAGCTACTTGTTAAACATACTCATGCGTTAATACTCCCGGTAGGTACATAACAATTTTGTCATAGGCAAACTACCGTTGGGTGTCAAAAGACACCTTGACGTGTTTAATGATTGGAGTAACTGTTGATTACCCGTAGGAATGTTTTTGGGAATAGTTATTTCCTCCTAAGCTTTCGATGTTACCTATTGAAAACTCTCTCTTATGACAACAATTTTGCTTCTGCAAACCTAAATTATCAATAAGACTTTGACTTCATTACTGGGATATTTACAACTGCAGTATCGCTATTATTGCCTTGATGTTAAAGTGCTTTTTAACTCATTAGATAATTTAATAGTCGTAAAAGTGTTTTGAAAAGACATCTCTTAAATTTATTCGGTTGCAGATATTGAAATATTGGACACTAGACCAGTAAGGTTAGGTATACAAAAACAAATCTTTGTCTTGTTATCACATAATTAGTTAACACAAATTGTCAAGGAGACAAATAGAGAGAGAGTGCAAGCAATAGCAATTTTTAGAATACTGCCTCAATGGCGGTACAGTGATTAATGCAACTATCTCGATCGGTCAACAGCAGCACGGAACCTAGATTTTTTTTATGGTATCGCCTGATGGTAAGCGATTACCGCCGCCTATGGACACCCGCAACACTAGACGAGTCACAAGTGCGTTGCCAGCCTTTTAAAATTCTCTCCCCCCAGGAGGGGGAGGGGAGGTTGCGCCTCCGGTATCCTCACTCACTCGACGAAACACAACGCAAGCGCTATTTCACGCCGGTTTTCGGTGAGGCCGTGGTATCACTCCGGTCCAGCTGGCCTATTCGTGCCGAAGCATGGCTGCTGCGGCTCTCCCACGGTAAAAATGCCCAATATACTTACGGCAATAATAGGCTTGCATCCTACTATTACATGGGACTTGCCAAAAAGTAATATTATTCTTCTTCTCGTTTCATACCATGCTGACGAAATGTATGTGTAAGACATCTCTGCCTTTCCAGGACTCAAGGCGTAAGACTACGTATGTATTTTTTACATTTTACTAATAAATCAGTCTAGGACCCAAGTACGTTTACCTGTATATGCGAGACAAAACACACACGTGTAATGATTCAATCGCATCACAAAGGACTTCCCCGAAGTGTTTAATGTTTACTCTTCTTTGTTAACATTACGGTACACAAAGTAAAATGAGATTATTATTTCAATTAAATAGGGCTCGTTGCATGCTATAATGATGCTGTTACTGAGCACGTAGAAAACATTTCTTTTGAAACAAAATAATTATACGCAGTATGAAAATAGAAAATTATAATGTTACGCAAGATATCACATAGAACGGTATTAAAGAAAATAGGTTTTTAAAGCATTCTTAAATGAAAACGCATAATATTAACGCAGTTTAAAAGTAGTTTTTAGGCACTATCTGAAATTAAGATTATGAAATGAAAGCGGATTTGCTGCTCCAAAACCTGGATTTATCCTGTTGCGTTTATAGGGTAAAAAGGAATGTTTGGTAATGAGGCCCTGTATTGTCAAATGGACTAGCTGCTTTTTTAGTGTTCTGGATTGAACTTATCTTATTAGCTATACCGATTTCCTTCACCTATCCCTTTTCTTCTCTCAATTATGGCCCTGTAACTGAGCATTTCGTGGTAACGTAGTGCAGTTATCAAAAAAAAATACTTTTTGTGTTTTTAATGAAAAATAAGATGTTTAAAGTCATCCACCTCCATTCGATCAATTTGGTAGGTTGTGCCCAAACTGCTTTTTTACAGAGACGTGACATCGGGCTGGTAGTACGTAAGGTTATGAATTCAAGAAAACTGTACAATTCATTTTAAATATATGTAACATTCGATTTTTATTTCGACAGTTGGACGTTAATAACATAAACTAAACATAACATTTTGACTATAGAATCATATATGCCGGAGAAGATTAAAACAGCATGGCTTGAAATTGACCGTGTAAATTATGCACAATAAATAGCAAATGGCCAGGCTTTTTTCGAGCATAGTTTGCACACTGCGCTCTCTGCATGCATTGATTATCTGTTACTAACTATAACTCTAGTGGCATATACGGCGTTACTCGGGTTTTTTAATTGAACTTTTGGCGCGGCTGCATTTTGGCTAATATTTGTTTAAACCGTTTATTATGTTTGTATTTTCCCAAGTAAATAGACGGAGTATTATCAAGCAGATATTGGATTAGTTAGGTATCTCTTACAATTCCTATCATTCCTTTTTGCTTTGTGCATAATTCTATTAAAAATGTCCTGGATAATATCTAAAAAATACATCATGCTAATCATGCATTTGTACTTACTTTTAAGCAAACAGACTAATCATTAGCCATTTATAAATCTAAACATTTAAATAAATAGTAAAATATATTATGTAAAGATTTGGTTCTTTGTTTAGTCAAGTTCAAGCACTGGACTTCGTTCTACCACAATGCATAAATCTTTTACCAGCTCCTTAAATACGTTGGTTAAGTACTGGTCACTAGGCCGCGTCACATTTGAAAGGTGCCTCCGTAATTCACTAGAAGACGTCCGTGCACAAGCATTAATGTGTCTCTTTAATTTGTTTACCTCGAACATACAATTACCCTGCGATTAGGTCCTAGCCAGTAATCAAATGCTATAGTCGCTTGGAATATATGTATAGTTATATTTTTTAAACTGCTAATGTTAGATTTATTGCTAAGTTAAACAAGTGTTACGAGTTCAATAACCATAAGGGGCTAACAGTTTTGGGATGAGCATAATTGCTCGATAGTCGAAGTAGAAATTTGTTAAAGCTTGATGTGAATATGCTCTTTGGTTTTAGTGTACAGCATAGTTTCTCGCATCATTCCTGTCACATAGTGACAGCAATTATGCGGTCTATGCGGATATTTCTGCAACCAAATACAAATAAATTATCAAGATATTATGACAGAGTGCTACGACACTTACACCCGCAAGACATTATCAGAAACTTATCGCGGCACTACTCGCGAAAATTATCTTCAAGGTAAAATGGTCGCTAAAGGCATTTAAATTGCTGGAATTAAAATTTGAATTGTGGTGGAGCAAATTGAGCGAAATGTACCAATGGGAAATTAAAGAAGTTGTTGTTGCGTCCGAACTATAAATTATTAGTAGCTGTTAAAAATTATGAACACTTTTTATACTACTGAATCACATAAGTACTATACAACTAGCTTGTCCCACAAAGACATCGCATGCATGCTCCGTAATTAGGAACTGAATTTGCATAATTCCTTTTAAAAATAAATAGTTACTGTGATATAGTTTGATGCAGCAATGCAAACACTTTTACAGCAAATTTTATAACATTCTTTAATATTTTAATGAGTAACCCTGAGTGTGCAATATAATATGTAAAATCATTTCAAATTGAATTCCGGTAAACATCAGCTTCACAAACGAAGCCAAAACATAGACATTTTACACACAATAATTCTAATCCCCTAAATTTAAGGTACAATACATACTCTTTGTATATGTTATTTTGTGTGAAAACATTTCGCTCTACAAATATCTAATATAAATAAAATATTTTTTTTAAATAATTAATACCCATTTCAGAAATCTGCTAACTACTGTGAAATATATTTATCCTTTAAGATAACATAAATATTGCATTGAGCGTGAAAAAGATACGCCTTATGTAATATCAGATATTATTACTAATTCGATCAAGGAACTTCCTTAATTTATAATTTTTGTTGTGTATTTTAAATACAGCAGCGATAGCCTAGTGGGAAACCGTTTTTCTGCCACGCAGAGGTCTCGAGTTCGAACCCAAGGCACGCATCTCTGAATTTTCGAGGTTATATGCGTATTAAATAGTTAATTATCTCTTGCTTTAACGGTGAAGGAAAACATCATGAGGAAATCTGCATGTCTGAGAGTTCTCCATAATGTTCTCGAAGATATGTGGAATCTACCAACCCGCATTAAGCCAGCGTAGTGGACTATGGCCTTACCCTGTGGGACTGTTTAATACAGGGCTGATATTATTATATAATTTAAATATTACTTCTAGGGAAAATTATAGAACAATATTTGTTATGAAAAATGACATCGTAGAGGAATGCCAGCATATTTTCTTTTTTACAATGATCATGTAAATAATACAATTAACTGTAGGTAAATATCCAATTATGTAAGCAAGATAAATGAATACATTTTAATGGACCGTGAAAACAACACAACCCTTGCCTTTATCAGAAACATTACCTTTGTATAAACCTAAATTAGTACTGACATTCATTCCCTACAAACAGACCGAGTAAATTCAATGGCTGTTAACATTTCTCTCCCTAGTGAAGGACCGTAAAACTTTTGTCGTCTTCATTGAACAGATTCTTTTGTAATCGAGTCACGGACTTGACTGAACCGGGTCGGACCGGAGACAGTTTGTTATGACGTAGACGACGCTAATAGTAACAAATGCGTGTTTTCATTTATTTAAGTAAAAGGAAAGATTGGGATACAAAAGCTCAATGACGTCTGGAAAAATATTTTTTTAGATAACTGTATTGTTGAACAAAATTACAAAGAACTCTGGTTTGGTAAGTTTGCATAAAGCCATAACTATATTTATTATACAAATATGAGAATTTGAAGACTTAAAAAGATAATTGAAATTTTTACATTATTAAAGTATGTATGATGTCTTAAACTTTCGTGGTCTAAAATATAAATTATAAATTTAACTACTTTAAATACGGATTTTATCGCGTTGTTTATTTAACACTTTATTACATAATTTAGATATATTAATTATATTATACTATATATAAAAATTAAAAAACTTTAAACAACGATATCTAGCTGTCAAATGAATGAAAAAGGATGAAAATACATAGGTACGATGTTTTAAAACCGTATTTGTAAAAATGTTCACTTGATTTGAAACCAAATTGCAAAGTTGTTTGCACAAAAATATTTTTCGTGAACGCTATTTTCTATTGCGTAAAAATAGCTGTTGTAGTAGGTAAACATTGTAGGGTTCCATTGGCATTTACATCTGATAGGTCCAACACTTTACCCGATACCACGGGTATTTTTAGAGAATTATGAAAACATTTTCAACGAGCCTAAACTGGTGATAGCAGCGATAAGATCCTAGTGGGAGACCATTGGACTGCCACGCAGAAGTCTCGAGTCCGATTAAAAGCACGCATCTTATACTTTTTAAAGTTATGTGCGAATTAAATATTTAATTATCGCTCGCTTTAACGGTGAAGCAAAACATCGTGGGATAACCTACTCTCTGAGAGTTCTACATAACGTTCTCGAAGATATGTGAAGTCTGCCTACCCGCACTAGGCCAGCGTGGTGGACTAACCCTAACTCTCAGCCTAACCCTTCTTACACTGAGAAGAGGCCCATGTTTGTTGACAGTTTAATACATGGCAAATTTTAGTAAACTAGTAAGTTTACCACATTGCAAAATACATAACCGGCTTTTTATATATTACTATTTAAAACCCAATAAAACCCATATCTAAAACCAAATAAAGTCGCCCAGCTCCTGAGATAATAGGGTCATCTTCCTTATTATCTACTGGAGTAATTTATTTGTGGCGCGTCCTCGCCGCGAGATTGAGCACCGCTCGTTTCAGTAGGGCGGAACGAGTTTGTGGCAAAGTTCAGTAAGGGACCCAGTAGGCAGCTCCTTGCTCAGGATTAAGAGTGAAGACCTCAACGGCGGTTACATCGGCTGAAGAGGCAGGCTTTTTCCTGCAAAAGCTTCAATAAATGCAGTCTAAAGTCAGGCAGCAGTGGCGTCAGTATGTATAGAAGGCTTAAGACTAATGAAGTAGAACAGGCTTAAATACAACAACTTGCGCAGGCGGAATTATAGCAAGACGGTACGGCGGCAAGCTGCGATGATAAAGGGGAACGGGAAACCACTATCATTAAAATTCCCTCGTTAGGCGGTTCTGACCAAAAACGTAATGAATAGTACAAATATAGATACGGCCCTGAGTCTCCGACGTCCCTTCAATGGGATAGGGGTGCGAAGAATCCTCGGAGGTAACCATAACTAACAAAAGCAAAAATTGAAGATCGGTACGTGGAATGTAGGAAGCCTGAAACACCATGGTAAACTATTGAACCTAGTTAAGGAAATGGAACGCATGGAGATTAAATTATTAGACGTAAGTGATATAAAATGGCCAGGAAAATATAAGTTGGATGCCACAGAAGGAAAAGTTCTGTGTCATTCAGGTAACGATACGACAGAATCTTACGCAGTCAGAATACTGTTAAATAAAGAGCCAGCAAAACCAGTAAAAAATTTGGTGCCTTATTCAAACAGAAGCAAGTTAATAAGTTTACAAGGAAGACTATGCCCCAACAGGAGACAAACCGGTGGAAGAAGTCGAATAACTATATGCTGAGATAAGAACACTTCTGCAATACACAACAAAACAAGATGTGAATATGAATTACGAGTGACTTTAACGCCAAAGTCGGTTCGGATAAAGTTCCAGGGGTAATAGGTCAACATGGACCGTGGAGAACTCTTAATTGAATTTTGTCAAGAAAATGAGCTTGTAGTTGGTAACACCTTATTCAAACAGCACCCCAGACGTCTATACATCTGGACATCTCCATCACATGTTGCCCACCGCATAGTTCGGAATCAGATTGATTATATTCATGTCAATAAACGTTATAGAAACTGTATCAAATCTGCTCAAACATACCCAGAGGCAGATATAAACTCTGATCATAATCCAGTAGTAGTCAAAGAATCATGTCAGCTGAAACAAATTTCAAGAAGCATCATCAGCAGTGTTTAATAGAATAAACAACTGGGCGAAAAATAACGTAAAGCCCTTTCCGTAGAAGAAGCCCTCAAAGATCTGAACGACACGATGTCTAATATTAACAAAACCATTCTGAAACCCCACCATATAAAAAAAAACAAATCTGGATGAATGATAATATTTTGAATCTAATGGAGGAACGCAAGACTTACAAACAGACAGACATCAACAAATATAGAATTAAAAGAAATTAAAAAGAAAATAATGAGTGATATTCGGATAGCGCGACATAAATTTTATGAAGAAAATGTAAGAAAATAGAAAAATTTTATTGAAAATTTGACTGTTTCAATTTACATAAAGAAATGAAGACAATTGCGGGTATCAGAAATAGTTCTAAACAGTGCATGTTAGAGCACGAAAACGGAAAGTTGCTCTCAGATGTGGAGAAAAAGAAGTCTTTATGGAAAATTTACATCAAAGACATGTTAACAGATTGTACCAGAAAAATCAAAGCAATACCAAAACATCTAGATGGTCCAACTATATTGAAATAAGAGGTCATTAAGGTCCCGAAAAAAAAACGCTAAGACTAGAAGAGATTCTTCAGTTAATTGAATATGAATATATAGACTCAATAACTTGACTTTTTAACCACATGTATAACACTGGTTTGCCAACGGAATGGTTAAAATCCACCTTTGCTACATTATAAAAAGAAGCCAAATGGCAAAAAAATTACCGAATACCGCACAATAAGCTTAATAAGTCAGGTGCTGAAGTTGTTTCTATCCATTATCCACTGTCGAATCCGTTTAAAGTGCGAGGAACAAATAGGAACAACTTAATTTGGATTCAGACCAGGTGTTGGCACTAGAGAAGTTTAGTTTGTAGTAAATATACTAGTCCAAAAATGTCGTGACATGCAGAAAGATGTATATTTGTGCTTCGTAGATTACGAAAAAGCTTTTGATCGTGTGTGATACGAGGTTCTAATACATCTTCTGAACGGCCTTGAACTAGATGGAAATAATGTGCGAATTATTCAAAACCTCTACTGGGGTCAAACGGGAGCAGGGAGTGGAATGTGAAATAACAGAGGAAGTTGCAATATGTCGGGGTGTGAAATAAGGCTGCATATTATCACCATTGCTTTTCAACTTGTACTCGGAAGCTATAATTTCTGAAGCACTTGAGGATCAAAGTTGGGGAGTAGTAATCAATGGTTGCACGATGATTAATAATATCTGATATGCTGACGACATCATCCTTATTGCCTCAAAACCAGATGAACTTCAAATGATAGTCAACAGACTCTATGACAGAAGCCAAAATGCAGGACTGAACATGAACCTCACTAAAACTAAATTCATGCTTGTATCACAAAACAGCACCTTAAATCCTACCATTCGCGTAACTGGCACAGTCATAGAACGGGTTTCCCGCTATAAGTACCTAGACACATGGGTTACAGAAACTTGGGAATCAGATCAGGAGATTAAAACCCGAATTGAAATAGCCCGTGCGTCTTTTACAAAAATGGCAAAGGTATTCACGAACAGACAGCTGGATATCCGTCTACGTGTCAGAATGCTCCAATGCTACGTATGGCCAGTAATCTTATACGACTCAGAGACTTGGACTATTAAAAACAGTATACGCCATAAAGTAGAAGCCTTGGAGAATTGGCTGTACCGCAGGATGCTAAAGATTAGTTGGATTCATAGAGTGACCAACGAAGAGGTGCTGCGACGAGTTAAGAAGCCCCTTGAACTCATGAAAACTATTAAGAAAAGGTAAGAGGCATATTTGGGTCACATACTCAGGAATGAGCGCTACAAACTGCTCCAAACAGTAATCATGGGTTAAGTGGAGGGGAAAAGAGCGGTTGGAAGACCCAAAAAGTAATGGTTCTCGAACATCAAAGATCGGCGTCGCAACGGTAGAAGATTTATTCCGATTAGCGAGAGATAGAGATTTTGCGCAGCTGACTGCCAACCTCCAGTAGTGGAGAGGAATTAGAAGAAGAACAAGAATCTAATACCGGCCAGTGACCCGGATTTATATTTTAATTTTCCAATCCCATCTGAGACTGTTAGGTATATTTTTTAATCTGAAGTGCCCATTCGAATATAACAGTATAAAAAACAGTCTTATATAAAATATCAAGTCAATTCATCCACTCCTTTTCGAATATTGTTGACCCTCCCATTCAGAAGCTGATTCCTTTATAGGTACATATCATATTGTAGATAGAACTACTCATCAAATATCAGATTTAAAATGGTGACAAGTTTCGTGCAAATTCAGTTTATTCTTGCTAGCACTAAAGAAGGCTTTTGTATACTTCAGCATACTAAATAATATATGTACAAAAAATAAGTCTTATACATATTATTATTGAGAATTAATGTATATCGCTAATAAGCTTAACAGTTTAATTAATCGTATTATTTGAATATGTTTAATAGTACAATGCGAGACGTCTACTAAAGCCGCTTGGGATCAACGGTCAATATCGTAGTTAATTTATATAGTGGAGTCCATTTAATCAATATCCTATTAGCTTAGGTGCGTTTGTCGTCTGACCATGTGATAATACCTTAGTACTTACCTACAAATATATAGTACTAGATTTTACCCGCGGCTTCGCTCGCGTAAATGTAGATTATGTTAGGTTACAGTATAATTTTCTGGATGAAAGGTATCCTATGTCTTCTTCTGTATACCTGACAACGTGTATGTGAAATTTCATGATGATTGGTCAAGCAGGTAAGGTGCGAAAGTGTAGCAAATCAACAAAACAAACTCACAATTTAGGATACAATCCTGATACACGTAGTCGAATAACCAAATAGGTGCATGTTACTGTATGTTTTTACATGTCTTCATGTCTTATAAGACAATAAAACGATCCATTATAAGCAGAGGTATAGTTGCAAAAATCCAAAATATTTTTATAACTGTTATGCTTATATATGTACATTTAAATTAAATTTGTCTTAATTGGCTTGGGTATACGTAATGGAAAAACGATAGGCAGAGACTAGTTATACGCAGAAATCCATTGATAAATATATTATTATAGTATAATAAATTGAATGTTATTACAATACTAGTATTTCACATGGTTGCGCGGCCCGCGAGGGGCGATCCCCACGAGGGGTTAAAAAATGGCAAAAGAAGATAAAAACTGATGACCCCCGTGACCTTGAAAATGACCTTTTCTGGAAAGATCTCGTCGACCTCTATGACATTTGTCCGAACACACCCCGCCTGTCTGTAACCGTTTCGGAGATATTAGAGATTAAAGTTTGTATGGCGGCCATGTTTTTTTGTATGGAAGACATGTTTTTTTTCGCCTCCCTCTAAAAGTTCCCAGGGTTTTAGGAAGATTTTGTTGGAGAACGACTCCCGTAGATATCACTGTTTCCGAGATCCGATGGGGAACCACCACCAAGAGCTCACCAGCAAGACCTTCCGAAGGTCAGGCATTTTCCCCGGGCCTTTTGAACGATTCTCTATACGACGCTATATTTACTTATTTCCTACGACTCCCCCTTGTATGACTTCTATTTCTCTAAGTCAGTGAGTGAGTGGTAATTTAAGTTTATATACATATAGTAAAAATAAATTCCAGTGACATATGTATTATTTGGAGGATTAGAACTATTCATAGCCACAAAATTTCTGTAAACTACTGTACTCGTGGATATACGAGCCTAATGCTACATTCACGGTACATTCAATAGGCTAATTCCATATTATTCGAATACAAACTAATTAGATCTTCGTTAAAATCAACTATCATTATGAATGCAAAGCGGTTTATGTATTAATGTTCTATTCGACTATATTGAGGCGGCGCGGTGTAACAAATAGACAAATACTATTGAAATTAACACTACTCACAGAAATGTCATAGTAACCTGTTAATTGGCAAATTCGCAGTTGTTATGAGAATTAAGTGGAATATTCAAAAGGTAACGCGTTTCCACGATCTTTATTATGTGATTATTATACCGCAAAGTTGGTAAGTGGCGTGTCGAAGTTATCTTGGTATCGACAAACGATATACTTTAGCATTGAAGGGGTAATCTACCCTCAATAGCTACTACTTCTTGCATTTAAGAGTTATTCTGTTTAAGTTGTTTTGACACCGTACAATACAGTTTCTTTTTCTTGATATTTATTTTTAATAATACAAATGTACTAGGAATGAAGCCTGTGTCACAGGTGACTGTACAAAAATATAAACAATAAAGAATACCCAGAGTCAGAACTACTTTTGACTGCACGGATGGCGTAGTGGTTTAAGTGGTCGCCTAGCTACTGCCACTGCGCCCAGTTTTATGGTTTTTAATCCCACAGGGGACAAAACTTTGTGTGATCCACAAATGGTTGTTCCGAGTTTGGGTGTTCTTTGTATTCATTGTTCGAATGTTTGTCAAGTTCCTCGTGCGGGAGTTGCCTTTTTTAAACAGAAACAGAGTGCAAAACCATTTGTTCTCGATCTATTCATTTCAATTGTTGTATTTTTTGTATTCTCCTACCACTCTTAGCTCCTTTCTCAATTTGCTTCTGTGTGGCTACGGCTAGTAAGGCACCTGTGACCTACATTCAGACAGACAGGCGAACAAACAAAGTAGTACCATACGGGTTGTGATGCCCCAATTTTGATACGGTTCCCTTAAATCTAGCCATGAGATTGATGAAGTAGGAAATCGTTTTCGCAAAACGATTCACACGTGTTTTAGTTTTTACTGTTGGAAATCCTGACTTCAGCCCAACTATAATTTAAAATACAGCTCCTACTTCTTCTGCAGCATATTAACAATGGAGGCGATATTTACGTGTTACACTTCTCCTTAAATCATTGGTCATGTAACCAGTTAGATAAGACGTCTAATGTATTTGCATGTAACATTAATTCTTGTTTTATATCAAACAATGTAATATTTTCATGTAAAATATTTGCAACAAATACCATAAATTTATAAAAATAAAACGGTTGTGCTTTTTTTTGTTTTCATATATGTAGGTATAATTCTTCTGTTCGTGTGTATGTCATCACACTTCTCCTAAACAGATAGAGCGACGTTGATAACTATTTTGTGTGTATTTGAGTGGATCCCTGGAAGGATTCATAATTGGATCCGGTAGGTAACGCTTTAAGCCTGCTACTGTACTCGCGAGTAAGGTTGCATATTGCGATTAGTCATTAGTTCACGCTATGTTTATGGGTCATCAGACAAAGCTTAGTGGCAGTCTGGTATCAAAAAATATATCAGGATTTTGCGTTTTAACTGGCACGCTTCGTATAGCTTAGGTCTGAACATAGAAAGCGTAATAAAGGCGTTATCCTGTATATTTATATTACTAAACATACTGTGATGTAGTATAATTGCCTGTAATTTCGTATTTGCCTCCCTTGGTAGAAAAGTAATTACCAATTTTTTTATGTCTCTTTATCACTAGATCATAGTTATAATTATTTTCAATTAATTAAATATTTTTCTGAGCTTTTTCCTTTCTCTGTTTTCTTCGTGTTCCCTAACAGCATATAACATATTATGTATAGTCTTAAAAAAATTCACTATGCTATTATGGTGGGCTGTGTATTCTCCTGACATTGCTAAAGTCCATGAACAAAAGTTAGGAATAGTGATAAGATGGTCCGCTGAATCGTCTCTCATAAGTGGCAACGAAAAAAAGACCTTAGGAACTATTTTTCTGAGACGGTATTTACCCTGTGGTATTTAGCGAGGGTAAACAATATTAAATTAATTTGAATCAACATGGGAATGAAACCTAATATACATTCTACTGGTTCTGCCAAGAAGTAACTTAACAATGTAAATGTATTCATTAGTTAGTAAAAACGTATTTAAGAGAACACGAGTGGAGTATTTTTGATAAAATTATTACACAGTTTCCAAGAAAATTGAGGCTATAAAGTACAAACGTATGTCGGTAGGATATTTTGTGGTTGGGAATGATGTTCTCAGTACTATGTATTTATGATGTGTGTATATTAAATTATTTATCTTGTTTTCCATCGTCAAATATATTTGTTAGTACGTTCATTTCATAAGACATATGTTAATAGGATAAATAATACAAATATCTACTAATATTGCAACAAGTGAGAATCGGAGATGAATTGCCGTAAATCTTAGAGTTCGAAAAAATGGTTCAAGTAATATGCAAAGGTCACGTGATATCACGTGACCTTGGGGTCAGACTATGCTGAGTCGAATGGCGTTGATCGCGAGTCTCTAGCTCTTACGGTTCTTGAGTTGAAAGTTGTATAACAGATAGGTGGACGGCGACCGGCGGACGGACAAAGCTGTTGCATAAGAGTTTTTTCGAACTCTAAAAAGACAGAAATTTGACCTGATTCCTTATTTTTATTATATTGAGGAAGGACATGTAATTTATAAGAACATCAAGAAAGTGAAAAGGAATAAGATAGTACGGATGGCACAGTGATCTAAGTGGCTGTCATGCCACTGCCACTACGCCGAGTTTTGTGGATTAAAATCCCACGTAGGACACAAAAGTGGTGTAATCCTCTAAATGTTGTTTATGTCGTTGTTAAAATACTTGTAAAGTCCTCTGCGATACAGGAATAATTAGTAGAGCGACATTGTAGTTTAATAAAACAATAATATTTTATGTTACATTATAAGTTCTATATCCTACTAATATTGACTTGTGCGGGGTTCGATCCCCGCACAAGTCAAACATTTGTGTGCATGAACATGGATGTTTGTCTTGGTCTAGGTGTTTCTATGTATAATATGTATGTATTTACAAAAAAAAGTATATATGTATGTTTATCCATTGTCTAGTACCCATAGTACAAGCTCTGCTTAGTTTGGGCTAGATGGTGTTGTGTGTATGTGGTAGAATATTATTATTATTATTATTCTAAATGTGAAAGTTTGTGGATAGATGGATGTTTGTTACTCTTTCACGCAAAAACTACTGAACCGATTTTGATGAAACTTTACATTACTATAGTTTATACATCAGATTAACATATAGGCTACCAAAAAAACATATCTAAACATAAATCTAAATTAACGTGAGCAAAGGCTCGGGAAAATTCTAGTTGATTATAAACTCGTCAGAAATAGTTGCTAAAAAATTAACTTAAGATGTTTTCTACAAAGATCAGGTGAGTGCATTTGAAAATCAATTGCTTCTCCTCACGAAAACTTAATGAACACTAAAGAAGTCTTGAAAATTAACCAGGAGGACTTTCCCGTAGCACTTCATAGAAAGAAAAACAGTGACTATTTCGCGGAAGAGAGTGCATTAACATTTTAATTAGTACCTTAATATATGCGACAAGCGCTTTTCCTTCTTACTGGAATTTTATTCTTAACAACCTACGCTTGGAAGGTTTTTGCTAACTAACGGTTAATGAAAAAGACTTATTTAATGTTTATTTACTTATTATAGCACACAAAACAGAACATCACGCCACAATACGAAAATATAAATCCTGTTATCAGTAATAAAGTATATTTTTTTGATTTGTGATAAATTTATCAAAAAGCCTAATATCAATATTTTTTAGAAATGCCATTTAAGACTTCAAAGGTATTTCCTACCGCGCAGTTTAAATTATCTCTAACAGTTTTAGTCCAATGTTTATTACATCGGATGGAAGGCATGAGATTGCTCCCCACCTATTACTTCACTGATTTCAACCCACTCTTTATATCTCTTTGATAATCCAAACTTCCACGTTGATAATATTTGCAGGGTAAATGGAACATGTGCCAAATGGCGCAAAAACAAAACCAGATCAGAATTAGCTTAATACTCAGCCTTGATTATCAATCAGCTGTTAAATAGAAGTATAATTAAATATTATTGTTAATTTGAGTGGCAGTTTTCGACGATGGCACTGATTCATCAATCCGAGAAAGTTCGACCCTCTTATAAGAAATCAACATAAGAATATTGCTATATACGTTCCACTAGGGGAAGAACGGTTTCGAAAGCTTACATACCTTCCTCTCCCTTTCCTTTCATGCCATCTCATTAATTTTTCCTACAGTTGACAATGTGAGAACGATAGCTCTGATTTCGCAAGTGACCCTAGGAACTATAGCAAACACTTACGTATTTCCTATGCTTATTGACAACATTAATAGTATAAAAAATACTGCACTATTAAAAAGCTGACCTTAAAATATAAAGAAAATCTAAATGAGCAGTAAAACAATTATGGAAACTGCGACTTACAATAACTAATTACATGTGTGCTTATTTGCATGGTCATTCGAAAACATTAAAAAAACACTATATGAAAACCAGGCTAATCATAAAGATAAACAAATACCTATTTAATATCTTAACTAATATTATTTACGCTTTCAGGCCTTAACTATTTGCTAAATCATCAAATCATCATGAAATTTCGCATACACGTTGCCAGAGGAACAGAAAAGGACTTAGGGTACCTTTCATCCAGAAATTAATACTGTGACTAACCTAACCTACATTTATACAAGCCAAGTCGCGGGCAAAAGCTAGTATTTTTTACTACATAGTAGAAGCCTGCTAACAGTTTCCATTTATTTGTTACATTAGGATGATTACTTTATTTCGTTATACCTTTGATTGATTATAGGATCATTACTTCAAAGGTCTTAAAATAATAATAAATTGTTTTATTAGTATCTAAAAGATATCTGTAATTGCTCTAAAATATAAATAACGAGATAAAAATGTATTTGTCTAAAATTTTAAACTCAATTTGAACACTTTTAGGCTTTTCATTTTAAATTACTACTTTAATCACATTGTTTTAATTCTATACTCCATGTTTTTTATGGTGCTCCCACACTGGCTGTTACAAAATGTTTACAAACATTTTTTAACACTAAACATTTACTAACAAATGTTAGGAGTTGTTACATTCTGTTAAGAATTGTTAGATGTTTTGAGTGCTCCTACACTGATGGAAAATGTTTACAAACATTTTTTTACATTTTAAAACATGATATCGGTTCGTAGTTTGGATTTACGTCCCGAAACGTCTACACGAAAATGGAAGAAAAATTGCTCATTGGATTAGCTTTTATTTATTGTTTAAAAAAACGCACCTATCGCTAAGAGCTAGAGAAGCTCGTACCTATAGGTATCATGTCGTCTGAATAATTGTTTAGGAACAAATGATAACAGATGTTTTAATTTGTTAACAAACAATTTTGTTTAGAAATGTTGAGTAAACATTACCTAAGATGAAAACATTTTAAAATTTTTTTTTAATTATGATCAAATGTTTGCTTAAAGTGTTTACTAATGTTTGTAAACATTTTGTAACAGCAGTTTGGGAGCACCATTATCTTCACCAAACATAACCTATACTCTTATGTAGTAAGAATAAAATTAATTAATATATGTATCATTTATCAGATAAATGATATATATGTAGGAATATAGGAACTCTAATGTAGTAAGTAGGTGTACTTGGATTATTTGGTATTATAACTCGACCCAAAGCTATCACTATCCGACGAAAATAGCTATCGCACGCCGTTTATTTCGAATGTCTTTTTAATATTCTGCAGTGAATTACAAAGGCCGAAAGATCCCTACATACATCAATCACTTTCTTCTTCTTTTTACACGTACAAAGACTTTTTTATTCCAAAAATTGAACCGAAAAAACTTCATAGACTTGATTCCAAATTGATTTGTGGGGAACAAAGGGAGTCTTCGGCCGCAGAAATGAAAATACGATTTGGGCACAACCAGACAGCAATTTGTTGCGGCGCCAGCTGATCTATTGGAAATTTGAATCGGTTCCTGGTGGTAATACTCTCAACTCAATTGTTCCGTGACACAACAAAGGTACAGGTAACAGGATTTAGTGATTATAGTTAATACTTGCTACGCCTTTAGCGAATATTTTCTAACACACATACGGTGCATGTTTATTTCAAATTTTGCGAAGATAAGCCTACTTTACACAGTAAATTAAATAAATTCTAGTTTTGTTAAAAACCGTTGTGCAATATATAAATCTATGACAATCGTATATATCTGACAATAAGTATTATAATATACTAGCATTTGCCCGCGACTTCGTCCGCGTAGAATAGTTACTTTGGGCAGCATTTTTAATTTTTTAGGTAACTTATTTTGCATATAATACAATAAAACATAAAGATTTTGCGGGTTTGATACTCATGAGCATACATAGAGTTGCCCATGGAAAACAGTTTTGTTTATTATTATCGTAAATGCTGCTTTTAATTGAAACTTTTAAACTGAAAGTGCAAATCGGTCGGCATTATCAGAATACGGAAATTAAAAGATTTTCTCCTTTTGCCATTCTAGTCATGATTATAGCTTTTATAATATTGCGTCCTAGATGACTAATTTGCTGCCGTGTACCATTACATAGCCTTGGTACGTCAAGATTTCTCATTAACAGGACTGGAATACCAAATTTCAGTCGTAACTTATGGGAAGGCGCCAAAATTCACCTGCCACACAACCTCTTCTAGATTGCCCATACTTATTTGTAGATCTGGATAGACATTATTATTTAAATCATTTGTGTTATCGACAATTTGATAGAATTCACGTCTTAGTGTAATCATGCTGTTACTGTCTGTTAACATATAATCTTCTCTGACTTTTAGAAGAGCAGCTGCATATTGCCCTGCGTGAGAATCGTTGAGTAGTTGTCCTCGCATATTTGTAGTCAGACAAAACTTTTTTACGTACACCCATAATACAGACGCCTTCAAACAGGCATTTTTTTAATCTGCGGTTATTACTAGGGTTACACCCTAGTAATAACCGGCAGGATCTGTCTAAAGTCACCAGCTAAAAGTACCGTTCGTCTCCTATTAATTCATCAAAATTGCTGGGGCCAATATTTACTTATTAACTTCTTATTAAGTGCCTAAATACAAAGTCTCATGGTTTTATCTTCGATACTGACGAATACCCATACAAAATTTCATCACTTCTTTCAACCCCTTCATGTCCTTTTTTACAACAAAAGGTAGTCTAACTTTGTAACAAATTTCATCAAAATCGGTTCAGTAGTTTAGGCGTGAAAGCGTAACAGACAGACAGACAGAGCTACTTTCGCATTTATAATATTAGTAGCGATTTATCAGAATATGCCTCGTTCCTACGAGGACACAACATAAATAATTTATGTACTTATGCATGCCTTTATAAATTTTAAATATTTATAGAAACAAAATAAAAATATATTTTAAACTTTCACGCATTGGTATACAAAAGCTCTCTGAATAAATATAAAAAAAAAGTGTCATCAAAAGATTTAAGCAAAACATTGCGTCAAAAGGAACATCCTTTAAGGCATCCGCTGAGTTAATTTACACATTACGGACACAACAGCCAAACTCGTATCAATCACACAATGTTTTGTCCCAAATAGCGATCGAACCCACAACACTCGGCGTAGCATAGTGACTAGGTAACCACTTAAACAAACAAACTAACTGCACAATACCGAGGCATAATTATATATTGCTCTAGTACCTTATCTAAAACATGAAACTACATAATTACAGTTTAAGAATATTCCCCGCATAACTTATACGTAGTTGTATACCGAGAAACTTAGGCAGAGAATAACCCACATCATCCGGCAATATCCAGAACAGTAACTGTGTTCGGAAATAATGCATAATGCAAATGCGAACACGGCTTGGGTAATTATATCTATATAATTAACGCAGTTGGTTGTAAGGGAACGGAGCCTACTACTGATTGCGTTATTCAATTAAATCTGCATTAGCTACCATAATTGATTAAATCAGTGTTTGTATAAGGGGCTTGTCCACTAACTTAACAGGTTGCTCTCATGATAAATGTGTTGGTACTGTATAGTTTACGCATATCTTTGTGTGGGATCGTGAAGTCCTGGCTTCGAATCCCGGATCGGATAAAGTTTTCTATGAGGTAATTCTCAGTATAACTTCTATCAATCGAAAAAAATTACAAGATGAACAATATTAATTAATTGTATTGTTAGTATCTGCTGTCTGTACTTTTATAAGAAACTAGTTACCTATCCATCTAAATAGAAAACTCTAACAACAAATAAATGTTTCGCAATATCTACAAACTAATATCACTTCGAAACAAAACAAATAAGACTTGGTCAGTCGAGAGCAAAACTAAATGAACTAAGTCCAATATAATTGTCCATTGTTATTCAAGTGGTGTAGTAACTGAGACTAGGGGCAGTGCATTCAATGGATCTGCAAATTTGCTTTTGTCGACAATAAAGCATGATAAAATGCATACTCAACGCAAATAAAGTCAGTGCACTATTATGCTCCCGTGCTTTATTAGGACGCAAGATATATAGGCAACTAAAGTGACGCGGAGTTTATGGAGCGGTCTGCTTTGTGTACGAGTTCGTTAACGATGCTTGAAGAGGATGCATTGGCATATATACGTCACGCTTTTACAAAGAGCTAGGTACAACTGTATTATAAGATCATCTTCTTTTAAAAGTTGAGCTAAAAGTGATTATTAGATGGTCGGATATAATTATGCTTATCATGTTCTATGTGTATTTGATAGGCTCACTGGATTTCACATTTCAATAGGTCATTCGATTCACTCTATTTTTATTTTTATTGAATAGTTTTATTACTCAACATACAAAAATACAGAAGAAAAAAAAAATAAGAATATGTTTCATAATAATAATATTATTTCCCAAATCTGGTAATTGTTAAATGTCATAAAAATAATGCACCATACTCGATTGTGATGTAACTAATATATAGGTGTAGCCGTAATAGTTCAACTACGTCCTCGCTTTTCTCTACTCTAATCTTTTATATTTGTTAGTACAGAGTTGAGTGATAAAATGTATGAAGGGATAGAGCATAGAACTTGCGCGCCGAGAATTTCCATGCGAGGAAGCGAGCGTCATTTGGTTCCGTGCACTGTAGATAAAAGTTTTAAAGAATAATTTGTAAGTGCTTCTAAGGCCTTGTGCGGTGCGATACATGCACGTGTATCGAAAAGGGAGGAGGTGGTTTCCTTGCTATCTTTAATAATTTTACCGTGTAGAATTATAATCTGTTATTTTAGTGTTAGTTTTTTAAAGGATTTATATACTTCGATGACAACGAAGAATTACGTACGGAATATTTCTTGTAAGACCAACTCAAAAATAACATGAGACTACGCCCGCACTATTAATATTTCCACGGAGGACTTTACAAATGTTCAAATAGCGGACCAAAAAACCACCCAGACTTAGGACAACTAATAGTGAATCACACATTTTTTGTAGCGAGGTGATCAATTAAAGCAATATTTAAAAAAAATATTAATTTTGTCAACAAATATATTACTTGACTAAGAAATTGATACTCAAGAGCCACGATCAGTATCGCGGTTATGGATATACAGTATCGTTTACGACTTGTGAAATTGGACCAACGATCAAATCAAAATGATGTAATATATTCCTAAGTACAATAAACAAAAGCTATAACCGATAGAATAAACCAAACAGAGTCGTCACGAGAGTGTATTAATAACAGAATATTGCCGCAATCACATCAATAACTTCGACTAGCGTTGTAGTGGTGCTTGCCAAGTGTAGTCATTACATATGCCTGTTATCGATATGTGACCATATCGTTTTATTACCAAATCAGTTATTTTACGATACGCATTTGTTATACTGTTCTGTTGTAGCTTTTTAAAGCCTATATATATTTATATTATTTTGATACATTGTAATAACTGTATCAATGACCAACACATTATTGGGATCAAATATTTGCAAGCTCAAAACTCAATATAATTGTTTAGCTAAGTTAGAAGTATTAACAAAAGTACTTATATCGTAAAAATTACAATGCTAATAATAAACATAAAAAGGGATACAATTCTAAGGTATAAAAATAATCGTATGAGGGATCAAACATCTTTGATATACCTACTTTTCGCTTGAACTGCATCGACCGCGGCCACGGTCGACTGAGTTATTGCGATTGGGAGGGCCCTTGTCTATACTGTACGTTATCTATGAATATAACTGCAAATATTCAACTTATAAATTAAAAAAGAGGCAATTATGCATGGTAATCATGTAAGTAATTAATAAACTGATATTTTTATCAATATAATAAATGTTTGTTATTGTCGCAATCACAATAACTGAGCATTACTACATTTACATTAACTTATCGCCGCGCACATCATCAAAGCAAGGTTGAACCAATGCGAAGAACAAGGGAAAACAAACGTCTCTCTCTCCTTTTTCAAGTTTTGATTTGAATTGTTTTTTTTATAAGCCTTTTTATTTTTCTTTGCAGGAGCAGAGAAACATGTATTGAGGTAAGTCTTTATAACATTTCATCAAACAAATAATTAATTTTATATCGTCTTGTAAATCATTTTATTTTATTGGGAATAAAACGATTAGTAAATCGCGCTTTAACTATGAACCTCACAGAGCTAGGTGGCGGAATAAAACGAATATGACGGTAGGTGGGGCAACGTGAGTATGAAAGTGCCATCGGTACATTGAACGTTGGTCATATTCGAAATTTCCACTTAGTTAAACTGTCTCAACAAATAGTCTTTGCATTTCACAGAAATTTATTGAAGTATGGATACAAAAAGAAAGTACTAACTATTTAAAACCAAAATAGCAATCAAAACAAGATGATCGTTTTCATTTTCATTTACGCAAATTGTCATTTTTAATATACATATATTTAAATAAACAGAATATAAACCCAATACACCTAAAGCCAGCCCAGATCAAAGTTTTCCAATAAGCCCAAGTGCTTACAATAAGCGATATAATGATCTACCTTTATTGTGAATGAGTATCTCATTACAGGTTAAAACTTTTCCATTTTTTGTTTAATTTTAAGAATTTTACTATACTCTTTGGCTGTTAGATTATCATTACCAGCTTGGTTTTGAAAAATGTTGCATGTAAGACCTAAGTTTAATACGGTAATCTATATAGATTACCGTATTAAACTTAGGTTATATTTTTCATATATAAAACTTAATGATATTTCGACCGCATTTTATATTTTAAAAGTCGTCGATGATCTTTCTTGCATTAAAAATTATCATCATTATCGATTCAGCAGTTTTGATTAAAACTTGACAAACAGACTTTGAGCCTTTGACTTGCGCGTATAAAAATACCATAAAAACTGAAACTGAAAAGAGTATTTTTATGCCTATTCTGTAAATATTAAGTGTGTAAATTTTATTATTATCCATAGCTGTTATCTGGGTATGTAAACCCAGATAATAAATTGTAAATAGTCACTTGCAAAAACTATGTTTAGAAATACCAGTTATTGGCATAAAAAGTACACTTAATTTTGTTTTGATTGATGACTCAAGATTTATTATAAGATTGAAAATTACTGTATTTTCATTCAGCAAGAATGTCATGGTTTTCATTTTTATTCTAAGTATGTTACCTAATTTTTTTATAACTTGTATTAAATTTTACTACAAGAAAAATCCCTGACATTCAGAACAGAAATTTATTTCAACAGATGAGGTCTTTATGTCGCACGTCCTAAAAATATCTAATCCTAACCAATTCTTATAACATTTGATATACGAGGCACGCTAGACAATTTTTTGCACACAACCATTTGATTCATTGCTTTCTCGTAAAACTCTCAAAATATTACTAGCGTACTAGGGATGCTCCATAGCAGAAACCAAATCTATATTTATACAGCAAAGGTGGCAAACTTTTCTTACTTTTCTTATGATTGATTGCAATGGTGTTATTGCAAGCAATCATAAGGAAAGTAAAACAGAAAATCGTGGTAAAGAAAAGGCATAGGTGAGGTAGGTATCCTCCGGAATTCATACTTACCGACTAAAACGCAGAAATAGTCGCTCACACCAGTTTTCTATAAAGTGATTTTAATTCCCTAGGTAAATCGATTTATATATACCGTCACCAAATAGTTGAACATGGCAGGTTCTTTTGCTTAAAAACATATAACATTTTATTTATTTGAAGCAGCCAGATACTCTAAGTACACGTAATATATTATATTTCTCAATAATCACATGATGTAATTTTGACTTTAAATGGTAATAATAAATAATCTGATAGAACCATTAGCTGTCGAAATCATCCATAGATGACATTTCAACAAGTGATATAATTTGATCTTTGATCTATAACAACTATAAAACATTTAAAAACAATTACGTGCATTTAAAGCAACAGCTTGGTGATTGTACCGACTACACTACTCTTACTTAAAGAGTAACAGCATTTTGCTGTAATTTTTGTTTGAGTGCAAAATGATTTCAATACAAGATTGAAGAAAAGTGTACTAGGGTATAAAGTACAAAATTTTCCTGTACCTGTATAGAAACCCATATCGAAATTAAAACTCATAGAGCAGCCTTACAAACATCTTACTCTTATGCAAAAGCTGACTAGCGTAAGACAAAGAGCGTTTTTAAAAACTTGAGGCCGTATTCACAAGAGTTGGAGGCTCGGAGATAAAACGCAAGTTCTGTTGTGATGTGACCGAGTTACAACGAGAAAACAAAAATATGCTCCATGGTTTTTATCTCTCTATCTACATACATACTAAAAAAGCTATGCATTTTAAATGCTGGCATGTTACAGATGAGGAAATTGTGGTGACTTATGACGGTAGAATGTTGTGGGTACTTTTTCATTGGTTCGTCTCTCTGTAAGAAGAAGCTGGCAATAGTAATATGTTTGCATGTTAAAAAGGTTTGCTATATTGATTTGCAGAATGTATAATCTACGCTTGCCTCGTTACTATCTTGGCATAAGATTTCATTTACGTAAATGCTATCAGCCAAACGTGAAGTAGTAAAATTGAATCCCACATTAGGTAAGTATTATCCGATCACACCGTTAGTAAACACGAAAACGGTGTATATAGACTTTATGTCCTAAAATATGGCTTTCGAAATGCAAGTGTAAAATCCCTAAAACCTACTTCATAAAACCTATACACAAAAACGTTAGTTAAACAAATTGTCGATTGAAAAATCTCGTCCAAATTAATACCGAATAAGACAGTTTATTTCATAGAGGTACCTTATTATAATTCATCGAAAAGAGCTACTGGTAAATAATAATATTACCGAATCATTAAAACTGGTACAATATTTTAATATGTTCTGCTTGGCTGTGGAATGTTTAAATAAATGAACACCCTGATGTAATAAAGTAATGGATTAAAACAAAAATGGCTACCCAGAGCTGTTATTGGAAAAACTGCATTTAAATACAGCGTTTGGAGAAATACGGAAAGATTTAATAATTCAGCTACATTTTGATTTACTGTTCAGTAAAAGCTCCTCTTCCAACTTTTTAATCCTGTATGAAATGATATAAATCCGATTTATATAAACATGTTCTCTATGCTCATTCTCATGGTTGTATATCGCAGAAAGGGTAGGCAGAAAGAAGTGTATAACATTCACATTGTCTTACACCATCCATGTCACCAAACAGAAACATAAATATAGCTATATTTGCCTAAATTAATATCTGCTAAAATATTAGTAGTATATTTTGGTATTGTAATAGCTGTCCAATAATAATACCGATCATTATAATGATACTTACGTGGGCGGATAAAAACACAAAGAAGACGACAAAATGTTCTCCTTATTCCGAAAATATGTTGGCTTTATATTCTTTTAGGCCAGAGATTCGCATATCATTTTGAACAGAATGTCGGCAAAATTATTAGGAAGAGTAAAAAATATATTTCATTCTTTATTATTCCGCTATATTGGGTTGAAACAAGGGGCTTTAAAATTACGGAACGTAGCGATAACGCAGTTTTTTCTGTCTAATAAAATTGGAGGGATTCACCGGATGCCTAGCTTGTAATATTTGCGAAGGCGCATAGCGTTTTGTTTTTTATTCTTTTTTTGTCGTCGCTTTTGGGGAATGGCTAAGATTATTTAAATTAATTACACCATTTTAAATTTTGCCTTAAGCTGTAGTGTATTTTTATTAATGGATAGAATTTGAAAGCAATATGGAATTCGGGGTTCACAAAATTGCGCTTGTTTTTTATATTTATGAGTAAATTCATTTATGAATACATAAATAAACCAAACATCTCTATATATCTTATACTACTTAGATGGCGGATAAGCATTCAACCTGACCTATGATAAGTATTGACTGTAGTTTATTGACCTAGTAACACTAGGGATAAGGAAGAAAGAGGTATCAGGTTCTATGCCCGAGTCGGGCAAATTGTTATTTGTTTGTCTAATAAGAAATTATAATATAAATTCTAGTACTATTGCCGATTGAAGGCAGTTTACTCGTAGTGTATTACGTGGGACCCAAAATCACAGTTGGCAAAATGCCTACAGTGTCAGAGATAAAAGCGTGAGACTATGCATTTATGTATCAAATACATATATGCTTAGGATCCTTTGATCAGTAAGACTACTGACAAAAGAATTGTCTTAAACCTTGCAGAAGGCTCCATATATTCGAATGTTGAACCTTCAAGCGGAATACCTTGTAAAATGTAATAAAAGGATCCTACAAATAGCATTGTATCTATTGCGTTTTACCTGTCTCATGTCACCAATATCCGACGGCGCGAACTCTTGCACAATTGCATCAAATATATGCGCTCGGATCTTCAAGCCTTACATTTCACGCTGTAAATTCTGCAAAAGCAATAGATATTTATGTAGGTAACTATATTTTGCCCGCGGCTTCGCTCGCGTAAATGTTGGTTAGGTAAGGTTAGTAACAGTACTTTCTTCTAGATGAAATGTACCCTATGTCCTTTTCTGTTCCTCTGACAAGGTATATGCAAATTTCATGATGATTGGTCGAGTAGTTAAGGTGTGAAAGTATTACAAACAAACTCACATTCGCAATTCACTTTAGTTAGGATATGTAAATATTTATGTTAAACATCTTATTCCCGTATTACTTACATTCTGTTACCATGAAAAGACCCTAACGTTTTACGAATTTGTATTTGCGTAAATCTCTCAAAAAAGTATATTTTTCTTCTTAATCAAGTGGAGTGGCTCACACCATTTTCGTATAATACTAGATCGGGGTTTACATTCTTTACATTGACATTAGGATTTTTCCGACTCCGAGCGCTAGGTAAATTTGCCTTTGGATTCAGCTTTTGGTTGCGTGAATCGGATATATTCGGTATTAAAACAACATAAGAGTACCGCGTCTACGCATAGTAACCCTTTCGGTAAAAGATCTGGGTCTGACAGACGCGTAAAATGTTATTCAATCGAGGTTCATTAAATTATTTTCACTGATCGGATTTACAGTATATCGATATCTTTATTAACTTATTTAAAGTTTGTTATGTTTGAAGTATTTATGTTGGTAGAGCAATGGTTTGTTATCTGTATAGAGCGGTATAGTGTAGTTACGGTGCTCGTAATTGCATTAATTAAGCTTAGCAAGTTTATAACTAAGTATTGACAACGTGTCTCAAGTTTGGTTGGGTTCGGAGCACAAAGGACGCATATGATATGTTAAGTAAGGTATTACAATGTTGATCAAGTTTCTGTAGGTAGACCCGAGAATTAGGAGCCCTGTTAGCTTTAAAGCAAACATGATTATGCATCGGCCATGCAATCTAAAGGCTGTTTGGTTTGAATACTACTTCTTGTATAAGTGATGTGAAGACGCTCCTATTACAATGTATTCACAAAAACTGATGCCTATAAATTATAATTTAACTTAGATAGATCCTACATAATAGTGACCATGTAGACATAATTATAACAACTGAAATCATCGCACTAATCGCGTTTCCGTATATCAGATCAAATTCAATATTTAAGCAAAAACGTTATAAAATCGCGCTGAAGCTGTTAAAATGTCACTCGTAGCTTCAAATAAAAGAGCCTATTCATAGTTCCATACTGTACTCTGTAGGTGACTATAGTTTCACCAGTTTACATAGAACTTAGACTTGACTAGACATGCAGCTGAGTGAAAGTTTTGAGTGCACAATTTCGCAATTACTGAAGCTCGCTGGCATGGCAGTGTAAAACAAAATTGTGTTCCGTAATTAATTATTAAACGTCAGTGTGTACTTGTTGTAAACAATTTGTTTGCAAAGTAAGTCACTAAATATTTTTTTTTTTACTCATTACTTTTAAACATACTGTCATGTCTTAGCCTTTGACGTGTACTACGTACTACTTACTACAAGGTAAAAGATGTTCTAAATGCGTACATTTACATACTATGTATCGGATTGGATATCATTAGGTAGGATAGTAGAGTATAGGTACATATATGAAAGACAAAAATTAAAATATTATATATTATATTAAAATATTGATAATTGTTATACCTAATCTTAAAATGTCTAAGACTTAAATACCGAGTGATTAAAATATTGAATGATTAAAAATATCGATTAGTCATTATACCTAAGTTCAAAAGGTTAATATTTAATACAGGAGATAATTTTAGTCATTAAAATATGTACCCGTCGAAGGAGATACCCCTATTTAATGTGGAGGAATGCATTTACGCATCCCTATCAGCGGCAAAATGGGAGCGCAGAGGGTATGTTGGTCTTACCCGGGGAAAGAAGGATAGTACCGGGTACTATCGAATAAGGCTACCACAAAATGCTGACTCTTTGTCTTGAGTGAAGGGTGGGCCGCTGAAACGGGAACTACTTCAGCAACCCACCTAGCAATATCCAAAGCAGACTTTACATCTGCGCGCGATGACTACCGGGGTAGGGGGTAGGGGTATACCCTAGACAACCTTGTTCATACGACACTATGAAATAAACACTAATAATATTATTTAAAATTGAACTACTATATACGGATTTTATCGCATTGTTTATTTAACACTGTATTACATAATTTAAAAACTGTTACACTACTACTACTACTACTACTACTATTTAACTTTACTAATTTTAAAGCTAAACAAATTATTAAAACTATTACAGCCAGCCACAGTCGCGCGCCAGCCTGATATACAGCCTTATGTAAGGGGTGTCACTGACAAGATTGGCTACATCTTGAAGCGAGCTTCAATCAACACATACTTCAAGCCGCCAACGAAGATAAGTCAATTTTTACCATCCGTCAAGTGCCAACTACCTTTACAAGATGCAGGGGTCTATAAAATAGATTGTGACTGCGGACTCTCTTACATTGGTCAAACCAAGAGAAACATAGGCACCCGCATAAAAGAACACATAGCTAATGTAAAACACTAACGCTCGTTGAAGTCTGCTATGTGTGAACATATGCAACAGGGGACCAACCACTACCTGAGATTTGACAAACCACAGATTCTCGCTAAAGAACACCGATTCCTACCAAGAATGCTTCGCGAGGCTATTGAAATCAAAAAACATCCTAATTTCAATAGAGAAGATGGTTAGAATGTACCACCAGCTTGGGATCCAGTAATTCAAATAGTCAAACCCAAGAAGAAGCAAACCACAGCTAGACTTCATGATAATTTGAGCTCATTCTGCGTAAATAGAAAAACCAATGATTGAATTATGTTCGGGTACTTTGAAATAACTACACTGGAACATTGAGACAACTACCATCTTAGTCTCCCCGTGACCATGGCTGCTGAAAAGCAACCGAAACGTCGGCGAAAGTGTAAAAATAAATTAAATCTAAATAGTTTTAATAGTTTTAATAATTTTATTAGCTTAAAAATTAGTAAAGTTCAATAGTACATAGTAGTAGTGTAACAGTTTTTAAATTATGTAATACAGTGTTAAATAAACAACGTGATAAAATCCGTATATAGTAGTTTAATTTCAATGAATAACATTCGCGTAAACAGAAGACAATATTAACTAATAATATTAGTTCATATCTATATTATATATGCCTTTTCCTTTTACCCTAATGACACTCTTATAACATTAACGATCCAACTTTTCTTGACCTCTTTAGAAATGATACTTCCTATCGTGTTATTTCGCTACGTCCCTGTTACATTCAAGTTGGTTAATTACGACGAGTATTTATAAGAAATTGGCGAACCATGTCTAAGTAAGATGGATTAAATTAATACACTCTCCTTGTCTTAAATAAAGTAACAGAAGTTCGGTAGAAGCGACAGGGATTCATGAATTTTACATTTTAAATCTGTAACACAATTGCGCACCTACCCCGTTATGTTAATCTTATAAATTCAGTTTGTGAATAAAGTGTTTGAATAGCATTATGGCTTATTAACTAAAGGGAAACAACGCCAAGATTTTCAGATCTTCTCAACTCTATTTGGCAGCATTCCACTTGAAGTCTTGTTTGTTATTTAGATACCTATCTAATTTATATTTCGTTGGAATAAAGTGAAGTATTCATATTACAATGCCTGAGTATTTTATGAGTACTCAAGCGTTTCGTATTTGAATAACGACTGAATGTCAAGCGCTTTTGTTTGCCCGTTTTAAATCTCTATACCATGAGATGTTATTGTTTTCAGTCAAATATTGTATCAAGAAAGGGTTAATCCGACTTTCTTTTGTACTTGCTCGTTGTAATGTCGAGTTGGAGCGGTATACCAAGAATGATGAAGAAAACCAAAATATGCTTTCTATTGTCAGTAATTGACGTAATAGTATTATAAGCTCACGGAGGAGAACATGTTACTTGACTTACAGAACGCTAGATGAGGCCGGCTGAATTTTGCCATCATTATTCTTACTTCCTAAAACTATGAATGCGAAAGTATGTATGTTGTTTTCTCCTTCTTTCACTCAGCCACGTGGTGATATGGGGAAAGAGCAGAGAGAGTTGAGGGCTCGGTGGGAGACATTGGCCATGTATATCCTGGCAAAACTTTTAGGTATTGTAGGATTTTTCTTAGAAATCAAAGGAGAAAAGATCTGGCGACTTATAAAATCTCTTGGATATTATATTATGTAGCGATTGTTGAATAAAAAATCAACCCGAGTACATATATTAACATTTCTACACAATATGACTTATAAAGGAGATTGTCGGTCGGAAAAATCAGTTCATGACGTTGCTTAATTAATTGCGGGAATAAACACAAAAAGAGATGCCTTGGCATTCGTAGCAATGTTAATTAGGACATGGATAAGGGGCTTCCATAATTTTGTTTTGGAAGGATGAGATGATATAGAGCAAATATGAATTTACGTTTCTTTAGCTTTTCATTTAATATACCTACATTTGTTATAGGGTTATAGAAGAATATCCTTCACAAAGTAATAATATATGTAGAAGCCTATAGGTAACTGATTCGCTTATGATATAAGAATAAAGTTTCACGATTTAGTGTGAGTTTATTTGATGTATAGTTTTACGTATTTATGATCGTGAGATCGCGCATGAAACTCTAAAACTGTAGTATAACGATAATGTTCAGTACATTCTTTTTAAATAAAGGACTTCATAAATATACTAAAATTTATTAAAATACAGTGCCTATACTAGGTACGTATACGTAGTTAACGTATGTAAAGTCCCCCGACTTCACATTACATACGTTGTTTGACAACGGACACAAAGACCACCCTGACTCGAAACGACTATTTGTGGATTACACAAATTGCCCCGTGTGGGTATCGTACCCACAACAGTCGTCACGATTGCAATGGCGAGCTTACCGCTTAAATCATTACGCCATCCGTGCAGTAAATAATAACAAAACCGGGGTATTTAAATAACTTAATAACATTTTCTTGTATTATTGCGTTTTTGTTATGTGTAGGTGTCCTAAGACAATTCAGTTCATGCGTACATATGCAGTTGAAAATAGAATTAGGATCACAGGCCACACTAACAAAGTTACGTAGGCGTAGGTAGGCGTATATGCGTGCAGCGTGCGACTGACCTGTTTAATACCTTAATTTTTAGTTTAGATTTATAGATAAGTGCTAATAGGATACTCATATATAAAAGTAAAGTATTGAGTTAATGCCATTATAATCATACATACCGGTATACAGACGCACGTACCAGGTAAAACAAATATATTTGTTACCTTATCTTATTTGCCTATTGTATGTCTTCAGTATCGAACATTTTTATAGTAAGTTTCACTAGAAAGCGAAGTATATATGGTCATAATATAATATCAGTTGCAGTACAAATTAACAGCGTGAAACTTATTATGTTTGTAGTAGATGTCTTCACTGTATTATGCACGTTTACGATTACTGCTCCGCTCCCGTGGCTCGAAGAGTGATGTTGCATAGTCTATAACGGTTCTCAAGAATTGAGAGCTATTTTCAAATCCGACTGGTACCTAGTTTAAGAAATTGGCGCGTTTAAAGTATAACCTAAGAATCCCTTTAGCTTCTTTATATAAAGCCAAAGAGATAGATTATTTTGTATTAGTATTGATTCTGTCCGGTTGTTAACAGAATGCTGTGTAATCTGATATTCCTCACTTAATGCTGGCTCCAAGTACATTGTTAATATCAAGCATTGTTTTATTCTAGTCGCCAAGCAGATTTCTGTTCCAACTAAGGGCCAGATTAACTCTCCTTCCTACTTCCCTTACCTCAGATTAGCTATATTTCCTTTGTATAACTCATGCAATACCAGGAGAATACAGTTATGACCATAAACGCTTACCATCAGCAGAACTGCTGGTCTTTATCGTCACTTAGTTGCCCAAATCCAATAAAACCACGTAACGAATATTTTAACTTGCCAGCTCAACCATTTCGAGACATAATGCCTATAAAACGATCGTGTCTTGACGCGAGCGTCTGCGCCGATGGACAAATTAAATAAGGAAAACATACCCCGATATCAAAATTGCGTCTGTGATTTAAAGTATAACTGGCCTATATAAAATATTTAAAATAATACTCTATCCATAGAAAAAGTAGACCCAGAATAAAATAATTATAATAATAATAATAATAAACCCCTCTGGGACAGTCGTTATCTCATCATGAGACTAACACGATATCATAGAGCACAGTACACTATCTTTTAAACTATCACCTTCGCCTTGTGATATAAACAATGTATCACCAGGTTAAATAAAAGCGCACAAACCGCAGGGCAGCTTGTGGCGAGCTGAATGTGAGTGGCGACACTGCGGTCCTGAACGTCTCAGAGAGTTGGTTTGGGCCTCGTCCCCAGCTTGCCGTTACTGGTTGATTGGGGTGGAACTACAAGAGTGCCCGTAGGACTCTCAACTCTGGCTTGCCTTGGTCGGCCGGTCAGAGGGAGGCCGCTAGAGCTATATGCTTGTGGGTGGAAGTGTCATTTTCAAGGGCATAACTACGGGGAAACCCGCTCCGGGTCTCCGTTGTCACGAGACCCTTGATGGTGAAACCGGCGCCGCACCGCTCGACACCCCTAGCCACTCGCACCGGTGTTGCCCTCTGCTGCTGGCGTGTATGCCTATAGTGGCTATTCAGGGGGCCCATCTAGTGAGTTGGCGAGTCACCGTCTGCCCATTGCATTGATGCTATTAAAGTATACAGGGCAGACGCCGTTTTTCATCCATAGTTAGCAATATACCGGTCCACCAGACACCCAAACCCATAGCCCATATATTAAAATCAATGCGTAGTAATAGTCCTATGCCTGCTGTGGCTAGTGCCGCTGTAGGTGTGCCATCCCACCTTTGATTAAAACTCTCGAAGGGCCTCTTCACGTTGGATACTCATGTCTCCGTGTAAGCCTCCCAAAGGGCCAGGTATTTTCTAATATAATATGTTAGAAAGAGAAACATAATGATAATATTCTATCACATACACACAACGCCATCTAGCCCAAACTAAGCAGAGCTTGTACTATGGGAACTAGACAATGGATAAACATACATATATATTATTTTTTTGTAAATTCTTACATATTGTACATAGAAACAATAAAAACGAAGTTTCCTTGGGAACGTAAAATACCGAATATATTTTTACAATGCGGACCCATTTTTGCAAGGTATCCACTATTTTATCTATGAGATTTACGCGCCAATAATACTGCAGAAAGGATTTAAAACCCATTGTAGTTTCTTGGCGCGGGTCGCACAAATCTTCGTGGTTCATAACACTACAATGGATACTCCAATATAAATTTATATCTCCTCCTATATTCCGATGCATTCCTTCAGATATATATCGCGACGACAGCTATCTAGAAAAATATTTCAGATGACATCGCGAGGCACTGGGTACGATTGTGTTAAAAAGGATTTATTTAATAGAACTGTAAAATGTTTGTTGTAAAAATATGTTTGATATTGCCTGGATTTGACGATACCTAGCTAAAATATATAGTGATTTACATTTCTGCTAAACGCTTAAGTGACTAAGGAGACAATTTGTCGAATACAACATTGTTCAAAAATAGGTGATGTAAACAATAATGCTGCATGAGATTGTTTCTACTTAAAGTTGATTTAGTTTTAAGCAAATGCAAATTTCAACATATTATTATATAGCATTTCAATTAGTATCAAAGTAAATATAATTAGATACTAATTGAGGTAACAGTTAATAGTCTTGAGTTTGTGCTTAAGTTGTCTGAACTTTGTGGACAAAATGTTGATAGCATGGCATACAGCAATGTGCTTAGTGGAGACAGTAATAAACTCGCAATTTTTCATGTGGGCCAAAAATATACTCAGTTGGCAAAATGTGGGCATATGTTATTACATAATAGTACCCGAAAGCACTTAGCAGTCCTTACCCATTCAAGAACATTAAGATGTGAGTGTGTATGTTGTTTTACCTCAGTACATAAAAACGTAAAACAACATGATTATTTTTTTTAAATGACGCCTTTGTTTGTAAAATACTTGCAAGAAAATAGATAAATATATAATTATTTAAACATAACTAAAATTATTGCATAAGTACTTTATTGAATTTTGAGTTCTATGTGACTTCATCCTCTCTCCTACGCTGCCGTGCCCTACAGGGTCCATAATGAACTGTGTACCTGTCTAATAACATCTATGTAACATTATGGTGTGCAATAAACGTATTGAGTATTGAGTATTGAGTATTTGTTACAGATGGAATACATATTTCGAAATAACCTATACAAAAAAATCCCAGACTAGAAACGAATGTATCTGGACTATATGAACGCTTGCTACGCGCGAGGCATGTTAACATTAATATGTGATCAAACTCTTAATACTCAGCAGATTGATTGGCAGGTAGCTACTTCAAATACTTGAAACCTTCCATTATCAATCTAAATAAAGAATGAGGCTATTGACGTCTTTTGGGTACATTTATAGACTTCGTCCTGTTACTGAGCATTTTCAAGCAGAATAACATTTTGCTCGACGCTACATCGTACATACATCGCATGCAAATATAAGCACAAATGTATTTGTATTTTATATAACTATCATATCCATATTAATCTTTCAATTTTGCGTTGTATAAAAATTATATATATATATTTCTTTTTCTTTATAATTTTATAGAGTAATCTGAGGAAACGTCGTAGATTGTACAATAATTGATTGTATCTTTTTAATTTAACTTACACACTTGTTACACAATTGTTGGTTTTTTTAACCAAAAAGACAAAGAAGAAGTTAATCAAAAAGACAATATCATCATCATATCCTCATAATCGTCATCATCATCATCATCATATCCTTTGCAGTGTACAGTTGAATTACTTGCAAATTTTATTTTGTTTCAATATGACATACGACTGTATAAAAGATTATAGCGAAGGCTTATCAAGTCCACATCATGTTAACCGAGTTATAATTTTAACCGAATACAGTTGTTCACAACTTCATATCTACTTTATGTAATCAAGGCCGCAGTGCAAATATAGGTACATATGTTGTGAATAGACTTGAATACCATTGCGCACATAATCTGAGTATCACGCAGTAGATAAAGATACCACATAATATAATTATTATTTATAGCCATCTATTAAACACATGCTTCCTCTGAAAGTTTTAACCAGAAAATAATTCCTAATAATACATACATACATACACACCCAGATTTCGTAAAAACATAATAGGTAGCGAGGCTATTGTAAACTGCCAAGCACAGTTCTAGAAACCGTGCTACTATTGTTTTTTTTTGACAGCCAACTCAATAAATCTTCACTCAATCGAGGAATCGAACCCAAGACCGTACGCATAGCAGTCATATTCGCTACTGCATTCAATTATAATATAATACTAGATTTTTCATTAGATTAAGAAGAAAAGATGGGCGGCAGAAAATCTCTTTTAAAAAGTAGAACAGGTATTCGAACAGTGCATACGTGAAGTTTTGTTTTTTTATTTGAGATAGGTTAACTCTTTTAGTTGGAATAAAGAGGTATTGAAGGTGCATTTGCGTTTGAGTACAGTTCTTAGAAGTGTTTTATTGATTTATATACTCGCTAATATGTCTGCGTAAGCTATTATAAGTGATATTTTTTCCGCTGGTATTGATTTGCTACATTATCAAGTTAATAAGTATATGTAACTTATAGGTAATCATTTTACTGCCTTCATCCCGCAGTGGTAGTGCATGCGACTGCTGTGCATGAGATCTCGGGTTTGAATCCCAAGTCGGGCCAAAAACAAAGTTATTGGGTTTTTTGTTAAGAGAGAATATCAGCCCGCAACCAATAGCAGCCCGAAGTTAGGCAGTTGGCGGTGTTAGACACCCAATGCCTTGGAAATCACGTAAAGCCGTTGGCTCTAGGCCTGATCCCTCTCCGATCGGATTACTGACCCGTCGGATCATTAGAGTTAGGAAACAAAGAGTGCACTTGTGTTTGCGCACATATTTGTTCACTATGATATATCCTGCGCGCGATGGCCAGTCTCCGTTAAGATTGGCCGCCGTGATTGTCATTTGGTTTGGAGAATATTATATGGTTCTATATATTCTCGATAAAATAACCAATCCTTTTTTTAATGATACTTAAGGTTTAATTTGTGTAGCTTTAGCCAATGTATTTGGGCTGTCTTTATTTTTACTCAACAAAGGTAAACGTAGGGCAAATTGTTCAGGCGATAATGATCGGTTGAAATACCTAAGATACCATTCGCGCATCTTGGATACCTAGAAAAACGAATTAGAGACTTCCATCTCTAATTAGAGGTAAGAAATCGGAGCGGTAGAAATATTAATCTTCGAAACAGTTAATTACCGGGCGATACATAGTAACAGTGCTACCTATTACTTTTACGGTCACCTTCTTTAAGAGGGTAACGATCTGACTTATTCGTACTATAAACAAGTACATTGGCAATGGCGGCGTCTTCCTCTGCATCATGTGTTTTTGTGGTTTATATTATTCGTGGTATTGAGAGAATATGAAGATTTAAATCGCATTATGATTGTAAATAAAATAAATACAGGTTAATTTAGTTTGTCTACATAACACCAGCATAAAAAATATTCCTGTGTATATCTATATATACCTGTCTTTTTTATTTTGTATTAAATGGAAAGTGGCAGAATAATAAATCTTCTTATGCGAAGGTGGGTTTGGACTTTGGTGGTTTCATAAGTCACAGGGTTCAAATTACGGAATAAATATGCAATTAAATGTCGTTTTTAGTATTAATCACAGAACACGTCAAAATGTTCTGTGGCATTAATAAATGCTTCATTATTTTACTTAGTTTAAACTTCAGTGCTGCATTGCTTTAGTATTTCATGGCTAATTTAGTCAGCAAGAAATTTCTTACACCATATCTAACCAGGAAGTGTGTCAGGATTGTAGCAAATGGAAATCCGTAGTAGAGACTACGGATTTTCATTTAATTAACTTAATTAGGGTAGGCCTACCCCTCTGGGAAACAGGCGTGAATCTATGTATGTATGTATATCTAACCTATACACTTAAGTTTAGCCTTATTGGCCCGCCACCGGCAACCGGACACAATTATTGCTTTGCAGTGATGTATGGTATTCCAGCAAGTGATAGATTAAAAGTTGCACATAATAATTAAATAGAGGCTTAGAAAGTTTTTTTAGACCATCTGCAAAGTGCGGCGGAAACTGGATAATGAGGAGGCAGGACCTAAGCCGGATGCACTCAACTATGCATTGCTACACATTGAAAGCTCGAGTTTAATTTACAGTATTTTGGAACATAACTGCTTGGGATACGAAAATAAATTTAATAAATAAATTATAGATTTGATTTTCGTAAAGGCCGACCTACTTGCAACAAGAGGTACCTACAACCAGGCACCAACCAACTACCGTTGGACATCAATTTATCCAAAATAAGTAAATAAGAGTTCCTTAAAATATGTGCGTGATGGTTTTTCTATACGTACATATGGGCGCGAAACAAATAAATAATAATTATATTGAAATTGTAATTATTTTGTATCAACTTCCAATTAAAGTGCTTGATTTTTTTTTAAGTATTAGGATTAATTTTATTTCCGTTTTCATATTAGTATTTGTTTTGATTTCTTTGTTTAATTTTGTTTTCACATCCTGTATTTGTTTTTGATCTTCCGGTCGATTTAAGGTTACGTCATATACACTGTATTTATTTTATTGATGTAAAATGTCTGTAATATTACGTCACATCCTCTGTATTTATTTTATTATTAGTTTTTGTATTGAACTTCAGTTTGTGATTTAATTTAATATATGTATATTCGTGTTTCCGTTTAATATTGGAAGATCTTTATTTTGACAACAACTGCATTTGTGATTGGTTTATTGTATTTTAATATTTCTGTTATCACTTCCGCTATTGTTATGTTGGACCGTTACGAGAAATCAGTATTAATAGAGCTGTAATGTGACTTGTAGATTCATTCCTTGTTGGTTCACCAGTGAATAAATACCTGAAATTGGATTAAGTTCTTTTTTAAATCACTACTGTCCTTTGCAAAGTATCTATGCATGAATTTTGGTGCTCGTTATGTGTGATCGTCACAATAACGGCGATGACGCGCCGACATACACAACAGGAAACTCTAAGCGACTACTCTCTTCGCACGATGGGTTTCTTTGAACTCTTATACACATTAGTAGCATTCATTACTACTGTGCCATCAAGGCAGACATTTTTGTGTTACTAAAAGATGTGGTAATATATATGGGTCGTATTGTGCACATCGCAAATAAATACATTTGTCAAATTACTCTCATTGATGTTAATGTGATGGCCAGATGATACCACAAACAAAGAGCACCTACTTAGCCCTACCAATTTCTAGTTATGTGTGACTTCAAACTGCAATAAAAATTCAACGTCAAAAGCTTTTAAGCCCTCTCCTGTGCGACGACAAAGCAGGCGGCAGGCGACTTAAAAGTCACGCCACGTCAGCTGTAAGACTTCGCTGGCAATATTGTCGGCGTGGTATGTGCCTCACTCGCAGTGAGTGAGCGGCCCCTTAACGTATCGTAAAACGTACCAAACTAGGTATATAAGACACACATATTCACATCTTGCTGGACATATTGCTAGCAGCAGATACGTATTGTAAATGATAATTATGAAATAAATGTATAAAAATAATAATACCGGACCTAATATATAATCTGCTGGACACAATCAACAACGCTAGTCCATTGCAGGTTGGCAGACTTCACATATCTTTGTGAACGTCATGGAGAACTCTTTGTCATGCAAGTTTCCTCTCTGTGATTACCTCTACCGTTAAAGCAACCGATAATGAACTATTTAATACGCACGTAACTTCGAACAGCAATGGAGCATGCCTTGGCATCCCACTCGAGACGTTTGTATCTATTAAATGATTATATATACATATATATAGTCTTGAAAATATGAAAGCAAACATAAACATTCGAACTTTGAAGAGAACAACTTGAAATCGAAGCTTATAATCGAACGGACTGTGCTTCTGTAGTAGCCCGCAGCCTCTTTGTCGACCGGCATCGAAAAGTTTGGAGTATATCGGAATCAAATTGAGGTTCTATATAAACCAACTAGATAGAACGTTTTACAAAGCTTTTATTATGTATTGTTGTGTATGACTACTATAGTTAAATGTTACAACAATAACTTCACCTCACGCGGGGTATACTCCACGCATATACATATTTAGGGTTTAAATTTGTCTTCCCTGTCATAACAAGGAAGGCAAATTTTAGCCCTAAATATGGTACCTTAATCGATAAACAGCTCGGACGTAGACAGCACAGCGGGCAAACGGTGGCATCGCTGTTTCTATTGTCATTTCGTCAAGTGGCACAATTATTTATGTATTTATATATATTTGGGAAACATACATAACAATGTTACATATTTAAATGATAGGTAAATTATAAAATGAATTACAAAATAAATTAATTTTCCACTGATAAACAATACATTTTGAAAGGAATCAATAGAATAGTAAATTAAGCTAAAATTTGTCAACAGATATAGCCATTAGATAATAAAATTAACCCATTCTGCCACCACTGTGCCAATTTGGGAACATAATATATGATATGGGGTACATTAAAAAAACATAATGTAAATATGTCTAGCGACCCATTTATTATTTCGTTGTGCAGTTAAGATTGTTGGTTTCGCATAATAATCAACGACTGAGTATTATGTTTATAAATATTCGTTTTTTTAAGTGTTAAAGTTTGTTATTGTTACGACAGCGGAAGGAGGTGTACTCTTTTTACTATTTGATAACATTGGTAATTAATTATTTAATTATTGCTTACGATATCATAAGATAACCGAATTACCTAGCACATGCAGTAAGTTTCCCCACATAAGAAAATATAGTTACCTAAACATATGTAGATGTACCTATATCGGCACATTGGCTACAAGTGTACTAAATAGATTTTTGATTTTACGGAATCAAAATGAGTTGCAAGCAATATTTTAGTAGCAGCAATAGCTTTAAGAGTTTAAAAGACGTTATAAATACATTGGCCGAAGATAGTTACGACGATTGACCATAATTCCACCTGAGCCAAGCATTGCCTTTGTTCCCGTTGGGTAACACCAGTTTCGGTCACACTGTTACTCAATTAGAAAAAAATACCGAAAAGTAACACTGTAAATTATTGCAACGTTTTTTTTCTCAATAATTTACACTATAATTTTTGTATGTAACAGGGTTACATATCCGGACGAAATATCCCAAAAAGTACCAGAACTTTATTGTTTAGGTAAAAATTAAATAAAATCATTCTAATCCAAAATCAACATCTTTTAATAAAATTGTTTATGGGTTAGGCGAATTCTACACTATTCCTCAGTTCTATGGTAGAACTAATGGGATTTGGACGGAGCCCCGCTTCGCGGGGCTCCTATTTCTGGGTGGGTGTACACAAGTGAACCTAACACAACCTACCGCTTCCGAGTCGGAATCGTACGGATGGACAAAAGCTTTTAATAAAGAATATTTTATTTTGCATAATTTATTTCATTGTCGTTGTGCAAAATAACTAATATCGTAATTATCTGGCTAATCACAATATTAGTTAATCGTTACATTTTGTTGAAGGCGTATTTCATCAATGATTTTATTACAAAGAGGTGTTACTTAACGAGAATACAAGATTCTGTTATGTTACAGTGTTACCTATAGGGAAAAAAAACGTTGCAATAAATTACAGTGTTACTTTTCGTTAATATTTTTCCAATTGAATAACAGTATGACACAAACTGGTGTTACGCAACGGGAACATGCGAAGCATTGTTACTGATGAAGAAGAGAATGACGATGATATGGCATGGCAATATTGAGGTATTTGTTCGTGATATTGGTACACTCTCGTCATCCGAAGATAGCAGTGATGATGAACCTTTGCCTGCTAAAAGACAATGAACCAGTTCGACCCAATTAGCGATGTCCACTGTCTCTGTTCGCCAACATTCATTCCATTTACCAGCTGTAATCTATATTAATATTATAAAGCTAAAGAGTTTGTTTGTTTGTTTGTTTGAACGTGCTAATCTCAGGAACTTCTCGTTTAAATTGAAAAATTATTTTAGTGTTGGATAGCCCATTTATCGAGAAAAGCTATAGGCTATATAACATCACGCTACGACCAATATGAGCGGAGCAGCATTGAAAAATGTTACAACAACGGGGAACATTCTCTTATATGAAGCAGACGAAGTTGCGCGGGTCAGCTAGTCTTCTATACGTTTTACAGCAATTAGGGTACCGTACTACTTGAACTATTCGTAATAATCGAACCAAAAAGTGTTCTTTAGTAAACACAAACGAAACGAATGAACCTAGGGCTGAATTTGATTACAGATTTGATAAAAATAATGAGATTATGTTGGTACGTTGGAAAGATTGCACAATAGCAATCAACCATGACTCTCATAAACCTTTAGGAACTGTAAAAAGATGTACAGAAGAAAAGAAAAGGTTAATGTGCATATTCCGCACGCATCTCAAAATTATAATAAAAGTAAAACCATATCACTGTAAAGGGTTAGTATCCACGGCAAGAAGTGGTGGTGGGTAGGTACTATTCACTTATATGATTGACATGGCTATGGCAAACGCATGGAGATCGCCATAGGCTGTGATCGCCAAAAGAGAACCTATGGATCCAATGCTATTTCGAAGAAGCATCGCCAGATATTATCTTAGACAATCACTACTGGAAAATATAGCTTTCATCATCTAATATAGAAGGATTGCGATTAGATAGCGTTGACCACGTACCTGAAAAGCTCCCAACATGAGTGAGGTGTTTTATACGTCATATTAAAAGTCGCTGGGACTATAAAAATGCAAAGAAAGACTTTGCATTGAAAAATTATACTTTGTAAATTTTCACTCATAATAAGCCATTGTATCAGTTTCGGCACACACCAGTAACTTTCTGAAAAATTTTCATACTGTAATTTTTTATATTTCTTTTATAAGTTGACCTCTAAATTGTCTACTAATAAAATAATTTATGGAATATCTTTTGTAATTTTCATTTGGCTTTAAATGGGTTAAAGTGATGATATTATATATAATAAATATTCATTGAATTAGAGCTTTGCTAAAGGAGTCTAATGATACAGAAAATAACTTAATGTGGAAGAATTTCTGTTTCTATGACTTATACAAACGACGACTAAAATAATTAAAACATAATTCGTTCTTGGCATTGTTGTTTGATTGGTCTGAGCCTGAGAATATTTTGTGTCCGTTAATTGTATATTTATAAACACCTCCACGATGGGTTCAAGCCCTAGTGGCATGCTTGCAAAATAAAATAAGATAATATGCCTGCTATATTGGAGAAAATTTCGAGTTATTGAATAATAAAGCAAGGTGCAAATGTGTAGCGTGCTTAGACACCCAAATAGTTCGACGTCCGAATTTACACACCACAAGTAAGACACCATTAAACAAAAGCACTAACTTAGTACTTAGACTTTAAATATTCCTTCATACACTTACGGAAGTCTAGAAACTGCTCTTACGAAAAAATGGAGCGGTGTTCCTCAAGTGGCCACTAAAACAGTGAATGTAAGCCTAGCATGAGATGTTATTTTAAAAGAAATTAAAAACAATACAATGTACCTGTAATGTTAAATCAAAAAGTAAAATGTGTTTAGATTAATACTAGAACTAAATAATTTTTCCTAATGATTAAAAAAACAACTTATCAGGAATAATTCCTGTGTCACAATAAACTATAATAATTGAAACAACGAACAAAAGAGGGAGTGCTCTTTGGACTTTAAACCAACATATATATATACCTATTGGTGATTGAATCCTCAATCATTGACATGAGATAGTGAAAAGGTGCATACATAAACCATCATAAACCATTGCATGGAGGAACTTACTTGTAATATTTTTCATTATAATATTTTTTAAACGTATCAATGTTATTTATTAATAAGTTGCACCATATATTTTAACCTTTCACTATAAGAATGATTGACCAATCTATTATATTATACACATTTTTGGATTCAACGTCAAACATGAAAAAAATATGTCAACAATAAGTCGAGAGGTACCTTTCACTGACATAATAAGGGTAGGGAATGTAGAGGCTATTGTGCAGACGGCTTGATGTCCAAAGCCTCTGTCAGTGAAGTATTGAGCAGCCGATTTATATATATCGAGAGCAGTGGAAGTACTGAGTTTTTAAAACTCATTTTATTGGTGTCACCATATCATAGGAATATATTTGATATTATTAATAGCTATTTAGAGTAAAATATATGCTAACTACACCCAGTAACTCCGTAATACATAGTCTTACGTTTATATGCCTGAAGAAGTTGGCAGAGGTTATTAAACACCTACTATTCGCTAGCTATGATTCTAGGTCCCACGTAATAGGGAGCGAGCTTATGGCCGTTAACTGGAGACAGTTCTACAACATAACACTTAACACTTTGCCCAACCCGGCAATCACATCCGAGACCATCATGTACAGCAGTCGCGCTTACTACCGCTGCGTTACCGAGGCAATGTTTTATAACATAATATTGGATAAAATATTAAGTGATTTATAATTTATAGTGAATATTATGCAAATTAATTTAATAAATTTGTCGTGAATAGTTCACGTTTGTATAATGCATTTTTACATTTATCGGCTGTTTTACCTTATAAGTAATGTATTTAGCTGATATATTTATATCCCTGTGTAACACTTTCTCTCCTATTTATCCTGTATTCTAAATAGTTTTCAGTCACTCAGAAAAATATACTCATCAAAGTATGTAAAAAACTGTAACTAATGGTCTACTGTCTTATGGTTACTAATGGTAAAATGGTCGAGTAATAACATTCGTGGACTCTTGGAATAACTTTAGCAGTATTTTTGTGGTAAATTATCACGCGTGGTCGTTGGGCAATTAAGGATTCGCAGTCAGCCCCTCGACCCCTATGAGTGGAAGCCTTGACACTCGGAAAAAAGTAGACGCGGCAAAACGTGGTGTTAGATGACTTTTGATGCTAAGAGTCTTTGCAGTTATTTTTATTTAGAATTCTGTTAAAAGTAATTTTAATGCTGCATTATCTATGCATGTACATAATTAGTGTTTTTAATAATCTAGTTTATTGCTAGATGATTTCAAAGAACCAATATTATAAACTCGAATGTGAGTTTCTTTGTTTGTTACGCTTGCACGCCTTAACTACTCGACCGATTATCATGAAATTTCGCATGCACATTGTCTGGGGAACAGAAAAGGACATAGGGTACCTTTCATCAGTGAAGCCACGGGTAAAATCTAGTGCATCTATAATAATCCACAAATAGTTATATTTGTGTGTCAGTAGTACCAATATTTGACAAATACCTGTTTGAAAATTTCGACAAGCATACTTTACCCTTACCATCAATTTTTTTTGGGCTTATACCTTAAAACAGTAAAATTCAAAGTACCACGTTAGTACATGTATATAGTTTGTTTTGCTAATATTTTGAGAAATCTATGTACCTACACAGATTTTATTAGAATCCAACAATACCGGTAGTTCGAAGAAGCAAACTAACTAAAATCACAAAAAACAAAAATCGCAGCGTAGCAGCCGAATAAAAAAAATCTCAATAAACCGAAGAAAACTCAAAACCTTAATTGAACTCCATTAAAACAAAAGTACCGCTCCAAGCAAATACTCAGAAGGAGCATAAGCAAATATTAATAGATTAAATTATCAACTTTTATAAGGCTTTCACTCTCAGAAAACCGCCTGTCCTGAATCATCCGTACCCGAGACTTGACAACGAACACGCAATTAACTTCCGGGCACGGTCGCAATTATGTCAAGCCTTCGTTTCACATCTCAAACTCACATATCTTACCCTCACAATCCTTATTACAATTTGACTAAAGCCTATAATCCTTTGAAAATAAGCTGAGCCAACTTTAATTAGCTGCGGTGACATTTTTGGATTCTGAAGCATTCTAAAGCGATTTTAATATTTAAACGTATATTTTATCTGATGGCATAATATGTAATCCCAGTTCTGAGGATTCACAATTATTTGACGTGTTACGAGAGCGTACAATAAAGGTAGCGTTTCCTGGGATATCAAATTAAGTGGATGTGATGATACGCTTTTTGGGACGGGGTAATGTTTTGGGTTTATCTCCGTTGTGTAGAGAGATTGCATGGTTCTTTAATCATACTGTCATTTGATATATTTTGTTAGTATAACATTTCTGTGTAGATAAGTTCATTTTTGTAATGGACTCAGATCGTTGTTGTTATTTAGCTTATAGATTTTGTTTACCTTTGGCAAAGTTTCTAGATAATTAAATTAACGATACTTTGACGACCTGATACTTAGACGGGGACTTCCGCATTAGACGGGGGCTTCTTGTTCTTACTCATTCTACTTACTTATTATAGATAACATCGATTGCTTTAGGTCCTTACAGATAAACTGAAGATCGATATCACTTAAGTATAACAAATATATGAGATACGGTAATAAAGGTAATAAGATAAAACCAAGCCAAAGTCAGCTGTGTTACAAAAACTAGAATGCCTTGGAGGCGGTGGTAGCGGCAGTGTAAGCGAATGCTGTGCTTGAAGCCTCGGGTTCGATTCCCTGTCGGGTAAAGTGCTATTGGAATTTTCTGTCAAATATATCATAGTAGCAGCACGAAGTCTAATACTGTACCCGATGGACATTAATAGGCTCGCCTGCTATTACGTTGGACCTAAAAGTAAGTAAGCAAAGTACGTTGAACCTAGTTGACGCAAAATTGGATGCATAACACTTCTGCCTACCGCTTCGGGATAGTCCTTACATTATTACATACAAAACTTGTTAAAATATATTTTATAATATACCAAAGCTATGATGCTAGCATACGAAGCTTTTTATTATTGTCTTATCATTTTAATTATCTTTACAATAGCGCTCAGGACCTAGTTATATTTTCATATTGTATCCATATACCGAATATTTTGATTTGGAACGTTGAACCTAAAACAATAGTACAAACATAATATCCCGCTTATATTAAATTTATTCAACAAATGTGGATTTTATTTCATACAGACTAACCACACTAGATAGTAATATGGATTACTTTAGTGTAGCTGTCTTTTATTGAATATAAAAAACATTCTGTTAATATTATATTTGTAGAACTCTTTAATAACTAAAAATGCTTTGGCGGTGCATAGGTAGTAAATGCGATTGTACACGCGGCCTTACGATTGATTCCCTGAACAAAAGGAATTATTGGGGTTTTACTGTTCAGAATATCTCAAAAGCAGCATAGAGTCTAGAGCTTCGCCCGGTAGGTGAAGGCTCTGGTCGTGTGAGAGTGTATTATACTCATATGCCAACCCTTTTGGGGCCGTAAACTCACGTATGTATCTAACTAGCGACCCGCCCTGGCTTCGCACGGGTAGTGCAAAACCTTAACAAATTCTACATCTAAACCTTCCTTATTCGCTCCGTCTATTGATGAAAACCGCATAAAAACCGTTCAGTAGTCTATCTAAGTTTATGGCAAACAAACAAACAGTCGCAGCAAGGACTTTATATTAAAATATGTAGTGATAGTAAACTTTATTTTTCCGTTTTGGAATTGTGCCGTTTATTCTTTATAAACCTATATTAATGCACGTCATATTTCCAGATTATTATTTTGTTTTTATGTTGCAATTCTACAGAGAATGTCAAACCTTTCAAGTCCAAACGAAATATTGTTTTTTCACATAGAAACACAATGACAACAAATACAATTCGAATTTAGAACACAGTGTAAAATAGAATGCATATTTATGTATTAAAAGTATTCGTTAAATTAAAATACACAAAAGCTTGTTTTTATAGTTGTACTTTTGTAATATTGCCTGTATTTGAGATGTTCAACATAATACAGAAATCTGCCTTGCTATCTTTATACATATACTAGCGACCTAGCTTCGCATGGGTAGTACAAATCCTTAATAAATTATACACTGAAACCGTCCTCATTAATCACTCTGTCTATTGGTGAAAATCGCATGAAAATCTGCTCAACAGTTTTTGAGTTTATCACAAACATACAGACAGACGCGGCGGAGACTTCGTTTTATTATATGTAGTGATATGGTTCTTCTATGCTTGTGGATGTCATTGAACTTATCGTAAAAGGCTGGACCAATTTTGTTGACGTTTTGTGTTCAGATCCTTGGATGGTTTTGATTTTTTTTTCCGGGTTGTATTACAACTTTACGAGGTTCATATGGTTTTATAAATGTTACAAAGACACTTCTGTCAACTTGCAGCAGTGCTTTTTTAAATGAGTGGTCTTAATATCGTTCACACATCGTTTCTAACATGCATTGTAAGTAAATCGCTGACGATGCATTTTAGTACAAACTGGATACGTGAGAACTAGATGGATCATTATCATTATTTAAAAAGAAATACTGAATGGAGGTCCATACTAATTTTTGTGTAATTAATATTACAAATTTATTGTTATTCTCGCAGATTAAAATAAACGTTTACATACATATATTTTAATTTACGTTTGACATTAATTAGACAAGATCAGCTCTTTATTTATTCTAAATACGTATATTATATTTTAAAAAATTGTTTTCAATATGTTATAATTTTTTGTTATTTGATTTAAGTAACCAGTAACATATAATAGAAAAAGTATAGTACTAACTACTTCACGCAGTTTTGTCCGCATGAAACCTATAGGATCGTGGGCGGGGATGACAAGTATTTTATGTGTTAATTCAGAACATAGTCAATCTGCGTGCCAAGTACCTATCATACAGATTCGTTTGTCGATCAATGCGTGATTGAGTACCTACCAGATATCCAAACCTTCAAACACCTTCACAAACTTAAAATTCATAATATTAGTAGGACTAATAGAAAGTAGGATGCTCATATATATTAATTTTATTTATTCTAATGCAAATATATGTTTTATTCTGAGTCTGATCATCATATTTTGAAAGATGTTATATGGTAAGGTAAGTCATGTTCATGTTAATTATATGCAAATTCTTAGAATTGGTGTGCGTTCCAGCTCTTTTTAAAATATCTACTTCTCCGTTCACCGTTCCTTGTCGATTTTATAAAACTTATAATAATATGAATAATAATATCAGCCTCTTCTCAGTGTGGGAAAACTGAAGCCAAAGTCTACCACGTTGGCCCAGTGCAGATTGGGAGACATCACATGCCCTCAGGAAAATTATTATAAAGAACTCTTTGAGATGCATTTTCTTCACTATTAAAGCGAGCGATAATGAACTATTTAATACGCACATGACTTCAAAAAGTCAGAGATGCGTGCCTAAGGATCGAATTCGAGTATTCTGGCAGTCCAGAGGTCTCCCACTGGGTTATCACTGCTATATTTTTTGTGTAACTCTGTTTTATTTGAAACCTTGAGCTACAAAGAGATGTTCGTGGTGCTAACGTACGAAAATATTTTGAAGGACGTTATATGAAAGGGTATTTCTGACTGTTCGCATGCATACCAGATCCATATCGACTAGTTTAGATATTTATGACAAAATCAATATCATTTTAATGCACCTGTGCACATCGCTAGTTCGAAATTCGATTGTACGGTTGGTCCAGCAGACAAGTAGACGCTTTCCCTCACCAATAGGTAATTTTTTTTAAAACTCCTCCCACTCTCCCGCTCTCGGCATATATTTCTAGGCATCCTTTTTATAAAACTTAAGCATACGTCTTACTGCTGCACTTAAGCACCTACAATTATATGGAAATGTTACTTAGTCGTGTTACCTCGTACGTCTTTAATCCGGCTGTCAGCTTAAGTTAAGCACGGTAGAAGCCTTCATCAGTGTCGCCGTTTGAGTAAAACCTTGGCTTTACTGCGCTCAGCTAATTTGTACGGCTGTGTGACGTGCAACATATTAAATAGAAGAGTAATTGTTTGAATTTATAGCAGACTAGTTTGTACCCGTGACTTGACACCCGTTATCCCTGATAACATATATCCTGTAACTGTTATCCCAGAAAAGATAATAAAGTACATTTCAAATAATTCAAGAATAATGATTCACATAGGTGTAGTAGTTCCATGGACTACCCGCCACATACGCACAAACTTATATATTTATTTTAGTATACCTATATTTAATAGATTTACATCATTTAAAGCTAAGCTAAAATATTTGTCTCAAGATTAGTCATAAGCTATAATATAAAACAAAAATATTAAAAAGGAATATTTCGATACCGATACCGATTCGATATCGACCCAAAGTTATATAATAAACTATGTAACGTATGTCATTAAAAGACAATCTTTATTTACTCATACGCTTTAACATTAAACTTGTTTTATTTTAAAATAAATGTCAAAACAATTTTAATTAATAATAATATATCTAGGGATACTTCAAACAAATTCTAAAAAAAAAAATTCCAAGATGAATTAAGAAACTTCATAATTACTCTAAATTATATAAAAAACTGTTATCCATATTGCTTAGAATAATAACGATAAAACTATCATGTAATTTAAAATAAAACTTGGAAATCGATGTTTTCGGAGCTGCAACGTCACAAAGAAACGTACAGATAGACGAAGAAAAGTCAAACGTGTAACACGCCTCGTTTTGCGTAGGAGTAAAAAAACACAAAATGTAATTGTATTATGAGAATGATCAAAGCCACACCTCGTTGGCATAATAGCGTTATTAAGCCAACGAACCTATTTAGAGCACCATTGCGCTAACAGGGGTTCGATGTCAGGGTTGGCCAAAGATATCGTTGTGTTTTTTTTTAACATCTATGTTGCGATATGCCTTATGCTGTGGGTTTTATCCGTACGTTCATAAAAAATATCTGATCTGTGTATAATGTTACCGAGTTTTGCTCTTATTTGTGTTCTTTGTATCAATACGTGTAAAACATTCCGTGATACAGAAATTATTTATACGGCGGGTGCTGTAACCTTTGTCTGATGGTAAGAACTGAGCTAAGAAGTGCGTGAAGTGCCTATTATGCTTGCCTTACCTTTTAGTGCATTGGTAAGAAATATTTTCAAATATTAAGTGCTACATTATGCCCGCGGCTTCGCTCGCGTAAAGCTATGTTAGCTTAGGTTAGTAACAGCATTTTTTCTTAATAAAAGGTACTCTATGTCCTTTTCTGTTCCTCTGACAATGTGTATGCAAAATTTCATCATGATCTATCGAGTAGTTAAGGCGTGAAAGCATAACAAACAAACTCACATTCGCATTTATAATACTAGTTAGGATTAGGATTCGTTAATTTGAGAAAGGATTAATAAATAATTGTTCTGCCTCAATGGTAAATCAATTATATAAAATGACTAGTTCCTAGCCGCGTTCTAGCGTGTACCCCACAAGAATGATTACCAGAATTAAATTATCCTATGTATTAAACCAGAGTATAAGCCTATCTGAGTCAAGTTGCATTTTAATTCGTTTTCCGGTTTACGCGTGATTAAGTAAGAAATATCTAAACATTTTCTATTTATATACAATATTTGTAGGATATTAGCGCATACGAAAAGTACTTGGTTTTATCTTTGGAGAGATTTACTTGTATCGCTTGTGTAAATGATGTATGTTGATTGATGTTTCATGTTGTGGCTTTTTCTCATTACACGCGCACAATCTGATCGATGTCGAGAGAGCCACAACGCAAACGTTTCCTGATTGGATGGACTTTACCACAACGCGTTATTTGCGGCCGATTTTTAGCTCGACCACTGCTTTTGGTATTGATAGTGTTTTATGTAAGCGACTGTTAATAATGCCATATAAAAATTACGTAAATAATACAATTTGATATGTTAGGTTCACTGGTCGGACGGATTTTTAATTTTAATATTCTACCACATACACACAACACCATCTAGCCCAAACTAAGCAGAGCTTGTACTATGGGTACTAGACAATGGATAAACATACATATATACTTTTTTTTTTTTGTAAATACATACATATTATACATAGAAACACCCAGACCAAGACAAACATCCATGTTCATGCACACAAATGTTTGACTTGTGCGGGAATCGAACCCGCGACCTCAGGCGTGGCAGTCGGTTACACTAACCACTACGCCATCGAGGCCGACAAAATTGTCTGGTAATTCAGAGTAGCAACTCGTAGTCAGGCAATCAAAGAAAAATACACGAGTGACGTAGTAATTTCAGTAGTCGCCGCACCACTGCGCTGCGAGTTCGACCACAACAATGACATGTGATAAAAATTATGTAAATATCAAAAAGCCACAAAAAGTAGTAGCGTGGATACTGTTTTTTTAAATTATTTAGGTAATACTTGAAATTGTTTTTTTCCTTACTATCACGTATAAGCGTAGCAACTAAATTTACTTAAATATACATATTCTAAGAAGATTTTAGGTAAATAATCCATAAATCATTTTTATAGCTCACTACTACTACTTTTATCACCGATACTTTACGACCCTAAAATAACACCAGACCAGAGATTTTGGTTCAGCAAGAACAAAAATTAAAATACGAAATATCAAGTTGAACTCGTACGCCTCCGAATATAATTTGTTTTAAGGCAAGTTAATTATTATACAGACAACAGCATATCTCTACTCAAAAAGGGAAAATGGTGATACATAGTTAATCGAATTTGTGCTGATTAAATAAGATCGCATAACAATGTTTGTACGTAATCGCTATTTGTTGATTTAAAATCACTGCTAGTTACTTAGCCTTATAATATCCTAACTAACTAATATGATAAATGCGAATCTAAGATTTTTGTTTGTTACGGTTTCACGTTCTAACTTCTTGACCGATAATTATGAATTTTCGCAGGCATGTTTTAGGGGAACAGAAAAGGGTTTGTAGAAAAACTACAATTTCATCCAGAAAAAATACTGTTCCCCAAAAATAGAAATTAATTGGTCAAATCTACATTAACGCAAGCAAAGCCACGGGCAAAATGTTTTATGTAATATTTACATTATCTCTATCGACTCTCATTGTTTCAGATTGTATGTTTTACAAACTTTGGAGATTTATAATGTGCAAATTAAGCCCTTTTATACAACCCCACTTGACCTAGTAATCCCACTTCAAAATTTGACACACAGTTTCAAACCCTTTTGTAACATACTTTTTTTGAATAATGGTGAACAAGCATTATTTAAAGGTAATTCAAAATTTAGTTTCGCATTAATAGTAGTTATAACTAAAGTTGTGTCGGCTATACTCCCCCGCCTCTTGCCCTGTAAAGGTTCTTTTGAAACCCTAAAAAGGAAAATAAAATGTATATTTGTGGCAATGTATTAAATGTAATTACATGTGCTTTGACTGCAGTTAGTTGCAATGGTTCGTGTTGCCACTTCATCAGTGTTAGTATGCCAATTAATTTGGATTCTAATATTCATATAAGTGTTCTATTACCATGTTGTTGAAATGTTTATAACGTATCCCGTGACACAGAGATATGCTCTAGAGCGAGAAGTGTAAAAATCAAAATGTGTTTACTCATATAGGTTACAAAGTAACACTTATGAACGTCAAAGTTATACTTACTAATGAGAATTGACATCTAAATTTACACTTGTTAGTAACACATATTTGTCTTTAAAAATAAGGAAATACATTTACACATGTCAGGAACACATATTTGGCTTTAAAATTTTAGCTTTATTAATTTTATTTAATTAAGGAACAGAATCCGCGTTTACTTTGATACGCTACCTATATACAATTTACCGCAATTGCACCCTACTTAAGTCAATTGTTTTAAAGCCCCATCTAAAAAAATGAATTACAGCTAAAGAAAATGCGTTTTAGCCCATGAATTCACAATATTAATTAAAATTCAAATGAGGTTACAACAAAAAGTGGGTTTTACGCACGAGCTGAAGGGTTAATGTTCGCGACGCTAATTGGCAATCGGCGTGACGTACGGACGTGGGCGAAGGTACTCAATAATTAATACATCCACACAGAAATTTATTGGCAAATGAACAAACTCCATTAACTTTTAGTAATAACGTGTCAGTTATCATTCAATTTATTGACGCGGAATGTTCGGTAATAATACATTTATAGAATCATTTCGATGCATTGATTTCGATGTCGGAATGTTATTAAGTGTGAAGTGACTTACTTTATTTTTCATTGCATATTCCACTTTTATTCTACTCATTAAATGTGATATGATATCTAGGAGGGGTGAGCAGGGTGTATCACATATGCTTTTTGCTAGATAATTATGTTTTTTGGTCCCACATAATAGTTTGCGAGCGTTTGTCTACTGAGCATATTAACAGGCGTTGTGCTGCTACAAAAAAATCTACTAGGCAAACTCAGTAACACTTTACAGATCATTTTTCAACAAACGATGCACACCTAAGACAATAATTAAAAGTGAAAAACAAACAAGCAACGGATCATAACACTAAAAATATTACCATACTTTCATTAAGTACAGAAAACTAACACTCATGTATACTGAACGCGAGTTATGCTGTAACTTAAGTAACGTTTTATACCGAGAGTATTTTGGCAAGCAGACAGCGAAGAATTATGACAATGAGTTTTCATCACAGCGTCTTTTGTTATTCTGATTGTCTGTTTATGTAAATGAACGCGTCTAGAGGGAAAGCATTGGCATCTATATTTCAGTGAAACAAACGCAAGCGTTGGATTACAATATAAAAAGGCAATGGTCGGCTCTAATTGCGGCTTGTTTCGGGATGGGTTCATTAATTATTGTTGTATGACACCGCAGGGTAACCGTGCCGTGACAAATTTGTAACGTTGCTGCATATGATTAATGTACAATTTGAGATTTTCTCTATTGTTGTCACAACATAGCTGTCAGTGTTTCGTGTATGGATAATCAGTTATGTGTTTGTGCGAAAGAAGAAACAGGTGTGAAATTACAATACGTCATTTATCAACGCTTGAAGCAATGAATAGATTAAACATTTCGATGATTAATTATAGCATATTAGTTTTGTTTTCATTTCGTTGTCTTACAACATTACTTGTCAACCCAAAATAATTACAATACATTTTATACTAAAACACGTGTCTGTATGGCTTATTTCCGTGCGCCCCAGATCTATTGCTCTCCAAAGTTCATTTTTCCATACATTCATTACCAGGAGCATCACAGGAGAGAAATGGGTCCACTCAGCGCCGTCACGTATCATTGATGCTTTGCGTCACCCGCACCTTCTCCTTGTGGTCTAACATTCCTTAATTACTTGTAAAACAAATAGTTGACCTTGCGACCTTGCACATTTCCTCACCTATGTTTTGAAGTCCCACGTTACAAGAGGCGAACCTCTCTATGTCCATCTACCGGACATACTTCTGTACACGGTACGACTACTGCGAAATATCTAACAGAAAAATCTAACAAAAATTTTAGTCTGACCTGGGTACAGAACCAGGGACCGCAAACGTATGATTCTTATAGATTAAAATCAGTTTCTTTTACAGCAATTATTTTATAAGGCATTATAAGTTTAAATGTTACAAAATTAACTAACTTTAGTTAGTTTTCAGTGTCACTATCATATAACGACAGAAGTTATACAAATGCTTTCTATTTAATCAATCATGACTAAGTAGAGCCTTCTTCCTATTTATCAGACAAATAAAATAATCAATAAGGAGTAGCCATCAAACAGCTTTTAAATAACTACGTTTCATATTTACTGTAACTAAAATACTTTTGCTTTTATTTATATTTTCAACGAGTAAACGGTCACTGAAAGGAACAAAAGGTACAAAAGTTTTAGTGCCTACAATCACTAACTTATTTAAGCCTTAATGAATTTGGCCGGCAGTCCTTTAGCCGTGATAAATACGAATGTAATTTTTTGCAGTATTAGAGGTGAGCCGAGTTTTAAATATTTTACAAAGTAAAGTTGATTTGGTGCCAAGTGCGGTTGAAATACGCGAATTTTAATTTCCTGTCGACAAACTCTGACTGTGAGATTTTCCTCTACCTACCGTCCTTGATTCAGTACGTGATATTATAGACGCTAAGCACATGTACTGCATTCGTTGTCGTCGAAACGAGTTCCAAATGAAATTGCGTTCGTGTAATATTCTTAGCGTGTGACACGTTTTGCGGGCGTGATGGTTATTTTCTTTTGGCCAATCAGAGATCAACTATCAGATAATACTGTGATTATAGAGGTAATATGAAATGGTATTCAGAGTATTACTGTTATAATTAACATTACAATAGTGTGGAATCAGTTTGCTTGTTATGTTATTTAGTTGCCTATACTAATATTATAAGGAGGAAAGATTTGATTTTTTGTTTGTTTTTAGGGCTTAACTCAAAAATTACTTAGCCAATTTTAAAAATTCGTTCGCCATTAAACAGCTTTATTACCGAGTAACATAAATTATAATTTATTTTAAGAAAATGACTTTTACGCGAGCATAAGCTTGTTAAGTTATACAATGAATTAATCCAATTTCGCTTGTAGTTCAAATTCGGTCAGTAGGGTTTGTAAATAGTGTAAAAAAGAGATAATAACTAAATTCGCGTCTTTTTATATTTCTATTGTATCGTATAATGCGAGAAAATTCTGACGGTTTCAAAATATTTAACACACCAATTATTTAATAGGCGATCGTCATTTATGTATTGATACATAAATAATAGAGCTATAAATTAGTAGTCTAGCTACGAAATAACACAACACAGTGCAAAATATCATGATCACCGATGGATCACTTACAATTCTTGTTTATAAATCTTCTTTCTGCGCCATTGCAGTAGTAAAAGGTATATGTTACTAGAAAATAGTCAAAGAGTAGTAGTTATGCAATACACATGTTAAAACATTTGATCAACAATCGCCTTATATTAAAGGTTTAAAAAATGACAGGCTCACCTGTTTAACATCTACTTGTTGTTGTAATAAGAAAGTATTTTCTTACCATATTATCCACTATGAATCCAGTCAAAATAATTTTGTTACTTTAGCAATTTATAGTTCTACTATTACTTACGCTATACTTTTAACTTAAATGCCTGTATTCTAACATATTATAGTTGTAAAGCTATAAAGGCGTGGTACTCGACCATATTTATATTTATTGAATTTCTGCCATATTAAATTGACTTCATATATGCAACCGCAGGCACTGAAGTAGCTATAAATAGATGTCGTGTGAAATTTAAAAGCAGTAACATCTAACGAGTATCAGTTCCCCAGAGAAGATAGTCAATGTTCAACTGGTAAAATGTATGGTTATAATATTTTTTACTATCCACTGAACTGCTGTCTAATATAAAAATATACATTAAGACGAGTTTTGTTTCTTGAGAAGCGAAGCTATAGATTAGGTGTTTACTAATTTTAATTGAAATTATACTTTAGGAGTCATGACCATGTGGCTTACGGGGACTATTTGTTGGCTACTTAGTTTTTTATAGTAGTAACATTCAGAGATAATTGCCTCCACAACAACTATTCACCAGACGAAACATAGCCAACAATGTAACATACCTCTTAAATAAGTTACTTAAGAAAAATTGGTTAATATAATTTCTAATTCTAGTTTTGCTACATTGAGTTACTATGGCGTCCTTATTTAGCAGCTCGTCTATTTGCTCTAGATAAGAGAGATACATATATATCATGCCCACATACTTTTACTTACTAGTAATTTTTTAATATTACAAATTTTATCAAATGTCCTCCATCAAACACAGTTTCAGATTACGCTGCTACTAAAAATTCCAGACTAAAATGCTCTCTTAAGCAAAACTTCAGTAAACGTCCTAAAATCCTTATGATGATTACTAAAAGTAAGCAGGAAATAATAAAAAGCAAGAAATTAAATGATTAATTGAAAATGTTTCCTAATTATTCAGATACTTACATGATACCTCTATTTATCAATTTTTATTTTAATAATAATGAAATACGAACTATAAATAATAATGGGGACAATTTTAAACTAAGCTTCGATTACCGCGAAGTAATCAATATTTTATACATTATGAATTCGGCAGGTGGCTCAATTTAGGTCAATTTTGTTTCCATTCACACTGGTTCGAGTTATTGGAAATTACATGAATATGTCCAGCAAAAGGATACGATAGTTTATTTAAGCCAACATATCCTTACTTATAAGATGTTTTGAAATGCAAAATTATATACATGACTAAATTTCAGCCTTACAATTAAATTCCAATATATTTTAGCTGTCAGACAACTTCGGGTCGCATGATAAATGTACGGCCCACGTTATAATCCCTATGTTATCTTATACATAGTTATTTATTACTGGCTTTTGCCCGCTGCTTCGCTCGCTCGGGAACAATACTTTTTTCAAGATGCAAGGTACCCTATGTCCTTTTCTGTACCCTTGACTACGTGGATGCGAAATTTCATGATGTTCGGTCGAGTGGTTAATGCGGGAAAGCATATCAGATAAACAAGCAAAGTCAAATTCGCATTCATAATATAGAATATAGTTGCGATACTATACTGATTTAAAAACGTATTAAGTTAATAATTTTATACAGTTTCAGAAATCAGTTTAATTTAAGCTAAAGAAGTGCATTCGATTCTTAGCTTGTACGCAATGCATGCAGCTGGCGCAAGCTATTTGTGCAGGCTACATATACGAGTTTATTATAGTGCTTAGGTGTATACCTAGTGGCTTGCGGCAATATTCATGCAGATTAAAGCAAAAGTTAAATGATACAGGTTACTCGCGTAGATAAATGGCATTCATCATTTACACGATGTATACAACAAGCACAGGAACCCCTGTCCTTTGCCCATGTTGCTTGTACAAGAGCCAATAGTGTAAATAATCGTACCTATATAATAATACTAAACCGGCGCCGTATCGCTCAACACCCCTAGCCGCTTGATCCGGTATTACCCTCTGCTTGCTTAAAGCTTGTATGCCTATGGCGGTTAGTGAGTTCGCGAGTCACAGTCTGCCCATCAGACTCGATGCTCTTAGAGTATTCACGGCAGACGCCGTTTTTCATATATAGTTACTGTTATAGAAGTCTATCAGACACTCTTCCTCATAGCCTAGATGTATTAGAGTCAATACGTACCTACGCCTGCTGCGGAAAGTGTCGCCGTAGGTGTTCCATACCCACTTTAGATTAATCTCTCCAAGGTCTTTTTCACGTTGGACCCATGTCTCAGAGTAAGCCTCCCAAAGAGCCAGGTATTATCTTATGTAATATATTAGAAAAATACCTGTGATGTGAGAATCATAATAAAAATAAGCGTTTATTTAGAATTTAACATAACATATTCGGTAGTAAAAGGAAGTAGGAACATAGTATTATTTATTTATTGGACCATCTACAAAGATACACACAACTTAAATACCAAATACAAAAGTGTTAGGTCGATAGATTAAGTGTGCACCCTCACTTACAGTAGGCCACAGCATGCAAAGTAAAAACGTAAATACAGTTGGCGCAAGTTGGACAAAGTTACAAATAGCAAATTACTAATAAATAATTAAAAATAATGAATTACAAGTACTTAAATGCAAATAATGAAATACTGAAATACAAATAACGGAATACAAATAATGAAATACAAATAATGAAATACAAATAAAAAATTACACATAATGAAATACAAATAATGAAATTACAAATTATTATTATTAAATGTTAAATAAAAATAGAAAATAAAAAATAGGCTCAATCAATGGTATCAGTCAGGTAACAATACAGGTGTTTTTTAAACAAAGGTAAAGAGCTACTAATGTCTATATCAGATGTCTTAGATAGTGAGTTGTATTGTCTACAGAGTCTGGGTAACGCAGCGAAGTGACCATGGTTAGTTTTTGATGTTGGTATATGAAATAAGTTATAAGCATTTACACGTGGCAGGCGAGATGGTGCGTTGATTTGAAGTTTAGATGTGAGTTCATTACTGTCTACATTCCCGTTAAATAATTTATGCAAGAGAGTGAGATCTAGAAACTTTCGTTGGTTGGCAAGTGAACACATGTGGTAATGATCGAGTCTTGCTTTATAAGATGTCAATCGTTTTAATTTGCGGTCGGTGTAAGATAGATGGTAAAGAAATCGCTTTTGCACTCGTTCCAGTAATTTTATATATATGTCATAGTTTATTATATAACATGAAGACTATCCTGATAACTGGCTTTTGGAAACTTGGCCAATGTCTCCATATACTGTCGTAAAGGTTATTGTCATAACAGCCAGCAGACCATTGGCACTATCTCTCACTCGGTGCATCAAGAATGCAGTTCTGATGCACGATAGCAAAGTAGCCACCTAAGTGTGCATCCGTAAACATCCCCGATGCGCTATACAAGCGGGGCAGCCCCAATAATCCACTAAAGCCGTCGATATATGTATGTTTAATCGCAAATGAAAACCGTATCAAAACAGATTCGAATCCCTAATGACGAAGTAGTTCAATTGGTGCTCGTTACTAATCAGCACCTAAATTTGAGGATTATATCCAATACGGGACTATACTTTGTGCAAACTTGTATTGAGAACTGATCTGGTAGCAGTAGTCTTAAGTGGTCTCCTCGCAACTTTCAGTTCGCCGAGAGTAGCGGGTGCGATTCCCACATCGGACAAATATTTATGTGATTGACAAACAGTTTTCCAAGTCTGAGTGTTCTTTCAATGTTGGTAAAGATGGCCGGTACGCAGAGATTATTCCATTGCGGGAGATGTGATTTCAAAAACTAAATAAGAAAGATAATATGTTATGTCACAGAGGAGGAAGTAGAAATTTCACATGTAAAGCTTAATAATACGATGTTCAAAGTAGATTAACATTATCGGACGCTACTTCTTCACCCATCACTCATCGATGTTTAACTCGTGAACAATCTTTTTTCCATGTAATGAAAACGGTATTTAATATTAAAAAGCACTATATTTTATTAGCCCTGTGTTCATTCTATCTTGTCTAATGGACGTACGGCAGATTTGTTACGAGTGCCTTAATAAATTTCCTAATAGAACCTTTAGCTTTTAGGCATTTAGAAAATGTTAGTAAAAGCTTCTGGACAAGAAAGATTAACAAAGCGAAAAAGTAAGAATAAAACGGCTTGTTCGCCTTTATTTTACGCTATAAATAGTTACATTTAATAATGTTTAAGAGCCTTCTAAAGAATCCAATTTACTTCCATCCATGAAATTGGCTTAAAGGAAAATCATGTTCCAAAGTGTCAAAGTAAAGCTTTTGTATCGTAGAATTCTATAATTAGATTGACTAACTTTATGACTAAAATATTTAAAGAAGAATTAAATAGCACTTTACTTGATTCGGGATTAGAACTCCGATCCCGAACCACGATTTTACTTTTTGATCCACATGGCAATCTTACAATATTGATATCATGTTATTATCAATAATTGACATAAGTACAAAAATTATTCAAAACCATCATCACCAGAGTCCCATTTTTGTATCGATCGCATTCGAATTGTATCAAATGAAGTGGTCACCTTACCTACAGCAAACCAAGAGGCTTGTTCACCCATGTTACACACCAAAATGCCTCATGTATATACGTGTAGCGGGAACCGCGTTTCGGATCTTGAACTGTCGGTTCAATTGTTTTTATACTATTCTATTCTATCACATACACACAACATCATCTAGCCCAAACTAAGCAAAGCTTGTACTATGGGTGCTAGACAATGGATAAACATACATATATACTTTGTTTATGTAAATATTTACATATTATACATAGAAACACCCAGACCAAGACAAACATCCATGTTCTTGCACACAAATGTTTGACTTGTGCGCGAATCGAACCCGCGACCTCAGGCGTGGCAGTCGGTTACACTAACTACTAGGTCAACGAGGCCGCCAATTGTTTTTATATTGGACCTGGCAAAAATGGTATACGTATAGTCTCTTTAGTTCATAGGTACAACTATGTTTATGTAGGTAATGTTGTATGTGACGTCACCATCCTCGCATTGTTCAAGCATAATGAGTGAATAACATACCTGTCACTTACCATTAAATGAACTGACGGCCAATTCCCATGTAGTCCTACACGGGAAAATACTACTACAACAAAAAATTTAAATCTTCAGATAAATAAATAAAAATGATTTTGTCATGTCAATGGCGGCGACGATATGATGTGACCACAAATGTGCTTTTCAGTTTAAGCAACAGTCTTGCACGCTCACGCAGTCTTAATTTATTATCTGGGCTGAAGTTAGGGTTTCACATGCACTGTAGGTGTGAAAATAGTAAAAATTTTACGATAACTTTGTAGTAAGATAAACGCTAGGCCATAGTCTACCACACTAGCCCTATGTAGTTTGGCAGACAGAGAACTCGTAGATACGTACATTCCCTTAAACTAATGCATATGCATAGATATGACTTCGAATAATCAAAAAAAAATTATGTGAGATCTAACTCGAAACCTCTCCAAGGCTATCTCTGCATTTGTTTTTACGTCGTGTTTTTATTGCTAATATTGTCTTACAGACGATCAGTAAGACAATAGAAATCAGAATTTCTATTCCATATTCAATCATAATTTTAACTTTGAAGTCGAGGTCATTCCTCCTCCTCGTAGATATCAATAACACTCGATGCGAGTATCTAATACCTGGAAAATTTTCCAATCGTTATCGTTATGTCTTTGGGTCATGCGGGTCAGTTGGCACAAGTTTCGTTGCAAGACTGATTTCAGCGGTTTTTATACTTTTATATTATATGAGATATTTTACCAAATATTATAAATTATGTGTTATCTCAAACTTGTCTGAATCAATATTACTCTACCAATTCGTGTGCAAAATGCATTTTACGAACTTCACGATACCTATAAATTTCTTTTTTTTTTCTATGTCTGTTACGACATGTTTTGACTGAACTATGAGTTTGTAAGGTATATAGTTCAGTCAAAAACAAGCCGTAATTGTCGATAAGATGTTTCCGTCATTTTAAACCACTAACAACCCGTTTAGATAGTTTCAAATAAAGTTCAGTATTCTACCGTCCACGTTGAAAATAACCTATTGAATTCTATCTAATAGCATAACGGCTTCAGGCTTGAAACGACCAACCATTTAGCTCATAGTGATATGACTTAATCATGGCTGTAAGTCGAACTACTCGGATGGTTTGTTCTTAACTTTAGAAATAACAATTTACTAAACACACAAATATAATATGGCTCCTAAAATAATTAATATTCAGGAGCTATATCTAATAACTATCCACGTGAAAATAAAAGAAAATTTAATTAACGTTTTAGTTCAATAAAATTTACCCAACATTTAATCACCAAATATTTAATAAAGAAATAACGAATCTCATAAAAACATTAAAGTAATAAAAATTTGATCATTAATTTGCAAATAGCAAAGTGTATCATAAAATGTTTCAAAAATTTTTACTTTATTATTCATTACAGTCGTTAGTATTCCGCCGGAAGTAAAAGTTTGCCGAAGAGAAATTCTCTTGCCCTTTTCTTTTTGAGTGCTTAATGTTCCTTTGTCTCAATAATGTGACGCAATTAATTTTTTAGGCGCAAACTGATGCACTTCACTAATGACACATTTCAAAAATAAATCCCACGGGATTATCCAAATGTTTACTCACGCATTATTAATTTGACACTATGATTTTGTGTATAACGATTTTTATTTTTATTACAAGCATCTGTGAAGAGTGGTTTATGTATGATGGATAAATATATGTAATAATTCAATATTCAACAACGAGATATGACATGGTAAAGTTTAAGCAATCAATATTGTGGTGCAATTTCGATTTTAATTAATTACTTGACAAAATGAAAAAAGCATTCGAATTCGGATGAAATCGAATCGCGCGACATTCAGAATATGACATAGTGTGAGCGTAAAACACATGCGTTCGGGCATTCAGCATGCAATACTCGGGGTTATCCCGAAACGCATGTTACTGCACTATAAAGCACTTTCACGAGATGTTTCGCTTAATAGCCGAAGTATGGCTATTAACAACTTTAACGGGTTCAAACTGGGTACAGTCGCTTGCAGTTCGTTAGTTTAGGTTTATTATAGCTGACTAATGGATAAAAGACATGGCTATAAGACGCAGCTATTAGCACCGACCTATATGTGATATATTTAGAATCAGCATGATATCTAATAGGAAACATGAATGCCAGGCCTTTTATAAACACAGACTGTTACAAATCAAATTCTTGGAATCCCAACGGATGTGAGGACTTATGGGATATCGTCACGGGTCGAATTATTTTAGGTGCGATTGATTGACGTCGACGGCTGGCAGATGGGGGAATCGAGTCGCCATTGTCAGCACGCGGGCCTCCCGGCAATATCGAGAACCGTCTGTAACCAAAGTTATGTTAGATCCAAGGTCCACTTACTGTCGAGAAGGCCACTATCCCACCGCATACAAGGAACGAGAGGGAAAATAAAATATAGTGGTTAAATGTTTTAATTTTATCTATTAGGGTCCAATTTTCAACCACCAGACAATTTACCTGAGTAAATAATATGAGGCATCCAAAAGCTGTCAAAACGCGGTTTTGGGCAAGTTCGTGCCTTGCTTAATGTTTGCTTGGTAATTGAAAATTTACCATTAGTACAAAAAAATATCCGACTCACTAACGGACGTTAAACTAACAGAATTTCTTTCAATTCTTAAGTTACTCCAGTTTACAATGTCAGATTCAACTAGAGGAATCTATGCAAAAAATTACTCTCTGCAGTAAGTGGGGAAGCTCCTAATTGCAATTCTGCTGAGTTACAGCCTTAATTAAAATTGTAAGGACGTATTCACCTGGAAACTGGAATGAGGGACATTCGTTTGAAGAGATGTCGCGCTGCGGATTTCAGGTCGTCATCTTGCATCAGGTCAACTAAATCTTTTCTTCGTTTTTCAAATGTAGCATCCGTTGAAACATGTATCTCGCCTTCCAGGGATACATTCACACACTGAAACACCATTCATTAAATTGAATGACCTCTTGAACCTATCTCTATAGTAACTTAGTGCTGCTTGCATGTAATGACTTCCTCTAACTTATTGTAATAGCCAACTGAATTATTTCTAATAAATAGGTTCATATAAGTTGAATCAGAGACAAATGAATCGATTCTCGATTACATCAAGCAGGTAGAACAAAGAATGTAGTTGTTGACACTCGAAAATCTACCTATTCCAGTAATGCTACGTGTGTTAGAAATCTATGGACTAAGCTTATGGAGAAACCCTTAACGACTTAACTAGTGGCAAACTACGTGATTAGAATAAATACGACTGCTGTGCATGAGGTCACGGCTGGATTACCAGATTATTGAGATTTCTCTCATGAAATTTGGTAGTAGCATTCTGCAGTTCTGAAACAGCAGCAGTGAATTTTGTATTGTGTCCGTTCGACGTCAATAGGCCAGCTTCTATAAAGTGAGATCTAAATCGATAGTTGGTGAAATTGGGGTGTTCAAGATATTTCTCATTTCTATTCTAGATGTATTTACATAAAATACTAGTACTTTTGTTTACTTAACGGTTTAACTGTCTAAATGTCGGTATTAATAACTACGATAATGATTAATGACTTATATATTTATTTATTTTTCAAAAGATAACTCCTGCACTATTATTAATACCTGTGTCTCTACAAACATTCAAGCAACAGACACAAAGAACGCCCAGACTCTACAAGAACTATTTAAATATGAAATAAATAAATATAAATAAATTACAAATAAAATATAATAAAATAAATTTAACAATAAATTCATATTATTGAAATATGGCCTAACGTTATTTTTTAAGTTGGCAAAAGCTTTAGTAAGTACTTCGTGTTAACACAAGTATAGTAATGTATCATTATATTATAACATTTAAATCAAGGTTACCTATTTCGTCCAATGATTTGAGAGTAATTACACTAATCTGAAACTCAGAAACAATAGAAAACGTGACGCATTTAAATATTCAGTGTGAAGGCACAAAGTTTATTAAACTAAAAGGAGTACCAAGTTACAAAGGTACTAATATTTTCCACAGTTCTATTTTTTAGTTTATAGATATTAAGGTGAGCCGATGTATTAAGACGATATAGAAAAATTTAGTTTCAAGCAGCTTTATACCGCATCGTAATAATGAGAATAAAAATGTCATGGTCATACGATTAAATAGTAACGCAACATATGTACATAACCTTACCGCTTGCCTCTATATTCCCAAAAGGGTAGACTGAAGTGCATTACATCCACATATGGCTACCTAGATGTTTTTCAATCGCACGTAATTGGAGTGACCCTTACCATCTAGCTAACCTCACCTCAATTATATGAACCTAACTACGCACATTTCTACTAAGTGCTCCGTGGTGCTACTAAGAATTTCATAATAATAAAATCTAAAATCTTTATGCCTAATCCAGAAATTGAGCGACTCAGCGATTACGCGCAAAACAATCGCAAATGAGTTAGCACAAGATCAACTACACAGTCAGATGGAATTTAGTTATATAATATACCCATCGGCGTACGGACGTCGGCGTCTAGACTTTAGCCCTTATCATTAGGTTTTAATATGACCAAGCTAACAGGCGTAGTACTGGTGTATATTCAAATTGAATAGTAAAACAGTTATAATATTATGATTCAGTACACAAAAAACAGACCGTACCAGATTCATGTTTGACACGTAAATAACCACAAATTAGGTTTTGTTTATGTATGAAAGCTTAATTTGAACGCCAAATGCATGGCAATGAACATGCAAATGAAATTCCAATTTAGCGCTCTGTCTTGTGCAGATATATGAAATTAAACTTATTTGTGGTTTAAGCCGTAGAGGAAGCTTAATCGGAATCATAATTCATTTATAAACTGAAAAATGTATGTGTTTAATTAACGGGTTTGGATTTTCTAATATAGTGCAAATGCAGGCATTTTAAAAAAGTTTATATTTAGAGCATCTAGGTTTGTGTCTGTCTGTGTCTAGAGATAATAGTGTTGAATGGCGAAGTGATTTTAGTAGTAGTCTCGCCACTTACTACGCTAAATGTTGTGGCTTTTAACCACACATGGCATGGCATCCTCTTCTGATTCTTGATAAAAGCCGCCATGATTAATTAATCCTAGTTATTTTTATTTAACAGAATTTATCTTGAAAAAAGAAACAGAATCGTAGTAAGAGGCATGAGTTTATCTATAAAATATTAGCAAACCTTTGTAATATTACTTGTATAAAATATTATGAATAATAATAATATCTTTAAAATTGCCGTCTATGACCTACATCTAATTTCGTGGTTTCTGTAAAAGTGCACTGGTTATTTAAAAAATCATTTAGCTCACGAGGCCTATATACAACATGTAACATAATAAACACACATCCTGAAAGTAGTTTGTTCAGAATCGGCTACTGATTATCAGCAATTTTTAATATATGTAATTTTTATCCCTAAAATAATTAAAACGAATTAAATAATAGTCACCCATTTATTAATTAAACAGCTGAAATAAACGAAAATGTATCATAATTCAAGGCAATAAAGTTTTTGATGTATTAAAGGCAATAATGTTAGATTTATGTACCCATACTATCCACGCACAATAAGGAGAACTAATTCGTTAAATTAAAATATTTAAGTACACAAAAGTAACATTTTAATGATTATATTATTATTAAGATTTAGTAATCTAATGGAGGTGATTGAGGTTGTGCGTTATTTCTGTGACATGTTGTATATATATAAATGATAAGTAACATGTATTATGAATAATAAATATACATACTCTTTTATAAAATTTGTATTTAAAGTTATGTCGATTAGTGTCTAAGAAGGCTAGCAGCATTACCACGTTGAAATGGACATGCTGATTCTTTAGGCCTATTAGAAACCAGCCTAGGTATCGACACGCGATGCGTCCCACACCTAAACACACTTTTTCTTCATTGTTCAGGAATATTCATAAGATCGCATTTTATTAAATACTCAGTATATTATCAAAACCTAAACATTAGGTCATTCATAGCGCTCAAAATTAAACTACAATATACGGATTACGCGATAAAATCCGTATACAGTAGTTTAATTTCAATGAATAACATTCGCGTAAACAGCAGACAATATTATGCACATCAGTCAGCTTACTCAAATATAGAAAGACCGCTGCTTATATAAATATTCTTATACTTTAGTAATAAAATAGTTCTTCAAAAGAGTCCGCCTGAATATCTTTGAAGTATATAAAACCGACGACACGAAATACTTACATAAATAATGTTATTAGTTTTGTAAAAGTCTGCAACTCTAACGAAGTCAAAGGCGCGCTGGACTGTCGGCTTTTAGCAAAGATGCTCTAGTTTCAGACTGAATATGCTCTAGTGAGCGACAGCGAGAGAAATGTTATAATTTATTTAGACGATTACAAAGGACTGTCTTACGACGCACAGTCTCAAGCCTAGCCCTGAAGAAAAGCACATGTGTATTACAAACACAATTTACCTGTTATAGTTTTAGACTACACTTTATAAGGTGAACCTTATCGCCGTTCACTAGGCACAGTTAAAGGCACCATGCTGCTATTGAGAGATTTTTGGTAGAAACTCACAAAATCACTTTGCTTGATTAGGAAATCGAAAGCGAGAGTATCTGCACAGTGATAGCGTTCACAACCGCTGTTTACTGAATTAGTCAATGTTTTAGGACAAAGCGAATGCATATAGCCTGCAGTAATAGTGTGCTAGTTTAACTTTAGGACTAGAATATAATTTTTTTTTACGTTCTTGTCCAGTTGCACTCACTGATCGGTAAACGATTAGCGAGGTTAAGCAACGTTGGGTGAGGTCAGTCTATAGATGGTCTCCTTCTGCGAAGCTGTCATGGCGCAGAAGGAGACCGCGGAGAGGGTCAGGGAGAACAACCTCCTCGCTGACCCTCTCCGGCGCAGACGGACGGGAGCGAGAAGGAGGCGATTTGCCCGCCTTTTCGCTCCTGTATAGTGGGGTCACTGGTACAGAGTCGGGGGACTCTCTACCGGCTTGCACGGCCCCACACGTCTGAGGGATGGCCTTGGTGAGCAAGGCCTTCCCTCCACAGGTGCTGAGGCCCGGTCACCATCAGCCGGGCCAACCGCCGGGGCGGGATGGTGATTGCTAACGCGACCCCATCCCGCCCCACTCCGTTGGCGGAGGGACTGCTCACCCCAGGTTTTTAGTGTGTATACCGACCCCCTTCAGGGGCGGAGAGTCTCACATAACTACCCTTCCCCCCCGAGGGAGGGGGGTATCCATAAAGGATTTTCCTGGGTCAAAAAAAAAAAAATGTCAGTCTATAGATGGCTGACCGCTTAGTGATATTTCATCTGAGCATCTACGTGCTTCGGCGGGCACATAAAAAGTCGGTCCCGGTTGTTGTCAAATTGACAGCAGTCGTTAAGCCATGTCAGAAGCCTACGGGCGGCTTGAACAACTCTTGACAACAGGATAGCCACTAACCACACGAAAAAAAAAATTTTGGACTAGGATATAAAATGACAAAAGGCGAATAAGAGTTGGAAGCCACAAAAGTACTTACAGTATCGTAGAACTCTGCTACGTCGTAGAACCCGTAGGAGCGCGCTGCGCCAGCGGCCTCAATCAACACTGCGCGAGCTTCGGGTCTATTGCTTTGGAGTAAGTGGCACCGGGCGAGGAGGAACAACCCATTTAGCAGCCATACACGTTGGTTACCTGCTTTGGATTCTGTAAACAAAGATATGGGTTTCGATAGGCAGTCATATAAGGCATGCAAATGAGTTGATAGTAGTATCCTTACTAATATAATTACTTTAAAAATGTGTATGTTGGTTTGATCTTCTTTTACGTAGCAAAAATCAGTCGACCCGCAGTTGGAATGCGGATCGACCGATTTTTGGCAAAGATAGTTTACAGGCCGGTAAATTACACAAAAGTAGCCTCTACTTGTTCCAGTGGTATACCAATTCGAGCAAAATCACGCGAGAAAAGCCGCGATAAAACATGTTTGTTAATCTGTTTTTCGTTTTGTGGCAATGCACCGAAAACAAAAAAAATTGTTGTATACATAGGCCAAAAATGTTAATGATCATTTTTGTGTCATTATCTATATTATGTCGGAGCGTCAAGAAAATAAATATTGGAATGTAATTTATTTCTGTAATTGGGTTGAATAAAGCGCCATCTATTGGTTTGTTTTGAAACGTCAAGCGTAAGCTTAAGTGAGGTCGCCATAGAGCCAATGTGTCAGTTGGAGTGACAGTTATAGCTGTCAGTGTCATATTGACGTTACTTATATGTATAACGTTGGGGACTCGGGTGACAAACTCGCTGCGCTACGGATCAAATCAGAGATAATCACAGTCAACCTTTATTGTTTTATTTCTCTTGTATTTGCCTATTATTAGTATACGTACGAAGTATATTTTGTTGCTTCATCATGTCAAAACCGAGTTGCCGTCCAACTCTCCAACATATATATATATATATATATATATATATATATATATATATATATATATATATATATATATATATATATATAAACATAAATCCCTGTGTCCCTTAGTCACACCATAACTTGATAACGACTAAACCGAATTCATTCCTCTCTTTTATAAGTTTTCTAATACTTTGTAGAAGGTTCTTAGAGAAAGGAAAGTTAAGAAAACTGCGCAGAAAATTGGATAGTAAATAAACTTAAAGACTATTTTTTTGTCTTTATTTTATTTAGGGGTATATGTTTATCAAAGATAGGTGACTCCCAGCGTTTGCTAAACAGTACATATACTAGATGTTACAATAATAATTATAAATTTATTTTTAATGGGTTATAAAGGTTAAAGAATCATCGGTTAAAAAATATAACCTTTTCTATAATACTTTTTTCAGCTTTAGAAATCGGTTCTGCTAATATGCTTAAAATATTCCTTGATCATACTTGTTAATATTAAAATTCTGCACAAATGATTCTCTAACCCTATGATATTTAACACACTCGACAAGTATGTGTTGACGACAAGCATCTTCTATTACGCCACATGCAACACAATTAGGTGAATAAGCCTTCTTCATCATGAAAGCCAATTTTCAAGCGATGGATTTTGGCCAGAACGTAATCTATGAATTACAATTATATAACCTCTACTTTATTTACTATAATAAAACCAAGGTATTCGAGGAGGCTGAGACTGAATTGATTTAAACCTTAATCCTTTTTCTTACTTCGCTCATCAAAATATGCTTTAAATTCACTGTAACAAAACGACTATTTTATCCTCGCGAGTTTGACAGTTCGTCTAAGACAGGATAACGTCTGTCAGGTCAGTTAGTTTTTATAAAAGGAGCATTCCTAGCTTGCTTACTAAATGACTCATTAAAGCCCAATCTACACCCTTGAATTTGGAAAGCTAAATTATTGCACATAGTTTACTTTAATTTAAACCAATAATAAGGCCAAATTCTTTAGAATTGCCACGATAAAGGGAATAAATAGGTTATTTGAATTAAAGTTGTCCATTTGCTATACATTTATTAACAGATTTGAAATGTAAGTAGGTTATTATAGTAAGTATCAAATGACTATTTTGTGTGTTATGATGTAATGTTTGAGTTTCTCTTGGAATATGATTTATGAGAAAAGCACTTAACAACTAAAGTACGGCGTAAGAAGTCGTGGACTAATGCCAGTATTATTTTGGAAGTTTTAAGTAAATTACGCTACACAATTTAATGAGAGCTTTTTTGGATGGCCTACAATCCAAACAATCTTATTATATACAATAACTAGTTTCTTAGGCGATAATGAATGGAAACGATGAGTTCATGGATTATAGACCAATTTCAAGGCCGCGTGGCTACTAGGTTATACATCTCAAAGTTAGAACAACATTTTATTGTACAAGGTACAGCTACAATTTCTAGGCTGCACATTACAAAATAAATTATATGATGAAATTTACAATAACATTTTGCATAATTCGGGAACTCTAAGACTCATGTTGACATTGCAGCAACAATTATAAAAACTAAAAATATGTGTGTTCTGCAATCCGGAGATACACTTTGGAAATACAATATCGTTCCTGTTAAAAACTGTGAAGCTAAAAGCAATAAAGTAATTAATTAAATTGCCATACGATATGATTAAGTAAAATGTATCCGTTATTTAAACAGTATTAAATTGTACATCGGATGCATATCACACCTCCAGTGCAATAAAGGAGTAAGTACAATTACGTTGATTTTATTTTGCAGATTCGAATAGTGCAAGTAAAGATACACAAGCTCAATTATTTTATTTGTGATTAGACAAAAATAAAGGCATTATAGCAATAAAAAATTTGTCGCGTCATAATAAGTTTGACATTTTTCAACCATAAAAGACTATAAACCTACTAAAATTGTTAAAATTTGATAAAATACTCTAATTAACCTTATGTTATGTCTTTGTTTCAATAAATTAAACAAAAGACTACAAAAGTACTTTCTATAATAAATATATCAGACCAAGCAGTTATTTTCCTCTCCTCCAAATTCAGCATATTCTTCTTACGCCTTCATTCCACTGGGGGTGCGATATTATTACGCGGCATAATGGTACTTATGTTATGTGTAATAAAGTAGCGTTCGTTATTAATTTTAACACTGATTTAATATTGTGGTGTGGTAATTAATTGAGAAGCACTTACCGTTTATTGACTAAAAGGCTATTTACAGTAACGATACAGATACTGATTTATAGTGAAAAGTAAAGAGAATATGACTTCATTATCATCCCATGCCGGAAATCTCAATTTCTAGCGTAAGGTCCGGCGGGAACTAATGTATCTATATGGCCATAAGTCGAGCGGGCCAGACGACATAGCAGTGTGCTCCTGAGTTGTGTCCAGTACTGACGCGCCTCTTCTTGCTTTCCTGTTCCACAAGACAAGTTCCGTCTTCATAGAAGACCTTATTCAATCACCCAGTGCCAAAAAATGGTGACAGATCTGACCCAACGAACTACAGGCTTATCGCCATAACTTCCCTTCTCTCCAAAGTGACGGAGCGGGTGATCAACTCTCGACTCCTGAGGTACCTTGAGGTGGAGGGTGTTGAGTGACCGACAATATGGCTGCTGCCACTGTCGCTCAACTGGTGACATTCTCGTGTATCTCACAAACCGATGGGCACTAGTTATTGCGAGCCAAGGTAAGGCAGTGGCTGTCAGCCTGGTCATGACGAAGGCCTTCAATCGGGTCTGACAAAGGTCTTCTATTGAAGTTACCATCGTACGAATTGCCCAAGAGATTATGCGAATGGGTTGCCAGCTTTTTGTCTGGCAGATGCATCCAAACTGTGGTTGACGTTGATTGCTCTAACTGCGTGGATATAAAAGCTGGAGTCCCACAAAGCTCCGTGTTGTCCACGACGCTGTTCCTGCTGCATGTCAATAATAAGTTGTCAATTGACGGCATTCATTGCTATGGGAATGAAAATACTGACCCCAGTACTGTCATCCGCATAGCATTGAATGCCACTACCACAATACTAATACATACCACTGTACAACCGCTACAACACAACAGCTAACCGGTACTTCACTGTGGGGCAAATACTGCTTCTATAAGTCGCAAATCTGGCCTCACATGGAGTACTGCAGTCATCTCTGGGTAGGAGCACAAAATACCATCTTGATCCTTTTGACGCGGTACAGAGACGAGCCTTGAGAATTGTCAATGAACTCAAACTCACAGGCGGTATTGAGCCACTAAGACTCATAAGGGACTTTTCCTTTTGTGTGTTCTACCGCTTATATAATGGATTGTGTTCTGAGGAGTTGTTTGAGATGGTGCCCTGAGCTACTTTTTATCTTCGCATCGTTCGCAATAGCGAACCCTCCCTGCCAATAGGCAGGGATTTCATTCTCACACGTTACATACTAATAGGTGCCGCACCAAGAGGTTCCAAAGGAATTTTGTCCCGCGGACGCTCAAGTTGTGAAATGAACTCCCTACTGAGGTTTTCCCACAAGACTACAGTATGGGGTTCTTCAAAAAAAGTGATAAATGGTTATTACAAGGTCAGCAACGCGCAAGTGATGCCTCTGGTGTTGCAGGCGTCCATAATCTACGGTGATTACTTACCATCAGGTAGACCGTATGCGTGCTTGCCACTTTTGTAGTATAAAAAAAAAGCTGAGCATCGGTAAATTCATTATGAATTCTAACCTTTTTCCTTGTTTTTTAAAGAAATCTCCCGCACTCGAAATAATTTCTGTATCGCGGGGGACTTTACAAACATTCAAACAACAGACACAAAGAAAACCTAGACTCGGAACAACTAATTGCGGATCACACAAATTTATGACCCATGTGGAGATCGAATCCACAACACTCGGCACAACGGCAGTGGCGAGGCGATCACTTAAACCACTACGCCATCCGTGCAGTCGAAACTTTGACGATCATATGGGTCACTTTGTGACCTAAATGATTTTTGATATTGATATACTGCCTCAGTCTCCAGTGACATAATTCTTAAGCGAGCACCGCCGATCGTATAAAGATACCGGTCAGTGACTTTGTTTTTCTGGCGTAATTTTCTGAATACTAAACTTTTGGAAAAGTATCCAATAAGTAGAAGCTTGAATAGCCTAAAGTCGGAAGGTACAATTATTTGCCTTACTTTTCAGACATAATTTTGTATACAGATGTGATGTTATGTTCAAGACTTATAAATATTAATAATATCACTAACTCAAATTATAAACGACATCCTTACTAACATTTTAGATATGTTTACAATTTGTCTGTTTGTTACATAGTCATAGGAAAATAGTCCTAATAACCTTCCCTTATATGATTGTAATGTAAATAACTGGGGTACGCAACCCTAGTTTTTGCAGCTGACTAGACTGCCCGCCCTTTACCTACGGTGACATTGATGACCTTTTTTTTATCAGTGATAACAGAAATTCTATTACTGACAGTCGAGTCTTGTATTACTTACATAGGTTTTTCTACTTAATGCTGACCTCGAGCGGGCTAGCCATAACTAGGCACATACTCATGCGCCACAAAAATATTAGGCAGTGAATTGATTGCGTTTCTATGTCATTGATTCCACACGGATGGGAATACAACCATGAAGCGCGGTTACTAAACATCAAGTGGACTGCACATTCGCCTGCCACTAAGGGCAATAAAGAAAAGTAAACCTGTTCAATGCTTATAAGCACAACTGATTTCTACCATAGTTTTATACAGAAAATACGTAAAATATCGTATAGGCACACCTAGGACTATTTCTATGAGTAATAAATTTATAATTATTTCCACCGGTAGCTAATTTGACACGTAGTGTTCTTAGACCAGCCAACTAAAAAGGTTGTGTTTTTAAATATGCATTTCAATTTCAGTTTGTCTATACTGTCTGATTTTAAAATCAATCCGGTTTTGTCGAGTAAGTAGTAGTTACACAAATATATATACAAATATATATAAGTAAAATTTCAAGAAAGATTTCGACTTATTTTAATGAATTATGTAACTGGTAGCTAAGAAGCTTAAAAGTTTATTTTTATTGGGTCATGAACTCATTTAACATTTCATTGCTGATAAATATTTAAGAAATAATATATTTGTCATAAATTTTGAATATCGGTTAAAGCCAAACTTGTATGTACATCTGCGTCCTGCAAGACGAGGATAGCCCAGACTTGGAAGATATATATGTGATACGGAGCAATCTTTAACCCTTGGCATGCCGGCAAGGTGACAAAATTTCTAAATGTGTTTGCGGAAACTTTGTTTAATGCTTTCTTTTTAAATATTTGCTAATTCCATGGCTATAATAAAAAGTTTTATATCGGAGATCAAAGAAGATTATTAACGAAAAATTGTTTTGTGTTGCTATAGTTAAGTATACCAAATACATTTTAATGTTGATATTTACCTAGCCTTTCTAGACTAAATTGTCTATTGAACATGAAAGCCAATGTTCAGTAATCGAAAATCATCGACAATAGCTTGTCAGTACAATAATTGGTATAGTGAAATCAATTTGTCAAACCGCTATTTGTGGTACAAATTTGTTGTACTATAAATAACTAGATTTTGCTCGTGACTTTATCTGCATTAATGTAGGTTATATCAATAATTTTATATATCTCAGGAATAGTACTATCTTCTGGATGAAAGGTACCATATGTACTTTTCTGTACTAGTGACAAAGTGTATGCGAAATTTCATGATGATCAGTCGAGTGGCTAAGGCGGAAAGCGTAACAAATAAACAAACAAAATCACATTCGTATTTATAATATTAGTCAGGATTATTAATATCAAGATAATATTTTGCGTACATACATTATTCAGTGATACAAAATTGTATTTCATAAGAATAAATTGCTTTTCGTAATATCTGAAAGTAACAAAGAAACCAGAAAATATTTTTCGCCGGCCTGATTTAATAGACTACCAGTAGATACTGTATTATAATAATAATAATAATATTCTATCACATACACACAACACCATCTAGCCCAAACTAAGCAGAGCTTGTACTATGGGTACTAGACAATGGATAAACATACATATAAACTTTTTTCTTGTAAATACATACATATGTACCACCTACACCTATACCACATTGAAACACCCAGACCAAGACAAACATCCATGTTCATGCACACAAATGTTTGACTTGTGCGGAAATCGAACCCGCGACCTTAGGCATGGCAGTCGGTAACACTAAGCACTACGCCATCGAGGCTGCCGATTATGATATGTGATCAGATATATTTGCCGGCACGAAGGCGCAGAAGTACCTCGCTACTGATAATGGGCCTCAAATAATGGTACGTAAGTTTATATGAAGCACAAGTTGTTTTGAATCTTAGCGTTTTTCTTAGGCCTTATTGCAATGTTTGTACCTAAAGTACCCTGCGGCCCAAGGACCGTCCGAATAGATGAGACGCCTTAAAAGAATAGGTTAATAGTTTTTAGTTGATAAGAATTCTGAACTTTTCAAATAAAAGGGTTAGTTCTCTGTTAACCTGTCAGTTTAATCATAACAAGACAAAATTAAACATACGTAGTGTCTAGGCGACGCTGCCGGCGTTCAAACCCCAATAAACGACAAGAATATATACATACATATAATACAATTGCAATTGATCGATGTCTGTACATAGGTGATATTTAAGATAAAATATTGTCATTGGTCGTTATGAGAGATATAGAAGTCAAAAAAATATTTTAGAATATTGTCTATCTGTATGTATGAGCATCACGCAAAAACTACTTCACAAAATCAGATGCTATTTTCGCAGATGTATTACTGTAAGTCTAATTAAAATGTGGTGCATATTTCGTCTTGGTACGTCGTTTGGAAGTTGGGTATTAAGAAAACAAAAGGATTATATAGGTACGTACTCCCAAATACCACGCGTAAGAAATCGTGGGAAAGAGATAGTTATTAATAAACCTTATAAGCTCACCAGTCTGACACTTATGTGCATAGTAGCGGGCCTTCATCGCGTGGCGAGTGTCAACGTGTAGCCGTGCTAGCTCGTGCAACAAATAGCAACGCTCTGATCGTCGTGTACTTGTTGTAAGCGAACGCTCCAAGTTGCGAAGACGAATTCTGTTGAAAGACTGGTATTTATTACCAACATTGCGGATAGTATTCTCCGTAAATTTTAATATCATTTCTATGGCGCAGCGGTAGTTAACGCGACGCTTCGAGGCTTAAAGGTCGTTTAGTATCTGTCTATTCGAACTGTACCAAGCGAGACTTATTAAAATAATATTTTACTAGTTGTCGATTTGCACACATCGAAATAATTTAAGTGCCAAATGACTCCGTCTGCATTAATTTTGTCCTGATTCCCGTGCGAATGAGGCCTTGGATTCTTGAGTCAGAAAACAAAGTGCTCGGTCTTGTCTGCTAACAAGTTCTCAGTAGCAGTTCGAATCGAATTTTAGACTTCTGATTTGTTTTATTTCAGGGGTCTGGAATTGGATGCGGTAGTCGGCAATAGGCTTGTCCTCTTTTATGTGTGACTTAAAACTAAAACTGGCGTAATCTGGGTTTAATATGCCTCTGCCTACCCTATCGAGGATATTAGATTCGGACTATGTATGTATGTATTTAAATAATATTAATTTGGTTGGTAATAATATTTAGTAATATACTAAGTTAAGCCTATTTGCCTCTGCGTTTGATATATTGTGTAGAAACAACATAATAATGTAACGTTAGCTTTGTACTCCTTTCTGTTGGCAATTAGTTCATTATACGAATGTAATAACTGGACATAATATTTCGTGAAATATGGGGAACAACAGCATGTACCTACTCATTTATTTTTCACACTATTTCATGAGATGATTTACTCTCGTATTGTTTTAAGTAGAGTGACTACCTTGGTAGAGCTGTTTATAATGCTATTGGCTTTTTCTATGGTTTGACCAAAACCGCTGTACCGCGCCTTAGGTATGTGCGCGGCGAGACGAGGGGGATTGAAGTGAGCGTTGACAAATGACAGCGGCCTGTTAGCCTGCGTTCCCCCTCCGTCTCGCCGCGCACATACCTAAGGCGCGGTACAGCGTTTTCGGTTAAACTATAACAAGAAATTCTAAGTGGCAGCACGGTGTGGGGCACTGTGCGCGGTCAGCGGCAAAACGCCGCCTTTCACCGCCTAATATGTGATACATAAGACAATGGTTTTAATTATAATACACTTCTACTTACATCATTGGGCAAAAGATGTGAGACTATGTATATATGTAAGAGTAGTTTATATTAAACAAATTGTAGCTGAACTGTGAATATAGCGCTATATATTATACTATGCAATCATGTAAGATAATCATTTTACGACGCTGCCTAAACCAGCCATTTCATACCTACAACTGAATTTATAAATTTATTACAACAGATCAATATGGTAATTCGGTATAATAACAAAGATTGAAAAACATGAATATAAAATATGATTTTATATTTTATTTATTTATTTACTCTAACAGTAGGCCTGTCATCAAATAAATTCGTCTAAAAAGCGTAATGTCAATCCAAAATCGATCGGAGCTAACGAGTAAAGTAGACTCTATAAACGAACTTAATGTTTTGCACAGATTCGTCATGTCTACTCTTTTATAATAAAATAATAAATAGTTAAAATTATTCTAGCGAAGAAAAATACTGACAAGTATCTATTTGCCCAAGCTCCAAACTGCTACAATGACCTTTTAGCGTCAGTTTGCGGCCGATTAAGACGTAGTATACTGCAGAGAAGGCGATATGTTATGAATGTGAGTTTTGTTTGATACAGCATACATATACGTATGTAGGTATATATGTATTTGTATATCGACAAAAGATTTATTCCTTATTGCGTATATCTTAAAACAAAGCTGACAAGAATGTACGTGTAATAAAGTTCAGCCTATCCCTTCTAGTATACACAAACGTGAATCTATGGTTGCCCCATATTCACAGAGATACGAGATAAATCACGGCCGTTAAATTACGTAAAACGTAAATTTTGGAATAATGCTTACTAAGCCACGGCTTCAGATAAAAGGTCGAATTAATTAAAGAAAAGGTCAGGGGTACACAATCGAGTTACATACAGCAACGATATCGTGTGTTACCAAACTTTAGCTCCTAATGGGGTGAGAATATACGAAAATAATAGCAGTTTAAGAAATAACAATATAAGTTGGCCGCGCGCCCACAAATGTATACTTATTATTTGGGGTTCCACTTTCAAAACTTTCTGTGGCGTCAATAAAAACAGAAATAAAATTTGAATATGATATAACATAACATTTGTATATCTCAAAAAGGTATAGCAGAGTTAAATCTAACTCACGTCTAGCTAGGTTTAAATAAATAACTAGAAGTAGAGGCAAATCGAGCACAGGGCAAAGATATTTGGTTCAATCTTGGGATCAACTTGAAATCTTTTTCAATGTTTTAATGGGCACACGTCTTTCACAGCTTTATAAAAGCACACATAGATAGATTACTTAACGTCGCGGGGAGGGGCGGGGGGTCGCACACGGAGTACGGAGTCCCGACTCGGCTCGCGAGACACCAACATGCCGAGGAGAATAAATGCCCTCCGTTCGCGATCTGACTCGCTCATAGTTTCTCGAACACGCTTCTGAAAGATTTTTCACTTCTACGTGACTTGGCAAACAAGCTCGATTAAACTTGATACTACCTAAAGTAATATGATATAATAATATACCTGATCCAGAAAAGCATTTGCGACTATGTTGTGTAATTCTTGTAAGAATTTATCTTTTGCTGGTAGTAATGTGATTGGTTTTCTAGATATTTGTTCCATTCCAAATTCGGCATTTTCTAAGCATTTGTTGGTATCGCGTTCCTCGTACAAAGTTTGTGCTGTCTGTATAAGTCGACGTGCGTCGGTCGCGTGTTGTTGTTGCGTGTGCTTCATTTGCTCTTTTCGTGAATCAGAAAGCCGCGATCGAGCGGCAGCTTCGGACGCACGAGCGGCATACAACGGTCGACGCTCACGAAGCACCGCCTATTTCATATCAAAAGAAGCTATCAAAATCCATCATTCATGACCATCAAAATTCATCACTCATAAATTCGATAGACGCTAGAAATAGTTTCATCATGTAATGTGTTCCAGCCTTTGTTATAACGTGACAGGCTTACGCAATCTAAATGATAATATCAGGCTCGGCTAAAAATGAACTAGACCAAAACACGGACTACACAAAACATTATGGAATATATACTGGAATAATCACTACCTAGATTTTGTTTTTGAAAAATATAAAAGGCTTGGTGGTACTTAATTAGATTTAAGTGACGTAAATCCGACGCTTAATTCAACCACCCAGTTTTAGATTTCAATCTCCACAACCGCCGTAAATTTCAATTTACCAATTACATAAGAACGGCTTCGTGCACTGTATTAAATTTTGTGGGTCAACGGGTCAAAGGTTAATTTATTAAGTTAGATAGCGTATCACCGTACTTGTCGTTTCTCCACATCAGCGAGAGCTTTACCGGCCAATTCTTGCAGTTTTTTCGATCCTTGTTTATTGGCTGAAGCCAATCGCTCGTCTTTACACAAGGCCCTTAAGAAATATTTGTCATGTGCCATTCGCTCCAAATATTTCGAAGCCATTAACCGGGAGATTTGTTCGACCTTCTGTTTTTCCGCACGAGATATTTCCTGGACCTAGAATAACGGTTATTGCTCACATATTTTTATTTGTCGTTGTAAACAAAGACGTATTTACACTTTATTGAGCGAGCTGAGTTCCCTTATAAAGAAGTTGCGGAGGCATACAAGCTTGATAATTTATTTCGGTGGATGTATTTTTCACTGTCTTTTTGTAAGCTAGCCAAATGAGAGGGAAAAGATTTTATCTTTTACGACACAAGCAACTTTTTATGCATTATCATATATGAATGTACCATTACCCAAATTACACAGCGAATATTGGAACAGCTTCACTTATTATTATGTAGATTCTATTTCTTAATCTAGTGATAAGGGTTAATACAGGTTATAGCTTATACATATTATTATATATAATATAGTTAGAATAAGGGCTTAAGTGACAGTGAAGAGAAAGTACTAATACGAATTACTGCACAAACCTGTAATGCTTGTTTCGGCTGCATACGTTTATGACGCATCGTCACATTCGTCGCATTTTCGTCGACAGACTGTCTCTTGATATCTACGTTACGGCTTAGCAAAGTGACAGCTGTTGCTAGCACTTTACTGGCGGTCTTGCCGGCACACTCTCGTACCTAAAACTTGTCAGATGTAATTTCGGCGTGCATTTTATAAATCTAGCTTACGTGTAGATGATGCAAATGTAGTCTGTGTGTTTATGTGTGTTTCTTATTACAATTAAGAAACTAAAACAGTAAAGAAGAGTGTATTCGATGTAATCGGTATTGGACTACAATTAAAAATGGCGGCACATTATTTTTTATTGACAACAACAAGTTTATGTTATTATTGCTGTAATTAATTAAGTTCCTAAAACGACCAAACAACTCCATGTTAAATAGACCTGGTAACAACAATAATGCCGTTGTTTATATTTAAGTAACTTTATTAATATGACGAGGTAGCAGTTGTGATGTGTCGAAGGTAAAATTACCGCCCTATTTGTTAGATTTAAAGCCTACCTACGCGTGTAGAGCGTGTAGACCTTTATGAAAAATATAGTGGTCAGGCAATACTCGTTCATTCGTTTTATATCTCTGGGACGTGATATGTTGTTAAACATCTCTACATTTTACGAATCATATATACATTAAAGGTTTGTTTGTAATGTCATCAACATCTCAGCCGAAAGATATAGGCCTCTCCCAAGGTTTTCTACACTGACCGATTTTGGGCTACTCGCATTCAACCGCGTTTGTAATGTACAAAGATTTAAATCATAAATGTGTGGACGAAAAATTAGATAGGAAACAAAAGTATATAATTATAAATATCAGTGAACGTGATAATACGATATTATATCACGCTCACTTTATTGAAAACTAAATTTTGCTTGCGTTTTCGCTCGCATCAATGTAGTTTACGTTAGGTCAGTAACAGTTTTCTTTTTGTTGATAAATTTTATCCAATGTCCGTTTCTGCTCCTCTAGCAACGATATTTAATTTCATGATAATCAGTCGAGGGCGTCAAAGCGTAACAAACAAATAAACTCACATTCGCATTTATAATATAAGGTGGGATTATATCATTTATATGGCATGTTGGCATTTTGTATCGAATGCACAATAATCCAAAGAACTGACCACATTTAAACGTAGTAGAGCGCATCTATTACCTTACGTAACAAGATCTTGAATATATTAAAATTTATACTACTAGTTAATTTTATCAAAATATGTTTGGTAACTTGCAATTCCCTTTATACGACCATGAAAAGCTTAGTTGATTAAGCCATGACACAGCTTGTCCAGATAGCGGGTTCAAGTCCTGCTTTAAAGATTGTCCTTCGCCTCATTAATAATTTACGGTTTAATAAACGCTAGAAAATATAGCATTACACCTATACTTGTATATTTCCAAAGTAATAATGATGTAGAACACCCACAATTAAAAAGGATGTTACTTGTGTCCATGTTTTGAATGCTTGTCAAATCTTTCGGCAAAGTTTGTACCTGGTGCAGAAGTAATTAACCAATAGAATAAGAAATAAACGCAAAGAAAAGCTTTTAATACTAAACCAAAAAGGCAGTAATAGAAACAAGAAAATATTTTTCGCCTTATTTTAAATATACGTACCTTTTTAAAGTTACATTTTACCCGTTAATTTACTGTGTCTTAGTTCTAAACAGTGTGTAAAATTATATATAATACTTTAAAATTGCTGTGGCTAACTTAAAATATTTTTCAAAGGCAATCTCGTAGTTTCTAATACATAAAAAATATATTCAAAATGAGTTATGGATCTAAATATGCAAACACAGCAAATTTTTCATTACATGTACGAATTTATTTTAAGAACTCTCGAATGTGCTGATAGTATGTCCAAATTGGCCTGTAGAGATTCGATGATGATGAATGATTAAAGAGCTAACTTACTGTAACGTGCCACCATACTATTTAAGCTATACTTAGAATTGTGTATCTTACTGCTGAAAATATAAACATAGGCAGTATATATTTTTTTTGAACATCCTAATAATATTTTTTATTAGCTCACGATAATAGTTTTTAATATATCATCAATGGTATCTATACTTAGATATCCCCGCATTTTCTATTACACTATGTTATGACCAATTTATAGTAGCGTTTAGTAGCAATTACAACACAATTTACACTGTAAACGAACCAGTGAGTGTAAGCACTAATTTGCTGCGAAGCGTAGCAATATCCCGATCGTGAATTGTTGGAATTTATGAGGGCGTGCACGCTCAAAGTTACGAGTAGATAATTACAAGCTCTTTTGATTGATTAATCACGCTTTATTGCTATTGTGTTACACGACCTATTTAAGTTATGACTGACATATTCAAACCCTTGCTTAGTGAATGGACAATTTGGAAATTCCAACAAGTAAGTTGTGCCAAAAAATGTAAAAGATATTTCAGAGCAGTTAAAGGCTTTATTTTAACGGTATGATAATTTAAAATAAGATACAAATATAACATTTACTATTGCCAATTTACAAGTAGGTTCGTTAACCGTTTAATTGAAACTTAATATAAAATTACTTTGCTTTCTTAAAATACTAGATTTGTTAAGAAAATAATGAAGAAGAAGAGAATAATGAAAGATTGGATCAGAAGATATCAATATTTATAATTCTATTTCGATTGGAATAGTCAGCAATGGAGTCATAGGTGAACGTTCCATAATAAGATCAGAAAGGTATATAAGTTAGGTAGACCAGTAAGGTAATTTTGGAGAAAAGTACATCACATGCATTTTCGTTGGTTCAGGGAACTCTTTATCTGTTTGCTAAACAAATGAGGGTGATAAAAGAATGTGATGAGAGTAAACAAACCAAAGAAGGTACGCTAAGACCACCACAGTACGTGAAAACATCACCACATTGAAATATATGCCTAATTTTAAAGATGTACGTATGTGGAATGTAATCAACCGACAATGTAAATGTTTTAAAAAAATGCCTGTTTTTTATAATTCTGTAAATTGCTAGAACTAACCGAAAACAATTGTCTAGCCAACGCGACAGTAGGCCACTGTGGCACGAGAGGTTGAAGCTTTCTTTTTTTTTCAAAAATTAGTTAGATTCAAAATAGAATACACACAGTATTGTGAAATCAGGGGCAAAACATCTGTAGTAGAAACAATTCTAACCAGTGAACTACCTACAGAATGCGTGTATGTGACAAACTTATGTGCAGATTAATATAGGTATATTCATTATAGAGCAATCTGCATAAGTTTGTCGGAAACGAATTGCAATTATTTTATAATGACATAATGATAAATTGATTTCAACACTGATCTGGGAGTCAAATAAATACAAAAGGCAACAGCTGGTTATTGATTGCCATAAAATTCGAACCATTTACATTCCAATGCAGGGTAATTGCTGAACACAGATCTTTTAAAAGAGAAAAGTATTACATTGAGAGCAAGGCGATAACCATTTGATTGGTTAACGGTCCTTGAGGTTGAGAAAGTGTAAATTTGTAATCAGTGTACCTCAGCTCAATTGCGGACATTAAAAGGCTATTTATCTCGGTAAGGCATTAGTCGTATCGGTAACAATTAGCGAGAAACGAGTAGGGCTGGAAACTAGCTTTTATTAGAATGGGCTAGGCTAAATTAACAGATGGTGAGCTTTGAAAAATAAATGCATAAACAACCTTCTCAATGCTTCTCAATTTGGCTTCGATGTAAGATGTACTTAGCGTCAATGACTTTAATATAATAATATAAAGGTCTTGTTTAAAATCTTGCCATTCGGTGTATATAGCAATGAATAATATAACAATATTGGAGGCAGCACAGAGCCTTACGAGACACCAAAGCTTACGGTGACACTATCATATCAGCAACTGCCAAAACGGCTTTGACGCATCTACCGTTAAAAATCTCGCAGTTCATTTGTATCGTCCCTTTGAACAGCCATTAAGATGACACTTTCAATAGAAAACCTCTGTGTTAAACCAAATCGAATGTTTTCGTTATATCTATGCTGCTAATGATTCACCTCAAGTCTCAAGTCTGTGTAATGTCCATCAGTCCGCAAGATTCAAAAGAAAGTCATTTATGGTGTATCTATTGCGCAAGCCATACTATAATTCTCTTTGAAAGTATCTTAGAAGTTGTGAGTCAGTGGTACACCTCTGAGAGCAGGAAGGTGAATAATATGCCTCATGTATGAAAAGAATGACAGAGCAAAGTGCGCTTAAGAATATAACTCGTACTAATTCAGCAATTGGCAAGTCTTTTGTTGTCATGGGATAGAAAAAATAGTCTATTGATATCCTAATTCGATTACCAAAACGAGCTGTGACTTGTTCCAGTCATAGGTAGTAAATATGGAATCGCTTTATGAGTATTGCGTAACTCAAAGGGAACATACTGATTATATTATATAGCAAAACTTTATTGAGAATAACAAGTAAATCAAATGTAATGGCAAAGACGGCTTATTATACACATTGCTTTACTATATTATGTTCTTATCAGGTTCTTATAGACAAGCATCGTGTGTTTGTAAAGGGAAAATACACTGAATATCTTTTTATCAGCTTTGGCTTCATTTTAAAAACAAATTGGTCTTAAATTATTAAATACAAAATACGTATACCTTAATATTGTCTTTGACGTTTACGCGAATGTTATACATTAAAATTAAACTGATTTATACGTATTTTATCGCGTTGTTTAGTAACAATTTTATTACTGAATATTTCAGGACATTGAAATAACCACCATCTTAGTATTCTCATGAACATGACCGCTGAACAGCAACCATAACGCCGGGAAAGTGTAAAATTTAAATATAAATAGTTATTACAATTTTTAAATAGCTAAAATAGTATTATATTTTCAGCAGTAGTGTAATATTTTCAGAATTGTTTAAAAAAAGTGTTAATAAACAACGCGATATAATTCATATAAAGAAGTTTAATTGAAGATATTGTATAGTATGTCTTTTCAATTAAAAATAAAATATAGATAATGTGAACGAGCAATAAATATCTTAGAACACATGTGCTTATAAACGTCGAATAACTTTACAAGCACCTAGACTCAGATATTCCATTAGTATTTCATAAAATGATTGCTCCTGTGAGGATTACTCTGTACACAAAAAGTGAACTATTATTAGTAGCGCGAAAGTCAAGAGAAAATATAATGAGACCTTTACCTAACAAACTGATATTTGACCAGGGCTAAAATAAAATGTACTTTCGCTTTCCTTAGCAAGTTGAAATCGTTGAAACCCATTTATAAAATATATATTTTTGTTAAATGATTTGAGGTAAAACGAATAATTACTATAAATACCCAAAACGTTGATCATGCTTCAAATTATCATAAAAGCTTCGCCGATGACAGCGACGCCCCTGAGATTTATCCTATGATATAAAATAAATAATAAGTAACCGAGCCGGTACACTTAAAACCCCAAGGGAAGTGACATGATGCCAGAATAAGTTGCGTACGTACAACCTTCCAATCACTATATTTCGTGAGTATTGGAGCTTAATGTTACAATTTTATAGACAGTGTTCTGCTTTAGATTAAGCATGTTATAGTATAATCATATTGTACATTTAGATTGAAGGAAAAGAACTAAGGTTCTTGCTAGGACCAGCACGTTAACCATTTAAACTATTGATACTTCTATGAATAGTAAGAAAAAAGGTAAACCCGGTGTACATTTCTAACAGTAAATAAAAACGAAATCTGCCTTGTTCTCTTTTTATTTTTTAATTTCATTTGCATGTTGTCGATAAACGCGCTAAAGTACTCTGAAGGAGTGCTAGTTTAAGTATGATACATTTATATAGTTTTTAAATTTAGCATTTTAATAAAACAAACCGACTCTTCGGCTGTATCCTAAAATGGCATTCATGGTGAAATGTATGTAGTTCTCGGTCAGTGTATACGCAGATTGATTCTGTCCACACATTCAGTTCAACAATGTTTTTCAAATAACAAAATAAATTAGATTAAACGTACACATATTGAATTTATATTCGATTTTCAATTTACCAATAAAGCCTGATCGGCACAAGTTGACAATTTGTTTCCCGCCCAGATGTACCGGTTAAAGTCGATACACAAACACCTATTTGTGATACGCACTATTGCTATGCGAATGATATTCGAAAACAGTTGTTAACAAAACGACAGCTATTTTGTTAAAAACTCACCCTCACAGTTTAGTTGTCGATCAACCTAACTAAAACCTTAATTCGAATGTGAGTTTGTTTGTTTGTTATCGGTCGAGTAGGTAGTTAAGGCGACTAAACCTTTACTACTGGACCGATCATTACTAAATTTCGCATAAACTTTTTCAGGGGTACTGACAAGGAAATAGAGTACCTTTAACCGGGTAAAAATATTGTTCTTGAGCGAGCGAAGCCGTGGGCAAAAGGTAGTTCTCATATAATTTGATAACAATTGTACACATCGCTACGTATTTCGGTCGGCATGGCCAACCCGATTACGTATTTACACAAATTCGATTCTAGCATCCGGCGATGCCGATCCAAAAATGTGTATAGCGACTTTAACTTGCATTCTCCGAAGTAATGTAAAAAAGAAGATTTAAGACAGAACACTATGCAAACGCCAACGTTTAAAAAAATAGAGATTCGCTTGTGCAATATCCGAATATCGCTATATATGTATATCATATCTTTATTGTTTTAATAGGCTAAACTCGTATATAGCAATAAAAAAATAGGGATATGTGTTCTCATATCAGCGGAAACCTATAATACACAATAAAAATATACCGAATTGTAGCATAGCACAGCATCCTGCCTCACTGAAAGATTAGGTATACTGCACATATATTTTGTTTAAGTTTTTTCTAAGACCGTTTAACAGCCACAATTCACGACTACTTTGTTACTAAATGTTTTCAAATAGAACCATCTAATGACACTACCTGATCCGTACCCGGTACTTTATAATCGGCCTTAAACGTAACCTGAAAGTTGTCTTACAGAAGTAACAAGGGATCAAATATTTAGCAAAATGCTAATTTCGTTCTTGTATGAGTCATGCCTGTGTTTCATATTTTCTGCATTTATAGATAATATGTCATCCTTAAATACCACAAATAAAGTTTCTCCACAAAAAGTGCTGATATTAAGAATATTATGAAAATAAATGGCACAAATGCTCAATTACCGTTTCTTCAGCACATCTGCGGCATTCAGCGAAATCTGGCGGGAATCTCCTGATGAGTACGCCTCGGTGTGCGAGAACTAAAGCTCGTTCAAAGGCACATTTCTCGTACTCGGTTTGCGCCCTTATTTGCAACGCTCTGCAGTTTTGCGGTTCCAATTCTGGAAAAACGTTGTTTCAAATGGAAATTGCCGTAGGAAAGTAAAAAGGATTGTGTTTGAGCAACTAATTATGTTACAAAATAAAAAAACAGTTGATCGAGCTTTTTATGTTATTTTAAGATCACAAGTCCGGAATAAAATATATAACCAGCACAATGATATTAAATCGATAGAACTGATTAAATGTGTGTAGAAAAATTGTGTAGATTATTTTTATAGATAAGAGTATTTTTTTCCTTTACTCACCAATAGTAAATACTATTACAATCATTGTTATTATTGATAATATTCCTATGGCATACATTCATTATTATACCTTTATATCTATGTTGAAATATTTGTATGTTTCAGTGTATTAACCTCAGAAACTATCAGTCTGATTGGAAAACATATTTATGTCAGATAACTCGTTTATTGCATAACATACAAATACCATTTAACATAACATTTAATTATGTTATCACTTTATGATCCAAACAAATGGAAAACAAAAAGAAACACCAAAACCACGCTCGTATGAAAAGGCTCGGGCATGGCTAGTTATAATTATAATGACTTAGAAAATAAATCTAAAACATCGTAAAATAAACCGCGTTGTTGTTTTTGTAGTATAAGGTCATAGACTTTATAATAACATCAAAACCTACAATTATTTTCTATAATGTACTTTTTGACTGATTTAACACAGGTAGATTGAATACTATGGTTGCGACATATAAGTTGATTGGTAAAATTTCACAGCTGGTATTTTTCATAATAGTACGTTTTCATTTGGTCAAATATTGAACGTTAGCTAAGCGAACTTCAACTTATTTGCTTATGTATTTTATATCACCAGCACTTATAACTATTATTTCATTTCACTCTTTGACGTAGGGCTCTTGGATTCAGATTGATATTTACAAGTTGTTACAATAAATTACGTTCTGGTTCTTCATTTGGTTACCCTACTAGGAGCCGGCAATGCATACCTGTTACTTACCAAACATGATTTATAAGGAATGATACATACCTAAATGTCGTCTAGGTAGAGACTCAGTCTCAATAGGACAGAATTGTAAAACCGGGTAAAACCGCATTCCAATGCGGTCCGAATGCATATTCTGCATGACCTAGTTGGATTGATTAACGTATATAAGATTTTGACTTGCACTTGTTTTACTTGCCAATGTAGAAACCTTTTAATGCTCGTATTGATTGTTCATTTGCAACATGTAGTTCTGATGTCAAAACTATTATATTACACATCGTATTGATCTTATTACAAAAACTAAATAGTGGATAGCAGCTCTTACTCTTGTTCCACAAATAATTGTTCGAAGCATGGGTTTCCTTTGTCTGTTAATAATATGATTTTTTTACAAACATATATTTAAAAGATGACACAGGACGCGATGTTAGGCATCGCGTCGACGGTACATAGGAGATTTCTTTAAAAAAAGTTGTAGTTTTGAAGAACCTGGCTCTGTGTTCTGCCCATACTAAATTTTAATTTGATAGGCATGTTTTTGTCATTATATTTAACAGTGAAGAAAAACATCGCGATAAAACTCGCATGTCAGAAAGTATTTCTTAATGTTCTCGAGAATATGTAAAGACGGCCAATCCGCCCTGTGCCAGCATGGCGGACTATGGAATTACTTTTCTCATACTGAGAAGAGGCCTGTGCCCAGGAATGAAACAGTTTAAACGGCTTATAAACTGTCCCAATGCTGGTCACGGCCTGATATTTACATATATTTTAAAAGCATTTACAATTTTTATTCTTAACTCTCTGTATTCGCGCCTTAATAATTGTTAACGCTAGTTTTAACAATTATTGAAGTGCTATTCGAACTAGAACGTTTCCAATTCTATTAAAATTTCACGACCCACATTGAGATTTTTCTTTTATTATCCCTGTTCCATTTTATGTTACAGTAAGCGTTTATTGGCAGTTTTTCGCAGCAGTGTTAATGCAGGTACATAATTAATGGGTACGGCGTTGTTCTTAGCGCGAGCGAAAAGTTGAAAAACCCTATTTGTTCGATACTGGCTCTATAAAAACGACGTAGGTACAATGAAGTTAAACTCTTTTATACGGATCACAGAGAAAGATCAAAATATAATGCGTGTAAAACAAACAAAATTCAAAAATATGAAAAATTATTATCGAAATCAAATGCCAATAGCAAAAATCGTCCAAATGCGGTACCAATAAGATGGTTGCCCAGCTCATTATGCCCGGCCTGTACAAGAATATTTAAGAAGAATATCCCGCCAAATGGATCGGACGCCTTGGATCAATTTTATGCCTACCTCGTTCCCCAGACCTAAATCCAGTAGATTATTTTTACTGGCGATGCATAGAAGAAAAAGTCTACTCAAAACCAATGCAAAATCTATTAGAATTGTGCCAAAAAATTGATGCAGCATCAGAAGGAATAAATGCGAGTAGATATATATATAATATAATATTCTACCACATACACACAACACCATCTAGCCCAAACGAAGCAGAGCTTGTACTATGGTTACTAGACAATGGATATACATATATACTTTTTTTTTTGTAAATACATTCATATTATACATAGAAATACCCACTGACATAGATGTGCACGACTGGTGAAGAGGTAATTTCTGAGGTAATACAGAGCTTGTATTCGTGCCGGAGGGAAACAATTTGAGCATCTACTTTAGTTTTTTAGGAGGATAAGTGTTACGATAATTGATTGTTTTATTTTGATTAAGTTTTCCATGAGGTCCCTTCGCAAAAAATACGAAGTAGCACTTTCATTGGCAAAAAAAGTGGCAAGCGTTGTACCATTTTTAAATCTAGACTAAAATAGCCATCTTTTGAAATAACTTGCCAAGGGTAATGTAGTACATTTTTTTCCAACATTGAGTGTCAAAGTTAACTGACAATAATTTTGTAAACCATAACTCGACAAAATGAATTTATTTTACTTAGTTAACAATGTTTATTACTTTGATTTGTGGTTGCGATTAATAGCAGTGTTATTTGAGAACACATTATTAAAAAAATCACTGTAAAGTTGTGAAAATTGTGATCACAGTACTTAAAAATGCGACCACGGGTGACAAATTTTCAACTTTTTCGAAAAATATCTATTATCGCTTGACTAAGTGACATGGTTTTTTTTCATATATTTTTCATAAATGCTATAATTTGGCCTCTCGCCAGATACTAGGTTATCTTTGAGTTTCGGGACATCCTGTATATTGGATGGAATTTTCTTGTTGCCTAACTGGCCTGACGTCGCCGCGTTGTTGCCCCGCGCAGAAACCAAACACGTGTTGACGCATATTTTGCGTTTGAAGAGAAATACAGCAAATTGTATGCTCGGATCCCACGATGTGACAATCCTGTCTCCATTATTGATATAATAAACCTAAGGTGCATGGGGAGTTACTCTCTTCACAATTATTTAATTAAGTGCCGAATTTCCACAACAGGAAGCGGAATATATTTCAAACGTTCTATTGCAAAAAAAACACAAAAGAAAATATATTATACACTGATAGTTGTAAAATAAGCTTTAAGCCTTAGCATATTATATAACGTAATAGGTCGTAGACCAATACTCATTCATATTTGTTGAAATACGTAATACCAGTCCATAGTGTGAATTATTTTAGGTCACTAACGATAAGCGGTAAGCTAAGCGTAGCTTGGTTAAGCATTTATCGATTAGTGACTCGGAGACTTCTAGGCAAGAATGCCTTAAAGGTAAAATAGCCTCCAGTCGGACACGGTACATAGTTGCACTGATCGCTAGAAAGCAATCACCTATGTGTATAGGATGCCCGCTACCAGAACTCAGTAAGACTAGTGACCAACGTACCAGCGGCGCGCACCGCGTCTGCCAAAGCGCCACTATAGTGTGTTGCTTTAGCACGCGCCAAACTTCGACCAAGCAACGACCGGACATCGGAACTCTGTGAATTAAATATATGTTTGTGTTTCAGTCGCTACTTGAATGCTAAACTAAAATGGCCTTTATTTTATACAGACAACGGGCAGTTTTTAACTTAGTAATGTGATTGCTAATTCTTGTAGACATTTTGTTTTTAAAGGAAGATATTAATTTTACGGGATTTATTAAAGAGGATTACATTATATTTTTAAGATACATAGAAATAATTAGACCTTTTTGATTAGATGATTATAATCAAATTACCGTAGCTTGTTCTTAATTTTGCTTTCAAACAGAGTATCTTAGGTTATATATTAGTAATCGCCGTGCTAATTCCTCAAACGAGAGGATTTATGTCAATGTCGCTATTAGGACCTTTTGACAGATTCCTTATCTATGGTATTACATTCGCTTGAATATATTCTTACATTAATAAAACTATGAGGTGATGTCAATAAATTGGAAATACATATTTTGGAAAACTATTTATTATCTTTTCAGATGTATAAGCATCCAAAACATTGGTTCATCCTTATTTTGGCTATCCGCTTGCTAACTCTGACTTTACGTAGGCAAAACTGCTGATCGAATTTCGATGCGACTTTAATTTTATACCTTGGAGTTGAACTTAAAATCTAAGCTACGTTTTGTCTGCATCCTTTCAGAAGGCCCGGAGACACCGAGCATGATGCACGTAGATAAATGAACGCGGACGAAGACGCAAGCAAATACTAGTTACAATATAAAACCAGTACATGAACATGCTTTAAAAACGTGGCGTGGTCTAAAACGCCTTTCCATTAAGCAATAATATTTATTAAAAGTGGGTGAGTTTATAATATGAGAAGACAAAATTAAAAAGGAATTTTCATAGTACTCTTTCCTTCAAAATAAATACGAAATGCAAACAATTATGTCAATAAATTCACCAGGGAATGACAACTTATTTTAATCGAAACAATATGGAAATGTTGTTATGTTCAAGACAGGTCAATTATGGAGGCCATTACGGATAAACGAATCCGGATGATGAGCTTTTCATGTCCAAATATTTGTAATATAAATATTTTATTCAATTTTTTATTTGAGCTTCACCATTGTATTTGAACATATTAAACTGGATTTAGTTTGACATATTTTGAGGGATAAAGATGTTTCTTGTTTTCTTCTTTTCACTGAATTTAGACATTTTCTGTAACTACAACTATGGTGGCAATAACTAACAATATTAACACCCTTTTAGTAGGTAAAATTCCTGTGTAACGGGGAACTTGATAAACATTCAAACAACGGACACAAAGAATATCCAGACTTAAGACATCCATTTTTGGATTACACAAATATTTATCCCGTGTGGGATTCGAACCCACATAACTTGGCGTAGCAGTGATGAAGCGACCACTTAAACCAGTTTACCATCCGTGCAGTTAACTGTGCTGCTGTTTGTTGTTAACGGCATTTACACATTGTCTTAGACTTGTTTAAACTGCAATTGCCTATAAAATTTAATTAAATGATGTTTACTCCCCCATTAATCTAATCTAGACTACTTTGAAAAGCGACAACCATGCATGACTGACTTGATTTGTTTACAAAGTTCACAAATGAAGATAAATAAATTTGTAATTCCATTATTATCTTTTTGAAGAGTTCTTGTTTGTCAATAAATAAGTAGCCACCTTCTTCTTACCTGCGCTTTTGTGTTGACCTAATTTACAAAATTGTATATTTATTAAACCTTGAACATAATTATATATAAACACAACCTTTTTAAATTTATTGCGATGTCATAACATGGCTAAAATAATCAATTTAATTAAACTTTCAAGGACAATACGATGAAAATGTATTATTGAAGACACGACAAAGGTATGATTTCGTATTCATTACCAACTTCAAACGACGAAGGCAAGGAAGCGAAACAACAGGTTAATGCATTCAAAATGTTTGTGATAGGTTACACGGGAAAGGAAATACGTTGGGCCACTTGGCAGACGGGTCGTAAATTACAAGGAGTGGACACATCGAGTGCTAAGCAATCAGAGGTCGATTGCCTGACTCTAGTTAATACGACGTTACTATCTTTGTTCACGGTATAAAGGACTTTTCGTTATAGAACCTTATGTGCTTGCTACACGTACAAAATAAATGCATATTCTGTGGTAAGAATTTTTGAATGTGTCTAGTGGTCCAAAGAAAAAAATGACTATTGTTAAAAATAAACAATATTGAAGGCAGCTCTCGTTCAGTACAAAGTAACTCTTCCAAACTATCAGCCGAGGCCACCTTGGCAATATTTGCATAGCTGAAAATACATACGCTTGCAGTTCTAGATATCAAAGACGCATTCTTGCAATTACCTTCTGACGCTTGGGACGAGAATGATGATTATCTTCAAGGCAAAAGTAGTATTAGAAATAAACGTGTGGTTGTCACTACTGAGGCAAGAGGTGTTAAATTATTGGAAGAATATAATACTAAACTCAGTTAGAATAAGGAAGAAAACAAATCATACTTCATATAGTGGAACAAAAACCGAAAAATTGTCTCTACTGATACATACAAAAAAGCGTAAACAAACTTAATTTTAGGTACACAAAACTAAATAGTAATAACTTTATTTGATGTCCTACTTTGTTTCTTTAATTTTGTAGGTGTTTAAATACAATGTTTAAAAAAAAACAACTTACTTTTATTCATATTGTATATGATTTATTTATTAGCCTGACTTCTCTCTTTTTACAGCATTTCTCGTAAAATTTGCATTTTCAAAGTCGATGAGCACTCCTTTTTGGTTGGGTTAGGAGGCTGAAAATCTGACCAGGTAATAGAATAAGCACGTATTACAAAATTAAGGGATGGCGGAATTTTTAATTGTTTTTTTTTCCGGCATACTATGTGAACCACCCTAGTGTCTAGTGATGGTTTGTTTTTATTTTATTTGATGTCCAAATACTAGTTTGGCAGAAGAAGAATTTAAATATAAACTGCATTAATAATGATACAATGTATCAAGTATACTTTTTGCATTGCAAAATGAAAATCATGTATAGATACGAGTAGAGATTGTAACAAGTACGCAGTTTTTTTGTAATGCATTAGTTATACAAATAACCAACTATATATTTTGTTATTTATACCATACTATAATTAACCCAATAAATATCATTATTATTAAAACACATCCAGGTTTCAACATTTGACTTTAGAAATTTTAACAATAATATTCAAATTACCAAAGTCGAATTGCGTTAAAAATTATTTGGTAATTGCGTATAAGAAAACTGCGGCACTCTGACGTCATTCTCATATTTCGTCAGACTAACCCTGTACTTAAAAGTAAATACATTGTAACAGATAAAATCAGTACACAGTTTGAGTTAGATAACAAGTCGGCAGCAAACATTATCAACGCTTGGGGTATGTCTAATTGCATGTTTACCACCAGGAAATGGATTCTGAAGTTGTTTGTTTTTAACTCACATTCCATCGTAGAGCCTCGTTGTAAGCGAGTATGGATTTCTCGAACTGTTCCAACCGTTGTAGGTAGTTGCTAAAAGGAATAAAAGGTTGTTACACTGTTGTTGTGTTGTTTTACATTTACGAGAATGTTACACATTGAAAATAAACACTTCTTACGGATTGTATTGCGGTGTGTTAGGTTACAACTTTCATTTACGTGACACCAATGTTTCAGTTGACTGTTATGGGTAGACTGATATTGTGTACCTTATGTTTAATATTTCAATAACTAGATAAACTTTAAAGAAGCCATAATTTTTGAGTTTGATTGTTTTAGTGCAGCGAATGCGTCAAATTTATGAAAGTGAAAAAGCTGAAGAGATTTTAAAAGTAAGCTGTCTGATAGTTGCAAAATTGGTATTTAATGTGTAAAACACATTACCTTGCCAGTTAATTTATGAAGGTGCAGAGAATTGCAGTAATAACAATAAAAAATTATTAATTTCAACTTTTAACACTGTTGACACAACATTGTTTTATTAAAATTTACAGCCGGTTTTTAAGAAGATAATCGCCAATTTGCGAAAATCAAAACTCATCTCCAGTGTTGATTGGATGCTACAAATTCAGATAGTCAAGCACAGCAGTGGACATGCGTTGTTACCATTTGTTGATTATTATGTGTTGATTATTATGTGTTGATATGCTTTTCAGAAACCGGATCCTAAAGTAAGCAAACAATCAATAATGATTGAATTTAAAGTTATATTTACATTAGACAATTATTAATCACATAGCATATTTATATTTGACTAGATATTGCCCGTGGCTTCGCTCACGTAAATGTAAGATAGGTTTTTATCATTCGAGTACGGTACTTGTTTTCTAGATGAAAGGCACCATATGTCCTTTTCTGTACCACTCATAACGTGTACGCAAAATATCATGATATCGGTTGCATAGTTAAGGCGTAAAAGTGGAACAAACATACAACCAAACTTACATTCGCATTTATAAAGTAATGATTTTTCGACCTCAAAAAGGCATGCCTGACTAGACTGCAGTCACTGTAGTTACAGAACAAACGCAATCCTAAAATAATGAGCAACACACAGAGGAAATAAAACAAAGAAGTTAGTGCTACTTCTTGGAAACAAAAACGATTTGTCGCCGAGTTACAAACTCGTTTGCCATCTTTTCGTCGTTATTTATATAGTAGAAAGGTAGATCGTGTAGTCTAGACTTTGATTTCCAAGTCGGGCAAAATCCTATTGTTAGGAATTTATCAGCAGCAACACACATTCTGGCGTTGTTCGCTATCTGCCTTCTCTTTTCTATAATGCTGACTTCAGCTATGGATATACTTTACGTTTAGGAACAACTGGGCATACTAAATGATTATCTCACTAAGACCCATATTATCTATGCAACACACAATCATACACATCTTTTAGTTCGTGAACTGAAGATGACGGACGGTAACTAAATGATTTTTACGGACAATGTGTAATAGATTGCCATATGTAAATGATTTATAAATCATATAAACATATTCTTACGCATATATCCCCAGAAGGACTGAAAGAAATGTATAAACTCCATTTCGACAATATTTTATCGTCTACCATGCACATTTTCAGAACCCGAGCAAATTATTTTTAAGGAAAATCCCTGTAATACGTTTTCCGACCTGATAATTGAACCAGTAGCCATATTATACTGCTGCGCCACCGAAGCATATCTATACTAATATTATAAAGCTGAAGAGTTTGTTTGTTTGTTTGGTTGAACGTGCTAATCTCGGGAACTACTGGTTCGAATTGAAAAATTATTGTAGTGTTGGATAGCCTATTTATCGAGGAAGGCTATATGCTATATAATATTACGCTACGACCCACGGGGGCGGCGCAGTAACTAACCGCGGGCACATCTAGTTTAATTATAAAATGAGAAGCATATTTTATTTATAAAATGAGAAGCTACTTTATTTTATAAAATACTAGATTTGGCCCGTGGCTTTGCTCGCGTTCATCTAGACTTTGTCAACAAATTTCTATTCGAAGAATAGAGATCCGAAGAATAGAACAAACCTACATCAATTCATCGTATTTGTAATTGATTATTTACCTGTCATATTCTGCACATTTCCCGTCCATGGACATTGTTTGATTGTACTTTTTTGAATGAAGTATTCTATGTTCTTTTCTTTACCCCTGACAATGTGTATACAAAATTTCATGATTACCGGTCGAGTAGTTACGGCGTGAAAGCGTAACAAACAAACTAACTAATATTATAAATGCGAATGTTAATTATTTATATTTATTAGCCTCGTGCCTCGGAGAGCATGTTAAGCCGTTGGTCCCGGCTGCCATGAACATCTATGGCAGTCGTTATTGGGCAAGTCAGTACCCTCTAATATCCTGACACTAGTCTAGACTTAGGGTATCGTTAGCCTTCGGTTTGCGGAGGTCAGGTGGCAGCCGCTCCGTGTAAAAACTGATATCCAGTCCAAATCCGGATAGACTAGAAAAGCCGACCCCAAGTGACTTGGGAAAAATAAAGGCTAGGGAGAAGATTTATATTTATTAGTTAGAATGCTTGGTAATATACATATTGATACATCAATATGTATAATTTGATGTTTGTGAGTTAGTTCATATATCATTGAATTTAGTGAATATAGTAACAAGAATAGAAAAGGGTACGTAAAGCTGGTTTGGGCATGTAGAAAGAATGGACGAGGAAAGACTGACTAAGAAAGTTTATAAGGCTAGTGTGAATGGAACAGTCGCAAGAGGAAGACCTAGGCGAACGTTTCTTGATCAGATCGGAGGCGTTATGGACATAAGCCAAGTTAAGAGCACCTTGAACCGACGGGCGTGTAAGAGGAATGTGATGAAAGTTAATGAAGCCAGAGAAGTGTGTCAGGATCGTAGCAAATGGAAATCCGTAATCTCTGCCTACCCCTCTGGGAAACAGGCGTGAATCTATGTATGTATGTATATATATTATTGAATTTATGTGAGCTTTAATTAATAAATACTCCAAGGCTAAGCTTTAATCTGCATTTTTTATGAAAGATGCATTAAGCCTATTATAAAACTTGGCTATATAAGTGTATTGTGAATGATTTATTTTGAATAGTATCCATCTCAGAAAGGTAAATTATACTTAAATATTCTTATTTATAGTTTAGATTTTACCGTGTATTTAGGTATTCAGTTACATATTTTTGATAATTTTATATACATAAATCATCTAAAAAATATTCACGTTTTGTTTTAAATTTAATATAACCTATAGCGTGTATAAGAAGCTTTTCTCGAAAGCCAGAGGTGAGTGTGGCAATGAGATAAACCATAAGATTTATGACAAGACTAAATCTTATTTGCATGAACTTTAAAGTATTGCTACAAAATACTGAAATCCTCAAGTCAGATGTTGATTGTGATATGAATGTTTACTTGTTAACTGTGAAATCAAATCATGCTTTACCCCAAATCTGATACTATAATCAGGACTGTTATAATATCAGGTTATATTTAAACCTTATACATGTGAAAGTATATTTGTTTTGTTTATCTCTTAGGCCCGGTCCTGGTTTTGATTTTGAGTCGGCCAAGTGTTATTGGATTCTTCTGTTAAAGAATGTGGATATAATGGTGGGTATACACTATGTTCGCGCTCCAGTAGCGCTCCGCGCGCCTGCAACTGCTCCAATGGATACGTCGCGCGCACTTCTACGTGCAACACGCCTGCTCCTTGTGCGTTTCTCAGTTTACCGCGAACTTGTGAGCGAACATGTCGTCACCAGAGTCAGTAGCTAGCGCAGCATATATACTGATACACTGTTACCCACAGTACGGTATAATATTGTACACTTCAATTAGTGCCAAAGACTTTTCTTCCGACCATTCCATACTGCGTGATGCGCGTTGCAACAGCGTACACACATACGTGGCTTCGTGCTCACGTCCACGGACACACTGCGCTCCCCTTTGTGTTCGCGCTAACAACCGACACGAGTCGGAGTGCCTGCCGCGGAGCGTGCAACGTTGCACGCTCCGTGTTCGCGCACGTATCCACTACCGGGAGCAGTTGCAGGAGCGCGGAGCGCTGTTGGAGCGCGAACATAGTGTATACCCACCTTTATACGCCGTTGCTAAACTATTTAACGTGTTTTCCTTATTGTAATAAGACAATGCCCGCCCTAGGAAAAATTACTGCGTGGCGGGGGACATTACAAACATTAAAAAAATGGATACAAAGAACACCCAGACTCGGAACAACCATTTGCGGGTCACGCAAAGTTTTGTCCCGTGTGGGATCGAACCCACAATACTCGGCGCAGTGGCATCAGCAAGGCGACCACTTAAACCACTACGCCATCCGTGCAGTCTACTGTGCATGATATAGACGAACTCACAAGACTCAGCGCAAGCCCATATTTTTCATAAATGCCAAACCAAAATTTTTATCACACTGTAACAACGCTGTTTTGAAGTTTACTAGAACCAAGCCTTTGCTTACCCTCTTTCCCGAAATACGTTCACAACGTTACAAATAGGTTTCTCTTCAAGCTGCAGTTTGCGTTTCATGATTCTCAGAACCCTTTGTCTTAGCGCTTTGACAATTGAGTGTATTCGTTCGTCACTACGTCACAAATATATCTAGGTGACCTCGATTCACTGAGTTTTACGGATTTCGACGCTATAAATTATAATATTCGGCAACGAATTTAAATTAATACCTGGGTTTATCTTTATGGCTGTCTTTACGACAAATAAAAATGTTTGAGTACTTTCTGAAAATTGGTTATAAAGATTTAAGACTTAAAATATTATAAAGTAATAGAAAATAATACTTCAATGAAATATAAATTAAAATAAATGTAAAAGATTCTAAAGCAGTATTTTATTATGTTTCGATGTAGCCTTTTGAAAGGACTATTCGAAATTCGAATCGAGTCGACAGCTTATTAGTAATCAACAATATTGACATTTCAAATTGCTATATTATAATTGGATGCTGTTTGCGATGTTGCGTTATTAGACTGCCACATAATTGTTGCTATAGAATTGTCTAACATTTACGCGAACGCTACACATTAAAATGATTAAACTACATAAAACGGATTGTACCTCGGTATATTTTGATTATAATTTACGGAGTTACTTATATTTACGTTCCGCGACATTTCGGTTGCTTGCAGCAGACAAGGGGAAGGAAATAATAAAAAAAGTTGATTAAATATACTCAATTATTATCAGTTTTAAGTGGTTTAATGTATATAGGTGTCATCTTTATTAAAGTTTAGAAAAAATATAGTTGCACCGAGTTTTCACGTACGTGGGTGAGATATGTTTTACGTGAGCTTTTGCCAATATAATTTCGCTAGTATTACAACTTCGATCACGGCTCAAAATAAACTAATCTGTCTAAAAAATAATAATAATAATAATTTATTTTTACTGAATTTCTTCACAAACATTTTCACAATGATAATTACACAATTTTTAAAAGAACATTGCATGTATTTTGTGTCGTTAAAACCTGTACTAATGTGAGGATTGTATCACAGGTGCCAGCGCCTTCCATGGATTTAAGATCACTTTAGTTTTATTACAATGATAGAATAATAATCTTGATATAGCAATTTAAAGTGAACATATTTTACAAAGAGATTTTACCATTAATTAATTAATAATATACTAATTTAGATAAATAAAAACATTTTAATTTGATTAACATAATAACACTTTTATTCAATGATCATTTTGTCACGGATCAGATTATATGTATTTATTTGTGAATTTGTGTGTGTGTGCGTGTGCGTGTGTGTTTGTGTGTATGTCTGTGTCTGGGTGTGTGTGTTTGTGTGTGTGTGTGTGTGTGTGTGTGTGTGTGTGTGTGTGTGTGTGTGTGTGTGTATATGTGTGTACGTAGTCAACTAAATATTGCTTTACGTTTACGCGAATGTTACCTTTACATTGAAATTAAACAACTTTATACGGATTTTATCGCATTGTTTATTTTGTATTAAACCTATTATTGCATAATTTCGAAACTTTGAACTACTATTGTTAAACACTTTTACTAGTTACTGTTAACTTCAATTTAAGCTATTTAAATTATAAAAACCACTTACTTACTTAATTTTTTAACACTTTCACCGACGTTTCTGTTGCTTTTCAACAGCCATGTTCACGGGGACACCTCTCAAGAGTAAAAGTGTTTAACAATAATAGTTTAAAGTTTTAAAATTATGTAATAATATTCGGTACTGATCTTTAAAATAATTGTTTCTCTGGTGGCTTGTACAAAAGCCTTCGCTTCACATCTTTGTACATAGATCAATACAAATAATGTACTAAAACAAGTTGTCCTACTATAGCAACTCACATTCACCTAGTTCATTACTCAAGCTCTGCTCTGTCGATAAAATATAAAGATACGAATACATTGCTCTATAAATGTTCAAACATCAATCTGAATCGTTGTTGGAAAATGTAGTTTGCAGACAAATGTAAAGTTTTATTGTTATTCATGCCAGTCGTAAAATATCTACGACGGACAATTTCTGTGTTGAAGACGGAACTGCGGTGAGTATTAAAAGTTCCACAGTAAGAAAATTTAAACTTCCACCGTACTGCCGGGTGCACAACTCTTTACGAGCGGATTTTAATGTTTTTACGGTCAGACGTGTTTTACTCGAATGTCAGTTCGGATTACTTTCCTTAGATTTATATTCGTTTAAAGAAATATTTCACATTGTCCATGCACAATAGCTACATCCTAACTAATATTATAAATGTGAACGTTTGTTGGTTTGTTACGCTTTCACAACTTAACTACTCGACCGATCATCATGAAATTTCGCATATACGTTGTCTGGGATAAAGAAAAGGACATGAAGTACCTTTTATCCAGAAAAAAGTACTGTTCCAGAGCAAGCGAAGCTGCGGGCAAAAACTAGTATTGATATAATTCTGACTAATTTAAATAAATGCTTTTACTTCTTAACTACCCAAGTAATATGACACCGATCATGACATCACACATACCTACACAATGTCAGAGGTTCAGAAAACCTTTCTCCCAGAAAAAGCGAGGAAAACCGCAAGCAAAAGCAAGTTTTTATATATTTAATGGATAATACATATGGGCGCGAAATAAATATATTAATTGAAATTGTAATTATTTTGTATCAACTTCCGACTAAAGTGTTTGATTTGATTTTAAGTACGGCATTAATTTGATTTCCATTTTCATATTAGTATTTGTTTTGATTTCTTTGTTTATTTTGTTTTCACATCCTGTATTTGTTTTTGATCTTCCGGTCGATTTAAGATTACATCTTATCCACTGTATTTATTTTATTGATGTAAAATGTCGGTAATATGACGTCACATCCTCTGTATTTATTTTATTATTAGTTTTGTATTGAGTTTTGGTGCTCATTATGTGTGATCGTGATAACAACGGCGATTACGCGCCGACATACATTACCATTGAGCAAAATAGATCATGATAAGTAAAACGTTAAAATTGTGTATTTTACAAGATAGGGTTCTTATTTATTTGAGAGATTCTTGTAAGTCTCTTCATTTTCATACGTCGTTTATATTTATTTATTTATTTATTAGGTCTACCAACAATTGCTTACACTAATCTACATATAACAAAAATAATACATGCATTTAAACTCTACACAGTGCAACAATTACTTAAAGGTAAACACCACATGAACAAAAAAAAAAGAACAACAATAAAAACGACTTTTGCAAGTTGTAAGCTAAATATTGTGCAAGTAAACATAGTAATGTTTAACTATTTATGAGTATCGTATGTTAAATATTAAAGCAATTTCAAAAATTAAAAAGTTACGTCTACACAAAACACAGTCCAAAAATTTATTTTTATAACAATTTTTTTTTTTTTTTTTTTATAACAAATCTGATAAACAGTTCAGAAATTTAATTTTTTGCTTATTGAGAGAATCAAAGTGTAAATCGACCACATCACTAGAACTATTCAAAACCCTACAAAACCTAGCACATGGAGAGTTAGCTCCCAACACCGTTCTTCTCCTTGGTGGATAAAGTGGAGTAATAGGTTTGCGAGGAATCCTCGACGGAACACGAAAGTTAATGAGTGCGAGCAGCACTGGCGAGTCTATATTTCCCTTCAAGATTTTGCTAGCAAACATTGCGTCGCTCAAACATCTTCGCTCTTCCAAGGTGTGCATGTTGAAGAATTTCAATCTTTTTTTGTAAGAACGCACTTTTTTAGTTATTCCTACAGAAAAAGCCAGATGCCACACAAAGCGTTTTTGGACGCGTTCTAGACGCAAACTATTTACAGCGTAGTGTGGCCGCCACACCACACTGCTATACTCTAATATACTACGTACTAAACTGTGATAAAGTAAAATTTTAGTTTTAATGTGACGAAAACCTTTACACTGTCTTATGACAAAACCCATCATTCTGGATGCTTTTTTTAGAAAAAAATCGATCGTCTATAAAAGGGTTTAATCGTCTGTGCTCAGAGTCAAATTATGTAGGTCTCGCCAATAAGTTTCACGATACGTCGACCCGATTTAGATCTAGGTTGGCCCACCCTGGATTACCTAATGATATCCGAGCCTTCAGAACCAGTTCTTTGCCATACTAAACACGAAAAAATCTGAAGATTTACTTACAAATCTCAGATAAGTACAAGTATTGCTTAATTTCTTAGTATAAATTAAATCAACTGTTCGCGAAGCACTAACAGAGACAAAATAGCCACTTAAAGTATTAAGATACTAGTTTCAGCTTTAGCTCATCTAATATTTCTGACGCATCTATACTTCTATTGTATTTGTCTTCTTCTTCTTCTTATTTAAGTCTAAGTGACTTGTCGGTGTAGCTTGTCTCTCCATATCTGTCTGTCTAGTGCCATTCCTTGCATTTCTCTGTACGACATGACACCTAACTTTTCCCTGATTTGACTAATGTAACTTATTCTTGCCCTTCCTCTTCCGCGCTTTCTACCTTTCCCTCGATGATGTTTTTAGTAAAAGTGTCATGTTACGACATTGTATTTGTACTTATATTATATTAATAAAAATTATAATTGAACTCAAAAATTAATCATCCAAATTTTTAAATTATTTCATCATTAGGAAGCTTTTTCATCACACATTTTATATTCACCGAGTTACATAGGCTATATTTTGTTTTAGAAAACTGCTGTGTCTAACATAACCTACGTTTACACAGGCGAAGCCGCGGGCAAAATCTAGTATTTAATAAATTCATTATTCAGCACTATGCCTTTTATTATAAAACATAAATCAAAAAGATATCTATATCAATTTTACTTTTTTATAATAAGCTCTCAATCCTTCTTTTTAAACTTGCGATTCAATGGCCGATACTTGACGAAATAAGTTTTTATTTTCTCAAGACTTATAACCTTTGTCAAATCAAAAGCTTATCTTCATAATATTGGCAACGCATCACAAATTTTAACAACTTATGTCTACGACTTTCTTGGGTCATTTACTTATTCTATGGACCGCTCTCAATGTCCATCGTCTGATTATTATTTAAAATTATTCACCATAAAATATGATATTAAAAAGAGATTCAGATATTTAAAAATTTCTGTCCTTTTTATGCATGAATCTATGAATGGGGTCAGGATAAGGTCACAGTTATCCCTAGTAATAGTTTCTAGGGCTTACTTATGAAATTTATGCTGATGTTTTAACATATTATAGGGAATATATACTTATGAAGTACATATAGCTAGCAGTAACACTTAAAATATTGTAACTATATCATTCCGTATTCATAAATTATCTTAGATTTGTGTAGTAAACGCGTGATAAGCCGAATTATGTATTTTATTCTCACTAGCCATAGTTAAATGGATTAAAAATACAGTTACATTATAATAAAGGTTAACCGATATAAATTTTATATAACCTTAGAGTTATCTAGAGCCTTAATTTTTATTTCGCTTAGTAAACTAGCTGCTTTAATTACAATTTAGAGTCTGTGGACAGACAGGGATAATACGTTTTTTTATTTACCTCTTCAGCTATACTAAAAGCTTGCCTTACAAAGTTGGTCGTGCTATAGGTGGAAATCGAACCCACGGCCTCTCGCTCGCAAGTCTGATTCCACTGATGCCACATTGCTATTAATACACTGCTTGCTGAAATAAGGCTCATATTAAATATTATATTAGCTAACCAAACACAACGTTGTTGTCAGAAATATGACGTCATCGACAGCTACTACGCGAGGATCGACAAACCCACGTCAAATAGCACTTGGGACGTCAGCCGCCAACCTCACTCCTTCGGTAAACTTATGCATACGAGTATAGATACTACGATAACTCGAAACCAAAACTGGCATTTTATGAAAATTCGAAAGGAAAATCGGATTATCAAAAAAATCTTAATATATAAAGCAGCCGTAGCAAGTGGAAGGCCGTTGGACTGCCACTTGGAGGTTGAGCTCGATCACAAGGCACGCAGTACTGTCTTTTTGCAGTTGTCTGTAGTAGTAAATATTAATTTTGGCTTGCTCTAACGCCGAAGGAAAACGTCGTGAGGAAATCTGCATGTTTGAACGATCACCATAATGTTCTTAAAGTTATGTGAAGTCTGCCGACACGGATTTGGCCAGGATGGTGGACTACTTACGTTACTACTTACTACGTCTTAAAAAAAGGCTATACGACTGTAGCAGCGATAGCTCAGTGGGGAGACCAACAGACTGCAATGCAGAAGGTCTCGGGTTCGAACCCACGTCACGCACCTCTGACTTTCGGAAGTTATATGATTTTTCAAAATTATGTGCGTATTGATTGACAATTATCGCCTGCTCCGTGCCTCGGAGAGCACGTTAAGCCGTTGGTCCCGGCTGCCATGAACATCTATGGCAGTCGTTCTTGAGAAAGTCAGTACCCTCTAATATCCTGACACTGGTCTAGCCTTAGGGTATCGTTAGCCTTCGGGTTGCGGAGGTCAGGTGGCAGCCGATCCGTGTAAAAACTGATATCCAGTCAAATCCGGTTAGAACAGAAAAGCCGACCTCAAGTGACTTGGGAATAATAAAGGCTAAGAGAGAAGATTAAGATTTACACTTTCCTCGACGTTTCGATTGCCTTTCAACAATCATGATCACAGGGAGACTACGATGGTAGTTGTCTCATCGTCTCGAAGTGTAATTATCCCAAAGTATCCCAACTCAATTTAGTTTTTGGTGTTCCTATTTACGTAGAATGAGCTTAACGTATCATGAAATCTGTCTGTGTTTGCCTATTGTAGGGCTTGACTTCGCATTACTTGCTTAAAAGGTAAATACAATAATGAATGCCACTAAGTCCTATTGTGCACCAGTATTATAGTTTTCTGAGCATATTAGTTACCGTAGTAACGTTTATTCACATTAGTCCACGTCAACATAGTTATACAAGTTTGTGACGAGTCTTCCTACCGATGCCGGCAGCTTTAGATCGCAGTCGATAGCAATCCCAGCGCCAGTAGTTACTAATTACTAAGGATCCGACTGACATTTGATTCGCAAATGAACTTCCCAAAATGTTCTCCCAATAGAACGTTTCGAAATAGTTTTAAAGGTATACTAACACTGCTCGTATGTTAGGTTAGGTAGTGTCTATTCTGTGACTAAAGATAAGGCTGATTTCTTCTTTTTTGAAGATAAATAAATTGTGATCTCTGATACATTAATTTACATACATAGACTCACGCCCATATTAGGGTAGACAGAGGTGTATTAAGCGCACATTTCGCTAACTTTGTTTTACTTTGTTATAGGGTGAGCCTATTACCGGGTAAAGTTCCAGACTCCATGATGCTACTGAGAATTATTTTACAGGAAAACTTAATAACACTTTGCCCGATTCGAAAATAGAACCAAAGATTTCATGCATAGTCGCAAATACTACAACTGCGCTACCTAAGCACTCTGTTACATTAAATTGTAAAAGATTAAACCATTGAATCTTACACACAGATTCAGTATACTATCTAAGGATCAGGTTAATATTCTAACTATTATGCGCCATTCGCGACCCGTATATTATATTAGAAAACACATATTTTTAAAACGTTCAACTTCTACGTGCATATATTTATATATATATTACACACACACAAGCACGCGCGCACGCGCACACGCACACGCACACGCACACGCACACGCACACGCACACGCACACGCACACGCACACGCACACGCACACGCACACACACACTTACGCAGCCAGTTTCCGTGTAATAAAGACAAGCATGCCATCTACCGATTACATTTTCATATCTTGCAGTACGTTCAATCCGGAAAACGAAACCCGGATGTCAGAATCGCAGAATCTTAAGCAGTTATAGTACAAGACCAAGGTGAACACAACATTTTTTTCATAAGAGTGAATCAATCGTGAGAGTATCGTAGTTTCTGCTTAAGCCTCCGGGTCATAGAAATAAACGTGTCCACACATGTGTTTTTTATATAAATTGATGCACTTCACAACTAAATAAATATTCATACATAGCATGTTGGTTCTAAAACCAACAGTAAATTAAAAAGTTTATTCAAGCGGCGTATTTTTATTAAAAATATCTGTCGAACCAATTTAGGTGGTTACCTTTGATCGACAGCAAAAAATATTTTTATTGAGATTTATTTAACTACACTTTAACTGCATGAATAGCGCACCGCACCACAACAATACACCGAGTGTTGTGGGTTTTAGAATACCACTCAACACAACAAATTGTGTGATCCACAAAAGGTTGTTCCAAGACTGGGTGTTCTTTGTGTTTGAATGTTTGAAAGCCCACGACACAGGCTTACTGAGCTCGGGAGTCATCCTCTTAAAATTAAAATAAAAACTTTATAATATATACACAGTAGTAAGTAATATTAAGACACTATTTTAGTGTCATGTACAATCATTTGATAATCTAATACCGATTTAGTGGTCAAATGAACGTCGAAAAATATAACGCTAGCTTTTATTTCCTATACATTAACTAAAGCATTAGAAAGAAAACGTGAATTGGGTCGCCTTTGATCGTCAACTGTACAAAAATTTTTTAAATAGCGAATTTTATTTAGTCTTTGCGTACAGACCATTGGTGTACTTACTAAATATGCATTTTGCCTTCTGCAAAATTTAAGGTTTTGTCAAACTTACATATATAGGCGGGTATTTTAAATGCGATAATAGTTGCGTAATTCTTTTCCCATATATCCTGATTAGGATAAAACTACTTAGGTATAATTTTATTTTATTAAATGTAGTATTTTAATTGTTTTTGGCATATTACGTCTACAATAATTAACTTAGTTCTATAAATTTTCATAAAAACAATTTAAAGCTGTTTTATACCTATTATCCAACGATACCCTGCTTCTAGTTAATTTATAGATTCGTTCGCTTGTATTCTCTTGAGAACCTTTATTCTCAATAGTAGTAAGCAACGATTTTACGTTACGTATGGGTATATAAGTGGCTAGTTCATAGTTTAATTAATTTTATATCCCTTAAATTCTACGGAGTACTTTGTCCGACGTTTTACTTGGTTAACGAAAATTATTTCATTAACCAAGGCTCCATTATACGTAACCGGGCTGTCAGGAGGTATGTAGTGGTATTTGCCGAAGCAATAGAAGTGCAGGTGAATTCCCTGGTGTTTCAAGCGTCACTGAGCTATTGTAGTATTCCACCATCAGACAGTCGGTATGGTTGCCGTCACCTTAGGGAAAATATTTCGATAAGAATCTATTTTTGTATTACTGTTCAAAATACGCATTGAATGAAGTATTTTATTTACGACTCTTTTTGTTTATATTTACATGAGTGTTATAAAAATATTTATGAAATCAAAACCAATTTCCCTTTACCGGACTACAAAAAGTATTCACATGGAATTGCATTTAGTAAGCATATAAATATTGATTTTATTATTTATGATGTCTGTTACGATAAAAAACATTGCATTGCAATAAAAACATACGGCATTTTGAGAATCCATTTAGATTCTATCCAGATTTTTAATTGCAGTTGCTCTATTATTCCGCCATAAAAATAACAAAAACCTTTACCAAACTTTATATTATATTTCATTAGAAACAAAAATAAACCTTGCTAGTTCGCATTAAATATCAATTAGTCCAACTTATTGATTCAGAATATACTGAAATCAATCCAAAAGAATTATATTGTATACTTAAATAGTAAGCTGTCTGATATTTAGATAGGTTTGATTTTATCGAGGTCGTTTTGTGAACGTAAATTGGTGTAGATGTTTTGTTTCGTTCGTATTTTATTTCTACTCTACGTTGCTTGGTGATATTTAACGCGTATTCATTAAGTACCAAATGGGTTACTATGCCGCCGGCGCTATGACTTACCGAATGAAACACAGCGGTTCATACGAGCACTAATACTAGTGTAGCGTTACTTTATAGTCTATATTTTGTAAAAATACCTACATATCCGTACAATGCAGCTTATTCATGCTAATCTAGGCAGGCAATTCTACACTAAAATATTTGTGGTAGTAATTTCTTTAAAAGTTTTATGCCTAGGAGAAATCAATACTTTCAAAGAATTACTTGGGGTTTCTTAACTAGTTGGCGATAATAAATAAATCATACTCTTGTGGATTCAATCCAGATACAGGACTCATACTACAAATTATGTATATACATTCTGTGAAATTCATGTGTGATAAATAATTATTATGAGATGCATAACTAAAAATTTTTGTGTCTATTGAATTATTGTTTGTAAAGTAGGTAGCGCCATCCGTTAGTCAATATAAATATTATGGCCACCCGAGCAATATAGTATTCTACCTTAATACCTCTCCCTCTATTCCTGGCCATTATTAATCCCACATGGTGGTGGAATGGTATTCCCAATTTTTATTTTCGTATTTTTTTTTTTTTTTTATTTTTATAAATTGACAGATTGAGGGAAAAATCCATCATGGACATCTGAGAAGGGACACTCAGATAGTGCTGGACTCCTACCAGCTAAAAACCCCAATCTTTCATTTCCAAATTTTTCTCCGTTGAAGACGGAGGCTTAAATTCAAATTTTCTAAATAGGGTAACAATGACATCGCATTCCTCATGTGCGTTGTCTTTGTTATATAACTTAAACTATCTTATACATAAAGTATTACAAGAGGCACAGAACTTTATAAAAAATACAGGTAAAGCATTTTCTTTTTACATATATATAAATACAATATATTTTTTTTCCTTTTTTTAAATTTCTTTTTTATTTATATTTTTGCTTTGTATTTCACCTTCTATTTCATTCTTTTATATTATTTTCATGGTATTTTACATAAACACTTGTATAATATATCTACTATATTTACTGTGTTACATTTTATATCTAACTTCTATTGCTACTTATTACTATTACACATATTTTAAGGCAAAATTCCAAAAACTTATTTCTAACATATTTATTTTTCATGATATCACTTATAGTCTCTACATTTATTACGGTATCTATTTCAGACTCGAGGTCAAAGCGCTTTCTTCCAAACCTGGGACAGTCCGCTATAAGATGCGCGACGGTTTCTTCGACGGCTGGGTCACATGGGCAAGCAGGTGAGTTCTTCTTTTTAAAACGGTGCAAGTATTGGGAAAATCCCCCGTGCCCTGTGAAGAGTTGTGTGTGCAAGTGTGTGAGTTTGACCTGCTTGTTTGTCCGGTAGGCTTCCTTGGCGTCGGGGAAAAACATCTTTGTAACTCCGGTTTTCGATTCTGACTGGTATCTCTTGTTCCATTCGTCAATCGAGTCCTGTCTGATAACTCGCTTGACGAATGAAAGAGGACATTCGTCAAAGTCCGGTCTGGTCTTTTTACCAAGGGCTGCTTCCTTTGCCAGGTCGTCGGCTCTTTCGTTGCCCTGGATGCCAACATGGGCTTTCACCCAGTTAATTTGGACCCTTTTCCTCAAGCTTTTGATTATGGCAAGATTCTTCCGTGTCGCCACGGCCAGCGAGTTGTAGCTGTCGCAGTTTTTCAGCAACTCCAGAGTTGACCTAGAATCGCTATAAAGTTGAAAACTGCTCTTCTGGCTGTCCGCTTTGATCAACTCGGTGGCTCGGTATATCGCGTACAGTTCCGCTTGGAAGACAGTGCAGTATTCGGCTAACTTAAACTTACGACTTTTGGTTTCGGCGCCACCAGTCCACCAGGATAGTGCCGCCCCAACCTTCTCTTCAATTTTACTACCGTCGGTGAATATTTGTACTGCACCATCCTCCAAGCCAAACTGCACTTCGGCTTCGTTTTCTAGGACTCCAAAAGACTCCTCCTCCTTAAAGGAGGGGTGCCCTTTCTCCAGAGAACGGTCTTTAAGAATAGGTAGCGGCTTTCCTCTTTTTGCCTCGTACAAGGATGCTACCTCCTTGACTCTCAGATCAAGTGGCAACAATCCCGTGAGTATTAGAGCCGAATTCATTGAGACCGTCCGATACGCCTTGCAAATCTTTTGACAGAACCCTCTTAGGATCGTGTTGAGCTGGTTCCTGATATAAACTGCCCATATATTGGCTGCGTAGAGAATGATCGGTTCGACTACTGCAACATAAATAACACGCACCACTTCTGGGTTCAACCCCCACGTTACTCTAGCTGCAGCGGACAGCTGCCTGTAGATGTTAACGGCTTTTTTGCAGATGTACGAAACGTGGCTCTGATAGGTCATCTTTTTATCTATGATCAAGCCCAGCATCTTAATCTCCTTCACTAGCTTTATATCTACACCGCCCATGCGCAACCGTGGTGTGTCAAATTTTAACTTCTTTGTGATCAACATGGCGTTGGTTTTATGCGGCGCGAATTTCAACTTATTTTTGACACCCCACTGCTGCACATGAGCAAGTGTAACATTCGCTTTTTGTTCCAGATCAAGTGCTGTCTTTCCTGTGAAGATGAGGACCACGTCATCCGCAAACGCCTGGCAGTATGCATCCATCTCTTCCAGCTCCTCCAGCAACGGGTCCAAGAGAAGGTTCCAAAACGTGGGTCCTGCTATAGAGCCCTGGACGCAACCCTTTGTAGTAGCCTTCACACACTCTGCACCAGCGTACCTAACCCTAACTTTTCGGTTTTCCAGGTAGTTGCCCACCAGTCTTTGGAGGTTGCATGGACAGCGCTTCTCCGCCAAGCGATATTGCACTGCTGGCCACCAAGCGCTATCAAATGCGCCCTCAATGTCTAGTGAGACCAGGACCACCATGTTCTTTTCCCTTAAAGCCTCCTTTACGTGTTGTGTCATGTCGTACAGGGCATCTTCCGTACTCCTCTGTGGCACAAAACCGTACTGCTTTGGGTTCATTCTTGGTAGCAGGTGGTATCTCAGTCTCCTGACCATCATTTTCTCCAGGATCTTGCCCATTACCGACAAAAGACCAATCGGCCGGTATGACTTGGGCTGAGAGTAATCATCCTTTCCGGGTTTTCTTAGAACCACAACAGCGGCCTCCTTCCATTGATCCGGAAAGTAGGACAGGTCCAAGCATTTATTGGCGATGGCTAGAAATACAGCCTCATCCGAACTAATGGCTGCTCCACAAATGTCCGCTGTGAATCCATCCGGTCCAGGTGCTTTCCGCGGATTGAAGCTTTTGTACGCGTATCTGAGCTCGGCGACGGTGAAAGGTGGGTCCCATTTGTCATCTGGCATGCACTCCAGTGTTCGTTCTGCTAAGACTCGGATTTCCTTATGTTCTACAGAGTCATCATCAGGAATATCGTCCGGAAAGAACGTCATCGTTAGCACTTGCACAGATTCTTCCGAGTTAAGTGCAGTACCATCTTTGACGATCGGCAAATCATCGTGACGTCTCCTGGTCCTGTTGATCACTCTGTAGATGCCATCCCACACACTCTCCTTGTCCTGTTTCTGACAAAAAGATTTCCACCCCTCGGTCTGTAGCCTACTCGCCTCTGTTTTATACTCCTGCTTTGCCTTTAGGTACTGATTGACGACCCATGTTCGGCGACGTGGCGCAGCGCAACGTATCCTTCTCCTCTTGGTCATCATCACAGCCTTTAGCCGATCCAGTTCCTCGTTCCACCACGGTATGTAAATTTTATCAATTTTTTTTTTAATTAGCGGAATAGTTTCATTAGATGTGTTAGTCAAGACTTCAATATAATTTTTAATTGTTGTTTGTAAAGTTTCTATATTACTAATGTTGTTTATTTTATCTATATGTAAGTAGTTTTCTAAAAGCTTTTTATTTAGTTTTATTTTAAATTCTTCCCATTTAGCTTTTTTTGTATTATAAATTTTTGTATTACTCTGCTTAACGTTAATAGGTACCTTTCCTAAATTTATGTCAATTAATATAGCGTTGTGGTCCGAGGATACCATATTGGTGTCTACTTTCCACTGCCCCACCCGCCGAAGCAAGTTATCGGAGCAGGCTGTGATGTCAACATGGCTCTTATACCTCTTCCCGCCTCTGATAGTGTCAAATGTTGGGACGCCACCACAATTCAGCACATGGAGGTTCAAATCAACCAGCGTCCCATGGAGAGCTTTTCCTCTTTCGTCTTCTTTGTCGCTACCCCACCATGTGCTCCATGCATTCACGTCGCCACCCACTAGTATGTCGGATGCGCCGGCACCAGAAACTATTTCCTTCAGTTGGTCTAAGTCCGCGTCAATATTAAGTTCACCATCAAAATACAGGGATGCCAATACTACGGTTGTGTTTTCGATTTTAAGCTTTGCAACCACTATGTTTCCAGTTGTTAGAGTAGGGCATAGGGTTATATCGATCTTGCTATCGAAAACAACTATGGCTGATTTGTTGACTGCGTTACTGCGTCTGATATTTTGTATCACTCTCGTCCCTTGATATGTTTTCATTTCTCCCTGACTTCCAATGTAGGGTTCTTGCACTAGAGCAAACTTTATCTTCCTACGTCCAGCTTCGACAATAAATTCTTCTGTTGCCAGCTTCTTTTTCTGGAGGTTGACCTGTACGACATGCCACTTTACAGCATAACTTGCCTCGGTGTTGTTTCTTGGAGCAACCTTAACAGTAGGCTACCGCCGACCGCGCTAAAACATCCCATTTCTTGCGGATTGGGCACTCTCTGTCAAACGCGTTGTGGGAACCAGTTTTTTTGGCTCTGAAGCAGTTTTTGCAGCTTGGTTCTTCGTTGAGAACAAGAGAAGGGCATTCTGCTTTCATATGCGGGTCTCCGCAATGGCTGCATAAGACTGCAGGTTCCGTGCAAACTTTCCTCGTATGTCCGTAGCAAAGGCACTTCGTGCATTGGACAAGCGGGCTTTGGTCTTGTACGACTACTCTCTGGAGGTCGACGTGTATCCTGCCCGCAGAGGTCAGTCGCTGCCACATGAGGGTAGGCACCTGCAGCACTACGTTGTTGGTCAGCGGATTTCTGGCTCTTCGTCGGTATCTCACCCGAATCTCGCTTTCGGCTTCATCAACCCCTTCAAGAAGGTGTCCGTTCTGAGTCCGGATGGCAGTCACAAGGTCATCATCGGTAATGTAAGTCATTACGTCCCGTATGATGACCAAAGTGTTTTTGTTGACTGTCTGAGCCACCTTCAAATCAGTGTTTGACTCTCGGATCTTGGTGGTCACCCTCTCGAGTTGGTCTTTCCCCGAGCAGCTGATGACAACAGACTGGTTTCTGGCCTTCCTTACGTGGTCCACTCTAACCCCCGAAGTCTTGGCGTCTACCGCTGTTCTTATTTTCTCAATCACAGTGTCCGACGTGTCTGCTTCCAGAGGCGATGACACTATGATTGAGTGGAAGTTCGTGCGGTGTACGTTTGAGCGGGTTTGTTTGGCTACCATCTGTGCATATGAGAGTGGTCCCTCCATTGCTGTCTCTTTCCTGTCTGCATGAGCTCTTACTTCTGTTCTAAGTTCTTTCATCTCGCTTATCTGTGTCTCTAAACGCTCGTTAATTTCCTTTCTTGTCATTTCAATTTGTGTTGGAATCTGTTTTTGTACTTCGTCTTTTTTTATCAAGAGTGTCTTTATTCCCTTTATTTCTTCCATGATTTCCTGGCTTCTGTCCGTATGTTCCTCTGAGCTCTTCCTTTCTTTTTCAACATAGGCCTTAGTCCCTTTACCTTCCGATGCCTTACCAACCTTTTTCACTATTTCATACAGTCCTTTAATACACTCCAATAATGTTTGCTTTATATCTCTCCGCAGGTTTCCTGACATCCCTATCTGTGCTTGGGCCTTCAGCATCATCGCTCGTGCTTCTTCTTCCAGCATCCTGACTTTTGGCGGAGACTTCATCTTAGCCTCGATGTCACTGATACTCCTTCTTACTTGAGTGACGGCTGGGTTAGTGGATCCAGCCTGCTGACTGTCGCTGTTCTCGGAGGTTGGTGCATCGGGTTTCTTTGGCGTCCGGATCATCGTAACGCGTAAGTATGCTCAGGTAAATAAGTTTAAATAAGTGCGGTACCTACGCGTGTGGATGGGTGTATATGTGTGGATGTATGTAGATGTGTGTAGATGCTTTATAAGTAAGTGTATGGTAGATGTCCCGATGCTTGTCCAGCAGGTAATTTGCAGCTCAATAAAGCTGCATATGTCTAATTTATACACAGTCTAAGTTGTATAGCCGTAGACTGGTCAAAATAAGTCTTAGTGTTAGTGTGTATGTGTGTGTGTTTGTGGATGTATGCAGGTGTGTGTAGATGCGTATAAGTGTGTGTATGGGGTATGTCCCGATACTTGTCCAGCAGGTAAGTTACAGTTCAATAAAGCTGTATATATCTAAATTGAAATTGGCTAGTATAATTATAAAAGTGTATAGAGTTAACGACTCTGTCAACCCTAGACTTGTCTAAAAGTGCAATAGCACACGTCACAAAGAATACAGGGATAAAAAGAGAAAAATAAATGTTCTCCGACTCTAACTTTGTAGAGCCAGTACGGTCACTGTAGTAGTGTCGGCAGAAGCGTCGTTTAACAAGCAGATGAACAAAAGAAACCGCGTTACGCTACGCGACGCAACTTAAACCCTGATAACTCTAGAACCGGGTTCTAGAGTTATCAGGGTTTAAGTTTTTCCAATATGGCGTCCAAAATGGCCGACAGATTTTAAAACCCTGCTATCTCAGTCAGTTTTTGGCCTACAGAAACACTATTTTCACCACTGTCTACGGCTCCTCCAGCTCTCACCCGCAGCTAACAAAAAGGGATGGTAGAAATTTATGACTCTACCAACGTAGAGTCGGATGTCACGCGGCTAGGCAACACTGTGCCAAGTACCTAGAATCCAAGCACGGCCAAATCGGCCCACAGGTGCAGAAGATATGGAGGTTTCAAAATTTCAAAATGGCGCCTGTGCGATATTTGGTCGCCTGTATCTTTGGACCTAGCGGACCGAATCCCACCGTGCCCGGATTCAAAGTACTTGTCTTGACGCCCTCTTGCGCGCAAGCCAATAATATCTGGCACGAAATTTTAAATAGGGTGTTGCCCACTTTAAAAATTAAAAAATCCGTCCGCTTCTACACTAAAAATCAAAAAATCTTAAAAACTATATCTTAGGTCTATACTCAACAATTAACAATAATAAAAAATTGCGGTCGTCACTGTAAATTTTTCTAGAATTTTGTTTAAAGTTTCTATATTTTTAAAAGTCTATAACTTGAAGATTACTTAACTCTTTTGTTTTCTGAAAACGGCTCCTAGCTGCTCCCTCCACATTTCACCTAGTTCCGCTGCTAAATGTGGTCGGACGACACTCTGTCGATGACCTCGTGGGTAAGCGCTTTCGGGTTTTTCCGGAATATTTCCGGGAATTTCCACTGGAAAATTTCGGAAAAAGATGGGGCACACAGAGTTCACTGCTCCGCGTGTTTTAACACTGTAAAAACTATATCTCACCCATCTCGTTTATAAGTTATTTCACTTTTTGTGATTATTTTGTCAGTATTGTATAGGTTATAATTAGTTTTTTATTTATAACTTTTTTTTCTAGAAACGTCCGGATGAAATTTTTTTCACACTGACACTCGCGGCATCAATACGCGTCTAAACATGTCTCGCATGCCACTGGCACTTGCGAAAAACACACTGTTTTGAATTTTTTCAACGGAACGTAATAGATTTTGTGCCACTTTCGGTCGCGTCTAGACCCAGAGTTTTATTTTCGTATTTAGCATTCTACCTATTTACATTATAATATTTTAAATACATGAAAATAACAACGTTAAAGTCTGCCTAATTTGTCTGTTGCCTAGGCTAAAAGCCTCACCAATATTTCTCACTAGACTATTTCAATATAAGTTCAAAGCTTATACAAACCAATTGAAATTGTCTTACATTAAATGATTATTTATAATAAAAGTGATTGCAGATATCCTCGTGTCACGTACGTGATAGATGACCACCTACCGCTCTAGTTCAGTCCTACTCAATATTCACTGAATCAAATAGAATTCGGGAAATCGACCATAAGGCTAGGATACATTCTCCTTATAATACCCATTGGAGTGAAAATAGTCGAGTAAACAGGACGAACAAATGGTCTTTTGAGAGATCAAACAATTTAAGTTTATTTAATGATGTGAGTTGCAGGGTCAGTGGAGCGAAGATTCTGAAGCCAATTCAATGTTTTGATATTTGATTTCAAAGGAGAAAGCATTTAGAATAGCTTCAGTATATTCAACGTGCAGACCAGTGCAGGACTTGGAACATAGGTAAATGTCCTACAGGTAAAAAATAAAATAAATAAAGCTACAAGTGGCATACTGGGCACGCGGTGGCCACGCAACTCTCGCTATGCTGATTGTTGTGGTTTCGAATCCTACACGAATTATTTATGTGATCTACTATTGATTGCTTTGAGACTAGGAATACCTACATTGTGTTTGTTAATTGATTATTTGTAAAATCCACTGCTTCACAAGGCTTAATCCATAGTACAGTACAATAGACATTAGATCAAATCTATATAAATATATAATATATATTATGATATGAATAAGCTTGAAACATTGTTATTGGCATTTTAATTAACCAGTTAACCCATTTTTATTGCTGTAAACTTTAACATTCGCATATTAAAAGATTCAACTATAATAGGTACATTGTTTATACATTTTAATATTGCCTGTAAAAGTGTTTCGTGGAACTCCGTAGATGCACAACGAAGTGCTACGCTGTGTTGAACTTCTGCGTGGATCGTAATGTGTAACTAACTTTTACCTTACGAGATACGTTATCGAGCTTATAAACTTTGAACTGCATCAACATTAAATTGCATTTATTTAATTAAAGTTGTAACGTTATGCTAGTCAACCCGCTTTAGAGGCGTGGTTGACCTAGGATTTTAATTGAAATTAAAGATGAACAACGCGATCAACAAGCATATATGCTTTCACTTAAAACAGGTGTATAAGAATAAACAGATAAATAGAATAGATAAAGATAAACAGAATTCAACTAGATATTTAGTGGTATTTCAGGGCGTGGTTCAAGATGAAGGCTTGTTACGTGGTCCCGGGTAGAATGGACCACTTAACTTCAGTAGGCAGCGCAGCGGAAGGAGCCCGGCACCAGGGCGCGTTGCGAATATATAGGGCTGCCGCTGGGGAGGAGAGGCCGATGGAGGGGCGCCACAAGCACGGCCGCTCAGCAACGACCGGTCCGCGTCACAAAGTTTACGAGTAAAGCCAAACGATTTCCAAGTTTCCTTGTTAAGAGGAAAGAATTAACTAGTGAAATCCCTGGCGAGTATGAGAAAGGGTACAAGATGAACGCTGTTGATTAAGACTCACCCTTTTGACCGTCATTTCGCAATAAAGCCACACCCTGGGGTGCTTTACCACAAATTATTATGCAAGTATTAGGTTAACTTCAAAAAACTAGAAAAATAAATTTTTGGACATCGTTCGTTTTAGCTATGTATTCTAATAAAATAGACAGTTATATCGTAAAATAAAACTTGTTCTATAATGTACTACGAGTACATCAAGAAACTGATGTGAGTAGCAATAAAGTCAATATGTGCACGATGTGCAATGTTTTGCAAAGTACTGTTTGAAATAGGAGAGTTGAAGTGTAATACACCCTATGAAATTTATGGAGTCTTTAAAATGGATTAAATCGCATCTATACTACAAAGTGAGAAACATAAAGTATGGAACTAGTGTATTTTACTAAATACCAATCACAGACAGTTGCCGACTTTGTAGGCAGAGGTCTATTATACGCTCATTTCGTCAGCTATATTTTTAGGACTCATTTAATAAGGGACGAGCCCTATGTCTTTCATCGGGCAATCGGCAGACGCCTTGATGGTTCTAAGGATTTCGAGATAAAAACCTAACAATGCTTTGCACAAATCAGAAACCGAACTCGAGACCTTGCAAAGCAGTTGCTTTTACTACCACTATGTACTGTGTATAAAAATCACGCTTCATGCATTTAGTCAATTGCATTCGCCTAATTATTTATAGTCTGACTAAATGTGCCATGTAAATACAGCCAGTTCCAACACAATGAAAATAAGTATCTATTACCAGAATATAATTTAAGCAGTGCTACAACCTAACGAGTACTGAGGACAATTAAATATAATAATACCTATACTATATGGTCAGCAACTGACCGTTGAATAAATTTGACAATAATTTATGAATTAAAAATCCTAATTATTGTTCTGTGATTTTCAATCGAGTGTTTTCGGTTCAATCCCCAAACGGGACAAACATTTGTGTGATCCACAAATAGTTATTTGAAGTCTAGGCGTTCTTTGTGTTCATTGTTTGAATGTTTGTAAAGTCCCCCGCGACACAGGAATTATTTCTACTGCGGGCGAAGTCTTTGAAAAAGAAAAAGTATGATAAAATTTTCCATTTTTATCTATTACTGTTACAAAAAATAACATTTGTTTAACTTCTAAAGATAAAGCAAGTGAAATTCACGATAATATGTATCGACTTATATTGCTGACTTAACTATTTGTTTTGTTTCATAAAGAGAACAAACATGAGTGGCATATTAAGCGAAATAGTGTATGCAAAGCACTCGTCGACATCACCTAATTTTTTCATATCAGATTAAGTTCCTGCGAGATTTACATTCTTATGGTACACAGCGTAAATCGTGATTCTGTGCACAGCTGAATAATGTTTTGAAAATTTAAGATTTCTTTTTTAGTTATTATAACAAGTCAACTTCGCTCTAAATTAATATCGTTAATTACAAGCAGATCGAGCAATTATGATCGCTAGATCATGCTTCTTCTTCACATTTAAGAGCTTTGTTCTTGTCGGTGGAGTATATGTTTCTCGTTTTGCGGCGAATTCCTTAACCTCGTCATAAGACATGACCTTCGCCTTTTCCTTTATTTGGTCAGTGAATGTCCTTCTGGGTCTACCCTTTCATCTCTTTTTTCTTTCGCTAGATCAATAGTTGTATTATAATTTGAAAAACATACAATTAAAATGGTTAAATAATTTATGATTGGTCGCGAGTCGAATCATTAGACTTCCGATACCAATCAAAAATTATTTTACTTGCCTTCAATTACTCTAGTATTTATCAAGATGTTAAGAATTTTTACCTGCATTAGTAATAATTAAGATAGGTAAATAATTACACCTGGATATATCCTAGAGTAATTAAAAAATGGTAAATAGATAATTAATTTATGGTGTTTATACATTTCGTTATCTACCTAATTTTCTACTGAATGTTTTGTATAAGAAAATGTTTTATGGGTGAGGGTACGCTGTATATTCGATTTTATATATCAATCTATACCTAGGCAAACGTTTCCCGATCAAATCGGAGACGTTCTGGACCAAGGTTAGGTTAAGACCGCCTTAAACTGGCGAGCGTGTATGAGGAATGTGATGAAAGTGAATGAAGCCAGAAAAGTGTGCCAGGATCTTAGCAAATGGAAATCCGTAGTCTCTGCCTACCCCTCTGGGAAACAGGCGTGAATCTATGTATGTATGTATGTATCTTTACCTACATTATGTTTATTTTGTGTGCCAATACTTTTGCTTTATTTCAATACAAACAAAATAATACAACAGTACACCTTATTATACGTGATATTATACATGGTATCACATTATTCGAGTATTGCTATACAATTGATCAAATTATATTTTTATTGAATTTCGTATCTCATTCTATCTTCATTTCTTATAAATCATATTTGAATATAAAGAAGTCCAAATTAAATGACGGAAATTTTTGTTATATTACGCGAAAATTGAAAAAATTTAATAACGCGTCATATTTCAACGTAACTTCATAATGGAAACCAAATAATTCTGAAGCTGGCTAATCATATTAAGAGAGAAATTTGGGTAGATTTGTTTTCAATTTATTTGGAAACATCGCATAGACCTTTGTTTGCATAATAAGTATACGAAATAAATTATCCTAAATAAAAATTCCAAGTTTGAAGAATGGTTTATCAACAACAATTAAAAAGTATTCTATAAATTTTGAACCAAATTTTTCTGGTGAGTAACGACTGTAATGTTAAATATGTTCATTGTTCACCTTCTGATCGACGCATCGCGTGACCGCTAGTCTTTTTGGACCCAATAATCATCAGTGCTATTCAGAAGGCCAACGCTGCCAGCCTTTTGATCACGTTACTAAGCGTTAAACGATTCATGTAAATAATAAAATGAATATAGCATATTGAGAATAAAGTACTGTCAATTGTTGGCAAACCAGATATCATTAAAAACCTATCGTGTCTGGTGGCCGGTGTGTTGCCGCGACTCAATAGGTTAATATATTATACTTGATGTTTTTATGGATTAAAATTTGAAGTATAATTTATAAAACATGTAGATAAAGTAATAAGTAATACTATTACTTATTATAGCTCTATGCTTCTATGCTATCTATGCTTCTAATATTCACCCCATGAGATATAAGCAAACTGATGTACGTAGATTTTTTTTTTGCTTAGGTACTACTGTTAACCAACTCATTATGATTTCCTAACTATATTAAAAACATCAGAACTAGTTAGTTTCATTTTAACTAAGAAAAATAACAAATTGACATATTAAATACACATTAACATTTGCGATACATAACTAAATATTAGTAGCACATATGTACTACCAAGTTGCTTTAGATAAATACGAATCGATATTGATAGATTTTATTCATTCCTGTCTCATACTTTAGCACTTTATTAAGAGGCTGCAGACGAGTTTCAAGGTCACCGTTGACACTCAAGTCGAGCTTTAGACACTGGCACATAAAGGGCCCTTTTGATGCTTCAGTATCTAAGATGTAAATTTAAAATATTAGAAATCAAACTTAACTTTCCTAAATAGTTTGGTTGGTTATGTTCATTGTGAAACAAAAGTTGCAATAGGTAGGTATCGCATTGCAATTGAATAACTGCATCGGAAGTTTTACTCCTTAAATGAATATTTCAGAGATATTCTTAGATCAGTCGAATGACTGATCATCATGAAATTCGCAAACACGTTGTCAGGGGAACAGTAAAGGACATAAGGTACCTTTTATCCAGAAAAAAGTACTGTTACCTTATCTAACCTACATTTATGCGAGCGAAGACGCGGACAATATCTAGTAAGCAATATTATCATGATGTATTCCCGTTAAGCTTCTAGTGAAATTTAAACAGTTTCAGAGTTATACAAAAATAATGTTCGATTAGATGATAAATATAGTAAGAGTTGCGGGCAGCGTTTCGTTCATACAAATATACTCCTCTGTTCTCTACTTCAATAATGACACTAGAGTGCACAAATTAAGGATATTATTTATACCACTACTATATTCCTGTTTGCTTTTTTTTAATAATTTAGTTATTATAAGAACTAGGACCGTTTAAAAATTACAAAATTCACACTGTTAAACCTCTGTTTTCTGCATCCTTACTGATGCGTTACTTTGATTTAGCATCCTTTCATAAATGTTTAAGGTTGTATACATCCTTAACATGTAAAATCGAGTGCAACATTTGCTACATTCAAAATACAAAAATGCGAAAGCTGAATACTTGCAAAAATGAGAATAACGTCTTCATTTTTATACAAAAGTTTTCTACCATAGATAGAAAACAATTCGACGCTGATAGTTGTGATTCAGGCATTAATATAACGTTTTTTTTTCTATAATTGCGGATATCAGCGGTAATCCTTGGAATGAAAAAACGGTGACTTAATAAATACCTAAGCTTTTAATAATTTTTTGTTTACATTAATGTTTGTATGTGGAACAGCTTACCTCAATATAATTTTTCTATTTATTTAATTTAAACCCTTTGTTTAGAATGTTCAAGTAAATCAATTGTCTTGTTATAAGATGGGTACAAGACCATCTTCTTAGGTGCGAGGCAAATATACTTTTTCAGGCCTCGCATATCGTCAAAAACGTTATGACTTTAAAATCAAGCTTACTTGTAAACTTAATTCCTATATATTATGTTTCTTTGAAAAACATTCGAGTAGAAATGATTGCTCTTTTCTATACTTATTTACATACATGCATGTAGGCGACGTTCTAAAGAAAACGAACAAAAGAATGTTATAAAAAAGCCGCTTGCGGTACATTAACAACAATGCGCAGTTGTACCGTCTTACTTCGTTCGCTTACATTAAAGTGGCTTTAGCGGTGTGCCGCGATAACATATTACCTACTTTGAGGTATTTTGTTACGTATAAATTTTACATGTAACTTTTCAGAACAGAACGCACCTGGGTATTGTTAGTAGGCTGTACCTGTGCGGTTATCGGAGTGATAAATGTTCTTTGGTTGCGTGTAATCAACTTTGTATTTATATGTTTTGCGTTTGTGCTATGCTTGTGGAATTAATAATATTTTGTTACAACAATATGAGGATTTCGGGTACTTTTATAACATATGTTACTTATATTTTGTTAAAGATTTGCATTATTTTCTCTCGTCTCTAATAGAAGGTGGTAGTATGCTGTGCTGTATACAAGGGTACAAAGTAGACAGTTACAAAAGAAGTTATACGCAATGAAAAGATGGATATTATTTTTTTTAGACATCTGACTATCTGTGACTTCGTAGGTAAGAAATTAATGGATCAATTTCAATGCGTATTTTTTATTTCGAACTGATTTCATCGGGATGGTTATTCGCTGAATTTGATAAGAATCCATCTAGCTATTGAAAAAGTTATGAACTCTTTACCGAACTGGTGTTTTCATGTTCTATAGACTTAGTGAAATATTTATTGGCCATGGTACAAAAAAGGAGTGTTATATGTTTGTGGCTTTGTGTCCGTAGTATTAATATTTTAGTCAGTGGTTTGGTTTAATCAAAAGAGAGTAGTTAAAACTGCTTTTTGGTATTCATTCTAAATTGGGCGATTTCTATATATCTACTTATTGAACTTTTTGATTGATTTGAATGAGTATCATACAAATGCCACATACTAGGTATAAGTAATTTGTCGGTAGTCTAAAGTTTATAAGAGCCACGAAGTCTTACTCACAAACTTACTTATTCTATATGTCGTCACATGCGTTCGTTTGTGAATACGTGCGCCAATTCGAATGCACATACCCTTTCAAATACCCCATCAATTAGGTCAATGTGGGTCCTACAGACCGTCCTCGCACTCACTCTACTTACATTCGCTCCATAAATCCTTTCTGTCAATAACGTGGCCCTTTACGCGTGACTGAGTCTCCAAAGTATACCTTTACATAAACTGGGTACTACGCCTTCCAGTGTAGGTACAACTACATACCTATTTCTTATGAAACCATTTCTCGATCTGTCAATCAAAGGTAACGTAGCTATACGTATTTAAAGAATCTTACACATAGATGCTTTATAATAATCGATATTATAATACAATGCGATAACAGTCTTACGTTGTTTTCTTACGCACTTTCATGATAAAGTAGCGGGTATTTCTAATTATTACTTCTTAATAATTAAATAGTTGTATTTATCGTTTAAGGAAACTCCATCATGTTGCATGACTGTGTATTTTACATCATATTCATTCTAATATATATATATAATATACTAGATTTTACCTGCGACTTCGCTCGCGTAAATGTAGATTAGGTTAGTAACAGAACTTCTTTCTATACGAAAAGGGTGTCGTGTCTGCGAAATTTCATGAAAATTGGTCGAGTAGTTAAGGCGTGAAAGCGTGACAAACAAACTTACATTCGCATTTATAATAATAGTTAGGATATATTTAGTATAACATATTTAGTTCCCGTAACTAAATACTGCTTCAACAGTGAATAAGACCGTCGTAAGGAAACACATGCCTGCGAGTTTAACGTAAATAACATTTTTGAATATGAGTGTTTTAATGAATATGAAACGGAAAATAATCATTTGCTAAGTTATTGCGATCTCATTTCATTTCAAAAAGGGTCTGCCTGTGTACTGAATAAAAATGTGCGCAGTTCATAGCCAATAATTAATTAATACTTATAAAAAATTCCTAGATTTGTTTTTTAATATACACCTAATCAGTGCTATCCCAATTACTTCTATTAGTCGAATTATCTGCTTATTTGTTTATAACTGCGTCAATGAGTCGTAGACTATTGTATTTTGGTACAATTTTGCATGGAATGTTTTTATCTTTAGACAGCAGATACGCTTTATCCCGGACTTAAAAGGGTCTCAACGGGTAACACAAAAGGGTGATATTTATCGACGACTGAATAAATTATTCGCTCAAATGACTAAATTCTATGATTATTGACTTTGAGTTTGGGTTAAGGCTAACATCAAATATTACTATTTTGTTATTTAATGTTCGTAGTAAAAGTAACTTCGGGGTTTTTTTCTATTTTTTTAGAGACTTTGCCCATGGGTATGTCATTCTCCTTAAGACAGAATAGCTTTATAAGTCAAGAATTTTAATAAGCATTCTCGCCGTTTCTGATGTTGGCTGCAGAGCCAACATCAGAAACGGCATGTATGCTAAGACATATCCCGACATCATACTTATTTATTTTGAAGTCTTTATTGAATCTCCTTCTACGATCCTCGTACCGGGCATAATCCATCAACAGATATTGCACATCTTCAATGACACCACATATATCACTATTTGCTAAATCAGCTTTACCCAACAGATGTGCAAACTTTCTTGATGGATAGTGCCCGGAACAAAGCCTATGTGCTTGCACTATGTACTTGCGGCTTAAAGTTGTGTTGTTAAACCAAGGCACTTGGGCTGATCTTGAAGGACCTGATACCACACATCTTTTTCTTTGGAAATATCCATAAAATATTCTACCCTCATGCTGATTGTTATTTTTTTAAATTTGCATTAGACCTCAGAATGGTTTGGAGCAATATTAATTTCAGTTCCTTGTATGGCTGCTGATTTTGCCAAAAGATCAACCTCCTCATTGCCCTGTATCCCTATATGAGATGGGACCAACTGCAAACTCAAGATTAAAATTTTTCTGAAATTCCTTAATTTTCATTAATATGGCGTAGGCTATCGATACATCTCTGTAAGCAGAGGCGCATCGAGTCAGATGTTGAATTGCACTTCTACTATCTGTACAGATAACTATATTTTTATGTGATACTGTATCGGCATATGTAATTCCTTCTGAGATTGCAGCCAGCTCCAGACTCATAAAAGACACCTTGGATTTGGTTTTGTGTATTTTTTTATTATTCAGTTTGGGATCATAAAAGGCCATTCCTTGCTTTTCACCACTCTTAGATGCATCAGTGTTTTGGTGCCAACCCTCATACTTGTTATTCAATTCCCCTAGCACACTACATCTTAGAAAATCTAGTTCATACTCTCTTTTAGAGTCTGTCATATCTTCAATGTGTGGGTTAATTACAGATTTTAAATCAATATATGACAACCATATTCCCAGTCCAAACATTTAACTTCGGGGTTATGTCACTTCATTTAATCGAATATTTATTTCGGGCATATGCCACAGAATTGTATGCCTGTTTTACAAGAACACAATTCTGATTTAATGATTTCGATTTATTTACAGATATATATTTAAAATTAAAGCTAATCTACTAACTTATTATAAACGATCTTGAAATCACGCCCAAGACGACCTCGATGGCGTAGTGGTTAGTGTAACCGACTGCCACGTTTGAGGTCGCGGATTCGATTCCCGCAGAAGTCAAAGATTTGTGTGCATGAACATGTATGTTTGTCTTGGTCTGTGTGTTTCTATGTATAATATGTACGTATTTACAAAAAAATATATATCATTATGTATGTTTATCCATTGTCTAGTACCCATAGTACAAGCTCTGCTTAGTTTGGGCTAGATGGTGTTGTGTGTATGTGATAGAATATTATATTATTATATTATCACAGATAAAAACCTGCATAATAGTTCAATAGTAGCTTTACAACAAGCGAAGCAATGAATTCAAACAGAATGTACACCTACTTACTCTGTTATCAGTCATAATAACGGCACTCATCAGTCACGAATATAAAGTAGTTGGTATATTCTCTCAGTGCAAGTGAACTTCGTGCTGTACTGGGTTATATAATTCCTTCGAAACCATAGGAACGCGCGACCCAAAATCTCTTTATATAGGGTCTGACTTGTCTATGTGAGCGAGTTGCTTGTGTTTTAACGAGTATATAACTGTTATGAGCTGGTAGCAATTTAATGTGAACGTTTTTGCCTTTTATTACTGTAATATTGTGATGTATCATGACTTAATATTATATAATAATAAAAGGCATTACCAGCGAAAATTATTGGTATTATTATTGATTTAATCTTTTTCACATACAAGAGACGCATACGCAGCAATTGCTACTATTATAATTATGTTTCTCTTATCACAGGTATTTTCTAACATATTATATTAGAAAATACCTGGCCTTTTGTGAGGCTTACACGGAGACATGGGTCTAACGTGAAGAGGCCCTTTGAGAGTTTTAATCAAAGGTGGGATGGAACACCTACGGCGGCACTTGCCGCAGCAGGCGTAGATACGTATTGACTCTAATATATCTGGGCTATGAGGAAGGGTGTCTGATGGACTGGTATAACAGTAATTATGGGTGGAAATCGGCGCCTGCCCTGAATACTCTAATAGTATCAATGCAATGGGCAGACGGTGACTCGCCAACTCCCTAGATGGGCCCCCTGAATAGCCACCATAGGCATGCTGGCTTAGCAGCAGAGGGCAACACTGGTGCGAGTGGCTAAGGTTGTCATACGGTGCGGCGCCAGTTTCACCATCATGGGTCTCGTGACAACGGAGACCCGGAGCGGGTTTCCCCGTAGTTATGCACTACAATAACACTTCCTCCCCCAAGCATATAGCTCTAGCCCTCCTCTGACTGGCCGACCAAGGCAAGCCAGAGTTGTGAGTCCTACGGGCGCTCTTGAAATTCCACCCCAGCCAACTAGTAACGGCATGCTGGGGACGAGGCCCTAACTGACTCTCTGAGGCATTCAGGACCGCAGTGTCGCCACTCACATTCAGCTCGCCAAAAGCTGCGCTGCGGTTTGTGCGCTTTTATTTAACCTGGTGATACATTTTTGTTTATATCACAAGGCGAAGGTGATAGTTTAAAAGCTAGTGTACTGTGCCCTACGATATAGCGTTAGTCTCGTGATGAGATAACGACTGTCTCAGAGGGGTCTTATAATTATTATTATTAATGTTGTGTTGTATATGATAAGGTACGATGGGGTTGGCGTATCCTTGTGGATAAAAACCCCTTATAGAAAAATAAAGATAATAAAAAAAAAAAAAAAAATTATTATTGCGTGTAAATATATACAATAGGTTTTATAGATCTGGTTTTATTTAATTGTGATTACATTTATCGACTAAAATATAATCACATGTAAACACACTATAAATAAACATACGGTTTTTTATGTAAACATTATTCGTTAACTTAGGAAACTAATTATCTGAATCGTTGACTGCATTTTATTTTAAATTAATCAAAAAGCACACATTTATTTGCCTACATATATAGTCTCATGCCTATATATTTAAATAAAAACAGAATAATAATAAGGATAGTTAGTAGAAGAATCCTTTCATCGGTGACAGACGAGTCAGTGGCCCACCTGATAGTAAGCGAGAATCGTGGCTTATACACATGGCTGTGTTTTCTTAGCATTACAGAAGCAATGTCAAAAAAACACAACCAAGCCGCTGCCTACCGGAAAAGGAAAATGGAGCAGGATGGGGTTTGTGGGAAGGGAAGGGTAATTAGACCTCCGGCGCTCTCACTCACCGAACGAAACATAACAGATACTGTTATTTTACGTCTATCTTCTGTGAGAGGGTGGTACTTTCCCGGTCGAGCCGGCCCATTCATGCTGTAACCAGCGTGGCCCTACCATTTAAGAGTTTCAATTACCGGTATCCTTTATTTGATTTCGTATACTGATAATTTAATTACCGTTTATTCTTTAGACAATAATGAAAACTCGCATTATTAAAATTATGAAGCGTTTTGAAAAAAGAGCACGAATGTAATGTAAAGAAATTAAATCGATAAGATTAAAATGATATGAACTGGATGGAAGAATTAATTATTGTTACAGAAGAAGAATATCATAATAAAATAGAAGAAAACAACCATAATAGAGGAAGAGAATCAAGATGAAGAGAAAATGGACAAAATAGTAAGCGTGATGGAAGAAGACGATCAGTTTGGGCAGCTAATGAAAAAAGCAAACGTGATGCAGAAATTAGATTAAGTAAAATGAAAAGTAAGCCTGATAGAGGAAGAATACCATAATGGACAGAGGATGGCAGTGAAATTAAGCGCAATAGAAAAAGAGTATCTAGATAAACAAAATATTGAACAAAATTTAAGCATAAGAAGCAGTACAGCGTCTGAAACCTAATTGTCAATAAAACCTGATTTATTAGTTTATAAAATATGCTTCTTTATTACGTATATACAAAAAAGAATACTGATTTCATAAGATTCCTAGTATGTTTTAAGAAAAGATTAATTACTATGGCAGTTATTTGAAACAATAAAATGTTGTTTTATTTTATCAAATGAAAATCCACTTACAAATTCCTTCCAGTTAACAAAATCTGTACGGAACTTGTATCAATAAACACTTTAGTATTTTCAAAATGTACCAAATTACACAACAATTTGTATCATTACTCACATTTTATCTTAAATATATATTATATATTCAAATTAAATTATTTAGCTCGCAAATTTCTGGTTGTAATGTAAATTTGAATTTTAACATACAAATGAAGTATATTAAATAATAAAAAAACTATATAAATAAATACATTTTTCTTACATTGAAAAATGTTCAAAGATAACGTTTATCCCTGAAATTAATAATTTTCTATTGTAGTGAAGTAGAAAAGAGTAAGAATTTTTTTAGCTTTCTACCTTATATATCTCAAAATCATGATTTTCAAGTTACATCAATTTTCACTGAAGGTACATAAATATCATATATGACATTCTTCAAAATTAAAATAATAATAATATTATTTATTGATATAAAATCGATACAGTTATGTTATAAAATGCCCTACACCCGCGCTTAATTACCCGTATTTTATAAGTTACAAGTTAACAATTTTTTCTAGTATTTTAGATAACGTTGATAGAAGAGAGATAATTGTCTGATTCATTTTTATTAGCAGATTTAAAGATAGGACATATAACAGCTCTGTTAAATATTGCCAGAAACGAACCGGTAACCAAACTCAGGTTATTCACAAAGGTGACGGGTGGGACAATTGAAATAATGTTTGGAAAAATAAACTTTAAATGTAAAGATAAATTTATTTAACTAGATCAGAAACATTTTTATTACAAGAATATCAGCCATGGTATGTTTACGGTTTGATTTTAGAGCTTTATGCAAGAAATAATTTGAAATATAATTATAACAATTCTTATTTCTGGAAAGTCCAAAGAGACATTATGATAAATGCGAATTTGTTTATAAAATAATATTCTACTTATCAGTTTCTAGTATAATTATAGTGGAAAAAGCTTACACCATGACAAATTACAGCAATGGCTACAGCTAATAATGTTTTCAAACTTTACCCAATTTTAAATGTCATGTATTTCATAAGAGCCGCTAACAAAATTCACTTTTCCACCTACGCCAAAAAAAGAACGACAATTAGGCTGAGCTATTAATTTCACCGAATTCCCGTCCCGTTATCTATTGAGTTACGACCAATTTCGATATCAATTTATCACACCAGTAAATTCAAACTGATATTGCCTTGCAGATTTATTAAGTGCTTAACGCGGGGAGACTCCCATGGAATACTGAACCGATAAGCATTCGTACTGAAGAACATTTTTCTCCGTTAATGAGTAACATTTAAGGATCTATTAAGATACCTTTAAGTTCATAAACTGGTACCTGGGTTTTTATAATAACCGTCAACCTCTCTAACACCAAAAAACGGCAAGATATTGTCTGTACTACACTTTTTTAATCGAAGTTCGGTTTTACAAATAGATCTTTCGCATTTTTAGGGCCTTTTCTTTATAACAAGATAAATAAACAAACAGCCTCTACATGACCTACATTATGCAAGATCTAAGCAGAAGGCTGTCGGTACTTACAAACCTTAGATTATGAGGAGACCGATCATTTATTGACAGTTGTGAAATAAGTAATAACAAGTATCAAGACATTAATTATAATCTTGGCCTATTTTAGCATATATTTATACAATAAGTATGGTTAATTGTAAATAACTTAGTTTCTAGTAGTATTTGTAAGTGCCCTTAACGCCTGTGGCACAGGTTTACCCTAGTACAGTATATTATATTACCTATATTAATTACTTTATGGTCTGTATTCATATTTTATCACTGTAATTAATAAATAAATAATTATTATAATGAAAAAGCATGATCGTCTTAGAAATACAATGTTTCTACCTTTTGCCATTCTTAAATTGATGCAGCTGTAGTACGACTGCGTGTAGTCGTATTGCTTATATGACTCAACTATGCACAGAAGATGAGTGTTTGTGTAACGAGCGTCTCTTTCCTTGTTAAATGTCTATTCTGAAAGCCTTTTACATTACAATAACACCATTATTTAAGACAAAATTGCTACAATTTATTTTTAGTAACATGATATATAACAAAAAATTAATTAGTATATATTAGTTAAGCATATTTACCGTTCAAATGTCTATTACAAAAGTGACACAATCGTTCCCTATTGAATGTTAGCTCACTTTATTAGTGGTCCAATATACGGCATTAATTAGAAAGAAAATTAAGACCTTGCCGCGATATAATATGCATTTCTATACACCAAGCGTTTGGTAAAAACCAACATACGACGTCAAAGTGAACAAGTTAGTTCAAACTTTGTAAATATATTCAATTACCCTAGCGCAATTTCGCGACATCGTAAGAACTTATATGGAGTGGAAGAGGCCGCCGTTGCCAAGTATTTGGTGAGAGTTAGACACATAAACGGGTTTGCCTAGGAAATACAAACTTACAGGCAACCAATGTAAGAGCAATAACTGTTACTGCGTTTTGTCCAGTAAATAAGTTTTATATATCTTTCATTTTTCATAACGGCATTATCATTTGCTTCACGCTTCTCACATAGATATTGTACGAAAAATATTTAGGAGTACTTTCGTGTACCGTATGTAAGGTTTCCAATAATCTACCTTAAAGGTTTTTTGTATACCTATTAGTAGTGTCCAAACAAAGGTCTAAAAGGGTGACGCTAAGCGACATGTGTCCAGTACGGCGTGAAATGGTACCAATTGGCTCGGTGTGAAGGTATTAACGATATCTGAGGTAACTTATCGATTACTGTGGCTTTAGAATGAGTAAATGTTTATCAGACTTAAGCCTATTAACGCCGAGGATATGGTAGGCATACTATGTATTACACTAACTCTTCTCCAAATATGGTTTAAGGTCCCACTTTACTTGGGGTGAACCTACAACGGTCTACCGCGCACGCTTCCAGGCTGCACGCTGCTACTGAAAATTTCTAGAAAAATAACCAACAACACTGCCCAATTCGAAAATCCTAACTAAAATTATAAATAAAAATGTGAGTTTATTTGTTTGTTTGTTTATCTCTTACGCTGTGACGCCTTGACGCCTTGACTGATCGTCATGCCATTTTGCATACGAACGGATAGCCTATATCATTGTCTATACCCTTGCCAACGTTGTCAAGGGTACAGAAAATGATATAGGGTACCTTGCATCCAGAAAAAAGTACTGTTCCCGAGGGATATAAAATGGACGTAACCTACATTTACGCAAGCGAAGGCAAGAGGCAAAATCTAGTCAAACATGAAAGAGACCTCATGATATACCACTTGCCTAAGTTATTTATTTTTCTACTGTATTACCGCTCGGGGATAACCTTATTGGAAATAATCCAACTCATATCCGGTTTAGTTTTATTATATTTGACGAATAATACTAATAATAACCTCTAAATAGAAGTAGACTCTGATAAATATACTTTTTTATTATATTTACGTAAGCAATCGTATCATCAATAGCTTAATATTGTCTTCTGTTTACGCGAATGTTATTCATTGAAATTAAACTACTATATACGGATTTTATAAAATTCGTATATAGTAGTTTAATTTCAATCATCAATAGCTGTTTAAACTGGTTTTTTTTTTAAAGGCATCTTCCTCCCTAGGTATAGTTGTTGTATCGCGGGGAACGTTATAAATATACAAACAACGGAGACAACGAAAACCCAGACTTGGAACAACCATTTGTGGATTATACAAATTTTTGCCCTGTGTGGGATTCAAACTTACAACACTCCCCAGTGGCAGTGGCAAAGCGACTTCATTAACTTCTACGCCATACGTGCAGTCAAGCGGCATGCTAGATATAAACGAGTGAGAAACGGCCATGAATTGCCGTAAATATTAGAGTTCGAAAAAATGGTATATCGACTATGCTGAGTCGAATGGCGTTGACTGCGAGTTTCTAGTTCTTACGGTTCTCGAGTTGAAAGTTGTATAACAGACAGACGGACGGACGGACAGACAGACGGACAAAGTTGTTGTATTAGAGTTTTTTCGAACTCTAATAACCCATTGAGTCAGGTCGCACCGGCAGACCGCTGCAGTTTACAAAATTAAGTCGAATGCAGATAAGAGTTGTACGCTTACCATGAAACGTAAATGATGGAGCATCGAGCCGACTAGTTGTATCGTTCAACACATTAATGCCAAAATTCGGCATACCTAACCTCTTAATTGTACTAAACTCTTCCATGTACTAGTTCGAACGACGGAGTAATGTCGTTTTGAAAGAAAGATGGCCGAAGAAATTGGATTGAAAGTCCTTTTTGATTAGCTCGAAGTTTCGAATAGACTTGTTGGCTAAGAGTATTTAGCGTCTGTGCCTGTGCAGCACCTATGCAGTTGCGCACTATTAAACATGCCCTGTAAAAAAATGTAGAAACGTTACGATTTACTAAGCAAAAATCGATTTCACATTTGAAATCATTATTTTTTATTACTGTTTGGAACAATGGGCTAATATAAGGAAAGACCTATGAAAATTAATAAGCTGAGATTAGTACTAAATGAATCTGACACTCCAATAAAAAAATCAAAGACTGCACGGTAGTGATTTAAGTGGTCGCCTCACCAATACCACCGCTTCGAGCGTTGTGGGTTCGAAACGAACAAAACGAAAAATTGTGTGATCAACAATTTGTTGTTTGTTTGTCTGGGTATTTCCTGCGTCCGTAGTTTGAATGTTTGTAAAGTTCTCCGCGACAAAGATATATTTCTAGTTCAATAAAACAAACAAAACAAATGTCGAAAGATACAACGCAACCGTTAGGATACTATAGATACTACTTCAAGGTATGTGTAACAAGATATACTAACTTCATAACTCCACATACTATACGTAATTCCCCTGGAAACATGCACAAAAGACCTTCTTGATGTATATTCATTCTCCTTTGCCTTTGCCTAAAGTCAAAACATAGCAATCTTACAGGGTCTTACCTGAGCTGTGAGTATTACAAGGATAACAGACTGAAACAGTTGAAGTTCTGTAAACTGCAAGTATTACGGAAATGTTGTTTATATCCTGCTAACTGAAGTATTTACAGCTTATTTGTTTAATTTTAGTACCTGAACTTCGCACTCGTTGCCATGGAAATATGTAATGAAAATTGCATAGAAACTGAATATAAGTTTGCCAGTTGCTGAACTAGCTATGATAGGATATTTAGTGTAAAGTTTGAGCTGTTGATGAAAATGGAATACTTGCGTGTCGTTGGATAGTTTTAAGTAATTTAAGTTTCTCATATACATAGTTTAATGTATCTACATAGGTAAATGGTAACAATATCGGTATAGTTTTGTACATTAATGTAGTTTTAGAACTAATCCTGGTATATATATAATTCTTCTGTATGTCAAACAGCTTAACCGATTTTGATGAAATTTTGTATGCGTGTTTTCCCTAGGATTAGATTTAGATTTACAATTAGTCACCTGGCCTGCGGATCCCTACGATCAAGCTATAGGACTTTTTACTTTATGCTAACATGTAGGGTCCGTTAGTTTACAATTGAAATTAACGCTAAAACAGTTTCTTTTTTGTTATTTTTGTTTCTCTGAACACGTATCACGTAAACATTAGCTAGCATTGGCTAAATACTTACATAATAATAATAATAAGAGCTGTAATAATTTTCGTACTATTTTGTCTGTCTTCGTATGTCCACCCTAGAATATAAGCTGTGATTCTTAAAAATTAATTCAGTAGGCTACGACGCATAGCTTAAATTAAATATAGCACATTTTAATTAAAACTTAGCCCTAGTCGGGTTTAAGTGTTTCGGTAAGATTTATTATATTGCTTGATTTTGCCCGCGGCTTCGCTCGCTTAAATATAGGTTTGATTAGGTTAGTAACACAAATGCTTCTGGATGGAAGGTAGCCTATATCCTTTTGTGTGTTCTGAAAATGTGTATGCGAAATTTCATAATAATCGATCGAGTAGTTAAGATAAGAAAGCGTAACCAACAACCAAACTAACAAACTGTTAATATTAATAAGGATTTAATATATTTACTGTACGCAATAAAAAAAACATGTGGGGCAGTATTTGGGGACTGCCAATAGAAGTGAAAACTAAGTAACTTGTGAATTGTATCGTCAAGCTATTAAATTATTACTTTTTAATTTTGAATGCGTTCTGTGACGATGACGCGAGTTCTATGATTTTTGTTCACCCAAAAAGTGCTCAAGGCGCCTAAATAAGTTTTCACTTCCAAAAGATTGGTAAACTAAAATAATCTTTTGCCCGAGACTTCATACGCCTAGAATTTGGAAGTAGGTTCGGTGTAGGACGGATTCGGGATTGGACAGATTCGTGATTCGGCAGATTGACACATAAGCCGGATTTTAAGTTGTAGCAATTCACGTTTGGATACCGCAATCAATTTGATGCATTAGTTTTTGCGTGATGTGTTAACAAACATACAGATAGACAGAGAGACGTAAACTTCTGAATAAAAATAATTATTTTAGAATTTTTGTGTCTGTCTTTTTCTTCTAAAGCTCTTATAAATTCACATTATATTATTTTTCTCTTATATCGCCTATATTCAAATACAATCTATAGATAACCCGATTAAACAAGTAGGTCCAACAAAGATATGAGCGTATTTATTATTACCAAAGCCAATACTAGCATGATGAAGCGCCGACGGCTAATCTACGTATTATACTCGTAAACGGGCGCTGAGTGCGTTGACCGATTAGCCTCAGTATCGGTAATTTAGAAATGTGACGTTGGGCGACCCGATCACAAATGAAACCTATGAAGTCCATCGATACACTACTTAATATAATAAGGCCACGCTAATATTATTATAGAGGCAACATTGCACTCAAAACCAATGAAAACATTATGGATACAAACATTTATAATAATAAAAAATAACCGAATAAAATACGATATATGTTTTATTTTTATACAGGGCAAAGGTCTCCCTCTCACTTTGCCACATCTCCCTGTTATGCGCTAGTTTGCACTAGTCTCTCCCATAGCTACCTAATTCGTCCTGCCACCGAACGACGCCTCGGTCTACCACGACTCAGTATTTTTTATAGCAGAATAAAAAAGTTATTGCTTTCTAAAAGCGACATAGCTATCTTGTAGGAACGAGGGATCGAAACACATATGCATGAGAAACAGTTTAAGAATAGACTCTATATAAGGCAGATTATAGCATCAATCTTTACTGAGGTATAAACTCTGACTTCGCAGTAACCATTAGAGATTTTCAATAAGTAATATATGACGTGGGTAACATGCGCGAGATGGGCTTGCTTGTCCTACATGCATCGTATAATCGACGCAAGCCACCGCGCAAGTAGGCTGTATGAAAAACTTGTGCATGTAACCTGCCGTAATAGCTGCCGCATGTAACGTCAGCTACTTGCATTATGAACCTTAAAATAATAAATAATAATTGATGAATATTTGGAGATGAAAGACAACTGCCATCTTAGTCTCCCCGTGACCATGGCTGCTGAAAAGCAACCGAAACGTCGGGGAAAATGTAAAAATAAATTAAATCTAAATAGTTTAATAATAATTTAATAAGCTTAAAAATTACCTAGTAAAGTTTAATAGTAGTAGTAGTGTAACAATTTTCAAAATTTTGTAATAAAGTGTCAAATAAACAACGCGATAAAATCCGTATATAGCAGTTTAATTTCAATGAATAATATTCGCGTAAATAGAAGACAATATTACGTTATACATTATTTTAATGCTCGAAAGTGTTTAGTTGGAAATAGCAAGTAATGACTAGTTAACACGATTAGGGAAATACTAAGAAATATTTAATTAGAAATATTTTGCTACTAGGGGTGATTTACAAACACTTGTCGTTTTCGTGTTTTGTTCATTTTTCATTAAGACGGTATTCAAATAATTATCTTAATACATTTTGAAATAATTTACCTATTATTATTATTGTTGAAAAATCATTAAAACAAATATAGATAGTATCAACTTAAAAATATAAGTCTAAGTTTATTTAATTGTTTACAAACATTGAAATAGCTGCCACAAAGAATAGCCAGAATCGATATTATGAATCTATATGAATATATATGAATGATATCGAGACTGTCCTTCTAGTAATAGAAAATAATGAATTAAAGTTAATAATTTATAGAAATAACCTCCCAAAGTGCAATACGAACACATCTTAAAATAAATCTACTTAACAAACAACTGTCTCCAAATTAGAAGTACCTATACATAAACATGCCAAAAGAGAATAAGTAAAACTCAACATGTAGATCCAAACAAAAGCTTCTTATTTGTAGTGCGAAACTTGAATACAATCTGGAAGCCAGACGGGAATATTAAGTTTCTTGATATCAGGTCAACATGCTGAGTAAGACGTAATTGCATAAATTAACTCGGGCACACGATCAAAGGCAGCTAAATAAGTACCAGGCGATCACTCGCTATAGAAACTTTTCTATACAATGATAGCCGTGTAGGATTCGTATGAAACTATGAATATAAAATCAAGATGGCAGTTTATCTTTCTAAGACAATACATAAATACCTAACAAATTAATAAAGTGTGAAATATCAACAAACGTTGGAAAAATAAAAATAAATATATCTTGTAATAATAAGTTTCATTTAAGCGTTACCATCGGGTGATACTACTTTCGTAATATAATTATGAAAATGATTGCAAGTCGTCACAACTTCACAGACATTGCAAGAATTTGCCCTGTAATCGCAGTATACCCGTGTGTCCTCGCAAAAAAAAGGTAGTAATAGGTTTTGAGCTAACTGAGTTTTACAAAGTCAGTAGTAAATTTTTATTAGTAGTCAGTAGTTAGGTTGAACTCAAAAATGTAAACGATAAATTCAATGTTACAATTGCAAAGATACCTTTTATGTGAAGTGTAAAATATGTAGGTATTTTTTGTACACCTGACAGGGGCTCATTACACGCGGCTCTACGTTTACGTAACGTAAACGTTCGCGTGTGTTATCTGTCCATTTACAACGTTTTATTAGACGTTTGCAAATCTTTGGCTGACATTTTACGGTAAATGGTATTTAAATTATCTTGTAAATTATGTATTATATGGCAGCGATAGCCTAGTGGGAAACCGTTAAACTGCCACGCAGCGGTCTTGAGTTCGAGCCCACGGCACGTATCTCTGACTTTTCGAAGTTGTGCGTATTAAATAGTTAATTATCGCAGGAAAATATCGTGAGGAAACCTGCATGTCTGAGAGTTCTCCATAATGTTCTCGAAAATATGTGAAGTCTGCCAACCTGCACTGGGCCAGAGTGGTAGTCTATGACCTGACACTGAGAAGAGACCCATGTCCAGCAGTGGTACAGTTTAATACAGGGATAATAATATTATATTATTAATCTGCAACGATTATTATCAAAGTGCAATAGTCATGCAGTACCTTTACGACTGATATACCACATATTTGATTGATCTTCACAAGTTACTAAAAATATATAGTTGTCACTATACGTGAGGAAAAAGCTATGTACCCCTTTTTAGGAAAATTGCGCAGATGGAGGTGTATGAAATTTGGCATAGTTAAAGTTTATATGGAGAAGGAGGGGCGAATCCTAATATTTTTATAAAATATGCATTAGAAATACATTAAATTAATGAAAAACACTACATGCACACAATCATGCATTTGACACAAGCAGTCGAATCGCGTTCGTAGTATTTTGGCATTGTTCGGTTGACTTCGTCGAATGCTTCGTTACTATGGTTACATACATATGCATGTGGAGTAGGTGACTAAATGAAATGTGATTACTTATAAGGGTATACTTATAGACAATATAACCTTAATAAGGAACAAAAAATAAAAATTAAAATAAATTATAGGCGAATTTCGACCACTTGGCGAACGCTAGTTATTGGAAAATCGCCAAACATCAGTATAATTTTATTTCCCTTCTTATTACACACGATATCTAATACAAAAAAAAAACTAAATAAATATACCATAGTATATTTATTTAGTTTCAAACAATTAAGTAAACCAAACTATATGACTTCTCATTTTATCTTAGGTGACAAGGGAAAACTTCTTAGAGTACCTATAATTAATTATATAGTAAAAGTAAAATTTATTTCTAACGCTTTTTCATTTCTGGGCGATCTGGGATGCCGACACGTTTTATTTCTTCAAAAACTGCCTTTTTATATTCATCTTCAGCTGCTTTAACCTCTGCTTCAGTGTCGTGCTCTACTTCAATAGTCTCTGTGCCTTGCTCTTTTGTAGTCTTAGCTTTCAATTTAATTTCTTTTAAGCGAGTCTCCAATATATGCTCCCGACGAGTCTCACGTTCATATCTATCTATCATAATCGGCTTGTCATTTTCGTCAGATAAAACCAAACTTTCTGACAGAGACAGTAAATACAATGAACCTTGGTCGTCCCCTACTGAAATTAGATTACCTTCACGGTTAGCCTTTAATTTTAATAATCCACGTTTAGTCAAAGGCATACAAAGTAATGGTTCATGCATTTTTTGCATGATATCCCAGTATTGGAACTTGCCATCTTCTCCAACAGACATATATCCTGAAACTCTATTGGGCGCCCATATAACGTCCTGTATTTGGTAACGCTGTGACATACCTGTTATTATTGGAGACGTTTTGATGTCTTCGCTCCAGATATGTACTGACCAATCACCACAAGTTATAATCATTTTTGAAATAATTGGACTACGTAGCAACGCTTTTACAGGACCTGCGTATGCTTGAAAGACACCACTCATTTTATCATTATGAGTTTTACCTTTACGGTTTACGTTAATCACTAAACCTGTGTCAGTTCCACAAAAAAATCTTGTGGGAAATATTCTTTCATATTGCAATACAGATACTGGTTCAGCATTAGCCATATTTGGTTCTTGTGCTGGCTGCGCTGATATATCCATTATAAGTGTATCAATAGGTGCTGACATGTTACGAATGTCGTACCATAAACATTGTCCATCTGAGGAGCCACTAAAAAACTCATTATTTAAACGAGATTGTAAATACAATAGTGACGTAACTGGATCTCTATGAGCTAGATGCATTTGACTTATAGAAACTGGTTTCTTATCTTTACGGACATCAAAAATACACACTCTACCATCAGCTAATCCTGCAGTAATTATATGAGGTGCAGTAGGTGAACAAGCTATCTGCCAACATGCTGAAGGAGGCAAGAACTCCTGCAGTGGTACAATTGCTTCTTGTAAGTCCCATATATAACAAGCAAATTCGGTGTTAACAGGTTCCTGTACAGGATACTTTTTGTTGCAGTATGCAACAACCATTTTAGAATAGTCATCACAAGTCCAATCTATACAAGCTACAGGTCGTCCACGTTTGACTTTGAATGAATCTTTATATACATTACAAAGACTAATAACAGGCTTTGAAATGGGCTTCTGTTGGGTCATATTCTTAAAATAATGCTGATATAAATCGAGTGTGTTATTTTGTTTGATCAAATGCTCTAATTTCGGACATATTGTCAATATAGCGTCAACGTAGTCGTCATCTCGTTCGAAGCGACGTCTATAACGGGTAGTAGTTTCTTCGTCGTAGAAGTTTATGTCTTTCGGCCAACCGCCTTCAGCATGATTTATACCTGTAGTAGAATATTCGACTCTTGTGGTGTTAATATAATTACTTGACATTGGTGTACAAGCTTGAGTTGCCCGGTGTATGGGATTACGTAAACCGTATCGCTTCTGCTCTGCAGGATCTGGCTCTATTGTATCCAATAAATGAGATGGAACTATACAGAATAAAGGTTGACGACCGAAGTCACGACGACATTTAGTATACATATACTGTATATCCATTGCTAAGTAATTTGTTATATTACTTAAATATATTAACAGAATATACGCCTGACCGCACTAAACAATTCTACACTGTAGAAATTGTAATAATAACAACGAGATATTTTGCTTGTCACTGTCATAAGCCTTTTTCATAAGCACATTCGCTAGTTGACATCAGTACTTTTTATTTATTTAGTACAATAAGAATATATTATTTCATAATCATTTGAGGTTTAATCTGCACATCTATATTATTTTAATCAAAGTCATCCGATGAATGGTCATTAAAATCGTATGATATATAGTAATGGCGAAATTTTAAGACAACTTAAATAAAAAGGTTTCTTAATTACTAGTTGAGACGTTATACAATAATTCTACCTATGCTTGACATATGTATACTAATGATAAAAATAAAGTGGAGATAGCCTAACATTGAGGTATTAACCTTACGCTCGAGGGCTCGCGGATTCCCACCAATTTCATTTCATTGAATTCACATATTCATTTCGGACAACCGACGTTAACCCAGACCTAACACAATTATTTAGTTAAGCTGGAGGGGTTTAAATAAATTGCTAGTTATCTTACCAAAAACACTTAGCTTCACTATATCTATATAGTTGCCTGGAGCAGCCTGGAGTTAAAAAGTTGGCGGTCTTAGACATCCCCGTGCCTCGGAAAGCACGTAAAGCCGTTGGTCCTGCGCCTGGTCTCTCTCCGGTCGTGTCGGATTATCGTCCCATCGGATTTTGAGGGTTAGGGAACAGAGAGTGCATTTGTGTTTGCGCACACGCTTATGCACTATCATATCTCCTGCGTAGATGGCCAGTCTCCGTTAAGACTGGCCGCCGTGAACGAAATTCGCTCTACAGGGCATTATTATAGAAGATATCAGGCCATACAGAGGTGAAATTGTGTGCGCAATTCAAGTTATAAGTTGTTTGGTATCACTAGGAGCATAATTGTGAATTTTTTTCGGAAATAAAGTGAGTCAACAAGTTATAATTTTTCCTAGTAATAGTTTTCTTTTTATTTAAAACACTTACATGTAACTTAAAATTATAACAACAATTTCCTCTGGGTCTGACAACGCTTATCACGTGATGAGACTGATACAAATCTCGGCAGGTCTATGATGTAAACAAATACGTACGGTTTAAGAAAAAGTATGCCGTAAGTATGCGAGTAGAACTATTGCAGACCATTTTACTTAAGTTGCTTTCATGCGTATTTCTACCATAATAACAAATATATATAGAGACTGACAGAGAATAATAACCTACGAAGCCGAGAAGAGATGTATCGTCCCGACATTTTGCTAACTTTATCAAAAAAGGGCCTTTTACTATCTAGAGAACATAGCTCTAGAATGTTTTGTTGAATTTCATATCACACAAACTCATAGCATCAGAGCCATACCATCTACGCTATGGTTTCTTATGAGGGATAATATATATCAGCGTTTTTTTAACACGGTCGATGAAACAGTTTATTATCATAAATAAACTATATAATATCCGAGAATTCGCACAAAGTAACTACTCAAAAAGGCACAATTATATCTAACTTAAAGTTTGTGTTAAATATATTTGTACCCTTTTTGTCAGTACTCACTGAGTGCCGATTTTGGGATAAAACTTTAACAATAAATAAATATTACACAATATTAAAGAGACTTAATAAAACTAAAAACTTTTACGAATACCTCCCCTGGGAAATTTGTCACGAGAATAAAAAACGTTTGGTACCCACAAGTTATAAGAGCTTTAGCGAGTGGGGGAAGGGGGAGCTCGCAACATTATATAGGCACCTGAAGACTATATAATTTCATGAAACTGGTTAACGATCTGAACATCGTAAACCAACGCTTTAATCCATAAAGTCGTTAAGTTTGCTTGACACCAGTAATTCAATTTGTCGACAAGATTTACATACTGTACTTTCACATTGTAAATGGAGTCTCATGTGATACAAATTTGAGGACAACACGTCGCAACTTTGCGTAACAAACTATTCTGTGATGGAATTTATTTGGCAGACAATATGACGCCAAGACTTTATTTCATGTTAACTAAATTTTTGTCGAGTTTGATAAACAAGGATTTTATTATCTTTACAATCTTTGGCCGGAAACAATTGTGTACGGATTGTAAGCTTTTTTTCTTTGATTTTCTTTTGGTTAAAATATAATTGAGTGGATTTGGCAAACGTTCGACAGAAAACAGGACTTGTGGATTTTGTGAATTTTAAATTAGGTTCTACGGGTCAAACATACTTTTTAAAATACGTGTTTGTTTCTTTATCTGCAAGTGACGTTTATACATAGATAACGAGCACGCAACAATGTCAGCTAAGTACAGCGACTCTTCGTAATGTCGCTATATCGAGGAATGGCAAGAGCACAGCTTGTTTTATACTTTGGTTTAACCCATAACTTCTTGATCACGGCACATTGCGTTAGTAAACCGTAATGCACTATATATTGTTCTATTATAAAATTATTAAAACATACGTACTCAGTCTCATACCTATATTTACGACGGAGTAGTCAATCTGACTAGTTTTTGTTGAGATAGTATCAAAATAACATTGTTATTATTTACGAGATTGTGGCCGCAGTGTCGCTTCCGTAAATGTAGGTTAGATTAGTAAAAGTATTTTTTTCTGATCGAAAGGTACCGCGAAATTACGTGATGATTGGTCGAATAGTTAAGGCGTGGTATTCACATTTATAATATTAGTCAGGATTATATACCATCCTAACTAATATTATAAATGCTATACATTTACGTGAGTGACGCCGCGGGCAAAATGTAGTATAATATCTCGGCAATATATTAGTTAAAAAGTACGACGTAATAAAAATATTTAATTACCACCCTGTCTCTTTAAGAGAGTACTACAGCCTTACGAAATAATTTTCTTTGTTCTTGGGTAGGATGGTAACTAAAAGCCTTGTTGTCTAAGAGTCCATTTTAGTATCAAATATCAGTAGCATGAGTGTACACAGGGCACATAAGTGTGCTTTGATTTAAGTGCAATGTGTTGGACGCCTGACATAGAAAGTCTATATCGTTACTTTCCTTACTTATTCTTCCTTACTTTCACTGCACGGTTGGCATAGTGGTTTAAGCGGTTGCCTCGCCATTGCCACTGCGCCGAGTGTTGTGGGTCTGAAGCCTATATGGTACATCCGACAAATAGTTGTTCCTAGTCTGGGTCTTCTTCTTATTCTTTTCGTGTGGTTAGTGGCCAACCTGTTGTCAAGAGTTGTTTAAACCGCCCGGGCCCGTAGGCCTCTGACATGGCTTAACGACTGCTGTCAATTTAAACAACATCCGGGACCAACTTTTTACGAGCTCTCCGAAACACGGAGACGCTCAGATGACATACCACTAAGCGGTCACCCATCTATAAACTGACCGCACCCAACGTTGCTTAACCTCGCTAATCGTTTACCGATCAGTGAGTGTAACTGGCTATATCTTCTTTGTGCCCTTTGTATGAATTGTGTGTTGTAAAGTCCTCCGCGACACAGGAAAATCTTATATTATAATTTCTAGTCAATTGCAGCAGTGCTCTTTTAAATGAGTGCTCTTAATCTCGATCATATGTCGTCTCCGCATACATTGTAGATATATTGCCGACTATGCAATTTAGTAGAATCATGACGCCCGAGTAACAAACATTTTCTCGTTATTTCTTTTTTTGTTTGGTTCTAGCTCACCTTAACAGAATGATAAAGCCCGAGAAGCAAAAATTTTCTCGTAATTTTTTTTTTGTTTTGTCTTAGCTCACCTTAACATTATTTCTACTAGGTTTCTGTCTCTTGCACACGGCGGTAGATTTAGTCTGTAGTACCCGGGTCATTCCATCTTTTCCCGGGTGAGCCCGACATAACCTCTTCGCCCTCCTTTTCCGTGGAGAGGTTTGCGTAAATGCATTCAATAAAAAAGTGGTTTAATTTGATACTCTTTCGTTTGATGAGAATTTCACCTAACTAAAATATTATGCATTCTTACAATATGTAATGCTAACGGCTCGCAATTTCTAATGAACTTTCTCCTTTTCTGTATTTCTAACAACGTGTATGCGAAACGCTGTGGCCTTTCTTAGCAGACAAAGCCTTATGGTACCTTTTATGCAGAAAATTCGCATACACGATACGTGAAATTTCGTGATGATCGGTTGAGTAGTTAAGGCGTAAAAGCAAACAAACTCATATTAGCATTTATAATATTAGTTAGGATAAAAATAGTAAAAGTTTGGATTTAGATTTAGCTGTTGTTGAATCGCAAAAATAAAATGGTGTGGTGATTAATAAAATGTACATACGAACATCATACATTAATTTTGAGGTTTAATGATTGAGCTGTACGAGCATGGTTCTCAATTACACAAAATACTTTAAAGGTTTGCCACGTCGATAGATATTATGACGCTTGCATCAAATGGCTCGGGGCAACTAGATTATCCGTCGGTCTAATGACGAGGAGCAACCGCCGCACTCGCCTCTTAAAAAGGCTTAAAGTTACCAATGGCCGAATGATATAATTTACTTCACGTCTCTCTACGTAATTAAATTGATATGTAAGTAATCCGTAAAAATAGGGTTTTTTTTAAGTATTATGTGTAATTCCCGTGTCACAAAGGACTTTATAAACATTCAAAGAACACCCGAACTCAAAAAATCTATTTTCCGAACAGAATTGTTTTGTCCCGTGTGGGGATCGAACCTAACGACACTAGGCGAAGTAGCAGTGGCGAGACGACCGCTTAAACCACTTTGCCATCCGTGCAGGCAGTATAATAGACATCATTGGTACTTTATAAAAATTGTTTGACTTCCTCAGCGCTGTCTCGGCAGTCCAAGTAGTTTCACTATAAATTCAACCGTAGGGCATATAATGGCAGCCAAAAGTTGCCATTTGTCGTTATTTGCTAACTTGGCGTATTCTTAATCGGCCTCGGATGGGCCGTAACTATCAACGTAACTAATAAAAGGTCACAGGATAATTTATTTACATGGTGATAGTATGCGTGAAGGGAAAATAAGTGTTTTTTAGTTACCCAATTTGTAGTTACGTTCTTTGTGTTAATTTGGTCATTTGTTCAGTCTTAATTACAGATTCTGTTAGGATATTTATATTAGGTAATTAGATAAGTGATATAAACACAGGTTTCACTAATTGGGTACACCTTTACCTATATATAGAGTAAGGTGTAATATTGAACCATATTGCTCACTACATGGAGATATAGTTATCGTCATATATAGACCTTATATTATGGACAAATAAAGTGTTCGTGTTATATAAATAAACTAAAAAACACGCATTAAAAAGTAGAAAATAATTAAATCATTTTAATGTAAAAAAGTTTGGGGTGGGGGTTATCAAAATATCTTAGAAAGTACTTCACGCTTTTTTACATTAAAATTATTAAATTATTATCTACTTTTTGAAGCATGTTTTTTAGTTTTTTTAAGCTATTATCTTTTTTTTTTTTTTACTACCTAATATTTATATTTATTATTATTAAATATTTTTTATTTTCTAAACGATTGTATTGTCATCGGTCCTCAATAAGTGTACAAAGTTTCAAATCAATCCGTCAGTTTGAAAGGGGTGGAAATCACGTTCAAAGATACCGTTACATAGATTCATAAATACATAGACACATACCAAGCTAATAAAAGCGTGTTAAAAATAAGACTGCGGCCTAAACTAACACATCATTATCAATTGCTCTGATTTTATAAACGATGAAGTTCATTACATAATCATGATAAAGCATAGAGCAAAAGAAATCCTAATTAGAAACGTTTAAAAATATTAATTAGGATAGCTTAAGTGATTCCCAATACTTGTCAAATTTTAAGAATTATTTTTATGTTTTCTGACAAGAAAATCATGTTGACTGATTTAGTCCGTGATCGTTTATCACTGCTTCTCTTTTTGGTCTAGGTACCAACCCACAGAAAACGCTGAGATTAAGATCAAATTGAAGAAATCTTAAAAAGTGTTATAATGCGTGATTTAAAATTTGGGTGTTATATATATATATATATATATATATATATATATATATATATATATATATATATATATATATAACACCCAAATTTTAGGTAGGCAGGGATCCGCCTACATCACCAATAGAGGTGTGTCATATTTGGTAAGTTATCTACGACCATGTTACAAACATTTAGTTACATATTCGATCAATTTCGAGGTAACAAAAATATTTTTGGAATCCACCTCGACAGCCATGAATATATTTAAATATTTTCGGAGCTGTTGATAAACATACATTATACGTTTAAATTCAACGAAATATTTCAAAGCCGCACGTCGAACTTCTCTGACACTCTTAACTTTTGACAAACAATTCACATTCAACAGATACCTTTATGCTAACCATACAATATATTATGTTTGGAATACTGTGGACAAAAGAATTGGACCTCGTTGAACTGTGGTTGTCGAGATCGGAATACAATCTACAAGTTTAGAAATAGTTTTCCCAAGCTGTAATTTTATTTTATACGGTGTGGCTGAAAATCTTTCTGAGGAATGCAAGTAGTGTTCTTTGTAAGGATTTCAATCTAAATAACTAATGAAAAGTCTGTGAATGAAAGCGTTTTTAACATTTACGTGGGCATTTATCATCGATTTAAGCCCACTCTTTATTATGTGGCTATATAGAATGTTGTAATGAACCTCTCCCTACCCCTTCACAGATTGTATGTATTTGTCTATTGTATATAAATATAGTATGTAGTACTATGGTGAAAACATATTTTTTTATTGTTGTTGTGCTTTATTTTGGTTGAACTAGTGCGTATATTTAATTATAATTACTCCTATTATATTTACAATTATTAAAAACAAAAATATCAGCAAATATATATAAAAAGAAAATACATCGGTCACCCATTAGCAAACACTCCGTAGTTTGTTCAGATTAACAGATAGTTAAACTGTTTTACATTAAATTTGAGAACTAACATCACATACATATTTCCACTTTATTATTCGGCATTACGTTACAGTGGTGATTAGCAGAGTTGTAGTATTCATATTTACATTTGGCTACGTTTTGTTTCTTAGCATTTAACAGTGAACCTATAGAATCGCCATCAACCAAATACCTGTAGTACCAGACTGCGAGTTCTTACAGGCAAGAAACATATAATACTTATTGGTCTAAGTTAAAATGTAAAAGAAGACTACATCAACAAAAAACAACTATTGTAAACAACAACACATACATAAAACAAAATAACTTTTCCAAATTTGTATAAAGCTACAAACGACAACAAAAATATGTGTGATCATTGATCAATCACTACAATTACTTTTGTCAAAATATTAAAAAAGTGCGTCTAGTAATTAAACGTAAAATCCAAAATTTCAGTAAATCTATTCAAATACATATTCTTCACTCAGAAACCACTTTAACCATCATATAATAGCAGTATCGACTCGATGAGGACCAACTCGGTAACTCCTTCGGAAACTGAATACTAATACCGTTAAGTACCTTTCTAATCACGTCCCGATATTACGTCATTCGAAACCCTGGAAGAGGTAATATTGACGTAGCGTATTCTCCATGGACACAAATATTGTGTAGCTATTCCGGAGCTACTTTACTTTACTATTTTATAATAAAGCATGAAGCAAACCGCTCAAATTTTTATAATACAACTAGATTTGGCCGCGTATTTGTAGCGTATGTACTTATTTAATAAAAATAAAAGATACCGCATGCCCTTTTCTGTTCCTCTTAAAACGTCTTTGCGAAATTTCATGATGTTTAATCGAGTAGTGAAGGCGTGAAAACGTAACAAACAAACTCACATTTGTATTTATAATATAGTCCATCGCGGTTTCACTCGTGTTTGTGATTTCTGCTCCACTCTCGTGGCACTAATGAATAAAAACAAATACTATGTTTGTGTTTATTCATCACAATATAAATACAAATTATTCTTCTTTATAATATTAGGATAGACATAAAAAGAAAATAGAGGCCATGATTACAGCATAACAATGCTGTACATTGCTCATATTTAAAAACAATTGCAGATTGCAATAGTAAGGATAAAATGTGAGGGCGTGCGAGGGAGGCTGTTATATTTTCCTAACTACACAACCACTTTTCTTATACCTGAGTTTAAAATATGAATAGCTTTCTGGTTTTGCATCCAATTTCGATGCGGTTCCAGAAAGGGATTGAATTAAAATCTATTTAGTGTTGCCTTTAAAACTACATGCGAAATCGACATATTAGTAAGCTTTTAGCCTATTAGAATGTGAGCCAATAAATCTTTAGTAGCCATTCAGATGCCAGATTCATGCTAAACCAGAGAAAATTAATAAAACTGACTGACTGATTTCTTGACTGTTTTATTACTTTTCACTGGATTGGCGTGGATATACTAACTGGCATTAGCCAACAAAGCAAACCGCAACTATTAATATACCTTTCAAATATTAATGTCCTCCCACAACTACCTATATTGTATAATGTACTATTCAATCACTAAATTTAGGATGCCATTTCATAAATTTTGGCACTCGTTCATTAGTATGTATGTCAAACGATGTAAGTATACTTCCCATCCACTTCAAGTAAAAGCTTTTCCTAATATCGCTCGCAAATATGTTATTGCAGGTAGATGTTTAGCCATCGTTCATGCGAACCGGTGTATGTAAGCGATACGTCTAACATACATATTAGAGTTCTAAAGAGCCTTATACTTATGCCAATTTGGTTGTATTATAATCAGTCAACATATATATTTTACTTATAAATGCTCGTTTTATTTATGACTGTTGGACTGATAGTACAACGGTTTATCTGATGACTTGATTACTGCTAATGTTAATTCTATCCCTGCGCGAATCAGATATTTTGCCTTGTTGGCGCAGCGGTGATATATGCGACTATTGTGCTGAGGTCTCGGGTTCAATTCCCAGTTCGAGGCAATCATAAATAAAAGGGTTTTTCCTGATAAGAAATTCTCAGTAGCAGCCAAGAGTTACGAGCTTGGCGGTATTGGACACCACCTAGTCTGGAAATGCACGCAAAACCGTTGGTCCTGCGCCTGATCTCTCTCCGGTCGTATCGCATTCTGTCCTATTAGATTATGAGAGTTAGAAAACAGAGATTGAACGAGTGTTGTGCGCATACAGTTGTGCACTGTAATATTTGATTGGCCGCGTTGACCGAAATTTGGTCTGAAGGATCTCCGAGAGGTCCACAAATAGTTAGTTTTGTGGTAATTGTTAGTAAAACAGCGACAAGGATTATCATTCGTGCAGAAAATATCGGTTAAACGTAAACAAAAATAAACAATATATAAGATTATTATTTATAACATTTCATGTAACTGTCCGTCGTATTCTCATTCTTGAGCGCCATGATTGGCACTGATGTTAATATTATAAACAGTTGTTCTATTTGTCTCCACCCCACCTAATATTTAGCATAGGTGGTTTTTTTCTGGATAGTTGCTGCTTGCAGATTTGTCATGGCATACTCAATTTCTTTTGTATTCAAAAGAAATGAGTTTCTCTATTCAAATGACTACAATTCTTAGATATAACTGTTGCTATCAATTCTCATATAAGCTTAGTTGGGGATAACAAATAATGTACATAGTACTCTGTATGAGGAGATGGGTTTCTCAATATTGTACAAGGAAAAATACTCACTTATTTCTCCGTATTTATAATCACATTACAGTGTGACTTATGTAAGGTTATGTACGGTGCACAATTCCAAGAAAGCTTGCGCTTTAATAATTATTGTACTTATGATCTAATTTTGTATCACGGTGAACACAAATATTAATATAGCAAGCGTAAACTTATAACAGTTCGTGGTACGAATTGTTATTATACCTTTGGGAGAAATGTACAAATTTGGTATTTTACCCAGCCTAGCCGTTGTGTAAATCCGATTCAGAGTTGCAAAAAATTCAAAATTCTAAATAAATTTATTCAGATTAGGTTACAAGGTTATGAATGTCAAAGTTACACTAATTTTTTCTGTGAATTTACATTTACTGCCACGTTCAGCAAAGCAAGTGTATAGGGCTCATGAGAATAACGGGCAAGAAACTCATAGCCACTCTTTTTAATCGCCAAGTTTTTATTTTTGTTGAAATATATTAAGAGAGTTTAAAATGACCGGTCCGTTAGTCTATTGACCAAACTTTTAAAGTACGGACCACGATGTTTCGGTTTGGATTCCCAGGTCAGCCGAAAATGTTCTTTCAAACGACAACCCGCATTAAGAATTATTACTATGTTGCGGGATACTTAACAAACATTCAAACAAAGCTCACCCAGACTCGGGACTACTATTTGTGAATCATACAAAATGTTGTCCCGTGTGGGATTCCAGCCCGCAACTCGGCGCGGTGACATAGGCAAGGCAACCACTTAAACCACAACGCCATCCACGCAGTCTTGTTGTCAGTAAACGAAAAATATCAGTTAATTAATAAAGACTGTCTCTGTGTCCAGTATACAGCAATATTACATTTTCCTACTTTATGCGACCTACAAATAAATACACACATTCACACTTACTACACCCAGCTTCACTTCTTTGGAAAACAAAAAGCGATACTATATTATTATGCTTTATGTCATGAATTCACTATTGGCAAAAGCAGTAAGAATAAAGATTATGCCACCGGACCAAGGAGGCCGTATTTCCTTCATTATTTTTCCATTAAGCATCGATGTATGTTAGTGCCAGTCATTGACCCCGCTGTTCTAAGAAACAACAAACTGAAATTAGATTCACTCATTAAGGACGGTTGCCCACATATTATTATAATATATATCCGCAAAATATTCCACTTAATCAGCTATGCGTGATTATAACTAAATGTGGCCGTGGATGAAAGCCATAGAGGTAGGCCATGGCTTTCATCCAAAACTCAATAGTAATGCTGTGGACAAAATCTTGTTAAGGTATAAACGAAAACAAATACACGGCCTACCTCTATGGCGCAGCGGTAGTGAATGCAATTGCTTTGCCAGAGGTAAAGGCTCGATCTCCGGATCTGGCTATCAAAAAGTTATAGGATTTTGTCATGCAATTCTCAATAGCAACCCGGATTCAGGAAGTGTGCGGCTCGTACCTCGCGAAAAGCGTTAAGCCGTTCTATGCCCTATCTCTCCCAGTTCATATTGAATAGCCGTCACATCGGACTATTTTAGAGAACTGGTAAGTTTTAAATAAAATTAGCCATACATACAATAAAGTTTAATTATATGTACGGCTGACTTAATAATGAATAGTAACTGATTTTAAAAGAAGGCTAAGGCTAATATGAGTTATTTCGTAATATTGTTGTATAATTAAAAGCGTTTACACTTTAAACTTTATGGCTTAATCCAAGTGGCGACCTCGCACATAAGAGTCATATTTTAAGGTTTTAATTGTAATCTTGACTAATATTATAAAGCTAAGGAGTTTATTTGTTTGTTTGGTTGAACACGCTAATCTCAGGAACTACTGTTTCGAATTGAAAAAATATTTTCGTGTTGGATAGGCCATTTATCGTGGAAGGCTAAGCTATATAAGATCACGCTACGATCAATGGCAGCGGAACATCAATGAAAAAGGTTGCAAAAATGGGGAATATTCTCTTATGTGACGCAGATGAAGTTGCGCGGGTCTGCTAGTTAATTTATGTGGGCGTTATCATACATGTGCCCGACTAACTACCTTCTAGGGATGTTGGGTTTTTATTAATTAAAAATGAGAAGCCTAGATCAGCTCACAATAGCTTGTAATATCCTATACGGCGAATCAAGTGTCCTAAACTCCATGAACTGTTCTGTAGATTGTATACATACATATGTACATAGATTCACGCCTGTTTCTCAGAGGGGTAGGCAGAGACCACGGATTTCCATTTGCTACGATTCTGACACACTTCTCTAGATTAGATTCACTTGCAGATTGTATGTGCTTAACAAATACCTTGGACTCCGTCTGAGCTACCGACAGATTGTTCGCACTGCCGACATGCCATACTCTCGCTAGAGCCAAATCATTTCAAGCAGTTTGCCGCACTTTAGAGGTGCTCAACGTTCTTCTGTATGCCAGTCCTAACAGTGATTTGTTTCTGGATGAATGGAAAAAAATTATGACTGTTATTTTGTAAGAATATGAACACTAAGAAATCTACAAACCCAAGTTAATTGTAATTATTTGTCTGTTTTTATTATAGTTTATATACCAACTTTTTTTACTATTATTATTGTGTTTGTTTTTAATACTGTTTAAATTAAACTGCCTTTTGACAGAGGCTCACATACGAGCCGCATACATTTCTACCGAGTATTTGTTACCGACCCGGATACGAGCAACCAAGTGCGCGCTACCTTATTTTGCTAGGCTTACCTCTTGAAACTGATTATTTATCTACGAATGTATTTGTTTTCGGTAAAGGTCATATCATAAGGTATTACGAAAACATAAGCATACATAAAATAATATATAAATATTGATATTTTAATACACTCTGCATACTAATGTAAAGTATATCATAGATTGAATATAATTATATTTGTAGGCCTTTCATAGTAGCAATAACGAGTTAAAAAAATCAATGCAATATTTACATAATAAAAGAACTACACATATAATTATATTCCAGTTATAATACGCTTTTACATAACTCCATGGAGTGTGTTAAAAACATTTTTTAAACCCCAAATGAATTAATTTAATTAAAACACCTCAAAATATGACACGATTTGGCACCTGTCTTAAACGACCATGACGATAAAAATTGTATTTCTTCATTTAGTAGATAAAATATTATTATTATGAGAGTAAGGGAATAGAGAGTGCTTTCGTTTATGCGCACAAACTTGTAGTATTGCTTAATATTGGCCGCCGTGACTGAAATTCGGTCTGAATATAATTATTAACAGAGTCTACGCAAATTGTTGTCCTGTGAGGTTCCAATTGACAAAAGTTGGTTAACTACTTTAATCATTGTATAAAATCACAATATAGTTGCGATTTATGGAACCAAGACACCGAAGTCTTTTCTAAATAAACGCTATATACATATTTTCAGTTACTATTATTTACGTAGGAAAATACACTAGCTTTGCAAAAACACAAATATATTTGACGTGTTTTCCTTATCTCTCTCTCCATTCAATCTGTGGGTGTTTCAGATTGGAATCATGAAAACATAAATTGAAACGAATGTACAAAAATAAACATGGATTCCATTCGATATAGAATGACAAGTAAACATCGGTTTTCGAAACTACCGATGCTATCGGTACAAGTAATTTGTTTTCTATTCACCGACTTATCCCTTTATACGTCAGTTCAAAGTTATAACACATGACTTTAAGCGAGCTATATTTAAAAAAATGTTACCCGCAGGTTTGCTCGTGTCAATATATCAATAAGTTTCTATCCAATACCATGTAAAAACAGACTTCATCAACAATATTTTTTGTGTCCAATATTTAATTTGTAAATGTTTTCCTTTGGATTAAATATAGTTTTCATGTGAATTTAATACCATAAGTATCCTGTTTCGTAAAGCCAAAAAAATTTATATTTTATTGAATTAATTTTATTATTATTATCCCTCGAGAACAGTACTTTTCGAGAAAAGTATTATTCTTGAGGGATAATAATAATAAAATTTATTTCCTATGTCCGTTTCTGTACTTCTGAAAACGTGTATGCGACATATTATGATGATCGGTCGAGTAGTTAAGGCATAAAAGCGTAACCAATAAACAATCAAACATTCGCGTTTATAATATTGGGTCAGACTTTTGCCACCTACATTACCCACTTTGCCTGTTCCAGGAATCGAAACCAGAAACATACAATCTGCTTAAATGGAATCGGTGACTGATTCAAGAGACAAATAGAACGTCAAGTTCTTGAAAGTTAAGATTCAAACAAATATTTTTTATCGAACATCTGATTTTATAGATTTTCTGAAAAATTATAAGTATAATATAATAAATTTTTATATTATAAGCTTTTATATTTTTATGGCCTTACCAATTCTACAGTAATATTTAAATGTCCCTTAATGGCTTTTCCACTACATAATTAAAATAATATTCACATTTCCTTTAAGTTGTAATTTTGTATAGGTATAGTTAAGAACTAACTAAGCGATAATAAACCTAATAAACTTCGGTCAACAAGAAAAATTGGTCAACCTATAAAATAATAATAAAATTTTATTCATTCACATTTATCAGCTCTGCTTCTCTAGTTTGCGAATGCCTAGTACGGAATTAGTTTTGCAAGAAAATTAGGCCATAGCCCACCACGAGAAGTTCCTCATTATTCCTTTAAGTTAAAACGAGCAAAAAATTAAGTAAAAATACTCTATAGATATTTTTATTTATTATTTGGTCGATGAAAGTTTTGAAACTGGATTTATTCAGTAAAGTGGTTAAAGTAATAGTTTCAGAACACATAATGTGTGCAATATGTTGAATATGAATATTAGTGCGTACCATATTGACTATAGCCTTTATATTAATTGCAACATAGGTAAGTAATAAATAAGTTAAATTATCACCGATCATAATAATACCTAAATACCTTCGTATATAATTATTAATATAAGAGAGTCAAAAATAATAGCCATACAATTGAAATAACAATCGATAATACCCGTGTCCTACTTTAAAACAACACTGAGCACTAGAAAAATATTTCTGCGAAACTTCCACACTCAGCAAACAATCTCAAATAACATCGTACGACATAAATTGTGTGGAAAATCGAACAAACTTGTATTGCACAATCGCGTAGTCGTGCAAAATTGTCGAGAAGCGAGTACTATCGGTGACAAAATTAAAATCACAAAAGTACAGGTCCACGCGGAAGTGCAAAAGTAGAAAAATCCCGTGTAAAAATCATAAAATTCACATTTTTGCTTCATATCATTCGAGTCACGTACTCGGACGAGATCACGTACATCTTTGTTTTTTTTCGTGAAGACCTAATCTGTGATTTTTTTGCTGTACCCCAGCAACACATGGGCTTGATAAATTGCTAGTTCAGAAGCGGGTCGTAAAAAATAAATGTCTATGAAAAATTGATCTGGATGTGACTCGGTTTATGTTTTTATTTTATTTTGTTTTCTTCTTATTGGTGTGTTAATCAAAATGTCTGGGATTATGTTTTTGAGAAATAGTATTTGGCAGCACACTTTATAAGCATGAATTCAAGAAACTATACTGGTGTATCATTATTATATACTCACAACATTTTTAAACTAAACTACATAGTTATATAAAACCGATTTTATTGCGGTAAATTTAATTAACTTTTCAATATTATTTATACACATTTCATTGTTTATACTTTTCAGCAACATAAAGACTACATAAACATCGATAAAATCTGTTTTAATTATATGAATTTATAGAAATAACATTCACCTAAACTTAATACAATACCAAAATGCTAAAACTTGTTTAGCCCTATATTTTATAGCCGCGCTGTGGATTTATAAGTAGGTACCTGAGTACTAATTAAATTAACATCGTTGCGTAAGAAACCTAATTTTTTTTAGGACCGTTGTTAATTTATTTTATCAGAAATTTTTAGATCCTACACGTAATAACATTCGTAACACGTACTACAACGTTAACAACTTTTGTCGAGTTTGGTGCTAACTATAAACACACAAAAAACATTTACTTAAACTTTTACTAGTGTTATCCTAGAATATCAAATTGAGACTTACCATCCTGATTACACTGTTGTGTGGAATTACTATTGCAGTTCTTTCATTGAATAAAACTAATCCGTATCCACTATTAATATATTACTATCGATTGGTCACCAAACTGTATCTGCAATTTGTAAAAAATCGTCATTCGGATAAGAAATGTGTAGACTTTTAGATCGATATTTTTTATCCAATACCTATATAATTATATACCCATAAATAATTATACGCTTAAGTATTTATTATATGTAACTATTGATTACTATCAGTAATAAAAAGTGCAAAAGGTTTTTCTGTATATTTGTGCGTCTGTGTATGCTTATCTCTACAATGGCTGAAATGACATGATTGAAAAAATTAAAAAGTAAATTTTAATAGATTTCTCATATATCCTCTTTACAATACAGAAATTATAAGCACCATTCATATATACTTATTATAATAATGAATAACTGTTTTATTTTTATATCTTATATCGATTTTGTAAGAGATGAAATACAAAGGAATCTTCTATAAAAGAATACATACATACATACATAGATTCACGCCTGTTTCCCAGAGGGATAGGCAGAGACTACGGATTTCCATTTGCTATGATCCTGACACACTTCTCTGGCTTCATTCACTTTCATCACATTCCTCATACACGCCCGTCGGTTCAAGGTGCTCTTAACCTGGCCTTTATCCAGAACGCCTCCGATCTGATCAAGAAACGTTCGCCTAGGTCTTCCTCTTGCGACTGTTCCATTCACACTAGCCCTATAAACTTTCTTAGTCAGTCTCTCCTCGTCCATTCTTTCTACATGCCCAAACCAGCTTAACATACCCTTTTCTATTCTTGTCACTATATCAACTTTCATGCCGCATCTCTCTCTAATCACACTATTTCTTATTCTATCTTTCAGAGTCACACCACATATATTTCTCAGCGCTCTCATTTCTACAGCATTTATTCTGCTCTCATGCTTCTTTTGCCATACCCAACTTTCACTTCCATACATAAGTGTGGGCACTAAAAGTCCTCTATGAACAGCCAAACGTGCCTTTTCGGAAACATTTCGGCTGTTCATAAAAGCGCGTAGAGCTCCATTCACTTTGTTTCCCGCAATCGTTCTCCTTTCAATATCTCCCTCATAGAAGTTGTACCTAAATTGAATCATCTTTAATCTTCAGAAGCAGCCAGCCTCCGATTATATTCAAGTGAAGTGGGTAATTGTTTTTATTAATGTGCGCTAGTTGAGATAATTGCACTAATTTTAGGCTTCGTTTAAACGATATATGGTTATCTTACGCATATAGATGGGATAAGTCGGATCGGATACCCTTAATATTGCACAATCTGGCTTCAATGCAGTATCCTCATGGCTAAGAAACAACGGATTGACACTTAATATTAGTAAAACTAAATATATACCCTTTGCAATAAAATCAATTCCGTCAAATGCATTTGGTGATCGCGCTATTATAGCTCGTACCTGTCTAACCTATGATTCTTGTAGCTACAATAACCTTGAAGTTACTTCCAACATTAAATATTTTGGCGTTATAATAGATAGCACTCTGAGCTTCAACTACCATTTAGATCTACTGTCATCCAGATCTTACAGTACGTCTTTAAAAATCTACGTCACATTGCTGATAAAGGGGTTATCAAAATGATTTACATGTCTTTATACCAGCCTATTTTGTCTTACTGTGTCACAGTGTGGGGCGGTGCCTGCAAAACTAGCTTGATAAAAGTGGAGAGAGCACAGAGAGCAGTTCTTAAGGTGAGTCTTTCACTTCCTTTCCTACATCCAACCAGGGATCTTTACCAACTCGCTGATGTCCTGACGGTGCGCCAACTGTATATCTCAAATACCATTCTTAAACAGCATTCACTACTCCCATACAATACCTCGATTACAAATAAACGACTAAAACATAAAGTCTATCCTTTAACTGGGAATCGGTGGTCAACAATGTTCTCTGGTAAGTTTTTCGGCTTTCTGGGAAAGTATCTACATAACAAAGTAAATGAAAAGTTACATATTTACTCACGTACAAAATGTGATTGTAAAAGAACCATCTGTTGCTGGTTAAAATCCCTCAGCTATGAGGAAACAGAAAATCTTCTACATATTCCCTCATAATTAGAGTTCCCATGAAAATATTTCCTACTCCACATTCACACCTACCACACTGCTAACAGATCTGCTAGCCTCCTACTAGAATCTGATCCCAAGATAATCTCATTGTCGTAGGGTTAGCGCATACAGACAAATACATGCATGCACTTACACACACACTCATACGCACACGCACGCACGCACACATACACACACACACAAACACACACACACTCACACGTCACACACACATAACATACATCATACGGTACTAATTTCGTAACAACACACACTAATATCACATAACCACATACCAAAATCACCTATTTGAACTCTGGCTGTCCAGAGTTAGGAGAAGCTGCTAATCTGTCATACAGGTGTATCCTAGTACAGATACCAGTCTCTCACGCAGATTTTCACTTTATAAGAAATGTTAATCTTAGCCTAAGTTATATATTGTTTATTTCTGTAACTTTCTGTGTGAGAGAGGAAATAAATGCTTTATTATTATATTATTATTATTATTATTAAGTAAGCTTGTGTATAGCCTTATAGTGTACACGAGTTCCTGATTGGCTTATACTGTCAACCTGTTTCTTATAATGGCAACGTAGTGAGTTTATAGTTTTTTGCGGTCAGTAATGCAAGGGTAAATATTATTTTAAGCCCCGTATTACGCGTCCATAGGCTACAGTAATAACTTACCGTCAGCTGGGTTAGTAGCTTACTAGACACATCATTTAAAAAAATATCTTTCATGAGGTAGCTACGGACGCAGCTATCTATATAATTGTACGAAAATACAGGATATACTTAGATTTAGTTCATAAGGTGTCATAATTCCTCGTTTATTACACTAATATCCAGCCACTAAATGAGAGATCTCCAATCAAATTATCAGTTTAAGTCAATCTGTCATTAAGGGCTTTCGTAGTAACAGATTATAGGATTAGCAAAGGATCTAAGCGTTATTACGATATAGCCACACTGGTAGGTTAAGACAAAGACCTTTTGATTCAAATATGAGATATCATTATATCCTAATTATTTTTTTCCTGTAAGATAGACTCTGCAATAGTTTATAACCCTAAAACGACAGACACAAATAACATCTAGTCTAAGAACAACTATTTGTTTGGGTTAGAACCCACAAGACTTAACATAGTAACTGTGGCATTTTTTTTATTTATGTTTATAACGACGCTAGGGCTATTTTTGTGGTCTTTACAAATGTTGAAGCAACGGACACAAGGACCACCCAGACTCGAAACAACTTGTGACGCGGACCGCGCGACCGCGACGGTTGCGCGTGAGTCGGAGTGGTGGCTGGCGCTCCCCTTCTCCCCCCTGCCCGGCGGCAGCGCCATATATAAGCCGATCGCGTCCTGGACGAGCAGCTGGCGGCTCGGCTCCACATCTCGAGTTAAGTGCTCCTGACTACAAGGACACGCAGCAAGCCTTCTAACGAACCACGCCCTGACTATAATTGTATACTAAATATATTAAAAGTGTATTTGTTATACCTTCTCTCATTGTACTGCCTAAATATATCTACATTTCACCTAAACTAAACCCTAAAGGTTACAATGGCGCCCGGCTATTAAGTTTAAAGGCTTGCTACGTGTTTTTTTTATATTGTTATCAGTTAATGATCTGTTCGCAACTACGGTGCTATCATATTATAGATTCTCGTCTATTGAATAATATAGTTCTTTTAAAGGACTGACTCCTCTTATTCTACCTGTTTCAGGATGCCGATCGGAAGCTGCTGCCGGAGGAGAGGGGAGTCCTCGGGAGACCGAATTTCCCCGAGGAAAAATTCTCTCCTAACGAGGGGGGTGTGTGACGCGGACCGCGCGACCGCGACGGTTGCGCGTGAGTCGGAGTGGTGGCTGGCGCTCCCCTTCTCCCCCCTGCCCGGCGGCAGCGCCATATATAAGCCGATCGCGTCCTGGACGAGCAGCTGGCGGCTCGGCTCCACATCTCGAGTTAAGTGCTCCTGACTACAAGGACACGCAGCAAGCCTTCTAACGAACCACGCCCTGACTATAATTGTATACTAAATATATTAAAAGTGTATTTGTTATACCTTCTCTCATTGTACTGCCTAAATATATCTACATTTCACCTAAACTAAACCCTAAAGGTTACAAACTATACCATAAATCCCCTATTATGTTGTTTACTTACGACTCGTATGATCGCCTTATAATTTTCATTTATATATACTTTTTGGTCGAAGTACCTCAGAATATTATAACATAAAATATAATGTTTTCTTATCAAAATAAAACACGACATAAACTCTGCCCTCCCTTGATATTTCAAGAAAATCTGAGGTAATAAAAATAAGTCTTTCATTTCACCACCTAATTAGTGATTCGGACCCCAAAAGTACACAGCGCAGTTGAATGTTGGCGTTTCTTACAAGTGTAATATCTCAGTGATAAGAATATCGTTGTTTGTAGAGGTCGCATGGATGAGGAACGGCAAATACAGCTGTTTACCGAAGGTAGGTCGAGTTTGTGATAAATCAATCTCACTGAAGACACCAAAGATGCTTTAATCTTTCTAAGAATCATGCAAGACGAACAATGTTTGCGAGGCAAAAATAATTGCAAATCATTATACAGGGTTCCACGACATTTCAGTATATGAAGATCTTCCCTTTGGTTCTATAAAGAAAAAAAAAAGATTTTGTCATATGGTAACAGTAAAAAGTGATTTAAACGTTACATTTGCTTATGTTGTACTGTGAAATCAAACTACTTCGGTAGATATTACAGCAGTTTGGTTTGTTCATTATATTAATAAATTAAGTTTAAATTTCAATAAATTTATTCTAGTCTCACGCAAGGTAAAGGTACACCCACGTTTCACGTAATAGTGGGCGAGCATATATCCGTATGACGAGCATTGTTGCAGGCTCTACTGTTACTATGATTTTGTTTTTACCGAATTACCAAGTAACACTTTATAAACGAAATAACCTTATGCATAGCACTCGTATACATTACCGTTGCACCACCTAGGCAGTTCCAAACATACATAAATTAATAATGTTCTTAATAAATCAGTTATTAATTTGAAGTGTGACGTTCATTTAAATTATTTTGGACGAAAATGAAAAGTTTTAAACGGGAATTTAGAATTGTGTCAATATTTTTGCTGTCATTATTTTTATAATATTAAAAATAACCTCTTTTGGCAAATTTATTCCAGTTTTTGTTACTCTGTATCAACAACTTATCGTTTTTTTTACATATTTATAACCAACAATAAAAATCCTTTCAGCACAAATTCATTTGAAGGAGAATTGTATGGAAACATTGTGTAACGTCCTAAGAGATAAGGGAATATTTTTAGGTCGCTCTAAAAATGAAGATGTGAAATAACAGATAAGAGGTTACTAGAATGAAAACAAAGAAACGACGTTTCTTTGTTATTGAATTAATTAAAAAAAATGTTTGTCCAGTCTAACTCAAGGACGGGTAACAAAAAGAATGAAGATATTCTTATTTGAAATTGCACTGTGAGTGTCGTCAGAGCGCTTATTAATTTTAATCCGTTTGTTACTCTTTCGTGCACGTTTTTGAATTTTAATTTCTTATTTAATTATATTATAATATCTTAACCCCTTTTTTAAATTAATGTATGTAATCTATGTTCGTAGTCAAATTTCTAACAAAACATTGTCAACCTTAGCTTAACGACTCAATCGATCATGATGTCAGTTAGGCATAATGATAATTTATCATCTTTAAGCACACTTTGCAAAATGACACGACTGTCGAGGCATAATGTTCCTTCCCAACCATCTTCATATAAAATTTGAATTGAAGATTTATTATGTAAATAAAGATTACACAGTTATACATTTAGAAACTCTTGATTTCGAGTTACTTTGCTGTAATTGAAAAAACTCATATTTCAATTATAGCAAAGTTCTTAATGAGAAAGTTGTTCTTTAGTTACTTTAGGTAAACCACAAAGAAAAAACAAACGTTTTTTAGGTTTTCTTGTGAATAATGATCAGAATAAATCCTTTCTTTTCCTGAAATTTCTTTCCCTGCAACAAATAGCAGTCATAACTCGTATGCATATGTTGACGTGGGAAAACACAATATGGTTCCGACAAATTATCTGGGACTTGTTCATAAAGTTGCCAATAGGCGTTTCGGTATGAAAAATGACTAAAAGCTTCATCTTAAGCACCTCACTACTACATTACTACAACATTTCCAATGGCAAAATAAAAATTCACTCAAATATGTTTTAGTGATTGATCAGTTGTATGTTCAAATTAGTAGTGCAATCTAAGAAATCAAACGTGAACTGAAATGTGTTAATGTGTTAAGTTAATTTTAGTTTAGGAGAATACCTTTTGTCGTATGAATGTATGATATTGACACCATATCCAAACGCTATTATGAACAATTTTTGTTACGTGAATTGGCTCTGTGGATAAATCGTTTTTGAGATGTTACTAGATATGTGGTTTAATGTGTACCTTATAGGACTTTCTACCTACCTACAAAATCTTGTTAATAGAAGTAGAGACAAACTTTATTGTTATTAGTTATTGGAATCGTAACAAGAAATATAAATCTTACCAATAAATCTTATCTTTGAATTTAAATAGCTACTTAGATGTCAGTCTTTACAAAAAGAATAAGTACATAAATGACAGCTTTTCCAAAGAGCGAGATAAGATAGTAAATACAAAAGGTAATAAAACAAATGTTTTAGTGGAGAAGTTTTTATTTTTAACGGTTGTTTATATATTGAGATTTGAGAGACTTGTAAAATTAACTTTACGCTTCAAGGATACTTAGCTTTATAATGGCCACGATAAAGAAATCTATTGAGAAGACTACTAATGCGATAACAGACAACAATTCGAAAGATAATTACATGCTTACTTTGAAGAATTCTATAGGCATAACTATACATTTTCGGGCACGGGCTTGAAGAATTGAACAAAGCGCCTTTTTACCAGCACAATAAAATATGTATTCAGCTGCAATCGTCAATGCGGCTGTCGTAGTGACTCAACACTATATATATGTATAATAGTCTAGTTGCATTCACAAAACGATCGAACGCCGGCGCCACCCTTGTTGGTCCCGTTTTTGTCTACAAAAAATATGTCCTTTTACATTGCTTTTACTTGGCTTATTTTACCGTATTCATTACGCACTATCTCACGGCTGACACCGCAACCACAACGTTCCTTCTACTTTTACTTTTACTTAGTTTTACAATTCTGTAGCTGAATTTGTGCTTCTCGTGGAATTCGATACTATTATTATCTTCTCTGTTCGAGCCAATTTTCTCCTTAATATTATATTCCTTCAATTTTCTTTTTACTTTTATCCATCTATCGTTTTTCCAGTCATATTTTTTGCCCATAGCTAAAAGAATATCTTTAAATTTTGGCCATGATGAACTTAATGTATTAGTTTTAATAGTTTTATTATTTTCAAATGTAACTTTAGCTGTACTTTCTTCGTTAATGCTATGTTTTGAAGGTACATCGTTAGTTATATTATTTGACTGAGCGTATAAAAACTTATTTTCTCTTTTATCACCAAGATCATTTTTCCTTGTTTCTTTTTTACGATCCAGAATATTTGTTACACGTTTGTAGTGTATTCTATCAACATTACTTTCCTTGTATCGTTTCTCTGGATATTCGTCGTAAAAGCTTTCTATCTCGTGCTCAATTTTTTCTGCAAAGGAAATTGAAATATGTCAGACACACTTTTTGCTAGCAATTGGTAGAGAAAGGGGATTAATTTAAAAGGAACAATATCCACAACATCGTTTGTGAACGTTTTTATTTCTCCGACACTTTACTAATGAAAAATAGGCATAGCAAAATATATTTATAACCCGTTTATAAGAAAATATAATTATAAAAAGACCCATTCATAAAAATAAATGATGTGTTTATCTACAATGCTGTAATTTCTCAGTTCATATCAATTGTAAATGAGACCTAAAAGCACCTGCTTGGTCGAGATGTTTGAAAATAGCATTCCGTTAATTAACACAGTTTTCTACTTAAAAGTGAACACTAAATAAACGCTATTTAATATTCATATTTTTATAGCCAAACCGGCTGGTTTGACTGGTGTGATTCTATTTCTGCTTAGCTCGTTAGGTTAACGAGCTAAGCAGAAATAGAATCACTAAAGTAGTTTTCAACCTTCGGAAAATCGGTAAATTTTTCGCTCTGTAGTTTCTATTATTACATAGTTTCTAGACTTCGATATATTTATCTTACCTGCCATTTTTTTGTATAGCTCAATATCATGTCTAAGGTTTTCTCTCTCTCTCTCCTTCCAATGTCCATCACCTTGGTCTGTAGGAAATAAATTAAATGTTTATTTCTACCGTGATAGTAATTTTGGCATGAATAGAAACCTCTCAAAGGTTGGATCGGAATGATTTCATTTTCATTGTATTGATAGAAATTTCGATTGATGTTTTTCCAAGCAGCAATGATATATTTTCGATTTCCTTTTTTCTATTATGAATGTTACTGAGTTATGACTAGTGTATTTGTAAGGTATATGATACCTTACAAATACACTAGTCATAACTTACGAACATACTCATAACAATAAGCTTATGAAATGTACATAGAATAGCGTATATCGAGGATATAACTATCGACAATATTTGAAGAATTAAGAAAGTTAAGTATTTAACGAATGTTATATCTATATGATCACTATTCTGCTGTGGGCACACATTAATATAATGAACTGACTTTTATTGCATCACATCACAAGTAAAAATTGTATGTGCAACTAAATATCATACTTTTAGTTAACAAATATTATTTGAATTCAGAAATAAAGGAGTCTGCCCACTACCCCGTCTCATACCATGACCATGCTAGGAAATGGATAAGATTATAGTAGTACTAGACCGTTCTGCCACCGACCAGCACCGTTGCGTGCCATGCACGGAGCGTTAATAATCACAAAGTACATTTGTATATAGGGAGATAGAGACGTCACTCAATGCATTGGCGATATTAGCGCTAACTGGCGTTCGGTCCAAGCAACATTTTCAAATACATATATATTATGTGTGGGTATATATATATATATATATATATATATACATATATATATATATGTCTATTATAATCATGTAGTGATTATAAGTGAATTTTCAGGCTAGCGAAGTTTATAGTTAAGTAGGTATGTGTATACTTAACTATAAAGTTCGCTAGCCTGTAAATTCACTTATAAGTGAAAACCAAGATAGGAGCAAGTATGGAATTGTAATAAATAAAACAAGGTCTAGAGTCTTTTCTATATTTTTCAAATGCTTTTTATAATAATCGTAACATATTCGTTGTATCTTGGAATTTTCATCAAGTCAACTCTGAACTCAGTCAAGATTTTATTCCCGTCTTTGCAATGTCGAATATCGCTGAATTCCAATAGACAGCCAAATAGCTTAAGTAAAACGTGATCGTCGGTGTCCAAAGTGTCGCTTGGGTAGTCAAGAATTACAGAATAATCGAAGTCCAATGTGTTGCCAGAGTAATTGTAGAATGGAGGATCGTCAGAGTCCAAAACACAAGCTGGGTCGTCGATAAAAGCACACAAGAAACAAGAAACACATTCATTCACTCAAGAGAGAATATCGGAATGATAAAAAACTTTTATGTCAAATTTGACAATAGCTTTATCCATGTGATAGATCCGAATCGTTCGAAAATAAATAACATTTAATCAAATATGGTAAGCGATAACATAAGATTCATTATCAACTTCGTTTTTAAAACAAAATTTTGAGTTCGATAATAATTTTATGTTGTAAAAGTTAAAATTAATACGATAATAAAAAAATTGGTAACAAAGTGAAATTTTTAAAAACTGAGTTCATGGTCATTTAACTGTTGTCACATGCAACTTTCGGAGTATAATACAACTAAATTGAATATCACTTATTTATCAAAAAGAAATCCAACATGGTAACGTAATGTAATTTGATTAGGTGATAATTCAACTGTTTTCTTCTAAGTTTTAACACTATGTTAATAATTGTCGGCAAGAATAATTTGCCGGTGCCGATACGCTCCGCGCATGGCACTCGACGTTGCCGTTTGGCAACGCTGCGTGCAGGCGGCGAAACGGTGAGCATACGGGTTATAAGCGCTTATAATGACCGTTATAAAAGCGTTGTAAACGCCTTTATTAACTTAGTCATCTATTGCCAGTTCAACAAGACGCGCATAAATGTAAAGGCGATATAAGATGGAGCATAAAAAATTAATAAAATGTGTTCATAAATATGAGTTTTTATATAATCTACAACACCTAAAATATATGGATACTGTGAAAACAGAAATGGCTTGGAAGGAAATTTCGAAACAAATAAAACAACCAGGTATGTTTATTAAATTATTGTTTATTTGAATAAGCAATTTAATTACATGGGTATCCAGTCCAATTGATCTTGGGTCGTTTGTAAGAAATCCGCAAATTGATGGCGTACTTCAAAAGCGGTAGAAACTGCATTACCTTGGTGTTTTAGGTTGTTAAACTGTAGAGGAGTATTAGTTTCCGTATAAATTACAGTTTCACGGCGTCTTATGGGCGTCGTCTTATGAAATAATATACAATGCAGAATATCCGAAAAAAAAATTTTGCCATCAACTGCAAACTTCTATTATAAATACGAAATTGTAGGCTTAAAATACCATAAGCATTTTCTACTACACGTCGTGCTCGGCAAAGGCAATAGTTAAAGTGGCGTTTCTTCATCGTTAATCGACTGTTGTGATGGATAAAGTCTTAGGGGATTATTTTTTATAGGCAAAGCTTCATCTCCTTATATAACACACGGTGCACTTACATTACACCCCGTAAATAATTTTTTACTTGGAATATAAAATTTCTTCTTGAATATAGCTTTGCCCATTTTTGATTTTGTCGAAATACCACCATCACTATCTTTACCGAAAGTACTGACATTTACGGCTATGAAGTTATAATTAGCATTAACCAATGCCAAAAGTACAATAGAAAATGTATTTTATAATTAAAATAAAAAACCACTATTTGAAGTTGCTAAAATAATAACATGCTTTCCGTCTATAGCACCTACACAATATATATTTTCCCCACTGTTCTGTGCCAGGCGTGGGAATACTTTTTCGCAATATATTTTTTATTATAGCATCGCAAACTTCCAACACGGCACGTCTCACAGAACTGACTCCCATACGACAGCTAAAAGCAATGGTTGTAAACGAATCACCAGTTGCTAAGTACCTGCAAAAAATAATTAATATATTTTTTTTTATTTAGGATTGTTTTATATATATATATTTCATGTTATGTATTTTATTGCTATAACAACGGCTGGTTTGAATTAATAATAGTGTGTTTTGAGTGTGTAATATACGTATTATGTATGTATTGGTATACATCTTTAATTTATGTCTGTTATTAATACTTATTTGTTTATTTTACAGCTGCAGCTTGTAAACAAAGATGGCAAGGCTAAGGGATGCATACAGAAGAGCATTAAATAAGAAAAAGGCAAAAGTAGACAGGCAGCTGGAAAAATTAAGAAATGGAAGTACGAGCGAAATTTCGTTTGTTGCTTCGTTTTTTGTCGAACAAGAAACTTTAGAGTCCGTTGAGCTGACAAACGACGTTGAAGAATCTCAGAACAAAGATGCTGTAATTGAAACCCAGAACCCTAACTCCGACAATGAGAACAACAGTACCGATGCTGTGGATATGGCTGCTTCTCACGACACTGATAGTAGAAACGAAGACGATACTATTGTCCGTAATAAATTCTCACAACCACAATACAGTCAAGCAAAAACGGCAAAGGCAATGAGAGAGGAAGAGGGCTAAAACTCTACCAGCACATTCAGCATCCGCTGTGTTGATGTCTAGATTATTAGACGAGCAAGTTACTATTCCACAACAACGTGAACACGATGAACTAGATCGTTTCTTTTTGAATATATCAGAAACAGTAAAAAAGTTTTCACCTTACCTACAAGCAATGGTAAAAAATAAAATATTCAGTTTAGTTTCCGAAATGGAGTTACAGCGGCTCGCACCACCTAAATTTATTACAAGTACTTCTCAATATGCACACACTTCATCTCCAGCATCGACATCTTCGTGCGTTCAAGCAAATGCTACACCCATGCCTACGTCTCCTGAGACTTGGGATTCGTCTACTAACAATTGGAATAATCAGTCTGAAAATATTTTTGGATAGATACATATGAGTAACAATTTGATAGCTGATTCTAAACATTTGAAATTTGATTAAAAGTTTGATTTAAAAATATTAAACAAATTGTTTTACTTACCGTAAACATACAGCAAGCTTTTCTTTGGATGTCAGACATTCTCTAAAGTTGGTATTTTTCTGACGATGTCATTGTTAATTTTTTTCAGCAATACATAAAATTAGAACGTAGACATTCGGAAATACTGAAAAACCTTTTCTTCGTCATCAACTATGTGCCTGAATAACGTCCAAAATTCTCCTTCAGTTTTTCATTCTTTTATAGAATCGTAAATCCAGGAGTAGCGTCGAGTATTTTTTGTTTTTCTTCTTCTTCCTCATCCAATATTATGGCAATCACTGCCAGTTGTGTAACAGTTAACCTTCTAACTTATTTTATTATTTTTAATTAGAAATAAATAGCACTTCATAGATGTCCAGGCAACACTGATACGCATGCGAGAATGAAACGGCTTCATATCGATTTTAGTGAATTTGGTATCCCAGATTACATACGGCTAACATACGGGTTGCATACGGGCATCATATGGGATGTATACGGGCACAGAACTCTGTCGATTCGTTTCAGTGGGCATAGCAGGGCGTACCGTGTTACTTTTCGTGTCTGATACGTTCCTAGCACGGTCATGGTATGACACGGTGTAGTGGGCAGATTTCTTAATGATGATTTATTTTTTATGATTTTAAATGAAACTATATGTTCTTTTGTGCCAGCAGAAAAATTATTAAAATATCGTGAATAACGTTTTTTTAAGCGATTGTTACTTTTTTATTCCGCTGGCTCGAACTGTAAGTTATAACAGCAAGATTATTCAGGAGTCAGACAAAGTTCTAAACAAATAATATTACCAGAACTATGATCACCGAACACATGCCCTAGTATCAACATAGCAGCCAAGTGAAGTGCTCTTTTCCAATGCAGGTCTGATTTCAGATCATATATAAATAGAAATAGACGAGCTTCAATAGTTGAAAAGCTACCAAGTCACACAATAAATATAAAACGCGCTTACATGTATGTATAGGTATCTAGAGTAGCAATAAATTCCTGCTGACATGCCGTAGCACAACAGTGAGACTTTATTATAGAAATAAAATAAATAATACTGAATGAACTTACCGATGCAAGCTATAAAGATAATCAAAAGACTTATATAGTCCATCACAAGCTTAGGCATTATTCTTCCAATTTGCAAAACCTGTAACAACAGAAATGGAAATTTCAATTTAGTCTGTCTTATAATTAATATTGCACTACCGTTAATCGTATCTACTCGTATCTCTATCTTCAGTTAATCTTAGTAAGGTCTTGAGTTAAATCTTTAGTAGAAGAGCTGGTACAGAGATTTTGTTGTTGATTTGTTTGGCATTTTCAGCAGCATCATGTAGTATGTTGATCTGTATTGAGTGGGCGAACTGTTAGCTCATCTCCTATTCAAATCTTAGTTGAATAGAGCTTACAAATGTAATACGTGTGTTGCGCATTAGTTAAGGCATTTATTTTTGTGAGTTGTTAATCCAACCATGTCAATTTAGGATCCAATAATGGGTTTGATATATCATTTACAATAGACATACTTCTTTGAAACCTATCGGCGTTAACCGGTTGGTAATAATAATAATATTCTCCAGACAACATTTCGATAATAGCGGCCATTCTTAAGGAGTAGTCAGCTGCACAGCAGATATTATAGTGGATAAATGTAATCTCCTTTTTTTGTGCATGAACGATGGATGTTTGTCTTGGTTTGGGTGTCTCTATGTATAATATGTATGTATTTACAAAAAAAAGTATATATGTATGTTTATCCATTGTCTAGTAGCCATAGAACAAGCTCTGCTTAGTTTGGGCTAAATGGTGTTGCGTGTATGTGATAGAATATTATTATGATTATTAAAATAAAAAATATGTCCATTTAACTAACCTCAAGCGTTTTCCTCCTCGTTTCAATTTTGTTATTTTATCAGACTTACTACCAAATATAATAATTAGAGATAACATTAATGGATAATTTCCTTTAACTATAATAGCTATATAATAACTATCTTATAAGGAGCTCATATTTCTCTGTTCTGAACTTCAAAAAACATAATATAATTATACTGTATGTACTGCACGTCTTTTCAATTTTAAACATTTATAATTTTAGTTTAGATTATTGTTACTAACATAACTTAAAACCTCAACAGGCAAATTTACAGTTACATTTAATTAAAAATTTAGAGTCGTAATATTAGAAGTTAGAAATAATAACAAACCGAGAAGTTATGGATTTAAACTTTAAATTACAATATTTGAAATATGCCACGTTGGCCCAATTTCGTAGGCACAAAGTACCCAGCTAGATATCTGGGACGGGTCAAATATATTTCGGATTTCCACTCACTGATTTTTCTAGAGGAATATGTATTCACCTGCAGGCTAGCATTCTTTTACATGGCACCTGAAGATTACTGCCGAAATTCGTATGTATCAATGTATATTCGCTTTATATTAATTATTTTATCTGTTTGCAGCGATATATTATATGTATGGGAAACCGATGGACTGCCACGCAGAGCTCTCGAGTTCGATCCCAAGGCGCGCATCTCTAACTTTTCGAAGTTATGTGCGTATTAAATAGTTAATTATCGCTTGCTTTAACGGTGAAGGAAAACGTCGTGAGGAAACCTGCATGTCTAAGAATTCTCAATAAAGTTCTCAAAGATATATGAAGTCTGCCAACCCGCAGTGGGCCAGCGTGGTGGACTATGGCCTAACCCTTCTCACATTAAAAAGAGGCCCGAATAATAAAAAAGAAATATAAATAAAAAAATATCTGTTTAAAGTACTATAAATACCCGTGCTAACCAATAGACCTGTGATACAAAGACGACGTTTTTGCTTTTAGATGGGTGATCATTTACAAAAACTTCCACGTGTTCACTCGCAAATATGGTATAAGCGACTGCTGTGCATGGGTCACGGCATCGATTGTCGGGCTAAGTTTATTGCGTTTTCTATCAAGATATTCTCAACAGCAGCACGGAATCTGAAACCGTACCCGGTAACATGGCTAGCACGGCGCTTAAAGCATACTTAGCCTAATATGGGTGTAATACCTTTGCCTACTCTTTTAGTCTTAGCAGTCAACACAATAAAGACAATCTATGAGCGTTAATATGTGTATCTTCTCTCTAGCCTTTATTATAAGTCACTTGGGGTCGGCTTTTCTAGTCTAACCGGATTTGACTGGATATCAGCTTTTACCCGGAGCGGCTGCCACCTGACCTCCGCAACCCGAAGGCTAACGATACCCTAAGGCTAGACCAGTGTCAGGATATTATAGGCCACCGACTTTCCAATAACGACTGCCATAGATGTTCATGGTAGCTGGGACCGACGGACGTGGGTTCGAACCCGAGACCCTCTGCATTTCAGATATATACTATATAATATTCTGACATCTCTTATTACTTTAAAGATTCATCATCCAGTCGGGTTGTGGTGGTCAGGTGGTTATCGCTCCGCGGCGAAAACTGATATTTAGTCGAATTTATTGATCCTGCCAATCTAACATAGGTACTATAAAGAGAGCCTTATTGTATTATCCTACATAATAATGACTACCATGGTAACCATTCGTCAAGGTAGGATTTTTATTTATTATTATTTTCGTTTGCTTCTTATTCCTAAACGTATTTACAATCGATATCTACAGGCTTTAAATTACTAATTGATTTGCTACGCGAAAATACGATCGTAATTGGTCTTTTTCCAGGTATCTCAGCTTTGAAGACTGTGAACACAATATATTGCACCAAAAAAGGAAAACACAATTATAATATTGAGATGAATTATAAGTTTTCGTTAGGTTCGGAACAGAAGTACTAATATTTTCTATAGAGAAAACGCTACCTAATCTTCAGATCAAAGTAACAACAATTATAATCGAGACATAGATACATCTTCAAATAGTACATTTATTCTTTTCTATGTTTTGCTGGTGCCTTTGCTCACGTAAATATATAGTTTTTTTGACATATTGTTATTCTTATTTATGTATTGACCTGGCCCTGATGAAATGAAGTTAATTATTTAACTTATTCTAAAATGCTTGATTGTTTTGTTTGTGTAGGTACTGATCTTTTATTATTTGATTATTTTTTCATAACAACTATTTATTTAAATTTTTACTATATCATTGTTATGAATGTCTATACTTATTTCATATTGATGCATGTATCTATTTAAATGTATTGTTAACACCACTGTATACCCCTGATCAGCAAATAAGTGATTTGATTTGATTTGCCGTGAGAACAGTTATAATACCTATAGACGCGAGTCACTCACGGTTTTATTCGCCTGTCTCAGCAATATTTAAGGACAGGGTCCGTAAATACCATAAGAATAATAAACAAAGGTCGTAAGCAATATCAAACGAAGGATGTCGTATTTGTGATGCATTTAGATATTTACAATAGCTTTGCTTAGATACCACGTACGATACGGCCATGTTGTTGTTGTCGTTCCTTGGACCGGTTTCTAGATGCTGTAATGCTACTGAAAATTCTTAACAAAAACCCCGATAGTATTTTGCTAACATGGAAATCAGCTCCGAAATCCTACGATTAGCTGACATGCAATTATATCGAAATATCGAAGTAGCAATCAAAAACCTACTAACAACGCTTACATATCTATTTTTATTTATACTATTCAAAAATAGAATTGAATTAAAAATGGTTTTATTTACAAATTCAATCGAGTCTCACATCTATTCAATGCGGCACCCAAACAGTCAATTTATATATGTAATGAATGGGTGACGTTCAAATATCCATAAAAAGAGTATTTTCAATTTGCAAAAAGCTTTTGGTAATCCGAGCATTCTCGTTTTATTTTTGGATAAATAGATGTGGGTAGATTTTAAAGTGGTCTTAGAAGTAAAACTTATACATATTTTAGTTGTAAGCGGTAACCCTAGCTTGTGGTGTCTTGTAACATAGAAACTTGTAACAGAGTATTCACTTCGAGAGCAAACATACAACACAAAAGATCTTTTCGCGGCGAAACAAAAACGAAATTGCTATCGTGCCTCCATACTTGGCTCTAATATGTATGTACAATTATAGGAAACTACGTACGCAATGCTGTACGAGTTTCTGTTGGTTATTTGTAAAGTTCCCGAAGCTTGGTTCCAAAGCATACCGCGTTACAAACAAAAAAATATTAGCCAAAGTATGCTCGTGTTTTAGGTGGAACCTCCGACGGGTATGCAAAAAGATAGGTCGCGTAGGTATAAAATTTATTGAAACATTACATGAAAATTATGTTTGGATTTAATATCATTATATTCTATTACTAGGTAATCCTCGATAACAATTCTTTTTTCTATGTAAAAGGTACTTCATGTCCTTTTCTGTATCTATTACAACGTGCTTGCAATATTGCAAATAGAATATTCGAATAGTTAACACGTGACAGCATAATAAATAAACTTGTTGGTGGTACAAGTTTGCATATAAGTTTTTATGCGTTTCGAATTCCATTTTTCAGTCAACAGAGTCTAAAGGAATCACTATTTTTCTTAAAAATTTAATAAGCAGCGTTTGACTAGTGGGAGACTATTGCACTGCCTCTCAAAGCCTGCACTCATCTCTGTCTTTTCGAAGTTATATGCGTAATAAATAGTTAATTATCGCTCGCTCTAACGGTGAAGGCAAACAGCGCCAGGAAACCTATATGTCTGAGAGTATCCTTGATGTTCTTGAAAAGATGTAAAGTCTGCGAAGCCGCACTGAACCAGCGTGGTGGACTATGGCCTTACCCATTTTTTTATAAATCACTAATATTTTCTTAATCTCCTAATATATTATGCTTGTGTTAGCAGGTTCATGTCGGTAGAGCAATAGAGTTCGAAAAACAACCTCTCAATACCAAGTTAAATACTAAATCTATTGGACTACCGCCAATTTAATAATTTTGTTTGATTTTTATGCAAATGATGTGCGAAGAAGCAATTAATATAAATATTTTCTATATTTTTTCAATTTTTTTCATTGATGAATGGCCAATACCTAGAGTGCGAATCGACTACAGCAGTGTTAACGGAACGCAGTAAAATTACATCATGCCTATTGAATGATGAACATTGAGAGATCCAAATTTAAAATTATAGTATTTTACTGAACACTGCGATTAATTGACCGCAATGATATTATCAACTGTTACTGATTCAATAAACTTTATTTAATATTTGCTCACCATTAATCATTACACTTGATTAATTCTAGATATTTCAATTATCAAGAATTTATGTAGTTTGAATATATTATTAAATATACTACTGTTAACAATTTAAATATCTATTGAATATTTATTTATATTGTAACTACGAATTATTTTGAACAACTAAACTAAAAAAAGGAGTAATATCCAATTATAAAGATAAATAAATTCGAATATTTAAAAATCGTATGATCCTACATCTGATTGTTTATCGATTTGTTGTTACTAATTATAATTCGAATCATAATCGGGCATTCGAATATATGATTGATCGATTCAGTAGTGGCACAATTTATGTTTTCATTTGCTTAACGACGATTAATATTTCAAAGCTTTCGATAATTCCAATTGTTATTTATATTCCACAGCTAAATGAAAGTCATACTCTAGGGCAAACCAACATATCCTCTATTTTTTAATTGTGTGCTATCTCGCTCTAATCAAGGCACAAGTGTAATTGGGTTATAATTTTACATACTTATTATGTGCTATTTGAAATCATATTGTCTAACAGTTTTAAGCCGCCTACCTACTTAAACTATTAGCTAATATTTACTATTTTCAAAATCGAACAAATATCAAGTGATTTGAATGACTGTTACTAATTCAGTCAATGCCAGCGGGTAGTATGCGTTTTATTGCCTGTTAACCTCTCAACCAATCAGTTATCAAAAATAAGAAAATACAATAAAAAGCTGTTCAAATAAAAGAAGACAATCATAACAAATTTACTTTTTAAATAGTCTGGTTAAGCTCGTATGCCACACTGGCATCCGTTGTGTCTATCTAGCGTTGGTTGAGAAGTTAACTAGCTCTTAGATTGATCTTTTAAAATACTGGTTTCTCTTGTCATAACTGAATATGCAGAAAATATACAATTATCAGAGTTGGGATCATCGGATCACTGCCTTATCCGACCAGATCGCTCTTCGGTGACTGGTTACCGTAGAATCTGGCGATACAAGTCAGCAGATTGGGATGGACTTCGAGAATTTCTTGCATCCTACCCATACAAGCGGTTTTGCTTCTAATCTGGGGATCCTGGCACTTGTGCGGACTGCATCACATATGTGCTCCACCAAGGGATGGAATTATTCATCCTTTCTGCCAAAATACCTGTGGGCGGCCGCAGCCGCCCCTAGTTCAATAACGCCAGCAGGGATGCTGCACACCCGAAGCAGCTAAGCCTGGAATAGGGCTAGGAAGTGTCGGGATCCTGATGTCAAGGAAAGAAAGCGAGAATTTAATGCCGCTTCTAGATCCAGCAAGATGGCTATTGCCAAGGCTAAGGCGGAACACGTTGCCAGAATTGTCGAGCGCCTTGGAAAATGTCCTTCAGGGAGTCGCGCTTTTTGGGCACTCGCCAAGGCTGCGCAAGGCAATTTTTGCCAGGTCAGACTCCCATCACTGCAAGTAAGTCTGATGCCAATCTGGCCCATAGTGCAAAAGAGAAGGCCAATCTTTTGTTACAACTCTTTGCCTCAAACTCGACTTTGGATGATGAGGGAGTCATACCACCTACCATCCCAAGATGTGAAAGCTCTTTGCCTGAATACCGCATTAAGCAGCGTGTGGTTAGGCGTGAGCTCGAACTCCTGGACATCCATAAGTCGAGTGGGCCTGACGGCATCCCAGCAGTGATACTTAAGACATAGGCAGGCCCCTGAGATGATATCTGTTTTAACGCGCCTATACCGTCTTTCCTACTATTCCAACAGGGTTCCATCGTCGTGGAAGGTCGCTTATGTTCACCCGATTCCGAAAAGAGGTGGCTGGTCCGATCCTTCAAAGTATAGGCTAATAGCGATTATCTCTTTGCTCTCCAAAGTTATGGAGCGGTTAATAAACCGCCTTCTGCTGCGGTACCTTGAAGATCATCAGCTGATTAGTGACCGCCAGTATGGCTTCCGCCATATTCGTTCGACTGGTGATCTTCTAGCGTATCTCCCCCACCGCTGGAGGGAGGCTTTCGAGGGAGGGGGATAGGCTCTGACCGTTAGCCTCGATATCGCTAAGGCATTTGACAGGGTCTGGCATAGGGCCCTTCTATCGAAGCTACCATTTTATGGAATTCCTGAGGGACTCTGCAAATGGATTGCCAGCTTTTTGGATGGTCGGAGCATTACAGTCGTCGTTGATGGTTGTAGCTCCGAAACCAAAACCATTAATGGTGATATTCCTCAAGGCTCGGTGCTCTTCCCAACGCTGTTCATCCTGCATATCAATGACCTGTTGTCAATCGAGAACATTATGTATGTATCTTATGTGGAGGCCAGTCAGTGCAGACCGGCGACACTTCGACCCAGTGGGATCTTTTGTGTCGACACTCTCCCAATAACGACTGCCATAGATGTTCATGGCAGCCGGGACCGACGGCTTAACGTGCTCTCCGAGGCATGGAGCAGGCGATAATTGTCAATCAATACGCACATAATTTCGAAAAGTCATATAACTTCCGAAAGTCAGAGGTGCGCGACGTGGGTTCGAACCCGAGACCCTCTGCATTGCAGTCTGTTGGTCTCCCCACTGAGCTATCGCTGCTCAAAAATTATGTAACTTAATAACCAAGGTAGCTGATGATACCACGGGCTTCTTTCGCGCGAAATAATGTGCCAAACACTGTTTATATAACTAGATAGTGAGAGATGATTACGTGTATATTAATATCCGTATATATATTTCAATACCTATATTGCGAGTACAGCTTGCAGCAACTAATAATAGAAATTTTAATTAAAAAATTGTCCCCACTGAGCTATCGCTGCTTCTCATAATCGAGAACATACATTGCTTTGCGGATGACAGCACGGGTGATGCGCGTTATACCAGTTATCAGAATGTCCCTCGGAGCTTGATACAGAAAAGACGAACACAACTTGTGTCTTAAGTTGAGGACTCTATTGGGCGGGCCTCCGAATGGGGTGAACAGAACTTAGCGCGATTCAACCCCTCGAAGACACAAGTGTGCGCATACACTGCCAAGAAGGACCCTTTTATCATGGCGCCACAGTTCCAAGGATTTACTCTCCGTATCTCCGAGTTTATTGGTATCCTCGGCGTAGAAATCTCGAGTAAAGTCCAGTTTGGGAGTCACTTTGAGGACAAAACTAAATTAGCGAGCAAAAAGACAGGCAGTTCGAATCGTCGATGATCCTAATCTCACGGATAGATTGGCGTCGTTGGAGCAACGGAGAGAATTTGGGTCTCTCTGTGTGTTCTACTGACTCTTTCACGGGGAGTGCTCTGAACAACTGTTTGATTTGGTACCTGCGGCCCCTTTCTATCACCTTACCACTCGACAACGAAGCAGTGTTCATCCATATCACCTGGAAGCGTTCAAATCCAAGACGGTACATTTTCAGCGATCATTTCTACCACGTACGAGCAAGCTCTGCAATGTACTGCCTGCTTCGGTGTTTCTCGAGCGCTATGATATGTCCTTCTTCAAACTAGGTTTAAAAAGAATTCTTCTTTCACGGTAGGCAGCGGCTTTGCTGTGTCCTGACATTGCTGAAGTTCATGAGCAACGTTTACCACTTTCCATTAGGTGAGTCACTAGCTCGTTTGCCATAAAAAGCAATTGAAAGCATTTTTAGCAGCACCTCAAGTATATTGGATGCACAGAATAATTTCTAGAAAGCTATACAGGCTACTCTCAAATTGCGCCAGTTGCGATTAAATCTTGCATAAATAAGAACAAACGTATTAATAACTATTATTGTCTTACTTTTACGCGAATGTTAAACTATGCAGAAAAAACTTTAAAAATTTGGCGCTATGGTATGTATGTATGTATGGTATGTATGTATGTATATAGATTTAATTCGTAAGCGTCATTCATCATTTCATCATATTGTGCTTCTTTTTCTTCTTCTGGTATCGACTTACAAACGGAGCCAGCTGTTTGTGGCCCCGGCCTGCGATGCAACCTGGTTGAAACGTCAAGACCCTAAGGTAAACAATATGCATGATTGCGATATTTTCAGTTACAAATTATACAGGTTATCTCGTAGAGAATGGATAATCCTGAAACACCTTACAGTATAGAGTTATAGGGGTCAAAATAAAATACAATATAGTTTTTAAATAGTTGGCCATTGCATAAATTTTTACTAAATAAATATTACTGAATTTTATGATTATAATTAAATAAAGATTGCTTAAAAAAAGAACTTCAGATGAGTACCTACGTTTACGGGACATTATGTATGTATTATATGTACTGTCATTCTTCAAACAGAATAATAAACGTTACCAACTATGCCATCGTCACAGTTTGTTACCTAGAATACTTCAAATTCTATGATAGAGAAATTTATAATTTTGTCATCTAGAATAATTGGACCGCGAGACTTTACAGTAAACATTCGTGTTTGCGATTCCAAAACAATTTATAAAAAGTTTAATAACATTTCGAAAACCCTCTATTATAGTGTGTGTATACCAATTCCTTCAGGCATTAGGCAGAAAAGAAACAGTTTAAACTATAACTACCAGCATCTAACTTCCAAAAAGTCGAAAATAAATTTTAATAGCTATTTTTCTCAAGGTGTGTCCTCGAGACGACGGGTTAAAATTATTTTTATGAAATTCTCTCGCGTCAAACGCAAAACTTTGACGATGTGGCGACTTTTTAATTTGTTAAAGTTTTTTCGTCTCTCAGCTCTTATTAAAATACGGCTTCTGTAATATACAGCGTTATTATCTCCACCTGCTACCTTAATTATTTGCATATTTAGATTTTTCCGCACTATCTCGCCCTTCTAATTGAACGGTATGAGGAATTTGTTTAAATATTATGAAATATTGTTTTTAATAATTACTAGCTCAACTCTTCTTATGCATACATAGTGTCACGTTTGAAATTTGAAGGGGTAGTATAATGTAGGTTTGAGGTCCTGCATAATAAGGCGTGAGTTTATTGTCGTCTACCGTACACCGTTCTAAAGTCCGTGCTGGTACTGAGAATATCTTCTTACTCTCATCTCGCCCTAGGAATCAAGTCTACAAACTCATGCACTGCAGTCGTATCTACTACCGCTGTACCAATGAAACACTCTTAAGCACTTTTTATTTACTATAAATAAACTAGTAACTAGATTGAATTATCGATATAGCCCAAAGTATTTTATGTAATTTAATTAGTTGTATTTAATCATTTAAAAGCGTAGAAAGCTCCGATGTGCATATTGTATCATGAGGAGATTTATAAATATATAAATTACAAACCCAAACAACGAAACGCGGCAAAAATGTGTGAACTGAGTATTTGCTGTGTGGAACGTATTTGCTCTTTATTTTCTTACTTTGTTGAATAGAATTTTCTTTTGTTTTTCTTCGTTGAAAATTAGAATATATTAAATTTAGTCACCAAATCTGGATAAATAACATGATAATAAAACAAAAACTGTTATAACTGTATAAAATCATTCCCATCAGTAGGTACGCGAAACTAAACAAACATTATAACAGCGGCAAAAGCTAACAGCTGGAGTACATAATTATAATCTTCGATGTTTTTGCTCGTGAGATAATGTTTTTGTTCGGATCGAACCCACAGCATGTTTAAAAATGTTGCAAGTGAGCAACAAGATCTTTATTTTGCCAACTATGTTTACGACGCACATAAAACTTCGTGCTTCTAAAAACTGAAATCGCATTCCTATGAAAAATAACATTTTCCTGTCGTATCCTAAACAAGAAATAAAAGGTATTCTGTGCATTGACGAACTAAAAAGCAAGCTTCTACTGCGTTAGCGTCTATGACCATCAAATCCAATCAAATCCATTTATTGTGGGCATTTTTTATTTTAGGTTAAAAGTTAGTTACACTCTGTACATATAAAACATAGGTTACCAGTATGTCCTGCGGTTAAACATTCAAAATTTACAAATTTTAACAAAGAAATAAGAAAACCATGCTCATTTTATATCAACTGGGTTGATAAACCAAAATAACTATAAACAATGTTATTTAGCGATATGTTCGCACATTGCGTCGCTCAATGGTCAACGCAGAGATAGAAGATAACTTTAATACGAATATAAGTTGGAGAGAGACAAGGTAATCTTATTATTAATCTTGCTAATATTATAAATGTGAAAGTTTGTAGAGATTTGTGCATTTGTTATTCAATCACGCGTGAACAGCTCAACAGATTTAATTAGGTTAAATTAATTAACTTGGCAAACGATAGACCACATCTCCACAGAGTTAAGGAAAGTTACAAATGTAAAGAATTGCGTACATTAAGCAGTATTGGTAGATTTTAAGCTTCCTGGCTTAATTGTATTTCATCGCATTCGTTCTTGGAAATCCCGAGCGAGTATGGATTTGTAAATGTTTCTGCAAACAATGTGCGTGCAAAAATTCAATTTGTATTTTACTTGAATTTAAAATATTTTATGTACTTCGTTAACGTACTTCTAATGTAAATTTATTAGTCACTTTGCGATCCGCAAAGTATGGTTATGCAATAAATCATATTAATCCGTTGCTATATGTAAGATGACTATTAGTAAGGAATTTGTTTACACATGTTTTATATAAAGATGGGTGTGCGTGTATACGTACTTTATTATGTTAAAGTCCCATAATACAAGACATCAATTTTAAAAAAACCGTATACGTCGAGCTATAGTTAGAAAGTAAGAGTTAAAGTAAAGCCAAATTTCAAGACATTTAAAAAAGTTAATTCAAATCACAATGAATATTCTATTATATTATATCAATGCATTTCTCACACCGATTGCCATAACTGTTAAACAGTGGGTTATTAAAAGTCAACATGAATAGCAGCCATTAAGACCAGCGCCGAGCGTAAGACGCGGTTGGACTGAATGACAGAGCTCGAAATTCAAATCAGCGCGCGGCCGCCATAGTAAAAGTATTTGAAGTGCCTTTTTGATAAATATGTATCTTTATTGTCAACCAATAACTTAAACATTTGGGACGGACAAATTGTTATATAATATTATGTTTCGTTTAAGCTGTAAAATAGGATAGATTTCTACTGTTATAATCTAAAAATCACGTAACACGAGCTTACGTTTTTGCATTTTTCGTGCAAATTTACGTAATTTTGTAGGAGAAAATATTAATTATTTTAAGTTTTTTACACGGAATAATTGTAAACACATTCATTATTATGGTAAATGTATATTTTATATTTGTATTAAATAAAAAGTGTTGATGTTATCAACTTAACTGTGACCGCCTGTTTTGGCCCATTTCGCTAGGCGCAGTCTTAATAAAAAAAACAAATGACAATTGTACAAATATCTGAGACTGGAGTATTTGAATGTTGCGCTATAGAACTGACAGACTATAAAATAGTTTTAGCATGTGTATATACGGTAAGAGATATAGACAAATAATCATACATCGTCGGGAGATAATAATATAAAAGAAGAAAATTCTATAATGAAACAAATATCGATGACCGCAATTGACGTGCTTAGCAATACTATAACGTCAATGTAGATGTCGTCACTATGATATCACTGTTTAAAATGAGCTCATCACTATTAAATAGCTGGACAAATTACCCTCTAATATAGCTGAAAGCCATTTTATAAATGCCTTCAAATAAAAATCCCTATTTTAATGAGCATCTATTTTTGGCAGTTTCGCAATCACTACTTTCCGTGGGAGGTTGAAATATTGTACTTGAGGCCTAATAAAATCGTTCTGTCGTAATTTTATTTTTACTTAGTATTAGTCATATAGTAAAAATTATGTATGTATGTATCTTATGTGGAGGCCAGTCAGTGCAGACCGGCGACACTTCGACCCAGTGGGATCTTTTGTGTCGACACTCTCCAAATAACGACTGCCACAGATGTTCATGGCCTCCGAGACCGACGGCTTAACGTGCTCTCCGAGGCATGGAGCAGGCGATAATTGTCAATCAATACGCACATAATTTCGAAAAGTCATATAACTTCCGAAAGTCAGAGGTGCGCGACGTGGGTTCGAACCCGAGACCCTCTGCATTGCAGTCTGTTGGTCTCCCCACTGAGCTATCGCTGCTCAAAAATTATGTAACTTAATAACCAAGATAGCTGATGTTACCACGGGCTTCTTTCGCACGAAATAATGTGCCAAACACTGTTTATTTAACTAGATAGTGAAAGATGATTACGTGTATATTAATGTATATTAATATCCGTATATATATTTCAATACCTATATTGCGAGTACAGCTTGCAGCAACTAATAATAGAAAAAAGATAAAGATAGTGCACAAATTTAGTTTATGCGCAAACATAAGTGCACTATCTATTCCCTAACTCACATAATCCAATGGGAAGGCGCGGGGGTGATCATCACTGCCAACTTCGTAACACCGGTCTGCTAAAGAATTTCTTTTCAGAAAAATTCAGTAACTTTTTGCTGATCTAAGCCGGGTATCGAATCCGAGACATTATGCACAGCATGCACTATTGCTACGCCGCCTAGGCAATAAAATATATACATACACTTACACCCATCCATACCGAAAGCGTAGAAAAATAGAGTGTTATACACACATTTTTCCAGCTATGTTTTAAGGTCCTCAGTAATAAAGAACGAGGCTATCTACCGGGTATTTATCTAAACGAACTTCAAACGGAGAATTCTTTAGCAAAAATATGGAATATAATTGCCCAACACAAAAACCAACCTATAATCCACGCAATCATAACCGCACACTCAAAGCAAAACCAATCAACAGAAATGAAGCTGCTATATAAATAGAGTTTACTACCTGTTTACATATTTTTAAAACTATTTATAGTAAAAAATATATTCTAAGTTATATATCAAATGTTCTAAAATGTTACGGAAAAGAAAAATATAAAGGTGCTCTTTACTGATGTGCTGAAGCGTACCTAAACCCTTAGCGACGACGTCTAGACGCCAGGTGCTACACGGCTACGGAAAATAGACATTTATATACCATTCTGTTTTTATATAAATACTATATTTTATTATCAGTTTATTTATTTAGCTTCGTTTATTAAAACAACGCACATATGCGGAGTTAATTCTAGGTGAGTAATGTGTACTCAAAATTTATATTCCATTAAAATTGTTTTTCGAATGTATTTGAATATAGAACACTGTTTAACGAAATTATATCAGCTTTGTATATAAACTATCTTATTACCGAGCACGAGTCTCTTCTTGTCTGAGATAGGTTAGTCCATAGTCTACCATGCTGGCTTAGTAAAGGTTGGCAAACTTCACATAATATTACATTCGAGAACACTATGGATAACTCTGAGACATGCAGTTTCCTTTACCAGTATGCTAACAAATTTTACAAGACTATAGGTTTACGATTTCAGTACCTAAAGTGCAATACTTTGAGATTGATACATGTATTTTAATTGCCAACCAATATAAATGCATATTCGAGGCATACCATTTAGTGCACCAATTTGAAGCGCTCCAATACTGTTTCACATACCGCACCTATGAATAAAACTGAAATATTTATATTCTATTCCACTTGGTGAGCCAACAGACATGGTTTATCGAGCGATAAAGCCGCAGTAGAGACTGGCATGTACGAAAGCATCGACGAACAGACTAAATTAATATTTCTGATACCTTGTTTGATCTTAGCTTATAACTAGAATTTTCTTCTTTTTTAAGATTACTAGCAATTTGAATATAATATTATTATTAACCCAACCAGCTAGCCAACTAAAATGCTTCTGTTAGGAGTGGTTTCATGTCATTAGAGGGTGGGATTCGAACACGCGACCTCTCGGTCGCAGGTCAAATGCCTTACCCATTGGGCTACCGCAGCTTATTTCGATGGGCGTAAACATAAAAGATGATTTTAAGAGTCAATGTTCAATTTTCTATCGTACTATGTCATTTGTTCATTGTCTCGCTTATAGATCCTCGGATATTTAATCTAATCATTAGCGAGTCTATTGCAGTATGCAGGGACGTTTTTGAAATATGATAATAATGAAAATACCTTAAAGCACCTATTTCGGGCCTGGACTCAAAGTCGAGATCTCATGATCGTACACACATACGATCTCAAAGATAGACTACGGATCCAATGATGCAGTCTATCCTAACAGCGAGCAAACTCGCTACCTTTGACGAGGGAACAAAAACCATGCTCAGCTATATGAGGATGAAATACATCTCAGCAGTAGGCAGAGGTGTATTCCAGCCTTTGAGGATACCGACGTAAGAATATTAGTTTACATTCAACAAAACCCAAATAAGCGGAAAAATAACGGAATACACTACTAACGAAAGTCTGATCAAGAAAAGGCAAACACTTAAAAATTTCATCATACGAAAATAGTAATAATGGCCAAAATCGTAGCAAGTCAGAAACCATAGTCTCTCCTTACCCCTCCGGAAACAGGTATAAATATATGTAACTATATATCTCAATGTAACCATCATATTTACGTGCAAGCAAAATGCTGTGTTATGCTATCCACCATTTTGAATGAAGAAAATATTCATGAAGGGTTAGGTGGAGCTATATAAGTATATCAACGCACTTTTCGTCGGCTAGCTAGTTTAAATGCCACATAATAGTGTACCCTCTATTGTAGGTACTACAACTCTAAATTGCTATTTTTTGGCGATAATACTATATAATAGTTTGCCTTAATCAAAAACCGGGACATCATTATCAGACCGAACTCTGAGGGTTCTCGGAAAAATAAATATTTGTACAAATTAGGGTTTCTAGCTAGTCTCAGTGTTATAAATATTACAAATGATATTCACCCAAAGTTAAAATAAACATTAGACGTGTACATATGTAAATTACGTTTCAGTTCACATTTAAGGTTTATTAGACTAGGTCGGTACTCTTATTTAAACAGTTTTATTATGAGAAATGAGCCTCAGACACGACCATGAACCAAATGCAAAAAGACCTCCAAAATATCTCATAATAATGATCAATATGTATAAATTACGTAAATCACGACTAAATCTATATTATTATCTACGTAAATAAAAATAGCTTAAAAGCCCAAGATATATTTTTCTGTTTGTTTAATCCTGCCTCCCAAACCTAAACCCAAAATTCAATCTAATCATAATACGGTAAAGATGTTATCTTATCACTTAATATCAAACAAAACCATTAAACATAAAAATAAAAAAAGCACTCGGTATAAATTCTCAACAGTGTTTTACTCTTTTAACATCAATCAGTATGCATGATAAGAGGTAAATTACATTGTTATCGGCTGCCAGTATCTAGAACAATTTATTGAAAGGATAAATATATCCGGAGGCCAATAACGTGACGGTTAACGAGGGCAAACATGCGTACTACAACTGTTTTCCATAAAATAATAATATTTTAAATCGTTATTTTGATTTTCTTCAACACGGAGTTGTTATTTTATAAGACCGCGTAATTTGGTGAGTGCCTGACTTACTCCATAGTCAGGACTTAAGTCTTGATTTTATATTTTATAGACATTAATAACAGCATTAATAGCAGCGATAGCTCAGTGGGGAGACCAACTGACTGCAATGCAGAGGGTCTCGGGTTCGAACCCACGTCGCGCACCTCTGACTTTCGGAATTTATATGACATTTCGAAAATATGTGCGTATTGATTGACAATTATTATTGCCTGCTCCGTGCCTCGTAGCACGTTAAGCCGTCAGTCCCGGCTGCTATTAACATCAGTGGCAGTCGTTATTGGGAAGTTAGTGCCCTATAATATCCTGAGAATGGTCTAACCTTAGGGTATCGTTAGCCTTCGGGTTACGGAGATCAGGTGGCAGCCGCTCCGTGTAAGAACTGATATTCAGTCAAATCCGGTTAGACCAGAAAAGCCGGCCTCAAGTGACTTGGGAATAATAAAGGCTAGGGAGAAGAGAAAGAGACATTAATAAAATGTCTCATATACATTATATATTTACTGTATAGCTTTTGATTTTAGAACACGAAGATGCCAAATGTCTTACGTTCTAAAATCAAAAACTAACTTTGCATCTAAGAGTTCATAATAATATTCTTGAAGATGTAAAATAATAATCCCAATACTAGTCCAACATGATTGAGTAACGTATCTAAAACATCGCTGACAATATAAAAATATATTTAAAAAATGATATAAGTACATATAAACGAACATGCAAACATAACGTTAAAAGAGTTATTAATTATTTAAATCGTCCAAAAAAGTTAAAGTAAAGTAAAGCTTAAACAAACATTACTTTCTAATAATACCCTAAAACGTATGCAAATTCAAAGTGCCTACAAACCTTTGTTTAAATAACCACGCACTTCCAAATGCGAATTACAAACAAACTCTTCTCAGTTTGATTGCGAACTCAAAATCAACCGAACTTTAATTTGCAGTCACAAAACTTTGTTCTACCCCGTTACGAATGTAGTGCAGGCAATAGAAACACGTGCTCCTTCGCTCAAGGCTTGAACTCGACTGACAACGCGCTTGTTGGTCGACTCCTGGCTGCCTTATGCTATGGGGTTTTATTCACCCACCCGATATTATTGCCAAATGCATATCCATTGATCGCAGTCCACCATACGACTTCACACACAAATGGGACGAGCCGTCAATGGATACGCTACTGTAGCACATTTTTAGTATTTGGACGGGTTTCCTGGTAAAAACGCGGACCGCTTTTCCCACCACCCCATCTCCCTCAGCACCGTACTTAAACTTGTATTGCATGTCTGTAAGGTGGGCTTTTCAATCAGACACGTTGCCCTTTGAATTTGAATCGTATTGGTTGTTTTGGTTACAGTTTTTCTTGTTAATCAAATTCTATTCAGGCGGCTAATTAACTTCCTCTTCATTGCTGGTTGCGAACTTTGCAATGTGGGCGGATAATTAAAAGGGGTGCTCATATCACTTTTAATATGGAAGGTTTTGTACAGACTGGTATATACTTTGATTTGAATGCAATGGTTTGAATTCTATGTATTCAAAGTACAGAGATTTAGATTATAGATATGCAAGTATGTGAAAGGTTGTATTGTGTTTTATATATTTATTTGTTAGATACGCATATTGCATGGGCGAAAATAAATATAGTTATATTGTGTCTACATTTTTTGGAACCTTTATTTGAATTGATGATAAGTATGTTATTTTAATATATGTATGTTTAAGGAAAATATTAACAGGCACAAAATATCCTTAATTAAAAACTTACACGAGGCTGAAACCGTTTAGAGGAACAAAATCCATATTCTTTGTACCAGATATTTGTATCTAAAACATAGGAGTACATAGAGAAGCTACATAAATAATAACAAATACTCACAAATATTGTCAAATATAAGTATCAATATAATTTCGCATTCATTTAAATTTACCTAAAACAGCATTATTCTCTTAACAAATTAGATTTTTTTTTAATCCACAAATCTGCCTAGTTAAGCTGTCGTTCATCTGGCCTTTTATTGGCTCGCTTGGATTGTACTAAATGAAATCATTAAAGCGGTTTTCGTTTACAAAAGTGTCCATTATAGGGACCCTCTTCAAATTCTATCTAAGCCAAGCTTTGTCTTTTATGTTATTTTTGTGGCTCTTTTCACTGAAGGTCGTACTGGGCATAAGCCTCTCTCTGCGCCTATTTGTAGTGATTGAAGACCGACATTTGTACAAGGAAATATTTTTGTTGTATTGTACTCTTACAAATTCTACCGTTGGGTAGCTTTGAATGACTAAGAAGAAAACGAACTTCGTCTTTAGAGGTAATTGCTATAGGTAGTTTACTTAAAAAGGATCTTCGCCATTGTAATACCAAAATTGAAGCACAAAAATACGGAGTATAGTAATACTCCGTAAAATATAGCTTGGGTCCTGTGACGAGTCCGAGGGTTCGGACAATGTTGATCATATTCGATTATAAATGTTTGATTAAGAGGACGCAAACAACATTAATATTGGTGCACTTTTATCAAGAAAGTATTTTATATCATCATGAAATACGTAATTTCATGAGCGTGATACGTATGACTCTTGTCACAGGACCCAAGCTATATTTTATGGTATGAATAAGATAAAGCACACAAAATATTACTTTCTCGATTAAGTATTTATGTTCATATTACGTTATGTAGCTGTTGCTTGAAAAATATCATTTAAGTGACGTATAAGCGCTTGTTATCATAATATTTTATTCTAGAACCATAAGGAGATTCGTGAGATATATAAAAAATTAAAGTAAACTAGAAATTTAAGGCAAATAATATATATTTATTTATTTAGAAAGCTTACAGACTAATATACATATATAAGACAAAATGTACAGTAACAATTGCTATTTACAAGCTTCCACAAATACGACATCTGCTATAAGTACCATAATAAAGACAATATTGTAATTTGGGACAAAAAAAATGTTCTATAAACATTGTTAATCGTTATTATTTGTGCTTCTATTACTACCAAAGAAGTCTCTGCTCAGTATGCGTCGTAAGGTTCTAGTTTGAGTATGAAACATATCAATCTCTAAATGTTGGGCGATACTATTTCAACTAGCTGCGCTTCGGGAAAATAAAGTGTTCCGTCTGTAATTGACAGTTGTATATCCTATATCCAGTAACGGACGCTGTCTCAATCCAGCATGAGGAATTCTGTAACCTATCTTGGACAGCAGTTGCGGTGAATCAATAATACCGTGGTGACATTCATAATAAATGTGATGTCATTTATTTGTTGGTGCAGTTCATATGTCACGAAGTGATATCTCTTACATCAAATGACGCAAAAATTTCTTCTGGACTGACTCAATCTGAGACTTGTATGTGTCATATTAGGGGTTCCAGAACTGTGACGCGTAGACGCGTATTCTAAATGACTTCGAACGTAACTGCGATATAATTCTTTTATTGGCTTTAGAGTACTAAAATCTGCTGTTAATGATCTAAATTACAATCGTCATTATTTATTTAAGTATTTAGGGATTATTCGAGACTTTCCCAGAAACATTCTTTTGATGTCAAAGAATCACGTATTTTATGTTACCATTTCTACAGCAAAGAAACAAATTCATAATTTTTATATAATCAATATATGGAAAAATTATTGAAAGCCTTTATAAATCATAAACAACAACAGTACTATGAACAAAAACATATTTATCAAATTAGATAAAGCACCGGTATCGATGCTTCGTTTCCGTGAATACCGAAATTTTGTCACCGGATAGCAGAAAATATTGTCTGATAAAACCTACCCAAAGCTATTTTCGTAAATCGTTAATCAGTTGCTCGTGCGGAAAACTGATAAGGCAGACCTTTCACCAATTAACTTAATGGTGATTCTTTTTCGCCAACCTTGACGTAAATGGTTAGGTTACGACGGCGAAGGGACACCCGTGTGTTGACGGCCACTTATTGATTGAATTTGGTGTGTTAAAGGTGCGCGTAGACTAGTACGTGTCTCTTACCTCATCGATACTAGTCATTAGATATAAATATGCAGTGTGTACGTAGCACATTCATATACATACATAAGATTTCACTCGTACATTACGTTATCTTTCTTTTCTTCTTTGTTTAACTAACTTTTTTAACTACTCGATCGATCATTATGACATTTCGCATACACGTCGTCAGAGGCAAATATGACATAGTGCACCTTTCGTCAGGAAAAAAGATATAGACAACCTTCATAGCTAGTTTTATTGCTCCACGTTTGAATATTTGTATCCATTATTTTTATGTTCTATTTGTCATAAAAATAAAATATAGAAAACTGTTCTTTCCTTGTTAACAGTGACATCATATAATAAAATTTTAATATGTCAATATTTCAACAAATAAAAATTGCTGCATGATAACTTTACATTTTAAATTCTAATAGTTATCACACAATTTTGATACAATGTGACCGCGAGGATTCCTAAATTTCTGTACCTATATTCTCATTTGGACTGAACTCATTTGGATGAATATTTAAACAATGGTGTGTCATGAACATGCCGCCTTGTTCCTCGTTGTCATATTTTAGCTTCCATAATACATGATGTGCACTCTAAATCTTGTGGCATAACGGCTAGAAGTCTGTAGGGCGGGCTTGGTGACATTCTTTCTATATATTAGGTACTCTGTTGGCGCAGTAAAGTGAATAGAATGACAGCCCGAAAGGCAAAGGTTTAAGAGGTCGCCCCATCACTGGCAGCGTGGCAATACAATATGTTTGATACCCTCAATGCTCTTACGTGTTTATTATGTCCGTGGTTGGAATGTTTGTAAAGTCCCCCACAACATAAGATTTATCTCTAGTGTGGAAGTTGTCTTTTAAATAATATATAACGACTATTTTGCTGACTAGTAAGTATACTATTGTACTGATAGGTCGTTATTTCGAATATGAATTGCGGCTGTCTATATACTGTTCTGTATATATTTATATTTTATTGCATTGTGATAAAGACGTACAAATAATAAAAAATAAAGTTCTTTCTTTCTAATTTCTGTATTACAAAACTAAACGGAAACATTGTACAGGCGTCATTGCATACCTGAAATATAATATTAATGTTTTTAAATTTCTGTGAAGGGCGCTGTTTGACTACCTGAGCTTAGTTTACGAGTATGGCTGTTCTAATCCTTTTTACTCTAAGCTGAGGTTCGTTATAAACAAGGTTCTAACCGGTCTGAAGTCATTATATATCCTGTTGCACCTAGGTGTGTGTTTACCTTTATCGTCTCTTAATAGTAGAACAAAAGTTAATCAGCACGAGTATAGCCTAATACCAATACAACTAAATTATTTAAGAAAATTGCTTTTATCAATTTGTTTATTTTTATTTAAAACTAGCTGACCCGACAGTCATTGTCCAGTCAATCTACACAAAAGTACATTATACGTAATTAAATTCAATATCAAAACGTTAATCAAGTTCTTTTTATATAAAAAATACTATTTAAATTTTCGGCATTTCTCGCGGATTTACCGCAATTTTTTTATGCAAACCTTTCACTTTGCAATTGACAATTACAGACACAAAAATATAAACAGCCAAATCGGTCGCGCCGTTCTTAAGTGATGATCCATCATACATGTGGCAATTGATTTATATTTATATAAAAAAAGACATTTAAAAATCCGAAAATAATTGTGCTAATAGATTATGTACATGCTGTACTAGATGCGGACGGTTTCATTATATTTTCGTGTTATAAATGCTCCTTAGCACTACGAAGTTTGAAACTGTGTTTCATAGAGAACATTATGCACTACCATTGATTCAAATAGTTGGTGAATTTGTTTATTCTAGTTAGTTTGTTAATTCCACATTGATAATATAGTTTTGTGCAATTATTGCCAAAGACAAACAAATTTAAATATTTGCAAGTTGTATGATATTCAATATTTTAAAATGAGAACTCACGCACTAGGTATATTTTATGTATTATTTTGAGTGTTTCGTGGCGTACTGAACAAATTTTCAAACAAAGGACACAAAGAATACTCAGACTCGGAGAGACTATTTGTGGACCCGATTTTTTTTCCGTGTGGGGATTAAATCCAAAAGCCTTTTTTTGTATACAACTAAAGTGGCAAACAAGAATACGGCCCACCTGATGGTAAGTGGGCATCGTATCCTATGGACGCCTGCAACACCAGAGGCATCATATGCGCGTTGCTGAACCCGTAAAAATCTTTTAACACCCTTTTTGAAAACTCCATACTCTAGTCTTGTGGGAAAACCTCGGCAGGGAAGCTCATTCCACTACCTGAGCGTCCGCCGGAGAAAATTCCTTTGGAACCGCTTGGTGTGGTACCAATTAGGTTGTAAAGTGTGTGGATGTAATCCCTGCCGATGGCGAGCGGTGCGATGATAAAAAGAAGCTGAGGGCATCATCTCCAATAACTTCTAAGAACACAATCCATTATATAGGCGGGAGAACACACAAAGGGAGGCAAAATCTATTCTGAGTCTCAGTGGCTCAATACCGCCTGTGGGTTTGGTCTAATTGACAATTCTCAAGGCTCGTCTCTGTACCGCGTCAAAAGGATCAAGCTGGAATTTTGGTGCTCCAGCCCAGAGATGATTGCAGTACTCCATGTGAGGCCGGACTTGCGACATATATAGAAGAAATCTTTGCCCGCAGTGAAGTACCGCTTAGCTCTATTGAGCACACCAAGCTTTTTGGAAGCCAGCTTAACCTTGCTCTCTAAATGACTACGGTACTGTACATCACTTGAGATGTTGAGGCCAAGGATTCCAACACTCTTAGAGATGGTAAGAGACGTGTTCTGGCTACCACTTATACCAATATGCCATATGTGCAGTATTCATAAATTTATCGTCAATATGACAATTCAGTCTTATAGCGATTAATATATATATTATTCGAAATCATTAATTTCAATATTCGTATAATTGAAATAAATAAGATATATCTGCACGTCGCTAATTATACCGCAGTATCATTTTACTCGTAGGTAGTCTAGTATCCACATTTAAAATTGTAGCGATCGATATAAATGTTCAGCATTTTCTGAGAAATGAATTTAATTTTATCTACACATCTATTGGTAAAAGCGAAGGTGTAATCTCTCAGTTTATCAAGTTTTATTTTTGTATTGTATTCAAAACGGGTTAGGCCAACTGTCTCATTCTCTCAGTTCAGGTCAACGTTAATTTCATTTGTAGTTTTCAATACAGTATTGTGAATCTTATGTACATAGTATTTATACTCTATACGATCTTGATGGTCAAGAATTTTGATTTAATAAAATAAAAATTAATAACTTAACACCACTACTTCCTCAAACTAATATTTAAATATGCGAGATAAATTTCATACCATATATTTAGTGATACTAATACACATGTATTTTCTTTAATAAATTTACCTATCCTGCAAATAAATTGACGGTTATTTTTGCAAACCACCGATTAAATCGTCTGAATTTCAAGTCTTTGGACGGTCATTATTGGGTTTTCTAATTGGAAATATGCACAACACGACAGCTCGATCTCTGGAAATTTACCTCGTAGATGACACTACGCCCCCTGTCTATCTCATGGGTAAACAAGGCTTGCAATATGTGGGGTTGTAATACAATTTGTTTCATGTATATGCTAAAAGAAAGGAATTATACCTGAAAGTACTAAATTATCAGTGCAGTGTAACTATGATAATACTTTACACATTTTTTGTTATATGGTTTTATTATTGTTTTGAATCACGAATTCCAAAGCAAAAAGGGTTTTAAAATCTTTCCTAACAATACTTACTAAAAACAGTATATATTCATTAATTCTCCTCCATTTGCAATATCCAGTTTTAACAAATAAATTGAAGATTAAAACATAGAGCATATTATAAAATTTGTAACGATTTATATTGTGTGAGAAGAGTCAAATTTTGCAGCAAGCATTTTGATACACTGTAATAATATACATTGGCATGAAATTGGTACCTATTATTTATTTTGTATGCATTTGAATAAAGTATTATTTGCGCTGATATATCTTAAAAATGATTAAAATACACATAATATACTACAGTAATTAAATCAGTTCATTAAACGCACATATCTTTGTAAGAAAAATTTGTAATATCGGCATAATTGTAGATGGATGTCTACTTTTAATTATTGTAATCAGTTTTTAATTTGCAGAAATGATTGCGATCAAAAAGAAGCCTCACTGAAGTACCACTAGCAGAAAAAAGCTTTAAAATAATAACTTTATGTGTGGTCCTGACAGTGAGTAGGGTTTTTAGAGCTTTCACAGAGTTTCGGTTGAATATATTTTTATTGTAATTATTTTCTGACAATTAATTAGCTTACATACCCAGTAAAAAGTATCCTATCCGTTATTGATTGATGTTATATGATTACTAATTTCATGCTTTAAAATATGTGGTGCAGCGGTATTTAATGAGACTGTTGTGCATGAGGTCCTGGGATCGATTGACGAGTCGAATAAAATGTTGTTAGATTTTCTGGCTAGGAATTCTCAATAGAAGCACGGAGTCTAGAACTATTCCCGGTAGTTAACAATAAGATCGCCAGGTACGCCAGGCTTTAGACAATGTATGTAGCACCTATCTATTTATTACCACCTCTGCATTTAATACATACATGACAATAAGTCTGTCATAACAACTTTTAAAAAAAGGTACAAATTATAATAACAGCCTTAGCAAAATGTCTCTTAAATTTTTCTTGGTTGGGCTAAAACAAATTCCTTTCAGAAAGCCTTGAAATTTTATTCAATAATGGCGGGACTTGCTTTAATAAAATATTTACGGCCTTCTTTAAATTCAATTGTAAGTCCAAACAACCTCTGTACACTTCGTGACGAGACTAAAATATTAACAATAACTGTCCCAGACACTTATAATATTGTTATAAACATAAATTTGAGGGAAACATACCTAGTATGTACTATTGAAGTTGCAGATATTTTAGCTGAGAATTAAAATATTGGTTTACTAGCTGCTATTGTATGTAATTAAGCAAAAAATAATAAGCTACGAACACTAATCATATGAAACTCCATTGAGCTCTTAAAACTTGATGAAAATCCGAAGGGTTCTACAGAAAATATATTTTAAAATACAATTAATTTTTTAACAGGCCTATAAACTGATTACAATAATTACTACTGTACTGATGCCATTTATTAGTTTGACTGCAAATTGAAAAATAAGCTAACAAACTAAATTATTAATAAGATTTTTATATAATGAAAATTCGAATTTTCTGACTGATACATAATAATAATAATAATAATTTAATAATAATAATAATAATTTACATTTCATTGGATACATTTATAGCTGAATAATATTACACTATGATATTTTATAATCTAATAAATAGTAAGTACTTAACATATAGCTTAACGAGCCAGTATAGGTTCATTTTACTTTACGATCTAGGTTTTACAAATTAATTGCCTGAACTAGGTTTACACCTGTGTTTCAGGCTATTTTTCTACTCAATAAATATGTATGGCGCCAGTAGAGTAAATGTGCACACGCTTAAAATAAATATTGGTGCAATAATAAAATAACATTGAGGCCACTTGATAGTAATTATTTCATGACTATAAGCAAATTCTCCGTATCGGAGTAGGTCAATGTTTGCAAGTGCCTAGTAACGATTATATTACATTGTTTATAACTTCATTTATATATATCTAATAACTTATTTAATTTATTGTATAAAAAAGGGCCTATGAATAGGAAAAATCTATTTATAAAGGCGTTTTTACCGTGAAACTTAGTACAGACTAAATCTTTTCTTCTCTTGTCTGGAGGGAGTGGTTTGAATGGAACTAATGCATGTTGTTTTAGTATGGTGTGCAGAATGAACAATTGACGTACAGTTAGGACATTAGTTGACTGATATAATTCGCAGGTAGGAAACATGTAAGGTCAAAACGTCGCCACTTTTAGAATAGCTCTTTGAGCGCGTTCTAGTGGCAATAAAACCGTTTTTGTTGCTCCTCCCCACGAAGTAATGCAGTAGGATATGATAGACTGACACAAAAACAGGTAGATTTGTTTTATTAACTTAAAATTAGCAGCACTACGCATAGTTTTAAAAATAAATATTAATTTACGTACTCTTTTACATAATAAGTCTATGTGATTGCGAAAATTAAGATTGACGTCAAGTGTTATTCCAAGGTACTTGATAAATTGTGTAGAATCTAGAGTAGGGCAGGCGCATGCAGCGTCAGCAGGTGAACGACATTTATTATAGTGAGGGAATAGTTTGTTGTTAGGTGATTCATTAATGTTATTGTTACGTATTGAGAAGCGGATATATTTTGTTTTTTGCGTGTTAAAGGTTAGTATATTGTTAATAAGCCAATTATTAACAGTATCGAAACCACGTTGAGCGTGTGTATATACCTCAGCACGAGTGTTTCCTGTGAACAACAGGACCATATCGTATATCGTCGTATATCATGATTGTATCTTTTTAATTTTTGTGTCAGCTGCCTCAGTAATTTAAAGTGGTTCCTTAATTTGAAAGTATTCTAACACTCTTTAAACGGAAATGCGGGCAGCGTTAAGTCAATACAAAAGTATGCCTCTGTTCCTGCCCTGAACAATGACAATATATAATCAAAAAAATCTAGGATATAATTTAAATGTACCACTGCTCTATTTTTATGTTTTGTTTATATATATTTACCCTTTTATATCTTTAAAAAATACGAAATTCGCTCGGTTATATGAGAGTTTAAAAACTGAACAAAAAAATAACTTTATCTATTAATAATAAATCGGTTTAAGTTAGCAGTAAACATAAACAAACGAGATAATGATTTCAGAGGTACAATCAGTGAGAGCTGTAGTTATCTCTTTTATATTTAATTCGGGCCCAGATAGATCAGATGAAAGCATTTTTTTAAATGTTTTGTTGTCAGTAGGTATTTCCTGTTAATCATTGATGTTACCATTCAAAAATAATGAGGTCAGTGTATCTTGGAGTGTTTCTCAAGACTTCAAAGACATCGCAAGACACGCATTTGGACAAGGATAAATCCAGATAAAAACCTAAAAAATATAATACAATTTTAATAAAAGCCTACTACTACAGTAGTCTTTTATTAAAATTGTATAGTAGTATAGTATCATTTGAGGAAGACTGGCATAGTATATAAAATGTTTAGCGTATTTAAGATGAACAGCTTTACCGTTTAAAATTCTCGTCGAATCATAGGCGCATAGTAACTGATCTTTCCACCTAACCTCGATACTGTTGCGGACTGGTTTTATACAGAGAGGATATTGAGACTGGGTGAAGCTGCCTTACTTTTAAATGTATAGTTTCGGCTAACTTTTCCTCATAACTAATTCCCGATTTCCAATAAATTAATTTATGTCCTGTGTCAGCATTTAAGCTATGTGAAATTGTCTAACAACAGTTAACTTTTCTAACAAAGCAAAGTGTCGCATTATAGCCATTATCTTTCTTTCTTTAATAATATGATGCAGTGGGTAGTATATTTATTAAGTTTAGTGTTAAGTTCTTAATGAATCCTCCTAATATACTACTGTTTGTTTTCCCATGCTCAATAAATAAATAAATAAATAATGCAAAATTGATAAACGTGATATAATATATATTTAAGTAAATTTCTTCCGGTGCTTGTAAGGTAAGAGGAATATGAGAGTTAGAGTACGGGGGAGTCTACTTATAAATCTGTAAAGGCAAATTAAAGCAGCTTTGATGACGATGTACAGACGCCCTACAATACCCTACCATCTAACCACGACCCCAATCCAAATTTTGAAAATGTTCATTTTATTTAGGAACGTTTGCCACAATAGGTTTCAATGTGCCTAGCTTCTTGTAAAAATTATAATCATAACTTATTAATATAAAAGTCGCCGCGAATCTTACTTTCAGAATAAAATTATCTCTTAGCAATGTTTCTTAGAACATTAATATAATTCGAAAAAGAAAACGAACAAGTGAAAATTTTAATAATTGTAGATCTGAAGATTGGTTTGCAATTACTGCGGCACTTATAAGGCGTTATTTCGAGTTTTGAATTACAATTTATAATGTAATTACCGTTTTCCTTTGTTATGAGAATTTTAGATGTCGAATTCATTTGAAATTCTTATAATATTAAATTCTTTTACAATTCTCATATAAGTCTTATTAATAATGTATGTTCTACTTTTGAAATAAAAAGTAAAGGACGCGGCACAATCGCAAAATAAAACTAAAAACAGATGGGCATATCTTTTTGATTTTATGGATCGATATTTTCAAATTTAGATATTTTTCATACGTGAATATTATAATAATGCCATAGGAAGGTGACTACGATAAAAGGGATACAGGAAGTAGTTGTAAGTGTGTGCCAAATCAATAGTAAGAAGATAATTTTTAAAGTGGACTGATACATGCCTAAATATTGATAATTATGTATATTATAAACTATATAAGTTAAGGTTCTTATTCCTAGTTGAAACATATCGAGGTGATAGAACTGGGACCTATCTGGGTAACGTAAACTTTCATTGTACACTGAACGTACGTGGCGTACTAGTGTAGTGTTTGTAAATGGCCATTGCTAGTAGGTAACGCACCAATTTAGAGCTATTCTTTTTTATTATAGACATTGCTCGTGATCTCAAAAGTAAGATTAGTTTTGGATGAAGATAAAGGCTTTATACAAGTTTATATACCTAAATAATAGATAAGTATTAAATGGATTTTGATAAAATATCTATCAAATTTATTTAGCCGGTAAGATATTTGACAAATAAATAAAGGCCTAATAGAGATGTTTATATCAAAAAGATTCTTAGAATTATGTAACTTATTCATCAAACTCCAATTACTTGCAGCTTTCGATTCATCTTTTTAGCTTAAAGTAATCATTCTTTATTTCTAACATGTTCATCTTTAATAGGGTCTGACGGTATAATAAAAGTGTCCATTTGTAGCCACCCTCATCAACTTATTCATAAATTCTGGGCTTATTATGTGGCATTTAAAAAAATTGATGAACTCTCTTAGAGCTTATTTACTTCATCAAGAGCGGTAATTTAAGGAGCTTGTAGAAAGTATAATAGGTGGTTTTTACTAGAAAGGCTATGTTAGCATGTGTAGGTTAACGACCTTTTATATGGTAACATGTTTAGTAGCGTAAAAATGCAAAAGGTCTATCTTTTATTGCTATTATTTTATACAATTCTCACACTAGCTTTGGTCAGTGTAGTCAGATTTTTAAGGGTGGCCACTTACAATCAAACTAACTGAACTCATATCTTTTAGATATTATCTCATAAGTTATTTATTGATAACTGTAACACATCACAAAGCCTCAGATTGAAAATTATAAGCAATTGCGATACAAAACCGGACTCCCAAAATAATTCACAATGTGAGTTTGTAAATATTTTTGTCAGATGAAAAAGAGGAGATAAAAGGTTATTATAACAAGCGGCTACGGTAGCTCGTCGCTCCATCCCTGAATTTATCTATAATATTATACTTAACGATTTAACTAAATAATGACCAAACCGTTTCAAAACAAGTACTACAAATCCTTACTAATATTATAAATGCAAATGTGAGTTTGTTTGTTTCTTCGTTTACACTTTCACGCTGTAACTACTTGTTTATGTAGTCAGGGGTACAGAAAAGGATATAAGATAACTCTAGCAATGTAATACATAATAAAACTACTTATTACTTATACTTACGCTTCTTTGACTTCAATTTATTTGGTTCCTTAGAACACAAATATATTTGGATAAATACACAAATTTTTTACGCTCTTTATCCCAGGACACGTTCCAATGTAGGTACACGTCCGAAATCGCGATCAGGAGCTAGTGGATACGTATGTATATTTTGATTGCTTCTAAAAGTAGTTTGCCTTGTACATCTAGTACAAAACTTTTGCTGTCAAGGACTGTTAATATCTACGAAACGATATCAAGAATAAAAACATTTTTAGAATTTTAATCTAACCAAAGTAATAAAATACGTCCAAAATAACAATAGGGTGGCACCTTAGAGATAATTAACGAAACAAAGAATTACAAATAAAACATTGAGAGGACGAATTCAAAGTGGTTCTTCGGACGAGTAGCAGTTTGAATTCGTCATGGTGTCAAGTAGCCGAGGATCGGAAAAATGGAATTTTTTAGAAGAGCCCCTCGTCGTAAGTCAAGCTGTTACATGAGTATCGAAACCGGTCATCACTTTAAATATCAAGAATTTACACAAAATATAAGATGCATTATTAAAAATATCATCATAACTTTCTTACTAATATGAGCTGCAGTGTTTGTTTCTTTGATACGCTTTTACGCCTTAACTACTCTACCGATTATCATGTAATTTCGCATACACATTGTCAAGAGTACATAAAAGAACATTTTACCTTTCATCCAGGCAAAAATACTGTTTCCGAGGGATAGAAATTTGTTGACATACTCTACATTGACGCAAGCGAAGCCGTGGGCAAAAGCTAGTAATATTATAAATACGAATGTGAATTTTTTTGTTTGTTATGTTTTCACGCCTTAATTACTCGACCAATAATTATCATGAAACTTCACATACAAAGTGTATGTGAGGGGTACAGAAAAGAACACTACATGGGTAGAAAAACAGTACTGTTCCTGAGTGATAGCCAGTAATGTAATGTACCAGATAAACCTACAGCAACGAAGCCTTAGCCAATAGAAGTTATGTTGGAAAATCTAATAGCATTAATTTACGCCATAATGTTACTCGCTTAAAATATAACTTTAATAGAACCGATTATGAAGCGTGCATTGCCGATCTTCGTCTTATTAATTGGGATACCTCTAAATTTCATGATTGTAATGAATTCGTTCAGAATTTTTATAACATATTGTTGGAACTTATAGACAAGCATAGTCCTAAAACCAAGCCCAAAATGGATAATTATCCGGTATGGTTTTCTTCATCATTGATTAAAATTCTTAAAGAAAAACAAAAATATCGAATTAAGTTTAAAAAGTTCAACAATCCTAGAGATTATGACATTTTCGATACATTACGTAAAAGAACTAGAAAATTGTTTCAAGCTTTATATAGCAAATATCGAACAAGATCTTAAAACTAATATTAAGTCGTTTTGGAGAAATACTAAATAAAAAAAAACATTTAAACGTATTCCCCATCAGGTTGTTTATGGTGATCGAGTAGGTGAGAGTGGTCGTTAATCTATTTGCAGAGTATTTTGCATCTACGTATGCTAATAATCAATTGCCATTTAATGTCCCTGGATCATATACTGCATCTAATTATTCTCTTTCTTCCGTATGTATTTCTGAGAACGACCTATAATTTTTATTTTTATTTTTATATTTTTTTTATTGGTACAAAAAGCAGTTACATGTTGGATTATAACTAATTCTAAAAATTAAATACAAATCATACACCAAATATGTTAACATGGAACCCACATAATTGTTCACTGATTCTTCTCTCTTAGCCTTTATTATTCCCAAGTCACTTGGGGTCGACTTTTCTGGTCTAACCAGATTTGACTGGATATCAGTTTTTACACGGAGCGGCTGCCACCTGACCTCCGCAACCCGAAGGCTAACGATACCCTAAGGCTAGACCAGTGTCAGGATATTAGAGGGTACTGACTTTCCCAATAACGACTACCATAGATGTTCATGGCAGCCGGGACCAACGGCTTAACGTGCTCTCCGAGGCACGGAGCAGGCGATAATTGTCAATCAATACGCACATAATTTCGAAAAGTCATTTAACTTCCGAAAGTCAGAGGTGCGCGACGTGGGTTCGAACCCGAGACCTTCTGCATTGCAGTCTGTTGGTCTCCCCACTGAGCTATCACTGCTTTTGTTTTTATTAATCATTGGTCACTGATTAATAAAAACAAATAATTCGTCATGCTACTCCGAAAACGTTGACAAAAGAATTTAAATAATAAAAACAATAAAAAACAATGAAAATACTGTACCAAATGCAGACAAACTAAATAAATTAAAAATTAAGGATTCATTGAACGAAGAAGTTCTTATCTATAATATAGTATCAAAAGATTAAATCTTAACAAAGGTGCGGGCCCCGACGGCCTGCCTCCTATATTTATTCGTGTCTGTATGGATATGCTTATTGATCCTCTACATATTATATTTAATAAATCTTTAAATTTGTCAATTACAGACCGATATCTATAATTTCTCAATTTACTAAAATCTTTGAAGGCCTTATTTACAAAGTAGTCTATTATCATCTTTACCATACTTTAAGTTCGCGATAGCAAGGTTTTATATTTAACCGATCGACTGTTGCAAATTTGTTAATTTATACTAAGTACTTACATTACTGACGCATTACAAGATGGGGTCAAGTCGATGCCATATACACAGATTTCGCGAAAGTTTTTGATCGTGTGGATTATTTAATACTTTCTATGAAGTTGAATCACGTCAGAATTCATGGATATCTGTTGCGGTGGTTTGATAGCTATTTAAAAATCGTTCACAATTTGTAGCATTAGCTGGTTATGAATCTAGACCATTTATACCCACTTCAGGCGTTCCACACGGATCCAAATTAGGTCCTTTGTTATTTCTGATATATATCAATGAACTCCTAGATTCAATAAAGAGCAACTGTCTGGCTTATGCTGACGATTTAAAGTTATATCGCAGAGTACTTACATTAAGTGACTGCATTGCTCTTCAGAATGATTTAAATATTCTCCAACAATTGTGTTTATATAATAGAATGACACTTAATGTAAAAAAATGTAAGTTAATACCTTTCACGAAAAAGGTTAACTACATAAAGTTTAACTACAGAATATATGGCACAAACCTGGAATGTCTCAGTCATTCGCGATTTAAGGGTTACTTTTGATACATCATTGTCATTCCGCCATCACATAGAACAGTCAGTAAATATAACTAATAAAACACTAGACTTTATAATTCGTATGGCAAAGCCGTTTCGCAACAACAACAGCATCATTTTATTATATAACGCTTTGGTGAGGAATATTCTAGAATACTGTTCTACTATACATGGTCGCCTTTCTATTTTACTTACGCTAAATCTATAGAATCTGTTCAGGCTCGTTTCGTTAGACATTTGACTGTTAGAAATGGGGTTCGAAAGCTTCTTCCTGATCATAAAGATATATTCTATATATAGCTATATGATATATAGCTTCATTATAAAATGATAAGTTTAAAAGAAAGGCATGACATTTCGGATTTGTTAATGTTGCATAAACGGCTCTATAGACGCACCGGTTATTAACAGCTTTAAATTCAAAATTAACCAACGGCTTATGCGACATGCACGTTTATTTGTAGTACCCATGTGCACCTTGAATATCAACTACAATAGTCCACTGACGCATATGGCTCGGCTATATGATGAGAGATTTGCAAAGTCAAATAACGCAATTGACATCTTTGCCATGTTTAAAACATATAGGCATTTACTTTTGCAATAAGGACGCAGGACTTGAATTTTTTCTAATTATTGTATTTTGTGTTTAATTTTAATTGTTTATATTTTTTGTGTTATTTTCAATGAGTTTGTATTTAGTATTGCATCCAAGTAATCTCTCCTAGAAAAGAAAATGTGTACAATGCTATGCACACCTATTACCTGTGTAATAACAATTTATTTAGAAATAAGAAAGCCTTTACTAAAAGTTGTGTAATTATACTGTTGGTGTACTTATTCAATAAAAATAAAAAATAATATTATTTTATTTATTTCGTGTAAGAAAAGGCGTAAACATTTATTTAATACTGTGACGGGCTGATACATACATATACATATAAACAGATATACGAAGCCGCGCTATAAGAATTTTGTTTACAGACGTTTTAGTTAATTTCAAATATTGTTCCAAACGATAACAAAATATAGCTACGACTACATTTTTAATTATAGCCAAGGGAAATACATTTTGTTCCCGCATAAACTACAAAAATCTCTGTAACATCCGGTAGGCGGATGTGCGGCCATTTCCGATTCTGAGATTATATATATATGTACATTCCATTGCCTGGCTTATATAAATGCACATTTCTATATAAGATTCAAGCTCTTTTTTAACTTACTGTATTCATTTTATATTTTATTCCGATTACTTAGAGTGGGACTCCACATAAGTAAAATTTGGAATCGCCTGGATGCTTGATCCACAAATGGTTGGGCCAAGCCTATATGTTTTACATATCTACTGATTGAATGCTTGTTGTCTTACAGTCAGGAATTACACTAAGTACATAAAAAAATCTAAAGGCAATTAACCGCAACTTTTTAGGAGTGATTAGCACTACAAATTTATTTACTTATGGACAACCAACAAAGCATATACTAATTAAAAACATTATGATAACACATAAATACGGATACATTACGTAGTGCTGCCTTACTTACAGGCTGCCACGGCTTTACTTAACAATAAAAAAATATGTATATATTTATGCTCGTTTGAGAAATTACGATAAAGTGACAAATGTTTAATTAATTTAATTACGTCAGCTAGATACTGAGCAGCGATAGCTCAGTGGGGAGACCAACAGACTGCAATGCAGAGGGTCTCGGGTTCGAACCCACGTCGCGCACCTCTGACTTTCGGAAGTTAAATGACTTCGAAATTATGTGCGTATTGATTGACAATTATCGCCTGCTCCGTGCCTCGGAGAGCACGTTAAACCTTCGGTCCCGGCTGCCATGAACATCTATGGCAGTCGTTATTGGGACAGTGTCGACACAAAAGATCCCACTGGGTCGAAGTGTCGCCGGTCTGCACTGACTGGCCCCCACATAAGATACATACATACGTCAGCTAGATAAGTATTGTCTACTTGTATTATAAATTTTAAATCGTGAAGTAATTTAGAAATTTAGTTTTTGGTACTGACGTAGAAAGTAATGATCATAAATAAATGATTCTGAGTAATGTTATAATTATTATCACAGAAACCACCTTTTAAAACCGATGGATCCCTTCATTGAATCTATGGAAGAAATCTTCATTGAAGCTATATCAAATTATGCAACTAGAACGTGCCTTTGTAAGCTAGGAGAAGCTTAGTTGAAATACCAATAAGCGATAATCCGTACTAAAATCCAGCCGAACTAATAGTTTACCAGTCATACTGCGACAAGTCATATAAAACTCCCATCGATATTATGCAAAAGTAACTTTGTCTGTTTTTTACGTTTTCATCACTGTAACAAGTTTGATGATAATGCTTGGTATGAATGTTATAAAAAAGATATAATCGAATGTGTGAATAACAGCTAACAATTATTAATTCCATATTTTGATGGAATAATAATTATTTTGCCATTACAAGCCACACGTGACTGCCTTACTGTTTAATTTTTTTATTTCCTCTTTGGATAAAGTATTAGTAAGCTTTTCTATTAAAAGTCTGGCAGTATGCCCGTTAAACGGTAACAGGCTCACCCCCTGTTACGTAACTGTAGGTACTATTATAGTATTTAAGACTAAACCTTTAAAATTATTATTCTGTAACTTGTAGCTTTGCTTAAATCAACTATATTTTTACTATGACTGTTATAAAAACTAAAATTTAATATTTTTGGAAGATAGAAACAATATAAATTTTGGAAGTGTTATCGACTTATATCGCTGACTCCACCTAAAAACATAACATTTACTAGTGATATAATACACCCTTGCTTACGCGTTCGGCATAGACAGACGTGAATATGTATGAGCTCTGTATATAAACTATTCCACTGCTGAAAATGGCACTCTTCTCAGTGTAAGAAGATTTAGGTCACAGTGCACCATACTGGCCTAATGAGGGTTGGCAGCCATCAGTAATCTTCGAGAACATTGTGAAGGAGAGAGTCTTTCACAATGTTCACAATGTACATACGTATTATAATAAAAAGTGAAGAAAAACATCGTGAGGAAACCAGCATGTCTGAGAAGACATGCTGTTTTCCTCACGATGTTTTTCTTCACCGTTAAAGCAAGCGATATAACTCTTTAATACGCACATCATTTTTAAACGTCAGAGGTTTGCCTTGGGTTTCTACCTGAGAGCTCTACATGATAGTCCAACGGTCTTCCACTAGGCTATCGCTACTTAACATGTTAAGTTTATATTTATTCGTAACCTGATTACAGTAAATGTCCGGCTCTCAATTTATCTCCGTCGGGACTGTAGTATATCGGCCTTCTGCTCACACACAATTTATGATTAACTTGCTTCCGACCATTGCTCGACTCGAATACTATCCCCTTCTCGTTTCCTTACACAAATTTCAGTTAACTCATGTAATATCAGTTTGCGTACCAGGTGTATTTATCTTTAGTAACTATTTTGATGACATATGTTTGTTTATGCTTATGCTACAGCCGAACGCGTAGATTCGGTTCAAGTGTTTTAGTTGTTAGCAGCATAGAAATTTGAAATACGTTAGATAGACGGCAAAAATTAATCTTTACACCTAAGTCATAGGTCTTAAAAATTGCTGATGAAATAACTGTGTCTATTAGACCTATAATTCATCATATGACTGTTTATACGGGCATAATAAGTAAGTAGCCTGACAGTTAACCATATATTTAAATGAACTACAAAATCGAACTTTTTCTGTTTCTTAACTCCTTATGCTTTAGACATCTAATATTGTGACACAACTACAGAGTTGTATGTTTGTTTTTACAAACATACAACTCTGTATAATCGACTTCAATCCATTAGGATGGAAATGTATACAAACCAAAATGAAATTAAATTTGTTGAATTTATCACATAATTACTTACTAAACAGAATAAGTGACACATTTATCCATATTTTCAACGTTTTCACATGATATCTTAGTGTATTTTGAGGCAATTGGCGCTTGATTAATAAATAATTATTTGATTTGAAAAATTTTAGACGAAAAGTGAGGTTATTTGTCAGATGAAAAAATGTCTATAATTTATGATTGCATAAGGCTGTACAACTTTAGCAGCGATAGCTCAGTGGGGAGACTAACAGACCGCAATGCAGAGGGTCTCGGGTTCGAACCCACGTTGCGCACCTATGACTTTTGGAAGTTATATGACATTTCGAAAATATGTGCGTATTGATTGACAATTATCGCCTGCTCCATGCCTCGGAGAGCACGTTAAGCCGTCGGACGGAACGTTAAGGACGTCGGTCCCGGCTGCCATGAACCTCTATGGCAGTCGTTATTGGGAAAGTCAGTACCCTCTAATATCCTGACACTGGTCTAGCCTTAGGGTATCGTTAGCCTTCGGGTTGCGAAGTTCAGGTGACAGCCGCTCCGTGTAAAAATTGATATCTAGTCAAATCCGTATAGACTAGAAAAGCCGACCCCAAGTATCTTGGGAATAATAAAAGCTAGAAAGAGGATAAGGCTGTACGACAAAAAAATCGTATATGTCGTAAAATCTTTAGTAATTGATTAGTTAATCAAAATTTGTTCAACTAAAAGAAATATTACTATTATAATTTTTATAATAATAATTTCTTATTATTATAATTTACAATAAAATACACGGTATTTAGAGGAATTTAAAATTTAATTCATTAAAGACCTACTAACATAAGATTTAAACATAGTGCGGGTGTTAAAAGAGAAATGTATGCGGGTAGCGGCTGGCCACTGCAACTCATGGTGTTAGCTACAAAAACAATACAAAAATAGAAATAGAAATATAATTTAAACATTCTAAAAAATATTATCCTGACTGTCAAGAAAATTACCATTTTGTTGCGGACATCTGACGTTTGATATAATTGTAGCAGTGTTTATGTCATTTCTAAGTCTTTCACTGCATCAAATAGAATGATTCAATTAGATTTTGATTTACAATTGACGCTACAATTGGACATCACTAAAATGTCTATGGTCATGTCAATAATAATAATACACACATACACACAACACCATCTAGCCCAAACTAAGCAAAGCTTGTACTATGGGTACTAGACAATGGATAAACATACATATATACTTTTTTTTTTGTAAATACATACATATTATACATAGAAACATCCAGATCAGGACAAACATCCATGTTCAATGAACCGTTTGTGTATCTTTTGGTTTGTTGTATTGAAATTGACTATAGTTAAATAGAAAAGTAAGTCCACTTTTTCAAATTAGTGTTTGTTCGTCCAACGTTGCACTCTAGAAAGTGATAAATAAATGTTCAAGGAAACATACACCCAAACTAAGAACAATGATTTGTGAATCACACAATAAATTGTCCGGTGTGGGAGTCGAATCCACTACACGCAGCACGTCAGAATCAGCGAGACAACCGTTTGCCCGCTACGGCATTCGTGCAGTTACAAACTAATCTTAGCTAAGTTCAACGGCTTCCACTACCAGTTTGGTGGTTGAGATTACCCTGCAGCTATGTCAAAGACAATATTGTATACAAAGTTTATTCCAATATTGGTGTTAGTAATTAGTAGCCGTAAGACTATTGCCGTATGTCTTTAAAAAACACAGCGTAAATTGTAGTAACAAAGCTATGAGGTGTACCTCGTAATCTCTTTTTGATATAGAATACTTTTGTATAGTGTACAAAATGTTCTGTGTGTATCAATAACCCGGTTTGGGGAATGCAAGCAGCAGTAATTTCCAAAAATATAATAGTTCAACTTTATTATATGGAAACTAAACACGAAGTATGGAAATAATTTGATCGGTAACGCTTCAGCCAGATTTAGTACATATGTATGTATATACATACATATGTAGGAAATAATATGGTAGTAAGGAAATGGTACAAACCTGTATCATGTTATATATACATATAACATGATACAGGTTTGTACCATTTCCTTTAAAATTTTAAGCTCACGGATAACGCCGCTGATTTTACTGTAAATACGGATACAAAATAAAAACGGAACTTGGAAACATTTCGTACGATTATTATAAGCTATTGTCAAAGGAGAAAAACTTTTGTTTACACCAGAATGGATTTTCCGCTTGACATAGTAACCTTCACCTTTATCGGGCATCTTATCGAATGTAAAAACAACATAACGTTTACGAAACAAACATAAATTCATTATTTTGTAAGATACAAAGGAACACGTAGAATAATAAGATCAGTTTCATTTATAAAACTATTAAAACTATCGTTGTAATAAAAAGAAGTAATACTTAAGTATTATGGCTGCACCATTTGAAAGTAAGTTCCCCGCAAACCCTGACCGCAAGTACTTCGTTGCTAAGCCATAAAAGCAGTAATAGTACAGTCCAACTTTAACGTTCGTCTTCTCACTTCCAATGAGCGTGCTGGTTTTTAATTAAAACCGAAGTCGAAATGAAAAAGTCGGCACAGCTCCTTGCCACGGCGTCATTAGAGCCGCCCTCGTTCCAATCTGAATCCGATATCAAACCGTGATACAAGAAACTTTAAAACAAGTACAATTCATTAGGCTTGCAATAAAGGCATCGCTAAATCGGCCGTTAAGAAACGACTGTTCGAAAACTCGCTTCCAACTTATTGAAACTGGGTTCTCAAATCAATTCGAATAAGTGTTTTACACTTTCCATGGGATCGAATGGAATAAAACGGGGTTCTATTTGCCAATTATTCAAATGGGCGTCTGCAATTCTAAAAGGATAAAAATGTAACACGATTCTGTAAATATTCCGACGCGATCTGAATTAGAACGAGTCCCTAAAGGATTTCGACCCGAAAGTATCGAATTTACTTATGCTAATCCTACGTCACCCCGAGGATAAAAGTCTGTTTCGACACTAATTAACTTACAACGAACAGTGTTGTATATTTTCTAAAACAAAGACTTTCCTGGAAGACAAGGTAGCAGCTGTCAATTATATTATAGTCCTGAAAAAGATAAGAAGAGCTGCGATAACTGCGGACGACAAAGCACACTTTGTAAACCGCTTAGTTCAGAGTATACAGTCACTTCTCAAATAAATACAAAAAAGGGTTTACCTACTTGGAAATAAGGCAGAAAAAAGATCTGGTGGTCACGCCTAGCGTATATTTTATCAGTATTTTAACTTGAATTGCATTAAATTGTATGCATTAATAGCAATAAATTGAATTTAAACCTTCAAATATATTTTTATTTTAAACACAAACTGACGAATGTAGCAAACAGTTAAACGAAGACGCTTCGGACGCTGATTATGTGGATTTTTGTTTGAATTCAGATTTGATTAGGGAAAGCGTAGTAATTCTATCGGCAATTTCAATAGCAGCATGATGATTAAGACTGTGTCTGACATATTCAATTTTTTTTTGTCCTGTCCTATATGAAGCCTAAACATAGCAGATATATCTATGTATATGTACATGATCTATCTTCTATTCTATTTTCCTTACCTTTCCTATTACCCCTTGACAGCGCTTTGCAAGCTGAACAATAGAATCTTGACAGTAGGTACTGACGACACAATCATGTTAAGCTTTAAATAATCCCCTTGCCAGCTCAACGGCATGAAGATTATGTTATACAAACTAAGTAATGGTTGACGACCGGCCGCATAATTCCCAATTCAAACAGATACTAAATAGAGGTGGAGTAACTTGTACATACAAGTTAACCAATTAGTAGAGATGTTACTCTGGCATTTGTGCTATGAACAATTTGAAATTGGTACCTTTAGTTCGGGTTTACTAGGCATTATGAATCTTCTCACATAGCTTATATGATTGCATGTCCATGTTACTAACGAATTCGATAATTGTGAGTAAAGTATAAAATTGGTCTTTTTGAGAGAAATGAGACTCTCAGTGGCATTATAGAGCTTGGAACTCAAACATACCCTCATAACGATATAGCTCAGAAAGCTCTTACAAGCGCCTAGTATACCGATTGTAAATACGTTCAATATTTGAAATCAGTGACCTCAAAGTAACTTAAGCATAAATGTTCGATAGCAGTACAAGTTAGACTTGAGCAATGACTGCACGGATGCCACAGTAGTTTAAGTGGACGGATTCAATCCCGAAACGAAACAATAATAATAATATTCTACCACATACACACAACACCATCTAGCCCAAACTAAGCAGAGCTTGTACTATGGGTACTAGACAATGGATAAATATACATATATACTTTTTTTTCGTAAATACATACATATTATACATAGAAACACCCAGACCAAGACAAACATCCATGTTCATGCACACAAATGTTTGACTTGTGCGGATATCGAACTATATTTTTTACTTTTACATTACATTATATTTTATTATTACAATTTATTGTATGATCCACAAAATATAGTTGTTTCCAGTCTGCGTGTTATTTATGTCCATTATTTAATGTTTGTAAAGTCCCCCGCGACACATTATATTCTTAGTGCGGGACTTGTCTGTTCAGAAGATAAAAGTGACAAAATAAGTTATCTTAAAATGTGTTCGAGCGGAGTGACAATTCTGGCACCATATTAAATTATTATTATACGTGAATGTAGAAAAAGACTAAAGATAATAATAAAGTCTTGCAAATAACTAAAAGATGAAGAGATTGCCTGCGCAGAGTTAGTGAATGCGACTGCTGTGCACTAGGTTTTGGGTTTAATGAGTAGGTAAGTTTAAATTTAAATATTAGGTTTTAATTCACGTTAGTAAGACTGAGTATGAAACTGTGGCCGGCAAACGACGCGGCAACGGTACGCTCGCACTCTATTATTGGCAGCCCAAAATATAGCGAAATATGGATATGTAATACATTTCTGCCTACACTTTCGGGAATACTCCCTCCTTTCTCTCTTGGAAAGGTAATATTATATATATGATTTTAAAATACAACACGTAATTTAGCTTTTTACTCAATAAATTGTATAACTGTGGGTCGTACACACATAACATGATTTCTTTAAAAATAACATCTGCCCGAGGTATTATTCTGTGTCGCGGGCGTCTATACAAACATTTAAACAACTGACACAGAACACCCAGACTCGGAGCAACTATTTATGGATCACACGAGTGTTTGTCTCGTGTGGGGATCGAACCCACAACACTTAAACCAGTACGCCATCCATGCAGTCCAATATAAAGAGCATAAATACAATATAATAATGTATGATATTGTATTTATGCACTTAAGAGCTGCTTCGTTACATATGGATGTTTGTCTTGGTCTAGGTGTTTCTATGTATAATATGTATGTATTATATGTATGTATTTACAAAACAGAAGTATATAATTATGTATGTTTATCCATTGTCTAGTATCCATAGTACAACTTCTGCTTAGTTTGGGCTAGATGGTTTTGTGTGTATGTGGTAGAATATTATAATATAATAATAATAAAACCGCAGGGTAGCTTGTGGCGAGCTAAATGTGAGTAGCGACACTGCGGTCCTGAATGCCTCAGAGAGTCGATTGGTTACACAAACCACTACACCATCGAGGCCGAATATGAATCTTCTTTATTGTGAAGTAAACGGAGTACTATTTTAAAGTCACTTTGAGTGAGTTCACGAACACATGATTTACCTATTGTACCGGTTTATACTACTACTATAGCAGACCTTTTTAAAACATTATAAGTTCAATGCAATAAAATAATATCTAATTTTAATAACAATAATAATATCAGTTCTACATTAAACTGTTGTACGTTGTTGGGCACGGGCCACTTCTTAGTGTGAGAAGTTATGCCATAGTCCACCATGCTGGCCTAGTGCGAGTTGGAACACTTCACTTAACTTTGAGAGCATTGTGGAGAACCGACATGCAGGTTTCCTTACGATGTTTTCCTTTACCGTTAAAGCAAGCGATAATTAATTTCAGACATCCTTAATTTAGATTATTATTATGATCTCTACCTATATATCAAAGTTCCTAAACGTAGATATAAATTTCAGTTCTGCTGGTTATTAATTTAGAGATATTAATACATACATACATAGATTCACGCCTGTTTCCCAGAGGGGTATGCAGAAACTACGGATTTCCATTTGCTACGATGCTGACACACTTCTCTGGCTTCATTCACTTTCATCACATTCCTCATACATGCCCGTCAGTTCAAGGTGCTCTTAACCTGGCCTTTGTCCAGAACGCCTCCAATCTGATCGTGAAACGTTCGCCTAGGTCTTCCTCTTGCGACTGCTCCATTCACACTAGCCTTATAAATTTTCTTAGTCAGTCTTTCCTCGTCCATTCTTTCTACATGCCCAAACCAGCCTAACATACCCTTTTCTATTCTTGTCACTATATCGACTTTTATGTCGCATATCCAATGCTGCAAACCCTTATTTGATGGACTATTAAAATCAATAAAAAGTATCGTGTCTCGCGTGGATCTGCTTTCGGTAACAATGTTTATGTGAAGGATGCCCGGATCAGTAAAGAGGTATTGTATTTCCCTTTAAAAAAATGCTCAGTAGTATCACGAAGTCTAGAACTGTGCCCGGTTAACAAAAATAGACTCGCCTCCTATTATGTTAATCCTTAAACATAGCCGAAATGAGGGTATAACAGCCATCTGCCAACCCCTTCAGAGATATAGACATGATAAGATGAGACTATTCTTTGACTAAGATAGTTTGCTGCTAACTTAAAACATATGAGTTTAAAGTTAGCTGACTTTAGTTTTACAAGTCTTAACGTTAGTCTTATGCTGGATAAAAACCACAATATATTTCGTCCTCGTGAAGAGCATTAACCTGGAGACAACTACGAGCTTGAAATGGTTGGAAGATACAGTTAACTTGGTTGAATACAAATTACCACTGCACTCAAACTTACTTCTGTAGGTTTATATAAGCTTTTGCGTCAATGTTATGAGAATATCTGCATTACTTTTCTATTCCCCAATTTTTTGTGAAGATAAGTAAATTTAAGATAAACAAACATTTTTATATTGTATGGATAAAATAACATAAAAGCATATTTAAAATTGTATATGCTTTAATCTGTTTAAATGCTCAAAGTATTCAATACGATACGAATAAATTAAACACCTAACTAAACTGTAAAAGTCATATGTTATGCAAGCGCAAATTTCAGATAAACAGATTATTATAAAGCCCAATTATCGTAATTAAAACTGTTTAGTTTCATAGCAGCAGCGATAGCTCAGTGGGGAGACCAACAGACTGCAATGCAGAGGGTCTCGGGTTCGAACCCACGTCGCGCACCTCTGACTTTCGGAAGTTATATGACTTTTCGAAATTATGTGCGTATTGATTGACAATTATCGCCTGCTCCGTGCCTCGGAGAGTGCGTTAAGCCGTTGGTCCCGGCTGCCATGAACATCTATGGCAGTCGTTATTGGGAAAGTCAGTACCCTCTAATATCCTGACTCTGGTCTAGCCTTAGGGTATCGTTAGCCTTCGGGTTGCGGAGGTCAGGTGGCAGCCGCTCTGTGTAAAAACTGATATCCAGTCAAATCCGGTTAGACCAGAAAAGCCGACCCCAAGTGACTTGGGAATAATAAAGGCTAAGAGAGAAGAGTTTCAGTGCCATAAATGTCACAATAAATGTTACGTCAAATGTGAGCACAAATTACATTGTAGTTTACATGTGACGTAAACATACATATTTATTACGAGAATTAGTCTTTTGAAGTCTGAAATACGATTTTTGTATTTAAACTAACATCATGTTTCTATTACGTCATATTTCACTTTAGAAATAACGTAATATGATATCTGCTCTCACAAAGAATGAAATATAACTTTGCCGTGTACAAGAATTCTTTTATAGATCTAAGATCGTACAATTTCATTTGGCGGATAAAAGTGGGTGTCTATTCGGTAATGTAATAACATTACATCTTCAGCGTCCTCTAAAAGGTTCCTTACATGCTGGCAGTCGGCTAAATAAAATTACAACGTTAACCTTTAGGAGACAACGATCCGGTTAGGTGATAATACATTTTGTATTATGCGTAAAGGTTTAAGAGAAAAGTTACATCATATTACAAAAGTTCTCTATCCTGAAATTTATAGTGTACACTATAATTATCTACAGCTACGTAATACGATTTAATTTTCTTTAAGTATATGAGACAAAGGGCAATATGACTACACATGCATTGACGTTTAAAGGATAGCTACTTATCTACTAGATGTATGTATCAGCGTAAACCTGTCATAGATATGACACTGATTTTTACATCGAATTAATAAATACTTATTTGTCAATTTATATTCAAATTTTAGTTAGAGTAAGAGTGATAACTGTATATTAAATGTTAATACTTTCCGAGCTACATCTTTATTATGACTTTTGCCATTGAAATTGACTCAACGCTGCCTGATGACGGACAGCTCACTTGACTACGAGATACTTTTTCAAGCCTCGCTTAAAGAACCCAAAATTGAAAATGGAAGGACAAACACACTCATAGACACGTGCCGTTCTTTTTTTATTCTTTTAACATAGAGTAAACTAAAACGTACGAAGTCAATTTTATAAAAGGCAGCCTTATCGCGGACTGAGGATCTTTTCCAAGCTGTTTGCTTTTTACAAATCATGTCATATATAAGTCTAATATAACTGAGTATATCTCTGTGATTGGTGATGTCTAGTAAGCAAGCAGTTATTACAAAATTAGTGCATTCGAAATAATTGGTATTTCATGCATTCATTGCATACGCAAATATAACAAGGTTCCAAGACCAATACGCAATAGTATTATTGGGCTTATCTCGAACTCATTGTGGCCAGCAACATGGAGTTGTCTTTTCTAGTTTGATGTTGAACAGCCTCTCCCTGTGTCACATATGACGTATCACATACGAAAAAGTTAACATAATTACGGATAATAAACTATTATTTTCTTATATGTTTATCCATTGTCTAGTACCTTAGCTTGCACCATAGCTCTGCTTAGTTGGGTGTGTATGTGATAGAATATATTGTTTTTATTATTTTCCTTAGACAGCAATATGCAAATACATGATGCTAAGTTAGCTAGAAACCCTAGTTACTCTTATAAGTTCCCTTTGCTTCAAAACTGGTTTAATCTTATCGATACGCGAGTACGTGTTCCACAAATGAATTTTAGAAGAGTGATTGTTCATTTTGAAACTCATTACGGTAAGAAAAGTTTGTGAAATCAATCACGGAAAATGTACATCGTAATTGCATTAGGAGTTTCGAAGAAATTTTAACTCCGATACTCTCTGAAACAAAATTAAACAAACAGATAATTATTTATATATACAACTTCAAAGGTATTTTAGTTCTTAAATAAATGTTAATACTTGCAAGTAACGCCATTTCAGAGAAGTCAGAAAACAAGAACAAGTTAGTATTTTGATTAAACTGTCTATGTATTGACTGAATCCTTATGCCCGCGGTATTATGGCATTTATGTTTGTGTGCGGCGAGTTAAGTCCTGTAAGCCTACTATTGTTCGTGCCATTTGCACCATGAAACACATAATATCAAGTAAAAACATGATCGGCCTAAACCCTGAGTAGTTCAAACGACGGAGAAAGTCACTTTCTCCGTAAAGAAAGAGAACTGAGGAAAATCCTTAATATGTTATTAATATTTTGTTCATCCCGAAGTTTCGGATAAATATTTTTACTGTAGACCAGGTTGCACGCCTGCAAGGATTGATAAGTCATACGCAAAAATCGCGAGTGTAGATCGAGTTTGTTGAACAAGTGCTAGCGTGCTACTAAGTATTTCTTAAGAAATCGGAGTGAAATCTATATCTATACTAATATTATAAAGAGGCAAGATTCGATTTTTTGTTTGTTGGTTTGTAATGATTTAACTTAAAAACTACTCAACCGATTTTAAAATGTTCTTTCACCATTAGAAAGTATTTTATCACGGACTAACATAGGCTATATTCTAATTAAAAAAAGTATTGTTACAAAGATAACCTATCCTACTTTTGCGCGACTGAAGCCGTGTGCAAAAGCTAATTGTTCATAAATATAGTGTTAGCTCAAAAAGAAGAACCTAGTCAACATTCCACCTTAACAGCCTATAGTAATCTCTCAAACATGAAGCGTCAGTTTACAACATTCGAGTGAGTTGGATATCAATTACAGTTAGTGGCTTCACTGCTTCACAACCTGGCTACTTGTCGAGTGACTAATGTTCGTTACGTGTTCGCGAAGTCAAACTACTTATCCCTATCTTGTTGCTTACCGTAAATTACTTAATGTACCTACAGATTGCTTTCAAATGTCGCAGTACTTGTTATCAAGTAATCCTTTGAGTTTAAGTATGTTCCATCTATGATATTCAGGCAGTTCTAGTTCATATATGTATAGACCAGTTACACAGTAAATATCGTATATATTTACTGTGCCAGTTATGGTCTGGTGTTCTTTGTGTCCGTTGTTTGAATGTTTGTTAAGTCTCCCGCGATACAGGAACTATTCCGAGTGCGGCATTAACCTTTTGAAGAATGAAATATATATACACACTTTTGGTATTAGAATTTAAACATTGATAAATTTGTATTTATGCCTATCACTGTAAAGCATTTTCTTGTACACTATATTATGTATTTCGGTTTTGATGAAAAATAATCGATTTTATTATTATATATTATTTATTTTACTTCAGTTCTTTTCATATAAAATACATAAAAAAGTCTCTCCAATTATGCCAAACAGAGTTAATCAAATTATAAAATATAACAGAGAATAAAAACAAATCTACGTAAAATATCCGCATCCATTCGCTTATCTGTGAAATATAATAGAATGAGGCTGCGAACAAAGGCAAAAAGTGAGTGATGGTTTCACCTTATCTCTGCAAACCTCGTTTGCTCGTACAGATGTTTGTAATCCATCAGAACACCATTTCTTACGCGATGTTTTGTTGCAACTTTAAAAAAGACATCTTTACAATGTATTGTACTAAAATCTTGATAACATCTATTATGTTCCAACGTTATAAGTAATTTTGAATGAAGATATTTAAATGGAACAACTACAACTCTACAACTTGTTTTAAACTTAGCACATTCGAAAATATTGCTAATTGCATTTTGAAATTTTTATGAACAGTTTGGGCTTACTTTCCCACGGATTTTATTTTGAATGATGTATAATGTAAATATTATACATTCAAAAAGATTTTTTTTATTAAAGATAGTGTTTTCTTTCTAGCTTTGGAAAGATTATTCACTACAATAAATCGAACCATATCGGAAATAAGTTGATTGAATTGAATTCAAGATGAACAGATGCATATCTACATACAGACAATGACGTAATCAAGAAAGCTAAATGATTCTCAAAGACTGGCTCGATCGAATAGATGACGTAAAGGTAAACTATTTGTAGTCCAGTCAAGGCAAGGCTACGATATCTATAGTGTATTTTCACACTATAGATATCGTTACACACAGCTACAGTTACAACAAAAATAATATCATATTCTAAATAACATGACATAACAACCTAATTACTTTTATTTTTCACCGAAGGTTATTATATAGAAAGCCTTGAGTTGCAGCAGCACGTTGGCAATTGTTTTTCAGTTACGCCTTATTTATGGCATTACAGGTACCTATCGGTAGACGAAATCATAGACCAGACAAAATATCATAGTTTTGACTAAGTACCTATATATTTGTTACTCGACATGTGCTTGTAGTAATTTTAACTAGATCACACTCTCGTGGCTATACTGCGTTAAAAAGCTTAGACACAAGAAAGTTGAGTCACATACTATAAATAGAGTATATCAAACCGATTGTCTACAAAAGTTAAAATAAATTATGTTTTTAAAGATGTCAGCCTACATATTCGAGCTTAAAAATATACCACATATTTTAAAATAACAAGGAAAAGAAGTAAAGAAACCACCAAGATCGACTCAAGCCTCTAAAATAGATAAGGACAAAGACGAAGGTGTCTTTCGACGACGTATTCAATAAGTAAATATAACTTTTGTAAATGTTCCATTTCACACAATTTAGTTCTACAGCTATACAAGATCTAAATACAAAATAATTAAGTAGATAAGTTAATTCACAAGTAATTTGTACTTTCACTAAATACCACCATTGTGTTGAAATTAGAACATTTCAAACAGAATATTTGGAGAACAAAACGCTACTAAAATAGTAATAAGCCTAATTTCAGAATCCTTTCCAAGGGTATCTTATAATGATTATAATAATTTGCTTTTTCATAACCTTGTTAGAACATAAATATATCTTAAGGATGCCTTGCTTCGATGAAGGAATTATACAAACAATTTAGATTTGTTTTCACAAAATTTCATACTTAACAATAAGTTTGACACTATCAATCTAATAACCAAATTCAAACTATGTGAAAACCTCCTAGTAAAAACTGTTAGGAATGGCGTTCTAATCTAGAATTAGTATCATGGATATTACAAATGGTGCACGCCTAAATTGAAATAAACTTTAACTGTAAACATACATTGTATTTCGGTTTATATTTGAAATTTGCTAGACTAGATCGAAACTCTATTTTGGACATTTTTAATCACGAGAATTGACTCTCTACTTGAATCAAGTGTTAACATAAAATATACATGAATGGTTTGTTTACAAAATAATCTGCTAAAGTTATATTCAATCCAATAATAAGTAGGTGTATACTTTATCGCTGAAAATTTGACTATAACCAAGTTGAGTCTAAACGGTTCCGTTAATAATTTTATTTATAGATATTTTTATCATATCGCTAGGTGAGCTTAGATACTATCTAATTGGGAGATATGCCGTTCGCACCATTATTATCAGAATAAATTATATACCTAACACTATGCAATCGAGAATGTAAACTGAGCTGACCAACGAGGCATTAACATAAAATATTTCAATCATAATACAAAGCTTATTTTATCTTTGACTTAGTCTCTCTTTGATACCAAAACTAATAAGGTTGCCCGAAAAAGATCATCCATGTGTGTGCAACCATTGGAGTAATACGGAGTTTTCGATTTAAAGACCTTCAGTATGGTGTAGTACGGGTAAACACATGCATGAAATTGTATTCACAAATCTATCGCTAAAAAAATAAGATAATTTAATTAGTATTCACCGCAAACGAACGCAGATAAGATGCGCTTCTAATTGTACATAGACCCAATGCATCGTGCCTTTGCCCTTTGACCGCATGCGAGCTACAGTATGGTCATCGCTTGTACATTTTTGGATTCCCTTTGAAGTACAAGAAAGTAAATATAATAAAATATATTGATAAAAAATTAAGGTTAATTTATTTTACGGTGAATCAGATCACGAAGTCTGAAGAACCAAGAATTTACCTCTTTTATTAAAAGAAAGTTTAAAGGTGTTTAAATTGACAACTGTATAATAAACAGTATTCAAGCAACTATGTTTTGATGATAATTTTTAAAGGTAAAAGCTCTAGAGATTTATTTATTTAAAGTACATCATCGACACATTACTATACAATTATAAGAATAAGAACCTAATTAAAACAAAAATTTTATGAGCAAGATGCAGTAAAAAGAAGGGAAGGTATATACTTATCGCTCTACTTGACCTTTTAACTTAACCTTCACCAAGAGTTGAATGATCTTCTAGTTTAGCCTGATGCAGCTGATTTCAAAGGCATATTTGATTAGAGTAACTACGATTTGGTAATTACTTTTCTAACTAACTAGCTATTGCTAAAACGTAACCATTGCTAGTTGGATATCTGCAATTAACTTTCCAAACTAGAATTTCGTGGTGTCTCTTTTCTTACTGAGTATTTATTATATTCTGACATGTTCATTGGTTTGCCAAAAATTGTTTTTTGTTTTACCTTGATATATATTTTATGCAATAATACGAAATTATACAGATATTGAATACTGATATATTATGCAAGTTACCTATACACATAGTCTCATGATAATATCCCCGATGGGGTGAACAAAAGCATATTACACCAACTTTAGTTTAATAGATATTCTTTTTGGTCTCACGTAATATAGACGCCCTTGGTAGCGCAGTAACAGTTATACCGATTCATCATAAAGACAATCTATACAAGTTCAATTTAATAAATTATATAAGTTACTAAGATAAGAAAACAATAACCATTATGCTCGGTCACGTTCAATACACCTTTTGGTATCTTGTCAATAGGGCAGGCTATGCTGGTAATGGTTCGTTAACTATAGCCGTGTTTTACATCTGATTTTCTCGGTGGTGCAGCGGTAATGTAGGTGATTGCCTTGCATGAGATTCCACGTTCGAATCCCGAATTGGGCAACATGTGATTGAGTTTTTCTGTCAAGTAGCAGCACCTGTCAAGTGTCCAGTAAACGTCAATAGATTCACCTCTTATTACATAATATATCATCTAAAACAACCACTAGCAATATCGTTGTAATACAGTTATGGCTATTCCATTAAAGATATAAGTGCAAGACTACGAGAGTATGTATATTTTATATACAATAATACAATATTCTTAGCGTGACTAGTCTAGTTTACTTTTAGTATAAATCCAACATTGCATTATACACGTAACCAAATTTTTACGTGTCAGCCATTCTTCAGGATTTGTTCATAGCAAAACTGAGTCAATTTTCGCAACAAAATATAGCACCTATGCATTGTAATCTCGTTGGAAAACTTTAATGAAAATAGTCACGAAGTAGTAAAATAGAGTGTTCCACCGGAAGAAATGTTCAACTACTACACTGAAAGTTTCATAACTCTGCAGAATACACATAGTTCGTATTGCAAGAAACAGATTTAAGCAAAAGAAACAATTGTTCATAACTGACCAGAAGTTGTTTATTTATTCAAAGACGCTTTGTTATAAACTTAATTAACTTACCGAACTAACTTAAAATAACTTAATATTTAAGTTATTTTAAGTATTGAAGTAGTATAATCCTTACTTATCTTATAAATGCGATTTTTTTTACGCTTTCATTCCTTAACCACTTGACCGATCATCATGAATTTTTGGACAATACACACGGACTTTAAATACAGAAAGAACATAGAGGATCTTACGTCCAGGAAATGTACTGTTTCCGAGCAAGCAAAGCCGCGGACAAAAGCTTAGTATTTTTATAAGTTTGAAATATCTAATTGGGTAGTTATACACATCAGCTAAAAAATAAAACAAAATATTGCATTTAAAAAAAAAATATGTTAATAGTATTACAGTTAGTAGTAACTTAAATCCGCAATTGAAATTTTAAATAAGAATTGATGTTACTTAGTGTCATGTCACTGTCAATGTCACTTTTTCTGTCATTTGACACCTATCCCTACTATTTGTAAAGTAATCTTATTTAGTTTAACAGTCTGGTAAAAGTAAATACAAATATAGTCAAGTAAATACTATCCCATTACAACTTAAACTTTTTTTTTACTACTATGTTGGCATACTAGGATACGGCCCATCTGATGGTAAGTGGTCACCGTAGCCTATGGACGCCTGCAACACCAGAGACATCACTTGTGCGTTGCCGACCCTTTAGGAAAGGAAATGGGAAGGAGAAGGAGCGGAAAGTGGTAAAGAGAGTGATTGGGCCCCCGGTTCGTTCACTCACCGAACGAAACACAACAGTAGAAATACTGCTATTTCACGTCGATATTCTGTGAGAGGGTAGTCCTTCCCCGGTCGAGCCCATTCAGGCTAAAATTTAGCGAGGCTCTACTACTCAATAAACTAATAACCGCGTGCACGAAAGAAATTCTGAGGTATGATATATTAGCGACATCATGTTGAACATTAGCCTACAATAATTATAGTCACCTTGACTATCATTGTAGACTAAGGCTAATTAGTACGACTTTACAAAATCTTCAAATAACAATGATACACAAAACAAGCAATATTGATTTCAGTAAAATCATCTGACATACTAAGACTACTTTAATCTCGGTACTCGGTCTACGCAAAAGCTACAATCGTCTACGTTTTTCACACTCGTGTTTGTTGTTTGGAAGAATGTAACAACTGCTCTTAAGGAACTACAAACCACCAAGGTTGGTGTAACTGAATTATTTGAATAAGACCTGGAACGGCAGCGCAACATTTTTCGTATCTCTCTTAGGAATTTATACGCCTCAGGCTTAAGTAACGTGTAATATTAAATTTGCTACAAACCAGATGTTCATCCCTTTGAGAATAAGCCCCGAGTAGTTTCGGAAGCGTTATTTTGCTTGTTTATCGCTTTGTATACAAGAAACAACATGTTATTGTCTGTTTCTAAAATTGATGCGATTGTAATCGAGTAATACAGGACATGGCGTGTTTTCTTGAAATATAGGTAATTTTCGTAACATTTCCTTGATCGTATGTTCCATAAATTGTCCACGTATCAACCTATATAATATGTATTTTAAATATCCCTTGAGAATTTTCTCAGATACAATGGATAGGGAACATATACCAGTACATTTATTTTACCATCTCTCTATATTGTATGTGTCATTTTAATTACGAAAGCGATAAATAAAGTACACATGCCTCATGCTTACAGGTCCTCTTATTGCCAAAAATAGTCTCAGGCAGACATGTCAATAGACTAAAAATGTCACGTGTGTCACAGTCTATTTAAATTTAAGAAAAATAAAGCCGATACCCGACCGAAATAAGTACGTCAAATTAAAATGCAATATTGACAGCTCAAATTAATATGTTATGAAAATTAGCTGATTTTAAAGAGCGCTAAAAGCTTTTGTATGTATGAATACTGTTGGAGTTATATTTACAAAATTTAAACTGAGCTCACATGATAACTCGTTTGCCCAAAAATAGTTCGGGTACTCCACCTAGGCTTTGGTATACCTATCAGTAGCGTGCACGGCTATACCTATTGGTAATTGCATACTCGTGTCGTTTTTTAAAAAGGGTTCGTTCGATTTGGTAGAATAGAAATCCGCTTTGTATTTTTGGTGTGAAAACGAAGTTTGAATATAGATTGACATTCCGTTTGCGGTTCCGTTGAAATGATTCGACGCGACAGGGGCTAACGAGAAACATCAGAACTCTGCGAACAAAATTCAATTATCCTTCGCAATCGTGGGACCACTTATTGTTTTCCATTTTGTTGATGTTTATTGGTTTTAGTTTCTCTTATATCTGTTTTGCAGTTTGGTTGAATAGACTAGCGGTTCTTACGTAGGTACCGCCTTGGTTTACCAGTCGGTATTTTATTTAGTATCAAAGAACTGACATTATGAACCTTGTCAAATTAATTTGACAAGATTTATAATGACAATTCCTTGACGGTTGTTTTAGTTATGTACTTACTTATAGATTTCCTTTAAAATGATTTTGTTACCAACATCTATTTACAAGTTATTTAAATAAATAAATTGTTTGATCAAAGTATATTTTTTTTAATTTATATGTTCTTGGAATGTTAGACATAATTGAAAACTCATTGCTGCTGCCCAGGTGTGCTGTTGTGGCTCAATAGGTTAAGGGCATATGTTAATAAAATAAACCCAAAATACCATTAAATTTTTAGCATTACGTTCATTTAGATCTAAATTGTTTACATAAAAGTTATATTCGCTTTGTTACAAAAAATGCTATGAATGCTTTTACTGAAATACCAATTGAACCTGCGAGTGACAACACCTTGTTTCAAACTATAGTAATACATACATCCACATAAAATGTTCCGTAAACGAATTATGTATCCCTAAACTGAGCTTAAATGTTCTCATATCATTCATTACTTCCCTCGGTACTCCAAACTACTGGTTAATGTGCGAGTTAAAACGACATATGATATAACTTTAATATCTTATCTCGTGATTACAGCAGTTAGTTTCAAATAGAGTAATTTCAAAATAATTTGAAATAATTTGAATCCTATGGTTTGAGTGAAAGTGCCGGTCGTTATAAAGGTCGATAGTTATCTGTCTCACAATAGTCCAATATTGTGGTCACTGTAGTAGTTTCCTGCAGACTGATGGCAATGTTTGTGTTAGAAAAATTGTGGTCACCCTTATCACATAGGATATAGGATCTATGCATGGATAGGATGTATGATAAACGTACCGTGTATTATGATTTTATTTTACAATATACTAGTAGTGTCCATCTGTCGCAATCAATAATACCGATTATTAAAATATATCTATTTACTCTTCGCAGTTGCTGTTGCAGCTGATTCAAATAAAACCATTATTACCAGTATTTTTATAGGTCCCACGATAAGTTATTTTTTATAAGAGTTGTATTGTTATAATTTTATTTTGATACAGATCAGGAGATTTTATTTCGAAGTACTACAATCTCCAAGTAGAGTGTCCTACGCGCTTGGTATTAACCAATTTGGACTTTTTCTCTATAATACACTAGCGACCCGCCCCGGCTTTGCATGAGTAGTTTAAAACCTTAATCTTCCTCATGAATTACTCTGTCCACTGGTGAAAACCGTATGAAAAATACGTATTCTGATACAAGTGTTACACGTTCAAATAAAATAATAAAAATTAAAAAAGAAATTACAATACTTAGAAGTCTTTTGTATTATAATCTTCTTCTTCTTCAAATGCCTCTCCGACTAGCAAAGGTTGGCAATCAGCTCCGCATAATTCCTCCGATCCCTCGCGAGGCGAAATAGTTGGGCAGCACTCGCAACTCCAGTCCAGTTTATTATAATCAGGTAAAAAAAAATATATCTTTTGGACACCAACGCTAATGAAAATATTAAGCCGTGCTTGCGCATCATCTGATGGTAAGCTGTGATATTAAGCTAAAGCTATGTTTTTGCTTAATATCACAGCAGCATTTGCAAAGAAACCCAATCAAGTAGCTGCCTATCGTCAGCGACATACGACACAAAAGATCCCACTGGGTCGACGTGTCGCTGGTCTACACTGACTGGCCCCAGAAATAAGATAAGATAGTTAGCCATAAAGGTGACAAATTTACACACGGCCTGTGCCTGGTGGTAGACGGTTATATATATATATATATATATATATATATAGACGGGAATAAATGATTTTTGAATTTTGTACTAATGTAGTCTATGTGCAAGAACTTGCCGAAAGTATTCATATTCTGATGTTACGGTTAGCGCTTACCATTACGAGGACCGTAGGTTTGTTAGCCAATTTAAAACTATACAAAATGTAATAAATAATGTTTAATATGTAAAGCGGTTGCCACAAAAGACATTTCCCAAGAAAGCCGCCTAATATTAGCCTCGAAGGAGAAAGTATTTTTAAATAAAGCTGAAGTCATACAATCATTATATATTTATAAATCAAGGCACGATTACTTTATAAGCCGTTTTATTTAAAAGGTTTTCTGTATTGTTGAAATATAAATGTCTTCTAATGTTTATAGTAGGTCTCTGCTTATAGTCAAAAAAGTGCGAGGGTGGCGAACAAAACAAATTGGCAAGGCTTTTCTTCCAAAATGATGACTGTAGTTCGTTTCACTTTTATTCACTAAACGATGTCATTAATTAAAAGTTAGGTGATTAGCGCCAAATAACCTATTCAAGACAACGAACACAGAAACCTTTTGTCAACCTCAGAAGAAACTTTACTGTAAATTGATTCATTTATTATGCTTTATTTGAAAGTCAAGCGTCATTTATCGATAAAGGAATATTTAATTAAAGCTACAACGTGCCGGGCACGAGTCGAGGCAAACCTTACCAAGCTGAACAAATCACAGTCACAAACGTGACTGGCAAGTTCATGACTCTGATAAAAGTTAAGTCAGTCGAAATAGTTTGGACTTGTAAGTAATATTTATAGATACTCGGCATTCGTGTAATTTGATCTACACAGGTCTACGTCTTGAACCAAAATATCTGCGGACCCATTGCGCCAGGATGTTTTGTGTTATACAAAGACAATGGAAAAAGTCCAATAAACCCTTTTTGCGCTCTTAGTATAGTAGTTCTTAGTATTAAAAAAATATTTGAAGTGTCTTTAGTTCACGTTGTAGATATAATGTTGTTATAAAGAGGATTTTGTTTGTTTGTAATCGATTAACTCTGAAACTACTGAACCGATTTTAATAATTTTAATTTCACTATTAGAAAGGTAACCCATCCAGAAGTAATATAGGTCATATATCATTACGCTGCGCCACGGGAGTTGAGTGGAGTGACTAGTAAATAATTAACTACTCAGGCTAGGTCCGAAGACGATACAACAAAATAAAAAACCTTTACACTCGATATCTAAGTCGAGAGCCATTTATCGATTATCCTTGTTCGTAATTATTTCAGACCTGAGCTCTCAAAGTGATCTTCGTAATTCGAACAGTACAGGCACTCACTCGAGGGCCCTCAATCTAATTATTTGATTTAATAATATCAGAAGCGCCACTTTGAAGTGCTTCAAGCTTATTAAAATTTCTAAGTAAGTTAAGTATGCGGTTGACGCATTAAAAAGAAAACTGAGATATATTAATGTTAGTTTAAAAACAATAAAGTTTTAATCATACGGTCGTACGGTTTTTATCTATCTTCTATATCACTAGATTACTTTTAGTTTATAAATACAAAGCCTTTTTCTCTGCTTAAGATAAGAATGAAAAATATGAGTTATGGACTATGTTTGTAAGGATTAAACACAACGGACACACTATGGGTATATCGAGTCCAGATTATGAGGCTTTATAAAAATAGAAAAAAAAAAAAAAAAAAAAAAAAAAAAAAAAAAAAAAAAAAATAGTATTTATTGACATAAGAATGTTACAGTATTTGGTATATCCAGTGGCCCCACACTAGGCAAGCCTGTCCTGTGGGTACCAGTTACGATTTACAGTATTATATGTAACACAACTCGGATGACATCATCGAACAAAAATAAAACTAATCTTATTTTCTAGATAGATAACAAATATAAATATGCTCATACGGTTATCCACTTATTTAACATTTTTTCTCTGAATAACAATAACTATGATTATTATCTATGTATATGTAAAAACTTGTATACAATTTAATTATAGGGCTGTATAAAGGTTAAACATATAAGATATAAGTGTGTATTTAAATGTGTATATGTATATAAATATATGTATATAAATAGATGTATATATTATATGTATATGTTATAATAAGCTTATATCTAACTACATTGTATAATAAGTGTGCCTTTGTACCCCTTTCTTATCACAGTCTTTTGTACATAATTAATGCAGGTGAACCAATAGACTTTCGGTGGCATTGTATGGTAGTGTAAGCAACCAGCTAATGATTTTTGATTTTGCCTCATTTACTGTGCACCGTTTAATGTCACACGAGTTGGTTACTTTGTTATATACAAAGTATTCAATGAATGGACTAAAACGCCTAGCGAAAGATGTTTTGACTTTGGGCAGTTCAGTTCTGTATACACGACGTTTTAGAAGATGTGGGTACTCTTCAGAGTTGATAACTTTTTGGTGTATTTTCAAAGACGTTTTTAATATGAAGAGCTGGCGAACATTAAGTACCTTACAGTCATCAAAGAGTTGCATAGTTGGGTATCTAAAGGGTTTCCTGAGCATAGTCTTGAGTACTGATCGTTGTGCTCTTTCGACTTGAATCATTATAGTCTTAGCAGCACTTCCCCAGCAGCTTATGCAATATGTTATCAGAGATTGACTCAGTGCAAAATATACTGTTTTAAGGATGCTTATTGATGCTGACGATCGGAGTAACCTCATAATGTTTGCTGTTTTACGGATTCTTTTTGACAAGAATGAAATGTGTGCCCTGAAATTCAGATTTTGGTCCACTATCACACCCAGGTACTTAACTGCTTCTGTCTTATCAATATATCCACAGTCACACCCCCCCGGGAGTCTACAGTTATGTAATTTGATTCGGACCGAGCTATTTGGGGCGGTGGCAGCTGTTTTATAAAAACACACATAATTCGTTTTTTCCGCGTTTAGGGTTAATAGATTATGACTTAGCCATTTGGATACCTGCGTCATGCCTGACTCAGCCCTAGAAAAAGCCTCCGCCCATGAGGAGCCATCATAGATTATTACTGTATCGTCAGCATAGCATATAATGTCGTTTTGGATGCAGTTGTGGATATCATTCATGTACATTATAAATAGAGTGGGGCCGAGGATACTCCCTTGCGGGACGCCGAAATTAACCGTGTGAAGTTCACTTTCATGGTTGCCTACTTTGACACTCTGTTTCCTTTCCATTAGATAGCTTTGAAACCAGTCTAAAGCTATTCCCCTAACACCAAAGTGATTTTCCAACTTCCGCAAGAGTATTGGAAAAGACACGGTATCAAAAGCTTTCGCTAAATCTAAGAAGATACCCACACTGCATCTGTTCCTATCAAGCTGTGACGATACTGTAGAAGTTAACAGGCCAACAGCTTCCTCCGTTGATTTTCCTCTCCTGAAACCGAACTGCCTAGCGGAAATAAGATTATTCTTTTCAATGTACTTTACAAGCCTGTTGTTAACTATTTTCTCTAGCAGCTTTGAAAAGGTTGTAAGAAGGGAAATCGGACGGTAGCTGTTGGCCGAGTCTTTGGGACCATTTTTATATACAGGGGTGACGGAAGCTGTTTTCCATGCATCTGGAAAGGTACCCGACTCTAAGCTTCGGTTAAATATTCTTGTTAGCGGTGGAACAACACTGCTTCTAATTTCTTTAAGGAGTACATTAGTTATACCGTCAACACCTGGAGCTTTATCATTTTGTAACGAGAGTATAAGAGTCTCTACTTCGGATTGGTCAGTGGGCTGCAGAAAGAAGGAGTGTGTTACTAGATTATTTGACACTTTACCTGCTAAGGCTTCTTGACTTAGTTGCAAATTGTCCAGTATTGTGTTAGCCAAACTCTGTCCCACCGTTGAAAAATGGTTATTGCACATGTCTAATGAATGTTTAGCGTCCGAGCTGCCGTGGAGTGCTAGAAGTTCCTTGGGCTCTTTTTTGGTACTAGAAAGATGGCACACATTTTTAATGGTCTTCCACAATTTCTTGGGATTTTTTATACTACTGGAGATCTGTCTGTTGTCGTACTCGTTTTTTAACTTCCGCAGCAAATCATTACAGAAATTTCTGTAGCGAGTATATATCGTGCGTAGAAGTTGGTCATGAGTTGTTATAATGCTTGTAAATTTTATACACTAACGTGATAAGGCATGTCTTCAAAAACATATCGTTCAACAACTACTTATAAATTAAAGTTATACTAAAATTATTATAATTGTTTAGCAATTAAGGATTACCATTAAAATTAAACCATCAAATAATTTTAATCATAATTAAAAAGGTTCATGCTGCTTAAATTTATTTAACATAATTTTAAACAAAGATTATCATTGTAGATAGCTATTTAACTCAGGAAACAGGAAGGCCTATCAATTAGCCGGATCATTGACGTGAAAAATGTCCCGTCCTTGAAAGATAGCCCCGGACAATTTCGTTCTTTTAAAATTTTCTCGTACATTTATTTTTTGTAACTTTCATTAATTTAATGGGCTCATTTTATTTTACGGTCTTTGCTTCGTTGGAACATAATATTGTACAAATATATGCTTGTAGGTATACAAGAACATAATTTAAAACTGACATTTAGCTTTGCGTTTGGACTCACCCAAGGGCTACGAAACATACGCTCTAAGCAAATACAATTAGCGAGGCGAGCGAGCATCAAGTGCTATACGTGACACTGTATGATGCAACGCAATACGCTGAGCGTATTCACTTGTCACGGTTTCAGAAATCGTAAAGCTTCTGTTTGGTAATACGGTTTTGCTGTATACGGAAATTAAATAGCTTATTGTATTCGTTTTTATGATATGTGTTCTCATACGCCAATGAAACTATACCAGCCACAATGCATAACCGTATCAGCCAAAAGCCAAATACCATGTGGTATTCGGCTTCAAGTTTATTGAAGATTATAGCTTAGAGAATAATCTACATTTATTTTTGAATTGATTATATGATTTTGATTTGTTTATTAAAGTAACCTTAAACTATAACCTTAAATAAACTCATATAACCTTTAAAAACCTTTTTTAACGTGCGGTATTTGTCGTTAAAAATGCTATGTCCATGATAAGACCAAGGTCGTATCATCTTCAAGATAACATTCATGAAACCGCTCTTCCCTTAAAATAAACATGTTCATAAATTAATATCCATAATAATATATAAATCCATATGACGTACGAATAATATGTAAAAATATCATGTTATAAATCTGTTATGCAACTACGGAAAATTATTATAATTATAGGAAAAATTCTACCTTTAAACCGACTAGGAAGATATCAAATTAACTAAAAAGTGTGAAATAAGTTATACGCTGATGCTATCATCTTCTTATTGCGATACGCGGTGACACTACGGATTATTTCTATATGGAGCCCTTATATTTATTTATTTATTAAACACATTTATAATATCTTTACAGGATATTATAAAACGACATAATACCTAAGCTAGGTATACATAATATAATATAAATAACACATTGAAAATAATTTTTAACATTAAATACTATTACTATTGTCTGAAAGCATAAACTTTGTCTTAAATATTCATCGTTACGAATGGCAATATGTTGGCAAAAGAGTTTGTCTGCGGAGATGTACGTAGACAATGAGAAGACACGAATATCAATTCCTTATTCTTTTTGAAGTCAATAAAGGTTATTGACAGAAATATATGAGCTAATTAGCCTTTTCATTCTATCACAAACATTGCAATTATTGCACTAGCTTCCCACTCTAACTTTCGAAAGGGCTGTAAAATATGAAGGAGTTCGAGAACTATTACTGGAAAATAACGAGTGAACGTCGGCGAAAGTCGAAACAAACTTGGATCGTTTGCGGAGACGATAGTGAGACAGATGGTGCCAACCAAGATAGTTTTCGTGAAGGCTCGTCTTCTTAATGCGTCAAGAAAGTCTCAAGTAATTTCGGAGTCACTCTGACGCACTCCTCATTTCTGCGGCTTTTGGAGCTATATAACTGAAAGTTTTGATATGAGTAAACTCGGTTTTATCTACGCAGCTGGGTTGTTGCTTCAGTTATTATAAAAATAAAAACTATCGTTAAAGTTTTCTTTGAGAACGTTGAATATGATTCTGTGTACGATATAAACCCAACACTAACAGAAATATGTAATTAATTATTTTATCTTTTTATTATTTATATGATATCATGCGTTTTAACAATTAATTAAACTTACACTTAAGTCAGAGCTCTGCAAAACTTGTTTCTGTCTCACATTATCCGTATTTTAATATTTTATAGCCTAAATATAGTTGAAATACACAAGTACAAATATATTTTTAAGAATCAGTCCTACTGGTTGCATAAATGTTTAAGTTTTTGAAGATGTTGATATATTTATTTTATTTGTAAGCTAATATTATGTTATAATAAATATTATGTAGACATTATTTTGAACAAATTCGGCTAGGCTATCGCTACTAACATATTTGAATACCTACTTGATTAGTGATAGTCTAGTGGATGGCTCGTTAAACTATCGCGCAGAGGTCTTGATCTCTCCTCAATCTATTGTCTCAATTTTGATGCAACTACACGCACCTCTATCGATTTGAGTCATAATACATATAAATTGGCTTTCAACCCTGATATGAATAAATGTATAAATATAATAAATGTATGTAGGCATCTATATATTCATATGTATATATTTGTATATATTTTATTTAAATTATATAATATGTTTAGGTATGTATATATTATATAATTATCATTACTTTTGTGTTATTCTTTAGTTTAAATACATGAATATTTATAATGCTATTGTATGCGTATGGTAGAGAATGCCCTTGGCATTAAGTCCGCCAATGTATTGTTTTGTGCATGAAGTTTTTAACCCTAGATTCATAAACACACGTCTCTCATACATCCTCAACTAAAAAGACTCTTACAGTGCGTAGCGAGAAATAGATGGAAATACACACGTCTCAGTACCTTCCTAAAACGACGTAAGCTCACTTTGGCGCCAGTAGTTTTGGCGCGTACACGTATAGTTTCGGATATATACTGAGCACAAGGTGTCTGAGATACGTATGTTTATGATTAGTGTAACAACTTTATACAGTAGATGGTTTTATTATTTACTTTAAAAAACAAAAGGACATAAAGGAATATTTCAAAAAAAGGTATGTATTTATTCTATTATATTCTATATATTGCCGTGCCGTATCTATTGCCGTGGTTATAATTATGATAAGTATAATATATTACTAGGTATTAATTCGTGAGTTACAGTTATTCTTTATTGGTAGTATTTATTTTGTGCTATTGTTTTCCAGCATGGCTTCCTTGAAATAATATTATCCAGAGTGGAAGACGAGGAAGAAGCGGTTCCTCCAAATGATTTGGACAGTAAAGTTGAGGACATTTTAGAGACAGACAGTGAGCAGCTAACAATATGTCGTGCAACAGGAAAACCCAACGATGGCCGCTTTGCTATGTACTTTTATGTCAGTCAATTCTTTTGTCAGCCACGTCCACAATAACAGCCGTAATAAAAAAAAGCTTTAAGAAGATGAGCATTTATCAAAGAAGTGTCAGATAAGCTGATAGAGCCTTGGTTACGGCGTCGCCGCGACACACCAACTTTGAGGCGCTACCTAAAGCAGAACGTCGATGCCATTTAAGGCGACACTTTGCTTGATGGACTAGCCGACACTCAAAATCAACCCGGGAAATTATGTAACGTCTACTGTTATAAAAAAAACGTGTGACCAGATTTATCTGCACCTCCTGCAAACGTCACATATGTATGGAACATCGCGGCAGGTTGGGCCTAGAATGCTCGGATAGACGTTTTTAAATTTTATTTCATGTTTAAATTTTCAATAAAAGTTCTTTGTAACTAATATTTGTAGATTTTTATCAATATCGCCCGTAATCATTTAATAAGGTGCCCTTAAAAGTAAGGTGTATCAGAGACATATGTTTATAAAAAATGTAACAGTAAATTTAGTTTACGAATTTAGGGTTAAATAAATAAATAAATTGGTGACTATAAATCGATTGCCTTCATAATAATATCGACATTGTTGTCCACTATATCCGGGAAAATCCAGACAGGTCAAATTCTTATGGTCTTGCATCTATGTCTAATATATTAGTCATTATCTAGAAATGCACGCGCCACTGTGAATAAATCTAACTACAATAGTACATGCAATATATGCATATCAAATAAAACAATTGTACAATATAATTACATATAGGTACAGCACGTAAAACAACATAATGATTATGAAAACGAGAATGTAAAGTGGTATGCAGATAACAGAAGTCGATGTAAAACGACAAATAAAGAAGAAAAGGAACAGCGATATTATACACGCAACTCGGGTTTATACAAGTGTATAAAATTTTGTGACATCGTTGCCACTCCTCGTTTGTCTTGCTTTTGTCATTCTTCGCAGTGGATAATGGGCCATTAGCGCACACTCTGTGTTAAAAAAAGTTAAAGTTTTGTAAGTTAGCTGAAATAATTCGGTACTGGATATATGTATGTACATTGCGGATATTGTAATTTTGGTTTAAATCATGAAGTGATAAAATTTTATGATTGCCGATATCTAAATTGTTTATTATTTTTAGTACGTAGTTCATAATATTATTCCCGATACGGCATGGAAATAGTGAATGTTTATGTAAGCAAACAGACGAGTATATTTCTGGCTTATATGAGAGAATACATAATTATGTTTCAATAACTTTCTTATTGACCCCCCATAAGGTGGACCGACGACCTGGTAAGGGTCGCGGGAAGCGGTTGGATGCGGGTGGCCCAAGACCGGTCTGTGTGGAAAACCTTGGGGGAGGCCTATGTCCAGCAGTGGACGTCTTTCGGCTGAGATGATGATGATGATGATGAACTTTCTTATTGACGGCATCGATAGATATTAGTGTGAGACCCTTGGACTGCTACGCAGTCTGGAGTTCAATCCCACGGCACACACCTCTGACCTTACCAAGTTATGCACGTATTGAATAGTTAATTATCACTTGGTTTTGTTTTTTTGGTAAAGGAAAACATCATGGGGAAACCTGCATGTCTGCGAGTTCTAAATGTTCTCAAAGATATGTGAAGTCTGGCGATCTGCACTTAAACAATTAGTATATTATGGCCAAATCGTTCTCATATTAACATGAGGTCAATAAGTCGTACAGTGTATAAACAGGGCTGATCTTATTACATATAATTATACGACTCTCTGAAAGAATTAGAGACGCGTTAAAAAAAATAAGATAATAAATTTTATACTGATATCTATAAATATTCATAGCATCCATGTTGAAGGTTGAAAACGAACAAAAAAGTTTCAAGAATACACAATTTGATGTGCTTGGATCTGGGTGTTCTGTTCTGTTTGTGTGCCGTGCTCAATGTTTGTTGCAATGGAATGCCTTCTTAGACTGGAGAACAATCCAAGACAGGTCCAGACTGCGGTCTGCAAATTATTACTTTTTGGGTAGGAATGATAATCGAAGGACATTTAGTCGGCATTCGCCTTATTGTCAGCAACAGTCTTTATTATTTTCATAAATGAACTAACAATCCGTAATTTTCAGCTTAGTAAAAATAATTTCTAAAATAAATTCAAAATGCTTGGGTACAACAAATTAAAGATATATACTAAACGATGACTTCATAAACAGAAGAAGAAATCTTTTACAAACAAATTAGTTTCATTATTGAACTATGCTATATCGATAGGAACCAAATAGCTAAAGTTTGAAACAAGATTTTGCAGTATACTATTTGACTTCAAATCCCAGGTTGGTCAAAAGCGTAATTGAGCGATCCTGGTTGAAAATTGGATTGCCCAATCAACTATGAATTTTGATGAATTTACCTAGATTCTGGCTAAATTCGATACCGATTCATCTAAACAAAACATTACTAAGCATTGCAACGAGTTTATTTATAGACTTATATCAGCAAAGGGGTAAGTAAAATGCATTACACTTACATTTTATCAGATATATTTTAAGTCCCACGTTATCTATAAGGAACTAGCTTTTGTCCGCGGCTTCATTCGCGTAAAAGTATGTTAGGTTAGTAACAATATGTTTTTTAAAATAAAATATAGCCTATGTTACTCGGTGCTAATATAGCTTCCTAATGGTGAAATAATTGCCAAATCGGTTGAGTAGCTTTTCAGTTACATCGTTACAAACAAACAAAAAAATCTGATCTTTCCTCTACATAATATTGTCGGCCTCAATGGCGTAGTGGTTAGTGTAACCGACTGCCACGCCTTAGGTCGCGGGTTCGATTCCCGCACAAGTCAAACATTTGTGTGCATGAACATGGCTGTTTGTCTTGGTCTGGGTGTTTCTATGTATAATATGTACGTATTTACAAAAAAAAAAAAAAAAGTATATATGTATGTTTATCCATTGTCTAGAACCCATAGTACAAGCTCTGCTTAGTTTGGGCTAGATGGTGTTGTGTGTATGTGGTAGAATATTATTATTAATATTAGTATTGACAAGGAATTTCTGCATAACGGGCATAATTCCTAGAATTTAATAATAGTAGTTTTACTGTTTGGTGTTTACCAATAACACATTACTGTTAGAGATTTCGTGCACAGCAGGCATCTTCAAGAACTTGCTCCACCGAGACAGTATCGTAATGAGTATTTATCTGAAAACAACTAACGACCTTCTTTCATAGATTCAAACATTGTATCTACTATGTAAGTCCATCTAGCTATGTGTGGAAAACCTTGGGGAAGGCCTATGTCCAGCAGTGGACATCTTTCGGCTGGAATAATGATGATGAATTATGTGACGATTCTTCGTGATTATTTTGTAATGTTGAAGTATCTTCAAAGAAACATTGGAAGTATTCATGTATATTTTGTTTAACCACATTCAGTAACAAATTACCTTTTCATCTGTCACAAAATTTAGGTATGTGTATAATTATGCCCTCCTGCCGTGCTATAAATAAATTATAGCTATATTAGCTTATAAATTACTACTAATAAATATTACGAAAAACCTGAAATGCTTCAAACATAATATTATAAAAGAAAATATGTTTTTATGTTTTTGATTTATATGAACAGTAATTATGGTTGCAATACCTCGTACATAAAAGAGATGAAGAATACTGAAATTATATTTGCACTCTTAACAGAAAAAGGTACCTAATTCGAAATTTGAAACTAAGGCAATTTGAACTCTAATTCAGTGACTAAATTCTAATATTATATTTGTGTTAAGTAATTGCAACAGAGTTTAAATTTGTTTAATTCAAAATACTGAGATAGATCTCTGTATTATTAAGAGTGCGATTTTGATGATGATTTAAAAGAGTGGCCGTGAGTTTCTTACAGGTATCTGCTTATAGGCTCAACCTTTTACCTGAACATAGCAACTAATATAAATGTAAATTCAGTAAATTTATTAAGCTGACTAACCCCTTTGACGACCATAAGTGTTACTTTGTGACCTGAGCGAATAAATGAGATTTTATTGAAATTAAACAACTTTATATGGATTTTATCGCGCTAAACGTAAGACAATATTATGTAATTGATTTATGACATTGAATTTTATCTCCTCCTATCATGATCTTACATAGCTATTACAAAAATAGTAACCATTATGTTTTAAGATCATTGATGGCATTTAACGCGCTGACTAGAAAACCATAATAAACATATTTAATTACTGCATATCAACTACCTTAATGGCAGCGATTGTAAATGCAACTGTATATGTATAAGGTCTCCAATTCGATTCCTCACTTGAATTGAGTAACCTCTTAACATAAAAATATACATAGAGAATCTGACACAGCCACATTTTGACGCACTTGCAACATCTTCTTAAATGTTTTGTACATTCTATTTTACAATAGAATAAGGTACTTACTAAATATTTAAGGAAACAAATCTAATTAGTCGTAGTCCATGAAACAGTAGATACACTAGGCATGTCTATTCCCTATAACAACGCAACTACGTGCGTCAGAATCAGAAATCAATAGTCATTATAGTGAATGGCCACTCAATCTTGTCATCAGTTCACACTTGACATATATTACAGAGCACTCAAGACAACAAGCCAACCGTACCTACTATCGCTTCATGTGTCATAATATTTATAGCTAAGTTAAATAGATACACATTCAATATTGGTATCGATTCTAAGTTTAATGGTGGTTCAATAATTACATTAATTACACAAACTTGGTTACCGAATGCTAAGATTGTACATTATACTAGCTAAACCTGGCCATGCTTTTCTGAGGCCCAGTATGACGACTGACAGACGGCGTAGTGATTTAAGGAGTCGGCTCGCCACAGTGCCACTGACAAAAAATTGTGACCTCCACAAATGGTTGAATTTGTCCGAATCTGATATGCTTTTTCTGACAGTTATTTAACTATTTGTAAAATCCTCCGCGATATAGGAATTGCATCTTTAGTAGGAGTAAGCTTTATAAAAAATAATTAATATATTGCCTATTTATCTTAAAACTTCGATATGAAAAGTATATAAAACACTCTTATATAGAAAGCAACTTTGTGTAATTTCAGGTCAATGCATAGTCTACTTTTTGAGTTTGGTGTACACAAACATTCCAAAGCTAAATGTTGTATAGTTATAACGATTAATGATCCGCCAAAACGTAAAAAAGAAACGGTCTACAAATAGCAGTGACAAACTATGATGTAGGTATATAGACAGTAATTAAGATTTCAGTGTTTTTTAAGCTCGCTGCATCATTCTTTATTATAAGAGTAACAGTACATTTGCAAAAATATATTAACCTGGCTAAACGTGAAGTTATCTATCCCTGCTGAAAAAATTAATCTTTACTATCATAGCCTTAATTATAAAGGATTTATTAACATAAAGTAATGGCATTTTTCAGCGCATAAAGTATCTATTAGATCTATTATTATAAATTATTATGTGTGTATTAATTAATTATGTCAACACACCAACAAGAGACAAAATACCAAGCTTATCTTTCCTAGTACCTAGCAACACTAATAGTGTTATTTGTACTTAGAAAACTAACGAAGAAGAACGAGCAATTAAATATCAAATAAGAAGCGTTTGCTGAGTAAAATGTTAGTTAGTACTGAGTGCAATAGTTAGTTTAAGTTGCAGTATAATGTCTTATTTAATGGTATTATTATTTCTTTTCACTTTACCCATAATGACTAATTGTGGAAGCTTGTTATTGGCATTTATTGGTTGTATTTATATAACTACTTGTATGTAGCTGTAAGCTCCTCTAATAAAATAAAATATATTGGTAGGTCATGTTTTGTAAGGCAACTGTTAGATTTAGGTTACCTCTAAGTAAACCTTCAGACAAATATAGTTAAAACAATTGCAGAACGAACGTTTTGTGTAACTCATAATTGTATTAAAATATTACATCAATGACAGCCCAAGCGATTAACATACATAAATATAGATTTTAATAATTTTGGCATTACGTTTATAGCGCTTTCAAAACATATTTTAATAGACTACTGCCGCTCTGCCTTCAAACGCAAACGTTCAAAAAACTGACACACAGAGCAACGAGACTCGCAACTACATGTGATTTTTTTCTCGTGTGGGGATTAAACCCATACAACTCGACGCATTATCAGTGTAGATGCGATCGCTTAAACCACTATGCCATTATTAGATTTACTAGCGGTCGCCAAGTCATCGAAATTCGATCATAATTGAATTGAATTTTAATTTTGATCGTTATGAAGGTTTTATTGTCTATAACTATACCTTATAATCACGTTTCACAGTATTTAAGATATGTAACCATAGTTACGAAGAATTCTACGACATAAGCCGAACAATGCCGAAATACTACGAACGCGATTCGACTGCGTGCGTCAAATGCATGGTTGAGTGCGTGTAGTGTTTTTCCATTAATTTAATGTATTTCTAACGCATATTTAATAAAAATATTAGGATTCGCATCCGTCTCCATATAAACTTTAACTGTGCCAAATTTCATACTTCTCCGTCCGCTCAATTTTCGTAAAAAGGGGTACAAAGTTTTTGCTTCACGTATTAATATACATTAAGTATTTTAATACTTCGACATAGATTTCACTATATATGATGTTATTTATCCTACATAAAATACACTCATGATTTTTATTTTATTATTACGTCTACCCTTTTCCTGCTCTATTGATTGAAAAGGGATATACTAAGATAATATAGAATCAGACAGTGTACCACAGAGTCGACACAATAAATTACTGGAGTATCGTGTGGTACGTCAGTATGTGATGATTTATAAGGTGCAAAATGCCGTTCACGGGAGTCATGGCTCGGGTTGCGTGATAGCCCGTGGGTATTGGCTAAATAAGGCAGTGGAATTCTCTAGGGTTCGGGTGTACCAACATGCCTCGCATGACATAATAATGAAGCCTTGTAAATTATACCAACCGCCGAAGTTTTCTTGGCCGCGTTCATCCCTCGGGAATGTTTTCTTGTCTAATGTAAGTTTACCTCTGTCCACAAATTCAATCACTATTTACATGTTATGTTGTTGCAAGTTTTGTTGTATTACCTGCAGTGAATTTTTACAAGGTGTCTAAGACTGCATTGCTTGTATACCGATATTACTGGGAGCACATAAACGGATCTACGAAAACAATTATTCCTGCTTGTGTTTAATAAAATGTTCCACAATCGATAAGGGAAATCGGATATATGTATGTTGAAAAACTTTCTCTCATATTAGTGATTTATTTATCTGTGTCGAGGGGCATCTAAAAACGTTGAAAACGAACTCAAAGAACATCCAGACCCTATAACAACTATTAATGTATCTCATTTGATTTTTCTGTATGGGAATCAAACCTACAATACACGGCAAAGCGACTTTGATATTAATTGGACAGATGGCGTAGTGGTTTAAGTGGTCGCCTCGCCGCTGCCACTGCGCCGAGTGCTGTGGGTTCGAATCCCATAGAGGACAAAAATAGTGTTACCCACAAATTTACTTCTAGTACAATTGTACTTCTAGTCGAGTAGTCGAGCAATTTTATTATTTATTTGCGTCGTTGTCATTGTAATATACCCTCAAGAAAAAAGTGTAATAAATATTAAAATTTTATCAAAATTAGATGTAAGGTCCCTTATATGGAGTGGAGGGTTGGTAACCTGAGATACAGGAACCAACCTAGTTTAGGTATCAACCTCCATTGTATTTTTTACGAGTATGTATATTATTTATCAATTAAGATAATTATGTACTGCATTCTGTTACTATGGCGAGAAAATAAACGTTATTATTATTATTATTAAATGGTTGTTCCGAGTCTGGGTGTTCTTTATGTCCGTTGTTTGAGTGTTGGTAAAGTCTCCCGCGACACAGGAATTATTCACAGTAAGGGAGCTGTCTTTAAAAAATCCTCTACTTCATCCTCTGCGCCATCAATATACTATAATTACAGTGTTATATTATATACATATTGCCCGTTCCTAATAGGAAGAAACAAGCTCATAATTTAAATAGTTATAAACTGCAAATTTATGTAGTCTTATTAAAAAAGTTGGAACATATTTAGTGTTAACGTCATAATCAACAACGTAATATAGTTTAAATTTTCATGAAAACTCGTGTACTGAGGTGCTTTGTCTTCGTTATACTGAAACGTGCACTCTATAAACAACTTGCTGTTGCCTCCAACACTTACTGCAAGAAACATGGAATGCTCACTTAACAGTTTTAGATTGTAACATGCAACTAATCGTCTATACCGGGGTTTCTCAAAGTGGGGTACGCGAACCCCTAGGGTTCGCCATTCGACGGTAGGGGGTTTGCGACAAGATTTACGTAATGGTGGCTTGATGACTGACAGGCACCTGCGGCACCTGCGGCACCAAGGAATATACTACTCTCTACCGAGAGAATAAAGCCATCTGCCATCCTATCAAAAGTGACACACATGTAAGTATACTACAGCGCCACTGAATTTCCGCAATGAACTAACTGAATAAGTAAATTTAAATAGGTGTTGCTGTTACAGAAAGTTATAACAGTTGGGAGATATAAGGGAAACTCCCATTCGCAAATAATATTTAGAATTCGAGTTTCTCTTACATCTCCACTTTTATTTTAGATGTTATGGAATGGAATAAAACAACTATTAAACGTTAAAATTTTTTATTTATTTTATAAAATATTCATGTTTTATTGCAAAGATTTTGCTCTTTCATCGTCTGCAAATTCTCTATTTTTAAGAGTCACATATCTTTTAATCATGTAAGAAACAGAATTCTTAATGTGATTAATATTTAGAACACGGTGCTCTTCACATGTGATAAAACTAAAATCAACTTGAGAAAGTAGCTGCATAACTCTTTCTTGAATATTTTCCGTCCAAGACTTTTCAATTAAAAATTTATTTAAAAATGCTGCACATATCTACCCACAGAACACATAGTTTTTATGAACATAGTTCAAGCTACTACTTATTGTCATATTCTCTGAAACTTGTGAAAATGTGTTTATGTTTATAATAATATATCACATCACTTAAAAATGACTGTGTGTCACATTTATTATTTTGAATTTTTTAAATGTGAACCCACACACATAAACACAAGCTTGAGCTTCAGGAGTTGCTCGATCTACTACTTCGGTTGCATCAGCTAATACTTCATCGAAATTCAGCATACTTTGAGAACTTTTAGGATCTTGTTGTTTGACTGATTGATTGGGACTAGATAATAACATGTATTCAAATTATCATGATTCGTAATGCATTTGTGGTCACGAATGAGAGCATAAATTCTAGTTTGAGTACTAAGCAACAGGAGTCATTATTAGAAATGTCCGTAGATGAAACTCTCCAAGCTGATTTAAAAAGGATGTCTTTGATAAATTTTTGGGCTGCTAGACAGGAAGAGTATCGCGAACTCTCACGCAAAGCGGTAAATTTCCTTTTACCCTTTGCTACAACATACTTATGTGAGAGTGGGTTTTCACACCTGGTTATGATAAAAACGAAATACAGAAATCGACTTGATACCGAGTCAGAATTAAGGTAAAATTGTCCAAAATTATTCCTAAAATTAACTTAATTTGCGACAAGACACATCATTATTCCTTAATATATCCCATCACATTAATATTAAAAAGATATTGCTTTTGGCACTGTATTTGTAACCTTTTATTGAAATAAAAACCTTATTTTCTTAAACAGTCAATTTTATTATTTTCTTTGGGGTAGGGGGATTTAATTAGTTAGTTAAGGGGTTCGCTGTTATCTGGAAGCTTTAACAGGGGTTCGTGGAGCTAAAAGTTTGAGAACCCCTGATCTACAACATTAGTTCCCAAAGTGGTCCAGGTGGACCCCCAGGGGTCCACGGGAGACTCGACGGGATTCTACGTTGGCGTGACAAAAAATGGAGATCCACAATTCGTAAGCTTTGCCTCAGTTCCGAGAATTGTAAAAAAAGAAAAATAACAGGTTTGGCATTCTTCACCAATATAAATACGAATGCCATGGAATATGGTAGAAAAGTAGCTGTATATAAATACGAATGCTAAGGAATATGGTAGAAATGTAGCTGCAGGGGGTCCACCGGAACCTGTTAAATATTGTAAGTGGTCTATGAGAAAAAAGTCTGGGAACCTCTGATCTGTACTAATATTATAAGACATAAAGGAATGAACCAATTTAAAAAAAATATTTCATCAGGAAGCTATGTTGTCACCGAGTAACGTAGCCTTATCTTATTAATAAACCAAAATAAAAGAATAGTAGGTACTGTTACTCTGTTACTAACATGACCAAACCTAACTTACATTTACGCGAGCGAAGCTAAAGGCAAAATTTAGTCGTGTATAAATAACGTGATCCAATTGATATTTGGATACTTTCGCGCATCGATAATATCATCGCTTTAATATAACTTTACAAACCTGACCAGGCGGAAAAAAAACCATTTTCACTTCTAGAAGTACTTTTATAGTGACTTGCGGTCGTTTAAAGATTTAAATCATAGATAGCTCTCACCGTACATGGATTGCATAAAAAATGTCCATACTGAAAACATTGAGCTTACAATTTAGATTGAGTATAGTGTACAGTCCTAACTAATATTATAAATGCGGATGTGAGTTTGTTTGTTCGTTACGATTTGACGCCTTAACTGCTTGACTGATAATCATGAAATTTTGCGTGCACGTTGTCAGGGGTACAGAAAAGGACATAGGCTACAAGATATAGGCTATAGGACTAGACTACAGCCAGAAAAAGCACCGTTCCTGAGTGATATAAATTTATTACCGAACTCTACATAAACGCGGGCGAAGCCGCAGGTAAAATCTAGTTTTCAATATAAGTGACCGTGATTATACCGCATTTATAATACAGATCTCATCGGCAACGTGTTTCAGATGTAAAAATGTTTTAAACCTAGTAAGTTCTAAATGGAATAATTAAACCTACCTCACAATCGTACGCAAAAATAAGCACAATCTTATACCACAGAACTAATGTGGCAAGTTCTCCTGCTCCAATAAGATTTATTCCTTCTAAGTAAACGACAATAATACAAATAAATGTTATAACAATGAACGTACTCTGTTACACAAATAATTACTATTTCTTTTTCGCAATATAAACATTGGCTCAACTAACAACACAAAAAAATATTTTGCTACGATAACATTAAATAACGATACAAAAAACGCCTCGAGGTCAATGAGACTAAGTTAGGGTCGAACCACACGCGACAACTTGCCAAGCATTGACTATTTATAACATCGTGAATTAGCAAACAAGGCAGCCTCATCAGGAAGAAAGGATAGTTTCCAAAGTCTGTGCCCGATATTTTCACTGAGTGGAATCCGTCCCGTGACATATAGAGGTACTTATCCCTCGAAACTACTGCAATTTCTGAAATCCAATTCAAGGATTGAAATAAAGACGGCACCAGTAATCTCATACATAAAGGAAACACTTTGAAAAAGTCAATGATATTAATATAGAACACGTTTGTTATTTTAATTTAATCGAGTGTAGTTTTATCAACATAATGTCTAAAAGGTAGGTTGACTTTTTTTAAGTGTACCTTTTGCTCTCCAGATATCTACAGATCCTTTTTTTTATAGAACATTTATTGTTACTTAGTTTTTATGGTATAAAATCTCAAGAGTTAGAAACTTTCTCCAAAAATAGGTGAAAATAGGGCGTTGTAAATTATTTCGCAGGTACTTGTCGTCGTAAACTGATAATAAGAATCAAATCAAATTAAAAAGTAAACAGCAATGATAAGCAGCTATTAATACAGTCTGCGTGGCTATTTGATCTGGAAGAGGAGCTTTGAGCTTCAATTTCATATAAATCATTTAGACAATATTGCTAATAACATACATATGTATTTAATTCTGCATCGTTGTATCGCCATGTTTCATATAAATATTTTGCCCGCGGCTTCGTCAACGAGAACTGCGTCAAGAAATATTATACAACTTTCCTATCTTTTACATATTACCTACATCATAAAACGAGCAGTACATATTTTCTTAAGCTGACAGACATCTTGATCTGTCCTACGTTATTAATAGGCTTAAAATTATCACTCAAATAATATACTTATATACAGAATTCAGTCTTACAATAATAATTATAATGTAGACCATGTTATTTAAGTACAATATTTACATTTCTTATTATTATATTTCTTATTCTCTTAGCATCTAAATCCCAAACAAACCTTGACATTTATTACATAGTACGATAATTAACAATGCATAAATATTGAGTAATTTTAACATTTTATTTCTAAGAATGAAGCAGTTAAAGTCTAAATTATGTTAAAGTTAAATTTTAATTCGACCTCTAAAAATAATATGTTTAACATTTTGTATATTTCATTAAAATGATAGTTCTAACGCCTAACAAGATTAAAAAGTCAACAGTTGCAATTATCCTCGTGAATGTACAAATGAATTGGCTCGCCGATGACGATACTACCCTCTTATAGGTGACTGGTGTAAGAGTAATAAATCTATCATGGCTTATCGCCTGGTAAGAGTTTCACATGCCCACAGACTTATCTGTTCCATGTCTTGCATTTTTCATTCTATTTATAGTTACTTTTTCCTTGTGTCGGCAACGCACCGGTAACATTACGACCCATAGGTCGTATATAGCTATTTATATTCATAGTTATATTCATAGTGTTTGCCATAGCTATGGCTATGGCAAACACTATGAATATAAATAGCTATCTTTATTATATAAAAATAGCTATTATACCTTTATATAAACTGTAGTGCTGAGCACGGACCTCTTCTCAGTTTGATAAGGATTAACCCATAGACCCTGTAGCTATTACAAATAAAATTGAGTATCTATAGTAGTGAGCGTCTATAAAATTTTCGAAGATTCTTACTTCCAACTTAAGGTATTTTTGTCACAATATCTCAATATTTTATTTTCATTTCGTACTTTAGCTTGTGGCGACTCCGCACAGACGAAGAAGTAAGTTCCGCCTACATCTAACAGATAGCGCTAAATACGCTAAATGACGTCACAATCCTGCATCGCGCAAGCAGAGTTTACACAGCGACTAACTATATATACAAGCACCCGACATCAACCGTCGGGCCGCGGCCCGCCAGGCACGATCAACCAGCCTGGTCGGAGGATCCTCCCTTTGTGTTGGAGGGACATCACACTCCGTTCCTCCACATTGGCTGTGTAAACTTTGCTTGCGCGATGCAGGATTGTGACGTCATTTAGCGTATTTAGCGCTATCTGTTAGATGTAGGCGGAACTTACTTCTTCGTCTGTGCGGAGTCGCCACAAGCTTATATTTTCTCACAGCAAAAGATATCTAAGAAAATATAAATCCCTCAGAGCTTTTTACTTGCTTAATAAGTCTTAATTAATATACGTACTACCTAAGTTCAGCTTAGTATTATCCCGTATTAAAGCGAAAGCCTCTCTGCATAGAGATTAGTCATTACTGTGACTCTTCCGGCAACTGTATTATAAAGTAAATACACTGCTTATTATGAATTATATTTTCTTTATGCAAGTGGATTTAGTTATCATTGAGGTAAGATATTTAATATAATATAAAAGTATATGAAATATACATAATTATGTATCAAATAGAAATAAGACAATAAATAGTAATTTGACACTCGATTAGTTTTAATTTAGACTGCCCACCGAGCAATACCTAAAAAATATCGAGGCTGTGTGTTTCATAAAATTTTGCTATGTTTAATTTATTATTATTATGTAGGTATGTGTGTAGCGATAGCTCAGTGAGGAGACCAATAGACTGCAATGCAGAGGGTCTCGGGTTCGAACCCACGTCGCGCACCTCTGACTTTCGGAAGTTATATGACTTTTCGAAATTATGTGCGTATTGATTGACAATTATCGCCTGCTCCGTGCCTCGGAGAGCACGTTAAGCCATTGGTCCCGGCTGCCATAAACATCTATGGCATTCGTTATTGGGAAAGTCAGTACCCTCTAATATCCTGACACTGGTCTAGCCTTAGGGTATCGTTAGCCTTTGGGTTGCGGAGGTCAGGTGGCAGCCGCTCCGTGTAAAAACTGATATCCAGTCAAATCCGGTTAGACCAGAAAAGCCGACCCCAAGTGACTTGGGAATAATAAAGGCTAAGAGAGAAGAAGATGTAAGTATGTGTGTATAATACTTTTTCTCACATATCTTTCGTCTCTTGTCAGTAAAGAACAAGCTCATAATATAATCACTTAGTTACCGCTTTCAGGTTATATTTGGTTTTAAATAAATAGAGATAATGACAAAAAAGTAAGAGTATAAGAATACACAATACCACGTATATGTACACATATATTTACATATTTAAGTATATTATAATTTTATATGTTTAGACACTAGGCGCCCGCGTCACTACATTGGATTTCGCAGAATACCAGTGTTGTGATTTAACAATCGCAACGTACGCTGAGTGAAGTCCAAATTTTGGCACTGAGGGGACACACACTTTCCCATTACTTTTAAACTGAAGTTAAACATAAAATAATTTAAAATATGTATCTATTATTATTTGTATCTCCTGCTCACTGACAATACTAGCCTTGACTTAAATGGAGGCATTTTCCGACTTCCGTTTAGTTAAGCGAAAGGTGTGGTGTTGCCAGTGAGCGGAAGTGAAATCATAGTTTTAGTATTTGTTTTATTTTTCTAGTTTTATTATTGTTCTGGCTTTTTTTTTAATTTTATTTTTATTTCTCCATGCATTGCGTGTGCCCTTTTGTGTGCCAAAATAAATATTTTTCTATTTTCTTCTTCTACCCATTTCTATGTATTGTCTCTATCTACCGGTAAAGTAAATTTCGGTCAGGGCGATCAATCTTAACGAAGATTGGCTATCTACGCAGGAGATATTATAGTGCACATACGGGTATAAATCACAGAACATATAAGTGTAAACACAAATGTACTATCTGATCTCTTGCTTGGTAGAAAATTCTAAAAAAAATCTTTATGTTAAATCGACCCGATTCGCATGCAGCACAGCAGTCACATTTTCTACCGCTGTGCCACGGAAGTATTAAGTTACATAATTATAATTAACAGTTGTACATATGTATAATATGTATGTATTTACAAAAAAAAAGTATATAATTATGTATGTTTATCCATTGTCTAGTACCCATAGTACAAGCTCTGTTTAGTTTGGGCTAGATGGTGTTGTGTGTATGTGATAGATTATTATTATTATTATTAGTTTTATATCGTAACTCGATGCTTTTACAAAAAAAGCGCAACCAACGTTGGTTTAAAGAAATGCCGTGGTAAAAATATAAAACAATCTTGTTTTATATAAATAATTACAGCAATATTTATTTATATAAAACATGTAAGAAAAAATTAACTAGCCATGAAATATACGCAGTGGCGGATTATCCTTTAGACAAACTAGGCACGTGCCAGGGGGCGCGAAGGACAACAGTACAGCTAGCCTACTTAATTATAATGCAAAATATATGGCGGCCAGAGACCCGTATATAAGGTGCTACCCTAAGGCGCTCTCGCTATTTAATCGGCCTCTGAATGCCACACATGTCTATGTAACAATTTAGGACTCGCACTGTTTATCACGGCTTTATTTTAAAACCAACGATTAATTTGAAAAAAAATATTTAAATCTGTTATTAATCAAGATAATTTAACTACTTCTTTTATTTTAAAATCAATAATTAACAAATCTTCAGCATAAAATATAATTAGTTATCAATTTCATTAAATCGACTAAATCCTATCCATATAATATTATAAATGTGAATGTGAGTTTGTTTGTTTTTTTATTTATTTCTTCGTTTGTTACGTTTTTTTGCTTTAACTACCCGACCAATCATCACAAAATTTGGCAAACACGTTTTCAAAGGACCAGAAAAGGACATAGGAAACCTTTCATCCAGAAAAAAACGTGTTATTAAATTCTGTTTTTTTAACTTTGCCAAATTATAATTTTTAACCTAGCCTACATTTACATGACCAAAGCTACAGGCAAAATCTAGTATACATGTATATTGGAGTATTTGAATGTAAACATTACTCAGGCTTTTTAAAAGCATATGATTTGTCGTTTGCGTTAAAGACAGTACAAGGAAGTTTATAAAAGATTTCATAAACTCGTAAAGAGCAAAGGAAATCTTATAGGAAAGTTCCGAGAAGATTTCCAGCGCTATTTATGTATTTTCTGGCATCCCCGTCTCTAAAGATTGAAATGGAATTTCATAGGACCAGTAAAAAGGTACGATTGGTTGTCTTATTTTCACTTATATTTATGGCGCTGGAAAAACAACACAGGGCTATTACAGTCTCATCACTACTATACAGGGTGTCCGGTAATTAATGGATAACCTTGAAATGTCTTATAGTAGAACTGACGGCCGTTCAGGAAAATAATGGAAGAAAAATATAAATATAAAAAGTGCAATAGCTAGTCATACTTTTGACTGTCTATCTATTAGCATAATTAGTGTTTAATAATAAAACAATAAAAACCGATGGAATTCATTCATTTATAGTCGTAGTGTACAAGAAAGATAAAAATAGTAATAAAAAAAGAATGATTTTTTCTAAATTTCATTTCAAGGTTATCGATTAATTACCGGACAGCCTGTATATGGGCTTTTAAACCCCGAAATGACATCTTGCGAAGTTTGTATAAGCGTTATAACTACACCAACAACGGTAAAAATATACTTACAAAGACTCACGTCTGCATACTGCTGGGTAGGCAGACGAATATTACAACCGTATTTCACCAGCTATGTTTCTAGATCCCATGTAATAAGTAGGGAGACTTAATTGTCGTCTATCAGACAAATTGTCAGATACCGTGCTGAATTTTCTAAAAAACTTAACTTAATAATACTTTTTGTGACTTGGGATTCGGAACCTTCATGATCGAAAGTAAATCAGCGATGTGCACAATTGAATTCAAATTATATTCGAATATATTGACTACAATAGTATTGTCTACTCATGTACAGTCAAAATATATAGATATTTTACATGTACTCATATATAGATATGATTATCTTGTTGTGCAAAACTAAAGCAGCAATAGCCTAATGAGAGACCGTTGGACTGTCACGCAGAGGTCTCGAGTTCGATCCCAAAGCACGCATCTCTGACTTTTCGAAGTTATGTGCGTATTAAATAGTTAATTATCGTTTGCTTTAACGGTGAAAGAAAACATCGTGAGGAAACCTTCATGACTGAGGGTTCACCATAATTTTCTCAAAGATATTTGAAGTCTACCAACCCGCACTGGACCCGCGCAGCTTAGTCGACTATGGCCTAACCCTTCTCACACTGAAAAAAGGTCCGTGCCCAGCAGTGGGACAGTTTAATACAGGGCTGATATTACCTCGTTGTGCAAAACTGTATTCGAATACCTTCGAGTGCCTTATGCGCAACACTTAGTTAGTGTTGCGCATAAGGCACTCGAAAGATACATGATGATAACATTAGCGCAAATACATGCCACGTGACAATCGAGTCCTATTATATATTTTTATTTCTTTTTTAGTGACACGGCAAAGTGATTATAACGGACCTGATGGAAAGCCCAATTATAGTTCAGAGACAGTGACGACGAGGAGAAGATAGATGTCTTCTAGCCGTCGTCAGTGTCAAGCCGGTCTGATCAGACGCTTTTTCACATTACGTTTGAAGGACCCAATGCCATAGAAGGGAGGGAACACGCGCCGGAAAACCATTCCTCGACGACCTCGATGACGTAGTGGTTAGTGTAACCGACTGCCACGCTTGAGGTCGCGGGTTCGATTCCCGCACAAGTCAAACATTTGTGTGCATGAACATGGATGTTTGTCTTGGTCTGGGTGTTTCTATATATAATATGTATGTATTTACAAAAAAAAAAAAAGTATATATGTATGTGTATCCATTGTCTAGTACCCATAGTACAAGCTCTGCTTAGTTTGGGCTAGATGGTGTTGTGTGTATGTGGTAGAATATTATTATATTATTATATTATATTCCAAAGTTGTATGGTACGGCATAAGAAGGAATTGCTGAACCTTTTGGTGCGAGACGGGATTGTGCTAACCGTCCATCGGTGGTTACGAAGACTGGCACGTGTGGTTCTCAAAAGGAAGGGAGATGGTGGGTTGAGGTCAAATAACGATTTAATAATAATATTAAATCTGCCAAACGCTAATAGACAAAAAACAAAGCGCCAAAATAACGCAATGTAAAATAAAATGATCTGTAGACAGCCTAGATTTACAATAATAATATCTTCAATATTTTCACCCTCCAATAATGTCTTGTCTATTTGCCATGTCACTCGGTAACATATTGACTGTGACAGCCTTATTGAAACAAGTGAACCAGCCCCATTTCCATTTTCCCTTACTTGCGGAATATTAAGACGTATTCCAATGTAAAATATGTTAAAATAATAATTTTCTTAAGGTTACATGAACATTACAGATTGTAATTAAATTTGAAGCTGCCTCGATGGTGACGGCAGGGTGGTGATGAATGCGGCTGCGTTGTACGAGGTTTCGGATTCAATTACAGGGTTGAGCACAGTGGTATTGATGGTATTGGTTTTGCTTATAATAATATGTGCCCGGTAGATGATATAAGCATATTACCGTTTACTCGACATAGATGTAGACTCGGTGCTGCCACTGAGAATTCTTTGATAGATAAATCGAATTTAATACCGCTGCGTCCGCTTCACAATTTTTCGCGTGGATTATAATCTATAACACAATGAAAAAAGAAAGAAAACATATTTATTTATGCACACAAGGGCACACGCAAAAGAAGAAGAAATAATAAAATAAAAAAGTATACTAAATAAAAAATAGAATAATAATAAAACTAGAAATATAAAACAAATACATAAATTTAATTTCAGCTCACTGGCAACACCACACCTTCCGCTTAACTAAACGAAAACTGCCTTCATTCAGGTCAAGGCTAGCAGAGCAGCGATACAAACAATAATATAATATTAAATTATTTAAGTATAACATAAGTTTAAAAAGTAATGTGAAAGTGTGTGTCCCATCAGTGCCATAATTTGGACATCGCTCAGCGTACGTTGCGATTGTTAAATCGCAGCACTGGTATTCTGCGAAATCCAATTTAGTGACGCCGGCGCCTAGTGTCTACACATATAAAAATAAAATATACTTAAATATGTAAATATACATGTAAATAAGATTTAAACATAATTACTAAATAGTGTAAAAATGTGTGAAGTAAGATATGAATATTTGAGTGTATTTTTAAAGCAAACGTCAGTGTGATATAGGTACCTACCTATGTCGCATCGGGCCTATTGTCATACGCTCGATGCCAGCAATTCTAGGAATTGTGAACAAAACTAATGCGCAGTGACATAAGCAACCAGATCACAGAGCATGTCAACAATGTAAGTTAAGCGCAACAGTCAACTTATTTCAACATTTACAACTCTGTACATATTTAAATTGTCAATTGAATAATATAAATGGGTAATAAAATGCAAGAATTGAAATTAAATTAAACATAAATTAGAAAAACAAAATAAGATAACTTTAAAGTAATAAAAAACTCATATTTTTTTATAGCACTAGGAAATATAATATAGATACAAGGCAGGACTTCAAAGATGCCTGCAGTGTTGAAATACACCGCAACAACACAGAGTGGAAACCCTTCCATCCAATACCTGACGGCCAAACCCAAGAACGTGAGAAGGTGTTTGTGAGGATTAGCTGATATAGAAATTAAAAGAGTATTACAATATTAATGTATTGAACTGAAATAAAATGTTCTATGTCACTAAATAGAATAATAATATTTAGTAATTGGAATGGTGTGATTTTATATATATATATATATATATATATATATATATATATATATATATATATATATATATATATATAATTATAATTATGTAGCTTTTTCTGATTAAAAACAAAGGAATTTTTGTCTTTCCATGCCTTAAGTATATAATTAAATTAACCTTAAAATTAAACCAAATTAAACCATAACCAATTTTTAAGCATATACATTATTTTTATATTATAAAACTGTACTGAGCTCTACTGCCTATATAAATAAATATTCAAAAAGCATTGGTTTGACTCTATGGTTTAACTAAAGACAGTTGAAACTAAAACAATAGCTTAAAATTTGTATGCGTCTAAATATTTGGTGCAGTATCACGCAAAAACCATTGAATAGATTTTGATTTCATTTATAATTTTGTAGCTTAAAATTCAACCTAATAATAAAAACAAACCTAACTACTTATCAGTTAAACGAAATAAAAAGGAAGTGCAAACAAAATATAGGCCGGTAAAATAAAAATAAAAAATGCCTGGCTTAGGCAGCGTCGCAAAATTCCTCGACAACGCTGTCGACTGGGAATGTGTCCAGAAGACTGGCAGCATTGCCACTTTGAATGACAATGCTGATTCTTTGAGCCAAGAAAAGTCCAGCCTTCCGGTCACACGAAGCGTCGATTAGCCGCTGATATATTTTTTATGTTTATATTACTTAAGTTGTATATTATAATTATTACTTTTGTACATGTAAATAAATACCATTCATAATCGAATTTCAACGCTAATTTTAACTTTAAATAGTTGTAAGCCTAAAAATTAAGCCAAGTCTTATCTTATTTGATTTAGTAGACTTAACGATATAGCGCCTAAAGTGACTGACTTAAATAACCATGATCATGAGCCACTTATATTCACGCGAATGAAATCTGGAGCAAGGAGTAGTTGAAACATAAATTATCAAGCTAAGTGCTATTCCACACTTTAAATGAACTTCTAGAAAAACAGAGCGCAGTCTTACAAAATCAGCGTTCATAAAAATGGCGCTTTCCCTGCTAAAAAGTGAAACAGCTGTTCAAAAACGGTACTCAGTACTCCTAACGAGCGTTGAATCCATTAATTATCAAAACAGAAGCGTTTTTGCATGAAGGAGCCCGAAACTGAACACCACAATTAAGAACAGGCCATAAATAAAATTAAAACGACGACGTCATATCACGAAACATAATCTGTGGTTGATTAATGACAGCTTTAGGCTCTTCTCTTGGATAATGTCTTAATAAAAGATTTATTTTGGCGTGTTATTATAATGACTAAATGGATTGCGTAGAGGCAAGCGCTTGCCTCGTAGCAGTGACAGTGATGGGTTTGAATTTCAGGGTCTTTCAATTTAAGGGTCGGTTATTTGAGAACACTCGAAACTGTTTTAAGCCGCTGTGTACTTTGTGTCCTTTAATAACCAGTATAGTAATTGCCCAAATTTAGTTTGTAGTCCCCGTGACATTTATTTATTTACTTATTTATTTATAGTTAACATAATAACAGGTGATATCGCGGTCAAACGCAAGCCTATTACATTTACAAAAATAAATTAAAACGATACCAAACCATTTTCATTAATTAACCTAGAAACACAAACAATAAAAATAAAATTATAATAATAAAAGAAAATACATAGGGTTTGATCCCTAATGTGGAGGTTGTCTTTTAACACAAAAATAATGTTCGCGGTTTTATATACAATAGAGATTTAGCCTACAGTTAAACATGAAGCATTTTTTAAGTGAATTGGTACTATCGTATGAGTAATAACCATTAACCATAAACCATTGGTGCACTAAGGCAAAATATTTTTTTCTTAGGTGTTACTTATAGCCGACTAAGCTATGTAGTTTACTGTGCAAGTCTTTGCCATTCCAGTCAGATGCCGCTTATTGCCACATACGGTAGTGGTTTAAGTGGTAGCTTCGCCACTGACATTTGGCCGAGTGTTTTGGGTTCAAATCCCACACGGGACAAACCTTTGTGTGATCCACAAATGGTTGTTCCGAGTCTGAGTGTTCTTCGTATGTTGTCTAAATGTTAGTAATGTCCCCCGCGACACATAAATTATTTATGTTGGGGCAGTTGTATTGAAAAAAAATAAGAAAATAAAATTGATAGAGGTTCATAATATACTTTACAAATATATAATGTAAATTCTTTTAAAGACTGCCTGGCGTTATTGCTGTGTCGCGAGGGAAATTTCAAACATTTAAACTACGGACATAGGACATCCTGGCTCGGCGCATCAATTTGTTGATCACATATGTATATATTTCTGTCCCGTGCGATCTAGTATAAAAAACAACGAATAAAATGAATACACCTACTGAACATTTTAGTTTACCCAAAAATAATAAAGTACACGATAAAACAATAACACATATTATTTAAATTGACACAAAAAGTGTGTTATCATTTATATAAAATGAAATATTAATAAAAAGCTTTTACATTAAAAATATTGTTTCGATATTTTAACAGACACAACTAAATAGCACGTGCGTGTTAATACCCTTAACCTGTGGTATGCCGGAACGTGGATCTACGCGAGACACAATGCTTTTTCTATTATGTCTGGTATTCCGGCATACAAGAGGTTAAAAATGATAGCGCCTTTCTATTAAATGATGTATATTTTTTGGTCAGACAAAAGTAATAGTACTCCTTAACGAAATAATGTATCGTTACGTGTGTAAGAATGATGGTTTCATTTAGTCACAGGATGAATTGCGTAGTGGGGTGTAATAATAACAGCAGCCATCTGGCGTTGTCTACTTAGCTCACTGATTACAAACAACACAACATTAATTCTGTTTTTGCTTCGGAAGATACTGAAGTAATTTACGTGCCCCCGTTTTTGGCCGAAATAAATGTTTGCAATAAGTCTGTGGCGAGCGCTCGTGCTTATAATTGTTAGTATAGGCAAGCAAAATATTATCGGGAACAATTCATTTTGTGATAATAAAGTTTCTTGTTCGATATAACAAAGACCCAGAACAACAATTATTAACTTGTTTACTAGTGTTTCTACAGAAAATATTACTGTGGCCGCTTAATTAGACAGTAAATGTAACATCAACCTTGTTTCTGTCGTCGAGTTGTTTACGAAGATTTTATCATCCCGAAAACAGTCCGAACCAGATTGTAATTTACGAGAACAAAAAGAAACAAAGTCGTTTGGTTGTCGGGATATAAACGAATGGGCCCGGTCTTCGGTTGGAGAGTAAATTGACGCATTCCCCGACCAGTAGATACGAATTTCAGTAATTAGAAGGCACGATACCGACGCGATATTCATATTATGTACCTACATTTTTGATATCGCATCAACAGTGTCTTTACGTATATTACTATTCAGTGTAAAACGGACACTAAGTACATTTTAATGTATAGTTTTATCGATATTATGTTAGTAGTAGAGCCTCGCTGATTACAGCATGATTGGGCCACTGGACCGGGGAAGTACTACCCTCTCACAGAATATTAACGTAAAATAGCAGTGTTCCTACTGTTGTGTTTCGTTTGGTGAGTGAGAGTGCCAGAGGCCTAATCACACTATTTCCCCCTTACCGCTCCTTCTCTTTCCCACTTCCTTTTTCCTAAAGTGTCGGCAATGCGCAAGTGATGCATCTGGTATTGCAGGCGTCCATAAGTTACGGTGATCACTTACCGTCAGATGGGCCGTATGCTTGTTTGCCACCTTAGTAGTATAAAAAAAAACACAGACCTGAATATAAAGTAACCTTCAATGAAGACCATAAAAATTATAGTTCTGTTTTTTTAACATTTGTACACCTTACTTACATATGGCACTCCATCGGGCAAGAGAAAGAACATTCCCGAATCAAAATAACATAATCTTTACTGCATTTAGAAATAGATTATTTTTATATTTTTATTTATGTTCGAGAATATACATTTAGGTCTGGTTGGACTAGTATCTTTTTGTTTGAATTTATGTACTATAGACATCAACAATTCGTTATCACAAGGGACCTCGCCTGACTAGGAAAGTTTGGACAATATACAGCTGTGTCTAATCCTTCAAGCTTATTAGACGCACAAAGTTCGCTCTATATTTTACGAGAGAATCTCGCAGTGAATCTTATAGTTGCTCACGGCCCAGATTGCAGCGGAAGCTGTTCTGTATTCACTCCGAATGTATGTTGGTTGAATCACGGTACAGCACGCACGTTCAGTTGGATACAGAAATTACTGCTGCGATTTCATCTTTATTAAAAAGAGAAAGCCCATGGATTGGATCGATTATCTTATACACGTGTGATCAAAAAAGAGTACTGATGATTAAAAAACCTTACTGCTTTACTATGATTTCCTACCATTTTAAACTCCCTTTCGCTAGGATAAGCTACGAGTAAGTGATAACCCTAATATTGCAAGCAATTATGAGCTACGGTTATCTTAACACAATAGTAGTTTACCAGCTATCCGTACTTATGATAAAATTGTAGCTAGACGATATCTAAAAAAACAATTAGATTATTTAAATTCAATATTTCTGTTCTGTATTCTGCGCATGAAGTGACGGGCAAAAGCTGGCGTTGTATAAAAAAATAATCTTAATTATTTCTTAAATGTTTTATTTTATTGGATACTACAACAGCTTAAAGTTTTCTTCCACCGCTTATGACACTTAAGTCAAGCTACAAAACACTCAAGAGACTGTCAAATGTTCGGAACTACAAGCATTAATATTATATATCGTTGTCGAGTCGGTAACGTATCGTTAAATTTAAAAGTGCTCGATATCTGCAACTCACACTAAATTGAAATGCCAATCATTGTCCTCGAAGGACGTTGCATTCACATTAAACTCAATAGGAATCTTGTTTCATGCAGTAATGGCTAAATTCATTTGAAATTAGCTTCAATTTTAATTTCAAGACATATTTAAGGATTTAAACATATCAGAGGGCCATATCGTCGGCCTCGATGGCATAGTGGTCAGTGTAACCGACTCGATTGGTTCGATTCCCGCACAAGTCAAACATTTGAATGCATGAACTTGGATATTTGTCTTGGTCTGGTTGTTTCTATGAATAATATGTGTGTATTTACAAAAAAAAGTATACATATTATGTATGTTTATCCATTGTCTAGTACCCATAGTACAAGCTCTGCTTAGTTTGGGCTAGATGGTGTTGTGTGTATGTGATACAATATTATTATTATTATATCATTAGTCTTATAAACGTGACATGTGAACTGAAATTCTATTTATATTAAGAGTTCACAATTTTTGATATTTATTGCACTGAGACTAGATTGAAACTCGCTTGTTTCTGAGCGCTAGGTTATTATTGGATTTTCTATTAGTAAATTTCTAAGTACTAAGAAATTCCTAAATAACAGCAATAAAAGGCAGCATACATAAAATAAAGCCTCCGCTGCTCTTTTAAATATACAATTAAACTAGCAGCTTGTTAAAACAGAGTGCGGAAGCTATAACAAAACTTTTAACTAGTGTTTCAATTAGTATCCAGTAGCTCACTTTGTGGATCCCAACGATTTACAATTATCTAAATAAATCAAGAAGTAATAATCTTTTATTCAATTGAGATAGGTCGTCCAATTCCCAAAGGGAACATTCAGCAGATTGAAAATCAAATCGTCATCGGAATCTGAAGGATTTAATTACGCTTTAATCAGATTTTTACCCGAACAATACCTTTATAAAAACGTATTGAATGAATTGGATTGGATCGATGTTAATTAAAACAAGCCATTTGTTAATTTGTAACGAGGTCCTTTAGGGTTCGTTGAACTTTTACTTAAAGCAGTTAATTATAAATTTACGAGCTACACTTTGCTAAAGGAATTAATATTTTTTATAATATTGAGTAGACTACTGTTACTGGCCAGTACCTCACAACGGTGGCGCCGCAGCAGTGAACAAAAGAAAGAAAGAAATCTGTATTGCTTCACAGCTTGTATTGTGTTTAAGGATAAAAAAACAAATAATAATAAATATTTAACTAATCTCCGTGTAAGACTCCCAAAGGGACAAGTATTTTTCTATGTTAGAAAATATCTGTGATAAGAGAAACATAATAATAACAAACAAAAAAGAGTAACAGAATAAATTTAATAAACATCTAGTGACACATGCGTCCCACAGCTGCAGCAAACAGGACCCTAGTTCAGCATTTGCCTGGTCCCAAAAACCAGGCACTGGTCTTCCACTGGAGCTTGTCATAGTGACGTACGGAAGCCAATAAGTATTGAGATACATACATAGTTATATAATTTACTTACTTTTTATTTTTTTAGCCTGTACCGTCCCACTGCAAGGCAAAGGCCTCCCTTCGGTCTTTCCACTCCTTTCTGTCTAGCGCCAATTGTCACCAATCTCGGTTGAACGCATCCAATTCATTCCGCCATCTCATTCTGGGCCTGCCGCGGGGCCGTCTGTTATTTTTGCCCACTTCTCTTCAGACATGCGACAGATATGGCCAGACCAATTCCATTTAAGTTCGGCAGCAGCTTAGCCCACGTCCATAACCTTTGTTTGGGAGTGCAGTACGGTATTTCTGATCTTATCTATGAGCTTAACACCGAGTATACTCCGCTCCATGGTACGTTGGCAGACCCCGATGTAAGACCTCTGGCTCTTAGTTAATGACCATGTCTGCGCTCCATAGGTGAGAGTAGGTAGGTAGGAGAGTAGGTATGTATAATACAAAATAGAAATACAGAGTAATACAGAAAGAAAGTGGTGATTGCGACTGCTGTGCATGAGGGCTCGGGTTTGATTTTCTGATTGGGCATAGTGTTATTGGGTTGACTGGTTTGGTAGCGCAGCGGTAGTACATGTGACTGCTGTACATGTCATGCAATGTGTGCATAAACTATGCATGCAAACAGCAAAAACAGCGCTTTTGGGCAAGAGCATTTTCTGCATGGCAACCAAAATATACAATAAAGTACCAAATTAATTCAAGGACCTTAATGTTAACGTATTTAAATGTAATTTAAGAAATATTTTATTGCATAAATGTTACTATAATATTAATGATTTCGTATGTGATAATCTTATATAATTATTATTTTTCTCGGGTTTAATAATCATTTATCAGGATCTAATTTAATTTGACATGTTCTTAATTATTGACTTCTTATCTATTACTATTCTATGATTAGAAATGACATATAAATTTAATTATTTTTACATTTATTTTACGGATTTGAACTGATCTATTTATAATATATCTCACTTCATTGTTAAGAGACACTTAATTGACATGTTAATTATTGTATTAGATCCAGCATAATTTTGAAATTCTTATTAATTACAAAGCACATACATTTGCATGTCTGACCAGACAGAGCATGTTGAGACAAAAAAATATCTGTAACACCTGATTGTACACATGTTGAGTCAAATAAATTTATCTTTATCTTTATCTTTATCTTGTACGCGAGGCTTTTATCTCGTTCCAGGCCAACAAATAGTTATTGGTGGTAATTCGGACGAGTAATTATCAGTAGCAACAAGGAGATGTAAACTATGCCCGATAAATGGCAATAGGATCGTTTCGCTTAAAAGAAAACCTTGGTTGCCTTGGTTCACATACCGGTCAACTGTGGCAACTTTACTTTCAACGAGAAACTTGACCTAGTGTACCTCAACTTACACATGACAACTTTTTTTTTCATTTAATTTATACCTAGTAAATGAATATAAAAATACCTTGGTGAAAACTTGGTTTTATTATCTTTGTAAAGTTTGTGATAGCCCTGGCAAAATATGTCCAACTCTATGAAATTTCAAAAAAAAATGTGGCATCTTTACCTGACATCCAATTTCTGTAGGATTTGTCCCGTAAATGCGTACTCGTAAAATTGCTTAAGTAAAGTTGCCATATCTGTGTCAACTATACCTGTGTCATATTTTTGAACACTGTAACGTGTTTATTTAACTTTTTGTAGATATAAACCGTTGAGCATGTAGACTCATGTCTTTGCTACAGACTAGATATATATGTATATTTTAAAGTACCATAATTAATAGAAAACCTGATAAAACGTCAAAAATACGGTAATGATGCCACAGTTGACGGTACACAGTAATTTTATTACATCAATGTTGTTGTAGGTACGACACTAATGATTCTATTTTCTAAGCTTACTTCAAAATATATGAGTGGTAACTTTATATTATATAGCTCAGCCTCATTTTTATTCTGTATCTTTAGTTTTAATATTAATAGTACACATGTATGTTAAATGTATAATTTAACGGAACAAAACTAACGTCTAAGACACAGGCTCGGCCTAGTTTAGACGTTATGGTTCATTTGACCTCAGCTAGAACCTTGACCTAAGCTATGAGTTTGACCTTGGCTATGACTGCTAAGACTTTGACCTCAGCTACAACTTTGACCTCAGCTACAACCTTGACCTCAGCTACAACCTTGACCTCAGCTATGACTTTGACCTTGGTTATGACTGCTACGACTTTGACCTCGGCAACAACTTTGACCTCAACTACAACTTTGACCTTAGCGACGAGTTTGACCTCCGCTAAGACTTTGATCTCAGCTACAACTTTGACCTCGGCTACGACAGACATCGGCAACGACCTTTGACCATTGACCTCGGTAACGACTTTGACCTCGGCTAATAGAATATTGTATACATCCAGTTAATGTATTATAGGTTAAGAAGTTGTATGTGTCGTCATCTATTTGGTATCAATAAAGATATTATTATTATTCTTACTTCGTGAATTCTCAAACCTTAGCAGCGAAATGTGCGTGTAATATACCTCTGCCTACATATAGGCGTGCGTTTAGGTATGTGATATATGTAACCGGCCCATTCATGCTGATTTCAGCATGAATGAGCCGGGCCGGCTCGACCGGGGAAGGACTACCCTCTCACAGAATGTCGACGTGCAATAGCAGTATTCTTACTGACGTGTTTCATTCGGTGAGTGAGAGTGCCGGAGGCCCAATCACCCTCTTTACCCCTTCCCGCTCTTTCCTTCTCCTCTCCTCTCCTCCGCACTTCCTTTTTCTGTTCTTCCTTTCCTAAAGAGTCGGCAACACGCATGTAATGCCTCTAGTGTTGCAGGCGTTCATGGTCTACTACGGTGACCATTTACCATCAGGTAGTCCGTAAGATTGTTTGCCACCATCGTTGCATAAAATAAAACCTATGTAATGTATGGATGCATGTTTATTTATTTATTTATTTATTTATTACACATACAATTATCATTACAGACATATACCCAATGCGATAATGTAGATTGTCACAAATTAATAATTCAAAGTTAGTGCATACAATCATAATTTTATAGTTAAGTCAGTAATAAGAAATTTAAATATTAATAATCAATAAAATAAATTTTAACAACATTAACCCATTTTTATAATAGTGTCAAATGTCATTTCAATTTGTCAATATAATTATTCTAAATATAAATATGTAATAATTGTATTATACATTTTGTCAGGTATACATAATTATGTTAATTACAATCAATTATGACAAATAAAAACAATTTTAACTTTTAGATGATTTTATTTATCATAACGTCATCATTGGTGGCGATAGCCTAGTTACGGTCACTGGCACTGATAATGTTGTGGACTATCACTAACTAGTAATATTTAGGTCGGCATCGTATCGTATCTTATTATCAGCGATAGCTCAGTGGGGAGACCAACAGATTGCAATGCAGAGGGTCTCGGGTTCGAACCCACGTCGCGCACCTCGGACTTTCGGAAGTTATACATGTACCAACAGTAATGTATTAAACAGTGTAGTCCAAACTAACATGTACTTATAATAAGTTTTTGTTATTATTATTATTATATGTATTTGTATTTATTATTATTATTATTATTATATGACTTTTCGAAATTATGTGCGTATTAATTGACAATTATCGCCTGCTCCTTGCCTCGGAGAGCACGTTATGCCGTTGGTCCCGGCTGCCATGAACATCTATGGCAGTCGTTATTGGGAAGTCAGTGCCGCCTATATCCTGACACTGGTCTAGCCTTAAGGTATCGTTAGCCTTCGGGTTGCGGAGTTCAGGTGACAGCCGCTCTGTCTAAAAACTGATATCCAGTGAAATCCGGTTAGACCAGAAAAGCCGACCCCAAGTGACTTGGGAATAATAAAGAAGATCGTATCGTATCTTCCCTGTCATTTATAAGTAGCAGGTGAGATACCGTGCTATAAACAGAGTAGTTTAGAAGATACTCACATAATACAATGTTGTTTACTTATAATATTCTGTGATGTAGTTATTTTTATCTTATAAAAGCGCCAAATAGACCACTTCATCTAATTAAGTTTATAATAATAACAATCTTTATTCCATAAGAAAATTACGTTACAAAATACCACACATCAATTTAACAAATCAAACTGCACGTGAGTGATGTCAGGGCAAAAGTCCACTTCCGTGCTAAGAACTAACCTGTGTTACGGGTATCCAGCAGTGGACGTCTTACATCTGAGATGATGAAGGTGGGGCATTCACGATGCCTTTAACGCACCGTATGATGCATATACGAACCGATTGCATCAGCGATTTATATGTGACAATACATATCTATACAACGCATATATCATACAACCCACTGGTATACAATATCATTCAGCTCTAATTCAAGTTGTATATCTCTCGAACCAGTTGTTTACAAAATATGTTCAGACAAAGCGAACTTCCTCACAATATTGGCGTAATAAATCACCGCTAGAAATTGCGGTCAAGTTCTAAGCATCAACGGTAAAGGGCGACGGTGAATGTTTGATTTAACGTCCGGAACACCCACTTCTGACTTGACAGCTGACATTTCTATCGGTACCCCTATAAAATATCTAATAGTGTTTCATTTATTATGTATAGCAGCACCTTTGGAAAATACGTTCATGGTTTTATACAGTTTCTAGGGAAAAATCATCTATGTTAATATAATAAATGTACGTGGCGTCGTTTTATTTAATGTACAAAGTTTTTTAATATATAGCTTTTTTGAATTACGAGTTATCTGAATATTTATTATATTTGTATAATTATTTTCTTGGTATCATCACATCCTTACTAGTCCTTACTTTCTTACTAATAATATAAATTTGAATGTAACTGTGTCTGTCTGTCTGTTACCTATTCAGGGCTAAACCACTCAACCGAATTGGATGGAATTTGATACTGAGGTAGTTCAAATCCTGGGTAAGGACATAGGCTTATTTTTATTAATGTATGTATGTAGGCACCACGCAAAAGCTAGTAGATTATATTTGTAATAATCTCAGAATATTATTGATAAAATTCTATCACCTAAGTTATAAAATCCCTTTATTTATACTCAGATGTTTATAGATGGCATTAGTGGACCCTATTCTAAGTGACGCTCTCAATAGTTATGGACTTACTCTTAAAACATATAAAATAACTAGAAACAAATCAAAATAGATTATTTAACTTCTTGTTAATAAAAAATTAAAGAACAATGTATAAGTCATAATACACAGTTATTTAAAATATTTAAAATTCTGCCTATCAGTCTTAAATATAAATGCTTATTGATTGCGGATAACCATGACAAACAGGAGCATAGTTTAATGTATCTCAATAATAAATATAACACTCGCTCGATGACGACTAGTAGACTGAATGTACCATGAATACATAATTATTAGAGTGATAGAACATTAAAGAAACGCTTGCCTTGCCTATTATATAGTTTGCCGGAAGTTAGTAGACATGAAGATAATCCACGTATATTTAAATGTAAAATAAAAACAACATTACCTAAATAACTTATGTAATTAGTGGAATTGTATTCCATTATATTATTAGTTATATTTAAACTGTTGCACGGAGACTTGATTCTACGGTCAAACCGACTGAAAATAAACAAAATGAAAGACTAAGAAAATATTTTAAGTGTAGTTTTTCAATGCCTTCTTGTTAGCTACTGGTGTTTCGACAGTAAATAGCTACGCAGAAATATTTGGTCAGGGCCGTTTTTCGTTGATCTATAAGATCTACAAAGACGTGGAATTCCTGGCAATAGGCTACCTATGTCGCTATCACTGTATAACATATATAGACCAAAAGGAGGCTCGATCTGCGCGAATTGCAATCCATCACCTCCAAATTTTATAACCAGTATCTATTGGATCCTTGCATAAACAGTTAGTCAAAATGTGTGATAGCCATATGGGCTTACTTATTTTCAAAGAACTCTCGGTATTACCAATAAAATCTGACCACTAAGTGAACATCTCAAGCAAATATTACGACAACAAATTTATTATAATTATAATTTATTTAATAGAAGTGCTACCGTCACAGATCACAAAAACTGTATTTAATCTTCTCCAGCCTTAGTTCAAATGTAAATATATAATATTTAATGCATAAAAGTCTCAAGAAGTCACAAAGTTCAGTACTTTTAAGACTACCCGTACACGTCATCGTTTTGTTCTAAGATCGTCCACGTTACAATTGACATGAACTAACATAGAAGGTAACATTGCACATAGAAGACTGATGGGTAAAATTTTATAGTTAGATTTAAGTAGCTGGTACAGGTTATAACCTGAGCCTATAGACTCAAGCCTGTGCCTACGGCACATCAGTATTGTAATAATCTTGCCAAAAAACGGACGTGTTTACGGACCGATAGTGATTCATTGTAGTACTTATATATAGACTGCCACACACCATATACACTCATAAGCGCAGTGGTGGAATTTCATAACTACATGTGCAAGCCTCATGCCTCGTGAAGTAATCATAGGTACTTTTTGACACGACAGCCCACGCAATAGTCTCCATTGTGCGATAACAGCGTTGTGTCAAAAGAGCCTTTAGTGCTATTGATTTTTAATTATGTTCTGGTCAAAACAAAGCGCTGTTATCTCATTTTTCTAAAGCGATATCCAAATTATCACCAAGGAGAATAAAACACGAAAATTCGTAACAAGCGAATCGAGCCTAAAATTAAACGCGAAATACAAAACGAATTTCCAACAAGGCTGTTATTATAATTTAACTTTATAGCAACTTGTTAACAAGATCATTACAGAGCCTATCGTAAATCACACCGGGTTTTCAAAGCAAAGGGAAATGCTGCGATAAAACGAAGGCTTTCTTGCGTCTAAACGACATACATACTTTAGTATTATTGCGTTTTAAAAGATAACACGCTGATTTGTGTTTTTTTTAAGATATGATAAGATGTGTATCGTATTGTTTTATATCAGCTTTCTTATTTCCTATTTTCTTTGTTAAGAACTTGCTTGTAATTGACTAACATCACTGTTAAAGCTTACCGAATTGCAACACTATGCATACAATTGACTCTACATCTTTGAAACACTTCTATCGTTCTTTAAGTAGAATCATCGCTAAATGCTAAAGAAAAACTTTTGAATATAAACATTGTCTTTACCAATAACTAGCTTTAGCCCACGGCTTCGCTCACTCGGGAACAGTGTTTTTTTCGGGATGAAAGGTAAACTATTTCTTTTTTTGAAACCCTGATGTCGTGTATGCAAAATCTCATGATAACTGGTCGTGTAGTTACGGCATGAAACGTACCAAACAAACAAACATACTCACATTCGCATTTATAATATTATGGTTAGGATTTGTGACACGAATTATTTTGCAATGTATTCATCGATTAAATAAGGGTAGTTACGAGGACCCCAATTAATTCACTTAATCGTCTCATTGGTACCGTGAGGTATAATAGATCCAGGGATAGATGATCACATTGGTAGCTGATGCCTCTAATCTCCGCGATTCCGATCCTAAAGGGTTGACCACAATCCAAACTGGTGCAATTTCGTATAATTTATTCCGTGCTAACTTCAATATTTTCATATTTTCGCCTATAAAGGTGGTCCGTGCCAATTTAATAGCTCATAAATTCCGATGATAACTCCTTTGTCTGTGGGTACTTTTCCGGTATAACGAGTGGGTATTGACAATTTGTATAACGAAGCTCTTAAGGAAATTGGCTCAAATTTATTGTTGGATGCTCAAAATTGTACCAGTGGGGTAGATTTTATCAATTTAGCGTAGGAATTTATTGAAATTCATAAATGCTTTGGAAGGCGTAAGTTTATTCTTTAGTTGTATTTTTCTCGGGTAATGTGCTCAGGCTTTTAGTATAAAATGTAGACTAACATGTTTCTTTAGAATGCAACTTATATTCATACTGTAATAAAAGAAAATAGCATTGCCTCTTCTTTTTGATAGACATATTTATTTAATAATTAACTGCCTTTAAACACCACATCATTGTGCAGCTCTTGGATATAATATGGACTCGATCCTAAAATAAATATATACATATAAAATATGTCATGAAGTTACAAAACTATTGAGAACTATTGAGAACTTTAGATTAACTAAGAAAGATTATAAGGCTAGTGTGAATGAAACAGTCGTAAGAGGCAGACCTAGGCGAACGTTTCTTGACCAGATCGGAGACGTTCTGGAAAAAGACCAGGTTAAGAGCACCTTAAACCAGCGAGCGTGTATGAGGAATGTGATGAACGTGAATGAAACCAGGGAAGTGTGTTAGGATCATAGCAAATGGAAATCCGTAGTCTCTGCTTACCCCTCTGGGAAACAGGTGTGAATCTACATATGTATGTATTATTGTTATTGGATAACTAAAACAACATTTAAGTTATTTGAAGATGATATTAGGATAGGTTTTCGTTTATTGTCTCACACTGTATTTATATTGTTTTTATTTGATGATATTTAATATTTAGTATTTTCATGTCATATATAATATAGAAACGAGAGTCTATGTATAAATATATATTTAAATAGACTCTCGTCTCTATACTCCCCACTAAAAGCCAGGCAGGGATGTACTAAATCAACATTCTACCAACTATGATTGTAGGTCCCACTAAATAGCGACGATGCGTTGTCGTCCGCCGGATTTATATGCATTATAAATATTATAGAATATAAATTAGTCTCTTTACCTTTGCACCACTCTAACACTACTAAAAAATATTCCAAGAATAATATCAAGTCTATATTTTCAAGGTTGATGAGACACTATACACATTAGCTGGCTATAATTCGATTAGAACAGGACATGTAATGAATGGCTTGCCTATTACATAAGTTAGGCTTCAATTAAGTGGGTATTACCTTCAGATACAGCACGATTGATCGTCGCTGTGACGTAAGGGATGGCACGTATATAGCGTTTAATTTATTCATCAAATAGATCTTGCATGTGATTGTGTTAATATCATGCATAAATGGCTACTGTTCAAATCTACGGTTTATGCATACTAGGTAATATATAAGTTAGTGTTATTTATTGCCTATGCTACAAAAACTTAGACCTGTAAGCATAAGCATATAAATAAGCAGGTAGAGGGATGTTACGACAACATTTTAGTGGCTTTGTTCTAGGTCCCACGTAATAAGAGACAAACCTATGGCCGTCTACTGGGCCAAGCATTCCTAGCAGAATATTTAAATAACATTTTGCTCGACCCAGTAATCGAACTCTTATAATCGCACGCAAACATTAGCGCAAATTTATGCCGCGGGTTTAAAGAGCAGCATCTCTGATATTACGTTAATGTATATCTGTAACACATTATGGATAATGTTATTAGATCGTCAACAATAACTACACAAATAAAGACTTTCAGTATTTTCATTGATAATAATCAATTAAATTGCCAGACAGAATAGCTGAATAAAACTACAGATAGCTTGTTATAAGAAAAAATAATTAAATTCTATAAATTGAAATAATGTTTACAATATATTTGGCCCAAACATGGGCTGTTACAAGCGACGCAAACGAAAAAATAAACGCAACGCATAAAATAACATCCAATAGATTCTAGTTTTGAACTTGTTGACCTTAAATAATAGATCGCATTCTTAAACCACAAAAGCATAGATTTGCTCATTCGAGATGAAAATATAAGTCCGCCTACTGATGATAAGAAAATGGTCTATATTATTTACTTCTTACTATTGTTATTTTAATAGCGGTAGATTCTATGACACACCTCATTTTTTTTAAAACAACGCCCGCACTGGCAATTTTTCCTGAATTGCAGGAGCCTTTACAAACATTCAAACAACGCACACAAAGAAAATTTAGACTCGGAACAATCATTTGTGGATCACACATATTTTTGTCGCGTGTAGGATTCGAACCTACGAAGTGGCAGTGGCGAGGCGACCACTTAAACAACTACGCCATCTACGCATACTGCATTGCATAATAAGTTTACGTGGTAATATAAAATAAAATAATATAAAAAATAATCGACAATTTGTATATTGGGGACAAAAAGACAAGTTTTTCATGAGCGAACGATGTCTAAAAGAAATATTATTCTAATTCATCTATAGCCGTAATAGGGTACCTTTTAACATTATTAATTTAAAAAAATAATCAAAATAAGTGACTACGAAAACACATCTTATTATTCCTTGTGTTAGCCTAAAGCAGGATCCAAGTTAATCCGGTCGCCTTCAATGTGGAAATTTAATTAAAATGAATACCGAGACCTGACTCCAACGGAACTTAATATTCGTGGTGTGCCAAAGTATACTCAATTATAAAGTCCATAGCAGAGTAATCATTTTACTACACTCAGAAGATTAGTGACGGCGAATGGAAACGGGAATTATGTATTTTACTAAAATTAAATTAAGGTTGTAGATAATATTGTCTTATTTATGTTTATGCGGTTGCTAGACATTGAAATTAAAATGGTATATAATGATATAATCGCGGTTTTTTTTTCAAACACTACTTCTATTTTATAATTATTCCACTATTTATATACTTTCTCCGACGTTTGAATTGCTTTTTAGTAGCCATGTTCACTAAGATGATATTTATCTCAGTGCCTTGAAGTGTAGTTATTGTAGAGTATCCAAACATAATTATTGTCATTTTTAAGTAGGATTTTTATTTTGTTAGTAATATAACATTTACAAAATATTTATATTATTAATTCTAAAGCTAATCAAGCTAATATATATCTACAAACAGATTAAAAACAAATTACATAATTATAAAAAAATAATAATAACAAACATGATATTTTTTTATTGATGCTATTTATGTTGAATGAGCTCAAATTATTATGAAGACTGCTGTGTATTCGTTTTAACTAAACGAATTATTTAACCCCAAGCTGGTGATACATTCCATCTTCTGTACTACAATATTTTTTTAATTTGCAATGGACCTAATTGTCCTTCGTAGAAATCAACCCTTTATACACATGCATATAGTAATCACGCTTTCAATTATATGATGCGATTGGCTTTAAAGTTATTACCAACTTTCCTTTAAAAAGCGTTTGTCGTCTAAAGCTTGCACCGAATTGAGCTAAATTGCTATAAATTATTTTCATGACTACTGTACACACTTTTTTCACAGTGACATGACCTCAAGAAAAATATTTATGTTGCATTACATGTAATATACACGCCAGTTTTAAATGGAATGAGTGTATTTTAAAAGTATTTTCAGTAAGTCTGGGTCCAAAGAACTGTTAAAACGAGGTGAGGAAGAACGCACGCGCCAAGCGAATAGTCTGTTTATTTGCGGCAGATACCTACGCTCTTGGCGCTAATACTAATACTCTCGCCAAACATATGTTTTATTGTGATCAGGTATGGCGTGGTGTATTCTTAAACTATGTCTTGCGGTTTTGCCTTTGGTGATAGATAATTTGTTTCATCATTACAATTATCCCAGAAACTATATTCTATTGGACTACCACTCAACTCGAAATTTTATTTAACCACCAATCAGAACAAAATTTTACATTGTTTCGTTACAGTTCTAGATTCTACGCTATTAATTTAGTATGATGAATTCCAAATAGACACACTTCAACAGTTTTTACAACTTGGGAATTGAACCCAGAAATACACGAAATGATAAGCGCAAACATGACATCAAATCAACATTTCAACAAGCTAGTGGATCAACATATTGCATTATAGTTGAGTATAATAATCTTCTTATTTTGATGATACAATATCAAATCTCGAAAGGTTTCCTATTGTACTGCTGGTTTTGTATTACGTTCGTTCTTCATTATGGTTTATTTCATTTCTTTATTTCCACAAGAAATCTTCATGTTAAATATCATTGGACTTTGTAGTATAGCTTATTTATCTATAGTTAAATTTATGATAATACACATTGTGTACTTAACTTACACGTACGTACTTTACTTTTGCTTAATTACTTACTTACGTACTTTACTTTTGCTTAATTAACTTTCCGACAATAAAGAAATAAATCGTAATTTCAACTCAGTTTTCATTACAAAACATTTAAATTACTTTGTTAATTAAACAGTTCGTTTGTTCGTTTCTATGCGGTACTATGCAGCTTAAAATGGTAGGAATCCTATTAGAGTGCCTGTTAGGAAACATCTAGCTGCCTAACGTGACAAGAAACTTTCATTAAAGCAAAATGTCCTCGCTCAGAGAATAGAAAATATTTCACTCATTGGACAAGAAATATCGCTCACAAAACAATATTATTTTTGTACAATTCCAATACAGAGGTATTGTATTATGAGTCTAGACAAGAATAAAGTACTAGCCGAGAAAAATATTAAGGAAAATACTTCACATATAAAATGTATTTTGGGTCGAGCGAATGGGGCTATTAGCGTTTTTCATAATTCATGTAGGTAGCTTTTAGGAGCCTTGTATCTAGAAATGAGTCCGGTATATACCTATTAACAATGATTGACAATAATCGCCTGCTCCGTGCCTCGGAGAGCACGTTAAGCCGTTGGTCCCGGCTGCCATGAACATCTATGGCAGTCGTTATTGGGCAAGTCAGTACCCTCTAATATCCTGACACTGGTCTAGCATTAGGGTATCGTTAGCCTTCGGGTTGCGCAGGTCAGGTGGCAGCCGCTCCGTGTAAAAACTGATATCCAGTCAAATCCGGTTAGACCAGAAAAGCCGACCCCAAGTGACTTGGGAATAATAAAGGCTAAGAGAGAAGAAGATATACCTATTAACAAGCTCGCTTCTCATTATATATAATACGTTTAATAATAGTTAATAATATTATATGTATACATTTATGTGTTATAAAATCTAGTTCAATAGATGCTTTTCTTTCGAAAAGTGTTCAAATAAAAAGCTTTCAGAAACATAGTTTATAAACGGGTAGCTAATTGTTGGGATTACTAAAGCTGAAATTTAACGTTTATTTCTAGGTCATTGAGACCAGCTTTATGGCTGTTTAGTGCTTATTCCTGTATCATGCGTTTATATAAATTTGGACAGGTATTCAACTACTTATATTCAATTAATTAAATGCATGCAGGAGTTGAATTCTTGTCGTCACCTTGATCTTAGCCTGCCACAATAACTTTAACATATTATAATTATTAGTCCTGTTCGCGTAGCGTGGTCCTGGTGGTACAATATCGACCACACTAATCCCTTACGGATTAGCAGATATTCCATATCTGCAAGAACATTACATAACTCTAAGAAGTGCGTATTTGGTTATGATGTATTTCTTCGATCCTCAGTATCGATCTCAAAATATCTCTCAAAACCCGAAGGTCTTCACAAGCGTCAGCACATATTTATTAAGCAACAAGAAGCCACTATCACTTCTGAATAATAACAACCTATTTAAATAATTAGTAAATAATAACCGTGACCATATTTTTTCGGTGAATTAATATCAGTCTAAGCAACGTATAATCCAGACAGTGCATTGTCATTTGGTTGAAATGCTTGGATAAAATATAAAGTATCTATAACAATAAATTTTTATCTGATTAATTAATTATAGAGCCCTTAGTCATGAGATCCTTAAATGATGAGAACAAACTTCTGCGACACTGTATACATCATTACATTATTAACAAACAACAGGCTTTTAACACATATGGTCGCCAGAAAAAAATATACGAAATCAGCGCAAAGTAAAGTATTATAATTATGCAGGTCTTCTTGTATTAACACAATATGGCGGTATTATCGCAACCATCGTCATATCGAATCGAAAAGCAACGTGTGCTATTAGATTAATGGTCGTAATTCAATTTTATAACGTGCTCCCCCGACCGCAGCGGAAGAACCAATTTAATTAACCTTCTTATGAATTATTCGCTCCTGCACCCGTAGAGTTTGCAAATCCAGAGTTTTAATTACATAAAAGTTGTGAAACAGATTTTCCAGGCAATAATGCCCAAGTTTATCGTTAAACCGATCCAAATAGAAAAAGGAATTATGTATTATTTTTTCGACCTCCTTAAATATTAATGTTCAATGAAAGCGGCCTTACATCTCGGAAACTGGCAATATTTAATGGAATTGTTTTTATATTGACATTTATATTTTTCCATTAGAGCCGAGAATTTCATTAGGAAAGATTAATATACAATTAATAGATGACGTAGTTGTTTATGTTAAGTAGCCACATTACCAATAAGTATTGTTAACATTTTAACGCTAACGAAAATTACTAATAGCACATTCGTACTATTAAAAGAAGAGAATATAATAATATATTCATAAATTCTCTTTTTTAATAACATTTATGATTTTTATTAATATGTAAATATTACAACATTTTACTAAAACAATTTCTGTCTCCTACTCACCTTTACGACGTACAAATCTTTGACCTCTAGTGCAAGACTACCGTTTTGGAAAAAAATTGCATAACCATTGCAGGTTTTTATTTCATTGTATTAAATATATACTTTTTATGATATTAATAGAGACAGTCTAAATATACAGCATCACGTACTACCGAGCATACGTATGGTGATTTTTATTCTAAAATGATGTTAGTCAGTCAGAGGGCCCGAGACGTATGCGCGGAATGCTGATGCGAAACATTTGCATTGCAGATATGTAGGAACAGCGCTATCTAGGCTACCCTCCCTCCACACACGACAGGATTTAGCACTCAGAGATTATAGTGGCAAATTAGCATGAAACCTAAACATGCTTGCCCGTAACCGTAAAATGGCTTAAAACGATTTGCATAATTGACTACATGGTGAAGTTGTTACGTACTACGTATAAGTTTTCATTAGAGACCACGCCTGTACTCGTACTATGAAGCTTATCGGTATTCGAATAAGAGATATATTTACGCAAGTTACGCCCAGTTCTTAAGGTTACTGCCTTATGACTACTGACATGAACTCACTTCTAACATCAACATTTAGCTTAGCTATAGGTTTTAGCAAGCGTTGTTATGTTAACCGAACCTGGTAAGTTTCAAATAAAATGTCTATCAAGCAAAATAACTAAAATTAACATGTGACTTTATTCACACATTCTTCTCTATATAATATATTATGCTTCTTTGGCAATCAAATAATATAATTTCTTGTCGTTGGTCACGTCATTAATTCTATAGAGTTTTGGATGTATTTGTAAGGCATTTGAATTATGCCTACAATACTTTAGGTATACATATCTAGACCTAAGGTTATTTGTGTATATGTATGTGTTACTTTAATATTTTTAAATGTTTGATATCAATTTTATCTAGGTATATACAAACGCTATTGTTGTGATTATATAGGTATATATTTTTTGTAAATATGTCATATTATTCCTGCTCATCGTTGCAATTGGCAACGTGCCTCGATCATGGGACTGTTAGTTGTCAGCATTACCACGTTAAATAGAATTGCTAATTCTTTGCGCCAAAAACTACCAGCCTTCTGCATATGTGATTCTTGTTAAATAATTATTATTTTGATTAGAGTGTTAAAAGAAGTATATATATTATATCTGCGTGCTTCTACTATGCAACTACGTGCTGCGACCATTTTTGTCATATTATAATGTCCGCCAGACCAGATTTTGACCACAGCGACAAACCCTAACGGAGACTAGCCATCTGCGCAGAAGATATTATAATGCACAAGTGTGTGCGCAAACACAAGTGCACTGTCTGTTCACTAACTTTCGTAATCCAATGGGCGGTAATTCGACACGACTGGAGAGATCTGGTGTAAGACTAACGGCCTAACGTGCTCTCGGAGGCATGGGGATATTTAACACCTCCAACTTAAGCCTGCTATTGACATTTCTTAATAGAAAAACCCAATAGCTTTTTATTGGCCTGACTTGCGATTCAAACCTGAGTCCTCAAGCAAAGCAGTCATATTCACTACTGCTGCACCACGGAAGCAGTTAATATTAGCCCAGGTCATATTATATCACTAACACAACTGTTTATTTTCATACCATTATTGGATATTACATTGACTTAGCATACTCGCATATTGTGTGATAACTTAGATAAGATTATGTACACTTGCACATATCGCACCCTTAATAAAACAGAGACTTATCTCAGTATTTTGGATTAAACAAATTTGAACTCTATTGCAAAGATTTAACACAAATATAATATTAGAATTTAACATATACAATTAGAGTTCAAATTGCCTTACTTTCAAATTTCGAGTTAAGTCGCTGTTTTATTAAGACTGCGAATTATGTAAGTGCTATAAATAGTACGAGTTTAAATAGGTCATGGCAGAATTCATCAATGGTCACTCTATCCTGACGGACCAAGGTATCTTTTCTGAAGATTTCGATATCACCTTATATTCTATACAAATTATTTATCTTCTTTATCTATAATTAACTATAGAATTGTATAATGATAATAATAATAATAATATTCTATCACATACACACAACACCATCTAGCCCAAACTAAGCAGAGCTTGTACTATGGGTACTAGACAATGGATAAACATACATATATACTTTTTTTTGTAAATACATTCATATTATACATAGAAACACCCAGACCAAGACAAACATCCATGTTCATACACACAAATGTTTGACTTCTGCGGGTATCGAACCCGCGACCTCAGGCGTGGCAGTCGGTTGTAATGGTTGTAAACTACTTGAAACAGTATAATAAAATTACTGTGTCGTTTATTTTAATTTTGTAGTGCATTCCAACGGTTTACCTGCTCTGCGACGAACGGAGTGTGTATCACTGCCACCTTGCTAACACCCGGCTGCTACCGAGATTTCTTTGGAGAAAAATTGATAAGCTTTGGTAGTCCAACCCAGGTTTCGAACCCGAGCCCTCATACACAGCAGTCGTATTCACTAACGCTACGCATTGGAGGCAGTTTATATCCTAACTAATATTATAAATGCGTTATTTATTTTTTTGTAACGCTTGCACGCCTTATCTATTCGACCGATCATCATGAAATTACGCATACACGTTGTCAGGTGTACAGAAAAGGATACAAGGAGTACCGTCCATTCAGAAAAGAGTACTGTTCCTGAGGTATAGAAAATATTTTATCCTACTTACCTACTAAATATAAAACATGTAAGCGTTGTTGTTGACACGGTGTTTTTAATCCGTAAACAAAATATTGCCTCCATCTGTCTACGAGCCGCATCCCAGTACACGAGAACATCTCGCTTAGATGGGAACTCTCTCAGATGTAAACTAACACCTCGATGCTCACCTTCTACCCGACTAAGCTGATTATTTGCTCCCAACAAAAAGCTTTGTTTACCATTCCTTTGGTTACGTCTTTGTCTATTGCGGGTATTTTAAGTAGGTAAGTATTTTAAAGGAGATTACTAGAGGTATTGAAGATTTGTAACGCAACCAAGACACTGCCTTTCGAAATTGAAGTGGAATAGGAAAGGTTACCTTAAGAACGTTACTCACTTATCTTTACATGAATATATAGAAGATGCGACGGTAGGTAAATACATAGGCTTATAACCACAAAATGGAGTCATATGCGTACCTTCATGGCGGCCTCGAGATGGCGTAGTGGTTAGTGTAACCGACTGCCACGTCTGAGATCGCGGGCTCGATCCCGCACAAGTCAAACATTTGTGTGCATAGACATGGATGCTTGTCTTGGTCTGGGTGTTTCTATGTATAATATGTAAGATTTTACAAAAGAAAGTATATATGTATGTTTATCCATTGTCTAGTACCCATAGTATAAGCTTTGCTTAGTTTAGGCTAGATGGTGTTGTGTGTATGTGATAGAATATTATATTATTTCGTCAGCTATAATTTTAGGCCCCGTGTAACAGTGGGCAAGCCTATTGCCGTATACCGGGCACAATTCTAAACTTCGTGCTGCTACAAAATTCAAATTTAGATTTATTATAAATATACTGAGAATTACTTGTAAGAAAAATTCAGTAACCGCCTCCGTGGCGCAGTGGTAGTGAATAAGACTGCTGTGCGTGAGGTCACGGGTTCGAATCCCGGGTCAGGCAAACAAAAATCTAATAGATATTTCTGTTAAGAAATCTCAGTAGCAGTTCGGAGTTAGGAAGTTGGCGGTAGTAAACACCCACGTGCCTCGGAAAGCTCGTAAAGCCGTTGGTCCTGCGTTTGATCTCTCTCCAGTCGTGTCAGATTACCGTCCCATCCGATCATGGGAGTTAGGGAACAGAGAGTGCACTTGTGATTGTGCACACACTTAAGTACTATAATATCACCTGCGCTGATGGCCAGTCTTCGTTAACTGACCATCGTGACGGAAATTCGTCTGGAGGACATTATTAGCACTTTGAATCGAATCCGTCAACTGATGCACATCTGTCGCATACACTACCGCTGCACTACCAAAGTAAGTAGGTATTCGTAATTATGATGTTCAGTATGATGATGTATGAAACTCAAATATTAAAAAAAAAAAAACAAATATATTACCTTGTCTCCATATAAAAAAGTTTAAAGATTGATTATAGTACACTCATTGTAGCGATACACTAAATCAGGCTTAGACTAAAACTATCCTGAATATTTTATCTGATCGACTCAAGGTTAGAAAACGGTTTATGTACGTTTTTATTAAAAGAATATTGATAAGTACCTAGTGAAGCGGCCCATAATTTGATCAATATCTCAAAATAAATGAAGAAGATATAGCTTTGCTTTTTCTTTCCAATTATGAAATACAGACAGACAATGAACTCTTTGCCACTCAAAGCTTTGCTCACGTACGGCGCTGTTTATTTAGCACTAGCTTTTCCTTACGGCTTTGCTCGCGTAAAAGTAAGTTAGTTTAGGTGAACAAGTACTTTTAAAATATTGCCTATGTTACTCGGTGATAACATAGTTTTCTAATGGAGAAAGAATAGTAAAAATCGGTTGATTATTTTTGTGTTAAATAATTACAAACAAACAAAAAATAAAATTTTTCCTCTTTATAGTAATTTAATATAGATAGTACTCTTAGGATGTTACTATGGGGTAAATTTATCCATTCCTTAAGCCGCCTTCATAAAACATTCCATGGGGTAGTGTTTTTTTAATAGCCTCAAGTGAGCTATCCTTCTAATAGTATGGGGTAGCCTGCCTCGGTGCAAACTACTGAATGCCTACTAACCGGGGCCATTGTCAAAAGTCTATGCGATAGTGAGGTCAAGTCTTGTTCAATTCTTTTACACCTCGCCACTGCCACTGCGCCGAGTGTTGTGGGTTCGAATCGCACACGGGACAAAATTTTGTGTGATTTACACATGGTTGTTCCGAGTCTGGGTGTTCTTTGTGTCCGTTTTTTGAATGTTTGTAAAGTCCCCCGCAATACATGAATTATACCTAGTACGATTGTCAATTCATATAAATTAAAGAATATATCTTTCTCCCTCATCTTTAATCTTGATTTGTAAGGCAATTACAAAATAAGAATATTCTTAAGATTTGTAAAGTAATTATGTTACGTAGGATGAATGATATTTTGTCATTCATTATTCTTATAATTCAAATACCCAATGATATGAATTTAAGTATACGCAAGTGATCGACTAACTTAATAATAACGGTGGTAATAACAGTATATTTTAGCAACATTACATCACAAATGATGATATCGAATTATATTTATAAAAGTAATATGGATCGATATATCAACTACTGAACAATATTATAGAAATGTGAACCCTTCAGTTATACCATGCATTTCAAAACCATACTGGGCCTTAGAAAAAAGGCCAATTGCAAAACATAAATCCAATACATAATTCAGAATACGCCAAGCAGATACACTATAGGAGCTCGATTACGAGACAAGAAATTTATCGTCGAAAATGAATTTCATTGTATTCAAAAATCGTTTTTCGTTCCAAACATAAATCACAGGCTTAAAAAGCTGAAAACGGTAAGGGACCGGGTCAGCAATATATTATCACGAAGAAGGTTGATTGCATATCGAAAACAAGATTGAAATCTTGATATTGTATCATGGTGCCATCTGGTGGATATCACAATAATTTATACAGCGTCGTCACACAGCAGCTATTTCAAAGTACTATTTGCATGTATATTATTATCATAAAGTTAATATAGTGCTAAATACGTAAATATAACTATGTCAAGACCGCAATAAGGAATTTAAACGATACATCGTTGACCAAAATCGACTAAGTAGTTTAGGCGCTCCGGTGCGACATACGTAAAGACAAATATACATACATTGACTTCTAAAATCAAAACTCTTTCCTTTTAGCTTTACCATAGTCCGGTAAAAAGTAAAAAAACCTTTACAATTGATCACAAGTTTTAAAACATGTTTATTTTTACTAGAACAAGCACTTGCATTCATTATGCACGCAAATATATAATACATGAGCTTGTGTATACATAATAAAACAAAACAAAAAGGTTTCACTTCGTTTGCGAAACCAAGGAAAGTTGTTCCAATTCCTAATCTCATTTATTATTAGGTACAAGAGTGAGACTGCAGAATAAGATGGTTTCTTTTGAGAGTATAACACGCGAGCTACGAGTACGCACCTAATCATTTGCCCTCCACGACGTGGATGTAATTCAGTCTTGCACGCATCCAAAACTAGATGACCCTCGCCAACCCTCTCAAATCTATTCGAGTCAATAGAATTCTACCCACAAACATAGCTCAACATGCACTGGTTATACGTGCTTCTGTTTCGGAAACTATAAGTATGTTACCACCACTTTTTATTGCGGAACCGTAAAGTAAACCAGCTAGTCCACAAATTGCCAAACTCGAAAAATGGCAATAAAGTATTGAATTTATACGGCACGGGTACGGATCTTTATCTTACTGTATATTGCTTTCAGTAATATTTTATATATGTACTGAAATATACGGTAATAACGTTTGTAATACCGAGTGGATTTTACAGCTTGTTTGAAATAAAGAGTAGAGAACATTTTCAAACTTCTAGGCTGAGAAACGAACCGCTAGCTAGTCGAACAATAAACAAGTTTTTCGCAATCGTTCAAAAGTTTTGAACTTCGCCAAATATTGAGCATTATTCTTGGGCATAACAAGTGAAGTTTGCGCAGGTATCCCGCAAGAACTTAGAACTTGGATATAAGAGCAATTTTGTGAATCGCTTCAACGAATACGCATGGCTCGTAACTTAGCAAAAAGTTTGCGCGAACGGTGCTTTAATGGCCATTTAGTGAGAAATTGAACGCAAATATTCGTGTTGAGAACAGGGGATACGAAATAAATAGGTTTAACTCAGGTTCGTGTGAACGAATATCTATTACATTTTAAATAGTGGATACTAACATCAACGGCCTGAAGGTCAATAAAGAGGGATTGGGACGTTTATGATGCAAGGAGGAGCACCGTTTGAATGAAAATACATTACACGGCTATCCTATCCGGTTGTAAACAGTAAAGTCATGTCATTGCTGTCTTTATTAGGGTACTTATTACCTCCGAAAGTGGCAATGTCCAGGGCACTCTGTAGCTTGGACAATACACGGCTGAGTAGATACTTATCCCATTTCACTGTGATTCAATTGAGATTTTTATGACGGATAAGGGCGTATTTATGTATATTTAAAAGCACGGATCAGATCGTTATAGAAGTTGTTGATATGCTCGTTGTATTATCATATAAAAGGGTTTTGTAACCCAGCAGATAACCGGTCTCGGTAGGCAGATAATATTATTAACTCATGAGTAAAAGTTAAAGAACTATAACTAGTTGTCTCTATTGTTTTTATAATGCATAGAATAAATAGCTTAAAATAATAAGAAATCACTGCCAAAGAAGACTTTACTTGAATATTTTAATTAAGATTTGTCTGTCCTTAAATATGTCCTTTAAAACCAACTCGTAACTCGGCACAACCGCTACATATGTATATGCTAGTTAACAAACTATACATTTTATGGCATATTTAGATTTATTTTATAAGAATTGCCCATGCAAAGGTAGAATGTAAATTATAACAGAAGAAAAGGATAAACCACTTTTTATAAATTTTATAGATACAGAGTAGAAAAACAAACGGGCACGAAGGAATACAACATTTTATATTAAATATATCAAATTCATCTCACAGGACACATTCATTTGCTTTTAAAAATAAGAACTACCCCAATCTATTTTTATTAAAACTTGCCTTGGGCGGCGATCTATTCAATTAAAAATACAAATGTACAGCGTCTGGCGTCTGGCTTCAAACCAAAGTGGCGTATAAGCACTACCCCTATTTTCCAGGAGACAAAAAAAGCTTAAAAGCAATTTTTCAGTAAGCCTATATCATTTAAAAATTGCATGTGTCTATATAATGACTTTCCTATTTATGTGAAATGCTTAATTTATCTGTAAGTACTTTAAACTTTGCAAAAATGCACTTATTTCTATTTGGCTCGACGATATTAAACAAATCTTATGTTGTCTCGATAAATTCTTGTAAAAGAGGGACGTATAATATAAAACCCTTATATGCAATGCGATATAGAAAAACCATCTGATCATAGTATGAGTATCGTGAAATGTTATATTATAATGTGTTTTTATTCAATTAAATCCATTATGTCTACCATTTTGGAAAATTATACGTCCTCTTGGCTTGTCAAAATTAATGAAATTAGTTTTGTTAGGTTAGGGTTAATCATAGTCCGGGCACGCCACGATCGTGGCGGTAAGTCCCGTGTTTGAGGAGTGGCTGGAGAGGCGCCATGGCGCCCTCACCTTCCGGCTGACACAGGTAATGACTGGCCACGGTTGTTTTGGCCAGTTCCTGTGTCGTATACGCCGGCAAGAGACGCCCGGTTGTCACCACTGCGGCGACTGCCGCGACGTTGTTGAGGACACGGCGCTGCACACTTTGGCGGTTTGCCCCGCCTGGGCATCGCAGCGCCGTGAGTTGATCGCGGCAGTCGGATTGGTTGCCCTCTCGCTCCCGGCCGTAGTTCAGTCTATGGTCCGGAGTGAGAGGTCGTGGAACGCCGTCGCCTCCTTTTGTGAGAAAGTCATTTCCATCAAGGAGGCGGCGGAGCGGGAGAGGGAGCGTTTGAACCCTCTCCCCAACCGCAGAGCCGGGCGCCGGAGGGCGCGAGACGACCTCCAGCCACCCTGAGGATTGACCTGGGGGTGGCGGGCTTTGTGGGCCGGCCCGCCATCCGTTCAGCACCAGGTCCGAGAGGCGGCGTGCGTGTTCCCACGCGCGCCTCTGTGTCGAGTCCGTCTCCCCTCTAGGGGGGACAGTAGGGAGTTTTTAGATGTGCCTATAGGGTAGGTCTTTCGTGTAGTGGCCTGCCGTTTCATACGGCGGGCCGTAACCTCGGCGGGGTCGCGACCGCATGCGAAAGTGATTCGCGCGGCCCCGTCGATAGTGGTTTTGTTGAGGAACACCGTGGTAGGTTTAGTCGGTATTCCGGGAGGTACTTTAACATCTTTACCATCTTTCTTTTACCCCGGCGAGTCCGACATAACCCCTCCGCCCGCCCCCGCGGAGAGGTATGCGTCATGCATTCCCCCACGTAAAAAAAAAAAAAAAAAAAAAAAAAAAAAAAAAAAAAAAGGGTTAATCATAGTAAAATAAAACAAATGTACTCAAACATAGGTTAAAATATTATCATTTAAAGAAAAATATAATTAGAAACGTATTAACCATTTTAAGTTTAACTAATAATGTTTTACAAAAAATATACAGCTTAATTATCATTTGTGTACCTATTTACTACAAATACTTCTTTGGTGCGAATAGCAAGCAAATAGCAAATTGCAGCGATAGCTCAGTGGGGAGACCAATAGACTGCAATGCAGAGGGTCTCGGGTTCGAACCCACGTCGCGCACCTCTGACTTTCAGAAGTTATATGACTTTTCGAAATTATGTGCGTATTGATTGACAATTATCGCCTGCTCCGTGCCTCGGAGAACACGTTAAGCCGTTGGTCCCGGCTGCCATAAACATCTATGGCAGTCGTTATTGGGAAAGTCAGTACCCTCTAATATCCTGACACTGGTCTAGCCTTAGGGTATCGTTAGCCTTTGGCTTGTGGAGGTCAGGTGGCAGCCGCTCCGTGTAAAAACTGATATCCAGTCAAATCCGGTTAGACCAGAAAAGCCGACGCCAAGTGACTTGGGAATAATAAGGCTAAGAGAGAAGAAGACTTCTTTGGTGCGAATGGCAATTTATTTGGTAATCTTGGCGTTTAGAATATTTATTTTTAAGAAAAATAGTAGTGTACATTAAAAGTTTACACAATGAAATACTTACAAAGAACACAAACTGATATAAAAAAAATATTATAAAAACACAGATAGTATGTACGACGTATTTTCTAGAGTTTAAAAGTACTTTTCTGCACTTAGTAAGTAGTTTATCTTGGTTACATATTATAAACATAATTAAAATTTAAAGCACAAGAAAACATATCAATAAAATACAAAATTGAGCTCCAAATTTGAGCTGTTAAAAGGTACGTATCTAACAATATTCTTTTTCCTGACCACGTCTCAAATAGAGGCCCTTGTTGCAGATAGTTCTAATTTGTCATCATCTTAATTAGGCTGGGTCGTAGGCAATGATCCTGATACCACAGGCAGATTTTCGTAATAGTAGTTATCTCTTTAAATTGTTCCCAGTATTAGAATTTAAAAAAATAAAACAAATCGGGATGGTCTTTGCGGAATTAAACCATCTTACGTTAGCCCATTGCAAAATAGTTCCATCAATGGCTTTGATTGTATTTGGAATAAGAAATAGTACTTCACAGTGCTTTAAAATCCAGGAAATCTGTATGTTCTATAACTTGAACACTATAGGGATTGTCTTTACGGGCTAGTCGTAGTCTTTACGGGCTAGTCGTATGTCATTTGGCCAGTCATCAGTGGTGTAGATTTTGGCATACTCAGATGCTCGTTCTATTGTCGAGTGCATGTTGTGGCATTCCATATAGGTGTGTCCTGGTTCACGAAATTTATAGTCATAAGCAGTAAAGTGGTAATTCTTTATGTACGGAGATAAATGAAGTCATTGGTGATGCCGTACGTGACGAATGCTCCGAATGCAAAATCTTCATCTATTCTTCAACCGAGACTAGAGCATCTTCATGATTTAATTAAGTACCTACCTAGAAAAAAAACCTGCAAGCGCTATTTAATATAACTTTCACATGATTGTCATAATAAATAGCTCCTAAGTGAATAAATAACTTAGCAGTGTGCTGACTAATAATATTAGCATTTAGAAGACTAGCAGGTAAGTTTTATGTGACTCGACCGCCATATTGTTCGGATCTGTCTTCAGTTTTTTGCAAATTTTAGGCGTGTGATAGGCTCTATTTTGATAAAGATATCACTCGCGAACGTAATTGTAGTATTTTTGCTGGATAGTTATCATTACATTAGCACCAAAATACCCGTTATGGCTATAGTAGTTTAGTGCATCAATCACAATTTCAGCAAATAACCACTTAATTCACTAATTATTGCTATAACGAAGGTTCTGGTGCTTTAAATGATAGTTGTCCGGTCAATATACTACAAATACTTTTGCGAATGGCGTCTTGATCACTATAGGACCAAAAACATGTGTAGAATTTGTAAAAAACCGAAGCATATATTTGTTATCATTTTTAAAAAACATCTTCCGCACTAGGAGTTTCGCTTGTGTCGCGGGGACTTAATAAACAATGAAACAACAGATACAAAGAACATTCAGACTCGGAAAAACAATTTGTGGATCACACAGAGTGTTTTTTTTTTTTATTGACTCGGCAAAATGGTTTTATTCGACCTGATGGAAAGCCCAATTACAGTCCAGAGACAGTGACGACGAAGAGAAGATAGATGTCTTCTAGCTGTCATCAGTGTCAAGCCGGTCCGACCAGATGCTTCTTCACACTACGTTTGAAGTTGACCCGATGCATACACCTTAAATAGCCCTAACGCTCATTAGGAGTCAATAAAAAGCGTTAAAGCAACTAAAACAAGTGCCTATCACTATCTATTTTATTACAATACCTACCTAACCCGTCACGATTAATGTGTACTAGGTACCTACCTACTGTAATATAATCACTTATATTAAAAATATTAAAATTTATAACTTTTGAACTTTCGCGCTGCATGATATAGAATATACGTCACGGGAATTAACGCAATCATGGTATGGGTATTTACGTATCTTTGGAAAGCTTGATTTATCGATCGGATTGCACCGACCGTGGTCACAAGCTAACTGGCTCAGACACACAACCACGAACGGAGCCCGAACACCGCTGAGCCAGTTACCTTGTGACCAGAAGACCGGAAAGTAAAAATAATCAGGACATTGGATTTCAAATCAGGATACCAACTAGATTCGGTCAACAAAATTGCGAAGAAATGACTCCATTTTTCAGGCGGGTAAATACAACTACGTACACCACATCGTGCTCAAAATTATAGTTTAAAGTAGCTACTTATCTCATTTAAGCCATGATAATTAACAACAGCAATAACAATTTTTACTTGTTATTATAATAATAATATAATATTAAGAAAAATAGAGTCGGGTGTGTCAATAAAATTAGAAACAATTGACATCATAAAAAATACTTTTTTTTATACGCCTCTCTGGTTTGAGGCCCGCGATATATATGTATATGATAATGATAAAATTGAACTCAAGCAAACCTGGTATCTTATTATTAAAGAAGACCTAGAGATCACGATATTTTCCGATATTCCAGTACCGGCGGGTGTGCAAAAACTCAAGAAAGCATTTTATTTTTAGTATAGGATCAAATCCCAGAAACGTGTTCTAATATAACGTAATATTCGTCATCATTATTTATTATATATTGTGTAGTTTAAATAACTCAGAAGTTAGGTTTAAAGGAGTCTGCCCACTACACCGTCTCATACCATGACCGTGCTAGGAACGTATCAGACACGAAAAGCAACACGATACGCTCTGCTATAGGAACTGTTGGTCGGTGACGGAACTGTCTAGTGGGTATAGTCTTATACATTTCCTTACAAAGAATATTTTTTTGCCTGACACGTTCCTAGCACGGTCATGGTATGAGACGGGGTAGTGGGCAGACTCCTTTATCCTTACATGTACGTACACTTTACATATAGGTAATGCTGTGCTCACTTTTAATTTAGAGGCATACACAGATACATTTGTATGAATGTTTTCATGTTAATGCTTAGTATGTATTTTAGTTGGTGAGCCTAGTATTTAATAAATTAATTATTAATTTTCTGTCATTAATAATTAATTTGAAAAATATTTACCAGCATAGGCATACTGGTAAATCTTTTTCAAATTTTAATAAATTACGTAATAAGAAACCTGTTCTTCATTAAGATATATTATGTTATCATAGCAAATTAAATTTTCCAATAGTATATCCTTATATTGATTATTATATCTACTATATTGATTGAAATATTGACTCCTTACGCATAAGAGTTCTTACGAAAACAAACTAGATCAGTTAAAATATTTCAACCTGTCAATTGATGTACCAGACATATTTGAAAACCTATTATGTATAGCCGTTGTGTGCCGCTGTGACTCAATAATTAATATATATTTATTATAGATTTAAATTATTAATCCGTCACTTCAGTATAGTGGCTTGCGAAAAGAGCTAATGTGAAATAAATAGAGAAAATTCAGCGCTATGTAAAAACTAGCTATAAGCATAGAGATAAGGTAATTGAAATGTATTTTATGACACACTAGCTGTTCCACGTGGTTTCACCTATGGTTATGATTACTGTTCCTCTGCCGTGCTGTTTAATTAAAGTAGTTTTCTAAATGTGATATTTTAGTAATTCTAGTCTTTTTTGAGTTTATTCATTACACCCGGAAATACAAATCATTTCTCTTTATAATATGTATTAGTATAAATTTGCAGAGACTTGGAATAAAGATTGATACGGTTTGAAACATGTCGTACATGTTGTACTCTACGTTATTGTAAGAATGTAAATAATGGTCACACCACCAAATATAGTTTTTAAATAATAAACTAAATATAATTAAAATAACATAATAACATACATTACTAGAGTTCCGCTGAGCACTATTAGTTCTTAATTATATGCACACAACTATATTTTCATCTTTATCCAGAGACAAAGATGAAAATAATATTGATGTAGTTCGATAAAATGTAAAAATGAAGGCTTCTTTATTTTAATAATTCGCTACCGTTTCATTCGATAACCGCCTATGAAGCGATTTCCATAGTCGTTCTGGTATCGTTACATATAAATATTTTATAACAGAACAATATCAGCATATTGTGGCAACCGGTACACAAGAATTAAACCCGAATGTAAATCCCAGTAATAACATTTAACGACGGCATGCGCTTGCCTAGCCTATCCAGTCAGTCCCGCTTTTATGTTTCAACTTTAATGTGATACGACATCCAAGTCCGCCATTATAAAAATATCCCAGGGATTAAAAAGGATAATTAAATTGCGAAAATATTTTCCATCGTTATCCGTCCTGGCTTGCATTATTTTTATTAAATGAATTCATTTAACGGGTTTGCTTTAGAAACAATGCGAAACTTGGTAACACCAAATGTAAGCTAGCCTGATACATAATTTTATAATAATTAATTGTAAGTATTTTTCAATAATCCTGTGCCAAAATATTTATAAATATTTTTAGTATATTTTCTATAAATCAAAATTGCAAAGGGTTATATTAACCCTTTGCAATTAAAAAGCACCCATATAATAAAGGAACTATTACTCTACATAAGGGGCATAAGATGAAGCAATATTTTGGTAAGTTATACAAACAAACGTGACATCTTGCTGGAACTTTTAGGAGTTGAAGACAAATCAAGTAAATGTACTTAAATTTATGTATATACCTACTCTTTAGGTTAAATTTCTATGACGATCGTAAATTGTAGAATGGACATCCCACGTCCAATAGTCTATGTTTACTCACAGTAAGCAAGCACAGAGTACGAAATACTTACTACGTTTCTAGTTAACACACAAGTTATAATAACATTCATGGGGATTATAAGTATAATGGTGCCGTACGTAAGCAGCTCTGCTCTGAGTCTGTTCGACTCTATAAATGTCATTGGCCTGTGCAGAAAACTTTGATACGCTTGGTTTTAAATACTCCTTTCGTTGTCCCGTGGAAGAACCAACAGATTTATTTTTATTATATATCACAACAAGTGATGAGTTTGATTCATCGAACAAGAAATCTCATAGAATATGTAATTCAGTATTATTAGGTAAATCTCAGAAACATGAAATTCCACATAGTACGAGGCAAAAGATTCCCTATTCTGTGATAAAGTTTGAGTAAAACTAATCATAGCCTAACCTTTAAGGCAGATTCTTACTTAAAGTATATCCATTCAAGGTTTTCTTTTTATGATATTCTGCAATAAGTTTCAGACCATGTCCATACTGTAACGAATACAGATAGAGAAAGATAAATTGGATTTAAATTTATTATAAGTCTCTCGTCAACTCAAATATCATGTGTTAGGTTAAATAGCATCTTAAAGAAGATGCTATTATAGATACCTATGACCAAATTATAAACAGACCCGTTATTTGTGTACATATGTATGTTGAGCATAAGCATTCCACAGACTTAGATGATATATTTAAGGTCCAAAAGTAATGTCTAAGGGCTATAATATGTAAATTAAAAACAACAGATAGTTGTCGACCCTTCTTTATCGCGTTAAATATTTTGAGTCTACCATGTATATACATATATTTTTGAAACTGCTTTATTTGTAAAAAGAATTTACATATGTTTGAGAATTTGAAAAGTAGAAGAAACAATTTTAGAAATTAGTGTGCCATCCAATACAACAACGTATTTTAATAAAAGTGTGTTTTGTATGGCTCCCAGAATATCGATGGCCCCATCGAATAAACGTGTAACGGCTCATACCGAAAAAATCTTTTTTTGCATATTTCGTTTCTACGTCTCTTAAAGCACGATTCACTATCAAATTTTTGTCACAAGTTTTTGCCCAAAAAAGTTGCAGTAATAAGTCGCAGTGAAACCTTTCTTCTATGGAAAAATAAGTTTAAAAGTCACACGAAAACATTAGAACCAACGGTTGCAGTTTTTAATTTTCTATAAATTTTACAAGAATAAACGTGTCTAAACATTGAAACGATTTACAAATTGCAATGTTTAGTCATCACTCTGTGCACATGAAAGGCAATGCACACGTTTATTCGTGTAAAAAATTTATTGTTTCTGTTGATTAAAGCACCCATTACACGAGAAATAAAAAAGCGTGTTTTTTGAGTTTGCATCTAATACAAATAATATTTTTGTTTTAATTCTAATTCACTTAAATAAATACGATTTAAAAAATATTATAATGGAATAACAGTAATCCCCATACTTACTGTTTTGTTTATTTGTGCTATTATTTGATTCCGTTTATCATTTATACTGTTCCTCTTTTTTTTAACGTGTGGGAATCCTTTAGCGCGTACCTCTCCGCGGGGTGACGGAGAGGTTATATCGTGCTCTCAGAGGTAAAGATGGGATATCTTATGGTAATATCGACTACACCTGCCACGGTGTTCCTCGACATAACCATAGACGGCGAGGCCGAATTCTGATATCCAGTCAATTCCGGTTAGACTAGAAAAGCCGACTACAAGTGACTTGGGAATAATAAAGGCTAAGAGAGAAGAAGTTAACTTATGCTGGTCTTATTGATTCATAAACATTTTTATAGGAAGATACTTTTGGTACTATTAGTCTAAAGTACTGATGCGACACGCGTTTGTATTTTACGTGCAATTGAAAAGTCTCTTTGAGGTTCTGCCAGTCAAACACAGCTACTGCATCTTTTAGCGCATGACGCAGCAATAATAATAATGTACTCCAGACCGCATTTCGGTCACGGCAGGTGATATTATAGTGCACAAGTATGTAGGCAAATACAAGTACACTTTCTGTTCCCTAATACTTATGAACCGATGGGACGGCAATCCGACACGACCGAAGAGAGATCAGGCGTAAGACCAACGGCTTTACGTGCTTTCCGAGGCATGGATGTGTTGAACAACACCAGTTTTCTAACTCCGGGCTGGTATTGAGGTTTCTTAACCAAAACCCAATAACTTTTTGTTGGTTACAGTACGAATAAGCCGGTTTGTCTGGTAAAGTCGGCTTCTTACTGACGTAATTGTAGTACAGTTGTCATTCGCTTTTATTGTGTTTTACCTAGTGAGTAAAGACCATAGGCCTTCTTTTGATATTCATTTTCTTTTATCCTATCACTACCTTTTCTCCATGCTTGGCATCGGGTGAGCGATTATTCTTGTATTACAAACAATTATAGGATACAGTAACTCATTACCGTTAGACGGGCATTATGCCTGTATATCATCTGGAAGGTACAAACAAAAAAGACTATTGCTACGGTCGATCGTAGCAATAGCAATAGGTAGTCTTTTTAAATAAACTTGCTCAAGCAAATTTAATTATTTTCTAAATATAAATAAAGTATGTTCAAAAATACTTTAAGAAACAACAGTAAACAATTCAAATGAATTTGTTTGTAAAGTAGGCAAGAGTCTAGCATTAAAATCTCGGATTTAATACTAAGCTCTGTTTAAGCCGTTTATGAGCCAGCGCGTATTTCTCAAAACAATTAATGTTATGCCTCAGCAACGTAATACAACGAGAAGTTTTCTCTACGGCTTAACATAGCTGTCGTTTCGTCCTCAGAGGATTAGCCAAACTACTTTGTTAGTGTTGCTTCTGCAGTAATATTTGTCGGCAAAGGGTTTAAGCTTAATTGATATAAGCATGAAACCGGCGCTCCTTTCGTAATACTGTACTAAAGAATTTAAAAAGTATTAGTTACCTTTACTACTTCGCCCGTTTGAAGCCCAAGAGATCTCGAGCCTAAACAATATACTTGGTGTTAGCTTAGTGGTGATGATCCCTTACAGTCCATGATATGCTTTCAGCTTATCTTTGTCTATACATAAATTAAGAATTTATTCATTTTAGAAGTACATATTTTAGGTAGTGTATAGTTATATATCTTAATCTAATAAGTAATTATGTTTGAAGCATCAGAAATGCATGACGTTGGCAGGTCACATAGCCTCTATACAATTTATTTCAGAGCTATTGCGCATATGAGTCATGATACATATGTTAAGCCATATTATTGCTACACAGCTAAATATTCATTATATAATCAGTTTAGAAAATAAACGTGTTTATTAAAATAAATAGCTTCCAAGACATTTCTCATTTTCAAATCTCGACCCTTAGTTAAGTCTGGCAAGATTTTTTACACCTCCAATAATACAAGTAATAAAAACAAACTTGTATCATAATTCAAAAGGACCAGTATCCCGTTGAATAACAATGCGATGAAATTTATTACTCAATGAACAGTGGATTTATATTTGACTGAGAACATCGATGTCATTTGACAAACAATTCGAAGATTTGAAAAAAGAAGTTGAAGATCTTAGGAAGGAGCGCCAGGATCAACAAAGATACATAGAAATTCTAGAACGTAAGATAAGCATACAGCATACGTCACGCTAGTCAGGTATTGAACTTAGACATATCCCACAAGATAATGCGGAAAGTAGTTGTTGGAGTACATGTTTCAGACTGCGAAATCCGTGACATATATCGGCTACTGGGTAAGTCCCCCAACCCTGTCACTCCACGTCCTATAATTGTTCATTTTACTTCAGTACAGAAAAAGCAAGCTCTTATATCTGCTGTGAGATCTCATAATACAGGGAAGCCAAAACAAGAGAAAATAAACAGCTCAGACATCGGCGTACCAGGGAAAAGCTAGCCGGTCTATGTCGCCGAGCAACTGCCGGACAGCACCAAGAAGCTATTGTACCAGGCTCGCGAATTCGCCAAGAAAAATGCTTACAAGTATTGTTGGATTTCAAATGGAAATATCTTCTTGCGAAGATACGAGTGTGATAAATAAATACTCATAAACTCCGATAAGAGTCTCCATGACATAGGTAACATAAATATCTGACTATGTCAACTCACTCTTCAGCACCGTTATACTGTTCGCATAAAATATTATTTAATTTCTATATTATATTTCACACACACTCACAAGACACACGTTCACTTTCAAACATCTCTCACAAATCATTCAATATGTATCTACATTGAATATGTATATTAATCATATAAACAGTACATATTTAATTCCTTCTGCCATAATTCTTAGAAGCTGCGATGTTATTGTCATGTATTTATTAAACGATATAACATTACTACACCTTAACATACGCAGTGTAAATAAAAACTTTGAACAGCTACAAGTACTACAGCACTTAATTAGTGTGCATATTGACATAATTATCCTTACGGAATGTTGGCTCAGTAAAGTCAATAATATACCTATAATAACAGATTTTCAGGCACACTTTATTCTAACAAACTGCAACCGAAATTATTTCATTATAATTTATTCGAGACTAGGGTTGCCAATTACGGCGATAACGATATGGGAATCAAATTTTAAAGGTGGGAACTGCCTAGTATGTCAAGTTGACAACAAGCTGGTACTGGTAGCAGTATATCGTTCTCCGTCATACAACTCAAAAGAAAAATTTATAGTTTTCTGACTAGTTTAAATAGCGTTTATGACAGCATCCTTAACCCAAATATTGCCTTAATTGGTAATCTAAACATAGATATAAGGCAAAACAATTTAAGCGATCGGAGCCTGGATTATCTTATTTTAAACGCCTCTCGTGGACTCTTGCCAGCCCATTTATTTGCTACGTGTTTAGAAAACAGTATCGATCATATACTTTTAAAGAACAATCTTGAAGCTACAACTCTTGTCATAAACTCATACATCACTGACCCTAAACCAATATTATTATCTATAGCTAACGTTAAGCCCACTCGTAAGAGAATTCATGACATGCTCGAAAAGATTATGAGGCAATCAAATTAGAGTTAGAAACCACAGACTTTATAAACATTTATACAATGACAGATGCAAATTTAGCTATGTATCAATTCATAAGCATAATAAAAGCTGTTTAAACATACAAAACAAATTAAAATATCAAGACGTAACAGAACATTAAAACTTTGGATGACACCTGGTCTACTTAAATGTATTCGACATCGGGATAAATTACATACGCAGTCAAATAAAGCACTAGACAACCTAATATTAAAAGTAACCTACACGCGTTATCGATATTTTTGTAATATACTTTTGCGAAAACTAAAAATATGTTACAAAAAGAATGAACTTGAAAAAGCTAGCAATAACTCAAAAGCACCATGGAGAACAATTAAAACAATAACGAACACTCAAAAAAATTACAATAGTCCAGTTGAACTATGACAATTGCATGAGAATCCTGTTTTATCTATTAATGAGGTCTGTAAATTCTTTGGTGGGATAGGTAAAATTATGGCTGAAGAAATCATGTTATGGGGTTACAACCCCCATTCATCCGTGATTAATACTCTGCACCGAAAGTCATACAGTGCGTCACACACTCTTGTAAATTCAGTTGGTGTAATCGAGGTAGATGAGGTCGAAGTAGAGTCCTTGATCTTACAATTACGCAGTGATTGTACTGTTGTCTTCTTATTATAAATAATATTTAATATGTAAAAGAAGTTTTGTTTAATTTAATTTAATGAAGAATCAACACTGCTTTGCAACCTGTTGTATACATTTATTAGTGTAAATTGATAGCCTAACACTATCTCTTAACATACAGGAATACCTAGTTTATGAGATAGGGTTTATTATTTTGTACAGATTTTAGCAACATAGTCTCAGTACAATGCACTATTGTTCCATAATCCATACTCAATTGTGTTTTAGTAATTAAACAAATTCTGATTAATAATTATTATAAATAAAATAATTTAATTTTTGGTTTAATTCCTAAAAAAACACTTCTTGTGTTTTTTATCACTCTACCGTAATAAGAAGACAAAAATAACGTATATCTTTATTATTTGAAAATTTCAAATAATAAAGCATTAATGCACTATAAATACTTCTATACTAATTATTTAAAATTATAAAGACAAAAGATTCGATTTTTTGTTTGTAATGATTTAATTAAAAAACTACTTAACTAATTTAAAAAATTCTTTCTCCATTAGAAAGCTGTATTATCAATTTATCACTGAGTAACATAGGCAATGTATTATTTAAAAAGAAGTACTATTACTAACATAATCCAACCTAACTTACTTACTAGAATACAAAATATAAAAATGGGTTGAAGAAGTAAAAGTCAATCCTTTAACCGGCGACTTTGCGTTTCGCCGCAGTTATAGTCAGCATTGCCACGTTAAATGACAATGCTTATAACCTTAATAATACTTAGGTTTTAATGTTCATAGTTACAGTAGTGTCTATCATTCAAACTTTTAGACAACATCACCACTTTTTATGCAGATTCATTATCTTCTAAATTTTATTGCCTTTGAGCAAAGCGGTATTTACATTTGCATTTGAGTAATAAAATTAATTTTATTTGGGGATTATGGCGTTATCTGTCAGATGGAATGAATTGAGGCATACCTCTCCGCGGTACGACAGAGAGGTTATGTAGGGCTCACCCGGCGAAAGATGGTGACATCCCGCTCATACCGATTAAACCGACCACGTTGTTCCTCAACATAACCAGAGATCGCGGGGCCGGGTGAATCACTTTCACACGCCATCGTGACTTCGGCCCGCCGTATGATCGGCAGGCCACTACACAATACTACCTTGCCTTATAAGAAGATAAATTTCATCTCTACGGCATAAGACTACACAACTAAGAGGCGCGCGTGGAAATACGCACGCCGCCTCTCGGACCTGCAACTGATCGGTTCTAGGTACAACCTTAGGGTGGCTGGAGTTGGTCTATCATCCTTCAGCGCCGGTTCTGCGTTTAAACTGCTTTATGTGAGGAAGTAGTTTCCATTGATGGAAATTACTTTCTCCCTGAAGGAGGTGACAGCGTTTCACGACCTTTCGCTCCGGACCATTGATTAAATCATGGCCGGAAACGAGAGAGCAACCATTCCGATTACCGCGATCAACTCACGGTACTGCGATGCCCAAGCGGGGCAATCCGCCAACGCGTGCAGCGCCGTCTCCTTGACAACATCGCGGCAGTCGCCGCAGTGATGTTATTCGGGCGTGTCCTGCCGGCCTTGCCGGCCTATGCGACACAGGAACTAGCCAAAACAACCGTGGCCAGTCATTATCTGTGTCAGCTGGAAGGTGAAGGCGCAATGCCACCTCTTCAGCCACTCTTCAAAAACGAGACCTATCGCCACGGTCGTTGCGTGCCTGAAGATAACATAACATAATTTAACCTAACCTACTTTTACGCCAGCGAAGCCGCGGGCAAAAGCTAGCTAAATAAAAATATCGAGATGTGACCGTCGATGCTAAATGAAACTGAAAACTTAACAAAATACTCACAGCAGGTATAAATAAAATCAAATAAAAGCGTTAGCTATGCGTTCAATATTTGCATATTACGTCAAAGCTACTAAGTAGGGTAACTTAGTTACCTATATAGGTAAATGTAATATGTACATATCTCAGAGCATTAGATATAATTATTTAATCAAAATTGGATAAGGATTCAAATATACAAACATAAAGATGAACATATTTTTGTGTGTATCTTTTGAAGTTTATCTGATATAAGACACAATTTTATTCAAAACTCTGTAAGCAGCAGTTCATGATTACTACATTCACAATGCATTTCCATTTCTCATGATTCACATAGTTTCACCCCGGACTTTGGATTACAAACTTCAATATTTTTATTTACGGACTAAATTAATGGACCGTGTACTAAAACTTAAACAACACGTATTATTAGAAGATCAATTTTATTCATACAGAAATAAAAATTACGTATTATTTTTACCACACGACATCTTTACATCAAGGAAGCGTTTGATATCATCCTCGCTGTATATTTTGTCTTCTTCATCATTGTAATTTAAGCCTTCACACACACGACATAAGCGAGTTGATTTCGTGCCAAAATATCCATGTTCATTGATAACTACAAAATGGTTTCTCCATTGGTGTAAAGATAACAATAAATCATCATCTTCACTTACCCGTATCATAAACTTAGCAAGTTCTTCAACTTTAGCGATAGTATATGCTGCAGAAATATGTAAAAAGGAGTTCGGCGGCAATAATCGCTTGCAATCACTTAAAGAGGGACCTACGACTATAGGTATAGCTCCTTTCATGTAGGCATTGTACCATATTTTCTCCGTTAGGTATTCACGACAGTCTGAATTTTCTATTGCTAAATAGAAAAGGTATTCTGATATTAAGTCGCAGTCTTTTTTAGTATGGCCCGGGCAGCTGGAAAAGAGATAAATAATAGCAATCGAGTGACTAAGAAAGTATCCTTTAGTAGCATGGAGTCACATAACGTTTTATCCTCTACTATAGTATACTTAACGGGTTCCTAAAAACCAATATACACAATATCACACGCTATGCTGCACGTCTCTATGCTAACGCCAACGATCCCTGCTTCTTGCGTTATCACACGCCAATGACGACCAATTTGTTAATACTTTAATAACTGTACATCAACTAAGACTATCCACATTTTGCGAGTTAATAAAATATGATTTAGCAGATATGCTAATCGCTAACAATCAATACATAATGTATTTCTGCTTTTTAGTAGTATACATACAAGCTATATAGGTAATCTAGATTATATAGTCAGATGCGCCATACTATATTGCCTTTGTGATGTTTCGATGTGACTCATTAAAATGAGTTACTAAAGTCTAAAGGAAAGGAAGGCTGTGTGGTGGCGGCCAAATAGAATAACACCAACCCAACTCTTCCCGTGGGTGTCGTAAAAGGCGACTAAGGGACACAAACCGGGGAGCGGGCAGCAGCGCTCCCTGCAGTATAAATCCACCATTGAACTGCGATCCCCAACCCGCATGCCCAGCGTGGGGATTATGGGCATTACACCCAAATGATAATACACGCCAAAAGAAAATGGCCCCCAGTTCCCGGCCGCCTCGCTATTCCTGGCCATGGCAGCGGCCACGGTAACGGCGGGGCAGGAGGTGCTAAGAATCCCCGGGCTACATTAGGCTGCCATTCATTACAAAATTTGACCCTGGCTACGTTTAACGGACGCACTCTGAGGCTTGACCACCATCTAGCGCAGTTGGAAGTGGAGTTAGTGAACATTAAATGGCATGTTCTGGGGTTATGTGAAGTCCGTAGAGAGGGGGAGGACACCGTAACCCTAGACTCGGGCCATCTTCTCTACTTTCGCGAGGGTGATAAAACCTCCCAGAGTGGCGTAGGTTTCCTCGTCAACAAGGCCCTCTCTAACAACGTTGAAGAAATCTCCAGTGTGTCGACCAGGGTAGCGTACCTGATCCTTCGGCTGTCCAAGCGCTACAGCATGAAGGTCATACAGGTTTAAGCACCGACCTCGACACACTCGGATGATGTAGTGGAGGATATGTACGAAGACATATCCAAAGCCTTACACAACACCACTAAGGCTCACTTCAATGTTGTTATGGGGGACTTTAACGGCAAAGTGGGCACCCAGACTGGCAATGAATCCCGGATAGGTCCGCATGGTTATGGAGTTAGGAATCACAGGGGGCAAATGCTTGTCAACTTTCTTGAGAAAGAGGAACTGTTCTTAATAAACTCCTTCTTTAAGAAACAGCCTCAAAGGAAGTGGACATGGCAAAGCCCCGACACTGTGACAAAAAATGAGATCGACTTCATCATGACGAATAGCAAGCACATATTCAGAGATGTCTCAGTGATCAACGGTTCAATACCGGATCTGATCACCGACTCCTCCGAGGCTCTCTGAATATCAACTTAAAGCTTGAAAGAAACTGCCTGATGAAGTCCACGCTCCGACCTAACCCAATCCAAATCATGGCGGAGACTGAGAAGTTCCAACAGCTTCTCGGGGATAGATTTGTCACCTTGGAACCCACCGATGACGCTGACGAGACCCTACACAATCTGGTCAAAACTCTGAGGGACGAGGGCATCAAATTCTGCAGAACGCAACGGACTGGCAAGAAATCCAAACTCTCGGCTGAGACTCTCGGGTTGATGACAAAAAGACGGGCACCCAAGCGACTTCGTCTGAGAGGTCAGACCTGAACAAGGAAATTGCGAAGATGGTACGGCGCGACCTTCGGATGGTACACACGCCTCATTGAAGAGGTGATAGAGCGAAACCGAGGGTCCAAAGTATTCACTCAGCAACTTGGCAGGAGCCACCTGACGAAGCTTAAAACGCACGACGGGAAGACCGTATCGTCGAAGCCGGAGATCTCCGCCGAGATAGAGGATTTCTATGGCCGATTATATGCTGCACATGCCCCTCATTCCAGACGAGACGACCACGATTCCAGAGCCACCCTGATACGCCACTACACCGACGAACTGCCAGACATCAGTCACGACGAGATCGTGTTAGCTCTGAGGCAGCTTAAAAATGGAAAAGCCCCCGGTGAGGACGGAATAACATCAGAGCTTCTTAAAGCTGCAGGAGCCCCTGTTATACAGGAATTACAGAACCTTTTTAACGCCGTCCTTCACAGTGGGAGAACTCCAAAGGCGTGGAGCGGGAGTTTGGTGGTGCTCTTTTTTAAGAAGGGTGACAAAACCCTCCTTAAAAATTATAGACCCATCTCGCTCCTGAGCCATGTCTATAAGCTGTTCTCACGAGTGGTCACGAACCGTCTCGCCAGGAGACTCGACGAGTTCCAGCCGCCGGAACAGGCCGGGTTTCGTGGAGGATATGGCACCATAAACCACATTCACACAGTGAGGCAGATTATACAGAAGTCCCAAGAGTATAATCAGCCCCTGTGTCTGGCCTTTGTGGACTATGAGAAGGCCTTTGACTCTGTCGAAACCTGGGCTGTTCTGGAATCCCTACAGCGATGCCAAGTAGACTATCGTTATATCGAGGTGCTGAGATGTCTGTACGAAGTCGCCACCATGAGTGTCCAAGTACAGGGCCAGCAGTCTAAACCTATCCAATTGCGCAGAGGAGTGAGGCAGGGGGATGTTATATCCCCGAAACTGTTCACAAGCGCGTTGGAAGATATGTTTAAGACACTGGACTGAAAAGGAAAGGGCATTAACATAAACGGCGACTACATCTCACACCTGCGATTCGCAGATGACATAGTCTTAATGGCGGAGTCGCTAGAGGAGCTGAACCAGATGCTGGACGGCCTAGCAGCAGCCTCGCGACGTATCGGTCTTGGCATGAATTTGGATAAAACCAAAGTCATGATCAATGGCCACATTGATCCAATACCGATCGTCGTACATGGTCACCCTCTCGAAATCGTTTCAGAATACACTTACCTCGGGCAGATTCTGCAGTTAGGTAAAAATAATTTCGAGAGGGAGGCCAGGAGGAGGATCCAGCTGGGCTGGGCAGCGTTTGGGAAACTACGCCGAGTCTTCTCGTCATCCATACCGCAATGCTTGAAAACGAAAGTTTTCAATCAGTGCGTGCTACCCGTCATGACCTACGGAGCTGAGACATGGACACTCACGGTAGGGTTAGTCCACCAGTTCAAAGTAGCTCAGCGAGCTATGGAGAGAGCTATGCTCGGAGTTTCTCTGAAGGATAGGATTCGTAACGAATACATCCGACAGAGAACCAAAGTCATCGACATAGCTCAGAGAATTAGCAAGTTGAAGTGGCAGTGGGCTGGCCATATCGCGCGAAGAACCGACAACCGCTGGAGTAAACGTGTTCTTGAGTGGAAACCGCGACTCGGCAAACGTAGTGTAGGACGCCCTCCGACCAGGTGGGATGACGATCTGCGAAAGACTGCAGGCAGATGCTGGATGCGGCAAGCTGAAGACAGGGCGCTATGGCGCTCATTAGAGGAGGGCTATGTCCAGCAGTGGACTATTATAGCCTGATGATGATGATGATGACTAAAGTCTAAATGCTTGGCAAGATCTCCCAAGAGCGAATATTTTTACGACATCCCTTTAAAGAATTATGACAGTGTAATACTAAAACCTTTCCTTTTATTTGGGTGATTGTTTCAAGTCTATTTGAAAGCGGACATACCGATTTGAAAAGCCTATATGCTCTGAGAAAAAGGCAAAATAAAAAAACGGCTCCTCTTTTATCTGTTTGAGTATATAGTTTATCTACATATTACATTACTACAAAACCTCAGCAGCAGCAGATGTCCTAAACGACGCAGGTTTGTCGGTTTTGGAATTTCAGTCTAATATTTTAAATGATTTCGCATATCTATTGGCAAGCTGAAAACGGAAAATTTTTATAATTTTGTACTATTTGATATTATTCGTAAATAAAAAGACAACATGGTATAGATGGAATTTATATTCCATGTATATCATATTCTCTTCCATTTTTAACCAGAAATTTAAATAAAATATGGCGTTGTAGGCATGGTAGCTCCCTCGACTCTTAGGCCTTAGGAAGTCAGTGTTTGCGGGGCGGCAGCGGCGCGCAGCGGCGACGGCGCAGTAAGGGGCGCGGCAACGCAGACCCGGTCACAAAGCCAGTAGGTAGATCGCGCGACGCTAGAGCGGCGTAGTTTGTTATGAAAATTAGTAACAGAAATAGTTAAGAGTCTTTGTTCGCGAACTAAATGTCAAAACAGCGATGACAACATCTATTTAATACAAACATCGGTCGTTAAAAAACAAAAAAAAAATGTACAATCCTAAATCAATGCAGACACGCGGGCACCGCTAGACTGGCGTGCACCGCTCGTACGCCGCTCGCCGCCATTCGTCGCACCGCTGCCTTCGAGGCCAGTTCTATATAAATCTATGCATTGCAACGCGCCGCTCCCGTGCCGCAGCCGCGCCGCCGCCGCCGCTCCGCGTCCGCTGACTTCGTGTCCGTAGACTTACTCATCGGGCAAAATGCAGCAGTGTAACTACTATTACGCCGGTTAGCTGTGAAACTTTGGTACTTCCCTTAGCAAGGTTGCTAATTCGTACTGACACTATATAATTGGAAACAACAGGCGTCCGCACCAGTTTCACTACACTACTAAAACAAATACTCACCCATATTTAAGTGTCTTGTTGTTTGAACACCGACCATACATGTCCACGGGAATGTACTTTTGTAAGTTTTTTATAATAGTCAAACGGAATGTCAAACAGTTTGACATCATAACTGTAACTAGTACATCACGTCTCTTTCGATTCCAGTTTGGTATAAGTTCAGTCACAGCGCTTATATCAAAACTTTTAAATACAGGCTCGTCAAGTGGCACTGTTCGTCCGTAAGGTTTTGGTATATCAGCATCACTCCTGAAACATACAAAATTGTGTTTGTCAAAAAAAAATTATATTTATACATTTAACATGACTTTGTAATTAAACTACTATATACGGATTTTATCGCGTTGTTTATTTGACACTTTATTACATAATTTTGAAAACTGTTACACTACTACTACTAATAAACTTTACTAATTTTTAAGCTAATTAAATTATTATTAAAACTATTTAGATTTAATTTAATTTTACACTTTCCCCGACGTTTCGGTTGCTTTTCAGCAGCCATGGTCACGGGGAGACTAAGATGGTAGTTGTCTCAATGTTCCAATGTACCCGAACATAATTTAATCATTGGTGTTTCTATTTACGCAGAATGAACTCAAAGTATCATGAAGTCTAGCTGTGGTTTGCTTCTATGGCTTTGTAGTAATAAATAAACTGAAAACAGATAAAAGCATTATTGCTTTGATTATTTATTATAGTACTTTCAATCTTAGGGTCAGAGTTTAGTTAGAAGTAATACAATAATATGCTGCTTGTAATATAATAGATTGAAAGAAAGGAGTACAACATCAATAGTATGAATAGTATTGGAAGTGCAGCATAGATGGCTTGAGAAGATGACGTAATTCCGTACTGCAACTAGACAGATCAATCAAAGTAACTGTCTGAGTAGGTACACCGTATTATTCGTCAACAAATACAATAAAGCACAATATGAATAGAGGAAACCATCTAACAAAAATCAATCATTTTTATAACATTATCTAAAGAATATATATTATTCCAACAAACTACATAATTCTTTATTTATTTCCACAAAAGTTATACACACACCCACACAATATGATAATATTTAAACTGAAAAACAAGCTTAGGTAGATACCTGTAAGTCATAGACCAGTTGAATATATTCCCTAAATATATCGGGTACGCCATTTTCCATGATGAGGAAAACGTATTTTTCGGTGACTCGTCGCTCCAAAATATCCATCTCTGTCGCGGGTTTCTTTTCTTAATTTTAGGAATAATGAGATGGTGCAAATGAACAATTACTGCATCAACTGTTGACAAGTTACGATCATCTCCAGTAAAAATGCAGTTTTGTACACTACAGCCTTCCAAAGGGTTGCTTCTGCAAACATAATTTAAAATTTATTGCGAAAATACAGATTTAATATGCCTTATAATCTATAAGTACATATAATAACAAAATAAATTATTTTCACATGTCCAGTATATGGCGTAAGTTATACAGAATAGGCGTAAGGCACTTGCACGCCACTTGGGTCGCGCAGGCACGGCCGTATCGCTGCCCACGGCGGCGCTTGTGTATAATTTACGATGCGCCGCTTTCTTACATTTTGTATAAAAAGTTTTGAAACGCATCATGCCTTCACCTATGCCACTTCTGTATAATTTACGCCTACTGTTTCAATTTTAACATTATTAGTAGTAATATAAGTATTTTACGATTTTTGGTGTCTTATTACATAATAAATTTTCATTGCTAATTCTGCTGTGGTAATCGAGATGGCAGTAAGTCAAAGATGGTCATTTTTTTTAATTACTTATTTGGAATGCTTCTCTACTGTAAACAACATAATTTTTCCCTTTCTTTTGACATATAGAACATAAAAATCGAGTATATAGTTTTATCACAAACGCTAAAATTGTAACAAAATTTTTGTGCGCTGTTTTCTAAAACTGCCTTTTCTGACTTACTGCCCTCTCGATTATAATATAGTAATATATAATAATATCAGCCCTGTATTAAACTGTCCCACTGCTAGGCACGGACCTCTTCTCACTGTGAGAAGGGTTAGGCCATAGTCCACCACGCTGGCCCAGTGCGCGTTGGCAGACTTCACGTATCTTCGAGAACATTATGGAGAACTCTCAGACATGCAGGTTTCCTCACGATGTTTTCCTTCACCGTTAAAGCAAGTGATAATTAACTATTTAATACGCAAGTAACTTCGAAAAGTCAGAGATGCGCGCCTTGGGATCGAACTCGAGACCTCTGCGTGGCAGTCTAATGGTTTCCCACTAGGCTATTGCCGTTAGCAATTCTACCCTCTCGATTACCACGGCAGAATTGCTAACAGTAAAAATGCAGGCAGCAAGACGTCTTGCTTAGTTTTTATTATTTTTTAGTTCTGATTATAAAGCCATACTAAACTATCCTTTCTGATGTCACATTGTGATTTGAATGTTGATAGCATTGACCATAGTAGGGTATAATTGGGGGTTCTGCATCACTTGCTCTCGCCCGCGCTCGAGCTACGCGATGCAAAACGCCCCAATTATACCCTACTAATGAACGATTAATACAATGTGTATAGCAATCTGATTGCATCGATTCAGGCGCGCGTTAATTATATTATTTTTCATGAGACTGATTCATGTGCTCGCAAATCCGATGAATGCCGACCGTATTGCTCTTGATTCATCGGGTATCCGCCTCTCAGATATTAACGGGCCGATGCGAAGCAGTAGGTAAGTATTGGGTCACGGATCGCATAAAATCCAAACCCTAACTCTATTCGCACACATGTTGCTATTCAAATGTATAAAATGATGTACATTCGCAAGAAGAAATATTGAAGAAAATGTATGTCTTGATCTTACGATCTAGAAACCGACAATAATTATCTAATACTATCCCCACGTAATATATCTATTCAAACACAATTTGACAGAGATTGATTTTAATAATTAACAAAACGAGTAGTTCACTGTCTGCACACTATACAACTTCATGTTTTGCGCCACAGATTTGCTCAGGCTTTCGTGTTCGCTGGCTAGTAAGCTTGGCAATTTTCTTCTGAAGCAGCTGTATTTGTTGATCCTGCAGCCGCATAATCTTAAAAAGATCAGCTATTCATGGTTCTTTCTTTTCTTTTAGAACGTTTATCTGTTGTTCAAGGTCTAATAAAACATAATTTTTATTCTGTTCATACTTTTTGATGGACCTATATTTTTTGTCTACTTCATTCATTTTAAAAACCAATTAGGTTTAGAATTTTAATTAAAGCAAAAGTATTTTTCTGAATTATTTTATGTATTTGTAATAAGTGTATAATAAAAAGGTAGTCTATATTATTATTAATGAGAATGTAATGAAATCTCATAGCTGATATAACCAATTTATAAATAATTTTATAAAGATAAGTTGGAAAGAAGGTTTATTTAATGAGTAAAAATGAAAAAACATATATTATACAAAAGTTTATTATCAGAGCACCATATTTTTAAACATAAAACATTTTCAAAGCACATATTGAGTTATGATAAATACAACTATACAAACCTTCAGAATATTTATAGAGATTATACAGACTTAGACAACTAGGACAACCTTTATCTTCTAAATTGATCACATTACTATTCTATCTTTTATTTTATTACTTTTTCTGTTACTTTATAAACAGAAAATAACATATTTAGGCTTTTCTAATTGTGATGCAGTTTTAACTGACCATGAATGCTTTGTTGTTTTAGATAGTAAAGGGTACGCATACAAATCCCAATTTCTAAATGCCATTTGAATAGGTCTATCTTTTTCTAAATGTTTTAAAGTATTAGACGTTCTCGATCTGATACTTTTATGTGCGGTACTCTCCACTGTACTCTATCAAGATTTATTTGGAAGTGAAAAATACCATCTGTAAGTGTAACGCTGTTTAAATTAGAGTTACTTCTGTTCAATATAAGTTCATGTTTACAATTTATCACAAACTTATTATAATCCTCTGCAAAACCTAATATCTTATTTAATGGTATAACAGCGCTAAAGTGACTATTACTTTAAAATCCGTTTAAGTTCCAATCCCATAAGGTTGCAACTTCATTTTCGGCTTCATTTAATGAAACGTATGACTTTACGGTTGTCGTTATACCCGATTTTTTGATGCGATCTATTTCAATGCCATTTATTTCGTATCTGATATCTTGAAACAAGAACGAAACAGGGTTATTAGTAAATTTAACAGCTTTCTCAATGTAATATCGAGGTCTTTACAATATTCATCCAATTTACTAACGCCTTTGTCTCCACGTCTAAGTCGCTCAATTAATATTGTACCAGGACCACAATAATTATAACCCGGCAAATGTAATTCAAAAGGTAGGTGGATTATTAGCCAGTTAAGAAGACTACACTCTCCAATACACATCATAAGACTGACCAATCAAAGACTCAACACTTTATAATATATTAAGGAGTTTAACAAGTCAACTAGGTTTATTAATATCTCAAATCACGTTTGTCTTATCTATTCAGCTATTTTCATTGGAAGGCAAACCAAGCCATCTTACGACAACTCTATTCCCCTTTCTTTTAAGAAATTTCTCGGCTAGATATACATTGGGATAATTTGTCTTCTGAAGTTTTTGTTCATAAAATGCTCCTAGGATAGGTTTTTTTCTGATCGTATCTTCATTTAAGTAAGTGATAAGTGTAGTATTCTGCTTGTATCTAATTTTAAATATTTCTGTTGACCAATTGGGAGTATAACCTTTTTAGAATGTTCCTTTGTACTTACTGATACGAACGTAATCACCCACTTGAAACTTGCATTTTATACTCTCTTGCTTTTTCACTAATCTATTGAATCTTTTTAATATTTCTTTCTTATTTACATTATTGACATTTGCTGGTATTTCATCAATCGTGCGATGATAAGTATGATTGTATTTATAAATCCAGGGTATCTTTTATCCAATTATAATTACCTTTTAAACTAAATTCTTTGTACAATTTAGATTTTAATGTTCTTTTAAATCTCTCCACAATCGAAGCTTTTTTGATGAAAATGTTAAATAATAATTAATATTGTAAGACTGCATAAGATGTTTGCGCGCATTTACTTATCCGAGTCGGAATGTGCCGAATAGACAATATGTACTTACTGTGAACTATGCTATGTGTGCTTAAATAAAACAAAACTGTTATGAATTGATGAATGGATGTTATATTATTTTGATAATACACACCACAGTATATTTTCATCCTTATTACTTTTAATATGATATTCATTTCTTAATTAGTGCAACAATTAAATAAATACTACCTTGCTAATATACACATGTATCTTATAACATTTTGTTCATACAATGATCTGTTCCATCTGATTAGACAACAGTCAAATCAGTTCAAATGCAGTTCTGCAACAGCTCATTTAGAAACAAATCTCTAATCAGTATCACATAATTTCTAGAGAAATTATAGTATGCTAGGTGCAATAAAAAATAAAACACAGTATTAGTCTATATAATATTATGAAATATATTTGAACTTGTTATTTTATTTATATAATTAAAAAACATTATTTTCTACACACCACTTATTTAAACAGAATACATTTTTTAAAGCACATATGTTGTCATGATTTATACAACTTAACATATCAGGTGAAGTTGAATATGTTTTATACAAAGTTTATAAACTTGGACAGTTTTTGCTTTCTAAATTATATACCTACATAGTTATTATCTAAGATATCTTTCAACCAGCCCACTTTTTCATCACCATTTGTAAATATACACTTATCTTTTAAAAATTGTACAAAGTTTATTTTATAGTTGAAATATGGTATAGAGCCTTCTCTCCAGCGCATTCCTCTGTTTCATTCTATCCAAATTACTTGCAAACGTTCTTTTTTTGATAATTCATACAACGGACTTGGTGGCTTTTTTAGCAATACTTGTATACGTCCTTTACACATGACTACTATTTCTTTGGGAATAAACTCATTATCTTCACTTTTAAACCCTTGTACATCTACAATAACATTAATGATAATTTTCTCACAATATTGCTTAATGGCTTGTATTCGAAAAGACGATCGTTTATAATCAGACAATAAGCAGATGTATTTTGAGAAAAGTCTTCTCAACATTCTGATTCCAACCGCACATCAACAGGTCCAGTTTTAAGTAAATCGTTTTGTCTTGAGCAACCTATTACAAAAAGTGGAGCTATTTCTTTGTATTGTTTTAAGTCAAGCAACAGATCAACACCCACGTTGTAATTCGACTGACGGAAATTAGCATATATCTCGTATAATATACTGTATTTACTCTCATTAAAATTGAGGTTAAGTGAGCGGTTTTCGTAGTTGAAATGTCACCACTAAAGTGATATGACTGTGCTATAGCTACATATTCTACTACTCTACTATAGGTTCAATTAAATAATTATCCAATATGTAAAATAATAATATTAACCTATTCGTAATAAAGTCAAATTATCAGGATTCGCTCGGATAATAATTTTATCAATTAATATTTGTTTAAACTAAGTTTAAGTTTGTTTACGATATCTCAATTAGCCGGATCGAAACGAACCTAATAAGTTATTACGAATGTTATTCAAATCATGCAACAGTCAGTCAGTCGCAGCTATAGACATCTTAACTTTGTCGTCTCATCATATTACACTTTATAACATTCAACTATTATTTTATTAGTAATGAAACAACGTTGCACCGAGCGCAGTGGCCGAACTTGAGTATGTTGTTAATACAATGGCGTTATCATCGCAAACGTAGAAACGATAGTTGTGCTCCAGTATGACTGTGGTATCTATCGCATCGGTAAATGAAATATAATTTTTTTTTTGTTTTAAATCAGACGCTTGCGGATCATAACAGTAGCAGGGTATTATTGGTGCGCTCTGCATCGCGAAACGAACGAAGCGAATTGAATGCATACGACTGTCGCACCGAGATCTCGGGTTCGATTCCCAGGTCGAGTAAAGAGTCATTGGATTTTTTAGATAATTCTTAGCAGCAGCCCGTAGACTAGAAATATTCCCGGCCTAAACATCAATAGGTTCGAACCTCGATCTCTTTCTTTTGGTTACTTACTACTTGATGAAGTTAATTCCATAGAAAAGATACGTAATGGTAAATTATTAGCGTTAAAATATCCAATGCAGATTCAAGCATTGCATTCGTACAATCATACTCACCGCGATCAGATTGCGCTGGTGCAAAGGCTAGGCACACGGAGCATAGTCCGCTCGCTCGGTGTCGTGTTGATTGGGCATAGTGAGCTTAGGTTACATATATATTGATAGTAAGATTCGAGATGTAAAATGTCAAAATATCTTCGCGCATCAGAGTCGATGCAATCAGATTACTATTAGTTGCGAAGTAGGGATAACAGAGACATGAGTACAAGTGTACAAACGAATTGCTTAATGAAGAAATAATTAATGTCATAACAAACTATATTTCTTAATGCACCCATCACAGGTTTTGTCTAATATATAATGCGCAACAAAGAACAGTGCATCACATCACGATACTACTGAGTCAGATTCCCGTTAAATTAACAGTTACGAATCGAACGTAATATTTATTCGGCCGATGTGTTGTGATTGTTAAATACAATATGCACTTGACAACCTGCATTAGTAGGGTATAATTGAGGCGTTTTGCATCACGCAGCTCGAGCGCGGCAAGCCAGCGCTGCAAGTCATGCAGAACCCCCAATTATACCCTACTGACCATCCCGCACATATTGATGAGCATTAACGTTTTACAACTAAATAACAAATGCAACTCAATCTATTATAACCTATTTAATATTTGATATCAATATCGATATCAATTTCGTTTATTGGGGTAATTTTTACTCCGGAATAAATTTTGTAAAACATTTCAATGTTTTGACTTACCCCGAAGATTTGTGTTTATTGATGTAAATAGTGAATGTTCTATTCTGTCGCACGACGTAAGTGTCGTATTTCAACAGCCACGAACCCAAGATTGATGTTTGCCATGTCTGAAAATTATCAATATGTATTATAGAGAGACTGGTTCATGCCAAGTCTGACTCATACATCCTAAAAAGCAAAGCAAATCAACTTGGATATACTTATGTAAGGTTCTTTTGTTTTGGTTTTAAAATACATAGTATTCAATCCGATTTATTATATTTATATATAGGTATTTATTTTATATTGTCAAAAGTTTTAAATCAATTTATTCGAGTAACACTTTTCAAGTTGGCAACACCAACCGAGTTGGGATAAAATAATTTAAATCGATTAAATGGAGGAATACTTTTTAACTTGACAATACCAACGGAGTGGGGATCGAGAACTCGGCGAGTTGACACGGGAGTTAGAGTTGGACGGTCGCGGCGAACGGACATATAACAAATTGTGTAGTGACGACTCGATGGCGTAGTGGTTAGTGTAACCGACTGCCACGCCTAAGGTCGCGGGTTCGATTCCCGCACAAGTCAAACATTTGTGTGCGTGAACTTGAATGTTTGTCTTGGCCTGGGTGTTACTATGTATAATATGTATGTATTTACAAAAAAAAATGTATGTATGTATGTTTATCCATTGTCTAGTAGCCATAGTACAAGCTCTGCTTAGTTTGGGCTAGATAGTGTTGTGTGTATGTGATAGAATATTATTATTATTATTATTATTATTATATTAGTATCAAAATACAGAGTGTGAACAATACGACGAGAACGTTTTATTGAAGAGTGCCTATTTACACTTAACAACACATTTGTAATTGTGATAAAATTTTAAAAGTTACCTATAAATAAATTACGTAGAAACATCAAATAAAATAATATTGTCAAGATACGACATGCAATACTTGAAACCTTACTTCCATTTTTTAAATTGGTTTCGGATGCTCGAGAACGTGAATAAAGCTATACGCGCGCTGTCTCGACCTCGCGGAAGCAATGACAATACTTAAAAAGATCCTAGTATGGCGTTGGCAATGAAATCTCATAAACTTGCAAAATAGTAAAATTTAATGACATCTCACCTCACGACCATTTAGGAATTCAGTGATTACTGCAAAATGTGTTCTTCTAGCTTGTTCTTCTGCTACTCGATGAAGAGTATTTTGAATTACTTCGTATTCTTCATTATATGGAAATAATATTATGGTGACAAATAAGAAACCGGAACAAATACTAAGTAGGCTTATTTCGATACTTTTTGAGGGTAGACGTGTGTTCCTCATTTCTGGTTAAATGCATTAATGACTGTTAACATAATACATAACTCACATGCGCCTTTGTATGTCTTTTTTCACTTTATACGAATAAAATTGCTACTCTTGAAACACATATTACTACAATAATTAAAATGGATTATCGTTATGCTGCAAATTGAGCATAACGATAATCCATTCCAAAACACCACCTTAGCAAGTACTAACATGAAATATTTAGTTTGTATCCAAAATTAAGCACTACGTGCTGATTTTGTACAATGTACGCAAAACACGAACACACACGCAAATCACTCCCTACAGACGCCTAATTTGATATTTATATACATGCACTGTACTGGGTAGTGTGAACTAAAATAAAGACTATCGAGTTGTGTGCGTAGGAGCAAATATAGACACACTATTTCGCTTATACGTTTTATTCGCTTGCTTGTATATGTATAGCACATGAACTGCTAGCCAACGAATAAATAAAAATATCGAACAAAGAATCTAATGTTTACAAAACATCCTTAGTCTCAATATAGTTTGTTTATCACAATTGGTGTGGGACTGTAATCAACAAACATATTGGCAATTTTTTACGTTTGTAGTTATCAGCTGGATTCACTGCACAATTTTGTTCCTCTAAATCCGCAGTGGAAATTAGAATAGTCTATAGCATAGAGCCTCTCTCTTACTGGTGATGATTAACGGGTGTAAACCACGATTACTGATGTTATTGATAATTTTTAGCTAAAATTCCATCGGGATACTTCTAAAGGAGCAATAAATGCTGGTAGAAATTGGATTTAACAGCTTTGGCAAATTACCAATCGCTACAGCTACTTTTAGGATGCGATAGAGTTAGGGGCAGAACCATGCAAGTAGTAGGATATCCACTTTAAATTTACTACATTTGCAGTAATATATACACACTCGGTCACACGCCTCTATCTAAGGGATAGGCAGAGATGTATTTCTATTTTGACCGCTTTTTACTCATTAAGTCCCACGTAATAGGATAGCGGAGCCTATTGAATTTGCAAAGTTATTGTAAAATGTCACTAATGTTATTATCATATAAGAAACCAAACAAAACAGCAATACATCGCTTTTCGGTATATCATGAAATTTCGCACATTGTCAGGGTAACAGATAAATATTTTATCTAGTAAAAATACTGTTACTAATCTAACTTTTTTATTTTTTTACCTTTGGGAATGCATTGACAAGGGTCGGTCCATACACCGTCCGAGGAGAAGGGATAGCCAACCTGGGGTCAGCAGAGTGCCGTATATAAAAGAAGTAACGGACAAAGTTGGAACAGCACTGAAGAAATACTCCATAAAGACTGTATATAGTCCGTTCTCCAAAGTAGTAAGCTATTTACGCACTCCAAAGGATGTTATCCCTTTTCGAACACTTGGCGTCTACAAGGTGGATTGCAGTTGTGGTAGTTGTTATATCAGACATACCAAACGTACAATCGCTGAAAGGGTCAAGGAATATATCACAGCTGTCAAGAACCGGTTAGTAAACAAGTCTGCTGTAGCCGAGCATTTGTTGGAGTCTGGACCAAACCACTAGATTGAGTTACATAAACCACTGGTTTTATCCACCGATCGTCACTATAACTCCAGGATAGTACGTGCAGCGGTTGAAATTAAGATATATTGTAATTTCAACCGGGAGGATACCGTTTGTCTACATCTTGGAATCCAGTCATCAGCAAATGTAAACGTCGCTGTAGTGACTTAAGTCGCCAGAGTTTAGACGTTGTTAGTGTTGTGTGTCGAAATACCGACAGTGCGAATATAAATAATAGTGACCAAGTGAGGGTAGTTGCCGAAACCAGCACTTCACGAAGGCGCCGCTGAGCTCACATCAGTCAACCCGTGACCACGATCGATGCAAGTCGGGCAAACAATAGGTATTTATTACCTTTTAAATACTTTATCGCGAGTAAGACCCGTTGTCTAGCATTATATTAAGTATGTGTACAAATCGCGATAATCTAAAAACTTTTATTGCAAACTGTTACGGGCCGGAAAATGTGAATAAAATTAAATATCTAGAATACCTTCGGATAAAGAGAGTGCGTTTAGAAACTTCGCTAAGTTTCCTAACCAGGTGCCGCGACAGTGACTTGTTACCTACGGGAGTGCGAATAAAGCCGCGTAATGACATTCCACATTCCGAAGGAATTCTACATAATGCCAGTGTTCGTCTTTTAAAACAATTAATTTGCAACTGTCGGTATGAATTAAATAAGGTACAATGTGAGCTATATAATGTGAATACTAAGTGTAGTGAAGTGCTATCTATTAGTGATTTTAACCTGCGCGATCATGTTTCATATAACCAAGTGAATCGTATTTACAATTTGCGTAGTGCACGACATAACGCAAAGTTTGACAAATTAAAAAGCCGTTATGAGAGGAAAACCGGCAAAAGAGGACATCCCATTCAACAGGAGACGGTAATTAATTTGTCAAACCAAATAATTGATAGCGCAACACAAAGCTTCTTGGCTAAAGGGTTAAACTTTGCTGTAACACCAAAATAGATTCCATTCGGCAATGTCATAAGTAGCATCAAGGAGGTTATAACGCATAACCAGTTGCCGTCTAACTAAAGTTCAAATGTGGTCACTCAATGGGAACGCACATGATTTAAATACCTAAAAAAAGTCACTGGAAAAGAAAGTTTAACTGGAATGTTTTAATTAAGATTTGTATGCCTTTAAATATTGTTACGTGCTGCATTCGAGGGATAAGAATTTAAACAATATTAGCGACTAAAACACGTTTTATTCTAGCTAATTTTAAAACACCACACACACTACTTAAACACTTTTCCACTGTAAATGCTTTAAACTCTGAGGTATTTTCGCTTCCGTTCGCTCCGATGAACTTGACCGCTTACAACTGTAAACTACCTTGGCGATGCACTTGCTACGATTTATGTGGTTAAAAGTGTTTCTAGAATTTTCTAGGAGCGCCCGCTCTCGCCGGGATGTGTCATCATAACAATATGAGAAAGTGCCTAGCGCTCTCTGCGTACAAGCAACATAGTTCAGTAAGACGTAAATAGATGGCGCTCTAATAAATTATTTGAAAGCTGGGCGCTATCCCACTGTGCCGAGAGATGGCACTGGCTAAATCAATATGTTCCTTCTGTAATTTTTTTTTTTTATTTATTTATTTGGAATAACAAACAGTCACACATTATGTTCTTATTACTAATACATTTTAAATAAAGTTTGATTAAATGTGCAACCCACACCGTTATTCACAGCTTACATTATTATAAATGTATGACAATTTTGCAAAGATCAAACAAAATATGAATTAAAATTTTGAATTTTACACAATGTTTCTTACATTTGTAACTCAGTTTCTTCAATGGCTCTTTTTAATGTATAGCGAAATTTACTAGCAGGCCTACTAAACACATCCAGTTTAGTGAAAAGCTCATTGTATTTTCTACATATACGTCGTATAGGTGCGCGGAATCCAGCATTAGTTTTACACGATGATACAGCAAAAAAGGGACGATATCGCACCTCTCGTGTGACAACAGTTCTGGGTACTAGATAACATATCTTGTTTATTAGGTCTCTACAGTCATATCTGTTACTGCATAAATCAAAAAGAAAAATAGTTTCTAAAAACAGTCGTCTTGACTTCAGGCTCATTATTTTAAATTTATTAAGTAAGTAGTCATATGAAGGGGAATTGTGGAAACACCGGTAATGCGTTGATTTGAGAAATTTGCGTTGAACCATCTCCAGACTCTCAATATATTTGTTGTAATAAGGGTTCCATATGACTACAGCATACTCCAGTTGTGATCTGACCAGAGTTTTGTACAAATAAATGTATGTACTTGCATGCCTAAAATCAATCGAATATCGCATCACAAAGCCATAAATACTATATGCTTTTTTAGTTATAGTGTCAATATGTTGATCTAGATGTAGTTTGCTATCCAGCAGTACCCCAAGGTCTCGGACAACAGACATTTTTGACAAAATGGATTTATTAATGTTGTAATTCTCAACAATCTTGTTTTTGTTTTTTGTAAACGATATAGCAAAGCACTTGGAAATATTTAATTGTAATTTATTATTAATACAATATATAGAGAGGCGATCTAAATCTTCCTGTAATAAACTACAGTCAGATAAATTTTTAATTGGTTTATATATTTTTAAATCATCTGCATACAATAAAAACTTAGAGTGTTTGAAACACTCTCCTATGTCATTAATGAATAAGATAAATAAAAGTGGGCCTAAAATTGAACCTTGGGGCACGCCTGACGTAGCAGTTACAGTAGCTGAGTGGAATCCCTTAATGACAACCTTTTGTGATCTATTTGAAACATAGGAAGCAAACCAACGGAGCAAATCACCCCTTATTCCATTGTAGGCGATTTTCGATAGCAGTAGCTTATGGTCAACCTTGTCGAAGGCTTTTCGAAAGTCGGTATATATGGTGTCCACTTGCGTTTGCCGATCCATACTATTGAATAAATAATCTGTGAAAACTAATAAATTAGTCGTCGTCGATTTTCTTTTTACGAACCCATGTTGTTGCTCTATGATAATATTATAAATACTTTTATGAATAGCATCGTGGACAAGCCGTTCAAATAGCTTCGACAAGGTTGACAAAATTGAAATGGGGCGATAATTCTCAACTGCCTTCCTAGAGCCTGACTTATATACAGGGGTAATGTTGGCTCTTTTCCATATTTCAGGAAAAATGCCTTCAGACATACATTTATTATAAATAATATTTAATGCTACGTAAATGTTGTCAGCAGTCATTTTAAGAAAATAAGGAGGTATGCAGTCTGGCCCTGGTCCCTTTGTAGTATCTAGAGATTTCAACGCTTTTAAGACTTGTTCATCACTAAATGTAATTTTGGAGATGAGGGTACAGTTATTGGCGGTATCTTGGAATGGCAAACAGTCAATATTATTAAAATTAGGTTTTTCGTATACTGAGTGAAAGTAATTCATAAACATATTGCATATGTCATTAGGGTCGGTAGATACTATATTATTATAAGTTATGGTGGATGGTATGCCACTGTTAGTTTTACGTTTCTCGATATAGGTCCACAAATGTTTTACGTTTTTTTTAACATTGTCTTCGATAGATTTTATGTACTGCGTGTAATTAATCTTTAATTCATTACAAAACCTGCGCCGCAAAAAAGAAAACTGTTCATAGTCTGTAACATTATTATAAACTCTCCATTTTATCCAAGCTTTATTTTTGTTTTTAAATATCCGAATAAGTGAATTTGAGAACCACACAGGAAATTTGGAAGACCGTATTTTATAGATAGGTGCATAATTTTTTATGGCGCTAAATATAATATTATAAAAAGTGTTTAAACAATCTTCAGCCGTCAATCCAGATAGTATTTCTGCCCATTCTATTTTAGATAATTCTTCATTAATAAGTTCATAATTGGCTTTAAAATAATTATATTTAATAATTTTTGCTTGCATGATTGTTTGAAATTGGGCTTTATATTTAATGATAGCGCAAAAAGGTGGATGGTAATTATCGGGAGGCAATAATGGGCATGAGGGTGTGTAAACAGTACAATCACTATTACTAATAAATAAATCTAGATGACGATTCTTAGAGTTGTATGTATTATTATACTGAAATGCCCCAAGCAAAGACATAAAATTATCTAAATGCTTGCAGATTGATGACGAACCCTGGCAAATTAAAGAAGTTGTATTTTCCTTTGGAACCCAGTCAATATCGGGCAAATTATAGTCGCCAAGTAAATAAACATTGCTAAAAAGTAATGTATCTATCAAATACTGTACTGTTTCAAAGTACGAATTATACACATCCTCAGAAGACTTAGGAGGGATATAAACTGCACTGATTAAATATTTTTCACGACTGGAAACTAATAATTGTACAAATATATTTTCAGTGTGTGCGTCACATAGAATATTTGCAACAACACTCTCCGACCGTAAGCTCTTTGATACCGCTATAAGCACTCCACCTCCATCCTTTTTATTCGTAGCAGTGCGATCACGATCACATCGGTAAACCACATATCGTTCATCTAAAAACTCACAATCCAATATTTGGGGGGTTAACCACGTTTCGGTAAGAACAATTACATCGTAGCAGTTTGATAATATATCCATATATAATATATTTAATTTAGTTCTTATACCCCTACAGTTTTGATAGTATATTGTTAAGTTATCTATGACTAATTAATCACTAACAAAACAATATCAAATAACAACAATAACTCAATATACATTCCACCAGAGCCAGTCTGTAAGTAATATAATTTATATTTGATAATTACATAAAATAACAGTAACAAATATAACCGCATCGCGTAATAGAGCTTACATTTTTGTTTTATTGTTAAAAGGAAGTCTGCATTATAATTAACCTTTACACAAGAACTATAAGAAAACAATCGCAATATACACAATATACATCTAGAATAACAACAAGGGTCTTTAAAACTAATACTAATTTTTAGGACGAATGATAGGCTTGATCTTGCTAATGTTTTCCATCGACCGTATTGCAATTGCTGGTTCACCATCAGCCTCCCGTACAAGAATAGTTGCGTGTTTGATCCATACATATTTAAAGTTATGTTTTCGAGCAGCTTCTCTAACTTGACGAAATAACTGTTTCTTTTTTAAGGTTAAATGTTCATACATATAAACAAGTTGCGGTGTACCAGTAAATCCTAGCTGTTCAGTATTAAGACCCCTTACTAATCGAAATTTACTTAATAAATTGTCCCTTAATATACGCGAGGTTAATTTAATAATAATATTTTTTGGCTTATTGTTTTCTTTGTGCGCATGTGGCACTCTATGTATTGCCACAACGTCTTTTTGGCACAGTGAGAACTTTATTTTGGCTGTAATATTGTCCAATATAGTAAAAAGGTTTTCGTTTCGCTTTTCGGGTATGTTGCACAATTCTAAATTACAGTCCCGAGCTTGTTGTTCGAGGGAATCGATCTTTGTTTCTAAACTTCTAACCACATCGTTGACTTCAGTATTAATGTTTTCCGAGCCGAGCGACTTCAGCTGCTTTTGAAGGTCTTCCTGGGTATCCAGCGTATATTGAACGGATTTTTGTAGCGTAGATATATCCTCCGACAAAACATGTTGCTTAGTATCCAGTTTACTAACTTCCTTTTCCAGGTTTGTATACTCTAATCGTAGACAATTTAATTCAAGTTTTATGTCTGTTGCCATTTGAGATACTGTAGAAAGATCAAACCGCATACTAGCTATATTTTCAGATAACCTTGACATCGTGCTGTCTAAATCACTTCGAAGGGTATCCATTTTAGTATTCAATTGCAGAGAAAGAGCTTTTATAGCATCAGCGAACTCAGACTCTGGCTGCTTGCGTTTTCTTTGAGTTATATTATCACCTCCTACAGTAGCTTTTGAAATATCCGGCGTCGATGAGCACTTAATTGGTGTTTGAGACATTTTGTCGGCGTAGTATACAATAACAAAATATGTTATTGAATAGCTTCGTTCTTAATGATAATAAAAAAGATTCCAATTGCAGTCACCAATTTCGCGCTGCGCTCCCCACGTTACGGTGGCCGAGTGGCGTAAGGCTTGGTCTGTAGGAAGTCTGCCCGAGTGGTCGTGGTATCAAACCCCGATGGGCCGCCAAACGTCTTTTTCCGAAGTTACAATTTATATTTAAATATTTCCACTCACCGGTGATCGAGCAGGATGGCGCTATACAAATTTGAAGATGGCTTCGATCTTATATGGCCAATTCCACAAGATAGTAAGAGAGGGCCCGAGGTTCACTCACAGCAAAAAATTAATAGTTAAAAACTTATAGCAGCAAAACTGTCATAGGTCTGCACTCAACAACTCTCTTGAGATGAATGATGATAATAATGTAGGTATAATGATAATTTTATTGTATATTGTAGGTTGTTATTAAATCTTGTGTATATGTAGGTATTATATGTGTCTCTTTTACACAGCCAGTCTGCAAACATACGAGATTGAATAAATTTAGTTTTTTAGTTTCATTACTCCCCGAATATCACAGTGGCGACGAGGATTATTGCAACTTAACGGGTGCAAGTTTGAGCTATGAAGGGCTCGATCGGCAAAATATCAGAGATCGGTATTCACAAGGACGTCTGGAGGATTTATATCGGACGGTTAGGACAATATTTCGTGGTAAATGAAGTGGAAGACTTGCTACAAGTGCCGACATTAATTACAGTAATCGGTACAGAAAGCTACGAATTGTTGGTTAATTTATGCACACCTGTGAAACCGAAGGACAAGTCATTCCAACAAATAGAAGATATAATGGAAAAGCATTTGCAGCCGCAACCGAGTGAACTTGCAGAGCGGTATAAATTACGGCGCAGAACGCTGTTGCCGGGGGAGAACATTCTTGAATATGTCGCTGTACTCCAAAAGATGTCAAAACCTTGTGAGTTTCAGAGTTGGCTAGAAGAAAGTTTGCGTGATCAATTGGTTTGTGGCATCAGCAGCGAAGTAATCTGACAAAGATAGTTCGCAAAAAGCAAGCTGGACTTCGCTAAGGCCTACAGATTAGCCGTCAATCTAGAAGTAGCGGAGAAAGGCGTGACTATAGTAGTTGGGCACGAAAAGTCCACCAGCGCAACAAAGACTGTGGAATGACAGTCTATGGTGGCGAGAGCATCGCGGATGGCGAATGAGGCAGCGGGCTCGAGATGTGGCGACAGCGGAGCGGCGCCAGCGTTTGAAGTCGCCTCATACAGGCGCGTGGCGCGTGGCGTGCAAACACTTGCATCTATGGTGATTGCAACCGCTCGCACCAAGCTGGGTGAGCGAGCTCGGCGACAGCAATCGTGCACCGTGTGCACCGAGGTACACACAATTCCATGGGCTGCAGATTCAGCCAGTACGTGCGCCGGGTGTGTAACAGGCCTGGTCATTTGTGTCGGGTATGCCCAAGAATGGCCTAGTACTACGTGGCTATGGCAATATATGAATTATTATAGGTACGAAGTATGTGAATTATGTGAAGTAGTTATATGAAGAATGTGAAGTAAATTAAGTATATAAAGTATTTAAAATATATGAAGTATATACAGTATATAAAGTAATTAAGCTTCCAGATATTATTGGCGTACTACTAAACGCGACGTTTTCTCATTATTTATTACTTTTCTTTGGAACTAATAATATCGGACTAGACCACCGCTTTGCGTTACTTCAATTATATCATCTTTAATCATAATTTTAATTGGATTATTTATTTAAATTTTAAACTATGTGGTAAACTATACGGTTTTTATAAATAGGATAAGTATTTGGTTTTAATGTTCTGTTCATAAATATTAGTTTATCGTAAGGTAAATGAAAAACATCAAAATACTTTTTACAGAAATTTTTATTTTTTTATTTTTACGGAATTAAGGGGATGTGTCGGCAATCCGACACGACCGAAGAGAGATCAGGCGCAAGACCAACAGCTTTACGTGCTTTCCGAGGCACGGGCGTGTCTAACACTGCCATTTCCTACACAGCTAAATATTCATTCTATAATCAGTTTAAAGCATTAGCTTCTAAGACATTTCTCATTTTCAAATCTCGACCCTTAGTTAAGTCCGGCAATATTTTTTACACCTCCAACAACACAAGTAATAAAAACAAACTTGTATCATAATTCAAAGGGACCAGTCTCCCGTTGAATAACAATGCGATGAAATTTATTACTCAATGAACAGTGGATTTATATTTCTCATGGCACATCCCCGGAGAGAACTTTGAAAACTCTCCAAAATGATTTGCAGACTCGCCTAAATGTTGGACCAAAGATATATCCGTTTGTCTTTACGGACTTCAACTTGTCTTTGTTTGTTTATACAGCTAAATTTAAATTACGCGGTTTTGAAAATAGTAAGCAACGTTTATTTGTACAGAAACACAAACTTTACATTATGTTTGCTACATGATATCTCGATTTGATTTTGTATTTATTTATTGATGCACAAAACACATTACAATCAATAATATGTTCTATATCATAAATACATTGTTTAGATCTGAATCGTAACGTAACTAATTATGCACACAAAGAAAAGCGATTAGGATTACACAAAAATTATCTCTGATATATGCATACGTCATATTGCAAGTAATATATTCGTAGTAATTATTTGGATGCCTCTGTGGAGTTAGAACCATCCAAACCCAACCTACTATGGAGGATATATTTTACTACCTTAGTATATTTTTTATACAAGGTGGCGCAAAATTAATGGGAATTGGCTACCATTAGGTTAGAAATAAAAAAAAATTGCTCTGTTTTCATGAAAAGTTTATTTAAAGATGTTAAATTGATGACATTAAGATGAAAAAATTGTATCGCTTAAATTACCACCTTCCGAGTTAATGCACAATTGTGCTCGTTTTACGGCATTTTGAATTGCCTCTCGCAAAACAACTGGCTCCAAATTGGCGATTTCTTCTTCAATGTTAGCTTTCATGACTTGCAACGTTAGATCTGGTGATCTGGACGGCCAGTTCAAATCTCTAAAACGTGAGATCACTCGGCTCGGAAAGTTAGTGTCTCTAAATATCCATCATTACCCGCGCTGTGAGAGCGGTTGCTCCATCTTGCTGGAACCAACAATGCTCAAGACGCAATTCAGTATCTTGCGGCAAAAAAAACTCGGCGTCCTTTCACTACAAATGCCACACCAAATATTCACTTTGAGGGGATGCAACTGCTCTTGATGCATTTCATGTGGGTTCTCTGTGCCCCAATTGTTCGCGCACACGGAACACGACGACGAGGAAAACCGCGATGACATTACGCTGCGTTAAAACAACAGGCCAAATTAGTTAAATAAGCAGTAACAATAATTCCACGTTCTTCAGGCCTGTATCACCCCATGGCTTGTAGTCATCTAATTCTTTATTTATCTACAACATTGATGGCAAAGCACAATGAAATTTGACCCCATTTGCAAAATTTAAGGCACATTCACATTACGACATTACTTTTGCGCCACCTTGTATTTGCGATCATAAACGTTTAGTAATTTATTGAGTTTTGCTATATCATTATATTGACGGGACATTCTTGTTAATGGATTATAATGAGAAATATTATTTTTATATATTTGAAGGGCATATATGTTCGTATAATTAGCCACAAATGTTTTTTTGTTTTTTATGGGATAGGTGGCAAACGAGCAGACGGATCGCCTGATGGTAAGTGATTACCGCCGCCCATGGACACCCGCAACACCAGAGGAATTACAAGTGCGTTGCCAGCCTTTTAAAAAGGAGTATGCTCTTTTCTTGAAGTTTTGAAGGTCGTATTGTTCCGGAAATACCGCAGGCGACAGTTCATCACACAATTTAGTTGTGCGAGGCAGAATTTTTTTGGAAAAGCGCCCTGTTGTGGCCTGCCAACCATTTAAATTATGGGGATGGAAATTCTGTCGCATAGGACGATGGTGAAAAGAGGCGGCAGGGATCATTCCGAACAATTACTCGGACCACTCCCCATACTAAAAGCGATAGAAGATGCATAGCGAGGCCACATCTCTTCGCAGCGCCAAGGGGTCTAGACGATTTGAAACATCCTGGCAGTCGACGATTCGAGACGTTCTCCGTTGAATGCGGTCCAGAGAGAAAAGCTGGTACTGGGGTGCCTCTGCCCAAAGATGAGAACAGTATTCCATGTGAGGCCGAACCTGCGCCTTGTAAAGTAGTAGGCGGTGGGCCGGCGTGAAATACTGTCTCGATCTGTTGAGCACGCCAAGCTTTTTCGAAGCTACTTTAGCCTTACCCTCTAAATGGCTGCAGATCTGGACTTCACTCGATATGTCAACACCAAGTACTCCAATATTGGCTGAGGCAGTTATAGGGATGTGCTCAAAACGAGGAGATACGACCAACGGCAGTTTATTTCCTATGAAAGCGCAGAATTGTGTCTTTGTGGGGTTAAATCGGACCAAATTAAGTCAGCCCCAATCCGAAATTTTCTTTAAAGAAGTCTTAATTCCACACATAAGTTTGTTTCGGCTCTCAATGACGTTTTCCCGAGAGATCTTAGCGCGGCCGTTATAGAGAGCATCGCTCGTGCCGTCGTCCGCATAACACCTTAAAGCTTCTGTCTGCTAAAAAGTTAGTGACCCATTTGCATAATCTCTCGGGAAGCCCATAGGAAGGGAGCTTCGAAAGAAGCGCTTTGTGCTAGACACGATCTAAGGCCTTCGCTATGTCCAAACTAACCGCCAAAGGTTCCCCCTTTATCTCGATCGCCTGAGCCCAACGATGTGTCAGGTATACTAGAAGATCACTAGCCGACCGACCTTTATGGAAGCCGTACTGCTGGTCACTACGCAGCTGATGACCCTCTAGGTACCGTAAAAGCTGACAGTTCATAATGGATTCCATTATCTTCGAGAAAAGTAGGGTTATGGCTATCGGTCTGTAGTTGGACGGATTTGAGCGGTCGCCTTTTTTTGGGATCGGGTGGACCAATACTATCTTCCATGATGTCGGGAATACGCCAGAAGAGTAAATAAAAAATAAAATATCTTTAACACAATAGGAGAGATTCCATCAGGTCCACTCGACTCATGGATATCAAGGGATTAAAATGCAAAGCGCACTGAGCATTGGTGAAACCAGATATCCGACTTACAACCATCACACCGTGGTATGGTAGGCGGTTCTTGTCCCCCGTCATCCAAAGTCGAGTTGGACGCAAAGAGTTTACCCAGAAGAGCGGTTTTCTCTTTTGCGTCGTGGGTTAACGAATCATTTCCCATGTGTAGGGGTGGAAAGGGTAGCTTGCAGTTTCCTTCGATAGATTGGCAAGAGACCAGAATGCACGAGTTCCCGAAGGAAGACACTCAAGGCTCTTGCCAATTCTACGGATGTGTTCTAACTTCGCCCTTTCAATGTCTCTTTTGAAAGACCTGGAGGCAAAGTTATACTCCTTTTTTAATGCGCTAGTATTTACATAAAATCAAATCAAATCTTTATTTTTGCGGAACATGAGTAGGTGAAAGTTCTTACAACATTTATTTTAGGGACATCATATTCTGCTGACATAGCAGCATGCAAAATTATTACATAATTTACGATTTAATCAAAATATTATTAAAGAAAAGTCATTATTATCACAACAGCATGAAAATTCAATAAAAAAACAATCTATAAAGTACACACATTTAAATCACAATATATATACCTAACTAAAGCTAATAATTTATTATATAATATTTTCATTTAAATAATCATTTATAGTATAGTATGATATTTTTATTAATATAAATTTTATTTTATTTTAAATAGTAATTTGTCCGATATTTCGTGCACAGCTTTAGGAAGATGATTGTATTATCGGACAGCCATACACAATACGCTTTTATTAAGCAGGGCATTTTTATTGCCTGACATACACAATTCTAGGCCTCATCTCCTACTGTTAAGTCTAGTAAACAGATTAAAATGTTTCTTAGAAATACGACTGTTTCTAATATATATACGGATGGTAAAGTGAAGATTTTATAATTAATAAAATATTGTTTACAACTATCTGTAGGTTTAATACCAAATATTGACTGTATATTTGGTTTTTTATTTTAATTCTGTTTTATTTAGATACTTTTACCTTATAAAGGTATGCCAGCCTCATCGTACCCTAAATTACATTTTCCTTATATTTAATTATATGCTCGCCTTATTACTATGAGGGAGAGGCAGACAGTGCTGCAGATACCATGTCATAAATACACCTTGCTGCCGACGATAAAGGTTCTGACAAAATCCTTATAAAAACCCCAATGTCACATTTATTTATGTTAAATTTCTGCATCATTGACTCCCTCTCCCTTTGGTTCTTCTCACATTCCATCAGTAGGTGTTGGACATAGTCTATATTGCCACATACTTCACAATTAGGTGAACTGGCTTTTTTCATAAGATATCCAAACTTTCGTGATGGAATATGACCAGAACGTATTCGATGCGCCAGTACAACATAAGTTATACTTATTTTATTTTCAGAAAACCAAGGGTTCCGAGGAGGCTCACATTGCATAGTTTTATACCAGATGCCTTTTTCTTTACTCGTTTGATTGAAATATTCCTTAAACCTATTAGAACAAATTTTCTTAAATGTCCAAAGTATTTCTGTGTATTAAGGAGCTATATCAATTTCTATACCTTCTAATATAGCTGCCTTTGCTAATTTATCAACCTCCTCGTTTCCCTTTATGCCTATGTGAGATGGGATTAATTGCAACCTCAAGTTAATATCTACTAACTCATAAATATGTTTGAGTATTGCATAAGCTATCGGTACACCTCTATACCCAGAGGCGCATCGAGCTAAATGCAATAATCCACTTTTGCTGTCAGTGTATATAACTATATTTTGGTTAGATACGCTGTTGTTATTACCATTACTAATGATGTCCAGAACTTGTGAGATTGCAACTAGCTCCATTGTTGTTATAGACACATTTTTATCAAGAGATCTAAATATATTTGGTATTAAACCTACAGACATCACATGCCGTCACCGCATCAGCCCAAGCTTGGTAAGCTTCCTGCTTCCTGCGAGAAGCGTTTTTGGAAGATGGACCATACCAAGGCCGGAATTTGCCACCAATGGGTCTAAAGAGTACGGAATAAAAAGCTCCATACCAGGGTAGGACCATTGGAACCGAAAGATGGTATAAGAACAATGTACCTCCCGGAATACCGACTAAACCTACCACGGTGTTCCTCGACAAAACCACTATCGACGGGGCCGAGCGAATCACTTGCACATGCAGTCGCGATCCCGCCGAGGTTTCGGCCCACCGTATGAAACGACAGGCCACTACACAATCCTTTTAGGCAAAACTTCCTCCCCAAACCCTACTGTCTCCCCCCTAGAGGGGAGACGGACTTGACACAGAGGCGCGCGTGGAAACACGCACGCCGCCTCTCGGACATGGTGCTAAACGTGTGGTGGGCAGGCCCGCAAAGCTCACCACCCCCAGGTCAAGCCTCAGGATGACTGGAGGTCGGGAGCGAGAAGGCAACCAATCCGACTGCCGCGATCAACTCACGGTGCTGCGATGCCTAGGTGGGGCAATCCGCCAAAGTCTGCAGCGCCGTGACCTCAACAACGTCGCGGCAGTCGCCGCAGTGGTGACAACCCGACGGGCGTCTCTTACCGGCGTATACGACACAAGAACTGGCCAAAACAACCATGACCAGTCATTACCTGTGTCAGCCGGAAGGTGAGTGCGTCATGCCGCCTCTCCAGCCATTCCTCAAACACGGGACTTACCGCCACGATCGTGGCGTGCCTGATCGCTTACTTATTTAACTTAAAATGCTTCAACATTTTTATTAATTTATTGAGTAAAGCTTATTATTTTTACTCTTTTAGGCTCTTTTTATTCTTTTATAACATTTACATCAGTAATAATAATAATTGATAAATGTATAATAATGTAGATAATAATAAACTTGTGGGCATCATGTTCTCTCGAACAGATAGCGCCCTCCGCTCTCTCTCGATGTCATCATCATCCTTGAGGGTTTCAGTCAATACGTACTCAAGGTACATGAAGTCATGTACCCTTGCTAAGGGTACGCCATACTTTCTGATAGGTAGCACAGCTCTAACGTATTTATTACCAGCCCTAAACACCATAATTACAAATTTTTTACTTTGTTCAAGAAAACGCTCAGCCTCATCGTACATTATTCACCTAGTTTCCATACCAATATTTAATGATATTGATAACTTCTAGTCATCATATAGTTTCTTCCAAAGAATATCGTAGGAAACCAGGTCAAAGGCACTTGACAGGTCGATGAAACAGGCGTAATTTGGTGTATTAGAGTCCGTATAGTACCGCACAGCGTGCTTAAGCTCAATAGCGCGCTTTCCGTTGATAGCCCGAAGCCGAAATCCAAACTGATTACCGTGCAAAACAACACGGTTATTAAATTGTGCATTGAACACGCTGTCTAATACCTTCGAGACCACTGTAGCCAGAGATATAGGCCTACAATTGTTTTTATCTGTTAAATCCGGTTTTACTTTCAACTACGGGACCTACAGTAGTTGTAGCGAAATTCTTTTTCAGAACAATTATTCTGTCCCCGATAGTTAAAAGGCGTATCTAAAATGTTTTTCGTATTTGAGTTATACTTATATATGTTATATGGTTGTATATATGTATATATAGCCGGAATCGAAAAAAATAGGCGTATAAACCGATATTTTTAAAATTTTCTACCTTTCTCCGTTGCAATTTTAGCTTAACAAAGTAAGGCGCTTATGCATAATTTTTTACACCAGTTTGACGATGAAAAGACGAATTTATGTAAAACTTAATTGAAGAGTCGTGTTTACATAAATACGCCCTATAACCTTATAATTTGTTTTTGAGTTCGGTAATTTAAAAAGCTCATGTTAAACTGTATTTTTAAGACGAAATTAATAAGGCGCAAGTAGCCACTTGCGCCTAACGCACTAATTGGAAACTGCTCTCACATTAAGGAAAAACGCCTATATCTACCACTTACGCCCTTTCGACTTCTTAAATTAGTCTTGGCCAGGGCGCATTTGTCATATACGACTTATTACCTTACGTTGGGACAGAAACCTAACCTAATCTTTTTAATTAGGTACCTAATTAAAAAGGCGCAAATATGCAAAAACGCCCTTTTTCAATATCGTAAATCCAGTGCCCGGGGTGCGCAGGGTTTAGTTAGTACGGCGGCTGACCAGTTGCTATGTCAGTTGCGCCCGAGTGGCTGTAAGAGTAAGGTCGTGTCGCGAGGATGCGCAATTTCTCATTGCGTGATATCAGTTAAGCAATATTATTTTTATCATCCAATTCTTATGGCAATTATGTATATTATATTTATGGCGTATTTATTGTTAAGGATAAGAATAAGAAATGTTTATTTACATAGAGTAAAGAGAAGTTATGTTATGATTTTATTCGAAATTAAACAGTTTTAGGTGATCCATTAAATAGATGTGATCGTGTGCAAATTCCCAATTTTTAACGGCACGGACGATAACAACTTTTATACATTTAAGCTTAATTATCTAAATAGTCCGGGCCTTATATAATATACGACGGGAATTATCGCAATCATGCTTACGTACATAGGAACATACCTGTTATTAGTGTAGTCACAGAGGACAAATGAAAATATGTAGAGTAGATTTAAGAACTTTTACCCGCACGGAAGCCTAACATTATCGCACCAGTCTGCTTGTGACGACAGCCAGTGCACCTTCTACCGACACGTCAAGCACCAAACCGGGTACGGTCCTATAAACCTTAGCATGATCGCGCTAATTAGGTACTGTCGTATATAATACACGACAGGAATCAACACGGCATTAATAAGGCATGGATGATATAGATAATAAGATGGATTTTTGAAAATTAATGTTCGATGTTTAGAATTATGAAATTTAGTTATCGATGATAGCACTTATTTATATTGTGTATCTTATTTACACCTACTAAAACACTATGTAAATGGGTTTTAGCTGTAGTTTTATTTATGGTTTCAATTTTTAATAACTGACTGTCGACAATAATGAGAATTATATGTATGTACATGCATACCTACGTATTTTAGTGGTGAAAAGTTCTCTATTCACCAAAACACATGGAAATACAGTTTTACACGTTAAGAACTTATCACTATATATATATTTCGGGCAATTTGGGCTCTGCCGTGTACAGAAAGGTAATACAGTAGGTACGTTCGTACGCGTGGAGCGCGTATGGTTTCCGCTCCCCGGCGCATCGGCAAAGCGGAAGAGCGGAGGGCTCGTGCCTCGCTAAGCGGCAAGCGAGAGCTATAGATATGCGTGTACGGCGTATACTAGCCAGTAGGGTTGCGCGTTACACACTCCCTCTTTTTATCTTGCGAGAACATCTCGGTGGGTAAAACAAAAGTAACGCGTGAACAATAACATACATAACATAAGTACACAAAAACATAGTCAAACATTACATAAAAACATTGTTGAACATTACACAAAAATACACAAAAAATATTGGCAAACATTACACAAAAACATTGTCAAACATTACACAAAAATACACAAAAACATAGGCAAACATTACACAAAAACATTGTCAAACATTACACAAAAAGATTGTCAAACATTACACAAAAATAACAAGTTTTCAATCTAGAAATTTACGAGGGCGACCCCTACGGCGCTTCGGAGCTACCAGCTCAGGACATTCACCTTGCCTAGCGTGATATGGGCGTAGGTTGGACACATGGTACTTGCCCACAGTCTCACCGGACTGCTCATGAACGAGAATGTAAGTGGTTGGACTCACCTTTTTAGAGATCTTGTAGGGGGGATAGGGGACCATCTCGCTTTGGGATAAACTTGGAGGTAACGCCTTTACCTGCGTTACTCAGTACATGTGTCCTCATCAGAACTAGATCGCTTTCAGCCAACTCACAGGCATCGGTACGTCTAGTGTCAGCACGAACCTTCTGCACGTCCTGGCGGCATTCAATGCATTCTTTTGCGGCTGCGAGAATATCAGAAAGCTGTAGAAGATACGGAGTGATTGTCAAGGCTTTAGATAAAGGTAAGAAAAGTGTTGCAATCTTTTTAGATCTGGCTAAGGCCTTTGACACGGTCTTTATACCCAAGCTGATTGTTAAATTGGAGCGTATTGGTGTAAGAGACCAGCAATTAAAACTTTTTGTAAGCTATTTGACAAACCGGACACAGTGCGTAAAAATCAACGAATACATCAGCAAAGATCTTCCTATTGAATTCAGTGTGCCACAGGGAAGTATACTTGGACCCACGCTTTTCCTAATTTACGTCGATGAAATGTGCAAACTTAAAATGAATGATGGCAAATTATTAGTGTTTGCAGATGACATCGCACTTATTTTTACAGGTGAGACGTAGGACCGGGTCTTCGATGCGGCACAAATCGGTTTCAATATAGTAACTAAGTGGTTAGCAGATAACGCACTGTCTCTCAATGTCGACAAAACTAAAATTATTAAATTTAGTATAAAAAAACCGAATCAAGCTAACATTAATCGATTTATCACTGCTCTTAACCACATAACTGACAGCAACTTACCATGCACTTGTCCCAAGTTACATAATGTCACTAGCATAAAGTACTTGGGTGTTATCATAGACAACAATTTGAAGTTTGCACCGCACATTGACCAACTTAAAGGAAGAATTCGGAAGCTTATATATATATTTAAACACTTGAGACATGTGGCAAAACCAACAGTCCTAAAAAGCATATACTATGCTTTGTGTCAGTCTCTGTTAGGGTACTGTATTTTATCTTGGGGTGGAGCTTGTAAGACATCGTTATTAAAGCTTGAGCGAGCACAGAGAGCCGTACTAAAAGTAAGTACTTTTAAACCGATCCGCTTTTCCACAAACGATCTGTATGAATATTGTGAAGTTCTGACAGTACGCCAATTGTTCATCCTGCAAATTATAATGAAACAGCATTCAATGCGCAAAATAGACGGGGCATCATCATCATCCTTACGACCCAAATTGCGTAGGGTAAAGCTGCCGCCAGCTGATAGCCATAGGACAACGTTCAGCAAAGGGTTTTACTATTTCCTTAGACGCTTCACATATATCAAAATTAATAAATCCTTAGATATAGAATCAAGTAATAAATACCAATGCAAAAATAAAGTAATAAAATGGCTCCAAAAAACTCTCTTATGACGACACCGAAAAACTTATACGTCCAGTAACGTAAGAAACTAAGTTAATATATTGAACAAATAATAATCCTATGCAGATTTTATACCAATTGCCCAGATACACACATACCACACACACTCACAAACACCCACACACACAAACACACACACAACATACACGCAATACATATTATATAGACTTATAGTAATATATCAGGTTTATTGTTTTTTTTTTTTTTACTTTAACATTAATTTTATTTTTAGCTTAAATTACGTAATGTTTAATAATGTAAGTAGGTTTATACTCTTATTGTCACCAGTAGATTTTTACTTAGTTTACCTGTGAAACTGGAGGGTTGCTGGTACTTATAGCACAGGATATATCCTATTTTAAGTACCAGCAGAACATTATAATTAAGAATTCTGTACCTAGATTAAGTTTTCTACTACTGTGTACCTACATGTATTTTTGTGTCAATAAAGAAGTTTTATTATTATTATTATTATTATTATTATTATTATTATAGTGATCTGGGGAACAAAGTTCTCAGCTTCGACGACTGCTCGCAGATCCACCTGAGCAGATATAGGTGATCTGAGCTCACGTCCGTAGGTCAGGTAAGCTGGAGTACATTCCGTTGAACTGCAGAGAGAGCTATTAAAAGCAAACCGAACAAAAGACAACATCTCGGGCCATTGTTGACGACGACCTTCTACAAAAATGGCGAGGTGAGCTTTTAAATCACAATTCTTCCTTTCCATTGGATTCGATTCGGGGTGATAAAGAGGAGTGAGATTTTGCATCACACCTAAAACAAACATAGCCTTTTGCATAACATCTGCACCGAATTTGACTCCATTGTCCGAAATCATTCGACGAGGCCATCCGAATCTCATAAAAACCTCATTAACAAGGGCACACGCACAGACACACAGACACATCGACACACAGACACACACACACACACACACACACACACACACACACACACACACACACACACACACACACACACACACACGCAGACACACACAGATATATACCTATATACATATACATATATGTACGTATATATATACAAAAATAAAAAGAAGAAGACAAACTGTTCCCATAGCATTACTGTACCTTATAAACTTGAAGATATACCGTACGCTACGGTTATGATGCTCTGACTTGTACATAATCCAGACAGTATTATAACAACCAGATATCCTACAAAACGATAACATCCTAAGAAATCGATTGTCAACTTTAAACACAAGAAATAAAAATATAATTAATGATCAAGATAAGGAACAGCTCACATGTATATTCGTAAAAATAATTCAGAGTAAAAGAGAAAATAACTGCATGTAGAATACGTTAAATCTATACTAATATTATAAAGCTATAGAGTTTGTTTGTTTGAACGCGTAAATCTCAGAAACTACTGGGTCGACTTGAAAAATTCTTCTTCAGTGTTGGATAGCCCATTTATGGAGAAAGGCTATAGGCTATATAACATCGCGATACGACTAATAGGAGCGGAGCCGCAGTGAAAACTGTTTCAAAAACGGGGCAATTCTCTTATGAAGCAGATGTAGTTGCGTAGGTCAGCTAGTTAATAATAATTTATTGGTTAAAAAGTGTGGCCTCTTTGTCAACAAATTATTTCCAGGTTTGGGATACAGTCCTGATGGTTTGATATTTGAAGACGATAAGCTCGTTTCATGCATTGAAAGGCTGTTCTCTTTTTGACGTAGATAAAGTGAAAAATGTAAAGAATTTATGCTACACTATAAAGATAATGAAATTAACGTGTATCCTCACTAGTGCTGCCTCTGGCAGATCTTTTTTAAATCTTTCGAAGAAACAGGCTAATTAAGTTGAATACCTACTTATGCAAAGAGGCGAACAAAACCAATTGCGACTTTTTTCTTAAAATCATGAGTTTAGGTCTACACACAAATACTTAGGCCAAAAGTACTGCAAAATACGTTTGAGATTTAAAAGACGCATATAGCTGTTTGCACCCTTTCAATTAAGTATTTTAATAGTAGTATTTTTTAAGATTGTTTATACTAAGATGAAACGTTTTTTTTTGTTATTTTAATTAAATTATTTAAAAATATTTATATTTTTATTAATTAGTGTCAAAGACAATTATCATTCCCATAATTTCCAATTATTAATATTTTATTATTTTAATTTACTCAACGAAAACGATTTCCTATTAAATTTATTAATATATTCTTTTCTCCGTTTTGACTTTTTGTTATATGCGCCTTTTCAACTATTGGGGGCAAATATTAGTCCTTTTATCGCTTTTTTAACTACCTGATCTTAGCACCATTTTAATCGTGATTGATTAATTGATTGATAATATAAATTTGCCTCGCTTTACACATTTCGTCATAGATATGACCAGTAGGAGACCTACCGTACCACGACCATTTTCATAAAATAATGTTTCCCGGGCAAGCCTGTGTGCCTCGGTAACATGTTTATTCCAACCAGCAGCAACTTACCTTTTCTTACTCTTACTTTTCTTGTCTCGAACTAACACTGACGATTAACATAAAACTCCAATTATTTGTTTATATAATTTATCAATAAAATGTTGATGATTCCAATCAGTACAAATATGGCCATAACAGTCTTGATGTTCTGTAGGGCTATCTATGGGCCTAAGCCGTATATCACATTCCGCATAATATACAATTCAATTTGTGACGAATCTCTCTGTCCCCTTTTAACCCGTTGTTTAAACATCATTTAAACATAAACATCTTTTAGGTACAACTACATCTAGATTTCACTCAAACACCACAGGAAAATGGTCAGACCACATGATATCATATTACACATATTATTGACAGATTATGCCGCTGCCTTGCTTATTGCACAGTGGCCAAGCTACCTTGTACACCTGTAGGTCTGACTTATGAAGGTATAAGTATCAGATGTCATACCCATATGCTCAATGTCAATACACAACCAGTATTGTTCATTCATCAACCCCAACAGTTTATTATAAAAAGGTTCACCTGGATGGAAAATAAAATCATCAAAAGTATATAATTAATGTATACGCCCAAGTAATTAAATAGACACTCCACCTCCAAAACAACGCGGCATCACTATGCGGCCAAGGATCACATAATACACGGATCTACTTGTAAAATAATACAAAATTAAAATAAAATATCAATCATCTTATTACATTTACATAATTGTAATCTTAAATGTAATATATGAATTAAACTATATTAACAATTACTCATCGTTATTTTATGTGCATTTATGCTCATATCTTCTTTGCTTCATAGCATCCATATTGCTTATGCTTTAAATAAAAATATTGAGATTTGATCAACAATGCTAGATGAAACTGAAAGCCTAACAAAATACTCACAGCAAGTATAACGACATAAATTATAAGATATATATTTTATAAAAGCGTAAGTTACGCGTTTAATGTTCTTGTATCACGTCATAACTACTAGGTGGGATAACTTAGTAATATAGGTGTAATATAGGTATCTTAGAGCATTAGAAGGCTAGGCTTCAAATATACATAAAAACAAGCGTATTTTTAAGTTTATCTGATATAAGACACACTTTTATACAAATCTCTGTATGCAGAAATTGAACATTACTATATTAACAGTGGATTAATATTTCTCACGATTCACATATGTAGTATAATATAATATAATATTCTATCACATACACACAACACCATCTAGCCCAAACTAAGCAGAGCTTGTACTATGGGTACTAGACAATGGTTAAACATACATATATACTTTTTTTGTAAATACATACATATTATACATAGGAACACCCAGACCAAGACAAACATCCATGTTCACGCACACAAATGTTTGACTTGTGCGGGAATCGAACCCGCGACCTTAGGGGTGGCAGTCGGCTACACTAACCACTACGCCATCGAGTCGTCTTCGTATCGCTTCGGACTTTGCATTACAAACTGCAATATTTTTATTTACCGACTAAATTAATGAATTAGATACAACAAATCAAACAACAAGTATTATTAGTAGATTAATTATATTTTAAACATAAATAAAAATTACATATTATTTTTACCACACAAGACTTTTGCATCAAGGAACCGTCTAATATCATCTTCGCTGTATATTTTCTTTCCTACATCATTGTAATTCAAGCCTTCACACACACGGCATAAGCGAGTTGATTTTGTGCCAAAAAATCCATGTTCATTGATAACTACGAAATGGTTTCTCCATTGGTGTAAAGATAACAATAAATCATCATCTTCACTTACCCGTATCATAAACTTAGCAAGTTCTTCAACTTTAGCGATAGTATATGCTGCAGAAATATGTAAAAACGAGTTCGGTGGCAATAATCGCTTGCAATCACTTAAAGAGGGACCTACGATTATAGGTATAGCTCCTTTCATGTAGGCATTGTACCATATTTTCTCCGTTAGGTATTCACGACAGTCTGAATTTTCTATTGCTAAATAGAAAAGATATTCTGATATTAAATCGCAGTCTTTTCTAAAATGTCCCGGGCAGCTGGAAAAGAGATAAATAATAGAATAAAGTAACTAAGAAAGTATAATTTAGAAGCATGCAGCCAGATAACGTTTTATCGTCCACTATAGTATATTAAACTGTTCCTAAAATTCAATATGATATCACACACTATCCTGCACGTCTCTATGCTAACGCCAACGATCCCTGCTTCTTGCGTTATTACGCGCCAATAGCTGCCAATATGTTAATCCTAACTAATATTATAAAAGCTAAAGTGAGTTTGTTTGTTTGTTACGCTTTCACGCCTTAACTACTGAACCAATCATCATGAAATTTCGCACACACGTTGTCAGGGGTACAGAAAAGGACATAGGGTACCTTTCATCCAAAAAATAAGTACTGTTCCCGAGGGATATAAAAATAACTTTTAGGCGGTCGTCCCCCATAACAACTCGGTCTACTAATATGAATAAATTACAACGTGATGCCTGGAATACAAAAAAAAACGATATCCCAGTAGAAATCTGATATCCCAAATAAAAATCTATTCCCGAGATAGGTTAGGTTAGGCACAGCTATCTCAAAATAATTATATTGTTACGCCCAGTGCCATCTCTCGGCATTGTGGGGAAGACTCGGCAGTTCCGTCTAATAATTTATTACACCGCCATCTATTGACATCTTACGGAACTACGTAGTGTGAGCACGCTAACCGTAGAGAGAACGCTGGCACATTCTCGAATCTTCGTACTGTTTACATACCGGGTATGACGTTACTAGAAAACTCTAGAAACGCTTTAACCGCGTATAAAAAGGGAAAGCCAGTGCTAGCCGAGTCAGCTTACAATCGTAAGCGGTCAAGTGTTCATCGAAGCGAACAGAAGCGGAAATACTACGGAGTTTGAAGCAGTTACAGTGGAAAAGTGTAGTATAGTGTTTGTTGTGTTTTAAATTTAATTGTGTGTTTGAATAAAACGTGTTTTAGTCGGTAATATTGTTTACATTCTTATCCGTCAAACCCAGCACGTAAAAATATTCAGCTAATTAAGCTATGTCTGTTCCTTAGTTAAGGTAATTGACATAGCTGTCAAAAGAAGTTTGGTATTATACAGTGTTGAAAGCAAATAAAATATAATTTTATACTAAAGTGCCTTTAACGCCATCTATCGAGTTATTATAATACTTTAGTATTATAATAACTCGATAGAGAGAGAGACGCGATCGCGTAAAAACGCAATATCGATTTGCGATGTTGAATGTAGGTACTAATTAAAATTAATTACTTCAAAAACCGATACATGGCTTTAAAAACAGTGAAGTGAAGGAGAAAGGAAGTTGCGGGACCGTATTGGTGGGTAATTGCAATACATGCTTTCGATTCATTTGTTTATAAATATTAGTTTGTAACCGTTTATTTATCTGTTACTACTATTCTAATAATATTGTTGGTTATGAAAGGCATCGTAAACAAGACGTGACGTCACGAATCATCCGATCGAGCGGGTTATAAAAGCGTGTTCAGCGCGCATCGAGTCACTTTGACATCGAGCGGCGGCATAACCTTCCTGCAATATTTAATTATTATTTAACAACAAAAGTACGTTAGTATTTTTTTTTTTTGTGTTTAACTTCTGATTCCTAACGTCAGAAGCGGGATAAAGATACCTTTGCTCACAAATAATAGAACTAGAAACAGGCATTTACAAAAAAAAATGTTTATCACATCGTTCTCTTTTAAGGTTAGGTCTACCTACGTCAGACTGTCGTGTAATAGCCGCAATTGTGGTAGAAAATCGCGTTTTACGTCTCAAAATCTCGAGCGTTCTGCGATCTTCATAGCCATTCGAATATGCGAAGTCTTTTTTTAGCTACCGTCCGTCAATCGTTTGAGACTATTGTCTCACGGTTGAAAGCGTTGGAGGACCGTTCACAGGTAATAGTGACACCAGATGCTATGAGTACGTAAGTATCGAGTGCGGCTACTGAGGAGGTGGTAAGAGCGATATAATCTTAAGGTCTGTAAATAATCATTATTAAATTTTGTTATTCAAGTGATCTTTGTGTTTTCCATTGGTTCGAGAGAAAATAAAGGACGGTTACACGTGAATTGAGCAGACCAAGATTAATGTGTCAATGACAACCGACAACCGCCACGTGTTCATCGGAAGGATGATCTGGTTTTGAATCTGTGTGGTATGCAAACTTTATGCCTATGCCAACAGTCGTTGTGAGCTACACAAACTTTGAGCCTATGCCTACAATGTTTGAATCCTGCAAAATTGAATGATTATTTAACAGTACGTATGTTATTTTTTTTTGGTTGTTTCACTTCTGATTCCTAACAATATTGTTATTGTTTTACCTTTGCAGTTTATATTGTTCTTTCTTCTTTGAGCAATAGTTAATCATTTATTATCGTTAGGTTCATTATCTTACTTCCAATACTATTTTTCACAATTTATTTATTTTCAGCTTAATATTTAAGCAATAATTTCTCAGTTTAAATTTTTAGGTTAGTACCTAACCTGTATTACTGTTTTTGTTTTTATTGTATTCTTTTAGTTAACAGCTTTTTTACTGTTTTCGTCATGCCTCGCAAACGTACCTCACTCTAACTTATCTAGGACCTCATCGCGAGCACGGGCAGCAGAAATTACTCCGTCCGTTCATGCTATGAGGAAGTAATTTCCATTGATGGAAATTACTTCCTTACAGAAGGAGGCGACAGCGTTTCACCACCTCTCACTCCGGACCATAGACTGTGCCCTGGCCGGGAACGAGCGAGCAACCATTCCGACTACAGCGATTAAATCACCGCGCTGCTATGCCCAGGCGGGGCAATCTGCCAACGTGTGCAGCGCCATGTCCACAGCAACATCGCAGCAGTCGCCGCAGTAATGTTATCCGGGCGTATAACATTACTGCGGCGACTGCTGCGACGACTCTTGCCAGCTTATGCGACACAGGAACTGGCCAAAACAACCGTGGCAAGTCATTACCTATGTCAGCCGGAAGGTGAGGGAGCCATGCCACCTGTCCAGCCACTCTTTAAAAACGGGACCTAGCTCAACGATCATGGCGTTTTTGTTTTTTTACATGTGGGAATGCAAGACGCATACCCCTCCGCGGGGGCGGGCGGAGGGGTTATGTCGGACTCTCCGGGGTAAAAGAAAGATGGAATAAGAATAATGTACCTCCCAGAATACCGACTAAACCTACCACGGTGTTCTTCGACAAAACCACTATCGACGGGGCCGCGCGAATCACTTGCACATGCGTTCGCAACCCCGCCGAGGTTTCGGCCCGCCGCATGAAACGGCAGGCCACTACACGAACAGACCTACCCAAAGGCACTGACTCTCTTTAAACCCTACTGTCCCCCCCCTAGAGGGGAGACGGACTCGAAACAGAGGCGCGCGTGGGAACACGCACGCCGCCTCTTGGACCTGGTGCTGAACGGATGGCGTGCAGGCCCACAAAGCCCACCGCCCCCAGGTCAATCCTCAGGGTGGCTGGAGGTCATCTCGCGCCCTCCGGCGCCAGGTTCTGCGATTGGGGAGAGGGTTTAAACGCTCCCTCTCCCGCTCCGCCGCCTCCTTGATGGAAATGATTTCCTCACAAAAGGAGGTGACGGAGTTCCACGACCTCTCACTCCGGACCATAGACTGAACTACGGCCGGGAGCGAGAGGGCAACCAATCCGACTGCCGCGATCAACTCACGGCGCTGCGATGCCCAGGCGGGGCAAACCGCCAAAGTGTGCAGCGCCGTGTCCTCAACTACGTCGCGGCAGCCGCCGCAATGGTGACAACCGGGCGTCTCTTGCCGGCGTATACGACACAGGAACTGGCCAAAACAACCGTGGCATGTCATTACCTGTGTCAGCCGGAACGATCGTGGCGTACCCGAACATAACTTAACCTAACCTACTTTTACGTGGGCAAATCTGCAGGTAAAAGATAGTACTTTCATAAACAACTAAGTCAACACATATTTTGTAAGTTAAAAGATATACATATGTATAGCATAAAATAAAATATGATTTATCAGATTCTGATATGGTAATCATTTTCAATCAATACAGAATGTTTTTTTGCAATTTGATATGTAAATATGCAACCTATATAGGTTGTATATGTCTAGATTATATATTCGGATACACAATATTATATTGCCTTTGTGACGTTTCGGTGCGGCTCCATTAAAATGGGCTGATAAATTCTAAGCGTTTGGCAAGATCTCCCAAGAGGGAGTATTTTTACGACATCCCTGTAAAGAATTATGACAGTGTACACGTATAAAAATTGTATGATCCACAAATAGTTATTCCGAGTCTGGGTGTTATTTGTGTCCGTTGTTTGAATGTTCGTATAGTCTCCCGCGATACAGGAATTATTTCGTCATATTATGCCGGGAGTAATTGGAAACAGCAGGCTTTCGCACCAATTCTGTACTCAACTAAAACAAATACTTACCGGAATTTAAGTGTCTTGTTCTTTGAACACCAACCATACACGTCTACGGGAATGTACTTCTGTAAGTTTTGTATAAAAGCCATTCGGAATGACGCACAATTCGATATCAGAACTGTAGCTAGTACATCACGTCTTTTTCGTTGCCATTTTGGTATAATTTCAGTTATAGCGCTTGTATCAAAATTGTTAAATATAGGTTCATCAAGTGGCACTGTTCGTCCATAAGATTTCGGTATATCAGCATCACTCCTGAAATATACGAAATTGTGTTTGTGTATAATCTATTCAAAAAAGGATTTTGTACTCATTACATTTTACATGACTGCTTTAATCTGTTGCTCAGTTTATTTATTACGTACGGACGCACGTTGATTTTCGTTAGGTATTCAGCTAATATATGTATCTGTCGTTTGATCTAAGTTATCTCTATGTAATTTGCAGTCATACCGTCATCACTAGCTGTCTGTAGTGAACGTGTTCCATCCGTTGTGATGGCAGAAAAGAAAGGAAAGGAAAGGAGTATGAATAATATTGAAATGCGACATCAATGGCTTGAGAAGATGACGTCATTCTGTACTGCATAGACTGACCAATCAAACTAACACTTTGAGTAGGTACACAAAGTATAATTCATCGACGAATACAATTAACCACAATATGAATTGAGGCAACCATCATTTTTTTAACTTGGGTAAATGCATTGACGCATATTCCTCCACGGAGGAGGGCGGAAGTGTTATGTATGGTGACATCCCCATCATACCGACTTAACGTGTTCCCAAACATAACCAGAGTCAGAGAAACCGCACGAATCATTTTCACATACAATCGCGAACCCGCCAGATTTCGGCCCATCTGCACCGTGTGAAACGACGGGGCCCTACATGAAACTGCCCTACCCAATAACCAAGTGTAAATTTTGCCTCTTAGTGGGGGGACGAAGACAACACGACAGAAAGGCGCGCGTGGGAACACACACGCCGCCACTTGGACTTGGAGCTGATCGGGAGCAGGCCCCCCAGGAAACCCACCGCGTTTTGCGTTTGGGAAGAGGATTCAAACGCTCCCTCTGCCGCTTCGCCGCCTCCTTGATGGCAATAACTGCCTCCCAGAAGGAAGCGACGACATTTCAAGACCTCTCACTCCTAGATTATAGACTGAACCGCGGCCGGAAGCGAGAGGGCAACCTTACCGACGGCCGCGACCAACTTACGGCGCTGCGTAGGCCAAGTCGCTAATATGTGCAGCGCCATTTCCACAACAATATCACGGCAGTCGTCGCAGTGATGATATTTGGGCGTTTCCTGTCGGCCTATACGACACAGGAACTGGCCAAAACAACCGTGCCCGGTCATTGCCTGTGTCAGCCATAAGGTGAGGACGCCACGCCGCTTTTCCAGCCACTCCTCTAACACGGGCCTTACCGCCACGATCGTGGCGTGCCCGAGGCAACCACCTTACATTGAGAAAAATTAACCATTTATAACATTATCTAAAAACAACTTTAGCAAACTATAAAATTCTTTGTATATTTCCATAAAAGTTATACATTTACACAATATGATAATATTTGAATTAAAAAACAAGCTCATGTACCTGTAAGTCATAGACCAGTTGAATATATTTGCTAAATCTTCCAGATACACCCTTTTCCTTGATAGGGTAAATGTATTTTTCGGTGATTCGTCGCTCAAAAATATCCATCTCTGTCGCGGGTTTCTATGTTTAACTTTAGGAATAATGCCACGGTGCAAATGAACAAGTACTGCATCAACTGTTGACAACTTACGATCATCTCCAGTAAAAATGCAGTTTTTTACACTACAGCCTTCCAAAGGATTGCTTCTGCAAACATAATTTCAAAATTTATTGCTGAAATAGAGGATTAATATGCCTAATAATCAATAAGTATAATTTCAAAATTAATTATTTTCACGGTTCCAGTAAGTATATGGCGTAAATTATACAGGAAAGGCGTAGGGCGACGGCACGGCTCTGGAGTGGCGCAGGCATGATCAGGCACTTGCGCGCCGCTCGGGTGGCGCAAGTGCCTGACCATGCCTTATGCCACTTCTATATAATTTATGCCTATTGTTTCAATTGTATTATGATTAGTAGAAATATAAATACTTTACCGTTTTTGGCGTCTTATTACAAAATAATCTTTCATTGCTAATTGTTATTATCGATGATATCCCTTGAAAGGATCGTTATTTGTTTTTATTTATAAACTCCTCCGACAAAAATTACTTAGAATCTTTTCTTATCGTTCATTTTAATATTATATAGGCTTTTTGCATATATGTTGGTAGGTATTAAATCTATATTTTTTTTTTAATTAATGTTCTTGTTCTTGCTATTATTTTCATCATTAAAATATACAGTATATATTTTAAATATTCCTTAAGAATGTTTAATTGTATTTTCTGAATGTTTACAATGGTGCTATATTTTGGGCAATCAAGTCAGGGTCATAGATGCAAGCGAGACTGTCTCTCAGCATCAATCTATGCAGATACTGAACGATGTCTCCATACCGATCAGTATCTGCAGCAGCGTAGGATTCAGCCCCAGCTTTGTACGCTTCTAAGAAGTCAGGAGGCAGCGAAACATCTTGCTTAGTTGTTTTTTGGTGACTGATTATAGTGCTATGCTACTACAACTAACTGATGATGCTCTTTTTCTGTCACTATGTAATTTCAATCTTGCTAGCAGTTTCACACATTAGCATTATCGTTTTACAACTAAATAACAAAAGCAACTTCAAGCAATTAGAACCCATTTAATATCAATTTACTACTTTAGTAAAATTTTTTCCTGCTGCATTAATTCTGTAAAACATTTCAATGTTTTGACTTACCCCAAAGATTGGTATTTATTGACGTGTATAGTAAATGTTTTATTCTGTCGCACGACGTATGTGTCGTATTTAAATAACCACGAACCCAGGATTGATGTTGCCCATGTCTGAAAATTATAAATAGACTCGTCATGGACCAGTCATGACTAGACTAGACGCCCTAAAAAGCAAAGCAAATCAAATTGAATATACATACTTTACAACATATTTGTAATTGTGATTAAATTTTAAAAGTCACATATAAATAAATTACGGAAAAGCATCAATTAATAAAATAATATTGTCAAGATACGACATCCCATACTTGAGACAGAACATAATTTTTTTTAATTGTCATTGCATGCGCGAGAACGCGAATAAAGCTATACGCACGCTGTCTCGATCTCGCGAGAGCTATGACAATGCTAAACGTTCAACATAGTAAAATTTAATGGTATCTCACCTCACGACCTTTTAGGAACTCGGTGATTACTGCAAAATGTGTTCTTCTAGCTTGTTCCATTGCTACTCGATGAAGAGTATTTTTCATTTCTTTGTATTCTTCATTATTTGGGTATAATGTTATGGTGACAAATAAGAAACCAAAACAAATACCAAGTAGTCGTATTTGGATACTTTTTGAAGGTAGATGTGTGTATCTCATTTCTGGTTAAATGCATTAATGACTGTTACTTTAAGTTTCCACTTTATACGAATAAAATAGCTACTCTTAATACACTTATTACTACAATAATTAATTCAATTTGTAGCATAACAATGATCTATTCAAAGCCAACACCGCAGCAGGTAAGTATAATAAACACTACATGCCGGTTTGGTACAATATAATAAACCTAATATTATAATGTAGGTTTAAACTGATATTGATAACTAACACACACACAAATCACTCCCTACAGATGCCTAATTTGATATTTATATACATGCACTGTACTGTGAAATTGTGTGAGTATGAACAAATATAAATACTATTTCGCTTGTACGTTTTATTCGTTTACTCGTGTACAGCACATTAACCACTAAACAACGGATTAGAAAGAACATTGACGTAAAGAACTATTGACACAACAAAAATATCGAACGAAAAATCTAATGTTTACAAAACATCCTCAGTTTCAATATCATTTGTATATCACAATTGGTGCGGGACTGTAAACAGCACACATATTGGCTATGTTTTACATTTGTAGTTATCAGCTGGAATCACTGCGCAATTTTGTTCTTCTAAATCCGCAGTGGAAATAGAATAGAATATTCTATAGTACAGATCCTCTCTTACTGATAATGATTAGCGGATATAAATTATGATTATTGCTGCTAAAATTGACTGTGACAGCTTTCTCGTGTAGATTATTAGCTAACGATCCATCGAGATATTTCAAAAGCACCAATAAATGCTGGTAAGATGTGGATTGAACAGCTTTGGCCGGGCACCAATAGCTACAGCTATCTATAGGATGTGATAGAGCTAGGAGCAGAAGTGCAATTACTACATTTATTGCAAACAAACAAACTTACATTCGCATTACTATCAGATTCGTTGTGCTGTGGCAAAATGTAATTGCCGCCAATGGATGAAAAATCTCAGGAATATTTAGAGGTAAGCTGCTGTCTAGTGTACTGTATCAGTAATTTAAACCTCATTTGAAGAAGGACAAGTCAAAGAACTCAGGGAACTCCGCGACAGGTAGCTAAGAGGTAATTCCAAAGCCTACACATACGTAGAAGAATTTATTTAGAAGTATACAGTACTAGACTCTTACGTGTCCAGATCGAATGTATGGACCCTCCTGCGATGTTATTTACTTAGTGGTAATGTGACTATGTCATATAATTCCTTAGAGCAGTCTCTGTAAAAGAGACAGTAGACTACCTTTCTGTTTAAATTACCTTCGCTGCTCCAACGATTCTGATTGATATCCATATGTAACGATAACATATGCATTTATAGGTATAAATATGTTATCTTATATATCGTATATAAATGAAAAGTACTTGTATAGATTGCAATATGTACTTATCATGTAATCTAGTAATATACAAGTCCAATTAAGCACTAACCATTTCTAATTATCTATAGCATAAGAGTTCTAATAGTGATTGTATTAGTAAGCATTATTATAGAGATAATTCTATCAACAATCTGGAAATTGTAGTCAAGTGTTTTCTTAAAAAGTTATTATATTAATATATATAATATGATCAGATATCAGGTATAAAACTCCACTGCTTTATACCTGATATATCTAATAAAATTAAATATAATAACATTGTAAGAAAATACCTAACTAAAATTTCGAGAATCTGGACATTTATACATGGAAGCGGCTAATTGCTATTTCGATTAAAGGTATCCACACTAAATAGTTTATAAGTCAGTTCTCAATTTATATTGTCTATACATCTTTGGCCAATGGTTTAATCGATAACTTTTATAGGTAAAATTTAAACAAAACAATTTTTTATTTTTTGTTTATTACCTAATTTGCAAATATAGTTAATTTGGGGTGTTATGTTAGAATGTATACAATTAGGTAACACTGTACTTAGCCTTGCGGCATGCAATCATTAATATAAAACTAATGTAATTTGTTATATGTATTACATTTAATCTAGTAAAAAATCTTCAATAGTGTAATAGCATTTTTGCAGCAAGAAACAACATTTATTCTTTTATGTGAAAATTATACATCACATTTTATTAATTACACATTAAATTTGGATCGAGAAACCATCTCAGATCGTTTTCGCTGTATACTTTCACTGCGGCGTCATTGTAGTTCATTGCTTCACACACACGACATAAATGATACGATTGTGTCCCAAAATACCCGTGTTCGTTGACAACTTTAAAATGATTCCTCCATTGATGTAGAGCTAGTAAAGAATCATCATTTTCAGTTACACTTATAATATAATGAGCAAGTGCCTCTATTTCGAGAGTATTGTTTTCCTTGGGAATGTATATAAAAGAGTGTGGTGGTAACAGACGTTCACAGTCAGTTAGAGAAGGACCCATGATCACAGGTATAGCCCCTTTCATATAGGCGTTGTACCATATTTTTTCTGTCAGGTATTCATGGCAGTTGGAATTTTCTAATGCTAAATAGAATAAATATTCGGATAATGGCTCGCAATCCGATCTAAAATGGCCCGGACATCTGAAAAGAAAAATGAATTAAAGAATAAACTATTATGGAATATATTAATTGGCTCGTTAGCTGCATATTTATGAGAAAAGTAAATTTACAAAGTGGAGTCACGAATTAAATAGAATATATGTAACTTTAAACAATAAAACTATTTTCTACATAAAAATAATAATATAATCCTTATTTTGCTTATTCCATTTGTTTTTTGGTGACATTGGTTGTTGATCATATACTTGCATCGGGTTAATTCTAAACTATTTTCTGGTTGCACACCACACACTAACAATCAATCTCTTGGAAAATTCATAGAATGAACACGACTCTTTGTGTCTGCGTTTTATGTAGAGACTAAACATGTTTTATGATATGGATGTATGGAAATATAGTCTATAATTTTACGTAGCGATGCTTATAGATTATATTTAAGGAGAAGAACTTTTAATAAACTTTATTTACTTATTTATGAGTGCGATGCGTGTAACAGCTGAGGCATTTGCGCGGGTTGTATGCATTCAGTAAATAACCGATTAAAGGTTCCTATATTCAGGAAACGCGTCGTTTTATCTACGGATAATTAATTCTGACCTATATATATATATTTTCTTCCTACTTCCTACCTCCGCACCAGGAATAATTCATTTGTCGCGAAAAACTTATCAAACATTCAAACAACAACGGATACAAAGAACACCCAGACTCGGAAGAATCATTTGCGGATCACACAAAGTTTTGTCCCATGTGGGATTCGAAACCCACAACACTCGGCGCAGTGGTAGTGGCGACGCGACCACCTTAACTAATGCGCCATCCATGCAGCCAACATTCTATATAAAAATATATCATAATTTAACAGTATGTATCTAAAATGACTCGTTTCTTAACATACGAATCAAGCACATTACATTACATAGTGGTTGTGCGAGCTACATGCACGGGTAGTCTTATGACTATCCGTGCATGTAGCTCGCACAACCGCACACGTAACCGACTCCGCGCTACCAAGTAGTTTCGTCGAATTAACTGGCGTGAGATTTGCCCAGCAAGGCTAACGAAACAACACAATTCTACCTCTACTGGTCCTTTTTTTCTAGGATCCGCTTTTTTTTGTCGCACTCACCCGGTAAAAGATGGAGATACCCCGGTAATACCGACTAAATCTACCACAGTATTCTGACAATCTATGGCCGGGGCGCAGGGATCACTCGCGCATTCATCCTGCATCCCCGGCAGATGAGTGGTATTACCTAATATTGAAAGCAATCATAGGCATAAATTTCATATTTTGGTAGTATAAAAAATGCAGAATGCTAAATATTTGTACTAAGCCCAGCCAGGTTCAAATATGTGCTCCCTAAAGTTTTTGTTAAATGTATAAAATCTCACCGATGTTTATTAGCTTCTTTATCTGAACACTGCCCAAATATATCAATGTGAATGTATTTCATAAGTTCTTTTAAAAAATACGTTCTAAATTTAACTCCGCAATGTGAGATCAGTATTGTAGCAAGTACATCGCGTCTCTTTTCCTTCCAATTTGGAATGATTTCCGTTAAAGCACTTAAATCATTCGTTTTAAAAATAGGCTCATGGAGGGCTACGGTGCGACCATAAGGCACTGGTATGTCGGCATCGCTTCTGAAATATATTAAAAAGACAATTAAAAATGCTAGTAGTATAAATATATATTGGTTTGAAATGCAAATAATATTATTTATCATTAACTTATGGGAAAAAAGCATTCGACATAATAACTACAAGAATTGTGTCGTCAAAATACATACATATGAAAGTAACAAATAAATTACTTCGATTTACGCAGTGCTGAATCTTCCATAACTTAAGATTACTTTAATCGAGATCCTTAAAATGCTTTATCAGAATCAAGTGACACAGTGTAAATAAAAATATTCTACATGCTAAAAATAAATATAGTAGTTATGATAATATTACGAAGAAATTTTTATATTTTCATTTTATATTTGTCTGTTGTATATATCTTTAGTTCATATATTCTAATATTATATCACATACACACAACACCATATAGCCCAAACTAAGCAGAGCTTGTACTATGAGTACTAGACAATGGATAAACATACATATATGCTTTTTTTCCACCCAGACCAAGACAAACATCCCTGTCCATGCGCACAAATGTTTAACTCGTGCGGGAATCGAACCCGCGACATCAGGCGGGGCAGTCGGTTACACTAACCACTACGCCAGCGAGGCCGCCAATAGTTATATGGCTGTTCTTTAAATTATGTATATTTTACATTTATGTGGCATAACTGATATCACGTAAGCAAACTGATATCGTTCCTAAAACGCCTTCCAAGAGGACAACAATGTCGCGAATACATATTATTAACCTCCGAGTTCCTTCGAAGAGGTTAATGAAAACACTATGTGGGTCTGTGTGAAAGTGACAGATTGGTTTTAGTGACAGGCATAACTCCGGAACCACTGGACCGATTGACTTGTAACTTGGTGTGCAAATACCTTGGGGTCATACCTTGGTCGAGTTTGAATATGGGCCCTGTGGGTCAAAAGACCTCCGTGATATAGGGATCACATATTATAATGGAAAATATTGACTTGTACCTTAGTGTGCAAACACATTGGGGTCATACCTCGGTCAAGTTTGAATATGGGCCCTGTGGGTCAAAAGATCCCCAAGATATAGGGGTCACAAGGTCACATGTATTTTAAATGCTTTTACATTTGAGACCTTGTAACTTGGTGTGCAGACACCTTGGGGTTATACCTCGGTCGAGTTTGAATATGGGCCCTGTGGGTCAAAAGACCCAAGGGAAATAGTGGTCATTTCTTTTCATTACTTTTACATTTAAGACGAAGAGGTTGAATCCTGGACTTTTACACCCATCTCGTTATATTCAATGTCATATATTCTAGTCCGAGAGGATGAAATTTCTAATGCTGCTATTTAGGGGACCAATTCTTTATAAATATACTACAAGAATTTGTCTTAAAATCGATGTCAGTTGCGTTAATTAAGTTTATATTATAACCAGGGCATAACTTTTCTTTTGTTATCAACTGCAATCTATACGTGAACGATCTAACGTTTTAACACCACCATCACCGTGACAAAGATACCGCGTGATTCCGAGTCTGTCTAGCATGTAATTATATGCGAGAGCACATTATAAAAGAAGAAGGTTATGATGATCTCTGTGAGGCACGATAATGTGCTGTCAATGAGACTGTAGTATAGCCACATGTACTATTTTTTATCTCCTCTACGCCTCCCCGTCCTAGACCATAGGCTGGCAATATCCTTGCCCTTAAATTCAATACATTCTTATTTGGGTAAAGCCCAAATTAAAAAACACATATTTACTTATATAACGCTATTATTAAATAGTCACAATTACCTGTAAGTCATGGACCAGTTAAACATGTTTGCAAAATCTTTCAATTTCACCCGTTTTCGTGCTAAAGAAAAAGCATTATGGGCCGATTCATCGTTTAAAAATATCCATCTCTGCAATGGGTTTCTGTGATCTACTTTAGGAACATCGCCATGCTGCAAATGAACGACCACAGCGTCAGCTGTTGCCAACTTGTCATCCTCTCCAGTGAAAATGCAGTTTTTCACACTACAGCCTTCCAAAGGATCGTGCCTGCGAACATAATTTACTACTCTATTTCATAGGTTCATACATTTAAAAGGTCTTTAAAAATACTATGTGCCATTTTGTTTTCTAATGATTCGAAACCAGCCAATAATTTGAAAAAAAATATTTCTTACAATATTTCTTTTAAGAAAGAATATTTACTTTTATCTTATTAAGCTCACTACTGGCAACGGATCGATTAGAGCACTATAATCTCGTTTAATTAGCGTCAGAGTTTATCGCAAACTGCACATTCTCTATTTAAATAGTTCAGACAATCTACGTTATTTGTAATATCGATTAAAAGAGATCAGGACTCATACAGTACTTTACTGTACTTTAATTTCGGTATTGTTTGTAAAAAACGAAACAAAAAAGTTATTGGCCATGGCATCGTGATGCCAAATCTATATGGTCCGAAATGAGAGACGTGCTCATTAGCAATCCTGCGCACGGCTAAAACTTTTTTATTCTATCTACATAAAGGTGAATTGTGGCGACACAATCCGCCTCTGAGCCTATCAGTTGGTATCTGTTGGTCCGACGAACAGACAGCATGAAATAATATAGATTTCTATTTTTATTTTTGCCATAAGCGCGCAGAAATTAAAATAATAGTTTTGAGTTTCACTCTAAAATTGTGTATGTATCGAATACATGCCTACTAAAATAAATCTAGGTAATGATAAGAAGTCCAAGAGAGCTACTTTATCGCCTCAATAGTAATATAATTAATAAAATGATAATAATAATAACAAAGGCAAAGCAACCTCTTAAACCACAGACAGTGCAGTCTAAAGTAGTCTTTGTCTTCTCTAGGTATCATGTTTCCCAATACTAATTCCCCATATACCAAACGAATATGCAGTATTATTTGTTGCAAAGAAAATAACTATAATAATAATAATAAATGGTTTATTAATTTCTCTCTCACACAGAATAGTACAATCAGGTTTTAATCTAAGTGTTACATAATCAAGTAGGTGAACCTGTGTGAGAGACTGGTATCTGAACTAGGCGAACCTGTATGACAGATTACCAGTCTCTCCTAACTAGATATGCCGGAGCTCAAGTGTAACTACATTGATTGGTAAGTGATTGGTAAGTAGTGTTTTAGTGTGTGTGTGTGTAAGTGTGTGTGTGTGTGTATGTGTGTGTGTGTGTGTGTGTGTGTGTGTGTGTGTGTGTGTGTGTGTGTATATGAGTGTGTGTGTGTGTGTATGTGTGTGAGTGTTTTTTGTGTTTATATTGAGCATAAGTGTGAGCGTGTGTTTATATGCTGTATGTGCGTGCTAACCCTACGACAATACTGAGATATCATCTTGGGATCAGAGATAGTTGATAAAACTCTGTTAGCTGTGTATAAAAAGTATTTAAATTTATATATAAAGTTGTAACAAGCTTTCCGTTTCCTCGTAGCTTAGGGATCTGAGCCAAACAGACGTCTTCTTTTTGCAAAGGTGCTTGGGAAGTGAAGAGATGTTTAATTGCTTATTCACCCTATTATATAAGAATCTACCCAGGAATCCAAAAAATCTGCCAGAAAATGCCGTTGACCAATGGCTACCAATTTGTGTGCCAACTTTGTGTTGCAGCCGTTTTTTAGGACGCGAAGGGTCGTAAGGGACAAGAGAGTGATGTCTTACTATAATATTTAGAATAAACAACTGGCGCACCGTTAGGACATCCGATAGTTGGTACAAGTCCCTAGTGGGGTATAGGAAAGGCAAAGAAAGGCTTACCTTTAGAACCGCTCTTTGTGCTCTTTCCACCTTTATCATTTTAGTTTTACAAGCCCCACCCCATACTGAGATACAGTATGTCAAGATGGGCTGACATAGAGACGTGTAAACCATTTTAATGACGTTTTTGTCGGCTATGTGACGCAATCTTTTAAATATGGATATTAATTTCCGTGTTCTGGATGTGAGAAGATCTAGGTGGTTATCAAAATTCAGAGCACTATCTAGCATAACACCGAGATACCTGATATGAGACGTATAATCCAGGTGGTCACAAGAACAGGAGTCGTAGGTTGAGCAGGTGTGGGCTGTGATTGAATAGTTTTCAAGTATGTTACGTGGAACTGTTTTTATTGCGAAAGGCATATATTTTGTTTTTGTCACGTTAAGTGTTAGACCATTATTTTTGAGCCATAAGCATGCTGTATTAAAACCCGACTGTGCAAGAGCATAGGTCTCATCCCAAGTATCCCCATGAAAGACCAGAGCTGTGTCATCTGCGAAAGTAACAATTAAGCTGTTTTAAGCTGAAGTTTGCACAGATCATTGATAAATATAAGGAAAAGCGTAGGTCCCAGTACGCTGCCCTGTGGTACGCCAACGGTTATAGGTAGGTCATCGCTAATCACACCATCGACTTTCACTCTTTGGTACCTGTCAGTCAAGTAACTGGAAAATAATCTATGTTGTGTATCACGGATACCCAACCTGTGCAACTTCTCCAGTAAGAGTGGGACAGAGACCGTGTCAAAAGCCTTAGCTAAATCTAAAAATATTGCAATTACTTTTTTCTTTGTGTCAAGTTTGGATACGATATGGTCAACCAAAGAATGAACGGCATCATTAGTTGATCTGCCAGATCTGAATCCAAACTGAGCATTAGACAATATTTTCTTAGTCTCAAGGTAGTTAATTAGTCTTTTATTAAGTAGTCTTTCCGCCAGTCTGGATATAGTAGGTAGAATAGAAATAGGCCTGAAGTTATTGACACAGGCCCTGTCTCCACTCTTATGGATGGGAACTACTTCGGCAAGTTTGAGCTCTCTGGGAAATACTCCTGTACTGAACATTAGATTAAAGATGTACGCAAGGGGGTTCGCTAGAATATGGTGATAGCGTTTCAAGAGCACGCCTGAAATATTATCCCGTCCTGTCGTATTGACCTTTTTTAAATTAAGTATGAGGCTGCGCACCTCAGCTTCAGAAGTTGAGGACAAGACAAACGAATAAGGCTGCGATTCAAAGTCAGTGACACGAAATAAGCCATGGCTAAGGGCTTTTTCAGCTAAGTTTTTACCTATAGAAGTAAAGAATTGGTTTATATTATTAACTGAGGAAACTGGGTTTATGGGAGACAATAAATCTGAAGCAGGATTTGAACTTTTGTTATAATGGGTCACATTCTTAATGGTGTCCCATAACGACTTACTACTAGTATTGGCTGCTGTTTTTAATAAATTGGATTCGTAATCTTTTTTAACCTTTTTTAATAGAGAATTGCAAAAATTTCGATATCTTTGGTAAGTTAATTTTATAATCTCATTATCTGGATATTTCTTTAGTTTTATATGTAATTTGTCTCGGTTCCTCATACATTTTAGCAGACCTAAGGTTATCCAAGGCTTTTTAATGCGCTTGCGATTTGGAACAGAGACAACTCTTATATTAGATTCTATGACAGTATTTAGACTGGATAGCAGTAAGGAGATGGCAACTTCAGCATCATATGAACTGTATATAGAACTGAAACACATTCTACTCATATCAATATCTAGTCTATCATAGTCTATTTTCTTTATGGTAAAATATTTTTTCTGTTCTACCGAACGTTTCAATACAATAAATACACAATCGTGATCAGTTATTGAGGTTTCCGCAACATAGCAAGATGCTGGTAAAACAGTTTTCAACATGACGTGGTCTAAACATGTTTTGTTGTGTGTAGGTAGCAGGTGTGACGGTAGTATGCTATGAGAGGCTAATAGGTTCAGGTATGTAGAAGAGTTAGGATCTTTATTATTTGGCATTATATCCACATTTATGTCTCCAATAATGATAATATTAGAGGTCTTTATGGTAGCTAGTAACGCATTAAGTGATTCAAAAAACGGTGTGATATCCTTATAGCCTGGCGGACGATATATAGCGACTATTGTTGTATTGCAGTCGGTTTTTAACGTTATGCAGTTAGCGTCTTGCAATGTTACTTGAACAACAACAACTGTTTAAATAAAATGTCCTTATGCATGTAAAATAAAACAAGAAACGCTTTGAAATGATAGAATGAATGTTATATTCAGTCTTCAAAATATACACAAGAGCTCGTCTCAATAAGATCGCTTGTGTATTTAGTATTTTACAATAATAAATATTTTTTTATATATGCCGCTCTACCAACTCGCTTATAGTAATTATATATTAGGTAGTTCTAGCAGATTTTATAACGGATAATTTCATCTTATCATAAGGGGAAACCTTTAGGAAAAACCGTTGTCATTTTTGTTTAAAAGAAGAAAATTACTTTTAACGACGCGGCCAAACATGACATTTCTTGGCGATGAATATACAATTTGGCGTGAATATGTATATGAATAGACAGATAAACTATATTTTACTAGATTTTGCCCGCGGCACCGTTCGCGTTAATGTAGGTTATGTCAATAAATTTATTTCCCTCGTGAACAGTACTTTATTTCTTAATAAAAGGCACCCTGTCTTTTTCTGTACCCCTAACAACGTGTACCTACGCGTGAAATTTCATGATGATTGGTCAAGTAATTAATGAGTGAAAGCGTAACAAACAAACTCACATTCGCTTTAATAATATTTTGTAAGGATATATAATCTGTCTGTATAATACGGAGTTAAGTACACAACCAAATTAGTTGCATTGTGAAAAATTGCGGTACCGGATTATTTTACTTAACCCTGCACATAATAAGTATATTATGACCGCACTAGATGCGTCCTCGTTCAGTGCAGTGTCCTTGTATTACAGTGTTCCGATACGGTACAAAAAGACCACCATTATGTATGGCATTAGCTCGAATCTTTAAAGACTCACGTCTTGCTGTATCGCTCGAAGATAATGCTCACAACATGACTTTTTGAGTGCATAGATAGCTATGTGTCTTAAGTTGTCACCAGTGTGCCGAGTATTGTTCAATCGATTCCCACACGGAACAAAAATCGAGATTCGTAAGTCCTCTGCGACACAGAAAACTTGGGCTAACTTAAAAAAAATGTTTCACATAAATGCAAATGTCCCGCGATAGGAATAAGTAGGTACTGTGTCGCTGAGTACTTTACAAACATTCAAACAAAGGAAATAAAGAACTCAGATACTCGAAAAACTATTTGAGGATTACAATTCAATTTTTTTTTTATCTTGTTTGGGCATCAAACTCACAACGTCTCCCATGCTGTCAATCATTTCTGTGACGCGGGATACTTTACAAACATTCAAAGAAAGAACACCCAAGCTTGAAACAACTATTTATAGATCGACACGTTTTTTTTTTTTATTTATCTTGTTTGAGGATCAAACTGACAACACTCTGCACAGTGGCAGCGACGAGGCGACTACTTAAACTATGTAGGTATCTACCTATAATTAGTACCGACCATATTCGTTACTACAAATAACTAATTACCTTGAAAACTGAAGCGAACCGTCAAGTATATTATCTCCTTAATTTACATGGCTATCTACTCAACGAGGGCAGTCAGTGGTATCTTGTACTCATTTCAATATTTACACTCGAAAGGTACATCGGCATAACAACGTGTGTTATTCTAAGGCATATATTAGGACATTGTTAACGTATGTATTACAAAATAACAAGTAGTATTAATGTTTATTTTGTAATACATACGTTGCTGTATGCACTGGCAGTATGAAACTATATAGATAAGTAATCCTACTGAGCGTGGTCAAAATTAAATTTGACCGTAGGTGTATTTAAAGAATTTGACATGCACTAGCGTAGCAAAACTGTTCTAAGTCTATGGTATATGATTTACGCGGCTTCGCTTGCCTAAAAATAAGTTATGTTAGTAAACTGCGGCGACTGCCGCGATGTTGTTGTGGATACGGCAGTGCACACTTTGGTGGATTGCCCCGCCTGGGCATCGTAGCGCCGTAAGTTGATCGCGGTAGTCGGTATGGGTGCCCTCTCGCTCCCGGCCATGGTTCAATCTATGATTCGAAGCGAGAGGTCATAGGACGCCGTTGCCACCTTCTGTTGCACTGGATCTGGTCGTTGGACTGCGCGAGATGACCTCCAGCCACCCTGAGGTTTGACCTGGGGGTGGTGGGCCTGCTCACCACCCGATCAGCACCAGGTACGAGAGGCGGCGTGCGTGTTCCCACGCGCGCCTCTGAGTCATGTTTTTGTCCTCCCATAAGCGACAGTAGAGGAAGTGTCTTATGTAGTGGCCTGCCGTTTCACACTGCGGGCCGAAACCTCGGCAGGGTCGTTTTTGAGTTAAATCCTTACAAACAAACAAACACCTAATATTTCCTCTTTATAATATTAGTATAAGCTATAATTTAACCCAAACTTGTGGATAAATAATAAACAAAAGCAACTCTGTATATTTAAAGTGCAATCGTTGCTTTATTTTCAGTTACGGCTAATCATACAACCAAGCCGAAAATATTGTTTTGAAAAAGTACGCCATAAGAGTATGTAAGTACCTACTATGTATACACACGATAAGATAGTCTGACTTGTTAAAACGTTAGTATACATACATGTACACAAGTGCGAAAATAAAAAATAATTGAAGGATTGGCTTTACTTAAGGCGTATAACTTTATCAAAACAGAAAACCGACTTCAACTAGACAACAACTTGACAAGTAATAAAATGAGAACATTGTCAATGTAGTCGAAGTCAACCAAATGCGTATTATTAAGGACAACTCAAAAACTACTAGTCAGTTAAATGTGACCACATGAGAAGCACCAGCACTCAAATAAAAAAAACAGTAACCAAAATCGGTTCACCTAGGAAAATCTTCTGAAGTAAAATAAATGAAAAAGAAAAAGTCTGTCGAATTGAGAACCTCCTTCTTTTTTTAAGTCGGATTTTTTGTCTTAAAAATAGTACTATACCTACACTACACCAATATATAATTAGCAATGGCGGTTTTTAGAGTTCGGAAAATCTCTTATACAACAGCTTTGTCCGTCCGTCCGTCCGTCTGTTATACAACTTTCAACTCAAGAACCGTAAGAGCTAGAGACGCGCAGTCAACGCCATTCGACTCAGCATAGTCGATGTACCCCCGAAATGACTATGACCTTTGACCTCTGACCTCAATGTCACATGATACCATCTTTCAACTCAAGAACCGTAAGAGCTAAAGAATCGCGGTCAACGCCATTCGACTCAGCATAGTCGATATACCCCCGAAATGACTATGACCTTTGACCTCTAACCTCAAGATCACGTGATACCATTTTTTCTAACTCTAAGATTTACGGCAATTCATGGCCGTTTCTCACTTGTTAATCTTGGTCGTCAGCTTTATCTACTATTAATTAAAATATACAGCACCTTCTTTTTGTAACTGTAAAAGGCTATAATTGCAAAATTAATCCCAAATAGGATTTTCCCTCACCTTCGCTCGCGTTTATGTACTTAGGTTGATTTTATTGTGGATTACGGGGCAAACGAGCAGACGGGTCGCCTGATGGTAAGCGATTACCGCCACCCATGGACTCCCGCAACACCAGAGGAGACACATATATAAATAAATTTCTATCCCTGAGGAACAGTAGTGTTTTGCTGGATGAAAGATACCCTATGTCCTTTTCTGTACCACTGATAACGTGTATGCGTAATTTCATGATGATCCGTCGAGCAGTTTAAGCGTGAAAGCGTAACAAACAAACTTACATTTGCATTTATAATATTAGTAAGAATATAACCTTGTCTATCGCATTAGGTTTCCAATTGTAATATTAAATATACAGTCAATTAAAATTAATAAGAAAATGTTGATGTTTACTCAAGTCACGGTTTTGTAATGGCGACACGATTATATATCGCCTCAATTACAATTGATACAAGACTTGAAGTTTAATGAATACGCACACCTAAAGTAAAGAATAACCTTTAATGCGTACCTGAAACATTTGTATTTACTAAAACTTAAATATGTTTATAGAAGGGACACTATATTCCAACTACACCTGTGTCAATATTATAAATACTGATCAGCAGCAATCGGTTATATTGTATGTTTCTGTTAGGAGTATCTCTTTAACAGCATTGGGTTTAGAAATGTGCCCAGTGAACGACTGTAGACTTGCCACTGCTGAGGCTTTAGTTTTATATAGTCATTTTCCCGCAACCACACAGTTAGGTCATAGCTCAATATGCATTTATATTAGTAATTACGAGTATAACTGGTACCAATACAACCTTACCTACAACGAAGCATTTCATTTGGACACCCGTATGAGAACACTTCTATTTACTCCCACATCTTCTATTACGCGGGACCTAAATACTCGTATATGTTAGCGAAATGGAGGTGTGACACCTACTACCATTCGAGGATATAGGCGGTAGTCTATTGTACGTATAGACTTCGGCGTTTATGCAAGTTACACTTACATACTTCCACAAAGGGGTAGGCAAAGGCGTGTAGTTACTTACATTTTGCCAACTACGAATATATGTAATTCCTTTATAACAAGGAGCAAATATATTGCCGTCTACCGGGAACGGCTCTAGACTCCGTGCCGCTACCAAGAATTACTTAACAAAAAGATCCAATCACACCTTGCCTTTTAGAATCGAATCCAATACCACATGCATAGCAATCACATTCACTACCGCTGCGCCATCGAGACAGACATTTAGAATGAATACAAATACTTTTGCAAGTTTGTTCCGTTGTAATCGCTATTGACATCGAGAGGTTTGATATGCATAGGCAACAATTAAAAAAATATTGAATGCAATGTATATAAAGTGAAAAATTGAACACAAAGATAAAGCAGGGATACAAAATGACAAAGCAATGGATTGTGACTATTGTCCCTTCATCCATTTTGTTTCCAAAAGTTTCTTATAAAAACCATGTGTGTTTACGGCAATAGGCTCGCCCTCTGTTACGTATGCCTGACACTGTAGCTAACGAAATATGGCTAAAATACACCTCGACCTACAAATCTGACCATAAAAATAGCACTCCTTACATTAAAGATAATCTCTATTTATGCCTTTATGTTCCTTAAAGAAGCACACAAGGACAGACACAAAGAAAGAGACATTTTTTGTGGATTGTTTGGGATCAAACCAAACCAAACCAATCAATGATAGTGGTTTAAGTGCTCGCCCCAGCCCTGCCACCACGCCGAGTGTTATATGTTCGAATCCGATATGTGTCATCCATAAATGTTTATTCCGAGTCTGGGTGTACTTTGTGTCCGTTGTTTAATTGTTTGTAAAATCTTCTGCGATACAGGTATAATAAAATTATAGTTACCTACCCTCACGAAGAAAGCCATGCATATGAAGTAACAAAATTGATTGAAGTGTGATTTTCGAAACTACAATCAGTTTGCTAATTTAACTGCTTGTAACAATAGCGTTTAATGAAAATGTTTCTTCTAAATATATTGCTGCAATAACTATCTGTCATTACGTAACTACTGGACAGGTATTAATTTATTTTAATTGCAGCATTACACTCGCCATCCATTACGTTATACTAAAAAACGTAGCTGGTAAAATGTGTTTGTCTATCCTAACTAATATTATAAATGTGAATGTGAATGTGAGTTCGTTTGTTTGCTACGCTTTTACGCCTTATTTCGCATACACGTTGTCAGGGGAACAGAAAAGGACACCTTACCTTTCATTCAGAAATATGACATACCATACATAAAAAAGTCTTCTGTTGAAATGTAAACCACAACATTTACTATAACTGTATCATTGAAATTAAACTACATTATTCAGATTTCATCGCGTTTAATTTTAATTACAGTTATTTAATTGATTAAATCTATTAATATTTACACTTTATCTGACATTTCGGTTGCTTGCCAGCGGCCATGGTCACTGCAGTCTGTGTTATTTCAATGTGTAACATTCGCGCAAATGTAAGACAAAACTTATTTTGATAAGCGTATGTGCATGAAAAAATGCCGCGCATTGAAATATGAACAGCGTGACAAACTTGTGTAATCTGTGACAGGCATACAACCTAGAAATTCATAAGACTACATTGCTTTATAAAACTATGTAAAAGACTATATGGAAGTATCCAGCGCTAGCAAAATATGGGTCCTATAAGGCCGATTTGGCTAACGTCAAAGAGTGGATGGATATCCACTGCTTTCATAATAAACCCAGTACAAAATAGATTCAAATTAATATTCGAAACTAGTATCTAAACTTTATTACATTAAGCGGTGCGTGAGAGCAAAGCATATCTATGCAATAACGCGCTGCCAAATATTGCCTGCAAAAGCCTTATGTGCAAATAGGTTTTTATTACTTTTCGAAATAAATTATGCAATTAGAAAAATTGGCGCTCCGATAAAAGTATGTCTAAGATCTTCGTACTTCATTTATTTTTAAATATTTTTGAGTACAAACTGTAACTAACAGCAAGCATACCAGTAAGGAACCTACAGACATAACTAAGTATATGTGTTACAAGATACATTAACTTCAAATTCCTATCCGCTATATTTTCGTTAGAGACCATGTATAAAACACCTCGTTACCATTTCTTCTTCCCCTTTGCTCTAAGAAGAAGAACACACTATATCGCTGATCTAATGTTGTAGTCCGATGCCGCATTGGTGCGGGGACGCAAAACTAAAACATACTCCTATCAACCATCTTATGTTTATGCTCTATATGAGTTTGTTTTTACATATTTGTCTACGTGTCACCGTTACCTTATCAGTGCGACCTCAGTGTAAGCATAAAAGCAATCGCGATAACCGAAGTGCCAAATTCATACTATCTATGTATCTATCTTCCTCGTGTAGAGCTATACAGACCTATATGGATATTTTTACAACTATATTTAAAGACACTACGTAATAGGAGATGAGCTGCTGTTAAGAATTTTCTGCCAGGAAAGCCCAATAGAACTTTGCTTGACACGAGAAACGAATTCTAAAACGAAACCACATAATCACACGCAAAATGAAATGAAATGATAAATTTCTTAGTATGATGTTAGTGCTTGTTTTTATTTATCTAGTTTTTATTATTGTTCTGCGTTTTTCTTTTTCATATTTTTTCTATTTCTTCATGTTTTGGGTGTGTTTTTCTTTTTTCTTTCTCTTTCAAACTTATGCCACGTGTCCAACGCAGTAGATCTAACTTGATTATCTCAATTTGTATAATTGCTGTTTCACTTACCTTTTAGAGCCATATCTATTAACATGCCGCGCTGACAACCAATTCCAATATTTCCATACAAGGATGGAGAAATTTCTATTCTGTGGCGTAACTTTTGCTTCGTATTTAAATAGCCATGAACCCAACTTTGAGGTTGCCCAATCCTGAAAATGTTTAAAAAGCTATTATATAAATGATTGTATACCCATAGAATCACTGATACAAAAATAGGCAGTTTCCTTATTAATTAACACAATTTCTAGTTTATATATTTACTTTACTAGTAAATATGGTTGAGAAAGTGGGCGCAGCAGGATTCTTGTTTAAACCTGGGAATTGACTCGAACTGAAACAGTCTGACTAAAAAGACACAGGAAGAAGGCTGCAGGCAGTTTTCCTGAAGTCTTCTGTCTGTCTGTTGTTTGCCACAGCACTACGCCGAGTGTTGTGAATTTGAATACCATACTGGACATTAATAAGTGTTATATACGAATGGTAGTTCCAAGTCTGGGTATTCTTTGTATCCGTTGTTTGAGTGTGTAATCTAATCCGCATTATAGGAATAAATTTAAGAGGTGGATCTATCTTTTCCAAAACATTACACTGTTATCGTGCTTTCAGACAAAATTTTAAATAATAAGTAACCTCTGTAACTGCATGTTCGTTGTATGTTTTTATTTTTAATGTCATATTAGACGTTTAATCAGGGCGCTCATACCCAGTTGCACTCACTGATCGGTAAACGATTAGCAAGGTTAAGCAACGTTAGGTGCGGTCAGTCTATAAATGGGTGGTCACCCAGTCACGCTTAGTGGTATTTCATCTGAGCGTCTCCGTACTTCGGAGGGCACGTAAAAATTCGGTCCCGGCTGTTGTCAAATTGACAGCAGTCGTTAAGCCATGTCAGAGGCCTACGGGCGGCTTGAACATCTCTTGACGACAGGTTGGCCACTGACCACACGAAAAGTAGAAGAAGACTAATGTCATATTTAAGTAGCAGTATGACATTCAACATTAGTGTCTATATCACAAAAGATTTTGAAATATTATTATATTCTCTTAATTTCTCTTTTATGTCCTCTAAACACATTATAAAATGCAGAATAATTAATATTGTGTTGTTAAATTTAGAATAAAGAAATTGTTTTCTAGGTTATGTTTTCAACAAAAATGGCGAGCTTATTTATTAGCTGAAATCTTCTCTTAAGTACTTTATCACACTAATCAAACTACAATATCGGTAGTGGAAATATTGTACAGATTTTTATAGATATAATAATGTATAAATACACTCAATCAAAGACATTATTAAAACGAAGACAATACAAGCATAAGCTTTACTATCAAATTATATGATTAACATTGATTGTGTCAGCAGTCATATTTTCGTATTTGTATTACTATCTACAGAGCCTTGTCAAATATGTGTTTTGAGAAACATTAAGTTTAAATATTAATTTTAGCGTTAATTACGATATACTAATAATAGCTACTTTACTAAACACCGAAATATATCTAAAACGTCCTAACATGAAACTGGTGAACATCTATCTATAACTAAAATCCTTTTAATTGTGTCCTAATATTAATCAAAGTTATAATATTATCTGCTTATATATGAAATTAGATATTGACTTGATAAAGGAGGTTGACGGTTTGATAACATTCTATCAGAATCTGATAAAATGTTATCACACAGTACAATCTAACAAGATTACGAACTGAAATCAATTAACGGCTATAGAGTTTACAGATTAAACAATACAAAAGTTACTTCACTGTTTTCAGATTGTGATTAGAATTTTCATTATGGTTACCTATTGATTACCGAATTAATAAAGATTTTTATAGGCTTACGCACGATTAAAACCCTTAGTCTTTAAGTAGCGATGCACGATAGTCACTTAAAATATATTTAGTCAGGAAAAAGATTGTTCAATTTAAAATTCAAATGTCAATTCGTGCGTTGTCATTGATTTTATTTGAATAAAAATCAACTATTCGAATCAGATTTGATCAATCAACGCACAATGATACAACTAGTAATGCAAGCAATTCTAGGCTATTGTAGCCGTTAACCGTTTGGCGGACTGAATACTTTAATCCAGTCATCTAGGCATGTCACCTCGGAACCCAACGAATTAAGCTGAATTTTTGTATAGACCTTTATTTTAGCATTACAAATGTTGTCTTAAAAGTTACATATGCCAACGTGTGAGCGTCCTTAGATATTCATGGTCAAAGGTTGCAATAATTAGTTTTTTTAAGAATATCTCGATTTCTCTGCCTCCTACTGTGTTTGCATTTATATTAAAAGTTGTAGAGCGTAAAATTCTCTATAAATTTCATTTTGGACCTTTTCTTACGTTGAGCCGTTTTTGAGATAGTGGGCGCAATGTGCAGCGCTCACACATACATACCTTAGCGCAAGGTAAATCCTAAATCCAAATCTATTATACCATTTTTTACTTAATTATTTATTAAATATTAGCTACTTACTAGGGCCATAAAATATCTTAGGATCATAGTCGATGATACACTTTCCTTTAAACAACATATTGATAGTTTAGTAAATAGAATTCGTAAATTAATATATGTATTTAAAAACTCCAAACAGTAGCAGATACTAAATTGATTACTCAAGTTTATTTAGCTCTATGTCAATCAATTATCCAATATTATATTACTGCATGGAGTGCAGCAGTGAAAACTACTATGCTGCCTCTTGAACGAGCTCAGAGAGCAATTTTGAAAGTAGCCACCAGCCGTTCTTTCCTATTTCCTACAAGCTTATTATATAAATCCTGCAAAGTAATGACTGTCCGTCAAATCTTCATTATGCACACAATACTAAAACAACATGCGAAGCTTACCTATAACGCTGACATAACTATCAAGCGACGGCAAGATATAATCTGCACCACACAATCATGCTCAAAACATATTTTCACAAATAGATTTTTGCATTTCTAGGGCCATTTTTGTACAACAGACTAAATAGAGAATTAAGCATTTATAAATTAACTCATTTTAGCTGTAAAAATTTAATTTCTACTTATATTCAAACTCTGTCATATGACCAAACCGAGCAATTGCTTGCAATCTGTAAATAAAATTTTCTTAATTTAGTTTTAAAGTAGATAATTAAACTTATTTTAATTGTTTATTACTTTAACCTTTAGTTTATTATAAAATTTATTATAATGTAAATTTATTTATTCTGATGAATAGTATGTAAGCACTTTGTCGCTCGAAACACAGGTTTAACCTAGTTCGGGCAAATATCTATAAGTGCACTTTATGTTATTGTTAAGATGCAAATGTAAATCTAAGAATATATACTAAAATAAATAAATAATTATTACTTAAATAACAATTTAATACCTCATACTGATATTTATATTTCTTTTAAATCAAATAGTCATCAAAATTTACTTACCTTTGACATACAAATAATTAAATAATAAAGTGTATCATTCTAAATATATTTTAATGTTATTTTAATTAAGGATAATATAATAAAATACAATATTTTAAGTAGAAAAGACATTAAATGAATTTGTCTTCAAAATGTCATCTCATGGATCCAGGTATTGCTTTTATAATTACAGACCTGGAAATACCCATATTAATTAAGGGATTTAAAGCAAACTATAATCGTGACTGACCACATCCTTAGAACGTGTATTATCTCATACGTTACTAACTGTGAGATCATCCTTTAGCAAGAAATTATAAAACATTTCATATTAATCACTGTTATTTCCACTATTTTACCTATAATATTTACATATCCACGTAATTGATAGAATATATAGAAGACAATATTATGTGACTCAGAAACTTAGAGTAGGCACTTACAAAATAGTTTGCGGCATCAATTTCTATTAACGTTTAGCGATATAGGTACCGAAGTATTTTTATTGCATTAGAAACTTACATTGTCTTTGAGCAGCGATAGCTCAGTGGGGAGACCAACAGACTGCAATGCAGAGGCTCTCGGGTTCGAACCCACGTCGCGCACCTCCGACTTTCGGAAGTTATATGACTTTTTGAAATTATGTGCGTATTGATTGACAATTATCGTCTGCTCCGTGCCTCGGAGAGCACGTTAAGCCGTCGGTCCCGGCTGCCATGAACATCTATGGCAGTCGTTATTGGGAGAGAGTTGACACAAAAGATCCCACTGGGTCGAAGTGTCGCCGATCTGCACTGACTGGCTCCCACATAAGATACATACATTGTCTTTGCGACCAACACTTTTTTTTTGCCAAAATCATAGATACAAGTACAAGATATCAAACCGTTTTATAGAATCTGCGATTTGTCAGTTACTGCTTATATCAAAAAAATATTTGACTGCTATTTCTCCTCCTTTCTGTATATGTAAGAACACCTATTTTAATTTACTTCGTGTAAGGCTCTGACAAATAGTTAATTAAATCATGTCATACAGGGGCTTGTATCGGCATGACTTAAGTGCGCTTACGCAATACTATTGTATTAATAAATCTAAATAAAAACAGTTAGGCAGCTGCCAGCCCATCGATAGATGGCCCAACCTATTTGAGATTAAAACTCTAAAGGCGTCTGCACGTTAAACCCATGAACTCATTTAGGCTCACCAAAGGGCCGAGAATATCGTAATAAAAAAAAGATTGAAGTTACTCCTGAAAAGAGAGAGATTGAAAATGGTAATAAGATCCTCTCATATCTTACCTCATGTTCATTTATAAACTGGAAGATGACTGCAAAATGTGTACTTTGAGCTTCTCTCTCTGTTATAAAACGAAAACTATTCCTATCCGTGTAAAAATTGGCAGATCCGAATAATGTAAAAGCAAGTGACAAACCCAATAAAACACAAATTATAGTTCTTGTGGAACGTTTTCTGACTATTGTGGGCAATTTACAAAACATTGCGATTGCTGTACTTTTGTACAATGGACATTATTATTATTTAACACTTACTGTGATGTTCTACTGTTAGCTAAGTTCTTGTTCCTGGTATATTGACTTATAGTATTGAGGATATAGTGCTAACAAAACGCGAGAAACTATTAAATCCTTGCCCTACTAATGCTGTATCTTCACAAGTGTTTCTTTAACTTCAGTGTTTGGACAAAGTACACATGGTTCACGTTCAAATAGATTAGCTCTGTTATTAACTTGCCCTACTGCTGGCCATAAGCCGCTAAATGAGAGATAAGGCTTGAACCTGTCGTTGAATACAAGTTTGCAGACTTTACACGCCAGAAAAAACAATGTTTGAATACTTCTCAGGCGTGCAGACTTCTATATTGTGCTATGCACACACATTCTCAAGAATTCAAAAATATATACATGAGAAAGTTAAAACAAAGTAAACTCAAATGATACACTACATCACTGATTTGAATATTTTGATATATTAATAGTAGATAACTACACTTCGTTTAGTTCTATGATACATTTGAATTAAATGAAAAGTAGAAAATACTAATGACTTGAAATTACACTTACATATATACACAAACCACTTTTTACTCACGTATATTCCGAAAACATTTTCGTATTAGTTTTTCTAATTATATAGGTCACTATATCCTCAATATATTATGGCAAGAAACAATTCACGTCCAAGAGACTCTCTTTTTTTAGATAATTTGATTTCGCTAATAACATAAATAAACATTGAAAATATTTAATATGTACTTATTCCACAATCATTTTGCTAATCTAAAACACTGACCATTTCAATAGAATTTATCAAAATACGTAATTATTATTTCCATAATAACACACTGTTAGCAAAAACTGAATACCAGGCAAAACTGTTCTATAATTTATTTTAAAATTATTGTGCTAATCGAATTATGTACGACCGAGTAAATATAGGCACGATTCGAGACGTAGATACGTTTAATCCACACACGTCTGTAAGCCACATCGCCTACAACACAAAGGTAATATGAACAATACCGGCGTACAGTATGGTTGAAGAGAAAATATCGTTTACTGATAATATCACTCATTGGTACCAAAATGTAAACTCGCTGTAGATTTATATCATATGAACACAAAACGGAATAGAAACCATTTCAAACCGTAATTAGAATAATTATTATTTAAATCCTTTTTTATTGCTCAATATCTATGTTGTTAATAATCTATATTCTAAATAATAACTCTTTATTAATTTTATTACAATAGTACGACTTTTATTGCGATAGCTAATAATAACGAAAGAAGTCGGTTGCATTTCACCGTTTTAAAACGGTTTAATTAAAGAAATCTGCATTTCAATTTGAAATTGCTTCGTAAATTGATAAAGCAAAACCTTTGCCTACTTAATTAAATTGAGTTCTTTTTACTACTCGTTGATAAACAGGTATACCTACTTTTGTTTTAATACATTACTAGTGCTACGCGTACGGCTGGCGTGAATATTTACAGACATAATACGATGTATGCCGACAATTTATATACCGTGAGACAAACGTAAATAATTGATGTGTATTCTTTAGCTTCGCTTGTAACGTAGTGTCTCATAACATACCAGGTTTGTTTAGGTACTTCATAACAGGTGATGGCCTATTGTCTCTTTTGGAATCGTCTGAGGCAGCGTTACAGAGAAATAGAGAATTAAAACAAGTCCATATACTTTATAGGATATGCCGTATTACAAACCTATCTGTAAAAACAACCGTGAAAAGCCATTTAGCCTTTATATAATAACTAGCTGAGCCTGATTGCGCTTTGCTGCGGCTCAGTCTGATATTTGATATAGCCCGTTCCCGTGCGAACTTCGGAATAAAACACTTTTATATAGAGCTAGATTTTGCCCGCGGCTTCGCTTTCATAAATTTATGTTAAGTAACAGTGTTTTTCCTGCAAAATACTAGGGTATAAACGCATACACGTTGTTACGGGAACAGAAAAGGACATAGGTGTCCTTTTCTGTTCCCGTAACAACGTGTATGCGTTTCATGATCATCAGTGAAACAGTTAAGGCCTGAAATCGTTACAAAAAAAAAAAACGGTTACTAAGCGGTGTATAAAATTTCAAGTCAATCTATCGTGTGTCTGTACCTGGCGATTGACCATACACTGCGGTTTAACGAATGCACTAAATAATTAGTTCTATATTAATTGTACCGAAATATATATAATTCGTAATTTGTTCCGTTTTGGAATTTATAAAAATTAACGTCATCTATAATTAGCCACCGATGTACTTTTAAATTATACTCTCTAGGAAAATAAAATCTACCTAGGCAATTAGTTCTATACGAACTCTAATTATATATGTATTTAATTATTGAATTCATTGAATTATCAAAATAAAAATAGAAAGAAAATTAGAGCTAGCGACATCCCCAAAGACGGCAGCAATAAACACTACTGAGCATGTGAATCCGATTCACTGAGAACGAAACCAAATTACACTTGTTTCCTCGGCATCGCGCAGTTTTCCATTGTTTATTATCTGTGCCCTAATCGTTTGAACATATTATGTTACAAGCATTGTCAATCACAAAGCTAATTATGTCATGCTGCATAGCTATGCTCGTAATTCAAAACACAGGTCAATGAGCAATTCTATTACTATAATATCGGTAAAGTGACGCTATTTCAATTCGTTCATGGCCGGAGATTTAGAGGATTAAGCTGGATAAGGTATCCACTCTATCCAAATGTGCAGGGGTGATGTGTAGAATGGATAGTGGCCAGGATAAATATTAGGATTTAGATTTTAGATTCTAGAGTTTTTCCGCAACTTCGTTCGCCTTGATGTGGATTTTGTCAATAAATTGAATTCCCTCGTGAATAGCTTATTTCTGGATTAAAAGCACCCTGTGTCCTTTTTTGTGCCCTGATAACGTGTATATAGAATTTCATGATGATCGGTGAAGTAATTAAGCCGGGAAAGCGTGTTACGCTTTCATGTCTTAACAAACTAAGTCTAAATAAACAAACTTACATTCACATTTATGATATTGGTATAGTAAGAATAGCAATAATCATCTAAACAAAAGGTGTAATCAAAAATAGTTCGATAATGCTTTATTAGCCAAGAGAGAAAAGAAAAGAAGTAATGACAATGATTAAATGACTATTTATAATGTTGTATGTACATATGTATATTAGGCACATACACTTAGTTAGTCGGACGTGTGTTTTCCGTACTAACAACTCGTTTCTAAAATGTAGATCAACACATACAATAATAATAGATGATCATACGTATGACAATTTCTGAGATTGGTTGACTGAATTAAAAACAGCCGATACGCGATACACTTCATATGAGCTTAATTTTGTTAACATATCGTTGAAAAGCTAAGCATACTTTTTTTCTTACAACCATTATAGGGCCTCAATAGAAAGGATAGCCGGTTATTAATAATAATAATAATAATCTTTATTGTACAGAAAACATACATAGCCAAAACAGATAAGCCACTGGTCTCCACACTAGGATTCCCTGTGTCGTGGAGGCCAGTTCTTTCATCGTGGTACTACATCATACAATATATGTACAATAAAGTAAAAGTTAAACAAAAACAAAAAATTATATGATGAATACATGGCGTCTTGCAGTAAGTGCGTACGAATGTATGAGTAGTGAGTAGTGTAATGTTGGTGAGTGTATGTGTGCGTGTTTGTGTGTGATTGTGTGTGTGTTTGTGTGTGAGTGTGTGCTAGCGTGTGTGTGCGTGTGCGTGTGTGTTTGCGTACATATGTGTGTGCGGTGTTCATGTCTCCATAACGAAATATGTCACTACTACTAGTTACTACTCTCGCGCTAGTAATACATCCTGTGTCGTGGGGCACTTTACAAATATTCAAACAACGAACACAAAGAACACCCAGACTCGGAACAACCATTTTTGTCCCGTGTGGGAGTCGAACCCACATCATTCGGCGTAAGTACCTAGTCGCCACGCCATCTGATTCTGTGCATTCAAAGTACGTATAGCTAGGCACTTAAAGGTAGAAGTAGCACGGTTATTTATTGACGCTATTCATCACGCCTAAATTGTATTTATATTATCTCCTAAAGCCGGGTCCAGACAAATGTACCTAACGCGTAATGTAAGATGTAATTTAGCTTTAACAGTGTGGACGGCACACGAACTTAACACGAGTCATGTAAGACGAATCTTGTTCATAAGATGCTGAATAGGTAGGTCGTTGTAGCTTTTATTTGTATTTAAATTAACTGAAGACTGGAAGAAACGTTTTGTACGTTCGTTTTGTACTAGAAGTAGGCAAGAACAAAATAATAGTAAACTAAAATTTAGTTCTTGCATACATCTCTTCCCAATGAAAGAGCAATATCAATCTAAGAATCGTTTTATAGCTTTTTTTAAAGTAAATAATTCAGGTTTTTTGGGTCACTAATAACAGGTATTCTTTATAAGTTCAAGCGATTGTTCGTCGCATCACATTATGAACGTCCACACGACATAACTCCGACAGCTGGTGGATCACGGCGAGCGTCGGCGCAATCGCTACATGTAATGCTCGTAGTGGCCGTTCACACTAAGGATTCGTGTTTCATTACACGATAGATTACATTCCGCGTTACACTAGTCTGGACCTATAAGCTCCTACGCTACTTGTCCCTATTTCGTGGTGGAAAATTTTATAGGTAGGTACCTACTATTTTTGCCAAGTTAGGTACATTGTTTGAAGTTGAGTATCTATAATAAATTGAATGGCAGTGTCGTCTTAGGTCATGGACGATTCCTTGGACACACATTTTAACTGAACTAGATTATAATTAGGGATATAAAATCAACAGAATAAGTACCTAACGATTATTTCATCAAAATATAGATGTGTAGGTATTGGAGAAACGAGGCGATCGCGTGTTGAGATTTAAACGGATCCTATGTTAAAAATTAATTAGCTACAATACATTTTTAAAATTTAAAAAGCTCCATTAACGTTACGTTACGATTTAATCGTAATTAAAGAAACGATCGTCTTAAATAATTTAATTACACGATAACAATTAAATTTTTCACTTTTCATATTATGTACCTACATTGTAACCTGTTAAGCATAGTGTTTCAAAATTCAAATTGAACTTTGAAGTTTGAACAAAGATTTATAAAATTGCCATCTAGTGATGCACTATAAAACTATTAAAACCCCACACCGCCTACGTGAATAGTTACAACAACCAATAGAACCAACCTGAGCAGCGATAGCTCAGTGTGGAGACCAACAGACTGCAATACACAGGGTCTCGGGTTCGAACCCACGTCGCGCACCTCTGACTTTCGGAAGTTATATGACTTTTCGAAATTATGTGCGTATTGACTGACAATTATCGGCTGCTCCGTGCCTCGAAGAGCACGTTAAGCCGTCGGTCCCGGCTACCATGAACATCTATGGCAGTCGTTATTGGGAGAGTGTCGACACAAAAGATCCCACTGGGTCGAAGTGTCGCCGGTCTGCACTTACTGGCCCCCACATAAGATACATACAACAACCAAAGATACTTAAATAAAAGAAGATGACGTGGTAAATAATATCGAATAAAATCGCTTATATAAAAAAAAAAATTACAGGTTTGGTGGATGTGAGATCTCAGTCTACTGAGATCTCACATCCACCAAACCTGTAATTTTAGCACAGATGATTAAATACTGATATGTATATTAAGTAGGTCAATATAATATGCATAAGTATTATTAATATAAACGTGTTTTTCCATCAAGTCATATACAGCTACTAACATATTTATAAAAATGGTCCTACTTTCTTACTATCTAATTGTACCTATAGATAGTTTGATTACCAAAGATAATAACCTATACTCTGTCCCAATAGAATTAATATTTTATGTAAACAATCGTTTCATGCCTAATTAAATATAAAGTCATCTAGAAAATTCAAACTCTCTTTGAAAAGTAGTTAATGAATACAATAAGCCGTATGAAAGTTCTTCTTTTGATAAATATCCATGAATTTATTTTACAGAAAAATATTTTATGATTATAGACACTAAAAGTTGTTTACCTTATTCTCAAATTCTATTGGGATAGACATATACTGTAAAAACTAGCAATATTAAAATGATGCAGAGATGCTTTCTAAATCGTATAAAGTTCGTATGCAGAATCTATTATGGGACCTGGTTTCTTAGAATGAAAAATGTTCTATCGCAAACCAATGTGAAAACTAGCTATTATATTATGATATTTATAATTGTTAAAAATATTTTATTCGGTACGTAAAATAAGATTACTTTTTTGTGAGATGGATTTTATAAAATGCATTTAGGATTATCCAAACAAGAAAATATTTAATAAATATCATTATGTTAATTTATTGATACCTCTTAAAGGCGTAATCGCGGAATGATGTAACAATTCTCAATAATCGATATATAATTCACACACATAAATACTCGATTAGTTCGCACGATGACAAGATGCAAATTTTAATATAATAATGCTGTCAAAAGTGTCAAGTGTCATAACATAACCACAGACAAGAAAATCTGTACGTTCATTTCATACGTTTTGTAAACAAAACAAGAAACTTCGAATATTCATGACCTTTGATCAAAGAAATCATATGAAGTAGCTCTATAAATGCGAGTGAATCTTTGGCCAGGGTTTAACCGTGCTACATAGTACTTGTAATCTTTATTTTCAATAATAAACGTGTAAGTACATTTAGTTAGTTAGTAAATCAGTGCCCCTCTTGCAGCAGACTCGTTAAAACAGAAGCAAAACTCAAGAGGATTATCTGATAAGAGTAATTTGTAAGTTGTTACCTACCTAATTATAGAAGTGCAATCATATTTTCTATTGCGTCAACTTAGTCGTTAATTAAAACGTAAATAAACAGACTAAAATTGTTCATTTGTTATGAAAACATGTTCAAGACGTACCGGTCACGGTAAAATAGGTGAGAATATAAAAAATATCATTTTAAAATTGATAATGTCGATTAAAACCTGCAGGAAAAAGCTCTATATCGATGATATTTTAAATTACTGTAAAAATCTGTAAGGTATTCATTTCTGGAGCTTAGATCGTGGAGTCAAGTTTCCCATATGGAATAAATGTAGGTATGCACACACAGTATGTCCAGTACAAAAAGGTCTCGGCCTTCAATTTATAATAAAAAACAGGAAAAATCTATAGAAATGTTTATATTCCATTCCTAATCAATTTTAATGAATGTAATGCAATGTTTTCTTTATGACTTCAGCTATAGTAACTGCAGTATCCAATATATTGTCATATCAACATATTGGATTTTGAACTATGTTTACTTCTTATAGATACCCCTTACCTTCTCATGTAGCAAATAACATAAATAATTTTAGCTAGCTGATTAATTGTTAACATATTGATTAATTATACTTGCTTTAGCCTATGTACAAGAACTACTGCCTATTTAATCCATGTTTAAAGAAATAGTTTGGCAATTCCTTTGTTCTAAATGTTATTTGTTATCTTTTCTATTTAGTACTTTGTTTAATTCCTAACTCAATATCAGTGTGTTAGCGTCCAGACATAACGCTTTTTAGATTATGACTAGATGGGGTCATATTGACTCTTTAACGTGTCAATTCTTGGAATGCCAGACATAATTAAAAACTTATAGTATCTGGCCACTGGTGTGCTGCTGCTACTCACAAGGTTAAACAAGATATTGTTACCTTTCTTTTAATACTTAAAATTTACCATGATACACAATTTGTGCAGTCTCATGAACTCAAACAGAATTTTTTATTTCAGGTTGTAATGGTTGATTATGCTCATCAGATAAGCTACAACGAAAATCTTGGAATTGCTAGCAACATGGAAACAAATAACGAAAACATGGTTGCCGAATTGGAGAACAATATGGGAATTAGTAATGATGACATTGTGAATTTACCGATTAAAATGTCACCCGTGCAAATACAACAAGAATATTTTGAAAATTTAGGTGATTGTGATTGGGTAAAGTAAGTATTTATTATGTCTATAAGTATTTGGATTTTATATACATAGTCATATATATGTACATATATAGACATGCCTGTATTACTAAAAAGGTACAAAGAGGTGTACCTCTTTGTACCTTTTAGTACCTAAAATTATGTGTGTGTTTGTGTCTGTGTTTAATACATCTCACGGCAATCCTCCCCGTCTCGCCACGCACATATTTATGGCACGGTACAGCGGTTTGGTCAAACTATAATATATAATCTATACTAATAGTATACAGAGAAATTATAAAGAGATTTGGTTCTAAAACACACACACACACACACACACACTTCATTTTAGGGCTATATAATAAGATTGAACCTATTGTTATTTGTACTGTTCCAGATGTCACTGCTGTTGAGAATTTCCTAAAGAAATAAACACCTTTACAACTGACTGACCTAGATATAAAATCTAAGATTTTAAAATTGGGTAGAGGCATACATACATACAAAATATGTTATGGCTTATGTAAAAGGCAGTAAATATTTTGTTGTCAACCTACAAATTCCTATTTATAATGTGGCAGTCACCATTATCTCTGAACTTAATTGCCAAAATTATGTAACAATGCCACAACATACTTTTAAAATAGCATTTATGAAACAAGTATGAGGCTTCAGTTATTTCTTTATTATAATGAAATGACTCATACATTATATAACACACATGTTTATAAGTTATAATGCACATTATTTTTAATAAAATTATGACATAATACATTGAAACTAAAGCTAAGTCATTGTTTTAGTTTAAAATATACAGGTTTATCCTTAAAACAATGAATCATAAAATGAGTTTTATATATATATTATAATTTTTATGTTGTGATTTATATCATGAATAGTCTATGCTATTAAATACTTTACAATCTCTTTAGTCAACTAAATTTTTGTAATTAAAATCTATTAATTATATTTATTATTGCTTAGCAAGCATTAATATTAATGAAGCTGTGATTTTTTTAGTAGCTACTAATTTAGTGTATTTCCTACATAACTATTTTAATTATTAGTAGTGGTATTAATTAATTTGATTTTATACATGTATTGACTATATATTACCCGATTCAACCTGTAGCCTCGTTAATTCAACCAGAATGAAAAAAATCCTATTTGTGTACTCATGGTCTATTTGTGTACCAAGTTTTATCCAAACCCATTCCATGGTCCATGGTTGACTGTTGAGTAAAAATATACAAAGAGCTCCACAAACTTACACATTTACAATATTTGTATTTAATGATCCCTGAAAGCATATTATGCATACACTATATATGTAAGCTTGAGGTATCTTGCAGTCAATCAATTTTGAATAATTCAATCTTATTATCTTTAATTTTTTTTCATTACCCTTATCACGCAAGTGTACGTATATACATAGAGTACATACTCTGTGAAGTGACTTCACCATTAGAACATTGTTTATCATACACTTTAGGTGTAGTATGCTATATTTAGAAATCAAACTCTGTATTCAAATTTGATCTCTCACTCTATTGTAATAAAGTTGATATTCAATTGTCTGTGTATAATATGTATCATTTTAGCACTGTTGTGCTTTTCCTTCCACTACTAAATTAATATAATTATATTGTTTATGCTAACTGCACGAATGGCGTAGTGGTTTAAGAGGTCACCTCGCCACTGCTACTGCATCGAGTTTTGTGGGTTTGATTCCCACACGGGACCAAAATTTGTGTGATCCACTAATAGTTGTTAAGAGTGAATATATTCTTTGTGTCCATTGTTTTAATGTTTGTAAAGAGTCTACCAGTACACAGAATACATGTCTCTTTAAAAATTATAAATAATTAAATCATAACTTTATTTGCAGATATGAGTTAAGTAACAGAAACTATTTGCTGCAAAATATTGCATTTGCACTATTTGGTGGTCCGAGCATTGAGGGACAACTAACTGAGAAAAAGGAGGGTGAAAATGCTCACCTAGAGGGATATACCTCCAGACAAAAAGAGCAAGTTATGAAAGTATACGAGAAAATATGCGAGCAAAGTATGTACTGTTTTTATTGTTACTTATATATCTTACCTACCTATATTAGGCCACGCCCATGGCATGCTATTTCACTTCGCTCACATGTTATGTTCGAAATAAGAAAGCAAAATGCCTGTGTCACGCCAGCGCCAGACGCCGTTTCTGTGTAGCTTGTGACTGTTTTGCCATCTGTTTTGAAGTACCATATATTTCAAGGCTGCTTATTGCCATCTACCAGACATTCTTAAACCCTATTCTGTTACTGAGAATATCATAATGGCGGATCTAACAGAACCGGGCTAAGATTCGGATACATACGTAATCCTCAATTATATTTGACAGGTTGTTATTTTACCGTTCAAACCCCGTAGACGCCTTAAACCTATTCTACACGGTCGGGTCAAACGCCCAACCACCGTGACCTTACTTGAGTCAACCAAACTGCTCGGCAGTTCTACACCATCGCGTGGTTGGAAACAACTTCGGCTCAAGTTGCGCTCAAGTAGCACCATATGGCGCGCGCCGTGTCACGTAACTAAAACATCTGGTAGACAGTGCTTTGTTTACATTAAGAGCGCGCGGTACCTGAGAGGTTTAAGAAAACCTTTTGAATTTAAATTAGTTAGCAATTAGCCACAATTTTATTGCCTGCTCCTTTTCATTGTTACTTTAATCGGTCAATTGTTGGAATGGCAGACATATATAGAAATGTGTCCTTGACTGTTACAGTTACTCTATGCAAATAGTAGAGAGAGAGAACTCTTCCCAATAATTATATTACAATGAACTTCCGCCACGTAACGCCTACTTCGATTCAATATATAGAATAGGTAATTATTACTATTTACGCTGGATTAATGTAATTGGAGAAGTAACAAATCCAAAGACAATATAAAATGAGGTAGTCCAATCTGTCCAATGCATATTCATATTCTCGAGTGTATGCTATGATAATTTATTGATGAATATTTTAATTTGTGTTATTGAAATCGTTTTATTGCTCAATAGTAGTTATTATTATAAGCCTGTAATGTCCTACTGCAGCTGAAAGATCATGAAGAAACCTGTAGGTATGTCCGAGAGTTCACCATTACGTTCTCGAAAATATGTGAAGTCTACCAACTCGCACTGTGCCAGCTTGGTGGACTACGGCCTTACCCTTCTCACGCTGAGAAGAGGCCCGTGCCCAACAGTGGGACAGTTTAATACAGGGGTGGCTTATTACTTATTTATCTTGCACTAGTATTTTCCTAATGCGTTAGAGAAAACCCGGCTCTTTGGGAGGCTTACTGTGTCTGACATACAAAGGCCTTTCGACAGTTTTAATTTAAAGTGAGATGGGTCACTTACCGAGACACTAACCGCGGCAAGTGTAGGAGACTATTGTTACATATAGAACCTAATAAATACCCATCCATGCGGATGGGTGTTTAATGGGTTGGTATAATGAAAACTATGGATAAAAAATGGCGTTTGCCAGATATACTGTCTCAGTACAAAGTTGGTATGGCAGACGGTGGCGCGCCGACTCACTAGATGGGCCCCGTGAATAGCCGTATTATTATTATTAATATAAGTGTAATTTAACTTTCAGGTAAATATGCACACAACGATGAGGACATTGTCATGTCGGTGCTTCTCATAGTGTGTGCTCGGCCTAAGCCGTTAAAGTTTTACCAAATACAACCGTCTAACTACTGGTACGATCTTCACGAGAGAACTGATAGCGATATATGGTGTACGGCCGTGTTCAAGATCAGGAAATGTATTCCTACTACTGTTGGTGGTAAGCTCGACTTTTCAGGCTATTATTGGCTTAGCAACTTGCTCTACTAGCACTAGCTTTATCAACATAAAGCTACCTTTCATCCAGACTAAAATACTGTTTCTGAGTGATTGAAAATTGACATTACCTTGCTTTAACATACCATTTACGCTAGCGAAACCGCGGGCAAAATGTAGTACTTACATCAATTGTAATTGTATCGTGTGTATCTTTTATGTTTTAGCAAAATCATGTCGTGTATTTGTCGATGAAAACGCACGTGTTTATCAAGACTGGACTTCCTATTTAACAGATAACACTCTTCCAAAATGTGTTCTTATTGTGCCTGAAGATGGAGAATATACCGCAGCGTTACAAGAGGTATGCATGAGACGAGATACATTCGATTTAAAAGCATCTGCTACACTAATACAATCATGCTGTCTAAAAACTACGCACAAAATAATTCTAAATTATAAAGAACAGTTCTTTTCCATTCTAGTGAGTTAAGGTCGTAGCACACATATCAACTCGGAAACGGATCGTCACCGTATCAACTCGAGCCGTGCAGTATTCTTTGTATGAAACTTCCTACTGCAACGCACACTAGTCGGCATCGTAACGTAATCGCCTCGCCTCGGGACAAGCTTACAAACCGCGGTGCGGTGCGTGGTCAGCTTGCAGTCCCCGCGCTTACGGCTCGTCGTCCCCGCGTTTACGTCTCTCCGAGCACTACTTATTTATTTATTTATTTATTTACTACTGTTGCCGAACGTGCTGTCATTCACAAGTCAACTACCAGTCGTGCTACGCGTGTTTCATTGAATTAGTAGGTTAGATTTAAACGAAAAATAACGATGCAATATCCCTTTGCATCTTATTGAAGAAGTGAGAAAATATCCATATTAATATGATTTAACTCAGCAAGGCGTAAGCGCGGCGCCGCCTAGCTGTAGCCGAGTCGATGTACTGGACCTGCTGATCCGATCTGGTTACGTGTTTACATTTGACGGCTGTTAGACGGCGCGAGTCGAAACGCGATACGGTGATGATCCCTTTCCGAGTTGATATGTGTGCTATGACCTTTTCTCTCAGATATGCACTGCCGTCAATGCCGTCATAAGAAAAAAGAAATATCAAATTTTTTCGAAGTTTGTTTTATCACGAATCTGTAGTATTTTTATATTAAATACAAAAATTCTAACAGATACGTCTATATTCCTTACGATGGCAGAGCAGGTTTTCTCACGATGTTTTCCTTTACCGTAAAAGCGAGTTATAGATGCGCGCTTTGGGATCCAACTCGAGACCTTTGCTTGGCAATCCGATGGTCGCCCACTAAGCTATCGCTGCTTTAATGGTTTGTTCATTCGAAACTTACATTTGGTATTTGTAGGGTGAAGAAGCATTTGCTGTCAAGCTGACAGTAGTAGCATCACCATCTCTTGGTATAAAGGCGCGCGTGCTGAGTTCCGCAGACACTGTCAGCACTGTAGCGTCTATAGGAGCTATCGGCGTGATCGGAGTCGCGGCTTTCACTCCGGTCGCGCCCCTCGTGCTAGTGGGGGCGGTGACGGCCACCGTGGCCACTGGAGTCTATGGCCTTGTGAGGTCATCATTACATCTGCATGATAGGAGTTCGCACGAACAGGTAAGATATTCTCATATATTATGCCCTGTATTAAACTGTCCCACTGCTGCTTTTCCCTATCTTCAGGACCCGAGTAGATAGGGTTTCGGGGGGAGAACTACGGGTCTCCCCTTTGGACCAGGGTACTGCGGGGTCAGAAAGCCCTCTGCGCCTCGAAAGGCGTGTTCTATCGACCGCGCTGATTGGAATGCGATACCTGACATTGCTGTTGGACTCGCAGGGGTATGTGGTTAGCCGCTGAGGACGACATGTACGTTGCTCGGCAAGCACGTGACGTTCGAGCGTCGGACTCATGCGCGGCTAGTGCGAACCAGTCGGACGCGCGAGGCACGGAGTTGTCTTTTGTGAAGTGGCGGCGTGGTTGCTGCCACAACGCATCTCGGGCACTTGCCTGCTCAGCAAGTAAGAGTCATAGCTAGAGTGACTCGGGCCACACCCGGCTTGTAGACCGACGTATATCCATACGCCTACCCAAGTGGGTAGGCGTATGGATATACGTCGGGCAGTGAGTGTGCCTTATACAGCTCCGGTACCATACTGGAGATATGGGAGGCGTCTTCTCCGTCGGCTTCAGCGAGGTTTTCGTTAGCAACTCCCAGAGTTGCGAGTGGTGAGCGGCTTAATTGCTCCGCTACCTATCTGGAGAATAGGTAGTGTCACTTGGGCACGAGGTAGCTCGCTTACGAGAACCGGATCACTGAGATTAGGATGGCGAAATCGAGATTTGGGGCCAAGACCTGTCTATAACTGGTCCCGGAAGTTGCTCTCGGGCACTGGAAGGTGTAGCGGCTCCACGTATTATAACCTGACGTTTGGTGTAGGGGAACGCTATATCATAAACTGGACTAGTCGGTAGAGTCGTATGTCCCACTGCTGGGCACGGGCACCTTCTCAGTGAGAGAAGGGTTAGGCCATGGTCCACCACGTTGGCCCAGTAGTGGTTGGCAGATTTCACATAGCTTGAACAACTATTATGGCGAATTCTCAGACATGCAGGTTTTCTCACGATGTTTTCCTTCACCGTTAAAGCGAGCGATAATTATCTAGTTAATATGCATATAACTTCGAAAAGTCAGAGATCGAACTGGAGTACTCTGCGTGGTAGTTCAACGGTCTCCCACTAGGCTATCGGTGCTATATTATGCATAGAAAAATAGTTAATGATGAAAGTTTTACTTCAAACACTTTAAAGATGACAGTCAGACTAGGTCTGCATCATTGATTACAGGGTACGAATTTCGGGTCGGGTCAGCGTTTGTTATACACCCTTTCATTGCCCAGCACTATGAGAACAAAAAAACGTTCGTGTGCCCAGACATGCTTCTCACACTGAGAAGAGGCCCATGCCCAGCAATGGGACAGTGTAATACAGGGCTGATATTAAATAATGTTGTGACGGTATGTGCAGACGATAAGCCCAACGGACGCGGAAGCGCGCGGTAGTTGGCTTAACATCGCGGCCTCTAGCGTGGGGTTAGCTGCCGGTGCGGCCAGCTCGCTCCTGTCCAAATCCGCCGCCGCCGGGACCAATATGACCAAGGTAAGTTCTAAAACACAGGTCTAAACTACTTCAGGCAAGTATCTAATAGTAATTTAAAGATTGCACGGATGGCGTAGTGGTTTAACCATAACTGTGATTATGATTTTGGTTATAAACTAATTTACTAAGGCATAGAGTTATTGTTAGATATTAAGATTTAATGTAAAGTTGATCCAAGTCCACTACTGTACTCCTTTTTTGCCAAATATTTTCTTTATTATTATTCATATTTTTGCATTTCTAATATAATAGCTGTTCCTCGCGGCTTCATCCACCTTTATAACTACTGCAGTAGTCCCGTAGCTTGTAGAGTGATGTTATACAACCTATGTTACTTCTGAATGAAATATCTTTTCAATTATGAAATAATTTTTCATCTATTATCAACTTCTGTTAGCAACAATATTTATTCTGGACGAAAGGTACCCATATGTCCTTTTCTGTTCTTCTGACAACGTGTATGCGAAATTTTACGATGATCGGTCGAGTAGTTACGGCGTCAAAAAATAACAAACAAACTAAAGGCACATTAGCATTTGTTTGATTATTACTTTTTCAAGTCGTAACTACTCGATCGACCATAATAAAATTTTGTCACAATTTGCCGGGATTACAAAAAAAGACAGGGTACTTTTCATCTCTCTGAAATTTATTGACTAAATCTACAGTATCGCTAGCAAAATCTAGTACAATATATTTTTGACTACCTCTTCGAGTATAGCGCAAATCAAAAGATAAAACCAAAATATTTATTGTTTTATTTTGTGCACCACACATTGTTACTACTGTTACAGCCAGTGCCATCTATCGGTACTGTGGGGAAGACTCGGCAGTTCCATCTAATAATTTATTACAACGCCATCTTTTGACGTCTTACGGAACTACGTAGCTTGTCGGTACGCGAAGAGTAGAGAGAGCACTGGAACTTTCTCCAATCTTTGTACTGCTACATACCGGGTATGGCGTTTCTAGAAATCTCCAGAGACGCTTTAACTGCGTATAAAAGGCAAGGCCAACGCTCGTCGGGACAGATTACAGTTTACAGTAAGCGGTCAAGTATTCATCGGAGAGAATGGAAGCGAAAATATCACAGACTTGAAAGCAGTTAGAGTGGGAAAGTGTATAAGTAGTGTGTGTGGTGTTTTAAATTTAATTGTGTTAGAATAAAACGTGTTTTAGTCGGTAATATTGATTACATTCTTATCCCTAAAACCCAGCATGTAACACTACCATTGCTTTAACAGTGAAGAAAACATCGTGAAGAAATCTGCATGTCTGAGAGCTCTCCATATTGTTTTGATGATATGTGAAATCTACCAACCCACACTAGGCCAGCGTGGTCGACTAAGGCCTTACTCTTCTCACACTGAGAAGAGGCCCGTGCCCAGCAGTGGGACAGTTTAATACAGGGCTGATATTATATTATTATTGTTGACAGACGGGGCAAGCTCTCGCGGTATCCGTCGAGGTACTCCGGCACGCCAATATAGTGACAGGTGGCGCTGGCGTCGTCAACAGTCTTCTACATATCATACTTAAGGTAAGCTCATCACTATCTCTACATATTATAAAACAAAGGCTCACGTCACGTTTGACTGTCTGTTCGCGTTAAACTCAAAAACTACTGAACGGATTTTCATGCTCTTGATTATCCTAATCCCTTTCATGAAGTATTTCTTGTAATCAATGCCACGTCATTGCAGAGCTGTCATTAATAACAAAGGCTATGCAACTAAATATTAATTTTTAAGAAATTTAGTAAACCAAACGTAATTTTACATAAATAATTTGAAATTGATGGCGTTAACACATTAATAACTTTGATTTTACCTCATTTCTTTATTGTTTCTAATTACTTGTCCATGACGGATGGTACTGCTAAGTTGTTTGTACGTAACTAAATATCTAAATGGTAGTTGTAAACTCGGTTTTTTATTTATTTTTTAATGTATTATAAGTTGTTGAACGTATTCTATGCATTTTGTTGTTTTATTTCCAAAAACAAAAGTTTTACGGCAATGTGCCTTGTATAATGTGAAATACGTCGCAAGTGTTTCTAATTATATGTCCACCACTGTATATATATTCACAAGGCCACAATAGATCTACCCTCTCGGGGATATAGGCATGTAGCTATGTATAAATTATTTATTTATTATTTATTTATAAATGTATGTAATTTGTAATTATATTTTCAGTACCGCAAACACGGTGAATCGCCTTCCACGCTGGAACTATTTCAGTTCACGGCGGCGACATTGTTCTTCTGCCACGCTGTCGTATCGAACAAGACTGCTCAAAGCATCATTGAAGATGCTCAGGCCAAAACTATCAATGAATATCGCTCCACACTCAGGAGTAACAGACACAGGTTAGTTAATGAGAGTTACCGCGCTTGAATTCACCGCTAGAGGTGCTAGTGGATAGTAAGGTCTCCAGACCTCATACTCTATACTCACGTCATAGTAACTGATAAATTATTACCGCCAAAATACGGCTGCTGACAGCAGCTATGACAGGACCTTACTCGCTAGAGGCGTCGACTGGTGAGCACAAAAACTGTAGCCTCCATTAGATAATAGTTCTTGCCTATAAAAAATCGCATATGCCTTTTGTCAGAATTATTCATGTGACCTTTATTCTCAGAAGGAAAATCACAAAAAGTAATTAGCTTGGTTCAGGTCATATATGAGTGATGATGAAAACTTTGAATAAATTGGCAAATGTAACTATTAGTTACTAACACTACTCACTACATATTATAAAACAAAATTCTCCACCGGGTCTGTCTGTCTGTTCGCGATAGACTTAAAACTACTAAACGGATTTTCATGCCGTTTTTATCAATAAACAGAGTGATTCATGAGGAAGGTTTATTATTGTATTGACAAAATGAAAGGCAAACCCGAGCGTAACCACAGGCAAGTTTTAGTTATTAGTAAAATCCTAGAATGCCGTCGACTATATAATAATATCAGCCCTGTGTATAAACTGTCACACTGCTGGGCACGGGCCTCTTCTCGGTCTGAGAAGGGCTAGGCATATCGTCCACCACGCTATCGCAATGCGGGTTGACAGACTTTAAATATCTCCGAGAACATTGTAGAGAACTTTTAAGACATGCAGGTTTTCTTACGATGTTTTCCTTAACCGTGAAAGCGAGCTAATTTATACGCACATAACTTTGAAATGTCATCCTTAGGATCAGACTCCAGACACAGACTCTGCATGGCAGTCCAACGGTTTCCCACTAGGCTATCAACTATAAATAAAAATCCAATTGAGTCTAATTATTAACTAATTGTATTAATTGAGATTTTGGCCTAGAATGTTAAACTTAAATTAAATAATATTCAAAATAATATTAAATTTCCATTTCACACATTTCAGAAAAATATTCGACAAAATAAGCGCTGAATCAAGAAGGGTTCAAGGCGCGGTGCAAGGCAACACCGAGGTCATCAGAGGCATTAAGAACATCATCGACAAGGATCAGTTCTTTGCAGACGCACTCAGAATAAACAAAGATGTCAACCAGCACAAGCTCAGGATATCGATGACGTCAGACGGACAAGTCAACATCAACTCACAGCACAAGTTTAATCCTTCTGACTTGTATAATCTAGGGAAGGATGGGCGGGCACAGCTGTTTAGTTCGTTAGGACAAGCCGATGTGTCTACTGCGAACGTTTCGACGAAAATCACGCCATCGACGACTGCAGTGACAATGTTTGCCGACCATGAGGATGAAAACAATACAATGCTAGTCGGCATACATCCCGGGGAAATATTAAGAATAGGCACCCTACTCGTGAGGGTGAGCGCTGCTGGAGCCGAAAGCGTAGCTGCCATGTTAGAAAACTTGAGCCAAGACATCTACGTCAACTTAATGACTGTGTCTTTCAACGTACTATCGCAGCTTCTTCCTGCAGATATCGCTAGACTAAGATTACTGAGTCCCGACGAAGATTTAATAGTGCAAATTGTAAAGTTTGTTTTCAATTATATGAAACACGAGATGCCTCTTGGTGAACCATGTGGTAACGATAACGGTATAGTTATTGTATTGAGAGAATTCTTCCAAGAAGGCATGGTGCGTCAAGACACGATATTGATGTTGAAGGATCGTCTACTCGGATGGGTTGACGAACAAATGGACCAAAGACGTATTGAGTATCCATACAAGAAGTTCTATATATGTGAAACTTGTAAAGGTGTTAGGTACGCTTAATACAACAAAGATATATATATATTCACAAGGCCACAGTATATTAGCACTGTACACAATTTGATACATAGTTTTGTTAAATATTTTTACAATCAAAGTTAGTATTTTTGCTGTAAATATTGTGCTAATGTAAAGATTGTGTTATAGACACGCCAGTGAAAGTTGACAATTGATAGTAAAAATGCACACTTTCCATACGTATATTATTATTACCAGTGGATTTGTAAAGTAGTTTAGTAAACTTGTGTACTAGGGAACGATTCCGGTACACAAATGTTTACAAATAGAAATCACGTCACAATAATCTTTGGAATACACAAATGTATGTTCCACAACTTTTATTTGATATTTAGGAACACGAAAACGCACCAAATATACTTATTCATATATCTGTCTTCTAACGATGGTTAGAAGGCAAAAGAGTATCATTAGCACTAACTGCTTTTATATTAAAAGTACGCTTGGCCTTGTCACGATGTCGGCACAAAGATTTACCCCAAAATTGTTCACAAATAACCAGTCATTGTATGTACACTCGGCGACATAACCATCTAAACATTTACCAAATTTCAACATTAATTTATAAATTAAAATACTTATTATTGATCTAAAATAATGCAATAAAAGATGAAGAATCACTATTATCGTGTAGTATAAATCAATTCAAAATATCAGAAATATTTATCGATTTATGTCGCTGACTGTACAACATAGAAGTTATTTCTAAATTGTGATTAGCAATACAAATTTTTACATAAGTTCCTTTCCGAATATCGCCTCAAATTTCGAAACTATTTGCTATTATGATTCAGATCAATATAATATCTAAGTTTTCATACTTTAGTATTTTGGGAGGATCTTATACAGAATTTGGCGTTAATAATGGATAACCCTGAAACTGCCGACTGGCCAGATTATCATCTATGACTTACCCCACTTATATCACCATATGCTCATGGATGACCAAATTAATGATATTTCTTATATTTTAAATAAAAATCGTACTTACTCATACAAAATCAGCTGCCATTTCTACAATTGGCGACATTTTCTCGTTCTATTATTTTTATGTCACTCCTGAATACTTGTATCATCAGACCAGTATCAAGTTTTTTTGTTACAATCTAAGACAACTTCGCAAAAAATACTTATTCATGATAATTTTAACATGTTTTCTAAGGAATTATGCATTTTTGGGCTCCTGTATCGAAAGAAAAATGTCCATGGGCATATGCTGATATAAGTGGAGTAAATGATAGATGATAATCTGGCCAGTCGACAGTTTCAGGGTTATCCATTATTTACGCCAGCGCGTGGCGTATACAAAGGTATAGTGAAATGATTACTTACTAACACCTTAGCAGCTGCTAACCACTGCAGATCTAATGTTACACGCACATGTATAACATAGTCATATTTAAACATCGAGCAATGCACTCTCTAGCCTTCTAAAAAAGTATATGGCCTTATAACTGGACAAATGAATACCAACTAAGATCTTTACTTGAAAACTTTTCTTCCCAATCGTATGACTCTTCGCCATATTAAAGAACTTGCTAATTATATGACGAAGCCCGTACGCTATTTTTGTAGAATTTATTTTTCCATATTAACAAGACACTAAGTAAAGCACTTAAACTTGGGCCTTTGACTTGACTGCACGGATGGCGAAGTGGTTAAAGTGATCACCTCGCCATGGCCACCACGCCGAGTGTTGTAGGTTCGATAACCACAGGGGACAAAAAATTGTGCGATCCACAAATAGTCGTTCCGAGTCTGGGTGTTCTTTGTGTCCGTTGTTAAAATTTTTGTAAAGTCGCCCGCGACACAGGTATTATTTCTACTGCAGAAGAGTAAAAAAACATTCTTTTATAAGAGGCCGTTTATAGTAAAGTATCACTTTTATATATAAATGCAGGAGTGGAAACTAAGTCAAATAATAATACAGGAATGTGATGGGACAAAGTTCTCAGGGTAAGATGTATTGGGAATATTGATCAAGCATATGCTGAAATGATTAAATATGACTACTTTATTTGATACAAATAACCTTTATACGAGTGCATACACTGTAAGTTATTTTCTTGATATTTCTATTCTTGGAAATGCTACCCTAAATGTTGTGTTAGGAGTTAGCTCTCGCGGAGTAATCCGAAAGTATTTCGCGGCCCGGGATCGTAAAGAAAGAACACGGGGTGTGGTTTTAGACAGTAGAAGTCTGAAATATTCGCTCCGCCCAGGGCGGGGAGGACCAAATTGTGTATAAACCTGCCCCAAAAAAAAACTTGTATTCTCGTTGCTTCTGTAAGTGCACCTTTGGTAAGTGTAGGGCACCGTTTAATCGCAAGTGAAATGATTTAAGCATCGAGCTATGGCTTCTATTCTACCTTCCTATTCTATCCTACCTTCGGTAGCCAGGAGTAGCCAGTGGCTACCATCTGCCAGTCAGTTCTCTCAGTTTTCCCACAAAAACACATGTACAGTGTCTGTCTTGGCGAACGGTTGGACACTGAGTGAGTGAGACGCAGCTTGCTCGTGAACATCTGATTGGCGACGTCGCCAGCGCGCCACAATATCCAGACTACAAACAGAGAAGCGTTGGTCGTGGCTACGTTTCCAAACTGGCGACGTTGCCAAACCGTCGCCAAGTGAGTTAACTGCCGTACGTTTCAATATGAATTGAAAGATTCATAGGCGGCTACGTCGCCATAGCTTTTCGGTGTGGTAGGAACTTTAGGAAATGTCCTTAACTTACAGTAAGCACACATTTTATATAACAATTTTTATAGATGCACACGTTTTATAACCAAAATTATATAGAGATTATATATCTGGTTTAATCTACCAAAAAATATGTAAGTACTAAATCTTTAGATAAATTTTATTCCATAGTCATAATTTATGCATAATATATTTAAAGTAAACGAAACATATCACGATTGTCCAAATTTATACTAACTTTTAAAATAATAATATGCCTATTATATGTCGCATTTTGATCATTCTAATATCAATTAGTAAAACGATTCTTGTGCCTAAAATTATATTTATTCATAAATTAAAATATGTAATATATTCCTATAGCTTTGGCTTATAAAATTATATTAAATGTTTTGTTATACTAGGCGCCACTTATTTATTACGTAAGAATCTAAAGGCAGCTTTCAAAGTAAAAATTTTTCGGAATGTTTATTTGTTCCCTACAAAGTTTTGTAACCTACAAAGGTATTTCTTGGTAGTAATCTTTGGTTTTAATCATTCATCTTTACCTATACGCATCCGAGTGCATCTCAGCACTCGCACGGTTGCCAGAGCTTCTTTAAAGTATACCTAATCTTAACGTTACGCATTTTTGAACCTTACCCTTGCAAGAAAAATAAGACATGGTCGACCTCCTCCCATTGCTTCACGTAATAAATGAATGGCCCCTTATGTGATACGATTCCACACTGTGATAACGCTAAGTACATGTAGATAAGCAGCTTATAAATGTATAAATACGTGCCTTTGAACAGTAAATTCTTATTACAGGGGTGATAGAGTGACGAGTAATGTCGTCAGGATGTTGAGAAGGATTCGTTCACGCCGACCTGAAGCTTATCTAGCTTAGAAAAAAAGTTCGGCTAGACTGCGCCTCCGTGAAATCTGGTCTGTAGTATATGATCATCACATCGAAACTAATATTATAAACTAGATTTTGCCCGCGGCTTCGCTCGCATATGTGTAGGTTAGGTTGGATTAGTAACAGTACTTTTAGAGTTCGAAAAATCTCTTATACAACAGCTTCGTCCATCCGTCGGTCCGTCTGTCTGTTATACAACTTTAAACTCAAGAACCGTAAGATCGCGGTCAACGTCATTCGACTCAGCATAGTCGTTATACCCCGAAATGACTATGACCTTTGGCCTCTGATCTCAAGGTCACGTGGTATCACACATGTAATAAGTAAAAAAAAAATATGCAAAGGTCACGACCTTTGCATATTACTTGAGCCATTTTTTCGAACTCGTAAGATTTACGGCAATTCATTGCTGATTCTCACTTGTTTCCTGGATCAATTGTCTAACAAATCAATGAAACAATTCGCATCCTAATTAATATTATATATATGTGAATGTGAGTTTGGTTTTTTTTGCTTTCACGCCTTATCTACTTGACCGATAATCATGAAATTAAAAGGAAAACGTACTATTTCTGGGAATAGAAAAGAAATGACAAAATCTGCATTCACGGGAGCGAAGCCGCGGGTTAAATCTAGAAATATATAAATATATTGTATCGTACAACAGATACAGACAAGATAAAATAGCACCGTGTACCAATATTTAGTTCCACGAATTCTCAAGAATGAGTCCTGTTGTAGAAATATATAGAATTAACTATCAATAAGTAAGATAGCCTGATCGAATCTATTAGAGATAGCTTATAAAATATTCTCGGGCGACTTTTGTAGACCACTATTCATGTATTGGGAAAAGAAACATATCAAGTAAATACATATACTTATAGCTATATAAATTATAACATTTCTATACTTATACATTATCATTATTATATAATAAACAAAAAATATTTTGTAGTGTGTTAAAATGTCTGGAAATACGCACTGATATTTGTATAGGTTGCGAGAAATACAATTTTGTATATTGAACCCAAGTAGGCGTTACTTGGTGTAAGTCCATTATAATAAAATTATTGGGAAGAGAGAAACCCTCCACGCACCATCAGATTGGCCACCCCAACTATAGCAATAGAAAAAGGTTGTCAATACCGAACTCCTCTGAATAGGGACAGCCACGACGTGGGACCCGGGTGTACTACAACTTGCAGTATTAGTATAACATTTTAGACAAAGAATTAGTTCTCATTAACATGATAAGGCAGGCTCAAATAGAAGTACTGCTCTGCGTTTCTCCGCAGCTTAAGCTCTTCCAGTAATTTATTTATAAGTGCACAGAATTAGGACAATGTTGTTACTCGTCAATTTAAATCACCCCTTATTGATATTGGAAGTTTTGATAGTTCACACGAAAGTATATACTCTATTGTTAGCTAAGCCACGTATGTGTCTATGTTATTATGATAATAAAGGTATAAAATATTATATTGTTTGATGTTTACCTCCACCGAGTGTTACTTTAAGTAATAGTACGTAGGTAAGTACTTATACGTATTTATAAACAGCAAACTTACGATATTACAGCAGCCATATTGTAGTTCTGTGTTCTCTGTGGCACTAGATTATAAGTGATATATTTTTAAAAGCGCTTCAAGCGGAATCGTCCATGAGCTGATAAAAATATAAGACGATATGCTGACGACAAAACTTCTAGAAGGTAAATCAGACATTCGACCAACAATTTTCAGACATGCAGTCCCTATTGTCAATTAAGTTAAGTATTATACTTATATGAAACTATCTGTAACGCGTGACTTAGTCCGCGTGGAATTTAACGAAAAAATCTAAAATAAAAGTAGGCTAAGATACTCCTTGTAACATCAGCTGTCTGCCGTTTCAGAGATTTTTTTTATTATTTAATTATTATTTTTATATAATAGCCGTATGCACGTTGTATGTACATTCATATGCATTTATTAAAACATTACTAACGGACACTTCAATTTTATTTATTTGTATAGATATACCGACGTTTTTATATCATTGCCAGTAGTTACCTTTTTAGTGGGCTCCACTAAACCTGTAAGCCTTAGTTTAATAGAACCATAACTTTAAGGTACCTAATTAAAAATGATTGTACGCTATAAATAAAAGCAGATTTAAAAGATTAAACGATTTATATATAAAAAGTAGGTACTCAGGCTTACCACAATTTTCGTACAAATCAATAATTATTGCGGCGGAGTTCTAATTAGGCTTTCTTTTTCTCGTTCTTCTTGCGAAAGCGGTGGGTTGTACTCGAAGAATTTAGCTATAAAGTACCTGTGAATGTTTTACGTGAGTTGTAGGGGCAGTTGGGGTAAGACAGTAAGGAGGCATAAGATACTCTTGTTATAAACCTTATTTCCCATTCTGTCATACAGGACAAGATTCAAGAATAACTTATCCTAACTATTTAAATAACTTCTTTTTAAAGTGGGTATGCACAGTAATCAGAGACCGCTCGCCTGGACGAGGTTATCAAAATAATTGTTCTATTGACGCTTCTATAAGCTATAGATAGCGACTAATGAATGATAATAACTATGGAATTATGACACTAATTCAATCGCAACCATATTGAATTCCTTTTGGAAGTTTTATTACAAACATAACATAAAAAATATATACCTAGACGTTCAACGAAATTATTTTTCTGTCAAGGTCTATACGTACTACCTACACTCTTGCGTGACCTTACATGCCAAGCAATTGGAATGATCATTCAGTACCTCTATTGTTAGGAAGATTAAGTTAAGTCACTTCAGAGTTGTCATCGTCAAACTTACGCAAAATATTGTGTTACGGAACATTGTTGTAAGAAAAAATTTTGGTAAGAAAGAGATAAATAGAATATTGACTGCAAGGATACGCTCACTACGCCGAGAGTGCTCGATCGACACACGGGATGGAGACAATCTGTAAAGTTTACTAAGATATAGATAATATTAGTAGAGCAGACATTACTAAAAGATGCAAGTAAGTACCAGACTAATATCTCGACGGTGACCAGAAGTGCAGCAGCAACAGTTTGCGCGGCAACTTGCGCCGGCTCGGCGGTGCCGCGCAAGGCAGCGGCGAGCATAGCGTCGCTCGTGTCAGAGGCTGCTTCCAAAGCAGCCACGAGCAATGCTGGAGCCGCTAGCCAACGCGCGCCGCGACGCCACCATGATTGCTTTAATAATGTTAATAAGTTTAGATCGGTCCTATGAGGTAATTGTATTGAAATGCAAAGCTGCAATTAATGTAGAGCTTTAACCTTTTGACCGCCACAGTCATGTATATTGTATACATGACTGTGGCGCAAGCAAAATGTGTCCAGCACGCCAGTGCCGCGCGCAGTTACACGCTAATCTATACCTACTAATATTATAAAGCTGAAGAGTTTGTTTTGATGAACGCGCTAATCTCAGAAACTACAGGTCCGAATTGAAAAATATTTTAGTGTTGAATATCTCATTTATCGAGGAAGGCTATAGGCTATATAATATCACACTACAACCTACGGGGACGGCGCAGTAATCATAAACGCAGGTGAAACCGCGGACACATCTAGTAAATCTTATAAAATAGTATTGTATTTCGTATTTGTGATGTTAATTATGTAGCTGGACTCATCTCAATTTATATATATTATGTGAACTTACTATTAGCTAGAGCTTATTATTTATTTCATCCATTTTATCATAAGATCACAAAAACGATGTAGGTAGGTTTTAAAGAATGAAATCGTAGCTTAGCGCCGAGAGCACGCTTTGCCTTTTTGACGTGGCGGTCAAAGGGTTAAATCTCTAAGATACCTATTTCGAATAACTGCCAGAATGGTCATGCACATCAGAAAATACAAAAATTTCAAGAAAAGATCTTATTTTGTAATTAATTCATAATATATACCTAGGTAGGTACTAAAGCTTAGTATAAACATATCTGACATACCGAATAACCCCGAAGGGATAAGCTATAGCTTCTCATATTTCGGCAAGGCGCGCCGAAAATTCAAATGCGAAAAGCAATTTCCAGCACAAACTTGGGAAAATTTAAGCACTTCATTGGAAATTTGGGTATTCTTATATTCTTCTCCCTTAACCTTTATTATTCCCAAGTCACTTGGGGTCCGCTTTTCTAGTCTAACCGGATTTGACTAGATATCAGTTTTTACACGGAGTGACTGCCACCTGACCTCCGCAACCCGAAGGCTAACGATACCATAAGGCTAGACTAGTGTCAGAATATTAGAGGGTACTGACTTTCCCAATAACGACTGCCATAGATGTTCATGGCAGCCGGGACCGACGGCTTAACGTGCTCTCCGAGGCACGTAGCAGGCGATAATTGTCTATCAATACGCACATAATTTGGAATAGTCATATAGCTTCCGAAAGTCAGAGGTGCGCGACGTGGGTTCGAACCCGAGACCCTCTGCCTTGCAGTTTGTTGGTCTCCCCACTGAGCTATCACTGCTGCTTTGGGTATTCTTATATATATAACATAAAACCGAAGCAAAATTTCGCGAAGTTAAGGCGCCGACCGAAGGTCGCCAAAACACAGTCTCGCTTTACTGCTGGTCAAGAGCTAGTGCCAGCGCTGGTTTAAGATATAAAATAATTGAAACTATAGTCTTTATATGGATAACTACCCTGGACATCACAGCTACCAACAGAAGCAGTGAAGTTGTTGCGGTGACGAACGCGCTGAGTTTACCATAACCCATTACAAGACGAATCGTAGGCTTCGTAATTCTGCAACCAAATGAAACATAAGTAAACGTATGATATGTGATATAAATATTGATTATACATTTACATCCTATTGAATAAGGTTTATAGATAAACGGTTATTTTAAATCGGCGGACTTATATTATCTAGCACTCACTCACTCACTGACTCACTTAGAGAAATAGAAGTCATACAAGGGGGAATCGTAGGGAATAAGTAAATATAGCGTCGTATAGAGAATCGTTCAAAAGGCCCGGGAAAAATGGCTGACCTTCGGAAGGTCAGCTCTTGGTGGTGGTACCCCATCGGATCTCGTGAACGCTGATATTTACGGGAGTCGTTCTTGAACAAAATCTTCCTACAATCCTGGGAACTTTTAGGTGGAGCGGAAAAAACATGGCTTCCATACAAAAAAACATGGCCGCCATACAAACTTTGACCTCTAATATCCCCGAAACGGTTAGAGATAGGCGTAGTGTGTTCGAAAAAATGTCATAGAGGTCTACAAGATGTTTTCAGAAAAGGTAATTTTCAATGTAAACTTCATTTTCAAAAATAACAGATTTTGTGTCAATTATTTAATAACATCGATATCATTACATCTTTCTATGTAATTTTGTAATACTTGACTCATATGTATGTAATATGTTTTAATAAATGTTTTTAGAAATTGCGCCTTTTTATTTCGAAATTTGATCAGTTAAAATCTTCATATCTCGAAATTCGTGTTAAGTCGAAATCGCATTATTCCGATTTTTTTAGCATTTCCCTTGACATTCGAGCTATCGAGATTTTACGTTAATACCGTCTAGCGAAGCTGACGTTGTTGAGCTTCTGTGCGACGTCATCATCGTCCAATTCCAGTTCGACAGGCTGCGAGGCAAACGCGCACGCAGACATCGACACTCCCAATAGCGCCACCAACAAAGCCCGCAACTTTATCTTGACCACCTCCGAATTCTCCTCGGTGATGAAAGTTAACTAAAATTTAGGACTTTAACATTTTATTATTGTGTATCTACAACTTATTATAATCACAAGTAATGTCCTCCATCGAATTTCAGTCACAGCACCCAATCTTAACGGATACTGGGCATCTGCGTGGGTGATTGCACAAATATGTGCGCAAACAAAAGTTTACTCTCTGTTCCCTAACTCTCATGATCCGATAGGACGGCAATCCGACACGACCGGAGAGAGGCGCAGGACCAACACGCCTTTATGTGCTTTCCGGGGCACAGGGGTGTCTTACACCGTCAACTTCCTAACTTTGTGCTGTTATTGAGATTACTTAACAGAGAAACCCAATAACTTATGCTGGCCCTATCCGGGATTCGAACCCGGGACCTAATGCACAGCAGTCGCATTCACTACCGCTGCGCTATAGAGGCAGTATCATATAGAATCAATGCTAAAACATTTTGATCAAAAGGAAACGACTAATATTAGAGTATAAAGATATGCGAACTAAGTAGCAGAATACTGCTAATATCTAATTGAAAGCAACAAAATTGTACTTACAGCATTAACGTGATTATGTTTGAGCCGTAGCTGATTCAGTAAATTATTGCTTTCAGTTTCCATTATGTTTTTCTTCAACCGCAAAACACCTGCATGCCATCGGTTAAGAGGCCGAAATTTAAAAAATGTAGGTACATTACATGAGTATATCACACAAATTTTTACGTAGAATGTTTTCCTAAAGTTATTACATAATGTAACGCATACGGATATTTGAATATGTAAATGTCATCGTTACATGCGCATGGTGTTTAATTTCCAGTTGTGACGTTATTATCAAAGGTAACATTTTTTTACAGCCAGTTCTTTACATGAATTGAACCTCAAAATTGGGTAGTACGTATACGATAATACATGGAACAGTGAGATCAAGTTATGTGGTTTTTATAAAACCGTTTATTATATATATATATTAGAATGGTCCTTATTCCTAAAAAAATGATTTCTTTAATTTCACGGGGCAAATTTTTTATGACATTTAGGGTTCCCTACCAAGAAATGAATTTTAAATAAAATCTCGATATCTGTATTTGTTGGGTTCTTTTATTCATAAAGCCAGGACATAAAAAATATTACAAAATTATTGTTGTTGTTATAGATTAAGATATTATGTAGGTATTTTAATCATTTATTTTTAAGATACAAGGGTTGAATTGTTAGTGTTAGGGTACTTTTTCCTATACTCTTTTACCAACAAAAGTAAATATTGCTTTTGTTCGTTATTGGTTGTAATCAATTTATTATATACTTCCATTAAAGCAACACCGCGCTCAGCTATGTCGTTCACTACTCGCAAAGAATGAACGATATTTTTGGCAGCTACGTAATCAGTGTCTTCGTTCCAAGTTTCCAAGTCTTTATTCAAAAAAATTCATGAGATATCTAGGTTCTGGAAGAATCTGAAGGAATTACTACTCACAAAGATTTCTATATCTTTATCGGGGATATGTGTAATATCAAGGTTTATTCCTTTTGAACAATCTTCTGTGCCTTTCATTTTCAGTGCTTCTACCATTTTTTTCTTCTCTTGAACTGAAACTTCGTCATTGAAAAAGGCAAACGAAACTAGCTCTTCTGACAAATACCACAAATGATTAAGAATATTTTTCAGCGCAACAGTAGCTATATTTTTTGTTAAGCTTTCAAAGGCTTTAAGGTCTTTTAATAATTGTAAGTCGTTTCTTGGTGCTGACCATCCGGTAGAGGCTTGAAACCAATATTTATCATCACCGTGAAAATGCATATTTCTCTCACAGCCTCTTCGTCCTTCTTCGTTAGCTTAAACTGATGTTTAAATAAATAATTTTTTAAACAGTACAATGCTCTTGCCCTCCATCTGGCTCGATGTAGACCAGCAGGTCTCCTAAATAAAACGCCTTTTTCAGGAACACATTCTAAGAAAATGGTTGTGAGATTCAACAATTCTCTGTAGTCATCTCGAAGTTGATGTACTTGTAGTTGTTTTTCGGCAAAGGAAATCTTGTCTGCGGCCACTTCTGCAAGAATTTTTGCCTCAGCGTCTTCTGTTATTGTTTTGTAGTCGCTTTGATCAATAGTATTCCAATTGTTCTTAAATCTTTTAAATAATTGTATATCAGGACCACTAGATGGGGCAAGCGATTGATCCACTACAGCTGACAACATAATTTCCATTATGTGGTGATGACAAGCAAGCCAAAGCATATTTTTATTCATTTTTCGCTCCAAAAGAACGCATACTCCACTTCTTAAGCCGGTATTTACAGCGTTAGTGTCAAAACACAAACATTTTACCTTACCACTCAAATTACATAAATTTATAGTTTCGTAGACAACTGACGCACATGATCCGCCCGTTCCACGTTCCAATTTTGGAACTGCTAGAAGTTGATCAACTTCATGACCTGATACCAAAATTGGCAGCCGATCTACAGTTTCATGTACAATAATATCTTCTATAAGTTTACCCTCTCAATGGATTGTTAATGAAGAATTAGGTTTAAACTCGCTTTTGAGAGACTCTGCAATTGCTTTGCGATTTTTCACACGCTGCCGACGAATAGAAGACGTTTATACATCTTGGGTATAAAAAAAGTATGAATACATGAGGGACCAATATTTTTATCAAAATGTCAATTTTAAGTAGATTTTAATGGTATTATTCATAATTGTATCCACTGTAAATAGAGAGTTATTGCTATCAATATAGGAAAGGAGCAAAGAAGAATGGGCAAATTTGTATGGAACCTGGGCCATGCGCGGCCAATCTTAAGTTTGTTGTTTTTGATGTAATTTAGTTTTGTAGAAGTTTTACTGCCGCAGTGTACTCTTATGACAAATAAAACACATTATTGTTTATGAGCACTTTTAATAGTTTTACTAGATATAGATATTCTGGCATATATTTGGAGCAAAAATAAAAAATAAAGGTAAACAACAAATCTGGACGGTACCATTTATTAATTATAAAGCATTTTATAATATTACATTAATAATAATAAGTACCGACAATTATTGTACAATCATTTTTTTTTAGTGGTCATGGTCTATGATGACACTTAATTCCGCTGCTGTTAATCTAATGTCTTCAGGTTGATTTCTTGCCCATCCTAGGTACCATACTACGCACACAGCATGTGCGCAACATCCTATCGTGCGTTTTCCACTCAGACATGAACAATAGTAATGAGCAATAGCTTCTCTTTCTTGTCTTTGTCGGTAAGTTACAACATAGGAATAATAAATCCTGGACCTTACTTGTCTGGACTGTATTCGAACACGTAGCAAGCAAACATCATGCTCTTCTATATATTCATGAAGACCACTCATTTGTGGCTCACGATACACTTTAATATTATATAAGCCCTGTCTTAAATGCTCAGCATAATAACTACGAGCTAACTTGATATGGTACGTACCCAGAGCGAAAAGGATAATATCATCATCTGACAGATTAGGAAAATCGTCGAAAATAGCCTGATCACCGGTGATGCTTTAAAATGTTGCTCTTTACCTATTTATATTATTACGGACAACAAAGTCCGCTAGTTGATTAGGTCGATTTATGCGATCATATTTTATAATGTCCACAAATTTATGCGGCTGCGTGCACATTATGGTGGAATGGCTCCTGGAAAGCGTTAATAAGTGAAGCAGCTATTTTGAAGTCATGAAACATGTGACTTAGAGACCGATTAAAATAAACTTGTCGGAACAAACTGAAGTCATGTTTGAATCGGCCATTTATTACTTCTACAACCCAGCGGCATAGGGTAACCATTCTAGATCTGTTCGCCTGTTCGGTTGTGAGCTGATCTGCACCACGGTCTTTAGTTTCAGGCATATATGCCGAGTAATCCCATTGTGCCAAATCTGGCAGGGCGTCTCTAAACCCACGATCTAAAATGAAAATATCGCCAGTACTAAAGAACCAATGAAACGCGCTTTCTTCGTCATATATCATTATTTGTAGAATTGTACCATCCGAGTCGTTAGCTGCATATGGACCACAGACGTCTAATATATTTAATTATGTATTTAATTTATAATTATTAATTAATAAAAGAATATAAAATAATTAATATACATATATTATTATTATGTATAACCAACGCAGCTTACAATAATGAATGATTTTAAAAGATTTGAATACTTATGCAAACCATATGTTCCTCTTTGGAAATAATAATTGGAACTCTTCTGGATATATATATATATATATATATATATATATATAATAATAATAATAATATAATAATATTCTATCACATACACACAACACCATCTAGCCCAAACTAAGCAAAGCTTGTACTATGGGTACTAGACAATGGATATGTATATTATATGTTCCGTCCATTGTTACTATGGCTTTTCTCTCGTCTAATCCTGAGTTAGGGTTTTCCAAACAAAGTATTCGGTATATAAAGGTTACGTTCAGCGACCATTCTTCTATTTATGTGGTTGAAACCCAGATGTCTAGGAACGAACTAAGCAAATAAACAAAATCTTGCTCTTTTTAGGTGCCTCTCTAGTGATCTTCTACCCATTTTAAAGAGCGCTGCTAACCTTTCGTTGCTTTCACCACTTCGCAACTTCATTAAATAAATAGCTAGTGCTGTTTTTGAATTTGAGCCTGCCAAGGAAGGCGTCTGTGTCAGGATCTTTGAGAATTGTTCTCGGTTAAAACCCAATCTGATATGTATTCCATCATTGTCCATACCTTCAATATTTTCAAAATACAACCCCTTGACTCAGCTGCTTTCATTAAACTCATCATTTCTAAGAAATTAGTACTATTAAAATCATGTCTTAGATTCGGGCTATCAATAATTTCATCCCAGTCATTGTATCTTAAATGTGTTTCACACACTCTAGCTTCTTGTGGTATAAATACATTGGAATCCATCAAAAGTGACAGTCGTATATTTTCAGGAATCCGTTGACGAGAAATTCTTCTACATTGTTCAAACATGCAGCTCGCTGCGCTGTTAGCTACTCTAGAATACTCTTCAATCTGCAGTGTGTATTCGTGAGGGACAGGATTTATATTACGTTTTACAGCAAGTTAAGCCCGCTGCCAGCATGGTGGACAAAGATATTCCAGACCGTTGTATTCAAACTAGAACAAACATAATGACATTTTAGTAAACTAAATATAGTAGGGACACTATATTAGTTATTATTTAGGGAACTTACAACCACCAATAACAAGCTGCCACAGTTATACAGAAAACATTATTATAAGTATAATCGCAACTACCTATGTATATCATATTATATAGATCTTTATCAACGATTTCTACGTACTACGTACTAGATAGGGCGCTCCGAACAACAAATATGTTACGTCAAATGCACTGCAATGTAATGAATATATCTTATTAAGTCACTCATTGCTCAAGCATCAGTGTGACTGAATAAGAACATCCCATTAAACTCCCTTTGCTGGCCTCAGGCCTCCACCATTAATAAAGGGGAGGTTGGCCGACTATAACTATGTATACCAAACATTATATTATTATAAAAGTACTTACTTGCTGTGGAGCAAAAGCATCAATAATAGTGACCGATTCCGACATTTGCCTCGAACAAACCATGCGTTATTTTGAATCTTCTTCTATTAACCACTGGTCGATTGCACAAAACACAAACCGGTCGATTTTCTGCCATAGTCAACTAAATCTCAATTGCAAATAGAATCAAAAGTCCAAAAACGAAAGCCAAGTTATCAGGTTAAGAGGAAACAAAGTCCGAAATGCAAAATAAAGGCCAAAAGGCTTGAAGTAATCAAATCGCACAGTACACAACGACACGAGAGTAACCGAAGAACTGTGCGAACGCAACGCACGAAGCAAGCGCCGCCGGTAATTCGCGCGTATTAGGTGCTCGTAGCTGATTGGTCCGTCCCAAGCGCAGGTAAACCAACCGTTTCGAACCGGTTTTGTGTTGATCATTGTAATCGTTATCAAAAGATGTTGTGGAGTTTTAGGAAAACTCATTACATTCACGAAATAATTGTTATGATACTCTATACGTTTACATCTAAATTTTTTTTCCCTAAATGGATTACAGTGAAACGTACATAGTAAAAGTTGTTCCTAGTTATTACTACTTTCATTTGAGACTACTTTCATTAATGGCCGCCGATAGCCCAGAAGTGCCCATTCTCCAAATGACTAAAAAACAAAATGTGTGATATTGGATTTTTTTTTAATTAAATGTTAGGTATCTGGCCAATCGGGATTAATAAAAACAACATTTGACATTAATATAATGATGGAAAGATGGAAGAAGACCCACAATTTTCAATAAAATTCTGTGGAGCGATTAATCAACGCTCAAAGAGATGGTTTCTTAAATCTTCACAACTTACACAGTTGGCAACAAGAAAATCCTCATCTTATGCGTGAAGACAGATCCCAATATATATTTGAAATAATTAATTGGACCGGGATATTAAATGGAAAAATAATTGGGCCATTTGAATTACCGGGGAATCTAACGGGGCAAAGTTAATTGGTATTTCTCCAAAATGATCTGCTGAGTTTACAAGTACCCGAGGAGCAGCGAGAATCCTATTGATTCCAGAATAACGGCTGACCTGCACATTATGCTGTACCTGTTCGTGCATATTTAAATAGTATGTACCCGAACAGGTGGATCGGGCATTTAAGGCCAATTTTGTGGCCTCCATGTTCACCGGACCTGAATCCATTGGATTTTTTTATTGGGGCTTTCTCAAAGTGTAAGTTTACTGTAAGCCCATAGGTTCATTAGAAGAATTACGTAGCCGTGTCAGAGCAGCCGTATCAAAAATAAGTAATCGACGATACACAATGCTGCTCAGAAGATCATTTATCCGTAGATGCAGGGCTTGCATAAGAGTCGGAGGAAAACAATTTGAGCATTTATTATGAATTAATATGAAATAAAAGATTATATTAATGTCAAATGTTGTTTTTATTAATACCGATTGACCAGGTTATATTTCATTTTTTTTAAATATCCTATATTACACATTTTGTTTTTTAGTCAAATTTGCTCCTTTCGTACATTAATTGCAATAATTATCTATTTACAGTAGATACAATTATAATATATTCTACCACATACACACAACACCATCTAGCCCAACGTAGCAGAGCTTGTACTATGGATACTAGACAATGGATAAACATACATATATAATTATTTTTTTTTGTAAATACATACATATTATACATAGAAACACCCAGACCAAGACAAACATCCATGTTCATGCACACAAATGTTTGACTTGTGCGGGAATCGAACCCGCGACCTCAGGCGTGGCAGTCGGTTACACTAACCACTACGCCATCGAGGCCGATATGAATAAAACCTTTAAAAAATCTACTTGTTATCGACATTTTGATAAAAATATGGTCACTTATGTATTTATACTTTTTTTATATATCCAAGATGTCTAAAGTTTGATAAAAACATAATTTTAAATGCGCAAGTGATGCCTCTGGTGTTGCATGCGTCCCGTTATAGGCTACGGTGATCACTTACCATCAGTTATCATCAATTATGCTTGCGTGCCAATTTAGTTGTAGAAAAAGAAATTTACTGTAGAGAATATAAGGGGACGTTATACCAAAACAAATAAATAGAGATGGTGGATCCCGACGGTCCATCCGACTGCTTTGCCTCAGAGAAAAGGGAAGAACGGTTTTTTTTTCATATGGAATGGACAAGCTTTTTAATTTGATTGAATCGCAGACGTTTCGTATTCGATCTCAAGATGCACATCTCAGGCTTTCAGAAGTTACAAAAATTTTATGTCCTCCAGACCACATATCGGTCACGGCTACCAATCTTAACGAAGACTGGACAACTTCGCAAGTTCGCAATAGATATTATAGTGCACAGGTATGTGCGAAACAAATATAAATGCACTCTCTGTTTCCTAATTCTCACAATCCGTTTATTAATTTTCTATTAATTCCATAAAAGATATGGTACAAATTCAATATAAGTTTCTTTAATTGTAATGAAATAAGTATATCTAAAAGGGCGCCAAAGGCATGTCTTGCCCGGGGCTCTTTTACTCACCGGCAAAACGCAATAACTACGTTCTTACTCAAATTATATTTCTTTTTGAAGGACTTCTCCCGCAGTAGGAATAATTCCTGTATCGCGGAGGACTTACCAAATATCCTAACAGCGGACACAAAGAACAATCCAGACTCGGAACAACCATTTGTTGGTCACACAAATTTTTGTCCCTTGTGGGATTCGAACCCTTAACACTCCGCGCAGTAACGGTGGAAAAGTGACCTTCAAAACCACTACGCCATCCGTGCAGTGCATTGTATTATATATCATACATGTAAGCAGTCGTTGTTTTTTGTTATACTTAATATAATTGGGGTTCCCCAATAATATAAAAATAACGATTGCTGCGAATACACACAAGTCTCTAATATTCGTATTGCTCGTGTTATAGTGTCCGGCCCCGGTTTTATTCTTTCCCTGTTTTATTTTATTTTAATTTTAGGCTCAGTCAAAGAATAAATAAAATGCACATTTGGATAGTAGATAGCATTGCTCTTTACTACTGCATACAACTTTTATTTCGATATTCAACATCAGGTACAGGTTACAAAGGAATCACAAGTCACAAATACATAGAAATTGTCTAAATACACAGAATTCTTGAAACCAGTTAAATGTTAGTAATACAATGGCAGGTAGTTTGTAAACGAGTTTTGTAAAAGCCTTCAGGTTCGCAGACCACATTAAAAGAAATGCGTTGAGGAGTTTTACAATCACCACAATGAACTGCCCAAAGAGATGAGGCAAGAATAGAGATGGATTTTCCTGAAAAGTGTGTTTAATCAATAAATATATGATACTTTATCAACTTTTTTATATTTGATGGGTAAGACACCCCGTACGTACCACGCACGTACAAGGCATAAATTTTACTGTATCGCAGGGGCTTTTTAAACGTTCAAACAACGGAAACAAAAGTCAATATGACCACATTTTTAAAAGTACCTATCAATTAAACATTAATTGGCGATAAACTGTTGTTTTAATAGTCTTTCCTATAGCGGTTGCTCACCACATTGAAGTAATGATACAAAGATACCTAGTTGATCAGTGTTGTCGTTCTCCCTCACTGGTCATAAGGACCAGCATGTGCCTACTGTGGTTAATTAGATTGCAACAACAATATCACGCTATACGTATCTACTGCACCTAATCATTAAATTACCATAATGCAAATTTTATTTCGTTCTTATTTATTGAAGGTATTCCGTCGTAATAGCCCGTGTAATTGAAATCTGTCTTACTGTTATGCATCCAACAATTAAACAACCATATTGCACCAATCCCATAGAGGTTGCGATAATTTTCAAATCATGAAGAGCCATGAAATTACTTTGATTCAATGTACAGGAACTGTGAATATAATCTGGTGGTGTTTCTCCGAAATGTTTCCTCAAATGATTTGCACTTACAATCTGCAACGAATTAAGTATAATACTCTAAACAGGAGTAGATAATTCAAGTCTCACACTTAAATTTGACGCTGCTTCTGTGAAAAGGTCATTTTTTATCAGCATTCTAAGACACAAAACATTTTTAATACCTACAAAGCAATAGTTTTTCCTCTAGTTTAAATATTTTTACGAGAGACCATCTCTTAAGTTTTAATGGGTTTCTAGTATAATGTGTTATGTCTACAAAATTACAGACGTGTCATTACTTACCTACATTATTTGCGTAAAACTAGTCCTCGTCTCTGATTGTGATGATATCCAGAATAGGTAGGTACCTACTATATACTATCCAGTTGCAATGTTACGTAGCATAGTAAGATTTGTTTAGTTAGCTACACTAGAAAATCTACTGTCTTCTATTTAATTGAATAAACGATGTATTTTCTGAATAAGCACTAATTAAATAAATAAATACCATAATGTATGTAAAAATATCTATATACTTAATAAATGTACCTACTATTGTATAATAATGAGTGTTTAACAAGCTAACAGAATTGACTATGTTAATAATTGAAACATGGTTAAATTAATATTCTTACAAAACCAAGTATTCCATAAAAGGACGTGTAATAAATACTCATAGAAAATATTTGATGGCTGCAAAATAATCTGGTTTTCCCAAGATACGGTTTCAATATTGGAGTTAATATTATGTTAAATGGTAGCTTCATCTTTGGTTTCTATTGATAGGCAATTCACTTATTACTATAAATACCATTATGTGGCATAGATTTATTGTACAGTACACATATTAAGTAGATATTTGATTTAGACTATAAAATAAATTTTTAATAGGCCAATGTAGGACACAAATATTGTATTATGAATGACAGAACAAAAGTCTCGCCCATAAATAAGACACTATGGTCTCGTTTCAAATGTCATATTAGATAGGTATAAAATGTGGGGCCATCTAACGAAAGTAATACGTACCTACATACACAAAGTCCAACGAAGTGTTAGAGCAAATAGTCCAGATTATAAGTATACATTACTGGAGTGGAAAAGAGATAGCAACAAACGTATCCGTATGTCATATTTTTTGCGAGCAAGAGCCCATTGCAATATATTACTTTACTCTTTAGCCCATTGCTTCATGATATGGTAACTACGAACAAGTAAGGGTATGTTTTTCGACAATAGGACCTCTATTAACAGTATCATGAGTTAATTGTGTATAATTGTGTTACTATATTGTTTTCAATAGATGGCAATATTACAAAATTTTGCTGCGGTAGCCATAGATTACAACACGGTAGCGTCTACTTTAGTGTTGCAAAGTAAAAATTCAGTAGGATATTTTGTTGTAGTCTACAACAACTTAAATCAATGAAGATGATAATTTGTATAAATAATATCTATAATCTCAGCAGTAATAATAATAATAATAAACATACATAGAACATTATAAAATTCATCCCAGTCTCATTTCATTTCTAAGTGCAGCCATGCTAATTGGAAAACAAAATTAGGATTAATTGAAAACCCTTTATTGACTACTAGACTGATAAAAATTCAACGAGGCATATTTCAAGGAGATGTGCTGAGCCCCCTATGGTTGTGATGTGTAATATGTCTATCGCCTATGTATTATGTACCTATGTATAACTATGTAACCAAACCGAATATATATTGATTGTAGATCATGAAATAGATCAGTATTGTATCGTCTAAGCTTGTGTTTTATTTAAACTCGATCCCTACATCATATGGCGACCCTGCCACAGAGGCCAGCCTCGCGCGCGCAATTCGATATCGTGCCGAAATAGGAAAGTGAACTTTGTCCCCACGTGTAGCATGAACATTGAACAATAATTATGCATTTGAAAAGAGATTGTTCTGGACTGTCGTTTCGATACGTACGAATTGTTCACGGGGTGACGAAAATTTGCAACAATGGGCAACCCACAGAGTAACTTGAAGGAGCAGGTGGTTATATCTCAGGCTGCGACTGGTAGTGGTCAAAATTCGTCGCAGACAGATCAGCTTTTATACCACGCAAGTACCAGTAACATTATCCTACTGGTAATTGTCCTGTTGTTGGGGCTAGGAGGCCTCTTTATCGCATACAGGCTCTACAGAAGGTGCCACAAAAAGATTGTAGAGAGCCACGTCAACGACTTGGTGCTAAGGAGATATGCGAGTATTCTTCGCGGCCAGCAACGTAAGCAGGTACACTATGATATCGTGTAATAGCGTATGAGATATTTAGGTGACACAAAGCGTCGGAAAAGTGCGTACCCATCAGTGCGGTCAGTGCGTATATATCTATGAGTGCTGTCAGTACGTATAATAACGGTTATAATAGTGCGTGTAGTTGCGTATAAAGTGCGTATAATAAATATGAAATAAGTGCTAAATCGTAAAAATCGGTCAGTACCGCGGTATTGAACTGCAACTCGAGACCCTAAATAGGTAATATGCTATAGTGACAGTGTCAGGAACCGAAATGTTTAGTATGTATGCGTTGTTTAAATGTAATCAGTGTATCAATTTAGTAATATAAAAGCTCCATGTTATTTACAGAAAGTTCTTAGCGGTTATGTATTTTGATTATGTATTGTGATGGGTCTGATAATGATATAATAAGTATTACATTTAATGGCAGATTTTATTAACGAATTGTGCGATGAATTAATAAAAATAAGAAAATATTTAATTAAAATCGGCCCAAGTAGGAGACAAGAGAGTGTTTGTAGCAAGAAATTAAATGAAGCTGTTATTTTGTATGATCAATTTAATAATTATCTAAATGAAATTTCGAGAGTTAAGAAGTTTAAGGATTTAGCAGAGATAGAGAGGTTTGATAGTTATTGTGATAAGTTTAAGAAATTGTACTCTGAAATTTCTAATTTGTGTAAAAGCTGTCAGTTAACCGACCGTTCAAAAATGGCGAAATTTGATTTGAAGGTAGCCCTTGGCTTATTGCCTATCATGAATGATCAAGAAACAGTAACGAGACAATTAATAGATGGTATAGAGTATTATAATTCCGTTCTAGACGATGATCAGAAAAGAAACTTGATAGAATTTGTTTTAAAAAGCAGACTATCACAGCGTGCTAAACTGCAGTTGGCTGTCAAATATACAAAGGTTTCTGAATTGTTGAAGGATATGAAGTTACACTTGTTGCCAAAAAAGTCGTCCACTGCCTTACAGAGTAAATTACATTCTATAAAACAAAATGAAAAGTCAATTTCGGATTTTGGTCAGGAATTATCGAGTTTGTTCGTCGACCTTACGATTTCGCAGGCCGAAGGACACGCCGACTCTTACGATGCTTTAAAACGCGTCAATGAAAAGCTCGCCATCAAGCGTTTCTCTGAAGGGCTGCGAAATCGTAGGCTGAGCACAATTATAGCTGCAAGGAATTTTAACTCATTAAATGATGCCATACAGGCAGCGGTGGATGAGGAGACTGAATCATTCGCAAACACTTCGTCAGATATTCTGTCAATGCGGAGGTCTAATGGACAACATATAAGACATTTCAGAGGTAACCAGAGAGGATTCCATTCGGCCCCAAGAGATAATTATTATTCTACCAGCTACCAACGCGGCACGGGAGGTCACCATCACCAGCGCGGAGGTATGCGGAATTGGAACCAGCCTTTACGAGGGAACCGTTCGGGGCGAGGATTTCAAGGTCAGTACCATCGTAATTTTTCTAATAATTCCAATAATAAGAGAGGCGACCCGAAAAGCCAAAATGTACAAGTGATTACCAGTAATAATAGCGATAATTCAGCAGACGAAAATGTTCAACAGTTTTTTCGTCCCTGAAAGTAAATTTGTTTTCTCTTATGATAATTCGCTAGTTACGACGTTGTCTATAAATAGCACAAAATATTTATGGTTAATTGACACTGGAGCTTCAATTTCAGCCGTTCCCTATAGTAAGATTCTAGAACAAAATATTCCAATACATAGATGGAGTACAACTATAAACGGTATCGGAGGCAAAGTTGATGCAATTGGATTTGTTTATCTAACGTTAGAGACACAGGGATATTATTTCAGTCATAAGTTTTATGTTTTTAAATCCCTGCCATGTAAGGCGGATGGCATAATTGGATATGATTTTCTAAACAAATTTAAATCATGTATTGATTTAGAATGTAAACAATTGTCTTTATACACCTCTTCGAATAATAAAATATATTTACGTTTAAATAGACAAGAGTTGCAATCTTTTAATATACCGGCGAGATCAGAGTCTATACACTATGTAGAAACCAGCTTGACAGAAGAGTGCGTGGTTTGTGCGACTGAGTTGCGTAAAGGCATCTTTATGGCTAGTAGTTTAGGATTACCCGTAAATGGCAAAATTCCAGTTAGAATTCTGAACACAACTGAAAATTCGCTTACCATAGATGAAATTAAACCCACTTTACAAAAGTTAAGCGATTATAATATCTGTGCATTTGAGAGTTGTTTACGTAACGCCGACCGTGTGAAGGCTTTATTACCTCAGCTTAATTTAAAACATTTAAACGTCGAAGAGCAAAGTGCTATTCGAAACATTTGCGCTAAATATTCAGATATATTTTATTTACCGGGTGACACTTTATCTACCACACCTATATACAATCATGAAATAAAATTAAAAGACAATGTAGATACAGTATATGTTAAGCCTTACCGATTGCCTTTCTCTCAAAAGACAGAAATTAAAAAACAAATCGACGACATGCTATCACAAAAAATAATTGAGCCATGTCAAAGCGAGTGGTCCAGCCCTGTACTTTTAGTACCTAAAAAACATGACCCTACCGGCGAAAAGAAATGGCGGTTAGTTATAGATTATAGGAAACTTAATAACTGTATTAAAGATGATAAATTCCCTTTGCCAAACATTACAGACATTCTTGATTCTCTTTCAGGATGCGTTTACTTTACACATTTGGATTTACATCAGGGATTTTATAACGTCAACCTCGATAAAAATAGTAGAAAATATACTGCATTCTGTTCGGGACAATACCAGATGACCCGAATGCCTATGGGGCTAAAAACTAGTCCTAATTCATTCTCAAGAATGATGAACATGGCTATGGTTGGGTTAACTTATGACAAATGCCTTATTTATTTGGACGATTTAATCGTTTTCGGGAAAAGCTTAAATTCATCAGTGAAAAATTTAGTAGATGTTTTCGAAAGGTTGCGTAAAACTAAACTTAAACTAAATCCAGTTAAGTGTGATTTCCTGAGGAAAGAGATTTTATATTTAGGCCACGTCATATCCTCACAGGGTGTTTTACCCGACCCACAAAAATTAGACATTGTGAAAAACTACCCCACTCCACGTAATTCAGACGAGGTAAAACGCTTTGTAGCTTTCGCCAATTATTACCGTAAATTTATTAAGAACTTTGCTGCCATTGCGCAACCGTTGAATAATTTATCTAAAAAGAATAGTCAATTTATATGGTCTGAAAATTGCCAAAAATCATTTGATTTGTTAAAAGAAAAATTTGTTTCCCCTCCTGTACTAGAGTATCCAAATTTTTCGGATGATAATGTGTTTGTTCTTCAAACAGATGCATCAGAATTGGCAATAGGAGCTATTTTAGCTAACCAAAATGGAAAACCAGTGGCTTATGCTAGCAGGGTTTTAAATAAAGCGGAAAAACATTACCCGACGATAGAAAAGGAACTTCTTGCCATTTTCTGGGCTGTAAAGCATTTTAGGCCTTACCTTTATGGTCGTACATTTAAAATTTTGACTGATCATAAACCACTAGTATACTTGTTTAATATAAAGGAACCTTCGAGCAGATTATTAAAATTTAGAATGCTGTTAGAGGAGTACGATTTTAGCGTGGAATTTATTAGAGGCTCGGCCAACGCAGCTGCAGACGCGTTGTCTCGGGTTATCTTAACATCTAGGGATCTACGGGATATGCATGAAAGTACGATGAACGTTATGACGCGTGCACAAAGAAGAATGTTAAGTCGCGAACAAGACGCTTCGGATACTATAGTTTCTACTGACGAGAGGTCTGATCAGCCGAACGTTGTGGAAACTCATAGCAAACCGAAGAAGTATGTTGAACTAAGATTTATAAACAATACAGAATTAAATAGATTAAAGAAAGAATGTAAGGTTGAGAATAGTAGTGGATTATTGTGTTATGTACCGAATGATATGATAATATATATCAAGCTCGCTACCCGATCGCATATTGCCCCAGACGCATTTGCGAGGGAGTTGACAAAGTTTTGTAAGGAATTATGTATAAATGAAGTGTATTTTATAAAGAGTAAGATGAACGGTACGTTTATTGATGAATTAGCACGAACTATAAAGAATATGAGTTGTTGGACCGGTCCCCGATTGTGTATCTTGAAAGATATCGAAAGAATAGATGACAAAGATGAAAGACGAGTTATTCTCAATGACTTTCATCTGTTGCCTACGAGTGGCCACGCGGGCATCAGAAGAATGGTCAACAATATTAAAAAATATTATTTTTGGGCAGGCCTCGAGCGCGATGTCATTAAATTTGTTAGTAGATGTGAACAATGCCAAAAACAAAAATACTCAGTCCCCGTTAAAGAACCTATGTCAATTACAACCACAGCTCACTCTGCCTTCGAAAAGCTATATTTAGATATTGTAGGACCTTTAGATAAAGACAATAATAATTTTTCGTATATTTTAACGCTCCAATGTGAATTAACCAAATATGTAGAATGTTATCCATTAGTTACCAAAACCAGTAAAGAAATAGCCAGCAGTTTTGTAAACAACTTCATACTACGTTATGGAGTGCCCAGAGAAATAGCCACCGACAGAGGAGCCGAGTTTATGTCCGCGACAATACTGGAGGTATGTAAACTTCTTCACATAAACAAATTAAATTCTACCGCCTACCACCACGAGACCATAGGCGCACTTGAAAATTCACATAAAAATCTGGGTGCCTTTTTACGTATACACACAAATAGTCACCCCGAAACTTGGAGTAGTTGGCTGCCTTATTGGTCTTTTAGTTACAACACTACAGTTCACACGCACACCAAATATACACCTTTCGAATTAGTTTTTGGCAAAAAGTGTAATTTACCCAGCAACTTAACTAAAACAGTTGAACCTCTTTATAATTACGACAGCTATCCTTTGGAATTAAAATATCGCCTACAAGTAGCTTTAAAAGAAGCCAGAGAAAATTTAATTCAAACGAAATTAACACGCAAAGAAAGATACGATAAAAATTCTAAGCCAATTATGTATAAAAAGGGTGATTGGATCTTGATTCGCAATGAAGCAGGTAATAAATTGTCTGATATATATTTAGGTCCTTATATTGTTATGAAAGATGTTTCACCAAATGTAGAAATATTAAAGGACGGTAAACCTGACATTGTTCATAAGAACCGTACAAAATTGTTTATACCTAATGAATGATTACATGTAACCCACTTAATTAATTGTCTGTGTTTAATTTTGTTTATGTTTAAATGAATGTTTGCTATGAAACTTTACACCTTGTTATCGCACGGCGCTGAATGTCACATGTATCCTATGACATTATTAACGAGTGTTATAATCACTTACTGTATTTAATCGTTTTGATTTTGTAATTTTAAAAATAAAATAAACTATATACTTCATTTTATTTTTCTTTAAGGAGGGAGGTGTGATGTGTAATATGTCTATCGCCTATGTATTATGTACCTATGTATAACTATGTAACCAAACCGAATATATATTGATTGTAGATCATGAAATAGATCAGTATTGTATCGTCTAAGCTTGTGTTTTATTTAAACTCGATCCCTACATCATAGGTTTTGTATAGCACTCAACCCATTGTCAGAACTACTTAATAATTACAATATAGGATTTAAAATAAAATGTAATAACTCGTTTCACCTTCTTTCACACTTACTTTACGTGGATGACATCAAAATTTATGCAGCAAACAACACCGAACTTACAAAACTAGCCGACACCACACAAACATTCTCGACAGACATCTGAATGCAATTTGGAGTTGATAAGTGCAAAATACACTCTGTAACTCGAGGAAAAACTGAACACAATATATATAGTCTTAATACAGGTGAACAAATAGAACCCATGACCGAACACAGCACTTACAAATATTTAGGTTTTCATCAATCCAAGCAAATTCAGCAAAAACAAACAAAATTAGAGCTAACTAAACAACTCAAAGTAAGACTAAACCAAATTTTAAGAACTCAGTTAAATTCTTGCAATATCATAAAGGCAATAAATACCTATGCAATACCTGTTCTTATCTATTCCTTCGGGATTATAAATTGGTCTCAAAGTGACTTAATTAAATTACAGCGCACAATTAACACACACATGACATACAACAGAAAACATCATCCCAGATCATGCATACAGCGTCTCACACTGCCACGCCAAAGTGGAGGAAGAGGCCTCATCGACATACAAAACTTACACAATAACCTAATAGACAAATTACGCAAATACTTCTACTCCAAAGCTGAACAATCTCAACTTCACAAATACTTAACGAATGCAGATAAAAATCTAACCCCTCTTAACCTATTGAATAGAAATGTACAGAGGCTTTTGTGATCGCTATTCAGGATCAAGTAATAGACACCCGTAATTACCAGAAACACATAACCCGTATACCTAACCTTCCCACTGACTTATGTAGACGTTGCCATAGTAGTTCTGAAACTAATCAACATATAACTGGTTCATGTAAATCCATAGTACAAACTGATTATAAACAGACACGATCAAGTTGCAGCAATAGTCCATCAGAACCTAGCCCAAAAATATACCTTTATTGAAAAAAAAACTGCCTATTACAAATATAAGCCCAGTACTGTTTTAGATAATAATTCCTTTAAAATGTACTGGGATAGGACCATTATTACTGACTAAACCATACATTACAATAGACCAGACATAACCATACTAGACAAAACAAAACTGTTTTCATAATAGACATCGCAGTATGTAACACACCTAATCTCCTCACTACGCATGCGGAAAAATGTCGAAGTATGTTGATTTAGCTTCCGAAATAAAAAGGCATTGGCAGGTAGACACCGTTAAAATCATCCCTATTATCATATCTACAACCGGCGTAATCCCTAAGACACTTCTATGTAGAAGCCTAGCCTGAGCATACTTGACATTCCAAACCACAAACACACATCTACAAACACACTCATACAAAAATCCGTTCTTCTTAACACATGTCGCCTCAGACGTAAATTTCAATAAGACCAGACCATTTTAATAGACCAAATATCACAATACACAAAAAATCACAAAACACAGCACACATCATTGATATAGCAGTACCGAATACCCATAACGTTTTAAAAACATATTTCGGAAAAATTAACAAATACACTGATCTAAAAGGCATATAACTTCCGAAAGTCACGAGGTGCGCGACGTGGGTTCGAACCCGAGACCCTCTGCATTGCAGTCTGTTGGTCTCCCCACTGAGCTATAGCTGCTATTATTATATACTTACATGGATTTGATAATAGACTATATATTTGGAACTGCAAATAAGTAGACAGTTATAAGTTTAATTAGTATATTCCCTGACCATAATTTATTGGTCCTTTTGAGACATTTCTATTGATATCTCATTTAATACCAAAGACTTGAAAATATATGTTCCTGCTGAGGGAACAATAAAAGCATAATGAATTTAGTGGAGCTGACATCTGAACAAGTAAAAAGACTACTGTCATGCCAATGCAAATGTTTACTTTGAAATCTTTTCCTGTAAATGAGAAACACCATAATAAGCGTCTTTTGAGTATTGCGGACAGAACAGAGGTCAGACTTAGGCGAGCTCAAAGTCGTAGCAGAGGTCAAAGGTCGTTGCCATCGTCTATCATAGCCGAGGTCAAAGTTGTAGCTGAGGTCAAAGGTCAAACGTCGTTGCCAACGTCTATCGTAGCCGAGGTCAAAGTCGTAGCTGAGGTCTATCGTAGCCGAAGTCAAAGTCGTAGCCGGATTCAAAGTCGTAGCTGAGGTCAAAGTTCAAAGCTGTGGTCAAAGGTCAAAGGTCACGGAAAACGTCTATCGTAGCAAAGGTCAAAGGTCGTCTCCAATATCTATCGTAGCAAAGGTCAAAATTCGTTGATAACCTCTATCGTAGCCGAGGTCAAAGGTAAAACGTCTATAGTAGCCGGGTTCAGTCGTAGCTGAGGTCAAAGGTCAAAAGTCACTGCCAACGTATAAAGCAGCCGGGGTCAAAGTTGTAGCTGATGTCAAAGGTCAAAGGTCGTTGCAAACTTCTATCGCAGCTGAGGTCAAAAGTCAAAGGTCATTGCCAACGTCTATTGTAGCCAAGGTCAAAGGTCACTGCCAACGTCTATAGTAGCCGGGGTCAAAGTCGTAGCTGAGGTCAAAGGTCAAAGGTCGCTTCTAACGTATGTCGTAGCAAAGGTCAAAGGTCGTTGCCATCGTGTTACAGCAAAGGTCAAAGGTCAAAGGTCGTTGCCAACCTCTATCGTAGCCGAGGTCAAAGGTCGCTGCCAACGTCTATAGTAGCCGGGGTCAGTTGTAGCTGAGGTCAAAGGTCGTTGCTAACCTCTATCGTAGCAAAGGTCAAAGATCATAGGTGGTTGCCAACGTCTATCGTAGCCGAGGTCAAAGTTTTAGCTGAGGTCAAATGTCAAAGGAAATTTTAAATTGTTTATTAACCTTTTGAACGCCAACGTCGGCTTTACTCGACATGCGCAAGCGTGCCCTGTGCGCCAACGTCGCCGTCGTCTATACTCGACAAAAAACAGGTCACAGAAAAATACAAAATAATCATATTAAATCATTACATTTCTGTGTTTTATTGATACAACTTAAAAATTGAATCCTTAATTATTATTTAATTGTACACAGCAAACAAAATTGCATATTAGTTATTCAAATATTTGATCATAAAAAACAATATATAATATATAGATTTCGCCAAGGTGCCGGTATGGCGTGGCGCTCAAAAGGTTAATCATATACTGGACTGAAATTTTTTAGTCAACCCATTTGCAATGTATTTACTGAGATATTTAATTTAATATAAAATACTTTTCATCCATTAACCAGCTCGGTGAAGATCGTTTTATACTGGGATCTTAGACTATTTGGTATTTTTGTCAAAAGTTGAAGCAATAGTGTTCCTACTGTAACGTGTATGTTGAACAAAACCACAACTTACGAAAATGTATTTCAAAATGTTTTTAATTTTCTCATTAAACGATCCATACAATGAAAAATGTATCATGCAGTAAATCCAAACAATAACATTTGTAATTACTATAACATTTTAATACTAAAATTATCCAAATGTCGTACACGTTTACAGTGAGTAAAATAATGAAAATAAAGAATTAATAGAACATTAAGAAACATTTACGTAACAAGAAATTAAAACTACAATAAATAAATATTTGTGCAGTAGGCGTCCTCCTTAAATATTCCTGAGCATTGAGTTAGAATTGTGTCTTGGATCGCGAATTTAGGATGCATTCGTTGGCAACCAGCAGCAATTAAGTGGCCTAGGAAGGGGTGGAGCCTTGAAGACGATGCTACAAACACACCTTCGGAGTCTAGAGAGAGAAGGTACCCATCGTGGTTATACTTTATTGGCTTGTTCTCCTTGCTTGCTTGCCCTATATCAGAGCGCGCTAAAGTATCAGGCACAATAAAAGGAGGCACGATACCGTCAGAGAAGACTGAAAAATCGTAAAACAATACCAGTTGAGGATGGTCAGATTTGTTCATTGCTTCAGAACGGGTTTCAGATTTATTCAAACGGCTCAAATTAATTATATTTTCAATGTTATAGGTATCATTTCTTAGCGCACCTTTAGTTGTATTTAACTTGACAAAAGAATCGAATAATGTTTGATATTCATTTCTCTTTAGATCAGCAGTATTCGTCGAATTTAAAATCTCTACAAAAACAGGATTATTGTCAGTACCATTATTATCGGATGTCGTAGTAGGATTCTCCCGTTTATTTCTATGAGTGCGAATTAATGGTTCATTTTTAGAAGGTAAATCCTTTTCAGAGCTTAGCCGAGGCAACGGAAAACTTCGTGATAAAAATGTACATGTTTCATTCAAGATTGAGTGCATTAATCCATAGAACATAGAGAAGAATTCACTCTCTTCTTCCCGGTCAATTTTATTTAATGCATTAGTGTAATCATCGTGATTTATTCCATTGTTATGTTGCCTTAATATTGCGGATATTCTACGATCTACATATTGGCGATTATTAAAGTAGTTATTAAAGGTATTAAGGTCCATACCAACACCTCCATATTGCCAGACTGAGAAAACTCTAGCATAAAATGATAGATATGGAATTGGTATGTTTCTCCACTTGTACTTCAAAGGAGTCATTGCCATATACCTGCTTAATGGCATTATAGTTATGTTAATGTTATGATGTTTTCTTTGGAATTCAGCAAGATCGCGTTTACTGCTGTCATCTAGTTTCAACCACGGATTAGAATTAGACAAAGTGATTGGAATTAGTGTATTGATAAATCTCGGATGCCTCGGTACTCGATATGTATTCTGAACGGAGTCATCGATTAAAAAGTAAACGTTAAAATGTAGTAGAGGATATTGGAAAGCCATGTTGGATAGATATTCGGCATAAAGCATGATAAAAGGCGAGCTTCCTTTTGGTATTATTTGGTGATAGAAGACATCGCTGGCAGGTTTAGATCCATTGCACTTGATGAGTAAAACTGGTTGTCTTCGATAGGCCTCCATGCCTAGTGAATAAAACACCAGGAAGGATATTCCTAGCAAGATTATAGTCATCCAGCATGCCGAAATGTATTCTGAAAATATAAAGAGGCGTTTTTGGCATCATGACTATTTTGACTTAATGAGGGAATAGTAAAACAACTTGACTGACCAGGCCAACGTACTATCCAGGTAGGCTTATGAGCGCAAGTGACGCCCCAACCTGGCGTGACCAGGGTCGGCGTGGGCTGAGGTTTGATGCCGCCATCTCCTCCACCACCTTCTACTTTCAATAACGGATATTGCTCGTCTTGTTTTGACTGCGGAGCGCGCTCCACCATTATATAGTGCTACAAAAAATAAAATACAAATTTATTGGTGCTTTGAGTCTGTTGATTGTATCTTTGTAAAACCACCCACGACACTGAGCTTGACCTCTAAAAACAGGAGATTATAACGCTTTAAAAGGGAAATATATAGAAATATTAGATTTTGCCCGCGGCTTTACTTACGCGAGTAATGTAGGTTAGATTAGATCAATTATAAAAATAAATTTATTCCATGAATGGTTTTACTTAAATGTGAAATCTATAAACAAACTACCTACTTCTTTGCCTCGACTGTGAGTACTATGGTAGTACGGCAGTCGTAAATGCAATAGATGTACAAGCTTTAGCTCTATTCCTAGGTATACATAATGTTATAAAGATTTTATTCCAAGAAATTCTCAATGGCTGCACGGAGCCTGTCACTTGCGTCGTAGAGGGCAACAGGCTTACTCTAAATAACATGGGACCTAAAATCCGTAGCTGATGAAATGTAATGCATAACACTAAGATGTGTGAAGGTAGCCATGTGAAAATATGCTAGCAGGTACGAATTTTGTGACTGGCGAAATGACTAATATATTGCTTGAATTCATTAATTAAATCGTGCCACACTTTTTTAGAAAATCATTCTGGTTATTATGAATTCGAAACGCCTGTTTGTATAGAATAGCAACGTTACGCGGTTAATAAGGCATGCTGAATATTGTCGAACTTAAAACTAGTACACGTTAGTTTTTCTTGATGAAAGGTAAAGGCACGGGTAAAACATGCCCTGTAATATTTGCAATATAACGTTTAAATCTAAAGATTACTTAAGGTTACTAGATTTCCTCCGTGGCTTCGGTCGCGTAAATGTAGGTTAGGTTACTAACAGTACCTCTTTGCCCTAGGGCCTTTTTTGTAAGCCTGGCAACACATATGCGAAATTTTTATAATAATCGGTCGAGTATTGTCGTTGTGAAAGCATAACAAACAAACAAATTAACTCACATTCGCATTTATAATATTTATTAGCTGTCAAGGTACAAAATTCTCAAGATAGTTGCGTGGCCTTTTCAGCTTTCTACAAAATTAGTCCATGATGCATACCTGCTGTCAAATTCCCTTTGAAAATCTTACCAGTAAATAATATATTGAAAAATAATATTATTGTTAATAAATCGTGTTCATTACCTTATTCCGAATTAGATGAAATAGAAAATTTTTGACAAAAAACTTTTAATATTCGTCGTATGTGAAAAATTGAAAACGGGAGTACGACATTTGCTAATAATTTTGTAGCAATTCCAATTTTAAAATAAATGTCACTGTTTTTTTTTTGCCATATCTTTTTATTTTATCTTTGTTATTAGTATTATTTCAAGAAGGTTATAGTATGTTATTTTTGTGGGATGATTTTTTAAAGAAAGCCGTCCTCTAGTTTTTATGTTCTGTGGTGTAGTGCTAAATATAGGAATCTTACAATAAAGTTATCGTAAAATGAGGTAGACATATGTAAGGCATATATTTATATGCCTACATATTATTATTATTATTGAAATCTTTTGTGTGTGTTTTAGCATCCGGCATTAGGTCGGTAGATCGGTTTTGCAAGCCAACGTCCGGGTGGGACATCATCTGTCTGTTAACTTTTTATATAAAATAGAAATGAGCGAAATTACCTATATATTTGTTCTAAATCATTTACGTAAGCAAGGTTTTAAGAGGTTTTATAAGATTTGTATTATTGTATTATATTATTATTGTATTTAAAGGCACTCTATTAGAAAATATTTTTTAATAACAATCTCTCTAAAATGGTGTGTTCGTGGTATCACATTTACTTATCATCTAGCATTTGTTTATAATTATTGGTATCTCTCATCACTTGAAAGGAAACTATTACAAGTTATCTTTAAAACAAACATGCATACGGCAATCGTTTTAGATAATTCTTCGATATTGGCACGAAATAATTTTGGCCTGGATGTTTTCACTTGTCTTACACCAAATCTTGTCTCGACAGCATATTATCTTTACTGGATGTGTGTACTCTACTAATTGTGAATCAAATAGATTTAGTTGCTTTCGTCTAAGATCATGATCTATAATTTTGGATAATACGAACTCCAAGTGTTCTATGGAATATGATGGGGACTTTAATATTTTTTTATAGAGATTTGTTGCCATATTGCCAGCTTGCAAAGTAATAGGAGGTACAATAGTATTGCATCCGAATAAGATGCAAGGTGGCATTTTAGTGGCCAACTCCAATTTTGAAGTGTCATAGTTAATATAACTTTTAAGATAGGTAGATAAAAATATTAATTAAAATCCAACTTAAAGTGCAAACAATTAAAACTATACATATCTAATTGAAACTATTTTTTAAACAACATAAAATAATTCTATAAAGAAAAGTTGTATTTCCTTTGTTTTTCGTAGTTTTATTTCGTATATATTATTATAAACCGGTTGACGGAGGCACAAGAGATTGCTATATCATACATTACCATATGTACCGCTATATAAATAGTACATATTTTGTACAAAATATTTTAATAGTAAGTATTATGTATTATAAGTTTGTGTTTGTTACATAAGTTTTTAAAAATTATTGTCTGTCTTTCTGTTTATTCCAGTATCGCGAAAGACCACTGAGTATTCACAATTTAGTAGATTGAAGTTCAACTTAAATTATGAACCACGATTTAAATGCGAATACGCAAGTAGGGGCTATAAAACGCGTACGAGTTCTTCATTTTTGTTCTTTGTAAAAGGCTTAACGCCAGTGTCGCGGGTAACTTTACAAACATTCTAACAACGGAATTCGAACAAAGAACACTCAGACTCAGAACAATTACTATTAGTGGATATACAAATTTTTGTCGCGTGTGGGGATCAAACTCACAGGGGGGCTCAGTGGCAGCGGCGAGACGATCACGATTTTGTGTAATTGTTCTGGCACAGTAATTTTATATTTTCATTCACTGCCTTTTCTAAAACACCGGGTTTGACGACAGAGTCCAACAGACTAATTCTAAGATTACCATCTGATGATTCTCAAAAGTAAGCACTGAATCTGCAAGTGTAACCTGTGTATTAAGCAATATAGTCGAGCTGGAGTAATTCGTGTAGTAAATTACGAATCATTACAGACAGAGTATATTCTTCGGAAATGTACAGGCATATATAATATATTCACTGTCCCACTACTGGGCTCGAGAAGATTATGGAGAACTCTCAGACATACAGGTTTCCTGACGATGTTTTCCTTCACTCTCACCTCTTCTCAGTGTGAGTAGGGTTAACCTGTAGCCTAACCCTAATCATCGCCGTGCACGTTAACAGGTTTCACATATAATTGAGAAAATTATTGAGAATTCACAATAATGCAGGTTGCCTCACGATGTTTACCTTCACCGTTAAAGCAAGCGATAATTAACTAATTCATAACTCCAAAAAGTTATAGGTACGTGGAATCGAACTGGAGACCTCTACGTGGTAGTCATACGGTCTCCCCTTAGGCTATCGCTGCTTATCGGCATAATTATCATATTATTAGTGGCCACACTTACTTAGGAAACCCTACATACCGCAGGAATACAACACAAGGTTGTTTGGTTAAATTCTTTTGTAGACTAAATGTCCTGCGAGACTCCAGTTTGGCAATAAAATATCAGATCAATATCAGTCATTCTCTAAACTTATAATACGTAATAATTTCGCAAAGTCACCTCGATAATTGTGCAGTGTGTGCGAATTTTAGCATTAATCGTAGTAACTTCGTACGTGAGACAAATCAGATGTTGAATCAACAAAATTACGGCAGAAAATAAAAACGTGCCCACCACTCATTGTAATATAAACTTACGTGCACATTTCTATAGTTATTCAGTAGAACATTACTTGTGTCGGGTGATTTAATTCCGTTATATTAAAATTGTCGTTATTAAAACCAGTGTACATGTAATCTATATAAATGGCGGTATGTGTTTGTTCCAATTACTCTTTATTTGTTATAAATTTTTCACGCAATTTAAAACTTGAAACTATTACGTAGTTTATGTACAAGTTTGTTACGAAAAATTACCGATGCTATGTAATTTGTTCTGTATTTTTATTTCTATTTAATATTAATGCGTTGACGTGCAACAGACTCAATAAAAATCCATTGTCAGTCACGCGACGAACATATTTCTAGCATTTAAAATGTAGAGAAAATTACGAGAGGAAAATTCCCAATAATTATTCCTATATTTTGGAGAGTTCGCATATCACGATGGGCGAGTGGCGTAAGCGCATGCATAGCTGTTAATACAAGGTTCGATGCCCTGTTCTAGCAGTGTTATACGAATTCTCAATAGTCTCATAGTCTAATGCTATGTCTAGTGGTCAGCAAAATGCCTCCTCCTCCTCTTTAAGACGTCAAACTAACTGGATAATCATGTATTTGTTACCGATCACTTATCACCAGATATATAGGCGTAGCCGCCTATCCATTTGGTGATAAAAAAAAATATATTTATAGTCCCTGTTTACTTGAACATTGCAACATTTGTTTACAATAAGACTGAACACATGGTGTAGTGGTTTAAGTGGTCGCCTCGCCTCTGCCACTGTGCCGAGTGTAGTGGGTTCGAATCCCACACGAGACGAAAATTTGTGTAATCCAAAAATGGTTGTTTCGAGTCCAGATTTTGTTTGTGTCCGCTGTTTGAATGTTTATAAAATCCTCCGCGATACAGGAATTATTCCTAGTGCATGAGTTGTCTTTAAAATACTACATATAACCACATCAGTGAAACTGTCAGTGAATTACTGTGATATTTTTACATATTTAAAAATGTAACTTCGCATATCTTGGCACCTCACATATATACAGACGATAAATAGTTTTTAAAAGGCGTAGTAAACAATTTGATATATATTTTTCGTAAGCTTTATTTATGTGTCACCACTGGGCAAAGGTTGTCTCCCTTGGATTTTCAAATCTGCCTGCTGTTATATGCCTATCCTTAACCCTTTTAAAGGCATCCAAGTAATCAAATAACTTTTTTATTTTTCTCCCAAAATGTTCTAATCCGAAATTCTTGCTTGTCGTTGTATTTACTAGTCAACCTTTGGGTACCTCCTTAATTAGACTGCATTCATGGCGTAGCGCTAGTCAAACTGTCCGAAGTTTAAAAGTTGGCGGTATTACACCTCCGTGGCTCTGAAAGCATGTTGGCCCTACGCCAGATCTCTCCCCAACTGAGTCTAATTACCGTCCGATAGGACGACGTCCACACAAACCCTACCTTCTACCCGTTACCTGTTTCACTACTAAACGTTCCCTAATTCTCATAATCCGATGAGATTATACACTCTCTATTCTCTAAGGAATAGTGTGTTTTTTCGTGTACACACACTTGTGCACTATAATATTTCCTACGCAGAAGAACATCTATGTTGAGATTGACCGCCGTGACCGAAATTCGGTCCGCAGGACTTTATTATTACATTTGTACCTTAACAAAATGTTTAATTCAATTCTACGGCTTAGTTATTATTTCTGAAGGTACATATATGTATATAGCCAATATTATTTACTGATCGTTAATTAGGCTCAACATTAATGGGAAACCCAAGTCAGACTTCCATACGTCATGTAATAGCATAACAAGTATATCATATTCAAAGACAAAGATGAACAAACTATCTAAGCAATGTGGCAGGATTCAAATAGATTTGAACTACATTTATAAATTGTTATAATTACGTAAATGCATTTTTAGTCAAAATTCATTACTTCTACTTAAACTGTGTTTTTGAGGCAATAAACACAGTTTTGCCAAGTTGCTATGAAATAAATGCTGGAAAACTGGGTGAAGAGATGTGAAGTTTTACGACAGAATGTATCTACTTTTATTTCTTATTGAACGACGACGACAGAAAATTTTTATGTTACTGAATTACTTTCATCTTCTTCTTCCTAGCCTATTATTCTCAAGTCCCTTGGGGTCGGGTTTTCTGGCTTAACCGGATTTGACTGGATATCAGTTTTTACACGGAGCGGCTGCCACCTAACTTCCGCAATCCGAAGGCTAACGATACCCTGAGGCTAGACCAGTATCAGGATATTATAGGGCACTGACTTTCCAATAACGACTGCCCTAGATGTTCATGGCAGCCAGGACCGACGGCTTAACGTGCTCTCCGAGGCACGGAGCAGGCGATAATTGTCAATCAATACGCACATAATTTCAAAAAGTCATGTAACTTTCGAAAGTCAGAGAGGCGCGACGTGGGTTCGAACCCGAGACACTCTGCATTGCAGTCTGTTACTAGTCTATTAAGTGAAGTCTACTTACATATCATAGCAAAAATTCTAAGTCCTTACGGACCCATCACACGTATTACATGCACACCTAATAATCAATCTACATGGATGACGTGGTTTAGATGCTCTCGTCGCTATTGCCACTGCGCTGAGTGTCGTGGGTTCGTCTGTGTGTTCGTAGTCTGAGTGTTCTTCTTGTCCGTTATTAGTACGTTTAGAATGGTGACTTTATAAACACACGCACTGAGTGCGTTAATAGAGAGAACTTTCCTATAACTTTCAAATACTTAATAGTATTAGTTATAGTATTTTTAGGATACCTTACTGTCAAACGCTGATAGGACAAATGCGCACGATTCCAAATTCACTTTTTCGCATTGTTTAGTGCATGCTATATTAACAAAAATCGGAAATCAGAAAAGCCACTAATCACGCAGAAAGATGAAAAAGAAGAAAAAAACACTTCCTTATAGGAGCAGCCAAAGAAAATATAAATATTGAGTCGATCTCATTCGTGCAAAATCACAATGCCATAAAATTGCAAGTGATAAAATTTGACATGACAGTAATTTAGTAAGATAATAAAAATAAAAAGATTCAGTTTTGAATTTGTATTATATTAATAAATAGTAATTTATATTTTGTTGTTGTTAATAGTAGAATCGATGGGAAGTGATGAGTGAATACTGTCGTGAGCAGCACCCGTTATTATGTGAAGACGTTTCGGAGGAGGAGTCTTACAGTCCTCGGTATTACCGGCGGATCCGACCCATCAACTATAGGGGACGCGCCAGAAACAATCTCAAAGGAGCGGCTGCGATTTTCACTCGTTGGTCAGGTATAAAGCCCCCATATTTGCTTTTAGGGTAAAACATCGGACCTATTCCTTCTTACGCAAGTATTGATCATAATATATAATGTTCGAATCCCAGCAATGGTTGTAGTGGATTTTGTTGTCAGAAAATTCTCATTAATAGATGTCAATAGGTTCTACACTTTTTATGTGGTTATCACAAACACAACTCTTATTAAGCGTTCAGTATTGATATTTAATTAATATTTTTTATGTGTAAATATGTATTTATAGTACGCCTGTCCCCTAATGTATTGTTTCACTCACGATACAGGGGAAAATAAACCGCACGCAGAAATAACTATAAATTATTCATTTAAGAGCTACTATTAAATACGCCTTTATCCAATTAAAACTTAATGTAGCTTATTATAAAAAAAATATGGAATTTGAAAATTTGTCTGTATACTCGTGTTAATGAAGTTGTATTGTTAGCCGAAAGTTAAAGTTATTTTTTAGAAAAGGAAACCTGTACCGACTTTAAGACTACCTACATGTACAAACTTGAAAGCTGAAGGGCACCACAAAAAGCCAAACGTCATCAACGCACATATTATTTGATATTATTGATTAAACAAAATGCGCTGGGAAATTTCTGTTACATTTATATAGGACCACCTCTGAAGTTTGATCTTCCAAACAAAGAATCATCAAAATCAATTCATAATTGGCGGAATAATTGCTTAACAAACATACAGTCGAATTGAGAACCCACTCCTTTTTTCAAGTCGAAGTGATTGTAATAATAATAACAAAAATAAAACACAAGACACTCACTGAGACCTAATATTTAAAAAATAATCTTAATTTTAAATAGGTCCTAATTGCATAATACAAAATTAAATCCCAACTAATATTAGAAATGTGAATGAGTTTGTTTGTTTGTTACGCTTTCTCGCCCTAACTGCTCGATCATGAAATTTCGCATACACGTTGACAGGGTACAGAAAAGAACATAATATACAGGTGTCCGGTAATTAATGGATAACCTTGAAATGTCTTATAGTAGAAATGATGGCCGTCCAGGAATTTGTTTTTTTTAAAAGCTATTCTAACTACTACCTGAGATATGCTTTTTTAAGTCTATAATTTTTACCTTATTTAACTTTCTTGTACACTACGATCATAAATGAATGAATTCCATCAGTCTTTTGTTGTTTTATTATTAAACACTAATTATGCTAATAGATAGATAGTCAAAAGGATGACTAGCTATTAAACTTTTAAAAATAAAAATAATCATACTATTTCTTTTGTTGGAAAAAGGCCAAAATTTATTTTTTTATAAATTTTTAAATATACATCTTGGATATAAAAAAAAGTATGAATACATGAGTGACCAGTATTTTTATCAAAATTTCGATTTCAAGTAGATTTTTAATAGTATTATTCATAATTGTATCTACTGTAAATTGAGAATTATTGCTATTGATGTAGGAAAGGAGCAAATTTGACTAAAAACAAAATGTGTAATATTAGATTTTTTTAAAAATTAAATAGTATCTGGCCAATCGGTATTAACAAAAACAACATTTGATGTTAATGTAATCTTTTATTTCATATTAATTCATAATAAATGCTCAAATTGTTTTCCGCCGACTCATAAGCAAAGCCTACATTTACGGATAAATGATCTGCTGAGCAGCCTTGTGTACCGTCGATCACTTATTTTTGATGTGGCTGCTCTGTCACGGCTACGTAATTCTACTAATGAGCTTATAGTTATATATAGTACAGTAAACTTCCTCTGTGAAGAAGCCCCAATAAAAAAAAAGCCAATGAATTCAGGTCCGGTGAACATGGAGGCCACAAAAGTGGCCGTAGACGCCCGATCCACCTGTTCGGGTACATACTATTTAAATATGTTAACTGCCTCCGTGGCGTAGCGGTAGTGAAAGCGACTGCTGTGCATGAGGTCTCTGGTTCGAATCTCGGGTCGGTCCAACAAAAAGTTATTGGGTTTTTCTGTTAAAAATCTCAATAGCAGCCCGAAGTTAGGAAGTTAGACACCTCGTGCCTCCGAAAACACGTAAAGCCGTTGGTCCTGCGCCTGATCTCTCTCCGGTCGTGTCGGATTACCGTCCCATCGGATTATTAGAGTTAAGGAACAGAGAGTGCACTTGTGTTTGCACACACACTTGTGCTCTATAATACTTCCTGCGCAGATGGCCAGTCTCCGTTAAGACAGACCGCCGTGACCGCAATTCGGTCTGGAGGACATTATTTTTATTATTTAAATATGTACAAACAGGTACAGCATAATGTGCAGGACAGCCGTCATTCTGGAACCAATAGGATTTTCGCTGCGCCTCGGGTACTTGTACCAATAAACTCAGCAGATCATTTTGGAGAAATACCAAATAACTTTGTCCTGTTAGATTTACCGGTAATTCAAATGGCCCAATTATTTTCCATTTAATATCCCGGTCCAATTATTTATTTTAAATTGATATTGGGATCTGTCTTCACGCATAAGATGAAGATTTTCTTCTTACCAACTGTGTAAGTTGTGAAGATTTAAGAACCCATCTCTTTTGAGTGTTGATGCATCGCTCCACAAAATTTTATTGAAAATTGTGGGTCTTCTTCCATCTTTTCATCATTATGTTAATATCAAATGTTGTTTTTATTAATCACGAGTGACCAGGAAATATTTAATTTTAAAAAAATCCAATATTACATATTTCGTTTTTTTAGTGAAATTTGCTCCTTTTCTACATTAATAGCAATAACTCTCTATTTACAGTAGATACAATTATGAATAATACTATTAAAAATTCACTTGAAATCGACATTTTGATAAAAATATTGGTCACTCATGTATTCATATTTTCTTTTTATACCCAAGTTGTTTAAACTTTGATTAAAAAATAAATGTAGTATTTTTTTTTCAACAAAAAAATTGTATGTTTTCTTTTTAAACTGCTATTTCTAATCATCCATTTGACTGCCTATCTATTAGCATAATTAATGTTTAATAATAAAACGACAAAAAACCGATGGAATTCATTTATTTATGGTCGTACTGTACAAGAAAGTTAAACAAGGTAAAAATAATTAAACTAGAAAAAAACATATCTCAGGTAGTAGTTAGGATTAATCTTTTTTCATATTTCTTTCTGAACGGCCATCAGTTCTACTATAAGACATTTGGAGGTTATCCATTAATTACCGGACAGCCTGTATATATAAAGATAGAAATTTATTGACAAAATCAAGATTAATGCGAGCGAAGCTGTGGCTTAAATCGAATATATAATATATAGTTATATGGTCATTGTAATCATTGCTATATGATATCAAAATTCATGAAGTTATTATTTTATTTTCAGATCACTGGACGTCGTTTCTTACTTACTGGTGGATAGGAATCGGAATGATCAGCTTATCGACTTTTATCATTTACAATAGCTTGTTTGCGTTTTCGATTATTCCTTCTGCGAACATGAAACCTACACGTCTTATAGTAGTAAATGCAAATGAAAAGACATCAATCCGAAGCTCACCGTTACCAGAAGTCTACATGCACGTATTAGTTGGCCAAAACGAAGATAAAGATTTAAATCAGTACATGCCATACATTGAAATAATCGCGAATACCTTTACAGAATTTAATTTTCATTTGATCGTATTAATAAATGATACTAATGTGGGCTGGATGAGTGCTGAGGAAAATAATGAATTAGCTTTAAACAAGTTGTGGACAAAAGATAAAAAAGCGTTCGAGAAGGAGCCTCACAGCCATAATATAAATATTGAACACTTAACTCTTTCTACTTATATGGATAACTCACCATTGAAAAAGTATTGGCGAACTTTGCCATGCCAACTAATTGAGTTCGTAGCACGTATTGTTTCTATTTGGGATAAAGGTGGTGTCACTTTCAATCCTGATATATTAACACCTAAATTTCAGCACACCATTTATATTAAAAAGCTGCAGAAGATTTTGAATAAGTACGCACACACGAATAAAGTAATCAACGATTCCAAATTCATAAAAAAGCAAAACAAGGATCCGGAAAAATATAGAAAACTAAACAACATAAGGGATATCATTGAAGCTTTAGAAATGGAAGATATATCAGCAAATGCCTTTTCTCAACAAACTCTGTCTGAAGCTGAGAACAAAGATATGCAACTCATAAGGCATGGACGTCAAGTATCTACTGTAACAGAAAGTATTGTTAGAAATGCTACCGTGACGAATGTAGAGGCATTAAACACAATAACCTCCGAAATGAACCCGTATAACGATGGTAGTACAAAATATACGGAGTATAACACGATTGTGAATAGTACTGAATCAACATATTCTTTAAATAATAAACACAATAGTACTAAAATGAGTTTACTACCATTATTTCTTGAATTCTTATTTCACAGTAAGGCTGACATAAAACCTAAGACTACAGAGGTTACTCTTTCTAATAGAACACGTAAAAGCGCTATATTGACACCTGATCGTAAAGCAAACGGTTCTCTATCAAAGAATAATTTACGACAAGTGGAAAAAGAGACTAAACATGTGTATAAACCATTAGTTGTATCAGCTGCTGATATCTATAATAAATCCAAATATGATATGGATGTTAATGAATCACACGATAAAGAAGAAACTTTTGAAGCAAGTAGACTAATTATTGATTTAAAAGGAAATATCATAGCTACTGATACACCTTGTCATGCATTTCTCGGTACAATATTTAGTAATGTAATACATCACATTGAAGAAGAAAGTGTAACTGACTTTATAATTGCTGAACTAACAATTTTTTGTAAAGGACTTTTGTCTTCATGTATGGGTATTGACTTGATTTTATTATAATTGTATTCACATTAGTTATTGTTGTTTTAGGAATATTTGTATTAAATTATTTTTAAATGTTTATATTTCGTTTTTTTATGAGGTGTTAGAAATAAGTGGAACAGAATCATTTTGCAAATAATTTATTTCATTCCTAAATTTTATTAATTATCTTATAAACTAAAATAAAAGTCGTGATCAAAATATTGTTTTTGTAAAGCGTTTACAATATTTCGTCCACAAGTTTCTTCTTAATTTTATGGCAGCAAGTATTGTCGCAGAAAAATGTCATAGACTAGATATTTCATTAATTTGTAGCAAATACTGCGAAATACATCATTCGTGATTGTACATCTTAACAACTTAATTACCTGAACAATTACAATTATTTGACATTAGTCTTATTCCAAACAACACAAACTGAAAAGTTCAAGTTATATTGATCATATATCGAACCGTATTACTTAAATCAACTAATTAAATAAGCACCAACTGCATTAGTATAAAACACATTAGATTTGATATCTAAAGCCATTATAGTTCATGTTTGAATTACATTCTTATTTGCTTTTACGCCGTTATATAACAGTGCCGGCGCAGGCGTCGCTTTTGCGCGTAAAAGTTCTCTATTCAAATCTAAATATTGTTACGAAGTCATATAACATCGTCATACAAATTATGAAATTACAATTTACATTTATTTTTAATTATCAATTTTAATAACTTAACTTAATGCACAAATGCGCAGTGTTATCACAATACAAAATGCTATAGCTTAATCTGATCCATTGGTACTACACCGCCGCTTCTTCTACGTCCAAGCCACGTTTCTGTTTTCTATTGGTATCTCCCATCTTTCACTCCAACTATTAAGAACTGAGCGTCTGCAATCTCTCACTCGATGCATTGGCTCACATCGTCTACTCACTGACCAGAAAATGTACCCTTGTGGACACTGATAAATAAACGCTCTTAACTTATTTGATTTGTTTCTTTTACATTTGAGAAAGCCTGGAGAGCAATCACCGTCTTTTTCGAATGCGTAATACCCAGCTGCGGGACAGTTGTGACTATCTTTACCTACTACGATCTGAAAATAGAAAATAAATAAACACTTAAAATTAAATCTAATTTCTAGATTGTCATAATAAGGCCTACAAATTTTTTTTTTGTTGTTTTGCCTTGTCGGTTGCGAATGGCAACGTCGGTAAATATTGTATCGGAAAATTTTTGATGCGTAATATGCATAATAAATGTCTACAAATACAATTATATTTCATCTATGATACACTTGCAGCTTATTGAATGGAGTATATTAAAAGCATTTTAAAAATAAATCAAATATAAAAATAATTATAAGGCACAAGGCGTAAACGCTCTTAAACAGCTGTATTATTTATACATATGTATGTATATAAGGTTAAAGAAATTTATTAAAATTATTAAAAATAATTTAAAAATATTCCACAAAGAATTACAAATGTAATTACTAAAAGTTACAGGCCGATTATCGTACTTTTAGTAAATAAAAATTATATGTAGGTATTCTGTATATTAGAAAAATATATGTATATTGATAATTACTATGAAATTATTGAAAAGTAATAAAATTGATCTACCGTGCTAGTGCAAGGTAGATCAATATAATAATATCAATAAAATCAATGGTAATAAAGTATACTTACTGGATCGTTTTCTCCTATTCTGTTTCTTCTTTTAACTCTGCGGTTCTGTGCTATTTCTCCTTCACACTCCTTATCGGCTTTGCTTTCTTCAACACATTTAGTTTGGCTTTCATCGTAAATTGTACCATTCGGGCAAGTGAATACTGCTATTTTTAAATCTCGTGTTTCCTCATTTTCATCGCATTGATAGAATAAATTGCAATACTTAGGGTGCCTTCTAAATGACGATGGACAAACGAATAAATACTGATCTTCTTCAGTCTCTGGACATTCCTTGTTGCCAGAATTTTCATTTGTGCTTGAGTCTGTTCCGCTTTCTGTAATTGAACTTTCGTCCGTTACTGATTCCGTTGTCGATTTTTCGGTTGAGGACTCTTCGGTAGTTGACTGTCCTGAAGTAGAACTTTCAGTGTTTGTTCCTTGAGTTGTACCATCTGTTTGTTCAGTAGTACTTCCTGCAGTCTGTTCAGTTGTGCCATCCTCTGATTTTTCAGAAGTTCCTTCTGTCGTCTGTGCCGTTGTACTTTCTCCAGGCTGTTCAGTTGTGCCTTCGCTCGATCGTTCAGTCGTACTTTCTCCTGATTTTTCAGTTGTACTTTCGCCTGGCTTTTCAGTAGTACTCTGTCCCGTTTGTTCAGAAGTTCCTTCCCCGGATTGTTCAGTAGTACTTTCGCCCTGTTTTTCAGTAGTTCCCTCGCCTGATTGTTCAGTAGTGCTCTGATTCGGTTTTTCTGTCGTTCCTTCCGTCAATTGTTGAGTAGTACTTTCATTCGTTTTTTCTGTTGTTCCTTCGCTTGATTTTACAGTAGTACTTTCTGGCTGTTTTTCTGTAGTACCTTCATCCAGTTTTTCTGTGGTACTTTCTTCGGGAGTTTTAGTTGTGCTTTCTCCTGATTGTTCAGTAGTATTTTCAGCCGGTCTTGCAGTAGTATCATTTCCAAATTGTTCAGTGGTAGTTGATGTTGTGGATTCTGAAGAAGTCGGGGATTGTTCTATAGTTTTAATAGTTGTTGATTCAGACGTCGTTTCTTCTTGTGTTGTAGTAGTGGTTTGCGTTGTTGAAGATTGACTTTCGCCTTGAGTCTGGGAGCCACTGCAATTACGGGGTGGGTAGACTGATTCTTCATGATTACATGTTTCAATAGCTGGGTCCCAAATTGTACCTTCTCCACATTCAAAATGATACACTGAAAATCTTGATCCATCGCCATCCCAATCCACACATCTATAAAATTTCTTACAATCATTAGGATTTGAATAGAATCCTGCTTTAGTACAATTAACGTTGTTACTATCAGGTTTATTAGATGTTACATCTTGATTTTGTCCCTCTGTAGTACTTTGTGTTGTACTAGATGATGATCCACCAGATGAAGAATTGTCCGAAGTTGAATCTTCTGTCGTATTACCATCGTCTGTTGAATTACACGAAGAGTTTACAACATCTCCAGGATGGTTACATATAGTTAAATCTTGGTCCCATATAGTACCCTCAGCGCAAGTAAAATCATATTTTGTGTAACCCCCATTTCCATTGTCAACGCACCTATAAAACTTTTTGCAGTCTTGAGTATTGCCAAAGTACCCGTCACTGTCGCAGGTTTCAGGTTTTTGTGAGTTTTGTGTAATAGACTCGGAACTAGGCTTAGAAGCATCTGTAGGTTTTTGCGTTGTACTTGAAGTTGTTGCTGAACTTGAAGTTTGCGATGACGTAGACGAAATTTGCGTAGTTGGAGTATTGTCTTCATCATGCAGTACAGATCCTTGACAAGATGGTACTTCATCAATATGATTGCAAGCTTGAATGTTAGAGTCCCAAGCAGTACCATCACTGCAAGTAAATTCATATGTTGTATAACCACCATTACCATTATCGACACATCTATAAAATTTTGCACAGTCGTTTTTATTGCCGTAATATCCTTCTGATGAGCAGATATTACTTTCAGGTGATGGTTCGACAATACTGGTGTTATATTTATCATCTTGATTATTTCCTTGAATATGACCTGTGGTACTTAATTCGGATTTTTCCGTTGTTTGTTGATTATGTTCAGAAGCAACTGGTTTGGTCACAGTTTGGGAACTGCATTGTGATTCTCCGGTGTCATGGTCACAGGTTAACATTTCCTGAACCCAAACTGTACCCTCAGCACAGGTAAACTGATGTTTTGTAAATCCATCTTTATCATCCTTTACGCAACGTATAAATATTCTGCAATCATTAGGATCTGCAAAAAATCCTTCAGTATCACACTTTAGTTCATTTATTGAGGTAGATGAACTAGAAGTTGAAGTATGTTTTTTCTCTGTAGTCGTTCGTATAGTAGTATCATCTCCATGTTGTGTATGACCCGTAGTAGCTTGTGGTGAACCAGATGATGTACTTGAACATTTATTTTTGTCTGACTCATGATTACATGTTTGTAAATCTTGGTCCCATATACTACCATCCCCACAAGTAAAGTCAAATTTAGAATATCCTCCTTCTCCATTATCAACACACCTGTAAAATTTCTTACAATCCTTTTGATCACCATAAAAACCTTCAGCTGTACATGTCTCAGATGACACTGGCGGTTTCTGGGTTGAATAATTTTCATCTTTGGATGCAGTTGTTGTTTCTGTTTGTATCTCATCATGTTCATATTGGGGTACTTTTGAAGTGGTATGGCTTCCTTTTTTACCACATTCCTTATCAGACGTAATATGATCACATGATAATATTTCTTGGTTCCAATAAGTACCTTCCCCACAGCTAAATTCATACTTTGTAAACCCACCTTTACCATCATCAACACATCTATAAAATATTTTGCAATTATTCAAGTCACCTATAAAACCATCTTCAGAGCAAACAAAATTATTTTCTTTTCCGGTATTTGAGGTACTTTCTGTTACTTGAGGATATTTTTGACTTGTGGGTGTAACAGCTTCGGTAGTTGAAATGGTGCTGTCATTAGGAATTGACGTAGTGTTATTACCTGTATTGCATTCTTTTACTGCCCATGCATGATTACATGCTTCTATACTTTGATCCCAAACTGTGCCTTCACCACAATTAAATTCATAACGAATAAATCCACCATTACCATCGTCAACGCATCGATAAAATTTCTTGCAGTTATTCTTGTCGCCTATAAAGCCACTATTAATACAAGAGCCGCTTTGACCAGATTCTTTTGAAACCTCTGTTGTAGATGTTTGATCAGAAATATTAATATCAGAATCAGTATCAATATTTGAGAGATAGCCGTTATCTATGTCATCATTTATAGGTGAATGAACCTCGGAAGTAGTTTCATATTCTTCACTAGGAGATTCCACGCTTGAATTACATGTTGTTACAGCCCATGCATGGTTACAAGCTTCAATTTCTTGATCCCACAAAGTTCCTTCGCCACATGAATATTCATATTTTATGTACGAGCCGTCTCCATTATCAACACATCTATAGAATTTTTTGCAGTTCTTAGCATCTCGCATGTAACCACTCTGTGTGCAATCGTTGCTACCCGTGGACGTGATCTCTGTTGTTGTAATAGTTACTCCAGGTGTTGATGTAGACATGTTTTTAGTAAATTCAGTGGTTGTACTGCTTACTGTTCCTTGGATGTTAGATGCAGTAGCGCTTTCACCACAACTATCGACTGCCCAATTATGATTGCATGCATCAATATTAGAATCCCATACTGTGCCTTCACTACATGTAAACTCATAAGAAATATATCCACCTTCGCCATTATCAACACATCTATAGAATTTCTTACAGTCGTTTTTGTCTCCTATAAACCCACTTGATGTACAGATAATATTTTGTTGGGTTACATCTTGTGGTGGTCTATGAGAGCTAGTAATCGTCGAAATTTCACTATGTGGTGGACCATATCCCGCGTCATGAGCATCAGTATAGTCAATAGTTGAACTCATTTGAGTTGTGGATTGAGTAGCTGTAGAGCTTGAAAAAGGAATGGAGGATGACGTAGTTATTTCTTTTGTAGTTTTGTCTATTTCAGTAATATCTAGTGACGCGCCGCCACCGCATTTCTTGACAGCCCATGCATGGTTACAGGCTCCTATTTCTGGATCCCATACAGTACCTTCTCCACATTTGAATTCAAATTTTACATAGCCACCGTTACCATTTTCAACACACCGGAAAAATATTTTACAGTTATTATCGTCTCCCATAAATCCACTTGAAGTACATTCACTACCCTTTGAACCACCTTTTTCTGTTGATGTTATTGTGGTTGACGTAGATGATGAGGTAGGCATTTGTTCAGGTATATGATAACCACTATCTTCGTCAATTGCTGTATCTACTATCTCTGGCCTTGTTTGATAATTTTCAGTAGATGTCGTCAAAATAGTACTCGATGGTTGAAATGCAGGTGACGTAGTAAGCTTTTTGGTTGTTGTTTCGGGAACTTCTGCAGCTGCACTGCCGCCACATTTCTTCACAGCCCATGCATGATTACAAGCTCCTATTTCTGAATCCCATACAGTTCCTTCACCACATTTAAATTGATGTGTAACATATCCTCCATTGCCATTTTCGACACACCTGTAAAATATTTTACAGTCATTATCGTCCCCCATGAATCCACTAGAAGTACAGTTTCCACTTTTCTTTGAATCATCCATTGCCATTGATATTGTTGTGGTGGTTGAAGTAGTTGATGATAAAGTAGATGACGTGGACATTAGTATTGGGTTTTGATAACCAATATCTTTATTGTCTTCTGTATCTTCTGATTCTGGCTTTATGGGATAATTTTCAGTGGATGAAGTTGTGTGATAGTTGAGAGTTGTTTTATAGGTACTAGCTGTAAAGGTATGTGTCGTAGGGTTAGTAGTAGTCTTTGAACCGCATTCTTTGACTGCCCATGCATGATTGCAAGCTTTGATATTCTGATCCCATACTGTTCCTTCACTGCAACTAAATTCATATTTAATGTAACCCCCGCGTCCATTGTCAATGCACCTATAAAACTTTTGACAGTCGTTAATATCGCCCATGTAACCAAGTTCAGTGCATTCGTTATTTTTCTGTGTATTTGATATTTCGGTACTGACATGAATTGCAGAAGTCGTAGTTGCTTTTGATAATTCGTTAATCTGGATCTGAGATTGACTCGCTTTGTTCGAATGATCAACTTGCAGTTGAGTTTGAACTCCTTTATTTCCGTGGGCAATTTGTGTTTGCGATTGACTTACTGCAGATCCATGACTTACTTGAGTTTGGTTTTGGTGGCTTTTTCCGACTTTATCTTGATTTATTCGGTCACCATAGTGAATTTGTGTTTGATTTTGTACTACTGATCCGTTACTAATTTGCGTTTGTGTCTGAGTAACTTTAGAACCATAACTTATTTGTAACTGTTGTTGAATAGTACTATTCGATTTATTACCTCTTATGTTTTGATGCTTTGTGCTGTCTTTTTCTTGGAAATGTACTTTATCACTAGTTAAAAGAGTATTTGTACTAGCGTTTTTATCGATACGATATCCACATCTACTTCTTTTTACAGCCCAAACATGATTGCAGATTTGGTTATCTTCATCCCAGATCGTAGTTTCAGTACATGAAAACTCATATGTCGTATATCCTCCTCTTTGGTTTGCTACACATCTATAAAATTTGCGACAATTTTGACTATCGCCCATGAATCCATCTGATGTACAAATATTATCGCGTGAATGCGTATGTGGAATATTTGAGGTTGTACTTGGCGTTATGGTAAAAGTTTCATGCGATGATGTAAATGGACTCATAGTTACTGATGTGGGTTTTAACGGATAGGCCATCGCACCATTATTTATGTAAATGTTACTTATTGATGATCCCCAAGGATATAAACTGCTAAGATGAGGCGGAGTTGAGTAAGTTGAGTCAGATGATGATGGAAATTTTGCAGTCGTCATAGTAGTTGATTTTAATGTAGTTGTAGATGCAATATATATTGGTCGATTGGTTACTATCGGAGATGGTATTTCGTTTTGCATACCCTCGATTTCATTCATATGCGTAGTATATTCAACTGGTCCTAAGAAACCACCACATTCAGATCGTTTTGTACTTCGTGGATGATTGCACACTTCTGTGTCGGGATCATAAACAGTACCTGGTCCACATTGAAACTGAAATATATCAAAGTACAACGTTAAAATCTCAAATTTAAATAACAATGAATAAAATTTATAGCAGCATTTAATGCACTAAGTGCCCACATATATTATACTAAAATATTTGTTTGTTGTGTTTTGAGTACGAGCTTCATATGGAACATAAATTTGCAAATAATCGTTTTAAGTCTGGATGATTTGTACCTGGAAGCTTTTCCAAGGCGAAAATAATTAAAATAAAGGATATAAATATGTACACCTTTTCGTAAGACTTAAAATATTCATAGAGCGCGAGTTCTGTTTCAAAATTATAAATGATAGAACGGTTTAAAGTTTAAAACATCAATAAACAGCACTATGAATGCTTATTTTGGCATAATTATCTCACACATTACACTTTCAAATAATGCCTGGTATGCCTTAAACAACATTTTAATAACTTACTCTGAAAACGGTGTATTTCCCATTGCCCGACTTCATGCAACGATAGAATATGGCACAGTTGTGAGGATCCTTCTGAAAGCCCTCGCCAGTACAGATGATAGGTTCAGGTTTCGTTCCAGAATATAGTTTTACTATTCTACCCGAAGCGCGAGACTGCCGATCTACATTCGATGACGTGCCTGAAAACAATTGAAAGCTATACTCAGTAATAATAATAAAACGAGTTTATCCAATAAAATTAACATTGCATACTGTCGTGCTATCAACTAAATTACTAGTAATTTTGTTATTACACCTATTCAGCGCGACTGTCGTAAAACTATCATATCATAATAAAAACTTTTAAATTTTTAAGTATTGGTCTTTAATATTAAATATATTTTTATTTAAAGGCTATTTTATTTATTTTTATCTTTTTATTGACGTAAGTACGTGTTTGCTAATCATTAAGTTCTGATTCAATTAGCTGTTTCGTAATTTTATTTAGTTTTAACGTCTATCAATCTGATTCTAATACCACGAGGGAATGTAAATAAATCGCTTTCTGCAATGTTTATCATAACCAGATCTGAATGCTTTATATGTTCTCAAAGGTAGCGAGGGGTGTTTTAAGCGTAAGCAATTACCTACCAAAAGCTTTCTGTCTAGCTATGTTGATTACAGCATGCAGATCGATGGCGTCGTTGCTACTGCGTAATAGCCTCTTCGTGTTTAAAACTAATGCCTACAATACAGTGATATAAGTATATAGCTACCTACGACTTTAAAATGTTCAACGTAGGTTATAAGTCGATGAACAGTTTTTGTTTAAGATGTTTCTGCTTTCTTGTTGTTCTTCCATGATAGGAATAAGGTTGAAAATATTTTTACTTTAATAAAATGAATGCATATAATATATTTGTATAAATTGCTAATATCACTACATATTATAAAACAAAGTCCCCAGCCGCGTCTATCTGTTCGCGATAAACTCAAAAACTACTGAAAGGATTTTGATGCGGTTTTCACCAATAGACAGAATGATTCGTGAGGAATGTTTCAGTATATAATTTATTAAGGTTTTGTACTACCCGTGCGAAGCCGGGGCGGATCGCTAGTGGACTATAAATATAATAAGTTTATACAAACCATTGTTATCACTATCCGTTGCTTCAATAATTACAATAAAAAATATAAGGGGTATATAAAATCTTCTTAAAATAATGCCCATGTTGTAGGTTAATTCGTGTCGTTTATAACATTTAGAACATTTTCGTCAGCGTCGTCTGTAACAAAAGGAAACATATTGTTTATATAGATATAAACATAAATCGTAAATAGATTTGTTGCTTATACGTTTATGTATGTTTTCAAAATGGCTGCACCAATTTAAATATGATAGTAAGTAATGTACACTTTATTACGGGATTTTGCTCGAACGTCCTATCTAATCTACAGAAGATCACGAAGAACCTTGCGTTCCTGCAGACAGTAGTTTGCAGACCCCTCAGATAAGATTTGGTGTTTAATTTATATTAAAAACAAATAAAATAGATGTGTTAATTTTAAAGTGCGGCATAGGAAAATAATACATGCGATGTGAGTTTGTTTGTTTGTTTGTTACGCCTTCACACCTTAACCACTCAACCATCATAAAACCACAAATTTCGCATACACGTCAGGGGTACAAGAAGGACAAGGTACCTTTCATCCAGAATACGTTATTGTTCCCGCAGTATAATTTAAATATTGACAAGAAGCTGTTATCCGCGGCTTGGTCGCAAACAGTTATTTTTTTCTGGGTGGTTAAAGGAACTCTATGCCTTTTTCTGTACCCTTGAACGTGTATGTAAAATTGTATGGTTATCGGTCGCTTTCACGGCTTAACTAGGCATGAAAGCGCAACAAACAGACAAGCTCGCTTTAGCATTTATAATATTAACGCTGACAGTCCATATCACAATACGTGTATATTCAATACGAATGGGGTAGTTGATAAAGTGGTCAGATTCGATCCCTAGACGGGACATGAATTTGTGTCATCCACAAATAATTATTCTGAGCCTGGGTGATTTTTGTGTCCGTAAAGTCCCTCGTGAGACAGGGATAATTATTACTAGTGCAGAAGATGTCTTTTAAAACGGAAGCTGTATTATTAATGCAAATAAATAATAAATCAATGTTGCAACACGCACTTTGTACTTTTTTATGTTTTATATTATGGTGGGCATGAATAATACCATTTGACATAAGCAAAGCAATAAGAACAGTCATTATATGTTTATACATTTTTAATAGAGCACGCAATCCAATGACTCATAGTGTGATGGAAAAATATTGATCACGTACTTATTAATAAATCATACTGTATTAAATAAATAATATTAAGGAAAATTTTATTTTTGTATTTATACAACTAAGGTGACCAACAAGCATGCGGCCCTTCAGGTGACAAGCTGTTAATGTAGTCTATGATTGCTTTCAATACTAGAGGTATCAGTCTTGGTTATCAACTTTAGGAAAAAGGAATTGAACATGGTGTGAAAGGAGAAGAATTGGAGAGGTAAGTATGTCAGCTATCAGTACTCTTGCGTACTAGGTGAAACGCGGATACAGCGTTACTGCTTTTTGTTGCCAATGGTTAGGCCAATTTCCAAATAATATCCAAAGATACAGAAACAGTAACCATTCTTAATTTAAATAGTATCCCTATTTAAATTAAAGACAGGTTACTACCTGTGTTCAAAGCAAAATACTGCAAATTGAAATCATCCGACTGTAACATCCATCAGGTCCAAATAGATTACTATCCATCAAGAAAAATTCGGGATTGCTAACCTTTTTTATTGCTGAGATTGGCAGCCCAAACGATGACCGGTTCGTATCTTCAGAATATTATGATACAAGTCTTTACCCACGGCTTGTATGTAGGCCAGTATATAGGGTTTGTCAATAAATTACTAACCCTCAGGAACAGTTATTTTTTTCTGAATAGTAAGGTATCGTATGTCTTTTCTTAACCTCTGACAACGTATGTATATGTGCAATGTCATGATAATCGGTCGAGTAGTTGAGACTTGAAAGCGTAACAAACAAATAAACTCACATTCACATTTATAATATTAGTTAAGATAGCTAGAATGTTCATGAGTGGCGCAGGATAACGTATCATGAGATCGACCACTGGATTGTCTGCCTTAAGTGGCAATAAAAATAACACAAGATTCGACAAGTGTAATTCTCTACATACATTATTTGCCATATTTGCGGTTATTTGAAACTATCTAAACTCCTTCATCGTAAAAAAAACAAAATGGCGGAATGTGGTTAACTTACACTTCAGCCTCACACCTCGTGGTAAGCAACGGCTTGATGTTATGTTACAATATTATTTCATAATGTTTTTGCACGTTCGCATAATGTTGTGCAGTCATGCTACACATTTGATTTCTCAGTAGTCGATACCGACGTATTTTTACATCGAGAAAGGAATGGTAATATCGATAACGTGCGAAGACGATTGTGGGTTCATAAAATACGTGCCATCAGACAGGGATCGATTTGTTCTATGGGAAATATTAGAACGAAAAAGGATTTCCTTTTATGTTTTGTTATTTACTAGTACTAAGTGCTAAGCTTGTGATATCATGTAACAGTATTTTCGTGTTATATTTAAGGCAGATAAGAAAATAATTATATCTGCTACATATTACTTAAATTTTCTTCCTATTGGATTTCGTTTTATTCGACTGACACGCAATGTTTTGAGGTATGAAAACGTTTAAAGAGAAGAAAAGTTATCGGTAATATAAATAAAATAATTTTGAAATGAATCCATGCTCTAAATTATAGTCATGGTCATAAAATGCGATACGTATTGAATTTAATTGGATACGCAGCTCGATTACAAGCACACTCATAGTTCATGCATGCCTTGATGTCACTGATATTGCGTTGTAGTATCGTTATATATATACGAGTACATAGTCTCACGCATATATCTTATAGTCTTCCCTTCCCCGTGCCTCAGAAAACACGTAAAGCCGTTGGTCCTGCGCCTGATCTCTCTCTAATCCTGTCGAATTACCACCCCATCGGATATTAGGAGTGTATTTGTTGTTGCGCACACACTTGTGCACTATAATATCAGATGGCCAATCTTCGTTAAGATTGGCCGCTGTGATCTATATTCGGTCTAAAAGACATTATTACATCCCAAATAGTATACGTATATAAGAAGAGTATATGTATTATTACATACAAACTTTGGCGAAATATTTCTACTATGTTTTGAGGTCCCACGTAATAGAGGGCGAGCTTATTGCCGCTTTTATAGTTCCAGACTCCGTCTTGGTATTGATAATTTCTTAACGGAAAATCCAGAACCTCTTTATCGGATCTAAGAATTTATCCCGAGAATTTATGCTACACTAACTATCCGTACACAACTAGCCATCAGACGGAGTAGCGTAATTCCTAGATAGCCTTAACGATAACGTAGTAGGTAGGTACTGTCAATATTATTATAACGTATAAATTTATTTGGTATATCATCTTAATTGTCTCTGGCTGTCTTAGTAGCGCACCGGTGGTGTATGTAACTGTTTCTGGTTCGATTCACAGGTCGGGCAAAGTGTTACTGCGTTTTCTTGTCAAGAAATTATAGAACAGCACAGAATTTGAGGCCTAAAACCGTAGCTGACAAAACAATAAATCACTTCTGTCTACCTCTTGAGGGACACAGGTGTGAGGCTGTTTATGTATGTAGCCTTACTAATTTATACGTAACATTCTGATACATCTGGATTTCCACATGGATTTGTTTTTGTCTTTGTGTACCTAGAGTCAAAGTTTCACGTAATATAGGTAATACTCATACAGAAAAGGTCGTCAAAAATATTACAGCTATTGGTCGTAACGTAACTCTAGAAATTACTGCGCTCTACAAAACTAGTAAAAAAATGTTGTAGGTACTTCGTAACTTTTAGAGTCGGTGACTCCATATATGCCTATGAATTGTAACCACCCAAGACGGACGCCAAAGACTAGCTAGGATCGAGATAGGCATGCAGTGATGTCGTTGCCCTGAATTAAATCAACATTTCTTTAAGCCTGTAATTGCTAGCAATAAATCAATTTTATTTTCTTACAAAACTTGTCCAAGCAAGACTATTACGCTACGGTTCAAGATTATAAATATAATCATAAAGTAGTAAGTGTAAGGCCGACTGACTGATCATGTAATACGGTATTCGATTCCCAAATTAATAAAATAAGAGACACTGGCAGCATTACCATTTGACGTGGCAATGCTGCGAGTCTTCTGAGTACTTTTCCAGTCGACAGTGATACTGAGGAATTGCACGTTTTATTTAATTATTTACTATCATATATTTTGTGCCATTCCTTTTTATTTCGTTTTACTTATAAGTCAGGTTTGTCAATATAAGTTTAGTTGTATGTAATGATAGTTGTCTCTGTACATTGTTAACATTTAATATATTTAAAAATGTCCATTATTAAATAAAAATAATTGACTATTATCCATTTACATACGATCAGAGGACCTATTCTCGTTATAAAACCGTTCTAAAGTATAATTCCAATCTAGGCTAATAAACGTTGAATGAAATACAATTTATGTTCACATTTGAAGTTTATTTTAATTTAGGAGAATACCTTTATGCTATTTAAGACACTGAGACTAAGTCGAATTTTACTTTGAACTGGTTATGCATTAAGATAATAGACCCTGTGTTTAGATATGAGAAATGGAAAATATAATATTCTAATTAATGAATAAAAAATATATATATATGCGAATGTTTCTATAATGTTGAAATTCTCGACCGATCATCATGAAATTTTGCATATACGATGTCAGCAGAAAAGGACGTAGGGGACCTATCTACTATTACTAACCTAATCTACATTTAGGTACCCGAGCTAAGCCGCAGGGACAATCTAGTATGAATAAAATAACAAAATGACAGAATATTAAAGAACTAAGATCTAATTTACGTATAAAGCAGCGTCACACAAAGCAGCAACTAGATTTGGCACTTGCTAAACCATGTGTTTCTCAGGTTGGTTTTCAACTGGAACTTGTTGTGACACTCGCATGTCAAGCCGTCTCCAGACAACTACCTTTAGCTGTACGACGGCACAGGGTGCATTTGTAACTACTTTTAAACCTCCGACGAACAACGAGGGTTAATATAAGTCGTATAATAGTTATGTCTGAGGCTTCGTAGCTCCCAAACAAGAGAACCGATTTTAAAGCGATTTATTATTAAGAGCTACTTTAATCGAGATGAATCTTAGCTAAATTCGATGGAAATCTGTGTAAAAAATTACAAGCTTTTAATTGGTATCACAATTTTATCGATAAAATGAAATCGGATAATTTTATGATGTAAGGCTAATTGTTAACTAATCTTTTTTCTAATAAATTATTTAATTGATTATTTGATTATTTAATAATTGTATTGTTTAATACTTATTGCCTTTTCTTGGGATGGCGAAATGAAGGAAACTCAACCATTGCCATTCTTCTTGCGCTGGCATTTTGCGCTTGCATTGGGTATTTTTAAGAGTGGCTATGGTATTTGCTTACCAATAAGCAGGCCGCACATACTTATTTGCTACCAAAGCAGTATAAACACCTGGACATCAACCTCGGTATACCAATACTACTCGATTTTCTTCGTTACAAAACAGTGATCTGACTGATTTAAACAAGACAGCTTTTGACAAGCAATTATGTATAACTAACATACTATTAAAGCGAATTATAATAGCTTTAAATCTCGGTTATGTTACTTACAAACTTTTTTGTTAAGTCATGGTATAAAAACAGGCGAGTCGCTATCTATTCCGTCATTTGCCACGAAGACTCACCGCAAAGAATCTCCAACGATACCACGAGCATTTTTATAAAGGTCACAAGTGAACAACCAGCCAGCCTTCATAGGAACAAATTGAACCTCGTAGTTCGTTGGCACAATAATTGCAACTGGAAAGATGTTGGAAATAAGGCGAAATAAACTGGAACGAGTTCTTTTTATATCAGAGTTGTACACTGTCATTACCAGGGGCGCGTATGACGCGTATTATGCAAAGTATGCTTGAGAGCGCAAACGCAATTAAAAATAAATTTAAAACCGAAGTTATAGGTGCGTGTTTATCTGAGGTATTTATCTAGTTAGTACAAATACGTGCAATGGGTAAAAGAGGTATTAAGTATAAATAATATCAGCCCTGTATCTGTACTGTCCCACCGCTGGGCACGGGCCTCTTCTCAATGTGGGGAGGGTGAGGCCGTTGTCCACCACGGTGGCTCAGTACTGCAGACTTCATAATATATATCTGTCAGAACTTTATAGAGAACTCTCAGACATGCAAATTTCCACACAATGTTTTCCTTCATCCTTAAAGCGGACGGTAATTAAATATTTAATACGAACATAACTTCGAAATGTCAAAGATGTGCGCCTCGAGATCGAATTCGAGACCTCTGCATGCCAGTCAAACGGTCACCGACTAGGCTATCGCTGCTATAAACAGGCATGGTGGTTTAAAAGTCTAAATGAGAGTGGAATGTATAAAACTATATACCACGAAGGTAATTCCGAAAATAATATAATTACTAATATTAATGAACATTGTAAAAAGCAATTCAAGAATTTGTTGTTTTTTAACAGCATGTGTACTGTCGTCTATATTACCCGCTTGTTCAGAAGCGATTATTATAGTAATCATTAACCGGTAAACGAGTAGCGAGGTTGAGCAACGTTGGGTGCGGTCAGTCTATAGATGGGTGACCGCTTAGTGGTATTTCATCTGAGCGTCTCCGTGCTTCGGAGGGCACGTAAAAAGTCAGTCCCGGTTGTTGTCAAATTGACAGCAGTCGTTAAGCCATGTCAGAGGCCTACGGGCGGCTTGAATAACTCTTGAAAACAGGTTGGCCACTAACCACACGAAAAGAAGAAGATTTATAGCCGATAATTAAACATTTCCTCTAGGGAAAAGGGAATAAACATGAAATGAAAGGAACGAAATTCCATTTAAAGATTATTAATTCTCTGGAACTCTCATTCACCCGGCGAAACAAGACAGTACCAGCATTACTACTTTTATGCTGGTTTACTGTAAGTGGATGGTATCCTGGACGAACCGGCTCATTCGCACTCTTACCGAGTAATTGGGAACGGTAGACCTTTCTCCCCTAAAAGTAAGACTCAAACACTCAATGTTTTTTGTCTTTTCTTTATTAGGTATCTGATACAACATTTGAAGAGACTTCTAAAGAAAAAAACATCCGAAGAAAAGCGTAGTATAGGTTATACCACGCTTTCAGTATTTCTTTAGCTATTCTATAAAATCTCATCATTACATAATATATTCTTGTATCCGACAGCAGTTAACCAGGGATATCATTAACTAGAGCAACGTGCGATTTTATTATACTTATGACTAATAAGTAAAAGTTATCCGAAAGATAAATCGCATGCTGTCACGCTCTTGTCAGGTTAAAGAAGAGAGATGGCGAGAATTTTATCTTATAGATAAATGCTATTTGGATATGGTGCGATAAGTCCTTACTGTCGAAGTGAAAAATCCTTAGAAGGTTTTATAAAAATGTTGTAATAGACAAATAATTACAAAGTAAAAATAGAATTCATTTGATAACACTAATTAAAATAAATGCTTAATACAGTCATAGATCCACAGAAAGAATTATTTATACATAGCAGTTATGTCTTCAATATCATACGCTATAACTATAATTAAAATAGACATTAAGCGAAGCCATCATACTAATACCATGTTATTAGACACCCATATGTACATCTCCATAGAATAAGTATCAGATGAAAAAATATTTAACTTTTCACTAATTTCTTGGAGTGAAATTCACTTACAGTAAATTTCCCCTCTGACAAAATACATGTATACGTGCGAGCGTTTTAAGATTTTAATCGTAAAAAGAAAATAATTGCATTGCTATGGTATTTTTTGTTTGTTTTTCACAGGTATTTCTGTAATACTTTACGTTAGACGAATACCTTTAAGAGGGTTGTTGGGTCATGTGGATGACGTCTTAAGAAAGACGGACGAAGGCAAACATACTAATTGTTATTAGTTTCAGTGATGTTTATAGCTTTTATTTGACCATCGACGTTTGGATAGCGGCGTCCATACAGAATACTTTTACGTATGTCTGGTTATGAGTGCTGACAGTTTAAAAAGACAACACAATTTTACAGGATTTTTAATAAGAGGTTTTAACTTTTAAATATTAAGAAGTGGTGTGGAAACTATAATAATATTAAGCGGGTTAAGCGCGAAAGCGAATCGTATAATGTATGACAAAATGTATGAAAACATGCCTCAAATTGCACGGAGCGGCGTAAAATAGTATATTATGCAGCAATCGTATTAAAGGTAAATCCTAACTAATATTATAAACGCGAATATGAGTTTGTTTGTTTGTTACGCTTTCACACCTTAACTACTGGACCAATCATTATGAAATTACGCTTACATGTTGTCAGGGGAACAGAAAAGGACATAGGGTACCTTTCATCCAACAAAAGTACTATAACTATGCTAACCTAACCTACATTTACGCGAGTGAAGTCGCGAGCAAAACCTAGTCTGTAATAAATACGTAAATAGAAGTTCCGTCATGTACAGGGCTTCATGTCCTGTATGTAGGTAATGTATTTTTAATTTTGGTTAGAACTAAGATCACCATTTTATGATTGCCTTGAATGAATATTCATAATTATCACACTAATCCACCAACCAATGTTTTCTTTTGCTTGAACGATCTGAAAACTTAACATAACAAGGTACTTGGTAGATATTACAATAAAGAAATATATATCAGCCCTGTATTAGCTGTCCAACTGCTGGGCACGGGTCTCTTCTCAGCATAAGAAGTCTCCTTCTCCCTAGCCTTTATTATTCCCAAGTCACTTGGGATCGGCTTTTCTAGTCTAACCGGATTTAACTGGATATCAGTTTTTACACGGAGCGGCTGCCACCTGACCTCCGCAACCCGAAGGCTAACGATACCCTAAGGCTAGACCAGTGTCAGGATATTATAGGGTACTGACTTTCTAATAGCGACTGCCATAGATGTTCATGGCAGCCGGGACCGACAGCTTAACGTGCTCTCCGAAGCACGGAGCAGGCTATAATTGTCAATCAATACGCACATAATTTGGAAAAGTCATATAACTTCCGAAAGTCAGAGGTGCACGACGTGGGTTCGAACCCGAGACCCTCTGCATTGCAGTCTGTTGGTCTCCCCACTGAGCTATCGCTCAGCATAAGAAGTAAAGTAGACAAAATAATGTATCAAAATAAATACTTGATCGGCCCATGGAAGTCACTGTTAATTACAGGCTCAACTTAGATGCCGATCTGGTTGATTCTCAACGATCTTACTACCTTAGGCTCAACTGTTCGCAACTACCTCATGTAATTAAACCTTGGAAACATATGTAATGTATCCTAGGCTCAGCTTATTATACGTGTAGAGACACATGTCTGTTAAAACAAAATAGTTCAGATACCCTACGGTATTTGCTTGGAGCGTCGTGGCCGTAGGCAAAAACGCAAATACGCCCTATGCACGCGGTAAAAGTGAACATTGAGGAGTATTTATGATATAATACAATGTTAAAGTCTTGTGTTAGAGAGATCTTACAAGATTATATCTTCTTAAACGCTTACAAAACGTCAGATAAATCATAGTAATAATGTTTGGAAATAAAATTAGTCAGTTAAGTCTAGCTTATTAGTATTGAGTATTTGTGGTGAGTGTTCTGCATAGCTTAACAGTTAACTAGTGTATGATTATGAGTTGCATTGTTGTCAAATCTCCCACGACATACCTAGGGCTTGAGAAAAAGATTTGTTTTTCAATTGTTTCATTTTAGAAAAGTCTTGCTGTTATCACAAAAAACCATAATCATTCAGCTAAATATGCATGACAAGACATAATTATGATAATTGTATAATTGGAATAATAGTGATTTATTTATTTGCATAATATCTGTCATCCGGTATAATTTGGATTCGGACGCAATCTGCAAACGGTATAATTCCGTTAACATTATATATCTATACAAGATAATTTTATTAAAAGGCATGATTTGTATTTTTGTTTGTAATGAGTGTAACAAGGTGATATTAGCAATCAATAAATACAACGTCATCTGTTGAAAAATACCTTTTTTAATTTTGATTTCTGGTATTTACCAGATTCATACGTCATAACATATGACTATCTATGACAATACAATAATGAATATCAGTGTCACGTCAAAAATTATTTATGTAAAAATTCATACTACGTCTGCGTCACATAAACAGTAATAAATAAGGATCTACTATCCCAGAGCTACAATGTTGTAATACGATCGTATAAAAGCAAACAATTTGCTATCCTATCTGTACTGGTAACTGTTAACCACACTGACCTAATCCTTCGCATCCAATTACTTTAATAAACTCTTACTTTCAATCGAGCGCAAGCTGCATAGAGCCAACCGGTACGGGTAGTTTATTACCGAAGAACTGTAGGACGGTAAATATATATAAAACAGGTTCCACGAAGATTCCCTTTCCAGCAATTGTGGTGGCTAGAACTGCATTCTTGCGGTTGGCACTCGATTGATTATTTAATGTCTAGAAATAAATTGTTCAGTCGAGTGCCAACAGCGAGCGTTTATCAACACTGCATGTATGCGATACAGCGGATGATTTATGATTTGTAACAACGATCTTTAACTAAACATGGTTGAGGTTAGGTATTGCTATTCCTTTCAGATTTGTGCATTTTTGTTAACGTGTTCTATTTTATGTCTACATTTATTTTTAACTTGTGGGTATGCTTTATCGCCTATCTCTCCGTGGGACGAAGGAGAGGTTATGTCGGACTCACCGGGGAAAGATGGTGAGCGACATCCCGGTAATACCCACTAAACATACCACGGTGTTCCTAGACATAACCGCAATCGGCAGGGCCGCGCGAATCCCTTTCACATGCAATCGCGACCCCGCCGAAGTTTCGGCCCGCCGCCTTATGAAACAGCAGGCCATTACACAAATAGACCTGCCCTTTGGGCACCACTAATTTTATCCCTACACGATACAGAAGCGCGCGTGGAAACACGCACGCCGCCTCTCGGACCTGGTGCTGATCGGGTGGCGGGCAGGCCCACGACGCCCACCACCCTCAGGTCAAACCCCAGGGTGGCTGGAAGTCGTCTTGCCCCCTCCGGTGCCCCGCTCTGCGGTTGGGGAGAAGGTTTAAGCGTTCCCTCTTCCGCTCCGCCGCCTCCTTGATCAATCACTTCCTCACAGAAGGAGGCGTTCCACGACCTCTCACTCTGGACCATAGACTGAACTAGGGCCGGGAGCGAGAGGACAACCAATCCGACTGCTACGATCAACTCACGGCGCTGCGATGCCCAGGCGGGGCAATCTGCCAAAGTCTGCAGCACCGTGTCCACAACAACGTCACCGCAGTGTTGACAACCGGGCGTCTCTTGCCGGCCTATGCGACACAGGAACTGGCCAATACAACCGTGGCCAGTCATTACCTGTGTCAGCCGGAAGGTGAGAGCGCCATGCCGACTCTCGAGCCACTACTCAAACACGGGACTTACCGCCACAATCATGGCGTGCCCAGGACTTGGGTGCACAAGTCATGTCTACATAGTCCATCTTATCTAATATAACTTAAGATGATTTCTTGGTCAATTTAGTTTAACATTTGATCCTAATCCGAAGTGCTTCTCGCTCAAAAAAAACTGATTACTCATGATTGATACACTGATTACTAATAATCACTATTTTTATTAGGTTTATTTTAATATTTACACTTCTTTTACATAATTAGTTGTTTTCTAAATAATATCAAGCAATATTTTCTTCTACATTTAAACACATTTTATTGCAACTGAGAACGAAAAACCTTAATTCAGTACATTAAAAGAATACATTGGAACCGAATACCCTATAATAAGAACATTGAGAAATCTGCAATTTCCAAGTAATACTTGGAAATTGCAGATTTCTCAATGTTCTCAATGTTAAATTTTTTATTATTTTCTTCAATTATACATATTATTATATACCATTCACAGAAATAGCTAGCACACATTAAAATCGCACTCTCGGACTCAAGAGGCTAAATATACGCGCGATATAGTCATCAAATATTTAGTAAGAAGCTTTCAATTTTATTGCGCTGTTAGATTTGCACACAGAACATATAAGAGTAGTTAGAAGTGTGAAGGGGTCGTGGTACGCTCGCATATTTGTCCACTCGACTTGGTTTTCGATAACGTCAAAAAATATCGACGAAATAAATATTTTTGATGGTTTTGCATAGTATGTGAAGGTCTCGCAATCTATTTTCCATAAACGACAACTTATGGTGGTTATGGTGGACAGTTGGTCGTTACATCTGTTCAGTCAGTCATCGTCATCACCAGTCTAAGAAATAAATATAAATAAATCACTTTAATTTCTAAAAACGATCCAATTGAAACATATCAGGAAAAGATCATACCATCCAGATAACCACGTATAAGTACCAGAGGATACTATAAATATATATATATATATATATATATATATATATATATATATGAGAAGCTAATGGAATTATGCGTAGCGGTGTACATTGTGCGAGGTCAAACACAATTCCTGAATTAAATGTCCGAATAAAAAATACTAAGCTTTAGAATGAATGAATTGCGGTTAGTACATATACAAAAAGGGGTCTTGAACCATCAATTTCCTTTATTATTTCCTTAATATCTATCTTATGGTGTATTTCTTAAAATCATCGTCATAACTCGGTTCTACGTGTACATTACAATGGCGTGTCGAATCTTTAGGACTGACTGTTTAATTAATATCAAGTAGCTTAACAAATTTAAGGTCAAAGTTTGAAAGGTGGTGTCTGTAAATTAATCTTATGACTCTTATATTGTAAATGACCGACTTATTGCTTCTTATGCGTGCGATCATATCCGGATAGAAGTATCATTAATGAAGGTTTCTGATGTAGATATTTTTGTCCAAGTCATATTATTATCAAGTGTTGAAGTCTATTTTATTCTTGTTTTTATTGACTCATACACTGCGTATTAATTAGGCATTATTTAACTGCCTTTAATCCTGATAATAATCATGATTCTGCAACATCATTGTATTCGAATGAATGATGAATCCATTGGGATCTAGCAATAATATGCTTACAAACGTTCTCGAAATAATATCTAACGGCATTATAATTATGCCTTTAAATATGTTCTGCCTACAAATGATCGCACCGCACAATGATATAGTGATGGGTTGATAATAAGGGGTGTGGCTTATATATGACGTACTCACTAAAGAAAGATAGTCGGATATCTATTTGATAATAATATATCTTATGATTAATAGCAATACCTACCACAAATAATACGGAGGCTGCTATATATTATCAAAGGTAAGGTATGATGTGACGAGATACATAATATTATAATGACATATATGTCTTATTAACTGTACAACAAATTAATAAATTTAGTAATTATTTTTATTTACCTACGTTTAATAATAATAAATAACATTTAGAAACCGATATATAAATTGAAAGTCGAGAAACAGAAATCAAAGAAAAACTAATTAAAAAGTGACTTCCACTTGTTATACCAGAGTAAAAGAAATGTTTGTGGTAGTATTATCAAGATATTTTAATTTAATAACTATAAGCCATTACACGAAATGTTCATAGAATTTAAGTTCAGTCACAAGTTTATAAAACCGAGTAATATAATAATAATATAATAATAATAATCTTTATTGATTCAAAAAGTTACAGATACACATTATACACAGATACATATTATATGTGTATGCTAAATGAGTTACAATAAAAGGATTAACATAACAATTAATGTTAATCCTTTTATTGTAACTCCTTATTAATAATAATTAATATTATTCTAAGTGCCGCGTGGATTGTGCGTTCTCCTTCGGCACAACCTATCCGATACCATTATCTGCATACATAATTCGTCTGAGTTCGCTTCAAATCTAATTAGTCTTAGTTGAGGAAAAAAACAAATAACAGCAAAAGCTATAAATGCAAATGTCCGTATAATGGCTGTTGTATGTTATGTACTGTGTTGAGTACGTAAATGATTACGTAGCGACCCTGAACTTGAACCAGTTACTCCACTAGCACCTGTAGCGCATCGACATCGTTCTCGACATACTTTTCAAGTACAAGCTATAAACTACATACCCAGCTTGCTTTTTTATTTACTAGGTTCATATAGTTTTTCTTTTTAGTTTCGTGACATGGTGGTCTTAATAAAATTAGGTACAAGAAAAAAATTTTTCACTTAATATTAGGTAAGAAAACAAATATTAAGTTACGAATTTTATTGAGCTATTAAAGTGCATATAAATGCATTGGATGCAGATAAACGCGAAGTGTAAATTTTATGAGTAATGGAGCTGAGCGCTGGTTCAGCAACTCGTAGCCAGTTCACGGTCAAGGCTACTATTCGTAGGCGCAGTACTCACGCATCGAACGCAACCCACTCATTATTGAAGCCGTCATTCATATAAATTATTGCGGTCCAGTGTATATTGCAAATTATTGTGTTGAACGTTTACTTTTATTTATTTATGAACAATCTGATGATTATTATCATGTAATATAGTTGCTATTTTCGTGACTGCATATTTGCGTCGTGGATTATTAAGTGTAGTGCAATTACTACGGGGTTTATTCTTATAATCAATCAATTTTAAGTGTGTTATCAATGACCGGCCATGTTGCTTTTTCATATAATTTTTTTTTTATTTATGCTTTTTTGTATCTAGTATGTACTTATTCCAACGAGTAAATTTGTACGAATAAGTTAAGTAAGTAAATCGGCATGTAATCGAGTTTGATCCAACTACACTGTACGTACTTACAGATCATACACAAAGTAAACAATATAAAAAGTATAAATAGACTCACGCCTGAGTACTTATATACAAAAAGGTGGATAAAGAATACCCCTATTTCACCTATTTTTGCTTAATGTGTCAATTGACCCACATAATAAAGGACGACCTTATAGCTATCTTCTAGGGTTATAGTCGGACTTTCTAAACTTTCTATTTAATTGCTTAACAGGAAAATCCAGTAACTCTTTGCCTGGCAACAATGCCATAACCTCATGGTCAGCCACTAACATAACCACATTAAACTTGTGCCACAGAGTGAAGATGCATTTTTTTACATTTTAAAGCACATAATAATATCAACCCCGTATTAAACTGTTCCACTGCTGGTCACGGGCCACTTCTCACTGTAAGAAGGGTAAGGCCACAGTCCACCTCCCTGGCAGTGCAGGTTGGCAGACTTTACATATCTTCGAGAACATGATGGAGAACTCTCAGACATGCAGGTTTCCTCACGATGTTTTCACCTTTACCGTTAAAGCAACCAATAATTAATTATTTTTTTTAATCTTTATTTTTTTTGGCGTTTTTATCCTATACCGATATGTCAACCCCATCGTAACTTATCACAAAGTAAATACATAATTTATAACAATCAAAATAATACTCAGAAATTAACTATTTTACATGAGACGAATCACTGTTGAGCAACTGTAACTAAATGGCATAATTTCTAAGCTTCTTCCGATTTTGGTCTAGATTAAATGCCTTGAATTAGACCTACATCCAACCTATTTAATTTGAATTCGTCTAACAGGGATTCGTGTTCATTTTTATTACGGACACACTCCATCAGCAAATGTTGTACATCTTCAATTTGATTGTAAATGGTACAATTAGGTGAATTTAACTAACTAAGTAATACGCACATAATTTCGAAAAGATGTTCAAAAAGCGGCCTCTTACTAGGCAATCGCTGCTACGCATTCTTTTACATTTTAAAATATAATTATGTATACCAATACCGCCGTAGTTCTTCCATTTTGAAGTTGCGTGATTCTTATAATACCAAATACGACCACGATGCTATCAACCGCAAAGACGCAGAATTGGATTGTACTGTGTTGGGTGCGTATTGTCAGGCCTTTGCGCCGTGGTGAACTGGCTTTAATTGGTGTAGTATGCTGTTACATTGTATTGCCAAAGATTTGATCAGCAGTTGAAGAATAATACTGCAAAGCCATATCGGCAAAGTGCACACGCTTTTAATAAAGACAAATGCGCATGGGTTGTCTGTATAAATGTTTTGGATTCTGTCCTTTGAATTATGGCATATATGTACGTACTCTGGTGTTCTATTTATGTGTATTCAAATTATGTAATGCTTAATTGTACAGTTGCAGTAATTTTGCTATGCATTTTCTTCATAAACATTAAATTTATATCTAGCTACGGTTATTTATAAGAAAGGGATAAAAGATTAAGATACACCATGTCAGGACACAATGCACTGGACTTGGTGTATGCATATTGTATTTTATTTTTATAATAATGATAACTAGCGATCACCTAGTGCTCGAAATTCGACCAAAGTTTGCCTGTAAGATATTATTGATATATGTAACCATAGTTATGCCCCTCGACTGCGTATGTCAAATGCATGGTTGTGTGCGTGTAGTGTTTTTTCATTAATTTAATGTATTTCTAATGCATATTTTATATAAATATTACTATTCGCCCCTCCTTCTCTATATAAACTTTAACTGTGCCAAATTTCATACTCCTCCATCCGCGCACATTTCGTAAAAAGGGGTACAAAGTTTTTGCTGCACGTATTAATATATAGATTATAATTATGGTGCACAGAAAATAATGTTTTTGCCTGTCAAATGTATAATTTAATCATTTATAATAAGTACAATCACTATAATATATTATTAATACTTGATATTTCCATGATTCAATATTTACTTTATTTGATTCGATAATGTAGATGCGGTAAAAAGGACTCATTACCCATCGGTCTGACTACTGGTCTATTCGCAACTAGCGACCCGCCCGCCCCGTCTTCGCATGGGTAGTACAAAACCTTAACAAAATATACACCTAAATCTTCCATATGAATCAATCTGTCTATTGGTGAAAACTGCCTAAAAATCTGTTCTACTGAACAGATTTTTAGGCAGTTTTTGAGTTTATCGCGAAAGGACGCGGCAGGGGACTTTTTTTATAATATATAGTGATGCTTTTGTCACAATGTTATGATATGTTTAAGAAACAAAGCTAAATTGTTATGCATCTGGGCCGTACCCTGGTACACACACGTTGCATTAATTGCACCAGTTATTTGATTAAACACACAAGTATTATTCCGCCGGATGTGAGCTATTAGTGTGGAAAACGAATGCATTTACGACGCTGGCTGTCTATCAATCGTGACAACATACGATAAATCGCATAGATCAAAGGCGTAACTGTTGTAATTTGTCTTACTATTTTCATTATTAGATCATTTCCTAAGAGAGGAACGATTAGCTGGATCGATTCACGCATCGATATATAAGCTTTACTTACGTAGACAATAATTAACGCTCGTGAGTATCGGTGTATTATTGACACGTGTCTTGATGTATATAATTATCCATTTCCACTATACTGCTGTTACAATGTATAATCATTTGTTGAGAGTTGCAGATCCCACTAATACTGTAAATAAGGCTTGTTAAGATCTCTGGATGTTTATTACGCAATCACGCGTACATAAGCCATCGAACAGATTGTGATAAAACTTGAAACTTGAGTCGAGTAATATTTTCACATATATGTTACCGTAACTATGTGTTATCGTAGGATAAATTTTATCCCAGCATGACTTGCCACGGGTTCACGTAGATCAAGCCGCGCGCAGAAGCTAGTCTTTTATAAATCTTGAAGTGCAATAAAAAATTAAGGCCCTACATGATCTCACTTAAATCAAGAAGTTCGTTAAAAGTAGAGCAGTCCCGATTAGGGAAGAACTTTCACGCTATAGATGATCGTAGCGCAATATTTCTGTGTAGTGTTCCTATGGTGGGCAGACCTAAGAAGTGCTGACTTCAAGATAAATCAAAGTAACAGTGAGTTGATGGTAAGTCGTCATGTGAGCTATATACTTGCCACCCCGGTTGTATAAAAATAATCTATTGACATTTTAAATCATTAAGTACACCTTAATGATTTAAAACGTCAATAGATTATTTTTAATTAATACATCATTGATGTGGAACTATTTAATGTGCGTAATTAAATACTTTAAGAAGTATATCATTAATACTACTATGATACATATCTACGATTACATATATTCAATATACACGTGCAAAGGATTAAAATCATAATTATATACCTTCATCATATTCTACGAATAACATCATTTTGTTAAATTAAAAATTCTCCAGACTGTATGACTAACTGTTACATATTCAAGTAAATAAGTACTTACATAATAACTATGTACATCAATTAACACTATTAAATGTATGAAATAATTACGTATATAGAGGAGTATGTAAAGAATTTATTACGAAATCTCGGTATGATAAACTGTTTTTCCATCTCTATAGCATGTTGTAAGAACGATTATTTCTAAGGAAGACTAGTGGCGAGAATTTCACGCATGGTAGATTACCTGTTGTGAGAACAATGTCATAGATTTACGATATACTAAGTGTATATTATAAGGCACAAGCCACATTAGGTTAGTGTTAGAACACCGCGTATACATCGCAATCTACAAAGTCTTCAGACCGAAAAGACGGTCTTTTTGTGTAAAATACCTACCTAGCGTCTAGGTCTCATTAACGTATTTTACACAAATCCATTTTAGTCTTACGACACTTTTAAGTTGCCTGCGCTTAACACAACAATCGTATTATAAAGTAAACGGTACTGAAAATTAATAAGGATTTAGTTATGAAAATGGGATACCTAAACCCCGGCACTTGAAACATTAGTACAACGAACATAAAGAACTACTAAAATCTGAATAGCTATTTATGGATCACACTAATTTCGTCCAATGTGTGTGCGAACCTACAACTTTTAGCGCAGTAGCATAACTGTTCAAACTATCAGGCCATTTGTGCAATCAATTATATGTTGAAACTAAAAAATTTACCAAAGCGCACTTTATCATAACAATCAAATTCTTTGTTTCAAACAAATAATTTAATTGTTTTAGATAAAGCTCTGATACCGAACCTTGACTTGGTTGTATACCAGGATACCATAAAGAACAAGTAAATTTCCTTTAACATCACGATTTTCATGGCGGCGCGGGCGATCATTACCCGATGACTTCACAGCGTTAGTACTGAGAGATTCCTGTCAGCAATTATGTTGAATTCGTAACTACCGTCATACTTTTATACATACATTTATATTATGATTTTGTTTATCTCATTCCGTATACGTGGAAACATAGTGAAGATCATAATGTGATATATGTTAAGCAGGAATTTTGTTATTGATCTTACGTGCATTTACCTTTAAATACATGCTTGGTAGAAAAATACTATAAATATTCTGTGTATATTTAAAATACTAGAATCAAATTACTGAATTGATCAATACTTTTATTTTACTTAAGCTTAGAACGTAGCCTGAATGAACTAAGCTTAAATTTTCGTAACTCTTAATTAAACAGTGAAAGGACGTTTGTGGGCACTTAAACTCAAAAAACAATGTGACAAATACTTTGGGTTTCTTTCGCTTCTTTTATTTACAAGTGCTGCTTTTGTGGATGAAACAATCTTCACTCTGCTCTGTTCTTATATTCACCTATTATTAACTTTGACTTGTTAGACACATAATTCTTCTTTAGCTCTTAAAGAACTTATCGAAACCAAGTAAATGTAGCCTTTTATTAAAATTCTTACTCAATGTGATCCAAGCGTTAAAATTGCAAGATGCGTTCAAGAAAAGTTCGTGGCCGTCCGTGTAAAGTTATAATTACTTTAATGGGCTTAATATATATTTATCTTGAGAAAAGACTCGTGCTTAGTATTAAGGGATTAATGAGTTGATAGGAGACAGCCGCAAAACGACCTAGCGGCTGTGCGCATATAAATTGTTCGCTCTTTTTACATGAAGAAGTACGAACAAACTGCATGATTTACTAACGGAAATAATATATGAACTAAGTGAAAAAGTGCAATTATTTAATTGGTTACTTCGCTAGTACGTCGCACCGAGGGTTCATTCCCCACACAGGCCAAAAAATGGGGCCATTTATTCATTGTTGTTGCAAGTGCTGTTATTTGTTTTATTGCACAGTTTGGATGTTCTTTGGAAGCGATACACAGGAACCTAGAGCCTAGAACCTAGTTTACTATAGACAATAAATAAAATTTTCAATATAACCTCAAAATAAAAAATTGCGTTGCTAAATAATGTTGATGCTGCTCTACGCTGCTTGTTTCGATATATCATGTGCGAGGCTAAAGTAGTCAAAAAATACTAAATGCCGCAATGATCGCCTGTGGCATTGTTTTATTCTTGCGCACAATCTAGGTAGGTACTCATTACTTTGATTCTGTATATAGATACCAAACAATACCATAATATGTACTTGTAGCTAAATATTTTGTCCTTAACAGTTAAAACTACGTGTAAGTGAACGACCTCTAAAAGTCACGATATTGGTCCAATATTTTAAAACATTATAAATTAATTTGCGTGTGACAGGTGTTATATATATCTGGTAATTAGTCATAAATTCTGTTTGGTGACGTAAATAAACAATATATTTGCTTGTTAATGTGTAGGTCAGTAATGTTATGCTTGTATACAATATTTTGAACTCGTGATCAAATAAATACGTGGTAATAAATATTCCCAATTTAAACTGTACATAAATTTATTTGTTTTAGCGCTACGACCGTTGTCCTTGAGTTCCGGAGTTCGATGCCTGGATCAGGTAGTGTCATTGGTCTGTTATGAAATTTTCAGTATGAGCACGGAGCGTGGAACTGTACCCGGATAACAGCAAGAGGCTCAGGCATGGGACCTAAAACAATGGCTGGTGAAATATAGGTATAATACACCCATACGTACTCCTTCAGGAATATGTCAGACTATATCTAAGCAACTTTCTATACTTTTTCTACTAAGGTACGATACTTCCAGTGTCCGATCCAGACACGCACTTACAATTGCGATGCCTCTTAAGTAAGTTCAAGAACAATGTGATTTAATTTAACAACATCAACATTTACAATGTCCTCCAGACCGAATTTTGGTCACGGCGGCCAGTCTTAACGGAGTCTGGCTAGGCTAGGCAAGTGTGTGCGCAAACACAATTGCACTCTCTGTTCCTTAACTCTCATGATCCGATGGAACGGTAATCCGACACGACCGGAAAGAGATCAGGTGCAGGACCAACGGCTTTACATGCTTTCCGAGGCACAAAGGTGTCTAACACCGCCAACTTCCTAACTCCGGGCTGCTATTGAAATTTCTTAACAGAAAAACCCAATAACTTCTTCTTGGTCCGACCCAGAAATCGAACCCGAGACCTCATGCACAGCAGTCGCATTCACTACCGCTGCGCATAACTAACTAACCTAGCTGGCAAAAAATAAATGGAGTTTGGAATTAATCATTGATATCTTAAAGAAGACCATAGATATCTATACTTTACGCTCTGTGGGATCAACAATATACACACGAAGTAGTGTGCAGTTGGTGCATGACCAGCTTTCAAGAGAAGGCATCAATACGATTGAAAAGAAAAAGATGCATCTGAACGTGTATAACCTTGCTATAATTACAGCATTAGCTCTGTGAAACAATACAGGAGTGAACAATAAATCAATCCAACAAAATCGTTTAGTTTAGCAACTAGCGTTACGGATTTCAACCATGTGATTGTATCAGTCATCCGGCGATTCTACTGATTCGTTGTGCAACTTTATCTGCTAGAATCTATTCACTTTCTTATTGTTTTGTTTAATTATATAGACTGCGGTCCAATGGCAAGCTGAAGTAGAACAAGTGCAAACTAGTAAGGTCAAAATAAATTTTATAGTTCAAGACCTTTTTTTAGATAAGAATGGGCTATCATTTACATTGATGGTGTAAGACACAAGGTCTGTATTTGCTTATGGTGATACTAGATTTTCACCACGGCTTCGCTCGCGTTAACTTAAATTTTGTCAATAAATTTCTTTCCTTCGGCAACAGTACATTTTTTCTGGATGCAAGGTACTGATACCTGTGAAAAAGTGTAAGCGAAATTTCATGATGATCGGTCAAATGGTTAAGGTGGGAAAGCCTAACAAACAAACAAACTCACATTCACTTTTCTAATATTAGCTAGGATAGTCAGCATAGATACAAATGTATACATAGTCTTACACTTGAACGTCCATGAAGGCAGGTACACATATTACACTCATCTTTTGCACGCAATATTTTGAAGTCCCGTGTAATACGAAGCGAACTTTTTGCCATCCTTACTTGACTACTTGCTACTAATAAGTAGCAAGAGAGTATATAAGAGTAAGTGCTTATAATACTGTCCAGCCTTGAAATTAAATGGAAGCTGCATTTTTGAATATAGTTTCTTTAAAACAGGAAACTATTACACAATCATTTTAATTTTAAAATAGGTAACTCATAATCTATAAACAATTCCTGTCTTTACAAACATTCAAACAATGGGCACAAAGAACACCTAATATTCTTAAATTCATGACATATGCAGCAGTGAGGCAAGGTAGCCCCTTAAAATACTACGCCTACTACTATTACTAAGATAAGAGTTTTATGGCTGACCCATAACTGCATAGTTATATGCCATCCATGAAGTCAATGCATGGGTGGCATATAACTATGCAGTTATGGATCAGCCATAAAACTCTTATCTTAGTATCAGAGATAGTTCTCGTTCTATCTAAAAGTTGAATCCGCTATACTTGTAGTAAACGAGCACCGCTAACTAAGTATATCTTATCCCACAGATATTTAATAAATATACCTATAACAATTTAATAATTAATCATCTATATCTGCTATTGACAATTAAGAAATAATTTTTCCTTTGGTTTTAATTGTGACTAATCTTTAGAAATAACCTATGTTTTCCTATGAGCTATTAGACTTTGTATATGGTAGGTTCGTTTAGTCATTATCTTTAATTAATAAATATATACCTAAAGCGTTTTAACACAATTTAAATCCTGGGTCAATGTAACTATTTCATAGTTTTAGAGAAAAATGCCGTAATCAATTATGTAAAAAGTTGTATAATTACTTTACAAATAAAGAACAATATCACACTAATTTTTCGAATAAGCTGACTAATAGGGAAGATATTGAAGATGGCAGAAATTTATTATTTATTTATTTATTTGATACACAATTTTAATAATAGGTTGTAAATTTTATGATGCCTAATTGCAAGAATCTTTATTTGCCTCAAGTCTATCAAGAATGTTGTCGTGTTAAAAAGCCATTCACCCATAGCATTGTGATGTCATAAACCCATAGTATGCTATGACGTCATGAGGACTAATGACGTACGTAGGTAGATACAATGTTTCGAATCACGTTATATTTTAGTAGCGCACCTCTTTTAGTTAGGTTAATCCCCTGTGGCAGAGACTTTACAATACATTGAGGGGACACAAATAATTAGGTACCCAGTTTTTTTTATTCATATGAGGTACAGATCCGCAGGATTTGACAGATCAGTAGCAAAAAATAACTGTTACCTAAACATATTTGTTTATTTATATTGCAACTACGGTTGACAATTCCTATGGATATCTTATTCTGGTTTCAGATCAATATCCGATTATAGAAATTAATAATATAGTAAATTATTTTACACATACACATCATACTGCGTCCTATGTTCGATTATCTTGTAAACAATACAATTCCTCTTTACAATTCTCGATAACACTTTCAAATTATCTGAAAACTTGTTCTCATGTTGAAATTGTAGTGGATAAGATTATCTATTTCATTACAAGTGCGATGGTTTAATCATCATGCCCTGCTTTACTTTTAGTTTTTAGTGTTAACATACATAATAACAGCCAGGTTTTTCTCAAGTATGACTTTTCTCGCAAATAAAGTCCCTGTAATACAGGTAACAGTACAGCGAAAATTCCTACAAAGATTTTCATTTTAATTTGAAAATATATCTAACTAATATTATAAATGCGAATGTGTGTTTCGTTATTTGTTTGTTACCCTTTCTCGACTTAATTATTTAACCGATCATAAAATCGGAAAAAGTTTGTAGGTATATACGTTGTCAGGGGTACAGAAAACGATAGAGTACCTTTCATCCAGAAATAGTCCTGTTACTACGTGAGCAAAGCCACAAAATCAAAAAATGACACGCTAATTCTAATAAATATTAAATATTAGCTGCTGATCAATAAACTGTAGGTTCACTGTTCGTCAATTAGCTTAACATAACCTTCTACAATCCAATTATCATGTCTCGTATCACGTCATACTATAGCAAGCTTTGTTTGTCATTTCAACTGTGTCACACTTTAAACGGTACATCTGATTAGGTACATTCAGTCGTAAAATTCTGTTATAAACATAATGATGAAAACAATAATCACGGACTTTTGTTCATCGTTAAGACTAATCAGTAGGTAAGAGGCGCCATGCCTTGCTTTTTTATAGAGTTATTTTCATAAAACGGTGCAAAAGTAATATCATAAGGCATTGACCGGGAAGTTTTGAGATCTATTAAATCTAGCCACGATTTATCAATTTGAATAATAAATCTCTTTTCTTTACATTATCACAGTTTTGATACGCCAACATTAATTTTCGCAATATGGATATATATGTCCGGTTCAAAAGACAAGTTACGCAATATGAACAACACCGAAAAACTAAAAAATATCACAATATGTAGTAATAAGACTATGTACTTTGTAGTAGTAATCTAAAGTAAATGATTAAATAAATTAAACGAGCATTTAAATATCATAATGAAAGAACACCCAGACGTGGAATAACTGTTTATGACCAATATGAATATTCAAGCAAAGGATAAATAGAGCATCTAGACAAGTCAATGTTGCTCTAAAATATACATAAATGCCTAATTTATTTTTGTTCTGTTCGTGGATTGGATCAGATACTTTTAAGAAATACAAAACATATGTATTTGCATTAATTCATCCGAAACAATAATATTTCACGTCTAAACAGACGTTTATATTATTATGCTCGTATTCATCCAAAGAAATTTAATCACCAATAATAATTTTAATGTCTGTATTCACCGCAACAAAATATAAATATAATCACATCTTTCTCTAACCTGTTGTATAATTGAAATGTCAATATCAAATAAGTATGTTATTTTAATCAGCACATTGGGTTTGACTGATTAATTATTATTAATATCGGCCATAAATAAAACTGTTTGATAAAATCAAACCGCGTATTTGATCCTCTTAAGTCAGAGTAGAGTCTAGAGATTTATTTAGCGACCTAGATTAAACAGATACCTAAAATCATCATCATTATAGCTTTATTATGTGTAAGTATCATCTTATCTTATGTGGGGCCAGTCAGTGCAAACCGGCCACACTTCGACCCAGCGGGATCTTTTGTGTCAACACTCTCCCAATAACGACTGCACTAGATGTTCATGGCAGCAGGGACCGACGGCTTAACGTGCTCTCCGAGGCACGGAGCAGGCGATAATTGTCAATCAATACGCACATAATTTCGAAAAGTCATATAACTTCCGAAAGTCAGAGGTGCGCGATGTGGATTCGAATCCGAGACCCTCAGCATTGCAGTTTGTTGGTTTCCCCACTGAGCTATCGCTGCTCTTTTATGTGTAAGTATGTCGACTATTTAATGTTTTGAAAATTCGTCTGTATGTTAGTTATCCACAGAGCGAGAAGCCTCTATACTTAGAAGTCTCATAAAGATATTTAACAGCCGTGCAAGTGGTAGTGAAAGCGCCGCTGTGCATAACATCTCGGATTCAATTTCCCGGTCGGACAAACTGCTATTAGGGTTTTCTGTCGATAGATTATAAGTAAGTATCCGGCAGACGACAATATGCCTTTGCCCTCGACGAAATGTGAATATTATACACTTCTGACAACCGTTTCGTGGATGTAGGACTATAACGAATATAAAAAGTATAAATAATATGTATGAGTCACCAACACCGTTTTGATTTTTTGTTATATGGAACTAAGGTGGCAAACAAGCATACGGCCCACCTGATGGTAAGTGGTCACCGTAGCCTATGGACGCCTCCAACACCAGAGGAATCACTTGCGTGTTGTCGACTCGTTAGGAAAGGAGGAAAAGAAAAAGGAAGTGGGACGGAGATGGAGCAAGTAGGGGGAAAGAGGGTGATCGGGCCTCCGGCACTCACATACAGAACGAAACACAACAGTAGAACTACTGCTATTTCACGTCGATATTCTGTGAGAGGGTAGTCCTTTCCCGGTCGAGCCGGCCAGCCGGCCAGCGCGGCTCTACTAATTTCCCACGTTTATGATTACTTCTCCACTTTCGTGGCTCGTAGCGCAATGTTATATAGCCTTTAATAACTCTGGATAGACGAGCTTTGTATTAGTGAAAGCGTTATTAAAATCGGTTCAATAGTTTTTAGTTTAGAACAATAGTTTTGCATAACCACGTACTTATATATTTTCTAGCCATCCCTCGAAAACAGTACATTTTATCTGGATGAAGTATGTTCTTTATTGTACCCCTGATGACGTGTATGCGAAATGTTATGATGATCTGTCAAGTACCTAATAATGGCGTGAAAGCGTAACAATTATTTTTTTAATTTTTTAACATTTAATTATTAAATTTATTAAAGAAATAAATCAACTCACATTCGCATTTACAATATCTAGATATTGCATGCAGCTTTGCTCGCCGTAATGTCGGTCATGTCAATAAATTTGTATCCCACGTGAACGGTACTTTTTATCTGAATGAAGGGTACCCTATGTCCTTTTTTGTATTCCTGACAACGTGTATGCAGTTTCATGATGATCGGTCGATTAGTAAAGGCGTGGAAGCGTAACAAACAAACTAACAAATTCACATACGTATTTATAATATTAAAGTAGTTCTACGTATTAATATACGTTACTAATGTAAAAGAGGGTTAACGTCACAATCTAGTCCGAAAAAAGATTCACATTGTACCGTTTTTATCATAATAAAAACAAATACCTTACGTACAATATGATAATTTGATAATATCCGGTCACCAACAATTATCAAACAAAGCGTTATTGTAATATGTGGCTTAATTTGGACAAAGACGAAAAAAAACACAGTTTTTGCTGTCCGCAGTGAGTTCTGCTCTCGAGAAACAAAACATCCTCATTTAGTACATGTTGATAGCAATCTCAGCGTAATTATATCTGAGATTATAAAGCAGTTCATTGACCGTATCATGGGCCAACTAAGGAATATTTTTGAACATAAATCAAGGACTTGTGTTTATAACAATATTGTCCCTAAAAAATTAGATAAAGGCGTCGTACACACATCGTGGTACCTATTTTATGGCACTATATTGATTTTGTTTTGTTTAATAAGACAAATGCCGCACTAGACATAAATCCCGTGTCGTGGGGCATTTTACAAATATCTCAACAAAGGACACTAAAACACCCAGACTTGGAACAACTATATTTGTGGATCGAACCCGCAAAACTCGGCGAACTATCAATGGCGAGGCGATCACATAAACCACTACGTTATCCGTGCAGCCAAATTGTAACCCTAATTATGAACATATTGAAGGTATACCAGGACTGGCTCTATGTGATATGAATCGTTTTCTGGGTCTCAGGCCAGCCAGGACTTCGCGATAGCGTGTAGGATTTACGCCTACGCTATTATAGTAGAATTTTTAAAACTAGTCCCTCCCTGAGTGTGATTCCTGAATCCTGTGTCGCGGGTAACTTTACAAACGTTCAGAACACCTACACAAAGAACAGCTGGATTGACACAACCATTGATGGATTACACATATGTTTGTCTCATGTTACCGCATGGAAAAATGGTGTAGGTACTGTGTAAATGAACATTTGTGGTTTGGAATACATTCCAAAAATCTACACCACTATGATACCCTACTTGTAGGACCGGTAAAACTTTAGTTATCATGGACGTAATGCTAATCACCCTAAAGAGTATTTTTAAGAGATATTGTAAATCACGGATCGAGAATCGAACACACTGCACTCAAGTATAGGTTACCATTCAAGGAAACGAAAGGAAGGAAGGTTCAGGAATCTACTGCTCCATCCGGGCTCTCGATTATTAATTAGTCGAGCTAAACAATCATGTTCTTCATGAATCGACTCAGAAGCTATCGACCGCTCTTATTAATAACCTTCAACATTAGATTAAATCATTTGTAAGATATTAACTGTTTTTTTACAGTTCAAAATATTCCTCAACAACAGTCGCTTATGTGTTTTTTCTATTAATAAGCAAGATGTTGTATCAACTGACCGAATTCCTTAGTTTTTGTTCACATGGTTAATGATCTAATTTAAAAATATAATGTACCTACTTCAGTGTTGTATTTTCACACTATTATAAATGCCTTGATTTTTATAGCGACTGCACACATTTTTAACAATGAAACTACTATTTCCGCGCTTATAAAGATCATATGATATTATAGTGGAGCTAGTAAATAAATATAGCTCAAATCAAATAGACAAAGAAGCAAATCATTTAGACAGGTGGGTATGATAGGCCCTTTCCTAGAACAAGGATTTATCACTGGAACAGACTGACAAGCGCCGAATAACTTTATTTTGAGTTCCTATGGTTCCTAGGCTTAGAGAAGGACTGTATTGCCGGCACTAGAGGCCGTAATTTTCTCTCCTTTCACTGGTGGCATAGCAACTTCTTTTTTAAAGCATCCTGGAGCTGCAAGCGTCCTTGGGTTTAGGGGACCGTCCGAATAGCCGCTTGTTTCCCACGTTAATAGTATACAGACGTTTAGAGGCCTCACCACCATTTCTTAAAGCATTGTCTTTGCATGTTCCAGAACGACACAATACTACACACTCTGTAAGGCACTGATTCTCAATGCTTTTAAAGATAATTGAGAGGTCCCTGCATCTGAATGATTTATTTCTAATAATTATTGTAGGCAATTACAGCATCATACTTCATAAACTGTAGTACTAGGCACAGGCACAGTTTTAGCAAACCATGTTCTATTACACCATACGTAGACAGGTAGGCTTTATATTTTTAAATCATTGCGGAAATCCCTAATTCATTTCATTCTTCGGTCTGAACTAAGACCTCTCTTATGTTGTTACGTAGATTCAAGTTCAAGTAAATAAAACCATTATTGGGTTTCGTCATCCTTTTCGCTAATCATCTTGTACCATTGTTATGAACGAACCGCAACGCAGATCGTATCTTGATGACGCAGAGTTATGGCACATACAAGGTATGAACTCACGACCACGCCTTTGACATTCACCGTTCGCTAACTACCCTGTACCGTTGCTGCTTTAATTATCATCACGTAACGTTGAAGATATCGTGATATAATTATGTGTATTTGACAGTTTTCAAATATATTATGATCCTGTTAAGTTGATAACATAGATAATTTTTTGAATAGATGTTTTCATCCTTAGCAAAACAGATAAACCTGCAAGGTTCATTTATCAAGACTATTGTTACAGTTGAAATAAAATTCAATATTCTTATTTTCGTCTGATGCACTATTATATACGCCTTTTAACATTTTCGTCTACGCAAATTTTAGTCATTAAAATTAAAATAATAAAATAAATAAACGTATTGATTATAATAATATATTATGAGCCCTGTTTATGTGCTCTCCAACTGCTGCTCAATATGCGAAAGATTTAGGCCATAGTCCACCACGCTGGCACAGTGTGGATTGATTGACTTTATGTATCTTCGAGAACATGATGGAGAACTCCTAAATATATTATGTATGTTGCCTCACAATGAATTTAATCACCGTTAAATCGAGCGATAATTAAAAAAAATACTCGCTTTATCAGAAAATAGCTATTAAGCTGTAAACAAAATAAAGCGCCATAAATCTGTATAAAGTAGTTCGATAGATATTAAACACAGTCCTAAATTTAAATAATCACTTGTTTCGAGCGAGCTACTGCTGCAAAATTTATGTTTGGCCTTGAGGCTAACGATTTATTAACAAAGTTAATTATGTTATGCGATGTCAAAATATGAGATGTGTATTTATGTTACTTTATATCTTAATTCATATTTAGTCATCGATTTCCCGTTATTTTACAACTTATACTAACTTAACTAACTTAGCTATGAGTATAAAATATTTATCTAGATCTCTAAAAAAATGTTTTCTTTAACATAAAATACAAGAAAAAGGGTCCAATCTCACTTTTATATTAATGATTGGTCCTATTCACGGACCTCTAATGAGGTACCTTCTATGCAAGATCAGAGAAGTATGGTACCATTAATGATGCCAAAAGATTCACCTAGAAATGACCACACTATGCGTGCCGAATAACACACGTAACTTTGTAATATATTGTTATTGAGGAAGATCAACGGAATCTTGGCATTGAACTTGAGAATGAACCTACTTGGCTTTGTTGCCAAATAGGCCGAATACCTAACGAGTAACATCTGATTACTGGTACATTTTAAACTCCTTAAATTCTTCGATCGATTTACCGATGAATGTACTTTTCACTACATCCGTTTACGTTTTGGGTTTGCACTTTCCTTTGTCCCAAAAATATGTATGCGTCCCTCATACATCTGCCATATTACGTTTTTGTATATGTCAACTACCTCCCAAGAAATACAGAGGCATACCATGTTGAGCACCAGTTTGAAACGCACTTGTTCAAAACGTACGAAGAGTATTCCACTCGCATGGTGCGCAAACATTAAACAATAAATTTATTAATTTTCTATTTCACTTTGCGCACCAGACGACATGAACCATGTAGTGTGGGGTAATAGCGAATAAACCTATCGATAGAAATTTAGAAAAATGCTAATTAATCACAACTGGGGCCGTATCATCATCTCGTATAGCAGAATTAAAAGAAAAGACCCAATATGCAAATTAACAATATTGCTCCTACACAATAAAACAGAGGTGCGTAAGGCATCCCTCGGAAAGCATACTGTGTCACGGAGGTTTACTAACATTGTAACAACGGATACAAAGAAAACCCAAACTCGAAAGGACTATTTGTAAATTCAAAATCTTCAAAATCAAAACCATCACCTATGTATGTAGTTGAAAACAGCACTGTAGCTCAAAGTTACCTACCGATCGATCAGTGGAGTACAAGATCGTAAATCCTATACCACTGTATATTTGTCATTAGAAGATTATACAGTAGTATATGTAGCGTACGTAGAATTATCTACAATCAATTGCCATCAACGAACAAAATTGAATCATTAACATAGAACGATAGTATTCGAATGGTAGGCGCTCTCCGAGCACGCATACAATAGCCAAAACGAGTTTACTATTTAGATCATCGTTTCAAATGATCACTTTGCATATGAAGCAAAAAATATGGATTGGATTTGTAAGAGGTACATTGTACCGATTTATGACTTGGCTCATCAGATAATCGATCGCCAGGCTGCGATGATTAGGTATTTATATATTATGGAGGCATTTGACTTTAACAAAGATTGGTAATTCCTTTAAAGAGGCTGCAAAATAGTGATTATATTTACCTTAATATGTTGATTTTCTTTACTGCAGCCACATATTGCAGTGAATATATGGCTCGCTTAGAAACCCACTTAGTCTAATGTAATGGTAGCCCCGCCCCACTTCTGCTTTATTTTAATGTGATAGACTGCTTACCTTAGAGCTACCAAGCCAGTCGCCACCTGAAGTCGTCTAAATATTTTGACCCTACTGACTTTATATCCACTGCCAAAGTAAGTTTAATGTCCATTGCACAAGTAGAATTTTATTGACTTGCGATGTTACAGAGTGGACTCTGGAACATAAGTTATGGATAACTTATTTAACAAAGAAAGCCCTGGTCCCGAGAAATGAAATCGTCACGATCGAACGCCAGTGCGCAAGCGCTTACACTTATTCCTCTAGACTCTAAACAATCAAAGTTGTACCACCTACATATTATATATTGAGATTTCAATTGGTATCTTACTGTAAAGCCTGTCCGCGTTGATGACTGTTCAGTTTACAAGATAAATAAAAAAAACACACCAATAGCTTTCGTTAATTTCGTTTGCAAACAATGCAGAAGTTTAACTTTATTTTAAAATGTATAACTTCAACAAGACAAACGGGTACATTATGCTATACATTATTGTCAATAAAACACTGTAATTTAATAGAAATATTGAACAATCCTTCGAAACTATAACGTCGTGTTGTTCGGGTACGTTTTCGAACTGGGTGCTACTACTAGAATTTGATTTCGCCCGAAACCCGGAATTTGGCATAGATATAACTGTATTGTATATGCATTGTTTACCTAATTTATTTCACACCACAGGATCCAGTTTTAAAAGATTCGCACCTATAAATGTATATTTAGAATGTAACAGTTACACCGGATTTGAACAATTATTTGCATCGTGACATATAGGCTATGTCAATAATAGACTGATACTTCGCTTGCCGGAGATAATTTATTATCTACTTATGTCACGTTAATGCTAAAATGTGTTTTTCTTCACATATTTGTTTAACTGGTATTACTGTTGTAGTTTTTTTCAATATGCATGCAAACCAAATTTTGTATGAGCATCAAATATAGCGTCCATTTTTACATGCATTTGCCTTAAAATAATTATTCTGATATCGTCTCTGTAACGTGGGAATTTACCAATATTAAAACAGGGGACACAAAGTATACAAATATTTTGTGATGCATGTCACAATAAATTGTGTATTCATTGTGCTCCGAACCTTCTAAATATGGCAGGGCCAGATGAGACGCATTTAAATTAATTATAGTATATATATATATATATATATATATATATATATATAGTATTATAGTATTATAGTCTATGAAATTGCAATGTAATAGATTTGTATATATAAAACAGATTTAAGTTCACGACTTAATTAAATAGTTGGCTCATGATTTAAGGAATATACTTTTAGCATATAGCATAGTTGCCATAATTATGTACTATATGCCAGAAAGCAAAAAAGTTGTTATTTGCTTAAATCATAATAATTATAACACGATAACATGATACCTTAACATCTATCGCAGTCAAAAGTACATTATTTTATTTAGTATACTTTAATTTAACCATTACTTTTAAGTGCAAAATACGATGAAAATTAAAATGCTTTTTATTATTTGCGACAAAATATTTTCTTTCTTAATTCAAAACAATTTCAGCTGTATAATTATTTGTGGCGACTTATTAACGAGTTCTGATAACTGGACGCCCTGAGAGGCTCTCGATAATTTTGCTTACAGTATCTGCAGTTAATTTGTTACGATAACCGGATGATATAAGAAAAACAAACGTTAGTCTTATTTAAACAAAATCCTAAAGCAAGCTAGTCAGAATGTCATAAAAAACATGAAAAGTCAATTAAATAAAAATTAAATGTAAACGTAAATTGCATTTAAGTTCACATGTAACGTTTATAAGGTTAGATCGGCACTCACAAACAAACAGAAATCAACTAAAATATCTATTGCATAAAATGTACTGATTATTATTTTCTTATTCCGAGTTGTCTGTAGATTCTCAAGTATTGATATGCAAATGCGTTTAAGCACATGTTTGGACATATAGTTTACAATATTAGATATACATAAACATATATACCTATATATTTAAGGGGAAAAACTTAAGCAAAGGAACCAATTTAAAAAAACTTTTTAAGCTCTACACTGGTTCCGAATAACTTAAGCTATATTTTAGTATCGTTCCAATTACAATTCCTAAAATTCAATCATTCAAATCCTTGCATTATTTAATTGCCTTTTTTTAATTATTCTCGACAGTCAAAGTGAAGGCATTATAATGAAAAAAACACACATGAATATAAAGATTTTGAACTTAAGGCAGGGTAAAGATTTAACCCTTCACAGAGGGAACTCTAAATAGCATGTTAACAATAGATAGCCTATATTAAACTGTCAAATAGAAACAGCTGCATCGGATGTTTTCAAACAGGATTATCTGGTCGGGACTACATTTTCTTATCTTCTTTTGTTAAGCGGGAATTCTTGTATAGTTTTATCTGCTAAAAATAGATTAAGTATCTGGAAATTATTTAAAGAAAGTTTATAACATATTATTGATTTTAGTCAAAGCTTGCTTTTAAGCCTTATTCCAGGCAGTTATGTAATATTAATTATAATCTATAAAATTTCTTTAAGCTAATAATTAATAACAATATACGGCTTACCTAAAGGGATTAGGGATTAGGGATTACCGTAGCCTATTTACAATTGGTGTAATAGGAGCATCATTCGTTGCTGTCTCGACATGAAATAACCTGCTGCACTAGCTACCAGAGGACGTTACCGATTTAGGCCAATGGACGTTAAGATGGCTCATATCTGTTTTAGGGTCAAGCTCTAACATGACAAGCCCTTATGGAATCTTACTTAGGACATTATTTGCTTACACTATAGATACGTGGCGATGGCTATGTATCCATAGCTATGTATGCTTATAAACACTTATTAAGAAGCTACAGGCAATTTTTTCATTGTGTTATAGGCGCTCGCATTCCTTCAAGAGTTTGTTATTTGAAGAAGCAATGCAATTTACAAACAAATGTAGAAGTTTCAAAGTGCGAAATGGTATTTATCCGTTGACAAATTGGCCTATAAAGTATCAAATTTAAATCAAGATAAGGTGTCAAATGATTAATAACAGAGGACAAAATATCAAGTATCAAAATGAATGATTGCATCTTTAATCGGCTGACCAATATTGCTGCAATATACTTTGATGTTTTATTTTACAACAGGTGCGTAGAGAATTGCATAAACACGTTTTGCAGTTTTCCTTTTGTAGTTTTTGGCGGGAAGATCATGTTTTTGTTGATACAGGCAGGATCATAGGCATATTATTTAATATGACAACAATATTTAGCTTATAATTGAAAAAAAAACAGTGTAAAGTTATCACAAACAAACAATTGCCCAATTCAAAATAAAGGCATAATCACAGCATATTTTAAGCGAATAACTACAATAAAAGAATTTGATACATTAATTGTATTTGCTTTACCCAGCCTTACGATAAAGAAGTATTTTTAATATTAGGTATTTACATATATCATGCAATGAATGATTGAATACCACAGTATTTTGTTTTATTTAACATTTGTCGGCTAACAAAGATTTTACATTCAATTTGACTTAAGCATAGAGGTTATATTAGATACTAAAATTACTGCTATTTCTAATATGGAATATTTGATGTTAAACTTAGAAAGAATAGAGTTCAAATGCATTTAGTTCAGAAATTAACACTTAAAAATTCCTTGTTACTTCATATAATTCGTCCATCGTCGTACAGACACTGGCGTCCAAACACAATGCTTTTTATCGTTATAGGACACATAAACAAAAAATATTATTTTGCAGCGTATGCAGTTTTATTGCTGGTAGTACCACAAATAAATACTGGCGTATGAAATAGGACATCGTCAATACAAACCAGTTCGAATGTGAGTTGCATTGAACTTGAGGCCTAGGATGAGTAATGCTATTCATTGTTGTTTTTTAATGTTGAAACTTGAAACGATACAGTGCGTTAACTAAAAGGAAGGTTTAATATACTAAGGCTTATTTTAGAACATTGTGTTGTATGTATAAGTATACCTCCATTACAAGATACAAATACTTATCTATGTGATATCGAAATAAATAATAATATATTTTTTTAGAATTTTTTTGTACTTAATATATGCTTATAAGCGCGATTGAAAGACTTCCAGAGTTTTATTCCCGAGTAAGCTTTGTTAATAAAAATAAAATGCCATAAAAATCAGTACAACTTGGTGTTATATAAACGAAAATATGTTTGTGCCTATAGCGTTACATCAGCAACAGAATTAGTGAAATATAGATGTGACCATCTTAGCCGAAAGTTTTTTTTTTTTTTTAAATATTTCATATAATATAATATTCTATCACATACACACAACACCATCTAGCCCAAACTAAGCAGAGCTTGTACTATGGGTACTAGACAATGGATAAACATACATATATACTTTTTTTTTGTAAATACTTACATATTATACATAGAAACACCCAGACCAAGACAAACATCCATGTTCATGCACACAAATGTTTACTTGTGCGGGAATCGAACCCACGACCTCAGGCGTGGCAGTCGGTTACACTAACCACTACGCCATCGAGTCGTCATAGATTCTGAGAGTTACAGATTTATATGCTTATTATTGTCAGTATTGAAGATCCCGTGCCATGGTTTCGCACTTACGCTTGGACCTATTATAAGGACTACCAGGCTCGAATCCTGGATCGAGCAAAGTTAGGAAATTCTTTGCTCAAGTCTGGAAGTCGGCAATACTGTCACCGTCCATGCCACCTATTACGTGGTACCTTAAATTTAGCTAGAAATGTGTGACATAACACCTCTTTCCATCCCTTCGAGGATGAACGAAGTTTTTTTTAAAGACATCTCCGACACTAGGTTTCATTCCTGTGTCGCGGGGCACTTTACAAACATTCAAACAACGGACTCAAAGCACATTCAGATTCGAGACAACCATTCATGGATCACACAAATTTTTGTGCCGTGTGAGATTCGAACCCTCGGCGCGGTGGCAGTGGCGAGGCAAACACTTTAACTACTAAGCCATCCGTGCAGTTGAAGTTGGAAAAAGATACTCATTTTTAAAGAAGTCTAGCCTTCTATAAATATATGTACATAGCAAAGCATCCAAAAAGAAATCATAACTTGCACATAATTATAGTAGACATAATAATGGTGGAATAAAGTTGGTCTTATCGAGTTGTTTTTCTTATATCATCCGGTTATCGTAAGAAGTTAAATAAATGCACATACTGTAAGTAAAATAGTTGAGAGCCCGTCAGGATACTTATCTGGTCGACACAACGTATTCTGTTTATTTATTTAGACCAACATTTATTTAATCATTCAGACTAGTTTTGCGGGTTCAGTCGCAGAAAGTCCACTTCGCAAAATGTCTACAGCATCAACATTGCATTTGTTATGAATATTTTAACGTTATATTATTGTTATTCATTCATTGTTAAATGAAACTAAAATGAATAATCATCATGTGTTCCAACGTACAATGTATCTAATCCTCATCGATCCTGTCATACCAGTGACGAGTATATCAATGAGGCATGGCGCTTAACACATGCCAATGTAATTGCCATGCGATCACACGCCGCTGCTCGGGCAGTAAAGATGCTTATACAAGCGATTTAAAACGAGATTGTATTGATATTTTCTTACGTTTACGCGAATGTATATCATAGTTATACATTGAAAATAAACTAATTTATACGGATTTTATCTCTATATTTATTTTAAAACACTTCTATTACATAATTTTAAACTGTTTTTGTTAAACTTTATTACTATTTAGCTACTTATTTAAATCATTAAAACTTTTTGTACCTATTTAAGTTTATAATTACAACAATATTTATATTGTTATAGATATTTCATATCGGCCGATATATGTCGGCCTCGATGGCGTAGTGGTTAGTGTAATCGACTGCCATGCCTGAGGTCGCGAGTCCCGCACAAGTCAAACATTTGTGTGCATGAACATGGATATTTGTGTTGGTCTGGGTGTTTCTATGTATAATATGTATGTATCTACAAAAAAAAATGATATATTTATGTTTATCCATTGTCTAGTACCCACAGTACAAGCTCTGCTTAGTTTGGGCTAGATGGTGTTGTGTGTATGTGGTAGAATATTAGAATATTATAGATAAAATATTACTCAGTAGAAAATTTTATCTAGGTCAACGCACATGCTCTAGAGCAGTCATGGGTCTGATCTACAACTGTTGCACTACCTACTTCTAAGAGTCCAGAAATAACAGTGGGTACTTAAAAAAGATGACAATAAGAAAACAAAAACTGAAATATCTGGTGCCAATTGCTGGCACGAAAATTACGATTTAAGTTAAAATGCACGTGGTTTTTTAAATTTAAGTTATAAATCTTGTCGCAATATAATATGTAAGTGAGGTAGTCACCAAACATGAACATTTATTTACGATTGGATGGCCCTTGCTTCAGATGTGGGTCATTTTTGCAAGTTCATATTAAATATTATGTCCTTTACACAAATAAAATTTATTATAAAAGTTTTGGCGTCGATAAAACGGTAAAAAGTTGGAAACGTAACAGAATTGAATAACATATTATCAAAAAATGTTCAGGTAATTTAAAAATCGAAAATACTTTGGCTCACTGCGGGATATACCGATTAAGTTAACTAAAGTTAAACGGGAAATGATGTCGCCAGATTGCTATCATATGGGACTGATTACATTATCCACGAATACCGTTAATACGTGGAGCCACATTAATTATCCTCCGTAATTGTGCGTAAAACAAAAATACTTGTTCGCGGTATACGATCCTTAAAAAAGGATTGTGTATTTAGTACAGCATTTTGGAGACACTTATTAATGTCTTTAATAACGTTTCGAGGTTCAAAGTCAACAGTATTTTGCATATGTATGCAATACGTAGATAACAATAAATTCCATAAGTTACCTAAATAACTTATTGATTTTTTTTTTGACAATAATGAGTTATAATTTGTATTTGATAAAAATCCCAATTATTGAACTACAGATAAACCCTTCTTTTTTTTTACGTGGGGAATGCTTTGACGCATACCTCTCCGCGGGGCGACGGAGAGGTTATGTCGGGCTCACCAGGGAAAAGATACCCCGGTAATATCGGTATCGGTTTAGTCGCCTAAACCTACCACGGTGTTCCTCGACATAACCATAGACGGCGAGGCCGCGCGAATCGCTTTCACATGCAATCGCGACCCCGCCGTGGTTTCGGTCCGCCGTGTAAAACGGCAGGCCACTACACAAAAATACTTCCTCCACCGTCCCCCTGGGAGGGACAAAGACACGACACAGAGGCGCACGTGGGAACACGCACGCCGCCTCTCTGACCTGGTGCTGATCGGGTGGCGAGCAGGCCCACGCAGCCCACCATCCCCAGGTCAAAACTTAGGGCGGCTAGAGGTCATCTCGCGTGCCCTCTGGCGCCCGGTTCTGCGGTTAGGGAGAGGGTTTAAGCGATCCCTCTCCCGCTCTGCCGCCTCCTTGATGGAAATTACTTCCCCACAAAAGGAGGCGACGACGTTCCACGATCTCTCACTCCGGACCATAGACTGAACCATGGCCGGGAGTAAGAGGGCAACCAGTCCGACTGCCGCGATCAACTCACGGCGCTGCGATACCCTGGCGGGGCATTCCGCCAAAGTGTGCAGCGCCGTGTCCACAACAACATCGTGGCAGTCGCCACGGTGATGACATCCGGGCGTCTCCTGCCGGCCTATGCGACGCAGGAACTGGCCAAAGCAACAGTGGCCAGTCATTACCTGTGTCAGCCGGAAAGTGAGGGCGCTATGCCACCTTTCCAGCCACTTCTCAAAAACGGGGCTCACCGCCACGATCGTGACGTGCCCGGCAGATAATAAACTCTGTGTATACATAAAGCGTACGGATTTGTCCCGGTTAATCTATTTAAAATAAATAAAAATGTGTTTTATATCTTGTGTTTTTGTCTTAATTAATGTATTTAAAATTATAGACTTACATATTACAATAACAACATTAATAATGAGTTAGATTCTGTTAGTTATGAGACTTCAATATATAATCGCATTGCCTAACATTATATGCATAAACACAATAAAGCTATCCATTTTTTATTTAATAGAAACAGTATTGCATGCCTAGCCTGATTTAAACTTTATCCATAGAGTATATTATTATTAAAGTCTAATATAATATAAAATCTTTAGGAAGTAATAATTTCTAGAAAATTCTATGTCCCTTTTATGACAGAAAATTCCAGAAACCACAGTCGACACAAAGCTTAATATATATTTAAGCAAAAACTAAACAATTAAAGCTAACCTAAACGTGCACACTGAAATACACATAGCGCATTGTAACTTATTAAATAAATACTCATAATGAGCATGTAGCGTACACGTTACAAAAACCAAAATGATTATTCCACCGCGCGATCATTATCTCACACATAAAAAGCAATTTAAAATTATTATACAAACATATTGTTCTTACATTTAAACCGGGTGTTGGATGTGCATTTAAAGTTATTTTAGATCGTCCCATAAATATTGGACAATCCTAAGGTAATTTTGCTACATTCATGCTTACGGCTAAGGTCTACGTGCGTGGGTAGGTATTCCTTACATATCTTATATTATTGTACTGAAAATGGATGTTGTAACTAGAATATTCATACTTAGTAACTGACGATGAACTTACATACAGTCTAACGGCCATCCTAATCCTAACTCTTACTAATATTATAAATGCGAATATTAGCTTGTTTGTTTGTTACGCTTTCACGCCTTTACTACTCGACCGATCATCACAAAATTTCGAGCACACGTTGTCAGTTAAGTAGAATAGGACATAGGATTTGACATATTGGATTGGATTTGATTTTTTGACATTTCATCCAGAAAAAGTACTGTTACTAACCTAAGCTACATTTACACGAGCGTAGCCGCGGTCAAAGTCTAGTACAGGGTTTTCGACAAGAACTTTGTTTGTAAACCAAAATAAAACAATAAATTTAGATGACAACGATTCAAATTTTTATTGTATTAATAAAAGTAAGGTTTGGCAATTATGAATATAAAATGATATCTGATAAATGTGCATCACGACCACGGTTACAGATGTCGATTCTTGCATCAAAGTTTTTAATCACCTTTTGTCAAAGTGGTGGGTCTATTTCGTTAATCACTTTACGAATTTTGTGTTTTAAGGCTGCTATAGATTCGATTGGCTCCGTATAGACTTTGTCTTTAACATAACCCCACAAAAAATAATCCAGCGGTGTTAAATCACATGATCGAGCTGGCCACTTAACAGCTGAATTTCGTGAAATTATATATCTAATTAACTATTCCACTTTCTATGCAATCAGATGTTTAGCGTATAAACAATTTGTCCTTACGTCACTTGTACAAGTTGCTTCGCGTGCACTTGATTTACTAAGAATGATAACAAACTGAAATAAAATAGTTGTAAAGGCATCCATTACAAGTAGTTTAGTTAGGGCTATAACAGACAAGCAGCCTTTCTACATGCCTACTGTAAGTAAAGCTACACTCGAACATCTATAATATATTCACTTGCAGTTGTGGATATGTAATGGTGTCATTTTTATTTTAACGTTTAAAGCAAAGATATATATTTACGAATAAAGAACGTAAATAGAACGGTTAAAATATATTATTAACATAGACATACATCACGCATAAACAATTTGAAATTGGAACTTGAAGGAGTAAAAACCTACTGAGCATGATAATAAAAAAAACCCCTTTTATAAATTGTTTACAAAAGAGTTAACTTTCATTCAACAAAGGAACGAATTTGTATTGAATAAATAAATGCAGTGCAACACAATAAATAATATCACATCGCAGCTCGTCTAGTAGAGCCCTTATCTAGCTAGTGCGGCAGCGGTCATTATCGATCGTATTAGCATTAACCGTGCGCCCGCGCAGGTATCAGCAAATCTGCCTACGAGCCTTACACTGCTAACAATGTTGCATTTTACACACACCTACTAGATTTTTCTCTTGGATAAAATTGTACGATTTATAACACAAAGGGCTATTCGTTTTTTACTGGAGTTTTTTATTGGCCGCCGATATCGAAGGCTATAGTGTGGCGTCCATGGACAAGTACTTACGAAGAAAACTAGTAAAAATAAATTTAAACGTACCATCAACACCTGTATTTATATTGTTTAAGCGTGCTGTTTCGTTTAAAATGGTGCATATAACAAATAAAAGAGTTTGGATGATAGGTTTGAAACTAAAACGGTTAAAGAAACCAAAAAATTAAATTAGTATTGTCTTCCTTTGATATGCAAATCTATTTAATAAATAATAAATCAGTTATTTTCAGATGTTTATAAATACATAAAATAAACATAACTAACGACAAAGACACACAAACTACATAGCAATTTTTATATAACAGTGTTATTAACAAATAAAAAAATTGGATGGATTGGATCCAAGATGATCTGTTGCTTTCAGATTGTATTGTCAATAGTTATTTTATTTTAGTTATATTGCTTGATATAGTCCTGATAAATTATAAATCATAAATGTTTGTATATATGGACCTATTTAAACATTACTTTGTATTAACATATTTATGTTTACGTTATTGGAATTTTAATTGTAGTGGCCTACTAAATATGATAATGTATTTATATTTATTTAAAAGAGTAAAATTAGTATTAGTGCACCATATAGATTATTATATGTATATATGACTAACTATTTATAGCTACAATTTAGCCTAGTTTAAATACTGTTTTATATTAACTGAGGTACATTTACAGTCTAGGTAAGAATAAAACATTTTATAGGTAAATATATTTTCTTTTTATATTTGAATTATAAACTAAGATCGCAAGCATATTTCACTGAAATATACCACACAATATTTAACAAAAGTACCGTTGTATTGTGATATACTCCTAAAATATGGCAAATAATTATGTCCGAAAGTGTCCGATTGTATTGTATGCGATAAGTTCACTACAAAGCCCTTCGTCACGAACATGCATAATGGGACACAGTTTGACGCTGCCGAGAAGTTCACAAATATTGAAATCACTGTTACGCTTACTGCATGAAGCTTCACAAAATATTATCTCGAGGGACTAAAAGATTTATGAGAGTGACACTACAAATTTTTGATTGTCAATAAAGATCGCTATCAGAAAGGGCTTTTAAGATATTATTGTGATAAAGATTGAAAAATACAACAGCATGTATCACAATTATTAAGATATCTCTCATTGATCTTGTTACACAAAACGATCGAAATCCGTTTCTAATTTAGATATCAACGGGCGCGGGCGCAAGCAATTTATACGCTCAATATAAATCACTTTGATGTATTCCTCTTTCAATTGCATTGTTTATTTTTATTATATTTTATATTATTTATTTATATTATTAAATTTAAAAGAAATATAGGATTTTATTTATTTTTAAACACTAGAAAATAATTCACGTGTACTTACCAAATAATCCTTCAGCACATACAATATCACTACACTAAAACGTTCAGTCTTATTCAGAGAATGAATAATTAAAACTAGTGTGTATTCAGTAAGGATGTTCCGTCGAGATGAGCTTCGCGCGTTCGAGTACGTATGAAAATGGTCAGTTTTCGTAGGGGCTGTAGTCGTCCTTGCGTGGCGGGCAAGGTCTCAGCGAGGCTGTGGAGGCGCGCCGATGCTCCCAAGCCTCTTATAGTCGTATGGGCGCTAACATATGATAGACTTGGCAGTCTTAACACTCCGCCGCGATGTACCGAGCCTCGAGCTCGTGGGGGCTCGTGTTTGTTTTTTTATCAGCGATTACCGCATGCCGATTAAATAGCGATTTAAATTCTATACGGAGTCATGTTCTACCTATAGTAATGAGGATAAAACAATATAGTTAAGTCGATTACGATGTAAGGGTGATGATATAGGAAGGTTACTTGCTGTGTTCCGGATTGAGTTATTGATTTGTTTAGGCGTAGATAATTCATGGTGATCGATAAACATATTTACCAGGGTTGAATATTAAGAGATATACAAAGTACGGCGCGCCGGATGGCTTACTGGCATTATTTTTACAAGGAAAATTTAAAAAAGTTATCATGCATTAAAAATGCCTTATAAATAAATGCCTACAAATATTATTTCCAGCTTAAACCTATTTGAATTTAAGTAAGAAAGAATACAGGAGTGACATTACGCGAAGTAAAGGATTGTTCTTTATTTAGTTTATTGCTATTCTTGACTCACATATAATTAAAAATAGATTCTTAAAAACGTTATTTTCTAGTTTATATAAAGCCTATTCGTTTAATTATTTATTATAAGCCATATTCAAAATATTGTTCTGACCAAATTAGCCCTGGGAATACTTACTTATATACAATACAAAGGTAAGTAACACTACACTGCATTATTACTTCTTTTTTATGTGGGTCACCATTAATTGCATTATAATTCTTGAGATTTAATTTATTTCTTCCTACTTATAGATCACATAGTTTCTATCACTATATTGTCGTTGTAGTTAAATAATACTAATGATTAAATTACTGATACGTGTATACTTGTGACACAGCGTACAAGAACTGTTGTATGTTGGTTATAATTAGGTCCTTACCGCTTACTTTCTTTCAGTGTGCACTAAACAGTGTGTACATGGAAGAACTAGATAAAATGGAATAATCCAGCGTTACTAATTATTTAGTTACGATAATTATGTATAAGCCCGTCCGTAGATGTACCGGAGTAGAATTGTCAGGCGTCCTGATAAAGCCGGACAGTTTTTTAGTTCCGTATCCGGTCAAACTAGACGGTACCCGGAGTGGTTATTGTTAGGCTTTTTAAATTTTTATCCCGTGTAGGAATCGAACCTACAACAATCGGTATAGTAGAAGCGCGACGTGACCACTTAATCCACTACGCTATTCGTGCAAAATTTGACTAGTGAGTCGAGCTAAACCGATAAACAGATAGAAAAAGACTGGGAATTGTCCCGCAAATTGGGAGATTTTAATGTAAAGGCACTCCTGCACATAAAAATCTGGTTTACTTGATAACTTTGGAATAATCGATGTCTTTTAAAAAAAAAAAGAATAGAGTTAATAATATGTTTATATTCATATACGATTCTTGCATAGGTATCACCAGGTAAACCAGTTTTTTATGTACAGGAGTGCCTTTACATAAAATTCTCCCAATTTGCGGGACAATTTCCACTCTTTTCCTATCTCCTTATCGGTTTAGGTTGACTCACTAGTCAAGTAGATTTATTTATTATTATTTTACATATACATATGTCTTCCATTTCAATTCTTAAAACAAAATTTCGATGGCAATGTTTTACAAGTTCATAACAGTAAAACTGACGGTACGCTGTCAGCAAACTTTATATCATTGATACCTGATTTGATAAACACAAGTCTATATCACATTAGTGACTAACATTATCAGATGTTTAGATAGCATTTTTGATTATTAACAGGTTACCTGTCCGATGAATCACATATGATACATAACAATAGATTTTCTTTTGTGTCTATCACGGGACAGCGAATGGGTTAAGCAATTTAATGTTTGTTTTACAGGTATAGATATGTAAAGAAAATAATAGTAGCAGTACAAATCATAACTGATATTATAAATGCGAATGTGAGTTTGTTTGTTGTGAATTTACACGTTAACTACTCAACCAATCATCAGGAAATTTCGCATACACCTTGTCAGGGGAACAGAAAAGAACAAAGGGTACCTTTCATCCAGAATAAAGAGCTGTTACAAATCTTACCCTATCAAAAAAATAAATATACCAAAAATGTTTATATGATTAGTTTGGGCATCAAAATTCCTCAGCATTGCTGTCGCCTGGAAACGTGCCCAAAAGATTTGACATTGCCACGTTACATGGCGTACTGATCCTTTGAGCTGAGATAAGATCACCCAGGGCACACAAAGCGAAGACTACTTAGTCATGGCCCCTACCCCTTCGAGGATTCCTGACCAACCATATATTTAAGTTCCAGTCATATGGCAATCGTCATATACTGAACACATATTTGTACTACGTACTGTTATCACGTACTTTCTGGTAGAAAACCCTTATCATATTTTACCCGATTCGGGATCCGGTAATGAGACCTGGCGACTCATACTCGCACGCAATCATAAGCGCAAACTTACGCCACGGGACTGCTGCATTAGTATTCGTAAATACTCTTTAACCAGCTTTCAACGCAGCAGAGCAAATGTACCAACTTACGTATTAGCATATTAGTGTATGCAAAATTACAGTCATGACAGATTATCTGTGAATTAGTTACAACACATCGTGAGATGTGATGCTCTGTCACCACATCATAATTAGCTAGTATCAGATGTGATAGCTCAGTGGGGAGACCAACAGACTGCAATGCAGAGGGTCTCGGGTTCGAATCCACGTGGCGCACCTCTGACTTTCGGAAGTTATATGACTTTTCGAAATTATGTGCGTATTGATTGACAATTATCGCCTGCTCCGTGCCTCGGACAGCACGATAAGCCGTTGGTCCCGGCTGCCATGAACATCTATGGCAGTTGTTATTGGGAAAGTCAGTACCCCCCTAATATCCTGACACTGGTCTAGCCTTAGGGTATCGTTAGCCTTCGGGTTGCGGAGGTCAGGTGGCAGCCGCTCCGTGTAAAAACTGATATCCAGTCAAATCCGGTTAGACCAGAAAAGCTGACTCCAAATGACTTGGGAATAATAAAGGCTAAGAGAGAAGATGTGATAATCACAAACTTGTGAGTGTGGGGTACACTTATGGGTCTATGACTAGGTAATTGGTTAACTTATTGAGTCGCAGCGGCACACCGGTGGGCAGACTAAATAGATTTTTTATTATGTCTAGTATTCTAAGAATTGACAGATTGAGGACTTCAAGGTAAGATTCGACTGGACTTGCTATTTCCACTGTGCCGAGGGTTATAGGTTCGATCCCCACACGGGACAGAAAATTATGTAGTCCACATACAGTTGTTTCAACTATGGATGTTCTTTGTGTCCGTTATTTTAATGTTTGTAAAAACATAAGGTACTCATGATTTACACATAGTGTGGCAGAAGTCCTATATATAAAGCTGTTTTGTATATACAATATAAATACGATATCGAACTTTTAACCACAAATTGAAAGCACCCGGAATGTTTTTGCCACAGTAACTTATACATAGAGGTAAGGTATGTGAGGATGAGATATGAAAAATAATATTTTCTCATTTTCCCATCGCCACCTAGTGACGTCATCACGTTGTAAAGCACGACTACCAAGCACGCAACAGTAATTTGTAATTATTATTCAGACAACCGATTGAAGGATCATGATTTTACGATTTAAATAATTACAAAATAGGTAAATGTCTTTTGCGAACATACGCTTTTTTTTACGCAATTATTAATTAATTTAATAGTTAAACATGCTTTATAACTTTATATGGATTTGTTTAGAATGATTTCTGTTTTATGTAAAATAACTATAAATAAATAATATTTTGCAGTGCCCTCTAATTTGCCATGGCTGTAAAAGCCCGCTAAGTTTTAAGTAACTATTATAAAATATTTAAGACCTAATGTATGTACACTTAATTTACAAATAAATTATTTGAATTTGAATTGCTTGTTGGTAGGTTATCTTTATACACATTATATTTAAGCACACACACTCGCAGTTTTCAAGATAAAATATCAACTCAATTAACACTAATTATAAAGAGGCGCTAAATATTCCCGTTACATATTTAAGCTTAACATTAGTCAATGTAAAAGCTTTACTGTTTTTAATTGAACGAAATAAATTTATATAAACACGGAAATTTTGCATTATTAGTTGCTCTTGACACAGCTATACGTAACCTCAGAGGCACGATCTGTCATGTTAAAAGATTAAAAACACTTGCGTCTTGAGAACAAATGGCGTTTATACCCCCCGCGACACATACTTAAAAGGATTCACGTTCATAACCGTTATGATATGTAATTTGCATTTCGTCGAAGAAACTAAACAAAAAATATCACAAATAGTATATATTTCATATACCTACGTAAGCGGTGGCAATTTTTCATATCGTTATTATAAATGTTATCTGAGCATGTTATCGTAATTCGTTTTAAACCATTATAGGGGCCCGACCGGTATTTTCAAACAAATATTGAATTTCAACATTTAATATTTGTGTACTGTCATCAATTTTTCACGCGGTTGGTGTCACCTCAATATCCGAATATCATTTTTAAGGTTACGCTACCTGAGAATGATTGCTTCATTGATCACACAATTTCACAGTGTTCAACATATATACCTAATCACTTTCAAAGATTTATTTGAATACACGCGATTCCGTTTGCTTGGAATTAATGGAATTAGTTTGTGTCGAATTATCGACGTAAAATGCCAATGTCTTGTTCCGGTTTTATACTATTTCTGGCTTAATTATAAGTAAAGTTACTTTCGTATTAATCATGTTATAGGTCGTGACACAACATTAATAAATCTATTTTAATAATATTGGCGAGCTTTATGCTAATGAGTCGATCAATCAATCAGCTACCGATCTAATGATTATTTATGTGAGGTAGAGCCTGGATTCTAGGTGGCGAAGAGTTTTGTTACGAACAGTCAGCAGTGGTCACTGTGATCAACCCCTACCTCTTTGATTCGCGATTACAAAGCTCGGTGTCGCAACCTCTCTCTTTAAATACGTTGGCTATAATTTCACCTAGGTACATAGTCCACCGTAGCAATCGCATGCGCTATTGTTCCGCTATCGAGGTTTTTTAACATACCTAAACATCTAAAAACAATCTTCATAAGCAATGCTTTGAGATGAAACGCGCATCTAACTTTCTTTGATAGATATTGTTTTTATCAGAATCTCTTTAAAGCAAACACATACATTTTATAATACACTGTGATACATAGAAACGGCGGTAGCTTCCAAACGAGAGGTCGCGGATTCGAAACCCACCCATTCCACTACTAACGTGAACCCATTTCTAATACATGCATTCTAGCTTAGTTGGACGGGTTAGCAAAAATACTAGTAATTTGCAAAACAAATAACTGATACAAATACATTTAAGTACCTATATTCTTATTCTTTTCTTTTTATAATTGAATTACGTGACATGAAACCCGGCTTCTTTCCTTTTATTATATTTACATGTCCGACATCAAACGGGAACATATCGTGAGCTATCATTATCCTTGTGTATCTTAAATACACAATTATGAATTACAGTAACATTGCTTCGTACCGAACAATTTAGTTCCGAAACAAGTTTTTAATTATAAATGCAAAGATATTCTCTCAAATAAGGAGTCGGTTGACTATAAAATGTAACGTCGCTCAATCTTCTTAATGAATAATGAGTTACAGCGAAACCGTACGATTTTAGAGCCGGTAATGATTGCATAATGATAGAAGTGCAATTTTAATAGCAGACGTTTCTTTGTTATAGTGCTACGAGTATGTATGAAAAAATACAGGTAGTAAATCTGTTGCGGTAATAAAGTAATTGTATTTAATGATTTTCATTGAAACTAATTACGTTTATGGGTAAACACGTTCAGTATGTACCTATAGGAAAACAAATAATATCTAATATCATGCAATTGCGTAGATATAATTATATACTGTGAATAATCTTTAAAGTGCCCCGTTGATCCAGGTTAGCCTACCGCCAAACTATGTATGTTTGTTCTATTACCGTACCCAAACAGTGTGATTAGGTATTCTACAAGAAATTCTTAGCCTAGAAATGGCAATATGTGTCACGCTCTGTTTTATGTAGGACCTAAAGAGTAGCTAAACAACTTTGGATATAAATATGTCTCTGCCTTCCACTTCGGGATTATAAGCAAGTCTATATGCAGGATTAATACTGTGATGGATAGAAACCGATGTACACCTATATATTTCAGATAAAAACTAAATTTAATCTCAGGACAGAATCTTTAGAATGCTTTGTGTAATAAATGTCAAATATGAACTAAAATACAATTGATGTTCACATGTGACGTTTATTTTAATTTAGAAGATAGAAATATCATAAACCTTATTGTTTGTGATATTTACAACGCTAAAACTAGATCGAAGCTCTATTTTAATTAGTTTTATTATGAGAGTCAGCGTTCTGTATGCTTAACCGTACTGCGATTCACATTTAATTTTATCACATGCTCAATTTAGGATTCACTTTTGGCTTAAGCGACTGTGACCGTTCCGAAAAATAAAAGTAAATCCGGTATTCAAAAGGAACCCTTTAGTGTTTAAACAAAATGTGGGATAAGTGTTTGTAAAATAGAAATCGCGTGAACTTTTTTGAGGGATAAATCGTGTCAATGTTCCAAAGGTGAGTATTGTTTACATCAAAGTGTTTACAGTATGAGTCAGAAGCAATTCGTCAAAACATTGGGTTTCGGTGTTGGTTGACGCGCTACATAGTAAACTGTTGGTCAGCCTTGACTTGCCAATAACCTCTCGAAACGAGGTGAATGAATCGTGTTTAGGTTATAGAACAGGAATGGTTAAATTACATGGTAGGTACTACTATCATTAACTGTTTTGTATAAAGAGAAGCGCCAATTATAATATAGAAATCTGCAGGTATCAAATATCTTTATCCAAGATTTTATATTTTTTTTATATTTGGCTTTTTGATTTATTTTTAATTTAATTGAATGCACCCATGGCGCAATGTTTAGTCGTCGTGCCAGTAACAGTTGCTGTTAATGGCACGGCGTTGGAGCTTCCATTCCAGCTTTCCATTAGGTCAACAAAAATGATATATGACTGATATGTGTTCCAATATTATATATGTGTTCCAATATTATATATGTGTTTCAATATTATATGTGTTCCAATATTATTATAATCTTTTAGGTGGTTGTCTCTCTCACACTCTCGTTCTTTGAATTGCATCTTTAGAACCTCGGCATCAGCAAAAATCTCGCGCATCGCTGGGTTAGGTTTAGGACCAAAGCATAGTACACCGACGCTAGAGCGTCAGTGTGCGACGGCAAAACAACAACATTAACAAATTTGTAAAACAATTTAAAGGTTAGGTATTTTTTTTTTAAATAGATCCTTCGGTCGCAACCTAATAAATAAATGTGTTAAACATATTGCAGTTTGCGTCTGTTACGATAAATGGTATGGATTCTTATATACCTACTTATTGTATGATCTATACTAATATTATAAAGCTGAAGAGTTTGTTTGTTTATTTGTTTGGTTGAACGCTCTAATCTCAGGAACTACTGGTTCGAATTGAAAATTTATTTTAGTGTTGGATAGCCCATTTATTTAGGAAGGCTATAAGCTATATAACATCACGCCACGACCAATAGGAGCGGAGCATCAATGAAAAATGTTGTAAAAACGGGGAAAATTCTCTTATGTGAAGCAGACGAAGTTGCGCAGGTTAGCTAGTTTAATATAAATTTTACTTACTGAACATTACTAATAGATTGTATCGCTGGTGCAGCGGTAATTAATGCGGCTACTTGATGAGGTTTCAGGTTCGAAATCCGTTCAGACAGTGTTTGCGAATTTTATGTTCAGAATTTCTTAGTAGTAGTATGGTATTTGCAACTATGCCAGGTAGATGGCAATAGGCTTGCCCCGTATTACATTAATCCTAAAACTATTGCCGCCACAATGTGGGCGCTGATTTTAGCATGAATGAGCCGGCACGACCAGGGAAGGACTACCCTCTCACGAAATATCAACGTGGAATAGCAGTATTCCTACTGTTGTGTTTCGTTCGGTGAGTTACAGCCGGAGGCCCAATTACCCTCCTTCCCCCTTTCCGCTCCTTATCCTTCCCACTTCCTTTTTCTCTTCTCCAACGCGTAAGTGATGCCTCTGGTGTTGCAGGCGTCCATAGGCTACGGTGACCACTTACCATTAGGTGGGCCGTATGATTGCTTGCCACCTTGTCTAGATGTATAAAAAAAACCTTACCTACTTCTCTATATACTATATAAGTATATACATACATACCTAACCATAGGAGCAAAGTCTTCTCAAATTGTAAGCACCACGTGTTACTAAAACATACCTACCAGTATTATTGGGTGTTTACTTTAATATCTGAAACCTACTCAAGCATGAGAAAATAAGTAGTATTTGCTTGACGTATCTGCTCTACATTACAATTATTTCAAACATAATTATTACGACTATCTTGTTATATAGTAACTTGTTATATTTTATAATATAAACTGTTATTTTACTAATAAATGTAACCGATATTAGGTACTAACTAGAAAAGATAACAGTTTCAATGATTGTCTATTGGTACCTGTTATTAACGGTTATTTATCGATAAATTAATGTTGGTAAATTGAGCAATAAATTATGCTATAAAATAAAAATAAATACGCCAGCTGTGCCGGTTGGGTTTGGCGGTATTGTTGGCTTGTATCCTGCAACTTACATACCTTTCAACCATATTAACAACTAAGACTGGAAGCCATAGATAAGACACTATATAACTATGGAAGCTAAGTCCAAAACAGGTAGAAATAACAATTCCTATTTATGTTGTACTTGGCTTACAATTCCATTCTAACGTCAGCCTTTTTCTAAAACGAGCGCTACCTGACTTTGCCGACCTACAAGAGTACTCAAAATACTGGCGGTGTCGAATGTCTAAATATACTCAGGCTAAAGCAACTACGCTATAGACTACAAACAAAAAAGGTTACAAACGTATCACATCAACATGGAGGTGGTTAGAGGATCAAAACGACCCAAGCTCTTATAAAAAGAGAGGGTGCTTTAGCCTGCTATGGCAATACAGAAATAATAGGCTGCCATCAATAACAACTGTCATAGAAGCTGAATTGACGGACTTCATATTAATAGGTACTTATGCATCTACAAATTATTATATTATCCTTATGTATTTATAAAATAATAGACACACCCGAAATATCTATTCTTTTGAGCCAGTGCTTTACAGAAGTCATTCATCATTCAGTCATTTGTTCACTACATCTTATGTATTACCTTTTATTAAGCCTAACCTTGTGGGATCGGCTATCTAATCTAACTAAATCTGGCTCTATCCACGGAGCCATCTGACACAAAGTTTCTTTTTAACATGCTTTTATTAGCTTGGTATGTATGTATCTATGTGTCTATGTAACGGAATCTTTGAACGTGATTTTCACCCCTTTCAAACCGACAGATTGATTTGAAACCTTGCACACTTATCGGACACCGATGACAATACAATAATTTAGAAAAAGAAAAAAAATAAAAAAATAAAGAAAAAAACAAAAAGCGTGGGGTGGAGGTTATCAAAATATCTTAGAAAGCACCCCACGCTTTTTTACATTTAAATTATAAAATTATTTTCTACTTTTTAGTTTGGTTTTTTTAATACAGCGCGTTTTTCAGTTTTTTAAACTATTATTTTTTAAACTTTATAATACAAAAAGAGGACTTGGTCAAGCATGACAATGTTGTCCTATTCTAAAGTTAAGCTAGATGTCAGATTATTTAATAGTACTCTACATCTCTAGTCTGGACACCCAGACGTCTCGATATGAGGAGTCTCCCTGTATTGTCATGACGGCTGAGCCCGACGACTTGTGTTGCAATCCAAAGCACGTAAGGGTCTCTATATATGTAAATGGTCACAAACCTAAGAGCATGATGATGGTAATCAGTAGGTAGTCACGTTAGGGTAGGGTGCAGTTCAGCGACTGCACCAGATACTAACGATGAGTAGCGTCGAAGCCGCGTCATGATCTCAATAGCCACGAATGCCTTTTAGAATGCTATCTAGCCTTTAAATAATATAATAATAAAAGAGTGGTATCTGCGTTACACCCGTCTCTAATTGAACGTTACGTCTGTACCTGCTACAACAAAATAAGTCAACTTATAAATTCCATGTCAGTCATTTGTTCATGTTTTCTATTTCTAAACAATTTTTTCTGCCCTGGAAGTAAGTTACAAATACCACTTTAAAAATTAAAAATAACACATTAATCAACATCTTTGCCTCATGGCACATCTGACCTATTTATATTGTTTATAGTATCTGTTTTAAACGCCTTAACGGGTGTATGTAAACGGAGCACATGAATCAACTTGATAAGGATTTGGCGCGCGAACCACTCATCGTGTGTCAATGACCCTGCTTAAGGCGTTTAGGGTGCGGCTACAAAGCAGCCTAGCTGCTTGCAAAAGTTTTACGATAGTATCACAGTCTCAATTGTATCTGTTCTTTTTATTCCAATAATCCTGTTTAGTATTCGAATGCTAGTTATAATTAAAAAACTATTGTGCTTGGCCGCCGGTGTGCCACTGCAACTGAAAATGTTAATTACGCTTGACATGTTAATGCAGTTTACTCCGACCGCGACACCTCAATATTTTTTTACCTGGGGAATGCATTGACGCACATCTCTCCACGGGGCGACGAAGAGGTTATGTTAGACTCACCAGGGAAAAGATATCCCGTTAATACCGACTAAACCTACGGGCTACGACGGTGTTCCTCGACATAACCAGAGTCGGCGGAGCTGCGCGTATTACTTTCACATTCAATTGCGACGCTACGCGACGCCGAGGTTTCTGCCCGCCCGCGCCGTATGAAACGGCAGGCCACTACACAATTAGACCTACCCTATTGAGACAGACAATTGTTTTCCTACTGTCCTCTTATAGGGAGACGAAGACACGATACAGAGGCGCGCGTGGGAACACGCACGCCGCGTCTCCGACCTGGTGCTGATCTAGAGACGGGCAGGCCCACGAAGCCCACCAACCCCTTCTACTTACCTTTGCTTCATCGTCGAATAACTATTGAATTTCAGTAGGTAAGTATATTGTATTTGTTTTCATGTAATTTTGTAATTTAACATTATCTCTCAAAGAATCAGATACACACGCACATTGGCGTGTTTGATAAATTAGTTGTATAGGTAAGATACTTGAATAAGCACTTTTTTATACAGCTACTCTACCTAGATCTCTATCAATAGGTTCTTCTATATCTAGTTATCTTATTGTATCTCTTTATCCGTGTCTTTACCCGTTGACGTCTGACAATTGAACCTTTAAATAAAAAAGAATTTATACCTTGGATATGTTTTTTCTAAACAGTGGTTCCCAAACTCCCAGAGATAGGTGAAATAAAAGCGATAAGTGATAAGCGAATAAATAAATAAAATATTGGTGCCAATTCTGTTGTAATTTTCACATAACTAAAATACGTCAAAAGTTCTCTAATTTTAGTTAAGAGATTTCGTGTAGGGCATTCTGCTGTTCCATCGAACTAAATTTAAATTACGTTTAGATAGCACCAAATTCAATTATGGCAATCCTAAATTGAACTGAACTAAAAAAATAAAATATAAAATAATATTTTTGAGATTTGAGTGTATGAAAATAATTGTTTACACATATTATAAAATACAATTTATTTTACATATTATTATTTACAATATATTATTATTACATATAATATTATTATTATTATATATGAAAATAATATTATTAATAATTATCAATAATAATATTTCAAATTAATTTAAGGCGACCACTTAAACCACTACGCTACCCGTACAGTCCTTTCCATGATAAAAAAGTTACTTTATTTATATTGTCATAAAAGATAATTATACAATATATTTCTTGAACTGGTATCCCGCCTAAACTTATTAAGTTATTACTAACCACTAATCAAGATAATTTAAGCTATCTATGACAGTTACTTGACAACATAAAACATAAAAAACATTGCATCTGTTATTGTACGGTGTAGTTGCATGTTTATGTATACAGCCTAAAGTGTAGGTAATGCACTTGTCAACATAAACGTGATGTCTCACGATTCCGACTTCAATGGTGTCCGAGTTATTGAGAATCATGTAATGATTTGCAATTACGCAGAGTTTGATGCACGTACCGACTGCGGAAGGAGTTAAATAATGGTTTATATCGAACCAAACGACAAGCATGTACGATTTAAAATGAGGACAGGTTAAAAGTTCCAATATATTTCCAGTATATTATCACCGATATACCATCGTATGCTTTATTATAAACAGTTTATAATAAAGAGATAGTTAGCGGTAATACTCGAATTTGATTGCATAGGTGGTGTAGAGGTTAATTAGTCACCGCGCTACTGTCAGGGCGCTCAGTGTTGTATATTCAATCTGAACACAGGACAAAACATTGTGTGAACCACGTGCGCAGAGTCTGGGTGTTCTTTGTTCGAATGTCGGTAAAGTACAGTGCAAGGCAAAGCAGTACGAAAAAACAGGCTCTAACTTAAAAATATAATTTAGTAATCTTCCAAATAGAGGTAAATTAATTCGAATAATTAACAAATAATATGAGTTAGGAGAGGTGGTATGACTATCCTATCATTTCTGTAAATAACATACTATCAATCCACATTGGCGATGTTCACTAGTGGAACTTGAACTATAAGTAATTGTGTAAGGATAAATACAAATTTAAAATCAACTACATTACTAATCTACTTAATCTAAACTAATATTATAAAGAGGAAACATTTGTGTTTTTGTATGTATGTTTGTAATGTTTTCACACAAAAACTATTCGACCGATTTCAAAAATTCTTTCTCCATTAGAAAGCTGCATCTTCACTGAGTGACATAGGCTATATTACATTTTCAAAAAAAGAGATCCCTAATAAAAATGCAATAATATAACCCAAGGTGTGAAAAAATTTGTCATAAAAAATCTGTCATCACGTGCGCTGCGGAAACTATTGATGATAGAACAAAAAAATGTTCTACGGTATTATAGAACGTATCAATATCTATAAAAAAGTCCGCGATACCATGTGTCCAACTACTGTAGTTATGCTACTATAACTACTTTTTTACATTTTAAATGGTGATAAAAATGCCGACAATAATCAAACCATATTATTCATACCTCTGTATTAATCCTTATCCCATTAAATGATATTTTATTAAAGACCGTTTCAATACCCGTAAAATACTTTTTAAATTATTAAAATCGGACATTTCTTTCAAAAGATATAATTCTTTAGATATAGTAGGTAGCTTCTAAATATTAGTAGGTAGTTTTCAAGTATTAGCTATATATATATAGCTAACTACACCTATATAGGTGTAGTTAGACTTATTAATTTCTTTAGTTGTAGTTTTATATATTAAAATTAGATAACAAATTAAAAGTAGGTATTGAGTAATAAATTAAAGTCCACGCGGACGAAGTCGCGGGCAACAGCTAGTACCTAAATAAAGTGAAACTAAATAGGGTATAGAACATTTTGCAACGTTTTGGTAGATACTTACCTACATTTTTAACAGTATTATTTTAAAATACGTTTAGCGCCATCTAGTTTATAACTACAACAACAAAAATTATACATGTACGTACAACCTCAACGAAGTATAAGAAGTAAACTAACTCTCGAACTAAGTGAAATAAAGAATGCACTACATTTACAAATATGACAATTACATTATCTACACTACCACTACAGTAACAGCCGTGTACTAATAAGTATGTAGATGTCGTGGCCAGATGGTCGGCCACATAATATAAAGTGATCAATTCTAAGATTTGACCACGACCTAAATATTACTACTTAGTTCGTGCTAACAAGCTTTACTGCACGTTAATGTGCAGAAATACTATCTTCGTTGAATAATTTATAATAATATAGGTAAGTATATTTCGAAATAAATTTTATGATAGTTATTGTAAATTCGTAGTCTCTCAAATCATTTATATAGGTAGAGACATGGAATCTCTACCTGTAGGTATAAATGATTTTAACCACTTGGTCAGTTTTTTAAATAAAACGTCTTTTTCTGCAAAGATTTTCAGTGCGGCGCATTCAGCTACTCTTTTAGGAACTTGTTCTCATGTATGTGGAGACCACAATATATAGGTAGATACATAAAATAAAAAAATCGATGTCGGAATGCCATCCGAAACTGTTTATAAAATATTTTGAAGCGCGTACAGCAGCATTACCGCTACTATTCAATTATTCCGTGTTGTCCATTATACAGTGACATTAGACGCATAAATAAATTTTAATGATAGTCATCGTGGTTAGGTTTAGCTGTGGGTTTAGCCAAAGACATCATTATTCTAACATAAGCAGGATTTTAATCTTCTAAAGGCCAAAGTCACCTGCATAAGTAACAATTTATAATCATATCACAATTTGGAGAAATATTCGCTGGTGGACAATGATATTATAGTATCATTGCTAGTTGAGATATTCGTAAATTTACTATATTTTTACACGATATTACAAACTCTTTTTGGGAAATTCACCTGCAGTTATATAAGTTTATTTAGTTACATGGATACTATATTGTACTTTTTATCGATCTTGCTACCGGATAATTTGTTGACTTTTATGACTATTATCTCGCATTAATACGATGTTAAGTAAAACTTTCAAAGATCATTTATTTTATTTCGCTATCGTTATAAATATCATTATTTTGACAGATGCTTATTTATTTTCTTCTCGCGAAGGCTTATAAGTTATAGCATTTTCAAATTGTCTATGCCACGTTTCGATATTGTTCTGTGGTTTCGATTTCGAATTCCGGTTCCGACGATACGTCAACGCTAAATTTATCCAATTTTTAGTATTTCGCCGTCTAATTATACCTAAATAGTCATACTGTCATTAAATTATTATTATCTGAATACATAAACTCTTACTTCACATATAAAATCCAACATGCCACGCGGTAAGTAAATCGTTTACGTGTTATGTTTTTTCTCAATGTCGTCCAATGTTATGAGAATGTGCTTTCCTAAGAAATTCATCAAAAATGTTCAGTACACACAGAAGAATTTAATAAGGCTAGCTACATAAAACTCTGTGGATATCTTTAAAGCCTTAAATTTACTTACAACTTTGATAACATTTAGTTATTGATTGTTATTTATGTCGCCTAACCTTTAGTCATTAATTGTTTGTATTAACTTTTCAGGTAAATTCACGAACCACAAGGGCAGAAATCGCAAATTTACTAGCCCTGAGGAACTAGAAGAGCAGCGGAAACAAGAAGAATTAAAACAAAAGTGAGTGAATTAATTAGACATTAGGATTCTGATGCAATTATATGACTCCCAGACTTGACGCCAAAATGATTGTAGTTCACAACACAAAGAAAATAATCACAGGTTATTACATATGGCTATATTAAACTGTGTTGGATTATTAAGCTTTATTTTTGTACATTATCCATTTATTAGTCATAGTTCTATGAATTTATGACATGTTTAGAATGGAATGCATAGAATTGATAACTTTGGTGATACAAGTATGGAATAGTGATATATTAATACTTATCATTTATTACAAGTGACTTTGTTTACAGATGTATTCTTTGGTGTATATAGACTACTTAGTGCTAAAGTCATTATTGCTAATGTTGCATTGTCACCCATGTTTTGACTAAGTGGTAACAATAAGACAACTCAATAACACTGTAATAAATGCTAAGAGCTATCTTTTGTGTGATACATAATTAAATATGCAACAAGCTAGTAATGGATGTTATGAGTAATATATAGCTCCAAAGTACTTAGACAAGTGCAAGTCATAAAGTTCTTGATTTAATGCTGGTGAGTTGAGAACACAAACTTGATTTTTAGTAAAAGCAGTAATTAATCTAGTATACATGTATCATATGTGACCTTAACATGGTTGGCTCAATGCACTGTAGCCTAAACCTTGGGAAATATAAAACATGTTTTTTAAATATGTATATTTCTCAATGTGAATTGTGTGATTTGGTGTCATTTAGACTTAAATTTATTATCAATACAATGATTATTTTTATAGCTAAGGCAGGTTTTATTTGTATGTCAAATTATACAGTACTTATTATACTGTTGCCGGTAACTCAACAAATTGCTGGAACTTTGATTATTCAAGTAGTCATTTATTTTTACAATGATATAGAGAGACTGAGAAGGTAGTTGTCTGGATATGTCAATGTTTTTATTGTGAGAAAAGTAGCAAGTAGCCTTCATTGTTTGCGAGTATTTATGTGCGATATTTAAACTACAGGTGGAGAAAAGAACATGGCCAAGAGGAGTCAAGTGAATCTGAATCAGAGGAAGAGAAATCAGGGTCTGGTAGCAGCGATGACAGTGACTCTGATGATGATGTATGAATCTTTTGTATATTAGCTTTTAACTATCCCACTGCTGGGCAATGTGTATCTTCTGTATAAGTATGAGACTAACCAAGTGGTAAACAATCACTCAGCTTGTTCAGCTTGCTCAGCTGTTGGTAAGCAGTCACTGTAGCATACAATGGCTTGCAACAATAGAAGTGTTTTTCAGCAGCCATGGTCTTGGAGAGACACTCTTTGAGTGTCTGTGATCATGGCTACTAAAAACCAGCTCAGATGTAAATTTAAGTTATATTTAAAAATATATGCAACATCAAAAATCTGGACCATTGGGTGAAATATAGTAATAGCTATCAGTTTCTTATAAGTTGGTTATACCATGTTGACCTTAATTCGGTTAGGCAACTTCTCTCTTCTTACTCTTTTGAGTACATGACATGGAATCATTGAGAACTACTTTTAGTAGGTATTCTTATTTTTGCTTCACTATTAAAGTAAATGATCCTAAACTATTTAATATCCTAGAACTGAGGCAAGTCTGATGTGTGCACTATGGGATTAAACATAATATGTCTTTGTTGTAGAATAATAGCCTCTCCCTAAGGCTCATATATATTCTTCAAAAGTGATTTTATACATTATATCATATTTTCCTTGCTTTAAGTCCAGTTCCCATATCAAGAAACGAGTTGTTCAAAATTTTACTGTCCATAGCTAGACAGTAAAATTATGACATATTTTTCATAGAATATGTGTAAAAATTAAGTGTCTGTGAAACAACTTGTTTCTTGAACATAGGAACCAGCCCTTAAACTATCAAATTTATCTTGCTGATGATAAACATGACAAAAAGGAACAGCACTAACTGCCTTTTCTGTAAATGGTATAAAGATTTGTCATCAATCAGTTCATATTAACTTTTTTTATTATTTAACAATTTTTGCTTTCTATTTTCAGAAACCAACAAAAGCAAAGGGTGTCTCAGGGCTAATTGAAGTAGAAAATCCAAACCGTGTTGTAAAAAAGAATAAGAAACTAAACAACTTGGATAATTTAGCTGAAGGAGAAAAGCCTCAGTTATCAAGGTATATTATTAAAAAGCCAATATATTATTTCTGTTAATGGTCTATTTCCTGGCAAATACTTTTTGCTTGCCGTTTTGGCCAGTAGCATAATTTGCTTGCTGTTATATGAAAACTCTTAACTACCATCCCACAAAACAAAATATTTTTATGGCATTATTCAAGTTTTAATTTTAGTACTACTGCTGGATTTTATTTAAATAAATTTATATTTATCCATTTGAGTGATCTTATTTTGTAATAATAGCATGCTATTACTACCCATGATTACCATCCACTTACAATTCTAGATATTCCACATAGTTAACCGGTCGTATACCGCCGGCTCGCATACCAGCCGGCAGATTTGTACCCGTCGTAGGCCGGTGGCTCGCATGCGAGCCACCAAATTGGCGCCAAAACGCCGCGCGCCGCCTTCGCTTTAGCTTAAGCTAACGTAAAACCAATTTGGTGGCTCGCATGCGAGCCACCGGCCTACGACGGGTACAAATCTGCCGGCTGGTATGCGAGCCGGCGGTATACGACCGGTTAAGAGAGAGCAAGCTGTCTACTTAGTTATCACAATGTTTTAAAAAAAGTCGATAGCTGCATTAGTATAATAGTTGAATTTTAAATTTTGTTTGTGTAATTTACTACCATTTTTTAAACAAAAGCACTTATGCCATGTTAATAGGCGTGAAAGGGAAGAAATTGAAAGGCAGCGGGCGGCCGCGGCGTATCAAAAGCTGCACGCGGAGGGCAAAACCGATCAAGCGCGCGCTGACCTCGCTAGGCTTGCCATCATCCGCCAACAGCGGGAAGAGGCCGCCAAACGCAGAGAGGCCGAGAAGAAAGCTAAGGACGAAACCCCTAAGAAAAGGTAAACTTAAACATTTTAGTTGCACTTACATTGTCACTTTTTGGTAAAAATATAAATATTTTTAAATATATATAGCAATATAGGTTTTCCTTGTGTTGTGATGATTCAGTAGATTTTGATAATTCCTTCCAGATTAAGAAAAAGGAAATATTCACCCATTTTAAAATTATTTTTATGTTATTTTTCGAATATAAACTCTTAATGACATGTTTCCTATATTATATTTTGTGGCAATTTTTGTTGAGTGAGCCTTCTACAGAATGAGAGGAATTATTACAGACATGATTGTGTTGACCAGATAACAGACATGAACTACCAGCATATTAACATAAAATGATTTTAGCAAAGCCTTTTTCGTCATACATAAATCTTTATTGAATACTCAAAAAATGTTTCATATGTCTATAGTTCTTTCAAATATTTGATAATTTGTAAAATCATTAAGTCAAATCAAATTCTTTGAATGAACATGGTATAAATAAAATGTACAAAGGATCTTAAGAACATAAATGAAATTACAGCATATTCTGCCATATCTATTAACTCTTAATATGCTATTAACTATTAGATATATATTTATATAAGGTGTAATGACGTACAAACACAAAATATCAAGTTTCATTTAAAAAGTTCTTTAGACTATAGTAACATTTTTCATATTATTTCTTATTCTTTGGATGCCTCTGGAAGCTTATTATACATTTTTGGAGGTAAACAAAATATACTCCTTTAAGTAAGGGTCGTGTTAGCTCTGCGAATGCATAAATTATATTTCGGTCGATTGCGTTTGAAAAATTCAAATAGACTAGGAAATAATAAAGAAATTGCTTTCGAGGTTGTCCAAAATAAAAACATTGAATTGATAAACCATTGCATTACGGCGGGCGCTTCCGCATGGTATATTCAAAATTGATGACGCGCAGCGCTATCTAACCATTGAATGCAATGGTTAGATAGCGCTGCGCGTCATCAATTTTTATTTACCATTGCAAATGATGACATTTGCCATTCAATGCTTTGTTTGAGCACATATTCTATCTAAGATAAAATATGTTTTAGTACTTAATTTTATTATATAACTAAAGAATACTGTCGTAATTTCAGGTAGACTACCGAGCTGTCGACGCACCGATTTGCTGTTCGCATGCTCATAACCTCAGGCTAGGTGGCTTACCGAATCACATCCTATTTGAATATTGTGATCTTTATCCTATACAAATTTTTGCATACGGAATTGTTCTTTCATGATGCATAATATATTTCTACATCTTTGATTTTGAGGAGCTTTCCTAGCTGTGACTTGCCTAATATGTATAAAATTACCGTTTCTTTATTCGACAAAGCAATTAGATCATGTTTGAATATTCAAACATTGACTGGTCATCAATTTCGAGTCAAAAGTATATAGAGGATGCAATATAAAATTGATGTTTACACGTGTTACATGAGTGTGGTAGGTGTACACGTGTCTTTGTTGTTTTTATATATTTAGGTAAATTAAATGTTATATTTTACATATGTGAGCAGCATAAATTCGAATTTGAATCACTTATGAATGTCTACATTATAGGGAACTGCGCTACGCAAATCTGAATGTGAAACTTGATTGTTTGTTGTGTATGAAAGATACCGTTTACATGTTACTCTACATGTAAATGTGTAGACATTTATCAAGTGGTATATGTATATGCCATAACTACATAATAATTACGTCTTAAATTCTATCATATTTCCATTGAATTATTAATTACTTTTTCATTACAATTGTAACTATTATTGAAATTATTAAATGTCGTCAAACTAAATAATGAATAATATGTAAATTGAATTATATAACTTATAATAAAATATGTAATAACGGAGGGTATGTCTACATAGTTTATTTTTAATTCCACCGGAATATTTGTAATTATGTGAAGTTTTTGTTGATATGAGTAATTATATTACGTCACTCGTTTAAAATGTATAAACATATTCTAAACCAGTAACATAATGTATTTCCTCTTTAATAGAGTATAGATACTTGTATATTACAACAAAAAAGAATAACATCAGTTTTAGGACTTTGCCGAGTCCATTATGAAAACTTCACATAGAAACATAAAATGTATGAATTTGCTTAGGACTAATTGTTAGATAGTCTCACTAGACAATTTTTATAAAGCAAATGTGTATCTATATAATAAAAATTGAAAAGAATTCTAGTTTTGTCTTTCGATAAAGAAAACCTTTATACCTTATAATATATGTTTCAATTTATAATACATCATTCAAATAATCTGGTGGTGTAAGTTCTTTGATTGATAAATAAATATTTTACACAATGACTACTTTAATATTACACTTGTTTGATAAAAAGATAGTTGGGATAGGTACCAATTTGGATTCCCAAAGAGTGCGACGAGACCCATGAGAAAAGTAATTAAACATGCGGTGGATTAGGAGTATACTACTCCTAATCCACCGCATGTTTAATTACTTTTCTCTGTGTCTATACCACAATCTCTGAAGCTATCTCAAAGTTCTATTCCTTTCATACAAAGTTTGGCCTAAAATTAACATTTTAGTAAAATACACAAAATCATAGCCTACTATTGACATTATTTTTCTTTTTAAAATTGAACTACTGCACTAGGAATAATTCCTGTGTTGTGGAAGTCTTTACAAACATTTAAACAACGGACACAGAAAACACCCAGACTCGGCACAACTATTTGTGGATCACACAAATGTTTGCACCGTGTAGGATTCGAACCCTCTACACTCGGCGTCAGCGGCAAGGCGACCACTTAGTTAGTTAGTTAGTTGGACGTGTGTTATCCGCACTTAGCCCTACAATTGGGCCATTGTGCGTAAGTAGCCGACGCGAAGTATTGTTCGGTTACTCATACCACCTCAGCTCCGTCCAGAATGATAATAGGGGACCGATGTCGCGCAGTACCTCTTTCATCGTTTCTGGACTGTTTAGGAGTTTCGCCCGTTGGTTGCTCACGCTTTTGCAATGTAGGAGCACGTGAGCCGATGTCTCCTCGGTTTCCATGCAGCCTCTACATAAAGGACTGTCAGTGATACCGATGTTGAACAGGTGTTTGTTAAGTGAGCAGTGGCCCGTTATTATACCCACTAGGTGGCGTAGGTTTTTCCTTGTGGAACGTAGCAGTCTGCGTGACAGATGCCTGTCCAAGGATGGAAGGGCTTCCTTCGTCTGTCTACATTCTTTTGTTTCTGTCCACTGTTTTTCGTGTAGTTTCGTGGTTCTATCGCATAACCATGTTTTGAGTTGGCAGAAGGGTATCGGGACAATCGGTTCGGGTCCTACCATTTTGATGTTCGATCCTCTCTTTGCCAGTTGGTCTGCAGCATCATTGCCATAAGAGTTGCTGTGACCACGTATCCACTGCAACGTTACCCGATTTTTTGTTGCAATACTTTGCAGCTCACGGTGACACTCCAGGATGAGTCCACTGTTGAAGCAGTTGCTCTTAAGAGCTTGTAGTACTGCAGCGCTATCCGAGATAATGCGTATTGACTTATCGCTTATACCTCTTGATGTAACCGCTGTTGCGGCCCGGGTAATCCCAACACATTCTGCCTGGAAGATAGTGTTGAGGTTTCCCAGGGTCGTTGAGTAATTGATATTTAGGTCGTGGGAGAAGACTCCGACTCCTGTTCCTGATTTTGTTTTGGATCCATCCGTGTATATTCTCATTTCATGTGTGCCAGAGCTATCTTTAGGTTCTTCATGAAGTTGGATGTGGTATTTTTTATCAAAGACAAAGGTTTTTGGGATGATATCACATGTCGCCTCTATCATTGGAATTTCGTGGTATACTAACTCCTTTAGGCGCGCATGAGTTATTCTATTGTCCCGTTTCCAGAGCCCTACCTTTTCAAGCCGTATGGCAGCTGTGACAGCTTCCTGCTGTATGATGAGGTGTAGGGGTCTGAGATTTAGTATGGCCTCCAGCGCTGCTGTAGGCGTTGTTCTCATACAGCCTGTCGTTGCCAGGCAGGCGAGTCGTTGTAGGCTTTGTAGTTTGTGTATGACTGTGCTTAGAAGAGTGCGGGGCCACCAAACTATGGCGCCATATATTATCATGGGGCGTATTATGGTCGTGTAGAGCCATAAGGTTGTAGATGGTTTGAGACCCCATTTTCTACCTATTAATCTTCTGCATTGCCAGAATGTTGTGCATGCTTTGGTTATTTTTGTGTTTAGGTGCTTACTCCAGTTCAGCTTATGGTCGAGTACTACGCCCAAATACTTGACGTCTTGTGCTAGGGTAAGCTCCGTTCCAAATAATTTTGGCATATTACTTAACTGAATTTTCCTTTTATGAGTAAAAAGAACCAGTTCTGTCTTAGTTGGGTTCACCGTCAGTTCATGATGGTTACACCATTGTTCCATGATTTTGAGGGCTGATCGCATGCGATTACAGATTATGTTTTCTGAGTCGCCTTTGATCAGAATGGTTATGTCGTCCGCATAGCCAACGGTGTAGTAGCATTTGTTGTTAAGGCGTTCCAACAGATCATTCACCACGATGTTCCACAGTAACGGAGAGAGTACTCCTCCTTGGGGGCAGCCCTTCGCCACTATGCCTCTCGTCGTAGAGTTCACCGTGAATTGTATCGCCCGCATCTTTAGAAGTTGATCGATCCAGCCACTAGTGGTTCTATCAACGCCAAACGTGCTAAGTGACTGGCTGATGCTGTTGAATTTTGTCTTGTCAAAAGCTCCTTCTATGTCAATGAAGGCTCCTAGTGTCATTAGTTTGTCTGATAGTGCTGTTTCTATTGTTCCTACAACAGAATGCAGCGCTGATTCCGTTGATCTGCCTTTCCTGTAGGCATGTTGCTGGCGGTGCAATGGCTTAGATGTTAGAGCACCTTCCCTTAGATACCGATCAACGAGTCTCTCTAGAGTCTTCAGCATGAACGAGGTTAGGCTGATCGGTCTGTATGATTTCGCCTGTGTGTAGTCTGATTTACCCGGTTTGGGTAGGAAGATTACCTTGACTTCTCTCCACTGGCGAGGTATATAGTTATGCGCTATCGATGCTCTGTATATGTTAAGCAGGTGTGGCACAACTGTTGTTTGTCCCCATTTCAAAAGAGCTGGGAATATCTCGTCCAGGCCCGCAGATTTAAAGGGCTGGAAGGTATCTATCGCCCATGATATTCGGTCGACAGTGACCATAGATTTGGCCACTGTCCAGTCAATCTGGGTTGGTTGATTGTAAGACGTGTCTTCCCAGCTTGGGTTTTCTGTCACTTCGCACCCAGGGAAGTGTGTTTCGAGTAGTACCTGACTTATTTCACTGTCTGAAATCGCATAGGTACCATCCTGTTTTCTAATGGCGCCTAGGGTTCTGTTGTTGTCTTGCGATAGGACTTTCTTTACCCTGGCTGCTTCATTAGTTGTGTCGATGTTGCTACAGAAACGTCGCCAAGATTCAACTCTGCGGTATCTTATGCGTTTCTTGTAGTGGTATTGAGCTTGTTTGTATCGCTCCCAATCTTCATCAGTCCTGGTGTTTTTAGCTCGGTTGAACAGTTTCCTCAGATTGAGTCTAAGTTTCTCCAGCTCCGGTCCCCACCATTGGGATTTACCTGCCGCTGGTGGTTGTGTAGGTGGACAGGCTTGTTGGTAATTCTGTTGGATGCATTTGGTAAGTATGTTAGTGTTGTGGTCTATGTTGTCAGTGCTGGTAGTCATGTCTTTAAAACAGATTTTATCTACCTCGTGTTTGAGAAGGGTCCTGTACCTTGCTACGTTCGTCTTGCTGGGCTTGCGTTTCGGCAGTTGATTCTTCTCTGGCACTCGTATAGTATAGCAGATACGCCTGTGATCTGCAAAGGCGACCACTTAAACCACTACGGTTTCACTCGCGTTTATGGTTACTGCGCCGCCTCTGTGGGTCGTAGCGTGATGTTATGTAGCCTATAGCCTTCCTCGATAAATAGGCTATCCAACACTAAAATAATTTTCAATTATATAATTAACTACTGGTTAGTAGTTCCTGAGATTAGCGCGTTCAACCAAACAAACAAACTTCAGCTTTATAATATTAATATAGATATCATAGGTTTAGAATCATCCTTCGTGTCATAGGGTGAATATCGCGACCTTCTAAAGTGTGTCATCTAATTAACACAGCGATGCACTAGAAACAGATAATGTGAGAAGCCGATCCAAAATCCATGTTTCTGTCTTCGTCTGAACTCTGAAGCAAAATCAGTATCCGCCAAGGTCGTCATGCATGGCGGATTCGGAGTCCATAACGAACATGGTGTCGTCATTTGAATCGCGCGCGGGAACTTAGTAAAGCTTACCAATAGAAAATTCTCGCAAAAAAAAGTAGGTAAATCATCAAACACATCGGTAGGGTGACAGAAGTATAAAATAACTGTCAAAATAAATTTAATCGTAAAGTGCTGTCAGATTTAAAACTTTTAATATCGATTAAGTAGAGATGATTATGGAGAATATATTTTCGTTAGTAAAATTCAATTTTATTAGTGCCAACGTTGATACTCTATTTTTAGAGGTAGAAGTGAATCATTTACATTTTGGCTGCGTATTTTTTTATATACGACTATTCATGGAACGTAGATCATTATCAAATAAGATAAGTAATTTCTTTTTTACAAATAAAATTATTTCATTTATTGTAATATAAATTTCATACAATTGCATTTCACAGTCATACCATGTCCTGTAGACATCCGAGCAACTACACTCAACTAATTGTGATATAAAACTACAATAATTTATTCACTCTTATACTTAGGGGTATAATACTTGTAGTAAAGGAATACAATTGAGAAGAGGAATACACCAATCACCACGGAGAAGGCGCTCACGTAATACGGGTACGCGCTCGGGATAAAACGCTCGTACTTTGTGTGCTGCAGAGGACGTACAGACACCTGTGTAGAATGATACAGCCTTGTGTATCCAACTCTATCGTAATCAACCTTGAACTGGTACACTCCCTATACATCAGGCACTTTGAACACAGCTTCATACACTCCATTGGGTTTCTTCTGTAGTGTGGTGCGGATGAACGGATCAATACGCACAAACTCCAGCTGGACATCTTTGACCTCAAACGGCTGCCATTTGCCATTTCTTAGTTCTTCAATCTCAATTCTGTACACAACAGTGTCAGTGATGGTGTATGTGTTGGACGACTGCTTCTCGCCCTGCTTGTGATGGTCCACATTGCGCACGCGCAATCGTCCGCGCTCGCCGAACGCCCATCCGCTCAGGTGCATCAACAGAGCCTTGTTGCCTGACTGGTTTGATGTCACTTTGTCACCATGAACTTTACCAATGCCAGAGTTAAAGGCCTCATCAGATAAGAAGAACAGGGAGCCACTGAAGACAATGCGGGCATTGTTCCTGGCCTGCAGCAATCAGCACTGTTTGGCGACCAACAGCATGTGGCTACTCCTTGACCTGGCTCTTAGGATTTTTATTAGATGATCCCGTGATTTGACAAATGCCTTACTACGATGCCTTCTGGGGCATAGCATACCTTTTCTGGCTGGACTGCTTGTCTCTGTGATCAGCGCGTTCAAACAGACAAGCAAAGTCTTTAGCATGCGAAGTACTTAGAGTTCTTTACGAGGGCATATAATAAAGCTTTGGCCAAAATTATTAGGCACCTTACAAAATACTTAATTTCCCTTGTTTTACCGGTAGTATTAAAGTTCTTATTATTCGCCGTCAATTCAAAATAAATCTAAAATAGTTGATCATAGATCATCAAACTCTCGATGAGGTATGAAAACGTTTAATGGGTACGCCCTTGGCTTCCATGACTCCAGAAATACTTCGGGCATGTTGCCTGCTAGTTACAATCAGTTGCATTTAGGGCTTCTCATTCTTCTATCGCTTTTTAATGCTGCCGTATAGCCTTTAATGTATCTAGCTCAATTAAGTTTTATAGATTATATAGATTGCCGCAGCTAAGCCGTTAAAACATTACTGTTATCTTTAAACCAACGCAAAGTAGTAGCTGACTTGTGACAAAATGTATAAATACGTTGCTGGTATTTGACGCCATCTAAACTAAGCAGTAAATATTGCCAAAACTAAAATAGTGGAAAATGTATGCTAGCACATTTATGGACTTCTGCTATTTATGCTGCTTTTGTAAGAGATTTTTCATAGCCTCAGATATTTAATGCTATCTCCTTCTTGCTTGTTAGTAGAAAATACTACCTCTAGCTATGGTGCTGCTTTACTACGCTAATAGATTGCCTTACGCCGGTAACACTGGATTTTACACAAAGTAGATAAAATAAAATCAAAAACACCGCCTAGTGTTTGCACGTACGTGGCGCTCACGTCGCGTGTCTATGTGTGCCGAGTGAATATGATTCGAAATTTTTTGCCGTAATAACGAGTCACTCGAGTAAATCGAGTCGCGTCACTAGTGCCTACCGAAAGACGCGCTCGCGTCGCTTGCGTGCTGAATGCCGCGGTTGCGCCGCATTGTCGTTGATTGCGCGCGACTTCGGCACTATTATAAATTAAAGGAACGCGTGTCGCGTACGCCCGACAAACTACATTGTCATTGGGATTAACCCCACGGACTCATCGGCTAGCATAAGAAATAGGGATACCGTGAGTGTGGTGTGCCGTGTGTGACGGTCCATGTATAAAAAAGAGTGTGGGTAGATGAAGATTCTTCAGCGGCACAAATGGCATCGCCGAACCAGTCAGCTTCTGACCACGGCTGGTGTAACCTGATCAAAACGTCAAGCACCTAAAGGTAAATAATTTGCATGATCGCGTTATTACGAATTATATGATATACTTCACTAAACTTTTAAAAGCATATTGCATTAATACATACACATCAATAGAATCTAGGGATACCTTAATCCTAAAATATTTACGACTTTATTATTTAAGACTGCGCCGAGCGTAAGACAGATAATGACAGAGCTCGTGCGGCGCATTTTCAAATCGGCGCGCGGCCGCCATAGTAAAATTGTATGGAGGATTTGAAGTGCTTTTTTGATAAATATGTATCTTTATTGTCAACCAATAACTTAAATATTTGGGACGGACAAATTGTAATATAACTATTTATTGAAATTAAACTACTATATACGGATTTTATCGCGTTATTTATTTGAAACTATATTACATATTTTTGAAAATTGTTACGCTACTACTACTATTAAACTTTACTAATTTTTAAGCTAATTAAATTAACTAAATCTGTGACAAGAAACACCTGGACGCCGAGCTTCAACATATTAAGCAAGTATTGCAAGACAACAAGCTCCAACAACCGCGCCGCTGTCACAGATTCCAAAAAAAGCCAGCCACAGTCGAGCGCCAGCCTGCTATACTGCCTTATGTAAGGGGTGTCACTGACAAGATTGGCTACATCTTGAAGCGAGCTTCAATCAATACATACTTCAAACCGCCAACGAAGATAAGTCAGTTTTTACCATCCGTTAAGTGCCAACTACCTTTACAAGATGCAGGGGTCTATAATATAGATTGTGACTGCTGACACTCATACATTGGTCAAACCAAGAGAAACATAGGCACCCGCATAAAAGAACACATAGCTGATGTAAAACACCAACGCTCGTTGAAGTCTGCTGTGTGTGAACATGTGCAACAGAGGACCAACCACTACCTGAGATTTGACAAACCACAGATTCTCGCTAAAGAACATCGATTCCTACCAAGGATGCTTCGCGAGGCTATTGAAATCAAAAATCATCCTAATTTTAATAGAGAAGATGGTTGGAATGTACCACCAGCTTGGGATCCAGTAATACAAATAGTCAAACCCAAGAAGAAGCAAACCACAGCTAGACTTCATGATACTTTGAGCTCATTCTGCGTAAATAGAAACACCAATGATTAAATTATGTTCGGGTACTTTGAAATAACTACACTGGAACCTTGAGACAACTACCATCTTAGTCTCCCCGTGACCATGGCTGCTGAAAAGCAACCGAAACGTCGGGAAAAGTGTAAAATTAAATTAAATCTAAATAGTTTTAATAATAATTTAATTAGCTTAAAAATTAGTAAAGTTTAATAGTAGTAGTAGTGTAACAATTTTCAAAATTATGTAATAAAGTGTCAAATAAACAACGCGATAAAATCCGTATATAGTAGTTTCTTTTCAATGAATAATATTCGCGTAAACAGAAGACAATATTATAACTATTATGTTTCGTTAAAGCTGTAAAATAGGATAGATTTCTAGTTATAATCTGAAAATCACGTAACACGAGCTTACGTTTTTGCATTTTCATGCTAATTAACGTAATTTTATAGGCGAAAATATTAATAATTTTAAGTTTTTTTGCACGGAGTAATTGTAAACACATTCATTGTTATGGTAAATGTATATTTTATATTTGTATTAAACAAAAAGTGTTTATTTTATTCACTTAACTATGACCGCCTGTTTTGGCACATTTCGCTCGGCGCAGTCTTAAGTAGGTATATTAAATTTTTTTAGTAGCCATGAATAGTTTATATACAGATGAAACCACCTTTATTCTATTTTCAAAAGGACCATGGGCGGTATCGTACCATCCTATCAACAAAAATTAAATGTAGCTCAATTGAGATCTTGGCAAGATGATATTTTTTTACTATGGGGACGTTGCCCAACCGCATAGGGTTCACATAGTATCTAACGTTTATACAAATATTTACGCAGTAGCTCCGCCCCGCGGTTTCACCCGCGTAAGTGCCGTGGGAATATCGGGATAAAAGTAGCCTATGTGTGAATCTAGGTCTCCAGCTATCTACGTACCAAGTTTCATCGCAATCGGTTCAATAGATTTTACGTGAAAGAGTAACAAACATCCATACATCCAAAAAATGCATAAGCGGTTACAATATATCCCTCCCTCCAACCCACGCTCCTGCGCTCGCGACGTTATCGGCAGGCAAGTAGTCGCCTGAACCTTATTATATATTTTCTTATGTATAACCAGTTGAAAATACATTTAATATCTTTTGTGTAATTACTAAATCATATTTTTGTACTGTAATATAACCGTAAAGTTAAAATAACTTACAAGTGTAAAATGAAGTTTTTGTTTTTTAGTTTTTTATTGATATTATCCCACTGATTTATGTAAAAACCAAGATTTTAATCAGATAGTGGATACTTTAGGAACACATTGGTATCACTTCCATTTGTGTCGGTAGGAGGGAACGAAACTCAAAAATTTTTGCCCATGGTCCTTTAAAAATGTAAATAAAACAAAAGAAAAACAAAATACGGCGCCAAAATTGTTAGTAATTCGTTACGACAAGGAAAATTAAAATTGTTTTATTGATATTAATTAATGGAAAGGGATTAAATTGTTTTTCTTTTTTAATTTAACGTGCCGTGTGTTAAGCTGTAAGAGTCATGTCACGTCGTCATTTGACTCGAGAATCGAGATGAATGTTACAAGCCGTGGGCATGTTAGAAAATGGTGCTATTCAACGCGTCGTTGCTGAGGTCCTACACACCAGCCAAAACGTGATATCAAAATTGTGGTCACGTTATCGCAGTACTGGGGATGTCGGGTAGATATCGTATTACTACGCAAAGACAGGATCGATTTCTCCAAATGACTGCGAGAAGACAACCCAATATATCACAGCGATGCAACTAGTACAAAGGCACCAGGAGGACCAACAGCTGCTGGTAAGCGACCAAATCGTGCGAAGGAGGTTGCACGAAGTCGGTCTTCATGCTCGAAGACCGCTACGTGTTCCAGCGTTGCATCGTGGCAATCGCGGTCGGCGGCTTTTGTGGGCTCGTTAGCATTTAACATGGAATGACGAACAATGGTCTTTGGTGCTGTTCGGTTTGGGTTTCATCTGGATTTACGAAGAACACGCGTTTTGAGAACTCCAGGAAGAGTTAACCGTCTACGGCACTCTTAGGAGGTCCACTCATGCCAAGGCGGGACAATCATGGTGTGGCCAGGAATTCTTCTTGGCGGACGAACCCAGCTCGTTTGGATCCAAGCCAGCATGACTGCACGAAAATACCACGAGGAGGTAGTAGAGCCTGTTATTGTCTCAAACAGAATCCAAATGGGCCAGGCATTTCTATTTATGCACGATAATGCACCATCCCACACGGAGCGGTTGGTGTCGGCCGCTCTCCGAGACCACGATATTCAATTTTGGATTGGCCTGCACAGTTGCCCGACTTAAATCCTGTCGAGCATGCCTGGGACATGTTATAACGAAAAGCTTTGAGAGATTTCCCGCCAAAGACGACGGAACAACAACTTTACGAACACTTGCAAAGAACATGGGACCTCATACCGCAGCAAGACATTGACAATTTAATTTTAAGTCCCGACACTAATTATTAATAATTAGATTATATAAGATTTTTTTCAATTTTAATTAATATTAATAGTTTTATAAGGAGAAATGAAGTTTTTTTATCATACTAATTTTCTACATTTTTATTTACTATATCAGAAAATTCTTCATAGATTTTTAGATATTTGATGAAATATAAAATCTCCGTAGATTTTGTTGATGTGTGTATATCGAAAACATTGCCCCAACACGGCTAAACTTATGTACTTGGGTTCATGAAGAGTGTGAATTTTGATTAGTATTCTATAGATTTAATGTAATTAGGTAACTAGGTAGTTGTAAAACTCGCTAGTTCGGCAGCTAAGTGTTACAAACATTTTACTAGTTTAGAAACGTAAATCTAATCTCAACTCAAATAAAAAGTAATTACGGCACCTCTAGGTGTGAGTACCTAACATTTGTAAAGACATATCTAAAATTAGGTACTTCATAGTTCAATACGACATAGGCTCAATTCCTGTATGAGAAAACGAGTCCTTTTACCTACGGACAGTAAAATTTTGAGGTAACTATTTGTCATACCTAGAATATAATATATTAATATTATGTCAAAAAATAGTCCGTGGGTTTAACGATTCGTTTCTTGATAGGTATACAAACCGGGCTTTATTCATGTTGATAATGACATAATTATTTTAATAGAATGTAAAGCCTTAATTTGAAGCATAACTAGTCATCATTTAAGGAATTCTCACTTGAAATAGTAGATACCTATTGAATATTGCTATTGATCGTATTGCGGCGCCTACAAAATTCGTCAAAATCATCTAAGACCCAATCTTATCGTTTTGCTTGAATGGTTTCTAGACACGAGATTAGAAAATCGGAAACTGTCTGACTGATGGATCTGTTCAAATCTAGAAACTTTTAACATAAATCCTATGGTTATCGCTTTTTCAACTGAAAATGAATGTGTTTTTGCTTTAAGTCGCGGGCTCGCACTCCAGAGAATAATGTACCTGCCACGATCTTTACTAGCTAGAAGTTTTAACTTTGATCTAGAAACCTACTTAAATATATTAGGTTGGAAGATAATCTATACGTATTTACGAATTTAGCTTCTGTTACCTAATCCATTTCTGTACAACTTTGTTTCCCATGCAAAGGTCGTAGAATTAGATTATAATAGTCTTATTGTCGCTTCTGTAATCGATCGAGCCAAAACAGCTAAGCCATTGCCATCGGCTGGTTTAAAAGATTAAGATGCTTTATTAGTATAAAACTAAGTATAAAACTAGTCAGTAATAAAAACTAAGTGCATCGTTTATGCTTCTTTATATTAGTCTTTCGAGACCATTTTTAATCATGTTACTTATAAGTAGCGATAGAGGGTCTCGGGTTCGAACCCACGTCGCGCACCTCTGGCCTTCGGAAGTTATATGACTTTTCGAAATTATGTGCGTATTGATTGCCAATTATCGCCTGTTCCGTGCCTCGGAGAGCACGTTAAGCCGTCGGTCCCGGCTGTCATGGACATCTATGGCAGTCGTTATTGGGAGAGTGTCGACACAAAAGATCCCACTGGGTCGAAGTGTCGCCGGTCTGCATTGACTGGCCACCACATAAGATACATACATACATACTTATAATTAAAATTAAGAAAAAAAAAGGATTTTCTAAAAGTACCTACCTATTAGGTAAGTAGTCAATAGGTTGAAATGCCTCGGAGAGCACGTTAAGCCGTCAGTCCCGGCTAGCCTTCGGGTTGCGGAAGTCAGATGGTAGCCGCTCCGTGTAAAAACTGATATCCAGTCAAATCCGGTTAGACTAGAAAAGCCGACCCCAAGTGACTTGGGAATAATAAAGGCTAGGGAGAAGAAGTCAATAGGTTGAAATACACTTACCTATTCCTAAAATAGCGTAATTGTAAACCATCAAAGCTCGATTTTCAATTGCCAAATAAACCGTATCATAAGAAAAAATTGGCGTTTCGACAGGTTTTATATGTAGATATAGGAACTGTTAAATTGGGGAAACCAGCCCCAAGTCAGCCAAGTGAGAAGGCATTTATACTCTCAAATGCACATTTCACATAACGATTTGGCACGCATCTGTGCCGCACTTGACTAGCATAAAAATACTAGGTATGATATTTCTTCACGCCTCATTATCCTACGGGAGGGTAATGTGGCGATACTTCTAGATATATGCGCATATTAAATCGTTTCCTCTATGTGTTGCCGTTTTTGGCCTTGTAATCTTTTGTTTTCGATCATGTAGAGATGTAACCGTATATCACTCGATCAAATATATCGTGTAGACAGTTACCAACTTTTTGGATCCATATATATATAATGAAATGTATGTAGATATTGGTATTATTTTTGATACTAATATAGGCAATTAATTGCTATTTACTTTGTCGAATTCCTCTATCCTAATTTGTTGTGCCTGACATGGTCCATAATAACTTAATTTACCTTACATTTTCTACTTTTCTGAATGCAATTAAATGTTGATATACGTATAGTGTACATCTATATCTCTCGAAGTAGGCAGAGGTTTATAATACCTGCATTTTGTATAAGTACTGTGGCGACTCCGCACAGACGAAGAAGTTCAGCCTACTTTCAACAGATGGCGCTATATTCACTAAGCGCAAATGACGTCATACAATTCTGGATCGCACAAGTAATATTTACACAGCGACTAAGTATATATACAAGCCCTCGACATCAAGTGGTGGAAGGATATCACACCCTGTTCCTCCAAAGTACTATAGTTTTAGGACTCACGTGATAATCAAGTGTATTACTGTCTATCGGGCATCGTTCCATACTCCGTGCAGCTACTGCGAATTTATTGACAGACAGAACCTAATTTGACTGGAAGGCGTAGTGGTTTAAGTGGTCGCCTCGCCACTGCCACTGCGTCGAGTGTTTTGGGTTCTAATTCCACACGGAACAAAAAATTGTGTGATCCAAAAATGGTGATTGGAGTCTGGATGTTGTTTGTGTCCGTTCTTTGAATGTTAATAAAATCCCCCGCGATACAGGCATTATATCTTGTGTGGGAGGGGAGTTGTCTTTTGCAAAAAGGAAAAACAATAACTCTTTTTGGCCTAGGTATCAAACCCAAGATTTTATCCACAACAGTCGCATGCCTGCCACTGCGACAAATAATAATTATATCAGTATCAATTATTACTATATCAGTATCTAAAACAGCACGTTGTTGTTATGCAGAAACCTTTTTAGCATAATCTGCCTGCAATGCAATTGCAGTAACAGTTGCCTGCCTATCATAAACATAACGATAATTATTAATTAGAATATACTTAAGTAGCTATAGATATAGAGCTATGCTCAAGTAAAAAAAGTACACAACACCTTCGAGAATACTATAGAGTTGGTTTCTGTACGTAATGTTTGCTGGCGACAATATAAATGCAATTAGCTAATTAACTTTTAACACGCTCAAATGAGATTTCGCAAAATTCAGAGCGAGGTGTGCGCTGTATACTCAAGCCCGAGGCTACGATTTGGAAGCTCAACGGTTACTTAGCTGGGAGACTACTAATATATTGCTAGTTATAAAACTGTATATATTTTATATTTTCTATCTACTCATACTAATATTATAAAGCTGAAGAGTTTGTTTGTTTATTTGTTTGTTTGGTTGAACGCGCTAATCTCAGGAACTACGGGTTCGAATTGAAAAATTCTTTTAGTGTTGGATAGGCCATTTATCGAGGAAGGCTATAGGCTATATAACATCACGCTACGACCAATAGAAGCAGAGCATCAATGAAAAGTTTTGCAAAAACGGGGAAAATTCTCTTATGTGAAGCAGACGAAGTTGCGCGGGTCAGCTAGTATTTAATATTCTCTTAAATAAAGAAAGATAATAACATGTTCCTAAGTACCTAATAAGTTGTATGATTAAAAACCATTTCTATAACTTTCATATAAACCTGTAATTAAGGCAACACCAATACTTGTAGGTATACCACTGACTTTATAATTCTTAGCTTGTATAAGGTGTATGTTCTTGTTGGCTGTACAAATAAATTAAATTAAATAATATAAATAATTAAACAACAATACGGTTTAAATAAAAACGAACCGCCGTCACTAAAAAGCAAATACACACATCAAAAGAGTCTAGGGATCAAATACGTTTTAGAGGTTCACCACAATTGAGGATTATTATTTTAACTTGAGATGAGAAAAACTGCATTAATATGGAGCAAAGACATCATTTAACACGAGAAGAGATGATGAGAGCCGTCAAAATGTTGCAAGCAACGTACTGTGGCTTACACTCTTGGCACTACACAGAGCGTTATAAGTCGTCTCTGGACATGCTATCGTATCACGGGCAGTGTGGCCGAGCAACATGGAGGATGATCTCATTGCATCACCACTCGCAGACAGGACTTGTACATCCAAAATACTGCTCGACGGAATCGTAACATGACCGTCATGATGTTTGCTACGAGGCTCCATAGCTCTTCAGGCTTGCTGATAAGCGACCAAACCATCCGAAATCGTTTACGTGAAGTGGGTCTGCGTTCCCGAAGGCCGCTGAGGGTTCCATCTATAGCTCCCTGCAATCGTAGGTCCCGTTTGCAATGGGCTCGCGAACACAGAAATTGGGAGGAAGAAGACTGGCGTTGTGTTTGCTTTTCCGATGAATCTCGTTTCGGTGTGGGACGATACAAGACATACTCGGATTTGGAGGACTTTTGGGCGTCAAGAACGTTTGAAATTTTGTCAGGAAGTTCATTCATATGGAGGTGGAACAATAATGGTTTGGGCCGGTATTTGGATCAGGTCTCATCATCATCATCAGATCTCACTTGGATCAGGGGCAACCTCAATGCTCAGATTTATGCGGAGAGGATTGTTTTAGGCGTGATCATCCCTTTACGAAACTCTTTGGATGATTAATTTCGACTAATGCATGACAATGCACGTCCACACACGGCTAGAGTCATAACACGTACTCTTGCCGATGCTTGTATCAACGTCCTGCCGTGGCCTGCTCAATCTCCAGAGATCAACCCAATTGAACACGCATGGGATATACTCCAACGAAGAACTCTGCCGAGTATGGATGCCGGACATACCCCACAACAACTTTTTGACTTAATAGAAAGAACGTGGGCGGCCATTCCTTAAAGTGATTTTGATGAACTGATTTTAAGCATGCCAAATCGCTGTGATTGTGTTATTTATGTCAATGGTGGAAACACAGACTAATAACATATTAATCTTTAAAATAAAAATTATAAAATATCCTCAATTTTGCCTATTTTTCCATTTACTTGAAGACTTTAACTTGGGTTAATTTAAAACAATTTGCAAAAATTGCAAATATTCTTAATTTTTACAAAATATAAGACTAATTTAATAACTTAAATATAGGAATTAAAGTAAAAAGCTAGTCTTGAAGACTAGATTTGGCAAATATTAATTTGATAGTTTTTTATACTTAGAAATGTACTTAATCCCTAGACACTTTTGATGTGTGTATATTAAAATAGGTAGATGTAGGTAAATCTATACTAATATTACAAAGCTGAAGAGTTTGTTTGTTTTTTGTTTGATTGAACGCGCTAATCTCAGGAACTACTGGTTCGAATTGAAAATTATTTTAGTGTTGGATAGCCTATTTATCGAGGAAGACTATAGGCTATTATATAACATCACGCTACGACTCTGGGCCGCGCAGTAACCATAAACGCGAGTGAAACCGCGGGCACATCTAGTGTTATATATAACAATAGCCTAAAATCCTTTTAAAATATATGTTGCAGCAAATTTGGTGCATATTCTTGTGTTTAGTAACTTTTATTATCTTTGAGACGCATCATCGGGTATTGATTTAAATAAATATTGGATATTAATTAAATAAACGGAAAGGTATGGAAATACTATAAAGCTATTATGATTTAAATCCAGAGAAATCGGGAAACTAAGACAAAAATCTCCTTGTGACCCATGTATGCCGTGATCTGTGATTTGCTATGATATGCTCATAATTACCAAAAGTATAAATGTATTTGTAAAGAAAGATTTGCATGCTAAGTATTTGAATATGGCGATATGTGTTCTGCACCTATATTCATGCATTTACCACCTACTTTTCAAACTCCACATTTATGCAAATTAATCATTATTAATAAAAAGATAGGTATTTCTGAATATCTTAACTCAACCCTAACAAAACACTGACAGACAGTAACTAGCGAAACGAACTAAGAACTTATATTGCTATTATAAACTTTAAGGGTCCAAGTTCGTATATACAGTAATTGTATATTACTTGTACCCATTTATTTTGTAATTTAGTGCGACTTGACTATGCTGTCTGGTTATTAACAGAAGTACGAAAAAATATACGAGACAATAAAACCATTTCACACATTTAGGCAGCACACAGAACACGCCACACGTCTAATCTTCCTACACAATATTAACTACATAAATTTTGCGCCTTTGTCGACTTCCCTAAGTTCCCTGTGACTCGGATATAACGTCATTTATTTAATATGCGCATACATAAAACTCTTTATGAGACAATATTTTCATGCTAGAACACACTGGTAAAAAACTACGGCAAATAAAGGCTAAAAGCTTCTATTTTCTTGTACATAGTTCGTGTTGCTAGCTAATCTTTACATTCCATGAATTTGTTTTCTGTTGGTAGGTATAGATATATAGTAGTACCTACAGTATAGTGTTTGTCTATGTTTTGACCCGGGTTTATTTCAAAACACGGTTTATTTATGATTTGTGGCAAGCAGTAAGATTACGGTCATTGTGATGGTATGATTTCATTAAGGAAGTGGCGACGACACATAACCGCTGCATTATGACGTTGAATGACGACATTGTCATATTGTAAATAAATGCCATTACGCGTCATGGAGCTAGAATCTATATATTAATACGTGAAGCAAAACCTTTGTACCCCTTTTTACGAAAATTGCGCGGACGGAGGAGTATGCAATTTGGCACACTTAAAGTTTATATGGAAAAGGAGGGGCAAATCCTAATATTTCTATAAAATATGCATTGAAAATACATTAAATTTATGAAAAAACACTACACGCACACAACCATGCATTTGACACACGCAGTCGAATCGCGTTCGTAGTATTTCGACATTGTTCGTCTGACGTCGTAAAATGCTTTGTAACTATGGTTAACTATACCTTATTTATAATGTAAAAGAGAAAAACAAAAAAATAATACATAATAAATAATAACAAATAATAATAGCAGCGATAGCTCAGTGGGGAGACCAACAGACTGCAATGCAGAGGGTCTCGGGTTCGAACCCACGTCGCGCACCTCTGGCTTTCGGAAGTTATATGACTTTTCGAAATTATGTGCGTATTGATTGTCAATTATAGCCTGCTCCGTGCCTCGGAGAGCACGTTAAGCCGTCGATCCCGGCTGCCATGAACATCTATAGCAGTCGTTATTGGGAAAGTCAGTACCCTCTAATATCCTGACACTGGTCTAGCCTTAGGGTATCGTTAGCCTTCGGGTTGCGGAGGTCAGGTTGCAGCCGCTCCGTGTAAAAACTGATATCCAGTCAAATTCGGTTAGACCAGAAAAGTCGACCCCAAGTGACTTGGGAATAATAGAGGCTAAGAGAGAAGGAAAGAGAAAAACAAAAAACAAAGTAGCAAGCTTAGGACATTTGGTCGAATTTTGACCACTAGGCGACCGCTAGAAGTTATTTAAACGGTCTCTGAATCTATAATCCTCTTTTTTAATAAGACTACAACCGCAGTTTATTTGGATTCTATCTCGCAAAGGACTTTACAAACATTCAAAATTCGGACACAATTAATATATCGAGTAGGTATATTATGTTATGTTAACAACGATTTGTAAATCACACAAAGTTTTGTCTCGAGTGGGGATCGAACCCCCACCATATTTATAGCTATTAAAACCACTATGCCATCACAAAAATTTGTAAGATCAAACCATACCATTTATAACTTTTAATTTTACTTTATTTGTATTTTACCTCCATATAGTAACTCAGTAGCGTCTTAAATATTAAAAGTATCTAGAATCAAGTTGTTTTCAGATCAAAGAAAATAGGCCATCAAAATATATTTAAATTAATAACGTGGCAATTTATTGTTTCCATTAGTTATTACATCAAATCTCTCTGTTAAGCTTTGTTTACCTAAGTTTATATGTAACTAACATAGTGTCACGAATTATTTCTTCAATGTTACGGGTCATCACAACCATTTCCTCCAGTTGACGTTTACAACTTCAGCCAGATACCCCTATCTCTTTGTCTCCGCCTATTTATGCGGAAGACGACAATAAACAAATACCTAATCGTTTCATGGTTTGTATTTGCCTTTTAAGTTTTTGGGTCAAAGCATTTGCAATGCTACATTTTACACTATGTTTTCAATGTAAGAAATTATGACATCACTATGATGTCGTCTTCTGAATATAGCATCCGTTGGTTGCCTTAGCTTTTTCAATAAACTTATCTTATGTGGGGGCCAGTCAGTGCAGACTTCGACCCAGTGGGATCTTTTGTGTCGACATTCTCCCAATAACGACTGCCATAGATGTTCATGGTAGCCGGGACCGACGGTTTAACGTGCTCTCCGAGGCACGGAGCAGGCGATAGTTGTCAATCAATACGCACATAATTTTAAAAAGTCATATAATTGCCGAAAGTCAGTGATGCGCGACGTAGGTTCGAACCCGAGATCCTCTGCATTGCAGTCTGTTGGTCTTCCCACTGAGCTATCGCTGCTCTAAAATTTTTACTAATAAGCTTACTCGTATTAAATAAAAATCGTAACTTAGGTATATAATATTATAAACGCGAATATGAATTTGTTTGTTTGTTCTTTTGTTACGCTTCCACGCCCTAACTACTCGGCCGATTATCATGAAATCTGCATACACGTTTTCAGAGGAACAGAAAAGGACATAGGGTACCTTTCATTCAGAAGAAAGGACAATTATTCTAACTTAACCTAACCTACATTTATGCGAGCGAAATCGCGGGCAAAATCTAGTATTATGTAATACATAAACCTAAATGAAAATATTGCGACAAGAAGCCGGAATTGTGGATTCCTTGTCAACAGGACGCGTGTCTCCACCGAGTGAGACTTAAGCGTCAATATGAATGTCCTTTAATATGTACGACAGCAAGGTGAGAGAGGAGTATATTCCATTTTCCCTGCATACTTCAATCAATAAATGTCTATTATTGAATGATAAAATCAAATATTAAAGTCCTTTTTATTATACATATTTAGAACAAGAAACGATTACTTAAAACCCTCCTTCAATATGTCTCTCGCTTAACCAATCATGTCGTATAGGTACCTATATATTCAACTTGCCCGCCACCTGCTACACAACAATTATTATCTCAATAACAAAACCACATCTCCCCTAAACATTTACGTATTCGACTTACTTATCTATGTATCCCGATACCTTAAGCCCCAGTATCTAAAACATACCCCTAATACCTATCTATCACGCCTTTCCCAAATGGAAAGCTCTGGGATCGAATTTACGGGAGTACTCCATTACAAAGTGTAAACCCAAACGGCATCGTAAGATATCGGCTGCTCAATTTTTGTAACACAAGGGTGCAGTCAAATTGCTAGCCGATAAGCGTAGGGGAGCGTAGATAGGGATGGACGTAGGTTGATGGGGGTAAACGCGAATGTAAAACGTAGATAATATCGGCTTCTGCTGAGCGTCCTTATGTAGATGAGATCTATTACCAATTTCGAGTACGTATCGCTTCTTCAGCATCGGCTTAGTGCTAGGATCGTTTATGACGGAGAGAGTAGTAAAACTGAAGGGGTAAAGCAATTTACTCGGCTCGCCTTTTGTGCGCCTATGTTTGGATGCCTAAAATGCTAATCTATTTAAGAAGCTTACGACATTTTTTAGGATAGTGTTATTTTACAACCCATTATTTCATACGTTTCTGTTAGCTTAGTGTTAACCGTTATTAAGAAACCTGCAATAGATTACCTACTCTTGATTTGGGTAACAAATTATTTATTTTCTTGCTAATCTTTCTAACTTTTTGGTTTAAATATTTAGTGTATAGGCAAGGATTGAAACCACGGTCTCTCGATCACAAGTACGACATCTTAATCATAAGGCTACCGCCACGTTCAAACTCGTCGTCATTGAGCAAAACTATGTATCATACATTTCACAGCCGTAGTACACATTTTTGGCAAGCAAAAGCCATACCGACGACTCGATGGCGTAGTGGTTAGTGTAACCGACTGCCACGCCTGAGGTCGTGGGTTCGATTCCCGCACAAGTCAAACATTTGTGTGCATGAACATGGATGTTTGTCTTGGTCTGGGTGTTTCTATGTATAATATGTACATATTTACAAAAAAAAAAAGTATATATGTATGTTTATCCATTGTCTAGTACCCATAGTACAAGCTCTGCTTAGTTTGGGCTAGATGGTGTTGTGTGTATGTGATAGAATATTATATTATATTATATTATTATATTATACCTATAAAATAGTGGAGATCATATTTTTAGTCCCTATCAATGAAATAATAATAATAATAATAATAATATTCTACTACATACACACAACACCATCTAGCCCAAACTAAGCAGAGCTTGTACTATGGGTTCTAGACAATGGATAAACATACATATATACTTTTTTAAATGAATACTCATGTTAAAAATCCCGTGCGGTGTACAAACAACAGTGGAAAGAGAACTGTAGGCTGTAGTTTTGGTCGTATCGCAAAGCCCGGCTCGCCTAACAATGCAATTTACTTATCGTATGCCTTGTTGTAGAACAGATTTAGATAGCACATCGCCAGTGTTTTGTTATTGTTCGTGTACTTACAGACCGTACTACATTTTTGTAAGTAAGTACCTTACTATATAAGACTAGTTTTTGATCGTATCGTTTCGTCCGCATGAATATCACGGAAAATCATACCAGGGTGAAATATCGTAAGTGTTAATTCCGGGTACTGAGAGATCATTTATCTGTGAACCAAGTTTTATCTAAATCCATTTAACACTTTACACGATATTGAGTAACAAACGTCCAAATTTCAAAACATTCTTATAAATCTATATGTATAAAAATCAATTGCTGTTCGTTTGTCTCGCTAAAACTCGAAAACGGCTGGGCCGATTTAGCTGATTTTGGATTTGAAATAATTGTCGTAGTCCAGGGAAGGTTTAAACGGTGAGAAAATATAGAACAATTCGTTAGGATAGGTGATACGAGGTACACCGGGTCATCTAGTATTTACATATATTATTAGTAGGATAATGCTCATATAATTGTTTCTAAACATTGTTAGGAAATGCTTAGTATAGCGCAGAAGACGGCAATGTGTCTAGTAGTCAGCAATAGACTTGTTAAGTGGCGCCTAAAACAGATGTCAAAATAAACTGCATTGCCTGTCCCTTCGGGGATGCAGGCGTACGACTATAAGGATCTAGAAAATAATAAAGTCCAGTAATGTGGTCGTCATTGTTACTCCGAATGTTTTGCATTACAGTTCCAACAGATATACATAGAATAAAATAAATATTAAAATAAAATACAAATGTGTCCCTTGACAATAATAAATAACGATAAAAGCAACTAATCACTAAAACTTACAAAAACTTGGCATACATATCTTCGCAAAACAAACTCTGTCTAGACAGTAGCGAAATATACAACACATTAATACAGAAAAGGGTTATGTTGGAGTTATTCACATTAGTGGGTCTCTTTGACTATAATATTGCGAGTACGTGGCCGAACATCTGAATTCTGAATGCATTCGGGCACTCGTAAGCTGTAAATTCTCATTACCGGTCTCTAGTGGTTCGCCGTCAAACTATGCTAATTTAACACACACCCCATACGGGTCGAACGAGCGATGTGCGCCGTGAGAACTTTGAGGATTCTTCGTTTGTTTTTACAATGGTTATAACATGATAGTTTGTCTCGTACGCTACACACGAATACCAGTATGTACGGCTTAGTTGGTTTAAAATTGAAATGGATGACAGCATGATAATAAATTCTCTTTTTAATTTTCAGCTCTATGAGCGATATTGAAGTCCTGTATGAATGGGAATTATGTAACGTTAGTAACACCATTGTGTCGAATTAATTCGAGAGCTAGATTTCAATCCTGACTAAAGGGCAGAATAGCTTTTGTTCCGCTTTTTCTCAAGTAGCCAGTGGTTTGGCTATGTTCTCCTGGCAATCCGGCAGTCCATGAACAGCAGTTGTCGTTGGCGATTGCTTATTATAGTAGATAAGTAAAAAAAACCTCATCATTGATTTAGTAAGGGATACTTCTAAGCGTAGCCTATCGGACTGGTAAGTTAATTGCCAGGTTAGTTACTTAATAAGCATGATTAGAAATGTAGCCGATAGGCAAATTAAGAGGCAGTTAATCGCAAATTCTATTACTGTCTCCTCTGACGTATAATTAAAAATATAGATAAATAGAAATGTAAACTGATAACAGTAGAATAAATAATATGTTGTAATACATTAATAAATAGGTGCTAATAATATTATACAATTTGGTAACTTGCCGTATCTTTGAATTACAATCCCAGTTCTAAACATACACACACAGAGCTCACCTAACAATATCAGTGTAATTAATCACACATAACTGATACATAATAAAGCCGACATCAATTAAGTCCACGGATATTAATACTCATATGCAAGTTATGCAATCAAATCTAGATAATTAATTATAAACCTAGATTTTGGTACATACGTCCAAATATTGATTAAGAACTCGGACTGTCGCTACCATTACAACTGTTAGAATTAGTTTACAGTTTGTTTTCCGCCATGTAGAGAGAGATAACCATTCTATTGAATGGCTAGTTTCGAACTTTGTTGCGTGCGAATATCCTGCACGATGTTTATTTGTAAAAAAGAATCGCCATCATTCTATAGAATACATGTACAGTGCGCTGCAAAAAGGCATACCCAAGTCAAAACTAAAATGGTATAAGCCGGTAATTGACACTATCTAACGGAAATCGATACAAGAACAGTTTTTAACAGTTTTTGTTAACAAAAACAGTACAGTTTTTCAGGAACATAGAATTTTAACGCTTCCATGCCTTTACATTTATGAAATCGCCGTATTTGTGAAACAAAATCTAAATCTCTATAATAACGCATCCTCAATTAGACAACAACGTGATGTTTACCGGTTGTGTCTAAGCAAATGCAACACCACCCTCATGCACAAAAGTATATTTCATAAGGCACAATAAAGTACCTAAAGACTTAAAGGCTATGAACTTAAATCTATTCAAGAAAAAATTTAAACTATTTTTAATACAAAAATGTTATTATAAAATTATTGATTATTTAAATGACAAATTTTAATGTATTCAATTTAATTTTAATTTTATATTTTGTTTTCATTATATTTATTTTATTTTATATTGTATTCTTTATTTTTACATTTTGGACATTTTTATTATATTTTAATCTCATATATTGTTTCTACAATTACCAATGTATAATTTAATTTTGTTAACTTAAAATTACATTTTGCATGCCATTCAAGGTAGGAACACTTGAGACCTTTATATTGTTACGTGCTGGGTTCGACGGATAAGAATATAAACAATATTACCGACTAAAACACGTTTTATTTAAACACACAATTAAATTTAAAACACAACAAACACTATACCACACTTTAACACTGTACTGCTTCAAACTTCGTAGTATTTCCGCTTCCGTTCGCTTCAATGAACACTTGATCGCTTACGATTGTAAACTGACTTGGCGGTGCGCGTGCGCCCTATTTATACGCGGCTAAAGCGCTTCTAGAGCTTTCCAGCAACGCGGTACTCGGCGTGTAAACAGCACGATGATTCGAGAAAGTACCAGCATTCTCTCTAAGATTCTCGTACCGTACTATGCAGTTCCGTAAGATGTCAATAGATGGCGGTGTAAACTATTAGACGGAACCGCCGAGTCCCTCCCACAATGCCGAGAGATGTCACTGGGCGTAACACTGCCCCCCTCTTAGACATGTTCGTCCCGAACATTGTTGGATCCGTAGTAGCGTGCCAATCGATCCACATGAACGATCTTTGGTGTACCTCGTGGTCCTTTCTGGATCCGGTAGGTGACGTCATTCATCTTAGTGACTATGCGATAGGGTCCATCCCATTTTGCCTGCAACTTAGGAGATTTTCCTTTGCTGCGTGCCGGATTATGGAACCACACCAGCGATCCTTCCTCGAAGCCTTTATTGTTCGCCTTCCGGTCGTAACGGGTCTTCATCCTCTCAGACATCTGCTGACCGGTCTGTCTGATGTGCTCGTATACGTCATTCATCCTGTTGCGCAAATCATTCGCATAATCTGTTATGCTGCGTGGAGATTCAGGTGGGATGCCGGTGATCAAGTCTGCAGGTAATCGTAGTTCCCTTCCGAAGTTAGCGAAAGCAGGTGTTACTGATGTGCTTTCGTGAACGGCACTACGGTACGACAGGAGAAATGGTTGAAAGTGTTTGTCCCAATCCCTTTGTTTGCTTTCTACAACTTTTGCCAGATATCTTTCCAGAGACTGGTTAAATCGTTCAACCATGCCGTCTGATTGCGGATGATAAGCGGTCGTTCTCGTTTTGTGGGTACCCATCACCCGGCATGTCTCCTTAAATACTTCAGACTCGAAGTTCCGACCTTGGTCACTGTGTATCTCTAAGGGCACCCCGAAACGACAAAAGACTTCGTGGACTAGCTTGTCGGCGACCGTAGATGCCTCTTGATTGGGAATCGCAAACACTTCCGGCCACTTTGTGAAGTAATCCATGACCACCAAGAAGTACTTGTTCCCACTTTGGCTTTCAGGAAACGGTCCGGCAACATCTAAAGCTATACGTTCCCACGGGGCTCCAACATTGTACACCTTCAATGCACCCCTGCTGCGAGTGTGTGGTCCCTTCACGGTAGCACAACTATTGCATTTACGGCACCATTCCTCAACGTCTTCTCGACAATGGATCCAATAAAATCGTTCTCGGATCTTAACCAGAGTTCTCTTAACTCCCATGTGACCTCCCGAACTCCCATTATGATAGAGTTGTAAAACTTCCGGTACCTTGAGCTTTGGCACGACCATTTGCAGGTGACACTTGTCACCTCGAGCATTCTCCCATTTCCGGCACAGAACTCCATCCTGGATAACCAAGCTTTCCCACTGTGCCCAATAACTCTTGGTGGTAGGGCTCGTTGCCGCAACTTCACTCCAGTGAGGTCTCGATGCACCTGTTTTCTTCCATTCAAGGATGGGTCTTATGTCTTTGTCTTCTTGTTGCGTTCTCTGCAAAGTTTCCTTCCAGTCTTCGCTAAGATCCGTCCTCAACATCCTCACTAGTCCTTCCTGCTTAGCCTCTTGCCTGGCGCAGTGCTTACACTGGTCGGGACACGGTCTACGTGACAGGGCATCCGCATTACCATGTGACTTGCCACTACGATGCTGTATTACGAAGTCGAATTCCTGTAGTTGTTCAATCCATCTTGCTACCTGTCCTTCTGGGTCTTTAAACTGTAGTAGCCATTTCAATGCAGCGTGGTCAGTTCGCAGGTGAAATTTCCGTCCCAACAAGTATTTACTGAAGTGCTGCAATGTCTTTACGACAGCTAGAAGTTCCCTTCGTGTGACACAGTAGTTCCTTTCAGGTTTGGATAGGGCCTTGCTGAAGTACGCTATTACAACTTCATGCTCTCCTTTACGTTGAGATAACACGCCACCAATGCCGGTGTTACTGGCATCTGTATCTACTACAAATTCATGTTCATTGTCGGGATAGCCTAGAATTGGTGAATTACACAGATGTTCCTTCAGCTTCTGAAATGCGACGTCACAGCTCTCATTCCAGCAGAACTTTATCTTATCCTCGGTGAGCTTATGCAGAGGCCGGGCGATGTCAGCAAAGTTCCTTACAAACCGTCGATAGTAGGAGCACAAACCAAGAAATGCCCTGACTTGTGTCTTGTTCTCCGGAACTGGCCAGTCCTTGACAGCAATGATCTTATCCGGGTCCGTTTGGATGCCTTCTTCGGAGACCACATGTCCTAAGAAGTTCACTTGCCGCCTGAACAACGCGCATTTCTTTGGACTTAACTTCAGATTAGCTCCTCGAATCTTCGAGAGAACGCGTTCCAGGTTGCGAAGGTGATCCTCGAAGGTGCGTCCTACTATGATAATATCGTCCAAGTAGACCAGGCAGGCGTCTCCAATCAATCCAGTAAGTACCCGTTCCATCAATCTCTCAAAAGTGGCAGGGGCATTACACAATCCAAAGGGCATGACGTTAAATTGCCACAATCCTTTGCCTGTGGAGAATGCTGTCTTCTCCTTATCTCGAGGATGTATCTCGACCTGCCAGTAGCCACTTTTTAGGTCTAGTGTAGAAAACCACTTCATCCCCGTTAGCGTATCCAGAGTGTCGTCAATCCTTGGCAACGGGTAACTGTCTTTCTTTGTGATGTCATTTAGCCGACGATAGTCCACACAGAAGCGCATGCTGCCATCCTTCTTCTTAACCAAAACCACTGGTGAACACCATGGACTGGACGAAGGCTCAATCACACCTTCTTTCACCATACCCTCGATCATAGTGTCAACTTCATGTTCCCGTGCCACTGGTACACGTCTTGGTCGCTGGCGGATCGGTACCTCATTTCCTGTGTTTATTTTGTGTTGAACTAGGGCAGTCTTGCCTATGTCAGCATCACTTGTCGAGAAGACGTCGGCAAACCGGTTTAACATCATCTCAGCCTTGTTCTTTTCTTCTCTCGACAGGTTATTCTGGCAGTCCTTCAAGAGAGAAGATACGTCGTACCTTGCCCCTTGGACTTTGGCGTTGGTAGGCTGTTCATGGCATCTACGCATCCAAACTGCTCCTTCACAGGTGCCCAATATCGTGCCCTTCTTGAGTACCAGTTCTTTGTCGCTTGGGTTCAGTGCACGTACCGATGTAACATTGGTATTTCTAGCCAGAGTGCGTGCAATCTTCCATGAAGCATCGTTGTCCAAGCCTTCTATAATTACACATCGATTTTCCTGATCAGAATTCCTTGGTAGACAAACCGGTATGATTGTTTCCGACCTCGGACGAAGTACTACTTTTTTCAGGCAGTACACTTTGCCTGATGATGCGCCCTCCATGAATACTTCTTCTGAGCCACACTTCAATACTCCTTGACTAACGTCGATCTCACAGTGATGCTTCCGTAAGAAGTCTAAACCCAGGATGCAGTCGTCCACTATGTCAGCCACGATGACGTTGTGGCGGTAAATTTTATTACCTAGTTTCATATCCACCCCCTTCTCACCTCGGACGGTTATGTGCTGACCGGTAGCTGTTCTTAGATGTATACATTCATGGTTCCCGTAGTAGTCCCCAAGAAACCGTCTTGCTAGTCGGAAACTGACGACTGTCCGAGAAGCTCCAGTGTCCAATGTCATCTTGCACGGCATTCTGTTAATTTCGCCTTCGATAATCAGGCTGTTTCCGTCACACGATTGTGAGATCGAGATCCTTGGGGCTCTCCTATCACCAGCCAGCACCCGCCCCGTAGTCCTGGCGTCTACTCGTTTCCCTGCTGTTGTTGCCCGGCAGGCACATCAGGTGTTCCTTCTACCGGCGACTGGTTACTGCTGCGTGGACTCCTTCGCTTCGGGCAGCTCAACCTGATGTGGCCTCTCTCACCGCAGCTATAGCACCGGGGCGAAGTCGACACTTCCCTGATACGGTGAGCTCGATCATCCCGTCGTACTGCTTTCACTTCCAGAGCGTGGGCTAGGGCGTCCTTCAGGTTTTTGAAATGTCCGAGTCTCACTGCGGCCCTAACCTCCAGGTCTCGGATCCCGTCGGTGAAAGCTTGAACGAGGTTTCCGTCGAAGAGCGCAGGTGAGGACTGGTACGCCTTTCGAACCAGCTTCTCCACCTCCAGGGCCCACTGCTGCAAGGTTTCACCAACACGTTGCGATCGGTCTTTCAGCTGGGCGCGAAACACGTGTTCCAGATGTGCGTCGCCATATCTCGCTTCTAATGCCTCCAACAGCTTTTCGTACGTGATGTCTTGACCAAGCGCCTCTAACACAGTCAAGGCCTGGTCACGAAGCCCCAAGGTGAGAGCAGTCAGAGCCTGTTCTTGCGTCCACCCGTTCGATTTCATGACGGCCTCGAACTGTATCTTATAGGCTGACCATGACGATGATCCGTCGAATGGTGGGACTTTAAAGCCTCGTGGTGAAGACGCCACAACCGCAGGTGCCACGATCCCATCGCCAGCCTTGAGCCCACGTATCGTTTTCTCCACCTCGGCGATGCGACTTTCGTGGCGTTGGACTTGCTCTTTCACCTCCTTCATCTCCTTGCCAACCGTTGCGCTGAGGTCTTTTAACATCATCAGCTGCTCCTCCTGGCGGCGCATACCCTCCTCCTTATCGCGTTGCAGCTGTTCCTCAAGGCGGCGTGCCTGCTCCTCCTGGCGGCGTGCCTGCTCCTCCTGGCGGCGCATGCCCTCTTCCTTATCGCGTTGCAGCTGTTCCTCGAGGCGGCGTGCCTGCTCCTCCTGGCGGCGTGCCTGCTCCTCCTGGCGGCGCATGCCCTCTTCCTTATCGCGTTGCAGCTGTTCCTCGAGGCGGCGTGCCTGCTCCTCCTGGCGGCGTGCCTGCTCCTGCATAAACGCCATCAGAGTCGCGAGGTCGGGGTTCACCGGCGAGTGAGCTGCACTAGATAGTTCCGCTGCAGCCGCGGAGTCACGTGATTCACCTGACGTCGGCGAGGGGGCGTCTCCAAAGCGCCTCTGGTCCACATCTTGCTGGCGCTGGTTCCAGGTACGCACCCCTTCCACTTCCTCCTTCGGTAGTACTGGCATATTCTTATCCCACTTCTGACACCAATTGTTACGTGCTGGGTTCGACGGATAACAATATAAACAATATTACCGACTAAAACACGTTTTATTTAAACACACAATTAAATTTAAAACACAACAAACACTATACCACACTTTAACACTGTACTGCTTCAAACTTCGTAGTATTTCCGCTTCCGTTCGCTTCGATGAACACTTGATCGCTTACGATTGTAAACTGACTTGGCGGTGCGCGTGCGCCCTATTTATACGCGGCTAAAGCGCTTCTAGAGCTTTCCAGCAACGCGGTACTCGGCGTGTAAACAGCACGATGATTCGAGAAAGTACCAGCATTCTCTCTAAGATTCTCGTACCGTACTATGCAGTTCCGTAAGATGTCAATAGATGGCGGTGTAAACTATTAGACGGAACCGCCGAGTCCCTCCCACAATGCCGAGAGATGTCACTGGGCGTAACAATATATTATAAAACAACTTTGTACAGTGCTTTCTGCAAAAATAAATTGATTTGATTTGATTTGATTTGATTTGAACTATTAGGTAAGTAGTTTAGTTATATAGTAAAAGATGGCGGTGACTATTATAAAATTAAAAAGTAGATTTATTAATAACTTAATATTATTAAATTTACTTTAAAAACAATTTAAGTCTCTATTCTCATAAGTTTATTTAAAAAAAGAACACATTTCTTACATTAATGAAAACCTGAGGGCAAACCTAATATAGCCGTAAATTATACAACAACGCCATCTAGTTTCATTTCAACGCTATTCGCTATTAATTCTAATACGAGTGTTCACATGATTTTAGACTTTAAGGTATCCATGGAATATTACAGGCAACTGTACCTACATTCGCGTACCTGCATAAAAAACTACTACCAGTGTAGTCACTCATAAAAGAGTTACGGCCACGGTTTGTTACTATGTATTGGTAGATTTCGACCAAAGTAAAAATTTTGCATTGCAAATGGAAATGCATTTCCAATAAGGTTTTGTGTCTGGATTTTATGAGCTTCGAAAATAAATTTACTATTGCTTTATTGACGTAGCGCAAATATGAGCTGAATGTGCATGTTGGAAACTTAATTGAATTGAAAATAAAAGGCAATATACAGTATTTGATAATAAACGTAACTAAACATACCGATGGTATAATATCCAATGAAACCTTGACAACATGATATTCATAGATAAATTAAATATCGTGCTCAATAGATTTAGAACCATCTTTTTTAAGATAGGTACAGACATGTGTTGGATGTCATTGTGTCTTGATTTTTTTTGATATCATATGTTTTTTATTTACGTATTAAAATACTTCACCACTATACTCTTCATCAAATTCATACGATGTACATTGCTGACTATAAGTCATCTCCATTATTTTACACAAGTCTTGGAGTTATTTATTTATAAGAACATGCCAGCGATAATTACACAATATAATATACATACATACAATAGATATAGCTTAATCTAGGCCTGTGTGTACTACACACAAGTAATTCTTTATAGGCACATATAGTATTTATAAAGAAAGACACTTACATAATTATGTATACAATTTAGAAAAGGTAACAATTTTTAATATATGAAAATGACAAACACGTATTCCAAAGCACATGTAAAGTATCTGTTAGTAAATACATACAAAGTATATATTTTGTTTGTTGGTTACGAATTTAATTTGCAATGTTAGTTATTACTGCTATTATTTAGTGTTGAAGTTATGTACATAATAAGTGATAAAATACGGTAAACAATCTGAAATAATCGCTACATAAATTAATTTCCAACTAGTTTATCTGCTCGATAGTAAACGCTAACTATTATTCATGTCAGAATTAATATTTGAAAGATAAAAGTATCAGGAGATCTAATTGAATAGCTAATAAACAAAGTGTCTAAGTTTCCCGCCGTGCAATAAATAATAGATAAATTAAATGGTCGAGAGCTCGGGCAAAACAGAATTAAAACTTTCTGGGAGGTTTCACGTAAATCACAACTACCTGATTTATATTTCACGCACCTTCCGGGGCTCAGTGGAAGCTCAAACGGGTAATTCGAGCGTCCGGATCTATGATCTTGTATGTATGTGCCTCCTAATTTAGTTGAATGGCTCTATTTTGTAAGCAATTTTTCGTGTTCACAATATAAATATAGGTAGGTACAATTTGAAATGAAGATTGGGCTGTAGGTTGAATACGGTTATATAAGAATACTGATTTACACTTTTGCTAGTTTTCTTTGTCATGTATTAATAATTGTAATATTACATTCAAATGAGGTAGATTTTTTAGTGAGATATCTTTTTATGTACATGCGCTTATTTAATAACATTTTTGGAAACTTTAACTAAAATACGTCTATAGTATACCTATACTATATACGTATTTCTCTGACTGTCAAATTAAATTTAGTAACATTACCCTCCTAGATAATTTATTAAATTTAATGTGACAGTTTTATAGTACTTATGAATAGAGAAGTACTCAGGTTCTAGACTATAACTACATACCTACGCCAGAAGATCTGAGACGGCTCATTACTAGTAACTAAGACATAATTGTGTTGTATAATATAACCCTTACAACATTGATATATAAAAACCCTTACACACACTAAGATTATAAATATCATAAGTAAGAAAGCCCATGTTTTTTCTTACTCCATTAATACATAGACAGTAAAATCAATTCTTTGACTGTATGTTTCGCCAAACTTGATGATCATATAAAACAGTTCGCCAGAAAACAATTACTGAAGAACATTATCGATCACCTAAATAGCCAGCAGCTATGTGCTGAATATACAAATTCAGTTGATGTCTGTATAACTGTCTGGAGCGAGATCAACCCGTAACTGAGAGTACACAAAACTTTATTTGTTCCTTTTTCGACTGTACGTGAACTAATTGAGCTCGAGTTGGACTTCCCTTCTCGTTGTTTATACCAAGTACACTGTTTAAAAATATGAAATACTTTAATTAATTTCAGTAAACAAACTTTCGTTGAAATGAAGTAAACAGTTGCACTTCTCGTTTAAGAACGCTGCAGATATATTTGAAACTTTTGAATATACATAGTTTTCATCAATTTGCATTGGGATTATAATGTTGAACATACCATTAAGTTCTCTTTGTGGTATAATGAGAATATCATTTGAATCATACGTAAAAAGCTTTTTAAATATACCATATGGAACTGGCGTGCTTTTTTTGGGTACCATACTTAAATGGTAAACCTTAGGGCCTGTGCACACCACGTTTTTTAATCGCGCCGTTACCTCGCGTTTTAGGAACGTGCGTCGACAGCGCGCTGTTGTCCTACAGAGCAGTTTGTTGTATCGATACACATGTGCGTTAGCATCGCCTTTGTATCGATTCAAACGCGCGACACCAGCGCGGCTGTATGGATACACACGCGCGTTAGCATTGCGTTTGTATCGATTCAAAAGCGCGACACCTGCGCTTCACTAGCGCAATAACAAAGCGGATGCAATCACTACTGTCTCGATCGACGCCATCTTGCTACTGTTGACGACGTTCTGCTTAAAAACGCATTATGTCAGTGCGTTTGTATCGATACACACGCGCGTTTGCATCGCGTCTGTATCGCTACACATGCGCGTCTGTATCGCTACACACGCGCGTCTCTATCGATTTAAACGCGTGTTTGAATTTATACAGGTGTGCAAAGGTCTACAGGCTGCGTCAGACTCGCGTGCGTATCGCGTCTGTATTGCTATAAACGCGCGTCAACGGCGCGTTTAAAAAACCTTGGTGTGCACAGGCCCTTACGATCCGACTTATCTTTTCTCTCTTGTCTGCCTATTACGTTTATTTATCTGAGCAACTACTGATGCTTATACTAATTATATTTTTGCCGGGATAGATGGTAATATCCTTAAAATATTCTGATTAACTAATCTTGGTCATTTAGCTAAGTTAGAACCAGCAGTGCTTAAAACAGTTTGGTAAGTTTGTATGTTTTTACGAAAATAAGTTAACTTACAACCTATTTACGAGAATATGATAGTAAACAGAACTAGGTCATGACAATAATTGTACTAGGAGAGCACAACGGTGTTAAATTAAAAATTAGGAGTAAAAAGATTTATGGGCATTAATGAATATATGAAAAGTACTATAATGAAAGTAAAATTAATAAGACGTACATATATATATACATAATACTCAATAGAGTTCCATTACTAGTAGGTACGAAACAAAGATAATATATGAGTGCGCATATAAGATCGCGCGCTTAGCAACTAGTTACTAGATTTCACATCCTAGCAGCACTGAAACATGGTAGTATTTTTAAAATTTTCCTGGCGATGTACCAACATTTTACAAATACGGCGGCAATTTCGTACTTTAAGATCATAATTAAATTTACTATATAGGACGGGCGTCTAAAGGTGAAAATTAATTTATTCGAAGCGCAAAGTCTTGGATAGTGATATACATAAGATATACACAAATATATTTTAGGTACAGAATGATAAAAGGTAGAGCAAAGCAATTACCTATATCTAATACGTTACTGTTTCATTAGTAGGCATAACATTAGGAGGCATCGTAAATTATGGTCATACATACACAGCGTTAAATGTATATATATATATATATATATATTTAACGCTGTGTATGTATAACCATAATATATATATACATCTGTAAATTGACTGCACGGATGACGCAGAGGTTAAGAGGTCGCTTTATCACCGCTTTAGTTTTGCCTAGTGCTGTAGGTTTAAATCCGAGACGGGAGAAAAGTTTATCTTATCCACAAATGGTTGTTGTAAGTCTGGATGATCTGTATCCGTTATTTCAATGTTGGTAAAGTCCCACGTGATACAGAAATTATTCCTAGCGCAGGAGATGATTTAAAATAAATAAATGTTATATACACAAATATATTTTTCGTTATACAACGAATACATACTACAGTATAAGCATGCTACGACCTAAATGAATGGAGTAGTAAATATAAATATATTTTAAAGCGGATAAAATCACGGGGCACTGCTGGTTAATAAATAAAATAGGCACCAATTTTTGCTCAGAATTGGTATTAAAATATAACCTTACTACCATCGCTTAACCCTACTCGTGATGAGAATCTGCGAGTTTGCATATAGTTGGGGCAGCAGACATAATATTTCTGAGTGGGTTGAACATTCGCAGGCAAATCTGCCAGGTTTGAATATAAAATGAATGAAGGTTAAGTCACTTATGCAAATGGGAAAAGTTCCGGAACTCTCCTTTGATATGGAGTCCTAGTACTCATAATAGAAATGGATACTTTAACGTTACACATTTTACGTTTCTGTTTCGTGGATAGTTTTTATTTTGACAGTTATTTGGTTAAGTGGAAAATGTACCTAGTTTAGTACGACCTGCACCCCAAAGTCGAAGATTTGCACCTCCGCCTATACAAATCCGTGCAGGTTTTATATAGCATCAGATCTATCATTGAAGTGTTAGAAAGAACTCAGACACAGTAAGTGAGCAAAAAACTTGTTCATGTTTATCTATCTGGGCATAATTTGATACGTTTGGCAAATCGAAATCGATTTTGAGTCGTCATGATGGGTATTTGCGTCCATAAATATTTTCGTAGATAATAAATAGACCACGTATAGTCTTCATTATGTACTTTTTATACACCAGCTTCTGGAGACATCGTTTACGATTTTGTTAAGTCTCTTTTGTCAGGGTTTAAGTTATCCCCATAACAAATTTTATCAAAAACTGTTTAGCTATTTAGCCATGAAAACGTAACAAGCGGACATAATTTACTTTTGCTTTTATAATATTTCTATTGATTTGTTAAAACGGTACAGTAGTGCCAAGATATCTGAATATTCCGCATAATTCTTGAGGGGTGTGAAATATGCCAACTCACACTTGGCTAACGCGGTGAAAGCTTTACCCTACCCTTTCTAAGAAAAGGACAGAACTAGCAGAGGCATTTGTGGCCAGAGTCGATATTATTGTGATTCTATTTGAAAACAGCATTTTGTACTTATAAAACTTACTTCTACAAAAACAGTTATTATTTGTTTTGAAAAGAGTCTTAAAATGAAAACCTTTAGTATTACAAATGCTCTGAAATCTTAAAATAAAACCCGTACCAAATGTCCTAACTTAGCATTAGATTACATTTTCAAAGTATTCGATGAACAAAATAAGTTTATTTTTTGACTCTTTATTTTATACTTTTTGTATACAGCCGAGCAATTTTAGTAACTCAAAACTAGTGACTAGCTAATTCTAAAAGGTTTATTACGTATTCACACCTTTTTCCAGATACTTTTTTAAGAAAGAGGCAATTAAGACTATTGACTCGTAATATAATATCAATAGTACTAGCCCGTATATTATTTTGTATGCAATTAACATCGCGATATAAATGTTAGGTGGAAATAAATTATCTTAAAATAAATTGCGTGTCATAATCGAAAATTAATGAGTTTAATAATGAAATTAATACAAAAGTTGCCATGTATTGTTTAGTGTTATTAGCGGTTAAATGTTGTATCTGTTGTTGGGCACGGGTTCGATTCCGTATGTATAACTATACCCACTACAATCTAGGTGAACATTATAAAAATACCAACACATGTAAGGTTGACTATTACGTAGATATTTCTTTTTTATTAACCTATCAATTCGCAGCGGCCCACCGGCGGCGCGGGCTTGATACAGTAGGAATTTAACTACATCTGGCATTCCAATGTGTATAATTTTTTTAATTAGGTATATGTTAGAGGTTGCCGCATGCTGTATCACCCAATGTACATAATAAAATACTCCCTAGTTTTTATAGACGCTGATATATACGGTACGTCAGTCCATAAAATTTTGGATCTGAACGATTTGATGCAGTGACCAAGAACATGTTTGACGATCTACCATTCGGCGTATAACAGCAAAAAATATTATGCCGCTAGTTTCATTTTGCCTTTGCATCTGAATTGTTTCAATGATAAGTAGCCGTCATATAGACCGTTCAAAACAATATTGCATAGAAATAATTTTATTTTAACATGATGCAGATAACGACAGTTATCTACTACTACTAAGTTCTTTTGTATAGTTCGAGCATACTGCCGTCTATCGTAGGAATAATTTCACCCTCTATGCTGTTACTGAAAATTTCGTTATAGTCTAAAACAATATCATCTACTTTAGGAATCAAATACATAACATACATAACACAAAACGATTATGAATATTCTTTTTATTTTATTTTATTTGGTAGGTACAAAAACAGATAACAGATTAGCATATTACAAATAACAGACTTAATATTAATAGTACACAATGAGTAAACCTGACATCCAGTTACATATGTACACAACATTTGCAATAAACAGTACATACGTGTAAGTTTACATTAGCTTAAACTTTTAAATAACAAACACAAGTTTTGAAATAAAATAAAAAAGGGAGGGTACATGATAAATTTAAAAAATAAAAACAAAAGATATACAAGATTGGGTACAATAAAAGTCACGTTTTGTTGTAGTTCAACAGAAAAGATTTAAATGTGCTGAATTTTACATGAAATACATCCGTTTGAGAGCAGATAGAATTATAGTTTCTACACATTCTGTACAGTGGGTTATTCTGAGATACATTGTTGTTACTTGTAGGAACACTGCCTAAAAGGCCATAGGCAAAGACGTGAATTCACATTCTGCCCCCTACATATTGATCTCATTGCTGTCTAAAGGGGAAAGTTCCAAGCACTAGGTATTCTGCTACTAAGTCCTAAGAGAAAACCTAAAATTGCTCGAGATCTGCTGCTAGGCAGATCGTCACACCTTTATAACTGGACCAACGGGGTAGCCTAAATGACCTTTGTACTATACGCATGGCACTCGACACTCAAGTTACGCACTAAATGTAGTTTTCCTTTAAAATAAAACCGGTATATACGTATATCTACATTTCAGTGAACTGTATGGAAGTAATTAGTATTGCTGCTTGCCAAGAATATGTGAATATGTTAATGCGATCCATCACACAGTGTCTTTCTAGATTCACGAGTATTTTTACGACAAAACATGTTTCTTTTACTTTGTTTTCTGCTTTTACTGAGTTAACGTCTCCTGAGAAAATTATTTTATAGAAGCTTTTATAGACTGCGAATAAGATCAGCGTTCATACTCCTAATATAATATGAGGCTCTATAAAATTCTTATGTCTGAAATTAGTTTTGTATTCTGATCTTGATGCTTATTTATTGCTGTTATCATTAAACAGCAATAAAAAAAGCATAAAAGGAATTACGGTTTTTTGTTCTAACTACTTGGCAAATGAATGCATTCCGCCTTATGTTAAATGGTTAGCATAGTCTCTAGAATACTATACTTGGAAAACCAAGGCAGACTTTACACAAATGGGTTTACTGTGTTACCAGTGCAGTGGTCAAAGAACTGTTGTCTCGCCTAATAGCACAACTGCTCCACAAAAAAGTCTGGAGATCCGCCTTATCAACATATTTTAATTTAATTAGACCAGATTTTACTTTATACGGCTTTTATCGTGAAATATTATTTTTAAAATACAGCGGCTACAGTATCCAAATTAGTAATAATTTATAAATATGAGTTTGTGTGTTTGTTACGCTACCATTCCTTAACTACTCAACCGATTATCATAAAATGTTGCATACACGTTGTCCAGGGAACAGAAAGGGACACACACAGGACCATTCATCTAGAAAAAGTGCGGTTACTTACCTAACCTAACTTCGCTAGTAGGACCGCCTACTAGCGAAGCAGCTTACTAAATCTAGTACTTTGATATTTATAAACAAAATACGCAATCAGGTAATAAGAGGCTCGGCGACATCACCGTCGTCATTCTAAAACAACATCGCAAAAATGACCACTTATCGTATTTCCCGACAATACACCCAATTTCCTGCTTTTGCTGCTCTCGTGATTGCATAATTTTCTTTTATTTATCGTCGTCTATGGAAAAGAAAAAACAAGGCTGTGGCGAGCGCTTATTCAGCCACCATTAGTGAGGCCGGCGAGCGAAGAGCCGACGAGTCAATAAATCATTTCTCGGCATCTCTTATCGATTCTATTGAATAGCAATTTATTCGCTCAATGCTTAATCGCCGCTTTTCAAATATGAGTACACTTTAGCCACCTAATATGTCTGCGGAGAATAAACCACTCTTATAATATCGTCTGGCCGAAATCATCATGATGGGTGTATTATATACATTTTAAGTAAAAATTCATAATATCTTGTGTATATATATATTGTGTATAAACACATGAAATTATAGGTACGTAGGCGTTTATAGATACGCTATCGTTCTGAGCAATCTAAAATGTTGGTAAATTTTTTAGTAATGGATCTCTCACATTTTGTGTTTATTAAGAAAGTAGAGACAGGAGATGAGATAAAAGATACGGAATTATTTTTTAAATCTAGAGAACAGTGGGTAGAGTCACTTACTTGTTGATTACATTATTCTTTCATCTACCTTATATATTTTTTGATAAAATGGTGAATGCCCTTGGCCTTGCTTCGTTTTAAAAGATACGGTGAAAATTGTCAAAGTCATAGGGCAAAACATGATTTTTTTTAATGAGTGGGTTAGTAAATAGTTACCGATATAACGCTTTCAAAGGAAATACACAAATAGTTTTAAAATTATTTCCCATACCACATTTTGTGTAGGTACATACTGCCTTAAAATATAAGTATAAAAACCCACACAGATTACAAACCCCCAACCAATAAACATATCCTTTTTAAATTTGAAACAGAACGGATAAATCGTCCATTATCGCCTAGTTTTTAATTCGATTAACTTTGTTTTTACCAAATTGTTACATGATTCGTATTTCCTTTAGAATATCCTATCGAAAGCATTATGATGCGACTTTGTATGTTTTATAGTGCATTAGTACGTCTGTTTGTTCCGACATTACACAAAATTGTATTATACGAAACTATAATAATATTATACCGTCAAACCTATTGGAGTATTCCTGTAAAATCGTACAGTCAAGTAAACACTTATATTCGGAATAGGGTTGATAAAAGAATAGATGAGGATCACGATAATTATATTAAGATATTATTATATTATTATATTATATATTTAAAAAAATTTCAAAACTATGTAAGTAGCTTAGGATTTTTATTTTGTTTGCATGCATTCTTTAATTAATAGATACGCGTGTAATTCTCAATTTACTTTGGAGCAAACTGATGGACTGACAAACAGACTGCCTCGTCGGTCCCGTAGCATAAGTTTACAATTTCATTTATGGTGAAGTCTCAGGTTCAATTCCCGAGGCGGAAAAAGTTTAATTTGCGTTTAACTGTTAGGCAATTACCAGCACATGTAGTCTGGCAATGTCGGTAGTCGACGATAAAATGCCCGCTTCCGTACTCAGTCTTTATTTTTACGTAGGTCATAGCAACAATGCAGACTATTTTGATAGCCATGACACAGACTGCGCCTAGTGTGGATACCACAGAAAATTTTATATTATGTGTAATTTAACTGAAATTAATATTATTTGAAATATAAGTAAGTAGCGATAGCCTAATGGGAGCTTGTTGGACTGCCACACAGAGGCCTCGAGTTCAATCCCAAAACACGCATCTCTGACTTCTCGAAGTTATGTGCCCATTAAATAGTTAATAATCGTTCACTTGAAAGGTGAAGGAAAAACATCGTGAGGAAACCTGCATGTCTGAGAGTTTGTTATAATGTGCTCGAAGATATGTGAAGTCTGCCAACCAGTACTGTTCCAGCGTGGTGGGTTATGGCCTAACACTTCTCACCCTGAGAAAAGGCCCGTGCCCAGCAGTGGATTAGATTAATACAGGGCTGATATTATTTTATTTGATATTATAACTACGGATAAAATACAGCTCTGCTTATATTTATATCGGGATAATAAGACACCACCGCGTTACACGGCCACAAGTGAGCTAAAACTGAAGTATTCAAAGCATTGAAGTTACCGTAGTGAGATTGGGACTAGGGGATTGTATTGGATATGCATAAGTTGCGAATATTCCATGGTTCCACGTGGATACGGCTCAGGCACGCCCGCGGGACCACCGTTGCATTCGCAAGTAATATCTGGAATTTTACTACTAATGTTGGGAAATTGCGGTAGATGCATATTTTGTAAGAATAGTTTTGAAATGCGGTTGAACCGTTTGCTATAAATATAATATAAGATTTTGTATTTCTTTGCCTTTTAGAGAATGATTTATCAATAACTTAGTGTGTAGGTTTGAGCGATATATTGGTGATATAGGTAATTAAGGAAATTCAAGATACTTAAACGTATTGTTGATCATAGATTCTCTTTATCTTCTTACTTACTAAATAATATATAATGCGCTTTTCATGTTCAAATCTTGATTACTATTGTAGTAATTTACGTAAATACTAATGTTAATTATTTGTATTTGATTTACCTATTAGTCTAGTGCGTAGTATATATATACATACGGTCAGCTGCGGATCATATAGGCTCGAATCCTGGATCAACCAGACATGAAATTGTTATGATTTACTATCAACAAACTATGTATAACAGTCCGCAGTTATCAAGTTGGTGTCATTGTTTCATACATACGTCTCGTCAAGCACGTAAAGCCTTTGGTTCTGAGACTGATGTCTCGCTGGTTGTGAAGGATTACCATCATATCAGACTACATATTTTTTAAACATTACCACAAATTTGCTCTTTAAATTACTAGTATTCTTGTTAATCCCTCCAGCTAAGCTAGAATGCTTGTATTAGGAGTGGGTTCACGTCAGTAGTGCAATGGGTGGAATTTAAACCCGTCACCTCTTTATCGCAAGTCCAATACCTTATCCATTGGGCTACCGCCACTTATAAAATTAAGCAAATAGAAACTGCATTTGAGTTTGAACTTGTGTTGAAAAATACCTCCTGCGCGAATTGGCCACCGAGACCATGTTCGGTCTGGGAGCCTTTCTACATAATCCACGTTCCGCTACAATATAATAATTAATAATACAAAATACTCTACCTAATATTTTTACTAGCTTTAAGTCTATCCATTTTTGAGACAAACTATCTCTATAATTTTTTACAATCGAATGTTTTTGTGTGTATTAGGCAATATACAGAAATAATCTCCTATGGGAAATGTGGTGTGTAACATTTTAGTTTAGCTTAAGTATTTATAAAATACAGTAGTCATCTTGCTAAAACTGGATGTCCGTAAAGGTCTACTTTTAAGCCTTACAAATCCATTCATCGTTTACCAGTATCTAAGTAATAACTATCTAGGGAAGATCCTACAGAAAAGCAAAAAGAATCCAAGTCAACTTGATTAAAAGTAAAGTTTGCGAAGACTATGTACAGTCACCTGTAAAAGTGCATGTACCTATATCTTAAGGTCCAAAATCCTGTGAGCACTCAAATTTGATTGAATATGAATAAACTGAATGGCGATGTTTTATAAATATTGCAACGCGTACTCATTTTAGCAAATAGGTGATATTTATCATCTCAATCGAAAAGGCACACGACCACAGGAACAGAATAATGTTTGCGTACGAAAAGAATAGCGAGTCATCGAAAGTATCTATAAAATAAAATACCCACTATACATCTATAAATTCATTTGTAATCTTTTGCTTCTTGTTTTAACCTGAAATGTGTTCTTTTTTCAAATAAACTATTGTGAATAGAGATTAAATAATTGTTATAAGTAAATTCTTCAGTAAATCTTTCTTCTTTTCAGTAAATCTTTTTATTTTATAGTAGTGCTCCGCCATCTATTACGATATAATTAAACTACTGAACAGTTCTTGTATCGATTTCTGTTAGATGGCGTCAATTACCGGTTTATACCATTTTAGTTTTGAAATGGGTATGCATTTTTACAGCTCACTACAGCTTTTGATGTCGCCTATTAGTTTTTATCAACTAGCGCTAATTTTACTTTCATACAGCTTACTTTTCAAAAATAGCTACAGAGCTACACGTCCTATGACTTTCTTGTACAATCTAGAATTTCTCAATTTTCTCTATGATCTATTACAAATCAAGCCGTTTTACTGTGCGATTCGTTCAAATTTCAGTTTTCACTAACCACGTATTACTAACCAAAGTCTAAATTTATTGCGTGGCGTAGCTGCAAAGAACGCCAATCGATCACTCGTATCTGGTAATCGGATCTTTTGCCCGCATGTCCAGATACATAACGTTTTGCGGTGTGACAGAGGTTCTCAACGTAAATAATAGCTTCACATTTATACTTTCTCTATTCCATATAACTGTGAAGATATATTGTAAGGTTTACTTTGTAGAAATGAAACATCATGTTTGAGGTATCATTCAAAGCTCGCGTGATTTAAAACCTCTGACGGCTTGCCGGAGATTTCAAAATTGGAGTACGTCCGAGTCTTTGTAGCACACGTTGTATGTTTTCGTTGAATCATATTACATACCTACTATTGTATGTTCTAAACTGCACACAATCTTTTACTCGACATTAGTTTATGTTATACTAGATTTTTACCAGCTTCGCTCGCTTCGTGTATTAGATTAGATTAATAACAGTATTTTTTCTGGATGAAAGGTACCTTATGTCCTTTTTTGTTCCCCTGAAAACGTGTATGCGAACTTTCATGACGATCGGTCAAAAAGTTAAGGCGTGAAAGCGTAACAAACAAACAAATTCACGTTCGCATTTATAATATTAGTTAGGGTAGCATCTTACAACCAGCTCATGAGCTAAAAATGACACTCGTGGATTAAAAATTAATTTATACGCGGTCGCCGAGGGCTTGAAATTTGACCAAAGTTTGCCTGTAAGATATTGCTGATGTGATATGTAATTATATATTGATGTATGTAACCATAGTTACGCTCTTCGACTGCGTGTGTCAAATGCATGGTTGTGTGCGTGTAGTGTTTTTTCATTAATTTAATGTATTTTCAATGCATATTTCATATAAATATTAGGATTCGCCCCTCCTTCTCCAAATAAGCTTTAACTGTGCCAAATTTCATACTCCTCCGTCCGCGCAATTTTCGTAAAAAGGGGTACAAAGTTTTTGCTTCACGTATTAATATACAGACTAGCGATCGCTTAGTGGTCAAAATTCGACCAAAATTCCTAAGCTTGCTACTTTATTTTCTGTTTTTCTCTATTACATATAAATAAGGTATAGGTAACCATAGTTACAAAGAATTGTACGACGTCAGACGAACAATGTCGAAATACAACGAACGCGATTCGACTGCGTGTGTCAAATGCATGGTTGTGTGTGTGCGTGTAGTGTTTTTCATTAAGTTAATGTATTTCTAATGCATATTTTATAAAAATATTAGGATCCCTTCTTCTCCATATAAACTTTAACTGTGCCAAATTTCACACTCCTCCGTCCGCGCAATTTTCTTTAAAAAAGGGTACAAAGTTTTTGCTTCAGATATTAATATATAGATAAAATTTACTTGTGGCAAGAAGTGCACAAATTACCCCACTTAAAACTAAATCGTTGTGTGTCGTATAAAAGAGGCACTGTACTGTAAGTACGTAGCTACCATTAATTCGTTGGGGACACAGACTGGTGGTCCATTGCGTAACATCTTGTATTAAAAGACTGTTTTTGTATTACACAACAGTAAATAACCCAGTTTAATCCCTTTTATGAGATGCAAAATACAGTTACTTGAATTCTAAGATTCTAGTATAGAGACGGCAGCTACGATTTAAAAAAAATACATTTTAAATGTAGGTACTAATAAATTCCGTTTATAGCTCACAGTAGCGAAGTTGTTTTATTTGCTATGATTTTAGCGGTATTAATAAATCTAATCTTTCCTAACTAACAATTTTATAAATGTGAATGTGAGTTTGTTTGTATGTTTGTTTCGCTTTCACGCTTTAGCTACTTGACTGATCGTCATACACGTTGTCAGAGGTACAAAAGCACATAGGGTTCCTTTCATCCAGTAAAAGGAAAGTTTTCGAGGGATAGCGTTATATTGAAAACCACGGTGTTAAATATGCACGGTTATAAGTTTGAATACCACCTATTAAATATATGTTGCCGGAGTTTAAAGAGCCAATGTCGAATAACCTCACTTGTAATCATTATATTATGTAACCTTATAATAAATAGGTACTAGCTTTAAAAATATTACCAGAGTCAAATCCACCGACGTATTAAGGATTATTAAAAAGAGGCTCCTATTATCCTAATACCTCAGAAAAAGCTTATTCCTATTTCCTACCTGTATGGGAATGAATAGAAATTCATTCCCATTAGTGACGTACAATTCTGAACCAATTTAGTTGGTTCACAATTGGACTATAAGCGCAGATCCATTCAATAAATAATACCTATACAGTACTGAAGGTTTAAAAGTCAGATGAGAATAATAAAATATGAAAACCAAAAACCTATAAAGGAAATTGTATTTTATATTTTCTGTGTCACTAGCGAACATAAAAGTATCGTCCGTCCCATTTATTCAACTATGAGCAATATTAAATTCCGAATGTATCATCGCGCAGCAGATTATATTACATTTTTAATTCGTTCATAATTTTTTGCTTTATTACATTCACGTTGTCGGCCATTACGACCGGCGTTTTATTAATACTGGACCGATTTTCATTTTCGCAGCGTCGCGGGGCGTCGCGACAAAATTGCTTTACAATATAATTACAGAGTACTATTGTTCGGGAATCCGCTGACTGTGCTTCGATTTACATTCGGAATGGAACGAATTTGTACAAATTGTTCGACTAGTTTCATTACGAATCAAATTGTGCTATTTTCTATTGCGCTCAACCAAAGTTGTGTTTTCACATGAATTCAGATGCTTTATTGACATGCTCGTACGATTTTAGACCAAAATACAGGTGATTTAATCGTAATCAAACAGTTGGCTAGATTTATTCTATAGATTTTTTGCTCTAAAGAATTGAAAATAGTATTTTCAAACAGTCTTTCCATTTAAATTGCTTAGTACCTAGTGTAGTATCACAAGCATGAACGGAACTATGTTTAGTTTCAAATTGGAATTAAAATTATTTATCTATTCAGTCTGTAGTGCCATCATAGCCAATATAGATTTTATATGTTTGACCGGCCATTACAATAATATATGATATATTATTATAAAATAATGAAAGTAGTTTTTACAACATTGTGAATTTTGTGTTAGTTTATTGTCACTTCCTTGTATTCAAATAATTATTTATACGTAACTTTTACGTCAATAATAATCCAAAATATAGGAAAGGTCAAAAATATATTAGTCCAGTGGACTAAGTCTAGCTTAGTTTAAAACTATGCTAGGCTAGTGTCTTAGGCACCATGACATGTTTATTACGTATTTTATATGGCAGATGATGCGCTTGTTGGCTTGATCCGATAGCGTGTGTTCCTAGGCTTGTATGTAAACGTGAAGTATCGAGTACAATTTCTCGTTCGACAAATTGTTATTAGGTTTTTCTTTAAGGAATTTCTCAATGGCATAATCGAAATGTGCCAGGTAAACGCAATAGGCTCTCATTCTATTATGTGGGACCTGAAAATATAAGGATGCATCAGAGGTAGGCCCTCATAAGGTGGACCGACGACTGGTAAAGGTCGCAGGAAGCGGTTGGATGCGGGTGGCCCAAAACTTGTCTTGGTTGAAATCCTTGGTGTAGGCCTATGTCCAGCAGTGGACGTCTTTCGGCTGAGATGTTGATGAAAGATATATGTATAATATACAGTAGTATATTATACCTACTTATATTTAAGGAGACAGTGGTCTCTCTCTGCGGGGATACAGCAGTAATTTTATGACTTGGACTGTGTTTGAGGAATGCCATAGGTATATCTATTAAGAGTTTTTATCGTAGAAAGGTTATTTATTGATAGATACAGCTAAATAGCACCGAACCTTGGAAAACGAAAACCGAAATGCAAATAAAGACTAGATAGTCTTTATTTTTTTATCTTTATTTATTATAGAGTCTTTATTTGCATTTATGGACCAGACTAGTTGCTTTTATGTTACTAACGTGATAAACAATAAGGCCTTCGTTTTATAGTTACAGTAGCCCATGGACGCTTGCAACATCAGATGTATTATACGTCGCAATTAAACGTGAATAACAGACAGCCATTATACACGTTTAAAAACATTGGTGTCGCAAGTGTCAATAGACTATAGTAATAACTCACTACCAGGCTGATCGACAGTTACCTTGGTATGAAAAAATAGAAACAGCAATGTACGTTAGGTATTGCTTAAGTGCTCACCTTGCTTATGGTAGTGTGCCGAATGTTGTAGGTTCATTCCTATGTCAGACAGAATTTTGATCTATAATATTATTCTGAGTCTTGTGTTGTGTGTTATCCGTTGTTTGAATGCTGCGATAAAGTACGTAGTTCTAGTGCGAGTTCTATATTTTATAGTTGTCTTTGTAAAATACTATCAGGTGTACTGAATCCCTTTTCCTTTAAGTTATCTTGAGTCTAAATGGTTCTTGTCCGTCGCTGAAATGTTTTTAAAGTGAAGCCATACAGAATTTATTCCTAGTGCAAGTTAATTCCTATAAATCTTATCTTAATCTTTGTAGGTTCATATATTTTTCATCGTGTTATGTTTATGTTGGCACGGTCTAGTATTCTACCCTAAGATATACTTAGATTTATTTATCAAATTACATTTTGACTTGACCCAGATTTTAAAATGATGGTCTTTGGAACACCAATGCTTCCGAAAACTAGATTAACGAAGGAGTCCTCATTCAACGATAGCTTTACGTCAAAAAACGTACTTTACGTAAATCAATAGCCACAATAGCCTTGCGTAAAAATACATATTTTTGCATAAATACTTCCGACTCTCAACAACAGTGGGTTGATTCTGTTTCGTAAATTAATAATAATCTGAAGTGAAAGTGGTCTCCAGCCACCTACAAAGCTACAAACACCAAAACGTTATCAACTAGAAATCCGCAAAATCCGATTATGCAAATGTTAGATGTAGACAATTTCCATATATTCGCACACTGTCGCCAGATAAATTCACATTAACATAACGTAAGTATAACAATATACTTGTAAGTTTTGATCATGACTTGCTTGCATGAATTTTGAGCAGTGAACTGTACAGCAAAACTACCTGTTTTACATTAAGGTACTCGCAGAAGATCAGCAACCACAGTTGTAGTTCATAAAATAATGGATTGGGACTGCACGGAAGGCATAGTGGTTTAAGTTGTCGCCACGCCACTGTCACTGCGCCGAGTGTTGCTTGTTCGATCCCAAACGGCACAAAAATTTGTGTGTTCCATAAATAGTTGTGCCGAGTCTAGGGGTTCTTTATGTCGGTTGTTTGAATGATTAACTATTCCTAAGTTGTCATTTATTTAAGATAGAAAAATAATACTTCAATTAGCATAAAATTAGTGAAGTTTAATAGTTGTAGTAGTGTAACAGTTTTCAAAATTATGTAATAAAGTGTCAAATAAACAACGCGATAAAATCCGTACATAGTAGTTTAATTTCAAAGATAGAAAAAGTTAAATATTATGTAAATATGAAATGACAATCAAACGATCACATTGACTGAGAGGCTTTTGGATAAGATGAATGTTTCAGTTTTGCTAAGTCAGGTAACAAAAATATAACGCCATAAGCTTGTTGAAAGAAATTTCTGCGCACTTACTCATTGCTTTTGATAAGCAGATTGTTATGCTGTTGTTTCTATAATAATAGTAAATTGTAGTCTTCTCGGTAATGATGTATTCTGCTCTATTCGAAGATGGCAACTGGGTAATTTCTCGCTATTAGTCATTAGGTGGAGTATTGAAATGGCACACAAGGTTCTTTAGTAACTGAATAAGCGGTAATAAAGAACATTTATTAGAATCAGGGTTCTGTTTGTACTGCTTGCAGATTTTTACTAAAAGAACTCCTTACGTAAATTACGTAAAAAATAAAGGTATTGTTGAAATGTGTGCAATATGCATACTATTCTTTGACATGCTGACTATGCTAGTTTGGTCTTACTATTTTGTGCTGTGTGTGCATTTTCTATTATATGTACAAGGTCAAACAATAACAACATGGCTTGGTTTCACTAAAGATCTTTATTTCTTATAATACAAATAACGTTATTTACAATATGTTTATTACACTTATCGTTACATTATCCTTAAACTAATAGTATTTTACACAGTACTATCTCATCATTGTTAATGTGGTTTAGATTTGAAAACGACTCGATTATATAAGCAAATCTGTGTATGAAATTAGTACGAAATTAAAGCTTATGCCTCGTTTACTGTTAAAATATTCGACGAATTAATATTCATGCGCCGATTGTCTACATGTTGTATATTAACTTGCGATAATATGAGATGTAGAACAGTAGCTTGATCGAGTTCGAGTCGCATGTAAACGAGGCATTAACAGAACGATTGACCGATATTTTATACAAAACAATGATGTCATAATTTTATTCTTAATTTCACTTGTATTCTATTATTCAAATCCATAGCGATAGTTATTGACTCTGTTGAAAGCTTTGAATACTCATCTCCCAAATAAATAATTGAAATAGACAACGAGCAAGGGTATAAAGGTAAACGTTATATACCTGTAAGTAATAAATTATGCGTTTGTATATGATGCAGAGCTGTAAAGATGAAACTGAAGATATTACTGCTCTAAATATATTAACTCTGGCATACAAGGACATTAATATAAAATGAAATGACACAAATTGAGTCGCTTGTATTTGGACATTGATAGAATTCAAGAATTTACCACCTGTTATTTATTAAGTAGATTAGTAATAGCAAAATCGTTTAATTTAAAAGAATAAATGATTTATTAAATGTATTTACAAAAACTAAACAACCATTGGCACTACATGAATAACAAGTTCATAAGTTGTACATCACGGTAAAGGATTTGGTTTGTTGTGAATCGATTGTTGCATCAACTACTCGTTACTTCATATTTATTCTAATATAATTTGTATCAATTGTATATACACGGCACATATTTTGTTAAAAATAACAACACTATCCAAACGAAAAATACGTCAGTGCTTTTAAATATTTACACAATACTTATAATAATAAAATAAGGTACTTCAAATCATTACATTTAAAAACAGAGTTATGCACAGCGTATGTAACAATTTTGTTTTGAATGAGCACTAAAATGTTATTATTTCGTACAATAAATAAAACTTTACATTCATGCTGAAAATACTATAAAGTTGGAATCGCATATTTATGTAGAGTTGAGTAATTTCAAATTTATTTTCACAGCCATTCAAAACAAAATTATCATGCCTCTCAAATAATCACTATATAGTCCATTACGCTAATTATTTTAGCAATAATTAACATATGCACGCACTATATTAAATCACTTTTCGCTTACGATTCTGTACTAGTACACAGTTTGTTCACTTTAATTTGTATCGCCACGTCGTAACCACAATCACAGGACTGGGACGCTTGCATACAAACTGCCAATCATGAATCTCTCGCGCCGAATTTCAATTGGTGCCTCTGTTTCTAGAACTTTGTATATTGTGCTACGTAGTTGCGGCGTTATAAGTGCGCCAGTATATCAATTTCTGAAGGCGGTTGTGTGTGGGTGTCATTTAACGCTGGTGAGCCTGACACGGTTACTATGACGGGTTGCGAGTCTGTGTGAACTATAGTGACGAGATGTTCGTCAGGGTCTTTTTCTTGGTCTGGCTTGGGGAGAGCCTCGATGGTGTTGTCGACGTATTTGAGGTCTATGGGCGTTATGGTGGGCAGGTTGTCGGTGACAGTGACAGGAGGGTCGACTCGCGGCGCGCGGTAAGATGGCGGCCCGCTGTATTCGGTGCCGCACCACGCTGCGCCCGTTGAACCTCTGCTGAAGAAACAAAGTATTATTTATTAGTCAGGATTATAAAATAAACATTTGTAGAAATGTTTAATATTTTATGAAAGGATTATTATTAAAAAACGATATGTCGAACAATCAATCACCAATATTGATTGTACTATATTAATCTATGCTCTTCTGACATACATATCAATATAATACCGCGAATGAGATTATATATATATATATATATATATACATATATATACTAGGGCAAGGCTGAAATTCACACTTTTATAAAACTGTAATAATAATCTAGCAATCTAAATACATGATAGAATATGTATTTACACATCTCAGAGTAGAAAGTAATTGCTTTAAGAATTGTTGTCTGTCTGTCTGTTTCGTCTGTTTGTTTGCATGATACACAAACGGACTTGATGTGGATTGCTTGTGCTTGCGATGCAACTTAAGTAATTAATATGCAACACATACTGAGTAGTCCACGCAAGTCCACGAAGTCATAGTTATAAGTTTATTAAAATGGTGAGCTACCACTAGTGTGAATCAATAATATCTTGAAGAAAACCATTTTGTCGGCCTCGATGGTGTAGTGGTTAGTATAACCGACTGCCACGCCTGAGGTCGCGGGTTCGATTCCCGCACAAGTCAAACATTTGTGTGCATGAATATGGATGTTTGTCTTGGTCTGGGTGTTTCTATGTATAATTTGTATGTATTTACAAAAAAAAAGTATATATGTATGTTTATCTATTGTCTAGTACCCATAGTACAAGCTCTGCTTAGTTTGGGCTAGATGGTGTTGTGTGTATGTGGTAGAATATTATTATTATTATTTTGGGACTGTTATAGTTGAAAACCTCATAATAGCAAATATATTTCTTTGTAAAACAAAATGGTCTTTTGTATGTACATACATATACGACAACGGCTATTTATATAGAAATTTCAAATTTTACATCAATTAGAATAAAACCAATAATAATTCGGTTAAATCGTTTTTAAAATACGTTTATTATACACTTAAATCTTAATGCAAGTAGCGCTATTCGATGTCATATACGCAATGTTTTGCACCATGCATTCCAGATTGCGGTTACTTCTCTATTAAGGTAGTGTGGTTGTATTGAGTTTGTAAAGCGTACCTGACTAGACTGGCTGAGTTTGATCTGTACGTAGGGGGCGGCGACACCGCGGGCGCACTTCTGTCCAACAGAAGTAACCTGTGAACAAAACGTACATAATATCAGCACTGTCTTAAAAACTATATCACTGCTAAGCTCGGCTCTTCTTAATATTCTATCACATACATACAACACAGTCTAGCCCAAACTAAGCAGATGGATAAACATACATAACATATACTTTTTTTTGTTAAATTTACATATTATATATATAGAAATACCCAGACTAAGCCAAACATCCATGTTCATGCATACAAATGTTTGACTTGAGCGGAAATCGAACCCGCGACCTCAGGCGTAGCAGTCGGTTACACTAACCACTACGTCTTCGAGGCCGCATCTTAGTGTGAGAAGGGCGGTCCAAACACCTCCTGCCGGAGGCTCTACAAAGGGGTAGTGCGGTCTATGGCCCTATACGGGGCCCCAGTTTGATCACCTGACGGCCCGTAACATTTCGGCGCTTCGTGCGTTCGAGCCTGCGAGCCTCCTCGCCGGATCAATGCCATGGGACCTGGAAGCGGCGCTTCTGGCGTCGCTCTACCGTTGGCGCCAGGAAGCGGTAGCTCGGAGCGAAGGCCCTGCTTTTCCCGCTATAGAGGCGGCACGGTCTGAGCTCCACACAGGTCCTGGTAGACGAATGGAACGACTTGTGCACCCGAGTGCCGGGCACGCCACGATCGTGGCGGTAAGTCCCGTTTTTGAAGAGTGGCTGGAGAGGCGGCATGCCACCCTCACCTTCCGGCTGACACAGGTAATGATAATCCACGGTTGTTTGGTCAGTTCCTGTGTCGCATAGGCCGGCAGGAGACGCCCGGATGTCATCACTGCGGTGACTGCCGCGATGTTGTGGATACAGCGCTGCACACTTTGGCCCGCCTGGGCATCGCAGCGTCGTGAGTTGATCGTGGCAGTCGGTATGGATGCCTTCTCGCTCCCAGCCGTGGTTCAATCTATGGTCCGGAGCAAGAGGTCGTGGAACGCCGTCGCCTCCTTCTGTGAGGATGTCATGTCCATATGTCCATCAAGGAGGCGGCAGAGCGGGAGAGGGAGCTCTTAAATCCTCTCCCCAACCGCAGAACCGGGCAACGGAGGGCGCGAGATGACCTCCAGCCACCCTAAGGTTTGACCTGGGGGTGGTGGGCTGTGTGGGCCTGTTCGCCACCCGGTCAGCACCAGGTCCGAGAGGCACCGTGCGTGTTCCCACGTGTGCCTCTGACTCGTGTTTTTGTCCCCCCCACAAGGGGACAGTAGAGGAAGTGTGTTATGTAGTGGCCTGCCGTTTCACAAACCTCGGCGGGGTCGCGATTGCATATGAAAGCGATTCGCGCGGCCCTGCCGTCTATGGTTATGTCGAGGAAAACCGTGGTAGATTTAGTCGAATATTACTGGGGTATCTTGCCTCCGGTGAGCCCAAAAAAAAAGGTAGTAACCCAGTAATTCTACGACGCCTTAACCGTTTTTGTAAATATTTAAAATATTAGAATTATTAGTGTTTTTAATTATGTTATCTTTTTTAATATATATTAGATTAATTACATAGTTTAAATATTAATAATGTAAATATATTGTAAATGTTATATTACTAATAAAAATATCATGTAATTATCGTAATACAAGCTCAGTTAAAAAAATACTTTACTTATTTTAACAAATTCTTAATGAATTACAATTTTTCATGGCGGCCATTGTTATTTCGTTGTTCAACATTCTATTAATAAAAGTATTTGTCTTGACGGCTACCTACACTGTCGAATATTCTAAGATAATACGAACTTGGCTAATTTAAAATTACTTTATATACAGCCAATGCTACTAAAAAATAGTGCCTATTATAACAGGTTATCATAAAGTTAAATGAATTTGAACTTGATGAATGTATTCATAAAAGTGGAATAATATTGTAAAAGAAAATATTGTTTGTGGAGACTTAAAATAAAAGTGTTAGAGAGATTGATACTTGCATCAAATATAGTAATATATGATAATGTTTCGATTTTCCAGTTTCATACATGATGATTGCCAATCTTTTAAATCAAGACTGATACACAAAGAGTATTGTCTGTTTTTAGTCTACGTGATTGGGAATAGGCAATGATTTGAGGGGGAGAGAAACAGCGTTAGTGAATGCGACTGCCGTTCACGATGTCTCGGATTCTTTGAATCCGATCGTTCAAAATGTTATTGGGTTTTCTAATAAGAAATTATCAGTAACACGGATATAGTGTCGCCCCTTACTACATGGAACACAAAGCATAGCTGTAGAAATAATATAATATAATATAATAATATTCTATCACATACACTGGGTACTAGACAATGGATAAACATACATATTTACAGTTTTCTATAAATACATACATAATTACATATTATACATAGAAATGTTTGTGTGTAATACTCCTTTGCCTACCCTTTGGTCCATATATTTAGGAAGCATATTCCCTACTATGATATTATAAAACATTTCTATCATTATTGCACACTAGATTTTGTCCGCGGTCGCGGTGAAAGGTACCCTATGTCCTATTCTGTAATCCTGACAACGTGTGTGCCAAATTTCATGATGATTAGTGGAGTAGTAAAGGCGTGAAATCGTAACAAACATACTCACATTCGCATTATAATATTATTAAGGAATATATATTAACTATAACTATTATACGCTTATACCTTCGAAAAGTTAGAGATGCGGGCCTTGGGATCGAACTCGAGAGTCAGGCAGTCCAACGGTCTCCCACTAGGCAATCGCTGTTTATTTGTTTATCAAGCGTTAACCTTGAGTAAAGAGTTAGGTTTACATACCTGAGTCTGTATTCTTGCATGGAGGCCTGATACGTAGGCGGTGGCGGCCTATAGTGGAACTCTGGGTAGAGCATGGCTGCGTAAGGGTGGTGCGGTCTCGCGTATGATGGCGGCAACCGCGGGACGAGGCGACGGCATGAGGCGCGGCGCAATCCTAGCAGAGCGCAGGGAGCGTCGCGCGCGCCAAGCCGCCAGGCCAGACCTGCTGCTGTGACCAGGACTACTCCTATACCTGCAAGAAATGATTAATGGTTAGACAATATTACCAACGTCGTTTAAGCCAAACGTCAACCTTGGTGAATTGGGTGGATGGAATTTGCAAACGAAGAAGTTAACGGCGGTAACTTGCTCGTTTGGGTTAGAGAAAATTTAGGCAAGGTGATATCGCCTTGATCTTTTGATAAACGCCTGAATTTTCTGCGAATTACACAGCTGGTCACGTAATAATAAATCTTTGACGACAACTTATCTCATTTGACAGGATGTTGTTGAACTTACGATTTATTATCATATATTTCCCTTACTTGGTGAGACCGGAGAGCTGCCAATTCATTATAAATATAAACGGCAAATAAATATAAACACATAAGATAAGTACTAAACTTATGTGATGTATCAATATCACCATAGTTATAAGCTAAGGTTGCCTAGGATAGCTCTAAATAGCATTGAAATACAATGTAGATTAAGACAAACGTTACGTTACGCTGTTAAACAAGGCTCTTTAGGAAACCACTATCTATCGCTAGTACATCGCTAGTACTATCGCTACATTTCGGTTGCTTTATTGCAGCATCGTCATCCAACTGAACCCTAGCTTTAGCTATTTTGAAGCCATACAACTCATATTTTATTTAACTATTGCACTGTTATGTATTTACTTGTGCATATGAAACATGTAAAAACAATTTTTACCGATAACCATAAATTCAACCGACAGTTCAGTCATATAATATATAGTAGGAATTAATGAAACTCTACACCTACGGGAAGTAATTAATATCGAAATGGATCGGCGTCTATTTTTAGTCTGCGTATGACCGATTTTGCAGCTGCAAAAACATCTGGCTTAGGTATATATGGTATGCAGTTTGTGTATGTAATGCAAGTTCTTGTCTTAATTCAAATTGAGATTTATCGTCGTCATTTCCTTAATCTGAACTACCTACAATTATTTCGAGTCCTTGACGTGATCTGATATATTATTTTAATTTAGTGTTTTGTTATTGAATCTGATTATATTTATATGTTAGTGTTTTGTTAAGTAACTGGGAAACTATAATCATATGTCTCCCGTATACAATGAAAATAGTCGAATTAACAGATGACTCGCCTTGTGATGGAATATTCAAGATGTTTTTCGATTGCTTCAGGTAATTTTACGCTTCGAGCAGTATCGATGCGGCTAGTCCGAGCGGCCGAATGCAGTGCCTGGTCCAACCAAATACTGCCACACTAATGCCAAATCGGTGCGAACGACGGACGATGGACACGAGTCCCGTTGACAGAGATTATTTGGCAGTTTATTGCATGCAAGTTATATTTAAAATTAATCGAGTACATATTATCGAGTTTTAATAATGGAAACGATCGTGTAACATCTCGCTATCGCGCATCGCTACTCGTTGGTCTAATTGCAAAAGTTTGTGCATAAGCTTTGTGTTGATTTTGAGTTATCAAGTTTGATGCCCGTGTCGAGCTTGAGTTAAAGGTATGTATCCTCAAAGGTTTGCAGATCAGTTGTTATTTATGTTATTATTATGTATTTTAATTAGGTTGATTATACAAATACAAAAATGTATAGGTATATGTCTATATCTTAGGAGTTTCTTCACCTTATTAATTTATGAATATCTTGTAGACAAATCTCTTGTTCGTGGTAGATTCTTAATCGAGACTAGATTAGATAATCTTGCTATAAGATTACCCAGCCTAGCTTAAGGAATCTATCATCATCCCTTAATCTTCAGTGCAAGAGAAAATGCGCCCAGTTCAATATGTCCAAAACATTGATGAATGAAAAATATTGGTATCATTTCAACATAGTTATTTTAATTATTAGTTGAGCAATGGGCCAGATGTCAACATTGGCAGTCAAACGTAACATGACAATGAATATTTATATCTAAAATTTGCCACAGATAATAACAACAACTGGCGCATTTAGCAACTGTTGTTAATTACTTTCGTGCTCGTGATCACGAACAATATGTTACGGTGTAATCCACCTCTCGCTACTGACTTTGTGCATGGTAATAGTTTCATTTTAATAAAAAAATTAGGTTCAATTGACAGCTTTAACTTTTTGAATATCCTTATTATGTTGGTTTCAAAATTCGAATCAATAACATTATGACTACCTTATCTATTTGCATAAACAGACGTGCTTCAAATGACCGAGGGTCACTGAGTTCAATATAGTGCAATAGCAAGAAAATAACGTTGCGGCAGGTTTGACTATTCTATAGGATTCGTGTAATTTTCGGGATAAATATGTATGTCTCCAGCAAGTAAACTATCTTAATGCGGAAATACACATGCGATTCAGTTGCTCTATTGCTACTTTGAAGAAAAATATGTTAAAGAAGATACTGCCGCGTTAAATTTATGATATTAAATAGATAAGGACTTTGTGGTATTGTTGTGATGACCGAACAAGAGCAATTCCGATACATGCTATAAACTGACTATTGTTAAGTTCTATGTAAGAAAAATATTACATATATTTGGTTGTTCGCGTACGAGAGCTTTATTTTATTTTTCTCTTAGGATATTTCAATTACAGGAAGGATCACACATCCCATGGCTCGGCGCGCCCGTAAAACCTTCGGTCCCGGCTGTCATTAACACTATGACTTGCCTTAAAATTTCCTGACGACCGGACGGGTCGATAAACCGAGTTAGAGAGCCCTTTGGAAGACTTGAATACTTACACCACTAGACACACGTAACCACTCAAAAGAAGATAGGACAGCCTTTTCCATAATTCTGTGAATTACAACTTGATGTTTAATTAGTCGACACCGCTTGGTCGAAAGGCCTTATGGCAAAATGGGGATGCGTGAAGTTAGTCGGTGATTGACGCGTACAAATTGGCTCGTCGGCACAACAATAGATCGCTTGCCTGTAACAATATCATTTGTCCCTAACGCTAATGAAAATCCAATTAATTCCACTCTAAAACTCATTTGAAGTTTAATTGAAAACTTGAAGGGCGGGGGCGATGTGAATGATGTAATGAGATTTCGGCCAGACTTGTTATTGTCATATGCATAGCGAATAACAAATGAGCTACCGCAGATTGTTTCACGGTTAATTACGGTCGTCTGTTATGTCGGCCGTTTCGGTCGAATTTATGAATATTAGAACGCGGACATTAAATTTTATGCACATCTGCAGGCGAACGGATGAGACTCGCCTACTTTCGTTTTGTCGTCTCGTTCAACGGACTGGATAATTTTAACCAGCTATGAAGAAAAAAACACGCTTTAGCATGAAATGAGTTGCGAACTGTTAAGCGATCAAAGTCTCTGATCATAATAGGGCTTCGTTCTAATGAGCAGTATAGCGATAAATTAGCCGACACTTTGGCTTTTGTAATCTTCAAAAACAGGAAACAGCATGATGGAGATGATATTTTATTCTTATTTACTATTGAACGTCTACAAAAATGAAAGTTACCATTTTTAAATTGTGCCACATCGGCTTATTATTAAATAATCCTATATTATATAAACATGCAAAGTGTGACAAGAAACTGCATAATCATGCGTTTCTTTTTTATCTTTATTCATTTCGAATTTTATCTATTTGGATAGGTCAAGCAACGTTGTATAATTTACAGAATAACAGGCAAAATCTAAATAGTTGCCTTATAATATAATTACACACACGTACATATAATTATAATACTGGGATGTTATGTGTCGCTTTTTATTCCCAGTATATTACCATAATTATATTTTAAATTTAATTGAATAATAGATTTAGCCCACGGCTTTGCTCGCGTTAGATATTGTCAATAAATTTCTATCCCTCGGAAACAGTACTTTTTTACAGACAACATGTATGTAAAATTTCATGATGATCGATCGAGAAGTTGAGGCGTTAAAGCGTTACTAACCAAACATCAAAAAAAAAACAAACACACTCACAATCGCATTTATAATATTAGTGAGGACAAGATACAAAGTACGAAGGCCTTTATATTTATTAGATAGCTTACCTATCATAAGCAGGAGTAATGTGAGCGGAGCTCTCGGGTGTGGCCTGAGGGCCCCAAGCACAGCCCCAGCGGCAACGAGACACGCGCCGATGACGCCAAGGAATAGCACGCAGAGTCTGAGGGGAGGCCGGCCGCAACACGACTTGGGAGCGTTGCCGTCACCTTCGGAGCAAGCGTACGCCGCGCCTCTACCGGATCTGAAGGTAAATGGCATAAATTAGATACTGTAAACTTATTAATAATGGATACTGTAGTAAGTATACAAAGACATTAAAATGTATTGAACCATTGAATCTCTGTGACATAATTTTTCAATGCAAGGTGTATTAAGTAACCGCCTAGTTACTACTAACTCCTCAAGTGTATACGGATTTAGGATTTTATAGAACTTTTTTAAGTAGTTCTGCATTCAGGTGTTCTTTGTTACGTTATAAGTATGTATGTATCTTATGTGGGGGCCAGTCAGTGCAGACCGGCGACACTTTGACCCAGTGGGATCTTTTGTGTCGACACACTCCCAATAACGACTGCCATAGATGTTCATAGCAGCCGGGACCGACGGCTTAACGTGCTCTCCGAGGCACGGAGCAGGCGATAATTGTCAATCAATACGCACATAATTTCGAAAAGTCATAGAACTTCCGAAAGTCAGAGGTACGCGACGTGGGTTCGAACCCGAGACCCTCTGCATTGCAGTCTGTTGGTCTCCCCACTGAGCTATCGCTGCTCATACAGCTATTGTTATTGCTGCTATACGTTATAAGTAAATAAAGCCTCTAGCGATATACATTCAAAAAGCATATTGGAATTTTCTATTCTCGGTAAATTATGCCTTAGGTCAACATATTCACCTATGTCAGTTGTGAACTTAATCCAAAAGATTGCCTTGGTAGCTTAGCGATAGTGGACGTGGAAACTGTGCATGGATTTCTGATTCGCTTTCGAGACGGGTAAATTTTAAGAAGCAGAAGTAGGCAATAGGTTCGTTTCCTAATACGTGGCTAGATATCATAGATGATGAAAAGTGGTTTTAATACAACTCTGCCTACCTCTTCATAGATATAAGCTTGAGTCTATGTATGTATGTAAAAACCTTCCTATAAAAATTTTACTCGGTTATAATATCGTACATCACCAAACGTACCTAAGCCGTTCCTGTTCTTAATCCAAAAGCAAATTTACGTAGACTAAGTAGATATACATACATATAGATACTGTGTAATATATAAAGATACTGCTTAGTTTGAACGTATATATGGTTTCCGTGGTAATTGTATTGACACAGTCGGTGCCAACACGATTTAGGACTATTATTTATAGAAGCACGTTTAACAGTATTTATTTGTCTAAGACCACTAATATAACTGAATGTAATTGAGCGATAAAACTACTTATTGGGTACCTATATATAATATAGTTTGTATAATAATAAATAGGGTAGGTATAATTATGGATATTTACTGGTGGACCACGCAGGTTTACTTTTTAACTAGTTAGCAATGACCGTAATTATGTTTATGGTTTTTAATGGCATTTATCAGAAGGAATATTGCCTGTGTCGTGGAGGACTTAACAAACATTCAAACAAAGAACACCCAGTCTCGGGTCAACTATTTGTAAATCAAACAAATTTTTGTCCTGTTTAAGAATCGAATACACAGCAATAACTTTTAAACTTTCGCGTTGCATGATATATATATAATATGTAACGGGTATTAACGCGATCATGCATAATGTTTACCTTTTTTATGCTTGACGTTTCGACCAGGTTACACCGGCCGTGGTCACAAGCTGACTGGTGCTGCGATGTCATGTCTCCGTTTGTGAGGCAGAAGAATCTTGATTCACCCTCACTTTTGGCATATTTTTATTTGTCCATGTACCGTCACAAACTACACTCACGGTATCCCTATTACGTATGCTAGCCGTTGTGTCCGTATTCTGTGAATTACCTGACTGTGCAAAACAGCGAAGTTGCGTATTATTAATCACGGGATTCCACGTCGCGGATAATTTGAAACCATCTTCCCTATTGAAGTTTCTATATTTTTTGATTTCAGAAGAAGGTAAACATTATGCATGATCGCGTTAATACCCGTTACATATTATATATATACGAATACACAGCATTTGGCGCAATGGCGACGATGGCGACTTCGCTATTCGTTTATGGCTTCGTGGCTAAAAAATTACCATCCGAGAGCATTAAAAAGCATTCTCTCGCCTTGGAATCGAATTCAAGTCCTCTGCGTGGCAGTCCAATGGTCTACCACTAGGTACAGATATATAGAAATAATGCCATCTCTGATATATGAGTAAAAGTGAACTTCTTAGCACGTCGTGCGAATATTGTGGGGACGTACAAAACTTTTTACAATAAAACCGCTCGTTTATATTTCATACAGTGCAAAAACTCGCATTAAATATGAGCGTGCATATTCGGACCCTTTTTTACAAACTTTCATTTATTGCCACAAAAAGTTACAAAATCAGGGCAACCGCGTCATAATTCTTATAAAAAGTGTTTTTCACGCATGGTGGTTTCCATAAAAATTAATTACGAGGAAACTTGGGTTTTTTGTAATGGCAACACTGAAAGGTACGCCGTCCTTTAATCTTTCTAAAATTTAATTTTTTTACTATGTCGTTAAAGTTACGTTCAAATAAAACTTGGAAAACATTTGCCGAGAATATACATTTCAGGTTTTACGGAGTCACCATCTTAAATTAAAATTCAAGATGAAATTACTATTGAGAACTCGAAAGAGGAAACTTTATTGTGCGTGTGTTTTAAAACAACGATATTCCTAAACTTTACACTTTATTCAGGTTAACCTAAAATAAGTTCCCAGGTGAATAATTGTAATAAAGTTTATTAAAATAGCCCCCTTTTTTACAGAACGTCACTGAGTAAAGAGCTTAATTTAAAAACATAACTCCTTTGTGAACGTTTTCATTCACATGAAAGTTTTGTGCGTTTGAATTAAAAATACAAAGTTAGGTTCGCAAGAACAAAATATATAATGTTTAGCATTATCCAAATATTATATGATATCTATCATTTTCAATATGCAAACTCAATGACAAAAGCATTGAGTTTGAAGTCAGGCGTTTGTAAGTACGAGTACGAGACGGTATAGGCAATATAACATAACAATATTCTACTTCCTTAAACTTCTATAAACTAAAATTTTTCCTATTGAGCGACAGCAGTCAAACATAACAGGTTCCAATCTCTGTCATCCTAACAATTGACAGGTTAAAGACGTAAATGACAGTAAACATGTTCCAGAAATTGTAACAATAAACGTAATATAATATCTAAATATTATGTTCAGCAAAAAATAGCTGAACCTTGAAAAAGTTCTAAAAGTTAGGAATTGTACTTAAGAAAACAAACTATGACGCTACGAATTCTGTAAGAAATTAGACAATAGTTTATAGAAAGGAATAGATCATAAAATATTTATTGTTGAAACATTAAAACAATTAACAAGTTACTTACTATTAACATAATGTTGTCATCGATAAGACAACACAAAATTTGTGTCCCGTCTATCGTGACTGTATTGTGGAAATGTATCATGCAGAGTGTTATCCATGAATTTCAAGGACAAAGATTTACATAGAAGCAATGTATGAAGTATATATTTCGATTCGCTGCCAGAATACGTAAACATTATTAAATGCATACATTCTATTGACACGATGACTTGTGACTTTACGATAATATTCGCGGGCGGCATATGGCGTGTGTTGTGTTGCTCCTAAATAACCCTATTACTGCTCATTCACGGCTTGCAGGCCTTTATCTTCTTGTTAACGCAGCGGTATAGTGTTGACACTGTTTGCATTGCATGTTTAGTGTTGGGCATATTTCAGGTAATCATTTTAGATATACGATTAAACACAGCTGCTGTTGTGATTCCTTTGGTAGAATTGGTCTTTTTACAAAAAGATAATTTGGTGACTTTACAAGCAAATATAAAGAAAACATACATTCTTAATACCGAGTTACGAATAGTTATAAAGTCTGAAGCAAGACTAAGTATCTGCATATATTCTGATATCAGAAGTAATCTTAGAATATTTTTAAACCTTCTATAGGTTTAGACAGACACCATGGAAAACTTAATATGCAGAGTTGATTACTAGAAGTTGACATTTGCTTTTAATTAACGAAACCAAGATATAGCTATCAAAGAAATTGACAAGATTTGTATTTAGTTAAGGGCTTGTCCCACCCCTTCCAAATAGCATTAATCTATAAGATAAAAGTCTCGCCATCTCTTCTTTAACCTAACAAGAGTGAGGCAGCATGCGATTTATCTTTCGGATAACTTTTACTTGTTAGTTGTGAGACTGGCCATAAGTCTTTTGAAACTATATATCTACTAGTTTTCTGTGTCAATTTAAACGAACTTAGTCTTGTATAAATTCAAAAGAACACTTAAAACCTTATCCGTCTTTCCATAACTGATCATTATTCACCCATCTATGTATCTATATTATACGCTTACATCAAAGGAGGGTAACGCCTAACTAACGATGTCCCGGATATCAAGGTCAAATGTCAACATAGTGCAATGTATTATGTAATGTAAGACGTTTATACAATCCGAATAGTCATGAATAATGGTAAATAAGCATATGAAATAAACAGCATATTATCGAAACTGAAAGTACGGTGTCGGTTACATCACTAGTAAATAGTGCGGGGTTGTCATGAACGCAGTAAGTGGCTCGGTTTGCATTATGCATGTCGGTAACACGCCGACGCTTGTTCTCGCATGATATCAAGCTCGCTACAAACCACATTTAACCAATGACGATTCTATTCAGATCGCTTAGGTATCTAGATAATCTAATAAACACTTTTATAAGGTACAAGAATTCTAAGAGTCACTTTTTTTCTTTTATATTTATTCTGACGCATATCTGTCCTAAATGTCACATTTTCAGGCACTTCGAAACATCTACTGGCGTCGAAAGTTGAAGTATCTGTTTTCATAGATTTCATAGTAACACAGCTTGAGACAGAAGCTCATACTTAATAAATATTATATGATAAGTCTTGTTAGATCTATTCGCTTTCGATAAATTTAATCAAATAATGTGAACATGAATTAAACTTAAATAAATTATAAACATAATTATGTGGATTCCTTAGCAATAGTTTACTAACAGACTTAAGCAATAGACACCGAAGAAAATTATTTTTTAAATCTAGTTTTGTGCTACAAACGTTTAATAATATTTATAACATGTTTAGAGTTTACAAATGTCAAATTGTAATGTATCTGTACCATTACACCGGCTGGCTCTCTGGCTCTGTCCAGTTAGCTATGTAAATTGCACCCGAGTAGGCCTAATGCGGGCTCGTCGCCAATTAGGCATAGGTTGAATATACACATCCTTTATAAGCTAATGGACTTTTTATGTTCCTGACAATTTTAACACTGCATATTTTTTATTTTTGCTTCACACATTTAACACGCGTGGCAGAAATTAATTCAGGCGCTTCCCTACGGTCGTGTTCTTCTCTCCAAGCGGCTACTAAGCATAATTATGGTAATAAAATCCAAATGCACGTCCATCTCTCTATGCCGACTTCGCATCAGAACTTTAAATCCATCTTTTGTGAGTACTTTAACGATCATCATTGAACGCGATCACGGATGAATGCACACGAGTTTGTCGACCCCACGGCGCCTGACCCTTAAAGGAAGAGGGTTCTTATAATGTTGATAGCTAATAGCTCAACGCACATACGGATACTTCACTTTTATCTCTGTCACGCTCCACGATTAAGCTTTCCAACTCATTCACTGCATTTACCATTCATTCGACTTCTTCGATCCAAGAATATTCAAATAGGCTTTAATTTCTATTGAATAAAAACAATTGGGGTCAATAGAAGCCCACGAAAAGCCGCTATTAGTATTCGGTCGGCGTGATTTGGCTTACTTAAGAATGGAAAGCCGAGCTGTCAAAGGCAAAACATTTTATCTTTTCCAGTGCAGTGATCCTAATAGATCTGTATCTCGAATGTAAAAGCAATAAGACTGGCACGTTCTCATTGGTTAAATTTGGATAAAGCGAGCGCGCCGCCGTGCGATAGTTGTCGGGCGGACATTTTGATAAATTACTATTAGTACAATAACATTCATTTCGTTGCTTGCTCGGCTCTTCTGTTTTTAATTTGACTAGTCATTGCGAGCTCGGCGCTGAGTTTGATGGAAAACACGTTTTCCATTTCTATTTCACTGGATGGGACCTCTCATAACGTCCAAGTTTTTTATTGAAGCACTCAGACGTATTATAATATATTACAGTATATTTCAGGCTCATTTTACTATCGGAGCCGTTTATCCGCTCGATAGCATCTCTGCAATGGGATGAAATGAAAAAGTTCGCGTGTGGGATGAGATAGGTAGCAATACAATAAAGTGCATGGAATGACGCCATGTGCGCGGCCGATCGCACCGATAAGCGGCTCGAGATGACTCACTAGTTTATGTCCTCGGTAATAGCCCTCGCCACGCGATGCCACTGCTACACTACCTATAATTATGCGCATACTTTTATTGTATGACACCCTTATTCTATTATTAGATAATGCATTATTTTTAAATGTTAGAGGGTTTTAAAATTGCCCTATTTTTCTGGTGCCTTATCTGTCCATAAGTCAATTTCTAACCATTGTTACTCAACAATCAGTATGCGTATACTCATACGCATACGGATTTTTATATAGCTATGAACAATTTGTGATATTTGGTTTCTTTGTATTATGAAAATTTAGATGACTTTTGTTTGTTGACTTGACTTTTGCTTATTTGAGATCAAGTTTAAAGCTTTGTTAGAGAAACATTATTTAGCTTAAAATCTTACAAACAAAAATATATTTTACTAAAATTATAATTTATACAGTAATTTCAGAGTAACTAGGTTAGGAATTTTAAATATACCATGAGAATACGTGCAGTCTTTAAGGTTTAACAACTCAAGTTAGGCACATTATGTCGCATCTTCTTAGTTGTCAAGTGACGCAGTAAGTAAGGACAACGCAGATTAACATTGTCTTGTACTTAAGCCACATTAGACCGCCAGCACTTAGACATAATTCCGCAGGCAGACGTCGCGTTGAGTGTGTTATGGGCATATTAACCCGCATCGCGTCTCGAGTGGTGTGCTTCGGAGCGCGAAATTTATGTCGTTAATAAGGGCTAGGAGGGTTAATTAGCTGATTTATGTTGCCCATATTGCGGTGCGCACTCCAGATTATGACCCTCTGCCATTGACAGTTTAATAGCCTCTCCGTATTACACGGCAATGGGTCGTCACGCAAAGCAATTACGATGAACAAAGATTTGCCGTCGACGCGAGACGAACGCGGATAGATTTGAAGAGGTTTCTTGATTGTAAGCGGTGGTAAGTTAAATCGGTGCTTAACTTTTTATTCAACTACTAGACAACAATTTTTGCTACACACGAATTAAGTAAGACGAATCGCAGAAAAAGCGATGATGTCCAATTAGTATTACTAAATAGAAAAGCTTACGTAGTTTGCTTGTATAAAAAATATGTATAAGCTAGTCTGTGGAGAAATGTATCCTATCTACATAAAAATCGTTTTAAATTACCAAATAAATTGGAATTTTAAAAGCATTGGCGAATAGTTTTAATTTAGAAATTATACTTCTGTGCCTATAATTGATTTTATATGATTGTCCATGTTCCAGAATCGGTGTCAATTGGAATAGAAAGTAAACAATAGGTAAGATTCAGTATTTCCTTAGATTTTAGTCTCGGTATAAGTAGATTATGTCTTGATTATGATCAATGTCGAGAAACCGTAATTTCGCTCGAATACAATTAAATCATACTCGCAATACAGTAAATTATGAACCGAATCATATCCTGTTAAATTCTAACCATAAGTTATACCCTTTTAACCCTCGTAAAGCCGACGAAACAAAAAGAAGCGCGTTAGAATGTTAAATGCTTGTTCGTGCAGATAAAACATTGAATCTGTGCATATACTTGGCAATATAAATAACTCAGTGTTTGCGGTGCGAAGTGACGGGACATGAAGCGAGTAATGGCAGAATATGATCGTCGCGCGTGCCATAAAAATGGCAATTTTGTGAACAAACAACCGTGGCCCTCGTGCAGACGGCAGACGAACGACATGCTCCATCAACCGTACCGCGTATGGAACCTAATCATCGCTGATATAGAACGTAGCAAGATATGCTTCAATGTATTCATATTTACGAATTACTATATACGCTGTTAAGATGGTTGTAGGTACATAACACTAACAAACATTTTCGGTTTATTGTTTACCAGTTATTGCTTCGCTCGCGATAATGTAGATTTTAGGAACAGTACTTGTATTCTGTTGTTGTATCCTGGTTGAAGGATAACATAATGTCCTCTTCTGTACCCCTGACAACGTGCATGCGAAATTTCATGATACGGTCGAGTAGTTAAGGCATGAAGGCGTAACTAGCACACAAATAAAACTCACATCCGCATTTGTAATATTAGTTAGGATTTCTAACACGTAATTAAAAGCTTAATAATATGTTTATTTGTCATCCTTTAATGTGTGGCTGTATATAACTATGTCTTTTCGCTTTACTTGACGTGCCTCTTTTGATAAAGAAGAACCTACAAATAATAATTAGCTTTCGGTACTAATAATAGTTAGAACTTGTTTCAAGACTAGCTGTATAGATCTAAAAAAAAAATTATAATTAATAGTTGTGGGTCAAGGTATATAAATCTATTTGAATAATGATAATAATATAATAAGAGCGTGATACATGGTTAGATTCTCATGCTTGAAGATTCAATTGATTTAAATATTTTCCACTACTGTTATTTGCAGCCTACCTCTATGAAATGATTAGTTGAAATGTGGCTCATTGTAGTCCGCAGATACGACCCTTGACAACCTTAAGCTTGTGGATTGTGACATGCATGTGATTAGATTTGCTTAAGACCCAACTTGACATAAGTAGAATAGAAAGCTCGCATTGCCAAATTAAATTACTTTGAAACATCTAACTGAAATATTAAAACAGTAATTACTAAAGATGTCTGTTCGATATTTGAATGAAAATGATTCTAAGCGTGTTATATTTTTACTGCAATAAGTGGCTACTAAGTATAAGCTGCATAGCATAAAAACAATTAAATGCATCGGTTATTCCAAACATAAATATGCGGATAGTCATTTAAAATATTTATTTGTATTGTTTATAATATGATTGTTACTGTCGGCCAGCATTTTACCATTGCAGAACCGGGAAGCATTGCAGAAAGTCAATATCCGTTTAGAGCCCGTTAAAACGTAGACTACTATGCACTATGACACTGTTAACAAGTAAGTCAACGTATACCTATCTAAGCTCAAAGGCTGTCTCTTCCGTCACATTTATCGCCAAACCGTAAGTACAAGCCGGACGGTATCCTATCGCGATGTCTGTCAGTTCCCCCACATCCTGTGGGCGCGGCTCCACCGGCCGTGCAATACCACTGCAGTACAGAGAGCACGGAGCGCATAGCTCAAACATATCGCGGCCGAACGCCCCTAGCGATTTGACATTTCACTCGCCTACATATTGCAACAGTATCTACTCAAAGCGCTGATGCGAGTAAACGATTGCACTTATTGGAATGTAGTTTGGATTTTCTGCTGTCGATGTTTGCTAAAGTTAGGGAAACTTTACCTGATATCGACATTTTCGTAAATAGCTATATTGTGGTACATCATGCTCTCGGTATCGAGATTGGCGAATAGTTTGAAAATTTGTTGTTAGACGCTCAGTACCGTGAATTAGCTTTGCACTACTATTTTATAAATAGAATTTTACAACAGGTCTCATAGGTACAGTGAACAGTTTAAGGCGAGAGGCTCTACCTCTTTTAGCCTCTTAACAAAGACAGCGCGGCTATGATACAGCGCTGGTTTAGTGTACAGATAAAGTCTATATTCTGTATGTTATAATAGTAGTTAATATATAATAATAATAATAATTTATTCAATATTAATATAGGGGTATACATTTTTGTTATTAATCTAAAATAATAATATACTACAATAAATTATAATTATTCTTAATCTGGTACATGTTTTACTTATACTTTAATCGGCCGACATTGTGCATTCTAATTTAATTTCAAGCTCTAGGTTTTATTAAGTGATTGCCTGAACTAGGTTTAGACCTGCGTTTCAGGCTATTTCTATACTTACAAAAAACATATGTCAAGTAATATTAGGATTTAGGTCAAAGTGCATAAACTTAAAATAAATATGTATATTGATACAATAAAAATAACTTAGATTACATATTATCACAAATTACTGATGACCTATGGCTATTTTACAACTATAAGCAAATTGTCCGTATCGGAGTAGGTCAGTGTTTGCATGTGTTTGGTAACAATAACATTACATTGTTTATAACTTAGACTATATATATCTAAAATTCTATTTAATCTATTATATAAAAATGGTACTAGGAATAAAAAGAATTTATTAATTACGTTTATTAATGACAAACAGTAGAAATAATAACGTGTTATTTATAACCTGTCGACATCCTTCAATTAAATAAATAAATAAAATAAAATTTTATATTGCTATGATATAAGACACTAATTTCAATAATAAATAATTAATAATTTCAATTTCAATAACAATTAGCAATATAAAATTTTATTTTTACACAAAATTCAAATTACATCAAATTCGCGATATACCACAGTATATCGCGAATTTGATGTAATTTGAATTTTGTGTAGTTCATAATTATCATTAATTTTATTATTCTTTAATTGTAACTAATATTTTCAACACAATCTGTATTGTTAAGAAATAAATAACTTATGACTTATGACATACTAAATCTTTTCGTCTCTTGTCTGGAGGAAGTGGTCTGAATGGAAGTAGTGCATGCTGTTTAAGCACGGTGTGCAGAATAAGCGATTGGCGAACAGTTAGGACATTAGTGGATTGCTACAACTCATAGGCAGGAAACATGAAAGGTCGAAACGTCGCCACTTTTAGAATAGCCCGTTATGCTCGTTCCAGTGGCAATAAAATCATTTTCGATGTTCCACCCCATGAGGTAATGCAGTAAGCAGGCTCCACGAATGGTTTTAAAAATAAATATTAACTTTCGTATTCTCTTACATAATAACTCAATGTGATTGAGAAAATTTTGATTAGCGTCTAGCGTTATGCCGAGGTATTTTATAAAGTGTGTTGATTCTAAAGTAGGACAAGTGTAAATGACATTTATTATTGTGAGCAAATAATATGTCGTTAGGTAAATCATGTGTGTTGTTGCGCATTGAGAACTGACTATATTTTGTTTTCTGGGTATTTAGGGTTAGTACATTATCAAAAAGCCATTTACTAACTGTATTCAAGGCATGCTGAGCGTGTGTGTCACTTCAGTCCGAGTTTTGCCCGTGAATAATAGGGCTGTATCATCTGCATGAAACACTATGATACCATTTTGGAGTTTTAGGTTGCATAGATCATTTATGTAGATCAGAAACAGCTTAACTCCAAGTATACTGCCTTGAGGAAGCCCAAAAGGAGCATTGCAGATATCTGAGCTAAAATATTTACCTACCAATTTTTACGCATTGATATCTGTCCCTATAAATAATTCTAATTGTGTACCTCTTATTCGCACATATTCAAGCCTTTTTAGTAGTAGGTATAGGAACTGAAACAGTGTTAAAAGCTTTGGCAAGGTCTAAAAAGATCGCAATAGCATGCATCCCGTTATCCATGTTAGCCACTACGTGATCAGTCAACATGTGAACTGCTTGGCTTGTTAATCTTTGGGGCCTAAAACCGAACTGCCTGTCTGAAAGTATATTTTGTTAGACTCTAAATATTTTACTAATCTGTAATTTACTATTTTTCTAAAACTTAAGACAACATTGGCAAAATTGCAATTTCTATTTAATTATATTCGGGTACTTTGAAATAACTACACTGGAACATTGAGACAACTACCATCTTAGTTTCCCCGTGACCATTGCTGCTGAAAAGCCACCGAAACGTCGGGGAAAGTGTAAAATTAAATTAAATCTAAATAGTTTTAATAGTTTTAATAATAATTTAATTAGCTTAAAAATTCGTAAAGTTTAATAGTAATAGTAGTGTAACAGTTTTCAAAATTATGTAATATAGTGTCAAATAAACAACGCGATAAAATCCGTATATAGTAGTTTAATTTCAATAAACGTAGTTTACCTCTATGCTTAATGCATCGCAAAAGACCTTGTGTAATCCAAGGCTTAGTTATTTTATGTTTGTTCTTAGATAATTTTATAATTGATGTATTTTTGTGAATAACATGTTGCAATGCATTTATAAGGTAATTGAGTGAAATGTTGGGGTCAGCACATGAGTAAACGGGGGCAAAATCTATGTTAGGTATATCAAATGCGAGGTTTTCTATGTTTAGTTTAGTATAGCTATATATATGTTTAATTATAAGATTTCAAATGGTGAACATCTCTGCTTAAAAATGTATACTTTCATTTCATTTTACATCGTATCCATACTTTTCCAAAACATAATTGTAAACATAGGAATTTAACTGTCTATTTAGAGGAAAGACATATTTACAAGACTGATCATACCCTTCACAGTTCAGAAAACAAAAATATGACTATACATACATACATATATATGCCAACCTACATAGACAGTATTCTACTCAAAATATTAATACAGAATAATATAATAATAATGATAATATTCTACCACATACATACACCACCATCTAGCCCAAACTAACCAGAGCTTGTACTATGGGTACTAGGCAATGGATAAACATACATATATATATACTTTTCTTTGTATATACGTACATATTATACATAGAAACACCCAGACCAAGACAAACATCCATGTTCACGCACACAAATGTTTGACTTGTGCGGAAATCGAACCCGCGACATCAGGCGTGGCAGTCGGTTACACTAACCACTACGCCATCGAAGCCGACAAGCACTATAGATTACCTATATACTTCAAGATAACTAACCCTAATGATATATTTCTAGATTCTTCTCCTAAGTACAAATTCTGTCTAACAAGAGGACCAGGGATGTTGAGAATATTTGTATCCGCATCCGCATCCGCAATAATCAGCGCGGATGTTAATGCGGATCCAGATATAGCGCAGGTTGCGACAAGAAGAAAAATGGGTAGACCGATGATTCTTTAAGTGAGGATAAGAATCAAGAAACACTAGAAAATGGTATAGCTAAATTTATTAACCTTTGCAAAACAGGCTTAAACCTGCAGAGGTGATATTAGACACTTTTTATTAAATAAGATGCACAATTTTCATCAACATCCGAAACTGCAATTACAGACCTTCCGCATCGATTTGAACATCCGCATTTGTGGTTGGAGCCTTTAAATATCCGTATCCGCATTCGCATCCGTGGATGGCAAAAATCTGCATCCGCAACATCCCTGAAGTGGACTCTCGTTTCCGTCAGTAACTGAACCGATTAGATTGCGATAGTAGGTGCTGTCATGCACAAGCCGCCACGTCGGAGCAACTCGCTGTATCGTAGCAGCTTTGCCTATATTATTAATGTTCTATTTTGACATTTTTGACACACAAAGAACTCAAACAAACAGACTTTAGAAAAGTTTGTACTTAGTATTTATACTTTTGCTTTATAAAGTACATATTGCACAATTACTATAAAGAAAGCCTTCAACATTGCCAGATAACTACATTTAACTACTCCAACTACTACAAAATATATACCTACATCAAATCAATACCCACACAAGCACAACACAAGGTGTATAACGTTTCACTTACATAGTTCACTCACTCACTTATACAAAAGGAAATATCACGTCATCACAAAGTAGGCATCGATTTACCGATTACACGTGTTCGGAATCCGTGCATCGCATCGCCGATGATATTGAATAGAATTACGTAGAATGGCTCCTTTGTGAAAATCTAGTACCGGTGGAAACGATGGGTTACGAATCGCCTTGTCTCGATAGATGGGTTCACACACCCGTCCGTTAGTATCAACGGTAGTAATCGATACGTCACAAAGAGAATCGTTACGATAGTTTAGCTAACCTCAATTACACGATGCATAAAATAAACAAAAGACTCAACCTTTTGTAGCATAGATCTTTTCAAATAATAAACAAAACGCATCGAACGAATGCAAAAATAAAAAAGAAAACTAACAGTTAAAACAAAACTAACAATACGCTATCGACGTTTATGCAGTGTTGCAGATTCAATGAATGGTTATTTAAAAACCGGCTTACAGAGAGAAAACACGTAAAATATCTAAAATCGTTGGCAATGAAGCCGAGCTCCGCGTTTATGAGACTTTCGTTTCATTAAAGCCAATATTAATGAGAAAAGTGCTTAATGTTTTAATACCATGAAGTGCTTCATAATTTTATAGAAAAGGATCGCGCATTTATGACGCACTAATTAAACAGAGGGGATATTAATTTAATAAGTTGTAAAACTGTGATGGACGACTGAATATCGCTACGTATTGTAATTACTTATTAAGCGTAATTATATGTACATTACTTGAGACGATTATCAAATTACGTTTCAATAGGCTATTATTTTGGCCCTCGTTATATACTGTAATCATAGTTCTGTAATGTCAAAACACGTATATTATATAAAATAATAATATATGTATATAAACTGTCCCACTGCTTGGTACGGATCTCATCTCAGTGTGATAAGAGTTAGGCCATAGTCCGCCACAGTCCGCCGCGCTAGCCCAGTGCAGGTTGGCAGACTTCATACTTCGAGAACATGATGAAATGCAACAGCATTTCATCATGTTCTCGAAGTATGAAGCTGCATGCCTAAGAAAGCATGCAGCTTGCCTGACGATGTAGGATTAAATGTAACTCAACATAATACCAATTATAGAATATTTACCAGAACCCCGAAATTGGTTTAGTAAAATACAGTTCAAAATTTCTATAAATGTGTGAATGCAATAAAATACTCATAATTCCCAAAAAATCCAGGTTTAGTGACAATAGTTGTATTTCGGCTAAACAGTTTGCAAGTAATATCAGAACAAAAATGTGCTCAATTTAGTATTATATTAAATTGTATTCTCAGTTGTACCAGCTGTGACTATGTATTAAATTTATATAACAAAAATACTCATTAAAATTAAATAAAATGGATTTATTTAAGGATTTTGAACGAGAGTAGAACAGGTGACAGTTACCTACGCTTTTTGTATATGCCCAAAACATTTAAAATTACTACTGTAACCTTTTGAGTCGCGGCTGCACACCAGTGGTCAGACACAGTAATTCTTGAATTTTATTATTCTAGGAATTGACAGATTAATAGCTTTATAAGCTTTGTTTCATCATGACATTGATGATCCTAGACAGTAGGGTACTGTGTAGGATCTGCCGCTAGTAAACAAATATCCTTATCTGGTAATTTATGCTTTATAGGTTGTATTTTTGCTTATACACTGGGGCTTAATCAAAGTCCAATTACAAAAAATAACGTTTTATTATAAACCGTGCGTACGACGTGGTATCGGTAGCGGAATGAATCGACAATGAATACGGTGACGCGGAGTTCGCATACGCCTGGCAAAACACCACTAGCAGCTAGTCGACGATCTGTGAGGCAATAGCCGCAACATATTCCCGGCCCTTGAAAGGTTCCTTTCAAGCATTTAGTTCCTCAGCGGTAGGCAGCGGACACAGGCGGGTGAACGGACGACGAACGCAGCCTCGCGTAGTTTGAATTTCAGCGACTCGTGCCACTCCATCTGGTCCAGGAAACAGCCGCAGAACTCGACCAAGACGCCAGCTTAGTGGAGGCGTATTATCTTCTGCCAACAGTACCATATCGCCCACCTTGAGCTGAGCATTTCCTTTGCGCCACTTCGTTCGCTGCTGCAGCTCCGACAAATACTCTTTCTGCCACCTCTGCCAGAAATGTTGCCGTATTATTTCGAGGCGTTTATATCTGTCTCGTTGGTTGCCATCATTCTCTTCCAAGGCTGGTAAGGGCAGCGCAGTTAACGGCCGACCTATGATGAAGTGCCCTGGGGATAAGGAGAGGAGGTCATTAGGACTGGATGATAAAGGACACAAGGGACGGCTATTAAGAATGGCCTCCACTTGCGCAAACAAAGTTATGATTTCTTCAAATGTTAAATTACTGTTGCCAATAACCCGTTTGATGTGGTATTTAGCCGATTTGACACCGGCTTCCCAAATGCCGCCGAAGTGAGGAGCGTAAGAAGGTATAAAATTGAACTTAATACCCTGCTGACTTGCAAAATCAGATATAGGTTCTGTATTTTGTTTAATAAAATCGCCTATCTCCTTCGCGGCAGCGACAAAATTACGACCATTATCGCTAAATATTTCCGATGGCTTTCCTCTACGTGCAATGAACCTTTTTAGCGTCATCAAAAATGCATCTTTACTTAAATCGCTAACTGCCTCCAAATGAATGCATTTGTAACGTAAACACACAAAAAGACACATGTAACATTTTACTAAGCGACTTCCTCGCCCTTTACGGTTAAGAATTAAAAAAGGTCCAGCAAAATCCAAACCAACGGAAAAAAATGGAAAATCTGGGTTCACGCGCTGTGAAGGTAAGTCACCCATTTTCGGGCACAGCGTTTTGCCACTTAGGCGCCTGCATCGCACACAGTTGTTAGCTGTCCGCTTGGCCAGCTGTTTACCATTGACAGGCCAAACTGTTTCCCTTACTGTTGCTAACAACAATTGGGGACCTGCGTGCAAATTTACAAGATGTTCTTTAGTAAAATACAATTTGGTTAATTTATGCGCAGCGTGTAAAAGTATTGGATGCCTTTTTTCAAAATTACACGCGGATGCATTTATGCGTCCACCGACACGAATCAAATTATCTTTATCTAAAAACGGAGACAATGCTAATATTTTACTTCGTGCTGGCAACTGTTTACCTCTGATAAGTAAATTGTATTCTGTAGGGAAAGACTCGCGCTGGGCGATAACGCATAATAAATGAAATGATTCCAGCAGCTCATCTGCTGTAAGTATGCCTACACGTTTGTCATTCGGATGCTTCATGTTATATATGAATCGCCGACAATGCGCAATCAGTTTCCGAAGTTTATCAAATGATGTAAAATTATCAAAGTTTATTAAATTATTACTAACAGCTATTGACGTGAACGCCTTTAATTCAGGTAAGTCATCCACCTTACATTCCTTTAAGAGTGGCCATTTAGATTCATTTTGACGTAAAAAGCTAGGGCCTGACCACCATAAATCCATGGACATCAAATTTTTTGCATCCACTCCCCTAGATATTACATCTGCAGGGTTCATTGCAGTGGGCACATAACGCCACGAAGACGCCTTAGTTAGTTCAACTATTTCACAGACACGATTCGCTACGAACATTTTCAATTTTGTTGGATCACTGTTTATCCAACTCAGAACGACACTGGAATCACACCAGTGTACCAACCTTTCCGGCCGGCGCCGGAGTGAATCTATAACAGATTTACAAAGTTTAGCGGACAATAGTGCAGCACATAACTCAAGGCGCGGCATTGTCGTTGGTTTTATAGGCGATACCTTTGACTTAGCGCATAATAGCTTAATAGTACTGTCACCATTACCATTTACTGATTTTAAATAAATACATGCACCATAAGCGCATTGAGACGCATCACTAAATGAGTGCAATTCTATAATTTCAGGCTTGTCACATAACACTAATCTAGGAATCTGAAACTTATGTAAATATTTTAGATTATCAGTAAACTTTAGCCAATCGTCCCTTAAATCTTCGGTTACCGGTTCGTCCCAATCTAATTTTTGTTGCCACATCCTTTGTAATATGATTTTAGGCTGAATAATAACCGGACTGAGAATTCCTAAAGGGTCGAAAATTTTAAAAGAATTTGACATAACAAATCGTTTTGTGATAGTTGCTTGATTATCAAGTGTAAAGCCTTTAATGGGAAAGAATAACGTGTCACTGGATGGTGTCCATCCTAGACCAAGCGTACTTGATGATTCGCTAATGGTTAAGTTGCCTTGATTTAATTTAAGATTCTCAAAAATGGATGGATCATTACTTTTATACCTCCTTAAATTAAGACAGCCATTTTTTAAAGCTTCTGAGACACTTTTTTGAATGTAACGTAAATCCTGTTCGTTATCAGCGCCCGTAATTAGATCATCCACAAAAAAGTCCCTTTGGATGATGCATTTAATCATTTCATCATCTTGTTCCTCACCTAGTTGCCATAGGCAACGTGTGCTAAGGTAGGTAGCGCTTGCGGTACCATAAGTGAGTGTATTTAAGTCGTAAGCCTTTATAAGTTGCGATTCGTTCTCCCTCCATAGAATACGCTGTAAACAACGGTCCTTTTCAGCTACTGAAACTTGCCTAAAAAATTTCTCAATATCTCCAGTTAGGAGGTACTTGTATTGCCTAGCACGGATTAATATAGCAAAGAGAGAATCTTGGAGGGTCGGACCTACCATTAAAATATCGTTAAGGGCATAACCTGACGTGGACGGTGCGGACCCGTCAAAAACTACACGTAACTTAGTCGACTCACTCTCTCGTTTTAATACCGCATGATGACATAAATAATACGACGGACCTTGGTTCTCTCTAGCTAAGGACAAATGACCTAATTCGGCGTATTCTTTAATAAATTCTGCATATTCAGATTTTAACTGTGGATTTTTCCTAAAACGTTTTTCTAAATAATGTAACCGCCTTTTAGCTAAGCTATAAGTATCTCCGAGGCAGTCTGGAGTGTCCTTTAGTGGTAGATTTACACAAAATCTGCCCGTAATTTCTCGACGAGTGTAAGTGATAAAATGTTCTTCGCAAATCTTATCCTCTTCGCTCATTACACGTTTTGTGGGAACCTCTTCTAATTCCCAGAATTTGCTCAATGAATTTTCAATATCATTATGATTTGACACAATGACTTTATTGCAGTAAGCATTTTTATTACTAGCATATGAATTTATAGGCCCGGATATAATCCAGCCTAGCTGCGTATTTATCAGCTTTGGATTTCGTGGGCCTAGGGAACACTGCTCGTCACCTAGGATGTCCCAAAATAGATCGACGCCGATCAAGACGTCTACAGGTGCAGGTTGACCGAATGTAGGATCAGCTAGTACGATATTTTTGGGCAAATTCAATGCATTAATATTGACCGGGTACCTTGGCATTACGCCGGTTAATTCCTTTAAAACAAGACAATTACAATTTGCGTTGTATTTATGATCTAGAGATTTGATTCGCACATTGCAACTTTCGGCGATGTGAGAAGAAATTGTGTTTCCAATTCCTACGACCTTTAGCGAGTCAATAGGTATAGATTTTACTAAAAGCCTATCCTTTAATGCCTTTGAAATAAAAGATGATTGGCTGCCGCAATCAAGCAGCGCTCGAACCTGCTCCTTTTGCTGGGTCAATGGATTCGAGACTTCAACCATAGCCGTTGATAAAAGTATTTGACTCGAGTTTCGTCTTGAAAAACTCGCAATCGTTTCATCATTATTACGACTAGACTGGTCTACCGCTACAAGATTATTAATATCAGTACTTGCCGTAGGGCGGTGCAGCAAACTATGGTGCCTTTTATTGCACTCACGGCACGGTCCCATGCGACATGCTCCTACATGATGTCCTTGTCTAAGGCAGTTAACACACAATTTATATTTATTAACATCTGACATTTTTTCATCCATTCCCTTTGCTTTAAAAGTGGGACAATCAAAAATTCTGTGATTATCGTTACAAATAACACATAAATAGGTGTTGGAACTATTATTATAAGCATTTTTAGCTTTATTTAATTTAGTATTAGAAGCAGCAAATGATTTTGTATAAGTATTTTGACCGGGACGTTTTTGATTATTATTATATACTGCAGTAGAACTGTTGCGCGCACCAACTGTGTTACACTTGGGCTGACTGCTATCTTGCTTATTGCGATTTAATGACTCTAAAACATCTGCGCGGTCAGTCATAAACTTATAGAACTGTTCTAACGTTGGAGTATCTTCGTCTACATGCTTAATATATTCTTCCCACTTTACTGCAGTATTACTGTCTAACCTTTGAGACAATATAAAAATAAGTAGACCATCCCATTGGTCCGTGGGCTGTCCTAAACTGGCTAAAGCACGCAAGTTTTTTGTGACATGGTCAACTAAAAATCTCAAAGACCTCTCGGATTCACGTGTGAGTTGCTTTATGTTAACTAATGAATTAAAGTGATGATTGATTAGAATTCTTTTATTATTATAACGATTACAAAGTAATTTCCATGCTTCCGTATAATTCGCGGTTGATACCTCGAGGTTCGAAATAATTCTCGCGGCATCACCTTCTAGATAGGATATAAGATAATGGAACTTCTGAATTGATGTTATATGTGCATTCTTGTGTATCAAACTCTCAAAGGTGTCACGGAATTCCAACCATCGGAAATAAGAACCGTCAAACTTGGCTATTTGGATTTGAGGTAATTTTATGCCAGTTGCATGATGATCCGAACAACAAGAATTATCATGAATGGAACCACGTCTTTGTTCACATTCAATTTTTGAAAATTTATCCACTAAACTTTTCGCAGTAGCAATGTTAACAATAATGTCGCACTCGATACTTTCGCGTTCATCAATTTCAGATGTCAAATTACCTGCATTTAAGACCTCGATCTCATTCTGCAAGTCATCAGCTCGAACCGACAATGCCTCGAATTTTGCAAGTTTTAACTTTAACTCAGTAATTTGTATGGTGTTCAGTTCAGTGAGTTCCGTGATGCTACTTAAATAATTCTTAAATTTTGTTATCTGTCCTTTAATAGACGACCTTTTCACAATTAAATCCTTTAAACGACATTTATCTACAGATTCGTTAGGCATTGTGAGTACACACGAACAAAATATTAAGTTCAATAAATTATCAAAACAAGTAAGTAATAATTAAACAAAAGAATGGCTCACGCTCCTCGACTCGACGACATCTGGCAGCCGGAAACCGGTTACGCTCGCACAGCTGATTGCAGATGGGAAGATAATGCACTCGGCTCGGCGCAGATAACAATCTGAAATTATCGGCGTTAATATTTAAGTATTTATAATTACCGAACTAGGAAAACGTAAGCGACTTTGGTTCTTAAATTAGGTACCTTTAAATAATATGAAACTTAGGTTTTTGCATACTTCAGTTAATAATAATTCAAATTGAAATTAACTAACGTTTAATTAACGTAAAATAACGTTAAGATCAATGACTTGCAAAAATGAAGTTAATTATTTAACAAAGAAAATATTTTTTACTCGTAGGTAGGTTGAAAAAATATAAAATGATGATGCAATTTTTTAAGCAATTTAACCTTATAAACCTATTTAAAACCTTGATTTGCACAAATGAATTCAATTTCCAATAACTAGGAACAATATTTAAAGGAATTTGGATCGGATATATGCGAAGATTAGGAAAATAGGAAGGAAAGGGCACTTATCTGATTTCACAGAAGTCCGATGTGCGATGTGATTCTTTCGCTGAATCACTGCCCGCTTCAGCCTGAACTCGTAGATGATTCTGACTGCACCTTGGATCTTGAACCCCTTCTTCAATCTTCATTCACGCCAACTAAGCACGCTCATCAATTTTGCCGATGACGTGTTGGTCAGATTTCACATCCGATTTTCTTGCTGTTTTCTTCTTATTCTGGTTTTCTTACTTTTTATTCCCCTCATGGGCCACCATTTATGTATTTTTGCTTATACACTGGGGCTTAATCAAAGTCCAATTACAAAAAATAACGTTTTATTATAAACCGTGCGTACGACGTGGTATCGGTAGCGGAATGAATCGACAATGAATACGGTGACGCGGAGTTCGCATACGCCTGGCAAAACACCACTAGCAGCTAGTCGACGATCTGTGAGGCAATAGCCGCAACATAGGTAGTTATGTAAATACTTATGACAGTGTATAGGCATAAAGAAATACAAAAATATATAATACGAATGAAGTTTCTAGAATTACGTCAAAAGCTCTTATACAATAACTGAATGAATAATTGTAATGACCTAAAAATCCGCAAAAGCATAACTCTAACATTAGGCTGGTACGAATATAATATGCACTGTCATTTGCACCTTTCTTCCGTAACAATATACGCCATCCATAGGGGTTCGCGTATATTGTTGCCTACACAATGTGTAAAGGTTTCAACTAAGGTAAAATAGCTAACAGTACCCACGACCAAGCGGAGGTACTATTACATAATCCTCTACGGGAACTTTTTGTTCTAATTCCTCAGTAATGTATACCGAGGCGCAACTTACAAGGAAGGGGAAGTGTTATTCAGTAAGATCACGACTTGGACGGATCAGTGTGTTTCACACGCGTGTTCGCACTATTAGCGACGACTTATTCGTCTTTCTCTCACCGCTTGTGACGTGCACCTTAATTGCTGGAACAATTTCCGACATAGCTCAGAACAATACAATGGATGCTCGATTTACTGCTGTATATGTTTTGTGTGGTTTACATCGTGTTGTGCTATTTACTCTAGCTATATATGTATATTTTTAATATAGTCAATAGATCATTCAGTCAACGTTATTTAATACCGATAAGCTTGCAACACTGCATGAAATCTGGTGGAACGATAGAGGCATGCACTCTCTTTAGTAATAAATCCACAGTAGTTATGTGTTTGTTTTTGTGCTACATTTTAAATGTTAGTTCTAACGGCTAACACTTAAGAATACAGACATAATATATCTATTGTAAACATTGTACGATTGCGCAGATGGAAACACTATGCAAATGAATTTGTTTTGTAAAAAGAATGCAGCGTGCAACGTTTATATTCATGATGTTATTGGTTATAAGCTCATTACTGTGATGTCAAGGAAAACCAATCCGTTTAACAGTTTATTTGTTTATCTTAAGCAATCCTCCTGTTTTAGGATTTGATCATTATTTACGATACGGTAAAATAATAATGCGGAAGGCGGCAGACCGGATGTTGTGGCGTAAAGTGGGAGAGGCCTATGTCCAGCAGTGGACTGCGGTGGGTTGATTCATTAATTGATTGATTGATTCAAAATAATAACTAAGCGCGAGTAAAAATAATTTCAAATAACACATTTTTATATTATCCAACAATTGAACCTGTTCACTCAGCACTTCCAAAAGTAGCGACCTTTACCTTTGTGTCAAACATGCGATTAAAACAATCGTGCCTGCTTCTAAATATAAGTACTGCAGCATTTGATATCAAACCCTTTATATAAATTATTATCATATTAAGCCATAGGGGCTCGTTCCATTGTAACGCTATACAAAAATGACACTATCAGTACAAACATTCACACCTACATACAAAGCATACAAATGTTTTAAGTTTACAAATCGATAGCTCACGTAAAATAAATATACCGAACAATGAACTCTCTTCACTAAATGTAACTCAAAAAACGATGAAAGCGTCCGAATAAAACATAGCACCATGACTGTATACTTCTTCAGGATTATGCAGTGTTGTGTCATAATATACTATAATATAATAATAATAATAATATTCTATCACATACACACAACACCATCTAGCCCAAACTAAGCAGAGCTTGTACTATGGGTACTAGACAATGGGTAAACATACATATATACTTTCTTTTTTGTAAATACATACATATTATACATAGAAACACCCAGACCACGACATACATCCATGTTCACGCACACAAATGTTTGACTTGTGCGGGAATCAAACCCGCGACCTCAGGCGTGGCAGTCGGTTACACTAACCACTACGCCACCGGGGCCGACAATAATACATACAATACAATAATACACTATATACATATACAGTTTCAGTCATGATTTAAGTTAACTGTTTTGCTCTTGTGGCTCAAAGCGTGACGTTTTATACCCTAAATAATTCTGATATTTTATGGACTAGCTAATGCAAAAATATTTTAAGTCTGGCAGGTACCTAGTTACATACATCCAAATCGCCTGCTCCGTGCCTCGGAGAGTACGTTAAGCCGTCGGTCCCGGCTGCCATGAACATCTATGGCAGTTGTTATTGGGAGAGTGTCGACACAAAAGGTCCCACTGGGTCGAAGTGTCGCCGGTCTGCACTGACTGGCCCCACATAAGACACATACATACATCCAAATAAATATGAATCTGTAAATAGTGATGGTATTGTTCTTCTACAGGGTATAGTTACAGATTTCATTTTACTAGCCCGTCTGAAATTCAAACCAGGCATCTCAATATTCGAAATAAAAAAATAAACAAGCCTTGTAACAATAAGCTTGTGTAAAGACGACAAAGTCATTCCAGGCGGGCGTGAAATAACTTACTTCAAGTTATTTTCGCATTTATAAAATGACCGGATAGATACCGAACAAGTATTTCATTCAAAGGACATTTCTTGAATTCTCTCTTTAATTCTGCGAATGCTGAAAGTTGTAAATGAAGTGCTTGTTCATTAATTAACTCATAAAGGGGAGGGAAGCCCTCCAACATCAATGAACGGAAGCATGCATAACGTTTTCATTAGTAATCTTTAAACAAAGAGTTATTTTCAATGTACTTTCAGCTGTTATAAAATGGCGGAACGATGTTGTGTTTCGAAATATTTTACTGCGATAATCGGTATGTAACATTGCTTTCAGCATAAGCTTCAAAATTACTTTGGCGATTTTATTTTTCCGCCGTCATTTACCGCATAATACGTTGAAAATATTGCCGTGAACGGGATGAAATGTCTATGACAATGTTACGTGCAAATCCCGTTGAAATAAATTGGAGCCTGCGATAAGCGCTCCCTTTGACGAGTCCTGTCTTCGGATTAGGATGTGAAAAATGATAGCTTAGGTACGCGATGACGGGCACCGTGCGAACGTTTTGTAATGACGCTTGCGACAAGATTATAATCGTGACATCTCTATCTCGGAGGTATTTCACTCCCTTTGTTGATGAGGTCATCGAACTTTTGAACGAGAATGCGAATTGACTGATGTATGTAGGTACGTACTTACTTTTTTGCGGTCTACATGTTATTATGTATTCTCTTATCTTATGTAAACAGATATCCATTGCGAATATGGTTATCGTATGAAGCGTCTGGATCCAAGTGGGATATCGTAGAAGTTGGCACTTCTGGCATGTGGATTGTCGGGGATCTTGTTATTAAACGCCATGTCCATCCTTCTAGTATATAGCAAGAACACACACACACGCACACACACACGCACACGCATACGCACACGCACACGCACACGCGCACACACACACACACGCACACGCACATGCACACACGCACACACGCACACACGCACACACACACACGCGCGCACACACACGCACGCACGCGCACACACGGAAAATATATGATCCAAACATTAATTAATTTATTGGAACCAAAAATTTAAATAGATAAAAATATACATGCTGAACCGTGATGAATTAATAACAAAAGATTTATATTCCGAATACAGTTCGTTTTTTATTTTTTGCGTTCGTTATGACGGGCCTGAATAAAAATTCAAAGCCAGGCTAAATCACGTGCGGGACCTGCCTATTTGCCCAAATCCATCCGAAACCATGAATAGATGTATGCTGGGGTGACATGTGTCAAAATTCACACTTTAGACCTCTCTCGCTCAATGTTTATTGTTGTGTACAGTATCAACTTTAATAACAAAATATTTTATGTTACACTTTATTTGGGGTATGTCGTTGTACGGAATATAATCTTTTTGTTAGCTTTTGATTTATTCATATTTATTTTTTATATGCATTTATATGTATAATAGATACACACACGTCATAAACTGTTACATGTAGAAGTACATGTATAGATTGGTATTAATTAGGTGGGAGTGGAAGAGAAACTGTCGAGATAGGAAAGAGATGAAATATACGACAACATTCTGGCTCAAAACTACATATCGCTGTCTGTGATATCTCCGTAACAAGTATACGTATACACTGCTAGTATAATGTTAAAACCTACATCATAAAATACTAAACGCAAATAAAACAAAAGCATCGACTCTGAAAATATTTATTCAAAGTAAATTCCTAAAACGTAAATGCTGGTCTCTGCTGAACTGTCGTTGCTAACCACATCTATAGTACTGGCAGGTCTACTTAGGCTGGTCGTTTACCTTTACACGATATTCTATAGAAACGTAGTTGGTAGTCTGTGAACATCTAGTAACTAGTCTTGTTTGAAATTTCAATCTCGTTCTATTGGTAGAACAAAATAACATAGTACAAAACAATGCACTTTCCAAGCACATATTTTACCTCGTTAACTTTACGGAGCCAACAATCCCGCGTCTTCCCGTGTACCGTAGTTAAGTTGAGTAAAATATCATGTAAACATAATGTATGGATCTACGTTAGCACATCTGTTTCGTCTCGTCGACTTGTGAAGTTCGAGCACAATTAGTCAACGGATGTTTACATAAGTTGTTTACCTCTTCACTAGTCTACTAAGCTGCGAAGCTAGGAAGAACGATGTCTGGATTTCGTTATTTATTCAGCATCTTGAGAAGAATGAGTGATTAAAATGAATACATTGAGAAATGTAGTGGCTTGTACGAATAAGATGGCAAATAAACATCCGAAAAATCTAATGGTAAAAAGTTGCTGATGATTACGTAACCTTATGATAACAGAAAATTCATTTAATTTTATCGAGATGTTTATGAGTTGCATTAAATGTGGACGATCAGCTTAAAACAACAAACTCAACCCATTTATTATAATTTTTTTTTCATTTTATACTTTATATGCACACCTCGAATTTAAAGTTTTGGAAATGGCATTTTCATTACAAAATTTCATACGCTGTGATTGCTTTTTAGATGTGAGTACATAGACATAAATGCTTTTCAAATTTGAGTAACCACATATAGCAGTTGTATGATTTTGTTATATTTTATATAACGCAGAACGTTAAGTTACAATTGGTTAAACAATATTGTATTCTTTTATCAAGCCGGCCACCAGTATCTCGAATAAACAGTACTGTACAACATAAATTTGGATTTACTCTGTGACAACAGCAATTACTTATTTTGGTTTACCATAAATCTTTTCTTTTTTAAATAAGACATATAAATATCAGATATGTTCTCGAAAAATGTCTGATTAAGAGTAGATACTCTAAATCGACGAACTAGCAAAAAGAAGATATTGCAAGTGAATGAAGTTAGGCAGCCAGAATTAGCTTGGCAAGTAGCAATCCGTAGTCTGTGCCCAATCATCAGGCAAACATGCAATAGTCGATGTATGTATAAATTAAATTCTTTACTTGTGGTGCACGGATAGCGTAGTGGTAAGTGTTGCGGGTTGAATCCCTATACGAGACAAAAATGTGTGTGATACACTAATAGTTGTTATAGGTCTGGATGTTCTTTGCATATGTTGTTTAAATTTTATAAAATCCTTACTGCCACAGCAGTTATAACTAGTGACGGAATTGTCTTATTAACAGGTTGCCTGTCCGATGAATCACATATGATACATAACAATAGTTTTTCTATTGTGTCTATCATGGGCGAATGGGTTAAATAAAGAAATACAAATTATCCATGCAAAGATAAAAAGAGAAAACAGAAAATTGAGGTATAGATCGTATTTACAACGATAGTTAGGTGCTATTTGATAGGTATTTCACGAGATACACAAATACACTCGGTCATGCAGTTTGCTCCCCGCAAACCAATAGTCAGCGAGTTTAATGCGGTTATCACTGTCAACTATGATTGGCTGCTGTCCAAATTGGCATTAAGCGACACAATTACCTGCGCTAATGATAAAATGTTTATGCAAATTGAAAATTTCCATTGTAAACATGAACTCGATAAATTCTTGTTCACTGAGGTATCACAACAAAGTTTTCGGGACTCCTTATTCATTCGTACCGATTTCCATAGGAAACACGCTGAAAGCCATTTGAATTTCTTACGGGGAATATTCGCTATTGATACCGAATATTTGTTTTCTGCTCAATTCGCCATACTGGAATCACTAGGGATATATTTTACAAACATACCTTTGGATATGCGAGTTTATCTCGCCTTATCTCGTATAACTGTTCTCCTTGCGTATTTTGACTGAGTAGAGGGACCGCAAACAAATCTATCTGTTACTGAATTTCGGAGATAAAAAGATTTTCTTTAAAAAACAAATTGTTTGTGTTTTGTAGATGCCTATATCGATTTATAAAATATTTATAAGTTATAACTTATGCCTCAGGAGCATAGCGGTAGTAATTACGCTGTGATTATATACCTGTCTAGATAAAGAGTTCGAGCGTCTAAATGTCAAAAATATATCAGCCAACTCTTGGCTTATAAGCTCGTCCCGCCCGCTCAGTTTTGACACTGTCATTGTACGGTAAACACGCTTTTAGTGCCATATAAAAATGACGATTTGCGCTTTAAAAGTGTGCAGGAATTACTAAAGACGATTGAAAAGAACTAAAAAAGTTACCTATCATCGGTAAGTAAATTTTAAATAACTATATTATAAAGAAACAATTAAATAAATAAAGTGTAATTTTATCAAAAGATGTAACGCCATTTTGACGACATGTTTACAGGGTTGTCTGTTAAAAAAAAAATTATAATGATTCAGAAAATATATTTCGAGTCACCATTTAACTGTAGTGCTGGATAAAATACATAATATGATATATATTATCCAGCACTAAATCTGAGGTGGCGGACATTATTTATTTTATTAAAAAAACTGATGTGTGTCAATTTTGGGGGATCTTTAGGCGCTGATAACGAAACTAGTGTGTATTCTACGTATTATAAATAACACTAATTAATAAAATTGTAGTTTACCTATTAAAATTATACAAACTGTGACAGCTTTAAGTGCTGAAGCCGTTGTTGTGTAAACTTTTAATTTATAATTTTTTTTACAGAATACCTAAAGATCCTATTTTAAGAAGCAGGTGGATGGATAGACATAATAAAAAATAGCCGCGGGGACGATCTCTGGCAACCAGCTTAAACAACAATTATTTGCTCTAATCATTTCCGTGCCAAAGACCTGTATTTTGCCAACAATCAAAGTCGTCAAAGGTTAAAAAGAAACAATCCCGTGCAAGGTAATTAACCAACTTTCGAAAAAGGAGGAGATTCTATGTATGAACAGATAGGCCTTATATATAGGTAATAATAACGTTGTTGTTAAATAATTCCGAACTAGAATATTAAGAATAAATAACATTCAATAGTAATATATTTTCATAACAAATATATTTTATCTAGTAATTTATATGCACAAAGTCCTAATATTTGAAACAAATTATAATTAAATTAATTTAAATTTAAAACAAGTTATAGATAATTATCTAATTATCAAAACATAATACATCATTTTTCCCTCCTTTTATGGGAAATATTCAAGGGCTGGTATGACCACCACTGATGCGCGCACTTGTTAGACAGTTGAAGATACGCTTAATTGTGTGCATAACACGCACACAAGCTCTTCAAATCTGGCCTTTTTTATTGTTGCGATTGCAGCGCAACAGTCTATCTAGATATGTATATTATAATCTAAGTAATTACGATTGCAGTTGTGTGTGTCGAATTTAATTCCCGGTAGATGGCAATAAGCTTGGGACCTTAAAACCATAGATGGCTGCTTAGTTTAACTATTGAATAAACAAAACTATATCAATAACCCTATTTCATGTGTGTTTTAAGAATTGCTGTTGTGTCTTCCATAGAAAATAAGTTACTTTCTTAATTTGAATATTATTGCTTTACGAATGTGCCCCCAAATACAGCCTTCGTGTTTAGATATCTCTACCAGTCAAGGGTCTGGATGCCTAAATAAATTAACTGCGACGTGTAATTAATATTTGTAATTCTGATTTATTTTAAATTAAAATTAAGTACAGAATGATGTTTGCCATTGCACACAACTACAAACAAATTTCGTAGATGCTCGAACCCTTACAATGTTATTTTGTACTGTCGAAATCAGACTTAAACTCATTTTATAAAACGCCAGTAGAAAGTGTAAGCTCTCTCACCCTTTCAAATCCAAGTTGCACCCTACTAAGCTGTCACTACTATTATAAGTATTATACTACATAATCATATTTATTATCACTTAAATCCTATACCTACAGAACATATCATCTGAAGATCTATAACATCCTGCGTAAATTGCCCCAAAACTACAAATGTAACCAAACACAATGCATACAACTCGGATATGATCGCAAAATATACGTTCCTCTAATAGTAAATACATTGAGAACCGTATCGTGTTCGAGTGGCTCAGGTAGAATCTTTTATATTAGCTGTCTTTGTGGGCGTAGATGACAACGAAAAAGGTCCCTACCTCTACGGTGCCTTTCAAATCGAACCCAAGGGTCGTTCTCTATTGGGATTCTTTAGGGTTGGCCGGGGACTATGTGGCTGCTTTTTGTACATGCATATCACAGCTGTTGAATGAACACAACCAGATGTGTCCAAAAGATTTTCTTTTTTGCTACAAAATCTAAGTGAGGTCTCGTAAACAGAATATTTATTGTCTGTTTATGCTCCGAAAAGTTCGTAATGAGATAAATTTGAACGTAATAATATGATATAATTCAGTTAAGTATAGCGTAATTTTTAATATCTATCTCATGTTCTTCATCCGTGACGAACGAAATAACAAAGTCTCTAGTAAATGTTGGAATACCAGATCGACTCTGAAGCAACTAATCAAGTAAATAGCTCCGTCTGTCGGTTTGAATAAGGGAATCGAAAAAAGAACGGACGGTCTTTATAGGTAGTTAAAAGTAAGTAAATTACGTATCGATGGATGTCGCCATCTGAATAAATGTGAGCAAATTGACGACCCTCGTCTCTCGAGGATCTAACAGTCTAACGACTAGCGCCCATTACCTACTCTTTGCTGCCAAATATTTACTAGTTGCTACTGTGTTTGTACTTTTCGATATGTATGAATGCGGAATTGCCTGCATTCATATATAGCGCTCCGTACATATTCAATTTTATAAATTTGCTCATAGCCTTCCAAGTCAAATTCGCACCATTTATACGCAGACTTAAACTGACATTAGAACGCAATTAATTATAGATGTAGAACACATTTGCATGCAACGCGTGCAACTACGCGCTCATTTACAGTCGAGGTATAGAAAATGCATTCGATAATATGTGACTGTCGAAAACTTAGATCGAACAGTCGCAACATGTGGCATATGCGTCGCACTATCGGTCGAGGTAGAGCTGCAATCGTAAATATCGATATCCATGTATCCTATTGTACAAACTCCTATTTTAAACGAGTACAACGACCGCTGACCGCTTTCCTAAATCGTAACAAAAAGTTTACCAGTATGCAAAGAGCCTAATACGAGCAAGAGAACATTCCTGAATTTAAATTACTCAGGCGCATTTGATTGAGATGCGGGATGCAGCCAACATTTATGACATGAAAGTTCTTAAAACGTGAGCAAGATACATGCTATGAAGCGAACGAAAACTTGGCAAGAAAACACTGCTTCCAGGATATTTACAATGCGTCATGCAAGTACATGTACGTTCAGAAAGTTAGATAGTTAACGCGATATACTGTTAGAAAATGAAGGTAATAGCTGTAGAAAGAATGTTACTTTCGATAATAAACTGAAATAACAAGAAGATATTCTCTCTGATGCTAAATAACTAAAATAGTTCAGCATCCTGTTTCACAAAATAAAATCCTATTTAGGAGAAATCCGACACCAATTTCATTGGAATTCATTTCATGTTACAACACCCTCATTTTTGCTCACTGAATTTATACTACTGTAAACAGGATCCCTGAATATTCTATCTATTTAAACTGAGCCGAGGGAAGGCGACATTTTCGACCCATCCGGATAGTCGTGGCTCTCAATTCAATTTACCATACCGCTTCAGGGAGATGAAAAATTTCCCTTCCAAATTATGAATTTGATACTTTCGTCACGCACTTCATCAATTTAATTACGACTAGAAATTTGTTTGCGTCTTATTAAATTCATCGCCTCGCTTCTTAGTTACGAAATGCATAATGGAAGTTAAAGGAAATTAGGAACGCTCAGAAACTTTGCCCGCCTTTATATTGAATCTACACAGCTATACAGGTACGACGACTTTTAAACCATTTCATAAACAATGGGTAACGAGTATAACTTGCAGGTTTATATAAAAGATGGATAGTGACATCAGCGGGTGTGAGTACGGTGAATGATGCAGAGAGGCGCCGACAAGAAACTAATTGGTGCGCCATTTGAGATCTCTATAGGTGCCGACTGACGATCGACAGAATTAGAACAAAGGGGGAATAATTATAGATACTAATAAACACATCGTATCATTTCTTGACATTCTAGTCTTGTATTAAAAGGCAAAAGCCATGTTTGGAGAAATGTTATTTTGAGATTTAACTAAATTAGACACTCCATTGCGCAAGTATGAAATATACCTCCGTCACGTTAGACGTAAATGTTTTCGCGAAACATAATATAATAATATCCCTTTTTATTTTGTAGAAAGATTCGATTGGAAATGTTTTTGCAAGTTAAATATAAATGCTACGTTATAGTTTTTCAAAAGTCTGTGCCAGCACTGAAAGCTTTTATGAAATATTCGACGTGCCCGATTATCCGAATACCAAGGATTGTAATAAACAAAGTACTTTTGCATACCCATTTCGCTCACGTACAATGGTTAAGGAAGCAGTCGAAAATATTTTTAATGACAAGACGGCACTGCTAAGGATAGTATTGTAGGTATACTTGGCTTATTCATGTTAGGATCTCCTAAATGTCGTATAAAGCTAATGTTTTGATAACATTTCTAAAGATATCTTCGAAAACATTAATGAGGGTTTAAAATTGAAGAATCGTCAACAGTTTACAAGACGTTTTAATTTGATAAACAAACAAGAGGAAGTGAATCTTAGTATGAATACAAATTGATTATTGAATTGAAATTAATACGGTTATCTATAAGGTGACCTGGTTACGAGTGTTGGAGTGTATTGTTCATACTGGGCATCCCGCGACGAGGAAAATACCAGGCAGAGTTGAGCTGTACGATGGCGGTAGCCCGAGGGATTATAGGTATCCTATTAATCATCCCCTGTAGCTGTTGACGCTTCGCGGTATCGGCACTAGACGGTCTCGAGTCGGTAATCCTGCGGATTATACCGACCAATGCCGTTATTCCTCAAGCTAAAACCCCCAAAATCCTCTAGAGGCTACCTTCTTTGCCAAATTGAAAAATCTTATGTTAGTTTTGTCCATAAAAGGCGGAAGTAATGTAGGGTATAGATTGCGTTTGTTTACGTACTGTGTGTCCATTTGTTCCTGTCCGTCCTTCGTGTTTAGTTTACTTAGTGATAGTATTATATCGTCGAATTGGGTTTTGGTCTACCAATGGAAAAAGGTGTGTGTCGTAAAATTGGCTTTTCTTGTTCACTCGATTACATCAAAGCACAATATGAAGCGCGTCGAGGCTTTCTAAAGCTATAATTAGTGTTAATAAAAGAGCTATTTTCAAATAAGAAAACGAGTAACAAACAAATTTAAATTTAAAAAATTAAAGGCCGTATTTAAATCATTTATGGAATAATTAAGAAACCTTTCATTATTCCGTACAAAAAGCCAACGTCGATGCTTTTTGTGTGGTATAATGAAAGGATTTCTTTAATTTACTCAGTGTCATTTGCCGCAATATTTACTCATATTTATTTTCAGACATTTATCACAAGTGTGTTCCTTATAATATCTTGGTTAAAAACTCACGATCTACCTTCTTAATTTCAAGAAATGCAGATTCGGATTGTGGTATTAATTGCATCGTCGAAGGTATAACGACATAAATTTAGTGCCAAATTTGTTCAGTAGGTATATCCAAAATAATACCGCGTAACGAACTCTTGAACTTTAATGGTAGAGGTTATGATAAAATTATCAATGTTCATAAACACTTGGTCATTAAGCGGAGCATTACGAGGGTGGGGATGTTTTTTTGTGGGCTACAAAACAAAACTCATATAAAGCTGGTAACTATTACCCGTCTGTAACAAGCCGAGACACGTCTAGAGCTCCATTAGGATACCAACGTGTTGGATTTAAAATGTTAAAGTAAGAGAGCCAAAGATTAATTATGTAAATCTTTCTGCTCCTAAAATAGGTAACTTGATTAAAACGAAATACGAACAAATTCAAACCGCTAAAAGTGAATTTTGCGTTTAAGAACACACTTTGGTCTTACGTTATTTCAATTTGTGTTGTCATGAATAGCTTTGTTAGTAGAGTGACGACACAGTTTGCCGAGGTTGCGGGTTTAAATCTTGCTTCATGGATTGTTTTCCCTCTTTTATGATTATATACGTAATGCTGAGCACTTGTAGTAAGTATTTCATTCATATTTTCATTTGCATTTCAAATGAAAATGTGAATGAAATACTTATTCCAAAAATATACTAAGTCTTCTTGGTTTAGCTATATAATTGGAGGAAATCTTGTTCCAGGAAAGCCTCAGTAATAGTATGAAGCTTACAATGTGGATAGTAATAGGTCCTATTACGTTGAACCTAATCGTGACTGGCCACTATAGTGGTATGTGTGAGGCCTACATATTCCGTGTAGGATTCGGCAGAGCCAGGCTTCTGCTTAAAATAGCAAGCTTGTTAATGAATGTAGAAATGGATGCGATGACGTGCGCCGATTTCTTATTTCACTACAAACGATGTTCTTATAGAAGGATGGTCATAAAACAAACTTCAAAAGAACACACATAACATTATTTGTTACGAGGAAATATACTTGGGTAGTTGTTGGTGTACGCCAATAAAAATCAATATTTCCTTATTTAATAACTTGCGAACTAATACAATGCTTTTGTGATAGATAATAATTATATGGAAGTTTTAGCAACACGCACCACATATACCAGGTGTCCCAAAATAGTATTTTTTTGCGTAATAATGCAAGAAGGGTATCTATAGGAGATTTCTATGTTTACTTAGTTCAGTAGCTAGTACTTATAGCCACTGGAATTATTTGTTATTTTACCGTTATTGTTGATCTTTGAATTGAATGTAGGAGAAATTCAAAGGAATTTTCTACCGCGGACGCTCTGGTTGTGGAATGAACTCTCTGCTGAGGTTTCCCCACAAGACTACAGTATGGGGTTCTTCAAAAATAGTGTTATAAGGTCTTTACAGGGTCGGTAACGCGCAAGTGATGCCTCTAGTGCTGCAGGCGTCCATAGGCTACGGTGACCACTTACCATCAGGTGCTATGCTTGTTTGCCACTATAGTTGTACAAAAAATATCGGTCACAAAGAGATGAAACTACGCATGCCTGTTTTCTAAATAAGTGTATACTTCGCCTTGCATATAAATATTTGTGGTAAATTCTAATGCCGTTGAGCCATAAAAAGTTGTTGAAACCTAAAATTAATTAAAATTCTGAATGTTTCAAATTCTTTGCGGGCATTAAAAAGAGTCGCGCAGCAAATTCCATTCTAACAAAGTTATATAATATAATATATAATACACCTTTGCATATTATGCAAAACTTTAAATTAGTAGTAGAGCCTCGCTGATTTCAGCATGAATGGGCCGGCTCGACCGGGGGAGGACCTCTCACAGATTATCGACGTGAAATAGCAGTATTCCTACTGTTGTGTTTCGTTCGGTGAGTGAGAGTACTGGGGGTGGGGTCCAATCACCTCCTTACCCCCTTCCCGCTCCTTCTCCTTCCTACTTCCTATCCTAAAGGGTCGGCAACGCGCTAGTGATGCCTCTGGTGTTGCAGGCGTCCATAGGCTACGGTGACCACTTACCATCAGGTGGGCCATATGCTTGTTTGCCACCTTAGATGTATAAAAAAAAAACCACAGTTAATACGTAATATATCCTCGCGAATCTATTGGTCCTTACGGCAATAAAAACAAGAAAATAAACTAAATAACACATTGGTTAAATCAGTTATTGGCTTCTAGTCCTTGTGATCAGCAATCAACTAAATCCACAAGCATCCACACTCAGTATTACTAATTAATTAGTCATAATATAATGTACTCTTGATTAGCTTTGACATGATCAAACAGACAGATAAAGTTTTACTTCAGTTCGAAATACAATATTAATTTATCCGGATAGTTCACGTTACATTCACATCAGTGAATTGGACATTACTAGAAAATAATTCAATATTTCACACAACTGACACTGAATCGAATCAATACTCTGAAAACAAGGTTAAATGCGAATGTAATCACATTCTGATATCTCTACAGCACAGACGGTAATTGTCAGCTTTCAGATGAATGAAGATTCCATATTCAAATAATTTGTGCATTTACGTCACAATGTACCATTAAATATAACTGGCAAACGTATCACCAACAAAGTTAGAGTTACAGCTGCTGGATAAAAGCAGGTAAGTAAAAAGTAAAAGTAAGGTAATAAATACTTTTATGATAATATGCTTGCAAAAAATCTCACGACAATGCTTTATAAACGAAATGAAAACTAAATTTTTTTATGGAAGTTTACCATTCCGTTTAATACACCTTTAAATTAATTTTATGTTGCACCACCCATATTATTATTATTTTATTCTTAAAATAGTTGGGATTGACGAATCTGATTAGATTGTATTCAGACTGATCTTCTTAGAATTATTGATTCTAAGAAGATAGATATCTCTAATTCTTCGAAGGAGCAATTGTTATCTAGGATCCGCTATATAGAAAATACGAAGTCTAAAACTTCAGACCGATTCTAAGTATGCCTGAGATATTGTCTTCTTATATTAACTGGTTGATTATGGTGTTCATTCATACAAACAGTATTATAAAAAACTAACTAATTTATAATGAACGAAACACTGACATACCAAAACCATTCTAATTGGTCTATGCGTTCAAACTTATTCCTACATTTTTAAAAGATCATTACTGTACTTAAGATTCCTTCTGTGGCGCAGAACTTTAAACCCGTTGCATTACACATATATTTAATTCGGACAAATTTGTAGATTAATAGGTAAAAGTTTTAAACACAGAATCCACAAAAACAATCACTGCGCTCATCTAAAGTCAATCCATGTCCTGTCTCTCTTTGCCCTCACCATAATCCATCTCGAATTGCTTATTTTATAGGCTAACCATAAACTAGTTTAATTTTCGTGAAATCTGATAAGCTAAACCAATATGGACACGAGACCGCAGACATGTTAGTATCGTGTGCACCCATCCATTGAAATAGTCGATTTGCCCGAGGGCGAGTACAGCACTATAGTATTACTATAGTGCGTAGGTACAGCACTAACGGGGCCACCACTTCCCGCCACCTGGCCACGCGGATGTCGCACAACTTCCCTACATTATATGTCGAAACATTCACAAAATAATTACGGGCTTATGCTTTATAATCGGAAATTAGTTTGTGTTATTGCTTTGTTTTGAAGATTGTATGACTAATTTACCATTTTCGATTTTAATGACGATCAAATTTCGATAGATGGCACGTAGCTAAAATATGAAGCTAATATTCTTGTATAAAAGTGTACAACTGCATAGACAGTAGCGTCGTAAATATGAATATCCATAGGACCTCGGCTATAATATTATTACATGCTAAATTTTCTGCAATATTGCTTATCCAATATTACTGCCTGGATTTTTCCTGATTATATGAACAATAAAGGCACTAATAGTTTCTAACTTGATGTTCATATATTTCCTTTTCTCTGCTCGGAAAAAGAATATTGATTTATAGATTATTGATTGCCTGTACATTTTCTTTAATAACAATGAATGATAAAATGAAGGGAAAAGTCATTGAAATATAAGTGAATCGAAACTGACCCCGATAAAACGGAAACTGTCTAATAATCCTAGTTATCTTATGGCAGGCGCGTTCGGTCATCAATGAATAGCGAATTTTTTATTCCTGTATATTTTTTCGTTTGATGTAAAGGGTAAATGATATTTGAAAGATAGTGGCATGAAGGGAGGTAAGTGTCTGATCCTTTCTATTAGATTGCAAGCGAACTAAACTATTTCTAATACGTGCGCGCTATCAATGATAGGCAGCTAGGATCACATACAAAAACTTTTTGATTGATTACTTATTATTTTCTTATGTATGAATTCACAGTACTTCGTGTTATGCTGACGATTTAATCAATAAATATGCCATTTTCAAAATTCGAACAAAATTTTAGCATTGAATATTTAATACGGTAGCGCAGGCCGCTACCACGAGTGGTCATAAAATATTGTTACAACTTTTCAACTACAGAAAATTTTAATAAAACGAAGGCCTAAAGTTTTACGAAATATTGTGGGTTCAGAAATATTTTTTGTAACAAATGACTATAAAATCTGTCAAACAAAATAGCTAGTTGTTTTCTTATGACCGCTGGTGTATTTTTCCGCATGGTGATTTCATAGACAACAATAAAACCGCATAATTGTAATGAAGGTTTCATATCGCCGGCCTTCTATGATAATTCATTTAGCTGTTTTTACGTTTCAAGCTGAAGTCACAGACAATAACTACTGCATACAACTATACCTATTGTCATCCGAACTGTAAACAAAGTACGACAGATGCCAACTGATTGTATGTCACCTGCCTGACTTATACATATTTAAACAACGTCGATAAATAAATATATGTATAACAGTAAATTATTTTTTAGGATTCAGAAGACTTCCTGTTGACTAAATTTCGCATTATCTCATAGTAATTATATTATTTGCTATGTCTTTGTCGCCACGTGATATTCGGCCCTCAAAAGAAGACAAAAGGGGCCGGGGCTAACGATCTTGACACCGATATGCTATTGTCCATATAACTCTGTAACTAACACATTGTTCAATAGTCGATTTATGGCATCCCTAACGTCAGTGTAGAAACTGAGACCACGCCGAGACTCAAATTCGCTATTACATTGATGAATGGCGAGTATTAGTTACAACTCTTGGTAAATATGTAGTTCCAAGTTCGTGCCAACCAAAAAGGTTTTATTGCTAAGAATGAAATATGTATTTTTATGAAGACATTATTTGGTACATTTGTAACTTACTACTACTTATTCAGAGTTCAATGTGACAATGAGCGTCGATATGATATTCAATTGTTCGTTATTTTATGTGTGACATCGTGTTAGAGTTCCTAAGTTCTTTGTCTGTCTTTAGTTGTTAAGGAATCTGAATATACTTAGCAACCAGAATAATCGGTACACAGCTAAATAAATAAAATAAAAATAAACTAAATACGAAAATTTTTATTGAACATGAACTTAAAATTTTTAAGATCATTTTGATTATTTTCTATTATCCTGTTTTCCTACATTATAGGGCCCTTGTATTTACCATATAATATGATCTATTTTTTATAATTCATACAAGCGAAACTGTACAAGCTTTAGTAGAAACTGATAGATAGCCGCCGTGGCAATAAACTTCCACGAACGTAAATTGCCTCTCATCAATCAATTAACAATCGTACTACATAAGTATCTACACGTTAGAGTTGTTATGCTTATCTGTACATCAGCACTAAAGCCAACCATCGACTCGATCAAATCAGGCTGACCGTCTGAGGTCGTAGCGTCAGCATTTCGCTGCAAAAACATAGTTACCTTTGCTCTTCAATGAACTAGCCGACGGTCCATCGCGTACAATTATTATAGTTTTTGTTATAAACAATCGCACAGGTGACATTACTCAGTGGCTGACCTTCGTCGTGGTCATAGATTCCACGTCCGCCATTGGCAGTGAGCTTGATATTTTTTTCCCACAATTTTTTGTATGACGGATATTGTCATCTGTTTTTGTTCCAAAGAAAAAAAAGCAATAAGCGAGGTAAAACTAAGTACCTTACCTTTATTGCGTTACACAGCAATGATTCTTTTGGGAAAAAATGAGTTACGAATGTATTCATCCGCAATGCTCGCCTACGTAATTCAAAAGCTAATAACATTTTTGATGGCTCTTTGTAATGCAACAGCGGTGAAAAAGCAATTTAGGACGATCAGTATATGTCTATTTCACACTTAATTTAACTTTGAACTTATAATTTTTTCGCGAGTATCGTAAAACGACGTTCGAGGAGAGAGCGCGATTTTAAGTTACTTTTAACTTTTCGTTATGGTCGCGGACAGGGTTGATATAAATCTTTATTAAAATTACAGTTTCTATATATTTTAAAGTATCATTAATTGTCATTTTAGAAGACCAGGTTCAAGTGCATTAATCTTCATAGTCCTGGCGTTACATAACTTTAACTGACCACTTTGGATCACGTCGTGAGTTTAGTGTCCGATGAACTTAATGGTCCGTGTAATATGTTTTAAATGTTACTACAGGCCGAGGCAGTTTCGGACCGTCCAGTTAGATGATTCATCCATAGACACGCGATTTTAGATACTCGGAGATAGGCAGAGGATTACATAGGTGTAATGCATTTCACCAACTATGTTTTTATGTCCAACTTTAAAAAGGGCGAGATAGTCGTCTACAGAGCTCATTTCCAGAGTAATTACTGCTTTAATAATTTCTTATTGTAATTTCACTTTTGCTGAGTCGGAAATTGAACTATGGTTCTTATGATCGACCTCAAATAAACGCAAACTTATTTCACGATAGCAATGAGGCAGTCAATTGAAGCATAACATCAATTTACTTGCCGTCTTTAGCGATCTATGGCCTTAACGACAGGACCGGTATGCATCAGTTGTGACGGAACTTAAATGTATTATTATCATAGATATTCATATCGAGATTTGCAACATAGTAATTATTATATTAGCTTGTTTTATGCCAAAACATTGCATTAGTGATTATTCTGCATATCGTGTTACGTGAGCTATGAAATCATAGACGAAGTAAAAGAAAAATAAATTTGCATGGTAATAAAACAGTGATTTGCCACCGAAAACTTGTTTTATCAATAATTGTTTCTATCTTTTTTACGAATCAGCTATTTACCGTGAAAAATACTACATTCCAAATTTAAAAAAGAAGAAACCAATACATATAATCATTTCACTTTTTCAATCAGGATAGCAACAACAACAATCCTCGTATAGAACGCCAAGAAGCGTGTGAACAACCTACCTACGTAGTTTGATTTCCCATGCTGTATGGTCTGTCAGAGTCTTGGTTTAAACCGACTGCCGTGTGAACGCTGCGACCTTGATAAGATACGTGCCGGGTCTTTTTTCTACTGTTTTCCTCTGATATCTATCTATATTAGCTATTTAACATACATTCTGTACACAACTGACTCATTGTTGACTTATTTTGTAACTGAACTTTTCGGTTCAGTTACTTAATGAGAACTTAGGTTAAGTTACAACACGTACAGTTACAATATCTGAATTTAATTATGAGGATTAAACGCTTGCGTAATAGTTTTATAACTGTTACTGTTCTATAAATGAAGCAATTAAAATGGCGTGCTTATTGCTACACTTTTCACATTTCGTACACGTTAATTACAAAATTTACACAGTAAGGTCACATTTGCAATGAATATAAAACTGAAGTAATACAGGAAACTTGCATGCGGTATGGGGTTAAATAAAAAGTTACTACAATGTTTATTACAAATATTTCAGCCATGCCTTAAACTACAGACATTGTTTAACAAGACAAAGATATAACAAGCTCATGATAATATTTTATTTAACAATAATTGATAAAAATATATTTTAGTAGTAATTAATTACTGTGTCACGCGAGACTTTACAATTATTTAAACAGCAAACACAAATAACACTAAGTCGCGGAACAACTATTTATGGATGTCACAACTTTTTAGTCCCGTGTGAGGTTCGAACCCACAACAACTGCGCCGAGGTTGTGGCAGTGACGAGGCGACCATTCAAAACCGCTACACCATCCGTGCACTCATATGTAAGTACATCTAAGATTATAATATACCTACCTAAAATAGTAACTAGTAATTTTAAATTCTTGTTTCATCAGACTTCGGAGGCGATACTCACAGGAAAGCCTTTCAATTGTCTTAGACATTGGTACATATACATGTGAGATAATAACGTATCTTGACTTATATTGTTCCGCTATTACGTTCTATTGTTCTTGAGCCATTATAATACCACCAATAATAGCCGTTAATCAGTATAATGTACCTGCCTATTATCGGATGTATGTGCACACATTAACTTTGACCCAGACCGACCGAAATCACGTACCAGTGATAATTAACCTCGCTCGAATCTATTTACACGTACAAACTTGCTGATAAACATCTAAAATTAACATTTTATTCGCCACATGTAAACTGACCGTCAGTTGCTAACCCAAGTCCATTAAAACTGAGTCCAAAATCTCATAAAATTTATATGTTCGCGCATGACGTCGTAAATGCACCCTGTACGGTGAAATAAAACGACTCCATAAAATTCGGGTGAAAGGGAATTCCTCAACACGATGCATAAACCGTTCTTTATCGGTATCGCAGAAATATTCGCCACGCTTATATAAATAAATGATTACGAATTTTAAAGGTAGATTGTTATAAATTTGAAAGATGAATCTACTTTATATGGATTTTGTCGCGTCGCCGTATAAAGATTAAATTGAAATAATTTCAATGTATAACATTCGATGTATAACGTAAAACGTAACATGTAAACATAAGACAGTATAATTTAAAAGATATTGATAAGCTAAATGAGGCAGACCTTTTTCAGTAATGTTATTAAAAATGTACAAACTACCAAATGAGAAAGGTAATATTATTGATACCTAAATGAATTACATAATAACCTTTTTAAGATTTAAAAATCGTTTGCATTAAATTAAATTGTCTATAGAATTACTATTACCTAACTCGGCGTTACAGGCTTAGTAAGCAACAGGCCAGTAGTGCTTTCTTTGTCGAATGTATATTCTTTTATTTTTAAGGAAACCTATTGTATTTTCACCTTTTCAAATATAAGTTTCCTAATACGGCTGTAACAAAATGAAGAAGTTACACCCTATTGTCTGATAAGGAGCGGACGGGTGAATAGGGCATCTCATCAGTATTTCTCAACATTGGAACAAAGGCTGGCCATATCCGAACGTGGTTAGCCACGCGCTATTGCAAAAACTACATGAACGTGATGATTGCAACACGCTCGTGACTGAACTGGCGTGCGCGTGCTCCACCGCTCACAGTTCTAGCGTTGCTACACAACGACATAGAGACCTAGACTAGCCTTTGTTACTACCGAATAAACATTATTGCGTTGATTGAAACGTATCGATTCTACTGCAACTAACCGAATGAACCAAATAAGAGTTTGATCGACAATCCTGGAGTAATTGGAGTGGTGTGCCCATCTGATCGATGTTTGGACTATCATGACATTGGCATGAGTGGGATAATGAGACGCTTATTTAGCTTCGGTCAGTGCAAATGACGCGGATTCGCAATCAGTGTGGTCATGAGCGTGAATCCGTGTTGGATCGTTGCGTCGCTCTTTGAGCGGGTAATGTCCCATTGACAAATTCGGTGACAACACGACTTCACTAAGTGTCCTTAATTATCGTACGCAATGGAATGCGTGTTGTGATTAACGGTCATTCAGGATTAACACACATGAAGCACACAATTTACTTTGTATACATTTCATTACGTCCCATCTCTGCCGATTCTGTTATACCAACAATCTCGTTTAGCATTACTATTGTAATTTTTATATACATACCTATTATAATATAAATGGGATGGTCTTTCTTTAACTGTCTTATTAGTTATTTTCTTGTCTATGATGTTAATAGGTCATCATCAAAAGAATAAATAGTATGATTTTGAAAATACAAATCCTAATTCCTAACTATTATATAAATGCGAATAGTAGTTTGTTTATTATGTTTTAACGCCTTAACTACTCAACCAATCATTATGAAATTTTGTATACACATTGTCAGGTATACAGAAAAGGACAAACACATTGACATTTCATCTAGAAAAGCTACTGTTCCCAAGGTATAGACAATTGACACAATCTACATTTACGCGAGCGAAGCCGCGGTTAAAATCTAGTCATAATTACATAAGTTACTATCAGTTGGAATACGTGGTGATTTGTATAGATGGTTCTGTTCGTATATAGACAATCGGACTCAAGCGGTTGTACTTCATGGTTACATTTCTGGATGGACCTTTATCCCCTCAGGATTACCTCAAGGGTCCATTTTTGGGCCACTTTTATTTGTTTTGTTTATTGCTGACATCAGTACTTGTTTCCAATACTCGTATATAATACTATATGCTGACGATATGAAAATACATAAAACAATACGAACTAATATCTGACACTCATGACTTACAAGCAGACCTTAATCGATTTCAAACATACTGCATTATTAATAAACTTCAACTCAATATTACTAAATGTTACCATCTATCCTTCACACGTCGGAAATCAATTATTGGTTCAGGTTATACGTTGAACAACCAGCAAGTTACATAAGTTGAAAGTATTAGAGATCTCGGTGTTATATTCGACCGTAAGCTTATTTTTGAGCAGCATATAGATAATATTGTAAACAAGGCATCAAACTAGTATTTATTATGAGAACCTCTCAGGATTTTCGTTCTCTGAAAACTATAAAAATATTATATTGCTCTTTTGTGCGTAGTCACTTGGAATATGCATCTCAGTTCTGGAGCCCACAATATGGTATATATAAGTCCCGTATTGAGGGCGTTCAAAGGAAATTCATGCATTACTTAGATTACAAAGCGCAACAATACTCACATGACTACAATCACCGTTGTAAAATATATCACTTTCTACCTCTGGAGTATAGACGGTACATCAACGACATACGTTATTTAATTAACATCGCAAATAACTCAATTGACTGCCCCAAGCTTGTAGCTAAACTAGAATTACGTACCAATTTAATTGGTTTTAGGCGGCGTCCTATACTTAATGAACCCTTGGCAACAACAAACTATAGGCGATGCATTTATTCAACGAGGGATAAAGACATTTAATCAATTGCCTATCGAATTTGACATATACCTATTTTGCACAAGTGCCAGAACAGTAGGTAGGCTCTTGGCCAATTCTTTCTTTGATCATGGGTAGCGGAACTCAAACTGTGAAACTGTAATTTAATTAAACTGTGTTTGCTATTTGTTATTGTTATTATTATTATTTTCTTTTCTTTTGTATTCTTTTGTTAGATTATTTTAGTTTTTTTTATACTTCTTTATTTCGTTGTTTTAATATTCATATGTGGAGGCTTGTTAGTAGCAACATGTGAAGCCATTAAATGTATACTTCATAGAATTATATTAGTCTGTAAGCCTTTCTAAGATTAAATAAATAAATAATATAAATAAGATAGACTTTATTTAACTATCACCTTAGTTCCCTTTCTATCTACAATAATAATATCATCTATCAGGGAGAGCGGCGCCTTTAGGAGATGCTTGCTTAAAACTTGGCTTTCTCTGAAGTGGAGCAGCCCTGCTCTAGCAATAGCTCCAACCTACAGATGATGGTAGATGAGATGGTAGCGAAGAAACCTTATATTTGCATTCCTGCAGAGAGTAAGATTGCTAACCTCCTTAAAAAAGTGACTATGAAGGCTGTTATATCAGTAGCATTATCTCTTACGCTCGGGTTGGTAGCTGTTGTTGGTATCGTAAGCGTTTCTAGGCTACGGTAATCATGTACCATCGAACAGGCCATATGCTTGTTTTTATGTCATCTAAGTTAAATAAAAAAGGAAAATATAGACACACCCAAACCCGTATCATCTGTTTTAGTATGCAAATAGAAAATACTCGTAGATGTAAGCATATTACTCATAGCAAATATATTTAAATATTAAACACACATATTTAATATAACACCACGACTTATATATAAACGGATAGACAGAAGGGACATGCACTTATCACTAACATAATACCACGTTAAGTCAGCAGGCCACCCGTGTTCTTTATTTTTCAATGACATGAAGAGCCATTTATTTCAATTTGCATGTATTTACATTCGTCGGTTTCTATTACAAAATCATATAATTTGAATAAAGGGCCAAGTTCATACGAGCGTATGTGTACCTTGTATCATCAAAATGCATCGAAAGCATGAATATTAAAATTCACATTTATGTACATGTACGATTGTACTTTAAATAAAATTGGTGGTATTATTATGTACTAAATATTACTTATGTATTGCCCACGGCTTTGCTCGCGTAAATGTAGGTTAGGTTAGATAAGTGACAGTAATTTTTCTGAATGAAAGGTACCCTGTGTCCTTTTCTGTATCCCTGACGACGTGTATGCAAAATTTCACGATGATCTTTGAGTAGTTAAGGCTTAAGAGCATAACAAACAAACAAACCCACACTCATATTTTTTATATTACGGTCAGGATTCAGGTGGTTTATACAAAGCCGTGTAGATTATTATTTTACAAAACAATAAACTCATGAAGGAAGAATTTGCATTGTTTGTAAGTACACACGATTGCTAAGGTATGTTTTGTAGGTGGCAATTTGCGTGCATTAGCTTTATTTGCCTTAGCTCAGTAGGGAGACCAACAGACTGCTATGCAGAGGGTCTCTGGTTCGAACCCACGTCGCGCACCTCTGACTTTCAGAAGTTATATGACTTTTCAAAATTATGTGCGTTTGATTAACAATTATCGCCTGCTCCGTGCCTCGGAGAGCATATTAAGCCGCCGGTCTCGGCTGCCATGAACATCTATGGCAGTCGTTATTGGGAAGTCAGTGCCCTATAATATCCTGATACTGGTCTAGCCTTAGGGTATCGTTAGCCTTCGGGTTGCAGAGGTCAGATGGCAGCTGCTCCGTGTAAAAACTGATATCCAGTCACATCCGATTAGACCAGAAAAGTCGACTCCAAGTGACTTGGGAATAATAAAGGCTAGGGAGAAGAAGAATTTGCGTGCAACCAGTTTACATCCAAATGAGTCTGAGCTGTTCAGGCTCGATAGCCTGTGTTTGTCAAAGATAAACTTTAATTGTGGCTTGTCTTCCATTGGACTGACACAAGCTAATTATAATTTATTATGGATTGCCAAGGGTATAATAACAGAATTAATTTTGAGTTCCGCGCCAAGAAATATAGTGCATTTTAATAAGCCAATCACTGCCGCATTTGCGTCGCGTCTTCGTGTGAATGTGAATTGTCTGGTATGAAAGTACGTAGTATAATGTAGTCTGTAAAACACTGTATACATATTTTGAATACACTTTGAAGGTAGGTTCTATAATTTTAATTGAATATATGGGTAGTAGGTAAGGAATGGTGCTCGGTTACTTATAAAAAACATAGTTCCCTTTTATTTATTATGTACATTACATTATGGTACATAAATAAGGGTCAAAATAGAATACGAATAAGGAATTCACACAGCAATTCAAACTGCGTTATTCGTGAAGTTAATCGTTGTACCAGAACTATCGAAACCACTAACTTTCACGAGTTTCACGACAAAGTTACTAGTCAATATTGTCTATGAATAAATGTCTTTCCTATGTCAAAAAGTCTTTACTGTATAAATTATAGCTAGCTTGTTGGCCCTTCTTTTATTTATTGGATATGTTATATAATTATACGATTCTTATGCTACAGATTTGTTATTATATAAGTACCGATTTAAAATACATACATATATAATTATATGTATTTATAATATACGTACTTACATAGTTGTGTTAACATACTTTCGATAAATCTATACTAATATTATAAAGAGAATATATTAGATTTTTTGTTTGTTTGTTAAATCCTTACGTTTAACTAAAAAACTACAAGATAGCTATATTATCACCGAGTAACATAGGCTATATTTTATTTAGCAAAGGTACTATTACTAACATAACCTTACCAAACTCACTATTAGCGAGCGAAGCCGCGGGCAAATTTAGTGTTATATAATTATACGATCACATTCTTACGTTATAGATTTGTTATTGTTTAAGTATATAGAATACAAACGTATGTGAATAATAGATAAACTTAGTTGTGTTAAAATCTTTCGATAGGTAAGTTTTGTTATTTAAACAATCAGAAAACAGTTATGTGTGACTTCTCAAAGAGTTTTAAAGGTATGGTTTGTGTTTGCCATCTTAGATAAGCTAGAAAGGAGATAGAAAGTAGGTTTTTATGATCCTATTTGCTTACATCGGTGGTGTTGCGTAACAGACGGACGGAACGAATGGTGTTGATGTTATACGGAAGCTTTATGACCCGATACATTCGCTGCAGATGAAATGGTTGATGTATTTGATGTGATGCACACGATTGAAAAGGCGTTGATGTAACGCTTTAAGAGTTACAAAGACAAAGTAATACAAAATGTAACATCTTTCGATCAAATAATCGGTCGTTTACCTATAAATACTTACTATAAATACTTGCTACATTAAATTACTCAGATACATCACAGTTTTTTTACGATTTCCTCTAAAATCACTGACATGCGCAACAATACTTGCTTTCTAAAAAAATACTCAATAGATGATCAACTATAAATAAATATAAATATACTATAAATAACTATAATACATGCATAAAACAGTATTTTCCTCGTAGCCAATTCGCTTTACTTCAGGGAACGTTTAAGGTATATACTATAAATCAGGTCATTTAAGGAAACAATAAACAAATTTTAATCATGTGGCATTTGATTACCCAGGTGATTTGAAGAAACATAACAGATAAATTGAAATCATGTGGATTATGTTCACCCAGGTAATTTGTTGGTAAGTTATTTTAGGACACAAAAATGTGGAATTTGATACTAAAGTGGAATAATCCGTATTGTGATACTGCACCATGCAAGATGAGGCGCTGATAGCCAGTTGCACTCACTGATCGGCAAACGATTAGCCAGGTTAAGTAATGTTGGGTGCGGTCAGTCTATAGATGGGTGACCGCTTAGTGGTATTTCTTCTGAGCGTCTCCGTGCTTTGGAGGGCACGTAAAAAGTCGAACCCGTTTGTTGCCAAATTGACAGCAGTCGTTGAGCCGGCACGGGCCACGGGCTTGAACAACTCTTGATAACAGGTTGGCCACTAACCACACGAAAAGAAGAAGACCATGCAAGATTTTTGCACTCAAAGATTTCGTTGTAGTAAGAGCATGACTAGGGCCCGTTTCCTATATTTTTGAGACACATTGGATGGAAAATATGTGAACATTTAACTAACGTAACTGAGAAAACATATACTCTAACCCGGGTTACAAACAATTTATTTAAATTTGCCTCTAGTACATCATCGTATGCACAAACATTTTATTGGTCTTATAATTCAGTAGCTTATGACTATTTATTTAACGTGTCATATATGCTCGTATAAGTACATGTGAACACTAGCATATATTTTTATACGCCACCGAAAATTGTATCAACTATCCAATTCGTAAAACCGTAAGGGTGTAAACAGACGGTTAGTAGAAAAAGTAGATATATAGAAATAAATAGAAAGTATGAGTTATCATAACATTTAGAGGTTTACTTAATTCATAGCATAAACTACGCGTCTCTAAGCCCACACCTTCCTATTACACGATGTATATTTAAGTGGATAAGAGGATTAAAAAAGACCTTCCATGCTACAAACAAATCATTCCATAAAAGGTTTATTGAAAAGTTTGTTCGTTGGCCGTGTAGTATGATGTGTACATGTAAAGAACAAGGGTAGATTGTCGAACTAAGGAACTGGAGGATCTAGAGGCATTAGCACTATCTCTTAAAGCAATTGCATGCGTAAAAATGAGATAGGGCGTTACAGAGTACATAGATTTGTCTCGTTCTAGGACTATGAATGACAATGTCAAAGTTCTGTATTATTTATAAGTCCATTTAGTAATGTAGATGTACCTCGTGATTATTTGTGATGTTATCTAGTATCTTGCTTTCCATTTCGATTGTTATTGAAAATAAATTAAAAAATATGAATGCTCAACCGCATTTAGTCACGGACTGCCTTGCATTTTCACAAAGTGTAAGTGTATGCGCCCCCTTGCCATCCTACTGTCTATTTGGTTAAAAGTATTTACTAATTCCACCAAATCTAATTATTTTATTTCCTTAATACTATTAAGTATTTTTTGTGATTATTTCAGTTTTTTTAATAGTCAGTAATATATGGTATAATGGCTGCAACACCTTGTTGGTATGAGTTGTAAAATACTGAAATTATATTTAATTGGCGATTTAAAAGAGTGGCCATGAGTTTCTTGCAGGTTTATTCTCATAGGTTCTATCTTTTGCCCGAACCTAGCAACTAACCTAAATGTAGCTTCAATAACTTAGTAAACTCACTAACCTATATATTTTGACTTTCATAAGTGTTACTTTGTGACCTAAATGAATAAATGATTTTTGACTTTGATTTTGAATGCTTTAAGCGGTGGTAGGGTTCCTGATAAACTGTAATTAGCTTAACATGACGTGAAGTAACACTACCTTTAAATAGTTGAATATACATATGACAGCACGGTTGCAATTCTGTGCTGCCATTGGCTTATTAGATGATGCAAAATGTGCGAGCGACGTAATTATTAGGCGTGTGAATGGACAACTACGCATTTCGCTGCAATCAAGATAGCTTATACCTCAAGAAATAACATGCATTATTAACTTATTTTTTTATTAATGGTTGTAGAAGGCTATTTACGATTATCATGTTGTATTTCATGTGATCATAGTATTTTAAATATTTAAGCTCATAACATTTCTGAACAAGTACATATTCTTGAAGATCTTGAATGAGAGTATCTGGCTGCACTATTGGTGCTTTGGGAAAACAGTTGCTTTGCCAACTACTTATGCACGACACCAATGTTGACGACTGAAATCTACAAACAGTTAATAAGATACAGATAGTTGTAAGCTCTGGTTTCACTTTGTGTCTTGATTTTACTGTTTCCAAAGTTCTTCGCAAATTGAGATACTGTTCCTGCAACTAGCGTTTATTAGGTCAAGCTTTAATAAATGAATGTACCTACTACAATTTTAAAAGAGGTATGTGTATGCAATTTGTTTTTATTGCATAACGGCTTTTATCAAATGTGTAAGATTTGCGTAAACGCCAAACAATTTTTTTGTAAATAAAGCGTTTTTGAACGTATGGTAATTTTCTCAAAAGTCACGAATTCCAAGAATAAAAATCCAAATATAAGAAGTAAAACGACTGTTAAGCTGTGAAAAGAATATGTAATGGTGAATTTGGAATTACTTTGTATTCTGGTACTTTAACGGAGATGCTACTTATAACTTACTTTGCCAACAAGTTTACTCAGGTACATTTTTCACATTTCGGACACTTCAACTCTATGCTCACTGAGCGACTAAAATGTTAACGTCTTGAAGTGGAGGTCGATATATTCTAGTCTGTTCAGTCTGTACTTTATTACTAAATGGGCCGTGATCTTACTATTGAATTACCGATGATAAATGTAATTTCATCTACTCCTTTTCACAACCTAATTAAGCAATGTAATCTATTAGTTACAGAGATATAAACAATTCTATATAATATCTACTGCCTATATAAAGACTGCTTCGTTGACGCAGCAATAGTAACTGCGACTGATCCTCATCAGGAGTTATCCCAGGTTCAATAGCAGGGTCGCACAGGTCTTTCGGAAGTTATATGACTTTTCGAAATTATGTGCGTATTGATTGATAATTATCGCCTGCTCCGTGCCTCGGAGAGCACATTAAGCCGCCGGTCCCGGCTGCCATGGACATCTATGGCAGTCGTTATTGGGAGAGTATCGACACAAAAGATCCCACTGGGTCGAAGTCTCGCCGGTCTGCACTGACTGGCCCCCACATAAGATATAAGATAGTTACATAAATAGACACACGCGTTGAGAGGCCTAGCCTACCGTTAGGTTTACATTGGCTACAATAGGGACAAGAACTTATTAAGTTTTTTAAACCTACGCTCATTAGTTTAGAGTACTCTTAAACTGGCCTTTCTCTATACCGTCACTGATGCACCTACGTGAAATAAAAATTCCTTTACCGAAAGCTGCTAAAAACGTTTGTTAGCAGAAGCACCAATTTTTAATAGGTCACCACGTAAAGTTCAAACAGTATGAGAGTAGGTACATACGACAGACTACGAGGACAGGTTAACAGATCACCGCCCACAAGCAAACTTAATTAAACTAGTCGCCTGAGTTGGCGGTACGATTTATATTACACTATCAACTAGTGACATATCAATGTTATTTTTACAAAAAGAGGCATTAACGTGTGCTCTACTATGATCGAGGCTATTGCTTTAATTCAGTAGAACAAGCACACGCACGCATTCTTATATTATAATTGTTCAAATTGTAAAGAACATAATGTTATTTATATCATTTTATGAATATTATCAATATACACAATTATTTGAAATAATTGTGAAATTTAAAAATATTATAAAAGAGAAATAAAAAACAAAAAGAAAACTAAAACCCTCTAATAGACGTCATAGAACTCCTCAGCATCACAGTCGACTGGTAGTGTGAATATTGGCAGCATTGCCATTAAATTGTAAAGAAGATTTTATATAAATCGAATTAGGCGTTACTTGGTAAAAATCTATTGTAATAAAATGATTGGAGAGAAAGGAACTCACCATGCAACCTCGAATTGGCCACCTTAAATATTGCAATGGAACAAGGTTGACAATACCGAACTCCTCTAGTAAGGTATAACCACGTCGAGGGCATTGAGCGTACTGTAACTTGCAGTACTCCACGTCGATCACAAAATATGCGTCGTGTTTTGACTCAGCGCAAGCCATTTTCACGACACCTTGACAAACTTTTTCTATTACCATAGTTGAGGTAAGCAATCCGAGGGTACATGGTGGGTTTCTCTCATCCTAGATTTTTCTATATGTACTTTCTTGGAGGCATTACCGGTTATCATACGCTGTTTGGTTGCCCTCAATGTGCTTGTCCCATAATCTTTTTTTATGTAGGCAATACCCGCATTCCGAATAATTCATGTGCAGTTACTTTTTTTTTGTACTAAGATTTTAATCCATCATCATCCTGACTGATGGTAGCGGTCATCATCACCGTCAATGAATGTTAGCTATATCAGGAATGTTATTCGAGCGCCACTTACTGTTTAAAATAAGTAGTAATAAAAATAAAAGAATCGTTGTTCTGCCAGCTATCATTAAGGGACAAAGATTATCTACTGGTCCTCTACTGCAGCATATTTTAATTCAGCCTGGAAACCCTACTCTTCGCAGGAACACAATAAGAGATTTTTTGTCTGCAACCTTCTGTAGTGTGAAGGTGGTTCCTCCACAATCGGCGTACCTACTTCAATATAAACAAAGCGTTTGCTTTACCATTTCTGACGGCGGGTAGCAACATTATTGACGCTGTCTTTGCCGTAGAAATCTTAACCCACCTGTGCCCACGATTCATATGTGTAATTTCTTAATTTATACTTTTACCTTACACGAGCCTATGTAAACTCTAACCCTTGTAATTTTATTAATGTCGGCCGGTACAACATGACCTCAACTAATATTTGTTCAACGTTTAAATGAATATGGTAAAATGTGCCACGTCTTTTGATTTTGATTTACACCATAATTATTATAATATAATTATGTTTCAAATTGAACTGTTTTGTTAATGCGGTTTTAATAGTTTGTGGTCATAGTCAATTACATTTTATGGCTAATACATTAAATTATTCAAACCATAAATACGTTATACTGATATTAAATAAAACAACATCGTACAATGTAATCGAGGCATTTGCCAGCGTATTGCCGTCTATCAGGATAATTTCTAGTCTCCGTGCTGCTATGTAGTATTGCCTAATACGAAAATTTAATAGCATTTTGCTCGATCCTAATCGAACCCGGGATCTCACGATCAGCCACAGATAAGCGTTAACTTATTTCACATGATTGATGAGGCCGTAGTGTATAAGTAGATATTATTTTAGCATACCTATTAAATGATAATATTGCCTTATGCGACCATCATTGTATCACGACGGGAGACAGATAAGACATGCTTTAAAAAAATAGCATCCTGTAAATTTTAAATCTGACAACTTTAAAATCATGTATGATTAAACTCAAATAAATCCATTCTTCTAGCTAATATAACATTAACTTCACGTCTCAATCAGAGATTCTCAATACGACTTTAAGTACCTAGTCCATATCGAGCGCGATCATTACACCAAAATTAAACGGTACATGCTCATATCGATAGAATAACAATACATCGATTCGAATCGACCTTAACCTATTACAATCGAAGTTGTCCTCACGGTTCCTTATTTAGCTAGTGATGTACTCTGAATTACAATTAAGTAATGCAGGGCAAGGATATTAATCGAAACATTTATATCGATTGCGTAGTAATAGAATCGATTATATTATGTTACTAAACTAATTTTCATTACATTATAGCAAGAACCGACGCCGATTATAATGATACGTAATCTGATTGACAGCAGTCCTAAAAGAGTATACGCTGGGTATATGGATAGAACTAAATATAGAAATCCAGAAAAATGAAATAATGAAGAAGAAATGAATAAGTGAAATATGAATAGGCTTCTCAATTTGTCATATTATTTCATCCGCTATGTATTTATTAGGTTTTAAGTAGTTTCTAGATTTGAAAGACATTTACACGAAACTAAAGTATATAAAATAATTTGCGGAGGAATCGTTATTACGAGAGCGATTTTGAAACATTGTGAAATATAAAATATGTGAGACATAAAAAAGACAACTTTTCCTGTGAAGGATAACTTGTTCAGAAAATAGAAATTGATAAAAATCTCTGTATTTGCGCCGATCCCAAGTTGCTTGGGCCTAGAATAGAATGATGATATTAATCAATTGATTCTATTTAATTATATACTTCATACATAGCCATCCTATAAAAGTAATTGACCGTAGATGGAATAGCTAGGATATTGAATCTGAGGTTATACTGGCTGCAGATAGCAATTAAATGCTACCAACCGTCCCTTGACACAGCTAACGGTCAATTCCGACTAGCCATTAACTTGACACTAGGAAATACATAGCCACATTCATCGAGGTACAACTATTCAAGATTAAAATAGTTAATCAATATGCATCATATTTTTTTTATTTTTATTAAGCTGAGTGTAAATTCGTTATGGCCGTTTTAGCATCTAATAATCGAATGTTTAACAAACTTGAAGCGGCGATATCCTAATGGATAAGAAGCATGTGATTAGTCGTAGGTTTGAATGCCAACCTATACATTACTGACCTGAACCGCACCTATTACAAGCAGTTGGCCTAGCAAGGCATTAACCAGAATACCTAACAGTAATTCGCAATTTAAACTGATAGAAAACCCTTTTGAAAAAGTTACACCTAGGCTTTAATGCGTTATATCCACTAGTACATGGCCACTTTTATTTCTGTCATTAAAAGTTCATATGATTCATCAAGCATTGTTGCGATTAGTATTTGGAGCGTGTAAAACCCTGTTTCCTAAAACCAATGTATGTATTGAGCCAAACTAATTAGTACTTTCCCTACAAACCATTAGAAAAATGTACTCCTTTTCGGGTATAATTAACTTAAAATCCAGTATCATGAAATTCATACATATTTAAATAAAATATTACTTAGTTGGATATATGAGTTATGTAATTAATCTAAAACGTAATGTTAACGTAACTACACTACAAATGAACAACGTTTTCTTGTTTTGTGTTTAAATTTAAAGTGGTTGTGGTTAGATGGATAATGAATAGAAATTTTAATTGTTTTTTTAATCGAATTACTGAGAGTGAAAGAAGCAGGCCGACTGATACTACAGATTACCAGAATAGTCAATGATGAATCTTTATTTAGCCCTTCAACCAATCTCAAAGCTTTGCACCAACCAGCTTTATCGGACTATAGATAAAATTTCGTTTATAGAAGATTTTTCAACTAGTAAATGACATGAAAATGCCATTAAAACTTATTTACTTAGGCTATGATAGTGCAGTGCATCAGGATACAATTATTTCACTCAGAAATGCATGCTTTAACCATTGCCTTACTTTTACTAACTACAAATGCTAAATGCTATAGCGAGTTATAAAATAGCGCCTGCTATTAACCTTGCATCGATGACCGCGACGGAAAGATACCAATTAACACTTATCAAATACTTATTACCTTGCATTGTAACCTCTTTTTAGCGTTACATAACACTTTGGTCACATGATGAGATGATAAAAACACACGTGTTTACCTGAAACAAATATAAAATTGTTTTTATTATCATGTTTAATGTCGACCCTAAAAAGTTGAACAGGCTTAACTTTAACTGAGAAGTAACGTGACAATTTATTTCTCTTTTGAATTGGTGTTTTAAAAGTTACGATATGAATGCCTCGTTAAGTCTCCGTGACGTAAACACGAGCTAATATGCAGCTTCGGATCATGAAGTGGCGGATCCTGTTCTGTTTACAATCTGCAACTATTTTCTTCTTTGGATGCAACTTAATAGTAATTGCAACTGTGCTTGCTAGAAAGTAAAACGTCGAGGCTCACCTTTGATTACATATAAATCCAGAAAATAGTCGGCAATATCTATTGCTAGTTTACAAGTAGATTTAAAGTATAGGCACAATATAATGCTATGGTGTAACATAAATACAAAAAGCTAGTTCTTAAACTGTTTTTAAAGCTTAAACGTCTAAACCGCTGTGTTCTGCAATTTTATGCAAGGTAAAAATACAAAGTTAATCGCTCATGTTGGCTGCAATAGAATTTTTAAACGAGCGTACTAAAAGTTATTTAATATAGCACAAGTTACAAATACTCGTATTGTGAATATTTAGTTTTACTTAAGGGCTGGTAGGCCCCTAGCGGGATAATGTTGCTGTTCTATTTTCTATTCTTGTATGCATCCAGTTAAAAAAATTAAAAGCAATTGCACAAGGGTAGTTTAATATTCCATCGTACATGCACTATTTTAAAAACTAAACTGTGTAAACAATCTCCCATTGTCATAATTAAACAATTTTCAGTTTGTTTCGCATTCGCCCCTTATGTTTCGTCCTAAACGTAAGGTGCGCATTCGTATCAACAATTGTTTTTATATGCCCCTCAATTTAGATAAATATTAATTGAATTCCTATTTCGTCCCAATTTATGTTCCCTTTCTGTCTCTGTTTTTTTGTATGGAAGCTTTCGTTATACCGTTAGCCGAAAAATATTTTAAAATACTTCGTTGATCTCTCGGCGAAACTTTGAGCTTATGATTGCATGACTTCACGAGCCCAACAACAAAAAGATTTAAAATAATTTTAAATCGTGTTTTATTTTGCTAACCATATGCTCAAAAATGTAGGACGAAAAGGGAATAATTTAAAAAGAGGGGCAAATGAGGAACATTTTGGAATTTGGGAGGTACCTAATGTAGGGGCAAATGCGGAACAAACTCAATTTCCTTCATAATTTCAACTAGATTATTTTTATCGATTTTATCGCCGCTCACTTTGTTTACCTTAACTCATTTCGAGACTTCAGATACTTTTAAACATCAACAATTCCGAGGTGATCTTGGCATTTGAATAAAAATATTTTTACAGTAATATAACTGCTCTATTCGCCATTTGAATGAAAATATTTTCATATTTTTATTAATATTAGTGTGAAATCATTTCCACTCACAAATCATTTAACTAAGATCGTAGTCATTTACTGCGCCTACACAAATTAACAAATTAAGAGGAAACACAAGGGCCGTTTTCCATACAAAGGTAGTCCCCTGTTTTTTCCCTGGACAATGCCAGTAGAGCAATGATTATTTATCCAAAAAATGTATGGCCTCTATTGGCATGCCCCTATGTTTTCCTTTTTTTCATAAATTAATTATTTAAAAGAGACAAGTAAGCCTTCAAAAACCTCAAAAATTTGCCAGATTTTCCGCTGTGTTTAAACATCCAGAAACCGAATTTGTCTAGATTATATAAAAAAAGGAAAAATAGGAATACGACCAAAGCCTTAAATTTTTATTGCAAAATGTAGTTAAATCGGCCAAGTTTTGGAGAAGGAATCAGGGGACAAAGAAACGTTGATTTTGTGTACTTTTAATAGCTATTATCGGTCTAAGCTACAGTTGTCTCTATCGCGCTCTTCGGGCACTGTGCGACAGCTATAGATTTTACAAATACCTATTTTTCAATTCTCTCGCCCTTAGTGTTTCCTCTTAATAATTAAAATTAATTTAATGGTTGATATGTGAGAGTAATCTGTACTAACGCATAACCCAATGGTAATTTGTCTTACCTCTAATAAGTTATGTCTCACAACAATAATTATGTACGAATAATAATTACATATGGAACGAGTGAACGTAACTAAGTAGACGTGTTACATAATGCTGTTATAGTACCTAGTTATTAGCGATCACTCACTGTGTTTAATGGATATGTGTATTATTTTACTCGTCAGCTGTCATGATGCTTATCATTACTGAAGTATACTGAATACGCATGTTTGTTTTTTTTGTTTGAACGAGCTATTCTCTGGAACTACCAGTCAGTGAGTGGACAGATGGCGTAGTGGTGTAGGTGGTCGCCTCGATGTTACTGCGCCTAGTGTTGTGGTTTCGATCTCCACACGGGACAAACGTTTGTGAAATCCAAAAATGGTTGTTCCGAATCTGGGTGTTCTTTGTGTTTATTTTAAAGTCCCCCGCGACGGCCACGACTCAGGCATTATTCTCAGTTCGAGAGTTGTCTTATAAAAACAGAAGAGCAGCGATAGCTCAGTGGGGAGACCAACAGACTGCAATGCAGAGGGTCTTGGGTTCGAACCGACGTCGCGCACTTCTGACTTTCGGAAGTTATAATATGACTTTTCGAAATTATGTGCGTATTGATTGACAATTATCGCCTGCTCTGTGCCCCCGAGAGCACGTTAAGCCATCGGTCCCGGCTGCCATGAACATCTATGGCAGTCATTATTGGGAGAGTGTAAACACAAAAGATCCTACTGCGTCGAAGTGTCGCCGGTCTGCACTGACTAGGGGTCAGTCAGTGCAGACCGGCGACACTAAGACATAAGATAAGTTAAGATATAAAAACAGAAAAGGTTTTATGTATTTAATAGCTTATTTTTTCATAAGCCTATAAGGCTTATAGGCATATAACATCACGTAATGAGCCACGGGAGCGGCGCAATAATCAAAAGCATGGGTAAAATCGTGGGTGATAGATAGTACCATTATAAAACTGTTATCATCGACTATTTAGTAGCACCTATATGTAAAAACCACTGCACAGATTTTAATGCAAATTTCACACCTTATTAATTGGCCTTACTTCATGTGATTTCATTTAATAGTCATGATGCATAGTGGACTCTACGTACAAGAAAGACGTCGCGGGCGATCCGTAGTTCGAAATTCTCATCCCGCTGAGCAAAATGAAATAAATAAAGTAATCTCACCTTTTGGCATCAGAACACGCTACATTGATTTTACAGTGACGTCATGCACCCTTCAACACGCTCTGATTGGCACTTCGTTTATTTAAATCATTTGATTTCAAACTTTAATATAAACACATACATCCGCATTTAAAAACATTATCTTGATTTCGCTATAGTTAGCTGAGTATTATTATTTACAACTAGATTTTGCCCGCGGCTTCGCCCGTCTTAATGTAGATTTTGTCATTTCTATTCAAGGAATAGGAACAATACTTTTTCCTAAATGTAACACTTTTCCTTTTCTGTATTCCTAACAACGTGTATGCACAATTTCATGTTGACCGGTTGAGTAGTTAAGGCGTAAAAGCGTAACAAACAAATTCACATTCGTGTTTATAATATTGGTAAGGATTATGTAGCATGCTTCTATCTTTAGCTTGTTTTATACACACCAGTTGTTCTGGATATATTAGAAATACCTACATACTGCTATTCCCGAATTTTCCTTAGCGCTCGATTTAGATAGTGTTTACATTCCGCCTTTATAAAATCAATATTATGATATGTACCTATGTAATGAAAATAGTAGACATGGAAATGCTTTAAATCTATTGCATATGACGCAGGTAGCATGCGCAAGTAGAGGCACTTGCACGGGTTTCATGCATTGTGTAAGCAACCGGCGCCACCCGCTCGTGCAAGTTACCTGTATGATTAATATACGTATAAGCCATACTGCATATAACTGTGTGTTTGTTATGCATAAATACCAGATAGCACGCACGAAATTAGAGTAAAATACTTGTTATTATTATACTTTAGGTAGATACTTATTTTGTTCGAGTTCTTTAATGCGTTCTGAACAAAGGCCAGCTTAAGAGCACCTTGAACCGACGGGCGTGTATGAGGAATGTGATGAAAGTGAATGAAGCCAGAGAAGTGTGTCAGGATCGTAGCAAATGGAAATCCGTAGTCTCTGCCTACCCCTCTGGGAAACAGGCGTGAATCTATGTATTTATGTATGTAATGTAGGTATAGCCCGCGGGAGCAGCTCGCGTATATAGCCCTTCAACCAACCGTTTACATCGTGTGTTAAGATTCTATGCAATATAGGGACAAGCCGGTTTCTTTAAACAGAGAACACACAATGACACCGAGTCATTTAATATTTTTTATCAATGCATCCTAAACAACTTTGTTTAATCTAGTAATAGAGCTCCACACCTAAATGATCAATCAGTCCAAATAAGTAGTACTACTGACTGGTCCAAACACGCTATCTTCAAGTTTTTGTTGAACTTATTTTCAAAAGAGAAGTGGCGCTTCGTTACAAAGTAAAATATTTAATTAGACTGTGATCATTCCCCGAGTTTGTTTTCATAGTGCTGTGATGTTTGAATAATATCTCACCGTGTTTAACTTGTAAAAATATATTTAAAATGTTTTAAAATATGTATATTACTTTAATACACGCGTCACCAATATTAACCTATTATGAAACAGCGGCACACCGGCGGCAACAATAGGTTTTCAATTATCACTGACATTTAAACAGTTGACAGACTAATGAACTAAATATCACCTTGAGAATTAAAAATATAAACATAATTAAACACGTACTTGTGCCGGTTGCTTAGGTTTTAAATTGATAATCTGTAAAGCCTCTCTTAATTATTTTGGTGGTTATGTGATCATGAAAGCTATTATTACAATAATAACAATAACAAAATTTTCAGACTCAGAGCATGCAATTATCAGATAACTGTAGACTGAGTAGGCGAACAAACCTGAAAAGATATTGTCAAATAAAAGACCCAAGAATAAACCGAATATGTAGAAGCATTAAAACACCTGACATAAGTAACACAAGGATGAACATTATAAAACCAACCATTACCTATAAATAATGGATGGACGGACCACCGTTGCACATTATCGCCATAATTAACCAATATTTATCGCATGAATAAGTACACTGATTTTCGTTTAAATGATTATTTTAATACAATGCCAATTATTTTTAAACGAAACCTGTTTATTTTAGGTATAATTATCATCTACATGGATCAACAGTAAATAAATTATATTTCTCGTGAATCCGTTCTCGTTAAATATTGTGTACAATCAGAAATAAACAGACTAATTGACCTCTCGATATTAAACATGGTAAACAGTAAAGGTCGACAAACTTTACATTTAATACTACCGAAACATTATAAAATATGGGATGGTATGGGATGTCTACACTCTAGAAATTTCTCAATAGACGTTTTTACTTATATAGAATTAATTTTCTTTATAATTATAACTTAGGAGGGAAGTTTCTTTAAAATAATAATACTAGATTTTGTCTATAGTTTCGCTCGCCTTTGTCTAAATATTGTCAATAATTTTCTATTCCTCGGGAACATTACTATTTTCTGGATGAAAGGTACCCTATGTACTTTTCTGCAAAAATGTATGCGCAATTTCATGATGAACAGTCAAATAGTTCAGGCGTGAAAGCGTAACAAACAAATTCACATTCGCATTTATAATATAGAATCTCTGATTCTCTAACTATGTACATGATATTCGGATACGATTAGATGCAACATGGTATTACTTACTTTGCTTGGTCAAAGATGCCCTAGAACAGAATGTTGCAGCAGTTAAATAGCTCGTGCACCGTCCAGTAGTGTTGATACATTTAAATACAACACAATACCAATCATGCACATCACACTTTTGTCGCATGGGAATTTACAAACATTGAAAAAATCACCGTGTACAAAGATCACTGACACGGCACTACTCTGTGAATCACCTTACTCATAATCCTGGTCCAGAGTGGTAATAAATTGTGTACTAAAATTCGAAGCTAAAACTATTGCAGAACAAATAACTGGCCAATCAAGTCAAACGATAGCTATCGAAACAATTATATAAGCTGTCAATTACAATACCGCGAAGCGTTTTGCGTACACGAAACGTTTTTTTAACGATTGCATTCAATCTTTGTTCACAGCCGACTGTGGCAACTAAAGTTACTAACGTAATTATTTACTGTCGTAGAAAAATAAAGGTTCGTGTTGATTAGATGCGCCTGCCATGTTTCGCAAAAAAAGGAAACATGTGTTTTACTGTAACATAAATTGATGTAACATCTCTATACGCTTTTGTTCCGCCCTATTATCTTTTGTTAGGGATCGTTGTGTTGTATATTATGGTTTTAGAATTCTATGGTAAGCGTTCGTGTCTTTGTTCTTAATTATCTTTGTGTGATATAAACCTATGGATGTGTTGTTACGTTAACGTGTTATGGACACATACATCAATAATTGCCCTCAATTAATTACATTGTTTTAATTTGATCAACATTACATTATGCTGAATGTTTCAAATGCTGTTAATCTGCCTCCAAAGTTGAGTTGTACTATTATTAATTCTTTAGATTTCTATCTAAACATATATTTACCTCATAGATACAAAGATAGTGATTCTGATGATAATAATAATATTAGCTCTGTATTAAACTGTCCCACTGCTGGGCACGGGCCTCTTTTCAGTGTCAGAAGGGTTAAGCCACAGTCCACCACGCTGGCCCAGTGCGGGGTTGGCAGACTTCACATATCTTAGAGAACATTAAGTAGAACTCTCAGACATGCAGGTTTCCTCACGATGTTTTCCTTCACCGTTAAAGCTAGCGATAATTAACTATGTATTTAATACGCACATAACTTCGAAAAGTCAGTGATGCGTGCCTTGGGATCGAACTCGAGACCTCTGCGTGGCAGTCCAACGGTTTCCCACTAAGCTATTCTGATGATAGCGTGATATAAAAAACTAAATGTCCCCGCGGTTTCACCCGCGTTTATGATGACTGCGCCGCCCCCGTGGTTCGTAGCGTGATGTTATATAGCCTATAGCCTTCCTCGATAAATGGGCTATCCAACACTAAAATAATTTTGCAATTCAGACTAGTAGTTCCTGGGATTAGCGCGTTCAAACAAACAAACTCTTCAGCTTTATAATATTAGTATAGATTTGTGACACTGACCAACCTTTCCCTTTGTGATCTAATAAACTGTCTGCCTGTAGCTTACGCTTGCACTAATGAACCACCATGTATTCATATTATTAGAAAACAATTATAAACAGGTATTATATTATTTTATATTTTATATTTTTTTATTATATAATATAATATTTAAGGACTTGGTGTAACCGCAAATTTGGTCGCATGTCATAACTTCAGCTTAATGTTCTCCTGTGATTCAAACTATTTCCATCATATTAATCAATATTCGCAGATCAGTTTGTCAGGAATTAAGTAAAAAACATCCAAACGTTCACAATACAATATTGTAGAAGGATATACATACGTAACATTTCCTGGTCATTTATATACATTCTATGCTGGGCTAAAAAAGCTAAAATAACAAAACACTGTCACTTTGTACTCAAAACGCTTTTCACATTTTTAACAGCGTTTCAAACAATTTAACGGTGAATATTATTTGTCAACTCTTTCCAATAACCTTGTGATCATTGTGATTGTCATGTTACTCGATATGACAGCGTTTATTCATCACGCGTCCGCCGCCGGACGTGGGAGCACTGCAAACAAGACATTTGAATAATTGTCCACTCTGATTGATACCTGCCTTTGATTTACTTACTTTTACATCATTATAAAGAATAAAGTATTTATGCATCCTAACATAAAATAATATAAAAATGTGAGAGATGTTTTTATTACTAGTCTACTTAAAATACTTATACAGTAACGCCAAACGGCTTTCAAAAACTGAAAATTGTGCTGCGTTTGCGTCTGCGATAATAGAAACACGCTAAATTATAAGCAATATGTATGATATTTAAGTTTTTAACTTTTTAACCGCAGTTCGATATCCTGAGTCAAAAGAGTTTTTGATAAGTGAAAAGCCAGAATTAAAAATAAATGCAAGAAACACTAGTTTGTTCTCGGTCCAAATGAAAAGGAATAAGAATATAATGCTTTAACTAAGTGAAACTAAAATATAGGTTAACACTACGAAAATAAAGTAGCAAAAGGATCCACAAAAAGTTTTATTAAAGCTCAAGAGAACTATAACTGGACTAAGGAACTTTAAGAAATGAAAAGGAAATAAAGAGTATTTGTGCTCGTTTTAATTCAAAGTTAACTGAGTGTAACTGGCAAACGGACTGCTGTGTTTGTAGGTTGTGGACTATTTCTTCAGCTAGTAAAAACTCAAAGATTAAAAGAACTTTCATTGGACCCGAACTAGGGTAACAACTAACGTACTAAACGTGTAGCTGATAAAATCTTTATTGGTTTGAAATACATTATAATAATAATGAAACTGTTCTCGAGATCATAATAGATGAATTTTATGGCTTACACGAAGTAGTAATACCATTCATTTCTTGGTATAAAGAGTATTATTTCTTCTTTCTAATATAAATTGAACCTAATTACATAAGGCCATTAGATTTTAAAACTTTGTCCGTGTATATGAGTGTTTATTAAAATTTCGGCTAAACTGATTACCCTAAGTAGAACCTTTATAAAATCAGGATTATTATTTTATCCAAAAAATAACCGTTAGAACTTCGAGTAGAACTAGTCCACAAAACTACGAAAGGATCATTATAGCAAGACGGAAGTTTCAGTGAGCCTGTTTCCGGTAGTAGGCCTATAGTTACGGTTTATGCAAGTATTTCTTATAAATCTTTTTAATAATTTTATAGGCAGACTGGCAGACCTTTGTTACATGAAATAATTAGAACATTTTAGCGAATGACCCAATTTCTAATTAGTTATGTACCTTACCTCAATTCACGTACAAATGTATACGATATTCCTTAAGAAATATGTATAAACTTGATTCAAGGTACAACTAATAACATTATAATAATTATGTAACATGGCATCGTTGAACTCAATCCATCACTCAATTTTTATAGCAAGGCACTTCTATAAACTGCGTCTTTCATCTTTTCAAATAACTATGTTATAGTTCAATAAAAACATACATAAGTAGCGCACATTTTGTAAACAAATTATAAAAGTATTGTTAGTATAAACAAAATGTATCATAACGTTTGATCTTGGTGCACGACGGATCCATCCGGGTCAAGTGCGTTTACGAGGAACGGTACTCCGCAATTACATAAACGAGTTTACACGAAATACTCCGTAACGAACCGCCTCCAACTATACATCACTAGCAGAGCGTTCGAGCGCGGATTTGCCCGTGCATAATTCATTGTTGTCACAGAGACTTGTCTTTATTACATCACTACTTAATACTTGTACTACACAAGACTTTGCAGTCATGACAACATGGCGAAGACAGTAAATGAAGCAAGAGAGCGAGCTGTAAATAGAGAGCAGTGTAATAGCTAGTGAAATCCATACTTTCTATTTACATTTTTAGAAACAGGCGTACCTATGTAACTGTGTTTATTGTTTTAATGATAAGATAGCAAACACGTCAAATTTTCTTTTATTTTATTGGATTATTATATATCGCATTAGCCTTCATGCCTTGTGTCACAGTGGTAAGGCGGATAGTAAGCAGTAACGTAGCGTATGGATTCTCTGGTATTGTATATATGTGGTTCAAGCGATATTGACAATTCTATGTAATGCACCAAATAGGAAGGACTGAGTTTTGTTAGCTGAGCTTGATAGGACTTTGCATACATTAAGTTAATGTCGATAGACTATTTGACCGGTATTGAAAAATAAGCCGCTTAGTGTTAAGGCTACTGGAGCGTTCAGTGCAACTGAAGCCTGTAAAATTACGATAAGGACGTAGTTAAGCAGGTTCAGTTTTCAATGACAGTTCTGACCACTATGACAACGTTGTCTTTTATTTATTTTAAAATTTGCTTAGATCGCTCGAACGGTTTCGTTGTCAAATATTTAAACAAACGGACAAACTTTCGAATTTATAATACTGGTGGATCCATTTCAAGTCATGACGTCGAGCACTACTGGGCCGGCCCAGATACTTGATGTCTTTTTTGACGTCTCGGGAATTATGTTTGTTAACCTCCGGTTTACTTTTATCGTTAAAAACTGGCACAGGTTTCCCCTTTTTAATTTATGACGCAAAATGTTGCGGGTGCTGGTACTTACTGCCGCCAATCTTTAATATGTGATTTAATATTATCGTAGTATTATCGTATTTTTATAAATAAAGCGAATTACTCTTATTACTCTTTGTAATATTTATATATTATGATTTTGTAATGACTTGTCAATAACAGATAGAAAACGTTATTTTACTAAACCCCTTTTGCACAACGATAGTTAGTAACGGGGTTAAAGCCATGGACATAGAAACAGAATGAGAATCCACACTAGAATTGATGCTTGGTAGAATCCATTCATATGTATGCATTGGATTCTATAAATCAACTCTCTAAAGTAACAAAACAGAATAGGTAATACCAAAACTGGGTCGCGTTTCGCATTCGCGGCGATTCCATTTTGCAGTGTTGTATTCAACCATTGTCTCATGTTCCGTGACGTTTGACTCCTTCCGCCTGCATTAACCATTCGCACATTTTTGTTCCATTTTCCTTTTGTTTGAAGCAAAATATTTAATTACGTGCTTCATTATCCGTTTCAATTAAAATAAATGTTTCAGCTTTATTATGAAGGCACTAAATGCCTGTTGCTAATTTAATTTATGGATCAAATCTTGTTAGATTGTATCAGTCTTATTATTACGAATAAATAGCAAATATATTTTTAATCGCTGGTCATATTTTTTAATCTAAAGGTAAAGGAATAGTGAATGATTCTATGGAATATATGAATGGATATGGGTGCCCTCGAGAGATAGTATGCTTTGGCAGCAATATCAAAAGTACGGACAAAGGCAAGTCTCAAAATTAAAAATAATCTAGTGTTTCTGGTCCCAAAGTAACATTTACTTTTATAAAGAGTTCTTTATTAGAAGAATCCTAACAAAACAAGCGCCTATTTTCTAATGATAACCGTGAAACCAGTAGCATTTTAAATTAGATATAATAATTCCCGTTTGTGCGGTGAGAAGTATTTTTTATTTCGTTCTAAATATTCTTGGTCTAGTAATTTGTTTTAACCTGGCCTTTTACGAGCCGCTACATTAGTGCCGTGTATTTCTTACCGGCTCGGATACGAGCCACCAAGTGCGCGCCACTTTAAACCTTATTTTGCTAACCTTAACGTTTTAAGACTGATTGTTTATCGGTTACGAATGGATTTCTTTATGGTAAAGGACATAATTATCATAAGGTGTTACGAAAATATAAATACGTCAGGAAAATATAAAATGTGATACAATAATTTATTATTTTTTGTAGCAATCTATACTAATATTATAAAGCTGAAGAGTTTGTTTGTTTGTTTGTTTGTTTAATGGCGCTAATCTCAGGAGCTACTGGTTCGAATTGAAAAATAATTTAGTGTTGGATAGCCCATTTATTGAGGAAGGCTATATAACATCACGCTACAACCAATAGGAGCGGAGCAGCAATGAAAAATGTTGCAAAAACGGAGAAAATTCTCTTATATGAAGCAGACAAAGTTGCGCGGGTCAGCTAGTATAAAATATACGAAAGTATTAATCCCGCTGTCTATAGCTGTAAAGGTAATATGGATTGATATTTAGACAGTCCCAAGCAGAAAGTTAGGAATAACGTCACACGTTCGTAACGTCTTAGAAGAAATTCGTCATAGACTAGTATATATTATTGGTGATTTCGTATACGTGGTGACATAAAATGATTGAAATGATGATTAGAAAGTTCCTAATCGGTTTCAACTTTTATCGTTTATTTAAGTTGGAATAACAGGATTTTACCGATGAAAATACGCCACAAGATACTCGTCAATATTTATATAGGATCGTTTTGTATTTTCACACACTTTGTTTATTTCGAAATGTCCAAACCACTATCTTATCTCCAAAGCGATGTGCACCATATTGTTAGACCGCAAACAGATAATGCATTCATAACTTTAAGCCGGAATGATAAATAATACAAATCGCTCAAACAATATTATCAGACATTTACTATTATTGAAATATTCTAGTTTACCCAGTAATGAAAACGTGAGTGCACGAGCCACTGCTCATGATCGTAGTTTTAATAGAGAACTTTTGTGCTCATTTCACGTAATCAAAATCCTGTATCGTAGTCTATCATTACAGTAGAGTATCATTACTAAAGTATAAAAAATATTAAATTGTTTACATAAATAGTAACATAGGTATTTATAAGTATCCAAGATAAATGTACAAAATTACACGTATAGTTGCCAACAAGGCCAATCTTTTTGAATCGTGAGAAACTTACAAAAGAATTTACAAAGTTAAGATTACGGAACAAAACGAGGAATAATTTAGACCTGATCGTAATATTTCAATTAGTAGTAGATGCATAGGCACACTTTCAATTTAAAGGCAACTTAACAAAATCCTAACTTCATAACTAATATTAATTATAAATGCGAATGTGAATCTGTATGTTTATTACGCTTTCACGCCTTGACTCGACCGATCATCATGTCAGGGGTACAGAAAGAGACATAGGGTACCTTTCATCCAGCCAGAAAAAAGTACTGTTCCCGGCGGATAAAAAATTGACGTAACCTAAAGAAACAGCAGGCTACATCTAGTATTTCTATAAACGCAAAACGCCGTCGTGGTCAAGTAATTATACAATGCAATAAACAATAATACACTTGCACAAAGCTCAAACGATCGAGGCAAAATATTTAACCCGATAAGCGTGTGTATGTACGCAGTCATTATAATGTATTATGCAAACAATATCCTGGTAGCTAATACAATCTATGTATGTCAACTTACAAAGTATATTATCTGAAGAAATATTATTCGGAATCACATTTTTTGTTCAGAATAATAGGTAAACATTTTCAGTAAACCGTTTCTATCTTACAAATGCTCAATTTTATGATAAAGGGATAAAAGGGCATAATCCGTACTCAGTAGCTTATTATTATGGTTAGTCAATAAAATAAAGGGAATATAAATAGTTATTTAGTACGCTCTAATTTTTCCGTACGTACATTCATAGTAGGAATAAGTCTACTGACGTCCACCAAGCAAAGGTCCAAAGTTTGTACTGCTATGCAGAATTGTCTGACTTTGATCTTTCTTGCTTGCTTTGCATTTTGTTCTTGCATTACGTTATTACGCACTGACACTGTGTGTGTCAGTTATTGACCAGCCAGTGACATTTCATACCTTAGGCAAATACCCGTCAGTAAATATACGAAAATAAAAAATAATACGCTACACTCTAATTTAGTACACCAACTTGTTATAATTACGGGACCGAAATAAATAAAATTTATTGTTCCGAACATTTATATTATGATTTAGTAACAAACTAACCATTTCTAAACTCGTGCATCCTGTATAGTGGAAGTGATTGGCACTACGCCAACGAACACTCACTCACACATCCTGTTTAATAGTTCTAAGTCAAAACTTGTATGTATATTTAGAGATACGAATACGCCGGAAAGGAAAGTTTTTAACAATACCCTACATAAACAAATAGAACTAGAAAAAGTTATATTCATGAACATCTTTTCGGAGATCTTTATCTGCGTAAACGTTTAAGATAAGTTTATTTTTATAAAGATGAAATTCATTTTATGTGAATTTAAATAAAGAGTAATTTATCATTGGATGCGTATGTAGAGAGCTCAAAGCCCACATGAAAGTGGAGGTATTGTTAATGTCAGATGGCTACGTTATTGAATAAATATTTATAGCAATGGACTACTTATGACATAACTCAATACTTTAATGCTTTCTATGACGTTGTTGTAATATATGGTTGATTTAGTAGTTAGTTAGTAGTAGTTAATAAGTTAATAAAAGTATCAATTATGGATCCTGTCCGGCACAACATAGTAGGTAATGTACACAAGACATCTAGAAACTATTGTAAAAATAAAACACTATATTCTAAGAATAAATCAACCGGTTTCCAGTGAAAATATGTTGAGTCTGGGGCGCCGTAAAAATAGCCACACTAATTTAATTTCGATCAGAATAAAGATTTTTTATTACAAGACTGAGGCTTTGGAATACATATTATTTGACCTCTTGGTCTAATTTATTACATTCTCGTTTATATTATCACCCATCGGTGCTTTTGATATTAGAAATTTATAATTGCTCAAAAACAAGATGTTCTAATTATATTCGGATATTGGTGTTAGATTTATTTATCACAAATAATAGATGTTATATCACTTCTGTGCAGTACTTACATAAGTAATCCGTTCTAAGAGAACCGGCCCATGCAAGAATTTTTTTAAATGCTTATTATGCTAAATAATAAAAACGTACCGTACCATAAAATTAGATCTCGCCTAAATATTCCCAAAGGACAAGGTAGGTGTGTAAACGCCAGCTATTTTTAGACCCACCGTGAATATAATGTGTCTACCGTGCCCAGTTGTGCTGCTACTAAGAATTTGACTTGCCCCGACTCAGCAATCTAACACGGGAACTTGTGCAGCCAAATCTCATCATATACACTATAACATCAATAAGTTAATTGGAATAAAATACTTAAATTGTTTCCATTCGAATAAAAACAAAACGGCACCATTATCGAACCGATTATATTATTATCAATCAACTTTCTAATATTAAGTTATTACTTATAGCGTATTATGTAATATGTGGTAGGCGTTTATTTAAAGGTTTAATTAAGTTGTTGTGTGAAAAACAATGGTGTGAGAGCTAGCAATTATTGGAACAATGAGCGATCACAACCAGTCGAACTGGTCGTCGCACGAGGAAGACGGCCACTATCGGACCTCACCTTGACTTTGCTAACAACACACGCGATGTAAAATTATGCACGCCTACGATTTGTGTAGGCAATCGGCAGCAGAAAGTAGTTTTGAAAACTACTTGTGTAAATATTGCCAAACAAGCTCCACTGCAGGTGCAAAATACGTACAAAGTCAGTCGTATCAAGTTTTGTCACGCGTCTTATGTTTACACGGTTGGTTTTTGTCCAATCTTTCGTCATACATTCAACAAAAGAAAGATTTAATTCTTACACGACTTAGAGATGTTCAACTTTCGTCTGTGGTCGCAACGCTGATAAAATATATCGAATGATAATAAAATTATACTTAAAAAAAGAAATGGTTAGAGATTAGTGGATAAAGTGCCAGTGCAATCTTACTAATGTACAGTGATGCAATCACAGGATGAAATTTTTGCTTGTGCAAAGCAGTATAACTCTAAATAATATAATGTTTATAGATGTTGGTATATTCTACACACTGATGTTGCGTCAATTTCAATTATTTGTACGGAATTGGCTTATTAAACGTTATGATTATTAGGATACGGTAGTATGGGATTGACAGAGTAATTTGTACTTGAAAACTATTGTGTAATTATATTATAATATTGTCTCCGTCGGAGCTATTACACAATCACTTTTCAAGAAAGATTTCTAGCAATTTGAGTTGCTAATATTATAGGTAAAGTTAATTAAAAGAAAGATTGCCTTATGAATTTTTGATATACGCATCAAGCATCATAATGATACAAACACGAAATTATACTTGGATACATTTCAAACACGCCATTTAGAAAAACATTAACCTTCTTTTCGCACTCAGTTGGTTAAAAAGAGCGTATTTAAGTATGATACTTGCTGTGTAATTATATTGTCAAACTAGTTTTGCGTTTGGTTTTACTCGAGTGCATATACCGTGGGAAAATGAGTGCTAAGGATGAATCATACTAACTAAAATGCTATGAAATTGTACAATCCAACAAACGTGGGCCGGGTGAGGCTGTTAATGATAAATTTTATTGATAGTTCAGACAATTCCAACCTGTATACAGCCAAGGTATACAGATTTACTGAGTCTGTATCTAGGCTTAGGTCATAGTGCATGTTTCTTTTATATACAACTAGCTTTTGCCCGCGACTTCGTCCGTGTGGAATAGTTACTTTGGGCAGCATTTTTAAGAAAACTATTTCGTAAGTACACTTATAAATGCTTTGGTTTATTGCAAATAGCTTATCTTAATACATTTTTATAAACCAAGTTTTTTGCTTTCCACCCTTTGCTAAAACATAAAGATTTTGCAGGTTTGATACTCGTGAGCACGCCACATAGATTGTCCATGGTAAACGGTTTTGTTTATTATTATCGTAAATGCTGCTTTTAGGGAAATCTGCACTCTTATAAACTGGAATGGCAAATTGCTAGGCATTATCGGAATACGGGGAATTAAAACATTTTCTCCTTTTGCTATGTAATGACATAGCCTTTGTGCGGCAAGATTTCTCATTGCCAGGACTGGAATACCAACTTTCAGCCTTAACTTATGGGAAGGCACTCCCGATAATTCTAAAGAGTTGAGATACTCTATAGGGTACGATGTCACTTGTTCAGTGTTCATAATATTGTCTACTGAGAGGTACACGAAAACATCTCCCTCAACATCTGACATAATTTGTTCTTTTATCTGGCCTACAGTCTCATTTGTTGGTCAAATTGAGCGGTTACACAACCATTCTCGATTGCACATACTTATTTGTAGATCTGAATAAACAAATTATTTAAATCATCTGTGTTATTGACAGTTGGACAGAATTCACGTCTTAGTGTTATCATGCTGTTACTGTCTGCAAGCATACAACTTCTCCGACTTTAAAAATTGCAGCCGCATATTGCCTGAGTGAGAATCGTTATATAGTCTCACATATTTGTAGACAAATAAATCTTTTTTACGTGTACCCATAATACAGACGCCTTAAAACAGGCATTTATTTCATCTGCCGGTGTATCCCTAGTAATAACCGGCAGGGACTGTCTAAAGTCTGAAAAAGACTGTTTAAAGGTACCATAATTCCTCCTATGAAAGATATCAAGACTTATGAAAGATATAAAGACTGTTTAAAGGTACCATCATTCCTCCTATGAAAGATATCAAGACCGACCAGGGTGGTTGCTCTTGATATCTTTCATGGTACGATATAGTGCTTCGATTGCTCTTTTGTGGGATAACGTTCATTCATCCCAAACCAAAAACTTACATTGCTAGAACGTTTTTCGCACTCACCGCTTTTGCTAATGTTACAAACGCCGCGCTGCGCCGCTATCGGCTCATCGTTAATTGTGTATGGAGCGCTCGCGCGACATGTATACAGGTTGACGGTAATTAATGGATAACCTTGAAATGTCTTACAGCAGAACTGACGGCCGTTAAGAAAAAAATAAAAAATTAAAAAAGTGCAATAGCTAGTCATACTTTTGACTGTCTATCTATTAGCATAATTAGTGTTTAATAATAAAACAACAAAAAACCGATGAAATTCATTCATTTATGGTCTTATGTCTGTTTGAAATACGAAGACCCTTTTGACACTTCATAGCACGTAACTCTGCACATTTCATATAAATTGCTAAAATAAACAATGATTACTTATGGTACTTACTAAAAACTATTTAAAAATAATTAGAATATAAATAAAAAAAATCTATACAAAACATTATGTAATTGTTTTACAAACATAGTCAACTAATAATTTCTACTGATATTAGTATTAAATAATTTAAACATCAAAATAATATAACATTTTACTACAATACCATGGTTACGCACTAAGGTATTTTTTTTACTTCCAGTCATAGTGACGAGACAATAATAATTCGAGATAAAAACAACTGTCCAAGAAATTCTTTTGTAAATTTGTATTTGGTATTAATTATTATTATGTTCCAACGTACCTTAAATCCCATTCTACAAACTCTTAATATATTTTCTTATTCGAAAATTGCAAATCTGCGATATTATATGGTAATATTTATGGTTTAAAGATTCCATAGTTTTTAAAGAGTCTTGAAAATCAAAATCTGTTATACCACATTTATTTCACCCTTACAGAGTAAGTATGTGATACTAGGAATTCATTAAGGATAAGTCCAGATTTTCTTTTTCAACTAAACACGTTGTATTTATGTATATAACTGACTTTTCTATTCTTTCGATATGTCAAACTTAGATGGACTCCTTTTTTGTTTTTTTGTTTCTATAATTTTTGTTTCGATTCTAAACCCACGATTTACATGTTTGAAAAGTTATTCGGTAATCGATTTCGTGATGTATCGATTGAAACGGTCTCTTCACTATCACTGTTCAAAGATCATCTGTCAAATGGGACTTCGTATTTGAAACGTGTACAAGAAAGTTAAATATGGTAATTAAAAAAAACATATCTCAGGTAGTAGTTAGGATACATATTTTTCATATTTTTTTCTGAACAGTTATCCATTAATTACCGGACACACTGGATATTAGGACGATTTTTTTAGTAATTAATAATAATAATATAATAATATTTTATCACATACACACAACACCATCTAGCCCAAACTAAGCTGAGCTTGTACTATGGGTACTAGACAATGGATAATCATACATATATACTTTTTATTTGTAAATACATACATACTATACATAGTAACATCCAGACCAAGACAAACATCCATGTTCATGCACAAATGTTTGACTTGTGCGGGAATCGAACTCGCGACCGTACGACCGTTAGGCGTAGTGGTTAGTGTAACCGACTGCCACGCCTAACGTGGCAGTCGGTTACACTAACCACTACGCAATCGAGTTTGCAATATACAACGTCTGCAAAAAAATTACGTAGGTATTGTAAAAATAGACAGATTTGTTTGGGCTTCCATACGAACTTTCGTCGCCTGTTTCATCCCCATGTAGATCGAAATTTCAAAATAGCTGGAACAAATGTTTACTTATTTACTTCTTATCAAGTGCCTAAATACAAAGTCGCATGGTTTTATCTGCGATAATGACGAATTTCCGTACAAACTTCGAGCGGAGGAGTTATGTCGGACTCACCGGGGTAAAATAAAGATGTTGAAATTATGAAAATGGACCTCCCAGAATACCGACTAAACCTACCACGGTGTTCCTCGACAAAACCACTATTGACGGGGCCGCGCGAATCTCTTGCACATGCGGTCGCAACTACGCCGAGATTTTGGCCCGCCATAAGAAACGGCAGGCCACTACACGACAAGGTCTACCCTATAGGCACTACTCACTTAAAAGCTCTACTGTCCCCCCGCCCTCCTAAAGGGGAGACGGACACAACACAGAGGCGCGCGTGGGAACACGCACGCCGCCTCTCGGACCTGGTGCTGATCGTATGGTGGGCAGGCCCAAGAGGCCACCACCTGAGGTCAAACCTCAGGGTGGCTGGAGGTCATCTCTCGCCCACGGCGCTCGGTTCTGCGTTTGGGGAGAGGGTTTAAACGCTCCCTCTCCCAATAATTTATTTCAACACCTTCTAGCCCTCTTTTACAACAAAAGGTAACCAATTTATTTTCTCAAGGTCTAGTCTACCTATGTACCTAATTTCATCAAAATTAGTTGTTGTTTAGGCGCGATAATGACGAATTCCCATACAAACTTTCATTCCTTATTTCAACCCCTTTTTACAACAAAAGGTAGCCTGAGAAAGGTCTCAAAGTCTACTCTATCTCTGTACCAAATTTCACCAAAATCGGTTGAGTGGTTTAGATGTGAAACAGACAGACAGACAGAGTTACTTTCGCATTTATAATATTAGTAGGGTTAGAGTCATTGAAACAAAACCTCCGTTACAGGCCAGCTTACATGCTCCAACATTTAGAAAAATTAAGGATAGCAGCAACCAAACATCAGTATCATATGCTCACTTTTGGCACCTGTGATGGCATGGATACATACATTTGTACAAGTGCTAACGTTTTACACTTTATTGTATTTATATATATTTCTCTAACTTTTATTATGATGTGATAATTTTGTAAGGTTGTTGAGAAAGAATTAGCACCTAAATTAACCATAATATTTTTCTAATATTAGATACTTATTTATTATACTATTATTGTCAATATTTCAGCCGCATGAGACTACTAAATAAGAATTTGTGCGTTAAGCTGTTTGTATTTTGCATAGCTGCCTACCCTTTTAATAACATCATGAGATGGTCATATCCAACTAGTGAAGACTTTTCTACAACAAACAAAACAGCTGGCTTGCTACGGTTGTAGTATATGAATATAGCAATCAAATAAATAATAATGAAGCAGCTTCACGCTCTCATGCAAATTAACCCAGAAGTTAATATTTTTGTGGATAGATGGAAGGTATTATTATTAGAATGTATGAGGTATTGTAAGGTATATTATTGTAATTAAATAGTGTAGTTGGCGCAAGTCTTTCTATTGCGGTTTTGTCGAGAAACGCCGTGGTAACTTTAGTCGGTATTACTGGGATGTCTATTATCATTTATCATCATTACCAGCTTTCTTTGCCCCGGTGAGTCCGACATAACCTCTACGCCCGCCCCTGTGGAAGAGTACGCGTCAATGCATTCCACGTAAAAAAAGGTCTTTCTAATAATGTAAATAAATAAATAAAATATGCAGCCCTAAATAATTCGACCATATTTTGAAAGCAACAAATATGTACAAGATAAATGTGTCCTTTAAATGTGCAATATTCGAACTGTACTGATTGTATTGGATTTAATATACTAGGTAGTGTAAGCTGTGTAGGTACATTATTTTAATCCTTACATTTGTCTTAGAGAGAACATAAATCTTATTATTGCTCTCAAGTTAAACAAATACATATTAATGGCACTAAGCCACTTGGATAGTCGATAGCCTCCACTTTGCCCTGACACATATACCCAGTACGGACTGACTGAGCCGATCACGAATCTTGTTCACTCATTACTGCTGCCATTTACAGACAAACATTACACTTTGTATGGACAAGTGACCCTTTTATTTCTTTGTTGTGTAGTATTCTTAATTTTGGAGTTTATTGTGGTGAATAGATGAAATAGAACAAATGACTTGTGTGAACCTTTGCCTTAAGTATTACATGACAATTTTCAAGAGGATTTCATTAAGGTATAATTATCGTAATTAAAAATAAATGATCACTCGTCCATTAAGCCCTTTTTATAAACTACTAGAATTTGCCGGCGGCTTCGCTCGCTTAAATGTAGATTTTGTCAATACATTTATATCCCTCGAAAACAGTACTTTTGTTTGGATAAAAGTGCTCTATGTCCTTTACTATACCTCTAACAACGTGTATGCGAAATTTCATACCGATCGGTCTAGTAGTTAAAGCGTAAAAGAGTAACAATAATAATGTCCTCCAGACCGAATTTCGGCCACGGCGGCCAATCTTAACGGAGACTGGCCATCTGCGCAGGAGACATTATAGTGCGCAAGTATGTGAGCAAACACAAGTGCACTCTCTGTTCCCTAACCCTCATGATCCGATGGGACGGTAATCCGACACGACCGGAGAGAGATTAGGCGCAGGACCAACGGCTTTACGTGCTCTCTGAGGCACGAGGGTGTCTAACACAGCCAACTTCCTAACTCCGGGCTCGTATAGAGATTTCTAAACAGAAAAATCCAATATCTTTCTTGTTGGCCCGACCCGGGATTCGAACCCAAGACCGCATACACAGCGGCTGATATCGCATTCACTACCGCTGCGCCACGGAGGGTGAAAGAGTAACAAACCAACAAACAAACTCACATTCGCATTTATAATATTACTTAGGATATCAATATTGGACTGTTATTGTACATGTATTTTTTATAATAGGTAATAAGACTAACGTCTTCTAAATAATATGGGTTGGAACACATTATGCAACTGCGAGAACATTATAGATAACTGACTGCTTCAGTATTTCTGAACAGTACGTATTGATAGCTATATGACATCACTAAGACTATATAACTTGTCTGTTTGCCTCATAAAATGACTTCAAGACGCCCGACGCGCAATGAAATGGGTTTTAATCGGCTTCTCACTGCGTGATAAGATCTGGAATGAGGAATCCCTTGAAGAATCTTAAAGTTACCGACAGTACTCTTGTTAGTTGTCAAAGTGACAATATAGTCAAACGATGTATAAATATATGCTAGCTATGTATGTGTAAACTTTTGGCTGTTATCCTAACTAATATTATAAATGCGAATGTAAGTTTTTTTGTTTGTTACTCCTTTACGCCTTAACTACTCGACCGATCATCATGCAATTTTGCATACCTACATGTTGTCAGGGGTACAGATAAGGACATAGAGTATTCCCCTTAATCTAGAAAAAGCGTAATGTTCCAGAGAGAACAAAATTTATTGACAAAATCTACAATAACGCAAGCAAAGCCGTGGGCAAATATAGTGTTAAATAAGGAAAATAATAAGATGACAAATAATAATGTCTTTGATCGTAACAATTTTAGTAGAAGTACCAGAGATTGCATTGAAATTGCTACGTAAATAAAAATAAATCAGTCGCAGCTTGTTAGGCTAAAAGCCAAGCTTATATAGAGCTAGTTATTCGTCGTAAATCTATATTATTACGGTTTATTACATCGTTCATCGTTTTGGATCGGTATTTATTTCATATTCGTCATGAGTCTGAGAGAAAAATGTTGATTCTTATACAAATGTTTTAATAACTTTTATAATATCGTTACCATATTCTTTTTCGTTATGATAAAAAGAAATATATGTTTTCAACCCCCCATGACGGAACTCAAAAGCGTCACGTTAATAGCGACATTCGCGTTAACCAGCTAAGAAAATTGTTTCTCCATAATTAAATAGATTTTTACTGTAGCCGTAAAAGAATAAGAGCTATAAATTTCTCTCAAGTTCCCTGAGCAACTGCGGAGTTCGGACTTATGTAAGAACACGACTTCACAGTTAATTACTTTGTATCCTTAACGAAGTGCTAACTCGCAATATGTATGCAGGTCTCACTGTGTGCGTTTAATAAATTGACTAATATTTTTCCGTTTGGCTACAATTTATATTTTTTAAACGATTAACAAGTTGCGTTTTTGTGCGCTGCATGTTTATTTATTCACTGCTGTTTTGGCAATTCATGAAAAACGGAACGTGTTTGCTTAGCAATAAGTACAATATTTTAGCACACGGATTACACATATGTAATTATTACCTATATGCATGAAGTGACGTAAAGAATGCATATTGCAATCTTTTAATAACACATAAGCATCCATATGATCAAACCATCCCGAGACTCTGGATACTGAATAGATCCCATGTACTATAACTATGTAGAATTTAGCCGTCATAACACTTCTTAAACTACTTTAATATCAAGTAAGAATACCTACACTTAATAAAAAGTACAATAGCTTTGGAATACGAATTATGCGTTAGCAACGAGAGCCTATATTATGTTGAAACTGTATGTAAAATTTCGAGTCAGGTACATGACAGGTGTGAGAGAGAGTGTTGGCTGAATGCCCATGCAAAATATGGATAGCGGTTTTCTTTGTGATACCTTTGTAAGTTATACAAGCCTGATACTATCGAATTTCTTACTGACTGGCCTCTCCAATAAAGCCAAAAGAATTTTAACTTAATGACCTAAAGAATAAAGACTTATTTGAAATGCAAAGGACCATTACATAGTTACTCTGCTAATAGCAGACCGATGCGATTGCGCTCGTAAATTCCATCGTTCCTTAGACTGTATCGAATACTTACTGTACTTGAATATACTAATTGAATGTACTAATACTATACTTGAATAATAGTGTCACTCGCTTTATGCTTGGTATTAAAATGTCTAAACTCTATACCTAAACATTAAAATAAACAGTTAATAAACTCTTTTGCAATAAAAACGGGCGGTTTTGATATTTCTACATAATTAGTAATAATTTAGTTCTAAAGAGGTTTTAATAGACAAACTAAAACTAAACTTTTGTTTTTAGAAATAATAATCCGTTTTTCTGTTTGTGACTTTTTACTTATTTTTCGCGGGTTTGCGGTTAAAAGGTTATCAGGCAACTAAAACTAACTTCTCGTTATTTTAGTAGAATAATTTATGTTTGTCGCATAATCCTGCCTTATTGTGACTTAAAACAGATATCTTTATGTTTATTGTCATGGCAGAAAAAGTAATAAGAGCTAGTAAAATTATAAAAACGAAATTATAAATGTTGGAAGAGGAGAGTAGCCAATTTTACGTCTCACAGCGGTTACACGTGAGTCGTTCAACCGTCCAAAAAACCTGGACTCGATACTAAGAGATAGATTCCGTTCAGAGAAGGCAACGTTCTGGGAGAAAACGTTGCACACAACCACGAGACGACTGCTTTTTAGTGACTCAGGCGCTGAGGAACCGCAAATGCAGCTACATAGACCTCAAAAGAAACCTTGAAGAGGTACAAGGAGCACTAGTTTAGCCTATGGATTGTAAAGAGGAGGCTTTTAGCGGCTGATATACGCAGTCGACGACCAGCGCGGGCCCCCAAGTTACTCCGTGAGCACCGGATTGCTCGGTTAAGGTTCGCTAGAAATTGCCTATCTTGGACAGCTAACTGGAGTAGCGTACTCTACACCGATGAGGCTCGAACTTGTCTCAATGGTGAGGACCGACGTCGGCGAGTATTACGAAGACCAGGGGAACGCTATATCGACGTGTGCTTTGAAGAAATTACCCGTTATGGTGGAGGGTCCGTTATGTTTTGGGCGGGCGTAACTTCCAGTTATTGTACCGAGATAGTATTAATTGAAAATGACTCACAAAATACGCCAAGGTACATAACAGAAATCCTTTGTTAACATGCACAACCCGCACTGACTGTAATTGGTGAAGATGCCATTTACATGGACGATAATGCCCGTTCTGGCGACGTAGATGCTTATATACAATGGTCGGTATTCGTCGTTTGGATTGGCTAGCGCGGAGCCCCGACCTCAACTCAGTTTAAGCACGACCAGGAAATCCTAAATAGGCGAGTACGATCTATCCAACCACCTCCACAAAACACCAGGGAGCTTAAACGTGTGATCTCGGCTGAGTGGGAACACATTGCACAGGACATCATCAAAAGCCTGATGGAAAGCATGCCAAGACGATTACATGCCGTAATCGCGACTAGGGGAGGTCATACTCGTTATTAATTTTTTGTATTACAATACCATAAAAATACTCGGAGATTATTGCATTATACCCATAAAAATGACTGTTTTAACACGGTTCTCTGTTTATATTGACTAAAACATCGATTCCAGGATTTAAGTGTTAAAAACTATATTCTTATTGATAATAAGACATTTCTAGTCATATTTACATACATGACATACTAAAATATTAAAATTATCCATAGAAAAGCCAATAATTGCAAGGTGCCGGTTTTTTTTTTGCAAAGCTTTTTACTCAGATTCACTAGATAATACTGATTTTGTTTAACTTCTGACCAAACACATTGATCTCGAATTATTTTCCATGGAAGGCATGCAGTTACCTTGCATTTATAGTATCTACCTTCATAGTTAGAAACATAGTTTAAGACGAAACTGTAAAATAGCTTGTAAGAATTTATTCCCGCACTATGTTTTGTTTTGTGTGCCAAATAAATAAATAAATAAATTTATAAGCTGTTCTTATAAAAACAGCATATAAATAGTGAAAGACAAACTAAGACAACGTCTGATCAATATTTTAATTGTATGTAAAATAAAGTCAACAGCCTGTGACGTTGATGAAAATACATTTCGTGTGAATATTGTCACATTTTATTATTTATCAGGATTACTTTATAACTGATAGCTACGAGATTAGAATGAATCGTATTATTCTATTAGCAACGATGATAAAACATTTTACTAGTATCTTAGTAGATACTAGTAAAATATGTTCTTAGTTAACAATAACTTAAAGTCGCATGGGATCTGTAGGATCCACATGTTTACTTCTCCCATTCCTTTTCCTTCATCCTATCTTTAATTCTTCTTCGTCGGCGTTATGCAAGTGATTCTTCTGGTAATGCAAGCTATCATAAGCTCTGCTAGCTGCTTACCATCAGGCGAACCATATATTGTTCGCCATCTTTGTTGTATAAAAAATAATTGCGTACATCTGCATATTTCAGTTACTTTAATTAAGTATTTTTAAACATTTCACGTTGGATTTCCTCGTTTTTTATTTAAATTCATAATTGTGCGGCGCTGTGGAAATTAAAATTGCTGTTGTTTCGCCTGCTCTCACTTGTCGAAAGTACGCAATATACCTGTTAATTCCAGATTCATTTATATCGTCATGTTACTATTGATTACCTGATTAGTGGTTTGCCTGCGTGAATGTGAACTTACCTGTCAAACAAAGAGAAAAACATTATTAGTTAAAATAACACGTTAGAATAAGTAGCAGTGCAGTAACATAATAAACATTTTAGGCACGACATTGCATTATTTTATAATAACAGTACTATCAACAAAATTATTTTCATCGGCAACATACGTTGACAAGTCAATTTATAACTCCATCATAGACGAAGGTTTCAAACTAAAACACACAGTTCTTGAATCGAGAGCTAAGAAAATATAAATCAAAGTAATACCATAATACATAACAAAATTAACCATACATGTACTATAAGAAATCGATACAGTAACCGATCATACATTACTTGCCATAATGAGCCTCCGCCACGACAAATTTATTCATGTCATCACTTATATGTAAATGAAAAACTCTGTGTTTGTTATTCTACGGAGGTATCGATAACATAACACCTCAATGGAGCAACAAATGTCAGAAAATTTTCTCGTAAGAAAATTTATGTCAGACTTACTACATTTTTTCTTGGCTAAACGTAGGTATAAGGTAATTTAACGTAGTAAGACATATTCAAGAATAAATAACAGTCTTCAGTAATCCGTTGAAGGGTAACGTAGGGTGGTACAGATGACGATAAAAACTAAGGTATATTTACTTAGGTGATAGAAATAGCTCATAACTTTTAAAGAAGTTATAGGTATAGTCAAATAAATAAAAATAAATGCCTTTATATTTTCATCGATGTTATAGAATGTACGTTAATAAACAGCACTGATTTACCTATCGGATTTAGTACCGAGAAACGGTGGGCTTGCAAATGTTGACTTTTCAAAATGATGCCTAGTTAAAATAGTTTATCTCAAATGCAGTTAGTAACAAGAACACTATATTAATGTAGAATATATAGATATCTATATTAATATCAGCTCTGTTTAAAACTGTTCCACTGCTGGGCACAGGCCTCTTCCCAGAAAAGGTTTAGGCAGAGAAGAGGCGGATTGGCAGGCTTCACATATCTTCGAGAACATTATGGAGAACTCTGTCATGGTTTATATGTACGATATTTTCCTTCACCATTAAAGTGGGCAATAATTAACTTTAATACGCACATATATAACTTCGAAAAGTCAGAGATCACGCGCCTTAGGATCGAATTTGAGACCTCTGCGTGGCAGCCGATCAATCGATATTTATCGATTCATATTTATTTCACTGCTTGGTTTTGCATTACAAGTAAAATAATTAATCAATCATTAAGTATTTTATTTTTTTATTTCATCTATGGTTGTGGATGTCACAGGGAGTCATTGCTCTCAAATAAATATTATAGTAACTGGTTTAACAATAGAATATCGTTATCCCTTTTGGTCGCTGAGGTTAAATGACAGTCGTTTTGTGGAACATATGTATATTTAGTCATATTTGGTGTGATAGGAAGGCAACCACCACACATGAAAAATACAATACTTTAAACCTTAATACAGTTACAAACCCCAAATAAAAGTATGTAATTTTGCTGATTTTGGACGTTGTTACAATGATTGGACAGCCCATGATATCGAAGAAAATACATAGAACAAGGATTGAGCTACAACTGGAGATGGATAAAAACGTTATGATTTTTCTTGAAAAGACGTTCTTAGAGGTCTTTAAAATATATACGTCGATCAAACAAATAATTGTCCTGTGTAGTCTTCGAACACACTTCGCTCAGCGGCGGTAGACATCCTTGCAGTCTAGTAAATGCATACATCATTGCATATATAGTACTTCAGCATTAAGCACGTGACGTAGAGGAAACGTGCTTAATACTGAAGTACTAGGTATATCAGAAAGGTCTGATTCTACGATTTAAACTTTTCCAGTGGCGTGTTATATTTTCGAAACTTAAAAGCGTACGAGTCCCATATGGCGAAACACAAATAACATTCCACTTAAGTTTATTGTTTAATTAAATCTAAAACAACTTCACGAAATTGAATGAGCTTGATAAATGTGTATCGTATTAGCTTTGAGACAACTTCTTAAATTGTATCTAATCATTTATAGTTCGCTTGCTAATAACTTAATAGGTTTAGTTGGTCCATTGCGAAAGCAATTAAGCATAATGAAAAGTTTATTTACCTCTAGAATTCGATTAGTCAAATATAGACAAATACTATATTCCAACCCTAACTAATTACATAAACAAATATGAGTGGTTTGATTAAATGTTACAACCAAGCAAAAATAGAAATCAGATTTCAATCAGATACTTGGATATTTCATTTCATAAAAATCAAATAACGTTTTTAAAAGGATATAGGGTTGTTGACTTAAGAGCATTTCTAAACGACAAAAAGGTTTAAATTTAAATAATTGCTCGATTGAACAATAATCGATAAACAACGACTGGTTAGTTTCAAGACAGATTTTGCCATATTTAAATAAGTTGACCAAATATAAAGAACAGCATAGTAAAAAGATAGATATTTCTTCTACTGAATGCTTATACTATGAATTATTAATTTTATGCGTTAGTTTTTTTGCGTAGAATATTTAACAGAGTCAACTGCGTCTATAAATAACAAAATCTACTGCTATTTTATGACTTTATTTTTTTCCATTTTCGTCTACGCAGAAGCCGTTGCGTCCGTAACAAATGCCTATTCAGCCGCGTAATAATACTCAAGATTAAAAAAATAGTTTAAAACTGTCATCTTAATGTTTTATTCGTATCTGTAGAAGGTAGAAAAACTTTCGCTTGACGAGTGTGTGATAAATGGCAAGTGTACGAACAATGGCGCAGTTTCAAATGCTCTTGAAGTTGACTTAATTGAACAGCTAAATGACAGGTTTACACATAATGTATTCTGCGCTCAGTTTGTAGAATATTCAATGCTAAGTGTTGGAAATTATTTGTTTGACTTATCGTTTACGTAAATGTTACGCGATTTACGACAACTGGATTGTTACTATAAATGCATGTAACAGTATAAGTGTCATATTTCGCACTAATGACGAATGTCGATCTTGTCTAATCATCATCATTTCATCATTTCAGCCTATTGCAGTCCACTGCTGGATATAAGCCTCCCCCAGGGTGCGCCACAAGGCCTGATCTCCCGTTTTCGCCATCCAGTCACCTCTAGCCACCTTTTTCAGGTCATCGGTCCATCTGGCCGGAGGGCGTCCTACACTACAAACTTACTTGTCTAATGATTTATTGCAATTAGCGACGTAACGAACGTGTATTTCTATTATACAAATATTAATGAAATCACGCCTGTGTCCATCACGTGTTAATTTTAACGTTTAGAAAGCACAACTGTATATAAAATGATAAAACCGTCCGGCATTTTGACATCTATGATAAATTGAAAATTAAATATCACTCAAAATAAATAAATTGATATACTACTGCGTACTGAGTAAAGCTATACAGCCAAAACTATTCTTAAAATTAATTGTATAAAAAAGAGCAACCGCCCTTTAAGATAGAACGGATTCGTCACATTCGGGAAATGCTTCCAACAAAATCTAAACAATAAAATATATTATTAGAACAAAAACATAAATCCAAAACATTAAGAAACATCGCCGTATAGTTTCAACTTACGGGTAACGACAAACAAATCAAATGTGTAAGCCGCACAGGAATAGAAAAATAGGAATTAATTTAAGAGCAACATAATTTAGTGGCCGATAAAGTTGGGTGTTCATAAATTACGAAGAGAGCACCATGGAGTAGCATAGAGCTTAGTTTAATTTTTTTAGAGGCGTCCAAATGGCGTCAACTAAAAATATCCGGTCGTTAGTCGAGACGTTCTCGGATTAAAATTAGTTAACGGTGGCAACCCTATTTAGGGAGACTTCCTTTATTCCAAGGCGCCAACAAATTAAATCCCATTTACACTTCTACGCTAATCTTTCAGAATTAGATTTAATTTTGCGTTGTACGTTTTACTTAACTTGTTTAAGCTTTGAAAATGTTTTTCTGGAAATACAATACATGATTTCAGAGTAATTTTAGACTAGGGACACTTTAGCGGCATACCTATCTTGGTTTTAGTATAAAACTCCAATTACTATGAGCGTGAGTAAATAAAATTAAATTGAAAATATTTCGTGTATTTGTAGATTATCTGATTGCTTCTTTAACACAGTATTTATGGTAATAAGATACTAACTTGCTGTTTTTTCTTTCGTGGCTTATACTATTGCATCAATTTAAATAAGTATGTAATCGAGAACATAGAGACAGACAAATTACTTTAAAATAATATAATGTCCTCCAGACCGAATTTCGGCCACGGCGGCCAGTCTTAAAGAAGACTGGCCATCTGCGCAGGAGATATTATAATGCACAAGTGTGTGCGCAAACACAAGTGCACTCTCTGTTTCCTTACTCTCATGATCCGATAAGACGTTAATCCGACACGACCGGAGAGAGATCGGGCGCAGGACCAACAGCTTAACGTGTTTTCCGAGGCACAGGGGTGTCTAACACCGCCAACTTCCTAACTCCGGGCTGCTATTGAGATTTTTTAACAGAAAAACCCAATAACTTTTTGTTGGTCCGACCCGGGATTCGAAACCGAGACCTCATGCACAGCAATCGCATTCAGTACCGCTACGCCACGGATAATATAGTCTATGTATATCTACAGCAAAAGATTTTGATTTAGTTGCCAGTATATGGACAAAATGATAGCAGTGATAGCTCAGTGGGGAGACCAACAGACTGCAATGCAGAGGGTCTCGGATTCGAACCCGCGTCGCGCACCTCTGACTTTCGGAAGTTATGTGCGTGTTGATTGACAATTATCGCGTGCTCCGTGCCTCGGAGAGCACGTTAAGCCGTCGGTCCCGGCTGCCATGAACATCTATGGCAGTCGTTATTAGGAGAGTGTCGACACAAAAGATCCCACTGGGTCGAAGTGTCGCCGGTCTGCACTGACTGGCTCCCACATAAGATACACACATACATACATATGGACAAAATATGACCACTCTGATCACGATTCGAAAATGAGTTACCAACACTTATATCCGTGATCGTGATACTATACAAAGAGATTTTACACATGTCACGCAAATCAAGAAAGCATATTTCGCTCAATCACAGTCTTAATTATCGACAACTGCGATTGTAAATGCTTTAAATTCCATAGACGTCAGTACATTTTACAATCCATTTAGAATTAAACAGAACAAATTGCGTCCAACGTCATAATTATATAAAACTCAACGTGAGATAGAACGGCCATGACACAATCAGACATAAATGGCGGAACAAAAACAAATCAAAGCGAGGGAACACAAATCCTAGAACGTTAAACAATCAATACAGTTACTGTTATTACAAGCTACGAATCATCAAAACTGGCATAACTGGAAACAATAGGTTGTATTTGAACTGGCGAGCTACCCACCTATTATCAACGTTTAGCGCTGCTATGCAATAAAAGCAATGAAGCGTGAGGACAGATAAGAGTTACCGGGACGACTACACAGTCTGCTTATTCGGATAAACTTCTCAAAATAGACAAAATCACGATTATGCATGGTTAGATAAAGGTGTGTTTAGTATACAGTCCTGACTGCCTCGTTTATGTAATGGCTAATATACGACTGCGGGTCGGCCCCAGGTCTGGACGACATGTTTTTAGTGATATCACGAAGTTAGAAGCTTAATGATGTTTTATCCCTATACCTTACCAAGCACGTTAAATTGTCATTCTGAGTTTGATCTCTGTTCGGTCGTGTCAAGTTACAGTCAGGACTCGGCGAATAGAGAGTACTGCAATATCTCCTGCGCATTGGATATTGTCTGTTGAGATGGACCGCCATGACCAAAATTCTATCTAGAGGCAATTATTATTATTATTGTATTTATAAAATACACATATTTCACTTTTGACACTTAGATTTGACGTTATATTTGGTCACAGTTACTAACTGCTACTACAACTACTAAACAGTTCCTAACAGTATCGGATCGCGTTAATTCTGATATCTCATATATATACCCGCCATGTAATGGGAAACGAGAATTAACGCGACCATGTTAGGTATTTACGTATCTTTTTTAAATAAATCCAGGACGATACGTCAAGCCGTTCAAAAAGGTAAACGTTTCAGTTTGCTATTACACAAATCATACATCGCGAAAGTACGAGTTATATAGACAAAGCTTTCCACACTTTTCGTTAATCGAACATCATACTCTGGACCTGACCAATGTTCGTTGCAAAAGCATTTACGCTTGAGCAACCATCAACGTAAACGCGCCAAAGTAATAAAATAAACGTTTATAATTGGTGACATAACGATATCGTACACGTGCACCCCTTGTTTAAATGCATCGCCAGTAATAAGGTACACCTACAAGGTAAAGCATTCCGCGCATTCTTAAACAGGTACACTTGTTCCAATAAATCTCGGAGCGCTTTAAAAAAATTATTAAATCGTACATTTTTCCCATCGCTGGCACTTAATGAAAAAATCCATTTAGGAATGTCTGATTAAAATACGTGGCCACCACTCGGAGCAGGTCGTGGAACTAGATTAGTTTCGGGGTCTCTTTATTTTTTCCGCTTTACCTTCGTGTATAAATCGATGTCACAATGTTTTTTCAGACATCAGGTGGTATTGGATTACATAAAACGGAAAATATTTTATTCACGAGCATCACAATCTTCTGAGAACGTTTTTATCGAATTCTAAAACACGGGGACGGATAATTACGTCAATTTAGACGGCAGCTGCTTCTTTCATATTCTTTATTGCTATAAGAGGTTGAATGCTTTGAGATTCCCAAGATACTTAGCGCAATGGTATCTTATAAGGAGAAATAGAGCATCTCTGCATTAGAGTGCACCCCATTAAAACCACATGTGCTAGACGTCACCTCGTGTCTCGTCGCCACCGTTTCCCAATATTGTTCTTAGTAGAGACGTTTTAACGTACCGAGAGCAGAACTAACGGCTCTCGGTATTGTTTTGTGAAAGTTTACATTCACAGTTTCATATTTTTGATTAGTTAACTTGATTGTAAAACGTGCATTAAGTTTCTATTACTTTTACTGCTGTCAATAGTAAGCAATGTAGTGGAGCCATGTCGACTTTTATAAAGTGCGGGTATTATTTTGACGTAGGTCCATATATGATGTTTGTCATAAAACTAAAGCGACATCGGGTATAGGGTTGAAGGTCCAAGATCTGCTTCAATTATGTAATATTATCAAATTGAACATTTAAGTATGTTACAATATCATATTAAATGAAACAAGTACTTCTTTCTTTATTGTCTTGGCTATGAGATACCGTACAAATTATCATTTGACATCCATATCTGTAATGTACATAAATAATATACCCACGGGACATCGACCGTTCCAATGACAAATGAACTCTACGAAATCTACGAGGCTGTTAAGTAAAGAAAATCGCAGACATTTAAAAATTACGATCGGCTGCTTATTTCATTAGGTGGGTAGCATGTAATTTTTCATTACATCTTAATGAATTCCGTTAGCGACCCAATTGTGTCAAGCGAAATAAATCCTCTCATTTGTTATGTATGGAGACATATTATTGAACTGTTAAGAGCGTCGCTGTTCATTAAAATACTGGCGAAATTACTTTTAGCATTTGTCTGAACAACGATGCCGATTTATTAGTTCTTAATATTGTTTTATGAAACGCTTACCTTTATCCCTGCAGGGCTGTGCATAGATGACACGGTTCCTTTACTTATCATGTTGCCCCTAAAAATATACCCAGTAATATTATACAATGAATTTAATGCCATAATATGCACAGGCATTCATAACTCAACCAAATCACAAAAATGTTTCAAATATCCAAAGTCTGGGTCTATAGTAGGTTTAAGCATTTCGTTCATTGTTTCAAAGTGACACAGAAATTATCCTAAAGTTAAAAAGAAAAATAATTTTATACTTTAGATTATTAATATTTTTGTTCACCTACTATATCTTTTTCCGCCGTCAAATGATCGAATAAAATTGTTATTCGTGTATGAAATGTACCGCTGTCAGAGTTGTCATCTAATTTCAATAATTCGAGAACAAACTTGGTGCTTAGACAAATATTCGATTGGAAGTTTGGGAAGCGATGACGGTGATAATTTGTTTGCGCCGCGGTGCGCCGCGCTTCGCCTTGTTTATACGACGTTCCATAATATTTATACTGCGGGATCAAGTCGACGATTTACACAAATGCTGTGTAGTTCTCTAGATGTCATTAAGATAGATCTCCCTTAAGACGCGGATCAAACACAGCCGTTTATATACTTCGCAGATGAAATATAACTTAAATCCGGTGAGCCTTTAAAATATTATACAATATGTGTCTTATGCGCTTGGGTTTATCATCACTCCGTTTTATAGAAGTATAAGGATTGAGATGTCTTATGCTATTGTTTAATTTAGCTTGAACAAAAATAATCCTAACGCTTTTCCACCTTTAGAATAACTTTTTAATTAATCGCTTATGCTGTTAATTTAATCTGCGTGTCGTGACGTTTAATATTAGACACAACAGATACAAATAAAAACAAAGACGTCAGACTCGAAACTAAAAAGGCTAGACATACTATTTTTTTAAATGTCGACGTGTTTGTACGACCACCAAAATATATTCATTATAATAACGTAACATAAAAATCAAGAAATTATTTAACTATAAACATATTCTGCGTTCCGAAATGCTTTATAAACATTGGAGCAGCCAACTGTGAATCACACTATTTTGATCCCCCACAGGAATTTTATCCGCAAATGGCAACATTTAGTGTATGCCTGCTATTGGCGACCACATAAATGCGACATCCGTGCATTTAATATGGATAATGTTGTCAATACACACAAACAAGTACATTAATATATATCTATTCTTCTATAGCCAGATGTCATGCAGTGGTTAATACTTAGGTAGGCAAATGAAATCCGAAGCTGTAAAGCTCCACATTCCTTAACCTACTAAAAATGTTTACCTTTTTCTCGTGATACACATGTTAATGGAAAAACGCAAGATGCATAATAACTAACACCATCATCTAATCTATCTTCAAGCTACACAAAAATCCTTCTTTATTTAGAACATAAACACGAGAAAATTGCTTTCACGAGACATCAAAGGATCTCAATAAAACTCACTTATTTGAACATTTGCTGAGGCAGACACATCTGTTTCTAATAAAATATACTGATATAAACATTATTTCTAGTCATCTATCATTTTATATTCAGGTCGTTGAGGGTTCTTAATAAATTGATGGAAATTCGATTACTTACAATTGAAGACCCTAGAGACACACCTCATTATATTTTTACAATATTCCACTAAATTTTAAAAGGTGCTATCACGTCGTGTCGACCCTCTTTTTTCTAAACTGTATTTTGCCTCTAAAAGTTTACGTAATAAATACCTTGTCGAAGTACTTATTAATATAATCTATGTTTCAATCACCTACTCAATCTATAATCATGTAGGCATTTAGCTATTAAGCACACATCAGTCTACACTTCTTGTTGTGTTTTCTACCAATATATTCAAGTATTCACTTAGAGTAGCAATAAAAACAGATACCAATTTAAGATTATTACGACTTATAAAATATGAATAAGCTTCATGAGCCACCCGCGTTGTCTGACTACCGGTAAAACATTTATAGCTTCACCAAAGGACACATCAAAAACTGACTAGCGATGCAACGATATATCGAATATTTGATAATATCGATAATATCGACCCCAAAATATCGATATTATTATCGCTATCTAACCATCATCGATACGATATTATCATATCGACAAGAAATTAAATATCGATATCGAACGATATATCGAATATTCGATAATATCAACCCTAAAATATCGATATTTTTATCGATATCTAACCATCACCGATACGACATTATCATGTCGACAAGAAATTAAATATCTATATCGAAATATTTGAAATAATATTTGGTAACCATTGCTTATATTTAAGATTTTCTGATCGATTTTTGTCTATTGTTTTTGTTCTTTGTATTTCTTCCTTCGTTCAGATTAGTTCTTTCCTCAGAAAATTGTAGGATTAGTAGGTTTAGATCATGGATATTTTCAGGTCTTCGATATAAATATCGATATGTATATCGAACACAGTCAGACTCGTGCGGGTTCCGGGGCAAGCAGATGTTCAGGGTAATGAGGAGACTGATGAATTAGCCAGGAAGGGCTCGGAGCAACTATTTGCGGGCCCCGAGCCATTCATAGGACTGAGAGTACCGTCAAGACAGCTATAAATGTACATGGCAATGATAAACACAGGCTAGAGTGGATGGCTCTTAGGGCCTGGAACACTCCAAGAAATCCATTGCAAACAGAGCCACGTGCTTCACGTGGAAGTTCTGCGGGTACAACAAGGGCCAAATACGCCTGCTCACGTCATATACGTCATATACACATATACGTCAGCGTTCACTGGTCATTTTGGCACCAGCGACTTCTTGTGCAGATTGAGATTGGCAAACAATTTGATCTGCAGAGCCTGTGGTGAACAGGACGAGTCCATATCACATCTACTGTGTGAATGTGACGCGTTGGCTGGACTAAGGATGGGTCTGATGGGATTGACATATCCGAACCCTGAAGACTTCAGGTTTCTCACCCTGAAGTGTACGCTGCGACTGTTGCAGTGCATTCATAGGGAGATAGCTCAGGCATAGATCTCGGGGCCGACACAAAAGATCCCACTGGGTCGAAATGTCACCGGTGTACACTGACTGGCCCCCGAAATAAGATAAGATAAGATAAGATACCCACTTCTACTACTAACTTGAAAGTTCTGAATTATCAATAGTATCGCATTGAAACTGTCGATATTATCGATCATCGATATTTTTGGGCCTTCGATATAAATATCGACATTTTCAGGCCTTCTATATAAATATCAATATTTTCAGGCCTTCTATATAAATATCGATATTTATATCGATATTTTCGTCTCCTTGCAACCCTACTAATGACCTCTCCTAACCATTATTAGTACGTCTCTTGATGAACAAGGTTTAATTAATTATATAATTTCATTTTATATTTAATGTTGAACATAGACTTGCCGAAGTACCGAACGTACCGCATAAATTGTATGGGAACGTGGCCTGCACGAGCCGTATTTTAGAATTGTAAAGAATCATAATACATATTATTATACGCGACTCAACATACACGTCAAAGAATACCCGGAGACGCGTTTAACTTGGTTTACAAATTTAGCGCACGCAATGTAATTGATACCGATGCGATTGAGACTGTTGTCTCTGTCTTGCTTGATTTACGAGTTACTATTAAAGTTAAATCCTTCATGAATGTCAGAGATTTCATTAATTTACCGTATTAATATTGTGTTATGTTTTTGTTACCATAATTATTACAGTCAATACGCACGCACGTTCAGGTTCACCTAAATATACAAGATACACCATTAAATAAAAGCAGAAGGTAAATATAAAAAAACGTCATTAAAATATATTAGTTCAAATTAAATAAGTCAGCGCCACAAAAAGCGACCCATTAATAAAATCTAGATAAAAAAGGTAAAACGAAATACCAAAAAAGCAATGAGCAAAATAAGTTCGAATGGCTTCGCCTTCCTATTGCATAAATCTTAAAGCAGTCTCTAATTGAATATTCTCTTTGCGTAATGCCGTCTTATTTCACCCTTTAAAATAAAATAAAGGCTGAAAGCGAAACATGTAAATTTTATCGTGTCTGGGCGCGCGGCGCGCGGTACTCGGCCGCCGGGACAAGCACAGATTTTTTACCATCCAAGGTAAAGGAGAAAACTTGGCTCGTATTTTCAGCGAAAACTTCTCCCACTGCAATGCTCGTTGAGAAATACTTTGGTGACTTACGGACCGAGTTATAAAAGAATCGCGTATTGTGTGGATCGGCCAGGACCTAACAAATCATTTCAAACGCTCCAACCAAGAATTTGGGGCGGTCAGTGTAAAAGTTACTAGAGCGTATAGGCTGCGGGAAAAATACGGTACGTGTGAAATGTTAACATTTCCCGAACACTATTCATATTGCACAAACTTGAATTTATAAATCCGGAAGCCGGACAATGTAATTGCAATATATATACAATGTTTTTTACAAACGTAGATATTATAATCGAGTAGATTGTTTGTGCATGGAAGTTTTGCAATTTCAAATTGTTACATCCGCACTTCTCTAGTGTATCACGAAATTAAAATGCCTATTGAGGCTGATGCCGTCACGATGTGATATTTAGACAGCTATTTGGAGTCTCCTTTTATTCATGTTTTAATTCACTCGATTAATAAGGTCCAATTTCACGCTTTTTGTAGTAAACAACAAAATAAGGTGAACACCTCACGTGCCGGCTTTCCAATAACAAAATTCAATAATATCATTTCTGATAGAACAGACTAAGATGTCGTCATCAAATCTTAGATTATGGTAAACAATTTATTTTACCAATTCTTTTATTGTTTAACTTAATAGAAAGTTATTTTGGTGATTCGTGATGTAAGATGAGTTAATAAAAAAGTCTCACTCTCATTAACGATTTGATTTTAGAGCAGTCGTGATATTTGTAGGTTTACGTAATGGTGGCAACGTTTCTAGTACTGCCTAAATTACTCCTGATTCCTTATTAAAAGAGTATTCAGCAACAATAATCAGTTGTTAACTGTACATAGGTAATATGTATCAAGCACATGCAAAATCAATAACTAACTTAATGTATCAAAATGCTTAAGAGTAGAAATAGAATGTGCTAATATTGAATCATTTTAAGTATGTGTAGTATCTAAAATACACACTACAAACAAACGCGTGGTTTAGATAAAATATAACTCACAATTTGTTGCTCATTGTGCATAAATAATACATTCATTTAATGCGTTTTAAAGTTATTGATATTACGCCACATGCCTCAATGAATCGAATAACGAAAAATATACTGTAATGTGTTTATACCAACTGTCATTGACTCTCTACAACAATTACAATTTATCGCAATATATTCACGGATTTACCGAGACTTAAGGAGAAAGTTACCGTTCCTTCCAGAGCTCGTGCAGTTATTAAGAACATCCTGATCGGTTGCTCACACTGAAAGAAGAAAACCTAATTTTAATTACAAGTCTTTGTTTAGACTGGAAAATCACAGGGTCCTGCGATCATATAAAACGAGATCACCGAAGCGATCAGTTACCGCAACAAAATTTGTGAATCGCTATAGTTGTACAGGGTTCTGGCGGTCTTTATATCCGTTTTATCACCGGCTATTCCTAATGAAACGGCTGCCTATTGAAGGAATACAGATATGTCGCAGTAGGATGGTTGAAGTCGTTTTACTAGATTAGTCTAGTAAGATAGTTATATTACGAGATCATACCCGTATCATAGTTATATTCCTATAACTATAACAGTGCTTCAACCTTCTTACTGCATCAGATGTAGGTACCATTATCCTTAGTATGTACAATAACAGCAAAAAGTAGGTACTCGTACATACATATATTCTGTATAATAAGTACTTATATGACAAAGAGCTTGAATGTCGTGATACGATTTTTAAAGTTAGAAGCTAATGAGTTCCTCTTTGTTCGTTTCATATTTACATCAAAGTGTATTATTACCTCACCGAGTCTCTTTTGATTGTGTTACAATAATACAATTCGTCAGCTCTGCCGTATTCTTGACTATATTTAATGAGCTTTGGGAACTTGTGTAATAGTAAATTTTGTTGTTACTTAAAAATGTATTTAACACACAAAAGTAGAAGCTGGGTCAGTGGATTTTGTTCGAATATGCAAATAACAGCATTTATCGTTTGTTCGTAATAATTTGTTGCCTAACGATCTGCATCTGATGACATTCTTATATTAATGTCAAATTTCACCTCTCTCTCTCTCAATATTTCTGGAAGCAAGCGAGTAGCTCGCACACCAGCATTCGAGTTACATACATAGACTTAACCTACATGTCTGTGATGGGGTAGGCATCACCAAGCACAGTGCCAGACCCTGTGCTGCTGCTGAGAATTTCCTGACTAAAACACCTCATACCATTACATCATGCACATCATTCGCATTGATTGGTGCAGTTGTGCTATACCTGTATCACAGTAAATATATTAGATTGTTACGTATAACATTGTGGTTTATTGTCTACATCTAATTTTGTATACGTAATTTTGTAATATATTATAAAATAAAATGATAATTTTTATTTTGAAAATCGTCTACTTATAGTATATGTTATTAATAACATGAACTACATAATATTAATAATCTATATTAACTGTTTCGCTGTCCAATGATAGACACAATAGAAAATCTATTCTTATGTACCATGTGATTCATCGGACAGGAAATCTGTAAATTATTTTTTGTGTTCAACGTTAGGTCCTTTAGTATGTTTCCCGGATCGGTTGCCTTTATTTGCCATGATTTAATAATTAAAATATAACGAATTCGGATTTACAGCATACACTTTATACCAAACGACAAGTTCATAGAGGTTAAAACCCAATATTTTTCGAAAAATAAATGGTTTTTGATCAAACTGTTAAAATAGACCGTCCTCAATATCATGACACTATCATGAAGACAGCGGTAAATGCAAATATCTGTCATTACCAGATGTGAGGCTAAGCTGCCAACGCTACCTAATTATAAATCTTCATCAACCATGGCCCAGAATATCGGTAATAGATTAAAGTTCCCACCGCTGATACTAATGAGTATTTACAAGAAACAAATCGAGGTCTAATTACATAATTTAATACATATATGACAGAGAGATATACTGACCTACCTTTTATACAAGAAAAATTTGTTTAGAAAATGTTACCTAAATAGTGAATAAATAAATAAGTTTAGCAAAATAAACTATACCAAAAGTTTTCGACTTAGTTGTAAATTAAATTCTCAGTTAATTAAACTTGTATGGCGCATTAATTTATTAATTACGTTAAAAGCCAAAGCCTCAGCGGGGAAGCCTTACAAACAAGCTGCTAGCACAATAATTAAACGTTCAGTCTAGATGTGTTGTCATTTCATAATGCTTAGATACAAGTACCTAACTCACGGCAATAAATAAGACCAAGCAGGATCCTACTGTTAAACAAAAGACTAACCGACCGAGTATATAGTATTGTGTACACAGCAATGGCATTTTCCAGAACACAAAAAATTACTCTCCTGTAAAATTCTACCTTATGTCGTGGATGTTAGAGTTCATATTCTCTGATCGTAGGTCGTGATCCGCGTCGCTCACTTCGTGGGTAGTGGTTTGCCTTTCACTCCGCTATTTTATTATTATACAGATTTAGGTATAGACATTATAAAGTTTATAATACGTATCAACCTGGGCGTAGCGTGAGGATCGTTCGATTAGTCCATTTCAGGTACTGTTAGACTGCAGAAATGAGTTACACTCAAGAAATTGTTATATTTAACCATGGATTTCGATATATGGTTAATATAACAATTTAAATACTGCGCCACTAATTCGAACACAGTTAGTTTTAAAACAAATCTATAGTCACAAAATTGTAAAAGTAACGCAACACCAATAAATGTATCTCGGATTTTGATATGGCTTACTACAATTTCGAACAATCAAGTTTCGCATAGAACAAAGTAGTAAAATGTCTAAAGATTTACAATACTAATTCGCATCGTTAATAAATTAATAAATCTATGATTTATGAGACGAGTAATAATTCTACATCAACATTAAAGTTATATGATACTAATTTATATTCTGCTTTCGAATATCAATTATCTTCATATGCACAAACCTTTTAGTTTACATTTCCGAGGTACTTTCTAGGAATCTAATCTCTATTTCAAATAAAGATTAAACCGTCGTTTGCAAATATTCGTTCTGTATATTTAAGCTGAATATTTTGAAATAATATTCTGAGTCTATACAGAGTGCCATAATTCGAAATAAACACATTTAGTCAATTTAATTATAATAATTCGCTTCTATGATACTTTGATTCTAATGCTGGTCCTTTAAATACTCCTACAGTTACAGATTGCATTAGGAAGAAGTTTAAAATTGGTGCCGTATAAGATAATAAAAAATATTTTCTTAACAAATTGGGTTATCTATTAAAACTTAAAAATAGTTGCCAATCAATCATTAAGCAAATCATTAGCAAATCATAAACATTTGCTGTAGCTTTATAAAAAAAATTGAATAAATCTAATTATTGAAAAAATTAGTGCATGCGGCATAACCTTGCGGAATTTATATGGACTGTAGTCTGGGCATCTGGTGTTTTATTAAACAGTAATAGTTACTTTACTACCATTAGAACAAGAATGACTGCTACCCAATCGAATGCTTCTGATAAATCGCTTACATCATCACCAATCTATTCGTATGTGAGACTAAACAGTGTACTTGTACAATAACACAATCATATTTCACACCTACATAATTAGCTGTACCAAATTAGTTTATCTTCGCACAATTACTAGAAGCTTGTTTGGATACGCCGAAACGATGATAAACACAGCCCCATTTTAGTGCAGCTTTATAAATAGATTAGTTAAACAATCACTCTGTATAACGGATAGAGTCAACAATAACACTACCCTATAGACAACAATATATAGGCTGTTATTTAATCCGAGTGCAAGCCAACAATACTCGCGTGGCTTCCAACGATAAAGCAGCCGTGCTAAAATATTAGAGTGTGCACACTATAGACCTTCTGTTATTGACTTATTGTACACATTAATCACGTGTAGCAAAATATAAAAGTAGCCAGTTTTGATTAGAACGCTAATTATTTAAATTATTACCTGAATTGATTTATTACTCATTTACTTGTTACTCGAACGTACATAAAGAAATTTAATACGGTTCATTTTCAGACGGTAAAGCAAATTGCATCGTTACGATAAAAAGAAGTATACTTTGTTAGAAATAACATTAGGTTAAACAATTGTATAAACCCTATTCCAGATGAATGAACTGATGTTTATTTTATGCCTATTTTGTTCAATGGTGGTGTTTCTATAAATGTTAAGTTTAGTTCAGTTTGAGTTGCTACATTTTAACGATTATCAAAATGTTCCTTTCTATATAAAATGCCCTATTTTGTCAAAATAAACAACATATAATTGTCTGGATACGAAACTTCGATACAAAACATAGAGTTTAAACACACATGTCACGCAAAACTTTGACGATACAAATAAAATAAAAACTACTAAAACATGAAATAGATAAATGTAAGTCGTAATTTACATTTTACTGCTGGCGTTTATGAAGACAGCTTTATTTCCACTTCTTTTTAGACCGTCCAAATAATTAAAAAGTCGTAAAGATATATCAACCCAAAAAGGTTTTTACACATGTGTTTTACGACGAATCGAATTATTCAGACAATATTTTTCAGTACAAGTTTAGTGTGTGCTTAGCTTTATAAAGAACAGAGTAGCTGGTTGGTATACTTGATAGAATAATAACCATAATAGCAGCCATTAATGTTTGTATTGTAATGGACTCATCGACAATAAACAGCACCAGAAACATTATGGTTTTTGATTGAATAGAAGTGTCAATATTATTTTAGTATCGGTGACGATATATTTCGGCTGCTCTATTAAATATTGAGCCTAATAATGAGTATGTAAACGAGAGAGTTCTATTTTACTAAGTAGTCACATTGTTAATAAGCAATTCAAGTCATTGTAAACGCTTTTAAAATGTAGTTTTATTAGTTAATGGTAATAAAAAACTTTCAATGACATATTTGCAACGTGCATGTAATATATACTTAGTATCAAATTCATTAGATATAAGCAGTAATGTCGCGTGCTTGTTTATCAATTTATTCTTATAAAATTCAGATTAAACGGCGTTTCAGTATAGTTATCAAACAGTTTATTATTATTTTATAAGATTTTTGTTGTATAATTAGTTGAATAAATGTAACCAAACAGTTTAATAGCAAAGCCGTGATGACCCAGATCAGATAAAACGATCGCAGTTTTCCTTTTGTTTGCACTATGTGTGACGTGCATTTGCAGATCAAGGAGGTAGATTAATTCTTCAAAATTCAAACTTTACCAGATGGCGGCAAAAACCCGAGCTTACTTTTATAAGCAACTATATCTTGCCCGCGGCTTCGCTCGCGTAAATTTATGTTAGGTTAGGAACAGTACTTTTATCTGGATGAAAGACCTTTTTGTTTTTCTGACTACGTTTATGAGAAATTTCATGATGTTTCAACAATACTTTAACTGGATGAAAATTTCACGATGATCGGTCGAGTAGTTAAGGTGTGAAAGCGAAACAAACGAACTAACATTCGCATATATAATATTAGTTACGAATCTAGGATATTTCATACATCAACTATGAATGTGTACCTATATGTACAGCAATGAAACAAAAAAACTGTCGGTTATTCAACAGAAACGTATATGCTCAGATTTCAATCACCACGGGGTAATTTGATGCGCTGGCAACAATGAAGGTCGTTGCGGATATTATTGAAACAGCTGGCGATTTTGAAACTATTGTGTTCGAGTTTACATAACTAAATCTAATAAAAGAATAGTAACGCACAAAATCTACAGAACGCATCAAACAATTCACGAAAAGCAAATATAAAAATATAACTCGTGAAAAGTATCACGTGTAGAAGATCTAACAAAATAAAAGTTAAAATCGGATCTACATAATGCTGTGATAGAAGAAATTCTTGCTGTTTCGTGTTAAATCTTTTCTTTAACTTTTACTTTATCGAACACAAAGTTGAGTGAAATTTAGGGATATAAACGTGTGGCGTGCAGCTTAGCGCGGTAGGCGTAGCGTTTACAAGTCGACGGGGTAAATTGGATCCCCCGGGATTTACAGACGCCTTCACGCAAGCGCTTCGTGCGCTACAACCTTCAACGTTCACGGTGGCTTGTGAAATATTCAAAGTCTTTGCCGATGTTATTTATAAGACGCTCCTTGGATAGATAAGAATATTTTGCATTTTACACGAAACTTGGGAGCTGAAATTGTAGTATTAAGCAGTATTATGAAGAACACGTACACCGACAATCGTTGTACAAACGGAGAGTAGACGCGTTGGGGATTTGGTTGAACATGATTAGACTATGACAGTGTAGTAGACAAAGCAAGTTCATTCTATTGTTTAGTTACATACGAAGGTACAGGTACAGGTATAAAGGTGGATATAGATACAGTGCCATCACTCCAATAAATATTGTGTATAAGTCTATATTAAAAAAAAAACCCTTTAGAATATTTACTTTCATAGATTATAATATACTAAGTGGTGCAAAACTTATCAAATTAAGTTATATTGCCTTAAGCTGGTTGATATAAGACAGTTCGGGCACACGGGCACGCCACGATCGTGGCGGTAAGTCCCGTGTTTGAGGAGTGGCTGGAGAGGCGGCATGGCGCCCTCACCTTCCGGCTGACACAGGTAATGACTGGCCACGGTTGTTTTGGCCAGTTCCTGTGTCGTATACGCCGGCAAGAGACGCCCGGTTGCCACCACTGCGGCGACTGCCGCGACGTTGTTGAGGACACGGCGCTGCACACTTTGGCGGTTTGCCCCGCCTGGGCATCGCAGCGCCGTGAATTGATCGCGGCAGTCGGATTGGTTGCCCTCTCGCTTCCGGCTGTAGTTCAGTCTATGGTCCGGAGCGAGAGGTCGTGGAACGCCGTCGCCTCCTTTTGTGAGGAAGTCATTTCCATCAAGGAGGCGGCGGAGCGGGAGAGGGAGCGTTTGAACCCTCTCCCCAACCGCAGAGCCGGGCGCCGGAGGGCGCGAGACGACCTCCAGCCACCCTGAGGTTTGACCTGGGGGTGGCGGGCTTTGTGGGCCTGCCCGCCATCCGTTCAGCACCAGGTCCGAGAGGCGGCGTGCGTGTTCCCACGCGCGCCTCTGTTGTTTCGAGTCCGTCTCCCCTCTAGGGGGGACAGTAGGGATAATTTGTGAGGAGTGCCTTTGGGTAGGTCTTTTGTGTAGTGGCCTGCCGTTTCATACGGCGGGCCGAAACCTCGGCGGGGTCGCGACCGCATGCGAAAGTGATTCGCGCGGCCCCGTCGATAGTGGTTTTGTCGAGGAACACCGTGGTAGGTTTAGTCGGTATTCCGGGAGGTACTTTATCATATTAACATCTTCTTTTACCCCGGCGAGTCCGACATAACCCCTCCGCCCGCCCCCGCGGAGGGGTATGCGTCATGCATTCCCCCACGTTAAAAAAAAAAAAAAAAAAAAAAAAGACAGTTCGGGCACGGGCACGCCACGATCGTGGCGGTAAGTCCCGTGTTTGAGGAGTGGCTGGAGAGGCGCCATGGCGCCCTCACCTTCCGGCTGACACAGGTAATGACTGGCCACGGTTGTTTTGGCCAGTTCCTGTGTCGTATACGCCGGCAAGAGACGCCCGGTTGTCACCACTGCGGCGACTGCCGCGATGTTGTAGAGGACACGGCGCTGCACACTCTGGCGGTTTGCCCCGCTTGGGCATCGCAGCGCCGTGTTTTGATCGCGGCAGTCGGATTGGTTGCCCTCTCGCTTCCGGCTGTAGTTCAGTCTATGGTCCGGAGCGAGAGGTCGTGGAACGCCGTCGCCTCCTTTTGTGAGGAAGTCATTTCCATCAAGGAGGCGGCGGAGCGGGAGAGGGAGCGTTTGAACCCTCTCCCCAACCGCAGAGCCGGGCGCCGGAGGGCGCGAGACGACCTCCAGCCACCCTGAGGATTGACCTGGGGGTGGCGGGCTTTGTGGGCCTGCCCGCCATCCGTTCAGCACCAGGTCCGAGAGGCGGCGTGCGTGTTCCCACGCGCGCCTCTGTTGTTTCGAGTCCGTCTCCCCTCTAGGGGGGACAGTAGGGATAATTTGTGAGGAGTGCCTTTGGGTAGGTCTTTTGTGTAGTGGCCTGCCGTTTCATACGGCGGGCCGAAACCTCGGCGGGGTCGCGACCGCATGTGAAAGTGATTCGCGCGGCCCCGTCGATAGTGGTTTCGTCGAGGAACACCGTGGTAGGTTTAGTCGGTATTCCGGGAGGTACTTTATCATCTTAACATCTTCTTTTACCCCGGCGAGTCCGACATAACCCCTCCGCCCGCCCCCGCGGAGGGGTATGCGTCAAGCATTCCCCCACGTAAAAAAAAAAGACAGTTAACATCGGGCACGCCACGATCGTGGCGGTAAGTCCCGTGTTTGAGGAGTGGCTGGAGAGGCGGCATGGCGCCCTCACCTTCCGGCTGACACAGGTAATGACTGGCCACGGTTGTTTTGGCCAGTTCCTGTGTCGTATACGCCGGCAAGAGACGCCCGGTTGTAACCACTGCGGCGACTGCCGCGACGTAGTTGAGGACACGGCGCTGCACACTTTGGCGGTTTGCCCCGCCTGGGCATCGCAGCGCCGTGAGTTGATCGCGGCAGTCGGATTGGTTGCCCTCTCGCTCCCGGCCGCAGTTCAGTCTATGGTCCGGAGTGAGAGGTCGTGGAACGCCGTCGCCTCCTTTTGTGAGGAAGTCATTTCCATCAAGGAGGCGGCGGAGCGGGAGAGGGAGCGTTTGAACCCTCTCCCCAACCGCAGAGCCGGGCGCCGGAGGGCGCGAGACGACCTCCAGCCAACCTGAAGTTTGACCTGGGGGTGGCGGGCTTTGTGGGCCTGCCCGCCATCCGTTCAGCACCAGGTCCGAGAGGCGGCGTGCGTGTTCCCACGCGCGCCTCTGTTTCGAGTCCGTCTCCCCTCTAGGGGGGACAGTAGGGATAATTTGTGAGGAGTGCCTTTGGGTAGGTCTTTTGTGTAGTGGCCTGCCGTTTCATACGGCGGGCCGAAACTTCGGCGGAGTCGCGACCGCATGCGAAAGTGATTCGCGCGGCCCCGTCGATAGTGGTTTTGTCGAGGAACACCGTGGTAGGTTTAGTCGGTATTCCGGGAGGTACGTTATCATCTTTACCATCTTCTTTTACCCCGGCGAGTCCGACATAACCCCTCCGCCCGCCCCCGCGGAGGGGTATGCGTCATGCATTCCCCCACGTAAAAAAAAAAAAAAAAAACAGTTAACATAAACAGTAAACCTATTTTCACAGAAATTAAGAAATTATTCTTTTCAACAAAATAAATAAAATAAAATGAGACAACCTATTTATTGATTATGGACCTTATTTCATTTGTTTCTTTTTTGTTTCCTTTTGTGTTTTTTTTTTCGTTTGTTTGTTTTGTTTTAAAATATGGCTGCTTGACATTTATCTCTGCATTAGACATAATGTTGTAATTTATGAAAACAAAAAAAATGTCTTGTGGCTAAACTACTGAATACATTTGGTTCATAATTTTTAAATCGTCAAAGAATACCATGTAGTATATGTGGTATCAATTAATGTGATAACATTTGCGCCACTTTGTATATCTACCTAATTAAATGAAACTAGGAGTTAATCTACAATCAGTTTCATCATTGCTTAAGCAATCCCTTCAGATTTTCTTGGTATTGCATAGTGCATAGACAATAATATATAATCAATCACCAAAAAATGCAGTAACTAGAACAAATGTTTATGTAATCACTTCAATGCTGAACGATTGTACATAAGAAATAGAATCTTATCCGAAGACTCTATGGGAACTCGCCGGTAAGATAGTAATTGGACCCGCTTCCCGCAGGGCACCCATTTCAAATCCTTAACGTGGGTCCGTATTGCTTTAATGACGAACATGTTGGAAGCTTTTTGTGCGACCCGTAAGGACTGATCACTAACAAACAGGTAAAAAAGTTTAACGGTGCAAATCATATAGAGCGTTTAGAAATTAAAATTCAAATTTTATATTCACTTAAGAGTTATTCAACTAATCACAGTAGTTTAAAGATAAAAGAAAATAAGCCTAGTTTAAAGTAATAATATTACTTTTATAGATTTTTATTTGGAATGGGATATATTTAATCATTTATTGTAATTTACGTGTCTCTTCCTTAATTACTTTTTTGCGTAGTTATTTTTCGGTTTTAAAGAACATTAAAAAAAGTATTTGGTTATCAATAGATCAGAACGCTAAACTAGAGATTTCAAGATATGATTACTACTCACTTGACTGATTTTCGAACACCACATAGTTGAACACAAACGATTAAAAGATCGCAAGTTAGATAAAATCCCAGTCGCAGTCTGATAATAGCGCAAAAGTGTGTCGATGGTAACACTGCAGATGCGAACGCAAATGTGCTTGCATTTCCAAGCGATTTGCGCTTGTGTCGAGTTGAAGAGCCAGCAAAAAGCGGCATTCGCTGACGGGACATTCGACGGAATACACATACATATATATATTTTGTAATTTATTATTCATTCGGTGGAAGACTGGAAAGTAGAATAAACCGTCAACCGGTACGTGACTGCGCTTGTCTGGCACATCTCAAACGCTCTATGCTTTCTTCTTGTTGTGATCGCTGCCATTGCCAACGCAGCGTTTCGTCTTACGTAAGAATGCGCGCGAATCTCCCTTTGTTTTGCAAAATGAAAAACAATGTTCTCTGCAATGTACTTACTGCGTATTGTACCTCTAATATCTGCTTTCTGTCTGAGACAAAAGATTCATATTACGTATTCTATTGCTTTTGTACATTGTACTAAACCAATTACGAGTTATTATGAGAATAACAGGGTTGTCCATATTTACCAACCTTGTAATTATGATTACAGTTTTTTTGCAGTCATTGTCATTAGAACATTGTATTGTGTCAACGATGACTTAACAGAACATGACTCCTATAAGTCTAAAAGATTCAGTTGCAAGTTTACAGTTATTTCATTTTATTCCAGAAACGTCACTAACACTCAATCATAATCCAATTTCTAAGCAATTGACGAACAAAACATTGGCTAATAGTTTTTCTTCTGACTTCACATTCTCGTCACCCTGATATTCTTTGGCAACAGTGACTAATAGTTTCATGTATTTAAAGACATGCAGATCAAATGTCGATGGAGTTTTTGCTAACGACGTTGCTCCACGTAAGTAGAGTTCAAGCTGTGCGACAAAAGATTCCCCCATTCAGGTTTCATTGCGTCACAGTTTAAGCAAATTATAGTAAGTGATAAACGTCTGTTGGACACGCAACAATAGTAATCCATTGTAACAGTTTTGTAACGTAAAAACTCTTCACCAACTTCCTTGTACATAATGAACTGATTTAGTTTGCAAATACTGCGATCACTATTCGTTTAGTTTTTCAAATACTTTACTTACATGCTTACTAATATTATAAACAAGATTACACCCGCGGCTTCGCTCGCGTAAATGTAGGTTAGATTAGTAACTTTTTATTTTTCTGGATGAACGCTTCATCCAGAAAAAAAGTACTGACAAGCGAAGCCACTGGCAATATCTAGTTGGAGTAATATCTAACAATTAACGATTAGCTGTAGCGATATTTTATAAATATCTACTTGGTGTGACTCACTGCACATTACAGGTTTTCTATCTGACATTATAACTTATTAAACTGTTAATGCTTGAGAAACGGACATAAATGAAAACCTATTATGTCCAATAAGCTGATTAAAGTACCTACCTATAGTATTTATTTCTTTGACAATGCGTTATATATTTTTCTTAAATTAAACTACAGACGTAACTTAGAAAAAGAATACTAAGGGGAAATATATAAACAAAGTTTGTTTCTAAATAAATTTTTCTGTTACCAGTAGGTACAAGACATGGCCTCAGCCGATTTAAAGAACGAAAATAACAGTTAGGAGCGCAGTAAAATCCGTAGAGAAATACTTTTGCAAAGAACAACGAATTTTCCAACTTTTCAACAGAACCCTGTTGTTTTACGTAAAAAAAAACGTATCTCGGTTGCCTTACTTTCTGCTACGAACTGTAAGATTCAACTGACACTAAAATTTTACTGAAACTTTCCTATTTATGCAACCAACAAATACTGTTCGATAAAATTGAAATGATTTCAAAATACCAAGTGTTGTCTTGTCAATTCCGTGGCATTTGCGCTTATGTTTGTGGCCCAGTGTGAAGTTTGGGGTTCGATTCCATTGAACTCTAGATAAAAATTCAGTAGCAGTGCGGAGTGTACAAATGTGCCAAGTAAACGTTAATTAGCTCATCCCCTTTTACGCAGGACCTACATACAATAAGTAGGTGATATGTGGGTGTCTTACACCTCTGCTAACATCTTTACAAATATTCAAGTCTGTGACTATGAATCTAAGTTAATAATATCAAAATTATAATAACAGAGAAGCTTTGACCTCAATAAGTGTACTGAATAGCGAACGACTTTTTAAGTCGAGTTCATAAGGTCGCGATAATAGAATTTCAACATAAAATAGCTTGTAGCAAATTTATTCGAGAATGAATAAACGTCTGACCATTCGATTTTTATAAAAGCTCGCGAAAGCAAAGCCGAAGGCCTTTGCGAAGTAAACTATATCGGTGCGCCACATTACGACCTTTTACCGGCCTTCGACACGCCCGCGGAGAAAATCTGTGCTAACGACAACAACCATTGTTATGAGCTCACCGATAAAAACGTTAAGTAATAAAGCAATTGTATGAATATTTTATAAATTTATATCAGCGAATTTTCAAAGGAACCATCATGTGTTTTGTTCCTTTAGTATGAAAAATGTATGTGTAGTCTGTCAAGTCTTAAAGTACGAAACAGAAGTTTAAATCTATTGTGTATGGTCACCGCCATACACAATAGATTTTAACCTATTACCTTTGCCGCGGCAACTCAATATGTTAAGCAATTTGCCTTAAGTATACATTTTCATAATAATATCAGCCCTGTATTAAACTGACCCACTGCTGGGTACGGGCTTCTTAATGTGAGAAGGCTTTCGCCCACGCTTGCCGATACTTAAAATTTTACATAAAATGCTGTCTTCTCCAACTTCATAACCATTCACTATCATGAGGATAATAAAGCGATAAATTTGCTATCGTCAGAAAGAATTCTGTTGTAACAAACAATACGTGCAATAAGACTGTGCAATACAACAACTGATAATACAATAAATTCTTATTTAACACTTGCATATTGCAAGAATTTGTAACACCTGCAAATAACAATTAATATGTAGCATACTTGTAGTACTCAGCCACGTGTATAAGGCTCTCAGATTTCTAAGTAAATAGTAAGACGTTCATTCATTCAGTCTCACGCCGACGTCTCTAAGAAGTAGGCAGCGGCAGCCATATTTCGCTAGCTAAAGTTTTAAGTCCAACGTAGGGAGCGAGCCGATTGCCGCTTTTCGGGCACAGTACCTAACTGATATTGCTAAGAATTTCTGGGCAGGAAAGTCCAATAACACTTTGTCCGACTTAGGAATGGAACCAGGGATCTAATGCACACCAGTCACATTTACACCCGCTCAACATCTAGGTACTGAATTGATATCTGCATTAATTATTTTACTCACAGTTAGTCAATAATATGTTGCATTTGCCGATTGCATACCTGAAACCAATAAACAAATAGCTATAAATATTGTCTAAATACACAATTTGTTGTACAAGCCATTAACACTACAACTTACAGATGTTGAAATAGCACTCACGTTGCAGAAGTATTTATAGATTGCCTACTATTGACTTCAATCATGAATTGTACGCGTACATCTGATCCTGCGAGAATGTGCATAAGCTAGTAATAAAATATAAATAATTAAATGCAGAAAATATGCTCTTGGAAAGCTGTTGTTTATAATATACATATTCATCGAGATAAGTAATTAATGAAACGAGGTAGGTATTCTAGATGTATTTAAGTCATGTTTACCTTCCCACTGGCCACTATAAGTACCAGTTTGAAATACCTCGTATACTGCCAAAACTGCATAGTTTGTTTCACAAACTCAGCAGACAAATTATGAAAATTTTGGGTTCGTTCATCGATGTTTATTTGTTCGTGATTGCTCTCGCTTTTAGCTCAGCCGTAGTCTTGACATGACATTCTTTCGAAGTTTCTCACGCGCCTCAAACGGGAGCATCTCGCCACACTTTGCCACTCTTCACGCTTTATCGAAAGATATTAGAAAAGTATGAACAACCACAACAAAGGAATTTATTTATTAGCAAACACAAGCAAAGTTTGTCGTCACGCGATGTTAAAACTACACATTTAACGATGGCAGTTTTAATAAATCAAACTAGGTTAGTGCATCGAGAATAAAATAAGGAGTTCATTGACTGACAGATCGCGCGGAGAGTTCAGTGGTTACCAGCTATCAGTCAGTTGACAGATCGATGAACATAAACAGGGGATTTAATCGCCACGATACTTTTAATATTTCACGGAACTTTTTGCTTGTTGATAACTAAATAAAATGATCTGTGTAACGTTGTAACGTTGTCATATTCTATCGCTATTGACAATGTACCTAAATAGGTACTGATATAATTGTAGCAAGTCTGACTGGGGCAAAAAGTATTCGAGATATGCTCGATATTAGACTCAATAAAATCGCTGTAACTACAATAATTCATCTTAAAAAAATAATGTGATGTAAAGTGATACAATTTCTGCAATTAGTACTGATAAGGAAACTCCAATTAACAGTACCTTGTGAGTCAAGTATCCAGCGGCGTGTGTATCGGTGTGGTCCAAAGGCAGTACGCCATCTGGCGGCCGAGCATCGACCTCTGGGTACCGGTTTAGTTAAGACTCGGTGCAGTCTGCGCCGGCGCACTCAGCATCTTATAGTGACTCCTCAATGCACGCTCTGATTCAATTGTTTACGTGAACGTGGCATTTACTACGAGTATAGATACGTTACCGTTGAGTTGTTTTATCTCATTTTTAACCAATACGCCATTCAATGTACAATAGTTTTAGGCCTTTTGAAGATTTCTTTCATATTTGACTCATCATTTAAAATTATTGAAGCAAATTTTTATTTTTACGTTAAATTTAAATGATTCCACAAAATATATTACACAGGTATACGCTGCCTTTCTAAAAATATTTTCCATAGAACTGTACCATTGACGAAACAGATAAATAGAAATGTGAATAATGTAGTTATATACAACTATTAATTCAGTAAAAAAAGCTATATAAGTGAACTAATGAAAAACCAAAGGTGAACAAGTTTTACTTTATTATCAAAGAAAAGGCATAGCTAAACAAAGGTCATAGGTATTCATCATTTGGTGTTGAATGGTATCCATGGTTAGCGAAGCGTGATCGTTCCACAGACTTGTTCCCAGTTATTCGCCGACGTCGATGTTACGAAATCAACTGAGAAAAACTATTTACATAACGTTGTTCATGTTATATCATAATGTGAAAACATATTATTAAAAGGTAAAGGGATATAAAAGGATATTTTCATTTGCGACAAAACCGTTCAGGAATAAGAACAAATACGCATCGCCTTGAGAACAAAGACCAATCATATAAGCTATAAAATGAAAGGAAGGACAAGACACCTTGCTTTCATTGGTTTCCCACGATACTCGCGTGCGTAGGCTCACATTATTTCGTCTCTTTTCAGGACCATGTTTCGTATATGTGCGAGAGAGACGAAGAAATCTCGAATCGACATGTTGCAACCAGAAAGAAAAGCGTCCTGCAGGAACAGGTTTCCGTTAACTCAAAAAATTAGGGTCAAGGATTTTGTCTAACCTCTCTACAATCTCACCTGCCTGAGGGAAACTAATAAAAGCAGTGGTAAAGGCTCCTTTGAACTTTAATGAAATTGAATGGCGTAAAATAGAAATTGAACAATCAATACGTTCCGTGGCGATAGTCCGCTGAGATGGTGAATACTGCATTGTCCGAGCTAACCTTGAAAGAACTTTGAAACTTGTCAAGTGAGTTACCGGCAACACAATAAACTATGGATCCTAAAGCAGCCATTATGAATCGGTGAGTGCTTATGCATTGTTACAACGAATCGGTCATAGCAGGTAGAGGGCTATTGTAAGATAAATAGCCAGAGGCTGGGGATGACACAACGCAAATCGACGGAATTGATACAAATCTGTTGCTCAAAGTGTTTTGTTAATTCCAACTGCTATTGACATTACCCTAAACTTTAGTGTAATCAGAGATTTGAACAATTTACTGAGTTCGGGTATGCTTTATCTGACAATTACAGTATAATCGAATATGATAAATTAGTGTATATACATATTTTCAATTAAACTTAATAGCAATAATTTTGTCGGTAAGTAATAAATATGAAACTTAATACAAACACAAATGATAAGAGAAACTTCATCGATAAGTTAAGGCATTGATACCTTTTCACTTTATAATAACCGCTATATTCACTGAGATTTGCTTTAATGCTTTTCTCAAATGACGTAATTCTTAAAGAAACTAACCAACCATGTGAAGGTCCAACTTAACATGAATAGATGTACTGTTGAATAAAGGTTATCAATACATTTAACATTCATAGCTGGGGGCCATTTCTATAGCAGGTAAAGCATCCCTTGTCAGATGAATGTTACTACAAACCACACGTGCGCACATACAATAAATCACTGCTCCTCATAATGTCCTAGTGCAGACAGAATGTTATAACTACACAGATAAATTAGAAAGAGGCAAAAAGTTACCAGCCGATTTTATTGTTAAATGGCGCAAATGTATAAAATATTGTACTTTCTATTTGTATTTTCTTTAACTCACCATGTAATAAATTACATGCGTGGTTTTAACAAATAATGAACTCGCTACACGTACATATAACTAGTCAAAATATTAGCACGTAATCATTATTATTTCAAATGCATTCCACAATATTCCCGAGGCAATTTTCGTAACGATGTAATTCCAGTTCATAATTTTTCACTTATACATATTCTAGAATTTAAATCAGCGTGTTAAAGTTTAGTTTTGTTGTTAAAACAGTTACATATGTATAGCCTGATTTAACATTACTCATATTCCTACCTGATACCTCTGAGTCATCCTTTTATCGCTCCAGAAACCAGTTCAGAAAAAAGATATGCCATGTTGACCTGCGCTCCCGCAGCAGTATACATACACGGAGTATCTACGTGTGGGTGAAAGCGTTTGTGTGAATATTGCTTTAGAAGCTGCAGGTTTTATGTTAGTGTGCGTTTAACGAGTTGTAACCTGTTCAATGTGGTTGAATGAAGAGTGGCACAGGAGGTAAGCTACTTTCTACCGGTCGCTCGACGAGCGGCCCACGTGACAGCGATGTTTACCGAATTCTACAATATCTACTTTTAAATCTAAGAGTCTTGTTTATTAGATTTTGCAAACGGTTTTAGCACCGTTTAGCATTTTACTTTACAATTTGCATTCTACCCACTGCCCTATATTTTTAATATTAGTGTGTGGCTCTATTGTAATTTTACATTCGAAAGTTATTTCGCTATCAGCGAGGCCGTTTAGTGCATTACGACACTGACATTTTCGAACTTAGTTTTAAGCGAGTAATTAGACATGTCTGTTCATAATATTACTACATTGGCAAGTATGCATCTTTTTTTCTTTAGTTTACGTGCTATATTTCAATAGTGTGCCTCTGTAGAATATTGTACTCAACCTTAACTTTTGTGACATAAGTATTGGTCATATAATAATATACCAATAGCCTTTTCTAACAAAACAAATCTTGTTTCATACAAAGATTAGGGATACATTCAATGGGTAAATAAACTATAACTTATTTCCTGTTCCGGATAACCCTCAAATTCAGGTTGTAACAAGATTTGAGCACATCCAACATAGAATAATGGCAGTACCCTATTGGACCTTATTTGAAGAAAAGGAACGCGACTCAAAGTTGTCCCCTTTTTGATACATTAGACCTTCCGTTACTTTTCGAGCGTTAACAATGCCTTTTTTTTCTTCCATTGGTTTGATTTTTATACTATCGTTGTGAGTGAATGGTTTTTAAGTTTTGTAATTTAACTATTCAATTAAATTCTTTTTCAATGGCACTCGACATCAAAAGTCTATATACGAAACTATATTTATGTTTACGATTTAGCAAATCACAGTAATAAAAAGCTATTCAATTTCTATTGCGACGAGTCAATAGCTAAATTTAATTTTCATTTTTCACTGGCTAGTATTGTATTACGGTAAATCCTCTATCAACAAAATAACTTTGTCGCGTCGCCGCGTCGTCGCGTCGCAGTCGCCTTGATATTTAATTATAATATCGGAATTATTCATTGCAAAATGAATATTGATTATGTCACGACAACCTTCACAAACAATATAGCTATAATGACAGAATATGAATATATATATAATGCAAATGAATATTTAAAGTGTTATATGGTGCATTATGTCACAATCTAGTCCTGATTATAAACATAAATGCGAAAGTGAATTTGTTTGTTGGTTCTTCCAAAAGAGGGTCATCTATACAAAGTATTTTCCATATAAGTATATGACGGAAATGTCACAATAATATTAAGCAAATATACAATAGATGGTGCTGCACGATTATTAAGCACATATTATACATTTTATATTTTCTTGACATAAAAATGTTTACAGCACAAAGATATAAAATATCTTGAATATATAGCCATTTACCGAAATATTTAGTAAAGTATCAAAATTGTTTAAAAATAAACTACTTTTTCATATTTTATTAAAGGTACAGTCATAGACAAAAGTCAAACAGAAAATCGAAATTGATACAGACGTGAAAGTACGTAAAAGAACAGCGATGATTTTGCAAAGAGGTGTGAACTAGGCAACGTTCTTAATTCGTACATTGAGTAGAAATTGGTCGAAGGGCGGCAGACATAGAACACAAAGAGCCGAGTCCGCACCATTAGAGCCTATTGATAGACTTATATAAGGGATGTATACGATACACCCCAAATGTAAAAGAGAAAATTGTTTTTGACGCGCTCTAACGTATTTTCAATTCATTCGTAAACATTGTATTTACACTATTTGATGAAGTTTTGTACAATATATTTTCTATTTCCTCTTTTGTTTATTCAACAAATCGTGTGCCATTATAATGACTGTATCAAAAGAAAGTAACTAAAATATAAATTCTTCGATGTTATATTAAGCGTTATTAAGTTTGTAATTCAACTATATATAGATTTCAAAAAGCGATCAACCTAAGAAGGGCATTTCGCTTTTTTTAAGCTAAGATCACGCTTGTATTTTGCTAAAGATTAAGCACAAGCATAATAAGTACATTAATGTTTAATTGATTATCTTTATTAGTCTAATTCAAGTTATTAATTTCTAAACGACACAATTCAATACTCTACTCTTTAATCGAAAATTGAAGCTTCAATTATTGTACTGACTATTAATTGTAAATCCTTTGCTGCTACTAAGAATAGCGAAGCGGGCGTTCTCTTTCAATAACGAATAAGCATGACAATACTATAATTCATTGAAATTAAACTACTATATACGGATTTTATCGCCATGGCTGCTTAAAAGCAACCGAAACGTCGGCGAAAGTGTAAAATTAAATTAAATCTAAATAGTTTTAATAGTTTTTATAATCATTTAATTAGCTTAAAAATTAGTAAATTTTAATAGTAGTAGTAGTGTAACAGTTTTCAAAATTATGTAATAAAGTGTCAAATAAACAACGCGATAAGACGCGATATTCGCATAAAGAGAAGACAATATTAAATACTATAATTCATAATTAAAACACATCATAAGAATCTTAATGATTTCTAAACGCACATATTACTACTAAATTACTCGTGAAATGCTTTGCAACTTCTATAATCAAATTTAGTCACATGTACGTATACAAATAGTATTGCTTCTGAAATATAGTTGTCGGCTCTCGACCCCGACTGGGCGGCAACGACATTATTTATTAAGACCAAAGTCGTGTCACCAACAATAACCCCACTGCAACATGTAAAACAGATTTCTGAATTTTCCTCAACATACATATTTTGCCCAAGATTTACCGAGTAAATGTTGGGTATTTTCTTATACATTTATTAAGCAAAACTTGACCCTTAAATGTTTGTTATTTAATGGCCGTCCACAATAACGTTTTATACAGTACTAGCTTCTGCTCGCGGCTTCGCTCGCGTAAAGGTTAGGTATGTTAGTAATAGTCCTTTTATTTTAAATAACATATATATATATATATAGCCTATGTTACTCGGTGATAATATAGCTTTCTAATGGTGAAAGAATTTTAAGAATTGTTGTGTGTCCAAATGTATTCAATAGTTTACTACTGAATACATTTAGTTCATAATTTGTAAATCGTCAAAGAATACCATGTAGTATATGTGGTATCAATTCATATGATAACATTTGCGCCACTTTGTATATTACATCACGTGTGCTTATTATGTTCTTAGTTCTATATGAACGCTTTCTATTGCTAGACTTTATTTTAGACATGCTGACTAATATTATAAATGCGTGTGTGAGTTTGTTTGTAACGCTTTCACGTCTTATCTACTCAACCGATAATCATGAAATTTCGCATACACGCTGTCAGGGCAACAGAAAAGGACATAGAGTAGCTTTCATCCTAAAAAAAGAATGGTTACTAATCTAAAATCTAGTATTGTACAATCGTGAATAATATGAACCTACATTATTCTCAGACAGAAGTCAGAAACGAATAAAGTATTACCGAAACAAAAAAAAATCAAAGAATATCCTCAATTTGATCCCGAACTTAATTAATTTGAATCATTCGGGGATCCGCGCCGTGGCCGGCGTCGATGAATACCGAACCAGGACATGACAATAGCTCGACGACTTCTAAGTACCGAGTCCTGTATCGTCATACATTTTAATTTGCGTTTTTAGGTCAAAGCGCTTTAGCAGGTCGGTTACCAACGTGATAACATGAAGCATCGACACACGCACACACCTGAACCGAATCCTAAATGCAAGTAAATGTATGTAGTGAGATACTGTGGGCTAAGAATAAATCGTTAGTTTAGTTTCATTAACTAATTCTGATAGAGAACCGATATCTTTAGAAATAGCACATTATTTCTGGGCAAAAGTAAGATACAATAACAAAAAGTGATACTAAATTAAGTACTCGTTTTTATCATGACCATCTCACGCACACTTATATTCGTAAGCAAACAGACCTACATGGTCACGCATGCTGAATATCAAGAGATTTTGTCTTTACGCTAATGACAAGGTTTTTAACATAATGTTCATTTTAGTATAAATTGTGTCAGGCAATGCTTTACCATACATAACTTAGTATTAAGTGGCACATGACTCTAACACGTATTATATCTGTAAGAAATGTATGAGATTTTAAATATGTTGCAAGTTCAAGTACAAAAAAGACTAATATGGTTTACGCATGCTGTAGAACATCAAGAGATTTTGTTGTTATACTAATACATAAGAACATAATATACTCAGGTGCTACAAAACCCAACTCCACCAAAGAAATACACAGAAGCTTCCAAATATCTTTTATGCTATAAGTACCGACAATTTCGCAAAATATCTCTCGATAGGATAGGAAGGACTTCACACTGGTCCTTAATAAATAGTAATATTGTATCTAACATTACTTGTTACACTATCAGGTGGTGACACGGTCTAATAGGAATGCTACCTGGTATAATGCGAACGGAATAATGTAGGTAACAATGTACCCTCATTCCCTCCTTTCTGCGATCCTTTAGGGACGTCCCAGGAAGATGACAAGGCGAGCATTACGTCGTCATTTCATGGCTATTTTTCCTGCCACCTTTAGTGAGAAAAGAAATAAAGCTTTCATGCAAATTCATATATAAATATATATACATACATATGTGAATATATTTAAGAAGAAAATAGTATTCATGAATTGTTGGTTAATTTACCAAAGAATTTGCAAATTCACAATAAATTATAAACATTTTTAGTAACATCAGATATGCTATCTGATGTTACTAAATCCGTTTAGTAATATTTAAAGTAACCGAAGCGTATTTTAGATGCTATACTACCCAATTTTGTAAAATAGAATTGTCTTTAGAAACTTAAAATATTAACTAGGTACCTGTATATCAAATGTCAGAACTTTCGCTAATTACCTATCAAAATGATGCAATGCTTAAGACTAAAATATAAAATGAATAACATCTTTTCATAAGAGTGTACATAATTATATAGTAATATATAATAGCGAACAGCTTTTAATTTAAAATACAAATAATGTAGGTTAACATTAATCAAACTATATTTACTCATTTGTTACAAAAAATATTGATGTAATTCTACCTCTTCCCTTTAATCAAGTGGTGTGAACTTGAAACCCTCTGTCAATAGCTTTTATTATTAAAAATAATTGTTCGGAAACAATGAAAATAATTCAAACGGAGACATCGGCTATAATTCTGAGTCCCCTACAATTAATATGGCCATAAATTATAGGCGCACGACGCGTTATTGTATCTATAGGAAAACATTATATTCAGTTCACAGCACGAAGCGGAGCCATTAGGGATATAAAGCAAAAATATTTTATTTATTGAGCGTAGAATTTTAATAATAGTAAATAAATGAACTACATTATACATGAGGAAGTCAATATTATATTAATATTACTGAAAATCACACGAAATATTAAAACTTGTGGCGATTCTTTTAATATTTAGTTGAGTATGTCTGTCGTTCCTTGAGTGTGTTATTATGTTTAGAATATACATATTTATTTTGTTTTCATGACATTTTCAGCTATAGAGATAATCTTTGTCTCGCGGAGGACTTTACAAACACTGAAGCAATAATGAACACTCAGACATATGTAATAACTATTTATGTATCCCACAATATAATGTCTGGTGTGAGGATCGCCTATATTTGGGAGTACTGATAGATCTAAAAGGCAGAATACCATATTGTTGATTTTGTACAATAAATCATTATAGTTAGATTATTTAACTGAAAACAACTAACGAACAACAAACACATAATATATTTAATGAGTTATAATAAAGTAGTACCACGAAATCATTTTCCTGTCCAGTCAGAGTTACAAAGCTAATTATATTATGCGAGTACTTAATCGTATAAGGAAAACCAGATTGTACTGAAAATGGAACAAAAACAATATACTTTTAATTAAGTCATGTTTGTTATTCCGGGAAACCGATATAACGGCTGCCACGGATATTATATTGTGGTTTTGTATGAATTGTATACATATCAGTAAATATATGAATATCAGGTTGATAGTTTGTCAGCCAAAGTTTTACATTTAAAAGATGGTCAGTGGTGGACCGTAATGGCGCACCAACAAGTTTGGTTTCTCATATCTCTGCCGAACGATTAAGGCATGGAATTCTCTGCCAAGGCACGTGTTTCCTTCTTCTTTCAATCCTGGGTCCTGTAAGCGGGGTGTGAAAAAGCACCTTCTCAGGCCGTCAAAGTAGGATCTCAACATCGCCTAAGCTGCTATGGGGACGGTGTGGAGGCCACTGCTGTTAGACCACATGACTGCTTACCATTAGGCGGAGGGGGGCCAGGACGAGGGTAAGGACAAGGTAAGGACGAGGTCAGGACGAGCACTATAAAAAAAATAAAACGTAGAATATTTCCTCAACAACTTGCCACATTTTAAGCTATTCCATTTTTGTCGTAAATTACTACGTCCTACTACGCCTTAATACAAAGATAATTTCTATATCACATGCTTTGACGAAGAATATAACAGTGCAACGTTTTATTTATATAACAATATAATATAATAATATATGTAATGTAATAATTATGTAATTTTGCTGTTTGATGTTCTTTTCTTAATAAAATAACAATAATATATACCTATCTTTGCAACAAATGAGGCTGAAGTTAGAATGTGCAATCAGTGCAACATATTGTTCGGCTTTATGTCAAATATTTCCGTCATTGCACTATTATTGTGAACCCACCATTTATGTGTTCACAAGAGCTTAGTTTAGTTAGAAAGGTTACTACGAATACTGTTCAAGACAACTTCAGAAATATGTTAACGAATACTCGCTATGTTGTAATAACTACAAAATGTCATCTAGTTCATACATACTAACAATACTTGCTTTGTTTACATGTATAAGAGAGGATTTATAGTGTTTAAAACTTATTGATTAGCTTTTAGTAAAAAAATAGATTGATAAAATGGATGCGTAGAATATTAATAATATTGTAACCCTATTTGACAATACATTTAAGTCACTAGACTAGATATTTAAGTCGTTTAAAAGTTGACAGAGTCAGAATATTTAATTAACTCCAAAATATTTAAAGAACCTTGAAGTTATATTAATATTTAAATTAAATATGGGCTAAGGCACATTATACCGTTTATTGTAATCGCGATATCGAGACATAATGATGCCCTATCTACCCCATAATAAAGGCAATCAACTTGTAATCGTTGGGTACACAGAAATGAAGAGGTGCAAACTTAAAAAATAATAATTAAATACTTAGTATACACAAATAAAGTACAACCAGCTAAAACGTGTTAAAAAAAATTTTAAAGATAAAATCACATAAAAATATTATTTTACGTGTACGTTATCCTAAATTTAAAAAATACACACTCGTTGAACTTGCTCATAAATGTTGTTTAAAGACAATTGACAATCGTATTGTAACACATAACTATACATTGACGACAGTCAATGTTAATAGAAACGCGTCGCCCTAACGATTCCAATCTGGTACAAGGGCTCTTTCCGATACACATAATCGTAACATTTAACCAGAAAACAAATAAAAAGCATCAACCGGACATTCCCTTTCCATGTGATTCTCCCACGGTTAAACAAAACCACCCTCGTGGCATTCTAGTACCACTACTGGATACCTACATCCTTTTCATGTGAAACTCAAACTTTCACATTGAATCCTCCCTCATTTTATTATCATTTCTATTATCAATAAATACAATTCACATTCAGATCTTATGAACTTGCAACTGGCTTAATTGAAACTGTCATTAAGTTGAACAATGGACATTAATTGCGAATGCATCACAACGATGACTGGCCGGCAAAGCTCATTTCATATTTCGGAGGGGTTTAAAACAAGAATAGCTATTGCAATGCTGCGCGTATACGGTAGTGTTGCCAGATTCAGTTAGTGTAAAGTAATAAAGTTCTAGATAAATTAAACTAGTTGCTTTGTTTTTTGTTTTTAATACAATTAAATACTCTTTTTCATAAGGTTTCAATGAACTACAAATTTTTATGGCTTGTTTATATACAAACATTTTGTTGTTTGTAAACTAAATGAGTTGTAAAGATTAGAATGTATTAAAAGAATAATAGGTATTTTCATGAAATATCTTTATTGTTATCATTATTTAATTATTTATCACATATTGGAGTAAATTACAAGTAAAAGTGTTGTTATCGGATATCACTGCCTTTTAAGGAAGTGATAAAAAATTTACGATATTTTCATGCGAACTGACAAATATTGAATTGAATTAATTCTGACGCAGTATTTCTGCTTTTTTTACTCTGTTCTATCTATTTAATGTAAAATATTTTATATAGTTCTTGCTTACAATATTTCACCTTCAGTTAGCGACAAAAAATGTAGTTCATGAGATATACAGGATGTAACAGAAAGGTGTGGTCATATTTTAGGGTCGCTATGTATATCTGATAAATAACCTATGTGCCCTAACCCCATATCAAAATATCGAATTTTAAATTTTATGCCAATTTCAATCATTTTATTTATTTGTTATTTAAATATCGATACAAAACGAGTTACAACAACTGTGCAACATCTGTGGGGTCACCAATCTATGTAAGAATGACCAGCTGTATTGTAAACAATGAATAGGTAACAGTATCCACGTCTGGGGCACAGTATAATGGTCAATGGCCCTATTAAGAAAGCAAAAGTGGACAAAAACCAAAAAAAATGCAAAACAAAATAATCTTAGAAACAAGTACACGTGCATGCAGTATAGTGTTGTTTACGTATCGATTAGAATATGGTGATATTTATAGTCGATAAAAAAGAAAATTCAATATGTTCGTTCTTCTTTCTTTTTCGTGTGGTTAGTGGCCAACCTGTTGTCAAGAGTTGTTCAAGCCGCCCGTAGGCCTCTGACGTGGCTTAACGACTGCTGTCAATTTGGCAACAACCGGGACCGACTTTTTACGTGCCCTCCGAAGCACGGAGACGCTCAGATGAAATACCACTAAGTGATCACCCATACATAGACTGACCGCACCCAACTTTGCTTAACCTCTCTAATCGTTTACTGATCAGTAAGTGGAACTGGCTATGATCGCCTCTAATAATAATATATTCGTGAAAATAATGTATACAAATTTAATTCTCGCGGTTTTCCATTGTACATGGGCTATATTATGTGACCCCTAAATATGACCACACCTTTTTGTTATTATACCCTGTAGATTTTAGGTGTGATAACGCTATTTAAATTTATACGTAAGTTAAAGTTGCTGCTAGCAAATTTGCCATGATGCAAACAAAGGTCTTGCGCTGTTATTCTTTATTACATTTTATAACTTTTGCAACCCCAAAAAGTTTCTGTCAACTTAAAGATGTTAGAGGAATCGCTATTGTTGCCTCCAGTGAAACTGTGATTTGACTGGGGAATTAAAAAGTTGACTTAAGTGCGCAAAATTTTATGAAAACACGAATTACTTTTTTAAACTCAATTATTTAAAACTGTTATGAATATTTAAATATCAAGTCCCAAGGTAAGGTACGGTAAAAAAAGAATGTTACAAAAACTGTCTGTATTAATCAAATTAACAATTCAGCTCTGTACTTTATGTATGGTATAAACCTATGTAACTTTACCACAACCGTACCATATTAACTATTGAATATGGACTTTTTCCATAGACTTGCACAGCAATCGATGTCGACCCGCTTGCATCCAACAGTTCTTAAATAGATTATTGATACGTGTACATATGTGTTAGTCGATACCACAACGCGGCGCCGGCATTACGAAATGTTAATAAAACTAAAACTGCAAATAGCCATACCCGTAACAAAGTAACAACACTAGCTCGGACGAGTTGCTATGTTTTATTCCGTTTTTAAAACGGATCCGTTTCTCGAACCGATGTGATTCGATACTGAATAATGTCTTTTGATACGTCTCGCTTTATGAAGCTCTCGACTCTCCACTATTTTCCCGTTTACGATTTATTTGCCTTGGTATAGCGGAATTTACCTCGATATTCTTTTCATTTTATTCAGGCATTGAAAGGTTTCGAGAATGTTTATTCTGTTTTATAAAACGTATGTTTACTTCACTTTTTGCTTTATGAATATGTAGGGATATAACAGAATTAATATTGATTGTGACTTTGTTATATACCTATATTGATTTTTATAATGTTTTGTACCTTTAATTTCAAAATATATCTGATTTTATTTAGAACATTGTTAGGTTGTCACCTAATACTAGAATTTTATCAACCAAAGTCACTATGTGACCATTGCACACTAACAAGCGAATAACATAAATATAACAGAACCTAGAACCGTGCCCTTGGACATGGCTAGCCTATTTTCATTAGAGTATGTGTCTTTACACATATTTAATTATCAAAAATGTTCTAGGTTCAAATAACAATAACTTCACAGACTGGTATTCCTAAAACAAAGTATAGTGCCCTATATCATTAGCAATCATTACAGCCACGACACTAACAACAGGCTTATTTCGTCATACAAACAAATTGCACACGTTATAAGTGGTGTTCGGTACAAGGTGCGGTCTATCACCAATATTAACATTGAAATTTAGACTTTATTATAATAGCATAAGAGTTATGATAGATGAATTTGAGTTAGAACGTAAAGTGCAAGCGTGTGGGTCAGTTGTACCGAGGTCGCTAAACCAAATGTCAGCCAGTCAGGATCCGTGTCATTGTCGCTGAGTTTGACTGTTCTAATCAAACAGACGACTTGCCTTTTTTATGTTCATATTGGACTAACAAAATAGATTAAAACTGCAAAACAGTCGTCTATCTTTGTACGCTTTTGGTAATGTTTACACTGAGTGATTAGCGTTTAAATTGCTTACCGCCTAATTAGGAAGGAAAATTATCAACGAACAAACTTCTAAAGGTAAGTGAATCATAACTGCTTTATGTTTATGAGCCAAGGCTTGAATACTCATCACAACATACATATAATATGCCATCAAAAATCAGAACGCATACTGCTTTCTATCTTTAACATTTTGTGTTGGATTTAAAGCTCTTAGTCTTCAAAAGACTTGATTCACGCTGACTCAACGACAAGGGATTTTACTTATTGTATAGTACAAGCTGTGTTTGTATCAAACAACATTGACAACGGTCTAGTAATCTCAACATCAAACACTTAGCTATAAAGCCCTCGAGTCGTGCCTTTAAAATAAAATACAAATCCCACAGGCAAATTCATCACTTTAGTTAGAACAGGATTGCTATACGATAAAATGTGACAGACGCCTCTCCAATTCAGTGCCAAAATAAGACCAAACAAATATTGGGAATCATCCATCATGAATATGTTTGCTCCGTGAACACAATAACGGCGATCAATCAATAGAGTGAAATGCAACAACGCGTTCATTTGCCATCAAAAACTTCAAAGTTCAAAGTTCACCATCATTAGATGTCGTGCTGATGCGCGCCTCATGCTGATGCCGACTGACCGTCATTACCAACGATGATAATTTACATAATGGCCTTAGCGAATGACGGTGAAAGATATCGCATACAAGAATTTTCTTCGCTTTTACATTAATTGCTTTGGGCCGTAAAATAGGAATGTATGACAAAGCAACTACTATTTTCGAAGTTAATTTCTTTCGTAACAATGTGCTTCATTCGATGTCTTTGTGTCCGTCTTTTGTACAGATTATCTTAGAGTACCCCTGTGCTCGAAGTAATTTAAACGCATTATATGAACAATAGAATTACTAGAACAAGTACATCATACCTATATGTATGTAATAATCAAGCGCTGTCTTGATAACGCAGCAGTGGTAAATGCGACTGTCATGCATGAGGTCTCTTATTCAATATCCAAGTCGGTAAAGTGTTATAGAGTATTTTTCAAAGAATTCTCTGTAGTACTGGGGCCTCAGGAACTATGCCCGGCATAGGGCAATAGGTATCCCTTATATCTTCTTCTTCTTTTCGTATGGTTAGTGGCCAACCTGTTGTCAAGGGTTGTTCAAGCCGCCCGTAGGCCATGGCATAACGACTGCTGTCAATTAGGCATCAACCGGGATCGACTTTTTACGTGCCTTCCAAAGCACGGAGACGCTCAGATGAAATACCACTAAGCGGTCACCCACCTATAGACTAACCGCACACAACGTTGCTTAACGTCGCTAATCGTTTACCGATCAGTGAGTGCAACTGGCTATGAGCGATATGCCCTATTACATGGGATCTAAAACATAGTTGGCGAAAACTGGGTATAATAGACCCTGTCTACCCCTTCTGGGGAAATAGGCGTGAGTTTGTGTATGTAATAATCATATGTATTACCATCCAGTTGTCCAATGCATATTTATTGGTTGTTGTAACTGTAATGTACACGCGACCATTCGAGCAATTACACGGTGCTATGGCTATCATGTTACAAAAAGTAAATAATTCTAATTGCTACACTAAAACGCCTGTTGTGAATGTGTGTCACGATCCCATGTCCGTCACCATACTTAGATAACACATGAAAGTGTTTAAATGTTATTGTGCAACACCTATTTGTAGGAAAGAATAATACCAAAAAAAGTTACGTGTGCTCTACCTGTCTCTATTCAGTTGACGCCGCGTTGCGCAACCAATACGATTGCTTTGTTCATCATTATGTTACACGAAAGTAGAACAAACAGTATTTTCTTATAATAATTTAGACGTGACAACAAATTGGTAGCTTTTAAATCTATATTCGTGTTAAAATGAAAGATATTATTACGTAACGTGTTACCAAATTCTACAGAAAAGATTTTTTATAGCTACCGGATTTCAACCAAGCGAATTTCTAGGATTGGGCCATTTACCTAACTCCAAGAATAAGTACCGCTAAGGACATATTTCAATGGCTCTGGTCAGGTGCAGATTAGCATAATAAATACACGCCATCTTTCTAGAACTCCTTGGCTAAGTTACTTCGCGATATTTTCCTTTATTGCTAAGAAGTGCTGACGTAAATCGGGAAAGTACTAGACGATAATGAATCAAGAATGCATGAAAAGGGTCGTATTACCTGAATTGAATAGAATTGCGCTAATAATAAAATGAGAAATTAAATTTTAAAATGTACCTAATAATGGTGGAGTTTTGACTTTGTCTACTAACCAAAACTGAACTCATTGTATGTAAAACTGTAGAAAAGTTTAGGTAATACAAGAAAATGAAATTTTGTCGTACCAAAACATGATAAATATCATACAAATACTTAATTATTATTTATTTATATAACATCAACGAAACTTAAGACAATTTGTAATTGAAATATAAAATAGATTAACCTCTGTTAACATTATTAAAACGAAATAGAAATATAAAACCAAATACACTACAACAAAGAAGTGTCTAATGACAATTGGTTAAATTACAAAACATTAGCGACGTTCCGTGTTATAAGTATTTTCATGTTAATATTCTGTTCGCGTGCGAAGTGCAACGACACAACTAAGCTCCAATTAGGCGTGTAATGAAACGAACTGTGCGTGCCTCACACTATACAGAGTTGACGACATTGCCATAAACACATCCACGTAATGCACAAAACTAATAAACACTTTACACATGGGACTGGCCCCTAGTTCGGCAATTTAGTCCAGAGCGCTCTTACGTACCTACTCATTCCACAGGGGCCTGAATGTTAAATCGAGAATACTCCGTTATCATTTCATTCGTCAGAGATCTAGATGAATCCTTCAATGTAATAATAAGCCACAAAAAGTGACGAAAGATTGATGATTACCATGATATTATTCAAAGTAAAGTAAGAACGTGTCTCGTGAAATCCGTATTATGAAGATTTAGATTGATGTGTCTACGCACACATCAATATCCTTTCTAAACTTAGAAGACTAGTTCTACTTTTAAAAATGTTTACAGAGAAAATTATGATCGTTACAGGTAATATTCAAATTGATTTAGATATGAAGGTAGATAATGTGACAGAAGGTTTCTGAAATCAATTAAAATTATTCACGCACAATTACTTAGAGACAGTCATAAATAGTCTTAAAATCACTTCAGATATTGCTCACTGTTGAAGTTGTAAAACACATTAAATTAGTCGTCTACATCGCTACAACAACATTAGTCTCAAAATAATTTTATGATCAGAAAACAACTTAAGATTTCAGAATTCTTTACCTAGGATTAATATTTAATAATTAGATATATTCTTTAAAGACAAATATTGAATTATTAAAATAATTTATATTTTTTTGTAAAGTTATTCAAGACATGCGAATATCATAAATGATAAATCTTATTTTCTTAATTTTGATTAATAAAGACTACAGTACTAGGCGAACTAGTGGCGAAAAGCTGCTTAACCTGTGGTATGCCGGAACGTGGATCTACGCGAGACACAATGCTTTTTCTATTATGTCTGGTATTCCGGCATACAAGAGGTTAAACAAGTTTTCCGTGCAATCTGCATAACAATCATAAAATGTTCACTGATCTTTATAATACTATTAGTCGACATGCGATGTTGGGAGATATCGCAATCATACTAACATTACCTTGTCATCAACATAAGCGAATACTTTAATTATTTATCTTCACAAACGTCTATGTATATGCAGAGCACATTCACTCTGAAATCGAATTCCATCTGTGAATTCAATTACAGTTGACAAAGCGCTAACTTAGCTCGCTTTGACTAGAGGCGTAAGTCGTAACCGTAAGACATTCGACACTGACACTTTCACCTTGCTGCATGACGTACCTAGCTTGTATCGGTAGCGCCTCTACAACATAAGGTATATATTATGTACATTCAATCGCCTTCCTATAAAACTATACTTCTATACTAATATAATAAAGAGGTAAGATTTGATTTTCTGTTTCTTTGTTTCTTAGGTTTTAACTCAAAAGCTAAACAGCCGATTTATAAAATTATTTCACTATTAGAAAGCTATATTATCACCAAGTAACATAGGCTATTATATAGTATATTTAATTTTAAAATAGAACTGTTACTAACATAACCTAACCTCCTTTTAAGCGAGCGCAGCCGCGGGGAAAGCTAGTTATAATTAAAATAATTTCCACAAATAATTATAATAATTTTGAGTAGTAGAGCCTCGCTGATTTCAGCATGAATGGGCCGGCTCGACCGGGGAAGGATTACCCTCTCACAGAATATCGACGTAAAATAGCCGTATTCCTACTGTTGTGTTTCGTTCGGTGAGTGAGAGTGCCGGAGGCCCAATCACCCTCTTTCTCCCTTCCCGTTCCTTCTCCTTCCCACTTCCTTTTATTCCTAACGGGACGACAACGCGCAAGTGATGCCTCTGGTGTTGCAGGCGTCCATAGGCTACGGTGACCACATACCATCAGGTGGGCCGTATGCTTGTTTGCCAATTTAGAGATATAAAATAAAAAAATGTTGCTGCGTTAGTAGTAACAGTATTTGCAATAACATTTTACATTAAACTGGGTTTTCCTGCTATTAAACCTGGCAACGCCATTGCCTGCTCGGCCCAGCGCTGACAAAATATGTTTAGATATACATTTATCTGTCTAAAATAGAATAGGTATACAAATAAAAAGATATTACCAGGTTTAGTGATAGGCTTGAGACATCTGTCAAAAAAGCATTACCATACAAAACCTATTTCCTAAAATTTTAATCATAGTCATTTTGGCTATAGTTATTGTTTTCTTTACTGATGTCTGATATCTTAGGTCCTAACCCTACCGGCATCATCTTCAATCCACGTTTTGAATGAGGACAACCGTGTAATAAAGTTTGATTTGCAGGCACGATCCAACAAATGATTAGGTAATACAAACTAAGTCAAGGATTTGTAATGTCTGCTATAATTTGTATTGTTCAATCAATTTTTGAAATATTTGCCTCGGATTAGCCCGTATGTATTCACCAACGTATGTACGACTGAGTTCCACGTTATCTTTGTATGAAGACCTAATTAGCACAGAATATTGTAAAATGTACTGGAAGAATTGCCACAGGCTTTCGTATGTACCAGCCATATACTATAGAAAAATATTTTAACTGTCTACAAGAACACTAATTTACTTGTTTTTTGATGACGTAAATTTATTGACTACTAACTTTTACCCGCGGTTTCGCTCGCGTTAAAGTAGGTTATGTTAGCAACAGTACTTCTTTAACACGCTCTTATTAGCTTGGTATGTATCTATGAATCTATGTAACGGAATCTTTGAACGTGATTTTCACCCCTTTCAAACCGAGGGATTGATTTGAAACTTTGCACACTTATCGAGGACCGATGACAATACAATAATTTAGACAAAACAAAAAAATAGCTAAAAAAATAAAAAATATTGGTTTAAAAAACTAAAAAATACGCTTTAGAAAGTTGAAAAATATTTAATAAATTTTTATGTAAAAAAGCGTGGGGTGCTTTCTAAGATATTTTGATAACCCCACCCCCACGCTTTTTAACATTAAAATTTTAGATTTTTAAACTTTTATTAATTTAAATTAAACATTACTACAAATATATATTAATATTACTATTTACTCGGTGATAACTTAGCTTTCTAATTATATTGTTATATTGTTTTCGAGTTAAATCCATACAGACAAACAAACAAAAAATCACATCTTTTCTTTTTATAATATTGGTATAGAAGTATAGATTAAGTTTCTCTAATTTTACGTAACTAATAAACGGCCTGACTTCTTTGACCGCTTTAATAAATTTATGGTTTTAGTTAGAACCATATTAGAATAATATTCGATATAGTAGAACGGTAGGTATATAATACCACTCTATATAGAATATTATCCTTATAAATATGTGTTATATACACTGCATAGATATCGTAGTGGTCCAATAACGTGACAAAATGCTTGAGATCCTTAGCGGGTTGTTTTGAGTCTAAATCTTTGTTGTGTCCGTTGTATCGATTTTTGTAGACCCCTACGTGACACAAGAATTATCACAAATGTTGTCAGCTTAAGGATAAAATAACACATGCTTTTATGTTCCGTTCGTCTTAATTAATTTAGTATAATCATATGTTTTAGCAGTAAGATGTACTAGAGAAACGCGCCTGAACATTATCATTATCAAATATACATAGATGAGCTTTTAAATTAGTGACTGTGGGTAATAGCCCAAATAAACGTTTAATAACAAGATCAATTAATTTTAATGGACAGTGATACGATGTTATAAGATTATAAACGAATAGTTGAAAAGGGTAATATAAAGCTTTAATTCTATTTAGAAATTAATGTTACTTACTTCAGGCGCTTACTGAAAATATTTGGATTGCTAATTATAATTATTACAACAAACAAATGACTAAACCGATTTATAAGCAATATATATATTTTTCATGCTATTAATATTAGTATAATTCTAACTAATATCATTAATGCGAATGTCTGTTTGTTTGTTTGTTACGCTTTCACGCCCTAACTACTCAACCGATCATCATGAATTTGCGCATACACGTTGTCAGGGGTACAGTAAAGGACATATCGTACCTTTCATCTAGAAAAAGTATTATACCTGAAGTATTGAAAATTGACACATCGTACATTTACGCGAGCGAAGGCGCGGCAAAATCTAGTGTTAAAATAAATGATTTCTAATAAAGAATTTTGCTAGGCACTAATTAGTTTAGATACGAACTTAATAAATTATAACTTAATAGCAGTGAGCGTACATACATGTTAGCTTGTAATATATTTTGCTATCACTATTAAATATACATATTTGCTAAATGAAACATGAGACCTCAATCTCGTTATGATCTACGTCTTGTTCAATACAATACTTGTATCGTTGCGCAAGATTGCTCCACTAACGACTGAACGTATTGCAAGAACCTGCATATTAGAATACCTATCTAGTATATATAACAACATATTATGCACTACCGTCCTACATCGACAGTACATTAACGGATCTTCGTGCAGTGCTTAAGCCAATCGGATGTTCAGCTTACTTGGTAACATTAATATGATCTGTTAAAGACATTGTTGTTTGAGCATAGTCGGTGGTTGATTGGATGTTTGGTGGTGAACTTAATCAGACACTGCCAAATGACGTCATGATGTCAAGACGTCAGAACAACTACATTGTCAACCTCAATGTCAGTTAGTTCTTCCTCATCCAACGACTTAACCAGCAAGTTACTTAGCCAACCATGTCAACCAATGTGAGCTACATTGATTAAGTTTGTTTAGGAGCTACAAAACATAATTTGTGTTACGCAAACAAACTATTAAATTGTAATATGAGATGTCATATATACCAATACAAACTTTAAAGAAGTAATAAAATACCCACTTTGATTGTACCACCCATCATATACTCAACGAATCTTTTCTGTATACTAGCGGTCGCCTACTGCTCGAAATTCGACCAAAGTTTGACTGATATATGTATGTCATTATATATTGATACATGTAACCATAATTACGCGCTTCGACTGCGTGTGTCAAATGCATGGTTGTGTGCGTGTAGTGTTTTTTCATTAATTAAATGTATTTTTAATGCATATTTTATATAAATTATTATTATTATTATTAATAGGTATGTATCACCAAATAATATATCCTGCAATTTTAATTTAAATATTAAGTTTATTTATTTATTCATCTTTTTCATTTCTCACGATTCTGTTAAATACTAATATATCTTAACTAGATTAAAAAGTTGATAAAATTGTGTTATGTTATGTTAAAACGAAACTTTAAAAATGGCATATCTAAACAGCTCCTCCTCTCTCCTAATAGTGCTGTGCCCGACAGGGTCCATAATTTGTTACTTATATTTAAGCCTACCACCTGTAAATGTACATTATGGAATGCAATAAATTTGAATTTGAATTTGAATTTGAAATATTAGGATTCGCCCTTCCTTGTCCATATAAACTTTAACTGTGCCAAATTTCATACTCCTCCGTCCGCGCAATTTTCGTAAAATGGGGTACAAAGTTTTTGCTTCACGTATTAATATATAGATACAATACTATATGTCAATACAGAAAACATTCTAAACAAAAAATAAGAAATAAAGGATAAATCCATAGACTTAAAAGATGTATGAACAAACCATAAGACAAAAGCAGTGTTTCCATGATGTTAGAAACCTTCAAACAGTTTGAATGAACCTAGCACAAGGCCAGTACATAACCACACGATAATAGTAACACGATTTCATTATTAAGCATTCATACTTTTGATAACACATCATCATGCTGGGATGATAATTCATATACTCGTACACTTCATAAAGACAATATGGCAAAGACCTTCACATTAATAACTTTTTTGTTCAACTAGTAGGAAACATTAAAATCATCATTGTATCCTTAATGAGGTTTACCTAGTAATTATACTTATGTTAATTACCGTTTGAATCAAGGTCCGTTTGTTAAGAAATATACTATTACAATTACCTACTTCGATAATTTTATATGTAACTCTAAATCATAGCAACGGACCAAAACCACATCTATAAAAAGGATTTAGTATTGTAAAAACGTAAGCTATTTACATTAAGACATTTCCTATTTCGAATATTAGAAACGACATATAAATTTGAATTCTGAATATTAAGGAATCTTGCAACTAAACATTAAAGATGGCATAAGATTTGTGTAGACAGACGGACAATGCTCTCGGAAATTGGATTGCCTCTGGGGCGAGTATCGTCCGAAGTCGGCTCGTAATTGGCCGTTCGACTCGGTCCGGTCACGAGGCGGCCACACAATCTCGAGCTCACTCGATTCACAAACACCAGCGAGCACCGAACACACCCGCTATTGTGATACAATCGAAGAAATTGAAATTCAATTCGAAAAACGAACAAGTCGAAAACACATTAACAACAAAATGTACGCTAACCTTGTAAACGTTATTGTTAGCCGGTCGAAGTGGGCATTAAGTAAATCCACTTGAAGGCACAAGTTTAGTTTCCAATACCGATGATTTTCTGGCGGCTTTGGCGAGAGGCCCGAGCCATTAGGATGTTGGCAGAGTGCCAAGAGCGCTCGAGGTGCAAGTATTTATTTGTAAGCTCAACATTCAAGGAAGTGTGGAATCTTGGAATAGACGCCACGTGGAGTGACGGCTCGCTACAAATAGTCCGCTTCTCTATCCGAAGTAATTAATCAACATTTTGGCAACGCTACCCATCATCTTAATAACCTTGATTCTGTACAGATTTTTGGCAAATTATATGAAACGTCAATCGTAATATCTAACTTGGAGATTATTTGTGAAAAAGTTAATTATAATTTAACTTTAAATTGAGCGTTTAAAATGTACAAAAACATCACGGATGCGGCGAGAAGACACATTTCTCGTAACTGCGCGTACGCGCCGGCGTTTCGCAAGCGCTAGCGATATTGACCGACAAACCACGTTTGGAGGACAAAACTGTCTACCTCGGTGCAAGCAAATTTTGCTTGCAACATAGTACTACTTCCAATTATGCGAACACTTGGTCGATGTCCAATTTATTTTCTAGTATACACGACCAAATTTTGGGCAAAACACATCGTTCTATTCTAGATACCTGATCTACAATATAATGGAGTGTTCATAGCTAAGCCTCTATAGTTTTCAAAACTGAGATGTTTAATTAAAATAGCTTATTAATTAAACATATCCTTATAACTTTGTCTATACTGTCAACGATTTTCACAACGATGTAGCACAGGACACATCATCAGAACTAGGGAAGGTTGAGGTTACATCTAAATAACTAAATTAAAAAGTCAAATAAACACTTAAATTTCCTTTAAGTTAGCGAGTGATGCACTGACTATTTCTATTACCCAGTGCATAATACCTTAAGCGTGTACATTTAATTAAGTATGTAGGTATATTTTATATGTATAACCTTAAATTTGTAATCTTCACTAAAATTCTTATTTTTCGCTTAGATATCTATTATAAGCGAATATATTTTATAAAGGTATCACCCAAATTACAAAAAGAAACATTTTAGTAAAAAACAATCAAGTACGCTTAAAGTAAAACAAGTTGTACAAAGCAATTATTGTAAACCAGTAATTTATGATCTTTACGAACATTTATAATATATTAGAGTGCACTTCATCGTACAATTCCAGTTACACAGCTCATTAACACCAGATGTTCACAATTGACAACGGTGAACTTGTGAGAGCTACTTCCATGAATTACGACAAATGAAACAACACTATATGCGTGCAGATCAGACTATGAGACCTGAGAAGTTTATATTATGTGCCTTTATAGGACTGAATGACTAACTAGACTGAGAAATAGTGTGAAATGGTGATAAATCTAAATTTTGGCAGAAAAGAGCTTATAATGACAAGAATTTAGGGCTTATGATTTGACCAAGTTGAAAGGTGGCACGAAAAAGGTTGGAAATCCATAAGATGACAATAAGCAAGGTAGAAGAAGATGCTGAATTATCTCTGACTGAAATCAAAAATATTCTAAGCAAAGTTTAGATTAGGACTATGAGTATGATCCCATCACAGAGGATACATAAAATGTTTGGTTCAAGTTCTAAGCAAAAGAATTTATAGTTCCTGCTTTCCCCTTCCAGAAATACGCGTCATAATATAAAGGTATATATATGTATATAGGCGTCCGCTTACATATTGCCGAAGGCAAACATAGCAAAGGTATATTATTACACCCAATTTCGCCAAGTGTATTTTAGGTTACACGTTGTATGTATTGGTGTCTACCGGATATACCCGTTACAGCCTATATATTTGTCTTTAAGATGGCAATATTCTAGACTACGTGCTGCTACGACAAATTAATTTTCTAGCAAATCCAATTGCAATCAAACCCTTCATCATCGCCCGCAATCATAAAACTTATACCGCGTGATCGATGAGGCAGAGAGTGACAGACAGGTGCGTCTATTCTATCAATGCACAAAATCAAGTTCATCTTCGAGAATACGAACGAATTAAATCCATGACTCAAAAAAACTTCTTAACAAGCTTTATAAAAACAAATAATGAGACCTGCACCCACTGTTTATTTTATTAATGATTTAAAACTAGTTCAAATCATTAAAACCATTAAAAGTACAGTTATTGTAGAAGCATCGTTAAGTGAAAATGTTTTTTAAGAACCGGTCGCATAATTAAACGATTGAAAGAGAACAATGATAAATACTGTAAGTCGTAAGTAAAGCTACGTGTGTATGTGTACGTATACACATACAAGTGAATGTGTGGTAGTGAGTACACAAGATGCATCGGCCCACATCGAAGCGTGCGCGCCACCGACCTACACGGACCTTGTTACTATGTAGGACACTATTACGCACACATACACACTATTCAACATGAAACTGAGACACTACAACTCATTTATATTCGATTGTTGACAACCTACATCAATAATGCTCGATTATCATTCTCAGAATAGGATTGCCTAGGTACCAATAAACAGATATTCAACTGTTTATAAATATGACATTTCATTTCAATCCGATCGTAGTCTAAACACATTTCGTTAGCAACCTAGAAATCTAAATAATCGTTCTATTTACAAGTCCGTCCATTACTGTTATTTAGTCATTAGAGATTTTGATAACAGGCTATAAATCAATTTTAAAATAGATACACAGAATTTATGGTTCCAATAAAGTATACACAGCGATAATGAATAATGCCACTCCGACCACTCCAGATTTACGACTTACGTAGAGCAGGGAAAAGTTCTATGAAGCGCGAAATGTAAAAAACTGCCGCTGTGCTCATTCAGAGAGGGATTTAAAAATGACCAAAGAAAATCTAGACTTGGATGTTTGTAATACTCGGTTATTTTAAATTGACACGATACCTAAATATCACTTATATTAGATTAATTTAAAAATTGTAAAATGTTTGTGAAGTGCTTAAAATAAGGTTGCAAGTTGCAACGTACATACACCAGTTGCAGAAAACCTTTTAGTGTTTTAATAGTCTACTTGTAGAAGCTTAAAGGTCATCAAAAAACAATTGCTAAGCATATCTCGAGACTAAGAGAAATATGTAAACAAGACTTCAAGGCTGTAAGTATTGTAGTTTTTGAGTTGTAACAGAACAAGCTGTACAAGTTCTATATATGTATATCGTTTAAATAAAAGTCAATATTGAAAGATCCTTAGCGCAGTTAACGTCATTACCGGTTTAATTGAAAATCTGCAAATATAACTTATAAGATATAGATATAGACATTTATCAAGCTTGTAGCTAAGACTTCTGGCTATTTGTCTATAAGGGAACCAGTTCAGATAATAATATTTGTATTAAATACAAATACATAATCGATTACACAAGAACTTTGCTATAACATAGAATGCTTTTATAATATTGTCATCAATATGCTTCTATCTAGAATATTACTATCTATTTACGACACATGTTATCGAAACATTTCGAGGTATGTTTAAACACATTCTATTTTGAAAAACACCTAATTCCTTATCGAAAACAAACAAATTTTGCGAGTTCCAAAAACATTTGATACAATTAAGTGGTTTATTCGTACAATCGTATCTCGTAACTGGGCCGAGTGTACTGTGCAATCGTAAATCGGTGTAGTTGATTGAAAGCAATAGATACTATGTATTAGTTTGTCGATCGTTCTCTAATCGATTGTAACGAGTGTTTTAGAACTTCTCTAAATGTCTCTGTTGCCTTTTATGTAATAGATGTTTCAATTTTGCGGTTTTAATACATTTGTGGTAACACAAAAAAGTACATAACGCTTAAATTAAAAACATAAGAAATCCAGATAGATTTTCAATTAGGAAGCATAATTACAAGTTTGAGAATAATTTGTTGATAGCCCTTTTAAGTAAATTGTAGGTATATAATATATATCTATAGTAGTAGTTTCAATATATTTTTACTAGAATATATAGTTCTGAACTCCATTCCTCGAACTGGGATTTGAATTTCAAATCCCAGGTTGAAATACGTTACAACATACCCATTAGAATAACAAAAAAGAATGAAACGTAAAAAAAATACAATGGTTTTGATTTTGTTTCTGTCACAAATAGATATGATGTTACATTTTTTATATAATCTCAAAATTATCATTGATTTTGACACCACAATGTAATATGTTAGTTAAAAATATATTTTCTTGTTGTTTTCGTTGATTATACTTACTAAGTACAAATAACAGATGAATTATAACAAATAGTTACAAAAACAGTTGATCAACATGAGAAATGAACTTTTTATTGCGGATTCGATCCACATTTGTATAACCTTCAACATCAATATTTGCGTCTATCCAACACATAGATTATCCAAGACCTGTATTCTAAAATATGAAATAAGAAAAATCAAATACAAGGCCAAAAACATAGCACTAAATAAAGAAGAAAATAATAGTGCTAAGAAGCAACAACCCTGACTATGTTGTTAAACACGGTTTAAGACAGCGAGGCTTAGCGCGTATGCCACTTTCCACCATGTGCCTGACTCAGAACCTGTTTCTGAGAGCCACAATAACTACTTCTAACTCAATAAACTCGCGCTACTCAACATACTTTTTATACTTTGTCTTCCTAATGCTAATAAACGCGGTACAGAGTATACAACGCATTATACCTCTTTTCCATAAATAAATAAAAAATGCGTTTATGACAGTTCCATTGTTTCTGTAATATGTTTAGCATAGAAAATACTTAGAAAATGTATAAAGGTGTTATTTTTCTTTTAAAACTAGATAGTATGATAGTACTTAATTACAATATAATTATACGCAATAAAGAAATTGCTTGATAACTTGTTTTTCATAATGTTCCCACACTAGTACTAGATATACGCAACGCCTGGGGGATCATACAGACCACGGACACAAAGAATATAATGTTCATAATCATATTATTTTTATGTCCGCGTGAAGTTTGAACATGCAACATGAACATCGTTGAGAAGTAACCTTTCAAACCATTACACACAAATTTATCTTATTGCTGTTATTTATATTAACACGTCTCTTTACAAATAGTAGGACCTCGATACGGATATTCGGTTGTTTAATTGAGAGTCAGTATCAAAACGAGCAAATTGATTTTGATCTATTTTACCTATTAATAAATTAAATCATGCAGAAAGAATTTGATCTACAAATCCGTGCGGTGCAAGTACATCAAACAATGTTCCCAGTACCTGGAACTTCCCGGTCTTATACAATGAAGACTAGCGATCATTATTTAAATGAATGAAATGAATTATAAATGGAATCCTTTAAATTGTTCTAAGTAACACACACGACCTTGTATGTGTAAACAATCTTACATAACGAGGCCACCCCAGTTAGCGGCCATTACAGAACGATGCATGACCAAAACAATTTCAATTACAAAAAAAAAAACACAACTGCGCACGTCCAATGTGTAACAAATACATAATAATACAATGTGTATACATATTAATATATGTATTTATGTTACGTAATATTTGGTTAACATTACATTAATATTAAAAAGTATAATAGCTAGTACCTACTGTTGTAGTTATGGTTAAAAAATGGAAAGTAACAACACTTCGACAAAAACAATTATGCAACATTGAATGGAAAATTTGCTACCTCTTAAAAATATCTGCAGCTGTCCGGAAATCGTAATTGTCAACTAAGACTGAAGCGTACTTACTCTAGCGTAGTAGGCAACATAATCAATGAAATTAAAAATAAAATTTAAAGCGATCATCATTAGCAACGAATACAGTCGCAATCATTGCATCAGCCCTCTTTAACCTTAAATCAAATTGGATGCGTGGCATTCGGATTGACTTTAAAATATATTGACTAAATCAGTTGACTGGCCAGATACTATAAATATTACTTTAGTGTATTTAATTACTTAATAAATTTTAAAATAAACTTTTTAATGTATTAATTTGGCGAGTTTGGTACTAATGCGTTGATCTATAGGAGTTTAATTTCACCCATTAATAAAAACCAGCATTATCCGCAAAAACGATATCGATCTGTTTGATTGAATAAATACCATTCATCAAGTGTTCTGCATGTTTTAGTGTCATTTGTATGTATTACTCCATTAGATTCCATTTCATTCAACCAATTTAAACAATCATTGAGTGTTGTAACCAATCTCTTTCTACCCACTCAAGTATCTTCTACGAAAATGTTATATGGACATCAAATTATACTCTTGAGTATCATTTAGGTCTATTTATTACAGCATCCTTATTATCTTCTCGTCTGCAGTTATTCAATCAAGAATAAGTTGAAAGTAGCGGGTGTAACTATCTCAAGTTGTACTTTGGTCAAGTAGTCGGCAAAATAGGTGAGTATGTTTGTATATATGGCCGTGGTTATTCAAATCAAATCAAGTCAAAAATAATTTATTTTCTGAGGTCACTAAGTAACATATATGAACGTCTAGTGAGTTTACTCAAGTAACTGAATTTATTATTTTCATTTATGGATGTTAGTTGCTAGGCTCAGGCAAAAGGTTAAGTCAGTGAGAAGATACTTGCAAGAAACCTTACTTTATGATATTTGTTGACTCCTCAATGTTAGGTCACAGTGCCGATGCTGAAGTTTTCTGTTTAAGCAATTCATACTACCTAATTTGTATTTATATAAATGCGAAAGCAAAGAATTACTTTTGAAAGTATAGTTATTTTTCGACGATCATGCCATTCAGTCCATTTTAATTAAACTTAGCATGGAGATAGCTTAAGCCAAGGCGAAAGATACGATTGACGAATAAGTTCTTTACACATTTTATAATTACGTATGATATTATGTTGTTTGTTGTTGTTTTTCGTGTGGTTAGTGGCCAACCTGTTGTCAAGAGTTGTTCAAGCCGCCCGTAGGCCTCTGACATGTCTTAACGACTGCTGTCAATTTGACAACAACCAGGACCGACTTTTTACGTGCACGATATTATGTTACAATGGTCATACTAGAAAACATAACAATCTGTACTAAACATACATTTTAATCTTATACACGAAAAGGACGTGTTACAATATTGTCGAAATGACCTTATGAACTACGGCATTATGCGTGCAGTCAGTAATGTAGGTATATATTTATTGTTCAAATCGTGAGAGCTCAACATCAACTCACAAGCGGGTTATGCAGATTTTGCTAAAGTGGTGCAAAACGTGCCTTTACATTTCAATGTCCTTAATTTGTCGTTTGCGACATATTGAATAGAAAAGAGTTCTCAGCTTTCATTTCCAAGGCCATCGTCGACGTTCCCTCCACTTTTCGTCACAACTTTCCGTTCGCGATTTAATATAAATAAAGTCTTGATTATAAATATAGTCTTGATAATAAATATAGAACGCGTAAGCGAAGATATGCAATTCATTCTTTTTAAAAAGTAATTTAGTAATTTACAACGAAAGCGCAGTTATCAAAATGTTTACGTAATAAGTTAATAACAGTTTACAGTCATATACTTTAATTTCAGAGTATGTGAGAGGCATTTACTATTATAACACCTCATTCACATTTACTTCTTGTGTAATTAGTTGTGTTACATAAAAAAGAGACAGCTTAACAAAAGACTTCAACGCACGCCTACTTCAGTGCACGCGAGACACGGGGTATACGCTCAAACAATAGTAAGATTTTGACAATTAGGTAGAACTGATTTCGAAGTAAACGGGCCACTATGGCACATATCTCTGGATTAGTGTATTATTTACCTGAGAGGGATTGGCTGGAAGGGGAAGCGGTGTGCAGGCGGATGCGGCGGCGGTATGATCTGCGCCGGCGGCGGGTGCACCGGCACGGGGTGCGGCAGCGGCGGTGGCGCCGGCGGCAGCGTGCTGTAGGGAGGCGGGGGTACGTTCTCCAGCAGCTCGGGCACGCGGGGCGCTCGAGCGCGCCGCACTCGGCGCCGCCGCGCAGGCTCCTCGGTCTGGCACTCCGCGGTCGCCACGCTCCGCTCCCGCTCCGTCTGCACGGCACTGTTCACATTACCACCGGGCGGCGCATCCTGCACCTGCACTATGTTCACGTTCACACTGGACACGTTCTGTCGGCTCGGCTCGCCCGGAACGCGCACCGAGACCGAGTCCGACTTACGCAGCGGGCCGGGCGCCGGCACGGGCAACCGCATCTCGTGGCGGGGTGTGATCGCGCAGTACGACGCGCGCGCATGACGACCGCCGTTCGGCGACTGGGGCGCGCACGTCGCGCCCCCCTCGCCGCGAGCACTCGCCAGCGCGCCATCGGTGCGCGAGCGCGCGAGGGGCGGCGAGCGACACTCGTACGGCTGCCACAGCAGCGAGGAGAGCGCTTCGGCGGCGGACAGCGGCGGCACCAGCGCGTTCAGCGCGCTCATCTCGTGACCGCACTCCGCTGCCGCGACACTGCCGTCACCCGCCACCCTCCACCGCTTGTATCTGGACACAAATACAGTAAAATAAATATGCATCAGATACTTTCTGAAATACTGCAAAGAATCATCTCTTTTAGAACAATCAAGACATGATACTTGATCATCAGGCAGTGTCTTCCCGATCACCCAAGTCATCGATAAGGTGTCATGTCATGTATGACAATTTGTATCATATCAGTATCCTCAATATATTAAAACGTAATGTTTTATTAACATTATATCATTAACCGTTCTGTTAACGGAAATAAGATATTAGAATAAACTCTATCAACATTTAGTAAGATTTGAATCCACTCGAACTAGGAAGGAAAAAGATCATCATTCCCCAGCACTACATAGTACGGTGAAAGAGTTAAGACTTGGGAAAATAAACATAACTTCAATCAGAGTCTAAACGCCTTCGCTGCAACCGCATGTAGCAGTTATACCGGTGTGTTAGCTTTCGCAAACCACAATGGACAAAATATTGCGCTATTGTTCGACAACACAATAACCAGCCCACCTCAGTAGTCACCACACTGTTACATGCTATGGGCGATGTTCTCGGAGCGTTGATGGTTGTCAAGACGTTATGTTCTTATCCTTATTTTTCTTTTATAAAAGAGCAACAATTATGTAACCTTTGTAAGATTGAAAATTAACCTAGCTGTGACATCACAAACAGGTAAATTTAATACCTTGCCATTTATCCAGATAATCGATTTTCTTTCAATTTTCCTTTTTTTTAAAAGACTTACAATAATTCAAACTACGGACACAAAGAACACACTCACTTGAAATAAGTACATATTTGTGGGTCACACAAATTTTTATCCCGTGTGGGGACAAAAGCTTTCGACGTAATGGATATCAAGTTATATTAAATGATTATTTCTAAGTTTTTATGTTGTGTATTGTCTAGTGTAGTATGAAAATGTAGTAATAATTTGAGTACAATATAGTGTCATTTCAATATACATAGTTATTGAAAGAATTCTACGTTTGTGGCTGCCGAAATTGGTGTATCTCATGTTTGCTTACGTTATACCAGACCCTTTACGATATCTAAACATACCCCGCTAAATAGAAGTCAAGGCTTTTGTTATACAGATACCATTATTCCACAGACACATTTCTCGACGCCGTAATACAATACACATGTCTCTACATCGTCGAAAGGAGAAGACAGGTGTATTCTACATTACGCCAGCTACTGTTTAATTCCCGATGTAATAGAGACTGATTACGGTCTACCGGATACATTACCTGACTGACTATACTTAAAATCGCTAACACTCGGTCAAAAATGGTAAACTTGGATGTTTCAGTGAATCCGGGACCTCGCAATCGTAGTCGAAATCACGGTTGATAATCGTATACGAAATATTGTAATACATTTGAAAATATCGTAATGAAATATGTATTCTTCAGTATGTCTTATAATGTTCATAATTTTAATAACTAATTAATTTCTAAATACGTTCAAAATTCTATAGTTAGTGGACAATCGTGATGTCCAGGGTTCGATGGCCGAATTGAGCAAATGTAATTCAATTTCTATTAATCAAGTAGTCCGGAGATGTGACTGGTTGGCGACAGTAACTGCTTGCTGGCCACATTTAGCAATAATTTTAGCAACTTTACAATCCCGAACAATTATCAATAAATTTGGGGATATAGGTACCCGAAATATTAGGCATAGATGTAGCTCTGTCAACCCCTTGAGGAATATGCAGGTATGAGACAATGTAGCATCGATTATCGTGATTAATGGAGCATTTCAATGTCTTCTAGAATGTGCATATATTATGTTTAGTTCATATATTATGAGTTAGCTTTTTAAATTTAAGTGTGTGTGTGTGGCGTAGTGGTTAGTGTAACCGACTGCGACGCCTGAGGTCGCGGGTTCGATTCCCGCACAAGTCAAACATTTCTGTGCATGAACATGAATATTTGTCTTAGTTTGGGGGTTTCTATGTATAATATGTAACTATTTACAAAAAAAAAGGTATATGTATGTTTATCCATTGTCTAGTACCCATAGTACAAGCTCTGCTTAGTATGGGCTAAATGGTGTTGTGTGTATGTGATAGAATATTATATTATTATATTATATTATTTATTTATTTATTACCCTTAATTATAACGGTCATAAACCAATTACAATAATTACAGAGTGCAAAACAACTATTAATTTAAACTAAAATAAACAAACATACATAACCGTATGAATAATATGCTTTATGAAAATAAGTATTACACTGCCATAAAAAACGTATGTGGTAAATAAACAACCTTAAACTATGTGAAATGAAATTAAAAGTGAACTATTGTTTGTAGTTACATAAGGGAATTATAGCAAGAAGATAAAGTGACATGCTTATAATCTTAAGTACCCAGTTATACATTTAAATTATACGATATTATATATGCACGCCGGTTACACGGAAAAGCAGGCAGAGACTAGAGATTTCTTTTTATATGATCCTGCCATTTATTATCTCCCTTGCTTTATTAGAAATTGGAAATTTAAAATAAATTAAATTTGTAAGGCTTGATTAAGTTAATTTAAGTTAAGTTTGTCCTTCGACATGCGACAGTCCACATTCACTTTTGCCTAATTTACTTTTTCCACTATCATTATTCGCACTATTCCCACAAAGCCAAATTATCTAATATTATCCTTATAATGGTCTCCATTTTCGTAAATTGTTTTATTTTAAGGCTACGACGCACTCATACCATACTATTTATACGTCTATCCCATAAAATACACATTACGCCTACTATTCACAGCTCTTTTCATTAGATATAATACTTCCAATGAAAACTATACTAGTGTTTAATAATACATATTATATAAATAAATAATAATTAATATTGGCTTATAAATCAAATATAACTAATAGAAATAGAGGAAGCTCGTAATAACGGCCTACATAATAACTTACACATAATAATATATATTTAATAGATAATTATATATTATATACATCATTTCTTCAATTTCATACAATATTGCACAGCTATTCATCTTATCGTACAATCTGTAAAAACAATGTATAAAAGTATGTTTGGAGTTTGGTTCGGTCCGCTGCTTTTACGTAACTTCTTCGCTCCACTTACAATGCTTATGCCGTCTTATCTCCTTGTTACTTTTACCATTTCTTTTAAAAACTTTTATCCTTACTAGCATCATTATTGTTATACCCATTTGTGCTCCTATATCCTTACAAATGTCGCAAGTCGCAAAATCTATGTGCACTATTCCGAATAGATTAATGCCGTAGTTAAACCATAACAATTAGAAAAACAACAGTTTAGTATGAACAGGAAAATTATTTAATTACACCAACATGCGTAAGTGGTACACTCACGCAGATAATAGCTTCGATTATTATAAAAGCTTTCCATTACAAAATAAACGCTTTGATTTTCATTTAAGAAAGTTGTCATTCCTCACACGCGGAGAACTTGCCATGAGAAAATATTTTTCGCAGAATGGACATTATCATAAATAATTCCCAGCTTATGTCTGCTTTTTAATCCTTTCGTACAAACTCTTCAAAGAATAGAGATTTAGTACGACCGACTTTAATTTTATGCAGCAAAACTCTTATGTAAGAATAAGCCCTAGACAGCAGCGAGGAAACTTTATGAAATTTTAATATCCGAGTTGGAAGAAGATGTGGTGCCTTTAACTCAATAATTCTGACAATATAACATTACGAACAACGCATGATGCAATTTTTGTACTTGCGAATAGAACAACTTAGCTTGTAAATCTACTACAGAAATATACACTATACAAAATTCTATAATGCTGTTTATGCTGTGTATAATGGGTTTCATTCTTTTCTGGTTACCATAGAGTAGGTATTTAGACAAATGAGTAGATATATAATTATTACGTTAAGCTTCTAAAATGTTAAATGTATAATTTGACAAATTAATTTATGCAGAGCCTTGCTGATAGCTGTTGGATCGAAAGTACTTTCCAAAAAATATGACCCAAGGACTACAACAAAAACGTAATGTCATATTAATAACGAGAGCCAGATAACTGAAGCATGAACTTTCTGCAGTAGACTTTTTACATCGTATACCTTGTCTGGAGGTTCCTTTAAAGTCTGATCTGATAGGTCTTATAGTTTTAAAATAATTTATGTATGTATTTTATAATTGATGCATATTAAAACACCAGAGTCTGCCTGCGACTTCGCACTCGAGAATCCAAAGAGAACGTATTACCAGAATAAAAATATCTTTGGTTTAATTCTGAATATGGTTTTAAATGTTATATATGTTTTTGCAGTGTTGCATTTCATTTAGCGATTTCTGCGTGACTGTAGATCCATTAAGATGAGACTACTCTGAATCTAAGACATATTTTTATTTGTATGGCCGTCTGCCTGTTTGTGATTTAGACTGAATTAACACAATTTAGGAGCCATATTTTATTTGATTCCGTTTAGTAGAACCGAACTTATAGTGCATAGCAACGAAGCTTAGCTGACACGGACCATCTCCCGGGTAATACTAGCAATGTTAATGCACTAGATTAAACAATTAAGTTTTTTTCAGTCTATCACTCTAGGATACAGTCCTCACACATACAGAGTGTATATAATACAGATTAAATGTAAATATGAAGAATAAAAAAGGATTAACTTAGAAACATGAGTGCTATCAAAAACAATATCAATTGTTGCATTTAATAATTATAATGCATCGAAATATACAATAATAATATTATTATAAATCATAATTTATCGACGGTTGAACTTTAAAAGGAGATATCGGCGGTTTCGTGCGGCAATATCGCAGGGAGATCAGCTGGGCTCAGCGTTGAGATCCGAGATCCGAGGTGAAACCACACTCGTACACTTTCTCCAAGGCCGCGCGGCGCCGGCGCCTCCCACCACTCTAATAACAACATAATGTTCCCAATACGTCTGTTTATATGTATGTTCAAACGATGCCGGAAACTACTTATCCGTTTTTAGATACTGCTACTTTTTAAGGAAGTTTATAACCATCAAATGATGCGAATTAAGATTGATATCGTTATAAATATGTTACCTAAAAGGCAAGAGTATACTTACTTGAGATCTTTCTGAAATAGTTGTGACTTTTATATTAGAAGAAAAGAAGTTTTAGTGAGAACAATACGCTTAAAGACATGGATACATTGTTAAGAAAGTATCGTTACGGACAAAGAAGAAGTGTTGTACAAAATACACGGATACAGTTATCATGATTATGTCATATGCTATTATTGCACACTAATAATCATAACTTTCATTTAATCGTTGACATTTAACAAACGTCTTCCGTTTAAGACGTGCCTTATATGATTGTTATGCAACCAATTAAATGAGGATTTATAGCGTATCTCTTAAGCCTTACTAATTAAGTAATTAGTTAACAGTTGTACAACAAATTACTTTTTTATATGCAGTTATAGTGTTTGATTCTTTTGTGTATCTTACACCCTGTTGGTAAAAGGCTAAGTAACGTAAGTGTCAAAATCAAACTCATGTTGAGTAATTTGATTGGCTATTGCTATAAGTATCAATCAGCCAATCATAGTTAAAATAAGTTTAAACGTTTGTTAATTTTGCATTTCAGAAAAAAAACCGAAATTAAAATCAATTTAACAAAAAAGATGAGAATTCAGAAAGAATATGAAACCGTCAAACGGGTACAATATTTAAAGTGGATCTTTTTGAAATATAATTTTAAACACAACATTCGCATTCATAACTTAATATTTAAACATCGGCATATACATAAAATTTTAATATAGAAGTAGGTTTTATAATGTTGAGCCTTAATTTTCTAATTAAAGCTTTCCAGCGACGACAGCTTGCTAAATAATCCGTCAATCCTAAATATTAGTCTCCATTTCCCTAAATAGTTTTATGTCGATATTTAGAGGGGCTAGTATAGTTTGTAACAAGAGTTTGTAGAACAACGCTTAATAGTAGATAAGGTAGTTAACTAAATAACAGCGATTATAACATCCCGTGCAACATTATAATTTGTATTCAGATTGCCTAAAGATCATCTCCGGTTCAATATTTGATTGAGAATATCGCATGACCGCATCATATAACATACAACCATATACGGATAGCAGTATGTATAAGCTCAGGTTCAACTTTCACACATAACGCCATAACTATACGCACGCACGCGCCTATCAGTTACCAAGACGCAATCATCTAATTTCCTGGTGATTAAAAATACTGTCTTGGTGTCGCACCGGGTTTGTATGCAACTGCTGTGCATTTGGTAATGGGATCTCGGATAGGCCAAAAAAAAATTGGGATTTAATATCAAGAAATTTTCGTAGCAGCACGAAGTCTAGCAGGTTGCTCGAAAACTAAATGCTCGCCATTTTACAAGCGACCTTTGCTGGCGAAATGTGGGTATTTATAAACTTCTGCCTACCCTTTCAGTGAGACCTTGTATGCATGTAAGAAAATGGCTGATTCCTAAACTGTTCGGATAATGCATACGCACATAGACTCACGCCCGCCAGTTGACCGGAGAGCTGAGTTGAGACCACAAATTTCTCTTTTGTTTCGTTCACTTTCATCTTATTCTTCATACTTGTCGGTTCATAGTACTCTTATCGTTAGTGTTTCTCTACGACATCTCAAGCCGGAGAACATGTGGCCGTGGTATAGCAGTTTAAAACGCCATCTCGCTATTACCATTTCAACCACTAGATGCAATGAAGGGAGTTTGTTAGTCGTGATATGGCGGTCTTTATGGCCACCTCGCTACTACTACCATTGCGTCCACGCAATGGTATAATTGCAGGTGCTGTATTCACATGGAAGAAGTATGTGTGCCCTACAGAGTTATTCCTAGTCTGGGTGCTAATGCTGTCCGTTATTTTAATGTCTGTTAAGTTAATACTGATATAAAAATATGCTAGTAGAAGTATTATTTGCAAGATGCCAAATCTAGATCTACGCTTTCAGATATGCCACATTAATTGATCTGTAATATTTTATAAACAACTTATTCAGAAAGTAACAATACAACTTGTTACGTCTATTTGCCTTTTTACCGGTTTCATTATAACCTTTTTTGTACAAGCCGGTATTACCAAAATGATTACTCAGATAAGTGTTTTTTCATTTCAATAATCGACTTAAATTTAGTGATTGATTAAATGTTACGCTCTCTCTGAAGGTCATTTGACGCCAAACAAACTTGATTACCGACAGTGCCTTGGCCCATGCCTTTTGAGTTTCTCTCACTTATAATTTGAGACGACAGTCATCCACAAATAATACATAAGGTTGCTTCGGCTATCATATTATTAATATACTTACTGATTAAACTCGTCAAATCTGACGCAAAATCATAGATAAATATGATTATGCAATTCTAGTGCATGTACGTGATCAATGTTAAAAGTATTCATTAAACTATTGCTTAATTTTAATATTAATTAATAAATAATGTTGATACAACAATTTCCGATTAATTAATTTTCATTTTGCGGGCGTCGATGCGACGTACGCAAGAGTTGGCTTTAACGCATTATGAAGTAATTTATCAGGCGCCTCGCGAACGTCCGCGTCCGTAATCTATCCTCATAAGCGAAGCGGCGACTGCAGAAGTGCCCACAAACCGGTAACTTAAACCCCGTCAATTTTTCACAAACTCACTGTGTAAAATTTCCAAGAGAGATTGTAATCATTTTTTCGTTGATATCGGATGAAAATTCTACATAGGTTTGATATTCTATAGGTCAACTGTTTATGTTTTAAGCAGTCAGACTTGTACGAAGCAACATCAACAAGCGAAATTAAACCGACAGTGTGTAGAAGCTAAGCTCCGAGGCTTTATGATATTCTACCACTATTATAATCTCTGTTAATCTAACACGTATCAGCGCAAAACTTGAATACAATCGATACACTTACCGTACCGCGTGCGTCTGAAAATTTGTATCACATACATAAATTAACCCACAACAGTGTTTGTTTCTGAAATTAATAAAACTCTTTAACAAAACTGAAAATTACCTAAATTCAACGGAATAAACAGAAAATCATAATCAACTCAACTAAAATAACTTAGAAACAACAGAGTGCGTACACAAAGCGAAACCTTGGAAATGAGTAAATACATTTATTTACTTTGCCTTTTTGGCTGTTGATGAATAATAAGAAGAGGCAATTGTGAAAACAGTCGAGTTATCATTGTATTCAATATTTTTATAACCCAAAATTACGTAAAGGCTTTAGAAGTTTATGAGAAAACACGAGTCATATCAACACAGAGGCCAAGGAACTTGAGCAACTTTATGTAATGCTTTCTCCAAAACGCATTTGAGAAATAAAATAGAATGCGTTCCCTTTGTAGTAACGCGGACAACAATGGCACGGCGCCGGAACTCGTAATAAAAATGAAAGTGGATTTGCCTGTTATTTTTATAAACCTGACAATCTTGTTTCATTTCGTTGCGTCCTCATTAGCATACGTTGGACCGTACTGTCCGACTCGCGTTCGGCTGTACGCTAAACTCTTAACACAATTTACGAAACGCCGCTTTCAACTTAGGAATATATACCAAATGAAATTGCCTACTTTTAGAGGCATCCAGTAATTGGCACTGACTGCTTGTGAAACAATCACGTTGTCCCCCGTTCCTGAAATTATATTAAAAGTTACTTGTTATTGAACTCAATTTATTAATTCCAAGGCTTGGAGCGAACTGAAACACGTTTACAGGAGACTAAGAATTATTATATATTCATCATAAAGTCATTCTCTGGCAATTGTAATATTATTATTAAATTTTAAAAATTGTAATCGTATATCAATAACAAAAGTATTTTATATTTTGGATCGGTAAATGGAATCCACCCAAATACTACAATATAAATGTATATTCAAAAATGTGTGTATGCCTGTATTTATTTTCTATACTTAAAAATAAAAGAGTCACAAAATGAGGTAGTTATAATGAAACAAGGTTGCTAGAAAAATAAACTTTATTAACGGTAATAAAATTCTTAAAAATACATGAAAGTATATTAAAGTACGCTGTGATAGATGGTGCTAAATATGTTTTAAAGATACCTTTTTTATTCAGCTCGCGTCCAATGCCGCAGGCAACAGCTAGTAAATTACAAAGAAAATGATGCCATGTTAATTAAATCAGAACCGAACTCCACTGATTTAATTAAAACTGCACCGATATCTAGGTATTCATGTTATTCGTTGTTGATCATAAAAACAAATGGGTTTGACTTTCTTTGCTAAACATTCGGTCAATCGGTCAACCGGTCTAGTACTGACTGTGTTCATGAATAATAATTTTATACAAGAACACGAAATAAGGTGTGCGTTGTTATATAACAGTAGATGGCAAGAAGCTGAACTTAGAAACTTTTCAAAAATTTGTGAGCTAATGTGTGGCAAAAATGGGACGACGATTTTCCTCCTTTTATTTATTGGTACTTGACCCCCCGCGGCTTTGTCCCTTTGGTAGGCTGTAAGAAGACACTTTAAGTACTATGAAGAACTTACATACCTCGCTATTTTCTTTTTGTACAAGACAAATCTATATCACATCTGCGGATACGTAAAGTTAGTCAATTTGCAAAGCGTCAGTACGTTATTTAAAACAGGTAGGTTGTAAATTCATTCAAGGAAAAATAATTAAATTACAAATTCACACAATACTTTAATATTTAGTATAAAAATATAAAAGTTTGAACTCCATACTTCTTGGCTTTAGCGGAGTTTGCCTTACATATAAGGCAGGTTGCCAGCGCATACGCGTTTATTGGCAAGTCTGGACTTATTTAATCAGACAATCTTACACTACCTACTTAGTTAGCTCATGTTATCAATTGAAAATGAAAGGGTCATTAAAGAAGTATTATTAAAAAATATTTTCTTTATTTTGTTCAAAAAGGGAGACCTTTGACAATCTTATTAATATCACTCAGAAAAAACGTATTTATTAATAAAAGAATAATAAAAATATATATACCTAGGAATGACACATTTTATCATAAACGAATTCATTTGTGGGTAGGTAGGTAGTTATTTTACTTATACTCTACCAGAAAATGTGAGCGGCAGCAAAAAGTCTGAGTACCTACCTCGCAGTAAATTTATAAAGTAACTTAAAACTTTTGCTGATACCCTATGAAATGTTTCAACATACATATCGTACCAATAAATCTTAACAAAGTTTCGGTCTGACCTAACGTACAAGTTAATACTTCCGTACTATATGAATATAAATGTCTTATAACGAAGTTATCATTGCTGCGCTCTGGGTGGTGGAAGATCAATATTTACTGTTATTTTATTTTGCAAGCCCTGCGCAACTAATACGCCGCGCCATTCAATTTTTATTCACGGTACTAGGTAGTGATAGCCCGGTGCTTTACCTTTCTAGTATCCAGACGTCATCAAGCTAATCTATAACTATAACTGTAATTTAAAAAGTATTAAACGAATCGTTTAGTTATCTCGGTCCTTATATGAGCAATAATTATAAGATAATATTGTCTTCTATTTACGCGAATATTATTCATTGAAATTAAACTGCTATATACGGATTTTATCGCGTTGTTTATTTGACACTTTATTACAATTTTTTGAAAATTGTTACACTACTATTACTATTAAACTTTACTAATTATTAAGCTAATTAAATTATTATTAAACTATTTAGATTTAATTTATATTTACACTTTCCCCGACGTTTCGGTTGCTTTTCAGCAGCCATGGTCACGGGGAGACTTAGATGGCAGTTGTGTCAATGTTCCAGTGTAGTTATTTCAAAGTACCCGAACATAATTTAATCATTGGTGGTTGTTTCAATGAATAATTATAAGATTTGATATAACACGAGCAGAGCAGTATCTTGTATTACTTGTTACAACTCTACAAGGAAGGACTTTTCGAGTTTTATCAACGGTAGCTTCACTGCCAACTTGAAGTGTACACTGATTTGTTCATTAACTAAGGAGACACTCTCAGTTCGTTTGAACCAGTCAATTGTTGGAAAACCCAATGTGTCTGGCCGCCGGTGTGCTGCTTTACTCCATAGGTATAGTCCTTCTCCATAGTAATAGTCATTAAGTAGTTTTTAGGTAAAGGTTTTGATATTATATCCAACTCCAAATGTAATGAACGGCTCCTTGACGGATGTGGTGCAATAGTTCAAGTAGTCGCCTCGCCACTGGCAGTGCATCAAGTGTTATTGGTTTGATTCCCACATGGGACAAAAAATGTTCTTTATGTCAGTTATTTCAATGTTTGTAAAGTTTATCCGATTTTCGCTAGTCCGGGTGTTGTGGTATAAAAAATATTATTAATATCAAAGATACCTAAGGTTAGCTGCCCATTTTCATTAAATATACATACTTTGGTAGTAATATTATTCGACTCATATTTACAAGGACGTTGAACGCTGAATGAACAAGCCATGACTTTGTAGTCCAGCCATGATTTGCAGAAGGTACGTAGATTAAATATTTACTCATATTATATAAAAATAAGTAACAGAAGATATAAAACACGCATTGCAATAATTAGGAATAAACATGCAGAGAATCAGATAACAGTATTCGACAAACACCTCAAATATGAAAAGAGAGATGTATGCCTTCATTCAAATATTAAAGCTCCATTATAATGCAGCTTTTCGATTAGACATTCATATCCAAGCTCAGATTGCAAGCCATATACTCATGCTAGAAAGTAATTTTTTAAATGGTAGTTTTTGTCAAAATCGATGACGTACGATATATATGTATGTACGTACAATAGTCTATAACATACATAATCATCTCATATATCGCATGTAGATTTCCGTCTATTTCAAGACTTTCTAGAACGGTATATGTCCTATTAAACAACTGTATAGTTGGTATCCCGACATGTTTAGGTATAATATGTTGATGTCTTATTGAGGAAGTTTTATTGAGGTTTTCTTTTAATACTCAGTAACAGAACATAGTGCAGTGTAGACGGAAAAAGGCTGGCTTTCTATTACATAGTAGATTAAAATATAGCTAGTGAAATATAGATATAATTACTGTATTGTGTGTAACATCTATAATAATAATAATAAATTAATGGAGGTTATAATGACAGCTATACTTATTCCTTTAAGAATATACGTACGTTAGTTTTTTTTATGCAACTAAGGTGACAAACAAGCATACGGCCCACCTGATGGTAAGTGGTCACCGTAGCCTAAGGACGCCTGCAACACCAGAGGCATGACTTGCGCGTTGCCGACCCTTTAGGAAAGGAAGTGGGAAGGAGAAGGAGCAGGAAGGAGAAAAAGGGAGATTGGGTCTCCGGCACTCTCACTCACCGTACGAAACACAACAGTAGGAATACTGCTATTTCACGTCGATATTCTGTGAGAGGATAGTGCTTCCGCAGTCGAGCCGGCCCATTTATGCTGAAATCAGCGAAAAACGAAAAACGCAATTAAGTAATTTTGATTGAACAATGAAGAAATAGCCGCCTGTAAAAAGACAGATTTGAGGCCGAGACCACACAACAAACAAAGCAACGGTACTCTCCATTAAAATGTATCAGAATTCATCGTGATTGATCGCAAATTAGCTACATTTAGCAACATAACGCACTGCAACCGCAACACGTAACAGCTACACTGTAGTCTGTAGTAATGGCACTATCAACGTTAACCGCAGAGAGCTAGAGATTACTAGATTCGACGTCGCTATTCCGTTCATTATGAATTATTGCTTTCTGCCCTTCACCGTGCCAAACACGTACTAGCACGTAACGTTCACGCACTTATTGCTAAAAGCGGTAATCGTAAGCGATGGACCGGTCATTTGTCGGTACACGTTTATTTCTTTTATTGTTTTATGTATGAGTTGGTATATGTCGAAATGCTGATAATACTTGCAAGAATATTGGAATATTGTAGTGTGAGTTTGATGTTCGATCATGTTAGCCGTTGTTCAAACTAAAAAATACTTGTGCTTAGTTCAGCTTAGAGCTAAACTAAGCACAAGTATTTTTTTTGTTGATGGTGATCCAATTAAAGATTCAAACTTTTCTGACTGCACGGATGCACTGCCAATACGCCGAATGTTGTGGTTTCGAAACCCACAAGGGAGAAAAGAGGTGCGATCCACAAATAGTTGTTTTGAGTCTGGGTGTTTTATACAGTAAATAATATATGTAATTGTGAGGAGTTAATAGTCTTTAAAATATGTTAATAATACATAACATTTAAATACCATAACAAATTAGTTAATTTACGGACTAGGTAACATCCCATACATTTAACTAAGATGTCATTAGATCACAGAAATATGCCTAGTAAGCCAAACTTACTACTCATAGCTTCTAAAAAAAGTGAGTGACTACTTATATAAATGGCGAATTGAATCGTAAAACTATAGAGTAATAAAACACAGTTGATGAAGATCAAGACACGTTTAGAACAAACAAGAATGAAACACAATTGGAACACTTCCCCACATTAATCTGCGGCGATTACTCGCAGAACCAATAAATTCATTACGTACATGTCCGTGTTCTAATGAAATAGTACAGTACATATGTAGATACAATAGAATTACAGCAAGCATTATTTCATTATAGCGGTCGCTCCTCAGCTCGTCTAGATCTCGGATGATGCATGCACGCCTGACCAGATTCAATTACTTCGGAATTGATTACCATCTGTCTAAGCCGGGCTACCATCTTCCCACGCGTCCCTTGTACCCAGCCCCGTATTACAAAGCGAGGATTTGATTCAGATTGCTAAATAGGAAGTTAAACTCACTCTACCCGTGATTGATCCGTAATAAACTTCTTTCAATAACGGATCTGTACATAAAAATGTAATCAATGCTGTCAAACCCGAATGAGCCGGGTCAAGTCAGTGAGAGCTATAACTTAGACGGAATTTCGGCGTTTGCTAGCATCCACCATGCCGATGCGAGCGCAGGTAAAATCCACGCCGAAAAATAACACAATCACATTTTTTCATTCATAATTTATTCAAGCGCATGGGACAGTTGCCATGTCTGCGTACTTGTGTACGCGTTCCGCACACAAGCTTTCGTTTGTTCGGCGTACTCGTAAATAATTTATGTCCAGGATTACTTGTGAAAAAAGTTTGTCACGGACGGTCTCACCTGTCCACCCGAAACTCGGGGGTTCAATAAAATCCGAGTCGTCGCCAACAAGTGAAGCCATCAGCCGCAGGCCGGGGTGCATAAATAATTTAGCCGGGCAATCCGCCGCTTGTTTGCATGCGGATTATCATATTAAACGGATATCAGGGTCGTCGACCGAGCACCCGATACAAATGCAAACAATATCATGCAACATTTATAAAGACAAACAGTGGCTGCCGCAACAGAAGCCGCTCGACGGTACTACATCGAACCGCATTGAATGGTCTTTACTGTATCCCTACCGCTATATCGTGACGACAGCCGCGTCCAACCCGGTTTAATACCTTTAAGGTTAGGTAAGACGTTTGAGGTAACATTCAACTTGAATGTAAGCAACGATAAAGTGAATGTGGATATTCTAAACGGACAATATTACACTATAGAATAACAAATAGGAATTGTACCGAATGCTATGGCTTTTTATGAACAAATTGAAAAGGTAAAACGTTTATGTTGAAACAGATTAATTATGTAAGGAGAAGATGTTTAGTAAACAGGTTAATTAATGCATGTAACTGTGATACTAGGAGTCGATGTTTAGCAAAATCTTGTGGAATGTTTAATAACATTAAACATTTTAGCGTCTTTTTGATTCTGATTCAGTCATTGAGTTGTCTACAATTTTTGACGAAAGATCATATGATGTTACATATAGTTAATTTTTCTTCACAGTCTTATTTAGTAAACAAATAAGGCGTATTTGTCCTAGAGGCAATACTTAGGCATCCATCTCTATGTAATATCTATCTTCTTTTTGTCAACTCTATTAATTAAAGACGAATATAGTCTGAAAGCATTAACTGAAAGATTTATAATGACTTTGTTTGTATACCAATTAAGACGATTAGTAAAAATAGACTAAGAAGCGTTAAAGGCATACCTTAAATGCTTGTAGTGTATCATACCTACTTATAAGACCCATATACCTGGGCAAATGTGAATGGGTCAGTCAAGAGAGGAAAACAAAAGTTCATGTTATGGGTATCCAAAACCAAGACAAGAGTGCGTGAAGAATGTGATCACAATGAAAGAAGCAAGAGAGATATGACAGGATCGTAGCAAGTGGAACCCCGTAATCACTGCTTACCCATCCTAGTTATAGTTAAGCATGTACCTTCAAAACTACTTAATGTTTAATTACGATAGCACAACAAGCAACTAAGATACGGTATACCATTAATAACGTTCTTGTAGACACAAATAGTCTGTGAATTACAAATGGTTTGACCTGATAATAGCTTTTAAGCTATTATCAGGTACTCTTCAGGTCTGCGTAGTCTTTGGTACTAATAATTATTAATCTCCGATAAAATGTCACTGTGTTTGTATCTACACAAACGTGAATGAACTACCAACGGTATTTAATAATATCTTACGTTTACGCGAATGTTATACATTGATATTAAAATACTTTATACGGATTTTATTACCGCATAGTTTATTTAAAAACACTATTATTACTCAATTTACATGAGTTCTCCACGTGACCAGCCCCTGAAAAGTAGCGGAGAATGTATAAATCTAAAAAGTTATATAATTGTTTAATTAATATAGCTTAATAGTAGTAAAGATTAAAAGTAATAGTTTAATAGTCGTAAAATTTTGTAATAATAGTGTTTTAAAATAAACAAATACAAAATGTGATAAAATCCGCATAAAGTACGTAACGTACATACGCAATCTCAATACTAATGTTATTTTTGTGTTTGAACTATACTGGCATATAATAATTATTATAATATTTTGATTGCACGTATGGCGCAGCGGGCAAGCGGTCGCCCGCCGAAGCTGCCGCTCTGACTGGGGTGAAAATGAATCGATGAAAATTTGTAAACAATGACAAAAGTGATCCCTCTAGTCTAGGTGTACCTATTTTGTGTTAGTTAATTGTAAGTTTGTATAGACCTCCGCGATATAGGAATAGATCCTGAATGCGGGAGTTCTATTTAAAATATAATTATGTAAATAAAAACAGTAACAATTCCTTAAAATAAAAAACATAATTTAGTTTTCCAGCTGCTTATAAAACCTTATATTATAGAAAATCCGTAGTAGGTACCTAAATAGGAGGTTACATGTAGCTGAGTAGACACGTATGTTATTAACACCACACGCTCGCTTAGTTCTTACGAAACTGAGGCCAACTAGTACCAGACTATACCGACCGCACGAATATTACGTTTCTTAACCATTTGCACGTCCACACTTAGGCGTTCCGCAGACGACAGACATTGGTGGTCCGGACAAATCCACTGGCATTATAGAACACATGGTAGTATGGTATCCTATGCAAAAATGCAAACGAAGGATAAGGACATAAGTCCGTCCGTACCCACTCCGGAGGACGCGGCTGACAAAACAAACCACGACTGCCCGCACGACGGCGACGACTGTAAGCGCGGGCAGCTGCAAACGACAACGGATAGAGGCGAAATTTTCTCTATGTTGGAAGAAAATTGTGACGGCTGCGGAACGCCTTAGACTAACAAAGTACTAGACTACATATAATACGCCAAAGATATACCCGCTGGGATTTAGAGTAAAAAGGTTACGAATAACTTACAATGTAAAGCGTATGTTATGTAAGAGAAGCCTAATATCGCAGGTACGGTCGCGATATTAATTTTATATTTATTTACGGTGTAGCATGAGGTAGCATGTAAACTGAACATATGTTTTAGTAGACAAACTTTAGCTTACGGAAACTAATATTAAACTCAAGATAATATCAACAATGCTGTCGATGCCGTTCTTACCGAACTAAATTTAATTTCACATACGTCATGTAATTCTTTCTGAATAGAAATAGAATATACTTAAACTACATTTCGTCGACCTAATTAGGGACTTATAAAACTGTTCTATTCTTAGGTTCGCTATAAGAGTTCCGCGCTACACAATTAAAACGTACCTACCCGAGCTTACTTTACTTACTACTTACTTTAAGTATCAATTAAATTTAAATAAAGAATATTCAATATTATTACTAAGACTCTCTATTTAATATCCATTAAAAAGTTATAGGGTTTTTCTGTTAAGAATTTTCAATAGTAGCCCGGAGTTGGCGGTGTTAGACATCCCCCTACCTCAGAAAGCACGTAAAGCCGTCTCAGATCTCTGTCCGGTCGTGTCGGATTACCGTCCCATCGGATTATGAGAGTTAGGGAACAGAGAGTGCACATGTGTTTGCGCACACGCTTGTGCACTATAACATCTCTTGCGCAGATAACCAGTATCCGTTAAGATTGGCCGCCGTGACCGAAATTCGGTCTGGAGGACATTATTATTATTATATTATTCTCTGATACATCCACGCTAAGCAGTTAAGGACATTTTTCACCGAGGCACATTCTCATTTCTCACATATCAAAAAATACATAGATTCACGCCTATTTCCCAGAGGAGTAGGCAGAGACTACGGATTTCCATTTGCTACGATCCTGACACACTTCTCTGGCTTCATTCACTTTCATCACATTCCTCATACACGCCCGTCGGTTCAAGGTGCTCTTAACCTGGCCTTTGTCCAGAACACCTCCGATCTGATCAAGAAACGTTCGCCTAGGTCTTCCTCTTGCGACTGTTCCATTCACACTAGCCTTATAAACTTTCTTAGTCAGTCTTTCCTCGTCCATTCTTTCTACATGCCCAAACCAGCTTAACATACCCTTTTCTATTTTTGTCACTATATCCACTTTCATGCCGCATCTCTCTCTAATCACACTATTCCTTATTCTATCTTTCAGAGTCACACCACATATATTTCTCAGCGCTCTCATTTCTATAGCACTATATTTAAAATTAGCCTTGTTCATAAGCTATGCACGGGTTTCTTCTGAAAACGAGTTTCTTGTTTAGGCCTACCTACAACGCCAGCGCAGTGCGGATTAGAAGATTTCACATAATAATATGTGCGAGAACATTACGAAGACCAGTCAGACATGCAGGTTACCTTACAATTATTTCCTTTACCGTTAAAGCACGCAATGATTAAGAATATAAGTAAAACACACATAACTGCAAACAATTAGGGATATAAAAAAAAAAGAAGGTAAGTATATTTACTAGGTATACCAATCCTACCTAATATTATAAATGCGAAAGCGTGTATGTTTGTTACGCTTACACAACTTAACTACTCGACCGCTTGTCTAAAAATTTGCCTACATACAGTTAGGGAACCAGAAAAGGAGATAGGAGGACCTTTCATCCAGAAAAAAACACTGTTAATAACCTAACCTACATTTACGCGAGCAAAGTTGCCGGCAAAATCTAGTCATAAAATATTTATGATGATATTTAAAATTCAATAGAAGTTAATTCACTTCTTGACCAGGATACAAATCCATTTCTCAACGTATAGAACAATACTCCAGGGTAATTATGCACACAAATAATTTTGTTCAACTTTCTCAAGTATGCGAAAACAACATGACAAGATATAAATAATATTATGAAGCTGAAGAGATTTTTATTTGTATGTTTGATTGAGCGCGATAATCTCAGGAACTACTGGATCGAATTGAGAAATTCTTTTAGTGTTGGATATCCTATTTATCGAGGAAGGCTACAGGCTATACAACATCACGCTTTGACTCACGGGTGCGGCGCAGTAACCATAAAAGCGGGTGAAATCTCGGGCATAGGTAGTAATATTATAAAACTGAACAGATTTTTATTAGTTTGTTTGGTTGAACGCGCTAATCTCAGGAACTACTATTTTTAGAAAATATTTTTGTGTTGGATAGCCTATTTATCGAGTAAGTAAAGTAGTATAGGTTACCGCACCGTTTAATAGTATTATTTTCTGGATGAAAGGTGTATGTCCTTTTTTGTATCTCTGACAACTTGTATGCGAAATTTCATGATGGTCGGTCGAGTAGGTAGTTTTTTTTTTGTTGCCTTTGGTGGCAGACGAGCAAGTGGCCCACCTGATGGGAAATAGTAACCGCTGCACTGCTGCACTTCAGCAATGTCAGGACACAGCAAAGCCGCTGCCTACCGTAAAAGAACTCTTTAAACCTCGTTTGAAGTTAAGATGTAAAAGCGTAATAAACAAACTCACATTCGCATTTATAATATTAGTTAGGAAGTTAGGATTCAAACTACAAACAGAAAAAACGATCCTACATCAATCAGTGTAGTATTAGTGGCAAGACAAGCACACGAACCATGACGTAAACTGTGTATTAAAATAATACAAACTGACAGGCCCATACGCAGCTGTATGATGTAATTTTTAATACAGTAAAACTATATTATAACGTAAAGTATAAAACAAGTAAAAAAATCTTGTAAATGTAAATGGATATTTATTTATATTCATCGGCACTAGAGTTAGTAAACAAATACGCGGCCGAAATAATAAAACCTTTCTTTTCAGAATTCTTTTAAAAAGGAACAAATGTTGTTTCATTAATTAAAATTTTGAATTACGTCTCACAAAATCATAACAATGTCGCCGTTCAATTACAGTAGTTTTTGTGACAACTAAATCGAGAAACAAAAAATTATTTATATTTTCTTTAGCAATTCTATTACCGTGCATAAATCTAAATAGTTTTTCACTCGCTTAATTTGAAGTAGTTTCATAAGATTACCAAATTTTTTGAAAGTAAACAATCAAATTCATAAACAAAAGATTTTATATAACCGATGTTATAAATTGTCGGTTCAGAGTAAAATCGAAGTCTAAATTCATCTATGAGGTAAGTAAGCGTCGGTATAGCTAAAGACGCTCACTAAAGTAGACCCTTTGGGATTTACAACCGACACCCCACACCCCTTTACTCCTAATTCTCTACCTTTTCTTTCGTAGCAAAAACAACTGGGGATCCGGTGAAAATAGTAAAATCGACTGAACACTTTCCTCATGTTTATCGTATGAACAAATAGTTGATGCTATAAGTAAAACGATGGAACGACAGACTTATTTTTTTCTTACTCACTTTATTAACTTAATTGGATTACCAAATGACCAGACGGTCATTTGTTTTTGTTCTCAGTTTATTTACGATATTACTTTCACTGATATTCTTACTTAATTGGATTGTTTCATTGTCCCATTATTTTATTAAGAGCATCAACCGGCTTATACAATACTCTTTATACTGCTTCTTTTCTTTATTCAATCACTAATAATATATTATTTTGTTCTTTTTAATAAAGCAGTTTGATCTACAAACTTAAACTATGAATATATATAAATCTAATATATCTTCTCACTTTCAATTAGGAAGAATAAATGCCGTTCATATATTTGAAAAGAAATGTGTTTAATAACGCAGTATAAAATCAAAATGATTTAGATAGCACTGCAGTTCCGCGAACGACATTAATTTCTTAGCCACATTGGTTCATTTTTGCTGCAATCAATTACCAAATATTATAACTTATTTATATTGCCTGACATTTAACTTAACAACGCTGAATTGAATTGATGGAAAACTTTTGCAAAAGAACAAACGGAAGATTTATATGTCCAAAATCCAGTGGAATTCTTCAGCACAAAACACCTTGCCAATCTAACGTAGCAATAAGCCGATCGAATTACTTAAAAGTACCGTCTGTAGGTGCAATACGCTCCGATGGCTGCACAAATCCTTTTCGAGGGTATAAAAGATCGCAAGCTCCAAAACCGATAACTGGCTGCCGATTTTTATCATTCCTTTTGTGGTAGTATCAGACTTTTAACAAAATGAGTGACGAATAAAGCTTTAGCTATCGTTCGGTGACGCTGATTCAGAACGAATGTAAAAAAAAATTGGTTTTATTTTAGCTTTCCTTCCATATTCCGTCTCTGGATCAGGAGATCAGATAAAGTTTATCTATTTCGTAGTTCGGGCATTATTTTCTTGGGACCGGCTTTGATAAATGAATAACAGACCATGTAGTTTTGATGTATGGATAAAATATTCAGAAGGCAAGTTTTTAGACATGACTTTCTATTCACTTTTAAAGCCGATGAATACTTTTAAAAGTGATTATAATCTGATCAGATTTACTACAATAATTGGTTATTATTTTAAATTAAAGGTTTAATTCGATACAACCATTAGAAGTGTAAAATATGTTATTGGTAAAATTGCTATTGTTTCCTATAAATCTTTAGATTTACTTACTTACGAAACCACAGTTCTGTTTAACAAAAGTACACGGATGTCAGAAAGACATAAACAGGAAAGGCTTATATTGACAAAAATGTAATGGCAGTGTCGATCATTATAATAGCTACCATTTATATGAACTGAAAATCGCTGAAAAAAAGGTTTGTCAGATTATGTATGTAATTATTGTGATGACTGAAATGCATTTGCCTTTCAATCCTAAATATCTAAAAATTGGAAAAACTAAAATCTTACTATAACAACTTTAATAGTCCCTAGACTGCTTTGGTAGAGTACCGGTAGTAAATGCAACTTCTGTGCATTAGGTTTTAAATTTAATGAGCAAAATAATTTAAACATTCTTTATACTCAATATGAATAAATAAGTACATTATGTCATAATAAAAACAATTCCATGTTTGCATTACCAAAATATCATGTGACATTTAGGAAAACAAAAAGTGGACATTGATAAGATCCGGGTAAGCTCGGATTGTTTACATTATTACCCTTTTCAACAAAAATCCTCTGTGGCCTTTTTATATAAAGACACGTTTTTATCCTAAAGTAGGTACATCACTAAACAACAACGTTTTAAATTTCTAAGTACTTATTTTATACAAACAGCGATAACTTAGTGGGAGGCCATTCGACTGCCACGCATGTCTAACTTTTCGAAGTTATGTGCGTATTAAATAGTTCATTATAGTTGGCATTAACGGTGAGGGAAACCATCGTGAGGAAACCTGCATGAGTTCTCCATAATGTTTTCGAAGATGTGTGAAGTCTGTCAACCTACACTGGGCCAGCGTGGTGGACTATGGCCTCATACTGAGAAGGGGTCCGTACCCAGCAGTGGGACAGTTTAATACACGGCTCATATTATTATTATATTTTTTATATGTGTAATATACGTGTAGATAAAGAGCAGAAGAGCTTCGCATTGCTAATTATTTGATGACAGTATGAATGAGCCGGCTTGCCCAAGGAAGTGTCACTATTTACATAGAAGCATAAGAGTCGTTACACTTTTTCCTCATGAGTAAGAGTTCCTTACCCTCACATACATACCACTGCCGTCGCTTTCTTTTTATCCTATCTTTGATTTCTTTCTCGCAAGATACAGTCACCGACATAAGTATGTAACCATAATTATTTGTAACAAGTATTTTATGAACTGAAAGTCCTAATTATTGTTCTGTATTTTATTCGAACTTTGATTAAATCCACTGCCTTTTAAATGTTACTTTTATAAAAACTAATACCTATTTTATAATATTAAAAGATAGAGGCATTTGAAATGTCGTAGGTACTTATGTTGCTAACTGTATCTCTAGTATTTTAAGCAATCGTAGGCTTGGGTAACCGGTTACTATCAGGCGTGTCGTATTTGCCACCTTAGTAGTTGTAAAAATTAAAGATGGATCAATACGCTGTTTTTAAGTAACTATATTTATAAATAAATATATGCACTTGTAATTTTTGCTTAAAATAATCTATACTAGTCAAAACTGGTTCTTGAAATTAAAAGCGCCTGTCGTTTAATAAAAGCATAAATATTGCTATCAGAAATATTTGAGGCACTTATATAATAAAGAGTACGCAAACTTGAATAAAAAATAATAATTATAAAAATATATCAAATCGTCATTTTATCTAATTTACATTTTATTAAACATTTCTCGTAACAGCGAATAAATACTTGTGATGGTTTGTAAAATGAACCCAGAGATCCGAAATTATTTTATTCTTTTGTGACTTAATTCCGTGTAGAAGCAACATTTATTTTGAATTTGAGTAATTCATTGTGAAAATAAGAGGCGAAATGTAATATCTGGTAGACATAAATTATATTTGGGAGGTGCGCAAAATGTTATCAAACATTCAATGATTTATAAATTACATATCGTAATTTACCCGTGGATAACACCCAATTTATTTCTCTCTACAAAAGTTAATTACTCTAGGGATAGGATTTTATATATTTTTATTAATTTTACCTGACCTATGTAAGCAATTTATAAATCTAGTAGGTCTTATCTGTCGTTCTGATGGTAAATGCGTAGTTTTAACGATTGAAATGGTACTTTTAATTATGATTAACTGTGTAGCATACCATAGTATGTATGACTATGTCGTTGTTCCTGTGACGTAAGTCTAGACTTATGTTTGCCGGTGATTGTCGCTCTCGAGTTGGATTCCCGGATCCGGAAAAGCAGGTATCGGGATTTTCTATAAGACAATTTTTAGTACCAGCCAGTGTCTAGGCATGTGCCAGTCAGACAGTGATAGACTTTAAAAAGTTGGTGCCTAAAAACAGGTGTAATAATATGGGTGGTGTATAACGCAACTTTACCTACCCTTCAATTGTAGTCGGTATATAAAAGTAGGAAGTAATTAGCATATCCTAAATATGTCTACCTATTGTTAACATTAAGATAATGCTAATTAGTAATTATAATATATTTACTATAAGGTTGGTCGGCGTTATTAAGCCTAGGGGGAATTAACGTTTATTGATAAAAGTTTCGCAACAAGTTGTGCGCTACTTATGAAAAACACACAAAATTAAGGAATATTTGTTTGCAGTACAGGGCAGGACTTGTTATTTTTTAATTAGTTACATACAGTTTGAAACTTTTGCATATTCACATATGTTATTCTAGAATAAAATTGTAACGTCTGTCCATGAGTACCCGAGTTCGTTTTTGGGGTCGGGCAAGTGTTATGGGGATTTTTGGTCAAGAAATTCTCAGTACCAGCACGGAGTCTGGAGATGTGGCCGGTAGACGCCAATAGGTTCACGTCGCTATTACGTCGAACCTGAAATCACAGTCGGCGAAATGTGATCGTATTAGGCCCCCGTCTACTCCTTCAGGGATAGAAGCGTCAGGATATGTATGTATAAAAATATGTAAAGTGCGTCTTTACATATTTTGAGTCTATGCAAATGTATCAAACTGTATCTAACTAATTGATGTTTAACGTAACTTATTTTATTAATGCGAATGTTACTTTGTTTGTAAGGCTTTCACGCCTTAACTAATCAACCGACCATCATAAAATTTTCACATACACTTTTACAGGGATGCAGAAAAGGACATAGGGTACCTTTCATTTAGAAAAACGTACTGTTCCTAAGGGATAGCTGGTATTTTTATAAAATAACTAATTAATAAGCATATGTCATATGTGCAAAACCTACAATAAAATGCGTGACTTATATTTCATTGATCCATCCTTTGCGTGAAAATAGAACAACAAAAATTAGTAACTATGTCATTTTTTAACAGGTATAAGAACGAACATTAATGTAACTTAATTTTACCCCGGGAAATTATCTCGGAAAATATTTTGCGGAGCTAAAATAATTAGTGTATACATGTACATACATGAAAATCTCTGCGAACTTCGGTGTTATATCAAACTTTTTCTTTCCGTGTGTATCCTATGAGAACACATATTAGGATTAAAGTTAGCTTAAGTTCTTCCCTTGAATACAATTTATATCCTTGCTTTACTTTACTAAGTTACTTTCGCATTTGCCATTATTATTGTTATAGATAAAGAACCCATGATCTTAATAATTTACAATATAATTAAATACTTACCAATAATATAGGGTTAAGCAAGTTTATTCCCGAAAGTTACACTTGAACCCAGTACTCTTGATCGTCCGGAGTGTGGTTTTGTTACATACCCTCATTTCGCCACCTGTCTTTAAATCCCACTTATTAGGAACAGTTCATTGCCGTCTTATTGGCGTAGTCCCTATATGTACGTGTAATACAATATATAATAATATAACAGCAGCTTCGGTTTGAGGCCTGGACTCCTCTTAATGTAAAAAGTTTAGGCTATGGCCTTAAAACTTTTTAGGACTATGGTTCAGCAGACTTGTCGAGTGCGTATTGTGACACGTCTTCAACGTTAGCCTTCATCGTTACAATGAGCTATAATTTACTATTTAATACTCATATAATTAGTCCTCATGATCGAATTTGAGTTATCAGCTATGGTACTCGACTTCTATGTTCAAGAGTTAAAATAAGTACCACGTAAAATTTATCAATTCTATCTGTAGGATTTTCAGAGTAATTATTTTAAAATCCATAACCTTTAATACATAAATCGAGACGGTAAGTTACATTGAAACTCTCAGAATTTGACATTTATAGACCGGAGTTCTATCTTAAGCCATAACTTTGAATTTTCTAACCGAGAAAATCACTAGCCTTTTGCCATTCCGCCTGACCTAATAAAGAGTCAGCGCTACGAAGGCAAGCTTATTACGATTGAAAAAGTAAATAAAGATATTTTTAAATCTCACTAGATACATTTGCATAATTTGATACCAGTTGAAATAAAAATTCCATGTCAGTGAATTTTAAACAACTGACGATATTTATATAGTAAACTTTATTGAAAATATACTGAAATACATTTAATAAAGAAGTTGTCAAGAGCGTGTCCGAAATGTATATCGAAGGGATCCGTCTTTTAATAATGATATAGTCAGCATAATTTTCATTACCCGTTTTTTTATTTACCTTACAATTAAATTGTTTGACAAAGAATATATTATGTGGTTCATTTCCATGGACTATGAGTAAATAGATTAAACATGGTAATTATTTCTGTTTTATATATAACAGGGAGGACTCATTTTAAGTTTAAGTAGCTAGGGTAGAAACAATAAAATCATTTAACGCCATGGGATGTTTTATTCTTGCCTAAAAGTCCTCCCTAACGACACCCCTCTCGCTGGAGTAGAAAAAGAACTTTTGTTGTCCTCTTTTGCTGCAGGTTTTAGTAGCTCCCATTTCGGATTTCGAATTATGGATGTCTGTCTCCACACCAAATTTAGTGAGAATTATCAAAATAAAAAACAATTAAACAGTGGTATTCAGACAGTAGTTAATCGTATAAATGAGTACAGAACCCTAAAAAGAAATTGCCAGTATATTTTTGCAAAACGTGATCTAATTACATTACTTTCAGTACATATAATTTATTTGATTAAATTTTACTTTTAGTAAAAGAGATTCAATGCTATATTTTACATTGCTTCATCATTGAAAACTTAAAGCGTATTTTACTTTTATTAACAACATAGCTACCGTGCTGGTAACCTTTGATCTCTACTCATGACACACTATGATCATACAGATTATGCATGTGCATAGATGAATCAACATTTTTTTATCGCGATACTACACATGAAAGTATGTATTTCTTAAGGACTTTACTGAACTACTACTTTCGGTTTAGACTTTAGTAAACCAAGAATTTAAAAACTCACCGATTCGGCACAACCAATCAATACATACGATTGTATCGTACACTCCTATATTTAAGCCGCAACACTTCCCGCATTGGCAGGTGACAACTTAAAGCGATAACATAATTTAAAACAGCGGACATAAAGGTCACCCAGACTCAGAACCACTGTTACGAATCACACATCTTTTTATCTCGTACAAAGATCGAACCCACAGCGCTAAGCACACTGGCAGTAGCAACCACTGTGCAGTTGAATCCGCGAAGTCAGCAATAACTGAATCTTTAATAATTAAGTGATAGATACAAAATTTTAGTATAAAAGTTAGTGTTCGTCTCGAAGCAGAAAGACTTGTGAGAAAGTTCGGCCAGATTGAATTTATCCAGATTTACTGTCTTGTTCGTTCCGGTCCGGTAGTCTGGAGTTTTTAGCACCTGACACGACTTACAAATTGTATTGGCAAGCTTCACTTGTGCCAACTTTAGCGCAGTTCACTCGTGAATTAATTATTAGACACTCGTAAAACTAGTATGAACACGATCGGCTATTTATGTGTGTCAGAATACGTTTGATTTTCGTTGTGATTGACATTTAAAATCATTTCGGTATTACCATTCAGCATTCCATTTATATAAAGTATAAAATGCGCTTTATATTGAAATATTAGTAGCATTAGTATTCATCAATACACTAGAACCTGACAAGAGATCAGAATGTCCATTCTAGCAATTTAAAAAATGTTTACTAAGTTTCTTTGTATGTAAATAAATATTCTGTGGTAGCATGGACTATGAACATATAGCCACTAAATGATAATAGGTTAGCCTCCGTTCACGCAATATTTTAGTTACATTCAAGTTACACAATTATGAACGTCAAAGTTATACTTATTAAAGTGAATTTATATTTACATTTGCATGTCCAGCAAAACAAGGGCGTAGAACCAATGAGAAGAAATAGCAGCACACATTAAGCTTCAACTTATAAGGGTGTACTATGCTTGTAGGTACTGATGAAATGTGTGCATGATACGCTTTGGAGGCAAAGACACGATATTATGTTTTCTCATGTATACACGGCAAACTTATCCGCTTACTTTATTAATTTAGCTTTTCACGAGTATCTTGGCACATCTCCGAGTCGGCTTGCAGGCTAATCTATTTACCAATATTTACTCGGGACGCCTGCCGTCTAACCTTTGCAACGCAATTAGTGAGGGTACTGATTACCTGAAGAAACACTAATTTTCGCTTTTTCTGGCCTCTAAATATTCGTAACATAGGCGTAGCTCCGCAATACAAGTGAAATGAAAGCTTTAACGTGCTAATTACATGGCAAGCTGAAGGAATATAATATGTACAAAATGAGACCCGCTTTTGTTTTTAATTTATCTTCAAAAATAAAAAGGTATGTTATTTTTGAATCATATTCTCTATAAGTACTACGAAAAAATAACCTAAATTAAAAAAAAATCACGTGTATCTCATTTAATGTATATACTGTGTTTTAATATATATCGAATTAAAATTATTAAAAAAGAAAACTTACTTTGAAAATATTGGCACAGGTAAATTTTTGATTAGTGAACATATAACTGCACTGCATCATTGAATGTTAAATAAGTATTTCCCAAATTTAGACATTTATATTGGCAGGCTAATAAATTCAGTTGTTTACATATTATTATGTATATTATACAAGACTACCTGTGCCCTACGGTTTCACCCGGAACGACGGGTCGTAGCATGATGTTAGATAGCCTATAGTATTTCTCAATACATAGGCTATACAGAGCACAAATCCAGAGATTAGAGCGTTCAAACAAACAATCTCTAACTTTCTAATATTCGTTAAGATATATTCACTAGGTACCAGTTCATCCGATTTTCCAGTCAGTTTAACTAACATATTGATGTATGCTAGCCAAATTGGCTGGTGAAACGAAATGCATGTTAGAATAAATATTGAAGTTTAATTGTCGGCCTCGATGGCGTAGTGGTTAGTCTAACCGACTGCCACGCCTAGGGTTGCGGGTTCGATTCCCGCACAAGTGAAACATTTGTGTGCATGAACATGGATGTTTGTCTTGGTCTGGATGTTTCTATGTATAATATGTATGTATTTACAAAAAAAAATGTATATATATGTATGTTTATCCATTGTCTAGTACCCATAGTACAAGCTCTGTTTAGTTTGGGCTAGATGGTGTTGTGTGTAGGTGGTAGAATATTATTATTATTACTATTATTATTATTTTATGGCGCAAAATCTAGGTAGACTTCCCAAAATAGCTTGCTACTTGTGTGTATTAAATACTAGGCGGTCTATGAACAAAAGCCTAATACAGCGAACATAAGGTTTTGTATGTAGTTTATCTGATTAGTATAGTAGTCTTATTTCATTTACTTAATTTTAATTACTTTTTGATTCTGAAATTACAGGTAACTTCTAATTGATTAATAGAAGTCAAGCAACGATTTTACAGCCTTAATTTTTTAAGCATTATACAAACATGTCCGTGTAATTTTTTATAAAGCATGGTACTGTTTGCCAAGTGGACAATTTAATATTGTGAAGTATCGTAATTCGAAATTCATTACAGTACGTAAGTGGACCCTAGGGCGACATCTACTTTAATACATTCATAAGTTGTGGCCGTCCATCCTGGGTGCACATTCATTATGGACGCCATTGACCAAACGTCTCTCATATAGCTCGTTATTATTTTCAGCAAAAATATTATTTTTATTCTACCTTCAATATCAGATACCTTACATGACGCTAACGTAATTAGAGCCAGTACTTTAAATTCAGCTTTCATCACGTAGCCGCAGTAAAAAGTTACAAAAATACAAAGTGATCCATTTTATACGTGCACGTACCACGGCCACGCTACCAACCTATGACGTAGGTATAGGTGTACGTATTCGTACGTTGGCTTCGCGTCCCCTGTCTCATCTATTCTGCATTAGGTCAACCAGTTCTCAAGTATCTTGACGTCTAGTAGGGCTTTTACCCTCAATTTCAGTTCGAACGTCGGGATCTTCAATTCTTGGAGTTACTGACCTGGACAAGCTTTTGATAGTTGGACGATTATACGTGTCTGCGATTCGCTGAACCGTGATCAAACTTCAAACGTTCTGTGCCAATACGGTATTGTAAAGTTTTTATTACACTTTGATCCTCGTATGTTTTAAAGCGTATATTAGTCGTGTAAGTACGTCATTAATTCATTGTGTATTATTTTATATCAATATTACAATATTTATATGTAACTATTTTTGTAATTTGTAAACTATGAATCATATTTAGCCTGTAATTTATAAAATGGTTTATCAATTAATCTTCATTAATTTGAACCTATTGAGTCGCAGCAGCACACCGGCGGCCAGACACAATATTTAATTAATTATGTCTGGTATTCTAAGATTTGACAGATTAAACTGTTACAAAATAGATGCATATCAATACAATGGTTGTCAAAACAAGAAAGTTTAAGGATAATTTGACAGGAGCGCTATTTTTCTTCACGTGTTCATATTTATTGTTTTACTACTTAATACAAAGCCTGAAACTAACTTTTCAAAAGCTTATTTTGCATTTCACTGGTGTGTAAGTAAAGTAATAGTTAGATAAGGTATTAATCTTACTGGACTGTTCTGGCCCATATAAAGATCATAACGATATAATAAAGTTGCCACAATAGACACTTCAAAGTTAAGGCTCATAAACGCTCGATGAATTTCTTATTCCAAATAATATGCTGGCTTTACTAAAACGGTGCATGAAAATACATATGAGAATTGTTGGTACACTTCCAAAGAGTTTTATAAATAATTATGATATAGCAAAGATAAAATATGTCGATGGGTTGTTCAACAACATAATAAAGTTTAATATATTATTATAATAGGTATATATTTTATAAATTAATGCAAAGGACGCAATGCACTACATTTTACAAGTAGTACCTAATAGGGAATGAAAGAGATGGAAAATGAAAACAGCAATTTTGACAATTTCATTAACATACATAGTAAGACTAAAATAAAGCAGCATAAAAATACTAAAAATCTATCCGAAATGCCAACAGGGCTACGCCAATCACAAACGAATGGCAGCTGGCAGCATCACAAAACGGATGACGGCCTCATACAAGTTCAGTCGAGAACTCCGATCCAGAATATTGTGTCGGAACCTTCGACGTCTAAATGTAAGAGGCCTATAACATACAAAATAACCAGAATAAAGATTAGAAAGCCCCAAATTCGAAAGCAGGGTGAGGTTAGCATCACTTGTTAGATTTTGGAATTCCGATTTTGATTTTGGGGTTTGGTAGTTAGATAGCAATTCTGAAAATAATAAATCTAAATTAAATGCATGTCTTGGGTAATAGTCGGGCAAGGCCAATATTTTTTAAGGTATTGATGCAAATATTGATTACTAATGATATTGTGACATTGTTCTTCTGTTGAAGACACCGATTAATTAAGATTTTTACGACTTTTTATTTATACAAAGATGTTTACGAGTTTTGGTATATATGTATGTATTTCAGTAAACGACGCTTTTATTTTTATTTGTAATATAGCGGTTTAATAAACCACTTTATAACATAACAAGAATAAAATTTAAAAAACTATAACCCGACTTCATAAAAAGTGGTCTAAGTAGGACGAATTAAAAATTTATATAGCCTATCTCACCCGGGCCATTATTACGAATCTATTGACACCTCATTCATTAAAATCGGTTCAGTAGTTAAATCGCTACGGTAGAACATACAAACATACATACCCAGATTGCCAAAATCATTATCCTTCCTTTCTGCTGCGCCATAGTCGGGTAAAAATAATCACTGTTTAGCTAATCTACTGCTTATGAGTTAACAAAGATTAAAACGTTTTGTTTCACGCTTTCAAGGTACCATAATTAGGTTCTTTCATAACCTCGTACACCATTACAAAGTAAATGAAACCGTTTAAAAGGGAAGGTATTAACAGCCGGATCAGTTGACGGTACAATTTAGCTAATTTATTCTCGTGTTGGAGGCGCAAAAAGTTTCCCTCGTTAACTAAGGAGACAACTGTAGTAAATCACGCGGCTCAACTCGTATCTCAGGCGCGATTACTATCTTCGAATTAGAGAAGTGAAGCGTTCTACCCTGATTGCAAATCTATTTTGTTTACTTCTTATTTAAGACTGATTAGTAAATATAATCTAATTGAAATAATGCCAGTCAAGACTAACGCTGGCTAAAATTTTATGATGATAATGTTTATAAAATATTAACGTGATAATAATAATAATAATAATATAATAATAATAAAGATTTATTTTCTCTTTTCCACAAAGGTAACTTAAAACTACGATTAAAATACTTAAATAAATAACAAAAGACCCTTGTGGGAGACTGGTATCTGCACTAGGAAACCCTGTCACACAGATTACCAGGCCCCCTAAAACAATGTAATTATTACTAAACTATTCTTTTAATAGTGGAATAGCATATAGTATATCAGTAACTAAATGTATGTGTGTGTGTGTGTATGTGTGTGTGTGTGTGTGTGCGTGTGTGTGAGTGTGCGTGTGAGTGTGCGTGTGAGTGTGCGTGTGTGTGTGTGTGTGTGTGTGTGTGTGTGTGTGTGTGTGTGTGTGTGTGTGTGAGTGTGTGTGTGTGCGCGTGTGTGTGTGTGTGAACGTGTGCGCGCGAGAGCATGTGAGTTTGTAAATTCTTATCATATGTTTATTTAAGTAAACATTATTATTTTTAAGTTTGTATATTATACCTGTGAGTATGTAACTTAGAAGGTAAATCAGACGGCCTCGATGGCGTAGTGGTTGGTGTAACCGACTGCCACGCCTGAGGTCGCGGGTTCGATTCCCGCACAAGTCAAACATTTGTGTGCATGAACATGGATGTTTGTCTTGGTCTGGGTGTTTCTATGTATAATATGTATGTATTTACAAAAAAAAAGCATATAATAATATGTATGTTTATCCATTGTCTAGAACCCATAGTACAAGCTCTGCTTAGTTTGGGCTAGATGGTGTTGTGTGTACGTGGTAGAATATTATTATTATTATCATATTAATTTAAATATAGTTTCGTAGTAAGGTATTATAATGGATACGAGATAGTCGTGGGTTCAAATCGCATCCATTGCACTGACGGCATAACCCAAACATTTGCCTAGCTGGAGGGGCACAGAACAATACTAGTAATTCGTAACCCAAAGTGCGAGTGATATTACAAATCGAGTTCAAGTAAAATTTTTATAAAAGCATCGTATACTTTTATTTACTCATGCGTTGCACATACTGCAGTCCATAAAAAAGTTCGAGTGTCAATTCAGTACATTCTTATGGCGGTTCTATTATATAGAGTACATGGTAGATTGTCATTTTGTCTAGATCCCAGATCCACAAGAGCGAGCGTTCAAAAGAGGCGATAAGCTTTTACTGAAAAAAATCTATAATGGAAGAAGCGATGGAGTGGAAGATACCGAAGCGTCCCGGTCATTGATTAATTCTACAACACGAACGGACTGCCGTACCTATTTCTGTTTGTATATAATAATTTAATAAAATCGTGAAAGAATATTTGATATTTATACAGAGTAGACTGTCATTGGTTATCGTAAATGTTTAAAATATATATAATGTTGGTACTTAGTGTAAGTGTTATAAGTTACGATTAGGTATTATGATAGAAAATATTTTCATTAATTTCCTAGCAAAGCATAAATTACGGTAAATTTAAATTATTTTACGTCTTTAACGAAATAGAAAACGATAACATTTATTTATTTGGGATAGAAAGTACGCGAAACGTGATAAATACAATTGTATTTATTATAAAATATATCTAGAACAGAAAAAAAGAAAACATTTAAAATTGGCGGTGTCGATGGCGTAGTGGTTAGTGTAACCGACTGCCACGCCTGAGGTCGCGGCGGTCGATTCCCGCACAAGTCAAACATTTGTGTGCATGAACATGGATGTTTATCTTGGTCTGGGTGTTTCTATGTATAATATGAATGTATTTAAAAAAAACAGCATATAATAATATGTATGTTTATCCATTGTCTAGTACCCATAGTACAAGCTCTGATTAGTTTGGGCTAGATGGTGCTGTGTGTATGTGATAGAATACCTATTATTATTATTATTATATTATTTATATAGGAAAAGAACATAAGAAAAAAAGCAAAATAATAATACAAACTAGAAAGATAAAAACGAATAATAACACTATAATAAGAATAATCTACTTTAATCAACGTCGATTAAGATGAGTTTGTTGATAAATAACTGCCGATTTTTCGCTAAATTCAAATAATACATCGCCAGCATACTAAAAGAATCCTAACCGAAAAACCAAACAACGGGAAACGGAACTCTATGCTTTAAGAGTCAACGAAGCATTCCATAATATAAATTTATTCAATAAATGGAGTCTGCTAAGTAAACACAAATATTATCATATTCACTTTGTATCCATAAACAAGTAATAAACGAAATAAAATAATCTGTTAAGGCTGTATGAACTAAAATACAAAATAATAGTTACGTGAGGTGACAACTTAATAACTTGAGTTAGCCAGCTCGTAACTTATAAACATCCCGAGGAAATCCTTATTTTCTTACCACCCACCATCTAGTTCAGCATAAAAGTTTCTTTAAAAGGAATAACAGACCGACATTTGAAATACAAAGATAACTTCAGTTTGATTGAATCATAAATAGACATCTGGCTGTGTTCAGTTCTATTGTTATAACTTTTGTCTCTTTGAAAATATACTGTGGCTATCTACTAGAATGTATGTACTACTATTAGTAATAGGACAGTTGTTTGATTTTGTACTTCACTGTACACTCAAGAGAAAGCAGTTATCAATAATAAAAATCATTTTGTGAAATCAGTATTAAAGTTGGTTGCAATATAAGGAAGTAGTTAATATTTGAAATTTGGATATAAGAAATAGTGGGATCGTCTCGCTATCTCCCTCGCGCATATGCGGTTAAATACGTCATAGTTTGTATCGCGCATAGTTTTCAAGTTATTCTACAATTTGGTCGTACAAGCGTTTAAAATTTGGTCGTAGGGGTTACAACCAAATTTGAAACGCTTGTATATTACTTGTTCTAGGAGTTGATTTAACAAGTTCTTAGTGTTTTAGAGTTTGGGTAGTGTAACTAATTGACTCAAATAATAAAAAATGTTAGTCAACTATCCTATCGCATAGCATATACAGTAGCGACGATTAGGAATATATTGAGCATTTAATTTCTTTATGTAAGGTAATATTACTGAATCCTACTTAAAAAAATGTAAGTGCAAATTTATTTATTTGACTTTTTAAACAAGATCCTTTGCCATGGCAGAATCAAGAATAAATAGCATAAGCCTCATTTTAGGTGGACCTATTAGACATATTATGTATATATGATAAGGCAGTTCATGATAAAAAGAAGAAAATCAACATTATCACATAAAGAAATTGACATAAAACCAATGAGAGACTTTGTATTTTGAACAGAGATTTATATTATTAATCGCATACAAAACATGTGCCTTATAAGTATAAATATGCTCGTTTTATAATAAACTGTAACGTAAGATATACCTTAGGTCGGCACACCAGGCCAAACAAATAATAATTATGTCTGAAAGTAGAGCAAAGTAATATATATTGTTGTTGTGGTGTGTAGTATAAAGCAGCATTAGAGATTTGACTAAAGCAAAATTGTTTCTGTTAAACGACTTCGTGTAATTTTGGTACATATTAAATATGTACCAAAATTACACAAAGTAATACAAACTAAAAAACATCGTTCGAAGTTACCTAGGCATCGTTGCAGCACCTCCGCTTTTCATGATAATTCCCCGTCCAAGTTTCCCTTTATATCAACTTTTATTTTATTTTTTCAGTTTAATATCATGCAAAATGAAGGCGAGGCCACGCTACACTGAATGGTCGGTCGGCTCATTGCATCCGACCGTAAATCCGACTGCCTTGTCGGACCGCACACCACAGATAATGTAGTCTACAGTACGGGGTGCACCACTTACAACAATATCGACATTATTTTATAAAAAAATAAGGGAGCTACCTTTTGGAACTAATCCTGCTCGCACTCCCTTCCCTGTAACATCTGTGTAATCAGGTTCAGCAGTAATGACCATGGAAAACACCGAGTTTTGGCATTCGTGAACTGTCTTGAGGCAGTTCCTGTACATTTTTGTGTTAAGTATGATATAATTAAAAATAGAAACAAAATTTTATGTAACTAAGCGCTTATTTATGTATATCATAAATCATAATCGTTATTAATATTACACCGTTTGTTACACGGATGCCGAATTTTATGTGTCTCATCGTTACTTTTTCGCGCGTAGGTATTGACGATTCTTTCTCTACACAGACAAAAATGTATGTGATCTACAAAAAGTTGCCAGGCGCCTGAGTGTTCTTTTTATTAATTGTTTTAATATTTGTTAACGCCACCATAATATAGGAATTATTGCTAGAGTACCAATGGACTCCTATAAAAAGAAAATTAAAAACGTCGGTCAGTCATTAACCGATCTTCTTCATTTTCGTTATAACGCTTTTTGGATTGGTATCAGGAAAACTGTGGCCATACTAATAATGTTTATATAATACATGTTGTGTTGTTGTTTATATTTCTATGCAAATCAATTAAGTCAAAAGAAAGAAAAAAAATACAAATGCTTTGATAATATTAACTTATTTTACGTGCGACGATGATATTATGATAGAAAATATAATGTAACTCTTGTTTATAGTTGAAACTACTCCCTTTTTAAAATTATTTAACACATAAAGATGTATACATTAATTAAAGACAAGTTCAAATTTTAACAAATATTGGAGTTATTATAAAGGCACAGTAAATTGACGTTTTCCATTTGACATTGGAAAGCTTTAAACAACTATGCAGTCAGCAACATATGTTCCCATGACAAAAGGTGATTCAGTAACTGACATCATTAGAGCCTCCTGTACGAATACTCAGTTCAAACACAAAGAACACTGTCGTTATTCTTGCCATCGTCTCCCGAGTGGCAGCTATTCAGTGCGGCACGGGAGTGTCGCGATTTTTATAGCTCTCTTCCGTCTAACACTGGCGCAATTCAAAATGTTTACTCCCAACGCGGTGAACGAGAAGGCAAGATCACCAACCTACTATATTCGAAGACGTCGTCGAACCAATAAAATATAAATATTCAATAGTCGTCTAGACATTAGCGTTCTGCCTAGTGATATTACGATTTTATTTTATATCATATATTATTCGACGTTTCAATATGTATTATTAAAAATGAGATTTCGTAGTAGGTATCTCACCCTTTCTAATATTCTATTTTTTTCGACAAAATTCGCATTCGATATAAATCTTTTAGTACCTAACGACTGGCTTTCGTTTCAAAGATATTTGTAGGTACTAGCATGTTTATTGCTCACTCAACTCTTAAAGTAATAACTCTTAGACGATACACTCGGTAGTATCGAGCGCAGTAATAAATTCATCGCTGTAGAACCCACGTATCGTACATACATGACTATTACGTCAGCAGGAAACTGAATTATGGGAAGGTATGTTCAGGCACTCACCTGAGCCATTAGCCAATGCAATGAACTAACAACCTTAGATCGGAATAACCCCAAGTTCTGTCACAGCGCTTTGTTCGTTACTTAGTGCCAAGTTTCAACTACAATAGATTACAGTTCCTGTAGTTGTTCTTGCCTCCACCGCACTGCGATGAGGGCCCCTCCCTATGCGATTAATTCTGAGTGAAGTGAGAAGATTCATTTTATCGCAACGCAATACTGTTAATTAGTTCGGTGGCCGCGCGGTCACTTGATGAATGATCCGTTTGATAAATTAGAGAAAAACCGAGTGCAATACATATGGATCGCTTTTATCCCTTCCGCGTTCCTTTCCGTTCTACTTTACATTTTAACCCAAATAAAGAGAACACCTAATTCTGAATTCGATTAAATCTAAATAACTTTGGTGAAGCAGTCTTTTATTTACATCTGCCATCGAGATTACAGTAATTTCAATAACGATAAAAACCTCATAAAACCAAGAATATAAACAGCAAAAGTGCTCGTAGCAGTTTTACAATCAAGTCTAAATTAGAGGCTGTACGTTTGAACGCGAGCGAGCCTGCAAATCCCTTCGAATGCGGCTTTATTTCGTTCCGTCGCACCAATCAGAGCAATTAACGGACAATAAAAAGAAAAAGTCGCTTTTCCGCTCGACGTGTGGGGTGTGCGGAACTGGGCTGGCCGGGAAGGGATCCCTAATTGTTCTCTATTGAGCAGACAGTGCGTATACTTTGTGCATAACTCACTAGAATTATATAATAAGTAAAGCTAGGGCAGTATTTTACTGGTTGTATAAGCGTAAAAGCTTTTACATAAGTTGTTGCATCGTGTTGACGGCGACAAAGAGGAGATCGTTTGTCACGGAGGTCTACAGAGACATGTTAAATACGTACACATTATTTGTTTTGTTTTCATTTTCATGTAGTGCAAATTATTATCAACTTCAATGCAACTGCAAGCAAGATTGAAACTGCTAACACAGGACTATTCTTCTACTATAATATTTTTTTAATGTAAAATGAATTTGTTCAGATTAAAAAGAACTATAGAAATCTATATTAAAATAAGTTTTATAATCTTGATCTTACTTTTATCTTAATACATTACTAAGAGTTTTAGTGTACTGAATAATTTAATGATTCTTATAAGCTGTGCACTAGGTACTTATTATTTTTCTCGATGTTGTCAAAGTCAATATTTCAAATCAAATTAAATCGTATATATTCTAAAATAGGCTAAATAAAGGTATAGATCCATTTTCTTCCATATAATAAAATTAGTTTAATTTGCATATTTCTTATTCTCAATAGACATTGAGCTTACTCGTATATATTACAAACAATTAAATATACCTATATTAAATTGTGCTATGATTTGTCGTTGTATGAAATATCTAATAATATATTACTATAGAATTACCATAACGTAATAATGAAAAATTCGCCAAAACGTAGTGATCGATCGTCCCCGGCCGATATTCACAGGCCATTTTCTTTGACGGAGGGGACCGTTTTGAATATAAAACACAGTCACTAATGACGTAAACGATTATTGACAAAACGCTTCGAACGCCTAAAGAAGATAAATCAATTTTATAAATTAAGTTTATGAAAGAATACTTAAATAAAAGTTTTCCCAGGAAAATTATTATTTTGACCGCGTGGTTTTCGCCTAATTTCGAACCGCCAGTTTTACTTTCTACTGTCTTAGAAGGGATAATCCAGGGAGAGTTCACCTGTGCACTTTTTCAACTAACGGTAATTAGTAACTCGTGTCCATTTTTACCCGTAGTTCAGCTGCGACTTGGGTCTTTAAAGAAAGACGCAGTAAAATATAATGAGCTTCAATGTTGAACACGATTTGTCTTAATTCATCATTCAAGTTTCCGCATTGGTGACATCTACTGGCTTACTAGTAATTAATGACTGATGCTATCGATTATATATAAAACGACAACACATTGTATATTACATTAAAGACTAGGTATTTAAGTGACACAGTAACTAACTAGTTTATAAATTCTTGTACATAAAATGTTACTTTGTGTATTTATCTCGGCAGTCACTGAAACTTGTGTAATAAAAGTTGCTGGCAACTGTTTGACGCGGTTAACCGTCGCGTGCGTAGTGCAAACTGCCCGCGTCTCTGAACCACTTAATGAGCTTAATGTTTTTCACAAATTACTTAAAGTGAGTAAGTGACTCACTCGCTCGTTCCCATTGCTAGATTTTTCTAATTTACGTAAAGCCAAGGTTTCACTTTACGTTCTTTGTAATTACACTACACTCCCCCAGCAAACATTCTACGTTAAACTAAATTATATATGAAATTAATTAGGTTAGAATGTTTAAGCGCTTCGAATTAATTATAATCTTAAATTAATTTAAAAAGAAAAAAGAAGCGCTTAATGCTTCTTGTGACGTGTTTAAAAGCTTTCTACGACGCGTAAAAACACTACAAATACAAATTCAAACAAAGACAAAAGCAATAGAAACTGTAAATAAACAGTGGAAGTACATCGATAGCATCTGGTTTCCGTACGTGTCTCTGAATAAAAAGGAAACGACTAATCGAGCGAAGGACGCCGAGGAAAACAAAACACCGACTCTCGAGGCGCATTCGTTGAGAAAAATAAACTGCGGCCTTCTGTGTCCCCAAGACACTTACTGAGACTTACCGCCCGTGCAAATGAAGTGCATACTCTATTTCGCTCAAATGGGTTACTCACTGATGAAAAGCAACATTCATTTAATATTTTGACGCCGTGCCAAGCAAAAAGAGGTGCTAATTATTACCACTGAGCACAAGCTGACCAGCTGTGGTTCATTAATTGAAAGAACCTTCCAACGCGTACAGTCTTATTACAAACGCGGATTAAATATAATATACTATAAAATCTCATAAACTTTAGTAATGTAATCTAATTGCCTTTGTTATAGCGTTTGGAGCAACATTAAGTATTCGAATTTAAGCTTTTATACAAAAAATGATAACAAGTGGCCTTAGTGTAGAGATAAACGATTCGATTTTTCAATCACTAGATGACTAGATGACTAGATCACTAGATGAACCATAAATGAGATCTTTTAGAAATCTGGCGCTTTATATGTTTGTAAAGAAATCACTCTCAAATTAATATCTCGGATAAGCATTCTGATTAATAAAAAGTTGGCGTATATAAGTGAGTATATTAATATTTGAACTTTAATAGTGACGTTACGATAATAACCCTACGATATGTAATAATATCTGATAAACTTGAATTTTCGTCTATTTTATGGTTTATTTTATTTACAACTATACATACGAATAAGAATATATAATTATATGATCAGAATATGAGTTCAGTCAGTTCATAATAATATAAAATATATTATTATACCACCACATGTGAACGGCAATTAAATAAATACGGCTTAATTACTCGTTTTGGGCAGCTCTTGCTAGGTGGATTTAGACTTTTCTACCTGCGCAAATCTACCTATTCCGTTGTCGCTTTATTCTATCAGTAGTATGGAGACGACTTACCTTAAACCATTTTACCAGTAGTGCAGCCAGTAAACTTTCTGGTTTTTCGTCAATAATTTGCCAATGTCTCCTTTTGCAAATTATTAACGAACTAGCTTTTGCCCGCGGCTTCGCTCGCGTAAAAGTAGGTTAGGTTAAGTTAAGTCAGTAACAGCACTTTTTAAAAATAAAATGTTTTTTATGTTACTCGGTGATAATATAGCTTTCTAATGGTGAAAGAAGTTTTTAATTCGGTTGAGTAGTTTTTGAGCTAAATCCTTACAAACAAACAAAAATTCAAAAATTTCCTCTTTATAACATTAATATAAGTAAGGAGACTACTTACCTAATACCATCTCTCCAGTACTGCAGCTAGTATGGAGACATTGGTAATATATAAACAAAAAACTAGAGTATTTTACCGACGGTTTTTGAAAAGCTTATTAACGACATGTCACCATCACACTCATGTCAAATGATTTGATTGATTTTGCCTGTAGCTAATATATCTGAAATGATCTTAATGGATCTGAAGAATCTGCTAATATTTGGTGACGATTCGAATGAGCTGGCTTACACCTGTAAGCTTACCCACCCACTTAAAACCGGTGTAAAAGAAAAATACTATTGAGTTCTGGGGTGGTCACAGACTTTTACTATTCCTTTTTACCCCATCTTTATCTCCTTTTCCCTTTAGGTTAGCAAGACCCGAGTTAAGCCTCAGTAAGCCATCATTGGTTTCGGGAACAGTTTACCAAAAAACGGGCCTATTTGGGGAACACACATATATTTATCCTGTGTGGAAAGCGATCCCACATACTCTATGGTGTGATGCGGTGGAGAGATGAACAAGTTGTGAACTAGAGTTTAAAACTACCATGACCTTATTATATAATTAGGTCATAGTCATTTTGCACAAGCAGTGCAATGTAAGATTCTGTATTACTCGTTCACAGTTTACCACGAAACAGATTTTAACAAACTGGAAAGGGAAGATTTTAACTCGTAAAAGCTATAGTTTCTAAGTATAACTTCTGAGAAGTGAAATTTAATTAATAATAAATTATTACGAACACATTTTTGATATAAACTGATTAGTCACCCTAACGTTACTAATTACAATTTTACAAAACATTAAAATTAGATTAATCCAACGTCATGACTAAACATTTCTAATAGCTGTTGCTTTAATTAAATCTACATCAGATGTTATTACTATTGCTTTACAAAACGAATAGCTAGAGAGCTAGATGGTTTGAGTAAAGCTTAGTGTAGACAAAGAAAAGATAACGCAATAAATTATTGTATTTTGTACTAGATTTTATTCGCGGTTACCTAGTTTTGGTCAATATATGTATGTACATATATACCTTTTTTTCTGGATGAAGAAGAAGATAAAGGTAATTTATTTATCAAAAACATGTATTTACATGCAAAATGGAATAAAATTACAGGTCGTACATATCTGACCTGTCAAGGCGTACAAATAAAAATCTGAAAATGTAGTCTATAATTTTAATAATAATTATATGTTGAAATAATTTAATATTTATAATAAATTAATTGATATTGTCTCGAATGAAAAACTACCCAATATTATTTTTATACCCCTGACGACGTGTTTGCAAAACTAATAATGATGATCGGTTGAGTAGTTAGGTCGTGAAGGCGTAACAAACAAACTCAAAACACACATTCGCATTTATAATATTTCTAAATTTTGCCAGCGGCTTTGCTCGCGTAAATGAAGGTTAGGCTAGGGTAGTAATAGTACTTTTATCTGGATAAATGGTGCCCTATGTCCTTTTTTATTCCTCTGACAACGTGTATGCGAATTTTCATTATGATCGGTAGTAGTTAAGGCGTGCAAGCGTAACAAACAAACCCACATTCGCATTTATAATATTAGTTACGATAGTTAGGATTTTAAACACATACACGTTTCCTATTTTACACTCTGGCGTAATATTTCTAACCTTAAATTTCACATGTGCTTAGAATGCAGGGAATATTGTGCAGGTCTATTTAAGTACATAGCTGCTTCATAGTGGATGCTACCTTCGCATTGTTAGTTGAGGCTTTATTTCCATTACGAACATAATAGTATCCAACTAATCGTATTAGCCATGGAATAATTATGAACTTACTGGTTTGCGCAGTGAAGAATATGTGTATCAAACATATGTATTATCAAAGATAACAAATGCGGCAGTTTTATGCGCAAACCTTGCGTATAACCGTACAATTATGCAATTTAGTTGACAGCGTTACGCTGCAAGGTACCAGCGGGTGTGTACGAAGCATAAGACATATTACGTTAACGTATAGAACTGTTGGCATATGTTAAGAGGTAGTGATAGTATCGCGGTAAGGCTTTGTGTGTGAGTGATGTGCGAGGCCGTCTGCCACGAATTTATCAAATGCTCTTGTTTTCACATCCACCACCATTGTTTTGGAAATATTGCGTGCACGAATATTAATTGTTTCTGTTATGCGATTTTCAGGACGCTCTATGACTTACATGCATGTAGAAAACAGTACATGAATATCAGGTAAAATAGCAACTCTTTGTTTTCTACCTATTTTTATGGACAGTTTAATGCTTTTTCGGTAAACATTTGGCGTCGAAAGGCCGTCCTAAAATATATTTTGTTGAATAAACTATTTATACGGATTCTACCGCCTTGTTGTAAAATGGAACTTGCATTATTATTTTGTTTTTTATTTTCATTAATAATTTTCGCGCAAACCGAAGTCTCTTTGTTTTGTAGATACTATGAATAGATAGATTTCGAAGAGTAAAAGTAGCCTGATTCTACATTAATTTCAATGACTGTCTTTATCAAACTAGTAAATACTAAGTCCGTCGCAGAAATTCTAAGACTGAGTTGCGAGTTACAAAGCGACAACTCCAACAATTTTCTCTTTAAACGAAATGGATGAAAATGTTATTATCGTTCTCAAATGCAATGCATCTTCATCCTCATCGCTCAAACTGATGTAAAGCGCGTCTATTATAGATATAGTATACAGTTTGTATAGTGTACGTATGTATAGCTACTTTCTAGTTACAGAAGCATTGCCAGCTGCCTAAAGCGAACTTAGATTATGTTGATGCGAGCTGTCTTCAGCGTCACCGCACAGCTTTCAAGATGTTAATCGTTCGCCTTTCAAACATACGACGCAGACAAATTTGATTAAACACGCTTTTACACTCTGTACAACGTTCCATTATTAATTAGAGCCGACACGGAATACAGAAAGGGGTGATCCATTGACGAGTGAGCTCGTAAGGGTATTGCTCTTTGAGGAATTCAAGGACTTTGTGCTACATAGCAGTACACAGTGCACATGTCCATTGCCCTTAGCACATTGGAGTACTGTGTACGTTTGGGTGTGGGTTATGGTAAAATATTCCGTGACCATTGGTTAACGAATCGTGTGGCTTGAGTCGTCTTAGAACCATGAATATCTAGCATAAGAAAAAGATAGAGCTGATAGATTTTATATTCTGGAAGACAACTAGACCGCATGGATGGCGTCGTAGGCTTAAGAACTCGAATCGCTACTATCTCTACGCCGAAAGTAAGGTAAAGTCTCACACGGGACAAAATATTGTGTAATTCACAAAGGGTGTTTTGTGTCTGCGTGATATTTTTGTGTTTGTTATTTTAATCTTTGTAAGCCCCTCGCGGTACATAAATTATGTCTAGTGTGCGAAGTATCTTAATTTCCTAATAAATTATATATTAATATTATTATAAACGCTGCAATCACCCATACCTAGGATTTTTCCATTGCAATCGTTACAATAGAAAAATCCTTCATCATTATTGCACCTTAACATTTTGGTCCAATACTATGGCGCCAGAAATATAATTAGAGCTGCCGAGATAGTGCCTTCGGCGCTGCACTAGCTCTATGGAATTGTATAGTAGGTACGAGCACAAAGCTTTTGTAATAAAATATCAGGTGGAACTGTGTCGACGCGCTCGAACGTTAGGTTAACCTGAATGAATGTTCTATAGCATCGAGTTGCTCAATACCAAATTGAGATAGTGGCTCTGGTCTGTCATTGATGATTTGATCAAATATTTATACTCACTGAATACCTACACCTATCTAAGTTACAGTGTTCTAGCTTTTAAATTGTGAGATTTTTCTATAGTGATAATAATACATTGAAATTACTAACGCAGTAAGAGAGTAGTTTTTCTTGTTACTGTACTATATGAATAGTTACAAATTAGCTGCATCAATGTCATTAAAATAAGTCAGAATTAAAATATTTATTGCAGGTCTGATTTATAATTTTGTTTAGATTCAGTCAGTCGTCATAACTGACTGATGACTCAACTAACAATGCGAATGTAGCATCCACTACGAAGCAGCTATGTACTTAAATAGACCTGCACTATTCCCTTCATTCTAAGCACATGTGAAATTTTAATTTCACATGTGTGTATATATATATATATTGCTTTTCAATGTCTCCTCCCGACATGTGAATAATTCCAGTGTCGCACGAGATTTTACAAACATTCAAACAACGGACACAAAGAACACCCACCCTCGGAATAACTATTTGTTTGTTGTTGTATTTATGGATAACGCAATTTTGTTATTGCTGCAGTTCACTACTACAACAATTTATATTTATATACAATGTAGCAATCGTGAAACTACGTCCTAATGAAGAAGGTAAAAATAAAAGAATTAAAAAGAGGACTACTTTAGAGAGATGGGAAAGATAGGCAAGTGACTCACCGTAACTGTGAAAACCTTTATTCCAAAGACAATATCGAAATGGCACTGAGTGCCTCGACTATTTGAGCTATTGTAACAGATCGTGCAAGTAACTATAGCCAATCGACTCGTCTCTGCACTCCATTGGCGATCAAACATACCCAGTTACGGGCGTAAATTTACGGTTTACAAAATCAACTAACTGTCTCCCGCGGCTTTGCCAGTATAGAGTTGCTTGATTTGCAACGCTGCAAAATCGAGCTGTAACGCGTTTTGTTATTATATAATTTTATATACGCGAATCACGACTGTAAATTTTCAAAAGAGTAGGCAGACGTTTACACGGCTAAGTTACGTAATGGACAGTGCGATTATGTAGGTAATTCCTTATTCAACACATGGAAACAATAAAATCTAACGAAAAAAAAAATCTTTTGGATGGATATAATACAACATTTACGGTTACATGGCAGTTTTTTGGTTTACAACACTTATTTAAGATTTCCCCTTTTTTGCTCGGGTTCTAAGGGAGTTGGATCTTTTGAATCTGTCTATCCCAGTTACTGGGCGGACAGTAAAAACCGTTTATTATGCCTTGATATTGCTACTACAGTAACTAGGGAACTTGGCTATGAGCAGCGGCAACTATTTACCTACCTCACCTTGGTAGGCCACCAGAGGTATCAAAAAACACTTCCTTTATTACAAAAGACAAAGGTACAAACTGTCCCGATCGCTTATAGTATAAATTTAAAACTATACCGTTTAAATTATTCTCCTGCTTATAGCAGAGTGAATTGAAAGTATCTTGAGGGTTTGAGTAAATAAATTACTACTCCAGATCAGAAATACATTCCAAGAAACTTCTCTATAGAAATAACAGTGTTTATTTTACATAATATTGTCTTCTATTTACGCGAATATTATTCATTGAAATTAAACTGCTTTATACGGATTTTATCGCGTTGTTTATTTGACACTTTAGGGGAAAGTGTAAAAATAAATTAAATCTAAATAGTTTAATAATAATTTAATTAGCTTAAAAATTAGTAAAGTTTAATAATAGTAGTAGTGTAACAATTTTCAAAGATTTGTAATAAAGTGTCAAATAAACAACGCGATAAAATCCGTATATAGCAGTGTTTATTTTATTTCAAAAACGTCGCTAGTCCTAGGGTCGGTGTGGCTCGGACTTCTTTTGCGACGCGGTTGTATTTACATAGGCTAGCTATTTGTTATTTCGTTGGCATCTTTAAAGTATCTTAGCCTAAACTTATATAATTCAATATGGTGTAATACGGATTATCTAACTAATATTATAAATTTTTGTATGTTTATTTGTTTGTTACGGTTTCTCGCTTTACTACTCGACCGATCATCATGAAATTTCGCAAGCACATTATCAGGGGTACAGAAAAGTTTACTGTTCCCAAGGGAAACAAATTTATTGACGAAATCTCTATTTACGCTAGCGAAACCGCGGCGAAAAACTAGTAAAAATATATATAAAATTATGTTAATAAACATCGCTAAAAAGCATGTGTTTACGTTTATCCAATACGGACGTAGATAAGTGGAACTTGTACGTTGAGTTGACCTGATCTATAGTACCTGTGTCCCTTGACCGTACGCGAGCTACTGTATAATCGGCGAGGCTCGTCGCTGGCGCAATATCAAGATTGATTGTGTATTAGAAAAGTAATGAGTATTTTATTAAAAGTTTAAGGTACTTATCTTTTGCTTATATCGGTAGCACAAAGCTGTCTCATTTACTTCTTCAATATAGCAGGAGATTAAATGGACTCTCTGTATGGTTTTAGTGAGCATTCCTATTCAGTGCGTTATATAAATCACAGCAAGTTGTTAGTACGAGGTATGTTCGCTAGTCGATCTAATTCTAAGCATTTAATTATTGTACACTTGTAAGCGAAATCAACGTGTACAAAGTACTGGTTGTATTGACTCCTTTATATTATTACATTATAGCTTGTGTTCAGTAAAGTAGCTTAGAACTACATATTTACATGTAAAACATAATGTAGAAATACTTAATACTGCCAGTTACTTATATAAATTACAATACGACTGCACGGATGGCGTAGATTAAGTGATCGCCTCGCCACTGCCATTATGCCGAGTGCTGAGGGTTCGAATCCCACACGGGACAAAAATTGGTGTTCCACAAATTGTTGTTCCGAGTCTAGGTGTTCTTTGTGTCCGTTGTTTGAATGTTTGTTAAGTCCCCCGCGACACAAGTTTTATACCTAGCGCGAGTTACCATACAAAAAAACATTCGTGATATTACCTAGTGATTCAAATAGGTACCTTTAGTTTAATAACTAATAGAAAGTACTCGCAAGTATACATGTTAAACTAATATTTAACATGTATTTTCTATTGTTCTTCTATAAGGTGGGTTTTTAAGATTTGACTTAGCCAGAGTTATTAGCAGAGGAAGGACGTAAAAATATATATAAATAATTATTAATACTCTTAAGAAAAGACTGATGGCTGTATTGCTAGATGATGTATGTGTCGTCTAGCAGTGCAACTTTTGAGTCAGTATAAGTACAAAGTATATAATTTATAGTGGAAACCGCGACTCTGCAAACGTAGTGTAGGACGCCGTCCGACCAAGTGGGATGACGATCTGCGAAAGACTGCAGGCAGATGCTAGATGCAGCAAGCTGAAGACAGGGCGCTATATATATATAGCTACAGGAAGACTATGTCCAGCAGAGGACTATTATAGCCTGATGATGATGATATAGTTTGAATGTAAAGTCTGTAAATATTTTTTTATATTTAGCTTTTAATATTGTTTCTTTTTTTTTAACTATTGTGAGCTAACTATGTTTCTTTTTTTTATGTATGGTGATAATTTGTACTCGAATTTAAGAGCGTGTCTCTTCGTTAAACTTAATGTTTGGCGAGTATTATGTATAATGTTACTGAATTACCACTGTATTGTACATAAATAAAAAATAAGTTTAGGAGAATTCATAATACATTCTTAGTAATATGACAGACTAGATTTTGGCCGCGGCTTTGCTTGCGTTAATGTAGATTTATGCTAAGAGAGATATTTCTGTAGGCTATATGTTATTCTGATGTATAAACAATAATACTGTATATAATATATTATATTATATCAGCCCTGCATTACACTGTCCCACTGCTAAGCATGGGCCTCTTCTCAGCGTGAGAAGGGTTAGGTTATAGTCCACCATGCTGGCCCAGTGCGGGTTGGCAGACTTCACATATCTTTGAAAACATTATTGAGAAATCTTAGACATGCAGGTTTCCTCACGATGTTTTCCTTCACCGTTAAAGCAAAGGATAATTAACTATTTAATACGCACATAACTTCGAAAAGTCAGAGATGCGCGCCTTGGGATCGAACTCGAGACCTCTGCGTGGCAGTCCAACGGTTTCCCACTAAGCTATCGCTGCTATAATATTGAATACCGTAAAGCTTCATCAAAATCCGTTCAGTACTTTTTTCTGAAAGAGTAAGAAACATCCACCAATCCATCCATCAACAATAACAATATTAGTAGGATTGATGTTTTTATAAAACCATTTTAATAACGGTAGGCCGCTTTTTACATATGAATGCATTTTGTACGCAAAAGCTTATCACACATGTACCTACACACAGTCCATCGATTTGCAGAAAGTATTCAACCATACATAAAAAATGCGATGCGAGCCATCCATAACACTTATTCATATTATTCCTTTTCAATCAGACTATTATAACTACGCAATGTATTGCGCGTCGAGTATATTATTCAGTAACTGTTGGTAATAATGATGACAGTGTCAGTGTCGCTACGTGGTACATGACAGACAGCTGAAACATCTGCCGATAATTGAAACGTCAGCATGGACGTCAAGGGCGGCGACAAGCACCCTGCGATAAACGAACAAAATGTTCACCATGTCTACTTCAAAATCCCATTATTTTATGACATTTCACAAACGCATTTTAATAAAGTGTTCATTGATCACATTATTTATTTTAGGCATAAAGTTAATGCAAAAATATAGGCTATTCAGCCTTGTTAGTCCTTAGACATAAGTTTGCTCTTACGTTTAGTACAGGTTGATATGGTATGTACGTACCAGTGTCTTATAACGTTGCTTAAGTATTAATTTTGCTTCATAGTTCTACAAAAAGAATGTTCCTGTTATAACATCGCACCTCTAAAACAAAAGTGGCGTTATCCAAAAAAAGTAGTTTTTCAGTATGGCCGTTTAAAGTTTTAATTCAGCGTTGTGATTAATATCTATGCAAATAACTGAAATTTAAAACAGCAATTAATTTCACTTATCAGTTCGACTATCCTACTTTTAGTTAGGTACTAAAAACATGCAAATAAATAATGTAGTTATTAAGAAAATGATATATTTAAAAAGTTCCACATAGTGCCACATTTGTTTTACGTAAACCAACCCGTTTTTGGAATAATTACCTAAAGTTGTCGTATATTTTATGATAGGGGTTAAAAAAATTACCGAAATAAAATAAAATAATGGCGTAGGATGAAGGAACATTACTTAATTGGCGAAAATAATTAAGTTGCAATCAGTACAATCGCCAAACAACGATTATAAAGTGTTTCAATATACCTATTTTATTTAGCATAAATCATTAACTACTCAAAACTTACAAAAAGGTTTTAAACATAGAATTACTTTTAAAAAATTTATAAAGTATTTCAAGAGATGTTGTTAAGGATTATTGACGTGCATAGGAAAGCTACTTTAAAAGAAAGCACGATACGTTTTTGGATCCAACGTTTTCGTTATGGAAATGTTGACCCCCATAGAACAAACCCAGTGGACAGCCGGAGTCTGCAGACTTGACAATGAAGAATTGAAGGTGATCGTGAAAGCGAATTCATCGCAAACTACGTCAGAGTTAGCGGCAGGATGAGTGATAAAATAATTTTAAATCACGTGAAATAAATTAGAAAAGTCGAAAAGCTCATGGATGCTGACTGCATGAATTAAATGAAGCACGCCAACAAACACGCATTGAATGCTGCGTTACATTACTCAACTGTCACAATAATGAGGCAATTTTGCATCGTATTACTTCTGATGAAATATGGATCCTGTACGAAAGTCAAAAATGCTCATCGTAGTGGTTGAACCCAGGAGAACCGGTCAAATCCTGTTTCAGGCGAAAGTTGACGCAGATAAAAGTATTGTTGTGTGTTTGGTGAACCAGTGCTGGTGTCATACACTACAGCTAAGATCTGCCCAGACGTTTACGGCAGATCTGTATTGTCAACAATTGCAAACCATGATGAAAAAGCTAACCGTTAAGCAAACGAGACTGGTCAATTGCTGTATCCCACTGCTGCTTTAGGACAACGCTAGACCTTATACTCCACGACAGACGGTCGCTAAATTAGAGGACCTCTGTTTGGAATGTCTCCGACACCCACCATACTCCCCAGACCTTACTCCAACAGATTATCACTTTTTTAGGAATTTTGACAATTTCTTACAAGGAAGGAAATTCAATTTCGATGAGGCAGTCCATTTTTGTCCATGTTTTTTATGGATCCATGTTAACAATCCTAAAAAAGAAATAAAAATGTTTGATAATGAAATTGATAATTTCGATTGGAATTCACTACAAGAACAGCATTAGACAAAACTTAACATGTTAAAATTTTTAGATACATGTCGCATTATAGGTATCTACTCAGTATGACACTTATTTAACAAAATGAAATAATTATCATACTATTAACTTTATAGTATAACTAGCACTTTAAACAATAATAATAATATTATTACGTTAACAAAAAAAGGCACTGCATAAAATTCCATTTATATATTATACTTCGATCAGAAAACTGCTACAGGAAATTACGTTAAAACGGCAATAAACAAAAAATACACTTTTCAATTCATCACAAAATTGAGTTCGGTGTTACTTTAACTAAATAAGCAACACTGTAAAATGCCATTTATGTAGTTATTACTTCAGTATGGTATTGGCGTGAATTACGTTTAAAACGACACAAAACACAAAATTACACTTTTCACTCACCGCAGTGTGCGTTCCCTCCAAATGCCAGTCTTGAACTGAACTAGTGTCACCTTATGAATCACTACTCAGTCGCATTTACTAAAAGTATAAAGTGACACTAGGGGCCTCTAGGAAAAAGTATCCAAACTATTAGAATGTCAGTCTTTGCATTAGAAGCGCTTGCTATTAAACAATCTAGATGTGGTTTTTTGTATAAAGCCACTTTTGTTATCAAGGTGCGACATTATCTTCTTACTTCCAAAACATAGTCGACCCTTCGAGGATGAAATGTTGTAAAAGCCATTATGGCGAAATTTAGTTATTGATGTAAACTTATTCAGTTCTTTGAACTGAATCGATCTGTGTGTAAATGGTTTTACTACCCAGAAAATACCCCAGCATTAGTCTTTTATTTAAAAAATAATGGTGTACATATTACTTTAACGTGCCACAAATTCTGTTAAATATATAATTTCATAATTATAGAAGGTAAATAGCTAAAAATAAAGTGTTCACCAAAACAAAAAATAAAGAGAAAAGTAAAAGTGAGTTTTTTGGTTCTGGCTCTCCTGGAAACTAGTATTCCGGCTTACACTACATTTCATCCTCGAAGGGTCGTATGCTTAACATCATCAAATTAGCAATATTATACTTACATATTTAAGAGAAGTATGGTAGAAAGTAAATCTTACAATCACAGAAGTTGACGTCATCATTAGATCCATGCATTAAATCTCACACTGATGTAAAATTTACCCATACATGCTCAATATTTAAAGTCACGATTTTATACCGCATGCCCATCCATCTTATCCAATGGTTAGATAAGTCGACTCCATGTGTAATTACTGCAAGCAAGACCCGGATTAACGACGCCAATCAAAATGTTACAGCCTCCACATAAGAGTCAGTAAGGTTTTGATTACTACATAGAGTGCACCCCCCTGATATAATCCATTAGTCGCCTCTCCCGACACGTGTGGCCACCCCAGGCCTCATGGGTGCCATGTCGTATTCCTAGTTGACACAGCAATGAACTATCTCCTTATTGGATAAACACTTGAACACACACATAGTATGTGAAGTTTGGTGTTTAAAAGAGTTAAGCTGGTACCTATATCTAAAAACAAATCGTTTTACATACACACAGTTAATTTTTAAAATATTATGATGGCATATGTGTTAAAAATTCACAGTCCGTGTTTATTATTGTTAATAGACAATCAATGCTGTTAGTTACTGTAATACCAGACATAATTGAAAAACAGTAGTGTCTGGCCGGTAGACGGCTACAGCTCAAGGCGTTAACACACTTAGCATTGATTCACTAAACCCCCAAAGAAGTAGGCAAAGGTAGGTCATAGCTATATTTTCTAAGCTGTGTTTTTAAAGACCTGCGTAGCCTATTGCAGTCCAAGACATATTGCCAGTCTCCGTGATGCCTCTAAACATTTCCAAAAACACGTGCCATTCGGGTATTGAATTTAAACTGGGGACCTCACAATCAGCACAGGCGTATGATACTGGATTATTAAGGCAGACTTAATAGACGTAGGCAATTATAAAAAATAATTAGGTACAGACTGAATTTGTCTTAGCCTAAAATTACATCGCATAAATCTTTAGCAATATTTTATTATAGGTAAGTGTGCCTTTGAGCTAATAAAATAAAGCCATGCGTAAACAAGATTACTTAAACAGATACCAAAATAATGAAACCTTATTTAATATAAAGAGAATCTGATTTAATATTTTACGATCTTTTATAAAAATTAAACGTCAATTCTTCATAAATCAGTATATTATATAAGAAAAAATATTATCTTTGTTTCTACAGGTTTAATCGACGTATAAAAAACGTGAAGCTAAAATTACAAGGCCCATTTAGCAGATCCGTGCGTTGGACAAAGATTAACGTACTCTCTGTTTCATTAATAAATCCTCAGTATATCAAATCCAAAAGCGAATATCCTCTGTCCATGAACGCTTTTAAAAAACAATAACTACTATAATATTTCGTATTTTTAAAAGCTTTGTTAAATAGAGATGTTAAGCCAAATCAAAATGTATTGAAAAACATTATTCTTTGGAACAGATCACTTTCAGTATTTATGTGCATTTGTTCAGTCTTACAGTGCTACATCGAGCTGGAATTCGAATTGTCGATTCTGTTTCTGCACGAGTTCACGAGACGCAAGGCAGAAAAAACAATTACAAGAAAAGCTTTCTGCGACGATATTAAAACAGAACTTGTTAAAAGTTCCCGTCGAGTCTTTTATAGGCTGTGATTTCATCAGATCATCGTTGCGGTCACTGAACATAATTGCAATTAAATCCGACATAATTTATTTTTGGCGTTCATAGTCCCGCGGGCGTCGTTAGAGGATTACTTGTGGCTGCGCGATCAGTGTGCCGTGAACGCGCTAACTTACTGCGACACACTTTTATGGCTAAAGTTTCTTGTGTATTCACAACGCGAGTCCACGCAAGCATGTTGTCAGCAAACTAAAGACTATTACTATATGTTGACGCTACAATGTAGTCTGTGGAAAATCCCTTAAGTGGGCACGGAGCAATCTGCGACAAAACTGTTAATTAGTACAAGTAGTGGAGGGCTAGTGGGACCTCAGAAAGTTAAATAAATATTTACTCACTTCAGCCAACAAAAGGACACATTTAGCCACTTGTCGATAGCTAGGTAAAGGGTTAAGATTCGCATCATTTATTATTATATCTCAATATAACCTTTATTTTTCCCTTCTTTGTTGGATGATTGACCTGGACTAAAATACCATTACGGCTAACCTGAGTTAGCCAAATCATTATTACGTCCATAATCACTAAAAAAATTAAAACAAACATAAGCGAATTGCTTAAAAATATATTTTAATATATGAACGCACATATTATTGTTCTGTGTATTCATGGGGTGATACTTAAGGATTTCTTCTTTATCTGTTACGAACTGCTTTCAGTTAATTTGAAGACTAGACTACGATCGTAACAAAAGCACGTTGAAATCTAGAGTAGTTTACAATGTAATTGAATTGGAAAACATAAATATTGTACGGACCTCAGAACATAAGAAGTATGAAGCTATAAACGAGAACAGCTATCGATTATTCAATGCAAGGCAATGTAAAGCCCTGTGTTTGAAATAAAATCACACGCATGATCCATACTTCTGTCTATAAACAGAATGTGTACGTGTTTACACATATAGGTACCTTTCCCCACGATGCCGCGATGTTCGGAAATATTTAAGGAAAATGGAGTAGAAGCGATTTCTTTGTTCGGCCTGATTCGTTTGTCTTTTGAGTTTTCGCCAGCTCGGAAGGGTATCCCTTGATCATTAGGTAAGCTTGTTATGGAGCGTTTCTCTAAATTCTTTTGTTAAAATCTTTTGAAACAATAAATGCGTACAAAATTACCTACTTTTTGTTGCTTGCTGGATCATTAATTGCTATTTACGCAATATTAATAAGATCTATTATTATTTTTAAATATTCAAGTATTGTTAAAGGTGCCCGATTTATACAAAACATAGGTCAGGTTTGAGAACGGGTCACAGACATTTGTATTTAAACTGGACTAGAGAAGTTACACCACACAACAGTATATCGCAGGCAAACCTTCACGATTAAACTCCTGCGATGAGTAGGCTCAAGGTTTCTCCTGGAGGCGCTGTGCTTTATTCAAAGGAATAGTCAAAACTTTACCTTGTACCAATAGCATAGCGATTCGATGGTTGCAAAGTCGACAACGCGTAATTGTTAACCATACCAAAAAATTAATAATAATACCCCTTTGTTTAGGAACTTTGCTAATATTAATTACAATCGAAATAACATTCAGTTAATTCATCATAATATTATATTATATATCATAAAATATTATATAATATTATATTATATTATTATTATATTATATATCATATTTATAAACCTCTTCTTACAGCTGTGATAGAAGTACGACATGTCCTACCACATAATATGGTGTACAAATTATATTTAGTAAGTAGTCTATAGTGATTAACAAAACAAATTATGCATTAAAATCTAGCGCTAATTATTTATTATGAACAATTTTTGCCAGCGGTTTCGCTTGCGTAAATGAGGCCCAAACAACTCAACATCAATTCTATCAAAGAATCATATCCTACTAATATAATAGTGACAGTTGGTGAAGCTATTTGGATATTTCTTATCCGACCACTCCTAAACAATTAAACCGATTTAGATGGAATGTTCTGGCTTAACACATAGAATATCTTTTATCCCCATAAGCGTTCCCATGAGATTTATACGAATGAAATCGGAGCAGACATTAGTCTCAGACAAGATCTATAAACTCGTTTAGATGCAGTTTTATGAATATTTCGACAAAAAATATAAATTATTCCCTACATAGTTTGACTACACTCTGCATAAGTCAAAAACTCTAAGCAATTGCGTCTCGGCACGTTCCACACTAACGAGGAGACATATTAACGTATACTTTTATAAAAAAAACACGCAAAGTAAACGCAATCTCAACCGCACACGTCGGGATTACTTTCGAAATGGTTTCAAGAATACATTCCACTTGAAAGTTCATTAAATAATAACGGCATGTACATCCAGCCTCGAGGGAAAAGACAGGTGTTTCTAAATGTCACTCGTGTGTTGAACCGTCTCTGAATAATTAAATCATACTTTCTTTCGTGTACCTCGAAAATTCGATGCGATAAAATATTTGAACGCGTACATCTGTTACATTTCGAACAATGTGAGGAAGCAATAAAGAAACTATTCCACTTCCATTCCTTTATCCTCGTAAAGACTTCATCAAATTCCACCAATGAGAGTAAAAAAGAAGAGAAAACTTTCCTTAGAAATACGTAAGAAACTTGTGTATGCGAAGGTACTTACATATATGTATTATATACATAGGAGTATACGTTATGCTTGTGAAGGTATTGGGTGTATTACTACGGATTCAATAACGTTTGAATACAATATTTTCACGGGCTCTATGCTTTATATTTCTTTTGAATTGGGAATCAATTTCACATTATGCTATTTGTTTATGCTCGCAGGTGTTTACATTTTGATACGTAATTATGTTGATGTACAAATATGTATATGCGGGGACATAACTCAAAGGAACCTTATATAAATTGAACATACGTACTTTTAAGTACCTGAGAAGCATTAAGTATGTTGCGTGTGGTGTGTATAAAGAAGAAACATTTCAGCGATTTGACAGCTACTATTAAATATACGAGTAGATCCTCTAATATTTCCACTGCGATCGGTGTTATACCGTTGTCAACTAACAGCTCATATTTTTGATCAGATTGTCTATACTTCTAATGGGTGCACTCCATGTTGTACACGTTACGACGTTTTTCACCATAGATTGCGTACTTCCGAATTGTATCAGATAAAGAGAGTTCATAACGCATTAAAAACGCTAAAATTGACGAACAGTAATAAAACATAGCTGTAAGCTATTCGTGCAAAACACACACTGCTAAAAGATTTTTATCTTAAACATTGACCTTCTTCGGACTTGAAGATATTATATATTAATATAGGCTCAAAAAGCTTTGCAAGAGATTTGTGGACTGGCACAAGCCGGTTGTCTTAACTGGAGATTGAAATGGCAGTAACATCTCGAGTAAAGCCGATATACTCAAGGAAATTGAAAGGTCCTATGGGTAGTCGTACGCGACGAGCCAAGATGATCTAACATCATACCGAGGTCCCAAACTATATTCCGAACGTCAGATTTTGTGTGATTAGAATGCCTCTCAAACTGCTTAAACACAAAAGGCATCAGGTGCATACCGTCTGACGGTGGCAAATCATTCAACTTTATTTCGAAGTGCTGAAGTATGTGTCTGTTGAACATGCGCCTGACTGGGTGACATTATTTTTCAAAACTCTTTACCACTACACTGGAAGATGTTTTTTAACTCATGAATTGAAAAGAACTAGGCAACAATACCTGCTGGTTTTAAGGTGTATACACTACTAAAATCATCAGTTTGTCGATGATAGAGTGTGATAGCGTAATTTACTGGAAGATCTTAAAGCAATGCTCAAAGTGCTTCCATAGGTGGGCCTCAAAATGAATACGGGCAAGAGAAAACTCATATCATATGAATATTGCATTACCGGCACGGTAGACAGTTTTAGAAACATTATATTCGAAGTTGTTGACAATTACATCAACCTAGGACGATCTGGCTCGATAGATCTAATTTCAAGAAGAGGTCAGCCGGAGAATTCTATTTTCATGGTTAGCTTTTGAGCCACTACGTGATATACACATGGCAAACTGCCCGATATAAAAAAAACTAGAAATAAAAATGTCATCATATTGTCTGTTATATGTATATGCTATTTAACACTTATACACTGACAACTTCGTTATCAAGTCAGGAGAAGAGCAAGCGCCTGAAAAATTATCTCTATTAAAATTCTGTACATATTTAGTACAGTTTGATTCATAATCAGTGCTAGGCGCGTCGGGTCAAAGTGATATTAAGTAATAAATTCGTTGTGGGGAGCGGTCTAAACGCTTTCGAATTACCGAGTGGCGTAATGGCCAAACTTAATATTCACGGAGGGATCACGGGGAGCTGGGATCTATGCGGCTGCGAGACCTACCACCGTTTTGTGTTTTCACCGATAATTGTATATTAATGCCAATTTTTGGCAAAGTTATAAAATATTAACGCAAGGATAAAGTACAAATTGGGTAACTTTTTGATTTGTTTCGTTTTGGTTTTGGATCAATATGTTTTTGTTAAAGTCTTTGTTTTACGTGACTCAAGCGTAATGTTCGTGTTCTGGTTAATTTAGTGGTGATCGACAAAAGATAATATAATACTAGACTAGATGTGCGTAGGATGCACATCTAGTCTAAAAAATCACGGGTATGGTAACACAAGTAGTGAAGCAGTGACACCATTGACATCAACGTAAAACGCCAAAATACAAGTTCATATAACGACGGGTCGCCATGTTGCGTCGCAACTGATTTACGCGTAGCCAACGTGGGTCCTATACTTGAGTCAAATTCAATTTGAGATATTTGTAAACAAACATTTTTTAAACGATTACCAGCAAATTTCCGTTCCCTTAAATTTCCTACCTAAAATTATAAATGCGAATGTGAATATGTTTGTTTTTGTTTGTTACGCTTTCAGGCCTTAACTACTCAACTGATCATTATGAAATTTCGTATACACGATGTCAGGTGAACGGGAAAGGACATAGGGTGGGCACCTTACCCTATTTCTTTTATTTATAAAAAAAGTACTGTTACTAATCTAAACAAAAATACATTGATGCGGGCGAAGCCGTGGGCAAAATCTGGTTACTATAATATTTTTGTTAGCAGCTCTATTTACTGTTGATGCCTAAGCGTCAAGTGTTAGGAGTAAATTTACATTACACCCACGATCACTTTAACGTGAAACGTGTTTGTTATCAAACATTCCTCATTAAATTCTCATTAAGTATAGGTACGATCTTCTGTTTGATTAGTTACAACTAATTGTACTTAATCTTTATCTAAGAAGTTAACATTGTAAATAATTATTTCAACGTCAGAGAGTAAAGTTGCAACGATACTATGAGCTCATGTATTAAGCATAGGAGGCTTAATATCGATTATTTTGACATACATATTATGATTACGAATATGTATGTCAAAATAATCGATGACGCCTGGTTTCCCAGATAGTAAAGCAGCATGCATCTTTACTTTTTTTTTTTTTTTTTCGTGTTGGAATGCTTGAAGCATACCCCTCCGCGGGGGCGGGCGGAAGGGTTATGTCGGACTCGCCGGGGTAACAGAAAGATGTTAACATCTAAGTTTATCGTTAAGAAGACAATGTACCTCCCGGAATACCGACTAAACCTACCACGGTGTTCCTCGACAAAACCACTATCGACGGGGCCGCGCGAATCACTTGCACATGCGGTCGCGACCCCGCCGAGGTTTCGGCCCGCCGTATGAAACGGCAGGCCACTACACGAACAGACCTACCCAAAGGCACTTCTCACAAATTATCCCTACTGTCCCCCCTAGAGGGGAGAGGGACTCGATACAGAGGCGCGCGTGGGAACACGCACGCCGCCTCTCGGACCTGGTGCTGAACGGATGGCGGGCAGGCCCACAAAGCCCACCACCGCCAGGTCAATCCTCAGGGTGGCTGAAGGTCATCTCGCGCCCTCCGGCGCCCGGTTCTGCGGTTGGGGAGAGGGTTTAAACGCTCCCTTTCCCGCTCCGCCGCCTCCTTGATGGAAATGACTTCCTCACAAAAGGAGGCGACGGCGTTCCACGAGCTATAACTCCGGACCATAGACTGAACTATGCATCTTTACTTCCTACAACCCTGCTGTATTTTCCTTATTCCTTGATAATTTTGAAAATGATAAGTATAACTTGGAATTTCTAATTCAAATTAATTTTGAGTTAAAGCTAAGATAAATTAATTGCTTGCTTTTTGTTCAATATCTTGTTCAAAATTTGAGTTATTTTCGTAAATAACTATCATCACGGTATGCTGTCGTTCACCTGGAATAATACCTACAAATTGATTATGTAGTGTACAAGGAGATTACAGATTTCCGCAGCTCCTACTAATTTATTTTGGCGGAATTCACTCCTATCTCCTTTTGATGTACTTAATTTGTTTGCTATAAATAGTCTATACTCATATAAAAAGGAAAGATTTATATTTTGTATATTTGTTTGTAATTAATAAACTCTTAAATAACAAAACCGATTTTAAAATGATTTCACCATTAGATAGCTACTTTGGCCAGAAGTAACGCAGCCTATTTAACATCTTGCTAAAAGCCATGGGTGCGGAGAAGTACTCATAAACGTGGGTAAAACCGCAGAGGACAGTTTGAATTTAATAAATTGTGTCCATTTTTGTACATTATTTGAGCCAAACCCGTGTTAATTCTGATGAAGTACTTATACACTAACTAGCTGACCCGCGCAACTTCGTCTATTTCATGTAAGAGAATTTCCCCCGTTTTTGTAACAATTTTTATTTATACTCTGTTCCTATTGGTTGTAGGGTAATGTTATATAGCCTTCCTCGATAAATGGGCTATCCAACACTGCAAGATTTTTCAATTCGAACCAGTAGTTCCTGAGATTAGTTCGTTCAACCTAACAAAAAACAAACAAACTATTCAGTTTTATAATATTGGTATAGATATATATTTTTGATAAGTAACTCATTCTCTCATTTTTTATTTCTATCACGCCCCTAATGATCTTTCATTATGGTCTATTTAGTTTATTAAAATTATATTTGCAGAACATATTCGCGAGTGTCAGCTAAACTAATAAATAGATCAAAAATTTGGAGTTTAGTTATGCCATATTGAAGCAATCTACTTGTACCTAATATATTTTAAGCTAGATAATTGAGGAAACTAAACATAATTGGATCTCTTATAACATAGGGAATATACAATACGTCTCAAAGCTCTCTAAATAATAATAAACGCTTTTTAGCTGTAAATGATTCTACAATAGTTTATAGTTTAGTTATTGCACACTTAAACTTGATTGGACCATTTTAAACGGTCAGAGAATCATCATTAATTTTTTTTGGAAATAAAAAAGCTTTTTTCTTTAATTAAATGCATATCAAACATCAGTAATTGAAATCTTAACGCGTGGCAAATGCCATTGAAGTTACGCAAATGTCATTTGGAGAAAGATTAAATCTCTATAGGTATGATAATAAAGAAATGTCTGCTATGTATTCGATAAATAAAAATAAATATAAGAGGTCAAGTCGAAGGCCTGTAAACAGCTTGTTAACTAGCAAATAGTACTTAAAGTATTGGATTAAAAGAAAATACTTAGCAGGGTTTTGTAACTCTGTGAATACACATTCCTTTAGTACATCTACATTATATATGTACTTATGAGTATGCATGCAAGATTTTAGTGGTCACTTTGCCACTGTTATAAGCATTTGTATAATCCACAAATAGTTTTTCCGAGTCTGGTCGTTCTTTGTGGCCGTTGTTGTAACATTTGACAGGCATTACAACTAGTGCGAGACGTGGTTTGTTAAAATGTAAATGGAATGAAATTTCGTTGTACTTGTACGTTCACAAGTAGGCAAGTTTTTGATTAGGGTAGCTACAGGCGGTAGAAAATAATACTTTGAATAGACGAAACTTATCAAATTTCCCTGTAACAGTAGTAATTTCTTACATAGTTGTCAGGATACAAAGTTAGGGGTGCCCAAAGACCTAAAAGGCGTACATACAAAATGTATGACAATCATAACCGCAATTTCAAATTTCCCATTTATCAAACTATCATATCCGTTTGAAGAGTTGAGATACTAGACATTAATAAATATTTGACAGTCTCCGCTCGACCATGACCAAATCTCTTTAAAATAGTTATTTCAACACATCATCATGTAATCACAACAAAATAATATTTATACATATTTAGTAAATATATATGCCCCTATATCTGTACAAAATAGATAATGGAAATTATAAATTAAACAGTCATTACAAGGCTTTTACCACAGCACTGAGCATCATTAGGGACATTGTAAACAAATCCCCTTACAAAGTTTGGATAAACGAGATGAAGGGTAGGTACTCTCGCAATTAACATTTAAATATTTTCACAGGAGGTAAGTGAAATTAAATTCATGCTATCTGTACCTCCGCGGAAGAGAATACGCTACGTTAACTTCGGGTGTATATACCTGCTTTTATAAAACAGTAAATGATCTGTGGTCGGTCTTTTAAAAACTAACGCAGATATATTAAATACGCTTGTCTGAATCCGAAACTGTGTGTTTTGTTCATGTCTGCTTGCTTCACACATATGAACTGAACAGATTTTGATGTAGTTTCACCTCACTTCCATTAAACCGCACTTCCTTTAAACCGCACTTCCTTTAAACCGCACTTCCTTTAAACCGCACTTCCTTTAAACCGCACGCGCAGTTATAGTTAATCACGTTTCAAAATATGGTCCACGTGGATGCTGTCGCTGGGATAATCTAGTACTTTATATACAGCCTTAAAAAATATTTTTGTCAATAAGAGAATTTGTAACTATAATGTTTTCAATTCGTTTCTAGTTTTAATTAATCGTAATAATATTTTTACGCCTATGTACGCTCAATAATAAATTATTTTATATGATTCTTATAATGTGTAATAATAAATAATCTGCCTGTTAGTAATGTAATAATTAACAAACAGCATTTTTCACATTTGCATGCCGCCAGACAAGCGTTTGTATATAATATATGACTATTTTATTTATAATATTCTCAACCATCTTTCTACCAAACAAATAAATATGAATTCATATTTTCAAGTTTTTAACAATTAGCCTCCTAAGTCCTAGACTCCATTCAAAATACACTTTTTTTAATATACCTTTAGCACGTAGTAAAATAAAAAGAACAAATCAGCAATAAATTTACGAATGGTCGATTCCAATCTTTTCTGTTTTTAAATATCTCTTCTGTACTAGGATTAATTCCTGTAACGGAGGGGACTGTAACTTTACAAACATGCAAACAATGGACACAAAGAACACCAGCTAGTCTTGGAAAAACTATTTGCGGAACACACAATTGTTTTTCTGTATGTTCTTACCTTCAAACTTGGTGCAGTTAAGACTAGGCCAGCCTTTTATATTTGTTGTATTGGGTCTACGCCTGTAGCATTAAAGGATAATAGGAACATAGAAATTACGTTAGTGCTCATTGTTAATAATTAAATGGGTTCCTCGTTTTTCTTAAATACAAGCACCTACAGATTCTAATTACTTGTTTACTGAACTTCGTGACAAGTTAAAGAACTTTTACGTTCATAAGTTATTGTGTGACCTAAATGAATATTAAGCAACATAAATATAAAATAATTATTTTCAGCCATGAATTTACTTTCAGAATACTTTTGCTTGGCGGTCGCCTGCATATACCTCAACGTCTTGTATCACATTCCAACATGCGGCTACTACCTTTATAGTAGATGAAGTTATTTGCAAATATAGTAGAACACGTTTAAGTAGTAGAGGTCTACGACCTAATCAATAAAAGGCCTCTGGCAAGCAATCAAAACACAATAGTTGGAGCGTGATCGGAGCCATGCTACGCGGCTACAACTCGCTACAACCATCAAACGATATCCCCGTTGCATTCCTTTTGTTATCCGCCTATGAGAACTATTCTCTGTTCCGATCCTCCGCGTTTTGCATTATTTTCCTTTTTCAACTAACGAATCGAATGTTTCATTCGTATATCAACGTCGATGTTGATGCGCACTCGGAGATTGTTCGTAATTTTGTATCTTTTATTTTGGTGGTGGATGGCTCGTGTGGAGCCCGGGCGAGATCTTCTCTTCTCTTAGTTTAATGGCAGCTAGTATCACTTAATCAGTAAACATTTAATATTTTTGAGTTCTAGACTGGATAATAATGGCGCGATTTTCTTTCAGCAGTAGTTAATTACCATAATTAGATAAATAATAATTAATCATCTGTTAGTCAAGTGCTAAATTAATATACCATATAATTCAGCATTTGACTAACATATGATTAATGAAAAGAATTAAATAATAAGAAGAGTTAAAATAAGAAAATAGTTTGGTGTTTTTGTCTCATTACGAATTTTGACAACTGCAAAATAGATTTAGCTTTAACTTTTATAGAAATTAATTTGTCCTAAGTAAATAAACTATTTCAAAAAGAGTTAAGAAACAGCGGGCTCTTAAATGCTGGTATATTGCTCCAACTTAAACAGCTATACAGAAGATTGCAGTTAAATTATGTTCGGTTGTCCTGCGGTCCCATCCTACTCGGATAACTAGGAGATTCATCCCCTAATTATCCAAGTCTGATCTTGACCTTTGCGCTGCTAACACAGCGACTCCTTTTTCGAAAAGTGTCCCCGCGTGCCATTCAATTGTCTATAAGTTTCGGTAACCGATTACCATAAAGCAGGCTGGGTTTTTACCACCTCAGTAGTAGCAAGCTTTACCACCCGACTAATAAAAAAGAATCTTGAATAGTAACAATCACAATAGCTTCAAAGTCTACCTTTCAAAATCAATTTACCGACGTGTTTTATTTGCTCCTGCTTGTTGCTCCATTTCTGAACGTAGGTGTTAAATCCCTCGTGGTTTTCCAAAATACTGAATGCACTTTTTCTTTTGTAACAGTGTACCGTTCTCATGCGAAGCACGTATGACCCTTGAGATTGGAGGTAATGGATATCCATCGGTATATCGTCAGTAAATATTCTCCGTTCTTTTTTAACCTACAGTTCCTAAATAGCGTGAAATCCTTTAAATAGATTTTAGATGACAGATTATTTGAATATGTCTTTATGAAAAACTATTTAAACTAATTAACGAGACCTACACATCAAGAATGTTAATTGATATGTTACAGAGGATCTAATAGGTACAATTTGAATTATCACTTTAAAATCACATATGACATCAGAATTTGTGTCGTCCTACGAAAATATTAATCACGATATATATGGGATTTTATTACAATTCTTTTAAAATTAAATAAGTACTGTTATTGCCCACTGAGGTTTCAAATTTAATTTCAATTCAATTTAATTTCACTTGACCTTTTTAATTAATATATGCGCCTTAAAATAAGTAATATTCCCTCACTTTATAGGTAAATATCATCAGAAGATCTACGTATCTGAAATCTTAAGCTTAAGCTCTTCATAATGAAGTAAAAAATGTGAAGACTAATCCTTAAATTCTTAATTAAATCTATACGCATTAGCTCAGCGTAGTATACTATAGAAGTCTATGACCCGTAGTCTATGACTGTAAGACCTGTGGCTAGCAATAGGATAGTTAATAAACAGGGGTAATAATATATCATGTTTATCACTCGTGCGGTCTATACTTGGATCTTGGTTTTGACCAAACTTTTCTGTTAGAAGTTCTATCGGTCGTGTAGTTCAAAATAATTACATAAATTACTTGTAAACTACTTTTCCGTTCAAATAACTGTCCTAAATTTTTCACTGCCAATATTTCAGAACAACACAAGTCAAGTTACAAGAAAACGTTTTATTTATTTAACATCCAATTTATTTATTCAGCTTGCGAAGCCTTTTAAATATTTATTGGCATTAACATTAAATATAGAGCCTTTCAATGTCAAAATATATTCATTAATTTATAAAAAATTACACTTTAAGATATTGAAGGTCAATATCAAGTTGTCAATTAAGGTTACCGACAACATTTCAGTTCGCTTTCTCTATTTCGTTGGAACTTTTAGACGATGTTTATTCTATATCTAAACCAATTAGGTAAGTGCCTTTCCAATTCGCAAACGCATAAGTATTATATGCAAACATGCCGTCGTCATACGGCACAAATACTTTTCATATAAATTGTACAAACAATATCCGCGCTGCACGCTTTATTCAATTACCGACGTAAATAAGTTTAACGGCAGCACAGCTTGGGTATATAATACTACATAATGCCAACGTTTACACGCTAACCCGTAGCGTGTTCGCAATATTAATGTCAATTATTAATTATAACGCAAACAATTATCCGACTCCTTAATTTGGAGACCGCGAGGCGGCGCCGGTTCCCGGTCCCGAATTATTGCGCTAAATACGCAGCCCAATTTATCTTGAATCTCGTCAGGTTCGAAATTTAAATTAAAATGTAAATGTTGGGCGGGCTCGCCCTCTCTAATTGCGAACCGAGTCCGTCCGTTGTCAAACTTGTCCTGTTGAGGTTTATGGATTCGTACGTTACACCTCGCGCCACCTCACTATACTACCGATCGACACGTGTATTATTTATATTATTTACTGTGTGTGGATTTCGGGTGTTGCATGGCCGTGACAACTGCGGACGCGTTCTTTTAATTATTCGATTGATTGTCACGCAGAGTGCCAGTAGTTTATTGTTTTATTATACATTCCAAAATCAAAATACAGACTATATACATACGAATAGTCTATAATTAATCAAATATAAATTATCATGCTTTTATGACACGTGTAAGTTTGTATAAAGACAGTATATTTATATAATGAAAAGCTTTTAAGTTATGAAGTTTTAGTTATAAACTACGTAGTTTGTAAATTGAGAGCTGCGGAGTAGATAGTTGTGGCATAGTGCGCAGTCTGATACAGTTCCCAAGTTAAAATTCCTTGTCAACTGCGGCGAGCGAAGCAATCCGCGCACTAAATCTGTTTAATTGCTTCGAAATCACTGGACACAGTTACTGTCGAGAACTCATATATGTGAATAACTTACTGCCTTGTTCGCTTTAATTTAGTTCTCCCTTTTGCATTCTGATGTGTTGTTGCATTTTAATATTTGGTATTATTATTATTTTTGTATGGCACTCTGGAACAGATAAATAATCCTTCTAGGTCTATCAAAATTCAATCGTGCCTTGTTAAACATACCTGTTTATCTAGATACTTTCCTAAGTAATATTATTTATAAAAGGGACTTGGTATTGGTTTATTTATTTGCAGAATGTCTACTTCGCTTAGTAGTACCTACATTAGTTTCCGCCCATGGCTTAACTCGCCTGGTTTGCCATTAAAACATACTGGTTACTTAGAAATGATGAAGTTCTCTAAATGAAATAATTTTCAGAATAATTTTAGTGTTTTGTGATATTACTAGCTATATATCGAAAAAGGTACAGCTTTATAATATGTGTATACCTTATTATTTATTTTGCTAACAAACCGTCATCGCAGCATATTTACTGCGGCAAATAATATTACAATAATATTGGCATTCAGTTAGTGTTATCATGAAATATAGGAAATAAGTAGTTTGAATAGATATGTTAAGCCGATTAAATGAGCTGAACTGTAAACAATTTAATTATACTATACCGACAGAAGCCAATGAAATGTCCAGCATTTCCACAATTCATATGAAAATTATATTGAGTATAATAAAAAAGAACTAAAATATTAATGTTAATGTCGTAGATATTTTAATGAAGTCTGGAAAAAGAAAATTTATCGTATCTCTTCGTTAATAAATGTTTTAAGGTTGCTAAAGGACCTTCAAAATAAATTTGCAAAAGAAACCAATTAGAAACGACAAGTTTAATTAACAAATTCACAAACATATCTCATCATTAAACTTTTTACTGTTTTGTAAATAACAAAAAGTTTTCAATGCTTCATAAAGTAATCATAACTTATAAATTAATACTTACTTATTTTAGTCATTCCAAATATCAGAAAAACATAACTATCCATTAACGCTTCGGTAAATGTCCATAAACTTTAATCGATCACAGAGTCTATACAAAGAACAATTGATTCACTTTTCATATGTTTTTGTTTTATTATTTAGCACACCCGTGTTATTGTTCATCGAGTTGGATAAACGGGTATGACATCGGGTGGCGGAAGGTATCGGAGTATTGTTCGTGGAGAGCGGGGTAAAGGCGAGAGCTGTCCGCACGTCTATCCTCGCCGCTGCGCGTATTCGCACTGCCAGCTTTTCCCAAAAGCAACACATGATTTTCTGAAACAACCCCAGGCGTAACTCGGTCGAGAGTGCAAAACCTTCACACAGTGACACGAGGGTGAAACATAATAGCAGTTCGTTAGCATAACTCCGCCCCGACGCAGCATCGGCTGACTTAAGTAAAATATTTGCGTTATTAAATGATTTCAACCCTTCAAATTTCATTGTTTTGTGCCGAATCAGGAATAATTTCGGCGGTGTTTAAAATGTTTAAAATTCGAGGATGTCACAGAATTTCATCATCTGTAAAAATACAGATAAAAATATTAATTTATTCTGCAAGGGGCCATTGATACCGATGTTTTCACGCTTCGTAATTTTTAGAATAATTATACGTACACTTGAAATAGAAACATAAACAAACTAAACATTTGCTGGCATTTGTAATTGGGGATCGACCCTACATTCGCGACACAATATTTGTTCTACTAGTTTACAAGTTTGTCTACAGAATTAACAAGACTATTATTAAAGCTCCTTTATACTAGATATTTGTTTTTAAACTTAATTCTTGCTGCATCTCGTTATAATAAGCACGGATCGCTTACGCTACCACCCTATCCTACCCTAGAAAACATGACACATAATATTAAAGGGGTGATCTAATGGTTAGTAATATGAGAGTCATAAAACAGGTTTTTATAAGTACAGTACAACTTAAATAGTAATATGGACTCGTTAATACGAGCCGACGAGGAAAAGCTTTAGAAAAATTTTAAAAGAGCTACTCTTTTAGCTTTCAAACTACAAATTATTTTTAACTACAAATCTCTACTATTTACTTTCCTTGTTTAAAAGATATACATACATATCCGTCACAGTCACGCCTATATCCAAAAAAAGGTAGGCAGAGAAGTATCACATTATGCCTGCTACGGTTTTAGGTGCTACGTTAAAGAGGTCGCGCCTATTGCCATAGTGCATTTACAAACTTCGTGCTTCTACTGAATATACCTTGATAGAAAACTCTATTATACTTTGCCTGACCCAGAATTCGTAGACGACAAGCAGTCAATGAGGCTATTAAAAAGAAAATTTATGTTATTGAGCCATAAATCACAAACATTAATATTTATAAGTAAATAAAATTGGTTATAATACCCAATCGAAATTGAGTTTCAGCGTAAAAGGAAATTATTTTTCTGTCTACCAAGCACATTGGTTATGTGCTCCAACTGAGAATTTTCTAAGAGAAAATGCTAGCATGCGCTAGTAAAATAGGTTGTTCTATAAACTTAGTGATCGGCTACAAGTAAAAGAACAACCCCTATTCAAGACACGCGAGTGACTGCAACGGTAAAGGAACAAGTGCAAAACTAACACAAGACGAATTCAGTTATTTATAACACTTCCTTCAAACTTTGAGGAAACTTCGTCTTATAACATGAGTTTGCCTTCTTACATTTGCATCTCAGGGTACATACAAGTTGTAAGCTTTACAAATAGGGTACTAGTTATATGAATGAACGTGGAAACACTTCAGCCAACTCGGAACGTGATCATTCTCTTATACGCCGCGGGTTAAAATAGAATTAAATGACGCGTGTGGTTTCTCGATAAAAAGTTTGCTCAGCGCCTCTTTGTGGAACGCCTTCCTTTTTAAAATCGTTTTGATAGTTTAAATCGTTTTAAAGGTTAACATAGTGATTATGCAGTGGTTTAAGTAGTCGCTTCGCCCCTGCCAATGCGTCGAGCGTTGTGGGTTCAAACCACACACGGGTCTAAAATTTATATGAGTCCTCACATAGTCTCACTAAGTCTGTTATTACAATGCTTTTTAAGCCCACTGTGACACGGGGATTACAGTGACAAAAGGAGAGTGGCAATTGTCTTTTTAAAATTAATTATATTGTATTTGGCATAATTGAATGCTTATCATATTAAGTAGATAATTATGGCATATTGCCAGAAAATTATATTACAAAGAAAATAGACTCAGTGAAGTAAAAATTTACTGCAATCGATTATATCAATATGATTGATGATTAAACACGCAATAAAACAAATTTTAATCTAACATGCCAGATATACATAATAAAGGAGACCATTAAAATACATAAATAAATGCTTTTTTAATAGCGACCCCATTAAAAGGACAACAAATTAGTTCCCTTGATTGTCGTTAAGGAAAATTTAGCCGCCATCATTAATACGTCTCTTTAATTTACCTAAAACAACGTACGTATTAAACAAGGATAATTAAAATAAAAAAATAGGACAGCAAAATGTTAAAATAAGTAAGATCTGTTAATTTTAACTTAATTGTTGTTTTCAAATACAGCCTAGATACCATTATGTGAGTTCTTGTTTTGTCTTTTACAACTAAGCATAACACTTATGATGTTTTACTAAAAAACTTCGAGTAGGGAATCTAAATCTACAGTTGACTGATCATGGATACGACATGACAACTATTGCGCTATAGGCATAGCGCAATAGTTATAGCAGCGCTTGAAATTAAAATACATAATTATATCAACGTATTTATATCGCACACTTAATAAAACAGAGACATATATTAAAATTTAGAATTAAATAAATTTGAACTCTGTTGCAATTACTCAACACAAATATGATATTATGATTTTATTTATAGTCACACAATTGGCGTTCAAATTACCTAACTTAAAATTTCTAGTCACTGTTTAATTAAGAATGCGAATTATGTAGTCTCACGCCTATAACCCCAAAGCCGTAGAAATATATATATTACACACCACTTAGCACACACCACATTATTAAGCCAGCTACAGATTTTACTCCCACGTAATACTTCCTCCCTTACTTACTCCGTTGGCTCAACGACCCAAAATGTATCTTGTCCCGATCTTTGGTCACTTCTCGCCAATCACCAGCTTCAAGCTCCCTCAGATCCATTTCCACAACATCTTTCCGGCGGTATCTGGTACGACCGACAGGGCGACGTCTTGTTGGTCGACCCAAATACGCTCTCTTTACACCACGGTCTTCTCCCATTCTCTTAACGTGGCCGAGCCATCGGAATCTGTGAGTTTTTATTTAGCTTTTATCCTAATTCCCACGTAATAGGTGACATATATTTCGCCATCTAATGGCAGTCTAAAACAGACTGCTACTGAAACTTCCTAACGGTAAAACCCAAAACATCCAATAACACGCCCGATTCGGAAATCTAATCCTTATGCACAGCAATCGTACTTACTACCTCTGCGCCACCATACATCAATATTAAATCTAATAACCAGAAAAATTCGCTTTCCCTGTACTCCAAATGTATCTCACTCATTCCCACTCTCAAAACGATGAGCACCCTTATCATTTGTATGTAACGCACATAACTACTTACACTGAACGAGTTTTTTTCACAAAGTGGTAACTGCAATTTTCAAAACACGTAGACATATTTTAAAGTTTAAAGTGTATTCAAATCACGGTGTAGGTGGGACCACAGCTAAGTAAATTGTGTACGTGCTTGGCCCAGTGCCGAATAGGTCAACCGCAAAGGATGCATACCACTACACACATAATCTAGGCACAAGTACGTAATACTGTTACCAACTAAAATCGTATTCTGTATTCAAGTATTGTATCGGCGCTCCGCTATTTTTTACTGGATTACCAAACTCCAAGCGTTTGCAATTAAAGGTAGGAGGGTATTAGTCATAGCGTATTCAGTTACTTGTACGATTATAGAATGAAAATAGTTAAATCAAAATAGTTTAACAAGCACTTTAAAGCGGTTAACAATTAGAATAATTAGATTAATTTGGGTGTTTGAATCCGTTGTTTTAATGTTTGTTAAGTGCCACGCGGTACAGTAATTATTCATAAGACGTAAATCTGTCGTTATTCATGTCTTTAAAACAAGAAGGAAAAATTAAAGTTACATCTATTGGACACGCTAAACTATTTATATTGTGTTTATTGCGTTTGATAAGTTTACCAATTTTGAATGATTCAACAGTCTTATCTACAGGAAACCGGCATAATCTGTTTTGCTTGGTAAGTAAGAGTTTGACACATTTACATTTTCTTACCTCATCCATTCCAACAACCAAATGATAGGTAAATGATATTGCAAGAAGTCACAGACTACGGTGACCATTTGGCATCAGGATTAATCCGTACGAAAGGTTACTCCATTTTTATTAAAAAAACAACAACTTTAGCAAATTAATGAAGGAACCAACTTCTACACTGGTCAGGCCAATCAATCTAAAACGATCAAAATGTTTACAAATAAAGTCGTCTAATACTATCCTGTAATAGGGTTAGAGAAAAACTCTTTGTAGGAAGGTTCCTTACAAACATATAAATACTGTAAAAGCCACTAATATAGCGCATTCTTGAAACAAATACTTGTTACTTGTGTATTGTAGAATATTTCAGTCCGTGCTGGTATTTAACTCACAGCAGTTTCAATAAATTGATTAAATAATAATCCTACTAACTAACATCCCAGGATTGTAAATAGTTTACCAAAAGTGTAATTGAAATTAAACTAATGTTTACGTATTTTACCGCGATAAAATCCGTAAACAGCAATTTAATTTCAATATATATAACATTTGCGTAAACGTAAGATAATATTGAGAAGTGTAATTATTATGGTTTTGGTTCTAGAAAAATTTTAATTAATTGATCCTTATTGCGAAACTGGATAAAGAGGCTCTATTCAGTAGAAAGTCTAGGTCAACATATCACAACTTTGGCATAACCAATACTGTTAATATTTCGTAATGTCCGTGCAGTTTACAAACCTTTTGATAAAGGTTAGTTTAACCAGGTCGCAGAAAAGTAGAAAATCGAATTACAGCACAGGTGGTTCTCCGCTAACATTCGTAATTTTACTCAGACTCTAGCAGATCGATTGGAAAAATACCACTACCTTGTAGAAGATGGCAGCCAAATAACCATTTTGCAGTTACTTGGTTGAGTTTCCAAGTAACAGACCAGCTTTTTAACGAGGAGTTGTGCAGTTAGTAGGACGTAGGCTGTGTAATAATTTACCGTTGCACTAGAATCTTATAATTTTTTTTGAAGGATTGGATACAGTCTTGGCAATGCAAGCATCCATAGGATATGATGACCGCTTACCACAAAGCGGCGGGCTCGTTTGCTTTTTTGCAAGCTGTGTAGTATAAAACAGGCAATCTTTTTTTTGCATGTATACGTTTCTCATAAGCAATTTTATGAATTATTTTAATTTCGAATGAAAAATATTTGACCAACTGTTGTAGGTAACAACTGTAATTATACATCTCAGCATATCTTTTCAAAGATAACTAGATATACGTATTGCTTCAAAATACGATAATATTGCATTTAAAATGAGAAATTAGAGTAAGCAGGTACCTAAATCGTTGGCGATAAGCCAGCAAGTACCACTTAAACAATATTGCTTACTTGAAGAAAAATCCGCTACGAACTTATTACTCAACTATATGTACCAATAGTCTAGTTAATGATATGTAGTATAATGTTGCCTATTATGAACAATTATGATATTTTAAATCTATTTTCGGTACTAATTCTTCGATTTAAACCTCTTTTGTTCAACACGTATAATTTTAGTATCAGCAGAAGTCTTCTCTTCTCTCTTAGCCTTTATTATTCCTAAGTCACTTGGGGTCGGCTTTTCTGGTCTAACCGGATTTGACTGGATATCAGTTTTTACATGGAGCAGCTGCCACCTGACCTCCGCAACCCGAAGGCTAACGATACCGTAAGGCTACACCAGTGTCAGGATATTAGAGGGTACTGACTTTCCCAATAACGACTGCCATAGATGTTCACGGCAGCCGGGACCAACGGCTTAACGTGCTCTCCGAGGCACGGAGCAGGCGATAATTGTCAATCAATACGCACATCATTTCGAAAAGTTATATAACTTCCGAAATTCAGAGGTGCGCGACGTGGGTTCGAACCCGAGACCTTCTGCATTGCAGTCTGTTGGTCTCCCCACTGAGCTATCAGCAAAAGTAAGAAACATAATTTAATTAAGAATAATTTAGATGACACCATAGCAAAATGCGGTTCTTATATTCTCTTATTTTTTAATATATATTATTTAAATAATAAGCAGCTGTCAACTTCTTAGTCATCCTGATCTTGTTCGTTTGTAGCAATTTATATTATTTGTTCAATCGATTGCAAAATTTGCCGAATAAAAATACAGAAAGCTAATTAAAAAAACGTATATAATAATAATAAATAATTAGTCATATTTTATTATTCTGTAGTAAGCGACACACGTTTTAATTATTTATTTGTAGATTTATTATTTCAAGTTACTATTTATTGATACATTAAAATATAGATACCGCTTTATTAATATTGTCCACCCGATTTTTTTTCGGCACAACTATAATAAAATGTTAATTTCGAGGACATTCCCTATAACTCGTAGCCAAGCAGGTTTTATTTGTCACTGTTTATACGAACGACAGTTATATTTTTTTAGAATAACTTACGTTTTACGGTGCATTATGTGGAAGGCTTTCATGCTTTCACAGTTCACGATTTTCACCCATAATCGCGTCGCATTTCTAAACCAAAATACTACAAATCTTAAATCAGAATACACTGAAAACAAAAGTCGTGACCGTGAGAGGCTGTTCTAGATAAAGCAGATGATACGCAAGGATAAATTCGCACACATACAGATCACACTTGCACTTGCATCTTCAAAGGCTTAAATTAGGTACCTGCGTCAGCTATTGTTGCAGTTGAAACTGCTACGCTGGTATTCTCGCAGGACCTATACAGTATGTGAACGAATTACAACAGATGAACAGCAAATAAAACTTGTTGTAGTTTAATTCGGTGATACAAATTACAATAGGTATACAATAATTACCGTTCAAACGCTGTAACTGCCCTCCTCATTTAAAATCAATAAAAATAAAAATAGCAAAACAATCAACATCTTAAAATATATATGTATTACTATTACGGACATATATTTATAATTCGTATATATACATATCAATAATTTTATATATATAATTATAAGTACATAATATATAATTTTACAATAATATCGCTAAATAATCATTTTTAAAGTGTTTCACTCTCTTTTTGATTTGCCAAGATGGCATCTATTGCATCCGCCAAGTGTCAACTGTCAACAGATCGAAGCCAGTTGCATAATACATAACAGATGGAGTGTACACAATTATAACAATATTTAACAGTTATTAACAATAATAAAACAACATTAAATAAAACAAACATATTTAAATTTGAAATTATGTGAATAGTGTGAACCATACAGGTAAGCGAAATTGCCGCACAATTACAATGTAATTTTTTTTGTTTGTTTAATAAAATTAGCTTAAACTTATTACGAAATGTATATATATTAATTTTATGCTACGCAGAAGTGGCGGTAGGTCATTCCAACATCTAATGGCAGCATACCTAAAACTACCTCAAAAGCTGTCGTCCTGTGCCTTGAAGTAACCAATAGATGTGATGCAGCTCTTGTACTGTATTGGTTAATATCCCGAGACCACGTCAACTTATCATACAGGTAAACATGCTTTTTGTAAAGAACAATACTAAAGAGTAAAGTTGCCAAATGAAGATGCCTACGAGCAGTCATCTTCATGAGGTTCCCACTGTTCAGAAATGGAGTGACGTGTGTACGAGGTGGGATGTTATAGCAGAATCGAACACAAGCATTCTGTACACGCTATATTAGATTCTGAGTCCGTTTCAATATACATGAACCAAATAGTGTCTGCATAGTTAAGTTTAGACAAAATAAGAGCCTCACAAAGTAATATCCGCATTTCAGTAAGGTGTTGTCGAATTTGATATAGTAGCTTGAGACGGTAAAACTGTTTTTGACAGTTTCAAGTACATACGTCTCAAAATGCAGTTCACCATCCACAACCAACCCCAGATTGCGAGCCTCACTGACCTGCTCTATGGGGCAACTATCAATCGTCACTACCGGATTAAGGTCTTGAATTCTTTTGATGCATTGTTTTGATCCTAATATTAAATACTTTGATTTGGAAGGGTTTAGCACCAATGAATCTTCCCTTGCCCAGTCTGCTATATGATCTTAAATGATTGGTCCTCGATGCTTAGGTACCATGTTAAGAATAATATTGCCGTCTTACGAATCTGAGACTTCACAAGCTTCAAGTATTGGTATTAACTTACGCTACATGTACCAAAAACCCAGTAATTTCTCAAATAACAGAAACGTTCTGCACAAACTCACTTCAATAAAATCTCGACCTTACAATCTTCTAAGTACTTTGACTTGAACGTCGCGTACAATACATCCAACTACAATAACATTTACCGCAAAATTTTCTCGGTACCCAATCAACGTAAGCGACAACAATCATAGAAAGGAAACAACAAGAAAGTCGTCATGTGAAACAACATCTCTGTCACCCAATACATTACACTTAATCCTGACAATGAAGGATCAAAGCACTTGACCCCCGACACGTCATACTCTTTTATAGCTCTCCTTTTGTTTTCTTTCAATTCTGTAATTGTATGACTAGTAATTACTTTTTCCTGTTAGCCAGTGTTTAAAAGGACTCGTTTAAATATGGAAACATTATGGTATTTTCTCTTCTTTTACTAGTAACTTGATATTTTAAAATTGCGTGGGCTCTTTGCATAAATTTTGTATTTTCATGCATAATGTATGGAAAAGCCGACACAATTTTAATAAACATTGGATGACAGGGAAATCTACTAAACATCAGACTAAATAATGGGTGCCGAAGACACAAAATCATTACGTTTTTTATTAGCTTACTCATCATTTTGAACCCTGGGATATGTGTTCGTAATTCAATAATTTGCTATTTTCCATCAGCTGTAGGTAAAATTTAGTTTTTCAGAAAAACTTGTAGAATATATTGGTAGCCTTTGCTTTAAATAGAGGTGTATTACAATAATATACCTATAGTTAACATTTTTATCTTATAGCGAATAGCAGACGGTATTTTACGTTTATCCCTTAGGTGCGAATCTATTTCTTATACAACTTGGTTCTATACGAACATTATAAATGTATCCATCTCGAAGGGTGTAATGTAATTTACAAATAATAAGTCTAGAATTATATAGAAAATTAAGTAGCATTAGAAATTTAATACCACCTTCCAAAATATTAATGAAGGAATTTGGTTGCTGACTGTTCTAAATCACTTATGATTCTCAGCAGTCAAATTAATATATAACACGGTGGAAATATAAGCAAATGTATTCAAATGTATCCTAAATAATATAAAATATTATTGACAGTTTATTCTAGTTAAATTAAGAGAAAATATGTATTAACATATACACCCGGGCACGCCACGATCGTGGAAGACCGTGGAGGAATGGCTGGAGAGGCGGCATGGCGCCCTCACCTTCCGGCTGACACAGGTAATGACTGGCCACGGTTGTTTTGGCCAGTTCTTGTGTCGTATACGCCGGCAAGAGACGCTCGGTTGTCACCACTGCGGCGACTGCCGCGACGTTGTTGAGGACACGGCGCTGCACACTTTGGCGGTTTGCCCCGCCTGGGTAACGCAGCGCCGTGAGTTCATCCGCGGCAGTCGGATTGGTTGCCCTCTCGCTCCCGGCCGTAGTTCAGTCTATGGTCCGGAGTGAGAGGTCGTGGAACGCCGTCGCCTCCTTTTGTGAGGAAGTCATTTCCATCAAGGAGGCGGCGGAGCGGGAGAGGTAGCGTTTAAACCCTCTCCCCAACTGCAGAACCGGGCGCCGGAGGGCGCGAGATGACCTCCAGCCACCCTGAGGATTGACCTGGGGGTGGTGGGCTTTGTGGGCCTGCCCGCCATCCGTTCAGCACCAGGTTCGAGAGGCGGCGTGCGTGTTCCCACGCGCGCCTCTGTTTCGAGTCCGTCTTCCCTCTAGGGGGGGGGGGGGGGGGACAGTGGGGTTTAAAGTGAGTCAGTGCCTTTGGGTAGGTCTGTTCGTGTAGTGGCCTGCAGTTTCATATGGCGGGCCGAAACCTCGGCAGGGTCGCGGCCGCATGTGCAAGTGATTCGCGCGGCCCCGTCGATAGTGGCTTTGTCGAGGAACACCGTGGTAGGTTTAGTCGGTATTCCGGGAGGTACATTATTCTTATTCTATCTTTCTTTTACCCCGGCGAGTCCGACATAACTCCTCCGCCCGCTCCCGCGGAGGGGTATGCGTCATACATTCTCCCACGTAAAAAAAAAATGTATTAACTTATACACGCTTTTGCTGTTTGAATGCCTAGATCCAGTTGTGCGGCTGATGTTCTTTGGCTGGGTTTGTGTGCGTTTAAATTGAACTATTTTGTTGCAATTGACTGTTATAATAGAATATAAAAATACAAATAAATATGCATGTTGTGCACGCGTGGCGTGTATAAGGATAGGCGAGCGGGTTAAAAAAAATTATTAACATATACACGCTTTTATTAAAATTACGTGTAAATAAATGCTACTTTATTTGTACTGGCGTAAACATTTATTTACACATCATTTCACAGAACAACTATTTTAAAACTAACCACTATTTTCTATTTCATGTTGTGTCAATTTGAAACATGAGGAACGCAAGAGGTTCAGAGACAAATGGCAATTAGATACTCTTAAATTATTTAGGTCCATAATACAATTTCAATACACTAAACACAACTAAGCACTGATTTCCATGTTAGATTACCCTAACATAAAAAATAAATAAAACGCCTGCTTTGAACATCTACTATTTTAATTAAGCATAATAATGGCGCATATTTGGCGATATTAACCATCATTGACCAATATCGCCTAAATACTACATTCATAAATAACAAACCAATTGCATTACTAACTTCTACGATTAAAGCGCTTTATTGAGTATTAGTGACACACGTAGGTACTTACATACGATTACGTACGTAGCCAACTTATACAACGTGGCTTCAATCCGTGCACGAATGAATGAATTCATACAACTCCATCTATACCTCGGAGAGCGAGTTAATCTGTCGTAGTGAAAAATTTTAACGACTGGTCTAACCTCGGTGTGACCTAGATTCCTACTAATTAGGCAAGCAGAGGGGAGGTAAAACGGCAGTTGCATCGTGCAAAATGCTAGTGAGTAAGCCACCGTATCGGGTTAGACTAGAAGTACCTTAGGTATAATACGTATACTGAAATAAAAGGTTAGTTTCCCTCTAGCGTCTAACAATAAAAATTGTATGGATGCTTATATCCTTGAACTGTTTACCCTGTAGCATACGTGGCTTAGTTTATCATACTAAAAAACTGCTTAGGATATTTATTGACTTCACGGATGGCGCAGTGGCTTAATTGGTCGATTCACCACTGCCTCTGAGTGTTGTGAGTTCGATCGTTCGAGTTGTCTTATATAAAACAACTGAGAAACGGCAATGAATTGCCGTAAATCTTAGAGTTCGAAAAAATGGTTCAAATAATATGCAAGGGTCACGTGATACCACACCACCTTGATGTCATAGGTTAAAGGTCATAGTCATTTTGGGCATATATCGACTATGCTGAGTCGAATGGCGTTGACCGTGAGTCTCTAACTCTTACGAGTGAGTTGAAAGTTGTATAACAGACAGACGGACGGACGGACAAAGCTGTAATAAAAGAGCATCTTTTGCCCGCGATTCTGGATGAAACGATGAAAACTTTTCCTGTACACCTTACAACTGGTAGGTACGCGAAATTTTATGATGATCGGTCGAGTAGTTAAAGTTTCAAAGCGTAACACACAAAGAAACTCACATTCCCATTTATAATATTAGTTAGGATACTTAAGAATATAGCTATTAAAGTTTGTAAAGATATTTAGACGTTGGTATGTTTGTTACTCAATAATGTGTAAACTGTAGAACGAATTTAGATGGAACTTGCCCACAGATATCCTGGATTAATACATAGGCTAAATACTAGGGTACTTTATCCCTATATGCGTTAACTTGGGATTTATGCGGTCAAACCCGAAAATAGAAACTACTGGAATATTATAGTCGATGTTAGGGAAGGGAAAAATAACATACGTTATTTTTAATTAATTTATGAATATTGAGAAGAAGAAGAAGGCTTTTCTTAATTTAAACCATTAACCATTGTAAAAATCGTGTTAAATTCGTAAAACTTTTGCCTTCAAGCAATGACGATAAACTTAGTTATGTCATCGTCTCCTTGAAGGAGTCAGATATGTCCTGGTAGACTGAATATAATAGTGAAATAAAAAAATATTAATAACTGAAAAGAAACAGGTTTTTATTATTTTATTTTTTTATTGTATTCGTTGGTGACAGACGAGCCAGCGGCCCACCTGATAGTAAGCGAGAACCGTGGCACATACACATACATGGCTGTGTTTTCTTAGCATTACCGAAGCAATGTCAAAAAAACACATCCAAGTCACTGCCTACCGGAAGGAAAAGGGAAATGGAACAGGATAGGGTTTGGGAAGGGAAGTGTGATTGGGTCTCCGGCGCTCTCACTCACCGAACGCAACGTAACAGATACTGTTATTTTACGTCAATCTTCTGTGAGAGGGTGGTACTTCCACAGTTGAGCCGGCCCATTCAAGCTGTAACCAGCGTGGCCCTAACACTCAAAATTTTTTAGACTGAATACACGTATTAACTGCTAGTGAATGCGAGTGTATGTAGAGGAGGTACATACGCACTCGGGCTCGATACCCAGATCAGGCAAAAGGCTATTGGGATTTTCTGTCAAGAAAATAGGTGACTTTGAGCTCGCCTCCTATGTAGGATCTAAATCCACCGTTTTTTTTTATACAACTAAGGTGGCAAACAAGCATACGGCGCACCTGATGGTAACTGGTCACCGTAGCCTATGGACGCCTGTAACACCAGAGGCATCACTTGCACGTTGCCAACCCTTTAGGAAAGGAAATGGGAAGGAGAAGGAGCGGAATGTGGGAAAGAGGGTGATAGGGTCTCTGGCCGGCGGCATAGTTGGGGAAATGTAAGTGTACCCTTTTGGGTATAAGCGGGCGACACGAATTTTTTACATCCACAATGTATGATAATTATGTTTAATAATAAATAATATCAGTCTTGTATTAAACTGTCCCACTGCTGGGTGTGCGGGTTGGCAGACTTCACATATCTTTGAGAACATTATTGAGAACTCTTAGACATGCAGGTTTCCTCACGATGTTTTCCTTCACCGTTAAAGCAAGCGATATTTAATAATTTTTTACGCACATAGCTTTGAATAGTCGGAGATGCGCGCCTTGGGATCAAACTCGAGACCTCTGCGTGGCAGTCCAACGGTTTCCCACTGAGCTATCGCTGCTGTTAATAATTATGTAATTAAGAATAATTATGTATTGTTGGTCGACTATTATGAAACTTGTTAAATAGTTCAGTGGTAAAGTATGCAATGTAACCGTTTCAAAGCTTATTTAAAAGTTATATAATAAAAAATTGTACTGTCGAAAATAATAAATCAGAAAATGAATACAAAATACAATAGCTCGTATTGTCAAAAATACCATACATACTATTGTCACAATCGAGCATAATATCGTAATTCAAGTATCATGAAAGTCGCTTTACGTATCTCATGATCTACGAAGTTCGCCAACGTTACCCTAGAGTTGAAGATGAATATCGCAAAACTTGCCGGCTAAACTTGATCACAAGTTGGAAACAAATAGGTATGTATGTACTAACGAGCGCACTTTCTAAGACTTCTTGTTTCGTGTCGTCGCCCGCGCCATCGAGACGTATGTACCTGTCCAACTAACACCCCCTGCATTCACCATGTACTCGGGAGAAACTACAGTATGCGCCTTTTCAATCTGAAGTGTCGTGTAAATTACATACTCAACAAAGGAAATATTGTATCAATTACCTTTTTAGAGTATTGAATATTTCCTAATTTTAAAATTCCTGATATTATAAATGCGAATGTGAGTTTGCTTGTTTGTTACGCTTTCACGCCTTGACTACTGGATTGATCATCATGAAGTTTTGCATACACATTGTCAAGTATACAGAAAAGGACACAAGGTAACTTTCATCCAAATAAAAAATATCGTTTCAGAGAGATAGCAATTTACTGACAAAATCTAGATGAATGCGGGCGAAACCGCAGGTAAGTACTCAATAAAGAAAATACTGTATTACTTAAGTAATAGTGAGGACTACCATTTTATTAAATAAACTATTTACTAATTTGTAATACTGTAATACTATTTGGAGAAATGGTAATGAATGCGACTCCTGTGTTTTGATTCCCGGTCAGCCAATGTGTTATTGAGTGTTTCTGTCTAGAAATTCTCATTACCAGAACGGAGACTGGAACCCTGTTCGATACAGCAATGGGCACCCCCACTATTACGTGACACTTTAAATCATAATTGCTGAAATGTGGGTATAATACCTGCCTACTCCTTTGGAGATAAAGGTATGAGGCAAAGTATGTATTGAGAGTAGCGATAGCCTTGTAGGTAAATCATCCACGTGAAAGTCGCGAGTTCAATTCCACAGCACACGCCTTTGCTTTAACTGAAACCTGCTTACCTGAGCATTATCTGTTATGTTATCACAGACATTTAAAGACTATGTGTCTGCACTGGCAGCGTAGTATACTATGGCCTTAGCCTGGTCACATCTGAGAAGGGTAAAAGGTATCCAGCGGTCTACATGGTCAAGTCTGTATAACCAGAACTGATATTGTAAAGTAATATTTCATTACTTTTATCTACGACTAACCAAAAAAGCTCCAATTAAATAAATTGCAATAACTAAAAAGCATATTCCTAAAAGTGCTTTTGATTTTAATGTGTAACATTAAATGTATGAAAAGGCTAATGACATTCAGTCTGTACATACAGAATTACTTATTAATTAAAAGCAGATAATGAATTTAGTGCTTCAGTACTTATTTTCTGTCGGCATAAACAAAACTGCATGTGTTTCTGTATAAAATTCAGTGTAGTAGAATAAATAATGGAAAATCAAATGTTCCATATTGAAAGCTGAAAGCCAATAATAATTTTACTGTATCTGTTTGGAAATGCAATGTAGCGATATTAAAATTTTATTCAACATTGCGTTTAAATAAAATTTATGTGAAATATTTCTGCTACTATATTAAATCTGTAAACTTACGGAGTTCTGAGAGAATCTGTAAGCTTACCATTATGATGCGTAAATATTTGATGAAAATAATGATTATTTACATTGGCCAATTATCAATATTCGCTATTAATGTTTGAATCACAAATAACAAAATGGAGTCGCATACAATTTCGCGTGAACCAATCAGACTTATTTGCATACTCGAATAATAGAAACAAAAATGACAGGATATTATAAACGTGGATTATAGTCTGATTGTATAAAAAGAAAAGTCATTAGTACGAATGTTCGGGGCGAGATATTCAAGTGAGGTTATTAACAAAGACAATAACCGTGTTGAGACTTAGTATGAAAATAAAGTTTTCAGCTTTGTCGTCGCGGTGTCCTGGTTTATTTCAACGCGAGCGTGAGGCGTCGACAACGAAGACGTTCTCTTTTTATAGCGAGACGTTTCATCAAGATTATTTTCTTTTCAAGACGCTCTCGATGTCCCGACACTTCAATGGACGCTATCAATTCTCGAGACGAGACACCAAGACGTCCTAGACGGAATCGTTCAACCTACCTTAGCGGTTATAATGTTACATATATTATTTTCACTCTACTTCTGATCGCCAACCTGAAACAGCACAGTCACATCCATTAACGCAAATAGAAAACGTATCTAATTGAATTAAAATGGGTGTAGATCCACTTAGATTGTCCGGGCGAGCTATAAACAATGGAAACTTTAGACAAGTTTGAATGTATTGTGGGTGTGATTTTGTCAACAGGAAAATGGCGGACCCGACTGTCGCTTTCGGATATTTATGACCGCGACTCGACAAATTTTACATACTTTTATTTTCAGTACCGGACTAACTGAACGTGAAGGTAAACATAACGAGTAAATAAACACACGTGCGAATGCAATGCTTGGGCATGTAACTCGCACGAGATAATGGATTGGCAAAATGAAATTGTTCGTTAAACTGACATTAATCACTATCTATCCTGTATAAATATGAATAATTACTCATATTATGCCCTCACGTCGTTACAATATTAAGTTATGTATTATTTTAATACGTCATAGTAACAACGGGATACCTATTAGCATATACGACTAGATATTTATAAGCATATTCATATTTTACAATAAGCTATAGAAACATGAGTAATAACTAATAAGTGAACCTACTCATGTGTATATGTATCTTTACAAACTCATTTGATGTTATATATTTTAAACTGTATGCGTTCATGTCTACAATTAAATGAAGACGCAGAAAAGTAAACTTTAATTCTGAGAATAAACATCTGGAGAGCGACCGCAATACACGACTACTTGCAGAGATAAGTGTCATTCAGTGTTCTGAGAAATAAAGTTGACATGTATCTATACTGAAAAAATATCTATTACCTACGATACAAAAGTGAAGTATATCTTCTGATCGTATATACAAAGTAAATAGATAAAGACTAAACAAATATTTATTAATTTTGTATCATTACCGTTTTCTTTGTACTACTTTGGAAATATTGGTTGTGTCATAAATAGACTCTTTTGGCGCCATGCGCTCAATAATTCAAGTGGCAACTTTGTCGCTAGCTCCAAACTACGCCGTCGTGTAGCAGGTTTGATCTCAATATGGAATATAAATGTAAACGATCTGTTTCGAGTCCAGGTAAAAATATGCCTGTTACAGCTCTTTAACAGTTAATATTCCTCTGCTTTCTTGCTGAACAATAACACTAGAGCAAAATAAAATTGATATTTTAATTAAATTTAAAAGCTAAATCCTATATTTTCCTTCTTTAAATAAATTGATTATTATAAAGACTAGGTACCTGTAAAACTTACAAAACACTCGGTTATGATGTTGCATATTATACGACTAGCAGACAAAAGCAACAAAAAAAAGGAACATACAGATATCTTAGCCTAAATTCTTCTCTTATTGTTATGAATAAAAATTAAAGTGATGATGAGAGGTATGATCAATTAGAGCTCTAGCCATTTATTTTGCACATACACATTCTGTTTATAACATATTCTTTAAACGTTTGATGCCAGAATTTCCTCTTAGGATACCACGAAGAAAGTCTGAAAGGTCGAATGAGTTATATTTTGTGGTCTAGATCATGATAGAGGTTATAAGTGCACTAGCAAAGCTTAACCACTTCTTTAATGTATGATTGATATTACGGACCATAACAATATACATACATATAATTTAATACAAGAGTAGCTATGTAAAATAAAAATTAAATTTACAAGTAGGTATACCAATAATGTAACATTATAAAAAGCTCTCTCAGCTAGCCCTTACTCACAAGTGCTCTACGCGGTCCCTGAATTAATACAAATCCCAATTCTCTTCGGTCTATTGCAATTCTAATAGAGTGCGTAAAAGCCGAGTGTGTTCGATCTTAGTACATTAGTATTCTGCGGTCGAATCCGTCTCTGTGTGAGGTAGTAACCTTTGTAGGAGCGGCGAACCTCGAGGCGCACTATTAACCAACGAATAGCGAAACATAATTCCTGACTCATACTACGTATCGTGCCGTTACTTGAGAATTCTAATTCCTATTTCGTAGCTATTGTTACCTTCTAACCGTGAGTTTGTCGTTACGTAAAATCTTATAGGATTTGAGTGTATGGAGAGAGCAATGATATTCTTTGAGTTCGTTGTTTGAATATTCTTTAAGTCCTCCGCAATACAGGAGTAATTCCAAGTGCGGAGGTTGTCTCTTAACAAAGGAAATAAAGATTAATTCTGATGAGCCTTCTATTTAATAGTCATCTTGACTTTATTTGACCTTGAGTTAGCAGCATGGAGTTCAGATAAGAACTCGGTAGACGGGAGTAGATTCGCCTTTTACTACTTAGATCTTTAATCAGCTATATTTCGCCAGCTCATTGCCAGGCGAGAAACTATATTTGTATGTATATTCTCAAATGTTAGGTCTATGGAGCTACATATAGGCACATGCATACATAGTATCGCGCCTGCATCTCCGAAAAGGTTATCAGACACATATTACACACACATTTTGCAAAATATAGCGGTTTACATGTCATGTTATACATCAAGTTTATTGCCTTTTCACTGAGAATTTCTTGACCAAAAACCCAATAACACTTAACACGACCCAGGTATCGAACGCAAGACATTATACACAGCAGTCGAAAATATTACCACTACGCTGTCTACTTTAAATGTCAAAGGTAAAGAGCAATTTAACTAACCTAACCTCATATGGAGTATGCAAGCGTTGTATTGATCGATCGATGACCCACACATATTAGCGACAATGAATTGGTCTCGAATAGCGGCGACCTGAGTATTTGATGTCAACAATACCGTATTAGTACTAAAGCGTTTGATAATACGTGTTTATACTGAGTCTATAAATGGTACGCTATTTGCCTTAAGCGATGTGTTATCTGTTATTTCTAAATTTACTATTATATTAAACCTATATCATTAAAGACCAAATCCTGGATTCGATCATTGACACGATTTAAATTTGGAATAGATTTCAAAATGCAATCGTATTGTTTTAATTATATGATGATATTAAATCAAGCCAGTATTAATACATATTTGTCAACCATGTTTCAGTAAAAAAAAGTGATTTGTCAAACACATGTCTTTTTTCCGCCGAGCACATTGCAGACTCCTTGTTACTACTATGAATTTCATATAATATAGCCTGACTCAGGAATATGACCTTCACGTAATAATAATATCTACCAATCAGACTACACCATAAATAGATGTGAAAGAGAAAGGGTATAAGACTAGCCTACAGTACTGTGACTGCACAGACGTAATGGTTTAAGTGATTGCAGTGCCACAGCCCGTGCGCTGAGTAATGTGGGTTCGATCTCCATCCAAGACAAAACTTGAGTACCTAATACATATTGTTTTTTAATATTTGTATTACTTGTGTCCATTGCTTACATGTTTTAGTTTGTAATCCTTACTTATATTATAAATTCTAAAGTAACTGTCTGTCTGTCTGTTACCTCTTTACGGCTAAACCATTCAACCGATTTAAACGAAATTTGGTACAGAGATAGTTTAAAATCTGGGCAAGGACAAGATCTTTTTATTAATGTACGTACCACGCGGGCGGAGGCGCGCGCATAAGCTAGTAGTATATATGCTTGAAATGTGCCTCAATGGGCTGACAAACAAAACAAAATTACCTATATGAAATATTTATAGTCACGGATGGTAAGTACACTCATACTATAAACTTCGAATATATTAGCAGACACTATTACAATTTATTTATTTCGCCTAATATTTAATCTTTGGTCACAGTTTATTACTTATGAAGGTAAAAGTTTTGTGGTTAGTGAGTTTGTCGGTGTCGTCTCGTACTTTTCAGTTATTATTATTTGCTACATTACTTCAGATTACATAGACATATATTATACATAATGCAAAATATAAAAAAAAATTATTTATATATATCTGTACCTACTACTTACACCGAATTTAAAGTATGTATTCGATTTATACAATAGTGCAGGAAAATATTTAATTTCGTGCGTAGATCCAAAATTTTTACGTTTTGATTTGATTATATATATATATATTATAATTAATATATTTTGCATTTATTTGCTGTTAATAAGATACGCTTAAGTCCCTTAGAAGTAGCAGTTTGCCACCCTTTCACTACGGTACACTACAAGTATTAATTATGTTTGGTCTTCATCTTTTCGCACTAGTTGTGAACATGAAAAGGCAACCAGGAATAAGCCTACTCACTTGCCATAGTAAAACTTCACGTACGGGCTTATTAATTTCCGACGCTGTCACTACAAAGTAAAACTTTATTAACATTTAACCCAACAGAGCCAAACGTGAAAACTCGCTCACGTCATGATACTAAGTGAAGGTGTTCGTGGTGGTATTTGAGATCATGTGTTTATGTAGATGCAATAGCAAAAGATTATATTAATTAAACTTCCTCATGATCATATACATATATTTGTAAATCTAACAATAACTAAACGCATTTTTGGAGTACCTAATGTATGCACTAAAGGTAATTATCGCCTGCTTTAACGGGAGAATTGTGTTCCATGCAACGTTCTCGAAGTTGTGTGACGTCTGCCGAGCCGTGCTGCTGTCGCCTGCAGGCCAACATGATAGACTATGGCCTAACTTTCAGTTGTATGCAGTAATGGTATAGTGTCAAATATTATAATGAACATCAAGACAATATATAATGTTTCTACCACGATTATTGACTGCACAGATGGCGTAGTGATTTCAGTAGTCACCTCGCCGCTACCACTGCGCCGAGTGGGTTCGAATCCCACACGGGACAAAAATTTGTGTGATCCACAAATTATTGGTTTTGAGTCTGGGTGTTCTTTGTTTGAATGTTTGTTAAGTCCCCCGTGGCACAGGAATTATTCCTAGTGCTGGACAAGTCTTAAAAAATGAACGAGTTAAATCACAATTAAGGTATTTGTTGGCGTAAAAGTAGTTTTATTTTAATGTGTAATATTTGCGTTAATGTATAAAAACAATCACATTTTCAAGGATATCTTAGCGCCAATAAGCACAGTTCTGCGACCAAACAACATTAGTCACATTACACAATCTACATATTATGTAACGCATGCGATATTGCGGTATTATTCCAAAACACATAAACTGGAAATCGGATAAAAGTAACCGTCCTTTAATATGTCTTGTTTTACCTTTTATACAGTGACCCAATTTGAGCCAGAATACACCAAAATTGTACTTTTATTCTGACACTTGTTAACGAAATGAACTTGACAAATATTTGAACAATAGCTAAACAGATCGATTACTTTTAGATGTTGTTTAGATATAACAATAAACAACCTTTTGTTTATTTACTATCCTGGTTATAAAAAATCATTTAATCAGCCTAATGGTAAACAGTTACTTCACCCAATGATTTCTTGCTTTACCAGGGAAATGATTTGTTTGTTATCCACCTTAGGGAACAGGAATAAAAGACAGAATAAAAGAAAAATATTAGGAGGAATAGACATGTCAGCCGTGACCCGTGACTTTTACAGGAAGCAAGTATAACTACTCCTACACAAGTTGCCTGTAAGAGAGTAAGTATTCCCGGACTCACTTATGCGGACTGTCACAAAGTAACTGACATCGCACTTAAATTACGCGAGAATATCGCAAAGGTATACATACATCAGAGATTACCCACATTAACGTTACCCGTCTCCCACGATAAAGAATATGTAACAACAATAACAATAAAAATGGATGCTTCTACTCATTGCTATGAAGTCTACCAACTACAAAATAGAAGAGGTAAAACTACAGAATTTTAAACATTCGAGTAGCACAGTGGTAACCTCCAGGTAATTGGCCATCAAGTAGGGCACAGGCACAAGTTTGCATTCCACGGCAGAGGCAACGTTCGAAAACAATTCCACGCTCCAATACACATTGATAAACTTAGTTGCGCGGTCCAATTCCGAAATATAGCCGCCTGGACACCAAAAACTTCCCTGGCCGCAATATTACCTGTGTTTAGATTACTGCAAACGTCAAACTTCTTATCTTTGCATTTGGTTACGTTGAGTACAATGTTACGTTATTCAATAAGTAGTTTTTACCTACGACTTCTTTCGCGCTTATTGCTGTCTACTTATTGGATTATATTTATTTGCTTAAACAACTTTCTTAAACTTTTGCAGTAATGTATTAGCCTATCTAACAATTGACAATAGACTCTACTATGCCATGCAGTGGTGTCATCTTGTCACTGATAGTGCGGCGCGATCGAACCCTACACAAACCACAAAATATATTTAATCTATACGTGATTGTTTAGTGTCTAGGTGTTCTTTGCGCCAATTGAATTATTCCTATTTCGTTCGATGTCTTTATTAAAACTATTTTAAAACACCCATAGTTATAACGATCACCAATATATCGCATATTTATACACAACGAGCTATACGCCAATGGAGTAAATTACTACGCTATCAGTACAGTATAAATCGCTACGACTAACGAAGAGTTAGACGATAAAATGCGACGTGTGCGTTTTGTTTTAAGCTAGTCAGTATAACGCTAAAACATAGTACCAGGAATGTAGCGTAAGCGACGCATTTCATAAGGCACATTGGCGCGCAGTACAAAGAACAATTACATCGCTTACCGGTAGATTTAGGGCACAGTTCCCAGTTCTCGACACAACACATTCGCGCGGCGATACCGTGAACTAATGGCCAAGACCAGCACACGTGTGTTTTCACTCTGTGTTGTGTTTTTAAACAAAGACACTTGAACACAAAAGAAAAGATCAATGTTAGAATAACGGTCCGGGATAAGATGGATGGCCAGTTTGTTTTGTGTTAGCAAAGCTACATTAGTTTCAATTTAAGTTAATTCCTTTGCCGTTATAAAAGCTTTGACAAATTTATTCTGGTTTGCAATTATAGGTCATGGGTTTTCACGTGTAATTGCAATCAATGTTAATCAATTTCAGACATACAACACGATATAACAAAATGTTCATTTGCTTTGCTTTGTTTTATTTATTATTTTTATCATGAAAGTGTGACTTACAGCGCCAAAATACAAGCATTGATATTAGAAACATTTAATGTGTCTTAATTTAATAGTCAGGTAAGACATTAAAAAATCATGAGTGCTTGAATTTATATTATATCTACAATTATTATTTGAAACGTAATAAATAGATGTTATTGGAACGTGTATCGATTTATTTGCGTACTTTGCGCATAAAAAATTTAAATATCTGCATAGGCACGATGTTCCTACGACCGGTCAAGTTTTGTTTAATTTCCAACATACTCATTATCTTCCTCATCAAATTATTTTAGAACGCAGGATAGATTTTCCATAATCAAAATTTCATAAATGTTTCCACAAACAATGCAATTACGCTCAAAATTACTAACCGAAGCTTTGTCGATAAATCTAATGAACTGCGCTCATTTATAGCGCATAATAAGTAGGTGCTTAAACTGCTCGATAATTGAAATACTAATGTTAGCTAATATTGAGTGGAGAATACTTAATATCCATGGGCACTATAAAGTAAAGAATTTATTATCAGAAGAATATCAAGCGCAGTTATACGGTGGTAGGTAGTCCACCGTGGTTTACGCCTTTAGTTCTGTTCGCTTAATGTGAAAGGAATAATAATTAATTATATATAATTACTAACATAATTCCTAAAATATTAAGTACTTATTAAAATAATTATGTTACTCATTTAACCTCACGTCTATGTAGCATTTTAATTGTTATTATTACCACAACAAAATGCTTGAAGAAAGAATGTAGGTAGTGGAAAAGCATCTGCCAGAAATGTCGAACTTATTTACTTTATTATCTTTGCGGGATGAGGTCAGCGCACAAATATAGTTTAATAATACAAAACAAAATAGATCTTCAACATCACATCAATTTGTAGACAAAATTAATACCAAGACATGGATGCAAGCTTACTAATGTAATTATGTTTTCTTGAATATCTTTGGTTTTCCAAGCGTCTATATACTAAGGTAAAAGGTTGTCGTCGCGCCTATAGCGGCACCACCTTGTTTATATGAAAACAATACTATTTTCAAAATGATTAGAAGCAATTTGGGTTACAAGTTATATAATATATTCTTATTAATTTCTCCAGCTAAGCTAAATTGAGTTGACGTTGGTAGAGCAATGGTTGGGATTTCTTTTAACAAGCTTTCTATAAGAAGTCCAATATATTTTCCATTGGACTACCTGGAAAACAATACTACACGTATTTGCAATTTTCAATAGTTATCAATAATAATAATAATAATAATAATATTCTATCACATACACACAACACCATCTAGCCCAAACTAAGCAGAGCTTGTACTATGGGTACTAGACAATGGATAAACATACATATATACTTTTTTTTTGTAAATACATACATATTATACACAGAAACACCCAGACCAAGACAAACATCCATGTTCATGCACACAAATGTTTGACTTGTGCGGGAATCAAACCCGCGACCTCAGGCGTGGCAGTCAGTTACACTAACCACCACGCCACCGAAGCCGACAATTAAAATTACTTTAAGATTATATACTAGCTAACCAGGGAAAAGCGAGGGTTCGCCATTCTATTACCTATTATCGTATAATGAAAACTAATTTATATTAACGAGAAGCAATCATGTATCTCTGTTCGAACAAACCATATCATTGCCATGATGGATAGATGCATCTCTCATAGGCAATACATTATTCAAAGACGTAATAAATCAACTTTGTACATCCCTATTGCGATTATTCCCTCTTTCTAAATCCGAAATCCATTATGCGGAATTCTCGAGACGACGAGGGTGGTTCCACCGCGAAGGTATGGTAAGCATATGTGATAATGTGGCTTAACGATGTGACTTTTAACGTATATACAACTTAATAAAAATAAGAGATTCTTTTTGTATAAAAGGATCCTCAGACGATTTTTGAAGTTGATGCAAAACGTGCTTGTTACAATGTTTACTTTTGAGTCTTGAAATGAGTTTCTTTAGAGTCTTAAAATTGTCTTCTTGAAATAAGTTAGCATAGTCGATATCAGTAGAGATTAATTTTACGTATTTCTAGAAGAGATTTATTATATTATTGCAGAGTCTAGTTAATTTCCAATCTTTGAAGTTACATAGCAGAAATCGACCATCACCATCACGTTATTTTTGGACATCGCAATCGCATATACTATATAGCAGCGCATGTATTATAATCAATAATATGAATAATAAAACCCTTAACATAAAGGTGAGGAGAAGAGGTACAAGGTACATGCTGTAGAAATTAATTAAAACGACGATCAACCAATGCTTAAAGATGCCTTACTATCAATATATAACAGCTTTAATTGCACTACTGATATGAAATTAGTACTAGTACAAATGTCAAACTTAATTAGCGATGTAACAAGAGCACTACTATTGTGTAATTTTAGTAACCTTACATATGAACCCGAAGCAAATTCACATCCGTAATGATATAAAGGCAAATTAAAATCTCATCGAAGTCCTCCACAACTTCCACTGGACGGTCTCTAGTACCCATAGTATCGGCTACCAGCCCTCCCAAAGCTTCTACTTAATGTTTAAACTTACCTAATATTCGAATACTATCCTCTACTGCAGTGCTAAGTTCCTAGCGATGCAAAATAAATGGTGCTTTCTCCATTGTTATTACTGCCATTTACCTCGAGGCGTAGTCTGAATCGCGCAATGAACTTCTATGAACGACTCTTTGTTATTCCAATAGGTAATAATACGAGCTTATATACGAATTACGTGATCGGCTAAGAGAATGCTGTATTCACGAAGTAGTATTACGAAATTGATGATTAAGTAGTATCGTGAAATCGTTTGTTTATAAAATATAATTACGCATGATCTTTAATACATCCGTGAATAATTTAGAAAGATGAGTGTGAATAAATTATGTTCTTCTTCTGCTTGTTATAATCTGACCAAACAGACGCATACGCTTGTATAACTTGTATGAAGGGATATGTATCCAACACCCCTATTTCGCCGATTCGGGGTCGTGGTCCAACTGTATCGTCCAACCAGTTGGATTACGGGTCTTCGGTAGGGGCAACAAAATTAATTTAAAAATTAATTAATTTTAAGGGGCGGTTGTCCTATCAGTATTTTTAGTTGGACAACGAAACCATTACTAGACTCGTGGTCCAACTGATTTATTTTAATATAAGTGGTTAAAGTATGAAATTGTCGATTTGTATCCAGAAATTGAAAATTGATTTTTTCTCATAATGTACCATATTTATCTAATCCAAATATTTACCCTTATTATCTATACATTGCTGCCATCTAAACGAAAGTTCATTTATGCCTTTACGATAGAACTCCGGGGATCTAGATTCGACAAACTGTGTGAAAGCTTTTTGTACTGCCTCCTGGGAAGAAAATTTTTTAACACGTAGAAAATGGTCCAAATCCATATTGTTGTATATTTCAGGACTAGTTTGTTGTTATTGAAAATTTCCTTACATAATAAAACACTTTCTTGGACCCGGCAGCACACAACCTCACGCAAACATAATCGCATATTTAGGCTATGAGACCAACGAAGCAATCTATTTAGAAAAGACAATAATAAACATACTCATTATTGTTTTAATTTTATTTTCTCTAAGTAAATTTAAGATCACAGCTATTGTCTACTTACAGATTTAAGTTTTACAAGTAATCTGTGGAAATTGTTATAGATTAGGATCTATAACAATTTCCACAGATTACTTGTGGAAATTGTTATAGATATAAACTTGTTGTCTAAATATATTAGGATATATTTGTTAAGTACTCTATGTATACTCCTAATAATCTACTGATTGTTTTACCTTCTTCAATGAATAAATAAATGTCTCGTAGCTTGTAAACCACTTGCATCTCCGCGATACTAACGGAAGTGTCAACTCACGTGATGCTTAATTCCCTACCCAGATGTTTTTGTCGATCGGATGCAAAAGCTTTGTAGCTTCAAGCAAATGTCTCTTTGTCTCTTTATTATCTATAATTATTTTCACGACTAAACCTATAAAGCGATTTCGTAAAATTTGTTATGGAGATAACTGAAATGCTGGGATAAGACATTTCAAGAACTGATAATATTGTACTTGCAGGTAACCGCTAGACGGCAGTTTAATATAAATTGGAGCAACAATCCAGACAAACTCAGATAAGTGTGTGTGTATAAGTACATTTGTGTGTAATAAGTACCTTGAGTATTTATTTTTTAATATTCAATAAAATGCACTTTGTTATGTTTTAGTATTTCAAAACAAAACATAATCACTTGATATAACCTATGTCGCAATTTTACATTTGTCATTGACATGTTACTAAACATTTGTGAATAATTTTGCATAATATAAATAAAACTATTGGAAACTACAAAGCGTATACCTACAATAATATGAAATAGATTACTTTATTTATATTTTAGTTGTGTTTCTAGACCAAATTTTGTTTATATATAGATCATAGGTTTGCCCGAAAGTGTAATTCTCAGTAGGTACATAACTAATTAGCTCATTATTTGGCAAATTAATAGATTCGACGAGCGTGCCCGTCTCTGTTGTCACAACATTTCGAGATATTTATCAATACTAAACGTTATAAAGCATCCTGAAGGGTAATTAATACGCATACAGTCCATGCATGTCCTTTGATTCAAAATATATAGAATATCAGATTCCATCAACTACTTAAGAGATACAGTACAGCGTCCTTGATAAATACTGACTTCTGTTCTTAACTGGCGTGGTATGTATAACAACATTGCCTGTGTTACTCAGGCATTGATGTGACCCTAAAACTATATACGCACTTGACGTTTCGAGGGTAAGTGCGTATTAGGTAGTTAATTTTAGCTAACTTTAACAGTGAAGAAACACGTTGAAATGCTGCATGTCTGAAAGTTCCCCATAATAGACTCAAAAATGTGTGCCAACTCGTATTGTCTAGCGTGAAAGCGTGAAGGACTATGGCTTAACCCTTTTCATACTGAGAAGACACCCGTGACAAGCAGTGGCAAAATTAATAAACAAAACTAAGCTTGCCTTAATTCTCCCTCACATTGATGCGATGATCTTTATGTTTCTATAACCGAGATCACGACATTAATATCGGTCTACCGAATTGTCCTGCATTCAGTACGTGTGAACACAAAACTTTATAGAGCATCGTACGAGGGGAAACAATAAAATTCACGGATCGCTGGCACACTTGTACCGGGGCGGGGGCAACGTTTGGATCTCGATCGCAGCGATAAATCTGACACTAAGCCAACCTATCTCCACCACTTCCGATAGTGCTGTGTCGATCTTGAACTAACGTAATGCTGACAATGACCCCTGCTGGTTTAACTGCTGTATCTCTTGTTATGTAAACATATCATTGTTTACGTAATAAAATACTCCGTCTATACATAATCTTCCTATTCCTCGAAATTCGTTTAAGTGCCGATCATTGGATTATTTATAAACAAGACTGTTTACTTTGAATTTGAATGTTTGTTTCCTATTTGTTCCACAAATAAACAATTAAAATAAGTTTGGATGTACCTAAATATACTTATGTATACATAAATATAGTACCTAAGTGCCATTGATTTTATAAAATGTCCTGAAGTCTATGTGTGCTTTAGAGCACTATCTTAAATCAATTTTAACATTATGGGCCGCTAGAGGATAATAAAACCAAATCACCGGGACCGATTTTATACGGTTTTATGCGTTGAGAGGGTATTTTACACGGTGAATAGACTAATGTAGTTCCATAATTAAGCTACTTATTATTTTTACAGTTTGGGTCAACTTTCTCGTCTAAATGAAATATTTACCCATTGAAATTGTACCTAAAATAATTGAGTCACGCGATAGAGACTTTATATTAACAGGTTCCCTGTCCGGTGAATCACATGTGATACATAACAATATATTTTCTATCGTCTCTATCACGGAACAGCAAATGGGTTAACATGATATTTATAATAATTCACACTTTCTTGCCAGGGCTTAATATGGGTACCATAGACTAGATTTTGCAATACTCCATGCTTATAATAAGATTTTGAAAGAAAACTGATAACACTTTGGCCTGGAAATTTTACATAGGCCTATATCGAACCTATGCCACAGAAATAACGAAACAATAGAAATATCTAGAAACAGTAGTTATTTCGTAGGGTTCTAAATAGTACCCGACTCCCGGGCCACGTGTGTTGTGTTGTGCGTCCCGTAATAAAACGGCACATGTGAGTTAGTGCAAATAACCGCACACTTTTACCCGCGACACTATTATTATTAATGGTATATACTGAGATAAGTCTTACGTATACTAGTAGTAGTGCACAGTACCGTAATATCCTTCATTGTACAGAATATACAAGACCTTTTTATTTCGCAAACTATAATAAACTAAAATTGCTTGGCGAGTAAGAAAACTGGTAACTTGAACGAAAAATAAAAAGAAGTATAGGTATATAAGCATAATAGTATAAACAGTAGATGGTAGGTACTGTTTATAAGCTACTAGATTATACCCGCGGCTTCGCTCGCATGTTTATGCGATACTAATCTATCCTAACCTATATTTGAACTTTATTCCTGATAAAAGGTATCCTATGTCCTTCCCTGACAACGTGTACGCGAAATATCATGATGATCAGTCGCGTAGTTTTTGCGTGAAAGCGTAACAAACAAACTCACATTTGCATTTATAATATTAGTTAGAATTAGGACTCAGGAAGGTCTTATTTAATAACTGTTTGCTTGTAGAGCAAAACTAATGCTCGTAGTCATTGCATAGTATTATCAAACTTCGAGGTTAAGCTGCGATGGCGCGGTAAAATCAATGAATTGCATCATTTGTCATACTTCATTATAGACATTAAGCTATTGGCTTTTTATAGGATGTAACGCCTCCATGGGGAGGCCTCCCATATAACCTGTGTAGCTCTGTGTATATTTACCAGTGATAACCTAGAAAAACTATTTAGCTATGACACTTGACTACACCTCTGCTTTTCTAATATCATAGCCAGGTGTTATAATTATAATCTTCTATTTTTAAAAAGGATAACTGTTGATGGAGTTATTATTATGTCACTGCAGACTTCACAAACACTGAAACAACGGACACAAAGAACACCCAGACTCGGAACAAGTATTTGTGGATCTGGCATATTTTTGTCCCATGGGGATCGTAGCCACAACACTGAACCTGTATCATTATTCTTTATTATATATTATTCTACTTACCTTCGGATATCTAAATGCGGGCAACTAAACAAAGAATGCATAGATAGGCGTAAGCCTCATTTACACAAGAAAAGTTTCTCACAAGCTGCGAGAAAATCGTATGCGATTATCTTATGCGAAAACTTGCTATACATTTATCTTTTTTGGTTATTTGCATTTTGATAAAAGCTCGTAGATATCATTAAGATAATGCCCAACTGCAAGGTTCCGAGGCGAATCTTGCTTCTACAGGTGTGAAAATACTTGCATGTGTGATACATTGCTTAGGCGATAATTGCAAATGTCGTGTCGACGAAAATAGTAAGACTCAAACAGATCGCTCTGTATATTTTTTTTATTGGAGACCCGTCGCAAAATTTTGCTCAAAATGTATAAAATTAGGCTTAGGTTCTCATATGAGGTGGTTTAGAGACTTATGGTTTTCTTGCTTCCGAGAGACTACACTCGTAACTTTGGTTTACTTTATTCGGGGCGTATTCTTGCATAGCAATAACCTACCGCTTGTGAAGTCGATTATACAGGGTGTCCCAAAAATCAACGTCAAGCCGAAAACGGATGACGGGCCAAGGGATGGTGGTTCTCAAAAAAATATGAAAAAAAAATTTTTTGCTGCCCTCTAAAAATTATAGCCATTTAAAAAAAAATTAGAAAATTAACACCTTGTTATGATTTTTCAAGTACTATGACTACAAAATGTTTACTTAGCTTAATTATTTTAGTGAGGATTTGTTACTGAATAATGCTAGTATACATTACAATTCAAAATTTGAACACAACTATCTTCATTTCAGAGGAAATATCCCTAATATGCCCAAACATGTACTCAAAATTATTACATTATTCAACTTTAAATGGCCGTGCTGAAAAAAAAATGTACTACGCCATTTCAGCACGTGGCATCAAAAGATGGCGCATTTAATGGGCTTTCTAAAATGCTATTACACTTACTACATTTTATCCTAATTATGGATTTTTTTTCTAAAACAACTCGGGTCTAACCTTTTTTGTTTTACTCAAAAATGTTGGTAATGACATCTAGTTTCCCTCTAAGAAACAAATTAGTGTTATACATAACCCTCTTTTATGGCAGTCAGGTAAAAACTACTAGTGGCACTGTTTTGCGAAGCTACTGTGAATAGGGCAAATACCTAATTTATTGATAAACCATATTAGATTCCTTTGGTCATTGTGAATCATTATGTGTTCAATTTGAAATAAAAATTCAACCATTCAAATCAACAGTTCATTTTATTTTGTTACAATAAATATTCAAATTGTTTGCCTTCAGCTTCAATGCATGCCCTACATCTCTTTAAAAACGAACGCTTTATTTTACGAGCAAAACTTCTTGAATTGATGTATTCAGCGGCCCCCGCAATTCTTTGGCGCAGTTCCTCTACGTTTGCGATAGGCTTAGAGTAAACTTGATCCTTCACTGCTCCCCAGTAAAAGAAATCAATGGGGTTTAAGTCTGGTGATCGGGCCGGCCACGAGATCGTACCAGACCGACCGATCCACCTATCCGGATATACTTGGTTAAGAAATTCCCTTACTGAGCGAGCATAGTGCGCAGGGCAGCCATCTTGTTGGAGCCACATACCTACGTAAATGTTGAGTGGCACGTCTTCCAATAAATCTGGTAGATGATTTTGTAAAAAGTCTAAGTAAGCCTCACTGGTTAAGGTGTCTGGGAGTTCGAAAGGTCCAATAATTCTACCGTTCAGAATACCGGTCCACATGTTTACTTTGAAGCGATATTGTGACCGATCTTCTCGCATTAAATGTGGGTTTTCCACGTGCCACTCATGCACATTATGTAGATTTAAGTAGCCATCTTTCTTAAAAGTTGACTCATCCGTCCAGAGTACTTTATCCAGGAAGTGGGGGTCTTCTCGGTGTCTTTGTAACATCGTTTCACAAAACGCAACCCTTGCAGGATAATCTTGAGGTGATAAAGATTGAACTCGTTGCACATGGTACGGGTGGAGCTGGTTTTGCTGCAAAATCCGGTGTGCTGTACTCTTCGGCACTCCTATGCTTGTCTCAAGTCCACGTACTGAGACACTCGTGTCTTCTGCGACTGCTGCTAAAACTTCTTCCTCGTATGGAATGCTGGATCTTCCTGTACTGAACATTTGATTAGGAAATCGGCCTTCTGAGAGTGATCGGTGCAGATTAATAAATACTCTATGATCCGGATGACGCTCAGAATTGGGGTATCTCTCACGATAGAGTCGAGCTGCAGCATTAGCGTTGCACCTGCACTCTCCATAAATGAGATGCATGTTTGCATACTCCTGTGCTGTGTATCGAAGCGGCATGGTGGCGATCATAGAATACACACAATTACACGGTCAGCGATGACGATAGTCCAAAAGAAAGCCAAGTTAGTCACAAACGGTCAAATCACAAATCAAATCCAAGTAGCACGTAATCAAGTCCAATAAGCAAAGCCAAAGTTAGTAAGTACGAAAACGACACGAAGGAATACAGAACGATGCGCAGTAAACGAAATAACGTAACGTACTGAAGTATTGCAGTTCGTGCGCAGATGATCCGGTCTTGCTATCTTTTTCACTCGTGGCGTCTCTATCCGTCTCATTCTAACTCATGCCGTAGATGATGCTAAGGCTTGCTATCTCTTTCACTCACACTCTCACTAACACGTTGAAGTGGCGTCTCTCTCCGTTTCACTCTAACTCGTGCTGTTGATGATGCTCAGGCTTGGTATCTCTTTCACTCTCACACGTTGAAGTGGCGTCCTAATCTGTTTCACCCAAACTTGTACTGTCTTATTTTAATTTAAGTAAGCTTTAAATAAAATATGCATCGCATTAGAAGCATAAATCCAAGTTGTTTTAGAAAAAAAATCCATAATTAGGATAAAATGTAGTAAGTGTTATAGCATTTTAGAAAGCCCATTAAATGCGCCATCTTTTGATGCCACGTGCTGAAATGGCGTAGTACATTTTTTTTTCAGCACGGCCATTTAAAGTTGAATAATGTAATAATTTTGAGTACATGTTTGGGCATATTAGGGATATTTCCTCTGAAATGAAGATAGTTGTGTTCAAATTTTGAATTGTAATGTATACTAGCATTATTCAGTAACAAATCCTCACTAAAATAATTAAGCTAAGTAAACATTTTGTAGTCATAGTACTTGAAAAATCATAACAAGGTGTTAATTTTCTCATTTTTTTTTAAATGGCTATAATTTTTAGAGGGCAGCAAAAAATTTTTTTTTTCATATTTTTTTGAGAACCACCATCCCTTGGCCCGTCATCCGTTTTCGGCTTGACGTTGATTTTTGGGACACCCTGTATATAGTAAAGTCTTTAGAATTCTTAGACAGCTATCGACTGATATGACCATCGAATATATACCACTAGCTACAAGTATTCCAATAACTGGTATATTAAACACTATATGCTTTCATAATACGGCACGGATGGCGTAGTGGTTTAAGTCGTCGCCTCGCCACTGACGACGCTACTATTGTTGTGGGTTCGATCCCCAAATGAGACAAAAGTGTGTGTGATCCACAAATAACTGTTCCGAATCTGGGTGTTCTTTGTGTCCGTTGCTTAAATATTTGTAAGGTCCTCTGTGACACGGGAATTATATCTAGCGGTTGGGATGTATTAAAAAAAAGGATTGTCTAATTATTTTAGGTATATGTAGTATTTGAATTAAATTTCTAATAGTGAAAGTATTATACGTACTCTAAGTTAACATTAAATTAGCTAAACTAAGTAGTATCGTCGCAGCGTCGTTTCTGCTTCTATAACAAGTACCTATTATTAGCACATTTGTTTCAACTATCCCTGGCTTAATAGTCGTTGTAAAGGCGAAAACCCGCGCGGACTTTATATTTCCAATGTTATTTGTATTTATGCATGCTCGTTGGTCCACACTGCGATCGTATTTCAATTTCCGATTAATTTTACAAAGGCGAATACCGCACTTCATTTGCTCGGTGCAACAGAACAAAAGAAAATATAAATAAAGCATGTCTTTATGGAAACAGGAGCAACGTGACATAAATAGTCTTTATACATGTACATTATCCGTATCGTCATTTTTGCGAAAACTGACTTACGTAAGTGTTCATGAGAGCCAGAGCCAACAGCTTCTCGAGTTCTTCTAAAGACCGCTAGAGCAACCATGAAACGTAAATACAGAAGTTCCGTTCGTACTGTGAAACACATTTATTCCAAAATTCATCCTAAATTTCAGTACGTAACCTTTTGATTGTCCTATACCGTTAGCAGTCCGAACAACCGAGCAATGTCGTTTTGAAAGTAAGAAATCCGAAGAAACTGCTTTGTAAGTTTGCTTTGTTCAGCCAGGAGTTTCGAATAGACACTTGCGTAGTAGACCTACTATAACTACTGTTTGACAGAGAAAACCACACTCAGTAAGGCCTGAGTGTGGTCAATGAAATCATCATGCCCATACAGATTGCTCTACTTGCTACCTTTACAGGCAGCAAGTAGAGCAAGCGAGGAATGATGACAACACTATTTTACTGACAAGCAACTAATTACTTAGTTGCTTGTCAGTCAAATAGTGTAAATTCTATAAATTATATCTAATTCAGTTTAATTAAATTTTAGTTAATGTATCTACTTCTTTTGGCTTTTTATCAACCATGTTCGGCTAGTAGGAAATGCCGTGGACATAAGAGTACCCTATATGTTTTTATACCTATAAAACTCAACAAGAGTTTAAGTCGAGAACAGAATCTATGATCTAAACACCGCTTGCCACAATTGCTTTTACGCTTACGTCACTAAACTAATAAAACTTAATTTTACTATTTTACAAAATAATATTAAAATAGGAATTCAAATCACAGGGTTGTGTCCTTGAAAATGTTTGTGATTGTATAACTTCGACATTTATTATTAAGGTCTGTTTTTTCCTAACCTATGAAAAAAAAAAGGTTTACCAACATCACAATTAATTAACATACACCAAAAATACGACCTCATTTTTGAAGTCGTTTAAAAATATGCACCGCCGTCATCGGCACTCAGATTATAATAAAAATATAGATCAAAAGTGTTCCGTCATCGGTCTTGGTAAATTGTGGGAAGAAAAGCAAACAAATATTGTTGGCGCGAAAATGGGTCGCTTTCCAATTGACAACGCATGATTAATGGGCTCCCGTTCGCATAAATCACGCGGATGTTGCGGTATCAAACCTGAGAAGATATTACAGACATTTTCGTCGTACCCTAAATGGAAAGCGCTCAACAAATAGAGACACATTATGCTAAGTAATTTTCTGTTTATTCAATTAAGAGTCTCAATATAAGTCGCTAGGTTTTTACCCATGGATTCGTTGTATTAGTTTGCAAGATCTATCCCACAGGAACCGTGCATTTTTTACTATCCACCTCGTAAAGTATATCTATGCAAATCACGTCGATTCAGTTGCTGCGTGAAGGAAAGAAACACTAAAAAATATACTTTCACTTTTAAAGTCAGGTTACATCTAAAGAGTTTTCCTAAAATACACCGTGATTTTGTTTGAAGCCAGTATATTCAGTATCCATATTCATCCATATTCAGTAGTAAAGTGTAATAGAAAGTGGCAATAGTTGAATGGTAAGGAAAGATCTTGGTCTTAACCTTAGCCATCGTAATATCTCCTTGATCCTAATTTCTAAAATAAGCATTTAGCTAACTGAATTATAGTTAACTCAATCCCAATTAGAAGAATCATCTTTAAAAAACCTCCTATAATATTTTAACAGCACCAGTCAAGTCCTTAAAAGGCAAAATATCTGTTATTTTGTAAATATAGGGAGCAGAGGACTTCATTAGTTGTCATAAAGATGATGATTTAACTACAAGTTTATTCATAGAGGAAGCAGCCGAATCTAGCATGTAGCACCAAAGTTCCAAAATCATACATTTCTCTTTGTGTAGGTATACAGAAAACGGGTATTAACGCCATCATGGTAGGTATACACATAACGTGGTCACAAACAGACGTCAATCGTTTCAAAAAGGTACGATCGCGTATATTTCCGTTTTCTGTTACATAAATCGTGCACCGCGAAAATTTTAGATGATGATACATTTCTGTACTTTGGGTCGATACATTAAGTATATATTTTTACATCTATCTAATTTATCTATCATCGTATGTAATTTCTTTATATCATCGTTCCTATGTAATTTATATTTGTAGGTTTATTATATTAATTCGGGTAAAGCCTGACTCATACATTTTGTATTTACACACAGCCAGCAAGAAATGGCCTAGTGCTAAACATGTCACTAAGCTTTAAATAAGAAAATAATATATTATAGGTTCCTACATTAACACTTTAGTATACTTCATGAACGAGAAAACGAAGTATTGATTCACAACGTTATATTTTTGTTTTATTAGGGACAGCGTGAACGTAACTGCATAGAACTACGATCACTTTTTAAGTAGGGCAAACTATTCCAATTATTCTATATTTCTGTACGAAAATTTACAACAGCAACACCAATTCTGTGATCAAATCCTGCACTATACAAAATAGCCTTATTATATAGGATATACTCTGAAGAATATAGGTATCATGTTTTTCTGCTTAATTCGTTGGAGATATATGTGCGATAAGCTCTGCTTTGTCATGTTTTGTCAATTTCATCAACGAGGCGAAATATATGATCACTAACACTGTATTAACGCTAACATAACAGCATGTCACAATACAGGCACATAGTCGTAGAATGAGCACCTCTGTCGGTCATGTTATTGGATTGATCCGAACTACAAAGGTCCAATTACGAGGGGATGGCGCGGACTACAAGGTCATTCAGCCGGCTGGCTGTCCGCTTAGTAATGACTCCACCCGGATTTACCGTCCTTATACTGTAAAATTAAGGACTGTGTTTTCCTTGACATGACTGTATGTTGAGGATTACCCTTTATAAATATATAAACAAGCGTAAACAATGACTAGTTTTAAGAAATGTTTCATAATAGATACGCAATTCTAGTGAAGTATTGACGTGCCATTATGACTGAAATTATGATTTATGGTAACTAGCCTTTATTTGCGACTTCGACCAGGCGGGTTACAATTTTTCTCTGACGTAATTTCGTGAATCATACTATGCACAATACCTCGATTTTGAGTTGAACCCAAACTATCTACACTTTAAGACCGCATCAAAATCTGTTTAGGCCAGGAAACAAGTCGTTTTAGCTATGGACAGTTAAATTATTACATATCTTTCATAGGTTGTGTCAAAAATTAAGACTGCGCCGAGCGAAATGTGCCAAAACAGGCGGTCACAGTTAAGTGAATAAAATGAACACTTTTTGTTTAATACAAATATAAAATATACATTTACCATAACAATGAATGTGTTTATAATTACGCCGTGTAAAAATCTTAAAATAATCAATATTTTCGCATACAAAATTACATAAATTTGTAAAAACCTAAGCTCGTGTCACGTGTGATTTTTGGATTATAACCAGTGATCGGAGTAGGTAGATTGATTTTTGGTACTTGTATCATAAATGCACACAGAAAGAATAACATGGATAAGCCATTTTCCCGGAAAGTAATGCCGGTATTTCCGGATTCAATTAAATATTGTTAATGTTGGTAGTGATATTATTCCTACTCAATTCAAAATTTAAAGGAAGGTATCAAAACTAAATTAATTCATTATTTATCTGTTGAATAATAAAAACAATCGAATTCCGATCGAAGCTTTAATTTTTATTTTTTTATTTTTATCCTTTTATGGCTAGAACTTTTATAGATAGACATAAATTGTTGCACTTAAATTTAAATATTTTCATAGGGGTCATGGTAATTTCCATTAAGGGTAGAATACATGACGGGGCCCCATAGAGGGCCAATGCCTGCTGGGGTCGTGAGACTGTTCTAAGGATGCACCACGACTCTGAAACGTAAAGGGCATACGAAGGAACAGGTTGATTTTAGTCAGATTTTAGGACCAAAAAAAAGGGGTAGAATAAAGAAAAAAGATAAAAATCAACATTGTTTATTGTTAAATATGTACATTTTACATTTATTCACATTTTTAATCTTCATCGATTACAATGTCAGCATCCTGGTAATCCTGATCTTTACAATTAAAATATATAACTATGAGTTTCTCTATATTTTCTATTTTCAACCTATTTCTTTTAACATCTAAAGTCCATTTATAAATGGAAAAAGACCGTTCTACATCTGACGATGTCAAAGGAGCAAATTTTAAAAAAGGTATTAAATTATGTGCTTCATTTTTTTCAATGGCCTCACTATATTCTCTAAGTGTGTCTAAATCTGGGTTTCGTTCCATAACACGTTCTATTTTATTTTTTATATTTTCTGAATTGCACTGATTTATAGCATCTCTGACGTTGTCAAATGCTAAAAGTGAATCTGTCAACGATAAATTATGCTTTTGCAATTCTTTTAAAGACAAATGAATTATAAAATAATTGTCTTTAATGTAATTTAAATCTTCTTTTAAATTTTCTTTTTCTATAATATTTTTTGCCTCTCGCATAGATACCGCATCAGAGCTGCTTAAACAAGATAATACTTCTTTTATTTTTTCAAAGTTTTGAGCGTAATAAAATGCTGCCTCTAACCAAGTGCCCCATCTTGTAACAACTGGTTGGGGAGGTAGCGGCAAATCTGGATATTTTTCTTTTAAAATTTTGACTCTACTTGGGGCTTTCAAAAATACCTTTTTAACATTTGCTATTAAAATGTTAACATCGTGATATTCCAACCTAATTTGCTCAGATACGCGATGAAGAGAGTGCGCCAAACATGTTACGTGCTTCATTTCAGGTAAGTATTGTTTTAAATTTCGTCCTGCAGACAGCATAATTATATGCAACGCTATCAGTGCAGAGGACAAGAATGTTACCTACCTTCGATTCAAAAGAATCTTCCCAAAAGTTTTCCAAACATTCTAATACAAATTGCGTGATTGTTTGTCCATTAACTACAGTTAGCATTTTACATGCTACCAAATAAGGTCTAGTCAAATTGCTAGGATGTAATGGTTTTATTAAAAAATGGACTATATAGCGACCTAAAAAGTCTGTCGTTTCATCTAATGATATCCATAGTTTCTCATTTTTATAATTTTGCCGAATCGAATTGATTTTATTCTTAAAAAACTTGTCCAAGTAAACTTTCCGTAACTGTGATTCATCTGGCAGAGTACGATTAGTACACGTACAACAACAGGTACAACACATATATTTTTTAAAGAAATCTTGAAAAGTAGTATTTTTCATCTGAGACCACGGAATATTGCACAAAATGAGAAATTTTATAAGATCGAAATAAAATTCCTCTTCGGGCCGCTTAAACTTTCCCTGGTGTACTGCTCCTTCGATATGTCTTTTAACGTTTCCTTTATTTATGGTTTTCAAATGGCTTTCACATTTTGAACAGTATATTGTACCACTAGCGTGATCGTAAAGTAGTTCGGGATGACCGGATATCCATTTTTCTACAGTTTCAGCCTTGACGTTTGCCATATCTGAACTTTGTTTTAGAGATGGAACCTCGTATATATCACCTAAAACAAAGACATGAAAAAATTACATTTTATTTAGTTTATTTAGCTTACTCCGTTTGTTTTATTTTTCGTGGATCAAATTTAGTCATTGAAATTTCACCCTCTTCCTGTCAACCGATTGATATAAAATTTGGTATTCGCCTTTGATTCTGGTGACAATACAATTATGTATATTCAATATTATTGTCAATCCAAAATGGCTGCCGCTACAAGATGGCGGACAACTTATTTTTTTTTTCAATCCCTTCAATATGGGTATCAAATGAAAGGGCTTCTTACGTAGAATATTTTGTAGAGAAATAGATAAGGCCTATAGTAATTTATTTTACCAATACATTGCAAGAGGACACAGGGCATTCAAATTATATACGGATTCCAGTAAAATGTCGGTTAATAGTGGAGTTAGCTGAATTGCGACTACATTACTAGAATATCATAATTTTGTTTCGCACTAAGCTCACTGGTTCATATTCTATTAAAGATTTAACAATATTAAGACTCATGGTATGTTCAGCATGTTAAGCGAACAAACACAATACTAAAAATATTCTTATAGTACATCCAAACATGCTTTATACTCCTTGTAACTAGTAAAATATTACTTACCGAAGCTTGGTTTAAATATGTAGATCCAATTCAATAGTGAAAAATCTGAGTCCGTATATTCGAGCCAAATCGCGGTTTAGAGCAGATTCCAGAAGTCAGTATGTACACAAGCCAGGGTCAAGTAACGTTTTCACAACACAGTAACAAACAAAGATGCGCACTCTACGAACCGAAGTAAACGAGTGAGCTACCTGGCATGTCGTCGGCGGGCGTACGCATTGTTCTGATAACCGGTTATTGTACCACCCATGATCCTTTGTTCTGATTGGTCGTTGGGTTTTGTCAAATCGTGACTGTGTGCCGTTAAAAAAATATGAAGAATAATAAAGAATAATATTGCTCATTTTATTACAATTCCTACCTTTTTTTGAGGATGGCAAATCATCAAATGACTCCTTCCACTCTGGCAGAATAAAATTCCTACATAAGTTCCGGTTTTTTTTAAATAATCCACCAATTCCGGAGGAATGTCCATATTAATATATACGTTTCGGATCAATGACCCCATTTCAATCTACCTACTCCGATCACTGATTATAACAGTAGAAATCTATCCTATTTTACAGCTTAAACGAAACATAAAGCTTAAACGAAACATAATTAGTTATTATATTACAATTTGTCCGTCCCAAATATTTAAGTTATTGGTTGACAATAAAGATACATATTTATCAAAAAAGCACTTCAAATGCTCCATACAATTTTACTATGACGGCCGCGCGACGATTTGAATATGCGCTGTACGAGCTCTAGATAATGACAGAGTCTGTCATTATCTGTCTTACGCTCGGTGCAGTCTGTACTGTACGCAGGTAAATCGACTCGTTTCCTGATATAGGAACAGGCTTATGTGATTTTTACGTGATGAACAAACATATAAAATATTCAACATATCTGTTAGATGTCTGTATAATAGACATCTTCTTAGCTATTCTAATAATTTATGGTACAGATAGTTTAGTTGTTAGTTGTTTAGTGTATGGTTCTTTATCTTCTCTCTTAGCCTTTATTATTCCCAAGTCACTTGGGGTCGGCTTTTCTGGTCTAACCGGCTTTGACTGGATATAAATTTTTACACAGAGCGGCTGCCACCTGACCTCCGCAACCCGAAGGCTAACGATACCCTAAGGCTAGACCAGTGTCAGGATATTAGAGGGTACTGACTTTCCCAATAACGACTGCCATAGATATTCATGGCAGCCGGGACCAACGGCTTAACGTGCTCTCCGAGGCACGAAGCAGGCGATAATTGTCAATCAATACGCACATAATTTCGAAAAGTCATATAACTTTCGAAAGTGAGAGGTGCGCGACGTGGGTTCGAACCCGAGACCCTCTGCATTGCAGTCTGTTGGTCTCCCCACTGAGCTATCGCTGCTATAGTGTATGGTTCTTTATATTTTATTTAAAAAATGTAAGAGACGTCTTAAATATCTGTCTTTTAAAATATAAAATTATAAATGAACTTACAAAACGGGATTACTATTAGTAATCTTTAGATAAGAGATTTCTATATACTCAAATCATTTCAACTATTCGCATTGTTTGTAGTGGCCATCTTGTCTCTTCCAACTGTTGCGAGAGTTGTTAGTGTTGTTGTGTGTGTGATCTTCGCACGATAAAAAATAGTATGTTACTAAGAGTTATTCTTTGTTTACTAGATAAAGCTTTCTGCGCCACGAGCATTATTTAAAGTGTGTTCGTTATCTTTTAACAGCTATAAATAAATACTCTTATATTTTTGCGAAATTTGCTTCTATAACATCAAGTATTTCACCTTTGCCGTTTATTAATTACTGATTTCATTAAAGTAAGAGCTAATACAATTATTAAACTCCTAGAGTGACTACGTACGTTTGATCTTATTTAAAATATCTAGCTCATAAGATTAAATTGTATTTTAACTAATTTCTCTAAGATTAATCCTCATATCCTCGTGCTTTGTTAATTGATTTTTAGACATGGATACTTATAAACACATACAATTGATTTGAAATAGAGCACTTAACAATGCCTGCAAATAACATTTAAAAAACATCATGATTAAAAAAATACATTCCCGCTAATGAATCCAATTATCATGTTCGGAAAAGAAATCTTCCTTTTGTAAAATTTAAGGCATGCTTTCATCGCTCCGAATGTTTGATGAACACATTAAGTGGCCACAAATACATTGACAAGACGTTTGTTCGAAGTAAACGCCTCCGTAGCTAACAAAGAAATGTCTCAGTGTACACCTGATAGACCAAGCTTGGTCCGTCCGACAGATCCGGTAATACTTTAGTTCTTTTACAGGAATCTTCACTTTCTCTCAGTTAGTAGTATAAGACTTCATATAGAATACTTTCATTTATATTTATTTGACTACAATGTCTTCCTTAAAAGCAAGCTATAGTTATAAAGTGTAATAAAAAACAAGTATTAGGTACATAACTTAGTACCAAAAGCATTGGACTTCAAACTGAAAGCAAGTGAATTCGATCACTAGCCTGTGTAAGTTTATCTGTATGTCTAGTATATATCTAATAAAATCTTACTCATATGAGGTAATGATAGAATAGTAGACCACCGAACTACAGCGCTTATCAGATTAGAAACCCTTTCTTATATAGTTGGCACTACATGTATCTACAGATTGAACTAGATAGGCCATCCACCGAACCGGGCCGGTTTACACTATTAATATGTACACGAACTCTTATGTACATCTCCATCGTTTCTCCGGCACGCTCCATTGTCCATTGTGTCCACAAAGAATTCATTCATTTGTGCGAAATGAAGACCGTTGCAATGTGTCGATATATCATCCATCTATTGTCTATTTCTGGGCAAACGCTCGTTCCGTTTACCCACAAACGAAGTCCGTTTATCTTCCATTCATTATTACATGTGTTATTACGTTACAAAAATACTTCGGAAATATAAAATGACAGTAATAGATGTTCGCGGTATTGTGCAAACTAAAGGTAATATTTCAATCATTGAACGTGACCAATCGGAACCACGGCCTCTGTTAATTATGCGTGGGACGACGTGATTATACCTATAATTGAATGCGCAATGATTACAGATCAAACGGTATAAGGTTTCTCTGTAATTGAATATTGTCACAATTGCAGATATCCTTGTATCTATTATACGTACACATATGGAGTAACGCGATAAGGGTAAGGTCTCCGCGGACTGGTAATGAGATGACAAACTACTAAGATATATCGTACTTCTTCAATATACGCGAAAGCCACATTTATAAATTATTTTACTGGGTTTAGAGATGTTAGAATACGCTATAATAAACTTACGAATTAGAAAATAAAATACGTCAATATATTGAGAACTGATATATTTTATAGTAGCCTGTTGTTAATTATTTGTTTACGCCACCTTAATGAACCATCGGAGTAATAGAGGATATATTACATATTATGTTGGAGTGTGTCCGAAACGAAGACATTAGATTTGATGTATTGAGCCCAATAATAGATTTAAAAAATGTCGGATGCTGTAATAGTGTTCTTGCATACCCGCTGTCTAAGACAGCAAAATTATTGTATCGTACTGTACAAGTTGGTGTACAAGTTGGCTTACGACAACGTGTATAGTGATTAGTTACATATTGTTTAAGTTATCTGTGTAGTATATTGTAAGAGTAGGTCTAATGAAGCGGCATAGTCATATAATTGACCAAGCTTAAATTTACCTTACCTTGACCTTAAATAAAGAATAAAAAAAATAAAATCTGCCTACTGAAAACATTTTAACAGTAAAAACCAATAAAACTTTGCCTAACCCAGTAATCGAACACAGGATCACGCTAATATTTGCAAAATATTCAAACTAAGTAAGTCCAAACTTATTTGCGACTATACCAACAGGATTGTCTTTAAATCATAAAGTAGTAAGCACATATAGAAAGAAATAGGTATAAATCAGTCTATATTATACACATATAATTATCATACATACAATATGTAGGTATATACATAGTATATGCATTAAGTAGTAAAAGATAACCTAATATTCATAACAGAGGCACCGTGACTCTACGAGCACAAGGTTGGCTTAGGGTCAATTGCTAATCAACTCAAGAAACGGCTGAACGGCTATGCAGCCACTAATGACCAATTATACCATTTAACTCTTGACCAAAATACTTATATTCAAACTCTTTGTTAAACTCGGATCTTTGTCCGAAATTCGCTTCAATAAGATCATATTGTTAGAATGTTAGTTTATTCTTCGGGCTGTATGCTTTATCAGTAAAAAATGATTAAGGAACATTCTTAGAACGGTAAAGGTAAACATTATGAGGAAACCTGCATGTCCGAGAGTTCTCCATAATGTTTACGAAGACATGTGATGTCTGCCAACCCGCACTGGGCCAGCTTAGTGGATTTTTTCTGCATTGACGCATCTCCTTTGCGGGGGTGAGTGGAGGGGTTATGTCGGGCTCACCGGGATAAAAGAGAGATGTTAATGATGATAATGGACCTCCCGGTAATACCGACTAAACCTACCACGGTGTTCCTCGACAAACGCACGCCACCTCTCAGACCTGGTGCTGATCGGGTGGCGGGCAGGACCACGAACCCGAACACCCCCAGGTCAAACCTCAGGGTGGTTGGAGGTCATCACGCGCCCACCGGCGTCCAGTTCTGCAGTTGGGGAAAGGGTTTAAGCGCTTCCTCTCCCGCTCCGCCGCCTCCTTGATGGACATGTCTTCCTCACAGAAGGAGGTGACGGCGTTCAACGACCTCTCACTCCGGACCATAGATTGAACCACAGCCGGAAGCGAGAGGGCAACCATAGCGACTGCCATGATCAGCTCACGGCGCTGCGATGCCCAGGCGAGGCAATCCGCCAAAGTGTGCATCGCCGTGTCCTCAACAACGTCGCGGCAGTCGCCGCGGTGGTGACAACCGAGCGTCTCTTACCGGCCTATGCGACACAGGAACTGGTCAAAGCAACCGTGGGCAGTCATTACCTGTATCAGGGCGCCATGCCGGCTTTCCAGCCATTCCTCAAAAACGGGACTTAACGCCACGAACGTGGCGTGCCTGAGCTTGGTAGATTATGGCCTAAACCATCTCTACTGAGGAGAGGCCCGTGCCCGGCAGTGGGATTGTTTAATACAGTTTACAGTATTATTATTATTAATTCTTAGATTCCAGACTCCAGAGACAAACCTTTCATACATTACACTTTTAATTTTGGTCAGAGCTACTCTAAAATTGTTATACAATGACTCACGCCTGTGTAACCGTGATATAAGGTCCTTTATTACACTTATGGCATTACACCCACATTTCGCTGTTTATATTTTAAGTCCTACGTTGTAGATGGCGAACCTCATACATTTAACAGTTACATTACCAAACACCGTGCCGAAAATCCGAATGACGTTTTGGCTGACACGGGATCAAGTCTAAATTCAAGTCCTACGATCGTAAACAAACATGATACACATATTATTCGTAAAGTACCAACAAGGCAATGTATTTCAATTAAAACTAAACTTAAAACTATTTTACACAGTAATTTCTACTAGTGATCAAATAAAGTCGTGGATGAATTTGGTTATATATTATAGGCCCCAATAATGTATTCGTAAGGATGTATTTCAAAGCTACCTATAAATATAGCAATTAGCAATAAATATTAAATAACAGTCGCTTTGCTGCGATGCCAGTTTTTAATATCTAATTAATTAGTATTAGAAAAGTTCAAAGTCAGCAGGACTTACTACAAAGTCAAACTAATAGACAGTGTTATTAAAATAAGCAGTACGAGAAAACGCTTAGGTACCTACTCCTAATTAATTCAACTTTTGAATTTATAGAAATGTATGGAAACAAACTTATAAAAAAAGCAGGAAAATAGTATATATTAAATAATGAATGACTTGTTAAATACATTCTGAACACGTTTATAACTGTAATAAAACAAAAAATACTATCTAAAAACTAAGTCTTATTCGGCATTCTAGTGCTATGTTGTATTGGACGCATTAAATGTTAGCAAATAAAAAGTTACAATAACAATCATCCATAGGTACCTATACAAAATCATTGCTATGATAAATAAATACAACTAAATTGATAACCTATGACAACTTTGAATCATTAAAATATAATTTATATGATCATATTATCATAATTATGACATTGTAAGTGAATAGACAAACAACACAGGTTAATCGCAAAAAATAACCTAATGGTTTTTAACTCATTTCCTCTTAAAAGTGCGGTGTAGCATCTATTGATATTGGTTTTGATTGATAGACTTTATTATATGAATTATTATAAACATTTAACTTCTATTTTCAACGTCAGATCTATCCCATTTAAATTTCTAGTAATTTATTCTGTATTATTTGTACTTTTTTTTGTTCGCCACACTTTGAATTGTTGTGAAAATCTTTGATTGGCTTAAACTCTTAAATTCGGCGTTTATTGTAAATGCAACCGGTTTTAGGCTGATTGTATGTTCGAGCATTTGCATTGCATTGCATTATGCCTACAATTACTGTAGATCAGCTGTTGAGTTATCATATACCTATTTAAATTAATAAATTCTAGTAAACATTTATTTCTTTAGTCAGTGAGTACTTATATAATTAAGTAATCAACTAGTCTTTACATAAATATTATTATACAAGTTGCAACATGCACTGGAAGGTTTCTTATAATGTTTTCCTTTACTGATAAGTTAGTACTGGATATAGTACACCTGCGTTAGCATTAGTTATTAAATAAGGTTGTTTATAAGACTGTTGCGTTACCTGGTTGCAATTCCAACTAGTGTTTATATCCAATTACCGTTTATGACACATAGCAGCTTTTATATGCGAATATTTATATTTTTCAAGATCACGTTTGTACGCTGAGCAAATTATAATATTATAATTCTATTATCGGCCATGATAGCTGTATCATGGCCGATAATAGAATTATAATGTTTTAATTCAATGCGTGTGGTCGTGGATTCAATGCCTGGCTCTGGCAAATCTTTGGGAGCAAATTGACAGTAAACGGCAATAACCTCGCTCGCTATTGTTTGGAGTGTAATACAACAAGTACTAAATGAAAATTTAAAAAATTCGAACTTATATTATAAATGCGAATCTGAGTTTGTTTGTTTGTTTCTATTCGCTTTCACACCTTAACTACCTACTCCACTGGTTATCATGAAATTTCGAATACACGTTGTCAGGGGTATAGAACACGGCATAGAGTATCATCCAGAAAAAGTAATGTTTTTGAGAGATTGCAATTTGTGGACAAAATCTAAGCAAAGCTGCAGGCAAAATCTAGTTATAAATAAAACCAAAATAGGTAATAATTATTTATTATTGGTACCTACGGTAGCCTATACATCATTGCCTACAAGTTAATAATAACTTTCATATACTTCTAGACATATATAACTATACATAATATGTAAATATAGGTAATTTTATGTCTAATAGTATGTAAAGCGTGTCGCCTTACAATGACTGATAATTAATAAAACTGTTAATATTTTAAGCGATATTTTACTGCTAGAAGATAAATATCTCTCACGTGTATTAGAGAAGGACAATAGTTTATTGAAAACCTTTATAAAGCGAAAGCGTTCGCTGATAACAAGGCAATCAAAAAGCCACCGCCGAACGACAATAGGTATTTTTTATTAAAGAGTTAGTTTAGTATTTAGGCTGTTGTGGACGTGCTTGGTAGGCTTCACGCTTTCATCAAGTGGTCGTCGTCGTGACTCGGTCATTATGCCGTCCCACATCGCCACACACATTTCCTTACACAATTTAAGTAGCATTTTACCTTCGTATCCCACATTAATGCCTAAAGTTAACATATTTATGATTAGTGATTACTTTATGCAGTATTACAATGAGAACGTAACGGAATGGAATCATAATGAACCTTACGGATTCAGCCTTCTATTCTTATAATACCATACTAAAGCAATATCCTTGACATTTAAATTGTACTCTGAGTCAACTTAGGTTATAGTAAAAGTTGAAAAAGGGCGAGGTCGTGTCGGCATCGCGCGACCTGTCGAAGGTACTGTCAACACAGGCCGAGTTAGATGTATAATGATCAGTCAACACGTCAATTGTCGGTTCACGGTTGAAGCAAACCAGTCGTGGTACTTGACAGCTAGGGTCTCAGCTCTTTCTGCATACTCGAGTACCTCGCAGTCGGTACTTCCAACGTTGGAATCACGCGCCAGTCACCGTTGAGTCGTCCGTGTGTACGACCGCACGGCGCGCGCGCATGTCTCTACCACCGAATTCGAATTTCTAATCGTGACGCAAAAGACAGTGTTGTGACTTGTGCTAATTCGTGACAGTGTATCGATACCATCTATGTTACCAATACCGATACGGAATTAGTAATTATAAAATGACGTGAAGTGACAGATATGTGATTGTTCAATACTGCTATGGAAGACGTTTACATTTTTATGGTAAGGAAGTGCGTTTTTATATTTTGTTATGGGTTCGTTGACATTGTTAGTCGGCACATTATATTTGCATTGCACTTTTCGTTGTAATAAAGAGCGCATTGTGTAAGATTACAGAGATAAAAATAAACATTATATTTAAGTTATGCCATATCAAAACGCTATCAGAAGAATGATGAAACACAGCATGTTTTATATAATTTAATGAAATAAGCGGTTAATAATATACAAAACAAAGATTTGTTGTCCACGTTAAATTAATTCACTATAGAACAAGAATCATTCATAATAATTACATTAATCATAATAATAATAAAATATAAACCGAGCAAAACAAACACTGCTCTATTAATTTCTGTAGCATTAGAAACTGCACGGCTAAGGTGCAGTAAGTATCTGGTTTCGTAATTATTTTATTAAACAAACGTTATTGAAACTGGAATAAGTAGAGTGAATCAGCACAAAGTCGCAACATCAAGAGTCGTCTCACCTCTCGCACATAGACGATTGCCATATGGACTCGATGCATATTAATGCGCACCGCATAACAACTCCTTACTTCCAACAATGTGGTTACGACACTTCCTGGTACGAGATACGCTCCGTCTACAGGAAACAACACGGTAGAGGAACATAGCCAATTTCATTCAAACACAAAAGCGCGCACAAACCTGTCCTTGAAGAAATCATTCCACAAAAGGTATAATTTATAGTTATCATTTATTCTGAACTAAGTAAACATTGTTAGGAGTATAAGTCACAAACCAAATTCGCTCAGCCACATAGAAACAATTATTAAGTAATGTCGCAGAAAACAAGTCGACCAAACAAGGACACATATGTTTCCAGACAAACATGACGCTCTAGTCATACCTACTTGATATTGTTTAATTCCGTCATCAATATTCATTTTACACCATGGCCTTGTTGATTTAATATTTACTCATCTGACTTACAAAATAAAACTCTATAAAAGAAATCTTAAAAGCCTTAACGTTAATAATAAAATAATGTCTGAATATGTTAAAACGACTTATGAATACGTAAAATTAAGGAAAAACTGCGGCAGGCAGACATTATTTCAAGCAGTACCAGCTCAAATGCTAGACTCAATCAATCCAATAGTTGAAGATCAAAAAATGTACATTCTTCGCAATCCCGTGCATCGCGAGATCCAAGCTATTAATCCTATATCAAAAAACGAATCAAATACGCCAAAATTGGAAACTCATGAAAAGGGTATAAATCATGAAGAAGGTGGGTGGCCAAGAGAAGTTCAGCCATCCAATGAAGAGCATACACTAAGACATCGACGGCGAGTTATGCACGAAGAAAATTATTGTGATGCTATTTTCCACTTAGTACCATCAATGATGCACTATGTAGACCAAAACAATGCCATAGAAATGTACCAAACATACTTTACTAATATGCAACCTCAAGAACCCATAGGAAACTATAACATCCGCATTGCGAACGTGTTTCGCGATAAATTCCAGAGACCAGTATCATGTGTAAAATTCACAAATGAAAAAAATGCTAAACTAGCAGTTTCTTATTGCTATAAAACTTGTATGTCCGATCCCCAGTTAAACGTTTCAAACAATTGTTGTTTATGGGATGTCCACAAACAAACAGAACCAATACTCGAAATAAAACCTGACTATCCTTGCTGGCAACTAGCTTGCTCTCCCGTGACACCCGAATTGTTAATATGTGGACTTGAAAATGGTACTGTTAACGTATTTGATATTCGAGTTGGCGAAAAAGCAGTGTCAAGTAGTTTTGTTTATAACTCGCATCGTGAATCAATTACATCATTACGTTACATATATTCTCGGACACACACTGACTTTTTTAGCAGCTCATTAGATGGCCAGTGTTTATGGTGGGATTTAAGAAATCTATCGAAGCCTCTAGATCAGTTACCTATATCAATAAGGAAGTCACATTCAGACCAACCAAATTTAGGCAATGCAGAAGGTATTAGTTTCTTAGAATACGATTATGGTCTCCCTACAAAGTTCCTTTGTGGAACGGAGTCTGGTTTGGTCATTAACATTAACCGCATGGGTAAAAGCTATACAGAAAAATTAGTTTCGTACTGGAATGCTCATAATGGACCAGTGCAAGCCGTTGAACGAAGTATATGCACCTTCAGGGTGTTTCTTACGTGTGGAGATTATACAGTACGGATATGGAGTGAAGAGGTCCGCACGGCGCCTATAATCGTCTTTGAACCATATAAAAGTTTAGTGACAGATGCCTGCTGGGCTCCGCTTAGATACTCCAGTTTTATGGTGATATGTGCGGGTGGATTCTTTTACTGTTGGGATTTACTTCGTAAATACAACGAACCGATTATGAGTCTCAATGTATCTAAACATGCGCTTACAAAGATGACTCCTCATAAGGATGGCGAATCGGTGGCGATTGGCGACAGCCATGGATCTTTGTATCTCTTACAGCTGTCCGAAACCTTAGCCATACCAGGCGATCACGACAAGTTACTCATGCAACAAACTTACGAAAGAGAAACAAGGCGGGAACACATTTTGGACAACCGCTTAAAGGAAATCCGTTTAAAAGCAAGATATGAAGAAGAACAGGCACTACATGACATTCCAGTCTCTGTTGTTGATGAAGAAGAACTAGATCTAGCTACTGAGGAAGAATACTTCCGAATGGTGCAAGAAGAAATGAAAAACCTGGACATTAGTTCCGAGCATAGTGTGGATCAGGTTTAGTTCCGTCCCACAATCATACTTTATCCTATTTTAGTTTGAACTTTAAATGTTATTAAAATATATGTATATCTAATTATAATTAAACATACATATTATTGATATGTATTTGTTTACGATTCCGTATCTGCAGATTTATTGAAACCCTTATAACCCTTATGAATCTGTACTACTGTCACAGTACTAAATCTGCATTATACTTCCTGATCGTTAATAAAAGTGTACTAGATTATGCCCGGGGCTTTGTTTGCGTTAATGTAGATATGAATTTCCATCCCTCCTAACTTATTTCTGAATAAAGGTATTTTAAATCCTTTTTGTACTCCAGACAATGTGTAGGTATGTAAAATTTCATGATGATCAGTGTAGTCAGTGAGTTAAGGCGTAACAAACAAACAAACTCACATTCGCTAAGTTAGAATTAATGTATTTACATTATTTATTTCAATGTTTTTATTATGCCAAATACTAGTACTACATAATTATGTGAACTGTAAATTTCACTTTCTACCTATCTACCTGTTTTTATTTTATATGAACGTTTAGAAATGGAAGAATCAGAAAAATATGAAGCGTAAACATAAACCCTACTAATATACCTGCGCCGGTAAATCTGTTTCAACGTCCAACAAAAACTAGTTAAAGTTATAAATAGTAAGTAAGCAACAAGAGCGACGGTCCCGGATGTTTTATGCGGTCGAGAAGCCCGCATGTCTCCCCGGACAGATCTGGCGAGTCGGCTCTAAGGGCCATGACCGCCGATTTATACAAAACGACTAATCTAACATGAGCTGCCAGAATTCAATAGAGATCCCTTCTTCGCTCACATCAGATGAATTAATGAGAGAAGCGTGGGAGGCCTCATTTGAGTGGTGGCGTAAATTACTAGTGCCTCGTGGGTTGCGTGAATACAAAAGTGCGTCACCGGCAACTTTCACCGCGGCTAGGTACAGCTCCGGCCATAGTCGCACGCGCATGCACTGTATGCGCCAACCCGGTTTTCTATATAACCTTCCTATTTCTTCCTATTTACTTTTAAAATGAAAGTTACAAATAAGCTTCATAAATAATTATGAAAAGCTCAAAGCATTCCATAAAATATTATAAATGCGAATTTAAGTTTGTTTGTTTATTTGTTACGTTTTCTTGCTTTAACTACTTTGCTTACTTTGATTATTCATCGTGAGATAGAAATGCATACATATTGTCAGGGTACATAAAAGGACATAAAAGCACTATACCCGAGGGATAACAATTATTGACAAAATGTATATTATCACGAACAAGCGTGCATGCTAATAGTTTTTTTCTATAATTTACATTACAAAAATCTTATCATCGGCACATTTGTTCATCCTTTTGACTTAGTATGACCTTCTTACTAACCTTGTACGTGTATATAAACCTAACCATGTCAAAAGACCAATACACATCTGTATTTACTTTAAACGGTAAATAAATAACTACATTCTTATCGTGTTAATTCTATTCGCAACGTACTAACCAGTTCCGTCCATGTCGCGTGTAAAATTTGGATTCTAAGCAATTAGCGAATCAGTTTCTTAGTCTATACTAATATTATAAAGCTAAAGAGTTTGTTTGGTTGAACGCGCTAATCTCAGGAACTACTGGTTCGAATTGAAAAATTATTTTAGTGTTGGATAGCCCACTTATCGAGGAAGGCTATAGGCTACATAACATCATGCTGCGACTAAAAGGAGCGGAGTATCAATGAAAAATGTTGCAAGTACTGGGAAAATTCTCTTATGTGAAGCAGACGAAGTTGCGCGGGTCAGCTAGTCACATTATAAAATGTTAGTCACTAATTACCGATTAGTTAATATACATATGAGTACGAAAGAACGCGTTGAACTAATTTCTATTAAATAAATCAAGCGGCCGGATTTACAAGGAATGTTGAGTTCATAAGCGAATACTTTAAGCCGATGTAGGTTAATGTCTACTACTCCAGATGGAGTACTAAGAGTAAACTACACATCTAAATAATAATTACTGTGCGGCGCCTACTAATGTTATGTTGCATGTCGAATTAATCGTCGAATTTATTTAACACGTAGTTATATTAAAAGCTTTTAATAGCTATCATTTATTAACGGAACTCAAAAAGGTAAGAGTTATAAACTGGGTTAATTTTTTAATGTATGATAAGCAATATTTCCCAAGCAAGTTAAATTTAATTTATGGTTTTAAGAATAATTTCAAAATCACTCTATGACTTATGTATGTGTACAATAATTATAATCAAAACCACAGAACACCTCTACATGATTTATAAAGGCACAATGTACCATTATTTAGAATACCAGGTATTTTAAAAGATTACAGTTAATGTTAGTATTATAAATCAATTTTAGTAAAATTCTCACGCATATATTATGTTTAATAATTTTTTTACCTAACTTAAATATTATTTTTGTCGATCTTGTATTTAAATAGAAATTGATTTATACGGCAACTATAAAACCTGATAACCATAGACAAAAATAGGTGTTAGTTTATATCCATAAATTGTTATTAAGTATGTTGATATATAATTTTACTGGCACATAAGTCGTACTCTCAGACGAATAGGACAAATCTAAGCAATGAAATCGTATATTACATATGTATGGAAGAGAGCCAGAGGGTCTAATGCTTTAGCTAGTAGCACATTATATATGAATCATTATTGTAGTACACTTTATTAATATAGTACACTTTACAAGTATATTATTACTGGCGAAAGAATAGAGACGAAAGGATAAGGTAAAGTTCCATTGCTCCAACAATTATGAAAGCAGCAAGTATGGAAAATATCCAAACGTGCATGTCCGTCTTTGACATACGTATTTGATCATAAGAACACAGATCGATTTGAACGTAAAGCTACTGTCAGAAATAACTCTTAGACTAGCCTGCTAAAAATGTTACTGTAATGTTTTTCTATATTTTCTATTAACGTAAATTGCCTTGCTAGTTGCTAGGAACTAAAAATTTACAGCCAGGCCAGTACTAACAAAGTACAAACAGACTATAAAACCTATGTAATGGCCGATATTTGTTCCGTGTGGAAATCGAACCCACTCGCGGCGCAATTCGTTTTCATTGCTACAAAGTTTACGAGGTGACCACTTTCCCAATACTACCGTTCGGTCCATTAAAACTTTAACTAAAAACGATTCCAATAAAAGAATATCGTTCTAAAATTAACTGTTAGTTTGTATACAGTAATTCAAATACAGAACGTGTTCTGTTTGCTGTTGACGTATTTTGTTGGAGTATCTATGATGTTCATGGTCAAATTGTATGTAATCGTTACTGAACTTTCGATAACAATCTTCATTAAAATGACCCAATTACGGTACGAGTAACTACCGATATATCTACTCTCATTAAAATAGAAGCTAGTCGAAATGCTTTTAAACCTTTACAAGATCAAATATCGGATCACTAACGTCCAAGATATTGTGTAACTTACATAGGTATATTCGTAATAATCATCTCTTATTAAAGTTGTATAATGTATATATATATATATATTATGTATCACTTACGTCATTATACTAATGTATCCTAAATCAATTTGACTAAACTAGCTATCTGTATAACTATCTATCTGTATAAGATATTAGATCTTATACAGATAGATACAGACCTTAACGTAGTAAGAAAACTCGCATAGAACAACCAGTTATACCGCGCTGTGTTTGAGACCAATAGTAACACCTAAGTATTTCATAACCACAGTTCACTCACCGTAATCATTAGGTACAACAAAGTGGTAGTACACAAAAGCTTCCACTGGGAGTGCTATAGGCACAATCATTGTTTATTTGACTACGCAAATGTCAGAGAAACAATCTGAATTATATTTGTCCCAGTCGCTTGCAGAACGTTTAAGACAAAGGATGTAGATGCTGATATTCTTTCTGATAGTTATTCTATTATAATAGATGTTGTAAACATAGTTTTGATGCCGAAATAATAGTTAAAAGCACAAGGCGCAGTAATTCAACTAGTTTCTACACCGAAATCTAACATCCTTAATGATTATCGATTACCAAACAGTAAAATTCGCTGCATTTCATGAATAGTACTAGATCTCTGCAATGCGGACACCGGGAACATAAGTAATTGGGTAACAGCACATACATATTTTTAAAAAGGAGATAAGTGTTATCTGGACGTGATGACAAAAAGTGTGAATTGTGAATCCCGGGGAATAGGTCTTAGGTAAAAAAATATTTAATGATAGTATGTATAAGTATAACATTACTTTACCTAGATACAGCAACAATATCAGCTAATTCAACATAGACCTTCCAAGATTTGTTCTCATCTCCACTGTGACCTAGGAGTAAAACCCTGACCATTAATTCTTTATAGTCCTCAGCAATTCGTAAAAGTCAAGCAACAGAAAGGGTATAACAGTAAATAGGTAATGGGCCGTCAACCTTTACCCAAGTACTAACAGCAACTTTGTTAGCTTTTAACCCAGTATATTTGCGCCTGCGCTAAACGTGATTTAGTTATTACCGAGCTTTAGCGGTGTTTCTGGTTCTGCTTAGTCTGTTGGACACCGAGTGTAGTTTCGAAAGCTTTAAACAGTTTATTTGTTTACTCTATGTGAAATCGCCAGCCTGATAGTTACGCAGAATACTCGCTATGTAAAGGCTATAAATTTAATCTAAATTCACCATGGATTATATATATTGCTTAAACTTAGTTTATAAATAAAATTAAAAACATATTTTACACAATATGCATGTGCTGCTCGTATTGTGCAGTTCAGAGGTAAACTGCAGTCGAGTAAAAGTATCTAAAGTCTTATTATGTCCACGATATCTACACAAGGCTAAATATTACCATATTTCATCTTATAGATCCACTTTAAAATGGTTATCCATTCGTCAACGCCGTAGTTTGCGGAGCCTTACAACATTATTTTCTATTCTAACCTCATCAAATGCCCCCACTTTTAATTTAACCTGCCTTTTCCAATACCTGTGTTCCAATCATGATATAAATCTTCATTCTACCAATAGCCAAATAGGGACAAAGTAAGAGGACTTTGTCCCTCCCATACATCTGGTTTCCTGTATTCTTCCTTCCTCGTTCAGTCCGTTATACTATGGAATGCTCTCTCTCACGAAGTCAGGATGGCCACAAACCGTTACACTTTCAAGGTAAAAATGCGTGCTCTCCTCCTCGACAGTTTATCGGATTCATCTCATCAGTAATATGATACGTATAATAATAATAATAATAATAAAGTTTTTATCTATTGATTAATCATCTCACCATCAGAGTTGTTTTGGCCAAAAGCCGGTCTGGTGAATGTCCCCAGAAATGGGCGAGGATAAAACCAAATAAATATAAATAATAATAATAATAATAATCATAATAATCATACTAATCATTTATTCAACTTAAATTGGTACAAATTGATACAGAGCTTAGGTTGCATTGTAAAGGTAATGTATAAGGGGTGCCTGTACTAGGGTAAACCTGTGCCACAGGCATTAAGGGCACATACTATATAATATAGATATAAATTCTAAAACAATACTTATAAAACATTATTCTTTGTATATAAAAACTTACGAATTATATTATAAACTTAGTGATTACTATGACGACTTAAAGAGCTATTTTATTGCGTAACACTTATTGAACAACAGTCATAAAATTTTCTGTTTGATCGTAGTTCAAGGTTTGTAAATATTGTTGAACTAATTGCTTAGTGTTAGCATAATTTTTGTCATAAATCGCAGTTATTTTGTTTATATTATTATAAAGAAAAGAACCTATAAATGCGAAAAACCTATTGGTAAGAATATACTTAGATTGAGACTGAGTAGTACAAACGATATCTTTCCGTCGTTTAGTGTTAGTAAGGTCCGGGTTATAATCAAGAGTAGTATGTTGTTTTAGTACAGTGTGCATTATAAAAAGCTGCCGGACTGTTAGTACTTTAGAATCTTGATACAAAAGGCATGTGAGTTAGCGAAAAAGTCGATGTGTACCTACTTTTAGGAGGGCTCTTTGTGCTCTTTCAATTGGAAGAATAACCGATTTTGCGATGTCTCCCCATGAGGTAATATAGTATTGAATAATGGATTGGCACAGTGCCTTGTAGATCTGTATAATAAGACTATTGTCTGCGATATAACGCAGTTTTTAAAAACGTATATTAATTTACGTAGTCTGCTTGATAAAGCGGCTACGTATTATAATAATAGGTATATAGGTATGTATGTATGCATGTATCTTTATATACAGAGTCGCCCATGGGCATGTGGTCGCCCGTAATTTTATGAATATTCATGAATAAATGTCGAAAACTTTAAAAGAGCGGTCTATCTATAATATTTTTCATGTTATTCAATTTTTTAAGTAAAACTCCATGACCTAAATTTAGGTAAAAAAGGTGAAAGTCTATTGAATGTCCCCGCTCTTAGTAGTGAGCACTAAAAGGTTAAAGTAATAATGAGGATGATAATGGAGTTAAAAACAAACAAGCAAAAGATAGATTTCTACTAATAAATAAAAAAAACAAGGATTTTAATTAATTCGATTTTCGAAATGGCTCCCACCCTCCTGTAAACAAACTAAAGCCCTCATGGCAACGCTTTTGGTTGTGCGACGCAATCTTCACGATTTTCTTTTATTTCCACAGTAGCAGCAAAAACCCTAACCTTTTAAAGTTTATTTTCGATATTTTTTCATGAATATTCAGAAAATTACGGGCGGTCACATGCCCATGGGCGACATTGTATATACAGCCTTGGCCAAAAGTATTAGGCACCCTATAAATTACTGCATATTTCAGGCTTAGAGAGAAATAAAACTAATTATAATGATTAAAGTACTTTATTTCCATTAGAATATTGTAAAAACATCAATATTTTGTTGGGCCTCCCTTTGATCTTATGACAGCAGCAACTCTGTGGGGCATACTACGTACAAGTTTCGCACATTCCTCTGGAGAAATTGCATCCCATTCTTGCACTAACGCATTTTTTAAAGCAGTTTTTGATGTTATCGAGTGCTCTTTTATTTTTCTCTTCAAAATACTCCACAAATGTTCAATAGGATTTAGATCCGGGGACTGGGCAGGCCAATCTAACAGATCAATACAATTTTCAGTAAACCAGCGCATCGTAGTAGCTGACTTGTGACACGGAGCATTATCTTGTTAGAATTTCATACCATTTAAGTTAGTGTCACCAAAAATACACGAAAGCGAAGGTACGAGAGCAGTTTCCAGTACATTAATGTATTTTTCACTGTTCATGCGACCTTCGCAAACAAACATTTTGCCGACTCCATCCGCAGCCATGCAACCCCAAATCATTGCACTGCCTCCGCCGTGTTTTATGGTTGGTACTACGCAATCTGGGTGATATTCTTCGCCTTTGCGTCGCCTCACAAACGTCACACCTGGTGTTCCAAATACCTGTAGATTCCAAAAAAAAGCACACATTACAAACTTTTATAACATTTGAGTTTGAAGACAAACATAACAATGATCATTGTAATTGTGGTATAGACTTCACTAAAAAAACTTACCTCAAAGTTTGATTGATCAGACCACAGCACATTAGACCAATCCTCTTCTGTGAAATGTTGGTGTCTCAGAGCCCAATCAAGTCGTTTTCTTTTATTGTCTGCGGATAGCCACGGCTTCTTCCTAGCTTTGCAGCCTTTTAAGCCGGCTTCTAGTAGCCTTCGTCTTGCAGTTCGTGCGCTTATGGGATGTCCAGTCTCTTCAGTTAAAGCCACAGCAAGCTCCGAAGAAGTTTTTTTTCTATCTTTCACAGACTCTCGGATAAGTTTTCTGTCCTGACGGCTAGTAGTCACGCGTTTTCTGCCTGTTCTTGGTTTATTTGCATGAGAGCCAGTCTCAACAAAACGTTTGATAGCAGATTGAACGGCGCATCGCGAACATTTCACCAACTTCGCGATTTCTTTTTGAGTCTTGCCTTGCTCATGTAAAAGTTGAATTTTTACACGATTTTCAATACTAATTTCGTATCGTTTTGGCATTTTCAAATGAATTTCTTCTCAATTAATTCACAAAACCACAAATGCACTGTCTTTACACTAAGACTTCCAAATGGTAACTGACGAAACATTAAAAATAAATTTTGGAAAAATAAAATTTTATTATTGACGCACTAGATGTTTTACGACTGCTTAAAAAATGCCGCCTATTGTCTTAAATAGTGTTTTATGACACCGGTATCGCAGTTCTATAGAATATTGTTTAATTGTTCAAATAGCACAGGTGTGTGATAACTATATTGGGGGTGCCTAATACTTTTGGCCAAGGCTGTAGATACATATACAAGGTGACGCAAATGTTATCACATTAAATGATATACTACCTTAAGCTGGTTGATATAAGACGGTTAACATAAACAAAAACACACACACAAACCTTTTTTCGCAGAAAAAATAGAAATAACTTTTTTGAACTTATATAAAATAAAATTAGATACAAATGGAAACACCATTGTAACCAATCGTGCGCTGTAGCCAGCTCGTTAACGGTCATAATATGTTCCGAGAAATCGTCTTTGTCAACTCGCTAGGATCCGTACATTTGCGCCACTTTGTATATATTTTATTTAGATTATATAATATGTTTATTGGTATGTATATATTATGTAATATATAATTACTATTGTGATATTCTTTAGTGTATTTACATGTATGTTTCGCGTTACTGTATGTACCTACTTCTTTTTATCGATTGGTAGATAATGCCCTTGGTATTAAGTCCGCCATGGTACTATTTAGTAAAGAAAGTATTAAAAAAAATTAAAGAAATAAAAATAAAAAATAAATGTGTAAATTAGAATAACAATACATATGTTTGCATTATTTGGACTTAATACTAGGTAAAGTATCTACGTATCATCGAATTATTATCATGTGAGTTGCCGTTACTTATTATAAGCCGAAGCTCATTTTTACAATCCTGAATTTAAGTGCATTCTTGTTTTGTCACAAACGAGAAAAGTCCCTTTAAAATAAGAAACGACAATTATTGTCGTGGTGCAGGCTTGTTTATATGGTCAAAAAATACTTGTGCTTCTGGAATATTAAGTTTGTCAGGTTTTCACTTCCACAAACACCCTTCCGTGATCGACATCAGCATGATGAACCAAAGTTTATCCAATCAAACGACACAAACCCCCGCCGTAGCCTAGCCGAGCATTTTAACTATACTCAAAATAGATGGCGCCCCTGTTTCACATCCTGATAAAGATAAAGATATTTATTTTGTAAAACATGAGTAACAAGTAAGTAGGTACATGGTGGTCAGTAAAAATAGGATCTGATGCGAACCCTCGACAATAAATACCCATACTTCCATAACTTAATTTTTACCAGATGTTTTTTAATACATAATATTTCATCTTACACACAAAGGTTTTAGTGTACAATACATTAATGTTCACAGACATAGCTGTAGGCAAATGCTAATTTAAATACAAGTTCCGTGAGGTAGAGAGTTACATACAACAGTACAGTACAAAAACTACAAGAATGGCTCGCACGTTCGTGACTTACTAAACACATTACGTTACATCAGCTTGTTGCCATCTGGTCTCGTGCTTCTGCTGTAATCTTTATTGCTTAGACAATATGGAATAGAATGTATTATGATTTTATTATCCATATCTACCTGGGTGTGTTTAAATTATGTGTGCGAACTTCAGGGCTGTATCGATTTATCAAGGATATCCTTGACTCGATTTATCAAGGATATCTTTGAACTTGGAAGAAGCATGGCAGGCAAATGTTATAAGGATAGTCAACGGCTCAAAGATAAATAATTGATTCGTAAAGATTTGTATGAATAACACTTCTTTGTCTAATAATAATTTGTAGACATACGTATATGAAACAATGTTATTAGGTCTGAAAGATATTATAACAATTTGAAAATTATGAAGCGCGTTACACTAGACAATGCAGATGTGATGTATTAATTTTGTTAGTATTAGTTCATATATTTAATAAAATGGGTGAAGTTGTCGATGTCAATAGTCTAATAAATAATTAAATAACAAATCAAATTCAATAAAGATATTTGGGTCTAATATAAGAAGCAAAATTCTGAAGTAACGTATGTATAAAATGATTGCCATTTAATAACACTGTATGCAATATTAACCTCACATAATCGTCTGTTAACTCCTGTTTAAGTAGCAGCAAAGATAAACTTACGTTTACAACCATACTCGTTAGGACCTGTGTAAACAAACCTACTCATATCACATAGGTAAGCTGTCTCAGAGTTACGACAAGGACAAGACTTATCACACACATAAATATTGAGCACGTGGTGCGTGGGTGTGCGAAGCATTCAGTGGCGGTTATCGAATGCCAATGCCAACTAATTTGCAAACTCGTCAGTACAGTACAGTCAGTACTGTTATACCGAGACTGGACGACGAGACCGTGTGACCCACATCAAGAACAAATTAAGGATTTTTTGTTAAACAGGACAGCGGACGATAGGTCATTAAGGCTATAAATATTAAGATACTTACAAAAAAAGAATAGTGACTCAGATGACGACGATGTTGTTCAACAACATTTATTTCTGTATAAGTTATTCATTTTGGAATACAATCTTGAGCCGATTGCTTATACTGTATAGAAAAGTACTTTAACTTTTTACCTTTATATATAGAGCAATTAAGACAACAATAATTTTGAACACTACAAAAAGCCTTGGAACCTTACGCCTGATATAGAATCGAAAAAAAACAAAAAACAACTCTCCAGGTTTCGTGAATCGGCCCTGGGATTCCCACCCAACAGAATAATTGTTAGCAGACGGATACCTAAAAATAAGAATGATATTATAAGTTTGGGACCATATGGACAGATTTTGATAATTTACAGACTAATAAGAACCATATTTAGATATGCAAATAAGAAACGAAATTCCAGAACGGTGAGGAGTAAAGAACCCACGCCAACGAGATATTCCACCAAAAAATCAGAAAGCAGAGTTACTATTGAAAATATGAATAATAATGTTTTAAGAGATTAGGCAACAATATTGATGCAGGCGCGAAGAATGCCTAAATTTAACGATCTACAGACATAAAGCGGCTATATTCTATTTATAACCACAAAAGGGAGAGTCGACGAGCCTACACATAAAACCGGTTGACGTCAAAATCACTCACAAATTGCTATAGATGTAGTCATTGCGGACGTTGGACGTTACATATTACATATCATAGTGAAAGTTCTGCGTGCGTCGCATCTATTCCGTGCACATTACATATTTAAAAACGTACGCCTTACATTAAAAACGTTATTCTATCGAGATTAGAGATCTTAAAGTTATTAGTTATTACTATGACTTCGGTTTTCACGATTTATTTTACGGTCGGTCCGTAGAACCGATGTCACAACAAAGAAACTATATCTGTGACTTTTGTGTTACATATGCAGTCACAAAATTAAAATTCAAACTACATAACGCGAGTGTGCTTTTCAAAAATGGTGTCGTTATTGCAGTGTTAAGGCGACACGTGTCCACGTAGAACATTTTTGTGCTTAGGTTAAAATGTTAAATTATATAATACAAAGCTTCAAATGCTACTCATGATATGTGTAATGTTTCATGAAACGGATTAATATGTCGTACAGAGAATAGAAGAAAAATATCTTGCATAATTTAGGTAGGTATATGTTTTTAATACATAGGTACTAGGAGGTATTTTACTAACTGGCTGCTTGGATGGCGCAATGGTATTGTATACGACTGCACAGTAGGTCTCGAGTTTAATTTCGGGGTCGGGAGAAGTGTCTTGGCATTTTCTGTCAAGATATTCTCAGTAGCACTTAGCAGTACGGATTCGGGAACTGAGCTTGTTAGGTGGCTATATACTCGGACCCTATTTCGCGTAACCTATAACCTAAGCTGGCGAAATGTAGTCGTAACAAACGTATACGCCTACCCTTTCGGAGATGAGATGATGTGTGAGACTGTATACGAGTAAGCATATACCTATGCTATCTAAAAAAACAGCCTAATAACCCGAACCCAGAACAGTAGAATAATTTCTTACAAAATATACCTATGTATTCAATACATCCATATAGAATATAATAATAATAACAGCCCTGTATTAAACTGTCCCACTGCTGGGCACGGGCCTTTTCTATTCAATAAAATATAATAATTTTATAATAACAGGCAGAACTACCAGACCAAGAGTAGTTAGTAACGTCGCGTTGTAATAATGTTGACAGTTAAGTACTTCCACACAAAGTTCCTTTTAGCGTCAAAGGTATTTAACATGTGACTGTGTCTAGTAAAAGGGACTACTTTGAGGATTTCAGTTTTCAGGTCATAGGCATTTTTTTTAATTGTTCGTATACTATGTAGAATTGAATGTTCTTACTAATCGATTATTAGTACCTTAAATAACATTTTGTGTAAAATAATACACATATAATTATAATATTTCAATATCCTAGGTCATGAAGTTTAGTACCAAGTACTTTGAGGTAATATTTTACAACCTAAGTATTTTTAATTTGAATAGATTATTTCAGCTTTCTTTTTTGCCCGCTGGACATACTAAATTAGCGACGGATTTATACTTCGTACTATTTAAAAATGGTTCCGTCTTTCGAATTCATACACAGCCAGAGATGTGTTGGAGTGTGCCGTTTCAGCTTGCCACAATTCAGACACTGTTACGGCAGTTCTTGCCAGTAATTAAACTGATGATATAATGAATGTGCATTCATACAATTGGACCGATTTCTTTAAAGAAAAATCCACGAAGCGTGACATAACTGCCCTCTTACAACCATTTCAAAGCATCCATTAATGATCCTAGTGTCCTGCAATGCACTGAAAGGTTTGATGATCGAGATATCAAAAACATCGCAGTTTTTACTTCCACTTGTGATTTCACACAAAATGCTAGTCCAACTGCAATACCTCCTACAAGGCTATCGTTTGAGCGACAACAATATTTGTTCCACAAAATTCGTCGGTATGTTTCCCCTTAGGCTCGAAATGTGTTGTGTCCAGAACCTATGAAACCATTACAACAAGTGCTACGGAAGATCCGTTACACTACGTGGAAATGCCGCTCATATGTACTGACTCAGCATCCCCATCGACATCGGCATTTACAGTGGAAAGCCAAAGACGAAAAACACCCAAATGCGGCGGCGGATATATTGTGGTCAAATGGGCCACAGAAATATAAAAAGAAAAACGTATATTTTTGCAAAAAAAGGTTACTTAATGAGCGGCTTGAATCTAGTTAACTGTGTATATCAAATAAAAAATGTGTTTTTTTATATTATTACTTTAGTTTGTCAAATTGTAAATTTTTTTTGTAAGCAAGTATATAGTTTATTGACAAAATGGTACCTGACTAAACTAAACATAGTAGAACAATATTCTTATGTAATGTGTTTATCCACAGTGAGATGACGATGAGTGGTGTGCGATGAGGAGCGCGGGTCTGGTGGCGCTCGCGGTACTGGCGGCGGTGAACGCTGCGTGCGCGCAGCTGCGGCCCGCCGACGCGCCGCCCGCCATCAACGACACACGTGAGTGAGTCATGGACTTCACACTATTATACCTCTGAAACTCTTCGAGAACTATGCAATAAGTACATACATATAATATATAACCACTACGCCATCTTTGCAGTCACATATACCTATATATAATATAAGAATAATTCCTGTGTCACAGGAGACTGTACAGCCATTTAAACATCAGACAAAAAGAACATCCAAACTCGGAACAAATTTATGTCCCGTTTCGGGATCAAAACGCCGCAATGTCAACCTAGACATATTAAACTAGACCACCATCTGTGCGATCATAAAGAATTGATAAGTTAAATAGTCAGGCTACTTCTTGATACTCCTAAAACTAAGCATCAGTGGCTTCAGTAAATGTGTACGCTTTTGATTGAGTATATATATAGTCGCTATATAGTTATATAGTCGGAATAAGTAGCTTTTGTGTAGAGGGCATAATTGAAGTGTCAGGAGTAGAACTTGTAGATCATAAATTATTTGTGTTTTGTATATATAGGCCACCTAAAGTAATACAGGAAGATATTAACACATTTTTTGAGAAATTCACATCTTTGCTCACTAAGTATTGTCTTAGTAAGTATAAGGTGGTACTATGTGGTGACTTTAATATAAATATTATAAATAAAACAAAACTATCAACGGACTTTTTAAACATATTATCATGCCATAATTTAAAATATGCATTTAAGGAACCCACACGTATAGTCAGCGGTACATGCCTTGACAACTTTATATATAATGTTTCAAAATGTAAATCTAGAATACTTGAATTGGCACTATCTGACCATACAGCGCAATTGCTAACATGCCCAGTTAAGGCCAGCGTTGCATACAAATATTGGTATGTTAAAAAACGAGATCTCCAAGAAGATAATATTAAAAAGTTTCAAGATTGCATAAACTCACTGAAATTTACAGAATGTTTTAATAACAACGATCCCGTTGAATCATTTAATGACTTCTATGACACTTTTCATTTGTTCTACCGTTTGTGCTTTCCTATAGTTAAACTCAGAATAAGTGTACAAAAGCGACAAAAATGGATCTCAAATGGTGTTAGATTATGCTGCCGACGCAAAAGACGTCTTTTATGGCATTACCGAAAAAATCGTACCAAGAAATGTAGAGATGATTTTAATACGTTATCCTCGAGACTTAAACGTATAATCAGGCTAACAAAGAAAGTCCAAAATGAGCATTATATACGAACTGCTAGCAATACATGTAAAGCCACTTGGACGCTCATTAATAATGCCAAATACGCTGTTCCTAAGGAGGAAATACAGAGCATTAAAATTAACGGTACAAACATTATTAAGGATCCATTAATGATATCTAAATCGTTTAATTATTTTTTATTGATCGGGTTCAGAAATGTAATCAAGTCGGCAACAATGCCACGCCAGTACAAATTTCAAATTCAATATTTATGAATCCTACTTCACCTAAAGAAATACACTCAGTAATAACAAATTTAAAAAATACTAAAAGTACTGGATACGATGACATATCTACATTAATACTGAAACGAGTCTCGACAACAATATGTAATGTATTAAGCCACGTTTTTAACTTATGTATTAGTTGTGGCATATTTCCTGACAAATTGAAACTGACAATAATCAAACCATTATTTAAAAAAGGTGATCCATGTTGCATGCCCTGTTATCGACCAATTGCTTTGATACCCACCATATCAAAAATCTTTGAAAAGGTCATACACGGCAGAATTTATCAATTTATAGAAAAACACAGTCTTTTTGCAAAGGAACAAGTCGGTTTTAGACAAAGCAAAAGTATAAATATGGCTATTTATAACTTTTTAAATGTAGTTATAGACAGCGTAGATAAAAAGGTTCCCGTCTATACACTGTACATGGATCTTACAAAAGCGTTTGACTGTGTGGATCATAAGCTATTGCTGAAAAAATTAAATGCTTACGGAACAAGGGGTAAGGTCTTAGATCTAATTACATCTTATCTTACTAGGAGAAAACAATGTACCCAAATAACACGCTTATGTCCTAAACTCAAAACAGAAACACATTTCATGTCAGAATATAGAGAAACTAACCTAGGGATACCACAGGGATGTGTATTGGGGCCGCTTCTGTTTAATATTTATATTAACGACCTCCCAAAAATAACAAAATACCCGACTATTTTGTTTGCTGACGATAGCACAATTGTATTTACAGGCAAAAATAAATGAGTTATTGAATATGACATTTTAAACACCTTTACTAATGTAATGCAATGGCTGAATTTAAATAATTAAAAAATTTATTTAAGTAAAACACATTTAATGACATTAAAAAACAGAATTCCCTTAATGACAACTACTAATATTAACTATAATGACGAAACTATTAGTGAGGTGGATATAACAAAATTTTTAGGACTCAATATAGATGGTAATCTAAATTGGAAAGCACATGCTGAGATCCTTTGCTCAAAACTGAGTACTCAATCATATGCGTTGTATATGCTCACAAAAAAACTTAACCAGGCCGCAGTATTGACAGCATATTATGGCAATATTGAAAGTATGTTAAGATAAGGAATCATATTTTGGGGAAATTGTACAGAAAAATTGCATATATTTATAGCACAAAAAAAGTGCATAAGGGCAATATGCAAGCTGGATCAAATAGATAGCTGTCGACCGTGCTTCAGAAATCTAAGAATATTAACAGTACCGTGTCTGTATATGTATGAGCTGGTGTTATTTGTCAGATCTAATTTAACCATGTACAAAAATTATAAAAGCAAACGCTACAATTTTAAAGTTCACTGTCCTCAACACAAAAGTGCATTGATGACAAATAGTGTATTCTGCATGGCGCCACGAGTTTATAATCGCTTACCAAAAATGTTATTAAAAAGTAGTAGCATCGTTGTATTTAAACATAAAGTCAAACAATTACTCGTGGAAAAAGCCTATTATAGTGTAAACGAATTTATAAATGACATGCAATGTAATAATAATGAGAAATAACACATGGTATTATTTATTTATTGACTAGACATATTTTAATTTTTAATTATTGTTTGACATATAATATATTCTTAATTGACTTGTACCACAATAACATTGCCTGACGTTTATTATTTTTAATAGAGTTATTATTGTATTTAATTTATTAATTTTATGTGATTATTAGTAATGTACAATCATTAAAGACAAAATACCTAAAAAATTGCATGCCTTCAGGCGGATTATGGAGAGACTAATTTAATTGTATGTTATCTAAATTACCCATTTTCGCAATAAATGAGTTTGAGTTTGAGTTTGAGTTTGAATTATTGGCTTCCGTGGCTCTACTCAAGTATACCTAAAGCAGAAACATATACGATAAAATAAAGAGCAACCAACCAATGTCAATAAATTAAAAACAAAGAATCACAGATACGGCACGCCACGCGAGCGCCTTCTAATCATTTATTTAGTAACTTAGCAATTAATTATTTCCACACGTGTTCTCGAGATGATTAAATTATGTAACATCGACAAGGTTTCACAAGATCTATTAAAAAGTAAATAGTGCGTTGGTTATAAAATGTGTGGTGGAATCCTAGGTGAGTTTCTTTGTTTGTATGTTACGATTCCACGCCTTAACTACTCAACTGATTATCATAAAATTAGCATACACTTTGTCAGGGTTACAGAATAGTACATAGGATACATTTCATCCAGAAAAAGTACTGCTATTAACCTATTTTTTGTTTTACCTGCCTAGTGCGGTTATGAGCGGTGGAAGGTTATGTCGGGCGCACCAGGGGAAAGATACCCCGGACTAAATATACCACGGTGTTCCTCGACATAACCATAGACGACGGGGCCGCGCGAATCGCTTTCATGCAATCACGACCCCGCTAAGGTTTCGGCCCGCCGCGCCGCCGTGTGAAACAGGCCACTGCATAAAACACTTCCTCTACTGTCTCCTTGTGGGGGGACGAAGACACGACTCAGAGTAGCGCGTGAGAACACGCACGCCGCCTTTAGGACCTGGTGCTTATCGGGTGGCGAGCAGGCTCACGAAGCACACCACCCCCAGGTCAAACCTCAGGGTGGCTGGAGGTCATCTCGCACCCACTGGAGCCCGGTTCTGCGGTTGGGGAGAGTGCTCCTTCTGCCTCTCCGCCGCTTCCTTGACTGTTATTAACCTAACCTAACCTACAATTACGCGAACGAGCCGCGTGCAAAATCAAGTTTAAAGACATCTCCCGCAAAAGGAATTAATTCTGTGTCGCGGAAGTCTTTACAAACATTCAAACAACGAACACAAAGAACACCCAGACTTGGAACAACCATTTGTGGATCACACAAATTTTTGTCCCGTGTGGGATTTGAAACCACAACAGTCGGCATGGTGGCAGTGGCGATGCGACCACTTAAACCACTATGCCATCCGTGCAATCAAAGAGAGAAAACAGATTGAAGGTACAACCACAACCTCATTTATGTTACCTTTGGTAAAGACTCTCTGTCCAATAAAAACCAGTGCTTCTAATCCAGTCGTCATAAACATAGAAACGTAGAGTACTCTTGCATGAATTAACTCTATAATAATATAATACAACTTTATAGAATCGTTTACAGCATACTATAAATATAACCCTGAAACTATATTAGAGAATTCCAAAGCTAAATTATATTTTGTCTGAGGTATCCTTACAGATCGAACCATCCATTACAATAGACCAGACATTACTTTAATTAATAAATCAACTAAGACAGGATACCTTATTGAGATCGCTGTACCAAACATACACAACTTACAGATTGCAATAGCAGAAAAACTTAGTAAATATATGAAACTAAAAGATGGAATAACTCGATTAATGCATTTATAGAAAGTAATAATTATCCCTATACTGCCGTCCCTTAACTAAAATGCCGTTAACCCACAAGCGCACGAATATGACTTTTAATGGGTAGTAAAATAGTTTTGAATTGCCTATCTATAATTTTACTAGAATTTAAAACTATTTATCTATATAATTATCTATCTTTATCTATACTCTAGTATAGCATTCAAAACTATATTTTTCATAATATATAATTACTTTTCATTAAAAAGTCATAATCGCGCGTTTGTGGGTTAACGGCATTTTAGTTAAAGGACGGCAGTATAATTCTTTCTACAACAGGAGTCATACCAAAGCAGCTACATCAATCCCTTAAACCTTTAAACTTACCACCAAATACCTACTATCTTATGCAAAAGGCAGCAATATTAAATACGTGCTGATTGGTATGAAAATTCTTACAATGCGAACCGGATAACACTCAATCATTACCACTTTACATTTACATACTTAAACTAGCCTGATGTACACTTGGCTTAGACCCTTGCCATCAGGATCTTACCGGCTAGCCAAGAAAATTAAGAAAATCAAATAATAATAATAATAATAGCCGTTTTTCATCCATAGTTAGTAATATACCGGTCCACCAGAGACCCATACCCATAGCCCATATATTAAAATCCATACGTAGTAATAGTCCTATGCCTGCTGTGGCTAGTGCCGCTGTAGGTATTCCATCCCACCTTTGATTAAAACTCTCTAAGGGCCTCTTCACGTTGGACCCATGTCTCCGTGTAAGCCTCCCAAAGGGCTAGGTATTTTCTAATATAATATGTTAGAAAGTACCTGTGATAAGAGAAACATAATAATAAAAATATTTATTCACCAAATAAAGAAATATACATTCTCAGATGTTAATTAATAATTTAACTTAAGGAATAGAATGTATTGTTTTGCCAAAGACTTCCTACACTAGGTTAGGCCTGTCCTGTAGGTAGTCTTTTTATTCACATTTAGGTACCATTAATTATTCTTGACTCGACGTAAATAAATATATCATATAAAATATTTACAATAATTAACAAGATTGTATTTAAAATTTATAGTAAATTATATAAATAAAAATTTACAATTAAATTACCAATTTTGAGTAAAAAAAGAAATAAAAGCGTTACAATCGTGTACGAAACACATGTGGGAAATACGGGTAATACCCCTTCGGTATGTTGAAATACAGGTATGATGTTTTAGATGCCAGTATTTAGGTACAGCTAGTTTAAAATAACACTTACACATTATCCGAGAACTGGTACTACTATTTTGAAATAGGTAGGTTTTAGTAGCCTTTTTCGTAGGCCTACATAAATCTAAATTAAAATATGTAGGGTTGTAAAACTCGACCTTTATAATTATTCATGACCGTAAAATCTCGCTTAACTGGTTAAGGTGAACTATAATTCACTATGCATACTAATAAATGTTAATTGCTCATAACCCTAATAAAAATAGAGGCAGATTGTTTTAACTTATTCCTCGACCATATTTTAAAGAGTTGGTGGATTCCATTATACGTGAATTTATATATTTATTATATTTCATTATATTAGCCCTGATTTTAAATTTTTCTACTGGTTGGTTTCTTTCATAACGGGCAACTATAGTCAGCAACGCTTGCAAAATGCGGCATGACAGTGTTTAAACATTTTCGAGAACATGATGGTGAACTCTTAGGCACGCTGGTTGCCTTAAGATATTTTTATTTGCCCTGGCTGACTAAACGAGCAGTTTTAAGTTATATGTAACTTTAAAAAGACAGATTGCAGAGGCTCTATGTCCAGACTTTTAACTTGGTTATCGGTGCTCTGAATTAATAATAACTTTATATACACCTGTAAACCTTAAACCTTAAAATATTTAAGTAGCATCCAAGTAAACTAAAGTACTCAGTTCTTAGTAAAATAATACTGAAATGAAATCGATGCCAATAATGCGGTCTTAACGTTGGACGGCGTTTCTCAAGCTTTATTATATTTTAATATATACAACTTGATAATTTTTAGGGTCCTTATATAATAATATAATATAATATTCTATCACATACACACAGCACCATCTAGCCCAAACAAAGCAGAGCTTGTACTATGGGTACTAGATAATGGATAAACATACATACCTACATACTTTTTTTTTGTAAGTAAATACATGCATATTGTACATAGAAACACCCAGACCAAGACAAACAACCATGTTCATGCACACAAATGTTTATCTTGTGCGGGAATCGAACCCGCGACCTCAGGCGTGGCAATCGGTTACACCAAGCACTACGCCATCGAGGCCTTATAGGATCACTTTGATGTCCGTCCGTCTGTCTGTCTGTCAAGACAGTCTTAATCTCGAGAACGCGTGGAGGTAGCGAGTTGAAATTAAAGTATCTTGAAGCTGTGAAAAAATCAAACTTCTAAGTTAACGTAAAAAAAGATACGGCTGTTTATGCCGCAAAAAACGTATATTTCGACACTCTCAAGGGAATCAAAATTTATAGGGTATTTTACGTTTTTTTTTTATACAACTAATATGTCAAACAACCATACGGCTCACCTGGTGGTAAGTGGTCACCGTAGCCTATGGACGCCTGCAACACCAGAGGCATCACTTGCGCGTTGCCGATCCTTTAGGAAAGGGAGGGGAGAAGAAGGAGCGGGAAGGGGAAGGGGGTGATTGGCCTCCGGCACTCTCACTCACCGTACGAAACACAACAGTAGGAATACTGCTATTTCACGTCGATATTCTGTGAGAGGGTAGTTCTTCCGGTCGAGCCGGCCCATTCATGCTTAAATCAGCGAGGCTCTGCTACTCATAAACTGACCTAGAACTATGAAATTTGGCAATTAATACCCACTTATACTACAAGTATAGAGAACAATCTGGAAACTATACATTTGTAATTAAATCATAAAAAAAACAATTTTTTGGGTCTTTATGCAAGGACAATTTTTTTTAATAATATGTACCTACATATTTCTACGGAACCCTCAGTGGACGAGTCTGACTCGCGCTTGTTTTTAAAATAAATCATACAATTACGGATTATAGCGATGTAAAATACTTAGGTAGTCTAAGGCCTCCCAGCTTCTGAGAAGCTAAAAGTATGTTGAATTCTGAACATATAACTAATATGTAATCGACATTTGCTGGTTTCAATTGAAATTATTTTTCTTGTAATCTTTACATAAACTTCTAACAATTCTTATTAATTTAGTTCTGCAAACTTCGAAGACACGAGTAATGGTATTTTTCTATACACTTTACTAGAAATCGAAAACTATGCTGTAAAAGATAAAAATTTAGTAATATATTAATACCTACTTGTCTAGAAATCAGTAACATATTTATTACGTTATTTCAAAATGCTCCTTACACTTAATTTGTATTATAATTTAGTTCTTTACGATCAACTCATAATCAACATATACCAAAAAATAAAATATGGTCAAGTGTGAGTCTAAGGCCTCCCAGCTTCTGAGAAGCTAAAAGTATGTTGAATTCTGAACATATAACTAATATGTAATCGACATTTGCTGGTTTCAATTGAAATTATTTTTCTTGTAATCTTTACATAAACTTCTAACAATTCTTATTAATTTAGTTCTGCAAACTTCGAAGACACGAGTAATGGTATTTTTCTATACACTTTACTAGAAATCGAAAACTATGCTGTAAAAGATAAAAATTTAATAATATATTAATAGGCCAATAATAATTTATATTTGATATAAAGTAGAATGTTTTGTACTTATTTCAAATCTCAAGTCAATAGCACCAGTAGTTGCTGAGATAAGTAGCTATGACAGACTGATGGACGAGCGAACAAAGCAGGCCGCACAATAAGGATTTCGTTACTGTACAAAACTAATGATTCTTTTTGCTTTTGTTTTAACATGTTTAATCGCACGTCAAGTATTTGATTAATCATAACTCCATAACTGACTTGTCTGAACACGCCAATTACTTTGAGAAAGTCTGGCCTACAATAAATTTACATATAGATGTCAGAAGAATAAATTTATAGTAAGTTGTTTGTGTACCTGTTGATTGTCATCCCTGTGTCTTTGTCTGTCGTTTCAAACACGAAGAATTGTTCTTATAAAAAATATACCAACACAAGCTTAACAAAATGGCTAAGGGTTTTTTCAAAATAGTTATTACTATTTAAACTTTGCCTCTTTTCTTATCAATAACATCAAACTTCATTTTTATCAAAGGTCGTCGATGTCATCGTAGCAACGTTGCTAGCAAGCAATTTAGGCGAATACTATAATATTTGCTATTTTTCTTATAATTAAAATAAAGCGTTATGCAAGTATGTCGCCTGTCTTTTTAATACTTGAGTTAGCAGACAAACCAGCTACTCATCTAGTAGTAAGTCCCGCTGTTAGGGATGTCTGTGTCGTCTCGATATTATAGAAGCAATACCAATGGAACGCCACGCAAAAACGCTACCATGAAAGAAAAGAAAAAGGAACGGTTTTCTGCACTTTAGTTGGTACATAAAGATATATCTATATTGCTTGGCGGCGAAATAGTTTTCAGCATGTCTTGATACGACACAACTACGCTCATGGATATTTATGATAAGTAAGGAATCACCATGCAGGATAAAGTACGCATGAAAGCAATAAAAAGAAAACTACTTTATTTAATAAAAAATAAAAAACGAAGTAATATAGAGAGAAAGTATAATATATCCCTCAGTAACACAGCATTTTTAGCTACAAAGGACATTCGAAACTGCTTTAAAATTATTATAATATATTTATATTATACAATTAAAATATTGTGCAATTTACATAATTTAAGTTTCAGTGATTTTGGTGTTCGTGATAGATCAGTCGGTAAATAAGCCTACGTTTAAATATACCCACATAACCCTTTTACAGTCTACCTCTATCCATAAACCTCAACCAATCTGCGTACTTATTTAAAACACAGTTCGATAAAATTAAGTTTAAGAAAATCCAATAATCGTACTCATAAATTACCAAACTACCTATAAAGAATAAAATGTTATAAATGTGAAATGAACAAAGATTTACAAATTGATAAAAACATGCGATTTCACCGGGAAACTACTAATTACCATTTTGTACATAGCTTTCACATAAACATACTTAGAATGTTAATTATTGTAAAAATACTTAAGGAAATAATGTATTGATTGCTTTTACAGGAAATTGGCGTGACATTACCGCACGCAACGTACATAACTCTGAATATAATAAGTAGGCGTAACATACATTTAAGGATACAAAGCCTTAAGACGCTATTTTATCGTATAGCATATTAGAGAAGCGTTTTCCACGTAATCCAAATCCTAACTAATCCTACTAATATTATAAATGTAAAAGTTTGTGAGGATGGATAGATGGATGTTTGTTACATTTTCACGCAAAAACTACTGAACTGATTGCGATGAAATTTGGTATGTAGATAGCGGTAGACCTGGTTAACACATAGGCTACTTTTTATCCTGATATTCTCACTGCGTCGTGACTTACGCGGGTGAAACCGTGGGGCGCAGCTAGTATTATAAATGCGAATGTGAGTTTATGTGTTTATTTGTTTGTAACGCTTTCACGCCTTAACTACACAACCGATCATCGTGAAACTCACATAGACGTTGTCAGGGGATTACAAAAGGACATAGAGTACCTTTCATCCAGAAAAAAGTACCTACTGTTACTAACATAACCTAACCTAAACTACATTTACGCGAGCTAAACCGCGGGCAAAATATATCAATACGTATATTTAGGTATCAGTTTATTAAGTAAAGGTATAAATAAATGTCTTATAGCAAATACATTGAATATGAAGGACACGTATTAAGTGATATTTGACCTTATAACATGTGCCAAGATACTAACTTTGGTTTACAATCTCTTAATACTTCAACATTTGAACACTATAAGTTTTCATTGAAATATAGACAGACCTCTTAACGTACAAACACATGTTAAATCAAGTTATTCAAATTAATTTCAAAATCCATACTTTTTTTGTTTGTAATATAGATAAAAGTTTTAAACCTTAAATTTTACGTCTAATAATAAGTTGTGTTGTATTATGAGCCAGTATGTAAACCCTGATCGTGGATCCCTTGACTAAAGGGTAACTATCAATGTTATAAAAATCGTATTAATAATCATAAAAATTACCATAAAAATCATATTGATGAGCTGATTGTGGTTAAGTTTACCTTATACCTCTCTAAGAAGCTGTTATTATGTACGAATATGTCCAAAAATGCGCAAATAAAAACATTTCAAGCTAATTAATGTTTATTACAAACAAACATAGTGAACTTTGTATTTTTGCAGCAAAGGAAGGGCTCTTCAAAGACTTATTATCTTCGGCACCAACTAATAGCGACAATAATGATATCAGAGATGATGTGGAAACTGGAAGACATTAATAACTTTCTAAACATTGTGATTGTGATGCAAACAATCGATGAGAACTAAAGCACTGCAAGAAATACACAAGATTTCTATTTTCTATCGTTCATGATCAAATGTTTACCTTTTTGTATGGTATCATGTTATTCGATCGAAAGTCACGTCTTCCTTGCTTAAACAGGCTTGAGACGATCAAACAGTTACATATAAACACGTACAACATTTGTTTTTAGCAATCATTATTGATGGTGAAATACAGTGATATGATAGGTTTTGCCAGTTACTTGTATTTGATTTTTCTGTATTCATTTTATGCATTGCGTTATTTCAATAAGCCGTCAATCGAACATAAAAGTGTTTGATCAAACATATCACGTTTTATTTAAACCGTTTGATCGTTGTTTGGCTACATTGATCCTGCACGAGTTTAGTTAAGTATATGACCTTTTTACCAAAACGCTGTATGTTACGAGTTCGATTCTTATATGTAACAAAGTCAGTGTTTTGTAAGAGGTTGTACGCATTGGTATCAGTAGATTCAAAATCAATTAATTATTCAACTGCCAAATAAAGGTAAACGTTGATCCTAATGGTTAGGCAGTTGATTGTATAACAGATTTTTATTTAAATCCTAACTATAGTATTATAAATGCGAATGTGAAATGATTATTGACGTGTAAACTTCTTTAGGCGCGTTGAGCACTTTTTGAGTGAACAAAAATCATTCAAAATTCAAAAATAATAATCTAATAGTTCGACAATACAATTCACAAGTTAATTAATGTTCACTTCTATAGGCAGTCCCCAAAGACTGCCCCACATGTTTTTATTTTGTTTTCTTATTACGTTTTCATGCCTTAACTACTCAACCGATAATCATGAATTTTCGCATACACGATGTTAGGGGTACAGAAAGGACATAGGGTACTTTTACCTAGAAAAAGGTACCTACTGTTACAAACCTAACCTACATTTACGCGAACGAAGCTGCGGGCAATAACTAGTTCAAAATAAAAACCTCATCATTCGCTTTTTAAAATGTATCGACACTCTGTAGCAAAAACAAGCACAATACCAACCGTTTAATGCATCGAAACCTAGATATTTAATATTATTTGTAAATTGCATTTGCTGTCATTGTATTAATAAATTCTTCTCTTACTCGTTATTTCTAAATAGTGTCCGAGTTATATTTCCAACAAACCCATTTAAATCATGCGTCTCATACGTTATATAAATAAACATACACGGTGTAACAGCTTTTAATGTCAACTCGAAACATGGAGGCAAAGCTGTCAAAGTTGATCGTAAAGTAAACAAAGCAAGCAAGTCTACTCATGCGGCCAGTCCCGTTAATTGAACAGCAGCTCACTAATCGCATATTGCCCGCGCTTTCCCTTCGGAATGGAAAGTATCAAATCAATGAAGTTGAATATTAATTGATTTTCAAAGTCATTGCTTAATATACCAGAACATACTTTCATTTAAGCAGTACAGTAACTGTAAACATAATGCCAAGAACAAAATCTAAGGCTTGCCAGTCGCTGACGACCTTTGTTTTATTCGTTTTGAACAATAACGACTGTATGTTACGCAGTATTTTAGTAAACTGCTCGTGAAGACGGCATAATATGTAAATTAATGTGTTGCATTTCTATTGCTTTTTGATGTAACAAAAAATAATGAACTGTGTTGCATAAGCGCCGCATTTTAGGTGGCTTATGCGATTTTTGGAACATAAAGCTACAGGTCACCTATCGGTATAAATTATGGACATAAATGACTTCGTCGGTCAGTAGGTGAGGTGAAATTTTACATTCAACCAGTCTCTGCGTTTGTGAGGAGTAATCGAATAACTGGCGTGCATCGGCCATGCATACATTACGCCCAAATGTGGTACCATTTATTAGCATAGATATTCGAAATATTCCAATGTTAGCATTCACGTACGTCGGCTGTCGTAGGAGACCATTATATTCATGTTTATAGGACCAGTTATGCATTGCGATTTTATCCAAAAATTAATGGTATAGACATAGACTATAGGGTTACTTAGTGACCAGAGTATCCTACGTAGATAGAATTTTTAAGTTAGATTCATATTTTCTGAAATATAAAATATGTATTAAGTAATGTGTATGTAGACGTTAGATATTTAAGTATATAGTTCATGTAATAAATGCAAAGGGGCTAAAAATAATGCTAGCAAAACATTTACTTACAACCTATGCTTATAACAGCTGTAAGTATAAGTATACCTACGTTCCCGCCGCCATGATTATAAATGACGATTTCACTTTTATTGATCTAGATTTACTTAAGCTTTAATGAATACTTTCGCAACATTAGATTTCTATCATTTAGAAGTACACTTATCTAATGGTAAACTAAAACGTATCAATGAAGAACATTGGATATTTACTATTTAGGCCTTGACAATGTGTCGGAATATGATACAGATTTCTAAATGAAATGCTGAATATATTTTACAGCGGTAGTGAATGCGATATTGCTATGCATGAGGTCTCGAATTCTAGTGTCCCGAGACCTCATAGGGCAGTATCGGGCAAAGTGTAGTCGGGTTAAATACAGTACGAAGTTCGGAACTGCCCGGTCGAGCAATAGGCTCGCCTCAAATCATAGTTGGCTAAATATGGATACACCTCTGCCTACTGCTTCAAAGATAAAAGCGTGATCCAAACATACATATGTACATAGAAATGTATATAATAAATATACATCTGTATTTTATTGTCAAGTTTATATACCATATTATGTAATAAATAACATAATTATCCTTTGCATTCTATATAAATTGATTACGTTGCTTATATTTACTCTCCTTACAGGCTATTCTTCTCGTTTGAGCGAAACTAGTAAAAATACATCTTTCCTACATGAAGCACAATTTTTATAGAATATTTGAATGAAAAATAAAACCTGCAATAAATATTCAAATCAAGCTGTTTAAAGAGCAGATTAATACGGCTATTACGATTTCAACGCGTCCTAAAAAACTAGCGCTAAAAGCTTTCTCATCTTGTTACAAGATGTCCTAGAAAATTTCTGGTAAAACTTAAATATTCTGCGTTAAAAGTTGTTACGCGGGTATTTTAGTGAGAGCCTGAAAAATTGCCACCGTATATACTGAGACTAGTACACCACTAACTGCCGATTTCCAATTTCCAATTTTTAGCTGTCCGATATTTTTCAACGTTACTTTCAATAACTTGGTCTAGTGGCCATGTTAACCGTAAACGTAGGTAGCCTTTACGGTTTACTAGTCCGCTAACGCATTTTAATAATATCTTATCTGAAAGAATTGTATAAAAATAATACAGCTACATATATAATAAAATCGTAAACACCTTTTGTTTGTTTCTCTGTGTTTGTGCAGGCGAGTCTCCGCAACGGCTGGGTCGAGCTGGACACCGTTTTGGTGATATATTAAAATAATCTTAGGTTACATTCATCACATTACAATCCAAAATGCGTTAGGAAACGTTAATAATTTATGTTTACGCGTATAACAGGCGTACCTAGTTTATTACAAATACATACCAACATTTAATTGTTAAAACAGAATATTATTATTTTGGTTCTCTCTGAGATGTCTATAACAATATTGACTAAATATAGAATTGTCATCTCAAAAAAGCTTCTGCCCTCATTATTATTTCAGATTTGATACTCTTAGTAATACCTCAATACTGTTATGATCAATCGCTTTATGAATAGTCAGCGACACCAGGCGATAAACATTCCAGAGAATTTAAAGTGCGTAGGTAACCATACACAATAATGGTAATTCCTCATATTTTACTACTAACGTTTAAAGGATAGCTATTTCAATCACAATTAATTACTATGGAACAGTAATAAGTAGGTACATTTTAAAACATAAATTTATTTAATATTAAGCTACTTAAGTAGCTGACTGTACAATATTACTTTATTGTCTACAGGCTGTGGAGCGGAATGCGTGCACTGCGCGGCAGACGGATGCGTCAAGTGCGCAAGGTTGCTGGTGTGGCCAGGAGGCACTTGCGCGCACGACTGTCCGTCTGGCACCAGGGAAGCTTGGGCTCATGATGACCATCTTATGGGACGAGTATGCTACCCCATGCAGTCGTACAATGAGGTATTTATGCTCTTAATTCAAAGATTGTAATATAAGGCTAACATTTTCCTTGTATGTACAATATTAAATGTGGATATCCAAAGGTAAAAAAAAAAATTCAACCAGCACTAGAAAGACTTCGATCAATTACTACCTCACTAACCTACCTCGAGATGTAAATCGGTAACCAAAAATAGCATCAATAAAAGAATTGAGGAAATATTTTCACTAGTTATTTCGTTCAGTTCTTCATAAACTAAAATAACATAAGTGATATACCTGCATGATGGTCATTATTCACTTCTTACGTCCATATATTTTATTTATTACTACCTCCAAACAATTCTATCATTTCGATACGAGTAAAATTTCTAAAAACTGTACACAATTAGTAATTACAGTCTTTTGGGCATCCGTTGATAAATCAATTGGTTAAGCTTGTTTGTCATAGTCATCAAGAAACATTTCAAATCAGTATTTTAAATCTACCTTATACTGCGTGTAGCAACAATCAAATAAAATTCAAGTTCTGAACGTGATAAATTCAAAAAGAATTTGGGTAACGGTCAAGTATGGTAATTTCCGCATGCTCTTTTAAGTCCGAAATAACAAAACATAATTGGTGTTATGCGATAGGAATTAATGTTACGCAGTCTGCATAAATACATCCACGTAATGTATTAGCCCAATTTCACAAATGCCAGAACATCAAAGTTGAACATCTTGTAGATTAGAACTATGATGCAATAGCTTTGATGCGCGCTTCGGATGTGGTACATTCTAAATCGTTAAGGCCCGATCCACACTACACAGTCCACAGCCACGGTGTTTCTTTTTCAATATCTGTCCGTGTTACAAAAACGACACGAAGTTAGTCATTTTTCTGGGCCCCTTAGAAGGTGAAGTTGATAGACCCGATACACGCAGAACAGTTTTAATTATATTTAATTTAGGTAGAATACACACATACTTTAATATGTGTGGAATTGAATGTTGGCGCGTTCAGTATGTCATAAGATGTTACTAAAGAATTTGATAACAGAAAATACTAAGCAATAACAAAGAGTACTGGGCTACTCCTACAAGATGCCATCAACGAGGATAGATATAAAACCAAAAGTGCCCCTCCAGGGAATGCAGCATATAGGCGTAATGTTAACGTATATTAAACAAATTTGCCGATTTGTAAAAACTGATCATAACAGGTTTAAGTACTGTAAAATGTTAATACTAAAGTAACTGATGGGCAACGTTACAAAAAAAACTTTGTACTTTTGATGGAAGTACCCCGTGACCACGATAGTTCGTTCGTTGAGAACGATGACAGATCTAGATGGGATTCAGAGCAGTGCAAAAATTGTTTCATGGTATACCGTTCACTGATACGGCGCGGTGGAAACGACTTTTGGTCGACGACGATTTGCTCGATGAAGCAAAAACATTCTTATGCATTTATGTGCAATTTCATGGCAATCCACTGTCAAATTTTGAAGCAAACAAATAAAACACCACAGTCCACCGGATTATCACACATACGCGTTATGTAAAAGTGAATCATACCCATATATCGCCAACAATGATTAGGTCCCCCAAATAGCAGTTTGAACTACTACTAATTACCTGACAGAAAATCAATCTGGGCATTAAACTCACGATCTGCAGCTGCGTAAGCCCATATACGCATGGTATGTACTAGGTAAACGACTATCCTCAACGATTCAAATAGAACATGCTGCCCAATACCGTTTTCCTTTGTTGTTGGGTGATTACTGACTTAACCATTTAGTGTTCTCGTCAATTCTTTGCTGGCTGCCTAGTTCCTCTTCTGACGCAAGTACTTACATGCATTTCCAGGTCAAATAAGATATAATTGTGTTTTTCTAATTAATTATCTTCACTGTCAACATACAATCTGGAACTGTGCCTGACAATAAGCTTTACGCTTTTAATCTTTGAATATCTATTACGGAGAAACTAAAAGTCTTTGGTGAAACGTGCAAGAGATACGTCTGTTCCTATACTACCTGTAATGATTCTTCGAAGTTTATTTGACCGATTCGAAAGCGCGTAGCGAGCGCTGCCGCGCTGCTATAACATGGATTTATCTCTGCACTCGTAAATCACAATCATGATTTTGAATCACGCAGTTTTATGACAGACATAGAACAGATGGAAATCGAAATGCTATTTATTTAATAGTTATTGTGCATTTTACTTAATGGAATTAAGGGCGTGCAACGCTTTCTCCGTAATTCTAACTGAGTGATATTATTGCAATCACGAAGTGTTTCCATGTGCGCTTAATCTAAATAGAGAGACCCTTCTTTTCATGACTTTAATATTTTACTTTATTAACCTATGTCAGTGGACAGTACACGGATATTTTATTACAATCTGTAACTAAATTGTTAGCACCTTGTTTAAGATTTTGTGATATTTATAACAGTTTTTGTAATACATATATCGAAATTAAAATAAGTATAACTACCCACCATATTTTATTTTATGTCAGATTTTCGGCAGTTATTTACATACATAGAAAGAAATCATTTTCGAAAAAGTATATAAATAATATGATTAGAATATGAAATCAATTATTGAATACTTAAACAAAATCGATTACTTTATCTTCACCTCGTAGGTAATGAATGAATAATCGATTGATGAAGATTGCAATAAATAAATATAAAACCTCTATCTAACCCTTCCATAAAGTACACACAGCGACACATCAGCCTAGACTGTTTGGACTTTGAACTATTAGAAGTTGAACGCTGCGAATCGTGCAAGAGTGCGTTATATTTTTGTTATTTTGTCTCATTCACGCTGAACGGGACGGGAATTCCTTACCATTACATCGACACCACTATGCATCGTCCCTTTCCAACAATTCTCTTTTTTGTATGTAGCTTAGTTATGCGTATATAGGGTGTCTAACTTGATGTGTAGCCGTGTGTACAAGCGCAATATTATAATATATTCAATAAATTGTACAGCCAACATATTTTGCGCACATAAATGCCTCAACATACAATGTCATAGATGTTGTTAAATAAATCAAATATTGCCCCAGCTGTGTTACAAGTCTCGTTCAACAACTCAGTGTGACGTCACTGTGGAAAACATACTCAACTTGTATAGAACGCCAGTAACACACTACGTTGATAAAGGAAATTAAGTAAAACAAATTGAATTACAATTTACTGTTTTGCAATTTTATTTATACGTAATAAGCACCTATTCGCTAATATAGTAAAAAATTATAGGTGTCATAGCAAGTGTGCCTAGGTTTCAGCATAAGGCATAGACTACATGTTTAGCAGTAAAAACTGCATGGATGGCGTAGTGGTTTTCGTGGTCGCCTCGTCACTGACACATATAAAAAATGTGTAATCCACGAATAGTTGTAACGTGTCCGGGTGTTCTTTGTGTCCGTGCTTTGAATGTGTTTGAGTCCTTCGAGGACAGCAACGATTCCTAGTGCTGGAGTAGTCTTTAAAAAAAGCTGTCTCTAGAATGCCTTATACCTAATAATTACTTCTGCAGCTTATATTTACAAATCGTACCTATAGTTTAGAAAATCCTTGTGCATTACAAGAATGAGTATTAATTGAAATAATTTTTTAAAATATTATATTCTTAGTAAAACGTCATACTTTCCATAAATTCAATATGAAAGACGCTTTAAGTGTACCAGACGGCCATTAACCAAGCCGGTATATAACAGCTTCGTTTCCAAATGAGTTGGTTTGTCACGGTGCGTAAAATTACTACCGACGTAATGTCATATTTTCAACTAAATTAGTCGTTTCATTGTTCTATTGATGGTGTATTGTTAATCATTGCGCGCGCGCTGATGCACTCATGGTTAAGGTATATGGGTTAGAAAATTTAGATCCGAAAGTATGATTCAAGTTGAGAACTATGATTTCTTTTTTATTACTTTTAGATAAAGATTAAGAATTATTATATATTTAGGAGTTATTATTTGATTAAAGAGGGTTAGCCGAATAATTAATTATTATTCGTTTTATTACCTTTCTCGACATCTTGACAACATCAAGACCCACCAACCCATGATTGCAATAAAAAAAGTTGAACTATTCGAATTTTGTTGTGAAAAATGAATGCCGAATGAATTACCTAATTTGTAGTATGTAAATTCCTTAAATTATAATAAGAATTTAAAAGTTAAACACTATGACCTTTTGCAATTGCAATTAAAACAACACTAAAAATTGTTTTGCTATTTTTCATGTGAATGACCAGTATTTTAACGAAAATATCTCTTTGCAGCAAACATTTACTAATTGATTGCAAAATACCGCTTATGAAATATTACATATGTGCGTAATTCAACAAAAATATTTTTAATAGATTTAAGTTATTTATTTCTCTTTAACTTATAGAAATTTGTCAAAGCGACAATATACATACAATCACGCTAACTTCTCATTTAATGTGACTAACTCGCGGTATTTACTTAAATCTCTGCCTGCGATTGCGATCAACTCAAAATAGAAACCATAAACCATTTCAATCAGTCCATTTCTGCCCACTACCAAAAATAGCTCTCCCTTTTATTACACCACTTCTAGCGGTGCTTTGCCGGTCTGACCAATCCATTGCCCTCTAGAGAGTCTGCAGATATCATCTTTATCTTGTCCATTCGTATATTTTCTTTTTGACAGCTCACGCCAATGAATTACCATTTTCTTTTATAGAATAATATACTACAGAAATGTCGTTCTTTATTGACGGATAACACCCACTTAGTGAAGTGCCCTGTGCATAACAAACAACCACAGACTATAAAACAGGTCTTGAAATAAGATAAATCGGTCACATAAAAAAAATAATTTGACTTTATGTAAGTATTGTTATTGTAAATTTAATAAAAAAATAAAAATAAAAATAGTAACTATGAATCCATAATTAATTATTTGCAAGGAATTAAGTCGAAATCTTGGAATTTAAGTTTTGGAATTTAATGCGCGTATACGTTATATTATTTATAAGTATAAATATTTTAATTTTAATGATTTATTATTTATATATTTATTTATTACATAAATAATTTAAAGAAAAACTAATACAACAATACTTAATATTTAAAATATTTCGATGCATTTAATCGATTGAAAGTTCTTAAATAAAATTGATTATTATTTCAAATCGAATCGGTAACGTGTGAGGGCACTAATTTCGAACTGTCAAAAAGAAAATAAACTGATGGACAAGGTATAACCATAGAGTGTGGGTGAGATCTTTTCCACCCTTTCCTCTAAACTACACCTATCTCTTAACTATTAAAGCTTTACAACAAACAAGCATATGACTCGCATTGTCATCAAGAGTTACTATAGCTTTACCTATTATTAGATAAGTAAATGACAATAGACACTCTCTGGTTATAAGATGTAAACTTAACCAAATAAATGATTTCCATACTGTAATTAAGTTCGAGAAGAACCATAAAATTATATAGCAAATAACACATTTATTAATAAACATTAGATAATGTTTGCTACTTCTTGTTGAGGGGGTTAGAGTCACGAGCATCCTAGCGATATTCTTTAGTATAAAAACAGTTATAAGATGTCGGCACATTGTTAAAAGAAATACATATTATATAGGTATCTATTGTTTGCGACCTTATATGTATGTATATGTCTAACCTAACTGCCTCCGTGGTGCAGCGGTAGTGAATGCGACTGCTGTGCATGAGGTCTCGGGTTCGAATCCCGGGTCGGGCCAACAAAAAGTTATTGGGTCTTTCTATTAAGAAATTTCAATAGCAGCCCGGAGTTAGGCAGTTGGCGGTGTAAGACACCCCCGTGCCTCGCCTGATATCACTCCGGTCGTGTCGGATTACCGTCCCATCGGATTATGACAGTTAGGGAACAGAGAATGCACTTGTGTTTGCGCACATGCTTGTGCACTATAATATCTCCTGCGCAGATGGCCAGTCTCCGTTAAGATTGGCCGCCGTGCCCGAAATTCGGTATGGAGGACATTATTATTATTATTATTATTATATCGTCCTATATCGGCTGATCGAACAGCAGCTTAAAGCAATTTAAATAGCGTCCTGAAGTCACTAACATAATTAAAAAATAAATTGCTCCTATTAGTCAGCTATTCAATACATAACATATTCGATAATAAATCATAAATAAATATACATATATTGCTCAACCAATACAGCTTTATGCGTTGCATATGGATATAAGGTTTGTGTTTTTATATTATTTTAAACCTCACCAGATGTAACTATATGTATAATTGATTTTTACACTTTGTTCAAGATAAAACGCCGCCGCGCCGCATGTATGGTTTTGGTTAATATGAGTTACTACACTAAAATAATTTTAAACCGCGTCCTTTTTAATTTTCTTTATTTTCATATTAAGACCTGGTCAATGTCAAATAAATCTTGTGTCCTTGGTGGATGAAAGCTTCTCTTGACAAGCTTCCTAGAGCAAGTTTATAACGAGTAGGACACCGAAGGCTCCGTACTCAGAAAAAGTTCCAAGAATTTTTCAATTTGCACTGCATATCCGTTTCTGTTTCCCTGCCAACGTGTAGTATATGCGAAATTCTATGATGATCGGTCTAGTAGTTAATGCGTAAAAGCGTAACAAACAAACAAACTCACATTACTCACTGGATAGGTGTGGACTCAGTGGTGCCACAAATCGAGGGATATCGTAGCTTTTCTACCACAAAATTTATAAATCAAGCAGGCGGGGTAGTTAATTATCCAAAAAATATCTGGTCTCCCGTTGTAACCGAACCCGATGTTCTTGACACTAGCTGCCTGCAGGTACATATACCCAATTGTGTGACATTACTGAGTATTTACCGGTCACCATCCTACAGAAATACTCATAGGCTCATAACTTCTCTGGAATCTGTTACAAATAGTATGACACAGAGCCCTTGTCACGTTGTCACTGGCGACATCAATATAAATATCAATGATCCTGGATTATGTTCTGAATATCTTACTTTAATGGCACATCTAGGATTTCAAGCAACAGTAAACAAACCGACTAGAGGTAACGCGTGCCTTGATCATGTTTTTACGAGAACAAAACACACTGTTGAATCCTTTGTACGCTCATCATCAGTCACAGATCACGACCTTGTCATAACTGGAGTAAGTCTTAAACCATCGAAAAATCCACGTATGGCAAGAACTCAAACTAAATATAATTTTGATTTAATAGAAAATTATTTAAAAAAATATTTAAACCTCTTTTTAATGTTACGTAATATTTTCGTTTGCAATAAAGAGTACAAGCATTTTTTATAACTATAAGTATAGTTAGTTAATTAAATCAAAATAAACAGCTGTGACAGATGGTCGGCGAGACAAAAAAAGTAGCATTATAAGAGTTCCGTTTGTACCATTTTCATACGGAACTCTAAAAACAGAGTCGATTTAGTTAATGTTAATAAAAAAAGAAACAGAACGCTGTCATTGCTTTAAATTAAATCTTTACTTATACAGTTGCGTAATTTAATTATAGTAGGAGGAAAAATGTCTTTCGCTCTAATACCTATATTGTTTGTTTAACATCTAAGAATTGTAGCTTAGAAGTGTTGTGCAAATGTAACACCTAATGATAGGACCGGATTATGTAATGGACGTCGAGAAACTAAGTTTTGACTAGACTATGAAGTTCAAATAGACAAAGTGGTTACCATAAACCTACATCATTTTGTCCCAGAAATTAAAAACTTCTAACGCATTATGTCCCAAGAGAAGCAACCTAATAGAAACAAACTAGTCTTTTAGAAAATAGTTTGCCATTCAATTTCTGCTGAAGTGTGTCAGGTCTTTCAACAGGTTCTTTTGAATTTGTTCAAGTCCTAACATAATGATGTGTAGAATAATGAGATCTTCGTGCAAGGATGCTGTACTTCAATAGTATTCGTACAAAATGTCTTATGTTTCTAACTTTCAGAGTTGTTTCCTAGGTTTAAAAGCAAACTATTAAATTTGACGTTTTGAAACCAGATGGCTGATCAATAAAATTTACATATACATATGTATTATACCTAATATTAATTTTTTATTCAGTGTGTAATTTTTGTCAGCTACACAAATTGTTTTGCATTGGTTGTGGGTTCAATCCCGCCAAGGAACAACAATTTGTGTGATCCACAAATAGTTGTTCCGAGTCTCTGTCTATTTTGTGTCCGTTGTTTGAATATTTGTAAAGTCCACCGCGACACAGAAATAATACCTAGTGTGGGAGTTGTCTTTCAAAAAACTATATACAACTACTTCCTTAGATAATAGTCGGTGGAGCATGCGGCGTGGCGGCGTGCATCGCGCTGGTGGCCATAGGAGCTGCGTACGCGCGGTGCAGAAGCAAACGTGCGCAGCCGCAGCCGCTGCCGCAACCGAACCAGGATGACGACACGCGACTTAGGGAGTTCCACAAACAATTAGACTGCTTACGAGTGAGTATCTACCGCGAATTCTCCAAATACAATTAATGCTGCCAGTCTTCTGGGCACTTGCTCAGTCAACAGCAATGCTGAGGATTTTACGACGATACCTAAACCGGCCATTTTTAAAATTGACATTCATATATTTTATAGCCATTCCTTTTTACTTTGTTTTACTGATAAGTAGTTGCTTTTGTACATATCAATAAAAACATACTATTATTATTCAAGTAATTGTTATGATACAAGTCCTAACTAATACTATAAATGCAAATGTGAGTTTGATTGTTACGCTTTCACAGTTACGTTATGATATTCTAAACATGTCGAAATTCAATTCCTAATACGGACGCGAGTTTTCGAACCGAACATTTCATAAGGTTTTAATAGAACCACTGCTCATAAAACATGATGAATGTTGCTACTTATCGAAACGTTAAGAAATCCAATAGATTATGAGATTTTCGAAGCCTACGCAGGATCTCACGACATGACATAACTGCTACCTACTTACATTCCTATAACATTTTGCGACACGCTCCAGTTTAGTAGATATTATTCGTTACTAGATTATGCCCGCGGCTGCGCTCGCTATAATAGATTTAATGAATAAGCTTCTGTCCCTCGGAAACAGCACTTTTTTCCTGAGTAAAAGGTACCTTATGTACTTTTCTGTACCTCTGACAACGTGTATGCAAAATTTCATGATACTGGTCGATTAGTTAAGGCATGAAAGCGTAACAAACAAACTTACAATGGCATTTATAATATTAGTAAGGATTTACTTAAGTCGCCGATGATAAAACTCTTAATATGTTACAGCCTCATGCGTATACTCTACTGGCGATTCTGAATCATACGAGGCATCAAGTAAGGGAACTCTACCAGCTTGGCAACAACGACGCTGCTATGGCCTACAGGTACAACTTTTTATTTAGTACTACGTGACCTATCGCAGTGATAGCCTTGTGGGAGATCGTTGGACAACCACACTGAGTTCGATCCCAAGGCGCGCACCTATGACATTTCGAAGTTATCTGCGTAATGAATAATTAATTATTGATCGCTTTAACGGTGAAGGCAAAATTCGTAAGGAAACCAGCATATCTAAAAGTTCCACATAATGTTTTCGAAGATATGTGAAGTCTGCCATTCCGTACTGCCAGCGTGGTTGACTATAGACTAACCCTTCTCAGACTAAAAGGAGGCTCGTTCCCAGACGTGGGACAGTTTATCCGCAAGGCTGATATTATATACTACGTGACCTAATAAAAACTAGGCCTAAAAGGAATGTGTAACACATAAGTGTACATATATTTATCTCACGAACATTATTGCTGAAACCCAAGCTAAATACGCAAGAACCAATGACCCCAAATAAACAGATTGCAAGCGTGTTCTAATAACACAGTAAACATGTCGTGTTGACAGGCTGCCTACAAAAAACGCGCTTCAAACAGTATTGAGTCACTGCAGCGATGTTTGTTTACATTAACTAGTTAAGATAATGTAGTTAAATGAGTAGATACACATCAACCGTTGCCTAACCTCATATGGATCGACCATATGAGGTTAGGCATCGGTTGATGGATATTTGACGTGTGTCGACAAGTTTCCATGCTCCAACGAATACGATCGAAGCCAACAATCCCAAAAATCCATGTAAATATCATCTGGACCAGACCTAAAGATCTAAACCAAATAAATTTGCTTTAAAATTTGTCGTGAACCTAAATTGACTTGATTATATTACTTAAAAGTTTCACGTTCATAACCAAGGGCCCGGGTCTATCTGTCTGTCGTGTGTATAAACTAAACTCTTACTTCAACATTATCTATGTATATTTAATAGATAAGGACAAAAGAAAAGATTACGATTACAAGGGTTTCTGATGCGGTGTAAAACTTAAATTTAACATATTAGACAACTTTGTTCCCTCAATTCACGCCCATAAAGAATAGATATGTACAGTTGTTCATGTGTATATAACTCCATAATATTTTAAGGGTATAAAATTAAAATAATTCTAAATCTGCTAACTCTTCTATTTGTCATGTTATCATGTTCATCTCTGTATAGTGTGATGTACATTAGAATTGGCAACAACAATATCTTTTTAAAAATATCTAATCTATTGGAACGTTAGGCAAACAAATCTTTATTGATTAATATCAATGAATCAAGTTAAGAGACAGGAATGTTAGAACGCGCGAAAATGACTTTTGTCATGGGCTCAATACTTATATTATTAATAAATATTATATATTTGTTGCTTTCGTTTTAAATATGTCGCACTATTAAAAAAATAAAACAGCGACTTAACTCGAAATTTGAAAGTAAGGCAATTTGAACTCTAATTGTATATGTTAAATTCTAATATTATATTTGTGTTAAATCTTTGCAATAGAGTTCAAATTTGTTTAATCCAAAATACTGAGATAAGTCTTTGTTTTATTAAGGGTGCGATGTATACAACACAGTTTAAAATCTGGTTCCTAACGTTCAAGAACAAAGATCTTAAAAAGATTCTAAATTAAGCTGCGGAAATAACAAGTAAAAATATAGCCAAATTATGCAAGCTACAAAACTAAATTTAATTTGATTTGGACTAGAAAGAAGCTTCGCCGGTTCTTAATATTACTTTTGTTACAGTTGCATTTTGAGCGACTTAGCCAAGTTGCTCATATTGTTGAACAAGCAGCAAGTGCCTGTCGTACCAGACGAGTGGCCGCGACTAGCTAGCTGGGCAGAAAGGTATAATATTTAATTATTTTCCCCCTAGCCAATTAACTTGTTCATTAAAGTAACCTTTACCAATTCACGTTGGATTTTATACTAATTCCTAAACCCTGATTTAATTTATTTCAGAATCCTAAAACGCTACAGTCGTACGAACGTAAACACGCAACAAGAAGGTCGGCTAGTTAATTTCCTCCCAGCCCCACCGAGCCAGGGCTCCGATTCTGAAACAACACAGCAATCGTTCTCCACTTTCAAACCTCCTTCGTACTCCCCCACATCCTATGACAGTAATATCATAGACAAAGAGATGGAATGCGAGTGGAGCGACGCTGGCCGGCCACCAAGCTACTCACAAGTAGAGAGAGAAAGAGAGACCATCGTCCTCTCCGACCCGTGGGAGAGAAGACCGATTGTGAGAAGAGAAAGCGTCTGGTTAGAAGACGAATTCTTTGAAATGACAAGGCGGCCGCAAGACGAACTAACCACTGAACTTTAATCGTAGTAAAACAGTGTAATATTAATTTTATAAGTATTTGGTTCACCATTCCAAGTCTGACAAGTACAAAATACAAGATTACTAATATTTAGATGTTAATATTTTGTAAATTTGTAGTGGTGCTTTCAAACTTGTTTTATCTATGTATTAACTTTGTATTTTCTTAGTTGTTTGTATAAAATACATACCTAAGTAACATACTTATTCTGTAAATCTTCAGCTTATCAAATAGAAATCTTGTTAATAATTGATAATATTATAAAGCTTTTGCTCGTTCTAAGTCTTCGTAAATAAAATAATGTTAAAATAATTGACATTTATTTGTAGACTTACTCACTAATGGGTTTGTTTCTTTTAAACACATAGTCCTTTGTGATCGCAAGGACCTAAAACGAAGCTGAGCAACTGTTTACTATGCTTTAATAAGTAGATTATGCATAAATAATGTTATTTTTAGACATATTAAAACCAAAGTAGAATGTATAATAGTTATCTAGTCTTATGAAAGAAATTCAAAATGTTTTCTATCTTAATGTATCTCTGCAATATGTTTCTGAGTAAATTTATGATACTTATATACTTATCTAGGTATAAATCATGAGAAACATACATTATTTATTTTGTACCACCAGATAAAACCAATGTAAAGTAGGTAGAACTATCTAGAGGTAGACTCAGTGACAAACTCTCGACTGAAATAAGGAATAATTATGACTATAACGGCAGTATGAGTTTCCATAGCTCTGGATTACCTTAATATCGAATGAACGTCGGGTTTCTATACATTTTCCAACACCGTTCTTAGCAGTAGCTTTGTTAAACTAATCAAAATACCTATATAGATAGCTAAGATAGCCGACGACGGTCATCGTTCGTATCTAATCCAAAGGTCTGCAAACTCGCACTTAGTAGGTACACTATTCTCCACCACCTTTTACTTAGTAAAAGGCTTTTAGGTTTACCTTTATCTCATAGGTGTAAATAATAGAAATATTAATATTGTGAACTAAGCAATACAGACTAAGTGCCTAAACATTGTTATAGAAAAACAACGAAACTATACCTATTTGTTACAATAGGCTAGAATACGTTTATTTTATGTTTGTTAAAATAATAAAGATGTCTATATTTTTGTTTATGATTAATTTTATAAGACCTTAACGTAATTCTTGCTCTTATTAAAACAGAACTCAATCTTTGGCAGTTAGGCAATTTGAACTCTTGCCTGTACTTACATTACTGTTCAAATTGCCTAAATTCCAAATGTTGAGTTAAGTCTATTTTATCAAGAGAGCGGTATGTAGCATATGCCGCGTAGATAACTACGTATTGAGCGAACGACGATAATCGTATTCCATACATAATAAGAGTCATAAAAATGCATATCGAATTGAAAGTGAAATCAAATCATAATTAGTTATGCGGTAGTTGGACGCAGCGCGACGCTCTCGTGCCTCGTGTATCGAATATAATGTTAGGTAATACATACACTCACACCTGTTCCTTGAAGGAGTACCTATGTATAGACTACGTATTTAAATTTGCTGTGAACTTGAATATTAATATGAGTATATTAGGCAGTACGATTTTCGTCAAACAGAATCAAACTAAGGCCTCGTTTAAGGAGACGCGGGGAAGTGCGTGGCGCGACCGACGTCGCGTCGCGTCGCGCGGTCAATTCAAACAAGTGGGAATATATTAGAGCGTTCAGGCACAAGCGTGCTCACTCGCGTTTTGTTTGATATTGAGCGCAATGAGCGCTGCTCGCGGCGGTTCACGCTTCGCCCGCTGCGCGTCGCTGCGTCACCTGCCACGTCGCTTGCCGCGTCGCCCGCCGCGGGCCCCGCCGCGTCGCATCACTCGTCTGTCAATCAGTTTTTTGGTTCTCCTCTAGCAGTAAACAAAACACTCATGCTAACTTGGTCAATATCTTTTTATAACAAGTGAGAAACGGCAATGAATTGCCGTAAATCTTAGAGTTCGAAAAAATGGTTCAAGTAATATGCAAAGGTCACGTGATACCACGGGACCTTGAGGTCAGAGGTCAAAGTTCATAGTCATTTCGGGGGTATATCGACTATGCTGAGTGGAATGGCGTTGCCCGCGAGTCTATAGCTCTTACGGTTCTTGAGTTGAAAGTTGTATCACAGACAGACGGACGGACGAACGGACGGACGGACAGACGGACGGACGAACAGACGGGCAAAGCTGTTGTATAAGCGTTCTTTTGAACTCTAAAAACTACTTTGCTGTGGATTAGAGACCACTGATTCGTTTAGAGATGTTCTGCAAAATACCAAATTAAGTTTCATGTCGACCGACTAGCTTGTGTGATGATTTGATGCTCTGTTTATGTGTGCGTTACCGCAGCAAAATGTAATAAAATGTTGTGCTTTAGAGAGTTGAGAGTATAACAAATATTTAGTTCATCGTGAAGAGTAATTTGTTCACTAATAGCAAAATTTGTTCAAGTTGTAGTTATAAAGTTATTCGAGAAAAACAAATTTTGCTGCAGTAATGTTTGATACATTACCCTGCCAAAACTTTTCTTATAAAATCGTTTCATCCCGGAAATATACGCATGAATAGATAGCTTTTGTTGCGTATTAAATGTTTGTGAACAGCAAAATTTGTGTGTTGTGGTTCTAAAGTTATTTAAGATTTTGCTTATTTCAAAAACGGCTCAACGTAAAGTTTATAAAAAAATTAATTAATTAAATTTAATTAATTAGTTCAAAAATGTTCAAATATTAGTTTTTAATTTGTTTGATGAACACCAATGTAATTAAATGGTGCCGAAATTCAGAAAGAAACAGATTTGCAAGTAAACCAGTACACTTACAATCAAATAGAAAGCTGTATCATGTACCCTTGGTACACCTGTATAAATACAGTAAATTTAGATTATGTGACTCTTCGCAATATAAAGATACAAAGAAAAATTAATTACATTTTATATGGTCTGATTTAAATGATCGAATACGCAGTTCCCATAAAACAAAGAAACATGGAATAAGTACGAATTAATTAAAATGTTTCATCAATACGTAATGGCAACTTCTTATTAAGAAATTTAACGATTATTGTAGAAATGTATGGAAAAAAACGATTTTTGCTAAAAAAGCATGTTTATTTTCAGTTCAGGGTAGATATTTTCCGCTATTTTCATTTTCTGAGGACGCCTAATTACTTTTAATCATTATGGAGTTTGTCTCATCGCGATAGATCATTTAGTTTAAAAGTTACACTGTTTTGTTTACAATGCGGTCACAGAAGCGAATAAAATTTAAAAAAATTACATAATAGATATAAAAAAAAAAGTTTCGATTTTTCAAATATTTTTCCGGCGATTAAATTAAGCATAAATTCCCTCATTTCGATATGCGCACATTATAAAGACTCACACTGTATTTTAAAGGTTACGCGCACACATGTATACGGTTTTACGAATTTATTCTGCTGATACAGTATTCCGTGGCGTATAAAACATATGCGAGTGCCCACACGGATAGGTGAAAATCGAATGCAATGATGATGATGACTCCAGACCGGTTTCGGTCACAGCTACTGCCTCAACTCCGTACAGATAGTTGTCGTTGGTGTGCTCGCACATGACTACAGTAGCCAATCTTATTTGAGAAGGTCCGCGCACATTGCGGGCATGTGAGCACACCATTATTATAAATATAACTGATCGCCGCAGGTGGTCGGGCTTTCAGTACGTCACGTCTAGAGTCAAGCTCTGACCGACGATGCTCCTCAAAGTCAAAAACTTTGTTTTTGACTAGAGCTCTCCAATCAGGTCTGTTGGCCGCAAGCCTTTCCCCACAACGAGGGCTCAATGTCACATTTTTTCATATGGCGTTTTTGCACATCTTTATATCGGAGGAACTGTCCGCCTTGCTTTCGTTTCCCCTCCTTCAGCTCGGAATAAAAGATACGATTAGCCACTCGCTCCTCCGCCATTCGTGACACGTGACCGCACCATCGAAGCTGTGTTATTCCGTAGCATACGAACTCCATATCGAGATTTCCTCAGACGAAGCTCACTTCGTAAACAAACATTCTTAAGACTTAAGACTGAGCCGAGCGAAAGACGCGGTTGGACTGAATGACAGAGCTCGAAATTCAAATCAGCGCGCGGCTGCCATAGTAAAATTGTATGAAGGATTTGAGGTGCTTTTTTGATAAGTATGTATCTTTAATGTCAACCAATAACTTAAATATTTGGGATGGACAAATTGTAATATAATTATTTATGTTTCGTTTAAGCTGTAAAATAGGATAGATTTCTACTGTTATAAATGTTATAATCTAAAAATCACGCAAATTTATGTAATTTTATAGGCGAAAATATTAATTATTTTAAGTTTTTACACGGAGTACTTGTAAACACATTCATTGTTATAGTAAATGTATATGTTATATTTGTATTAAACAAAAAGTGTTGATGTTATCAACTTAACTGTGACCGCCTGTTTTGGCACATTTCGCTCGGCGCAGTCTTAAACTGGATTTCATTTCAATAATGACGAAACTTGACAGTCGAAACGGGAATTTCTCTACAGAAAAATACAATACAATATACTTACATACTTCATAAGTCATAAGTCATAACATAACTCACCATTCTCTCACACGACGAAGTACATTTTACTGCCGCGCTCGACAATGAGTCGCTACTAGTGCATTCTAAATGAACTGAATGCGAATTAGACATCTCACCGCGGATTCAGCTGTCGAAATACATCAACGTTTTTACAGAGTAGTACTGTCGTACGTTTTTGTTTTCCATATACGACATTTGACAAGCCATATTTAGCAAACTGATTCGTGAACGCACGGCGTATTATCATAACGGTTTCACACGATATTAAAAAGTAACTAAAGGTTTTTACGTATACTCTGTCCCAATAGAATTAATATTTTATGTAAACAATAGTTTCATGTCTAATTAAATATAAAGTCATTTAGAAAATTCAAACTCTCTTTGTAAAGTAGTTAATGAATACAATAAGCCGTATGAAAGTCCTTTTTTCGATAAATATCCATAAAGGACAGTGGGCAAAACAAACCCAGCTACGCCAGCCATAAATTAAATATGCCTCTAAACACATAATAAAAATAAGCATTTTTAATTTTGAAGTATTAAAAAATAATCCTAGTGGTCATTACATAATAATAATGTCCTCCAGACCGACTTTCGGTCATGGCGGCCAATCTTAACGGAGACTGGCCATCTGCGCAGGAGTTATATAGAGTTATATAGTGCACAAGTATGTGCGCAAACACAAGTGCACTCTCTGTTCCCTAACTCTCATGATCCGATGGGACGGATAATCAGACACGACCAGAGAGAGATCAGGCGCAGGACCAACGGCTTTACGTGCTTTCCGTGCTTTCCGAGGAATGGGGGTGTCTAACACCGCCAACTTCCTAACTCTGGGCTCAGATTGAGATTTCTTAACAGGAACTTTTTGTTCGCCCGACCCGGGATTCGAACCCGAGACCCCATGCACAGCTGTCGCATTCACTACCGCTGCGCCGAGTAAAGTAAAGTCCGTAAAGTAAGTAAAATATTCGTCGTCGCAATCGGCGACGCCTTTTTAAATTGGTTAGCTGGACGGCCGCGTGGGCGTTGCAGGTAGTTGATTCCTAATCAGTGCAGTCGAGTCCTTCGTAATACTTCGTTGTGATTGTGTGTTCTCTTATTAGGATACCTACTTAAATAACTGACTACATTCTTCGGACTTTGAATCGTATATCGTAGGATATACGATACGACCTGTGGCTTCAAAGAGCAGAGATACATTCTCGGTACACGAGATCGAAGTTTTATTACACATAATATATGTGTTTAACGATGATGAGGGTAGATTGAATGCTCTGAAGCATTATTATTGTTCATGCAAAACAGGAAACCGTACCTTGGGTTGCTGCGCCCATGTTATGGTTATACCTAATATAATTTTTGAGCCTGGCAATATATGAACAGAATATAAATAACGAAAACTAATAAATACTGTCAAATTTTTTTTCTTTAGTACACAATACAATCGTTGAGGATTTTTAGTTAAAAACCAATAAAAGAAATGTTCCATATGTCATGCTTGTTTCAATAATGCTCATTAAGTTAAAACTATTCGACTGCAAATAATTAGAAAACCCTCGTACAGAATTTGATGCATATTGATACAAAGAAACATTGCTATGATACCTTCCAAACAAAAGAAGTCTAAGCTGTGGCGGACGTGGGTGTGCCGTCCATTCATTTTTGCTCACAGTACATTATTTTACAGAAAAATATTTTATGATAAATGTCACTAAAAGTTGTTTACCATTTTCTCAAATTGTTTTGGGATAGACTTTAATTCACTTACAACTACAAAAGGTCCGGAATAGGAAGAATAGATAATGTTCAATTTCAGTGCAACATCATAAAGTATGGCCAAATTTGGATACGATAACGACTTCAGGTAAAAGTACAGCAAATCAAATCAAATCAAATATTCTTTATTGTGAAACATTGGTATATATAAGATTGTCTTCTGTTTACGCGAATATTATTCATTGAAATTAAACTACTATATACGGATTTTATCGCGTTACCTATTTATTTGACACTTTATTACATAATTTTGAAAACTGTTACACTACTACTACTATTAAACTTTACTAATTTTTAAGCTAATTGAATTATTAAAAACTATTAAAACTATTTAGATTTAATTTAATTTTACACTTTCCCCGACGTTTCGGTTGCTTTTCAGCAGCCATGGTCACGGGGAGACTAAGATGGTAGTTGTCTCAATGTTCCAGTGTAGTTATTTCAAAGTACCCGAACATAATTTAATCATTGGTGTTTCTATTTACGCAGAATGAGCTCAAAGTATCATGAAGTCTAGCTGTGGTTTGCTTCTTCTTGGGTTTGACTATTTTTATTACTGGATCCCAAGCTGGTGGTACATTCCAACCATCTTCTCTATTAAAATTAGGATGTTTTTTATTTCAATAGCCTCGCGAAGCATCCTTGGTAGGAATCGGAAAAAATGTTCTTTAGCGAGAATCTGTGGTTTGTCAAATCTCAGGTAGTGGTTGGTCACCTGTTGCACATGTTCACACACAGCAGACTTCAACGAGCGTTGGTGTTTTACATCAGCTTTATGTTCTTTTATGCGGATGCCTATGTTTCTCTTGGTTTGACCAATGTATGAGAGTCCGCAGTCACAATCTATTTTATAGACCCCTGCATCTTGTAAAGGTAGTTGACACTTGACGGATGGTAAAAAATAATAATACAATTAGCTTAAAATTTAGTAAAATTTAATAGTAGAAGTAGTGTAACAGTTTTCAAAATTATGTAATAAAGTGTCAAATAAATAACGCGATAAAATCCGAATAAAGTAGTTTAATTTCAATATATATAAAATGTTTACAGTAATGGTGATAATCAACTATGTTCTGCCAATTAGGCTTACAATAATTTAATATTAATTTGGCAGATCACTAAAAACATGCAAAAATTATACTTTTGAATCACTTCTATTAAAACTAAACAACATATTAAATTCACTTTAGCATAAAATAAAAATAAAAGAATGAAAACATGGAGAATTAATAGCTGCCAATTACTTATATTAATTGCAATCTATACAAATAACTAAATAAAATTGAAGTGTCTATTTATAATGTCAAAATAACCGCTTCATACTAAATGCATAGGAAAGTATATACGGTACTTATATCACAGAATTTTCTTTTTTGTCTGTCTGTTTGTTCCGGCTAATCTCTGAAATGGCTGGACCGATTTTGACGGGACTTGCACTGGCAGATAGCTGATGTTATAAGGAGGAACTAGGCTACATTTATTTTAGAAAATAGGAATCCGCAACAAAAAAAATTCACGCGGTCTAAGTCGCGGGTAACAGCTAGTAGGTACATAATATTACGTTCAATACCCGATTACGGATACACACGCTTGTATATCGACCAGCGTGGTAGGTACACACGGCTACACATCAAGTTAGACACCCTATATACGCATAACTACGCTACATACAAAATAGATAATTGTTGGAAAGGGACGGTGCATAGTGGTGTCGATTTAATGGTAAGGATAGAGCGTCGCGTCCCGTATAACAAAAATATAACGCACTCTCTCGCACGATTCGCAGCGTTCAACTTCTAATAGTTCAAAGTCCAAACAGTCTAGGTTGATGTGTCGCTGTGTGTACTTAGTGTTATCAAGTACTCAATAGTCGCACACGGTTGTGACGTATTATATTTAATTGTTATATTATAATCGCATATTTACATTTGATTATTTCTATAATTAATAATTATCATTGTTATTTGTTACTGTACTAATTTTATACCTTAAAATGTAATTAATTGATATTTAACTCTCCATTTGATACTTTGATAAAAACATATAAATAAGGTAGGAGATTAACAAATATTGTTTCTCGTTACAACTGTCGGATAGAACGTTACTCTGTTGAAATATACATATACTGTGTGTGTAAAAATATATCTCGGCGTTTCATTGAGCAAAGAGCCACGACTGCGTAATAGTTTCAGAAGTGGGATTTTGCCCGCAATGTCTGGACCATATATAGACTGATTGGGGCAACGCAAACGAAAGCGCAACAAATCGAGCAGCTCGGAAGATGAAAATAGCGCTATTTTTTTCTCGGACGACCGTCGCGCAAGCAAATTGTACAGCAAGAAACGACACGTCGCCCCCAGCGATGCTGAAGTCATTCTTAAATTTCGGCCAGAAGACAGCAACAGCATCGTGATAGGGTGGCTTCACAAGATAGACCAGCTCGGCGACGTCTACGGTTGGGACAACACGGATCGCATACTTATAATGCAAATACGGCTACGTGGCTCCGCTCGAGAATGGTATGATGATCTAGAAAACTACGATCTGACATGGGATGGATGGAAGGAGATGCTGCGGACCGCTTTTCCGCGATCTTCTGACTACGTGGACAAATTGGAACGCATGTTGGCGAGAACTAAAGAAGATAAGGAAACTATGACGAAGTATTACGAGAAATTATCTTTACTAAAGAAATGCAACATAACTGGTGAAGATGCTATTTCATGTATAATTCGGGGACTGCCTCCCGAATTAACGGCAAATGCTAAAGCCTATAGTTATGATACACCTGAACAACTTTATTATGGCTACCTATCAACACTAAAAAATTTCAAACGAGTAAGACTATACTGTCCGAAAAGGTACGTGGAGAAGAGGAGCCAGCAGTAGTACACCAGGTTCAACGTCAACCCATCAGCTGCAGCCGAAGATATGTTACATGTGTCGGCGGCCGGGTCACGAGATGCGGTACTGCAGACAACAACAGCGCTGTGACAACTGCCGACGCAGCGGGCACACCACTGCGGCCTGCTGGTTTGGCGCCGGGAGTGCCGGGTCATCACGCCACCAGCCACAAAAGGTTACTCAAATATTGCATATATGATATATATACTGATATTTACAAAAGAACAGTGATAGTAAATGGACAACAGCTCAGAGCATATATAGACACCGGTAGTAAAATTAATTTACTCTGTATCTAGCAAGTTAAGAACTTACAAATCAAAATCGAGCCTAGCACTACTATTATGAAAGGTTTCGGTGGAGCATGTGTAAATTCACTCGGTTCATGTCGCTTAAGTATCTTGATAGATAATGTACAATTGAAGGGAATAGTCGAATTGACTAATTACATAACATCTGATATTGATCTCTTAATTGGACAAACAATGATTAATAGTAAAAATGTAAGTTTAGTGACCTCGGCTTCTTCTATACGTTTTGTTCAAAGTCAAGTTATACAGGATATATTTGCAGACTTATATCTACCCGCATCTGATTTTCTTGATAAGTTTCCAGTCTATTTAAAAAATAAAGTTAAACTACCTAAGCAAAGTCAACTATATGTAGAAGTCTATGTCGACTGTTATAGTGCTGTTAGAGAGGAGCACACATTTTTAACGAATACAGTATGGGTGCAGTTAGGAAGCATAACCTATTTCATACCCTCCGCTATTATTAAACAATATCACTCTCATTTGAAAATTGTTAATTTAAGCTATACAGAAATAGTATGGGAGGCTCATAGGTTGATAGCTAGGGCGGAATTAGTGACAATACCAGTGTGCGATAGTGTGTCTAGAATACTAACTATAGATAATTCAAAAAAGGAGAATATACGCATTAACTTAACTGACATTGAGAAAGGTCAGCTTAGTGATTTGGAAAACAAACAATTGTTATTACTCTTAAATAAATATGTTCAGTCATTTGCTAGAAGTACCAAAGGTTTAGGTTGCACGGGTCTTATAAAAATGCACATTCGCACAATCAATAACCAACCTGTCTGCTGTAAACCTTATAGACTATCACACAAAGAAAACGAAATTGTAAATGGCAAAATCAAAGACTTACTGGAGGCAGGCATAATTAGGGAGTCAATGTCCGACTATTCTAGCCCCATAGTTCTGGTTAAGAAGAAGGGTGGGGATTATAGGCTCTGTATTGATTATAGGGCTTTTAAAGCTAATACTGTTAAAGATCGATATCCTTTGCCACACATTGAAGATCAGGTTAATAAGCTGTCAGGTAAATTCTTCTTTACAACCCTAGATCTCACTCAAGGCTGTCGATATATCGACTATCACGTCAGTCTCCATGAAGATTCGATACCGAAGACTGCATTTGTAACTCCATCGGCATAATATGAATTTTTTTAACTGCCTATTTGCTTAGCTAACGCTCCAGCTGTATTCTCGCGATTAATACAGATGACACTAGGTAGGATCGATCAAAACATAACTTTGTATTTAGATGACGTGATTTTGCCCACAACAACTTTACAGGAAGGTTTAGTGCTGCTAGAAAAAGTCTTACGATTACTAACACAGGCAAATTTAAAATTAAATCTCAATAAATGTTCTTTTCTAAAGCGTACTGCAACTTAATTAGGTCATGAAATCTCAGCTGGAACGATACAACCGGGTCAAGCTAAAATTAAATGTGTCGCTGAATATAATAGGCCACGTAACGTACACGAAATAAGGCAGTTTATAGGATTGACGTCGTATTTTAGAAAATTCGTTCAAAATTTTGCTCAAATTGCTCGCCCTCTTACCTTACTTACGAAATAGGACGTAAAATGGTATTGGGGCCCTGACCAAGAAAATGCATTTAAAACCCTTAAGCAACGTTTGATTGGAAAACCAGTCTTAGCCATTTACAGTTCCGATGCAAAGACAGAATTACACACTGACGCCAGCAAAGTAGGTTTAGGCGGTATTTTTTTGCAGTATCAAATAGACGGTAGTTTAAAACCAATAGCTTATTTTAGTAGGGTGACCACTAACGAAGAGAAACATTATCATAGTTACGAGCTCGAAACACTCGCTGTCGTTGAATCTCTCAAACGTTTCCTAATTTATTTAACAGGCATCAAAGTTAAAGTTATTACTGATTGCTCAGCTTTAAGAACCACTCTTGTAAAACGCGATTTATTTCCTCAACTAACTCGTTAGTGGCTCACAATTCAGGAATTTGATCTTGAGATTGAATATAGGCCAGGGGAACGGATGAAGCATGTAGATGCACTAAGTAGAAATCCTGCAACTAATACTATACTTATGATTGACAATTCCGATTGGTTAATAACTTTACAGTTACAAGATGACAATATACAAAGCATTATTACTAGACTTCGTAATAACTCTGATTCAAATTTATTTACAAATTACACCGTTAAAGATAATTTACTTTTTAGAAAAACCGTTGCTGGTGAACGTTTTGTAATACCAAAATTAGCTAAATATGGTCTACTACAAAAACTTCATGATCAAATAGGACATCACGGTTTCGAAAAATGTGAAAGTTCTATTAAAGCTCAATTTTCGTTTGAAATTATGACACGATTTATAAGAAAATATATAAACTCTTGCTTACAATGTGCGTTTAACAAGGGCAACTATGGTAGGTTGGAGGGTGAATTACATCCAATTAGCAAGCCAGCAATACCTATGCATACGTTGCACGCAGATCATTTAGGTCCTTTTGCTAAAACTCGTAAGGGGAACACCTATATCCTTGTAGTAATTGACGCTTTTACTAAATTTGTATTCGCTCGACCTGCTAAAAATTGTAGTTCAGTAGAGACAAATCGGCTGTTGAAGGAAATTATCATGCAGTTTAGTTATCCAATTAGAATAATAACAGATAGAGGCAAAGCTTTTACAAGTAGATATTTTAAGCAATTTTCCGAAGAAAATCAATTTAAACACATTTTAAATGCAATAGCCAGCCCTCGCTCCAATGGCCAAGTTGAACGAGTCAATCGCACTTTATTAAATGGTCTTAACACTATGTCGGAAAGCGAATGCACGTGGGACCATAAGTTAGACGATATAGTCTGGGGAATCAATAACACACCTAACGCAACTACTGGGTTTTCACCATTCAATCTTATGTTTGGTCATAAGAACTCCAGATACCCATCCTTCCCTTCGGATGCACCTTCCGTCTCTGAGACTCAACTAAATGAACTACAGGCTAATAGGGAAACTGCAAAGCTTCGGATCGATAGAAATATGACTACCATGAAAAGACAATTCGATAAAAAGCATAAAAGGTGTATTAAATACATAATACCGTAGGCCAATTAGTTCTTTGGAAAGGTGGTGTAGGTGGTGGCTAGAGATGCGGTTACTAGGGTTACTAAAAAGTTAAACGGGTTCTACACAGGTCCCTATAGAATATGTAAGGCAGATAGCTCATTAGATCGATACACAATCACAAGTATAAAGGGTATGAAAGGTTACAAAAGGTTCAATGCCGTAGTACGTGGAGAGACCCTACGGCCATATAAACCAACTATGTCCGAGGATGATAGTTCAGGCAATGACCGAGAGGTAGATAGAGACGATTTTATTGATCTTTTTGAAAGTTAATTAAGAAATAAAACTATGAATGTTTGATCTCACCAATATATTAGATAAATTACATTGATCGTTACAGATATGCGACTCTTAACCGGTCGTATACCGCCGGCTCGCATACCAGCCGGCAGATTTGTACCCGTCGTAGGCCGGTGGCTCGCATGCGAGCCACCAAATTGGTTTTACGTTAGCTTAAGCTAAAGCGAAGGCGGCGCGCGGCGTTTTGGCGCCAATTTGGTGGCTCGCATGCGAGCCACCGGCCTACGACGGGTACAAATCTGCCGGCTGGTATGCGAGCCGGCGGTATACGACCGGTTAATTATAAGTTTTGGTAACAGTAAATAAGTATAATATGAGTAAAAGCTTGCTAGCATTATTAAATCGTATGTTTAGCAAATAATTGTTTCTCTATATCCTACCCATAGACATAATAACACTAACTAACTGTGTGATAAATATTAGTAAAGACGGCTATGTGATCAAGTCTATATAAATAAAGACGGCTGTGTGATCAAGTCTATAGAAATACGGACGGCTGTGTGATCAAGTCTATGGAAATACGGACGGCTGTGTGATCAAGTCCATGGAAATACGGACGGCTGTGTGTTCCAAGTCTATAAGTAGAAACGGCTACGTGATCCAGTTTATATGGATAAAGACGGCTAAGTGATCAAGTCTGTCTGTGTGATTATGTTGTCCATATAGAGACGGCTGAGTGATCTAGTCATGTGGTTGTGATTAAGTCCATTTGTAGACGGCTATGTGATCAAGTCTATATAAATAGGGGATGGCTATGTGATTAAGTTCATAATAATAGAAATGATAGCTGTGTGATTAAGTAGAAAGACAGCTGATCCGATATGTATAACACTTTAGTCAAATAGAAATAACTGAAATGAGTAAATCTGTGTGGCATACTTAAATACCTGCTAAAAGGTATAACACAAACCAATACAAATGACTTTAAAATAATTATCACAAAACAACAAGTTACTGCTGAATCATATTTCCGTTCCAGGATTCCGGATTCAGTCCTGAAGCGCAGCAGAACGCGGGCCGTGGTACACGACCTACACAGAATGGCCGAGTGTTATCAAGTACTCAACAGTCGCACACGGTTGTGACGTATTATATTTAATTGTTATATTATAATCGCATATTTACATTTGATTATTTCTATAATTAATAATTATCATTGTTATTTGTTACTGTACTAATTTTATACCTTAAAATGTAATTAATTGATATTTAAATCTCCATTTGATACTTTGATAAAAACATATAAATAAGGTAGGAGATTAACAAATATTGTTTCTCGTTACAACTGTCGGATAGAACGTTACTCTGTTGAAATATATACTGTGTGTGTAAAAATATATCTCGGCGTTTCATTGAGCAAAGAGCCACGACTGCGTAATATTAGTCTAGTTATCAATCGATTTCTATGGACATGCTATGTAAGGAAATAAGACAAAGACATTTATTTTTAAAGATAACTGAGATTTCATGCTTTTTTATTATTACCGCTAAAACCGCTGATCGCAATCGCTACATATAACGGTAGTTTGAACTATGAGGGAAAACATACTATGAGTTGCGTAAAAACGAAATCGATTGCACGATAACCTACAAATTAATATTAAAATATAGCATTCATTGAAATACTAACTTAAACTCAAGGTTACTGTGGTTACAAACTGTGTAAACTTGATGTTAATAAAGTATAAATTAAGGTTTATTCGTTCTTTCAGACAATTTCTCAACTTTGAATTCGTGACTATAATTCCAAATAAAACGCTTTTAGAGCAAAAGCGTTTTTCAGGCTCTCTTCAACGCATGGAATTAATAATAAGTAGTAATTATACCTATACACAAGTATTCATTAGTTGCATGCTTTAATCTTTACTAGGCCTTGTTTGATTTTGACACTGTGGCTAATCTTTTCGAAACCGGGATACCGGGTGTTAGTTTTAATAGAACCGTATTTGATACTCTCATAAAACATTCAACAATATACTTTTACACAGATTTAAAGCTACATGACACAATTGAAAAATAACTTAAAATCTGTTCCATATATAATAAAGAAACATTTATTTACCAAAAACGAGAAATCACATTTTATATTTCCTTATAATTCTGCTTAAACTTATTACAACTACATATTAATAATTACATATTAAATCTATTTAACTTGATCATATATTATACATTTCGCATGCAAGTCAAGTTACGTAAATGAGGCGGCCACAGTACACAAGAAACCTAGCCGAAGACCAAATACATGAAGCTGTGAAAAGAAGGTACCTCCGGCTTAAAAACGACAAGCTTAGTAGTTATCCTGAACAATATATTTTATTAGTTACCTTTCGTGAATGACTATACTGTTAAATATAAGTGCAAGAAGGCAATATAATACATAAATAGATTCGCAACAAAGATAAACCGCCACGAATGATATGACAAAAAAACTTATATGTATATAAATGAAAATGTTTTGTATAAGCCAGTCTATTTCAGCTAAAGTCACACGCCTTAAGAAAATCATATTTAATTATTGTAAATGTTTATGAACTGCCAGCTGTGAATAGTGCTCTTTCCTGGTCAACCAGCGTAAAGAACTGTCAAAATTAAATTTACAATTATTATAGAAATGTTGGTTCAGTTGGTAGCATTAGTAGCTATAAACTGTCAAATCTCTAAAAGAGGACGTATTGTTGTTCGTTTTATGTCCCGTAAATCGTACATAATTAATTAAATATTATATGATTTTACTCTCATAAAGTCTGCAATTCTATATAGAAGTGAATTATTTACTATAATTTTCGTAATTCCACAATTTTATAACGCTTTTAACATTTTAATTATGAAAATGTAACGCAGAACTGTACATAACGGTAAACACATAAATAATACCTTTATTTTCATTATTAAAATTTTATAATCAAATTACGATATATTTAAGGTGACCTTTCACGCACTTATTCAACTTTGCCTCGCAGGCTCGTGATCTTAGCCCAAAATTAAATTTGAAATTTCATAACAAGTGATTTGTTGACTTACAGCTGATCAAACATTCTTTGTTCGAAGTATTGACCGCTTATGAGTTATGGTAGGTAATAATCTTCCAATTTGAAATGTATTATACTTATTAAACACACATTGAACACACTTACTGAATTTCTGCATAAAATAACATTAACCCAATGGTGAGTACAGTTAGTCACCTACTTATCACTAGTGATATGCTTTTTTATTACTCCTGGATACTGTGACACTTCTTTGTTATCTATTTCTCATTAAAGTAATATATACACCTCTCAATATTGAAATAACATATATCATCAGTATTTTTGTATCAGTGAATGTCAGTTAAAAAAGAAATTACCTATAAATGTTGCTGTAAACAGCGTTTTAATGCAATAAGTTAATTCTAAGTTTCTTCTTAATATTAAATTGCTTATACCCCCCTACCCATAGTATGATGCATTGATATTTATTGAGGTGATTGGTCTGCTTGCTGCTGAGTACAGTATCTTGTTATAACTAGTTTGATTTGCCACCAAACTTGTTCATTCACGGATAAATTAGATCTCAATTTGTGTATTGTTGAAGTGATTTATACAGTTCAGATTAATAGAGGAGTAGGTGGTGTTTGCCTATAAGTGTTTGTTACACTATTGTTATTGTTCGTACTCCTTTTATTGTGTATAATTAGTGTAAACGAATGTTGGTAAACCAAATAAATAAAATAAAATACAAATAGCAATATATATTTTTTGACAAAAGTAATAAGCAAAATACGTTTTATGTGTTCTTTATCATGTATTAGCTGTCCCTATGTTATAAGCAAATTAATAACAAACACATTCATTTAAAAAATAATGGATTGTTTTGATATTTTAACTACTATGTTTTGATCACAGTAATTCATTATGTTAGGGTATATATTAAATAGTGTTTACATGGCTTGTTGGAATATTGCACTGCAAAAGACCAGCCTATGTTACCATACAACAAAAAAAAAGTTATTTTAACTATATTTTACTTATAAATATTATTTTTGGCAATATACTGGTTGTTCGGACTCTTTTCTCTTAGACACAAATCATAATATACAAACTTTTATTTGATATGATATTATAAATGCGAGGTGAGTTTGTTTGTTTGTAATACTTTCATACCTTACCTTCTCAACCAACCATCATAAAATGATGCATACAAGTTGCCAGGGGTATGTAAAAGGACATAGGGTATGTTTCATCCAAAGAAACAAGTACTGTTCCGGATAAGTGTAGCCATGGGTAAAAACTAGTCAGATATATTTAAATATTTACATTGCTCATATCAGTGCTAAGCTGAAATGAACATTGCTCCCAATGCTAAAGTATCTCTTATATCTATTAATAATTGATGATTGTATATACACTTATTGTAATTAGTAGACATTATCAACAAAGCTAATCTATAAGTAAATAAGCTTCACTGATATAAACATATTGCATACTCTCTGTTATACTTAGTGTCACTGGTCTGCATATCACATACCAAGTAGAAGCTATATCTTTTTCCTTGTATTTTTATTTTTAAACTTATAACATCTACATTGTTTGTGTTATAATTATATTAAATAAGAGGTTTTATGCTTATCAGTTGTTCTCATTGTCAATGCTGTTGATTATTTTACCAGCAAACATCTTTGTTTGGCATAAAACAATGCTAAAGACTGTCTGCTGAATAATTGATGTTCTGATAGACCAGATTATAGCATTAGTCTTCTTTAAGACCTGTCCTAAACATGGGGTCATCTTAAAATCAGTATAGCTTAAGTCAATTTTACTGTAATAATAATTAATATTTTTATTAAAAATAACTTTTAAAATTAAACAGATCTAAACTAAACCTACGATTTGGCAATCCCATGAATCCATACCTACAGTAACATGTAGCTTATATTTATATGGAATATCACTATGGCTACATGTCTCATCTTCGAACTCTGTATCTTTTTTGATAGCTTGAATAAAAGCTTTGACTTACATATATGCATATGTGACAACTGTCAATTTGTAAATGTTACTTAATATTATTTCTAGAGTGGTTACCTATCTGTATTACTTTCAGCTTGTAAGAATTTTTAAAACAAAGATATTTGAAACCATTCAACTCAGAGATACTTCTAACCATGAAGCAACTGGCAGCATGGTAAGTGTGTGATTTAAAAATCCTGTATACCAATATTAATAATATTGTAACTATTAATTAGAAATCAGATTTCAGAAATATTTATTTGTAAACATAGGTAATACATGGGATGTTACAATGAATGGATATGTTCGTCTATGTCTTGCATTGAAGCATACAGATTTGATACCGTAATTATATGCTTATGCTTTATATAATAATATTTTAACAATTTACATTAATTATAATAACAGATAATAATAACTTCAATTAACAATAAATTAATATTTACTTATGAACAATAATTTTTGAATTTTGAACAGCAACATATCTGAGTCAATACAATTTTTTATTAAGCTTAAGCCAAATTACTAATGTAAGTGATTATGTCAGAGGTGATTATGTCTTATAATGACCATAATGTTCGGAATAGATGATTGAATAATAATATTTATAGCAATTCATCATAAATTCCATAAAAAGAATTACAGTGTAGGTATATTTTAATATTTGCCTTTAAAGTCTGCCCTAGAGATCAAGTCATGGTCTCGTGTCTTTAAAATTAGAGCAATCATTTGTGGATCTTAGAAATAATTGCTTCTAAAAGCGCAATATGGACGAAATTAATGGTCATTAGCAGACTAATTATTATCTGCTGATTTGTCGTCATAAAGAAAAAAGACGTATCTGCCAGAACTGTTTTATTTAATATACATAAATATACTGATAGATGTCTTTTTTTACTGATTCCAAATACGTAAGAAACTCAATTTAAAAATAAATCTTGGATACGTCTTTTTCCTTATAACGGCAGTGATGAACTATACAATTGATATATCGAGAAAGGGTTTCGAGATTCTGAGCAATAGATAATTTTGGATTTAACTAGTCCAAAGCTTTAATATGAATTTTATGATACAGGTATCAGAAGAAAATAAGTTCATACGACAAAGAGGAATGGGAGACAATGGTGGAACAGCTTCTGATGCGCGGCACGTACCGCCGCCGCATCGTGGACTTCTCGACCCACGCTCGATCTTACCTCATAGACGTTGACTTAGTCAGAGGTAGCTTAATTTTTCTACTGGCTGCTACTATTTTAATTCTAAGGTGTTAAGCACTTATATGTATGCTTGACCACGGTTATCGTAGCGTGTGCATGCTAGCCATACCAGGCATATCACTTACGTGTTGTCGACCTTTCGAAAAAGGCATCGCTTAGTGACATGTTAGTTAGTTTGAAACGTTCCAGGTTTAACTTCATCACATTGCGCATTACCACTTACCACCCACTTATGTATTGAATTTTTACCAAGTTACCAAGGTAACTTGGTACCAAGTTACTTGCAACTGTTTAAACCTATATAAATAAAAATCATGCAGAGTAATCATTAACAAAACATTTCTTTGAAAAATTTGAAACTACCTAGCAAACTTAATTACATGGCATTGCACTGCTGAAAAATTCACATCGTCTCAGTGCTAAATTTTGCATAAAGTCCAAAGCGATTTCAGCCATTTGATGAACATGTGTATTTTAATATCGTAAGCTACAGAAGCAGTCGCTATCGTAAGCGAAACAACTAACGAATCATTTTTAGCTGTAGTTAATTTGGCAAATGAGGTGACTATAACATCCATTGACCCATTCGTTGCACTGGTAATGTTAGGACTTCGTACGGATTGGACTCGTGCAGATACAGCATCTTTGGACCGCCAATCAAACAAACACTTAAAATTGGTCTTTACATAACAAATTAAATTTTTTTTACCTCCAATTTTAGATTTCTTTATAAAATACAATAGTTAGTTATACTGTTTTTTTTTTGGATAAAGTTATATTATGAATAACATGTATTATTAATATAGTAATAATCTACATCAATTAATTTAAATATAAATCACTTAGTGTCGTTCCGGTTTTGTTACTTGGGACTAGTGGCTGGTTTTGATAAATTAAAACAAACTATATTAAGTAACTACTTATACATGTGAAATACCATGAATTTAGATTTACCATGGTGAGAATATTGATGAAAGAGTTTCAGTGAAAACACAATTACTACATACAAAACCGCATTTTCATACCTAATATAATATGTATATTTATAACTAGGATAAGTGGGTATGCTTTTGTATCCTTATATGTGATTATTTTATTTCGCTTATTCTTAAGTTGACATGGCTGAAGACGTGAATTTCTTATTAGGGTTTGAAATAAAAACTTTATGATTCAAAAAAACTCATTTTGCATATCTAAAACTGCCAAATCAATTGACGACGACCACGAATGGTCTAGAACAAGTAATGATATTTTAATAGTTTATAGGTACATATAATAAAATTGTAATGGATCAGTAATGTTAAAGTCAGTACATAGAGATTTTTTTTTCAAAAAATATGTTAGGGATTTTTGTAAGAGCTTTACAATTTTTGTCCTTCTGTGTGTTGTACGCGCATTACGCAAAAACTACTATACGAAATTCAATGCAGTTTTCACAGTTGTATAGCAATACAAGTTGTATATCAACCTCCAGCAGGAGGTCTAACTTAAAATCTGGTGCACGCTGAAGCGTGAAACTTCTTGAAAACTTCTAGCCGGTAGAAAACTTCTAGGCGGTAAAAAGTCGAGAAGTATGTGTGTAGATCAGCTTCTTCTTACATGGAAAGAAAGAAAAAGATAGATACGTGCCTACTTCCAAATTCCACGCGTATGACATTTTTACTACTAAGATGAATAAAATCTGACTAGGTTTGGATAGCCAACCCTGGTGAAAAACGTTTAAATATGGTGTGTATAGAAATTAATAAGAAAGGTGAGTGAGCTATCGGAACTCTAAATCAGCTAAACGCAGTAACTGTGTTCCCAATCTCCCACTGGTTGCCTGTTAAATTACCTCCTTGGTAAGCCGGCTCTTTTATACAGTCAACCAAAATATATCCAAGGTGGGCTCTTTCACACGTAATTTTCGCATCGTAGGTTTTATAAACAAGTCTTTGTACCACAAAATTAGCTAATTATTCTGGTACAAATCGAACGTTCTCAAAGGCTTTACAAACATTGAATGAACTCTAAGAAACACACTGCCATAGTTTTTCTAAAACCATCCAAGGTTGACAAATCGCAAATGATACTTTCGGTAGTGCAAGTCTCAAAATACTACAATGACCGCTTTCTAACTAAAGACTGCTATGCTCATTTGCCACCCAAGTATAAAAACCAGTAGGTATTATTATTTTCATTCATCATTAACCATTTTTATTTCCCTACAGGTTCATCATTCCCAAAAGCCAAGCCCACTCTGGGCATGCGCCGCGTGGTATGGTACGCTCTAGTCCGGCTTTTGTTCCTACCGGCGCTCTACCAATGGTGGGCGCAACAAACATCGCCCACATGTTCCAAGTTCCTTCTCACACTATGGCTCATGCAAGTCCTCAATATCTCCATATACTTTATGACGCCTGACACCGTGGATATAGATGTAAGTTTATGCAAAAACGTATTTTATATACTTCAAATAGAGTATAAATTTCTTTGTGCTTGTAAGGTTTACAATAGCCGGTATCGTAGATTGTGCAGTGTAATAATAGCATACGGATAAAAATAGATACTATTTTATTGTTATACAAATAAGTTACTCGGTACTTTATGGTCGACATTCGCGTATTTGGCAAATGTATGGCAGGAAAAAGATACGTACATCAAATATGGTGTATCACGAACACTCACATTGTTGTTTATGCTAAGGTGTCGCGGGATGGCTAGCCTGTTGCGGTCTATATTGCACAGCATTCTATGTAGCTAATGAAAGTTTTTTATAGGAAAGCTGCATAATGTTTAAATTGTCCAAAAATCGAACATGGATTCTCATAACCACTTGGCATATGCCAATTTACCTACCTAGAAAGCAAATAAGTAATGTTTATATGATAAAAATGCACAGCGGGCAAACAGTCACCTCGCCGCTGACGCCACGCTGAGTGTTGTAGGTTCATATTCCACACCGGGCAATGCTGGCTGGGAAAAACTTAGGTTCCTGGTTTCTGGTAGTTTTATATGAAAATTTAGTGTTCTGCGATGTAAAACTTGACACCAAGCGACAGAAATGCCTTTAAAAAAATTGTATTTAAATTGTTCAATATCATATTTATTTAAGTATTCTAAATTCTTTATTTTCTAGTTACCTACTTTCACTATGAATGTCTACTTCGTATGTCTGTTGTGCAATTGTTTATTTTATTTCAGCCTAACTGCTGGGTGGTTCCTCTAGGACTGATGTTAGTACTGAGCGTAGTACACTCGCAGATAGTGAGCACAACTGAGATGGAGCTCGCAAGGGTTCGACCGCGCGCCACCTTTCGTCGGAAACTACCTCGATATTTCAGGTATGAGTAATAACTTCAACCTTTAAACATTTCACTCTACATTTCTTTTAACAAAATCATTGTTGTAATTCAACAATCTAATTAATAGATAGTAATAAAAGCATAATTTAATAATAATGTGTAATAATATAAGCCCTATATTAAACTGTCCCACTGCTAGGCACGGAACGGTTAGGCCATAGTCCACTACGATCGCCTACTTCACATATCTTTGAGAACATTATGGAGAACTCTCAGACATGCAAGTTTCCTAAGCTATAATTAATTAACTACAAGTGAGAAACGGCAGTGAATTGCCGTAAATCTTAGAGTTCGAAAAAATGATTCAAGTAATATGCAAAGGTCACGTGATACCACATGACCTTGAGGTCATAGGTTAAAGGTCATAGTCATTTTGGGGCATATACCGACTATGCTGAGTCGAATGGCGTTGACCACGAGTCTCTAGCTCTTACGGTTCTTGATTTGAAAATTGTATAACAGACAGACGGACGGACAAAGCTGTTGTATAATAGTTTTTAAGAACTCTAATAAAAACGCACATAACTTCGGAAAGTCAGAGATGCGGGCCTTAGGATCGAACTTGAGACCTCTGCGAGGCAGTCCAAAGGATTCCCATTAAGCGATCGCTGCTTCTAAAAATAGATAATATAAAATGATAACCATATCATAAACAACTTACCTCAGTTATATAAATTCCTATTGACCGAAACGGAGACGCACAATGCTTTTAAGATCTGAATCATGTCCAAAAACCAAGTTGTAGACATAAAACATCTACTTTTTAATGTAGCATACTCATAAAAGTATACATTTGGTGTAGGCGACCGAGGTCAGAATGCGACGGTGGAAGCGGTGGCGGGTCGGCCGAAAGTGGCGCCACTTCAAGTCAAAGCAAGACGCCAACCACCAAACCCGCAAAGTTTAGACGGAGACAATCACGCCCTGAAGTTGCTGAGAATGGTCTAAGGTAAAAATGAGGTTGATTAAGTGGATAGTTATTTGCAGCTGAGCAATATAGGCATGATAATTTATTCAGAGAAACCATTGTACCTAATACTTATTTAATATAATTATATTCACAGTATTACGTATTTCATTGTCTTGCGCGGTAGATTTATGTTTCAAAACTATTTTTGTTCTGCTTGTTCAATGTAATACATCCTTTTTGCAACGAGTGCATTTCTTTTTCTTTTTACTACTTTTCGTGCTTTAGGGATGATAGAAGAAACTCATGGGTCATAAAAATTTCTGACGTACCATTTTAAAATGTCTTCGAGATCTTATTTCGTTCTCGGCGGCAGATATTATAGTGCACAAGTATAGGTATACTCAAAGTGCGCTTTCTATTCCTTAACTCTCCTAGTCAGATTGGAATCGGAGTCAATCCGACACGATCAGAGATGGTTTAGGCGCAGGACCAATATATTTAAAAAATACTTTAAAATATATAATACAATAAAATAATGTAAAAACATATAATATCGATAAGAATCGGTAACACAATTAAGTGGGCTAATAGCTCCGATATTCATATATACACATGAGTGTGTAACGACTTTGAAATTTTTGGGACATTGAATAAATTCTTTAAGTCACACAACTTTATTTAATACGAATATTTTGGGGTGGATGTTCAATATGAAATACTGTAGCAAGATAGAGGCTTATTTAAAAGAAAACATTGAAAGTAGCACCTGTCGTCAAATTTGACCATAACATATTATTCGCGGATTTGTTAACCACTTATAATAATAATAAGTTGTTCTATAATAGTGTGCCAAAACGGAAATCCAATTAAAAATACATCAATAATATCATCACAAAATCATTAAATTGTAAAGTATTACGAAGACATTGACATATTTTGCATGATTAAACGAGTTTCATATGTGCATACTTATTTAAAAAATATGTGTAGGTATTTAGTAGTATCGTATACTAGCGCAGTGAAATTTGGTATCTGACGATAGTCTATGTGCAATAGCATTCGGTAATTAGGCCTTCAGTTACAAAAAAAAAGTTATTACCTAGCTATATATGTATATAATACGTAACGGGTATTAACGCGATCATGCATAATGTTTACCTTTTTTATGCTTGACGTTTCGACTAGGTTACACCGGCCGTGGTCACACGAGGTCGCGTTAATACCCGTTACGTATTATACAGAGTGTCCGGTAATTAATGGATAACCTTGAAATGTCTTATAGTTAAAATATGAAAAAATATCTGTCCGAACTACTACATGAGATATGATTTTTTTTAAATTACTATATTTAACTTTCTCGTACATTGCGACCATAAATTAATGAATTCCATCGGTATTTTGTTATCTTATTAATAAACACTAATTATGCTAATAGACAGTCAAAAGTATGACTAGCTATTGCACTTTTTTAATATACAATATATATTTGTATTTTCTTTTTTTCCCTGAACCGCCGTCAGTTTTACTATAAGACATTTCAAGATTATCCATTAATTACCGGACACCTGTAGATATACAGCCTTGGCCAAAAGTATTAGGCACCCTATAAATTAGTGCATATTTCAGGCTTAGAGAGAAATAAAACTAATTATAATGATTAAAGTACTTTATTTCCATTAGAATATTGTAAAAACATCAATATTTTGTTGGGCCACCCTTTCATTTTATGACAGCAGCAACTCTGTGGGGCATACTACGTACAAGTTTCGCACATTCCTCTGGAGAAATTGCATCCCATTCTTGCACTAACGCGTTTTTTAAAGCAGTTTTTGATGTTATCGAGTGCTCTTTTATTTTTCTCTTCAAAATACTCCACAAATGTTCAATAGGATTTAGATCCGGGGACTGGGCAGGCCAATCTAACAGATCAATACAATTTTCAGTAAACCAGCGCATCGTAGTAGCTGACTTGTGACACGGAGCATTGTCTTGTTGGAATTTCACACCATTTAAGTTAGTGTCACCAAAAATACACGAAAGCGAAGGTACGAGAGCAGTTTCCAGTACATTAATGTATTTTTCACTGTTCATGCGACCTTCGCAAACAAACATTTTGCCGACTCCATCCGCAGCCATGCAACCCCAAATCATTACACTGCCTCCGCCGTGTTTTATGGTTGGTACTACGCAATCTGGGTGATATTCTTCGCCTTTGCGTCGCCTCACAAACGTCACACCTGGTGTTCCAAATACCTGTAGATTCCAAAAAAAAGCACACATTACAAACTTTTATAACATTTGAGTTTGAAGACAAACACAACAATGATCGTTGTAATTGTGGTATAGACTTCACTAAAAAAACTTACCTCAAAGTTTGATTCGTCAGACCACAGCACATTAGACCAATCCTCTTCTGTGAAATGTTGGTGTCTCAGAGCCCAATCAAGTCGTTTTCTTTTATTGTCTGCGGATAGCCACGGCTTCTTCCTAGCTTTGCAACCTTTTAAGCCGGCTTCTACTAGCCTTCGTCTTGCAGTTCGTGCGCTTACGGGATGTCCAGTCTCTTCAGTTAAAGCCACAGCAAGCTCCGAAGAAGTTTTTTTTCTATCTTTCACAGACTCTCGGATAAGTTTTCTGTCCTGACGGCTAGTAGTCACGCGTTTTCTGCCTGTTCTTGGTTTATTTGCATGAGAGCCAGTCTCAACAAAACGTTTGATAGCAGATTGAACGGCGCATCACGAACATTTCACCAACTTCGCGATTTCTTTTTGAGTCTTGCCTTGCTCATGTAAAAGTTGAATTTTTACACGATTTTCAATACTAATTTCGTTTCGTTTTGGCATTTTCAAATGAATTTCTTCTCAATTAATTCACAAAACCACAAATGCACTGTCTTTACACTAAGACTTCCAAATGGTAACTGACGAAACATTAAAAATAAATTTTGGAAAAAATAAAATTTTATTATTGACGCACCAGATGTTTTATGACTGCTTAAAAAATGCCGCCTATTGTCTTAAATAGTGTTTTATGACACCGGTATCGCAGTTCTATAGAATATTGTTTAATTGTTCAAATAGCACAGGTGTGTGATAACTATATTGGGGGTGCCTAATACTTTTGGCCAAGGCTGTATATATCATGCAAAGAGAAAGTTTAAAAGTTATTGATTACCTAGCTGCTAGTTTTCCATGCTAAGGTAATGATGCGTGGTGTGTTATCGAATTTGTTTGTTTGGGCTATGTGTATTTGAGAAGAGAAGGATTTCAAACTACATTGAGTATACAATATATTCTTAAGTGTGTAGTTTTTAACGACTATTGAGTACGATCCGTGCATCCGACAGCGGACATTGCGTCGTGTAAATTCCTGTTGCATTTATGTTATGCTTGATCAGATATGATAATTACCAAAAATAATAAACATTTATCTACAATGACCATATACATCTTTGACTCAGTCACTAGCACAATACCTACTATATATTTTCTAGACATCTAATCCAACATTTAATTATTAAATACATTGCAGGAAACGCAAAAAGGAATTAACAAAAGAGATCTTAATAAAAAACTTAGAGCCATCTATTAAAAAAAAAACAATGATAAAAGTAAAAGCAAAAGATTCCGATGATGAAGACTATATGGTGTGGAAGAAACCTGACTTGACAGCACCTATAGTGACGTTCACCCCACCGCCAGATGACGCTACACCTAGCTCCTCCTTCAGATACAAAACTAACATTTTGACTAAAAAGCAACTAGAATCATTCAATGTAAGACAGAATCAACAAAACAACATCTCCAGAGCTCTGGCTGATGGTGATGATGGTTTTGAAAGCTTAAACGGCTACAATTCGAATGGTAGTGAAGGCGATAGAGTGAAGAATGAAACTGAAAATGTAACTCAAAAAGCAATCGCTTCTAATGCGTGTGAGACTATTGAAAATAATCCTATAAACCAAGTTTCTGAAGGATTAAATGTTAATATAGATAATGCGCCGGAGGTATTCATTAATGCAGACATACTAAAGAAGGATGACGATGAAAATACTATAGATGCAGATTCTGACGGCATTATTCCAACAAGCAGTCCAAGTACTAGCAAAAGAATCGGCGTGCGATTCAGAAGTTCGTGGGCTCAAGATGGTATACGGGAGTCTAGTGACGATGATTTTACTGTCAAAAAGAAGGACAAGGTGAATTTAAATTACGTACCTATTTTGTTTTATTGGTTCGCGATGTTATCATTTGCAATTGTCAATTCCTAATTCTCGCTTAATGGAAATATTTCAAAAATACCTCAATCATAGATATTGATGATTGCAATTGATATCATTATAATAAATCATGCTTTCAAATCAAATATCGAGAGTTATATATAAAAGCACTTCTATATGAAATATTTGAAACACTATATTAACTAGTCCTATCTTTTAACACTAGGTGATAGATGGAAGGAATTTTCAGCACGTGAATCCAGGTAGTTATCGAGCGTTCGGCATATTAGCATGTCAATAACAATATAAGCCAACATATGCATTGGCGGTTAATCCCTATTTAGTAGTAGGGTAGTCCCTAACGAATTGGCACATTGCGCCAATTAAACGCAGATGCTTGTAAATAAAGAATGTTCATCTGCAGTTGTACTAGTTATTTATCGTAAACAGCCTTTATTAAAGCTGTAAAATAGAGAGTGTACATTATTAAATACAAATTATACTCACTTTGGGTTAAGCATAAATAAGCCCAGTAAATACGATTATTTACTTAAGAAGCCTAGCTCTCAGCAGGTGGACGTCTTACTCTCAGCAAGAGGATAGGTTCTATGATATATGGCAGCATCTTCTTACGTTAACGTTGCAAACGTTAATAACTCGCGAATGATATTACATTACATGTAAATCATAATCTATTATAAACATAATAAAAAGTTAATCAATTTAAAAGCCTTGCTTTTGTCAGTGGAGCTTCTTCTATGTCTCTCTATCTCTGCCATTGCTTTGACCTCTTAGTGCTACATGACTTATGTATTTAAAAATTATGATCGAATCATATATAGTTGACCGTGTTACGACTTCTACCACTTATGCATATGTCGGTTCACAGATCACTTACGACCCCGATCCTAATATTGTATGTTTTGTAATTTAACTGACCTTGTTAATTCGTCTTCACATTTCACTTAGCTTGATTTAAGGTAATATCACAATATAAATTTTACAGAAAAATATTTAATGAATGAATTTCCTTAGAAATTAGGGAATTACCAGACGTCGTCATCAGACGGGGAATGCTCGGCGTCGGCCCCATCCATTGCTCTTCCATCCCACCATACCATGTCTGATTGGGTTGGGCAAACTACTAACAGTAAGCATCAATTTATTAATACATTATTTCACTAATGTGTGTGTGTTCCTCAGAACCATCCAATGCTTAGAGCGCATTCACGTCATGCTTAATGTCTACCGCTGACTCACTTGATAGAGGTAATCCACTACTCATTTTATAATATACAACATAACATCATACTTGTGCGAATCAAAGCCAACACTTTAGAATTCCATTTTCTTTTTAAATCGCAAAATTAATTTGTATCTTTCATTTATTACTACAACATTGCCTTATAATGCTTAGTTTAACAATAATTGCCCAGTAGTAAAAATTATAATACCTTTATCTTTATAAATATTGTTTTCTCTTTAGTGATAAGTCACATTTGTCCATCCTCCATAGCTATCACGAGGAATGAAACAACTTTTAATTTCCTGTCCTATGCATCAATATGTAAGTTTTAATCCACTGAGATGCAGGCACGCATACTAAACAGACCAAAAACACCATCAGCAGCTAACATTACGCTTGAAATGGATGCACCCTTATCGACTCCAAATGTGATTCAGCTGCATTCATAACATCAAATGCCTTATTGAAATCGATGCCGGGTCAACATTGTAGTTCTATTTTAATTTAGCATGCCGTGTTGGTGCTTCTATATGATAATAATAATATTTTTATATGTTTTGTTTGCACAGGTGAGGAAAGCAGTTATGAATCTCAGTCAGAAGGTGGGCAATCGGATGTGGGGTTTCCATATACAGCTGACAGTTCCTGGGATCCATTCGCTATACTCGACCCTTCTAGTGATACAGGTAACTAAATACATAGGAAGTTTAGGAAGTTAGTAGGTATTTTTATAAGTTGTTTTTTAATATCTTTTGGGTTTAGCTATAAAAAGTTATAGCTAAACCCAGCTATGCTTTGCTGCGAATCAGTGTGATATTAATTATTCGGCGAGTAATATCGGTACCCGTGCGAAACGCAGGATAAAAAGACATATAAACATTCTTATATAGAAATGCAATGTTGTGTTATAATTTAAAGTTAATTTATCAACCACTTTTTAGTTTTGCAGACACAAATAAATAAATCGATTTTTGAGTTCGAAAAACTCTTATACAACGGCTTTGTCCGTTCGTCCGTCCGTTCGTCTGTCTGTTATACAACCTTCAACTCAAGAACCGTAAGAAAACAAGAACATATACCCCCGAAATGACTATGAGCTTTGACCCCTGACTTCAAGGTCACGTGGTATCACGTGACCTTTGCAAACATGCAAAAAATGGTTCAAGTAACAACTTGAACCATTTTTTAGAACTCAAAGATTTACGGCAATTCATTGCCGATTCTCACTTGTTTTGTATCATGTTATAGTGAAGTGCACGATGTGGGAGCGTGGCTCGACGCTGCGCGCGGAGCTGTCGGCGGTGGACATCAGCTGGTACGTGGTGGCGCGCGCCGAGCGTGCCATGGCGGCCGACGGCTGTCTGTGGGCCGGCCTCGCCATGGCCGCCGCCGTGGCGCTCGTCGCGCCCGGCGTGCGACTCGTGCAGGTAACACTACCACCAGAGCGCGGAGCTGTCGGCGGTGGACATCAGCTGGTACGTGGTGGCGCGCGTCGAGCGTGCCATGGCGGCCGACGGCTGTCTGTGGGCCGGCCTCGCCATGGCCGCCGCCGTGGCGCTCGTCGCGCCCGGCGTGCGACTCGTGCAGGTAACACTACCACCAGAGCGCGGAGCTGTCGGCGGTGGACATCAGCTGGTACGTGGTGGCGCGCGCCGAGCGTGCCATGGCGGCCGACGGCTGTCTGTGGGCCGGCCTCGCCATGGCCGCCGCCGTGGCGCTCGTCGCGCCCGGCGTGCGACTCGTGCAGGTAACACTACCACCAGAGCGCGGAGCTGTCGGCGGTGGACATCAGCTGGTACGTGGTGGCGCGCGCCGAGCGTGCCATGGCGGCCGACGGCTGTCTGTGGGCCGGCCTCGCCATGGCCGCCGCCGTGGCGCTCGTCGCGCCCGGCGTGCGACTCGTGCAGGTAACACTACCACCAGAGCGCGGAGCTGTCGGCGGTGGACATCAGCTGGTACGTGGTGGCGCGCGCCGAGCGTGCCATGGCGGCCGACGGCTGTCTGTGGGCCGGCCTCGCCATGGCCGCCGCCGTGGCGCTCGTCGCGCCCGGCGTGCGACTCGTGCAGGTAACACTACCACCAGAGCGCGGAGCTGTCGGCGGTGGACATCAGCTGGTACGTGGTGGCGCGCGCCGAGCGTGCCATGGCGGCCGACGGCTGTCTGTGGGCCGGCCTCGCCATGGCCGCCGCCGTGGCGCTCGTCGCGCCCGGCGTGCGACTCGTGCAGGTAACACTACCACCAGAGCGCGGAGCTGTCGGCGGTGGACATCAGCTGGTACGTGGTGGCGCGCGCCGAGCGTGCCATGGCGGCCGACGGCTGTCTGTGGGCCGGCCTCGCCATGGCCGCCGCCGTGGCGCTCGTCGCGCCCGGCGTGCGACTCGTGCAGGTAACACTACCACCAGAGCGCGGAGCTGTCGGCGGTGGACATCAGCTGGTACGTGGTGGCGCGCGCCGAGCGTGCCATGGCGGCCGACGGCTGTCTGTGGGCCGGCCTCGCCATGGCCGCCGCCGTGGCGCTCGTCGCGCCCGGCGTGCGACTCGTGCAGGTAACACTACCACCAGAGCGCGGAGCTGTCGGCGGTGGACATCAGCTGGTACGTGGTGGCGCGCGCCGAGCGTGCCATGGCGGCCGACGGCTGTCTGTGGGCCGGCCTCGCCATGGCCGCCGCCGTGGCGCTCGTCGCGCCCGGCGTGCGACTCGTGCAGGTAACACTACCACCAGAGCGCGGAGCTGTCGGCGGTGGACATCAGCTGGTACGTGGTGGCGCGCGCCGAGCGTGCCATGGCGGCCGACGGCTGTCTGTGGGCCGGCCTCGCCATGGCCGCCGCCGTGGCGCTCGTCGCGCCCGGCGTGCGACTCGTGCAGGTAACACTACCACCAGAGCGCGGAGCTGTCGGCGGTGGACATCAGCTGGTACGTGGTGGCGCGCGCCGAGCGTGCCATGGCGGCCGACGGCTGTCTGTGGGCCGGCCTCGCCATGGCCGCCGCCGTGGCGCTCGTCGCGCCCGGCGTGCGACTCGTGCAGGTAACACTACCACCAGAGCGCGGAGCTGTCGGCGGTGGACATCAGCTGGTACGTGGTGGCGCGCGCCGAGCGTGCCATGGCGGCCGACGGCTGTCTGTGGGCCGGCCTCGCCATGGCCGCCGCCGTGGCGCTCGTCGCGCCCGGCGTGCGACTCGTGCAGGTAACACTACCACCAGAGCGCGGAGCTGTCGGCGGTGGACATCAGCTGGTACGTGGTGGCGCGCGCCGAGCGTGCCATGGCGGCCGACGGCTGTCTGTGGGCCGGCCTCGCCATGGCCGCCGCCGTGGCGCTCGTCGCGCCCGGCGTGCGACTCGTGCAGGTAACACTACCACCAGAGCGCGGAGCTGTCGGCGGTGGACATCAGCTGGTACGTGGTGGCGCGCGCCGAGCGTGCCATGGCGGCCGACGGCTGTCTGTGGGCCGGCCTCGCCATGGCCGCCGCCGTGGCGCTCGTCGCGCCCGGCGTGCGACTCGTGCAGGTAACACTACCACCAGAGCGCGGAGCTGTCGGCGGTGGACATCAGCTGGTACGTGGTGGCGCGCGTCGAGCGTGCCATGGCGGCCGACGGCTGTCTGTGGGCCGGCCTCGCCATGGCCGCCGCCGTGGCGCTCGTCGCGCCCGGCGTGCGACTCGTGCAGGTAACACTACCACCAGAGCGCGGAGCTGTCGGCGGTGGACATCAGCTGGTACGTGGTGGCGCGCGCCGAGCGTGCCATGGCGGCCGACGGCTGTCTGTGGGCCGGCCTCGCCATGGCCGCCGCCGTGGCGCTCGTCGCGCCCGGCGTGCGACTCGTGCAGGTAACACTACCACCAGAGCGCGGAGCTGTCGGCGGTGGACATCAGCTGGTACGTGGTGGCGCGCGCCGAGCGTGCCATGGCGGCCGACGGCTGTCTGTGGGCCGGCCTCGCCATGGCCGCCGCCGTGGCGCTCGTCGCGCCCGGCGTGCGACTCGTGCAGGTAACACTACCACCAGAGCGCGGAGCTGTCGGCGGTGGACATCAGCTGGTACGTGGTGGCGCGCGCCGAGCGTGCCATGGCGGCCGACGGCTGTCTGTGGGCCGGCCTCGCCATGGCCGCCGCCGTGGCGCTCGTCGCGCCCGGCGTGCGACTCGTGCAGGTAACACTACCACCAGAGCGCGGAGCTGTCGGCGGTGGACATCAGCTGGTACGTGGTGGCGCGCGCCGAGCGTGCCATGGCGGCCGACGGCTGTCTGTGGGCCGGCCTCGCCATGGCCGCCGCCGTGGCGCTCGTCGCGCCCGGCGTGCGACTCGTGCAGGTAACACTACCACCAGAGCGCGGAGCTGTCGGCGGTGGACATCAGCTGGTACGTGGTGGCGCGCGCCGAGCGTGCCATGGCGGCCGACGGCTGTCTGTGGGCCGGCCTCGCCATGGCCGCCGCCGTGGCGCTCGTCGCGCCCGGCGTGCGACTCGTGCAGGTAACACTACTGTAAGGTGTTTGCGTCGGAGAGATCAAAGAAACGCTCAAGTTGAAAGTACGATATTTAATGCATGCACAAAATACATGTTACACCTTATATACTAGATCTTATACTACACTACACGCCCGCCGGCGAAAGAAAAATAAAATACATGCAAGTATTTTTATTTTTAACAAGTAGACAAACATACAAAATTAACAAAAAAGAAAAAAAAAACAATATCATTGAGTTTGGTTTAATTCTATTGGTAGTCGAATAAGCAAAAAAAAAAAAAAAAATAACATAACCAATTGCTTTAGGTATAACATTGTTTACAGTATACTAAAGAAAAAAGAAAGAAAAAATAAAACAATTCAATAAACTTAATAATTATATTTTATAGGGTCTAGTCCTATTTTTATGAACTAGTATTTCTTTACCTTTGTAATTTATTTTTAAATTTGGTGCACAATCTTCTAGTACATTGAAAGGACCTAGATATAATGGATCAAATTTATTGACACAGCATTCGTTTCTAAGTAATATCTTATCACCTACATTGTACTTAATAGGGTTTGTGTATGAATCATATTTCGATTTTCTTAATTCTTTAGATCTAATCAAATTTTGTCTTGCATCATATTGCGATTTTTGTAATCTAAATTGTAATTGTTTACTGTAATCAAACGGGTTATATAACGGCTCTATATCAGTAGTTAAATTGCTCGGTAAATTGCAAGGTTTGCCAAAAACAAGTTCGTAAGGTGTATATTGTGTCTCAGTATGCACGGTTGTGTTAAAAGCGAAACACCAAAATGGTAACCACATACTCCAGTTATGTGGTTCGTTCTGTGTTTGAATACGCAAAAATGACATTAAATTTTTGTGGGTGTTTTCTAAGCTTCCGATCGACTGGTGGTGATAAGATGTAGAAGTAATTTGTTTTATTTGAAGAACATTGCATACTTCTTTCATTACGTTAGAAACAAACTCTGTACCGCGGTCCGATATAATGTTTTGAGGTATGCCATAACGTAATATGAAATTGTTTATAAACGCGGTTGCTACGGAAACAGTATCTTTATTTCTAAGAGGGTAAGCTTCAACGTACTTACTAAGGTCACACTGAAGTGTGAGAATGTATGCATAACTATCACTATCCTTACTTAAGGGCCCTACTAAGTCTAAATAAATTCTATCAAATGAAGAATGACCCGTATCTGTTAAAACCATGGGTTCCTTAATGTGCTTAAAATGTTTTTGGCGTAAACATTTGTCGCAGCGATTTACAAATTCAGATACGTCTTTCTCTAGTCCTGGCCAATAGAAACGTTTCTTAATATTATTTATCATGCGCCGTATGCCAGCGTGGCCACTTGTCGGTAAAATATGATAGTCGTTCATAATAACACGCTTTGTATCGTGATCACATATTCTTTTCACACCGTTTAAAACACATAAACGTAGTCCGGACCAATTCGGTGTCTTATTTATAATAGGAGTTAACTCTTTTAATAATTCTTTATTATATTCATTTTTAATAATATACATACAATTAATATTTAATTCCTTACAAAAGTAACCCAACTTCCTCACAAAGGCATCTCGTGCGCAATATGATTGAAAAGCGGGATTGACGTATATTACTAATTTCTTTGAACTAAAGGCAAATAAATTTGACCTTTCCGATAAATTACTTACAATTTTATTCCATTCAGTATCATTCACAAATAATAATTCGGGACTGTCCTTTGGTTTTTTAAGGGTTCCTACAACTCTTGGGTGATCAGTCCAATCGTTAGTAGTAATCTTATCAACCACAGGGCTGTCTTGAATTTGATCGTTTTTCTCGCAAAATCGTCTTTTTTGGGCTCTTGTTAACACAGATATGACACGTTCATTCATCTCTTTCAGTTCTTCGCTGGAAATTTGGATACGAGACAAAGCATCTGCAGCTGCATTGTCCGTTCCCCTCACATACTCAACGACGTAGTCATACTCTTCTAATAGTAATCTAAATTTTGTCAAACGGCTCGATGGGTTAGTCATATTGAATAAATATACTAATGGTTTATGGTCTGTCCGAATAATAAACTTTCTGCCGTATAGATATGGCCTAAAATATTTTACAGACCACACTATAGCGAGCAATTCTTTTTCAATTGTGGGGTATCTAATTTCTGCCTTATTAAGGTTACGGCTAGCGTATGCCACTGGCCTGTTATCATTGTTAGATAAAACTGATCCTATTGCATAACCAGAAGCATCAGTCTGTAAAATAAAAGTATTTGTTTTATCAAAATTTGGGTATTGTAATATAGGGGGGGATATAAGTGCTTTTTTTAAGATAGAATAAGAGTTTTGGCATTCCTTGGTCCAATTAAAATGCACATTTTTTCGGCAAAGGTTATTAAGGTGTAAAGATTTTTTAGCGAAATTTGGTATAAACTTTCTGTAAAAATTTACAAATGCCACGAATCTTTTTATCTCCTCGGCATTTTTTGGAACTGGGTAATTTTGAACGCACTTAATTTTTTGTGGATCTGGTTTTATGCCTTCACTTGTTACCACATGACCTAAAAATAGCATTTCCTTTCTTAGAAAATCACATTTAGTGGGGTTTAATTTTAAATTTACTTTACGAAGCCTAGCTAATATATCAATAAGATTCTTGTTATGTATATCTAAACTTCGCCCTACACAGATTAAATTATCTAAATAAATAAATAACTTATCATGTGTAAGACCGGACATAGCTATTGTCATTAATCGGGAAAATGCACTCGGGCTTATTTTTAATCCCATAGGGAGACGAGTCATTTGATACTGACCGGAAGGTGTTGTGAAAGCTGTATATTTTCGACATTCGGGGCTCAAATTGGCTTGATAATACGCTTGAGATAAATCTAATTGCGAGAAGTACATGGCACCAGACAGAGAATCTAAAATATCTGTGATATTTGGAAGTGGGAATTTATCGTCCATGATCTGGTTATTTAATTTGCGAAAATCAATTACCAATCGCCACTTTTTTGTGTTATCGTCTGATTTTTTAGGGACGAGCATCACTGGGCTGGACCATTCGCTATTCGTCGGTTCAATAATATTTTCAGAGAGCATATTTTTTATATGTTTCTCAACTTCGTTTCGCTGAGAGAATGGTAATCGGTATTGTTTTACATAGACTGTGCTAGAATGTGGTTTTAACTGAATAGTCTGGTCATAAAGATTGGTGGTTGTTAATTTATCTTTGGGTAAATGGAATACGTCCGAAAACTTGGCACATATATTTTCGATTGATTTACGTTCTTCTAAATTAAGATGGCTTAAGTTAAGAAAGGACAGCATAGTCCGTACCCTATCAGCATCAATGCTATCATTCTTTTCAAAACTACAAATATTATAATCAGATAAGTAATGTAATTCGGGTCTAAAGTAGCTGAGATGTGCTTCAGTGTCACGTGTGTTTAATATCTGAATATTAATAAATCCATTTTTAGGTTTACTGATGCTTCCAGCTATGTAAACATCTTGGCATAACTCTCTTGGTAAAACGACACACTCATCTAACATACTGCTTTTAATCATAAATATTTTTTCACACCTTGGTGGAATACTTAAGTAATTTCCTTTACCTAAAGAACCGTTGATCATTGACAAGGTCATGTTTTTATTTTGATTATTTAATATTAATGTATTGTTTTCAAAATTTATAATCGAATTGAATTTTTGTAAGAAATCTATCCCAATAATACCATGCTGGTGACACGGTAACAATTTTATAACGTAAAATTTATGATTAAAAACCATATCATTTTTATGTAGTGATACGTTAACATAACCAATGCTATTTATGCTACCACCAATTCCATTTATTTTAATACATTCTTCATGTATTGGAATATTCCACTGTGCAACTGTTTCATATTTCAAGGCGGAAAGCGATGCGCCGGAATCTACTAACAAGAGATATTCAACACCATGTACTAAGAATTCTACCGAGTTGTTATATTGACAAGCTAATATAAAATTATTATCGAAAAAACTGCAATGAATTGTCGCAATTATTACCTTGGACCTCCGAATTTCGGCTAGTTTGAGGTGTTGACTCGGGGTTACTCGATTCATTTCCTAGAAAATGAATGTTACCACCGGTACGCGAATAACTATGATTTTGCCTACCGCGGTATGGTTTTACTGGTCTGTAACCGCGATTAATTTGCTGCTGTGGAAAATGTCCTCGACCTTGGTTATAATTATGATTTGGGTTACTTCGTGAATATCGTGCATTTGAATAATACGATCGTGTGCTATAATTGCCTCTATTTGTACCTCTTGTAAATCTAAAATTATTGTTACCTGGCTTTCCTCGATACGAGAAATACACCGAAGGTTCGGCATCCTGTCGACTATACGCCGGTTCCTCATCTTTAGCCGCACGAATTGCATCTTTAAGAGAATTATAATTACGCGCGGACAAAATAGTACTGAGTTGACGATTTCGCAAGCCAGCGGTGAAGCTTTTAATAGCAATATCTTCATTTAAAGGACGTAATACTTCGTATTTATTTTGATCACCATCAGCTTGAGAAATTGTCAAGTCAACAAACAATTTCTCAATTTTATTGGCATAATCATGTAAAGGTACACCGTTTTGCCGAATTTTAACCAATTCATTGTGTATTGAAGTACTTGATTTTTTAGTAAGAAGGTGCTTTCGTATATCACTCACGAGCGCTTCGCATGATTCATACGTCTGGGATAATCTAAGCTTAGCATTTTGACTTAAACGGGTTTTTAAAACGAAATTAATTAACATAGCTTTACCTTGGTTGTTAAGTGAAGAGTTGTATAATTCTATGGTATCTATGAGGTTTTTTGTGTCATCTTCCTCACCCGTCATGACCGGAATAAGCGAAACAGCTGTTTTATAATCAAAATTTAGTTCCATGTTGGTAATTTTGCTTTCAACACTTTTGGTGGAACACTCAGGGATATTTAAAGAACTATAATCTTGAGAACAGAATGTTTCTATCTGTCCAAATAAATCTCTAATCAAATCGCAATATGATTGCACATTTGCTAAAGCTGAGCTTTCTATTTCTTTACATTCAATTTGTTTCGATATAATATTAATACATTCGTCGAACTGAGGACGCAATAAACGTGATTCTTCTAATTTTTGTTTATAATCGACTTAGTTCTTTTAGGATAACTTAATTTAATCAAATTATCTTTTATGTATTTTAGCTGCTCATAAATATGTTTTAATGTGCTTGCCATTACATTCACAACGGTAGCTAAGCAAATATTTAAGAACTAACAATAATTGTAGAGAACAACATTATAAAATATCATACCTATGGAGAAAACCTGAAAAAGAACACTTACACGAACTCGCACATTTCGTTTTTACCGCACTTGCCACTTCACACTTTTAAAGTAATCCACGCACTTCTTCACTTTTGCAATTTTACATGAGGCTCCTGATGACTGCTACCGTGGAGCACAGGCTCCTGCCGCTGACACTCGTAACACACGCGCACCTCCTGTCTTAGGTTTGGTCGCCGGAACGAACGCATCAAGTTTTGGGATACGACTTCATTCCTTATCCAACCATAATGACATTTTCGGTAAAGTAGATATACTGCATACAATGCCGCTATACACAACAGGGTGCAAATCACAAACAAAACGATGCTTATGTTTGACAGATGAAAGACCTGCGTAGCCGAATTATTGGTGCCACCCGACGCATTTTGTGTGATAAAAACTTCATCTTTTTCTATTTTCGATCCACACATCTTGATAAAATTTTCCCACAGTTTTTATTTCCATAAATACTGTAACATTTTTCACACACTTTTCTACATTCTTGGTAACGAAACCTAACGCCGTCGCACCTGTAACGTCTCGAATGGCAGGGTCGCCATGTAAGGTGTTTGCGTCGGAGAGATCAAAGAAACGCTCAAGTTGAAAGTACGATATTTAATGCATGCACAAAATACATGTTACACCTTATATACTAGATCTTATACTACACTACACTACCACCAGAGCGCGGAGCTGTCGGCGGTGGACATCAGCTGGTACGTGGTGGCGCGCGCCGAGCGTGCCATGGCGGCCGACGGCTGTCTGTGGGCCGGCCTCGCCATGGCCGCCGCCGTGGCGCTCGTCGCGCCCGGCGTGCGACTCGTGCAGGTAACACTACCACCAGAGCGCGGAGCTGTCGGCGGTGGACATCAGCTGGTACGTGGTGGCGCGCGTCGAGCGTGCCATGGCGGCCGACGGCTGTCTGTGGGCCGGCCTCGCCATGGCCGCCGCCGTGGCGCTCGTCGCGCCCGGCGTGCGACTCGTGCAGGTAACACTACCACCAGAGCGCGGAGCTGTCGGCGGTGGACATCAGCTGGTACGTGGTGGCGCGCGCCGAGCGTGCCATGGCGGCCGACGGCTGTCTGTGGGCCGGCCTCGCCATGGCCGCCGCCGTGGCGCTCGTCGCGCCCGGCGTGCGACTCGTGCAGGTAACACTACCACCAGAGCGCGGAGCTGTCGGCGGTGGACATCAGCTGGTACGTGGTGGCGCGCGCCGAGCGTGCCATGGCGGCCGACGGCTGTCTGTGGGCCGGCCTCGCCATGGCCGCCGCCGTGGCGCTCGTCGCGCCCGGCGTGCGACTCGTGCAGGTAACACTACCACCAGAGCGCGGAGCTGTCGGCGGTGGACATCAGCTGGTACGTGGTGGCGCGCGCCGAGCGTGCCATGGCGGCCGACGGCTGTCTGTGGGCCGGCCTCGCCATGGCCGCCGCCGTGGCGCTCGTCGCGCCCGGCGTGCGACTCGTGCAGGTAACACTACCACCAGAGCGCGGAGCTGTCGGCGGTGGACATCAGCTGGTACGTGGTGGCGCGCGCCGAGCGTGCCATGGCGGCCGACGGCTGTCTGTGGGCCGGCCTCGCCATGGCCGCCGCCGTGGCGCTCGTCGCGCCCGGCGTGCGACTCGTGCAGGTAACACTACCACCAGAGCGCGGAGCTGTCGGCGGTGGACATCAGCTGGTACGTGGTGGCGCGCGCCGAGCGTGCCATGGCGGCCGACGGCTGTCTGTGGGCCGGCCTCGCCATGGCCGCCGCCGTGGCGCTCGTCGCGCCCGGCGTGCGACTCGTGCAGGTAACACTACCACCAGAGCGCGGAGCTGTCGGCGGTGGACATCAGCTGGTACGTGGTGGCGCGCGCCGAGCGTGCCATGGCGGCCGACGGCTGTCTGTGGGCCGGCCTCGCCATGGCCGCCGCCGTGGCGCTCGTCGCGCCCGGCGTGCGACTCGTGCAGGTAACACTACCACCAGAGCGCGGAGCTGTCGGCGGTGGACATCAGCTGGTACGTGGTGGCGCGCGCCGAGCGTGCCATGGCGGCCGACGGCTGTCTGTGGGCCGGCCTCGCCATGGCCGCCGCCGTGGCGCTCGTCGCGCCCGGCGTGCGACTCGTGCAGGTAACACTACCACCAGAGCGCGGAGCTGTCGGCGGTGGACATCAGCTGGTACGTGGTGGCGCGCGCCGAGCGTGCCATGGCGGCCGACGGCTGTCTGTGGGCCGGCCTCGCCATGGCCGCCGCCGTGGCGCTCGTCGCGCCCGGCGTGCGACTCGTGCAGGTAACACTACCACCAGAGCGCGGAGCTGTCGGCGGTGGACATCAGCTGGTACGTGGTGGCGCGCGCCGAGCGTGCCATGGCGGCCGACGGCTGTCTGTGGGCCGGCCTCGCCATGGCCGCCGCCGTGGCGCTCGTCGCGCCCGGCGTGCGACTCGTGCAGGTAACACTACCACCAGAGCGCGGAGCTGTCGGCGGTGGACATCAGCTGGTACGTGGTGGCGCGCGCCGAGCGTGCCATGGCGGCCGACGGCTGTCTGTGGGCCGGCCTCGCCATGGCCGCCGCCGTGGCGCTCGTCGCGCCCGGCGTGCGACTCGTGCAGGTAACACTACCACCAGAGCGCGGAGCTGTCGGCGGTGGACATCAGCTGGTACGTGGTGGCGCGCGCCGAGCGTGCCATGGCGGCCGACGGCTGTCTGTGGGCCGGCCTCGCCATGGCCGCCGCCGTGGCGCTCGTCGCGCCCGGCGTGCGACTCGTGCAGGTAACACTACCACCAGAGCGCGGAGCTGTCGGCGGTGGACATCAGCTGGTACGTGGTGGCGCGCGCCGAGCGTGCCATGGCGGCCGACGGCTGTCTGTGGGCCGGCCTCGCCATGGCCGCCGCCGTGGCGCTCGTCGCGCCCGGCGTGCGACTCGTGCAGGTAACACTACCACCAGAGCGCGGAGCTGTCGGCGGTGGACATCAGCTGGTACGTGGTGGCGCGCGCCGAGCGTGCCATGGCGGCCGACGGCTGTCTGTGGGCCGGCCTCGCCATGGCCGCCGCCGTGGCGCTCGTCGCGCCCGGCGTGCGACTCGTGCAGGTAACACTACCACCAGAGCGCGGAGCTGTCGGCGGTGGACATCAGCTGGTACGTGGTGGCGCGCGTCGAGCGTGCCATGGCGGCCGACGGCTGTCTGTGGGCCGGCCTCGCCATGGCCGCCGCCGTGGCGCTCGTCGCGCCCGGCGTGCGACTCGTGCAGGTAACACTACCACCAGAGCGCGGAGCTGTCGGCGGTGGACATCAGCTGGTACGTGGTGGCGCGCGCCGAGCGTGCCATGGCGGCCGACGGCTGTCTGTGGGCCGGCCTCGCCATGGCCGCCGCCGTGGCGCTCGTCGCGCCCGGCGTGCGACTCGTGCAGGTAACACTACCACCAGAGCGCGGAGCTGTCGGCGGTGGACATCAGCTGGTACGTGGTGGCGCGCGCCGAGCGTGCCATGGCGGCCGACGGCTGTCTGTGGGCCGGCCTCGCCATGGCCGCCGCCGTGGCGCTCGTCGCGCCCGGCGTGCGACTCGTGCAGGTAACACTACCACCAGAGCGCGGAGCTGTCGGCGGTGGACATCAGCTGGTACGTGGTGGCGCGCGTCGAGCGTGCCATGGCGGCCGACGGCTGTCTGTGGGCCGGCCTCGCCATGGCCGCCGCCGTGGCGCTCGTCGCGCCCGGCGTGCGACTCGTGCAGGTAACACTACCACCAGAGCGCGGAGCTGTCGGCGGTGGACATCAGCTGGTACGTGGTGGCGCGCGCCGAGCGTGCCATGGCGGCCGACGGCTGTCTGTGGGCCGGCCTCGCCATGGCCGCCGCCGTGGCGCTCGTCGCGCCCGGCGTGCGACTCGTGCAGGTAACACTACCACCAGAGCGCGGAGCTGTCGGCGGTGGACATCAGCTGGTACGTGGTGGCGCGCGCCGAGCGTGCCATGGCGGCCGACGGCTGTCTGTGGGCCGGCCTCGCCATGGCCGCCGCCGTGGCGCTCGTCGCGCCCGGCGTGCGACTCGTGCAGGTAACACTACCACCAGAGCGCGGAGCTGTCGGCGGTGGACATCAGCTGGTACGTGGTGGCGCGCGCCGAGCGTGCCATGGCGGCCGACGGCTGTCTGTGGGCCGGCCTCGCCATGGCCGCCGCCGTGGCGCTCGTCGCGCCCGGCGTGCGACTCGTGCAGGTAACACTACCACCAGAGCGCGGAGCTGTCGGCGGTGGACATCAGCTGGTACGTGGTGGCGCGCGTCGAGCGTGCCATGGCGGCCGACGGCTGTCTGTGGGCCGGCCTCGCCATGGCCGCCGCCGTGGCGCTCGTCGCGCCCGGCGTGCGACTCGTGCAGGTAACACTACCACCAGAGCGCGGAGCTGTCGGCGGTGGACATCAGCTGGTACGTGGTGGCGCGCGCCGAGCGTGCCATGGCGGCCGACGGCTGTCTGTGGGCCGGCCTCGCCATGGCCGCCGCCGTGGCGCTCGTCGCGCCCGGCGTGCGACTCGTGCAGGTAACACTACCACCAGAGCGCGGAGCTGTCGGCGGTGGCCATCAGCTGGTACGTGGTGGCGCGCGCCGAGCGTGCCATGGCGGCCGACGGCTGTCTGTGGGCCGGCCTCGCCATGGCCGCCGCCGTGGCGCTCGTCGCGCCCGGCGTGCGACTCGTGCAGGTAACACTACCACCAGAGCGCGGAGCTGTCGGCGGTGGACATCAGCTGGTACGTGGTGGCGCGCGCCGAGCGTGCCATGGCGGCCGACGGCTGTCTGTGGGCCGGCCTCGCCATGGCCGCCGCCGTGGCGCTCGTCGCGCCCGGCGTGCGACTCGTGCAGGTAACACTACCACCAGAGCGCGACTCGACGGTATTTAAGTTCGTGACTTAGGTCTCCAATTGTGTTCAAAATTAATTAAGCAAACCCCACCAATACCACCGAATCCGTCTACTTCGGCTAACATTATAGATGTAACTTACATAATTTGATCAACAATTTTATAATTGTACTTTAATGTCTGTACCACTACAGAACATGGTCATCCCCACAACTAAGGTATAATTTAAATTTCTGATTAATCCTTAATTTAGCTGCTTGTTAAAACACCTATCAAAATTCACAAAAAGAATTGTTTCAATAGAATACAGCTTTCTATATATTTTAGTTCCGTTATGCTAAGCAAACACATTCCTTACCTGTTTCACATGTATTAGTCTGCTACAAACTAGCCCTTTTTTAAAAGTCGGTCCTCAATGTCGCTTTGCACGTTTTAGAATTCACCTTGTGTCCGCTCCCGCCCATAGCTCTTCTAGTAACACACTTTATATGTCAATTATCAACTAGATTTTGCCTACGGCTTCGCTCGCGTAGTTGTAGGTTATGTAATTTTTTACCTTCTGAAACAGTAAGCTTTCTGGATGAAAGGCAAAGTTGAAACATGCGAAATATCAGGCAAAAATGCAATATTTCGTCAAAATTGGTTGAGAAGTTAAAGCGTGAAAGCGTAACAAACAAACTCAAATTCGTACTTATAATATAAGTTAGGATGACAACACAATGCCACTTTCTAGTGTAAATATGAAATACTGCAATGGGATCATGTCTATAATAATATGTTTTTGTTACCAGGTGGCTATAGAACAAGACACAAGGTCAGAGGAGGAACTGCAGACGCTTTCGCTTTTCAGATACATCCCTTCATTAGTCGCAAACTACAGTCAGGGGTCTGTGTCCTCTCTCTTCAGTGGTGCTTATGGAGATAATATTTGGTAAGAAAGCTAACATTTGTCGCTTAATATGTTATTATTTTATAAATCTTGTATGTAACTGGATATTCTTTTCTTATTTTATAATCGTAACGAACAAACACTTAAGGCCCGCCCGAACCTTGTATGTTGAGTCTTGGCCGAAAACTTATTTTGTAGTCGGTCTCGGCCGAAACATGACGCAATAATATTTAGTGTGTTAAAAAGTAGTATTACGAAATAATACGAAAAAGTGTTATTTTCAAGCAAAATGATTTTATTACTAATATTCAGAATTATATTACACTTAGTAATGTAAATTGAACAGATCTGTATTATAACATCAAAAAAAGGATATTTTAGTTTTGTATTAAAATTATGTACTTATTTACGTACGTCTTTCGTCATATAACTATCCAACTCTACTAAATAGTTGTTCACTGGCGATGCTGGTGGGACTGAAAGAAATTTATTAGCTGCTGGCTGTAGAGCGTTTTTATTTTTAATGAATGCTGTTATTTAAAAATACAATCTCGGCGATGGCGATATTCTTGATCTTTTTAGGCTGAGAACGATACCGAGAACTTGGCGTGATTTGAGCCGAGAATGACCAGAACTGAAACCGACACCGAGATCTCGTTCGGCCCTTAGGAACTATTAATACATACTACTACTATAGTCTCATGCCTATATCAGTGTATTACATCCTTATTTCACCAACACAGGCTTTAAGTCACACCTAATAGTAGGCGAACCTATTGCCGTTAATCAGGCACAGGTTCAGACTCCATGCTGGTGCTGAGAATGTATTCATAAAAAAGCGATAACAATTGCCGTTCGTGCCGAGAATGGATCACGAGATCTCAGGCACAGCTGTCGAATACACCTGCTGGGCCAATGATATTATTAATAATAATATACATAACTAGTAGGTACATGACGTCCCGTTGGTCCCAAACTAGATTGAGCCTGTGTCTTGGGCACCATTACAAAATTATGCAGGTTGTTTATAACTTATAGTATCCAGTGAATAATTAATTGACAATAGAATTTAAACAAAATAAAATAAAAGAAAAGTATAAAAATTTAAAATAAGTAATAAGTATATGTATGTGGTTGTGTATTGTACATATTTGCGTGTGAGTGTGTGTGTATTTGTGAAATTTTGCCTCTTTTTGTATTATTTAACAAATTTTAAAATGTTTTCTACGTCACAATATGATATTTTTAAGAGCCAACATCTGAACTTATTATTCGTTTCTGTTTTACTGATATTTTGGATGTTAAGTAATGCACTTACTTTGTTAAATATATGTGTTTGTAAAAATTAGTGTAATCGTTGAGAAAAGTTGAATTTACGGCCATAGTAGGAATTTTTAATTAACGTTTGGTCTGCTGCTCTCTTGTGTTGTTTTCACTCGTGGCTTTAACGTAGATTTTTGTAAAAACTAGATACAAAGATTTTTCTTACTCCTAAAACAGCTGCTTCTTTATATAGTCTGTCAGTTGGGAAACGGAAAGGTTTGTCTAACATAACTTTTACATGATTTCCTACTTTAATACATTGTCTTCTGTTACTTAATTTACTTAACTACAGAACCATTGTAGTGCAGTTCCTCTGATGCCGAATGATTCTAACTTGCGTAAAATTATTCGCACAGATCAGAGGATTTTGCAAAGTCTATAAATAGGCCTAAACAACGACGACCTTGATCTACATGTTTTGAAACTAAAGTTCAACGGCATCTTCTGCAGATCTACCTTGTCTGAATCCAAACTGTCGTTCTGATAGTAGAGCCTTTTTTTCTAAATAACTAACGACACGTTTGTTAATAAGTTTTTCAAGTATTTTGGAGAATATACTAAGTAGAGATATGGGTCTGTAGTTATCAGGAGTATCTTTAGGCCCGCTTTTATGGATAGGAGACACTGAGGCAATTTTCCACCTTTCAGGGAAAGTACCTGTAGTCATGCTAAGGTTGCAAATAAACGTAAGTGGTTCTAAAATAGAATGCGTAATATTTTTGGTAAAGGGAGCTTTGTAACCATCGAGCCCAGGAGCGCTATCAGTTTTGAGACTTTGTATTATTGTGTCTATTTCGTATATATCGGATGGCATCATAAAAAACGATTCTGTCCCAAAGTTAACTTTTAACGTTAGTAGCTAGAGCGTCCTCTGACGTGCAAAGCCTTTCTAGTATTTTGCTAGATAAATTTATGCTGAGTGACGAAAAATAATTATTCTGATTGTTTAGCTTCTTTGGGTGAAATACTGGATGCAGTTAGTTCTTGACAGTAACTTTTCTTTTGTGGAAAGTCGTAAATGTTTTTAATTGCACCTCAGAGCTTCTTCGTATTGTGACGATAATCCTGAAGTAATTTACTATAGTAACTGCTTTTAACTTTGCGAAGGAGTCGTTTAAAGAAGTCTCTATACCTTGTGTACGATACCTTCAGTGTCTCGTTGTCGGGATTAAGTCTAACTTGCGCTTGAATTTTGTCTCGTAAACGTATGAGGCCGGGGGTAATCCAGGGTTTAATTATGTTCTTTTTACGGTTACTAATTGTCAGTGTGTTTTTTGCTACAGCCAAACTATGTTCTCAAAAACGCTTAATGCCTCATTAATATCATTGCTGCTATTTACCGGAGACCAGTCTGTACGTTTCAGATCTAATTTAAGGGGATCGAAATCAATTTTTAAATATTTATTGAATTTCTTTTTATTGACTTTTTCTTTGAATGTTTTTAGTCCAACTATAACTGCGTCATGGTCTGACAGAGTGCATTTTACTACGATACCCAGTATAGGTCCATTATTTCTAACAAACGCATGATCGAGATATTTATTGCCGCGGGTTGGTTTAGTAATAGCTGGCAGCAAACCATATTGTGCCATTAAACACTGATAATCTGCGTTGTGTCCACTGGGATTATCGGATAAAAGATCAAAATTAAGATCGCCTGGTATGACTGTTGTTTGTTTTTTTATGTATTTCTTGTTAAGTTTTCCCTAGTGTTTCTAGAAAATTGTTTAATCTACTGAACGAAGGGGATCGATATATACCAAAAATATTGATAGTCTTATTTATATTAACTATTAAACAATTCGAGTCTGCAATTTCAGGCTCTATTGCAGTTGCTATAAAGTGTTCCCTCACATATGTATATTGTTACACCTGCTGACTTATTGAGGTATTTTGTCGTGTGGAATTCCTTATACCCGTCTAACTGTCGGATTGTAGAGTTTTCATGAAGCCAGCATTCAGCTAGAACTATTACTTAAAAATCTATATTTCAACGCTTTATGACCTAGTGGTTCCTAGTGGAAGCTATTAAAGTTTTGTTGTATACTACGAATATTTAAAGTCAGAATCTTAAAGTTGTAATTATTAGTCATAAGGTCCTTGGAGAGTTCTAATTCATCTAATGAGTGACATTTTATACTAAGTGTTTGTTTAATGTTTCGTGTACCTAGTTCTAGGTTATCCATGTTAAGTAGTTAAAAAATATATAAAAATTATAAGGTTAATGCATTTTTGTATCACTCATATTTACATAGAGTTTTGACCCTAAGTTACGATAAAATCAGATTTTAATATGTTGTTTGGTTGAAGCACTTAAAAGAGTAGAGTAAATGTAAATGTAAAATGTGTGTATGTTTTGTGTTATTTTTATGTATAATTATTGTGTAAACAAAATGTTTGTATATTAATCTAAGTTTAGAATATTTAAAAAAGAAAACATGGCAATATATTAGCAAAATTAAAAAGTAACAATATAAAGATTATATAAGAAAATATTAAAATACAACAACTGTTACAACAATCCATAAATTGGCCTCTGTAATAAAAATGGTAGTGTGCGTTACCGCAGTAAAATGTAATAAAATGTTGTGCTTTAGAGAGTTGAGAGTATAACAAATAATTAGTTCATCGTGCAGAGTAATTTGTTCACTTCGCTGTTTGCGGACTGTGTGTTAAAGTATGTATCCATATCGGTGGGCTTTCGAATGTTGATAGCTTGTTTCCCTTCATATTTTCGAGCTTGTATTGTGCCATTTTTGACCCAGCAATACTTGAAACCTGCTTCCCTTGCACATATTCTTGCTTCACGAAATAACTGCCTGTATTGTTTTGTAAGATGTTCATTCACAAAAAGTTTCCTCTTGGGTCCTTGTACCTCGATATCCGATGTGACGAGTTCCCTCCTAGATTTTGCTGCCTTAAGAAACTCATCACGTTTTGCAGTTCGAGCAAAACGGATCAATTGAGCTCGTGTACTCCATTGATTCTGTAGGTCAGTTACTGCTACCTTGAGTGATTGGATCTCAGCTTGTTTGGTCTTCAAGTCAAATAGCTTTTCTTCATTTTTTGTTACACGCGTTGCCAAGTGGTCTATTCTACTGGTACAGGTTCTTACACTTTCTGAAATTGTTTTAACTAGGTATATTAGGTCGAATACTTCTTCTCTCAAAAGACGTATCTCAGAAGTAAGTGACATGAAATTATCGTTAACGTTGATAATCGTGCGCTCGTCGCTTTTAGAGTTATTTGTTATGTATTTGTTATGACGGCTTTACGTTTCGTTGATCGCGTAGTCATTGTAGCATATACATCAGAGTTAATGATGTTTTTGCGTATTGGAGGATGGGTCTTATCGCTCTTTGGTTCCTTACACTGACAGTTTGGGCATATCCAGCTCATAAGATATACATTCGAAAAGGTATGATATTTGTCTTCCGATATATTCACGCATAGCAAATGATAATCAGTATTGCACTTATAGCATGCCATAAAAGCCGTAGCATTACCAGTATTAGATAAGCAAGCCCCACATTTATTTAACATTTTGTATTTATTACAACTGTTTTGAGTAGCAGAAATGCTACGTAAACGTATACCTAATACCATTTTAACTATGTAAAACTAATGTGCAGCGGACTCGTACCTAGGCGTGTCCTTACTGGTTCGCGTTCGCGCGGGATATAAACGTTTTGAGTCGCAGCGGCATTCTGGCGGCCAGACTCAAAGTTTTCAATTATCTGGCTTTCCAACAACTGACAGGTTATTTTTTTTTTCTAATCAGGGTTATGGCAACAAACCTGCTATCCTGCATACTCCGGTTTGCGCTAAGTGCGTTAGTATTCTTCCTATTGGCTGTCGCCGAACGCGCGTTCAAACAGCGCTTCTTATACGCGAAGTTGTTCTCTCACCTGACGTCCGCGAGACGAGCTCGCAAGTCCGAACTGCCGCACTTCAGACTCAACACTGTGAGGAATATCAAGACCTGGCTGTCAACAAGATCTTATTTGCGCGTAAGTTATTTTTATAAGTATAAAATAGTCAATAATCTCTTGCTTTAACGATAAAGTAAAAATGTAGCAGAGACGAGGAAAGGAGACTGCCTATCTGAGAGATGTCCTGAATTTTCTTGATATATGAAATCAGCCTACCCCCGAAATGAAATATGGCTTAACCCTTCTTATACCACGATGAACGTGTTATAAGATAATATTTGACAAACATATACTTATCCAATATACATTTATAACATAACTAGCTTTTCCCACGACTTCGCTTGCTCAGGGACCAGTACGTTTTTCTGGATAATAAGGAACCCTATGTCCTATTGCTGTACTCCCTTCCGACAACATGTATGCAAAAGTTCATAATAATCAGTCGAGTAGTTAGGGCGTAAAAGGAAACAAACAAACAACCATACTCACATTTGTATTTATAGTATATTTGTACCACATATCAGCGAAATGTAGTATAGGTAACTTAGGCCCAAGAAGTTAACTTGCTTTCTAGCTCGCTCTCTGGATCGTATTAACTATTTGTATTGTTATGTTCTAGCGTCGTGGTCCTCAACGCTCGGTAGACGTCATCGTGTCAGCAGCATTCATGCTAACGTTGATGTTGCTCGCTTGTGTCAGCGCACAAATGTTAAAGGCAAGTATTTAGACTAAGATTTACATTTAAACAATGAACAAAATGGACTCCCAATCACGGAACAACTATTTCAATCATAAAAATGATCATCCTGCGTGCCCATGCGAGGCGATCATTTTTGTCAGATTATTGTGGATCGAGTCCACATTCTGACAATGGCGAAAACATTTAAACTGCCGCACCATTAATGCTGTCAAATTATCTTAATAATGGCAAAAGACTAGTAATTCAAGATTTCTTGTTATTTTCACTTCAATTCTTTGCATACTATATACTAACGTACTCGTGTATATCATTTGCATTAACACGGCCGTTAAATTGCTACAAAAAGCTCTCATGTTCAATCAGTCGGAACGCACCTCTGACTTACAAAATTATGTACATATTAATAAGCAATTATTATCACTCGCGTTGATTATTAACAAAAACGTCGTGAGGCAACCTGTATACCTGAATGTTCTCAAAGATGTATGAAATCTGAAAGCCCGTACAGGGCTAGCATGGAAGACTACGGTCCAAACCATCTCATTCTGAAAAGAGGCCCGTACCTAGCAGTCGGTGAGTTTATAAACAGAGCTGCTATTCTAATAGTGACCGTGTAACAAACATTACATGAATAGGTTGCAACCCTATTCATGTAATGTTTGTTTATGAAAATATCGATATTTATATCGGACGTTTGAAAATATCGATAATATCGACAGCTTTATCGAAATTGATAATTTAAAAATATTTATACTTATAGTGGATATAATAGACAATATCGAACAATCGATATATCGGTGCATAAAAATCTACATGCACGTGGTAGTTACGTATTCTTAAATAACCATTTATAATTTTACATTACGCAGGACACGGTTACCCTAGAATGCGGCTGGCTTCTTGAAGCGATGGTGTGGAGCTGTTGCCTCGGCATATACCTGTTTCGTCTATTGACATTAGGCAGAAACGTCAATAAAAAATACCGCGGCTGTTTATCTGCCATCTTGACGGAGCAGATTAACCTGCACCTCGCGATCGAACAGAGACCAGAAAGCAAAGAACAACTCACAGTGGCTAATAACGTTCTGAAACTGGCAGCTGACCTGCTTAAGGTAAATGTACATTACTTTCTAATGTAGCTTTTAATCGCACACATATCAGGGGTATAAGGTTTTTTAACAGTGTTCTTAGCCCCAAACCCCGTATCGCTAAGAATTTATTGACAGTAAATTAACTTTGCGGGAATACAAACCAAGACTTTATTTTTACCGATACGCCACCGAGGTAGTGTCGAAGTCACGTTAAACTCGACGATCGCATGATCCATAACTCTATTCAAGTATCATATACTCGATAGCCTGCCAGCTGGCATGGATTAACAGTCGAGTAGAAATTATGGCTCTTAATCTTGTTATTTATTCGCCACAATTTAGGTATCTAAATGGATCGCTGAAGACTTATATTTCTCCTCATCCGCATTCTTAAAACCCTATTTCAAATTACCCATTTATTGGTAGATTACCTGAAGTACATCTACATTAGAAGCCAATGTAAACTTTTTTATACAACTAATTTGAATAGCCCGCCTGTTTGTAATTAGTTCCCATAGCCTAAGGATGTTTGAACCGCCAGATGTATCACTAAAGTGTTGCCAACTGTGAAAAAATTAAATATGCAGTGTGTGGGCAGTTTTCAGCATTTTAAAATGGCTCGTTAACCCAAACAATGTTATTTTATTACAGGAACTAGATTCACCATTCAACATATCTGGTATATGCGCCAATCACTACATCTACACGATCACTAAAGTAGTGATATTGTCGGCATTATCGGGGGTGCTGTCAGAAATGTTAGGATTCAAATTGAAACTACATAAAATTAAAATCAAATAATTGTTAAATAAACACTCTATTAAGCAGCTCATAGTTCATGGCGTGTCCATTTTTACTAGCAATCAAGAGACAGACTAAGAATAATTTTATAAATCGATACCTAGATCATGTTCTTAGAAAGCAAAGGGCTCTATCAAGATATACAAAATCTATATATATACAAAATATATCGCAGATATACAAAAGTCGTATGACATCTTAAATACATTTTAGATCTTCGTTATATAATGAAGATCGACGAATCACAATGTATTTTTAATCTTGTCATTAAATTAAGGTAACCTAAAAACATTGCAATTCAATGAACGAAGAGCGAAAAACAATGTTGCATATGACGACAAAAACTATTCTGCCGTTCAAAAGTTGCGATTTTATTTGAATCGTGAATCGATATTATAGTATGAAGACTATGGCGGTTTAAATATATATCAGTAGGCAAATTTTACTGTCAAATAAATAAGATGGATTTGGCTATTAAATTAATATTTCACAGCGAGATGAATAATACGTTTCCATGACAGCGTTTTTAATGTCCTATAGACGTCATCAAACAATCATTCTTATTTACATAAATTGTTAAATAAACTGTTATCTGCACTAGCAATATTTCATAAGAAACTTTTGCTATACTTTCTATAGTCCAACATTATAAAACAACACGTAGTATTAGGATGACGTGTCACGGCTATGTAACAGGGATATTAGATATTAAAAAATTACTTACTTAACCCCATTTATTTATAAATGTGACTATTTACAGTAATTACTGCAATTAACACAAAGCATTGTTGGAGCAATGATAGCAAGTATACCTAAGTAGTTACATTTTAATAAAAAGTCTATTATATTTTTGTAAATATCGATTCTACATTTTATAGTTACGTAGACATGCGACATCACACAAACAAAATAAAGCCAGCAATAACCATAAAAATCACTTAGAATGTTTTATTCTTCGATAAAATGTTTCTTCGTATTACAGACAATTCGATTCCTCAACTTGACTTACTTACTATAAAATAACTACTAAAGAATGTATTGACTAAAAGCAATATTAATGAAATATTATCAAATAAGATATTTAGTTCCGTTTTTGTTTTTTACGTGAGGGAATGCTTTGATGCATACCCTCCGCGATGGCGGGCGGCGGGGTTATGTCGGACTCACCGGGGTAAAAGAAAGATGTTGAAACGATGAAAATGGACATCCCGGAATACCGACTAAACTACCACGGTGTTCCTCAACAAAACCGCTATCGACGGGGCCGCGCGAATCACTTGCACATGCGGTCGCGACCCCGTCGTATGAAAAGGTAAGCCACTACACAACGAGACCTACCCTGTAGGCACTCACTCACAAAACCCTACTGTCCCTCCCAGAGGGGAGACGGACTCGACCTCCACCCCCAGGTCAAACCTCAGGGTGGCTGGAGGTCGTCTCGTGCCCTCCGGCGCCCAAAAATTTTATTTACGTGCCAAATATAATGAACTAATAGTTAAATTATTTTAACTTTGACATAATGCGAATTATTGTTGGATTAACATTTTATTATTGTGGCAATAACATGTGTAGGTAGGTATACTTTATGTCTTGCCATTTAAAGATTATCAATTTGTATAATTGCATGAAGTAATATTTTTATATTCGTTAGAGTGACACTATTATAGATATGATCTCATGTTTAACTCATAGATATATTTTTGCCGATAGCAGCCTCTAGATAAATGCTAAAATGCTATTTCATCGTGTCATGCTGTTTGTTTTCTACTCTCATTAAATGTTACTTACTTAATTGTATTTCCTAATCACCTTAGCAACCTGAAACTATTTTAATTAATTATTTTCGTATGCGTAATCCTGTTCACCGTTGACTGAAAATAAATAAGATATCGTTTTATAGATTTTAAAGCTATATATATATGTACATCATAGTGTTATGTCGTAATACCTATGCCTATTGTATGCATTCGAAGACGTAGGTACGTCTACGAGTGCCTCAAGAGGTTTCACACCCAAAATGCGTCAGATTTAATTGTGTAATAATATTAATATGAAAAGCTACTCCAGCTTTCAAAAGTTATTACCAGAATTCACAGATTTAATTTTTAACTAGAAACAAAGAGCACGTCCCAGCCACATTAGATATTAATATCAAACGTGTTTACATCTACTGGTACCAATGATAGGCACAAAAGTGTTAGGCCTCATTTACGGAGACGCGATGTGCGGCGCGGCCCGCACTGAATTCAAACATATGGCGTTGTATGAGTGCGTTTACTGAGAAGCGATTTTACGCGCGTTTGCTTGAAATGGAGCGTCTTATGCGGCGGAGCCCGCGGGTGGCATCGACGCGTCTCACGCGGCGGCAATTCTCGATGAAGCGATGCCTGCGGCAGCGGAACCTTCTGCCAGAGTTATTTGGAAATCGCACAATGCAGACGTAAGTCACTGTCGCAGTGGAGTACGATATGATCGACTTTTTACAGCTGAGGTGTTGCTGAAAATCAGCGCTGTATCGCAAGCGGTGAAGCATTATGCTGAGCAACATCTCTTTTTAATTAACACTGCGACGCACATTAGACAGCAAGGGCTCCATGTATAAATGTGTATTCTATATTATATATAATAATATATGAAATAATAGTATATGTAATTAATTAACGTATTATAATGTAGTAATTCATATAGGTATATAATAATGTGAATAGGCTAAAGTGAATGGAACAGTCGCAAGAGGAAGACCTAGGCGAACGTTTCTTGATCAGATCGAAGGCGTTCTGGACAAAGGCTAGGTTAAGAGCACCTTGAACCGACGGGCGTGTATGAGGAATGTGATGAAAGTGAATGAAGCCAGAGAAGTGTGTCAGGATCGTAGCAAATGGAAATCCATAGTCTCTGCTTACCCCTCTGGGAAACAGGCGTGAATCTATGTATGTATGCATGTATAATAATGTATAAGTTTTATTTTTATTATTATCAATTTATAAATACATTTATTACTGTTACACACAAATTTTGTATTATAATAGATTTGATTGTGTATTGCAATGCTTCATTAAAATAAATATATCTTTATTTTTTTATCAGAAAAATTCTATATTAAAAATTTAATTATTTAATACATGAAATGCGCCGCAGCGATGCGCGCCGCGTGCGACGCAGCGATAGCCGTTGCGTACTTCGCTTCACTATTGAGGATTCGCCGCGGGCGCAGCGCTCTGCCTGCCTCCATCTCTGTAAACAACAGCGTATATTGCCCTATGTGTGTGTTTACGCGTGCGTTGATGAGTGCCGCTGCACGCGCCGCCGCTCCGTAAACAGGAAAAACGTCCGACGCGCCGCGAGATGCCAAGCCACACGCGACGCGCGCCCCGCGTCTCCGTAAATGAGTCCTAAAAAGCACGATCTGCTAAAGTGGTTGCCAATAACTCTTAACCCGGCCAATCTTTCATTCTTATTAACATTTTCTTAAGATTCACTATAGCTAAACAAAAAAAAATATAGAAAATAAATTATAGAGGCTACGAGCTATGAAAAACATTTACAATGAGAGCTCGAAATGTGGGTCAAGGATTATTTTTTGCGAATAGAACTAAACTAATAATAACAGCGTAGGAATGTAGTGACTGTATTAACCCCTGAGGCCGCATCACTATTTCTTATTACATTAGATAGGTAGTGATTATACTTTAAGAAATGATGGTGTGGCCCAGAGAATGAAAATCATGTTTTAATTGTGTAGTATCATGTAAGTAATATAAGTTTATATAGAGCGTTCGTATATTAGTTGAAAATGTATTTTCTTATCTCATAATGTTCCTCTTATCTTTTTAAATAAAAAGATACGTTTACTTAACTAGTTTTGTTACAACCTTCTCGATGTTTACTATTTAAATAGGTAATTTCTTTTTAGAACAATGTAGTGATCATCGTCTAATAAACACTAGTAATGTTTTATAGTTATAATTAAATTTAATCAAAGTTAGACGTGTGATTCGTAATTTTTTTTTAAACTTTTGAACGCCTCGCCATACCTCCGCCTCCATATACTGTACGCCAAGCCCAAAAATCGATATATTATATATAGTTTTTTATGATCAAATATTTGAATGACAAATATGTAATTTTGTTTGCTGTGTACGATTAACTAATAATTGGAGATTCAATTTTTAGTTGTATCAATAAAACACAGAAAAGTAATGATTTAATATGTTTATTATGTATTGTACTGTGACTGTGTTTTGTCGAGTATAGACGACGTTGGCGCACGGAGCACGCTTGCGCATGTCGAGTATAGCCGACGTTGGCGTTCAAAAAGTTAATATAGCTACATAGCCATTCATATACAATTTAAACTGTTTCACAATTATGTCTCAATCTAACATAAATCTAAATTATCTTTGTAATTGTATTAGAAATAAGCCTAGGTGCTTTTTATTGACTGGTATTCACAGAAATACCTTTTTGTGTTACAAATGTTAAGTGTAAGCATAAAATGCTGCACTATAAGGCAAAAAATATATATTACTTACTTATATCATAATTAATTGTTTTATTGAACATACACCTTTGGAACTGTCGATTTCAAAATAATAAGAAAATGCTGCATTATCTGACCTAAACTGACCTAAAGAGTGGTCATTTAGTGGTATTTTCATTTTTTTTACTTCATTCTTTGACTCTAGAGAGTCTTAAGTATACAGTTAACACATTCAGTGCCACTGACGTATATATATATATACATAATACGTGGACTTTGACGCTTACCTCTCCGCGGGGCGACGGAGAGGTTATGTCGGGCTCACCGGAGGAGTAATACCCCGGTAATACCGACTAAACCTACCACGGTGTTCCTCGACATAACCATAGACGGCGGGGCCGCGCGAATCGCTTTCACATGCAATCGCGACCCCGCCGTGTGAAACGGCTGGTCACTACATAAAAGACCCTCTACTGTCCACAACAAAGACAAAAACACGACTCAGAGGCGCGCGTGGGAACACGCACGCCGCCTCTTGGACCTGGTGCTGATCGGGTGGCGGGCAGGTCCACTAAGCCCACCACACCCAGGTCAAACCTCAGGGTGGTTGTAGGTCATCTCGCGCCCTCCAGCGCCCGGTTCTGCGGTTGGGGTTTAAGCTTTAAGCGCTTAAGCTTAAGGGTTTAAGCGCTCCCTCTCCTGCTCTGCCGCCTCCTTGATGGACATGACTTCCTCACAGAAAGTGGCGACGGCGTTCCACGACGTCTCACTCCGGACCATAGATTGAACCACGGCCGGGAGCGAGAGGCAACCATACCGACTGCCGCGATCAACTCATGGCGCTGCGATGCCCAGGCGGGGCAATCCGTCAATGTGTGCAGCGCCGTGTCCTCAACAACGTCGCGGCAGTCGCCACAGTGGTGACAACCGGGCGTCTCTTGCCGACCGATGCGACACAGGAACTGGCCAAAACAACCATGACCAGTCATTACTGTGTCAGCCGGAAGGTGAGGGCGCCATGCCGCCTCTCCAGCCACTCCTGAAAAACGGGTCTTACCGCCACGATTGACGTCAAAACTAAATAGTTATAAGTCGGTAATTGACGCCATCTAACGGAAATCGATACAAGAACTCTTAAATCGTTTATTTAAATGGTATTACATGGCGGTGCACTACTATAAAATAAAAAGATGATAAATTTACTTTAACCAATTTCTTAATCTCTATTTATAACAGTTTTGTGGCGTATGTATCTATATACGCACAAACAACATAAGTTTATGAGGAACCTGGAATCGAACGGAGCATCATTCGCCTAGCCACGCTGAAACCAAGCGACGCGCGAAGGCGAACGGAGGATTAATACGTCTAGCCGCGAAGAAACCAATCTACACACTACGCGTCGCGCGAAGTTGGTTTCTGTTTTTATAGTATTTATAGTCGTCGCGCCGCACGCACACACGCTCAAGAATTCCTCGTAAAATTGTATAATGTTATTTACTTGTCGCTGATTGGCGTAAACGATTATTGTACACATTAGTGCTAGCGTTACTTCCATGAACAATAAATGGGATATAAAAAGGCTTAAAATTGAAAATATATTCTCAGTTGAATCAGTCTACGTGTTTCAATATAACCCCAGCTACGGACCTGGATTATACCTGTCGGCTAATCTATAACCCTAACGGTTACCAGCTACGGACCTGGCTCATGCCTGCCGTCTGATAATGCGTTAAAGTTTATTGGGAAAAAAGACATTTCAGGGTAAAACAAGAAGCAAAGAATTACAAATGAATTTATAAATTTATAGTATGTAGTTTATTTTATAGATACTTTCGATGATTGCTATTCTGTTCGTACGCACACATTGTTCTGTCCCTGTGTTCGAGTGTATTTTCGGTTAAGATTATAATTTAATATTATTTGTAAAAAGGTGAATAGTCAGGGTGGCGGCGACAATGAAGACACAAGTTGTACAGAAAAGCACTTACATTATCTTGAATGCACGTTTCAACGGTTAGGATATGAATGCCCCCAAAACATTCTAACCGCCGGTATTTATACAAACATTTGACCTAATTTAATACTAAATTCACAAACTCAATAGATAATATTAAACATTGTTTATCTTAATTATTCTGATGATTATTTACATACAATTATTATTTAATAATACAGGACTATGTAACATTAAGGATTTATTACACCGGAAGCAGATACGCTAGTGTGACAAAATCAGTAAGAATCTAATAGCTTTATCATTATATTATACACAGTAAAACAAAATGATTATAGGATTGATTATTCTACATAGTGTAAAAAAAGTATAGAGATCAGTACCTAACAATACGTACTATTTATTAATCGCGCCTGAAGCTGGCAAGCGGAAGGCGCCAAGCTAATAAATATAATTAACTATAAAGAAATATTAAATAACTATTTAGATTATTGATTACAAAATTATTAATTCAATTATAAAACGATAATAGGTTTTAATGTACATATAGTGGTTAAGATGTAACCGAACTAGCAGTATATGTGAGGCTGGAAGTGTTACGTTATAACATTATTTATATCCTTGATGAATTCCTAGTATTACATACCTACTCCATATTTAGTATAAGTGTGAAATAAATGTGGTAAAACAGATTTTGGTTTTCAAGACGACTAATCTTTAAAAACTATAGGATATTTAAACCATACGTCCAATATCACGTCTTCAAATCCATTTTTTGACGAAGAAAATATATTCAGGATTTGCAGAATGGCATTTAAGGTACGTTGCAACGTAATAATAATTAATACCAAATACAAATTTACAAAAGTATTTCTCGGACAATTGTTTTTACATCGAATTAGTTCGATTTTATCCGATTCATATTGGCGCGTCACTATGACTCAAATTAAAAAAAATTACCTTAGTGCGTAACCATGGTATTATAGTAAAATGTTATTTTATTTTGATGTTGAAATTATTTAAGACTAATATCAATAGAAATTATTAGTTGATTATGTTTGTGAAACAATTACATAATGTTTTGTATAGATTCTAATTATTTTTAAATAGTCTTTAGTATGTACCATAAGTTATCATTGTTTATTTTAGCAATTTATATGAAATGTGCAGACTTACTTGCTATGAAGTGTCAAAAGAAGGGACTTCGTATTTGAAACAGACTATAGCAGTTATTATTTACGTTACTTGTCTAATGGCGTATTTGATGAATTTCATAATCAATTAATCACTCACAAACTGAAGTGTCATCATTGACTTATACAGGTTGGCCGGAAGATAGAAGTCCAAATAAAAAAAATAGGTTCCTCGTATGGTGGACTATCCGTATCACCCCCATGTATGTTCCGCGATTTCTCATAGTTTTCGAGTTACGATTTATTTTCAGAATTTTTAAGATTTCTCGAAATGACCAACTTAAAAAAATTCTTAAAAATAAGCAAAAGACAATTGCGAGATATTTTTTTGGAACTTATTTTTTTGTAAGTCGTTCTTTTATGCATAAAATAATCAGCTTCATAACTGTGATGAAAGTTATGAAAGTGTTGAACTAAAGTAAAAAAATTGGATTCGGTGAATTACGAGTTCAATTTTCAACTGTAAATTAAAAACCTAAATAGGTGATTTAATGGTTCCTAAATAAGCCTTAAAAATGCGTCAGACTCTCAGCTTTTATAATCATAAAAAAAGTGGTACTGAAAGGAGCTCCTTTAGATATAATCGGCCTTCAAAGACAGCGCGAGGTGGAAAATAACTAAAATTAGTCATCTTATTAAAAAACATTTTTGCTTAATTCGTTTGTTTACTAACCAAAAATGATAGCATAAAATCTAAGACTAAAAAATTTAACTAAAAAACATATTAGCCACCAAATGGTTTACGTATTTAAGTTTAATGAATTTTACGCGATCCTTTCTCGTGAGTCATGGGCATCTCTTTAACCTGGAAATATATTTAAAGGAGGCAGTAATTGAAATAAGACGTGGGAAATTTACCGCAGATGTCTTGCTTCTTTACGACAACGCGCCGGTTCACACAGGGCGCGTTGCTAAGACTGCTGTGCGGGAATGCGGATTTGAAGAAATCAATCATTCACCCTACAGCCCACACCTGGCCCCTAGTGATTACTTTCTGGTCCCAAACCTTAAGAAAGATATTCGAGGTAAACGTTTTTTCGACGATGAAGAGTTGAAGGCCGCCTTCAACTCTTCATCGTCGAAAAAACGTTGAAACGTCGAAAAATAGATGACCACAAGAAAAAAATAATATTTTGGAGGGTATTGAAAAGTTACTTTCCCACTCTAATAAGTGTATTGAGGTGATGGGGGACTACATAGAAATGGAAAATTTTCTTTTCATTTTCTGCTTATTCTTTTATACCTATACAGGGAATACATTGAACTCCCCTCGTAACTTAATGGCTTGGATGATAGCAAGTTCATAGTCACACTTGAAAATGCTTATACTCATAATAAACTGTTCTTTTAAAACCTTGAAAAGTCTTTCATACTTTGATTGGCTTTTGTTGGGTAACAAGAAAATAAAAAATATGAAAAAGAAAGTAAAAATGAATAAGTTGAAATTGAGTTGTATCTACCCAAAGATATTGTAGAACTAATAGATGGGATGGATCATATTTTAGCAAGATCATAGTCATTATCGTTATCCCTTTCAACACCAACAAATTGTCATATGCTAGAATGAGACAACGTAGTCGCCCTAGTGGTCGACACAAACTAAATGTCTCCATTTTGACTATACAATGCTAATCAGATATAGTTCAATAGTGTAGTGACTGTAGTGTATAACCGGCATCACGATTGTGTCGATGAAAAACTCTACTAGCTGTTGCCCGCGGCCTAACTCTTGTGAATTTCGGATTTAATTTAGACATTAATATTTACTATGTCTTATAGCAAAGGCCTATATTATTTAAACTTTTGCTTTGGTATACAAAGCGAAAGTTTAAATAATATGAGCCTAAAATTCGTAACGCAATTATGCATATTTTTACCTTTAAATGCGTGTCATTTCAATTAGTTTGTCACAGAATTATGGTGTAGTCTGGTTGCAACGCCTTATTTTCTTAATTCACGTTGTGAACTACATATAATTAAATGATCCATAACTTGTCTTACTAATAACAATGACATTTAAATTTAGTTAAAGAATGTTAAATTGAAACCTTATTGTTACTTGACGTGGTATGATTTAACATAGGCTTAAATCAAAATGTATTTTACAGGTACCTATGGTATCAAATACCCCTAAATTGTCAGTCATGTATCCTTTTTCCATTTTATAACAGAACTCCCTACCTGAAATAGACTGACATCGGTCACCGGCGATTGCTGGCGTATTTTCCATCTCAAGAAATCATAATCTAAATAAAGAAATAGCACATCATTATTTTGAATAGATTTTTATTTTATTCACGATTTTACAATGCAGAATCGGATGCTTAACCTTTTGAACGCCAGAGTATATACGCATCGCCGTACCCCCGACGCCAAGCCACTTTTTCTGTAAAATGACCTTCAAAAGGTCCAATTCCAAAACTTTATCGAATATCAACTGGGTTTTTATTTTCGTCTTAAATTTTCTAGTAAACCCTACTCATGACACTGATATTTATTTAACCTTTCACTACTGCCCACTGTAGTAATCATTACACGCCATTTTACACAGACTTTATCAATGTAAACGCAGATATTAGGAGATACAAAATAAAAACAAAATACAATATGGTACAACACTATCTTATACCTGTCGTTCTAATAGTTTTAGGGCACTTACAGTATACTATCAAGAACTAATTTATATATTTTTCATCTTATCTTATCTTAAATACAGGGGCCAGTCAGTGCAGACCGGCGACACTTCGACCCAGTGGGATCTTTTATGTCAGCCCCAAAATCTATCCTTTAGCTATCTCCTTATGAATGAACTGGATCAACCGCAGTGTACATTTCAGAGGGAGAAGCCTAAAGTCTTCGGGGTTTGGATATGCCAATTCCATCAGACCCATTCTCAATCCAGCCAACGCGTCATATTCACACAGTAGGTGCGATATGGACTCGTCCTGTTCACCACAGGTTTTGCAGATCAGATTGTTTGCCAATCCCAATCTGCGCAGGAAGTCGTTGGTGCCAAAATGGCCAGTGAACGCTCCTGTGAGCAGGCGTATTTGGCTCTTGTTGTACCCGCAGAGCTTCCGGGTGAAGCCCGTGGCCCTGTTTGCAATGAATTTCTTGGAGTGTTCCAGACAGACCCATGGAGGGCCATCCACTCTACCCTGTGTTTATCATTGCCATGTGAATTCAAAGCTGCCTTGACGGAGCTCTCAGAGTCCTACGAATGGTCGGGGTCCACAAACGGTTGCTCCAAGGCCTTTCTGGCTAATTCATCGGCCTCCTCATTGGCATGCCTGCATGCCCCGGAACTACACTAACACACTAGTCTGACTGTGTTCTTCCTGCCAAGTTTGTTGAGGGCCTTAACACAGTTCAGGACCAGTCCAGAGTCCACCCTGCAGGAGCCCAGAGCCTTGAGAGCAGCTTGACTGTCACTGAGAATATAAATAGTCCTGTCAGTGACATTATTGTTAATATTCTCCAGAGCGCAGGCAATTATAGCATAGGTTTCCGCTTAGAAGACCGTTGCCAATTTGCCCATGCTTTGGCTCACCTTGCAGTTGTTGGCATAAATACCAGCGCCTGATCTTGTTTCCATTTTGAAACCATCAGTGTAGCAGATGAGACAACTCTTGTCAGGGAATTGTAGACCTTGTCTCCATTCGTCCCACGTGGGACCTTTATTTTAAAATTATTTTTGAATATGTGCATTGGTTGGGTTTTGTCGCATCCCATGCATTATATTGTTTATTCTATTCATTAAATTTATATCGATATTAACTATGCAGATATATTTTGCATACTGGCTGACACGATAGTGGATGACTAAGAAATATTCTTGGCACTGCATGCGAATGAAGAATCCACCCCTGATATCTCTCACGAAAACATGATTCTTCAAAATTTAAATGAGCATATTTTTGTGTACTGTGGCCGTCGCCATTCATCACCTCTCCTTACATTTTGTCCAAACCCTTCTCAAGTCAGGATCAACGAAAAATCTGTAAGTAAAAATTTACGTAGTTAGCTTTTGTATGTTTTTATTAAGTAACTAGTAGTTTTCCCGCGGTTTCACCCGCGTAAGTCCCGTTCCCGTGTGAATATCGGGTTTTAAGTTGTTTTTAGTTGGAATTTCCAAAAATCCTCTCTTAGTGCTCCCCTACACTCTCCAAGGAACATACATGCCAAATTGCAGCTTCTTGCGTTCAGTAGTTTCGGCTGTGCATTGTCTGTCAGTCACTCAGTAACGGAAGAGTTTTATATATATAGATCATTGCCAAAAATAAATAAATAAGATTACATATTTTGAACGAAATTTGATTAGGTAATCGAAACTCTCCTTCAATATACCTGTCAATATCGATATACCAGGAATCTGATGATCTCTGGGTCACAACACTATGAGGTAAGTAAAATGTCAAAAACAGCCGGTCACTGTTGTTTTATTGTAATGTCAACATGAAAATAGCAATATAATTACAAAATTTACGGTTCGACATAATATGTATACGTGAATTATAATTGATCTTTAGTTACGATATGAACTAAAACTTACGAATTACTTTTATAAAATACAATAATCTTATATCGTCTTACCGATGTAATGATATATTTCCATTAATTTCTGTCAAGAAGCCTGTTCGGCTTGAACATCCGGACACTGTACACGCCATAATTCATATTTAATAGTAAAATACTGTCGAAGGTCTAATAATCTAAGATCAAGCCACATTTTGTGTTATATACAGGGTGATTGGTAAAAGACTGGACATATTGAAGGAGGGTATTCAGTACTCGATTCTAGAGCAGAATATCTAAAAAAAAATAGGTACTTAAAATATGACCTACTTATCCAATAAAAATTTAATGTGTGGACACTCTTGCGCATATACCACAGCTGTGTTACAAACGATGAGCTGATTGGCCGTGCGACCTTGGTAATTCCCGTTATTCCACGAAATGACTCAGTACAGTAACGAAAACCTCCGCCCCCGCCCTCCCTTTGCACCCCCGCCCGTTGCCCATCCGCTTAGTCAAAGCGTACGCGCCGATTGTTTTAAACGTCTGGTCCTCGTAATAACTTCTGTGTTTTGCAAAAATCTGTGCCTTGTCTACATAAAACACTATTAATCTGTGACTACTGTGAGTTAGTTGTTACGTTGTGAGTGGCCGAGTACGTATTGAAAATGTCATTTTCAAACGAAGAGTACTGGGAAATGGTTCGTGCATATGCTCGTGCAAATTACAGTGTGCGAGGTGCAATACGTTTGTATCGGGATGTGTTTCCGAACCGCCGAGTACCTACGTACCACGTAATTTAAGTCTACACCAACGTTTGCGTGAATTTAGACAATTTACCGTGCCAGCGCACGCTCAAGGCCGAGGAAGAGAGTCCTACCCGCTCCACCTACAAGAACAAATACTCGAGTACTTCGAGAGCAACCCACAAGCGAGTACTCGAAATGCTGCTCGGCGCCTCGGTATCTCGCAGTGGACGGTGTGGAATATTCTCCACCAAGAGTTGCACCCTTATCATTTTCAAGCTGTTCAAGAGCTCGGGCAGAACGACCATGGGCTAAGGGTGAATTTTTGCCGGTTGTTACTTGAAAATGTCGACAAAAACATAAATATTATTCACTGACGAGGCTACTTTCACTAAGTTTGGGATATTTAATGTACACAATGAACATTGGTGGAGTCGTTCGAATCTCTATGTAACGCGTCAAGACGCTTATCAACACAGGTTTAGCGTTAATGTGTGGGCCGGTGTTCTCAATAACTGTTTGCTGAGCCCATATTTCATTGAAGGCAGACTGAACAGTGCGTCTTACATGAACATTTTAAATGCTGTGGTAAATGACATGCTAGAAGAAGTACCTTTAGCTTATCACAATAATAATTTGTTTTATCAGCATGACGGAGCGCCCGCGCACTATCACACGTGATTTAACAATCACTTCGGTAACAGCTGGATTGGTCGCGGCGGGCCCGTGCTATGACCAGCGCGCTCACCTGACCTTTCCCTATTAGATTTTTATTTGTGGGGCGAGGTAAAATAGCTTCTATATGCTACAGAGTACTCGAACAGGGACGAACCAAAAAAAAGGATAAGGACTGCCTTTGATAAAGATTCGAAGTGAGTATCTTGTACTTAATCGTGTAAAAGACAATATGCGAAAACGTGCCGAACTATGTATTGCGCAAGGAGGTGACCACTTTGAACAGTTTTTGAGATTAGTTTGATTTTGTGATTTTGAGAAGTGAATAATTATTGTAAATAGTTTGATTGGGTTGATTGAAGTGATTTTTCATCATGACAATTAGCGGCAATTACCCGAGACTATGTTGATTGAAGTTTTTTTTCGTGATATTTTATGGCAGTTACCCGAGACGGTGAGCATTTTTTAATTTTTCGTACTTTTGTAACTGTTTTTGTAGTTTAATCAATGGCCAGAAATACAAAGGTACTCCACGTACATACTTCTCTAAAGTTCTCCGTCTTTATTTTAAATCTGTCTCTACTACATTTTAGATTAGTAAAGCAATAAATTAATCATTTATTTGATCGTATAGTACCAACTTTCTTTGCCTGTCCTAAGCTATGATTGAAGTATGAAGGGAAAATCCTTTTCTTATCAAAGGTCATTAGCCTCGGTAACGCGGCGCATTCGACAGCTGTGTGCGACGCGCGGTCTCCACATTTTATGGATATTTCATACAAATTTTCATAAAGGTTTTCTTTGCAGGTTACACAGATTTAATTTTTTTTTATACGTTACGTCTTATCATAAATTATCATACCCTTAAGTACGTACAATGTTTAACCAGTCACCCTGTATAAACATGTAATCAGTTATGGCTGACAACGGCAAGTGGCGCGCATGGATTTGACACAAGTCAATTATTGTTATCTCTTTTTATCACCCGAAATGCTTGCATTAGAATGACGAGTAGCGTTTATGGTAAAATAGTTCAACTTAAAAAAACTTTTTAACAAAACAATTAAACCGCCGGAGAAACTGAAAAGCAAAAAATAAACCTTAATAAATAAGTTGTTAAACTAATGTAACTATATCTAAGTATATTATATTTTTGTAATTATTTCGAGTTTTTCTAACCTTACTAACTTAGTTCTTAAACTAATGTAAGTATACCCTAAGTAATTTTGAGTCGGCGCCAAACAATCAAATTAATTATTAAGTAATTACTTAAAGCGTGATGCGCGGCGGCGGCGGCGCGGTGCGACACGCCCCTTCGCTGGAAAATGCCGAGCGTTTACGAAGTTAATGTCAGCGAGACAGCAACCCGAACGGGCACACACGTGAGCATAGATAAAGATTATTAATACAGAGGACACACGTCGTTGCGAGTGGTCGTGCGGAGAGCGCATTTTTTGGAATGTTAATGTTTATCGCTGGAGATTTCACGTTGATTGTTAATATGATTTGGTTATTTCTTTAAATTTAATGCATTTTAATGATCTTTGTTCATTGATTGTTTGGCGCCGACTCAATATATACTTAGGTAAACTTACATTAGTTTAAGAACTTAGTTATTAAGGTTAAATAAAAAAGATTTATTATTGTTTGCTTTTCAGTTTTTGCGGCGGTTTAAGTTTTTTGTTAAGTTTTTATTTTATAACTTTTGTGGCTATAATTTTCTAAGTATAACGTTATTATTAACTTATTCTAACATCATCTAGGTGGCTTAGCACCAACCATCGCCGATTTCTCTTGTCGAACCTGCGGTAGGTTATGTCGCTCTCGCATCAGTTTGTACAGCCACGAAAAAAGCTGTTTCACAGATCATCACACGCTATGAATCGTATGTAATAGACGTATAGGCCTATATATAATCTACTAATTACTATAAACATGCTTAATTTTTGATTACTTTTAAAATATCTACCTACCTTACTTTAGCTGTTAACTGTTATATAATCCTACTTGTAACTATTGTTATGATAGTCCCTTCGAGGTATACCCTATCCAATAAAATAAAAAAGAATTATCAAAACCGGACTACTCTGTAAAAAGATATGCGTGGTCATATATTACAATCAGTGAGTGAATAATCTATCATCCCCTGTTTTCCTACCCTTAGGATACGATTTTTTTTCCAAATTTAGGTATATGGGACGAACTTAGGGGTATACCCTTTTCAATAAAAAAGAATTATTAAAATCGAACTACTCAAAAAGTTATGCGTGGTCATACATAAAAAAATATATATACAGTGTGACTGGTTAAACATTGTACATACTTAAGGACATTATAATTTATGGACAGACGTAACGTATAAAAAAAAACTGTTTAACCTACAAAGAAAACCTTTATAAAAAATTGTATAAAATATCCATAAAATGTGGACACTGCGCGCGTCGTCGCACACAGCTGTCGGAGGCTAATGACCTTTAATAAGAAAAGGACGGGCGGGAGTGCAAATTCTGGTGAGTACGGGGTGCGGTAGCGGGGGCGGAGGTTTTGTTTAGCTTTGGTATATGCGCAAGAGTGTCCGCACATTAAGTTTTTATTGGATAATCAGGTCAAATTTTAGGTACCTATTTTTTTTTATATTCGATTCCAGAGTCGAGTGCTGAACCCTCCTTCAATATGTCCAGTCTTTTACCAATCAGCCTGTATACTCGTTGACTTGAGAACCTCCTAGGTTTTTCGTCAGTTAAATATGATCCTACTATAGTTCTACAATATCTTTGTATCTAGGTAGATACAAAGATATTGTAGAAGATATTGTTCAGGGAAAATTGATATCGTATTCACTTACTCTACATTTAGGACTTGCATTGAAAATTCTTCATCATTGATAAAGAACAAAACAACTAAATCATTATCTTTCTCTAATTTATTCTCTGATTATGTACAGTATAACTACATAATTTCATTCTCCTATCAATAAGGATTTCTTACTGCAATATATTTTAAATTTTTCTATGAAATCGTTGAGCATGTCGAAATTCAGAAAATAAAATAACGCCCATAATTCCTTTAGTGTGTGGAACTATACCATTTCTCTTTTTGAGAATTAGTCCTTTTGAAAATCTGTCCTTATGCGAATAAAGCGGCTAGTGCTACAGTAACTGCTTACCGCTGTAGACCATGTGCTTGCTGGGTTTAGGGCAGGCAACGGCTAGGTTCTTTATTTGGAAATGTTATGTGATGCTAAGGAAACAGCCATAGCCACAAGCGCCGCCTGCGCGTCTGCGACCAACAGCAATAAAAGCAGATGGATGTCTTGTACACACAGGATCGGCAAGAGGAAATACACCACATGCCCGCGCGCGTTGCGCACCATTAAAAAACAAAACATTGCTTCTCTCTTATTAACAGCAAAATTTCTGGGCAAAGGCTCGCCGGAAAACATTAAAGCAAGAACTACACAATATTATCAAGCTGGGAACTTTTAGAGGATAGAAATAGTTTCAAATTTTTGGGTATAGGTACCGCTGTACCCTACCTATCCCCAAAAAGCTGATCATTTTATGTCGTACAAAGGGTGAAATAATGAAAGACGGTGTAATTATAATGATTTTAATTTAACAAACGAAAAGCAAATAACTACATTTTACATAATGCTTTCATATAAAATTATTGTTTTGACTTGCTCCTGAAAATATTTTGTTTTATATAACTTCGTCTGAAACCTCATTAATCCTTTGTAAGTCCATCTCAAACGAATATCCTACTATACCGAAATGAAATATAATACTCATTATATTTCAAATTAATATTATATTAAATCTAACAAGTCTTACACAGTCTATAACTAAATTATAACTTTATAATAATATCACCTATTCTAATAGTTGAACGATACGACAAAATTGAGGAAAAATTGCGTACGTTGGTACGCATACTTAATGTTATTATTGATCCCATGTCGAACCGTTCAAGATGTACAGGGTGAAGTTAACTCAAAACGACTAAAATGAAAATCTTATGGATTTATTTAGGCAGACGCTATTGCTTCGATGTGCAAATATTGTTTATTTTAAGTTCGGAAAACAAAATAAACAGCTACATTGTGATTCTATTTAGTTATTATTACCTACTTTATCGTCACTAGACATCCCAAATATACATTATTTTGGCAATTATAATCAAAAGCACAAAATTACAAACAATATTTATACATACATATAGGAAGATATAGAAAACCATGAAACTATATTAAGTAGTTAAGATGAACAGAACTAAACGGGTGTTACAGGTGTTTATTGCAGACACAAGTTATTAAACTTGCACTTTCTTTATTTTAGCTAAGATTTTGAACAAATATTTCTGTAATAGACGCAATAAAGGATCTATTTGTGAATAATATAGAAAATTGCATTTTGGGAAATATTACAGGTAACTCTTATTTATACTGATCATTAAAATGTATCTGCGTCACGTCAATTCTTGTTGTGTGTAACCAACCATACACATTATTTACTGAACATATCAATTATTGTTTTAAGAGCAATTCTGCAATAAACCTCATAACAATCTGTACTGAAATTTTAGTTATTTAGTAATTTATATTACGTCATAAATAGGGATGTAACGATACCGATTCTAATATATCGGCCGATATAATCGGTGGACCGATATATCGGCATCGCCGATTATGATACTACCGATATCAAGCAGTTTGAAAAGCGCGCGAAACGAACGACGCGCTCTCGGCGATGTTGCCACTCCGTCGCAGCGTCTCAACAGGCCAGACAAACGTCAATGTCGCGCGCGCTGTGCCGCTGCCGCCGGTACTCGGCAGTGTTGGCTGAGCTTTGAGAGAATATGTTATGTTTCGCTATTCTGTATATCGAAGGTTAAGAATCAATAGTGTGTATCTCAGTTTTTTACGTTTTCCACTTTTTAATGCAGATAGATTTAAAGTTTAGTGCTGAAGGAAGCGTTTTTATGAGAAGAGAAAATAAATGAAAGATTACAAAGGCGAGATCTATTATTGACCAATTTAGTAATTCAACGTCAGGTCGTAAAATCCGTACAGAAATGTAAAAATCTTATAATGTTCCTTGTCACGTGCTTATTCAGGATGTCAGTACTCGCTGGGATTCAAGCGCTTAGAAGACTTAAAGAGCAGCGAGTTGCAGTTCAAGCTTCTTTACCTCATGTGAAATGTAGAGAATGATAAATTGACTACAGAAGAGTGGGTATTAAAGGAACAGGTCGTCTCGATCTTGACATATTTTGAATTAGCCACAAAATCTATAAGTGAAGACTCTGCTTGCTTGTCTGACGATATACCGCTGATCAACAGCTTGCGGAAAATTTTAGGACAGATTAAGAATCAACAGACCGCGGAAGATAATTATAGCCCCGAATATTATACTTTTGTCGAGAATTTGATAACCGGTTTAGTCACGAACCTTTTTATGTCACAAAGTGTAAGTGTATGGGTCCTCATGCCATACTACTGTCTGTTACAAATGACTACCTACTGATCAATATTATTTCAAACCTCAAATGCTCTTACATAATATTATTAACGTTATCTTTATTTTAGAATTTATTTTTATATGGACAGTGACATATCGTCGCTTAAGTTCTAACACCGCGGCAGTCCAAAAACTGCCATTTTGACTTTTGCATGTCATTCGATAGAGAATCGAAAGACGCACCTCTAGACCAATCAGAAAGTGGGATTTCAACCAATGGAAGCATTTTATTTTGAAAACAAAAACATAGCGTATCTACGTGCCGCGGGAAACGTCATTAAAACAGCGCGTAAGTCAGTTTACTTTCGTATTGTAACAGGTGGCGATTTGTGCTCCGAAGAAATACATCGTAAAACAAGGTAAATATATAATATTGTCTTCTGTTTACAAGAATGTTATTCATTGAAATTAAACTACTATATACGGATTTTATAGCGTTGTTTATTTTACACTTTATTCATACTTTAGAAACTGTTCATGATACTATTAGGCCAGCCCGAATAATTGGCCCACGATGTACTTCCGAGTTTTGTAAAAAATCAAAGCTTCGTGCTTGTGATACAATACCAGATGAGGAACGAAGTACCTTATTCTCCAATTACTGGAATAATATGACATGGGAACAACGTAAACAATACGTCAAAAAGTCTCCCCATTTTATTTACTATAATGTGGTAACACCGCGTAAGTCAGAAACATAATACAAATAATGATTTTTTATAACAACAGACACAAAAATCTTGAAATCGATCTATTTTATAAATTTTCATAAAAAGATATACACTCGCGTGCAAGTAAATCGACTCAAGTCTCAAGTGCGCATAAAAAGTGATATAACTAAAAAATTACTTATTTTACCTCTATATAATGTTTTACATAATTAAAGCCTAGTAATTAGGCTTTCAAATGGTAGCATAATATCAGTAATTTAAATAAACACTTGTACTTAGAATGCAACTGAACGCAACCTCCCGTAAACTGCTCTGCGCTCTATACACAACTTGCGCGACACAACCCCCTATAAAAACCCTCTGTAATCGTTTTTTCTTATCAGTCGCTCATTAGACGTTGACCTGAACACATCTCTGCAAATTAAAGCCGTCATTTGAAGAAAATTATGGATACAACACCTGAAGAAGCCGCTCAAGTCGTTGCCCTATTGCAAGAAGGGTTGAACCAGCGAGAAGTCGCTCGTCGTTTGAATATGAGTCAGTCCGCTGTCTCGAGAGTATACAGAAGGTTTCAAGAGACTGGTGCCTTCACTCGGAGGCCTAATACCAGCCGACGCCGGTGCACCTCGGAGCGTGACGACCGGTTTTTGGTCTCGACCTCTCTCCGAAATCGACACCTTACCGGCGTAGATGTGCAGCAGGAGCTACGTCAAGTTCGCGGGGTGACTGTCAGTCAGTGGACAGTTAGAAGAAGGTTGAAAGAAGCTAACCTTACTCCGAAAAGACCCGCTACAGGCCCGAAGTTGACCACAGCTCATCGTTAAGCACGCCTTCACTTTGCTCGAGAGCATTTGGATTGGAGCATAGAGCAATGGCAGTCAGTCCTGTTCACAGATGAGACGAGGATGTGTCTCCATGGCAGCGACAGGAGAGGTCGGGTATACCGTCGTCCCGGTGAACGGTTTTCACAGTGCTGCTTTGTGGAAACCGTTGGCGGTGGCGGATCTTGCATGATGTGGGCCGGAATTTCCTTAGAAGGCAAAACGGAGCTTGTTTTCGTTCCTGGGGGAGGCCGGGTAGGAGGTCTGACCAGTGATCGTTACATTGAAAATGTTCTACTGGATCAAGTTGTCCCTTATCAAGGCTTTATTGGGGAAAATTTCATCTTGATGCATGACAATGCCCGATGTCACACTGCTCGGGCCACACGTGATTTCCTGAACGAAGTTGGAATTCACACTATGCATTGGCCAGCGCTCAGCCCCGATTTAAATCCCATTGAGCACATATGGGACGAGCTCAAAAGGAAAGTTAGAGCGAGGAATCCAGCTCCGACAAACATCAATGAGCTCAAGACTGCGTTGGTAGAAGAGTGGGATCGAATACCACAATCATCCATTAAAAAGTTGATAAGGTCGATGAAGAATCGCATGAGAGCAGTGATCAGAGCTAGAGGAGGAAATACCAAATATTGACACGAATAAATTTTTTATCTTACGCACATTTTGTTTCATTTAAACACAATAACCCCATACTGTGAAATTGTATGAATATTCAACATTTTTTACATTATCATTGGCATTAACCTTTTTTACTATACTACTGAATCGATTTTCATGCAACTTACACCATTTTAAAGCTCAATTACTAGGCTTTAATTATGTAAAACATTATATAGAGGTATAATAAGGCATTTTTAAGTTATATCACTTTTTATGCGCACTTGAGGCTTGAGTCGATTTACTTGCACGCGAGTGTACATATGTATTATGATCGCGATATATAAAAAGGCACGGTTATTTTGCTCTCCCGAAAAGTTGTCATTTTTGACTTCCGCGGTGTTAGAACTTAAGCGACGATATGACATAATTACTGCAACACGTGGACCATAAATGAGTTGTAAAATACTGAAATTATAAGTCGATGGTGATTTAAAAGAGTGGCCTTGAGTTTCTTGCAGGTATCTTCTCAAGGCTCAACCTTTTGCCTGAACCTTGCAACAAACACATGTAAATTCAGTAAATGTAATAAACTCACTAACCCCTTTGAAGTTCATAAGTGTCACTTTGTAACCTAAGTGAATAAATGATTTTTGACTTGACTTTGACCGGAATCAATGACAGATTTGATTTTTTAGAGAATGGGGAATCTTTTATTTTAGCAACAACACTAGACCCCCGCTACAAATTGCGTACGTTCACTCTGCAATTTACAAGCATTCAAGCAAAAAGCATGCTTATCTCGTTAATTACAAATACAATAAGGGAGAGTCCTGTTCCTGTAGAGTCGCGAAGAGATCAAAATATGGCTTTCTCGGGAATCTGAACTGCTTGTGATAGATTGATTAAAGAAGCCGAAGAAGAGGAGCCTTTATCAAACATGCCTACTCATCCTAAGCAAGAAAGGTAGAATTTTATATAAGAACAATTATACCAATTAAACAAGATCCAAAGAACTATTGGCGCAATGAAGATAAATATCCAAAATTGAAAATCCTACCGCAAAAATACTTGTCTTATAAAATGAGCTCAGTTGCTTCTGAACTTCTTTTTTCAACTGCAGGCATCATACAAAATTATTTGCGAAACATGTTATCTGCTGATAATTTGAATAAACTTTGTTTTCTTAACAAAAATCTACCAAAAGTAAATTTAACCCTCAAATACCTTAAGTTTCAAATTTGACACCGAACTTTTAAAACAAATGTACACTTGCAATCATTTTTTTTGTTATATTAGGCTGTATGTATACCATTATTGCAGTGTTATTTCCACCAAAATGGAAAATAAAGTCAGATGTCAAAATTGTTTGGTTATCTATGACATTTTGCTTTCCCGCCGTATTGAAAGAGAGTACCATACTTTTTGAAAAAGTTTTGCGCAATAAACCTGTGACAAATTATCTTTTGCGAATAATAAAAAATATTTATGAGGTAAGTAAATATCTTATTTTTACTAAACTATAAATATTTTATTCGATTGGTTTCTTTGAAAGCTGCTTGAAGAAAATCGTGCTATTTTGGCGAATATCAATTTTGATACTTCAGGTATTCCGGGCTGTATGAAACCTACCGACCATTCTTTACCTACCTCATATTTTGAGATATTTTGCATTTTATTATTTTTCTGCTTGGTTTGGTGTTTGTATTATTTTTTTATCAATTTTTTTTATAGATATTTATCGGATGATATCGAAGCCATTTTGAGACAGCTAGAAAATGATGACATTTCAGAGGACGTATCCAGCGATAATGAAGATGACATTGACTATTCGAGTCAAAGAGAGCTTCTGATGGAGCTAGAAGATGAAGATGATGTAGGTAATTCACCCGCTGACCCTGATGCAAATCCGCCTTTAGTCAACGAATCTTCTGACATTCAACATTTGATGAACGAAGCCCAGCTCCGTTGGTGAACAATTACACCTGCAATCCTCGAAACATAATATAGAGAGTAAGAAATATGGACCTGGACCAAAACGCTTTCACATTTGAAAGAAACGATGAGTGTTCACAAGAAATTTTGGATTTGGAAACGCCTTTTCAGTTTTTTCCTTAGTTATTCGATGAAGAAATATTGAAATTTCTTGTGAACGAGTCAAATAAATATGCTTTCCAAAAGAATCCCAACTTTACAGAACCTGTTACTGTCTCGGAATTACGAAAGTATCTTGAAATTCTTATTTTTACTGGTGTTTACCATTATCCTAGTGTTAGGTCATATTGGTCAAACATTGTAAAATTTAAACCCATAACAAACCATGAATCGCAACAGATTTGATAAAATCAGACAAATTTTTCGTATGAATGACGACACTAAACATTTGCCCCCTGATCATCCCCAACACGACCGACTGCATAAAGTTAGACCAGTGATAGACCACTTGAACAAGAAATTTATTATTGTACCATTTGACCACTGGTTATCACTTGACGAGCAAATGTGTGCAACAAAAATTCGACATTTTATGAAACAATATTTACCAAATAACAAATGGGGATTCAAATTATATGTTTTATGCTCTCTTTCTGGGTATGCGTACAGTTTTGAGGTTTACTTAGGAGCTAAGGATATTGAACGTTTACCAGGCGAACCAGACCTCGGAGCAGTATCGAATACAGTTATTCGATTGTTATGGCCAGTCCCAAGGCACGTCAATAATATAATTTATTTTGACAATTTTTATACCAATATTCCTCTGCTACATTAGTTGACCAAAGAAGGTATTTATTGTCCTGGCACGGTGCAGAGAAACAGGCTTGGTAAGTCTTGCAAGTTGCCAGAGAAGTCTACCGTACCCAGAGGCACATATCATGAAAACGTTGCCTCTTTTGAAGGCACAGAATTTTCGGGAACAAGCTGGAAAGACAACTAACAAACTGACGTCCGTTACGATCGTATTAGACATGAAAAAATATTTCTGGATTCTAGAAATAAATGTAAATTGACAATTGTAGGAAACTTACCTCTTGGATTTGTAAAAAATGAAAAATTTCTTTGTGTGATAATAAAAATAACCAATGTTTCGCATTATTTCATGCTTAAGAGCATTATTAGTTATTCCGACACATTAATGGCCTTAATGCCTGAAGTATCAAATTTGATACCTGTTTTTTTTCGAAATAAATGTATAAAATATGTACTGCGTATTTTTTTTATTATTTTTCCCTTTATCTACCTCGTGCAGTGAACACATGGATATTTTTTAACATTTAATTTGGAAAATCAGGCTTCTAAGGGTTAATTACTAACTTTATATGTCAGATTAGTTTATAACCATGTGTAATGGATGATTACTTTTCTAACTACCCATTTGATTGTTGACAATATTTCATATTAATAAACGTTGTTTAAATTTGGCTTGTGCATTTTTATTGATTATTATTATTAAGAAGAATTCTCAAGGCTCGACCTTAATTATTATACATATATTAGGTTATTAGTAACTTTTACTACCATTAGAGTAGTTATGTATTAAGCCATCCATATCAGTATCGGTATCGCCAATTATTATTTACTACAAAATTCGGTATCGGTATCGTATCGGCAAAATCATGTGTCGTTACATCCCTAGTCATAAATAATCCGTTACGCGTAATTCAAAAATAAATGTCAGTATTTTTATTTGTAAAACGAACTTTCATTAAATTTTAAATAGTGTAGATAGGAGCCGTGAGTTCATCCACACATGTTGAAGAGAGAAATAGAAGTATAAATAACATTACGGGTAAGGAGTCGGCTAGGGCTCTAGTCGCGGCGGCGCTCGCGCGACGTGGAGCGGTGGGAGCGGCTGCGGCGCGTGCGCGGCTCGCGGCCGCGGGAGCGCTCGCGCGAGCGGGACTCCTCGCGCTTGCTCCGGCTGCGGGACCGACTGCGCCTGGTTCAAAACGTACTCTTATAAATCATTTAAATATATTCTTCAAAATAATAAACGAAAATAATATTATAAGTAAACGATTTACATATAAAATTTAAAGAGATATTTTAAAGAATGACTTAAAACCCTAATTCTCTCAAAATAACAAAAATGTTGAGGGTCCGTTATACTAAACATAAACTCTCGTCACTTGTTTATTAAAACCAGCGCTCTATTAAGGCCTGAATCACTTCTACATTCTATCTATTATTAACGATTCTGCTAAAAATTACGCACTGAAATTAAAATACAGAAATATACAGAAAAACGATTATGTACACACAATTCTTAATATAATATTAACTACAAGGATCAGTGCTTGTTGAATACCTTCTGTCACGTTCACGTTCGCGATCTCTGTCTTTCTTCTCGCGGTCGTTACGATCGGTCTCCTTGTTACGGTCGCGATCCCTCGCAGACTCGCGATGACGTCGAGCGCGACGGTCTAGCTCCCGCCCACCGACGTAATGACGCCGCCCCCCACTTCGTTCACGTTCTGATGCCCCGCGCTCTTCACGACGCTTATCTACAGATTTCTGTGCACACGAGGTGAATATTAGTCAATTTATAAAATAAATAAAAAGTATTAAAATATGTATCATTCATAAAAATACTGCTTACAAGTTTTCTCACCTTCAGTTCTGATAATTTCTCACGGATAGTAATAAAACCAAGATGAAGTTTGCCGCCAAAATGATCGGCGAGTCGTCTGTCGTTGTCATGTATACCTAGATATGCAGAACACACTTCACAAACGCGTAGCTTCTGTTGTTGATAGGATGATGCTGGCATAGAATTACGATATTCCTGTTCAGCTACAGCTTTCTTTTTGCGCAGTTCATCGATCTGTTAATTTAATAAAGGAGATACAGTATATGTTGCTACAAACAACCAAAAACCGCATAAAGTTGCTTACTTCTCCCATTAGTTTGACACTCTCTTCCACCATGCCTTCTTCGCCGAGTGCCTCTGCACGAGCCAACTTCTGACCGATTTGTTCAGCCAATTCATGCACAGCATTTGCTTTCTCAGTGACTTCAGCAGATAGTTCCTCCTGAGTTTCAGCAAGGCGCTGTTTGGCTGCGGTAGTACGACGGTCACAGTCGGCAATAAACGCCTCTAAATGTTCTGTAGCCTACATAAACATTTAAAACACATAATGTGTAATTCTTTTTATAAATAAGATGTAACAAAACAAAAAAATAATGATACAACAAGTTTCTGGTTGTTATATCTAAACAAGTCAGTCTTAAAATACTTATAAATAAGATTAAAATGGCATTTATTTTAGCTTGTCTACATTATTCAGATAAGTGTATGATATTATAGGTTCAGTAGAGACGATTTACTTCTTGGTCTTTCAGTTAACACGTTCAATGCCACTACGATTTTCATGATGTCTTCCCGGATGCCGCATACATTTCACGTTGGACTCGCCAAGTGAGTTGCCGGCACTACAGTATGAATTGAATGAACTCACAACATGAGTTCACTGGCATTATGTTAGACTAAAATTTATGTTTTGTTATTTTGGTGACCGTCTTAGTCTCTGTAACGTCTATATCGGAAATAAATAGTGTTTAACGATTATTCAGTGTGTTTCAACTAAAAAACATGGCAAAATACTCAAAGGATAAAATAAAAGGTAAGTTTGTTTCGTAATTTAGGCAGTGGTTGTCAATATATTGTACAGCGGCTATTGTTAAGGTTATATTTTGTATTAATATTTTTGAATAACAATATCGCCCTGCATATTTATTTGTGGCTATTTATTAATTATTTAAATATTCAGGGTGATATGGTATACAGATATATTATACACCAAGACAAAGTCAAACAGCCATGTTCATGAACACAATGTTTGACTTGTGCGGGAATCGAACCTGCGACCTCAGCTAACCACTACGCCATTTGTAGGCCAATTCACGTATTTAAATGTATTTACTTGCAGTGCAGTTGCAGCTAAGTTTCGATCAAAACAGCTCTTTTCGTATTCACATAATTGTGACAACTGATTTTTCAGATACAAAATCCGACGTAAAACTTAACTGCGACTGCAAACGGGCTGCATCGAAACTCGATCGGTGCGTCGAGATATTACGTGAATGGCCTACTGGTCGTCATAATATTCGTTCATAATATACAGTGAACGCCACATCATTCTACTCAAGAATCAAACGTGGAACCATATCTGTTAAAGAAACCGTAATTTATCTGTTATCTAGATATTTGTGATACTTTCATTCTATTTTAGGTTCATGTTATAAATGATATCCAACCTATTGTATTGACGACGTTAAAATGTTGAGAATCTGCGGCATTGCGCGCTAGGCGAGTTCATGGCATTGCAGAACGTTTTTTCTCTCAAATATAAAAATGTTCTTTACATCCAGGCCACCATGTAAATGTGTATATAACATCATATTAAGTCTGCACTGTAATTTTGAACATAATATATGGGAGCATTTTAGAAATATTACCGAAAAACACTAAACTCACCACGTGAGTCGCCGGCACTGGAATAAAAGTAACGTGAACTCACATGGTGTGTCCGTGGCACTGAACGTGTGTGTTTATTTATTTATTAATTATTTATTTATTTATTTAAAAGGATCTCTAACAAGAAATACACATATATTGCAATTAAAAGCTAAGTACAATTGTAGGTCTTATGTTTTCTTACTAATAAGAGATCACAGCATGTGACATAAAATAGTAGATACATACATTAAATCAAAGTAAAAGTAAAATATTATAATACAAAAGCAATAACTATGCAATCATAATAATCATAATACTCAAAATTTCTATATAATGTGAGGATATAATTATTTACATCCAAATTTCACAATCTTTTGGCTCCTTGCCTTGTGATACAAAATGCTTTGTTGCATATTTAAGAACCACTAAGTAGCATATGATGCACACTTGCCATGTAAATAGTTTTGCTTACTAGTATTTTTGATTAATTATCAATTTCCTATGAGTACACATTCAAAATGTGTTGATATAAATATCTTAGAAAGATATGCCTACAAAAATATTATGATAATATTTATCATATATATCATGATATACTTACATCAATGTCATAGAAATAGTCTTTGGTTTTTGTTGCCAACTCATAATCCGCACGGAGAGCCAGATCATGTATTTTTGGACACTCACCTAGATCCATACGCTGCAATAAAAATGAACACCATATAAATACTAAGTGTTCTAAAACATTTTGAACATCAACAATTTTAGGTAATTAATTTTTTTATATTACAGCTACTTTTTTTGCAATACCCTAATAGACAGAAACAATGTTTATAAAACATTTGCAGTACACAAAAATTTTCATAAAAAATATTTTAAAGAAATACATACTAAATCACCACAGCTCAGACAGCCCAGGTTCACGCTCAGGATAATGTAAATGTATAATAAATACTTACAAATGATAGAGAAAACACCCTCCTGAATATCCTAACCAGACCAAAAATATTCAGACAACAAATACAGAGAGTCATTAGGAAAAATAATACAAGACTTTGTTTTAACATTTACAACTATAAGAATACTTCATATTGATATTTTATCATTATTGCCATTTTCAATATTTTATATCAAGTTAATTTATTACTTACAATATAGTAACAAAAATAATTGTATAATAGGTTGTAAGCAGAATGGTTTGTAAGGTATTGAAAACAGAAAATAATAATAAATCTGAATTATAATAGTGAAAGTAACATTTGTATATCAACGCTATGTACAATTTGGCAAATGATATATAATTTAAACTGACCAGAAACTTAGAATGACATTAAAAATCCAAATGATTTCTAAAAGTTGAGTACAATTGCATAATTTGAATGTTCAAGAATTTTGGATTTTGATATTTTTCCTTGCTCATTACATGCAAAAGTTTATTGGATATGCTAGCCATTTAAACAGCACAGTACGTACCCAATGTAGTTAGAATGTATGACACCAAATTGCGATCACCAGGCTTAAGTTTTCATGTTCCTAAAATTTTTCACATGTACTCACCGAAGCAGCATTAGTAACCGTTGGAAAATTTAATTATTTTAAGAGCCTTATTAAATTAAATACTGCTTAGCAGTAAATAATAATACAATCAGCTAACTATAAATGTTTTTATACGTACATCTTGGTACTTACAGAACAGCCTAACTCATACAATCTATCCCTCATCTGTTAAGTATTGTGATGAGCAATAAAGACTAGTGTTGGGCATTTTCTGAAAAGCACATTTCACCACAGTTAATGCCACTCCGATGTAAGATTTCTCCAACGTCACTACAGTATCATGGTAAGAGTTGTGAGAGCGAAGTCAACACATACATTAAGATTATTTCTATAAAACGACAAAGGATATTTCACTGCAACTAATAATATCTCAATGTATGTGTATCAAAACAACTAGATCCCATTATAAAAACAGGCTGAGATTTCATTAATAATCCACAAAATTTATAGTAAAGCAACATAGCATTTTAAATTTACTATATAAGTATTTAAATTTAAATAGCAACATATTTTAATGAAAACTCAGAATTCATTGCCCATTAAAATGCATTTCAAAACAGAATCGCTTACCGTTGAGGACAATATTTCATGCGGACAACATTGCAATAAAAACGATTTGCATACTGCATCATCGTAAAATTTAACACCATGCCTGTCGGTTTCACCTGAAATAATAACGAAATTTTATCAAATGAAAGCTAAATGCGATCAGGCGTCCAGATCAGCATTTTTATCATATAGCTGTTCTTACTTTTAGGAATAATCAAATTAGTTTATAGTATAGTAACTAATAAGCAAAATAATATGTCTGATTGTGGAAATTCCACTATATTTACCATTGCGAGCTGTGCCCATCAATTGATCCAACATTGCCCTCATTTGCTCGTGTGCTGACATATTGAATAGGTAAATAGATGTTTACCGTACTCTAAATTAAATTCTTTTATGAATCATCGAAATATTAATTCGCTGATGAGGAGTCTTAGCCCTATAATAACACCAAATTGCTTTTAGAAACTAGCCAACAAATCAATCAATCGCCGTACGGCGTACTCTACGAATACTCTACAAGCAATCTACGAAACTAAGATGGCGGGCTTTTATTTTCTAAACATTGCTCCGAGTTTGAAACAAAGTGTATTTAACTTTTTGATAAAATTACATTTGCTTATTTAACATTACTATAAACTATTTATAATAACCTAATATATATTTCGCACGAAAATTTATATACAAAGGAAAAAATATGAATAACGGTATTAACAAGACAAAAAATTAAATAATATAAAAGCATCGTAGTATTACTTCGAATTGCTGTCAATTGACAACGTGCCCATAAGACTAGTAGCATAGCCACGTTGAATAGCAATTCTTTGTGTAAAGAAAGTGCCAGCCCTCTGGTCACATTCCGCGGAGCTATAAATATAATATGAATTATGATAGTACTTATTCCGAGGCTCAACTGATTGATGCTCGCCGTTCAGCAATTATTACTTCCCATAGAACGCAACTAGCTCAAATATTTGCTAATTTCTGAACTAGTGTACACGAGGCTTATGTATGTACTATGTATAGTGGATTTATCAGTTAAGCTACGCAAAGTCTTGGCAGGAGCCTGGTGTCGGGACGATTCCTTGTGTGCTAGAAGGAGGGGAAGTTGGTGCTGTTGGCCAAGCCAGGACGGCCTCCAGAGTTGGCCGCGACGTACAGGCTCATAGTGCTGCTGGACGAGGCAGGGAAGATGTTAAAGAAAATTCTCGCCACGTCAATGTCGGTCACGACCTGTGGAATGCTCAGTTCGGATTCCGGGAAGGGTGTTCGACGGTCGAGGCCATTATACGCCTGAAGGCCGTGGCTGAGGAGGCGGTCGCTGACGGCGGTGTTCTGCGTGGTGTCCACCGTAGGCGTTTCCCAGGTGGTCGGACGTATCGAGGCGCTGGGTTTACGGGTGGCTCTTAGCAAGACGGAGGCCCTTGTCTTTCATGGGCCCCGTCGCAGTCCACCCCGCGGCGCCTCGATAATAGTGTGTTTGACGCGTGTTCCCGTCCAGGCCCACATGTGATACCTGGGCCTGGTTTTGGACGGAAGATGGCACTTCAACGAGCATTTCAGAAAGCTCGCCCCGAGGCTTCTTGGCACTGCGTCCGCCCTTGGCCAGCTATTGCCAAATTTGGGTGAGCCCAGTGTCGGTTGCCGGTGACTCTATGCGGGGGTTATCCGGTCAATGGCGCTTTACGGCGCACCGGTATGGGCAGATGCCCTGACCGCTCAGTGCAGGACTCTCTTGCGGAGACCGCAGAGGGTCATAGCGGTTAGGGTCGTACGTGGTTATCGCACGGTGTCGGCCGACGCAGCATGCGTATTGGCCGGAACACCCCCGTAGGATTTAGAGGCTGAAGTACTCGCCGAAGTGTTCGCAATGAGTAAGGTGGTGCGGGAGGAGACAGGTTGCCGTCCCCTCCCGGCAGTGATTGAGCGCGCGCGAAATCGAGCCCACCAGGGCATGATTGGAAGGTGGAAGGCGCGGCTGGAGACGGGCGGAGCGGATCTGTGAGGAAAGTATCCTTGCGGATCCGAGCCGCCGCCGGCGAACCGGGCGGCCAAGGTGCGCATAAGCGCGCCTTATGCCGCCGCAGGGAAGGCCGCAGGTGGGAGAACGGGGATCTCCCACTCGCTAGCCGTTGAGTCGAGAATAACCCTGATGATCAATCAGTTGAGCATCTTAATTAACCCTCGTGTCAGTACTTCAGCAGTGATAATACATACATACATAGATTCACGACTGTTTGCCAGAATGGTAGGCAGAAACTAAGGATTTGGATTTGCTACGATCCTGACATACTTTTCTGGCTCTCAGCGATAATAATAGAGTTCAATATATTACTGTAGACGTCTTTCAGTATTTTCTACTCTTCTAAAAGTCCGAGACCGTCACGCAGCAATTCAGAACTAGATCATCTTCGAATGACATAAAACGAATTGTGGATGCATAGGAATATAATAGCAATCCGTAGGGTAATAGTAATTGATCTATGATAACTGGGGTAAGTTTCTGCCAAATTTGTTGATTATATTATTTTGCCACGATGCACGATGAGGTGAAGTCAGCGTGAAAACGTAGTTTACAAACAAAAATATAGAGTGCTCTTTATTATTACAACTAATCTATAAACAAAGTTAGAAAGACACTAATATATTAACACAAAGCTGTAAATGTAATTCGTACGAACAAAGGTAACTTAACGTTAAACTATATCGCATGATCCCGTTACAAAGTCGAACGCAGAGCGCAGACAACGAGATTAAAAAATTTTCTGTATATCTTTACTGTAATGTAGCATCAACATAATCAAATTTTCTGCATATTTAGAACGCGTGTTCGATGATGCTTCACGCTGCAACTACTACTAATTTATGCAATTATTTTTATAATGTCTTTTTATCGAATCGCTTACTTTGTATGCTTCAGATGTTTTTTTTATCCATCAGTTGATTGTAATGAAAAATATCAACATTTTACGTTTGTGCCTTTCAAGTCTGTGTGTTAGTAGTAGTTATTATTCCACCGAGTTAGAAGAAATCGTATAAAATATAATACTACAGTACAATTTGCTGTTTGTCTAGGAGCTGTTTCCTTAGGAATTATATAATAATTTCGACATAAAAATCTCATCTCTGTTTATATGACAACCTGGCACGCATACAGCAGTATTTGAGTATAGAGAGAGCCAACAATGGTTTAGGAAGGTAAATGACTAGTCATTAAATTTAACTTCCGAGGCCACAAACTCACAACGACGCTTTTCGCTATTTTTAAGCAACTGCCTCAGACTGTAGTCTCAGTCTCTTTACAGAAGCTGGCAACACTAGTCTTGTCATTTACGACTTGTTTTCTATGAAAAAGTGTCAAGTGTCAACTGTGAATTTGTATGACAAATGACAATTGACATTTGACTTGTATTTTGTATAATTAAAATGCAATGCCTAGAAAGCAGAAAATGTTAAAATCTGTCAATAAAATAAAATTTATTAAATCGAATTTCATATAAGGACTATTGTTTTCTGTCATAATGAACAATACTGTGAGAGTACTATTACCTGTATTTCCTTGTGATTTAAAAGAATTATACTTTACAGGTTATGTTGATGTTTCGGATGATTATACTATTACTATTTATATCACAAAATACGCATCTAGTCACGCATTATTGTCTAAGAAACAAAAACTTTGGGAAAATGCTGTATATGGATATTTTGGGAATTGCTTTTCGAAGAAACAAATTAGCAATTATCATAACTTTCTGTCAGTAGAGAATAGTTCAAGATTACAGATAAACAAGCTGATAATACATGGAAGTCAAATTAAGAGTACAAATAATTGTATAATTATGCTGTATAATTATGCCAATATCCGAGATTCTCAAGCAATTTGTGTTTCAAGTAATGATTACTTTTCAAAACTAGTGAACATGATTCGAGATGAACAAGGACAATCTACTACCAAGGACTGCAAATTAAACTATAGCAATCCAGCATGGGTGGGATCATCAATGTTTTTACAACATATCTTTAACTATTGGCGCTTAATAAAATGGCTTATTACAACTGTCAAAAGAGATGAAAATGTAAGTAATATACTATTTAAAATTATGTGTAATGTCCATATTAACTTTCAGAGACTCCACATCCAACTTTGCAAACATTTAAGGTACAGACAGTCTGAACACCCACTCGAGATTTTTTTCTATTACCCAAATATTTCTTGTGTAAAGAAAAACAATCAGTATATTGGTAGAGGTGAAGCATAGAATCATGTGTTTTATTTTTCAGGTGTCTATTAAACCAGGAAATTTGATGTTGGCGATTGTAATGGATTTTTTATTGGGGTATGCGGCATTACAGTTCCTACCACAGAATAAAAAAGATATTAGTTCAGCATTAATGGGTGTATTAGAGGTAAAATTAAACTTCTTTCATCATTTTCCATTTATATTAGTATTAGCAAACATTTTTGGCTTATTATTTTATATATATACATGCATCTTTTATTTCCTTTGTTTAGGATTGGTTCTGTTTTCTAGTGTACAACTACTAAAGAGTGTTATAGGACTATAAAATTCACTCATATTGTTTAAAGTATGTTTAATAGTTCCTATTCATTGTTATAATAATAAATACCTATCTTTTCTTAAATATTCACCATTATTGATTATCATATTGTTATTATAATTTGCATTCCCAGTGAGTAATTTGTCAATTACTGAAATAATTGCAAAATATTTGTTTAAATTTCGAGCTGCAGCTCAAAATTTAAGGGAATCTTTAAACTTAACTGACTTGCAGCAGTATGCCGCTGGCCAGATATATAAATAAATAATAAATAACAATAATAATATTCTATCAATACAATAACAATAACAATGAGTGCTTGGCAATGTTTAAGTTTGATTGCACTATTATTTTATTTTATATAATTTTTAATTTATTATACAATGTGATTGATTTCAGCAAGTATGAATATGCCATTTAATATAATAGGTACCACATTTTCGGGATGTGGAACCTTTTGCCTTGTCCTTAAGTTTGTGCTTATGATCATGACGCCTCAAAATTCGATTCTCAAGTTAGACAAAGTGTTATTGGGTTGTTAGGCAGGCAATTAGTAAGAATTACACAATGTCTAGTAGGCGGCTGTGTGTTCGCTGACTATTATGTGCCATATTAAAATATATTGTTTAAGAATTATAGTTATAATAGAGCACTGTTTGTCCCTTTCTCTGAAGGAATCTGTGTGCAGTGATTCATGCTTATTTATTGTATGATTTCACTTGTTGATTCAAAGAGGTTATTACAGATATTGAAACAACAACCAGAAGAACACTGGGTTATATAGGTTTATTTACTATTTTTTTGATTGCAGAGATTGATTCATTTACTGTATAGTCTACTAAAATGGCTAATGGGTGCCCCAGTTGGCTTGAAACTCAATAATGCTTTCAATAAAATGCTGGGAAAATATTTTTCTTATCATGTGCAACTATGGTGGCTTTTCTTGGGTAAAGTTACTAAATTGCTATTTTATTATTATATGCAACATATTTTCTAAAGTATTACTGATAATATTAGTTGGTGATATTGCTATTGTCTAAATATAAAGTGACCTATTTTATAATGGTATACTGTATAGTTATAACTTATAAACTTCAGTTTCCTTGACAAGATGTAACATATACATATTTTTATCACATTCAGATGTGCCATATAAAATGCTCCTAATGTATATGTTGGTATTCCTTGGTTAAATAAACTTAATTCTCCATTATTTTTATATGAAATACTCATAATGGTTAATTATATAATCACAAAATAAAATAAGTATAAGATGTTATAAATTTAGTAGACTAATAACTAATTCAGTTTAGTATTTAATTACTTATGAATATTATCATACATTAAATGAATAAAGAAACCATACAAGTTGAATAACATAAATTGAAGTTATGCCTATACATACTTATTTTATACCATATCTTTAGCTTTAGCATGTGTTTTTGCTAAGTATGCTAAGTACTTTAATATTTTAAGAAATTGTCTATTGTCCGCTGTAACTCATTCTGCTCAGATCATATATTCGAAGGAATTTCACCTAGGTATTGGCAGCATTTGCAACTCACTCAACAATATAAGATAATTTCATCCATCATGTCGTACTTTCAAGTAAACTACAAGCAGAGGGACTATAAATCTAGTTTCCTTTTTAGTCACTCTAATGGATGAAAACAATGATTGACCAGGTTTAATTTTATATTTCAGATGTATCAGGAGAAAAACTGGATTTAATTCTTCATGTATATAATTACATTGGATATTTAGGGTTTACATTCCAAACAGCAATAATATCTGATTTGATATGCATTGCCACATTCCATTCTTATTGCATCTATGTGTATGCGGCCAGGTAATCCTTTTATTATCATTTATTGTGTAGCAAGTTACTTTGCTCCAAACATTTAGTTTTCTCTGATATCGCTAAGTGTTGCGTCAATCGTCAATACAAAAAATACAGGCGTACGGGGGATACGCGCGGAACGGAAAGGTTGGATTATAGCAAATTTAGAGCAGACTAGAAGTTTGATGCAAGGTATACCCAAGTATAAAACACGCAAATATATCTAATGTTGTTGCGTTCAGTAACCCTGCATGTAAATAAAAAATTTCTTACTAGATACTACTCAGCAACAATTTCTAAATACATCTTTTTATTTCTAGAATTTTATCTGCGACTTTAAGGTTCCCAAGATTTATTCTCAGGAACCGTACATAATATTTGCTCGAATAACAAGTAACCTGTTATTGTGACACAGGTTTATGCGTGTCTGTAACTGCCTATTAAGTTAAGAATCTCATCTACTCACTACTTTAGTACTACTGCTTGTAAAGATTAAGACTGCGCCGAGCGTTAGACAGATAATGACAGAGTTCGTGCGGAGCATATTCAAATCGGCACGCGGCCGCCATAGTAAAATTGTATGGAGGATTTGAAGTGCTTTTTTAATAAACATGTATCTTTATTGTCAACCAATAACTTAAATATTTGGGACGGACAAATTGTAATATAACTATTTATGTTTCGTTTAAGCTGTAAAATAGGATAGATTTCTACTGTTATAATCTAAAAATCACGTAACACAAGTTTACGTTTTTGCATTTTTACGTGCAATTTTACGTAATTTTGTAGACGAAAATATTAATAATTTTAAGTTTTAAACACGGAGTAATTGTAAACACATTCATTGTTATGGTAAATGTATATTTTATATTTGTATTAAACAAAAAGTGTTGATTTTATTCACTTAACTGTGACCGCCTGTTTTGGCACATTTCGCTCGGCGCAGTCCTAATCACACTTTCGTATAATATTAGTTAGGATAAAGTATATGTAATTTAAAGCTTGATTTTTATTATTGTTCCAGATTATTTAATATTCAAGTATCTGGCCTCGTCGCATTATTAAGACTGTTCGTTGGTAGAAAATATAATCCATTAAGAGGTGGTATTGATTCCTGCGAATATACAAACCAGGAACTTTTCGTAGGGACTGTGGCATTCACAATATTATTGTTATTGCTACCTACTACTACTCTTTATTATATCGTGTTTACTATGGTAAGTCATTATCATATTCAAGGAATATCATATATCTTGGATATATTTTTGAAGAAGATTGGATATAGCGCACAATGCTATTGAAACCTGTGAGCTTTGATTTTACTCTAATTAAAACAGGCCAGTGGGGTCCTACGCATTTCAGCGCTGGGTGGGATGCACAGGCTCTATGCTATCAGCAATCAATGAACCAGCAATGTGCCTTTGCGCGCTAGTGTTAGAGACTTGTAATTGTGGTATAAATACTTACCATAAGGCGAGCCATTTGCTTCATTGCAATTTAGATGGGATGTAAATTGGGATAGAAAACTCTTAATTTACATTTTTGTCTAACATCTCAGGACCAAAATGGATTTAAGTAACTAGAAATTTTTTTAGATAGCTACCGTATAAAAACAACTAGTCTTTTAACTTAACGCATAGTAATTTATTTTTCAGTTCAGGGTGCTATCCTTAGTAGTCCAGTACATGTTGGCCAAATTAATTTATTTGATCCAAGCGTCACCCCTGTATGTTATATTCCTATGGTTAACACGTTCTCCTAAAATAAGAGGCAAGTATTTATATATTTTATATTTATTTTACTATATTACGCCCTCTGCTTTGACGGCGATAAGTACTCTTTCAATATTTATTTTGAAATAATTTCACGGTCTTAAGTTAGGTACACACAGCGACACATCAACCTATACTGTTTGGACTTTGAACTATTAGAAGTTGAACGCTGCGAAACGTGCGAGAGAATGCGATATATTTTTGTTACGCTCTATCCTTACCATAACATCGACACCACTATGCACTGTCCCTTTCCAACAATTCTCTATTTTGTAGTTATGCATATATAGGGTGTCTAACTTTATGTGTAGCCGTGGGTACGTAATATAACAAAATAACATTTTAACTAGTTCAAAAATTGGACTCGCATTGGCAATAAAAATAAAAACTGATATCCAAAAGTTGACCAATTTGTTGTCACTGATTTTAATTTAGAAATAAGATTTAATAATAGTTTGATGGATTGTTTTCGTGATAAAAAATTAATATTTCTATTTGGAGGGCCTTATTTGCATGTCCTGGCCAAAGACAACTTTTTCCTTATATTTGCAAGCTCATGTTCTGCACTCACGTACATATTTGCATAGGTCTAATACATAATTAAATAATCGGTCAATATCAAAGATTAATGCAATCTAATATTCTTCAATCTTTCGAATTATTTGAAGATTCGTATTTTGAATCGACAATCGTCTATCGCTAATCTCACCCTCTTAACTTGGAAGTACCCATTGCTTATTTGTGCACGGTTGTCACTTAATTTATTTAACCATTTTCTAATATTTTTTAATTATCTTTATTTTTATTGCAGGCAATATTTTATTAGAGGTATTAAATGAAGAAGAAAATTCACCTCTAGTACTTCGAATAAAATTGTTTAACAAATCTATACCAGAATTGGTAAAGTTATTTCAGCCTCCAGTGGATATACCAAAACAATCGGAATGGACTGATCTATTATCAAATGTACTCATCGGCAAACAAATAGTTTAATCTGTAGGTATTAATTCCCTATTCACATGAGACACGTAAACAAAGCTATTATTTATCTTATTAGTATTTTATTATGCTGTGTAAAGGCCTAAGAATTTTTACAATGTAAGGAAAATAAAAAGACTATAAACTGTTTTGACTTATTTATTATCGTTCGATATTTGATATTGCGTAAAATAAAAAGTTGTTTGGTCACCACACGCGTGAACGTATAAATGCTAGATAGATTCTTAAAACTATTTGCAGCAAACTGGGCAAATACATTTGTGTAATCGCAAATAACAAACCAATGTTTGACCAAATAAATGTATATATTCTAAAACAATTTTCATTTCAAGATGTCACACAAATTATTTAGGTATATTATCATTATGTGAGGATATCTAGATAACTACTTTGCTTCGATTTGTTATGGAGTGTTAAAACTGTGATGCAACATTTAAGACAGCAGTAACAATGATAAATATGCATCAACAGTAAATTGCGTTCGAATCAGTTGCTTTTGCGTGTATTTGAGTTATGTTACATTATGCATTAGTAACCTACATCAAATGCAATGTAACATATCCCAACTAACCATAATTATATGATACACACTAAAACGGTTTCTAAGGCAAGACACGACTCACTAGTCACAATGTTAAATAATTATACAAAATATTTACTAACTGTTTCTAATTTCATGATGAATACTGTGTGTTGTTGTTGTGTCACACCTCAGGGCCTAACAGGGTGACCCAACCGTACAACAACGTGTTTGGTCACACACTGTGATAAATCTACTAGATTTCAAAATTTCCTAGAGTATTATCGTTACTTATGATAAGTACCCGATAATTCATTGGCGAGACTGTCAAAACAGTCGATGAAATCCCACACCATGTAGCTAGTCTAGTACTTAATAGGCAACACCACAAGTAACCTACATTTCTCATTCCATAGATGAAATGATGCTGACACAACAGAAACCCACAGTGAACATTAGTTATTTGTTACTGCAACTAGCGATACAATAACACACAGTCTTAATGGCGAATGTTTCAGATATACATTATGGAAATGACGAGTATTTAAACACAATATTAGTACACATGCCGTAGAAGTGAGGCACTCATGCAAATTATAGCCCGATAAGTAACTGTAAGTTAGTCACAAAATAGTTACTGCGACATCTACAACGATACCAAATTCATCTATTCGAAATCGTACTAATTATTAAAATTACTATCCAAATTGTTTCAGTTCTAAATATTCATATAGTTGTGTATTGAGCACCTGTTTGTATAGAATGCGTTAGAATTAGCATTGCTGAGTGATGCAAAATACTTGTATCAAGTATAATTATGTATATGTTTTACAGTGAGACAGCACATTAACGGATAATCTAACTTATACACATTTATTGATATAATCATATATATTCTAATCGGAACGTATTGTCGGATACATACACTGGATCTGTATTTAATTTGTATAATAAATATGTAATTATTATGCATAGGTACAAAATACATATTAAACATACACAAAATTATACATACTATAATAAAATTGCAAATCTTGTAATACATTTTTTATTTAGTTTAACAATTGCATACATACCTCTTTACCTACTATTTACATAAATATCTTTCCAAAATATTTTTGTCCACCAATAGACTAAAGGTATCTAATTTAATTATTATTTTAGTTATATTATAAAGGTGAGTCCAATAGCTTCTAGATTTAATTTTACACCGAGAAAATGTGCACTCAAGTGATATAATTATGTATTGCTAACAAAACATACTAATTATATGTCTGGAGGGCACCCAGACATAAATATATTACCATTGACGATGGTATTTGAAACACCTTTACGTAGATATCTAGATGGACGCTCGGTTTTTTTTTTAAATTATATATAGAAACAACACATGTTGCCTGAAGCTAGTAGCATGGTGTGCTGTATTTCATTCACACGGTGCTAGTTCTCCGGTGGGTAGGCCAAAACCGTTCACATAGATACCAATCCTTAACTATTTCATTATCATCACAGATATTAGTAAAATTAGGAAAAACGAAATGTGATATCGATCACAGTACTCGAGTTGAATTCATAATGATCAGCAAGATAAACTTGAAGCGATGTTTTAAGATTCGCTTGATAGTATCACACTATGATAAAAGCTAGCGCTGCGGCGGCACGTCACAATACAGATGTGATGATGATATTGAGGACGAACTTAGTTCTTGAGTACACACCTGTAGTCCTTATTCACATCCGAAGCTGAATTTGGTGAGTGCTCTTTAGGTCTAACTGTACCACGACACGACGCTAACTTTGATTCCAAAGCCTACAATGAAGAAAAGTTCACAGTAAATGAATGATGTTAATATTAGTAGGCGACAGAAAACATGTGCAGTTACACCAACACCTGCTATTATATAAAGCGCTGTGTAAATATGTACATAATGTGATGCGTATAAGCTGAAATACAATAACAACATTGCTAAATGTTTAATTACAATTTACAATATCATAAATCTAATTACTGTCAATATATTTTGGATATTAATCTAATCCGATATTATACGATATGTTACAGTCCCGGGCTAGTAAATTAAGAACGACTGATGTTTAAATTTGAATGAAAAGCCATTAAATATTAATAAATAAAAACCAGATTAATTGAATAGTCGGCAGTTATAAACATGTTGACTATTTATATATTTATATAATTATGTACATTACGAACCGAAATTAACAAAAGTAATTTTATTGAATAATAAAGAAGTCATATGGGTTTAAATTATTTTATGCCTTCTCTTGGCCCTTTATTGCTAAAAGGAAGAGTGTACAGAAAAGCAACTTAGTAAATAATAAATTGTGACCTATTTCGTTGTGATGGCTTTACCTAATTACAAATATTAAAATGGTTATGATATATTTTTCCAAGGGATTATCGTATTATAATATCAAAATAATGGCGAAACACATTTTTGGTTTATGTAGCTTTAGTCTATTTTACAGTTTGCATTATATTAATGTAATAAAAACAAGTACATGCTAGAATTCATAAAAAATGGAACACTTGATTCTGCTTTATTCAGTGTTTCGTTATTCTAGCCCCAATGACTGTATACAGAACAAATGTACAGTTATTGTCTAGTGTTAGTTCGGTCTAAGCCTATTACATTAACTATTATGGCTGAGAAACACTCCATATATTCAGTTAAGACTGCGCCGAGCGTAAGACAGATAATGACAGAGCTCGTGCGGCGCTTATTAAAATCGGCGCGCGGCCGCCATAGTAAAATTGTATGGAGGATTTGAAGTGCTTTTTTGATAAATATGTATCTTTATTGTTAACCAATAACTTAAATATTTGGGACGGACAAATTGTAATATAACTATTTATGTTTCGTTTAAGCTGTAAAAAAGGATAGATTTCTACTGATAAAATCTAAAATCACGTAACACGAGCTTACGCTTTTGCATTTTTCGTGCAAATTTGCGTAATTTTGTAGGCAAAAATGTTAATTATTTTAAGATTTTTTACACGGTGTTATTGTAAACACATTCACTGTTATGGTAAATGTATATTTTATATTTGTATTAAACAAAAAGTGTTGATTTTATTCACTTAACCGTAACCGCCTGTTTTGGCACATTTTGCTCGGCGCAGTCTTAAGTCATGTACATAATTAATAACAAAATAAATCTAAGTACCTAAAGCTATAATAAACATTTCAAAATTTTCCTATTCATTAGAATAACATGAATCTCATTAAAGTTGTACTTGTTTTGCTTTCCCTTGATCATTACTTTTTCTGACAGAAAAGTTTAAAAGATTTTCTAAGCCCTCTCGAGATCGTACGGCGAACGATCGCCTTAACTTTCCACTTTCTGGCTGTGCAGAGGCCCGAACAAATGGTTGTTCAGACGCTCGCTGTGATAGTATAGGAGGTTTCTTCGTTAAAACATCGTTTTCAGACTCAGAATGATGACGAGCTCTATGATTTCTGTACTCTACAGAATCACTTTTGTCCGATTCATTTTCAATTAATCCGTTATCCGGCTTTGCGCAGTTGACACTCGGTGGGGTTATATGATGACTAGCGGCTGATGGTGCGTCACAGGAGCACTTAACCTTACCACACTCACGGCAAAGAAACCTTTCAAGCTGTAAGCAATAAATAACATGCATACTACACAACACGCAACCATGCAAAAATGAAAGTAACTACAAATAGCTCAATTATATTAAATTAAACTACAGCTTAATACTGGCGTTAAATAGGGGTGTAGTTAAGAATCTTTATACAATCTACCCTGTCTATAATATGCAATATACTTTGTATTTTAATTAAGTAGTCAACACAAAATTTAGGTAAGACACAATATCTATGAGAGTTTCCAAAAAATATAGATATTATTTGATTCTCCAAATGATTTTCTGCAAAAACATACATAAAATTACATATAATAATTATATTTAAAAAATTGGGGTGATCAATCTATGTGTGTATACAGGCTCCAAGGTTTGAATTCTGTTGTATTATTAACATAGGAATAACAACAATCTTAAACATTATTTTACTAAGACCATAGGGAAAGGATAGAACAGCTGTTTTTACTAAGTAAAACCTGAGCTGTGTATGAAAGGACATATACATTCATAATATGAACATACATCTTCTACAGTATGCAACCAATGCAATGTTCAAGTAATAACAGTTAGGATAAATGTTTATTACATGAACCTTGCATTTAGGACAGACAGTAACATCCACAGTAAATAATAATTAAATAATGAAATTTATTATGGTTGATACTGATATCAAACTATAAGTATAATTAATCTGGGTTAGATTTGTTTTCTAATTCTGAGTCATTCATGTTTATTGTACAATTCACAACAATACTTTTCTTATGGTCATTATTGGAATGAAATGTAATGAATTTAAAATTTGTTAATAACAACGGAATCCACACCAATGGCTCATGTATAAATAACAACCATAATACAGATTTGAAATATAATATCTAAAATATCTACAGAAAATAAATAATGTATTCCATAATTATATAATTTAACTTTATTTTATTTTATACTTACATCTATCGGAGATTTAACTGTATACATAAAAATACGTACATATTATAAAAGGGAAGCATTTGTTTTCTACAGCTTAATAATATAATTATAGCAAATATAAATAAATATATGACATAAAATATATACATAAATACTATATAAAAAAATACAAATACATATACAACCTTTATAAGCTTATTCCCTTACTATCCGGTGCACTCTAATGTGGCTAGAACTACAATTAAAACTAATACAACTTTGACTATGGTAAAAACATTAAGTTGACTTACCCCCACTTTGCGTAGAAGATCACCTACTATATTGATGGCCGTTACCCGAGATGAAGGCGTCATTGCATTGCCATTAATTTCACCTGTTATAAAGTGATATTTGTCTTATTATTTATAATGTTTTGTTTAAATTAGAAGGTTCAGATATATTTGCAACTGCGCCACTGAAATATTTCTTTTAGTATAATTTTACATAATTAAAAAGTTGAGATCTTTACATACAATTATTGGTCAAAATTCTTTCAGCAACATGTAATGATTAGTTTGCGCCACTATAATGGAACCATGTAATTTTAAGCAGAGTGCTAAAAGCACACTGTAATCGACGTAAGTGGCTATGTGGGTGACACCCCAATTTAGGGCATAAATACTTACGTTTCTGTGGTGACATCAGAGAAGTTTGTGTCTCTATCTCTACTTGAGTTCGAGATGGGTTTGGACTGTGTCCATTAACCAACGAGTTCTCATTTGTACTGTCGTCTGTCTTCTCTTTTTCCTTCGGAACTCTTTCCATAACTTTCAATTCTTGCTTCAGATCTGAAAGAGTATCACAATATTCCAGTGTTGAGCATCGTACACATTTAAACCTCTAATACGGGAAGAAATAACGCCTGTATTTTGCCTTTGAAAAAAGAAAATAATCTGCTATTAAAGTAGATCAATATTTACCACAAATCCTTGAATATCTGTTATATCGATACCTTAATTGGCAAACCAGCCTCACATATTTCCAGCCAACTCCACTGTTTGTCAAAAATATTTTTATGTGTGATTTGCATGACAATGGTCAGTAGGCATGATTTACAAAAACGATAAGTCCAATAATAATAATTTTTTTGCATAAATCGCTGTAAGAAAACAAGACAACTCCACGTGTACAGGAACGTTAGAATTTTGACAGCTAACTACACAAATTTGGCCATTTTATATAGCGTATAGCCGTGTGCGGTTTGCACTCCGCAATTTTTGTCAGAAATTCTTTTGAAAAGCGATAAGAAGTAATACAGTGTCGCACGTTGTACGCTTATTCTTTTAGTTTTTATCAAAACATCAATTAATAATACGGTAATTTATTAGGCGAATTTAAATAAAAAAGAATTTGTCTTTACTGCAGATCTTCAAGGTGTACTTTTAGCGCCACGTTCTAATGTATCCTCAAATTACTATAAGACTAAGATTTGTGTACATAACTGGTGTATATATGATATGAAAACTAATGATGGATATTGTTTTATATGGAATTAGGCTGAAGGTGGGCTGAATTCTAATGAGTTTGCAACGATACTAATGACATTTTTTATTGACAAAGTAATTCCAAACATGAGAGTTGGCAACAGGCACATAATCTTGTACACAGATGGGTGTACATACCAAAACCGAAACGTCGTCTTAAGTAACGCTCTCCTTAACATAGCCATGCTGTATAATATGACAATTAAACAAAAATATTTAGAAGTAGGCTACACTCAGATGGAGGTTGACAGTATGCATGCAATGATCGAAAAACGATTGAAAAATCAAGTGATTCATGTTCCAGCCGAGTATATTACTATTTGTAAAAATGCAAAGAAAACAAAACCTTACACAGTTGAATACTTAAACTATTATAATAAATTGATTTGATTTGATTTGATATTCATATTTTAAGAATATGAAAAATATAAATTTTTACCATTCTATTAGACCGGGAAAGTTGAAGCGAGATCCTAAGCTACAAAAATTACGAACAGTTAACGATTTTAATGACGCTATACTGGATTGATAATTACACGAAACGGTGTGCTTCTTTTAGGTTACCGACATCCAAGCCCTTAAGTATGCACCTTCGGGAGAGATTTTTTACAAACTTAGATTTACCGAAGAATATAAATTGCTGAACCAAAGAAAAAACGCAAGAATTAATAAAACTCCATTTGAAAATATAACTAATCTATACACCAAAATAACTAAGAAGAAATACTGCGATTTATAGCAGTTAAAGAACTAAATGCCCAGAGACTACCAAAATTACTATGACAACGTTCCTCATCAAGAATGAATAAAATTGTATTTTTAATATTTTCTAACACTACGTTTTTCTTAGAATATTAAACATTTTATTAATTAAACATTATTTTATTTAAAATTATTCCTAAAAGAAAATGAGCCAACTCCTAAATCATATATTTAAACAGGAAATAAGAATCAGGTAACTCCAAAAATCGCTGTATTTTTGTAATGAAAATTTGTTAAGGATTGTACACACGGCTACACGTCAAGTTAGACATCCTATATACGCATAACTACGCTATATACAAAATAGAGAATTGTCGGAAAGTGTCTCCTGATTTACTCAAATGGAGCTAGCTGGTTCGCCAATTAAGATATTGGTATGATAATTCTATACCTAGCTGAATAAACGTATCGCATACGAATTACGATCCTAAAGCCGTCCTACGTTACAACCCGGAAGACCTACGTATATTTCAGCACAGCTGATTTTATTCACAGTAAATGTGTACTTAATGATTATGAAAACGATGTATGCATAGTCGCTAGTTTGACAGGAATCATTTGTTCTTTGAACTGTCTTTCGGATCGATCTAAACGCTTACAAATTGGCTTAAATTCACCCACACAATATACCTATATAAAAGTCAGATATACTACTATACCATCTCTAGCTTATGCCTACCATGCATATACCATAAGAAAAGTATATACTTTGTACTTAAATAACGTAGCCTAAATTACAGTTGTAAGACTGAATTTTATATATACTTTACTAATTATAGTAATTCAGCTGTGCTAAAATGACGCAGGTCTGGCGGCGTCGTAACTAATGAGATTAGGACACCAGAATAAAAGAAGTAAGATGATTAAGTACATTAATTTAAAATGTATATGACACGTCGGGACAGCCATGTTAACCAATGGCAATTTTACAAACATTTAAACAAAAACAGCCAAATTCGGAACAGCTACTTGTAGATCTTACAAATATCTATCCCATGTGGGAATTGAAGCCACAATACTCAGACTCATTGTCAGTAACGAGGCGATTACTTAAACCAATCATCATGCGAACTGTGCAGACAAAATATTGATCATTTCACAAAGAGAAGGAGTATTCATGTATCCAATTTATATTTAGATTATATCATGAACAACTTGGTCTTGTGTTTCATTTAAGATGCTCTCAATATTAACTGTAATTCTTAACACAAATTTCTTACCAACTATTGGATGCAGGGGGCATCATATAGATGTGATATTTACCAAGCTCTTGAATTTATTAAGTTTAACTTACATTTCAGACAAGAAATATGTAGCTTTAAGAATTGATAGAACAATCTATACTAATATTATAAAGCTGAAGAGTTTGTTTGTTTGGTTGAATGCGCTAATCTCAGGAACTACTGGTTCGAATTGAAAAATTATTTGTGTTGAATAGCATATTTATCGAGAAAGGCTATAAGGCTATATAACATCACGCTACGATCCACAGGGGCGGCGCAGTAACTATAAACGTAGATGAAACCACGGGCACATCTAGTTTTGATATAAATGTTCATGTGAACTTACCTCTGGCTTCATCTGTTGCTCTTTGCAGCCTCACTCTCAGTGTCTCTATTTCATCAACTTCACTTTCTAGCACAGCATTTCTCTCATATGCTTGATTTAACAGTGACTCAATGCATGACACAGATTCTGATATGACTCTGAAAGAAGAAATTTATTTTTATGATAAAGATGAATGGTAAAATGGCTCTGACTGTGAAGTGACCAGTGTGACCAATTGTGAAGTGTCAGGTTTGATATCAGCATTGAGCCAAGTGTGTCATTATAAATAAAATAAAAATCTTAGTAGCAATACAGAGACTGGAATCATGGCCCTTATACAGCAATAAGATTGCCTCTTTTACAAGTAATCTAAAACAGAACTGTTAAAATATAGGAGTTTAGGGCACCTCTCTTACTCCTACAGAATTATAGGTGTAAATCTGTGTGAGCATGTATTTTGTAAATATTATCCTCACTAATAAATAAGGGCTGCCCTCAGGCAGGAATACTCTCACCATTCTTATGGTGCTTGGTAGTCAATTCACTCTTAGAACAACTCAACAAAGGACCGTACTTAACGGTCGGATATGCTGATGACTTGGTGATACTCGTCAATGGAAAGTTCCCGAGTACGGTATCTAGTCTCATGCAGACGGCCCTGATTACACAGTAGCAATCATTTATCGATCAACCCAGGGAAAACTACTGTCGTGCCGTTTAGGAAGAGGGATCTGACAGGGTTGGAAATTCTCTCCATGTATGGTACGCAGTTACAATGGTCTATGGAGGTGAAGTATCTAGGCATGACCTTAGATAGCAAACTAACGTGGAAACCACATGTAGACAAAGTCATAGAGAAGGCCCAGCGGGTCTTCGGCATGATTCGTTCTACTTATGGGAAGACCTGGAGGCTAAAGCCCAAGGTCACCAAGTGGCTATACACGATGATGATAAGGACCATACTCATGTATGGAAGCATTGTCTAGTGGCCAATAACTAAACTAGCAACATGCAGGCACGCGCTGTCGAAGGTGCAGCGATTAGCCTGCATGGCTGTAACAGGGGCGTTCTCGATCACGCCAAAGGCAGCGTTAGAGGTCCTGCTGGATCTAACGCCGCTACACATTGTTGTGGAGTCAGAGACGATAAAGGCGCTACATAGACTATTTGTGCATGGGCTGTGGAGCGTCAACATGCCGGTAATTCGATACAGTTGGAGATTTCGAAGGATGCCAAAGGGATTATGAGCATGGGATGCGACAAAATGCAGCAATTGCACATATTTAAAAAATAATTTTGAACGAGGGACGAATACGACGACAAGGTCAACAATCCCCTGACAAGGGTTGTCTCATCTGGTACACTGATAGTTCCAAAATGTATGCCAACTACTGCAAGGTGAGTCAAAGTATGGGGAAATATGCATCGGTCTTCCAAGCGGCAACCTATGCTATAATTGCCTGTGCTCAGGAGAATATTAACAATAATGTCACTGACAGGACTGTGTATATTCTCAGTGACGGTCAAGCTGCTCTCAAGGCTCTGGACTCGTGTAGGGTGATGGTGGAACAGCCTGAACTGTGTTAAGGCTCTTAACAAACTTGGCAGGAAGAACACAGTCAGACTGGTGTGGGTTCTGGGGCATGCAGGGGTGCAGGGCAATGAGGAGGCTGATGAATTAGCCAGAAAAGGCTCGGAGCAACTGTTTGTGGGCTCCGAGCCATTCGTTGGACTCTCTGTGACCACCGTCACGGCAGCTTTAAATGCACATGGCAATGATAAACACAGGCTGGAGTGGATGGCCTGGATGGACTCTTAGGGGTCGGCAACACTCCAAGAAATTCATTGCAAACAGAGCCACAGGCTTCACCCGGAAGTTCTGTGGGTATAATAAGAGCCAAATGCGCCTGCTCACAGGAGCGTTCACTGGCCATTTTGGCACCAACGACTTCCTGTGCAGATTGAGATTGGCACACAATTCGATCTGCAGAGCCTGTGGTGAACAGGACGAGTCCATGTCACACCTACTGTGTGAATGTGACGCGTTGGCTGGATTGAGGATGGGTCTGATGGGATTGGCATATCCAAACCCTGAAGACGACACTTCAGAGGGAGAAAGCCTGAAAACTTCTTCCTTTGAAGTGTATGCTGCAGCTGATGCAGAACATTCATAAGGAGATAGCTAAGGGATAAATCTTGGGGCCGACACAAAAGATCCCACCGGGTCAAAGTGTCGCTGGTCCGTACTGACTGGCTCCCACACAAGATAAGATAGGATCCTCACTAATAATATACCTGTTTATAAAAATTATAAAATCGAATCTCATTCAGGATACAAACTTAAGACAATAGTAAAATATCTAAGATTGCCTATATAAGCAATTTGATGTGTATCAATACATATGTAAGTCTGTTTGATTGACTCAACAGTGCATTCCATACACACGATAATAAGCATTATTGATTATTGTTTAGTAAACACTAACAGCTCAAATGCTGGCAAATGCAAATAAATCAGTTTCATTATATCTGGCACTTGCCATTGGCATAGTGCCCTTTACAGAAAATTTGTGCCAATATAACCCTATTATCAGTCTCTGTATGCATAATATCCCATTCTTTGAAATATTTAACACAAAGATGTTATTATTTGAAAGCTAAACTAAAAATTGTCAAAGACAGTTGGGATTTGGGAAAATTTTAAATTTGTATTATTAAGTTATTCATGTAATTAATTAATAATAGACTTGTTAATTTATATATACAAAATATTTGTATCATGTTGAATAAGATTTAAATTATAAACACAAGTCTATTATAGTGGTCAATTTTGGGTTTGCCCTTTGTATTCAATTATATTTACAGGCTAACCCATTCATACACCTACATCAGCATCATTGCTTATAAGAGAAGTTGGCTAAAACCAGTTAAAAACTGTTGCCAGTGGCACAATAAGAAAGAGAAGAGAAGTGTTAACACAAGTAATTGTTTTAAAGGCAATCATTATTCTTAAATCATAAATTCTTCAATTAGCCTAAACCATTCCAGATAATGAAAAAGTATTCAGACTAGGCTTCAGGTTCAAATGTTGGATGAGATTAAACCACAACACACACATGATTTTTTAAATCAATTGTGATTGGTTCATACCTATTTATGAACTTCTCTAATTCAAATTATACTAGGAGAGTGATGTTGATTGCTATTTATGATAATTACACATTGAAATCCTGATGATAAGCACAGCATAACCAAAATGTTAAAATTGTGCTATCTGAATGTATACTCTAAACTTGTGGCCTAGATTAAAACAGTAAATTAATGACATATTAACTAACTACATAACTAGATTGATATATAAAAATTTGAATCTAATGAATACTAATGGTAATTGTGTAACTGCCACTCACCAGGCATTTATATTAAATTTAACGAGTACAGCTATAATAATATATTATATAATTTCTCTTACCTCTGACCTCTTTCTAAATCATCATTCTTCTGCTCTAACTCTCTGACATAAACTCCTTGTTTATCTTTGTCTATTTTTAATGCTTGTAGTTCATTTTCTAGTGCGTTTGTTTCATGCTGACTTCTTTCCAATTTATTCTATAAAATTAAAATTATAAATTTAAATTATTTTTCCTCATAGTAATGAGCTTCAAACTGATTAAAAACATGATAACAATAACATACCCTTAACATTTCAATTTCATTTTTCAGGCGTTGATTTTGATGTTCCAGATCTCTGTTTTGTTTCTCAACTTGTACTAATGAAGCTTCCAATTCTTTTTCCAGTTGTGCAGAATTTTCTGTGTATTCATCTAATTCTTGTTGGATGTCGATAACCCTAAAAATAAAAAAGCAATCAATGAATGAATCATGAGATGTTTGCTGTCATGGTCATTATAACAATTTGTTTCATTATACGTTATTAGATGGTACTTACTTTTGTTCATAATACTTAGCTTGTTTTTTCCAATATTCAACAGTATCTAAGTCTGACTGTCTTGGAGATTCCATGTTTTAACAATTTAGAACTTTCAACAAATGAGATTCCAAGGATTTTTATCGTATCATAACAAAATAATGTTACTGGTTTTACAAACAAATGTGCAGAATATATTTTTGTTGTTTATTCGTATCGAAGTCGTGGTGATTAATATATTTCACGTTTTTGTTATAAATCAGCCGTTAGAACACAAAAAGTGACACAACTTCGTCGTCAAAAATCCAAAACAAGCGTATTCCAATGAAATTAAAATGGCTGCGGAAAGACAATGACAAGATGCATGCAAAAAAGAATAAATGTCAATTTCAACTTACTTCGAATACGAGGATATTGATCTTTACATTTCAGGGTAAATGAGCTTTACATGTTAGGCTAAATTTATCTATGATTTGTATAACGAGTATAGAATTAATACTTTTTATTACATACTATGTAGTCTTTGTAAGTTTGATTAATTAATCTGAGATATAAACTTTTATAGTGCATGCAATATTTATGTCTCAGCGTCGCTTGTCTTTTGCGACATTGAACATCTGTAAGGGCACATGATTATGACATCTGACAATTGATAATGTCATTCGTTATTGACAGATCGTATAGTACAAAACGAAATAAATTGAATGTTTTTAGATAAAATAAAGGTCTTTTTTATCACTGTTCAGTGACATTTTATTATGAATTTGCCATTTAATTCACACAATATCACCAGTGCCAACACATTTTATTTCCTTATAGTCTTATTGCAATGTTTTATTATCGATGATTCTATTTCAATATCATTATTGTTTTTGAATGACGTGTAATGTTTCCAACGGCGGACACTGAGGATATTTCGCAGGTCACGTCATTAACAACAAAGTCAAGTGCTGCTAGCGATGCCCAAAACTCGGTTGAAAATACTCAAGTCGCAACACAACAAAGCAACAGGGATTTAACCCTCAATATGTTAATCAAAGAGATGGTATTTTGTATAGCCCTGGCTCTAACGACTTACGGAGCCCTTCACAACACGTAAGACAAATTCTAATTACTTTCAATGAGTTAATATGATATTTCATTTTTAACTAGTATTTGCAGAGGCAACAATACCAGCAACAAGTTATCCCACTTTATTTATGTTTGAAATGCCTTTTATTCATTTACTGATGCAGTATTTATGAAATAACGTGAAATGTAAATGATGTTTTTTTTTTATTTAGCATATCCCGATTATACCCTAAGCAAAACATTAAAGTGTGAGTATTTCAGATGAAATAAACAATGCCAACAGTGTGTGGCCTTTAAAAAAACTATGGAGGAAATTGTATTCCACCTGCTTATTAACACTTAGTGAGCCTGTTCTCTAATATATATTCATCATACTCTTCCTGCTAGTTGTATATGGCAATTGAGATTTTTATAAGAAAATGTATGAACTAATACTTAGTTTTTATTGTTCACAGATCAACAAAGATATCCAAGCATCCACAAGCTATAAGGTTCTTCAAACCGGACTCAGTAGTTAGAGATTGGTATAGAGGTCAACTTAGCACTGCACTTGCTAAAGTAAACCAAGCTGATGTTGCATTTGTGATGTACTATGCGCCGTGGGATGCAGAGTCACAGTATGTAAGAGGAGAGTTTGAAAAAGCTGCCTTAGTTTTAAAAGATCGTGTAAGTATTACTTTCCTTTACATAAGTTCTAACCTGCACTCTTGTTGTAATTGTTAAGGCATAGATATGAACATTATCATTGCATCTGCATATTGAAACTGGTTATAATTGCAAATAAAATATATTAAGGGAATTTTAGTGTCTATTAACCTATTGAGTCGCAGCGGCACACTGGCCACAAATAATAGGTTTTTAATTATATCTGGCTTTCCAACAATTGATAGGTTAAAAATACTATAAATGCAAGAAACTGTATTGATTGTGTCTTTGGTCTAGTGGCATATGTTAATGTTTAGTAAAATAGGTTTGTTTTATACTTTTTATGTTGTTGGTAAATGAAAAATAATTCTTAGTAGCACCATACTGCTGGCAATAATCCTGGTATACAACACCTTAATAATTATGTGGGACCTTAACATAGCTAAGTAAATCCTGATATTCATCGCTTACCGACATTACACTTTGACTGCATGGATGGCATTGTATTTAAAGTTAGTTGCCTTGCCACTGTCATGTGCACACTGTTGTAGTTTAAATCCCCATATGGAACAAACATTTTTGTTCTGTGTCCACCCATACACAGGAATATTCCTGAAGAAACTTAGGGATGGGATATAGGGCATAGAGTGTGGACATACTTTTAAAATGTTTGAGCCAGAATATATTATAATAGCTTATTATATTGAATCTAACATTAGCATTCCTCCAATGTAGTTTGGTGAGGTTTTCCAAAATATACAAGTAAAATAAAATAATAAAGAGAGAATAAAATGAATTTCACTTAATTTATTGTTTAAAACATTCATGTTGTATGCTGGATTCTTCACAAGAATTAATAAATTGTTGTTTGCATGATTCAAATAAGGAAACATTATTACAATCAAGTTCATATTTGTACAATTATTATCTACATGTGAAACTAATATACTTACTACTGGCCATATATTTACAATCATTTCAAAAGGCAGACACTATGAAATTATATGGGAATCTCTGTTCTACACTAAGAGAATCTCAGCAAAGATGTTTAAACTTTCAAATGCTGTATTTACTTGTTTTGCATATTAATAGTAGTAAAGTAAATTTTATTTAACTTGAATGTGTGTATACCTCTGCAATGTCTGCATAATCGTTACTAAGTTATCATAACATAACTTAGTTTACACCTGTGTATACCCAATTTATTAGTCATTAAAAGAAGTGTATAGTATGCATATTGCCACCTAGATATCAAAGACATGCATTTTTGCGATTTTATTCGTGCTGCATCGCGTTTGCGTGATTATCTGCGTTCGATTAAGATATCAACGTCGTGCGTTTTACGAGTGCATTGCAAATTGTATCAATGCTTCATCGCGTTTGCGTTATTATCAGCATTCGAACATGATATCAACGTCGTACTTGTTTCAACAGCATCGATGCTGCAACGCATTTGCGCGATCGTCTACATCCGATCGTGATACCAAAATCGTAGTTCTAAAAATGTCATTACCCTACACCAAAGGTTCCCAGACTTGTTAGTCATATACCACTTTCATAATTTAGCAGGTTCCGGTGGACCCCCTGCAGCTACATTTCACCATATTATTTGATAAAATCTCTATGGGCTGACCTTTTAGTTCTTCACTATCGAAAGTAAATCATTTTTCGTGGACGCTTACGAAGTGTGGACCCCCTTTTTTTTGTGACGCCAACGTAGACCCCCGTCGAGTCTCCCGTGGACTCCTGGGGGTCCACCTGGACCACTTTGGGAACTAATGCACTACACGGTACTCAGGGCCCGGTAGTCAGGGAGGGTGTGGCTCCTTGCAAGGGCGTCAATTATTACACTGCACACGGCCTCTCTCACTCTCTGTGTACAGTCTGAATGTGAACGCGGATAGAGACGTATCATGGCACCTGTTTTATCTAAAAAACAGGTGCCATGATACGATAAAGCAGCGATTGCCGTGGCTTTGGTAGTTGCATCCATAAATATTATAAAAGAAAAAAAGAGGAGCAGAAGGATCTGGGACAAGCAATACTTGAAATTAAGAGAAAAGCACTCCAAAATGCGGATACTCTGTGCTCTGCAACAAGCGGATTTTAAAAATTATTTAAAAATGAGAGAGTACGAATTTGTATACTAATTTAGTAGCTCCGTGTATAAAAAAAGATGATCCAATTTTAAGACAAAGTGTAAGTGCTAGACAAAGACTGGTTGTCACATTAAGATTTTTAGCTACAGGAAACACTTACCAAGATTTAAAATATACCTCTTTAATTTCCCAACCGCTTTTATCCAAAATTATCCCTGAAACATGTCGAGCTATTTACAAATGCTTACAAAACTACATCAAGGTAAGAAAAACAGAATCATTTATTTTTATTCAAATCTTTCATTTGATATCCTATAGATCTTCCAAACACTGTTCATCTTTTTGCAACAAGTTTGCGACGAGTTTTCCGTTGTTTCAATTATACGTCCTTGTTTTTCAATTAACGATTCCTTTCTTTTTATTTTTTGTCTGTTGCTAGATGCTGCTATGCTTACATTGCTATGCTTACATTGTCGTCATCTGACAATAAATTCTGTAAATAAAAATAAATATTATTAATTTCCAGATGCCTACGACTGATACAGAATGGAAAGAAACAGCAGAACAGTTTGCGCAGAAGTGGAATTTCAGTAACTGTCGGAGCATGTAATGGTAAACATATTGCAATCAGAAAACCCCATAGAAGCAGCTCCTTGTTTTATATCTATAAAAGGTTCTTTAGCTTTGTACCGTTTGCTGTTATGAACGCAAACTATGAGTTTCTGTACGTGAATACAGGCACTCTGTTAGTGCGTCGCAGATGCATCGATTTTAAACTGTACTCGATTTTATCAGAAGATGATTAATAATGATTTAAAATTTCCATTACCTTCAGCACTGCCAAGCACTGAATTGTAGTTGTACCATATGTATTCCTAGGTGATAGCGCTTTTGCATTAAATAAAAACTTAATGAAGCCGTTTCCCTTTCACAACATAACTTATGATCAACGCATCTTTAATTATCGATTATCTAGAGCCAAGTGAGTTGTAGAGAACGCATTTGGAATTTTATCATCAAGATTCTGAGTGTTGTGAAGACCTCTTAATACAGACCTAGATACCACCGACGCTATAGTAATGGCGTGTTGTGCTTTGCACAACTATTTAAGGAAACAGGGAACCAATTATATATCTCAGAACAATGTTGACTGAGAAAACACTGCAACTGGTACATTTGAACAAGGGGATTGGAGGACATCAGATTTTACATCAGGTTTTACTTCATTACAACACAGATACAATAACCAAAAGAAAGATGAATTGACTATCGTACGAAACAAATTCACGAGCTACTTCGTTTCGGAAGGCAGAGTCCATTTTCAATATAGAATGATAAATGTAGTGACAAGTTAATGATGTCGAAGACAAATAAATTAAATGCTAAAGTAGTTTAATCGTTTTACTTGCCTCATCTTCTAAGAAGTCTGTGACAGTACGACATGATTCCGTTCTGTTTCCCAAAAAACTTAGTGCATTGAAATACCACAGAGATGGTACATGAACTTCATCTGCTCCAGCGCCTGTATGTTTTGATGCCAAGATCTAAAATACAAATTATTTATAAATAAACTACCTATTTTAATAGTAATTAATTTTATGAAGGGTAATTATTTATTTATTTACACACACACAATTATAACCTCTTTACAGTAAAAACCAAAGCGATGTTATAAGTAATATTAGAACTATAGTTATAATAAAAGATCGTTTGAAAAAAGATAAAAAAAATATATACAGCCTTGGCCAAAAGTATTAGGCACCCCCAATATAGTTATCACACACCTGTGCTATTTGAACAATTAAACAATATTCTATAGAACTGCGATACTGGTGTCATAAAACACTATTTAAGACAATAGGCTGCATTTTTTAAGCAGTCGTAAAACATCTGGTGGGTCAATAATAAAATTTTATTTTTTCCAAAATTTATTTTTAATGTTTCGTCAGTTACCATTTGGAAGTCTTAGTGTAAAGACAGTGCATTTGTGGTTTTGTGAATTAATTGAGAAGAAATTCATTTGAAAATGCCAAAACGAAACGAAATTAGTATTGAAAATCGTGTAAAAATTCAACTTTTACATGAGCAAGGCAAGACTCAAAAAGAAATCGCGAAGTTGGTGAAATGTTCGCGATGCGCCGTTCAATCTGCTATCAAACGTTTTGTTGAGACTGGCTCTCATGCAAATAAACCAAGAACAGGCAGAAAACGCGTGACTACTAGCCGTCAGGACAGAAAACTTATCCGAGAGTCTGTGAAAGATAGAAAAAAAACTTCTTCGGAGCTTGCTGTGGCTTTAACTGAAGAGACTGGACATCCCATAAGCGCACGAACTGCAAGACGAAGGCTAGTAGAAGCCGGCTTAAAAGGTTGCAAAGCTAGGAAGAAGCCGTAGCTATCCGCAGACAATAAAAGAAAACGACTTGATTGGGCTCTGAGACACCAACATTTCACAGAAGAGGATTGGTCTAATGTGCTGTGGTCTGACGAATCAAACTTTGAGGTAAGTTTTTTTAGTGAAGTCTAGACCACAATTACAACGATCATTGTTGTGTTTGTCTTCAAACTCAAATGTTATAAAAGTTTGTAATGTGTGCTTTTTTTTGGAATCTACAGGTATTTGGAACACCAGGTGTGACGTTTGTGAGGCGACGCAAAGGCGAAGAATATCACCCAGATTGCGTAGTACCAACCATAAAACACGGCGGAGGCAGTGTAATGATTTGGGGTTGCATGGCTGCGGATGGAGTCGGCAAAATGTTTGTTTGCGAAGGTCGCATGAACAGTGAAAAATACATTAATGTACTGGAAACTGCTCTCGTACCTTCGCTTTCGTGTATTTTTGGTGACACTAACTTAAATGGTGTGAAATTCCAACAAGACAATGCTCCGTGTCACAAGTCAGCTACTACGATGCGCTGGTTTACTGAAAATTGTATTGATCTGTTAGATTGGCCTGCCCAGTCCCCGGATCTAAATCCTATTGAACATTTGTGGAGTATTTTGAAGAGAAAAATAAAAGAGCACTCGATAACATCAAAAACTGCTTTAAAAAACGCGTTAGTGCAAGAATGGGATACAATTTCTCCAGAGGAATGTGCGAAATTTGTACGTAGTATGCCCCACAGAGTTGCTGCTGTCATAAAATCAAAGGGTGGCCCAACAAAATATTGATGTTTTTACAATATTCTAATGGAAATAAAGTACTTTAATCATTATAATTAGTTTTATTTCTCTCTAAGCCTGAAATATGCAGTAATTTATAGGGTGCCTAATACTTTTGGCCAAGGCTGTAGGTATAGGTGTATAAAATAAATTAAATAAAAGCCACAAAATAAATTAAATCCACACAGATGAGATTTATAGTGGCAGATGATCAAATACTAATAATATTCAAAAGTAAATACGCCAATTAATAAATACATACCTTTTTCAATTCTTTGGCATAGTTTGCGCGCAAGTTTTCTATTTTTCTTTAAGGTTTTTACTGTGGCCTTTTCATCGAAATTTTTATAAATTGCCAATAACACTAAATCACTCTGCTTTAACGTCTTTGTTTATGTAATCATTGTGGTCTTTATTCTAGAGGTACGGCATGTCTGTATACTTGTCTATGACGGTTAACAAAACTTCCTTTTCTTTATTTAAACACATGTCGTCTAATCAAATGGCAGCCGGGTCGCTCGAGTCGAATTAACGTATACTACCTACGCAAGCGCTCTCCACGCTAGCCGCGCGACGACTGAGCTCTCTAACTGCCCTAAGTGTTATTAGTATTACACTACTCGATCGTAAGGGCGATTAGGGAGCAAGGCTGCCGGGACCGAACAGGGCGACCGGACGCTTTAGTTAAGACCCTTACTCCAAGAACTCTTACTCCAAGAACTCTATTACACTGCCCTAAATAAGGGTAAGGGTCCCTGAATACCATGTAGTGTAATAGGCCTTTAAGGCAGCGTCAATGTTGCATTGCATTTACGCGATATTCTACGTCCGATCATGATACTAACGTCGTACAATTTAAGAAAGCATCGATGCTGCATCGCGTTTGCGCGGTTTTCTGTGTTCGATCATGATTTCAGTGTCTTGTAGGTATTCGCATCGGTGTGTGTATGTGCTGGCCCTTCTTCACTTATATGTGACTATAATGGCTATACATTAATTGTTATGACAATTATCCGTTATTATATTTAATATATTTTTATTAACTTGTGGTGCTCTATTGTTCCAGGTTCAGTTTTCTGCAATAAATTGCTGGAATCCAGGAAGTGAATGTAGGCTACAGAATAATAAAATACCATCATGGCCTATATTAATGGTGTACACATCTATTTCAAGGGGTATCCTTTATAAAGGTAGGAAATATTTCAGAGTTTAAGGGATAAAATTCCCGATTGAATATTTATTATAAACTCCCAAAATTAAATATAACTCAATTGAGTGCACACAATTGTAATTCAATGTGTGCATCTAAACATTCACCTCAAGAGGGTTTTGTTTAGTCTATTGTGTCTTAGATTTCACAAAACATTCCTTTGCTTCTCAAATTAAAAAAGAAACCGTGTCATTTGGCAGTATGCCAACTTCATTAGCTTAATGTTGAATTTCGAATCAGGGTTTGAATGCAACCTCTTATAATGTTTTTATTTTCTAGGTCCCAAAGATGCTCACAGCCTGGTGAATTTTCTAGAATTAATGATCAAACCATTAAAAAGGGTATCATCATCGGAAGATCTAGTGAATTTACTCTCATACTGTGATGTGGGTACATAATTTTTTTATACTTGCTATTCACAAGAATAACCCCTATACTATAGAAGCCTTATATTGAAAATTATTGATATATTTTACCAGAAATCTCACTTACTCTTTACCCTATGTAGGATAGCCTTAATAATATAAAAAGTAAGTTACTAATCAAATAGAAAAATAAATTTGATTTTTATTTTATTTTTTCACACTTTTGTTATTATTTTATTCTGGATGTGTGTGCTGAATATCTTTTCAACTCGGGAAGCATTATTCCAATAAGCCATAAATATATCTGTCCTACAGAACTGTTTGACATATTATATTAATATTTTTTGTGTGCTTTCTGGACCTGAACCATTTTGCTCTTGTGAATATTTTATGTTATGTTATAGCTGTATGTCATTCCTGTGAGATAAGTATGCGCTTAGAGAGGGGCTATTGTGAAGTTAAGCTCCATTATTATTTACAGGCTGTTGCAGTTGGGTATACGCCGTTGACCGATACATCGAAGTATTACAACGTGTGGTATACAGTTGCATTGAAAATACGTGAAGCTGACACTTTGGGTGAGATATGTTTCGCGTCTGTGACGTCAGAAGAGCTCGCGGTCGACCTCGGAGTAGAAAGCGTGCCGAACGCGCGTCTCATGTTGTGGAACGATACGAAGGTATTTTATATCACTGTTTAACGTTTGACTCACATAATATGTATACGTCATTATACAAACATTTGGTAACTGGTAATGTAACGCCCATACATAGAACTTTACACATATCTGCTATAAAACGTTTTTATGTCAAAGTAATTTATTATAAAGGGTATTCCCCAATAGGCATACCTAGGTATACTTGCCATTACCTTATTTTTCTACATCTAATTAGGCACGCAGTTCCTTTACAAAATACTAAGATCATTTTGAAAATTCATTATTTTACGATTCATAATTATTCATATACATTAATAGTAATATGTACCTATTATCAATAATTTACTTAATAATTGATTATACAATTTGTGTTCAAACTTAGGTTGTTAAGAATCTTCCCGAATTCGTACGTTGAATCATAATTTCATACTTGGCTTAAAGCCAAATTACTATGCATATAAATACCATCGATAAGAAATGCAATAAGAAATATTAATTTTACCGATTTTCTTTATTCAAAACCGCTATTTCATAGATAAAGCCCAGGACATATATTATGAGTTGCACGTATCTCACAAATACCGTTCCGTACCTACATGTTTTATTATTCTACCTATATACCTACATATATGTGGTGCGTAACTCGCGTTATCTTTATATTTAAGACTCCCTAACACCGATTTCGCATAATGGAAGCTGATACAACTTTTGTTAATTAAAACTAAAGCGATAAGATTATGTTATATTGTAATTATATATCTTATTAATATGATATGATAATGCGTAAAATACGATAATAAAATTGAAATAGGGCTCGCTCGTGAATCACCTAGTCCGGAGAGATCCACCGCGTGCCGTTCAGAAACCGTGTGGATGAATAAATCATTTTTAAAATTAAGGAGAGAAATTCATTAATTATTTTATTTATTTATTTATTTTTATTTATTTATTTATTACACATGCAATTTTCGTTACAGGCATAAGTATACCCAATGCGATAATGTAGATTGTCACAAATTAATAATTCAAAGTTAGTGCATACAATCATAATTTTATAGTTTAGTCATACATAGTCAAACATTAATAATCATTAAAAGGAATTTTAAGCAACATTAACCTATTTTTATAATAATGTCAAATGTCATTTCAATTTGTCAATATAATTATTCTAAATATAATAAATAATAATTGTATTATACATTTAGTCAGGTATACAATAATTATGTTAATTACAATCAAATATGATAAGCAAACACATTTTTTTTAAACTCTTATATGATAAGTGCTCTAGTGTTATCGTCTCGAATTCCGCCAATGTACAGGTAAAAATATCAATTCTGGCCGCTATGTCATTCAACATTCTAATTGCTCTTATGACAGGTGAGAACTTCGCGTTAGTTGTTCGACTCGTCGGCACATCAAATAATCTAGCCCTAGGCTGCTGCCGCAATCTAGTGTTTGGAACCCGCAACCCCAATGATGACAATTTCGGGATTACTTAATTTACCACGAAATACTTGAAACACGTATTTGGTCAATGCAAAGTCTCATCTCACACCCAACTTATAGTATCCAACCATCCCTATAACGAAGAGTGTTGGATACATAAGTGGGTAGTATGGTTATACTCCGTACTGTCGATGATACAAGTATCTGGTGAATTTATTTTGTGTTTTCTCCACCATCGGATCGTATTTTGCTTCATGCGGATTCCAAACAATAGCACTGCACTCTAATCTGCGCCTTACCAATGCATAATATAAACATTTTACAGCTCTCAAATTTTTAAAATCTCTACATTCCCTCATAACAAAACCCAAGTTCCTAAAAGCCTTAGTACAGACTTGCACAATGTGACTACGAAAGCTCAGACCAGCATTAAACAAGTCAACAAGTCACGCACTGATGTGACACGCGGAATTAATTCTTGTCCCATGTGATAGGTATACTGCAAAGGTACAGCTGATCGCGTGTAGGACATAATTACATTTAGATACATTAAATTGCAGCCCATTCCTGTGACTCCAATCCACTACTTTGTCTATATCTCCCTGCAGTCGTTCACAATCCTTCCTGTTTTTTATTTGTAGAAACAGTTTTAGGTCATCAGCAAAAAGTAAACAACCTGCATTTTTTATTACTTCAGGCAGATCATTTATCATCAGGTTAAACTCAAGGGGGCCAAGGTTACTGCCCTGAATAACTCCTGAAAGGGTAAAATACTGCTCAGATGCGTAGCCCTCATATTCCACATACTGCCTGCGATTACTTAAGTAGCTAGCGAAAACCTAGTAGGGCTGGGGTAAAGCCTGCATTCGCGAACTTCAATAATAGGACGTCATTATCGACAGTATCGAAAGCCTTCTGATAGTCGAAATAGGCTACGTCGAACTGGGCGCCTACTACCGAGTCGAGTACTGGTGACGCGTAGTTCATTAAACGCATCAGGTTGGAATTAGAGCTTCGTCCTAATCGAAATCCGTGTTGCTCATTATTAATGTGCGCGTTAATCTGCGCTGATATACTAGCACCTAATGCAGACTCAAAGATCGTGGCGAAAGTGGATAACACGGCCACAAGTCTATAACTGGCGACGTTAGTGCTCGCAGTTCACTTTGGAACTGCGAGAACTGTTCACCCTAGTTAACTTCCAACCATCGGGATAGAGGTGTTCCTTCAAACAAAGATTGTAAGTACTGTAGAGGACGGGCCAGTACTATTCTATAATCTTTGACAATATAGGGAGGAACCCCGTCCGGACCCACTGACCGCTTGGGCTTAAGTCGCCCCAGGGCAGAGCGCACTTCCACCAGTGTAAACTGTCCTATGTGGACACGTGTCCCTCGTTCTGGCGCCTCACGTGCCGCAGCCGCCGCATACAGATGCGGCACCTTTGTGCCGTATACCGATTTAAAGTAGTCAGCAAATTCTTGCGCGCACTCACTATTCAGTAATGGTCTCCCATCCCTAATAAGCCGAGTTTTACTACGTTTCAAATGTTTATTCCCAATGTAACTACAAAACGAGCTGGGCTCTTTCGTAAATTGCATTTCAATACAGTTTTAATAATCGGCGTACGCAGTAGTGATTTTATTTTTTACTACCAAACGATAATGAGAAAACATTTCGTAGTCGTTTTTTGTTCTACTAGACTTATATGCCGTGTGCCAAAAAGCGTTCTGTTTTATATTGTATATAAGATCGGCCGTGTACCACTTTGGGTACCAGTACCGTGAGCAAACATTAGATAATATTTTCCTAGGTGTGCTTTTGTCCAACTTGTTATAGAAAATGTCATAAAATACCTCATACGCTTCGTCGGCGCTGCGCGTCGCATACAATTTACTCCAATCCTCTGCCACTAACAACGAGTATGATAAATGATAGTTCGTCTTAGCAAAGTTCCACCGTGGGTGGGAATTGACGAGCGGTGGTGACAATGACGGCTCTGAGTGGTTCATTGCGTCAGTCTCGCGTTCGCACGGTGACGGGCGGATGCGCACGCGCAGCGGCGGGTGTTGCGTGTCGATGGAAGTCAAATAATCTGGCTCCTTGGACACCATTATCTCGTGAACGGCGAATGTAGTTAGTATGACATCTAGTGTACGATTATTACAGTTATAAACCTGATTACATTGGCGAAATCCGCAGTAGGTAACAAAGTACTAAAAGTAGCACTGTATAGTTTCATTGGCCGAGTACATGTTAAGATCTGCCGTAAGTAAAACATCATTATATTTAATACATAACTGTTCTAAAAAGTTAAACATACACATGTACGCAATTTCGCTGGCTTTCGGTGGTATATACGCAACGTAATACAAAAACTGTAATTGATTATTTAGATGCACTGTAGCACATACCATTTCGAACTCACTATTGTCCAAGTTCACATTACTGGGCAAAGGCACACTCCGTACTTCTAGCCCTTGCCGACGCTTTGAGGTCGCTAGAAACAATCCACCGAGCTTACGTCCGTCCGTGCGGTCACATCGAAACATTGCATATTCATTGGGTACCAGTTCTCCATCATGAATGGATTCATTTATGCCACTTTCCGTGATTGCAGAGAAATCAGCCGTAGAAGTTAATATACTTGTGTAGAAGGTTTTTAATTTCGTACGTAATTCCCTAGCATTTTGATAATATACCTCCAGTTCCGGGTTAGCGCTTTTCTTCAGTTGATATTCTGGGACTATGAAAAAAGATCCACTCTTAATTTACTGGCCACGCTTCCTCATTTGCTATCAGCTTGTAATGGCATTCCTCTACTCCTATCTTAAATGAGGAGTAGCCACGTTCAGTTTTGTGAACTATCTTCTCCACGCTGATGGTGTTCTAATTACCGCTACAAATGCTAGCCACATGATCTTGTACGGTATTTGCCGATGTATCTGGGTGGAGCGACCACACATGCAGATACTTTTTCTTTGCAATGGCACGTAGGTTACTCAACTGGTTATTTCCCCCTGTTTTGACTATTGATCTATTCGCTTTCCTTTCCTTCTTTTTATTCCTAACAGTTTTCCATTCGCTACCTTTCTCTACTTTTTCTTCCTCGACGATACTTTCCTCCGAGGGCTTTTTTTCGCTGACCAACTGCTGTGCTTTGACACTTTCGCCGCTTTCAGCCAGTTTATTGCTATCGCTTTTCTGTAAAATAGCTGAATTAGCGTTCGTTCGCGTATTTGATCGAATTGCTTTGCTCCTGGTGGGCTGTTTGGGGGTTTGAGGGAGATTTACTTTTACCAGTGAATCCTTATCCTGTAACTTTCTCAATTGCCTTTCCTTATCTGCCAGTTTAGCCACTAGCTCTTTATTCTCTTCGCAGCATGCTGCTACCATTGCTTTTATATAGTCGATCGCCTTTTCTAACTCCTGCAATTTGCCTACAATAAGTTTCTGTAAAGAACTCTCTACCACCAATACAATCTCCTGTCTAATTATATCTTTGATATCAGTAATCGGCGCCACTTCCTCGAGATGATGATGTCTACCGGGCGAGCCGACAGCCATGCGCTTATGAGCACGCGATTTGGTGTTGACGTTCGAGAAATCAAGCTTCAGCGGATGTTGTTGTTAGGTGGACAGGTGTGCCACTGTTATCAGCCCGCAGTGTCTTAGCGCGGCATATCGGGCAAAACCAACCATCATTATGTTTGTTATTATCCCCGATAAGAGTAGCATTCACACAAATATAGTGGTAGTTAGCTTTACCAGCTGCGCATTAATTCGATCTATTTGTGGTTATATCTTGATTACATGCAGCACCAATGGTATTAATTGCAAATTACTATTTAGTATATCAAAATTGATTAATGGCATTGATTTATGGATACCCGCGAGACTGTTCGAGCATACAGATACAGAACACCCGCCAGTAATCCATACATTTTCATTAAAAACCTGGGAGACTTGTTATTAAAACTTTCACACCGAACGAAAAAAATTATTCTATGCGGTGATTGGAACTTGGATATGATTAAACCTAATAAAAGTTGCTTGGAATTAATTAACTTGTTAAAAAATTTTAATATAAAAATACACATCAAGGTGCCAACTAGAAAACAAGCATGTCTTGATATTTTTGCAAGTAATGTCAGACAAGCTAAAGCTACCATTCACCACTTAGGACTTTCAGATCATGAAACGGGGCAAATTTTAGTAATAAAGACTAATATAAAACGCCATAAGCGCAGTTGGTATGAGTATGTTAGAGATTTCAGTAAACAAAATATGGATAAATTTTCCGACTATATATCATCGCTCTCTTTCTCACAAGTATATGAGCAAACCAATGTAGATGAGGCATACCAAGAGTTTCACGATATATTTTCATTGATTTTTAATTTATGTTTTCCTACGTTTAAAATAAAGAAAACAAATAAACTTCTTCTTCTTCAAAGTACATGGCTAACAAGAGGGTTAAAAAAGTGTTGTGTAAAAAAAAGAATACTCTATCTAAAAAGCAAACAAGTAGGTGCTGATAAAAATAAAAATTTATATGCGTATAAAAAATATTCTAAAATACTTCACCGCTGTATACACAAGTCCAGACAGTTAGTCAATTACAAATATATCAACAAAAAAAGAAACAAATGTAAGGCCGTATGGGATGTTATAAATGAGAACATTGGAGAAATTGACACATGTAGAGAAATTGATAAAATATTACATAATAATAAAGTATATACATCTGCGAATGACATAAGTAATTTATTTAATACGTTTTATATTAAACTGACGAATGAAAATAACTTTACATATAACATTGACGACATAAATGAAACTATAAATATGGACAAATTTAATTTTAATTCATTTTTTTTAATTCCCACAGATTCAATGGAGATATTTAAACTAATTATTAACCTTAAGAATACAAACTCTGCAGGTGTTGATGGACTTAACACAAAAATGATAAAACTTTGTGCGCCATATATATGTGAGCCATTGAGCTATATAATAAATATGTCTTTTCAGGAAGGCCATTTTCCTACGAGCCTAAAAAATTCAATAATTAAACCTTTATATAAAAAAGGAGATGCTACAGATATGACTAACTATCGTCCGGTTACTCTTATTCCAGTCATCTCAAAAATTTTTGAAAAAGCCATGTTAAAGAGACTATATGAATTTACAGTAAAACAAAAAATATTGAAAGACGAACAGTTTGGGTTTCGTAAAAACAGCAGCACATCATTAGCTTGCTTCAACTTGATTAAAATAATTACTGAGTCTATTAATGGGAGGATACCCGTAACGGCTTTATTCTTAGATATGAGTAAAGCTTTCGATTTTGTGGACCATAAACTGCTGCTTTATAAATTGGAAAAATGCGGAATTAGAGGTGTAGCTAATGACTGGATAAAGAGCTACTTGAATGATCGGTATCAGTGTGTGGAAATATCCAAAATAGAAAATGAGGAAAAAGTTACATGTAGATCTAATTACAAATTAAATAGTGTCGGCGTTCCACAGGGCAGCGTTTTGGGACCATTCTTATTCCTAATGTATATTAATGATCTACCCAATATTACACATCACAAGACAGTTTTATTTGCGGATGACACAACACTTATTATCAAGTGCGAAAATAAAAAATCGTACGAGAAAGATATAAATTTAACGCTTAACAAGACAATTAGATGGCTAAGTAATAATAATTTGAAAATCAATCTTAATAAGACTCAATTAATACAATTCCAAAATTATAGAATGCAACAAATTGACTTAAATATAAATTACAATAACATTAGAATACAAGAGGTAGGCACTGCGAATTTTCTAGGATTGATGCTTGATAAACACTGCAACTGGAAGGTAAATGTTGAATCTGTTTGCAACAAACTTGAACGGTTCGTATTTGCCATCAAACGTTTGCGTCAAACAGTATCGACGGAAGCAGCTCTGACTGCATACCACGGATACGTCTCGTCGATGCTCTCGTACGGACTCTTACTATGGGGAAACTCAGTCGAGATAGAAAAAGCATTTCGAGTGCAGAAGAAATGCGTGAGAGCGATCTGTGGTGCCTGGTTTACAGACAGTTGCAAGCCGCTATTCAAAAAGTTCAATATTCTTCCACTGGTTTGCATGTACATTAGGGAATTGTGTAATTTTGTGAAACTGCATCCACATTATTTTAATAGATTTTCAGAAACACCTGGTAGAAATTCTAGGAACAAATTTAAACTCCTTCGCCCTAGGTGTAGACTGGATATCTATGGAAGAAATGTATATGTTAAAGCTATAGAGGTCTACAATAAATTACCAGATACATTTAAAGAACTACCTATTACAGTGTTTAAAAAAAGAATTACAAAGTGGCTTACAGAAAAATGTTTCTACAATTTAAAAGAATTTATGACATATAAAGAAAATAATTTATTTACATAACATTATTTACAATTTCAATTATTCTAATTCAAATGACATTTTATTCCAATTTTCTTTATTTTTCTTTTTGACTTTACTTGCTATCGATTATTACCATTAATTAATTATAGAATTGACATTGATGTATGTAATTTAACCATGTTTTTATAAATATTGTATTATTCGCACACCATTTTTATGGTAGATTGTGAGGATATTGTTATTACCCTACCATATATGCGCGACTGTGCATGCGTGTTTGTTTTACGCTAGGTGTGAGTGGCGGCAAAGAATATATTCGAGCATGCTCGAGCATTTTGCCGCTCAATCTGAGTTGACCCTTAGTGGCGCGAGTTACAGAATCCAAATCTCCCAAATATCAAGCGCTCCATCTGGCAAAAATTTGCGACAGCACTACGCTATCCGTGTAGAATTATAAATAGAGAACTAGAGTTGCTTTTCAAAGTTGACGTTCTAAGAAGTCGCCGTTTTGCAAAGAAGGTATTTGTTGTTATGTTAACGTTGTTATTAGTGGATATTCTGTGGTGTCAGAACAATTTAATACGACGATGCCTCGTATTGTACTTACTCATCAAATATGGTAAACATAATAGTTGGAAGTAACAAAGTACGTCAAGTAGAATTACGTGTAAAGAGGTGTAACTCAAGTACCGACTTTTTGCTTGTTGATACTTCACTTTGGACGTTTATTCAATGACCAGATAAACGTTAACGTTATTTCTCATTGTGCTTTATGACAAATGGCAAAACCGATATTCATATTAGTCTTACAAGAATTAAAAGTAATACATTAACGATGTGTATAATTTCATTAGAATTATATTCAAATATATAGATAGATAACACTTTGCCAGAGTAGGCGCGCTCCGTCCCATCTCCCGCCCGTCATTGAGTCGGAGCGACGCCCTATGTCGTGCCAGGGCGTCGCTCAGGAGTCTTCGCCCGCAGACCTTTCATGTCTGAATTGGGCACTGTTGGGTGGATCGCTGATGTAGTTTCAGTTCCAGCGACCCACCCACCATACAAAGCAGCGAGTTGGCACACCGTGGTGGTTTTAGTCGGTAGGCCCGAAGTCTTGGGAGAGCCCAATATAACTCTCTCGCCTCTCTTGTGACGAGGGGATACGCATCAGGGGAATTTCCCGACGTTAAAAAAAAGGCGCTCTCCGTCATTGTGTGCAATTGTACTTATTCGAATTTTATACGAATGCAATTATACTCTTTGCTAATATAAATTGAGGTAATATTTGATAAACATACACTAATAACTAATGTTGTCGATAGAGCTACATTACTTTCTTAGTGTATCAGACTAGTAACATGGCTTGAAATTATACATATATACCTATGCATAAAAAAGTATTTACCATTAAAACGTACATTTATTTTTTATTTATTGATATAGAACAATATAAGCTTACAGTTACAAACCAAATCGCTTATATGTTAAGTGAAGCTATACAATTCTAAAACTATCTTAGAAAATACAAAATAGAATTTGACCATTAAAACAGATTACAAATTATACAGGACATTACACAATTATATTTATTATTAATTATTTAGATGTCATGTTTAAGAATAGAAATATAGAATTGGATAATTTACCTAATTTATCATAAAATATGTCAGCATTAGGAACAGCTTGTAAAAACTTATTAATTAATTGAATTGCTCTAGCCGTTGGACTATTACTACACAAATTTAATCGCCATGATGGTGGGCAAGTAAGTAGTGGATGTTGTCTCCGTCCAGCACCACGTATATAACTATCGAGTACGTAAAAGTGCAAAGATTCCCGTACCGAGGGATTGTCAACCCTATTTACCAGCAGTAAACAATAGTGCAAAATATGCATGTAGTCCCGTCTCAGCTGCAAGGCATCAAGACCAACCATCCCTGACACAAACATGGAAGGATACAAAATGGATAGTATCCATAAGTCCTCTTGTATAAAAACCGTGCAAATTTGCGCTGGACTCTTTCTACCATAAGAGTATAAAGCTTTTCGTGTGGGTTCCATATGGCAGCATTATACTCCAATTTACTTCGAACGTACGCGTTATACAACATTTTGATGACTGCGATGTTACTAAATTCATACGAGGTTCTTATTACGAATTCTAGAGATTTATTAACGCTTTTAGATACGTGCATGATGTGCTCATGAAATGTCATTTGGCTATCAAATATTAGTCCAAGATCTTTTATTGTGGTCACACGCTCGAGTGAGGATCCTCCAAGTTTGTAGGTAGTATTAGTTGGAGTTCGAGCCCTGGTAAAGGTTATAGTTTTACACTTAGAGTTATTGGAGCACAGTTTATTTCTTTCACTCCACTCAAAAACTGCATCAATGTCACGCTGCAATAATACACAATCTTCTGGTTCAGATATAGAAAGAAATAACTTAAGGTCGTCAGCGAACATTAAACACTCAGCCTTACAAAGAACACTAGGTTGATCATTGATCATGATAAGAAACTGGGTAGGCCCGAGGGTACTACCTTGGCTTACACCGGAACGCGTGTAATATTCCTGAGATCTATACCTTCCAACCTTGACATACTGCTTGCGATCTCTGAGATAATCAGCCATAAATTTCAAAAGGAGAGGAGAAAAGCCTAGTGCTGAAAATTTTGCGAGAAGGATGTCATTGTCAACAAGATCAAATGCCTTGCTAAAGTCGAAGTAGGTTGCATCTACTTGGCCTCCCTTAGTTATATTAGAGCTTATATAATCAGTAAATCTTATGTGGTTGGTTAAAGTTGAGCGCCCAGGCCGAAATCCATGCTGAGAGTTATCAAGACGGTTATAAATTTCACGAATTAAGCAGGTATTGAGAAAAGATTCATACATCTTAGCAAATACTGATAAGACTGCTATGGGTCTAAAATTAGTAACGTCAGTAAATGAACTTATTTTAGGGACTGGCGTTACTCTAGAGACCTTCCATTTACCGGGATAGACACCCTGACGAAGGGACAGGTTATAAAGGTAAAGAAGTGGTTTTTCTAGAACACATAGACAGTCTTTCACGAGGAATGCTGGAATGTTGTCAGGCCCGTACGTTGCTGTTGACTTTAAGCGAGATACTGCTTTCTTCAATTCTTTGTTGGTAATATGCGTTATGTTTATCTGAGGTACATAGTTTATTTCACACGAAATTACCTCTGGATTCAAAATGGGGGCACTCTTATGGAAAACTGAACTGAAGTAATCAGCAAATGCATCGACAGCTTCTTGGCCTTCCACTAATTTATCTTTGTACATAAACTCTGTACTCTGCTGCCTAGTACTATGTTTATCTTTTACGTATTGCCAGAATGTTGATGGGTCACGAGTGATTTTATTTTCTATGTTTGTTATGTATTTATTGCGTGCTATACTAATGAGTTCTTTAGCTTTAGTTCTGTAGTAACGAAATAACTCCTTGTTAAATAGCAAGCCCCAGTTTTTGAACATTTTCAAATTATAATATTTCAATTTAATGTAATGTATTATTTCAGCATTAAACCATGTAGGATATTTATATTTTTTATTATTTTGTGTCTTTTTTAGAGGTACATGATTATTTATTGTATGATTCAACTTATTATATAGTATATCTACCGCTAGATTGAAATCTTGTGCATTTAATAAGTCTGACCAATCTAATTCAGAAATTTGCGTATACAAAGCATGAAGATCTGCTTTACGAAAGTTCCACTCGGTGGAGCAGTTTGATGTTTGGTTTGGATTTGTTGAGGTGTTATCAAGTACTTTTATAGGTAGGGTCAACAGAACATTGAGTGGGGGATGATAAAAGTCCATCGGTACTAAATGCTCAACATCAGACGACACATTTATATTGCAAGTATCAAAATTCGTTAGAATTTGATCCAAAATGCCGCCATATTTGTTACATATATTATTGCATTGCTTTAGCTTACAGTAATCCAAAAAATAATCAAAATGGGTTCTAGTAGATTTACCACAAGAGTTCAAATTAAAATCGCCAATAATAATGTGTCGCAATTTAGAGTATCTATTAATGGCATTCTCTATACACGTTAACGTATCAAGGTATTGTTTGTCGCTATAATTAGGTGGCAAGTAGGCAACACAGAATAGGACTTTTATATTTTTCAAACTAACCACAGCAAACAACAATTCCTTGTCATCAGTAAAACCATCTACATTTGTTATTCTTCTGACATTATAACAATCCCTCACAGCTAACAGAACTCCACCCCAACCGACATCACCTGAACGGTCTTTGCGTAATACTACGTAGTTCGGCGGAAATAATTCCGCATCATTTACAGAACTATTAAGAAATGTCTCAGTCAGAGTCACAACGTCACTTGTACACGAACATACATTGTCATAGAAACATTTAGTTTTAGATCTAAGTTCTCTGACATTCTGATAATATGTATAATACAACTTCCTTATTACGCCTTTGATGTCTAGCCCTATACTTAATGGTATTTTTTTTATGTAATACAATATTGTTATCACAGACCAAATTATTAGAACTGTTATCAACGAGTGAGTTAATACTAGGCACGACATAATATTTATTCACGAAAAAAACAGTTATCAGATGTAGCATCGTCATGGCTGATTTGAGTTGCCGCATCCACGCATATCTGTTTGTTATTTGTAGTGGGGTCTGTTTGAATACACATATTACGAAGATGCTTCAATTTACAAGTATCTCGCTGGTAAACATTATCACATAGTTTGTACATATTATAGTTGCGAAAATTAATTTTGTAGTTAAGGCGTAAAATTTCCCTGTGCAAAAGTCTACTTACATTTAATTTACCAAAGTGTTCCAAGTTATTTAAGAAATATACATTTTTACAATTGCAGCATATATGTTTCAGTAAATCATTCAGCTTGTTTACATTCAAGTATTTATTGTTGCGGACCTCGCATAATATAACATTTGTATGAGTGATTTGACTAAGGGTATAATACAAAAACGATCTTGCTAAAATTCATGTCGGCAGAAGAAGAGTTCATAAATAGGAACGATATTTTATTTATCTGTACTCGATTATTTCATCGTCATTATTACTATTGAACAGGTAACATTAATATCCTTTAAATAATCAGATGCTGCAGGTGTTTTAATATGTAAACATTCTCATGTAATACGAATAGTTGTTATTATGTATAAAACAAAAGTAACTAGCTGTACATTTTATAATATATAAATGTAAATCTATACTAATATTATAAAGCTGAAGAGTTTGTTTGTTTGAACGCGCTAATCTGGAACTTAAGTTAACTAAGCTCAGGAACTGCTGGTCCGAATTGAAAAATATTTTAGTGTTGGATAGCTCTTTTATCGAAGAAGGCTATAGGCTAGGCTTTTATAACATCACGCTACGACCCACGGGGGCGGCGCAGTAATCATAAACGTGGGTGAAACCGCGGGCACATCTAGTAATATATATAATGTTGGTTTCACAGGAATACATATCACGTGATGGGGATATCCAAGCTTGGAACGACTCTTCACTTTTGCAGTGGATATTGGAGAGCTTCTCACAGCCTGTACAAAGAATAATACCTATGTGGAGGAAGGCGTTCAGCTTCGAGAGATATGTCGACGGCAATCCGATTCTTATACTGTTTACGCCACTGAATCCATTGTATGAACAACTACCGGCGTACTCATTGGTAAGTATATAATTGTAATATATGTATGTATGTATCTTATGTGGGTGGCAGTCAGTGCAGACCGGCGACACTTCGACCCAGTGGTATCTTTTGTGTCGACACTCTCCCAATAACGACTGCCATAGATGTTCATGGCAGCCGGGACTGACGGCTAAACGTGCTCTTCGAGGCACGGGGCAGGCGATAATTGTCAATCAATACGCACATAATTTCGAAAAGTCATATAGCTTCCGAAAGTCAGAGGTGCGCGACGAGGGTTCGAACCCGAGATCCTCTGCATTGCAGTCTGTTGATCTCCCCACTGAGCTATCGCTGCTCATATTGTATATATACTATAACATTATGCTAGGGCTGCCTCTGACCTTTCGAAGTTATGTGCGTATTAACTAACATCGTGAGGAAATCTGCATGTTTAAGAGTTCTGCATAATGTTTTCGATGATATGTGAAGTCTGCCGACCCGCACTCTGCCAGCGTGGTGGACTATGGCCTAATCCTTCTGTGCCCATCATAGGGACAGCTTAGAACCAGGGCTGACATTACATATATTATCGATACTAATATTATAAAGCTGAAGAGTGTGTTTGTTTATTTGTTTGGTTTAACAATAAAGCTATAATATTAGGTCGCTAGTACAGCGAAGCCTTTGAATCAGCTCGAGTGGCAACCGTGGTCCGACTCTGTTATAATATGCAGTTCTGTGAGACTAATATAACCATTACACAGTGCTCAAAAGAAACTATTTCTAAAATGTTGCAATAAGAATAAGAAATCTATTACGACTTATTAGACGTATTTGTATTGTATTATTTAGACGGTAGTTAACTCTTTAAGCACGTGTTTATATGAACACCGCGTGAAGTATATATAATATATCGTGTCGTGAGTTAAATTAAACGTGACAATGCTAACATTATATTATAAAACATCTGTTACAATATTACTGCATTTGCTGACTTATTCTTATGACACATATAATCCTAGTATGAAAAACATTTTAATTTGTTTATATACAATTTATATTGAATGTAACTGGTAGCATTAATACGAAATATTAACGTTATCGCGCTATTCAAAAAGGTTTTAAAAGATGTTATTCGAGACGACACATTCAAAGATGTTGAGACCATATAAATATTTGTTCCTCAATGTCATCAGATATCATTAGTAGGGCCAGCCAAAAACACATAAAACAAACGTATATCGTCCTATTCGCTTAAGATGTAATAAAAATGTTACCAAAGTCGGCCTGTCTAAATCTAGTGCTGGACAATGGCTGCATGGGCGTCTTCTCACGGATAGATTAGGTCTCATTTTTCAACTTTGCTGATAGCAATTTTATGGTTATATTTAAATGTATTATTTGTCTTTTCTATCCAGTTACGAGAAGTAGCTATGGAATACTATAATTGCAAAAACAATGACAGCAGTCAGTGGACGTCAGAATTAGTGAAATTGCAACAAGTTCAAAGACTGCTATATCAACAAAAGAATTTCACGAAATTCTGTCAAGAATTTAAGTTTAAGTCGCCTATAAAGAAACATAGCTTTTATAAAAAAGAAGTTGAATCACACAATAATAAATATCCATGGTACAACACTACTACTCAAAAGAATCAGAAAAGTGGAGTGTTCAACTTTCTTTTGAAAAGAGGTTTTACTTTATCTAAAGATATGGAGAGTGTAGATGACAATTCTCAGATTTTGTCTATGCTAGACTGGCTGCAAGAATGCAGTCTAAAGAAATTACCGGCGGAGAGGACCTTCTATGAGAATTATGAACAATGTCAGACTTTTGAAGAAAACTTCAATTATGAACCTGTATTACCCATAGTACAGGAAGAGTAAGTAGATTGAAAATTGTTTGACTGTACTTTTACGCTAGTGTATATACTTTAGGATGGTTTAAGTATAACTTATCTATGTTGTCGTTTGATTAGCGTGTACGATTAGAGATGCAACATACAAGCAACAATTTATAAAACGATTAAAACGCTTCTGAAGACTATAGGATGTGTACAACCCGCGCAAGTGCCTCGACTTGCGCATGTTAGCTGCATAGCGTTTCAGAACTATTAGTGCCGCCACTATAAATTTGTTTCGCGTTGTCATATTTTATAGAGGAAGAGAAGATTTCTCTTTTATTAAAATCTAGTCATCACTAAACGACGTTACTTTTATAAGTGACAATGATGTTGCTCCGAAATGCGTCAATAAAACAAAAGATGTAGGCCATGTCGATATCGATAAGATTTCGAGACTTTGCAACACTATTTCATCTATTCTGCCCTTATGATTTGATAATTATGTTCATGACAATTATGATGTACACAGGCTTGTAAAAAATAAGTATTTAATAATGGTATGTTTTGTTAGAATAGAGACAACAATGTTGCCGTACGAAGACGATCCATTATCACCGAAGAATCTTATACAAGATAGTGTGAAACACTTCTGCAAATTGATGCGATTCGCTAACGAAATGGGGCCGCCTGTGTTCCCTCGGGGACATTCAGACGAGCGACGTAATATAACGCACATTCATGGACTCGCATGTGCCAATAACTTTAGTCTACATATGTTAGCGGTCGACAGTATACGTAATCATCACTTTGCTGAATCGCTGGGAATAGATATTAGTAACAAGAAAGATATGACCGCTGTCGTTATTTTAGATAGCAAGGTAAATATCCGTGCGTTTGTTTCTGTTACACTTAAAAAAAGGTTACCGATATTAATAAAAATAATGCCTGTATGTGCTTCCTGAGTGACGGCGTAACGTGCATGCGTATTATGTTCATCAATGCGGTCTGAACAATTTTATAATATAAATATTATAAGAACAGCACTATTACGTATGCAAACGCAGGCGCTTTTCAGCGTGCACTAAGGACAGCCGCCTGCTTACTCCTGCGCTCCGAAATACGCTAAGCGTTGTGCCTTTACTCAGGACGCACAGTTTGACTTGCTTGATTTGATTTTGACTTGATTGTGAACCTATCCCAACCATTGTACGACCAACATGAACCCATGCATAGAAAATGCATTTCTCTGATTTCGAAGATTGCATGCTTACTCGCAAGTAATGGCCAAATTACGAGTAATCTTTGAAAATCATATTGAAGGTTTGATCTAGTTCTCACACAAAAAAACTCATAATTATTCGTGATGTTATTTAACGTATGTACTTGCATATACAGGTGTCCCAGAAGATGTGAATCAAATTGTAACGGGAGATTCCTTAAGTAAGGACCTTTCAAATGTGCTAAATAAAATAAATAAAAAGATTATGTTGTGTTGTTAGTCAAACGTACAAGATTTTCTTTGGTGCAAAAAAATACACCTAAATAAAGATGCGATATCAAAAGTAAGTTGTAAAAAAAATCGTATGTAGTTTGACAAATAATAAAAGTGAAAAAATTTAAATTAACCATAAACGAAGCACCTGTAGTTAAACGTCTGAATAAAGTCGTACTTTTTTTAAACTTATTTTTGTTATTTCAACCTCAATTTTTTATCTCATTTGAGAGTTCCTTACCTAAGGAATCTCACGTTACAATTTGATTCACATCTTCTGGGACTCCCTGTATACGTGTTATGACAGTCTAATCCCAGGTGAAATATTTAAAAGAGCTTTCTTAAAGTAAATTTGCGCTATTTACGGATATAATATACCTACATTTAAAAATATACTTTGGCGCTTCTTTTTTATAATACAAAAATAATTCTAAGGGAGACTAATTATTTATCAGTTGACAGGCAAACTTTTATATGATACTAGCGGACCCGGCAAACGTTGTTCTGCCAAATAAATAATTTCTTAGCGGTATGAAATATAATTTACGACTTATTCTCATACCTACAAAAAAATACAACACATAAAAAAATATAAAATCTGTCGAGCCGTTTCGGAGGAGTGCGACCACAAACCCCGTGACACGAGATTTTTATATATATAGATTAATGTTTTTGCAGCATGAAAGCCAATACATATTATCGGAAGAGTACAACGCGAAAACAGTAAGAGAGTTTATACAAAACTTCACAAGTAAGAAGTTGAAGCGCACGTTGCGCTCGCACGTGTACGCGGCGGCGCACACGCACTACTTCGGCTCGCGCGGCGCCACCGAGCAGATGGGCATCACTGCCGACTCCGTGCACATCGAAGATCTTACCACCAAGAGCTTTAGGCGAATGGTCAGGGCTCCAGGCACGGTGAGTTATTTAAATCTATAGCTTCGGATTATCTATTTTTCTCTCAATTCATATACCAGAATAGAACATCTGTCGATCGTATATTGATTTCTTACAATAGGAACAAGAGTAGTAGTACAACACAATAGACTACGACTAGTTTGTGGGAACCATCTCACATTACTAAGTGGACCCTATAAGTACTGTTTATTTTTAAATACTTAAGTAGTACATAAATAAAGCTAATTACACAATAAGCTTATTATTTAAACTGTCCAAATGCATACTTTTACTTTTGACTTTATGGCATCGAGGCGTCAAGTGACGTTACACGTTTGTAAATCAACATTAGAGAGCAAGCAATGACAGAAGGCGTTTACAAATAAAATTAGACAGTCAAAACCGTTTACGTATCACGTGATCACTAAAAATTAATTATGTTTACTTATTTGGATTTTTGTAGTAAAAGTATTCATTACTTATACCTATAATTGCAAATTACTTTCAAAGTCCATAATCTATGCAGATGGCAATAAATAAGTCATAACTTTATATACTGTCACATAGCCTATTATAAAAGGAGGTATGCAAATTACGGTCCTAGTGGACAAAAATATAAATATATTGTAAAAACGTCTCATAATAATTTTTTTATCCCTATCGTTTTCCTTTAACCGAACCTAGCGGTAAAATAGTAGTAATAGTATGGTAGTAATTGTAATAGTAGTATTGTTTTATTAAAAGTGAAATTTTTGCAAAGTATTATTATTTTTAGTTAAAGTTGAGTTTTAAGAAAAAGTTATTAAATTAAATTTATACTAATACAAGTAATATGTGGATTAAACTTGGATATAATAGAATAGAAAATAATATAAATAGAATCAAATTATTCATGTTTTGATTTATTTTACAAGTTAATAGATTGACCAATTCAATGTTATGCTTTTTCTTGCGTTGTTTTATATGTTTATTATCGATGACTTTTGGAGTATCTGGGTATTTGTTTACCCGACTGACTCCGACATTTTGGGTTAATTCCATTCACCACCCCCAGCATTGCCCCCTCCAGTGGCGAATGGGAACTTTTTCCAAAACAAAAATCCCATTCACCACCGGAGGAGGCAACGCTGCATCACCCCCGGTGGTGAATGGGATATTTTTTTTTTGGAAAATGTGTGGCGAACTGGTGTCAATTGAGACATTGCTTCGTAGAAATGTCCAGTCACTGCTGGGAGTTAATAGATAGTTTATCATAATATTATGAAAGGCTTTTCTTTTTTCATAATATGTTTGGTCGTTTTAGGGAGAAATAAAAGATGTTTTATTACTGTGATGCTTCAAATCAGATTAATTATAAGGTATATATTACTTAAGTAGGTAGGTATCTACTCAAACTTAATAAACAGGTCTATTTGTGTAGTGGCCTGCCGTTTCACGCGGCGGGCCGAAACCTCGGCGGGGTCGCGGTTGCATGTGAAAGCGATTCGCGTGACCCTCCGATTGCGGTTATGTCGAGGAACACCGTGGTAGGTTTAGTCAGTATTACCGGGATGTCGTTCACCATCTTTCCCCGGTGAGTCCGACATAACCTCTCCGTCGCCCCGCGGAGAGGTATGCGTCAAAGCATTCCCAACGTAAAAAAAAAATATATCTCAAACTGTTAAATACCGAATAAGGTATTTGAACTGTTGAACTAAACTGGGTAAAAATACAAGGTGTTCTAAATAAAACAACTGTATTCTGAACTGAATTGTCCTGCTGGTCGGATTTTATAAAAGAATAACTTGGTCTTATATAGTGTGCTCGGTAATGAAACCATAGCGCGATTCAGAGGAAATGAACAACGCCATCTATTGACTTTGACCTCAAACATTTTTTATACAATGGTTTAATATTTGACACAAACTAAATTAGACAGTGTGATGAAAATTAAACATGGCGATAGAATACTAATGGTCCTTCGTAAAACATACAGTTTTATTTTTGTCTATGTGTGGCCGAAGTTGTGGATTTGTTGCATATCTCCTTTACTTACGCTATTATTTTATATAGTCCTCTTTGTTAGTGCTGTGGCACAATTTTGCGCTTATGTTTGCGGTTGAGCGATAGGTTCCGGTCTTAGTCAATTTGTCAATTGTATGCTATACTACAATTGACAAATTGACTAAGAGTGGAGGACTCTAAGGACTCTTAAGAGTCCTTAGAGACTGAACCTGGCTAAGTCACGACTTTTAATACTTATTCAAAGGCGAAGTTACTTTTGAAATTTGATTAATATCGTCATTACTGCTGTGTTTAACAGTATTAATGATGTCAAATACTTATATTTTTGTTGTTGACTTCGTCGTATGATAAATATGTAAAAGCATAGAGTTTAAATTCATAAACAGTTGTGACTTAGGTTATACAATAAAATTAAGTAAAATATCAATGATATTTCTGTTTGAATTTAAGTGGTGCCTAATTTAGGCACCCTGTACACTAGTGTTTCTTCAGCGGTGCGTACTGCGCATACGATTATCAAATGCGGACGCTAAAGAAACGCTAGTAGAGAGGCCTTTAACGAATAAAAAATCCAGTAAAGTATATTTAGAACTAAATAAACTACAGACAACTTAAAGTACGGTTACAAGCTGATTTATGTAAATTTCCCTATGATTTTATATTTCACTAGGATATTGACCGCGGCTTCGCCCACGTATATGTAGGTTATTTGTAGGTTATGTAAATTTTCTACCCCTCGAAAACAGTACTCTTTCTGGATTAAAGGTACACTGTCTTTTCTGTATCCCTGACAACGTGTAGGCGAAATTTCGTGATCATTCGTCGAGTAGTTAAGGTGTGAAAGCGTAACAAACAAATATTGAAACACTCACATTCGGGCTTATAATATTAAGTTAGGTTTTAAGTTATGCTTAGGATCCATGCTCACTAGCGTTTTACTCGACAATTTGTTGTAGAAGCGAGATCCTAAAAAATACGCACTTACACGCCTCGGCTGGTAGGGGTGGGATCGTGGCATATCAAAGCATCACTATTCTAAATCAATTATTTTTTCAATAAAACTAAATTTGCCAGAATCACACAGCTTTGAGCATGATTTGAAAGGACAGAGTCAGAGTAATTTTATTTATTTATTTATTTCATTTTTATTTATTTATTTAATTATGGCACTCCAACGACTTATTCACTAATACACTCTGACATAATTTAATGTTAAACATAATTATACAGAGCGAATTTGCCACTTACAGGTGTGCACAGCACTTACAAATTCAAGGTCGTATATACAAGATTAAAATAAACCAAATTAATTAAAATAAGATTAAACTAGATAAAATTCAATCACAATTAATTAAATTAAAAATTTGTTAAATTTTGTAAAATTACACATGAATTAAACCGAAAATTAAATCATATGAACTAATAACCATCTATAATGAAAATAATAATTAAACTAGATACAACAATAATAATTATTAATTACACATAATAAATCAATTCCAGGTCAAGAATAATAAAATAAAAATATCAAATAAAAATACCAAATTAAAAATATCAAACATATTAAACAACAAAATAATTTTCATGGGAGACCAACAGCATTATCACAATTTTAATACAATAATATTAGTTAGCATACAGCCATTAATAGGTGAGGACCTATTAATGGCTGTATGCTACATAATATGCTTATAAGCTATATAGTAAAAAAAAGTGGGACAAAATATTAGAAATAGCTTAAAATTAATTTATACATAACACTTATACTAATTTTGGAAAAATCTTGGCTAAGCAACCGCATCGCTGTCGCCTGTTTTGCGTTGAAAATATCAATGTCATGCGCTTTATACATTACATTAAGGGTCTTGCCTGCCCGCCACATAAAACTATTTTGCCGATATTTTGTTGATGCATTAGGTAAATGAAGTGGTATATATTGACGTAAAGCTTTTGCCAGAATATTAAAGCCGATTTTGTGGAGATTTTCGGGGCAATCAATAGTATTTGATATAATTTTTTGTATATATATGACATCAGGAAATTTTCGTCTATTAACTAATGGAAGAATATGAAATTTAGCACACAGTTTTGAATAGTCTTCAGATCTATACGTAATTCTAGTACGATAGCATAAATATTTAATTAACCTTTTTTGAATGCTTTCTATTCTTTTAATATATTTATCATATCGTGGATTCCAAATTTGCGACCCATACTCTAAAATACTTCGGACGAATGTACAGTATAATATCTTAAATGTTTCGTTTTGTTTAGCTTCTTTAAAACAACTCGACGTACGCATCACAAACCCAAGGGTTTGAGAAGCTTTTTTAACAATGCCTTCAATGTGTTTATCAAATAGAAGCTTCGAATCGTACAGAACACCAAGATCACGGATCTTATTACATTTGGGAATAATTTGACATTTAAGTGTATATTTAGATGGTATAGTGTTATTTTTCTGGTATAAGTAACAACTGTGCACTTTGATGGTTTGAAATCTAACTTATTTCTAGCACAATAATCATCAAGACGTGACAAGTCAGATTGCAATGCTTGGACATCTTTACACGATGAAATGTCATAAATATCTTCATGTCATCAGCGAAGCATAGCAACCGGGCATAATGAAAACATTTGCCGATGTCGTTTACAAAGACTACGAATAACAGTGGGCCTAAAAGGGAGCCTTGAGGAACACCACTGGGCACAGTTACCCAGCTAGATATGTAATTATTTATAGCAACTGCTTGAGATCTATTTGCAATGTATGATGAAAGCCATCTTAAAAGGTCTCCCCTTATACCTATTGCGGCAATTTTATGAATAAGTGAGTTATGATCAACTCTGTCAAAACATTTGCTGTAGTCAGTGTAAACAACATCTACCTGTTTCCCCTGGCTAATATTTTCAGTGAAAAAAGCATCAAAAATTACCAGGTTTGATACAGTAGATCTCGCCCTAACGTACCCATGCTGGAAATCATTAAACGAAGTCTTCAACGCAGCATATACCTGATTATATATTATTTATTCAAATAATTTTGCTATGATACATAATTTAGAGACTAGTCGATAATTCGTTACTTCAGTTTTCGAGCCCTTTTTATGTACTGGGGTTATAAAAACAGACTTCCATATTACAGGCATAACGCCTTCGTTTAACGACCTCCTGAAGAGCAAAGATATAGGTAACGAAATTGTGTCGGCGCAATTAACTAGTAGCAAAGGAGGCACTTGATCCGGTTCAGCCGACTTATTGAGGTCTAATGATTTTATTAATTTATTCACTTCACTGCGTTATAGTATTACGTTAGAAGCCTCTGAGACGGACTTAGAGCAATTGAGTGAATCAGTGACAGATGACGTCTGTGAAGAATGTATAAAAGTCGAGTAAAAGTAATCCGAAAAAACATTGCAAATATCCTCACCTCCAGCGGCCACCAAGTTACCGTAGGTAATAGTACTTGGAAAGTTAGAGGTATTGTGCCTAGCCTAAAAAATTAAGTTTCAACCGATTGTATATAGTTCTGATAGCACTCACTTTCTAATCTTTTTACTCTATCTCGTAATAATTGGTAGGTAACCCTATCTGAAAAATTTCCATAAATCTTATATTTTTTGAAGTACTTATATTTTTCTTTAACGGCTTTCTTTAATGCGCTCGTATACCACACAGGATATCCATAGCTTCTACACTTTGTCGATGGTATGTACTTAACAATCATTCTATTTAAAAATGTGTAAAAGCTACCTGCCGCTCTCTCAATCGGATCGCCTTTAAATTGTTTTTCCCAGTCTTCAGCTGAAATCTCTTTATTCATTTTGTCATAATTACCTTTCGAATAAACTAATTTATTACGCTTAGCTGGTTTTAAATACGACAATTGACAAAAAAGGACGTCAATACATAATGCTTTATGATGAGGGTCAATGCTAACTAATGGTTCCTCACACTCAGAAACGGCGACTATATCGTTAGATAGTACAAGGTCAAGGATCCTCCCGTATTAATTTAATATCCCGTTGTACTGGCGTAAATCATGAGTGTTTAATAAATCTATAAATGTATGTTCGTCTACGCTGTTAGTATTTACGGGCGAGAAGATGTCTCCCCAGTATTTAACGACCACGAAAGCCCACTCAAATTTAAATCACCTACAATAATATATTTTTGAATCGGTTCTTTTGAAATATGTCGTCAAGCTTAGATATAAAATTATTTAGTTGGTTCGAGAAGGACAGACCTAGATTTTGCTTACACAGGTATATTACACATAAATATATTTAAGTTATAAGTAAACGAAGGTCTAATATTGCCTTGCTTAAGGGATAAAGTCGACCATAAATCTTCAGCAGTACTCACATAACATGGTTGTGGGATGGTATTCAGTTCCTTACGCCCTGCGATGAGCACTCCTCCACCTCTAGTTTGACCAGTAGAAACATAGTCTCTATCTTGACGCCACAATATATATCGATCATCAAATAGCTCATAGTCACTTACACCAGATAACAACCACGTTTCCGTCAAGATTACGATGTCATACGAACTAAGACTTAAGTTACGGTAAAACTGAACTGTTTTTGAGCGTAATCCCCGAACATTCTGATATATATTTTTAACTCACTTAACGCCATAATAATTACCTAAATATAACCTCAACATATACAATGTAATACGACTTACATTATTCCGTAAAAAATAAATTGCTAACACTTTTAATACGGTTAACATATTCATTTCGTAATGTAGGTACACCAAAAATATTTCCGCTAACGATTTTAACGACCGAATGCAAGTATAGTTTTTACAATGCATCACAACATATAATGATTCGATGCTATAATACGGAGCTAAAGAGACAATTGTATAATTAGTGTATATTATTATAAAATAAACAGCGCGATGAGCATAAAAGATTCGCAGTGAAAAATAACAAAAGTAAGGTACCGAGGCAACTAATGAGTCAGGGGCAGTCTACCAATTACAAATATTAAGTATTTTAAACGTAAAACGTAAATGTACACGCGAAACAGAAATGGCATAACAACTGATTAGACAATTTTGTTTAAATCTGACATCTTGTTAATAGTAAATGATTTACAATTTTTAATTTTTTCGTACATGTATTTTACAAAATTTAACCCAACATAATTATAGCTTTTTCTTTTGCAATCTGTCTGGTTTTATTGAGCAAAAGTTTGGTGTCAGTAGTCAAATTATCATTAACAAATATTCTACCGAATCTTGAAATCCTGAGTCCTCGGACTTGATGATTTTTGCTGCTCGCCCAGATGCTATAAATTCTTCCTTTATATATCTGTTAATGAAACTTACTATAATGGATTTATAGGTAGGTATCCTAGATATGTAATGAATTTGCGTTCTAGGAAAAACATATCCTACTTTTGCGCTAATCTTTTCTACGATCAGGAATAAATTCTCGTCCTTTCGCTGTGGTACGCCCTTAATAACCTCAATGTTATTAAGTCGAGATCTGTGCTCACTGTTATAGACTAGAGTTTTAATATCATTCACAGCTGCATCTAACACTACTTGCTTCTGTTGAACTTCTAGGACTGCACTTGCACTCGACATTAAACAGTTTGTCAGTGAATTCTTCTAACCGTGAGTTGGTAAATGCACATGATGCTTTCAGTTCTTGCATCTCGTCCTTTATGCATTTGATGTCTTTTATCAGCATCGGAAGCTCAGTTCGTTTAAGCTTAATATCTCGGATTTCCCTTAGAACACACTCGAACGATACCTGTTCCTTAGTAGATGGCGGTGCAGGTGAGGTAGATCTACATGATGAACATTTCCAAGCCGCTCTTCTGTCCACTCCCAGCTTCCTCCATCCAGATTCGGAAATTCCGGCGCAGCTAAAATCCTGTTGATTACCGCAGAGCGAGCATTGACTCCATCAGTGAAGTTTAACTTACACATTGCACACTTATAGTTGAGAATTTCTGAAACTAGTTAGTGATTTCAAAATACGTGTTGCTCGAACAAGTGCCCACACGAATATGTGACTTTTTTGTCTCTACTTATAATGATGTTATTTGTTGACGCACGAGCATTCTTACAATAATTGTTTCGCTGTGTTCTTTATAACCTCCTCTAAAAATGTCTATAATATGTTACACCTATTTAATATCAGAAAATATTTTGATATAATTCATTATTTATTAGCTACGAAATTGACAGAAATGTAATTATAGCTTTGCGATTTTTAAGTAGACACTTGGTGACGCAGAGCGACTAAGTACACACAATTCGGTCGCGATGATTACGATCATGATGTGCTGAGTGACTGACGGTCTTTAATATTGTCACGACGACTGTATAGTACAAGCGAGACGCCTGTTATTACGTAGAGTTTAAAATACTGTTAGTTTGGATAATGTGAGTGTGAGACACTCCGCCTACCCTTCACGTAATAACAAGCGTTAGACGTGGGCGATGAATATGTATAATGTGAACCTTTTGGTGCAGATGACAATAGTATGCGTATGCGGCGGAGGCTGCGGCGCTGCAGTGACGCGAGCCCTGGCGGCGGCGCGGCGCCTGCTGCGCGCCTGCGGCCTGCGCGCGCGCGTGGCGCGCCTTGACGCGCTGCGCCACGACCTGCCCTGGCACTACACCGTGCACCACTACCCCACGCTGCTCGTCTTCTCCTCCAACAGGTACTGTAGTGTGACATCCGTATTTAGGCCACTTCGTTACTATTGTTAGTGAGCCGGCTGGCGGTGGTGATCTATACATGCATAGCGCGACGAAGGAACGAGTAGAAGTACATCTACTTGCGCACCTTATTTGCTTTCGCCTTATTACGTAAATACAAATGTATTGATTTATTCAGATTCAGACTTTTGTATAGTTGTTAATTAGTTTTAAGATACTGTTTGTTTTCCAAATAAAATAAAATTCTTAACCAATATGGTACGAATTATGCTATAATTTCCATTCCGGTTCGATTCTTATTCAAGCTATGATTTCGTTACCTAGCAAAAAATAAATAAGATCATTAAATTTCCACACTCAATATCCAGTGTCTCATTAAAGTGGAATTGATGGATTCCTATTGACTTTGGGACACCATATGAGATTGATATCAAAATACTTATAATAAAAGCGAAAGTCCGCTTTGTTACAAGGAATGTATCGCGGGAATTTTACAAATATTCAAACCCCAAAATACACGCAGACTAGGAACAAGTATTTGCGGATTACACAAATTTATTATGAATATTGATTTATAGATATTGAATATATTTATAGATATTTTGATTTAATATGAATGAATCACGCAATGAAAAATGGATTGATCCACAAAACTGGGCACTGCGGCGACCGTGAGACAACTATTTAAACCACTATGCGATCCGTGCAATGCACAGAACTAAGAATTAAGTTAGAAAGGCCATTGAAACGCCTTTGTAATAGAACCGTTGTCGCCGGTGCACACTCGATAGCTCAATAGTTATTGACCAATGTCAACATTGCACAATAATTGTAATTATTAAAAAGAAATGTAGTATTTCACAGATGTTTTACTACATGTGACATTTTGAGCAATCGGGCAGTAAGTGACATTTGCGGAATTATTGCACAATAATTTGTCATAGTTTCATGAGATACTTTATAAAAGCAATAATAATATTTGTGTGCAGAATATTTATTTTAAGAAGTAATCATCAGAAAGTAGTTAATTCGATAACAATGATTGATTAATAGAGAAAATATCTGACGTGCAATTTGGTTAATAATATTTTTTACTACAGTAGTCAGAGATTTACCTATCTATATTATTTTATCGATGAACATATTTTAATTGACTTCTAGGCTTAGGGTTTGTACTCTTTTCATTTAATTACTCGGTTTTGCTTTGTTGTATTAACTGCCGCAAATGCAGCTTGTGTAGTAGTATCGCTTATATACGCAACGATACCTACTATCACATCGCCAGTAGATTATTACTCTTCAAAAACATAAGTTAGGGATACCCACCTATTTAATAAAACACAATAAAAAGAATATGAAATAACAAATAAGTATAGAGAGAAAGTGACACTAATGTCATTAATTAATATCAACTAGATTTCAGCCACCTTTTCACATTGTTTATGTAGACTAGTAAATAATATATATTTAATATATATATAATATATATATAATATATATATAATATATATATAATATATATATAATATATATAATATTATAATAACATCCATGAAAAATAAAGTGCGTAACATTATTTTACTCTAAAAGATTATGAATAAATTAATAACATTGCTACTAAAACACACCACATAGGTATTTCATTATAATTAAACAACTAATTATGTAAGTCTTTTTTTATTTTTCGGTCTGGTTAAATTATGCTCTTATTTAGAATATTTAAAAATATAGTTACACTACTAACTAGATAAGGTACGATACTATAGTTATTGTGTTAAAATGTATTTTAATACTTATTTCCTAATTTTTTTCTTATGAAATTATTTACACCGTGATGTAGAGCAGCGAGAGCGATGGGGAGACCAACAGACTGCAATGCAGAGGGTCTCGGTTTTGAACCCACGTCGCGCACCTCTGACTTTCGGAAGTTATGACTTTTCGAAATTATGTGCGTATTGATTGACAATTTGTGGTAGAATATTATTATTATTATTATTAATTATCGCCTGCTCCGTGCCTCGAACACGTTAAGCCGTCAGTCCCGGCTGTCATGAACATCTATGGCAGTCGTTATTGGGAAAGTGTCGATACAAAAGATCGCACTGGGTCGAAGTGTCGCCGGTCTGCACTGACTGGCCCTCCCATAAGATAAGATACACCATAATGTTAAGAACAAATTGTACTAAATTTTCTCATTTCTACCAGTTGCTTCAATCCATAACATATTAAGTATTGGATCTGTTAGTATTGGATTAATAATATTAAAGGGGTTTTTATGACCAACATAAAACATGTTTTCTCTTTAGAAAGAAACAATTTCTGATAATAATCGACGTGTACTAATTTATGCGATGAAATAAAAATAAACTGATATTTATACACTGCTTGCTCGGTGCAAGCAATAAGTACATCGCTGTGAATTCAATACATTACGCAGTCGCTCACATAAATTGAGATAGTACCTTTGTATTGTAAGCAATGTAAATTGTATATTGCAATTTTCTGAGATATTATCATATACATACATATGATCATATCATATATAAATACCATAATACTTATATGCTATTTAGAAACATTACGTGTTTTGCTGGAACCTGTGAATAGAAATCCCTCATTAGGTCAAACCGCACACTTTGTTTTAACATTTTTTTCTAACAAGTTACTACAGCGTAAGACGGCATTATACTTACAGCACGTTTGTCAACAATAGGCGAAAAAAATAGAACAGTTGACGTATGAGCGTTGCTCATGGTTCGTTTAGCGCGCCTGTCCCGCCCACAAGGCCTTTCTATCTTTATCCTATGTTTTGTGGTGCAGTCACAGATAATATAATACTATACTAGGTGCAGTCTTATCAATCCAAAAACAATTTACAAGTTGTGAGAAGTGATATTTGGGATACTATATAAATAATAATATCAGCCCTGTATTAAACCTCTTCTGAGAATGAGAAGGGTTAAGCCATAGTCCACCACGCTGATCCAGTGTGGGTTGGCAGACTTCACGCATCTTCAAGAACATTATGTAGAGCTCTCAGAAGTGCAGGTTTCCTTACGATATTTCCTATCACCGTTAAAGCGAGCAATAGTTAACTATATATAACTAGTGTAATTAATACGCATGTAACGTCGAAAAGTCAGAGATATGCGCCTTGGAATCGAACTTGAGATCTCTGCGTGGCAGTCCAACGGTCTCCCACTAGGCTATCGCTGAACTATTGGGATACTATAACAGTAACTAATGAAGTGAATATTTCTAGAGCCGGTGAAGCGGACAGCCAGTCGTACCCCGGCGAGGAGCGCGTGACGTCAGCGGGCGTGGTGGCGCTAGCGCTGCGCTCGCTGGGCGCGCCCGCGCACTTGCGCGTGCGCCTGGCGCTGTGCGCCGCCGTGCAGGTACCTGCTATTATATACATATCGTAATAAAACGTATAACCCTACTAAAGATAGGTTTAATATTTAAAAACGACTTATTTTAGCTACAGGCAGTTAAATTGTGACTTTTTTTTCACAGAGTATGTGTCAAATAATTTACAGGCATAGGTAAAACGATTCGTCTTTTAAATATTAAAACTGGCCATTAGTCACTTTCAAGTTACGAGTGAAGGCATTTGATTGCCATAATATATGAACACGAATAATAAATGACATACGGATTATTTTTAATATCATAACACTTAATATCATAACACTGACACTATGTTCAATGGCTTAATTAACATACCTATTCAAAATTAAACATTATTGTAATGTATATTGTACATTACATTAATATTATGTTAGTAAATATTCTAATAAAATATGTAAATTTTCTTCAGAGTAACAATGAGAAAAAGACTTGTTTGAAAGACATAAAGGAGCACGTGACTACAGTCATCGGCAGAAACCTCAAGTACTGGCGACAGACCGAAGACGCTCAGCTCAGAGAAGCCTTACTTAAAAGGCTACAACACTTACATACGCTCTCGTTCCACATAAGTTTATTCCATTTAACAGATCTCAACCCAAATAGTGTTAAACATATTTCACTCTTAAATATATTTAGCGTATTATCAAAGAACTGGGATATTGATATTTCGGCATTAAGCAAAAATGCCACACGACCATCACAACGGACTAGAAGTTGATATTAGTTATATTTCTATGTAAATAGTGTACATTGCTCATATAGAATGTAACTATGTTATTTATTTTTGAAGCCAAGTACTATTAAATGTTGAAAACAAATTTCTTATAATAACTTGTTTCATTGTTTTACCTCATAATTTTAATGTAATAATAATAATTTATTCATTTTCCCATCACAAATGTTTGTACAGTATATTATGGCTTAATCTCAAATAAATAGAACAAAACAGCTGTGAGAGACTGGTGCCCGAAATAGGTATAAGAATACCTGTGTTACGGGTAACCAGGCCCCCAAGACTTGATGGTAGACATATTATTAGATCAATTATAAACCTAATGTACGATGAGGAATACTACAAACAATGGCTTTAATTCTATTGAGTGTACATTGGATATTGGATATACATTTAAGGCGTGCGTGCGTGCGTGCGTGCGGGCGTGCGTGCGTGCGTGCGTGCGTGCGTGCGTGCGTGCGTGCGTGCGTGCGTGCGTGCGTGCGTGCGAGCGTGCGTGCGTGCGTGCGTGCGTGGGTGCGTGCGTGCGTGCGTGCGTGCGTACTGGGATAGGCCCAGTACAAAGTAGCACGACCATTTTCGAGAACTGGATCGGGCACATACCTGTAACAGATTCCACAAGGTCATACTTTAAGGCAAGTTGCTGATGGATAATCCCGGCTACTTGGTTGTGTCTATGTAAATACTCTCCATTGGCAAGACGAGAACAACCGGAGATAATATGTCTGAGAAATTCTCCGGGCTGGTGACATGCACGACATAATATGTCAACCGTCCCATCCTTCATGATATATCTCCGGTAGTTGTTCGTCATAACAACTTCGTCCATTATTGCACATACAAAACCTTCGGCCTTAGCGAAGAGATCGCCGAAACGTAGCCAGGACACCGATGATTGAAAATCTATGTCGGTCCTATTCAGGGCCCGAAAAAAGCGCCCATGCAGCTCTTTTCCTTTCCATACATCCCTGTGCTCGTCAGTTCCAAGTATAACAGGTTTGCGCCAGTTCTTCTTAGCCAGAGTAAGCGGGGTAAAGCCCGTATCTACTGCGACTACATCGCGATGCACGCCCACATCGGTTCGGAGAAAATATTCTCTGAGATTGCACACTTCACGGTTGTCTTGGCATTTAAAAAACCGCGACTCCCACACTTCCGTGGGATGTACAATCTCATTACCGAGGAGCGCGGGTGGTGCATTCGGTATGCAGTCAACAGTGTACGGACTTTTCTATCCAGGGCATTTAATTCCGTTTGCGTCCATCTGAGTATGCCAAAGGAGTACATAAGGATCGGCATGGCCCAACCGTTACAGGCGCGCACCCTGTTGCCGCCTGACAAAAGACTTAAGTATTTTTTTCAAGCGGCCAAGAAGCGTTCCCGCAACGTCCGTTTCATACCGTCCTTAGTGATACCTAATGCTTGTGACATACCAAGATAAAATAGGTTTTGTTTGCAGAGAGACTAAGTCTAGTAAAATCTGAGAGTTCAATGCCATCAGATTCCACAACCCTGCCTCGCTTTACATACATAACTGCACATTTTTCAACACCAAACTTCATCCTGATGGAGTTACTGAAGGTTTCTGTTACCTTAAGTAACGCCTTCAGTTGGGGTCTGGTGGAGGCAAATAGTTTTAGGTCATCCATGTAAAGAAGGTGGGATATAACTTGACCATCTCTCCGCAATCGATAGCCTAGCCCTGAACTCTCCAGTAAAGTACTAAGAGGGTTCAGTGCTAGACAGAATCATAAGGGACTCCAACTGTCGCCCTGAAATATACCTCGCTTGATCTTGAGAGATACACCGCTTTCCCCGATCTGGCAACATCCTGGATAGCGTAAAACTGTTCTCCACTGCCTTATACATGACTTCAAGAAAGTGCAAAGAGTTGCATCAACTTTATACAACTCCAGCACCCTCAAGAGCCATGTATGAGGCACAGAGTCATAGGCTTTCTTATAATCTATCCAGCATGTCGCAAGATCTTTCTTAAGGCGATGTACTTGTTGACTGATGGTCATGTCAATTAGAAGTAGCTCTTTAGTACCACGGGCCCCACGTCTACATCCATTTTGAGATACAGACATGATGTCGTTTGCTGTAATATGTAGTGAAAGTTGAGATCTCAAGATGGTACATCCATTTTGAGATCTAAACTTTTACTACATATTAGAAGTTTATAGACCGTCGGCAGGTATGTTATCGGTCTATAATTTTTTGGGTCCGTGACTCTCCCTGATTTGTAGAGCAGATTGCCAGTGCCATATGCCAGTGGTCATAAAGTCAGACAGCGATCCTGATTCCAAAGATGACTGGAATAGGGATACCAAGCATGCATGCGCACTGCGGAACCATTTCAACCAGAAGTTGTGCAGACCGTCTGGTCCCGCTGCTTTCCAGTTTGGTAACGAACGAACCGCACAAGAAACATCTTCTGGTTGTATGTTAATTGGCTCCATTTGTGGTATAGTGTCACTTGCCCGCCTAACATCCCCAAACCAATCCCCCTCTTCGTGGTCGACGGTCGACGGTCGACGGGCGTGGACCAGATACTACGCCGAAAAGCAGTCGTGGCTTCTGTATCTGGTAGACAACCGTCCCCACTAGAATCAGGCTGCTCCCACCTTCTGTACTCCCACCTTTCATCTCTCTGGAACGCACGATTTTGGGAATATCGATAAGCTCTTTTTTATAGCATCTCACTCGGCTTGTCCACGCACAAATTCTCTGCTTCAGGAAGTCGATGCGTTCTGTAACCCGGGCGACATTATCTTGGGGACATATGTACGTTATTATTATTATTATTAACACTGGCTCATTTTAGTGAAGACACAGTGGTTTGAATGCGGGTGGCACAGGACCATATTAAGAAAAACTACAAATTTAAGTAAGTAAGCATAGTTTTATCCAGATAAATTCATAAAATGTTTAGAACTCAACATCTTTGCCGAAGAAACGTAGAGTATTTTGCTTGGTGCTGCTTCGCCAACCTCGTACCACGCCGATGATTGCTGCCAAAGATTTCTTCACGTACACGCCTGCAGATGAATACATAGAACTAGGTATATATTATATCATAGGCGCATTTTGTGTAATGTGTTTTGCAAAGCCATGCTTAAAGCTTTGTACTCCTACTAGTATTACATGCGTTTTGGCTGTACGAATCCCAAGGTAACGCATATTTGGCTAAATTCATTGTAAATGTTAATCTAGGACATGGTCTACCTTAGTGTCAAGTTTCATTTAAAGACGGTTCATGCGTGATTAAGTAAAAATATTGTGACAAACTTTCACATTTATAAGATTAGCATAATAATTATCAAAAATTATTCTCTGTCTTTAGGGTAGGTACGTGGTAGTTGGAGTGTGTGACCAGAGAACCTCCTAGTGTGCCTGACGGTTGCTGGTCCTTTCTACACTTCCCGTGGGCTGGAACAGCAGACGTTGGGCCGGTATACCCCGAACAACTCGGGTAATAATGTCCTTTCGGGAGCATTATTACTAGTGGCTAATATTCTGGCATGCATAGGGAACCCGAGGCATTTCGTCTCGTGGTTATCGGCCTGCGAGGGCCGCATTTGGGAGTCTCTCCACGTGTTTCTCTGATTAGCAGAAGACAAGTGGATGAGACGGGGAGGATAGAGGAAGAAAATCTCTTTAAATAATCACCAGTGGAGGCCGTAATGCCGGGGCGGGTGGCATAGGCGTCCTGCCCAGTCGAGCGGCCTTGAGACGGTACGATCGGTCCAGTATGGACCCCCTTACGGCCTAACCCGTAATCCTGAATTGACAGGACCGGGGGCCCTGGGGGCTGCGAGGCAGTAAACCTCTATAAAAATTACCCAAAGCCCAAGTTTTTGGTAGCCCGACAAGAGGCTGTATGGCTGGGGGAACCCAGTCATTAGGTCCACAACATAAACTTAATAATGATGGCGGCAAAAGGTGATAACCTACCCCAGGAGGGTACCAGGCGCGCCGCGCCTGTAGAATTCCTCACGGAGCCTTCTGGCACCGTCTGCCCCTCGTTCTCTGTGGTGGAGGGGCAACCCACATCACAGCGCCGTACCGCGCAAAATCTCAAGCACTGAAACCCCCGTGGAGTCGGACACCGACTCCACGATGAGTGTCGCCTTGGGGCTAGTCCCAGACAAGGCGACTCTAGTGCGGAAGCGCAAGCGCCGACCCCGTCGAAACAATTCAGGGTCCGAAGGGGAGTCGAGCGCAGCGCCAAATCCCAAGATTGGGACTGCCCGAAGGGGCAGGGACTGGCCCGGCACACCGGGGCCTTACGGCTATGCGAAGGCGGCCGAGGTGGCCGCAGCTAAGCGCGCGGTGGCAGAGTTGTGCGCAGAGGTGGAGGTGGCGCTGCTCGCGCGGCATATCTGTCCGCAGGGGAGCAGCTCCACCCCGAAGTCAGTGGAAGAGGCGGTGCAAAGGGCCCTTAACGGTTCCGAGAAGTCTCAGAACCTCAAAGGGACCTTCCAAAAGCACCTCAAGGAGGCGGCGGCCGCAACGAAGGCATCGGTCGATTACCTGGCCGACAAATTCGCGTGGCTGGAGGTGGAAGTGGCGCAGCTACGTTGGGAGATGGTGCGGCTCAGGGCCAAGACCCGAGGACGGACGTCTAAAGATGCGCCTCAGCCGTCCGGTAAGGAGCTGGACATACAGGCGTCCATTTTCAAATATGTCGACGCCCGCATAGAGGGTCTGGGCGACCGACTGCTGCCGGCACCTAGTTATCGGTCGCGGCTGCAAGCCGCGCCTCCTGTGGCTACTGCTGCGGCCGTCTCTGTGGCCAAAAGGTCACCGCCGGTACCACCAGCGCCGCCACTGAGGACTGGTCAGTGCCCTGCCCCAATTGGGCAGGTGACCGGGATAGCTCCGTGGCAGTCGTCGGCTTCACGGCGCCTTGTTCACCCTCCCTCTCAGTCAAGGAGAGGGGAGCTGAATACGTTGCAGCCACGTGGGGAGAGGTCAACAGTCCCCCAACAGGAGTCTGACAGATTTCGAGGCCTTACTCAACAACTTGGAGGCCTCAATACGGCGGATATTAACTAGCCGCATCCTTGTGATGGGGGACTTTAACGCAAAGTCTATTGCGTGGGGGTGTCCCCACACGGATGTCGAAGAGTGGGCCGATGCGGCGAGTTTCTGTTTGCTGAACAGGGGCGCCGCCAACACGTGTGTGAAACGGAAGAGGAGGCCGATAGTGGACCTCTCGTTTGCTACTCCTGCCCTCGCCGCACGCGTAAGGGGATGGCGTATCCTGGAGGAGGTAAAGACCCTCTCGGACTATTTGTATATCTGTCTGCCGGGGCTGTCCGCTTTCGCGACAGCATCCAAGCTGTTTGCGTCGCGGCCATGCCCCGAGTGCGACACTGGACCCTGACAGGGGTTTACTGGCGGACCTCCGTACAGCCTGCATTCGTGCCCGGAGGTAACAAATAACACACGCAGCCGAGGCCGTCGCCATCGCGATGAGCAAGAGGAGAGCCGACTGCATGAGCCGTCTCTGCAGTCGGCCATCTGCCGCGCCAAGTAACGGGTGAAAAGTGAGATGTTGGATAGTCTATCTAGACCATGACCCCTGGGGGGGCCCATATCGCGCGGCGCTGAACAAGCTCTGTGCGCGGGGCTCCCCCTCCTCCAGCCCAACTTCTTCTCCAAGGTAGTCGAGGTGTTATTTCCTGACCCCGGCAGAGCACGTGGCACCGACTATGGCTCTATCGGAAGGCCGACATCGGGAGGTGGACCTCACTGCTTCCCCGGTTACAGATGCGAAAATGAGGGCGGCTGTCTTGCGGATCCGCTCCAAGACGACCGCCCCTGGTCCTAACGGTGTGCCGGCGCGAGCTCTCTCACTGGCCCTCGATCACCTAGATGTCCGCCTTAGAGAACTTATCGGCGTGAGCCTGGTGTCGGGACGATTCCCTGAGTGCTGGAAGGAGGCGAAGTTGGTACTGCTGGCCAAGCCGGGACGGCTTTCAGAGTCGTCCGCGGCGTACAGGCCCATAGTGCTGCTGGACGAGACGGGGAAGATGTTTGAGAAAATTCCCGCCACCTGCATCGTCCGACACCTAAGCACAGTCGGTCCCGACCTGTCAGACGCTCAGTTCTGATTCCGGGATGGACGTTCGACGGTCGGGGCCATTATGCGCCTGAAGGTCGTGGCCGAGGAGGCGGTTGCCAGCGGCGGTGTTCTGTTGGAGGTGTCCTTAGACATCGCCAACGCGTTTAACAATCTGCCATACAGCTGTGTCCAGGGCGCGCTCCGATATCGCGGAGTACCTTTTTACCTGGAGCGGCTGGTGGCAGACTATCTAATAGGCAGGAGTGTCCTTCTTGAGATTCGAGGCGAGGTTTGGCGGCAGCCCATGTCATGCGGTGTCCCGCAGGGATCGGTTCTTGGTCCGCTTCTATGCTACATGGGGTACGACTGGACCCTACGTGCTGTCCTACCCTCCGGGCTGAGTGTCATCAGTTACGCTGATGACACCCTCGTCACAGCCCGTGGGGGTACCTTCGAGAAAGTAGCCCGTTTCGAGGGGGTAGCTGGTGGCGCCCCGAAGCTTCTCGGCACTGCGTCCGCCCTTAGGCGGCTATTGCCAAATTTGGGCGGGCCCAGTGCTGGTTGCGGCGACTCTACACGGGGGTTATCCGCTCGATGGCGCTTTCCAGCGCACCGGTGTGGGTGGACTTCCTGACCTCTCAGTGTAGGACTCTTCTGCGGAGACCGCAGAGAGTCATAGCTGTCAGGGTCATACGAGGTTTCCGCACGGTGTCAGCTGACGCAGCTTGCACGTTGGCCGGGACACCCACGTGGGATTTGGAGGCTGAAGTGCTCGCCGAAGTGTTCACAGTGAGTGAGGAGGTGCGGGAGGAGACGGGTTGTCGTCCCCTCCTGGCAGTGATAAAGAACACGCACGATCGAGCCCACCAGGGCATGATTGGTGAGTGGGCTGGAGGCGCCCCTGGCCGGTTTCAAGACCGTTGGGGCCCTCCAGCCGGTATTGGACGGGTGGGCAGGGCGGCATGAGATCCTCTCCTTCCGGCTGGTGCAGGTGTTGTCAGGGCACGTTTGCTTTAGCAAATACCTACACACGGTCGCTGGGAGGGAACCGAGTCCCATCTGCCACCACTGCGAGTGTGAAGAGGACACGGCGCAGCACACGCTCGAGCAATGTCCTGCTTGGGTGATGCAGCGCCGTGAACTCACTGAGGTTGTAGGTGAAGACCTCTTGCTGCCGGCCGTGATCAAAGCCATGGTCGACATCGAGAGGAAGTGGGCAGCGGTCGCAACTGCGAGGATGTCATCTCGCAGAAGGAGGCGGCGGAACGGATCCGTGAGGAAAGTATCCTTGCGGATCCGAGCCGTCGCCAGCGAACTGAGCGGCGCAGGCGCGCTTTTGCGCGCCTCATGCCGCCATAATGAAGGCCGCGGGCGGAAGAACGGGAATCCCCGTTCGCCAGCCATTGAGTCGGTCCAACGCCCTCTGTAGTGCCGGGGCGTCGCCCAGGAGTTGCAGTCTGCTGGGTGGGTCGCTGGGGTAGTTTCTTTTCCAGCGGCCGATCCACCATACAAGGCAACGAGTAGGCACACCGTGGGGGTTTGGTCCGTAGGCCCGAAGTACGGGAGAGTCGCACATAACCCTCTCACCTCTCCTTGTGGCGAGAGGGTAGGCATCAGGCGCATTTCCCCACATAAAAGAAAAGGTACTTTGTAGTTCCTTTACCCAATTATTATAATATTAATATTATAATAATTGGGTAAAGGTAAACCCACTCAACACAAATATCAACTGTCTGCTAAGCACAGGCCTATACAGTAAGGTTGCGTCATAATCCACCAGGCTTGTTGACATGTAGGTTTCCTCACGATGTTTACCTTTACCTTTTACGCTTTGTGGCCTGTTCCGAGTGAGAAAGTTGCAAGTTAGTGCCATATTTTGTGGTTGTTAAATGTAATTAATATATTTTGAAAATGTTTTAGTACACTCTATTGACTAAAGGAAAAGTGTTTAATAGATAGAATATAATTATTATATTTGTAGTTTATTTATTTATTTATAAAACAAATCACATATGTCATTACAGGAAAACCTAATGCGACATAGTGGACATTTATACATTATAATAGTAACTATAAATTTTGTGACAGATATTGTAACGTCACCCTCTGAAATTCCGACAACGTACAGCAAAAAATATCTAGACGTTGTGCAACTACATTCAGCATCCTAGCAGCACGCACCACCGGTGCGTATTTTAAGACATTTGTGCGAAAAACTGGCAGATCTAACAGCCTTCCCCGTGGATGTCGTAACCTAGACTTAGGTACAAGAAACTGGAGCGATGCTAATATTGTTGGGTTGTTTAATTTGCCTGTTATAATAAGGTAAATGTATTTAAGCAAAGCGTAGTTCCGTCTCACTTCGAGTTTATAATATCTTACCATTCCTAACACAAAAAGGCTTGGATGCATTAGAGGATAGAAGGGGATAGTCCGTATTGTTTCAAGTAAAGGTACCGGATGATCTTGTATTTTCTCTACCATTAGGATGTACTTAGTTTGGTAGGGATTCCAGATAATAGCACTCGTTTCCAGATTACTTCTTACTAACGCGTTATATAAAGATTTTATGGCTGCGCTGTTGTTGAAATCATATGTATCCGGCATAACAAAGCCTAGATTTCTAAATGATTTTTGACATAGTTTTACAATATGCGAGCGAAATGTTAGATCTTTGGTAAATATGACGCCTAGATCTCGTACAGAATCAACTCGTTGAATATCGTGTTCCTCCATGCAATAAATAGTTAAAAGCCTTAGGTGTCTTTGAACGCGTGAAAGACATCACATTAAACTTCGACACATTAAATAATAGTTTATTAGTCTGGCTCCATTCCACCACACAAGTAATATCTCGCTATAAGCGATCACAATCAAAATCATTTTTCATATGTAGAAACAACTTTAGATCGTCCGCGAACAGCAAGCATCTTGCGTCTCTCACTACTTCTGGGAGGTCATTAATCATAATAATAAACGCTAAGGGGCCTAAATTAATGCCTTGCCCTATCCCTGTTAGAGTCAAATATGGGTTTGATATGTAACCAGCGTAGTCCACAATTTGTTTTCGATTTCTTAAGTAGCAGGAAAAGAATTCTAATAGATCTGGAGTGAAACCAGCCGTTGCAACTTTGCCCAGTAGGACGTCATTATCGACGCTATCAAATGCCTTCCGGAAGTCGAAGTAAGCAACATCCAGTTGGGCACCCGCTTCTGAGTCTAGAACTGGTGTCACGTAACTCATAAAGCTTATTAGGTTGGTATTAATAGTACTACCTCCCACCCGAAAGCCATGTTGCACGTCATTGATATGAGCATTTACTTGCGAACGAATACAGGAACACAACGCCACGAGTACCGACAACACTGCCACGGGCCTGTATCCAGCAACATCTGAGCTCAGAGCACCTTTAGGAACTGGAGTTACTCTAGTTAATTTCCAACCGTCCGGAGAGGAACGATCTCGCAAACAGATATTAAACAAATGTAAGAGCGGACGCGCCAACATCATCCTGCAGTCCTTAATGACATAGGGTGCTATTCCATCTGGACCCACTGACCGTATAGGCTTGAGGCGCATAAGTGCAGCCAGTACTTCTTTGAGAGATAACTGACCTACGTGCACAGGCGCACCGTGCTCAGGTGTCGTTCGCGCTGCGGCCGTCGCATCCAACTGTGGGACTACATCCCCATACACTAATTACTTGAAAAACTATTGAAAATAATCCGCGAAAGCTTGTGCATAATCACTTTCCAACTATGGGGCGCCGTCTCTAACCAGGCGAGTTTTACTCCGTTTTGAACGCTTATTATTAACATAGCTCCAAAAGGATGCATCCATTCCTTCGCAAATTGTGATTCGATACAATTTTGGTAGTTGCGAAATGCGGTATTAATTTTATTTTTTACTACTGAACGGTAGAATGAGAATTTTTTGTAATCGGCATTTTTACTGCTAATCTTATAAAGCTTGTGATAGAATGCTTTACACCGTATGTCGTTTATTATGTCACGTGTGCACCATTCAGGATAATGATACAGATCGAACAGTTGTTCATAATTATTTAGCGAGGAGGGCTGCCATCTAAAATCTCATAAAACTTACCATAAGCCTCTTCAAGACGATTAGTTTTGTTTAAGGAGCTTCAATCTGCTTGTTGTAATGATAAATACATTTTATGGTAATCAGCTTTAGCGTAGTTCCACCGAGGAAGGATATTAGAGGACAACGCGGGCCCGACAGGGGGCTGCTCATACGCAATGATGGGTAGTGTGGATCGATGAGCGACAAGCACTCATCACGTTCTCATTATCTATGAAGGTAGTTAGCATAACGTCCAGAGTACGATTGTTGATATTTAAAATGTTATTATGCTGGCGATATCCGCAATAGGTGGTATAATATTCATAGTAGCACTGTACATCATAATTTGCAGAGTAGATGTTCAAATCAGCAACGAGCACAACATTATCATAGTCTACAAACAGTTTTTCCAGTAAATGAAACATATGCATATACTCTTTTTCTATTGTTTTCAGTGGCATATGGGCCCACACAACACAAAAACAGAAAATGATTCCCGCGATAAACTTGAGCACAAATAATTTCGAAGGGATGATTGTCAAGATTAGCATTATTGTGTAATGCCACAGAACGTCGGTCGAGTACGCCGCGCGGTGCGGCGACCAATAACACGCATCCATGTCTGCGCCCATCTGCGCGGTCGCATCGTAGCACAGTGTAGCCATCCGGTGCTATTTCTCCATCCTTAACAGAGTCGTGCAATCCACTTTCCGTAATAGCTATCAAGTCAGATGTAACTTTAAGCTTTTACTATGTACAATTGGATCTAACATTTTTAATGCGCAACAGGCTGCGAGGTGTAATCGCTCTTAAAGCGAACGGTTATTCAGAATATAATTTTCTCAAAAAGTTAAATGCGAGTGCCGAGGGTTTGAGTTCGAGATCTCTTCGTGACAACGCAACGATCGCCCACTAGACAATTGCTGCTCTTCCTCTGCCCAATCATTAATGACTTTATAGTATTATCTACCCTATATGTCAGATATAAAACAATTAGCAATTGCTACATGTATCTACATCGCTGATTCTTATTAAAAACGTTTTATAATCACTCTGTAGGCTTGGATTGTATCACAAATTACGATATCGTTTCAAAATTCAAATAGGTGCTAACTATAATCGATCTGTCTACCTATATCATCTACGAGTTACTTAATACAGAAGACAAAGTTTGACCGATTTGTAGATAACTCGGTAGGTACTTACTTAAGACCGCAGTATCTGTATAGTTGGGAAACATTTGGTGATGTGGTCTGAGAAGGAACACTAGGTCAATGCCCACAACTCCTGACACGTAGTCACACAATGTTCCTGCCACTCGCTCATCGCTGCTGCTTTGGTGAACCTGTACATCGTATAAAATATATAATATGTACTATACATATATTTTATTAAAATTATCTTGAAACACAACAAACTTTTTGTCCAATTTTTTAACAATACCGCAGGTAGACTTGCATAAATGCGCATGTTACAATAGCGTTAATGATAGCTCGATGTCACAGTCCGATCCGCCCGGATTGAGATTTTTGCAAGGATTTTCTAGGTAACAGGTGTCACGTCGCCTGACAATGCTACGAACATTTAAAGTCACCCGGTCACAAACACCTACCGTCATAAGTACCTATGTATGTACATGTAACAAGTTAAGTAATGCCGATTCGTGCTTTGAGTTGTCTCTATATGGACGGGCCAAACAGTAACAGTAGAACGGGAATGAGATAAACTATAATATTAGCTGTGAACATCCACGACCAACGGCTTTGATAATTGCATCCACCTGATGTTAACTAAGTTTAATAATTGTGATGTATAAGATCTATATCTATGATGTATAAATGATATAAAATAAAAATTTCAGCCCTATGTTAAACTGTTGCACTACTGAGCACTCTCTGTGAGGGTGAGGGTTCCGGTTAGGCCATAGTCTATTACGCTGGCCCATTACGGATCGGCAACATCACATATCTTCGAGAACATTATGGACAACTCTTAGACATGCAGGTTTCTTCACGATCTTTTCTTTCACCGTTAAAGCGAGCGATAATTAACTACATATTTCATACGCACACAAGTTCAAAAACTTAGAGATGCTCGCCTTGGGATAGAACTCGAAACCCTGCGTGACAGTCTGACGGTTTCCTACTAGTCTATCGCTGCTTTGATTGATCAATAGTGAGATAATATTAAATACTGAGTATACCTTAAATTATTTTAATAAAAGTTATAACCTCATAAAGCCTTCCGTCAGGTAGACGCGCCATCCTCGCCGCGTATTCACCAATCGCTTGCAAGGTTCGGTAGTTGCTCGGTTGACGTAGAGAGTAGCGCCATGGGTACAAAATGTATTCCTACAACAAAAAGCTAGATTATACTATGAGGTAGGTTAAGTGCGTTTTACTGACAACACCTGCACATACGTAGTTTAAACTTCCATAATATTTAGTTTTTGGTGATATTAGAGTAAACTATTCATAAGTATCATATTCACCTACCTTTTTGGGTACAAAATTGACATGTAGATGTATGGCTAAACTAATATGTGCTCCCAACTTGTCAACATACTCCCGTATCGCTTTGGCTTCAGCTGTAGAGAATGGTTTTGACCCTGGATAGTATTGGGAACATCGCTGAGGGGTCTTCCGTACGTCATCTATAAATATTAATACACATAGATTATATTGCTATTTTAGGCAATACCTATACTTATAATACCGATATTATCGGATGCAACCAACCTTGCCAGTGATAAGCGAAATTGCGATTAATATTAGTTCCAAAACACGGAGTCGTGTCTGGCTCCTTGTCCAGGTTTTTGTGCCATTCGACGGGACGGGTTAAAGGTCTTACTGTATCATTATTTAACCATTGCAGTGGCTCTACAGGAACTCGGAGACGTATACTTTGAGTAAATGCAATACCATCCGGATTTGCCATTGGGATGAGATACCTTATTAAAAAATAATGATTTTTATAAAGCTTTGATTGAAGTCCTATCTTCTTTCCCCTTTTATAGTCTCTACAATACTTTAAAAATTTAATGTACTCCTTGGGAATGGTGCCTTAGCTAGGTAACGACAACGACAGTACCTAATAAATTTGTCAAAGTATGTCAAGGTATACCTAATTGACATACTTTGACAACTTTTCTTTCACGTTAATTAGAATACCGGTTAAAAAAATGAGGTCAGTAAAGCTAGAGCCTGCATTGAGATAACGCAAGTTGCAAATCGACGTGACTTGTTACGGTATGTGTAACCAGGCGATGGTCATAGACCTTATCAGTGATGTATTTTAAACATTTTTTATTTCAATTAGTGCGGGAAGGTAGTGCTCGGGCATTTCATAACTTTAAACGTTCGTAGCATTTTCACGTGCCGGTCGGTCATTGCTGTGTGACAATACAAATTGACCATCGATATTTAAGTAATGAATAGTCGCACATAATACATTTACAAATAGGATGAAAGGTTGTCAAAGACGAAGTCTTAGTCCCAGAGTCACATAGTTCTAATTGGATGGTCTATTTTATTGGTTGGACGAAGTATCGTAGCAGCATTGTCGCAGGTGTACGGCTGGAATTTTGGGTTTTTTGACATGGGTAGGTAATGCGGCAAAGCTGGCGGTTTACCATAACCTCCTGTGAAATTTCTTTGGTTCATATTATGTTTCGCACGCTTATAGCAGCGTGAATATCACATTAGACTTTAAACAGCTTCGATTTGTCTTTTCACGATTGTCTCAGGCTGCTGAGATATACATACATCTATCGTATTGTACGTATTTTAGATTGAATGGTAAATATATACTTATGTATGTTTTTGCGTACAAGACTTGACATGGATTGCTGTTGTCCTAATAATCTTCTGAACGCCTGCTTAGGTCTTTTGATAAGGTATATTTTTTTAGGATTAACTTCTACCCTGTGCTTTCAAACGGCATTGAATCCTTAAGTCCTAATAAGAAATAGTGTGTTGTGTATTCTCCCGTTTCTATACTATATAACGGCCTGTGTTCCGAGGAATATTTTGAGATGATGGCCAGGCCTACTTTTTCTAATCATAAAAGTCACTGGCAGTAATTAATATACACATATAAGCACACCAAGCCATTACACAGGATTTGCCGCGCACATACACTAAGTTCTACAATTAATTTTCTGTCATGGTATAGCGGAAACTATAGCACCAAGCTTTTCGGTAAGGGCATAAAAAAGATTGCATATTCGGTGACGCGCAACGCACGTATTAGGGTACTTGCTTGCATTCGCAGTGATATAAAAATAAATTTTTGTACCATACCTGTCTATCTCATTTGAGTATGCATGTTATGCGCATAAGACACATAAGTAGTTAGGTAGATAAGAATTTAATGGAGTAGAAGCTTTATTCCGGTTACTCCAAGAAGTACGTCAATAATACGATAAAAGAAATATAAAAATAACATAAACACTTAGTTAATGCCGTCTAATAGATTCCAAGACAGGATATCTTATATCGAGGATATAGCCTATCTTATGATCTAATCAATTTATGAATATATAAATAGGTAAGTATTATACAGTGAGTTATCGTATACGTAATTCCCCTTTTACGTTAGTCTGTATAGACTGTATACATACCAGTCATAATCAGAGAAGAATGGTGTTTGATAGTTGGCGTCGTAAAGTAATTTATGTGATAATTCCAATATTGCATTCGGCGCTCCCCAAGCCATTGCGTCTAAACCTGTGTAGTAAGAAATATATATATCACACACCTACTAGCGAAATATGATAAGTGGTCGTCGCCCTGTGGACTAGTACAAATTGAATTAATTTATTAATTATAACTTTAACCGCGCTATTTATAATTCCTGTGTCACGGTGTAGTTTACAAATATTTAAACAATGGACACAAAGAACACCCAGACTCAGAACTACTGTTTGTAGATCACATAACTTTTTTGTCCCGTTTGGGAATTGAAACCACATCACTCGGCGTAGTAGCGGTGGCGCGGCTACCACTTAAACCACTACAGTCGGAGCAGTCACTTTTTAGAGTTCGAAATATCTCTTATACAACAGCTTTGTCCGTCCGTCTGTCTGCCGATTCTCCTTGTTCTTTTTATAGTTGAACTTTACCTATTATTCCGAAGGCACTTCCAAAGTTTTCTCTTTACATAGACGTGCTAGTCAAGATTTGTGATCGCGATCATAATATATGTACTCCGTACGTTCTTTAGACCTGTTCATTTGAATTAGCTTCAAATGTAAAAAATAAATAAATTTATACTGAACTAATAGTGTAAAGTGAATGTCAATACTTATTTTTCTCTCACATTTTAGATTGGAAGTAAGAGTAATTATATAAAATGTCAGTTTGAAAATATAGACCGTTATACTGCAGATGTATATAAAAGATGAGCTGTATATGCAAGGGCATCATAATGTGTTAAAATTGGTCTTTAGTGTGAAAACTAATGACTATATTTTGGTGAAAATACTGCGAAAGTCTATAGGTAAGACTAAGTTCTACTTGGTTTGTTATGCATCATCTGCCGAAAGACGTCCACTGCTGGACACAGGCCTACCCCAAGGTTTTCTACATAGACCGATCTTGGGCCACCCGCATCCAACCGCTTCCCGCGATCCAATGCATACCTCCAATGATAAGAATGCCTGGTTTCCTGCTCTGTTTATCGCTGCGCAACTGTATAGCCACAATACTGCGGTTCTCTTTAGTTTGGGGCGTTAATGTTATGGCGTTAACAACTTCTGGATCCTTTTTGACGAATTCTTTAATCGTAGTCATCAACATGTTATAGTCTACGTATTGGCTGAACTTTAAATTGTCATTGATACTTCTTGTTGTCCTTATTTTGGCTTCAGACCTATTAGAAAATATATACATAAAATATAAATTAAATAAATGCAAATTTTTGGGTTTGTTGTACATTCGTCACAAAGTAAATTCGTCACATTTTGAAAAATCCATACATTAAAAATAAATTCGTCACATGTATTAAAAAAATTGTGTAAATTCGTTACAGGTACATGACGGTTATTGTAAATTTGTCACAAATCCTCATTTTACATCATTTTTGCTTAAAGTAGCGATAGCAAGCAAAGTTATTGATTTTAGCGCTCCATCATCGCACTAATCGGAGAACTATGATTTTCACGTAGGTGTTAGGTTATTATATTTATTTATATAGTTGTAGGCAAGTCAGCAACTCGAGATCTGTGATTTTATATATATGTAGTAAAGGGAGATATGTGTATATGATATAGGCAATTTAGTGATATTATTTAAACACAATATCACACAGTAACCTATGCGAGCACATGTCTAGAGACAGCGCAAGCGAGTTACTACTAGTGTTGGGAGGATAGACAGATATATATGTATGTATATTAATTTCTTTGCTATATCGTTCGCGCGTTTTAGTAAATAAACTTTTTTGACAACCGCACATCAGTGGTGTCATTTTTAGTGAATGTGAGCTGGGTTTACGTATTTCGTTAAAAAAATATTTATTAATTGATATTCTTAATATATATATTTATTCTGATAATTTCATTGATAAGACTTAGCTAAATCGTTTAATATACTAACGATTATTAAATAAAAGTTATAGTAAAGTCGGGATTCGTTGCGCTTGAATTAAAAATAAACCAGTAAAGTCTAATATAGAGTTCGAAAGGTATTATTTTGAGGAATTTGAGAATGTGCTTTAAGTCAAATTTGAGATAAAAAAAATATCGCCGAATTACCTATACAAGTTTTTTTTTTATATCAACAAATAACTTATTTTTACTTATAGAGATGGAAAAAGAGGGTAAATATGGAAAATATAACCATCAGCAACTTAAGGAGGCCGTTAGTTTAGTAAAAAATGAAGGTAAAATCTATATATAAAGCTTCTAAGGCAGCAGACGTTTCATGGAACACCTTGAAGCGTTACCTGGAGAATGAAGAAGAATCTGTAAGAAAAATTGGTAGACCTTATGCACTGTCTTGTGATTTAGAGTTAAATCTTTACAATCATATTATAGAAATGCAAGAATTGGGTTTTAGGCTTACCGTTTATCAAATTAGAAAGTATGCCTATGATCTTGCCGAAGTGGCTGGTCGGGAAAACTTATTAACACCAGCTAATCGCATTACCTATCAAAATTATCTGTGCAATATATGATTATAACTATAATTATGTTTGTTTTTTATTTTAAGCTCAATATATATATATGATATTACTGTGACTTAATTATCTTTCTATTGTTTATCTTATAATTGTAATGTTGTGGGCAAATAGTCCACTTGAGAACTGTGATTTTTATGTAGATGTAAGGTAAATTATTAAACTTACTGTAATTATAAAAATATACATTTTTATTTTACTAGTTGTTTAATTTTTTTGCGATCGTTGCGGGCAAAAACCATGTGACGAATTTACAATAAACAAAATTAATAAATTGGAAATTTTTTGCATAATATTGTCTTCTATTTACGCATAAACGCATTTTTTGCATAAATTAGAATTGTGACGAATATGCACATACTTTTTTTCGTGACTTATTTACTTTGTGACGAATATACAATAACCCAATATTTAGTATTACGGTTTTTTAATTAACTACCTACTTACTGGCTGGATATCTCTAGCTATTTTAACGATAGCGATTACTCAGTTATAAACCTTTGTCCGGCCAGTGAGATACCAGAAATCTTCATGATGGCGATCGTTGTATATAAACAACGTCTAGGTAATGAGCTTTTGATGTTTTACATCATTACCTAGACAGTCAAAACTTCTGTGCTTACTCAAAGCCGTAACTTTAGGTGGGTACACCTGACCAAAATTTAGCCTTATGATCTGTATAAGCAAACAGCATCGTTAATTTGTTAATACAGATTATTTACTGTACAAACTGCTAATAATGAAAGATATACTTACAAATCAAAATTTCTCGGCGGAAATAAGAACATAAAAAGCGCTCCGAATACATAAATAATACCTATCCAATAAACTTTTATCTGCAAAAGCATTTTGTAGATAGCAAAATAAAAACAATGAGAACAATATTTACACTAAAAATAAGAATCTGACAGAGAGATTTAATTTAGCGACTGATTTGTGTTGAAACCATAGATTTTACACACACCTAGCAATAACTTTATAAATCTTTTTGGTGATAATTAATTTCTATAATATCAAATAGAGCTACTTCTTATATGCTTGTGCAAATAGAGTATACTCGGCATATTTTTACATATAATATTATTTATTACTTATCGGTATTAGAATATGGAATGAATAAAACACAAATGCAAACTTGTTAGTTACTCCTAGCCCATTTGAGTACAAGATTGAGTAATTAGTCTCTTACAGTATAAATTATATCTCTAGATGTTTGTTTTTGATCCAGCTCTATTATAAAAACAGTAACATTTATAAACGTCTTACTGGAAGTAAATATAATGTAAAGTCAGAAGAATAATAACAAATAATAAAAATTAAAACACCTGATGTCAATGGGTGGAACAATTTTAGCACGAGGTGTCCTGGTCGCTTAATGTTGTCTAATATAAAATCTATTTATGCTATGATCATTAATCTATTAACAAAATTATTTACGGACTTTGTTGGTTTACAAGGCATTTTATACTGTTAACAGATACATGAATACAAAACGAATGTAGCATACGTAGATTTTGAGGACCTACTAGTAATATTTAAGCTATAAGGTTCGCGACGTTATTACTTTATGCTTATTTGAAGTAACCAAAATATATAAACTATAACACGAACGAACTCATACTATCGTGTTGTATAAAACCCTCGCGAGTGCGATGGTCCGATTTCCATTTATATTGTTTTGCAATAAATGAGGTTAATAAACTCATAGTTAATATACTTAAATATAACTGAAATGCTAAATGCTAACTAAAATGCTGTGTGTATGGTCTGGCCACTCAACTTAAATTTTTTATGATGTAATCTGAATTAAATGTCAAAAGAGGGCACCATGTTATGTCAAAATATGAAGATTTTCTTACCATGAAAACTTATGCAGTTTTGATAATATTAGGCTTTACACAATCTGTTTTCAGCTGCAACCACGACTCTGCGATCAATATTACTGATGACTTGTACTCTGTGTGTCCAGTCCGATGTAAGTACTAGTACTAATTGTAGCCAAAGATTTCAGTGGTTTGCTCGTCCTGAGTTTATTTCAAACAATCTATAAAAGTGTAAACTATCATTGGAATATATGGCAGAATTAATATATTTATTTACCTATTAATTTTATTTTCTTATAGGGTTTCGGCGTAAAAGGGCATACACTGATTACACTAGATGGCAGTCTGACCAAGAAGTAACAAATGAGTTCATAGTGAAGGTTTTGGACGAGGATCATCTTACTACGTCTACTAATACTAAGCCAATTGTTGCTATTAACATTTTGCCTCCAACAAAAGGAGGTGAAAAAATAATAGTAGGTGGCGTGAATATACCGGCACCCACTACGTTGAAGTCAGTTACCAGTGAGCTACGAGAGTACACACGATTTGTGGCTCCGACTATAGCTACAGAACGCCAAGGAGATGTATACGTCGCTCCAGTAACACACACTTCTGCGGGGAATACTATTATTCAATCATTGCAGCCACAAGGTTAATACAGTGTAGTGTAGTGTTTCTAGTAGGGATTTTCGAGAACGTAATCGAAGGACAAGTGAATTGGTTTTTACTGCAATATTTGGCTCTTTCGACGTCTATTATATTACTATATGAATTTGCTTCGGTGAAGCAGCGGTAGTAAATGTGACTACTGTGCATGACATCTCGGGCTCGATACCCGAGTATGATATAGTTTTTCTGTCAAGAAATTCTCAGTAGCATGAAGTATGGAAAAGTGATGAAATGAGGGTGTAGCACACCTCTATATACCTGTTTGGTATACTAGTGTGAGACTATGTATGGAATAGTATGCACTTTTGTATGTAAAATTATATAAATAATTATGTCAATAAGGTTACTACTCTCAACGAGATGACAGTCCACCTGCAAGCCCACAGTTTATAGCCCGATCACCAGCACTGGTTGCCCGACAGTATGCGCCCATTGAACCTGTCGCCTTTAGTCGCCGCACTACTATTGCTCCATTAACTCCACCCACTACTAATAGCCCTAATAATTTTCATGTGAGTATATAATTGATGTATCTATGAATAGCTTGTCAAGCAATGCAAGTATCATTGATATAGACTTTTATAACTGCAGACTTTATTATCGCCGACTCGAACACGGCCCCAACCAATCATAAAACTGCCAATCAGAACTACAAACCAGTTCCAGGACTTTAAATTTCAACCTTTTGAGGAAGAATCTAACACTCCAGAGCACCGAACACGTACAACTCTTACCTTCTTGGAAAGGTCTACTGAATATGAGACTACTAGTGCGCTTGATATGGATCGTGAATTTATACCTACAACTAAAAAAGATATGGAAGACAGCATACGACGCAATGAGGAAGTAAAAAAAGTTGCTGATAAAGATTCTGATGCATCATATAATATGATGTTTTATAATGAAGACGACATGGCAGGTAGTACAAAAGAAGATCAAGACACGATGGATAGTGACTACTATAAAAAAGGTTCAGAAAATGATACGCCTGAGCCAGATTTTTCAGATGTTAAACCAGTAAATGACGATAATTCCACTATTGCAAAAGAACTTCAAAATTATATTGAAGAATATGTAATAGATAATATAACTGGCAAAGCTCTATCTAAAGGAGTTTTCGGTATACCCGATATAGAGTTAGCAACTGCCAATTCACAGACAGATAAACTAAGGGACAAACGACGTCCATTTTGTAATTTACTTAAACTGAAACAACTTAATTTTAACTCACCACGAACATTGCCAGAGGTATTGTATTTTTCTTGTTTTGTGTATAGATTATTTAACTTATTATTATTTTGACTATGTTATTTGCTTGAATTACAGATAGTTAATCAATTGAAAATATGGTCTGAAGATAGCCCTGTGGCAAAATGGGCAGATATTACAGAAGGAAATTTTACAACCATGGAGAACCCCATATACATGATGATAGTGGACGATCCAAGTAGTGGTCAAATCATCACTGCTAAACAAACTGTAATGATAGTGGCTGGTAAAGTTTATATTTGTAATAATTTTGTTTTGGCATTGAAACTAATATGCACAAGTTATAAGATGGAAGGAATTATTTTCTTAACCTGCCGATTGCTGGAATGTCAGATATAATTTAAAATCTGTTGTTTCTAGCTGCCAACGGGCTGCTTCCGCTCAATAAGTTAAGTTACAAATATTGAAACAACACGAGATTTGAATAATATAATAATATAATATTCTACCACATACACACAACACCATCTAGCCCAAACTAAGCAGAGCTTGTGCTATGGGTACTAGACAATGGATAAACATACTTAAATACTTTTTTTTTTGTAAATACATACATATTATACATAGAAACACCCAGACCAAGACAAACATCCATGTTCATGCACACAAATGTTTGACTTGTGCGGGAATCGAACCCGCGACCTCAGGCGTGGCAGTCGGTTACACTAACCACTACGCTATCGAGGCCGACAATATATTAATGTTTATGTTATGAACTTTTTAGTGCTAACTGATCTAGATGCATAGTGGCTTAAATTGATAATATACCTAGTCTTGCCATAAATATTGTAACAAGGATTTTTTTTTTCAATTGCTTAAAACATTTATTACTATAATGTGTGTTAGTTTCTACATTAATATAATAACACCAGTCCGTGTGCCCGCGGTTTCACCCGCGTTTATGGTTGCTGTGCCACCCCCGTGGTCGTAGCGTGATGTTATATAACCTATAACCATCCTCGATAAATGAGCTACACAACACTAAAATAATTTATCAATTCGAACCAGTTGTTCCTGAGACCAGCGCGTTCAACCAAACAAACAAACACATCAGCTTTATAATAATAGTATAGAATAAAAATATATGAAGCTCATTCAAAATTATCTCCATTGGCTTTAATACAGTCCTTTAAACGTTGTGGCCAGTTATCAATAGAAACACGCACTTTCTCCATGGGTAAATTCTTCACTGCCAGCATGGTGTTTAGAGCATGCCATATCCTCTAAAACTAACCATAAATCATAATCCAGCGGATTAAGATCTAGATGACGGCTAGTCTTCAGCTCTGATGAAGTCCAAAACGTTCGTTTCCAACCACGCTTGGGTGGATCAAGCTTTATGACCCGGTGTTGAGTCTCGCTGAAACGTCCATTCTTGGTTATGGAATATGGTGTTGTTAAAGGCTTAACCACCTTCTCAAGAATCGTATCTTGATATACTTGTGCCGATGTTTTGACATATTTTCACAAAAATATGGCTCAGTCACTCCTTGATAGCTAAAACCCCACCATACCATCACTGAAGTCGGATAATGTCCTCATTGTACTCTGCTGACTAATTGGGAAGCTTCAATAGAGCTTTGAGCAAAAACTCGGTTATTCTGCTTGTTAAAACATTGCTCAATAGTAAAAATCTTTTCGTCAGCGTACCGCTTAAAAGGTTGTTTTGATTTTACCAACCTATTCATTTTTAAATTATCAGTTAAATAATGACCAGTATGTCTCTTATAAGCTGCAAGTCCTAAGTCTTTTTTTAAAATGCACGACATGGTTCTAGGTACTATATTCATTTCCCGAGATAAAATCTTTTGCTTTCGGACAGGATTTCTTCGAATTCACTTCACTGCTTTGATCGCCTTTTTCGTACTAATACTACGTGGACGGCCAGATATTTTTCTGTCACATACAGAGGAGGTTTAATTGTACATATCAATAGTCCGGTACAAAAACAAAACATTCGACCAATCGGATGAAAAGTTTCTAAAATTGCATTTGGCTCCATACATACTTTGTTTAATACTATCACAGCAATTCGGTTATCTTTATCACCCCACTCCATTTTAATGTCACAAAAATATTTAACATTGGCGCGAAAATGAGAGAACACAATGCGTGCGCGTTACACTTAGCGTCCACAACGATCTTCAGCCGTTCCACATGACAACTACGATCTTTATGGTCGCGGCGAATACGTCACTAATGACGCCATTACTCACGCTTACGTAAAGCTCACGACGACCCACCCTGAAAGGTGTGTCGAAGTGAGCGTTGAGAAATTTAGTGCCATTTTTTAAAATACAACGTAACCAAGATGGCGACAACGAAAATTATTTATCGATAATAGATGATATCGTAACAAATCACTAAAAATACACATTATGAGCATTTTAATCAAAGATATTAAGGCTTGCGTTATCATCATCAGAATAAAAAAATTTGGTAGCAGCTGAACTTCGACTTAAACTCTTCATCGAAGCCTTATATTGAGGTATGATTATATTTCATATGCCACATGATCTGATTTAATTTTCTTTTTTTCTTCTTTGCTCGCATTTCCTTTTTCCTTCTGCATTCCTTACTTTTTCCTGTTTGGATTGATTACCTGCCATATTCTGCTGATCAAATACTCCACAAATCTAAAGAAAATATAAAATATAACGGTTTATAACAATATCTTATCATACTTATAAGTCATAGATATGCTTGTGTTAATGATTTTGAAGACGTTTGCGTACCTACACTAGGTATACATTAGAAAACACAAATTTTACGGCAGCCTAACGCGGCTCACGTTTATTTACTTATATTTTACGTTTTGGTACCTATCTCATTACATGGCACGATATTACATGTATCATCAGCTGTTCTGACCACGCACCCTGCAAGGCGGTTAAATAAAGTAATAAGTAAATAAAAGTGGGTAAAGAGCTCGAAACTTAAAATAACAAATAAAAAAGTAAAATAAACGCGACTCACTCTTATTTACTAATATTTTACGTTTCGTACCCCATGGCAGGTTTCATTATCATCATCTGCTCTGCAATGGAATCCGAAATGTAAAATAATAAATAAATAAAAGTGAATTGCGGTAGTAAGCCATAAATCGTGATTTATTTCAAAATAAAAATAAACCGAATGAAATCAATTGGATGCAGAAACAATTCCAAACCATGGACATTTCTTCCATTCTCACGAACATCGGTTGTCTATGGGGTGGAAGACCATGGAGTGGAGATTTTTAAACATCTTTCGGTCGTTTTCCAATATGGTTTCGAATTTGTTATAATAAAATATAAATATGCTAATACATACATTTTTCACATAATATTAATAAACTCTTACAAAAAAAAACTTGCTTTTTGCATAAGCTAAATAATCCACGGAGTAGTGCTTTTAAGCTTTTAACATTACCACGAATTTTCAATTACTTAAAAAAAGCAATACACCAACAGACTTTTAAGAACTGACACAATATTTTCCACATTGACTTTTTATGTGTTGTCGATTAAAAATAAAGCCTACCATACATATAATTAGTATACATATGTCCTGCGTGAGCAATAAACGCGACGCGATGCGACGTAACACGATACGATGCAATGCGACGCGATCCTACACGCGACAAATGTCCGACGTGATTTTGGTCATTAATTGTCGAATCTAGAGGAAGTTCCGTGAAATTTTGCTTGAAAGTTTATTCTTAAAGAAGAGACTTTTAAAAAATATAATAAAATACACAGAAAGAAAACAATTATATGTACTTCATATTTTTACAAAGAAACATATTTGGCGAATTCCATAATTTATATTCAAAATTAGGAAACGATTATTGCACGATTTCATTGTACATCGCTATTTAGTACGCTCGTGGGCCCGTGTCAGCATATTTTTGTAATATTGTTAATTTCATATAATTCATATTCGGTTCATTACCGGACACCAACCGCGCTGCGTGTGTACTCATTATCAATCATATATCATAACATTATCATTTTTCCTTTATATCAATAAACTAGTTCTGAATCTCTAAGCCTCTTTCAATTCTATCAAAATGGTTAAACAATATTGTGGCGTGTTACTGTCTACTTTTGATTACATTATTGCTGCTATTAAGTTTGAATTTGAGAATCAACCATTTCATAGTTTGTGGTGTCGCGTCTGGTCGCCCACAAAACAGGTACGCGTTACGTGACTAAGTCGCGTCTCGCCGCCGACTGCCATATAGCCATAGGCCACAAGATAGGTAGGCCATTGTTTTGATCGCGTTCGTCGCGTTCGCAGCGTTGTCGCGTCGAGTCGGCAGCGTCGCGTCGTAAAACAAGTTGAGAGAAAGTCGTTAAAAGAAATGTCCCGTGAGATCAACCTTGAAAATCGTAAAATATATTGAAACGTAACCATGTCAAAATTGCACAAAATATAGCATACATGTCTAAAGGGTCTATTTAATCAAAATAATCAATAATATCTAAAAAGAAACCCATAGACAATGCATTTTACGCTCACATTTTGGAGTTGTGACATGGCACGGAGTGGAGATTTTAATAATAAAAATAAAATAAAATACGGGCTATCATTTATAGAAATTAGTATTTAAGTCTCTTAAAACAATAGTTATCAATGCTATATACTAATAAAATATAAACTGGAAAAGTGAATTCTGTGAGATATAAATCAAGTGTGACACTTTAGTCACCCGGTTTTGAGATTGACCCTATTAATGTAGATTTATGTTAAAATAGATTTTTTAGTAGCCTATATGTTATTCCGATGTATAAACAATAATACTGTAAAGTTTCATCAAAATCCGTTCAGTATTTTGCGTGAAAGAGTAACAAACATCCATTCATCCATCCTCACAAACTTTCACATTTATAATATTAGTAGAATATTATATCTTTTTTTTTAAATATAAATCCATTTAACCAATAACTATTAGAGTTTCAGACTAGTAGGTCAGACCTACAAGTTATAATCTAACCTCTTCAAGCTTTACCTTTTTTTTTTATTCGCCGTTTGTATTATTTACATCAACGCTCAAAACACTCCATAATGCATTCCACTTGAGTTTAATGTAACGCTCGGAAACAAATTAAACGAGGAAAGCCGTGGTCGTGAGCGTGATTCTTGTGAGCGCTTAGTGGAACACACCCAATTAATATTCATATAACAATGACAGATGCCCTATTCAAATGTGATATTAAGATTTTAGAGTTAAAAAAGCTCTTATACAACAGCTTTGTCCGTCCGTCCGTCCGTCGGTCCGTCCGTCGGTCCGTCCATCGGTCCGTCCGTCGGTCCGTCCGTCAGTCCGTCCGTCGGTCCATCCGTCCGTCCATCCGTCTGTCCTTTTGTCTGTTATACAACTTTCAACTCAAGAACCGTAAGAGCTAGAGACTCACTGTCAACTCCATTCGACTCAGCATAGTCGATATACCCCGAAATGACTATGACCTTTGACATCTGACCTCAAAGTCACGTGATACCATTTTTTCGAAATCTAAGATTTATGGCAATTCATGGCCGTTTCTCACTTGTTTTAATTGTAGCAGTATTTATGGCCGGATTAAGTATATATCCGTTCAGAGCAAGGCACGAAAAAAGTTACGATGTAAATAATCAAGTTTACATAGCGTTTGTTTGTTACCGAAGTGTATGAACGGGATCAGATTGAAAGTCATCTAAAATATTTGTCCTCCATATTGACACTATTGTACTTGCCGGTACATTTTCTTATTTATTTAATAATTTTGAATTATTACCCTTGCAGGTATACAAGGCCGCGACCACCATGCTGTTGCAGCAGCCATGTACGTTTTATATCAGCTGATAGAACGAAGTGAAGCTCACACAGACTTGCTCACTAAATACCGCTTTTGGATTATTCCGGTTTTTAATCCTGATGGTTACGACTATTCTATGACGTTTCCACACGTATGTATTTGAATCTTCATATGGTTAATATCACCATACCTTTTTACTTAACATGCATAGGTACAATCCATATATTTTAGTGTAAAGATATTTTATAAACGCAATTACGTTACTTATGTATAACTGACAAGCGTGCGTAAAAAATATAATGAAAGCAAACGAAGCAAGAAAGGAATGCCAGGATCGTAGTAAGTGGAAATCCTTAGTCTCTGCCTACTCCTCCGGGTAGCAAGAAAATATGTATGTATTGTAAAGCGGTTTAGTACAATCTTAATTGTTTATTCGTTAGAGGCGGGAATGGATAAAAAACTTGCGTCAACAATGGTGTAAAGGTCGTGAGTCATGCAAAGCCTGTGAAACTCACGGTCTACGATGTACAGTACAACCCTGCTATGGAGTCAATCTCGACAGGAACTTTGAATACCAATGGATACCTGGTAACTTCACTGCCTAATGCTTATTTTTGCAGTAATCATATCTTTACCATAGTTATTTTGCAAAGCCATAAGACTTTACATAATAATATTATTAAGTAAAATAAATCCCAGTCTGCACTCAAATCGCAGAAATCTTGTAATTAATTTTAGCGGAGGAACTACGAGCTGAGCACCCTTGTGGCGGACTCTACGCGGGCGAGCGCCAGCTTAGTGAAACGGAGACCCTTGCCTTTACTCGTTACCTTTATGGACAACACACACAGCCTTTTACATTTATCGCTTTCAAGGAAGGCGATGTTTTGGTTAGTTATTTTTGAATATATTTCAACGTAAACCATGATTGTATAACACGACGTAGGTATAGAAATCGATCCCTGGGCGGGTTATTTATCGTTACAGAATGCCAAACTCATACACAGTGTCCTTAGCGATTCAACAATAAATGTAAGCCTGGGACACATTATTTCCTAACAGTACTATAATATATTTAAGGGCGAAATAATACCCAGTTTCTGAAAGGTCAATCGGTGACGGTTGACTTATTTCAAATTATAAGTTTAATTGTTGTTGATACCAGTCAGATGTCAGCCAATCACGGAACTGTCATACGTTTTACTGTCTGTTAACTTTGCCTTTCAGAAACTGAATATCTCAAAATCTGCTTGAGGTTAAGGACTTGAATTGTGCCAAGTAAATTTATTACTTGCAGCAGTGTTGTATTTTTTATTCCAGTTTTAGCGTTTAATCTACTCACTAAATTGTATTCAAACCGGTTCATCGGCTTTGCCATGAAAACGTGATAGGCTGATAGGAAATGCGCGTTTTAATATTATGTATATCTTTATGAAACTAATATAATTGATTCGCGTTTTAATATTATGTATATCTTTATGAAACTAATATAATTGATTATTATCTGTTTATGTTTACAGGGCATCATGTTCCCGTATTCGCACACGCGGAAGAAACGTGCGTACGATAATATCTATGTTAGTATCATGTTTAATAACTTTCGCGATAGTTTACCAACCAAACTACCACATCTACTTAAATGAAGCTGCCAAACTCGCGTAATGTGGATTAGATAATTGCAGAAAACAAAAAAAAAACTGCGCCACATCTTTATTTTAAGACTGATTGGCTGTTTGTGTCTTTTTCTTTAATGATTTTAGTGTGCCTTATGATAGCTAGCTAGTAATATATTTAACATTTTTATTTTTATTGTATTACCTACCTACTGTTTGGTTAACAAATTATTTGTATATTTGTTAACCTTTAAACTATGGTAAAATGGCTGTGCCAGGAGAGGATTCCCGTCGATAGTCCAATGGTTGGAATATGGATCTGGACCTCTCGATCGCAAGTCTCAATACCATATCCATTGGGCTAACACCTTTAACCTTTTATTCGTACTTACCGTTTTATATTGTTGTATAGAGGCAGCGAGCAATCAGAGCGGCTTCAGCTGCCTACAGCATCAGTAACAGACCCTACGTTGCGGGACAAACTTCAGAGTTCTTACGTAAGTTGCCAAGGCCTGACGGAAAATTGTTCAGTTCTAAACGCATTGCAGCAGACATTTTTGGTAAACGACATATGTAGTTTGAAATTGAAAATAAATAAAAAAATCATCATGTGAACGCATGGAAGGCAAATTATTTTCAGGGTGGTATATCTGCATTTGTATACATTATACAATTATTAAATATCAACAAAAAGTTATTGGGTTTTCTTTGAAGAAATCTTAATACCAGCGCGGGATTAGGCAGTTGGCAGTGTTACACAAGCCGTGCCTCGGAAAGCACATAAAGTCGTTGGTCCTGCGCCTGATTACTAGCTAACTCCGGTAACTAACTCTCTTCGATCTTATCGGATTGTCGTCACATCGGTTTAAATAAGAGTTGGGGAACAGTGCACTTGTTTACGCCCACACTTGTGCACTATAATATAGCTCCTGCGCAGACCCGCCAGACATAGATAATTTTTAAGACAGCTGAATTTGATTGTAACTAAAATTATATTAATATGGTGACTCTGGGATCAAAGTCTATAAATCATACGAGTTCAGTATTAACAATTGCTTTCTTATCTTTTAAGTATTAGGCTGCATAATGATAAATTAAAAGTGATTACATAGTTTCAAATAGACGTGACATACGTGTCGCCGCTACCTTAGACTCTGCACATTTCTAAGGAATGACTTTAGGTTCAAGATAATTTGGACAATACCATTTAACATCGTAAATATAAACGTTAATACGATCACTACTACTAAACAGTGATAGCCTAAATAATGTCCTAAAATTTTTAATTAAAACCTAACATGCTGGGGTGGCCACCAGACAATTCTTGCACGGCTAATCTGGCTTCCTTTTATATACCAATGCATTAAATATTTCCGTATTTTATTTTAGCCTTATATGCTGGCGGTATAGAAGACTGGATCGATGGCCATCTGGGCATTGACAACACATACACCATCATGATGTTTCGGCCCTCTGACTCCTACAACACACAACTTATTACTGAGGTATGTTATGTCATAGTAGCTTTTATCATATTAATATTTCAAGTTTTGTTTTAGTGCCATGTGATAGGGCTCTATTGCGGCTTTTAAACGGCACGGTTTGAGCTTGCTTCTGAAAAGTGCCGGTTAATAACCCTTTACAGAGCCTAGAACCTGGTGGCCAACAATTAAACAAATGGTCGCACTTACGGCACTGTACCAACCTTTATTAAAAATTGTGTAAGAAGCTGAATATAAAAAAAAAATTGTTACATTTGTGTATATTGCTACTTCCTGCCTATAATAAATTAGCGCACACGCATGTAGGTAATAATAATTCGTAAAGATGCTAATGCTAGATAAATTGCATTTGCATTAATTTTGCATTGCATTAATTGATTTGCATTAATTATGTCGATAAATAGATAAAATAATCTGTAATGATTGTAATCTGCACGCGTCGCATATAGCATAACCGGATACTCTGAATATAATTAATTTTATCAAGCACACTTTGCTTACTTGCAATTTGTTGATTGTTGAACATTATGACTGATTAAATTATGTGAAACGTGTAAACTAATAGACACCGTAATCAGTATTGACCTGAACGAGAGTACCTCGGACACAATGAGAAGACCTCCGAGCAGGCTAAGGAAATGTGGCCAACTGACAGCGGCTCTACGAATAATGCAAACAGCCCGTCGTGTAAGTCTATAACATATGTAATCGTACAGTATAAAGTACTATTACTAAATTACTGTAGTATACTAAACTCCCGTTTTTGTTTCCATTTAGTTGTATAAATATGGAAAACGCCACAGACATGTGCCCTGATAGCCTACCATATTATCACAGCCAGTGCCATCTGCCGGCACTGTAAAAAGTATAATATAGTGTCTGTTGTGTTTTAAATTAAGCTAGAATAAAACGTGTTGCAGTCGGTAATATTGTTTAAATTCTTAAAAAAAACGAAGCGGCCGCCGTTGAAGGCACTCGGGACTAATAAATGAGGAACGCCTCCGTGGCCAAATAATAAGGAAAAAGAGGACTGAAAATATAGTACTTAGTACTAATTGGAATAATTAAGATGTTGCTACTTCTAAAATAAGCCTTTGACCAGCAGTGAGGAGCATATAATCCTCAAAAGAAAGTGCGTTGCTGAGGAAGATAATTAATGAGTTTCTTAATTCGAATCAGATTTGAACGAACTACACAGATTTTGCCGTTCGCCCGAAGAAAACTCAAGGATGAAGTTTCTTCTGACTAATAATGTACTGTGGAATGTTTTTAGTCTTTCTAAGTTAGATAAGAATTTTAGCTGGCATCCACAATTGCCTTAATATATGCATATCGAGTAACGTGCCAAAAGGCGCCGTTTCGGTATTTCGTAGCTACATTATCTTACAATGATAACTAAACCTTATCGCGTAATTGGGCAACACAGATATTGAGTGTTTGGAGGTCGTAATGACTAAAACTTAATTCTGAGAGACCTTATCCATGTTACAGACCTACGAACTTATGAAGCTTTTGCGTTAGGTTGTATTATTCACGGAGTTCGGCTGGCAAATGTAGGATCACCAAATCCACATCAAAGAACAGAACGATACAATGGTTTATTGATCAGTGGCAGAAGGGATCACATTTTTATAACCAAATGCTTTTTATGTCTTTGTTTGACCGAGGGATGGGGTTAAAGCATAATGGTGCTAGTTCGAATCCGAATCGGTTGATTTGGATTGTTTTACTAAATAAAAAATACAGAACAGTTGCGTGACGAAAGGTGTGCGTTTCGGTTGTATAATTATAATTAGCACTAATTACTAAAACCCTCAACAACTCATAATTTATTACATTTTTCACAAATTTCTTTAGTTATCTACTGCACATTTGTACAATACCCAGTTTGTGGCATTTCCTTTTCTTAAATTTGCATCATTCGTTTTTTCAATATTGGTGCCAAAATTAAAACAATTTAACAGAACATGATACGAAACAATCTTAACTTTACGTACGATTTACAAAAGATAAAGCAGCCGTTCCAATGCAGATATTAGATCGTACTACGTCCATTGATCGGCGCATAACAACGCAAGTATCTTTACGTCATACACCGGATAGTTTCGTATCTACGTATTAATTAAATACAGCGCACGTGCATTTTTAAGTAATTGGCTCAAAAATTGTTCCACCTGATATGAAAACTATCAGCTAGTCAGTAGACATATCTTGTGGACACTATTTATCCATATTATATCTTTGATTATTGTACTGTATAGCTTTATATGTCTATTTTAATATCACTTAATTTATTTCTAGCGTGCTGTTCACGAAACGTATGCTGCGATGGATACATTACTGCTGCAAAGTTTGGAAGCTGTGGGTCCACCACCACCCGTCACTATAACGAGAACTGGACATGGTCATCGGATACTCGCAGAACAATTACTCTACGTTACCACATTATACCTCATATTACTTCTTAATGGTTAATAGTGTATGGTATGTGACGGTATCCAAATGTGTAGTAGTGTGTGTATAATAATCTTGGACGAGGTGAAACGAATTTGCCCACAATAACCGTACTGACTTGTATTGTTACAAATAGATAACAACATTAATTATACGACCCAGTTTTGTTTACCATGATTTGGACGCGCACATGGGTCAGCAATCTTCCTCTTCTTTCTTCATTCGAACCGTGCACTCAATATACATATTATGTATAGTGTCCTATTAAATTTAAATTTACAGTGCCTAAGTGAAACTCTCATGCGTAGCAAGATATTACCATATCATGTTTAACTTCTTTTGTGTACATGCTGAATTAAAATAACGCTGTACAATCATATAATATGAATAAATCAGTATTTTATTTTAATAACTAATTACTGTTAGTTTCAAACGATATTTAAACGTGCTAGACATCTGCAAAGATTTTTATAAGTTCAAAAACGCGTGCCTATTTTTTGAACTTAATACTTTAATAATTGTGTTTATCTTATATAACAGCTGCTGTTTCTGTATAATAACATCCATTATTACTTAAATAAATGAGTTTATTTGATAATTCTGGGCCTTTCTGTTATTTTTCACTGGCTTACCAAGCTTATCGAATTACCTTCCTTATATCGAGACAAGGACATTTCCTTGAATGTTTGGACGTAATTATTATGTAGGTTTCAGTACCACCGATACAATCATATTTATAGATCCTATGATAGTGACAGATAATATATGTTGCTATTGGTCTAATTCTAGAAAACTATTCTAAAATTAAACACAGAATTTACATCGACAAAAATTAATCAATTAAAAATATAATTATTTTAATTGATTAATTTTTGTTTTAAAATTTGCTCTAGGTACATGCACTTTATCACCATACTTTAGGTAGACTATTGGTCATGGAAATTATATTTATTTATTGATCATATGCAGTTTTTTTTTTGTAAATAATATCAAACATTTAAAACAGTGCTTATCCTTTGTTTATATATAAAACCTTAAAGCTCACTTCACACAAACATGTCTTTACATCTTATACGAAGATAATAAAATGGTAAATGCGAATCTGACAACATTTTTAAATGAAATTATCTATTTAATGATGTGTGTCGAATGAATCAGCGAACAAAAGCAAATCACGAAATGGACAAAAGTTACTAAATATCTATGTATATTTTATTATTTTGCTTGGTAACCACGTGGATAATGACCAAGCATTTTTAAAAACTATCTGATATTGTGTTTGAGATACCTACGTTATTTGATTTAACGATAGCAAACACCTGTCAAAAATTATATCAAGAGTGTAATGTAATTTCTGTAATGATATAATTAATACCAATAAATACTAGTTTAAGTAATCAGTAAATACATAATCCCAGAAAACTTTGTAGAAACAATATATACTATATCAGCATATGAAAGAGATTAATTATCTATTACAAAACATAATTTTATTACTTATTGTGCTATATTTTTTACGTTGTGATACAATTAATAATAATAACAATAATCTTCTTTAATAAAGCAAATACAAGTAAATTACATGGAGCAATTGTTAGCAATGATTTTAGATTTACCTCTCTTAACTTAGCAGAAAGACCTAACAACTTACAGATAACAAACCAACCGACAGATCCCGAAAAAGATAAGATAGAAAAATGGAAAGCCAAGGTACTGCATGGTCGTCACCCTCACGATTTATAACAATCGCATGTAGACTCACAAGCCTCAAACAGATGGCTCACGAGCGACTATCTATTCCCGGAAACCGAGGGCTTTCTCATAGCGATTCAGGACCAAGTAGTTAATACTAGAAATTACAGAAAACACAGATGATAGATGTTGTAAATGCCACAGACAACCTAAGACTATACAACACATTACAGGAGCATGCACAACACTCACGCAAACTGATTATACACATCGCCACAACCAAATAGTAAATAGACCAGATATCACAATACACAACAAATCACAAAATACAGCACATATAATTGACATAGCAGTACCAAATACCCATAATCATATAAAAAATATTACGGAAAAATTTACAAATACACTGAACTAAAAGAAGAAATAACAAGAATTTGGAAAGTCAACAAAGTTTACTTTGTGCCGATTGTGATATCCACCACCGGGGTAATCCCAAAATATTTACACCATAGTCACAGATAATATAATACTATACTAGTACAGATACTCAATACCATACAAAAATCTTGGACACACCTCGGCTGTCAAAAATCAAAACCTAGTAAGTGCTTAGAAACTATTTTACAGGATAGCAAAAAAACGACCTGCTCACTTTGAGGACATGCCATTTCAAAACTATTTGTTATAGCTCTTGTGAGTGCCAACGAAATGTGCAGTATATGTTTGGCTTTCAAAGAATGTGTAGTGTGATTGCTTGTATAGCACTACTAACGTCTGTATATGTGTCAAATATTAAACCATTGTATACAAAAATGTATGAGGTCAATGTCGATAGATGGCGTTGTTCCATTTCGCTGAATCGCGCTATGGTTTCGTTAACGAGCACATTATATAAGCACAAGTTATTTAAAAAAAATCTATTTCTCGTTTTTCCCGTGGATCGCCTAACTAGATCCATGTCGCTGACAACGCCCCAAGCCGTGGTCCGTGGTAGTCCGCCCTTGGGGGTTAACGTTATCTAGTTTATAACGGGTTGGGAGCCCTCTGCGCTTACCCACAGTCCGCGTAAAGTTGTAACTTATAGAGGCCATCTGAAACTAACAACTACCACAGACAAAAAAAACACGACCTGCAGGACAATTCAGTTCAGAATACAGTTGTTTTATTTATATCGCCTAGTATTTCTACCCAGTTTAGTTCAACAGTTCAAATACCAAATTCAGTATTTAACATTTTGGCCCTACGACCCGGATTGGACTTCCGAATCAGTCCCATTTTGAGCATCGGAGCCTATGTACGCAGTGGATCTCTGCAGGCAATATGTAGGCCAGGCCAAGTACAAGGCAAACTCCCTAGTGTTGGATTGTGGCAGAGAGGACAACAGGAATGTCATCACTTTAGTTCAACGCCACGACGATAGATGGCGCTACTGGTTGGATGTGAAGCCAACTGACACCGGAAGTGGATGTGAAGGTGAATCTGTAAGTACAATACATCAGTGATTTAAGACAAACATTAAATTAAAATCGTGCCAAGCAATTTTGAACATTACATACTAGAAGATTCTTTGATTATTTACTTTATGTGTAGTTATAACTTCCATTCTTAGAAGTATAAATTAGTTTAGATTTACATATTATGTGGAAAATTGCTTAGAGAATAAGCTAAATTAAAAAAAAACTATTTTAATCATATTATTTATTTACTAAAATTTTATTTACATTATACTGTGTTTAAAAGTACAGTTGTTTATAAAATAAAATGGAAGTCTTGATAAACGTTTTAAAAGATTTACAAAAGGTAATTAACAAGGGCTTAATTAATTTAAAAAAATGTTTAAATGTGAGCTTGACTTTAGAATATATAGACACCAGATTAGAGCATTTAGAAAATGGTTGGGCTGCTTTTAGAAATGCAAATGTTAAATTAAATGAGCGATTTAAATTAGAAGATTTTGAAAAAGAATTGCAGATGTATATGATTCCACTGAAGACACGTATATAACATATAAATGTCTGTTAAAAACCTTGCTAGCTCAACTTCAGGTGAGCCGAGAACCTATAAAACAAGTAAGCCATTCTAATAGTAGTTTTCTTAAATTGCCGAAAATTTCTATACCTATGTTTTCTGGCAAATACGATGAATGAGCTACGTTTCATGACCTATTTGTATCTCTTGTTCATAACAATACCAGTCTAGATAAAGGACAACGATTGCATTGATTAAAACTCACTTAACTGGTGAAGCCGAGCAGCTTATTAGACATACGCCTATACCTGATGCTAATTATAAACAGTGTTGGGATCTATTGGTCAAGCATTATAATAATAAAAAATACTTGGCTACGTCGTGGCTATCGTTTATTTGCTCAAAAACATATGCAAGTGGAATCGGCAGCTGCTTTAAAGTATATGTAAGACACAACTACCGATTGTTTGAACGGTTTAACTAATTTAACGTATCTACCTGGGATATTATTGTAATACATATTATAACGTTTAAGTTAGATTTGGAGACTAGAAAGCAGTGGGAATTTAATAATAACAACGACTCCAGTAATGATTTGCCTACTTTGATCAATTTAAGACCTTTATTGAAAATCGGTACCGCGCCTTAGAGTGCATACCATCTAAAGGTATGCACGTACGAAAGCATTACTGACCACAAATACATCTTACACAATACGTTACAAGTATTGTTCGGAGCCTCATAAATTATGTTTTTGCAAACAATTAGCAAAACAACCCACTCAGTCTAGACGTGACTTTGTAGCCAAAATAAGATGCTTCAATTGTCTTGCTAGCAATCATACGGTGTAAGAATGTAAAAAGCATACAACTAGTAGAATGTGTCAAATGCGCCATCATTCCTTGGTGCACCCTAGTGAAGAGCCTGAGAATATTGTAGCAACCTCTACTATCTATCCCACTGGTACATCAGCCAGTAATGTTCAGATAGTGTCGTGTTTATCGACCGGCAATAGTCCCAAACTGGGACAGGTTTTATTAGCAACGGCGCTAGTAAAGGCCGAGTCTAGGAAAAGAGAATCTCAAATAGTTCGAGCCCTTCTTGACCAAGGCTCTCAGGCATGCTTCATAAGAGAGTCTACGGTGCAACTGCTCTGTTTAAAAAATATCCCTGTACATGGACTAGTATCATGCTTAGGTGAGAATAAGTCAGCACTTGCCAAGCACATGGTGCAGTTAATCATTAGGTAAATTACGAGTTGATCCTGATTTTAAATCAGTTATTAAGGCCTATGTTTTACGTAAAATAACTTCGTACTTACCAGAACGCAACATAAGTGTAGAACGTTTCAATTGGATTTATAGTAAACGATTACATCTAGCAGTTCCAAAGTACAATCTACCCAATTAAATATATTTATTGTTAGGTGCAGACGCGTATTGTTATATTCTTAAGGAAGGAATAGTGAAAAGCCCTTCTGGAACTCTTATTGCCCAGAATACATCATTAGGATGGGTTTTGTCAGGAGCACTCAGTTCAGATAACGATACGAGTAATAAAAAGAACACTTATAGAGTAAATATAAATGTAATGCACGCACACATAGAAGAAGACAATTTAAATAAATTTTGAGAAATTGAGGACAATCTATGTACAAAAAATATGTTAACGCCTGAAGAAAATAAATGTGAAGAATTTTATAAGATGAATACGAAGAGGAGAGGATATGGGAGTACGAAGTCAAATTACCGTGCCGAGATACACCTCCTCCTTGTACATCGGGTAACTCTCGTGCCATAGCTGAAGGAGATTAAAATCGTTAGAAAGGAGATTGGAGAGAAATACAGAGATAAAAATTAATAAACAGATGTAATAAAAGAATATTTAAGTTTAGGGCATATGAGAATAGTACCGGACAATGATAGTAAGAAGCACACAGCGGTGTATCTACCGGAGGACAAATCGACTGCAAAGGTCCGTGTTGTTTTAAACGCATCGGAGAAAAACAGTAATTGTGTGTCTCTTAATGATACCCTTATGGTTGGACCGACATTGCAAGCCGATTTGAGACATACGGTTATGAGATGGCGAGTCCACCCTATTGCGCTAGTAGCAGACATAATTAAAATGTACAGGCAGATATGGATAGCGCCGGAAGATGCTATGTATCAGAGGATTCTTTGGCGGGACAGCCCTCAAGATGGCATCAAGGATTACGAACTAGTAACCGTGACTTTCGGAACTGCATCTGCGCCTTATCAAGCTGTTTGTACTCTACATCAGATTTCTTATGATGAAGGCGATAAGTATCATCCATCATCTATATTACGAAGGCATTAAATTGCTTCTATATGGACGATTTGATGACAGGATGTAGCAGCGTTCAAAATGGCTTAGAAATCTATAAAGAATTGACAAGTTTACTTAAAAAAGGCGGTTTTACTTTACAAAAGTGGAACATGAATAATAATAATATTCTACCACATACTCACAACACCATTTAGCCCAAACTAAGCAGAGCTTGTACTATGTGTTCTAGACAATGGATAAACATACATATATACTTTTTTTTTGTAAATACATCCATATTATACATAGAAACACCCAGACCAAGACAAACATCCATGTTCATACACACAAATGTTTGACTTGTGCGGGAATCGAACCCGCGACCTCAGGCGTAGCAGTCGATTACACTAACCACTATGCCATCGAGGCCGACATATATATAGCTCAAACATTAGAAAAGGAAGTGCGAATTAAAATGGATAGTATAATCAAAATTTTAGGACTTACCTGGAGCCGTAATGAAGATAATTTTCAATATTCATCATGCAGAGCTACACCTATAACGAAGAGATCCATGCCATCAGATATAGCCAGGTTGTTCGATCCGCTTGGGTAGTTAGCTCCCAGAGTTATTTTGGGTAAGATCTTTATTCAACGGTTATGGCTGGCAAGCGTAGGTTGGGATGACAATTTAGATATAGATCTAATTAAAGAGTGGGGTACTTACCGTCAAGAGTTGAATCTACTTACCTCAGTTCGAATCCCACGGTGGCTTGGCACTAATCCAGGTAGTGATCTGGAACTACACAGATTTTGTGACGCCTCTAAAGTTGCTTACGCTGCTGTGGTATACTTGAGCATAAAAGATGATAATTGTGAAGTAAATCATTCGTTATTGGTAGCCAAAACTCGAGTAGCCCCAATTAGACAAATTAGTATTCCGCGTTTGGAATTGTACGGTGCAGTATTGTTATCCAAACTTCTGACAGAAACAGCACATGTTTTGAATATTAGCCATGATAAAATCACAGCATGGACCGACTCAACCGTCGTACTAGCATGGCTAAGCAACCATCCAAGTCGTTGGAACATATTTGTGGCTAACCGAATTGCAGAAATATTAACAACGATGAATGTTTCTCAGTGGCACCATGTCTCTACGAAGGACAATCCAGCAGATTGTGCCGCCTTTACTTAAAGAAAAAACATAATTTATAATAAGTCCATTCGACTCCCGACTCGTAGTCACACCACATTATCACACCAGTATGACAACACTGATTATCACACACCATGTATACCGTAATTGCTAGTACAGTGCCAACATAATGTAGTCGGTTTATCGACAAGTAATGCAATTGACCTATAACCTGGCATGTCTTCAGCTGTGAATAATCCGTGATTCATAATATGGTACTGCAACCTTATCTATAGTACTGGCCAGTTAGAAATGTATTGAGATAATGATAATGACTGACAAACGTCAACATATGAACAAAAAACTGCTAAAACATGTTTGTATATGAACAAAAACGATTGTCTATTAGTTTCACATTGGCTTTGTATCATGGATTTTTGTATTATTAACAGAAAACGTGGACAAGTGTTGTTATTTAAGCAACATCAATACTATAAACAGAAAGTTTACAAAAATTTGAATCAGATATGGTTTTGTCGTAACCGTCGTAACAGTATAAAGTGCTCCGGTTCAGTCACAATAAACGTAAGTGCTAGTGTATTCTTATCTAAATATAGGTACATACCGTGATCTGGTCTGCCTATCTATCTTCACGTTATGTCTCTAACGGGGCAGGTAGAGAGAAGGGAATGTAGTGCTTCGCGATCCTCGAATGACTACTCTTTTTGTGTTTTAATGATTCATCAAACGCTTTATGAACGAGTCTCTAGAAGTTATATTATCGCCTCAATATCCGTAATTTAATCGTTCTTTAAAATTCACAGGGACAAAATATTGTAAAAACAGTTGAGCACAAGAATACATGTCAACCAGATGAGAGCGATAATGAAATAGCGCTTTCGATACACAAAATACATGAAGTTGCTTGTACTTCTGCGAGGCCAATGACTAAAATCTTCGAGAAACATATTAGACCCTTAAAAGAAAAAGGGTTGAAAGTACCACAATTTGATAGCGTAAAATGCAGCCTGTATAATGCACGCAAACGAAAACTAAACGTAAATAAGACCGTTTTCAAACAAATTGAAGACGTAGAAGTACCTATTACATTTGAAAAATGTCTGATTGCTGATTATCAATATGAGAATACCAGACTATTAATATTTTGTGATGAAGACGCAAAGTTATCATTAAAAAGTGTAAAAGAATATTTTATTGATGCGACTTTTAAGAGTTGTCCACAACCATTTCCACAATTGCTTTCGATCCTCGGTGATTTGGGAAGCACATCTCAAAAAACTTCAGTTGTACCACTAATTCATGTGCTCATGAGTGACAAAAAAGAGTCAACATACGCTGCATTGTTCGACATCTTGAAAACTAAATTCCCCGATTGGTGTCCCACTGTATTTCACGCAGATTTCGAGATTGCTGTAGCAAATGCCTTAAGAATATTGTTTCCACTTATATCGATTAAAAAGTGTTACTATCACTATTGTCAGAGCTTATGGCGGAAAGCGAAATCAATTGGTTTGAAAAGTAAAATACATAAAAGAATTGTGGGATTATGTTCGGTACTGCCGCTAACTCCGTTAGAACTTGTTAAACACGGATGGGAGTACATAAAAACTGAAGCTAATGAATTGAGCGGGGAAAAGATTAAACAGTTCATAGCATACATGGGTCGTCAATGGCTAAATGATGAACAATATATTGCTGACTGGAATGTAGTTGGTCAAAGACACAGAACCAACAACGTTTGTGAAAGTTGGCACTCCCAATTAAACAAAAAGATAAATAAAAACTACGTAACCATACTAAAGTTATTAACAGTATTATTAAATGAAAAGGATATTAATATACAAAAAAAACGAAGGATCGACCAAACTGATAAAGATAATTTTATAATTTCGTCCCAATTAAAACTATTAAATGGCGAAATAACATTGGGACATTTCCTTGAAATATTGCGTTAAATAGTTCAAAATAATTTAATATAATACATACACCGGCAGAATTAGCGGAACACAAAAAACAAGAAATTAATGTATTTTTATTTGTTTGTCATACTGGTGTGATTAAATATAATGAATTTTAATTTACATATCGATAAAACAGCACTAGTTGATAATGACAAGTGACGATAAAAGGTGTTGTATTAGTGGCGGTGTGACTAACAAGAAAAAAACTCCTGATAGTCACACTGGTGTGATAACCTGGTGTGACCACGAGTCTGCAGCGGTCCATTCATATGAGTACAGATTTAGAACAATCCGTTAAGACACGTATAGCAACAACTTCAGAGCAGTATATTTTTTAAAGATTTTCTAATCCTCAAAAACTGTTGAGAGTAATTGCATATTGTCGACGGTTTCTGAAAAAGGAAAAGATAAGAGTTATTTGAAAAACCAAGAAATGGAAGAAGCATTGTATAGTTGTATAATAATAAAAGTTCAGAAAGAAATATTTACAATAGAATATAAACAGCTAAAGAACAAAGGCTATATACAATTAAAAAGCAGTAAATAAAAATCACTCTGTGTTTACCTTGACGACAAAGGAATAATTAGAGCTCGAGGTAGACTTCAGAAGTCACAAATGAGCCAGGACATTAAACACCCTATAGTTATCCCACATTCTAGTTATCTTACACATTTCATTGTAGCCGATTCTTATATTCAAACGCTGCATGACGGTCTTCAGCTGATGACTAGCTATTAAGATAGTTAGTCATCAGCTGAAGACCGCTATGCAGCAGATTGACCTAAGGGTCAGCCTATTAGATTTTAGGAGCTAGATGCCTGATAAAACAACATATCAATAAGTGCCTTACTTGTGCCGAACAAAAAGCCCTTACCAGAAATCAGCTTAAGGGTTCTCTTCCGTCCGTACGCTGTACTTCAGCCAGACCATTTTTAATTAGTGGCGTTGATTATGCCGGACCCATTAATATCAGGACTACGAAAGGACGTGGCCATCGTTCTTATAAAGGCTACATTTGTTTGTTTGTTTGCATGGCCACTCGCGCTTTTCACTTAGAGGTGGTAAGTGATATCAGCACGCAAGCGTTTTTGGCGGCATTTCGTCGCTTTGTATCTAGACGAGGTCACTGCGCCAAAATGTGGAGTGACAACGGCACCAAATTTGTAGGTGCGTCTAGAGAACTAAAGCAGTTGTCCAACATACAGAAAGCAATTGCAGAAAACTTAGAAATACAGTGCACTGAATGGCATTTCATTCCTCCTCACAGTCCCAACTTTGGCGGACTTTGGGAAGCAGGAGTGAAATCCACAAAATTTTACCTTAAGCGATTGATTGGACGACACTAACTTATGAAGAAATTAGTACACTATTAAGTCAAATTGAAGCATGCTTAAAATCCAGCCCAATGAGCGTTATCAACGTAATGGATCCGGGTGAACCTCTTCCATTAACTCTCGAACATTTCTTGATAGGAGAGCCTATAGTTAGTGTTCGAGACAATAAATATGACAGTACAAATATCAGTTATTTATCGCGTTGGCAATTGATCCAAAGAATGTTGCAATCGTTTTGGAATCGTTAGTCTCAGGAGTACCTATCCAACCTTATGAATCGTTACAAGTGGTCTTCCCATGTCCCGGAGCCTAAGATAGATGACATCCCTACTATTCTTACTTAATATTATAAATGCGAAAGTAACTCTGTCTGTCTGTCTGTTACGCTTTCACGCCTAAACCACAGAACCGATTATGATGAAATTTGGTATAGAGGTAGAGTAGACCTTGAAAAAAGACATAGGCTACCTTTTATTGTAAAAAAGGCATGAACGGGTTAAAATAAGGGATGATAGTTTGTATGGGAATTCGTTATTATCGAAGATAAAACCATGTATTTGTATTTAGGCACTGAATAAGAAGTAAATAAACATTTAGTTCAGCGTTTTTGAAATTTCGACCTAACCTTCTTATCCTAATCCTAACTAATATTATAAATGCGAATGTGAGTTTGTTTGTTACGCTTTCATGCCTTAACTACTGGACTGATTTTTATCAAATTTCGCTCACATGCTGTTAGGGGTACAGCAAAGCACATAGGGTACTTTCATCCAAAAAATAACTACTGTTCCCGAGGGATACAAACAAATAAATTTTAGATGGTCGTCCGCTATAACAACTCGGTCTACTGATATGAACGAAGTACAAAGTGATGCCTGGAGTACAGAAAAAGTGATCTACTGTATCCTGGTAGAAATCAGGCACATCTATCTTATAATAATTACATTCAGCTAATTAAGCTCTGTTCACTTATTTAAGGTAATTGACAAAGTTGTCGTAAGAAGTTTGGTATTATACAGAGCTGAAATCAAATAAATTATATTTTTTATAGTACCTTTAACTTTTAGTATTATTATTAACTCGATAGATGGCGCAGAAGTGCGATATTGATTTGTGATGTTGAATGTGCTCACTAAAATTAATTCACTCCAAAATCCGATAGATTGTGAGGTACTCAATCTTTGAGCCTATGTCCACATTAATTTTAGTTAAAACATTTAAATTCATGATGTTGAATGTACTAACTAAAATTAATTCACTCCAAAATCCGCGCGATTGCGCTAAACACATTTTAAAACGTAATATTATTTTTTTTCATGGCAATACCTGGGACAAAATCTACAAGCTAGCTGAAAACGGGTTAGCTAAAGTCACCACCTGGTTAGAGAATAGCCTCTTATCATTAAATGCCAGCAAAACTAATTACATGTGTTTCAGCAAGACGATGGTGGGAAAACCAACAAATGAACATAGCCTCAAAATGCACACATTCCCATGCAATCGATTAGAGGATCGCTCTGTTTGTGACTGTGAAGTGATTGTCCGTAGAGCCTGCGTAAAATATCTGGGGGTAACACTTGACGACCAACTCACATGGAACCTACATCTGGTATCGACTGCAAATAGACTCAGACGCATGATACACATTTTTAAGACCTTGCGTGCGATATGTGATCTGATGTTACTTATCCAGACATACCGGGCATTATGTGAATGTCTTATTCGGTTTTGTGTATGTGCCTGGGGAGGAGGTGACAAAACAAAAATGATTGGAGTAGAACGTGCACAGCGTGCAGTGCTTAAAGTTTTATGCCATCTACCCTTCAGACATCCCACAGCAGCAGTCTATGAACTGACTGGTGTGTTATCTGTGCGAAAGATTTTTATCTACGAATCGTTACGAAGATATCACAAGACAACTGTACCACAATTACCTTTACACCAAAAACGCATTGAACGTTGGCCGGTACCCCACACTAAGTCAGCCTTAGGTCAAAAGCAGTACACATTTTTAGCGCCTTTTATATACAACAAGTATAATAAAATAACCAAAGTTAGTAGGCTTAAAAATAATCTATTTAAAAGGATGATCATGTGTTGGTTACTGAAACTGACATATGAAGAAACGGAAAATCTTATCAAAGTTTAAGACAGGCCCACACATATATAAATAAATACACACACTTACATACACACGCACACACACTCACGCACACACACAGAAACACAAACACACACACACACACACACACACACACACACACACACACACACACACACACACACACACACACACACACACACACACACACACACACACACACACACATACACATTCATCTACAAAGACATGTATGCTTGGATATTATTATTACTATTCTTATGAAATTATCAATAGTTATTATATTTTTTTTTTTTTTTCTACGTTTATTTTAGTTAAATTATAAATTATGAATTGATTGTATTATAATGAAATTACCAATTGTATCTTTAAATAAATGTTACATATAAGCGGGGAAGACACTGACTCCTGCAACACAGTTTCGACTAGCGTGGGAGCCAGAGTTTTGTTATATATTGTGTTCTTTTCTTTTTTGTGTCAATAAATGATTATTATTATTATTATTATTTTGTATTATCCATGGCCATATTAAACTTATAAATAATCCTGAAGTTTGGAAAAAGGAATTTGGTGGACCGTATTGATGGGAATTCGATTCATTTGTTTATAAATATTGATTTTTAACCGTTTATTTATCTGTTACTACTATTCTAATAATATTGTTGGTTATGGAAGGCGTCGTAAGCAAGTGACGTCACAAATCATCCAAGCGGGTTATAAAGGCGTGTTCAGCGCGCAACGAGTCACTGTGACAGCGAGCGCCGGCGGACGGAACGAACGTGCTGTGTGGTCGTTGTTGGGTGATATAAATTATTATGTTTAGCATAATTTGTTAATGTATTTCTTTAATTAACGGTTACAATAACCATCCTGCTAAATTGAATGATTTTATTTAACAATGAAAGTGTGTATGTTATTTTTTTAGGCTGTTTCACTTCTGATTCCCACCAATATTGTAATTGTTTTAGGTTTGCAGTTTATATTGTTCTTTTTTCTTTGAGCGATAGTTTATCATTTATTATTTTTAGGTTCATTGTCTTACTTCTTCATTTTCATTTCAGTTTATTTTTATCTTTAAGCAATAGTTTATCAGTTTGAATTTTTAGGTTACTACCTAACCTGTATTACTGTTCTTTTTTGTTTACTGTATTATTTACGTTAAGAGTTTATTACGTTTTTTAGCATGCCTCGCAAACGTCATTCTAACTTATCTAGGAGCTCATCGCGGGCACGGGCAGCAAAAAGTGCTCGATCCCAAGAGTCATCCGTTCATGCCGAATTAAGGAGGCAGCGACAAGCTGCTTTAAGAGCTGTTGAGACACTTTCTCAAAGCCAGGAAAGCCTGGAGGACTAAGCTACCCGCCAGGCTTATAGCGGGTGAAACGCCCCTTCAAACACAATTGTGGTTGGAGGAACAAGCCTAATGCCAGAGAGCCTTGAGAATCCTTCAAACGCAGATTCGTTTAGATTTATAAGCTGAACGCCAAGCAGCTTTAAGAGCAACTGAGACATCTCATTAGACGTAACGCCGTTTGAATGTACAAACTCAACCCTAGAGAGCTTTAACAGCTTCTGAGACGCCCCTTCAAACGCAGTTTTATTAAAAAGAATAAGCCAAGCGGCAGGCAGCTATTAGAGTGGCAGAAACTCCAGAGCAGTTGCTGGTAAAAAGAATCGTTCATGCAGAAATGCAAGACGAGCGACGACAAACTTATGCGTAACAGTTAGTAGTATTTTATAAATCTGCATTTAATTACGATCCTTTTATCTGTATTATCTTTACTTCTATACTAATGTTATAAAGAGGAAAGATTTGATTTTTTGTTTGTAAGGATTTAGCTCAAAAACTACATTACCGATTTTAAAAAAATATTTCTCCATTGGAAAGGTGTATTATCACGGAGTAATATAGGTTACATATTATTTTTTTAAAAAGTACTTTTACTTACATAAGCCAACCTAACCTACAAGTCAATATTTTAATAGGCGAGATAGCTTGCCTCCGCGGTTATAGACAGCTGGTACAGTGCCCAGAAAACTGGCAGCATTGCCACGTTAAATGGCAATGCTTATACCCTTAATAATATTTAGGTTTCAATGTTCATAGTTACAGTAGTGTCTATTATTCAAACGCTTTAGACAACATCACTACTTTATATGCAGATTCATTATTTTCTTTTTTTTTGGCAAAGCTATATCCCGGTCATACCGACTAAACCTACCACGTTGTTCCTAAATATAACCAGAGACGGTGGGCCGGGCGAATCCCTTTCACATGCCATCGCGACATCGGCCCGCTGTATGAAACGGCAGGCCACTGCACAATACTACCTATCTTTATTAGGAAATAAATTTCATACCTACGGCTTGCATTATAGCAAGCAAGACTACACAACTGAGAGGCGCGCGTAGGAACACGCATGCCATCTTTCGGACCTGCAATTGATCGGGTGGTGGGCAGGCCCACGAAGCCCACCACCTAGCGCCCTAACGCCCTCCGGCATCCAGTTCTGCGGTTGGGGAGAGGTTTCAAGCGCGTCCTTTCCCGCTCCGCCGCCTCCTTGATGGAAATTACTTCCTCACATAAGGAGGCGACAGCGTTTCACGACCTCTCGATCCGGACCATAGACTAAACTACGGCCGGTAACGAGAGGGCAACCGTTCCGACTGCCACGATCAACTTATGGCGCTGCGATACCCAGGCGAGGCAATCTGCCGAAGTGTGCAGCGCCGTGTCCACAACAACATCGCGGCAGTCACCGCAGTGATGACATCCGGGGGTCTTCTGTCCGCCTTTGTGACTCAGAAACTGGCCAAAAAAACCGTGGCCAGTCGTTACCTGTGTCGGCCGGAAGGTGAGAGCGCCAAGCCACCTCTCCAAGTACGGGATCTATCGCTACAATCGTGGTAGCGTACACGAACATATTATAACTTCACCTAACCTACTTTTACGCGAGCGAAGCCGCGGGCAAAAGCTAGTAATATATATTTGTGAATACTCCATAGTGTTCTCGAAGATGTTGACAGCCTACCAACCTGCACTAGGCTAGCGTGGTGGACTATGGACTAACGCTTCTCGAATAATTGAGAAGAAGCTTAGCAGTGGGATAATTTATGTACAAGACTGATATTATTATATATCAGAATATTTTATTTCCCTGTTATTATATATACTTATACGAAATTGAGTGGAATTTCATAAAATTCATATATCAGAAAAGACAACTGCACTAGGAATAATTCCTGTGTCGTGAGTACTCGTGAGGGACTTTACAAACATTCAAACAACAGACACAAAAAACACCCAGACTCGGAACAACCATTGGTGGACCACACAAAGTTTTGTCCCGTGTGAGATTCAAACCCACAACACTCGGCATAGTGGTAATGGCGCCGCGACTACTTTAACTACTACGCCATCCGAGCAGTCAAAAATAAAGAATAATTATATTACACTTTATTAACAATTTTTACAATGATCTTTTTATAGAAGTTTAGGAAAGAGATAAGTCATTTTCAATTTAAGAAATTTAAAATAAAAATGTGTAATTTGACATAATTATTTTCAGTTTGTCTTGTAGCGGTTCACCGTGATTGGTTTACAAACATCACAGACCATTAGATTAGATTTTTTAAACACCGTGTACGAACTTCTAAACAGATGACGTTTAGTAAATGGTGACAATGACATGATAGTCTGTCAATGACATGATGTACAGTAATGCCTTTAAATATATACACAACTAGATTTTGCCCGCGGCTCCGCTCGCATAAATATAGGTTAGGTTAGATTGTTGCCGATAACTTTTTCTGAATGAACGGTACCTACCCTATGTACTTTTCTGTGTTGCTTTTTTCGTACGATTACTACGTGAACGGCCAGATCCTTTTCTGTCACAAGCAGAGGAGGTTTTGTTGTATCTATCAATAGCCCGGTACACAAACATTCGACTAAATACCAAGCGGATGGAGAGTTTCAACAATTGGCTCCATATCTACTTTGTGTAATGTTATCAAGTACCACAGCAATTCGGTTCTCTTTATCACCCCACGCCATTTTAATATCACAAAAATATTTAACACCGATTGGCGCGAAAATGAGTTCAAATTTAATATTATGTTTTTTTAATTCTAACCGTATTTATAGCTAGGCTAAGTATGTATATGTAATCTGGTAGGTATATACTTAGTTATCCCTCTGCCCTTGGCGAAGATTTTGGCGAAGCCCATGAACTAGTCAGTAAAATACTTAACTAGCTTGTATTTTTAATTGTCGGGTTACGAGGCAATATCGATTATTATTTATCTATTATTAAAGCCAACTTACATTAAAACAAAATGGACATAAGTAATTATGCTATCGAATAAGTGTAGGGCATTATGTAAATTGCAGTAAACGGCATTGCTCGAATTGTATTTACTGTACTCTATATTTCCTTACAAGGCAGATCCTCGCAAAAGTCATCGGAAGAACCTTCAAAATGTCTGTAACACTCGCTGAACATATGCAATATGCATATGACTTTGTGATAAGAAACGACAATGCCATTTTTATCTACCTACGTATTTAGATAATCGTTAAAATCTACTGCGATAAAAGACGAACGACGTATATACGTAAATACTATCACGTTTTTAAATTAAATAACCGATCGTTTAAGATCTTCATAGGCGTCTCATAAAGGCCTAGACACACAGACAGAAAGGAACTCCTTACTATATGAGCTGTCCGTGCCGCCTAATCAGAAAATATAAACCCGACCGTGATCTCAAGGTTATTAATTACTTGTTACTTTCGATATCCATATCCGTACTTGCATTCATATCGGTGTCTTTATTCCCTATCGTCTACATGTAGACAAAAGCACGGTAATGTAATCACATTACACACAAAACGGAGTAAAAATCCACAACTTCTCGGTGTGAGCTTTAATGCCCGCGACGTCAATTGAGTGCTTTATATAACGAAATTAGGTGAAAGTTTTTAAGTTGAATCCCAAGTTACCAAATTGTTGAACTGCATTATAATATGTTTTTGTGGCTTTTGCTTGATACTGGAACTAACAAACAGACATACAGTCAAAATAATCGTTCTGGGTTTAGACGTCTTAACATAATACTAATTTGTTTGCGCTATTTGTAAAGTTTAAAATTGGAATTTCTTTTTAAAAACATATAACTGTAAAACGGTCTTTAAGGATTTGGATGCAAATTGGGACATAAGTAAATCATGTCGTGGTTTAAAACATACGTTTTGTTTCCTTATGATTCAGGAGGTTAAAACCACTGAAAGAAACAAATACTACTAACTAAAATACCTACCATCATAGGTTTAAATGCCTAGGATAACAAAATTGCTATAGATCAGGTTAAGAGTAGTTATTATAACCAAAACATTAGCGTATACGTATTTAAAAGAGGACCAGATGGGTCGTACCTTACCCAAAATAATCTGGTACCCAGGCCAATATGTATGGGCTATCGCTAGCCCCTTCCCTTGGAAAATAACCGTAGATACGTCAATGACCTTAATCCGAAAAGCGTGTATAAAGTACTAGAGTCTTAGTTAATAAATTTATATGTCTTGGAAATAGTACCTTTTCTGGATGAAAGAATTATGGTGATCGGTGGAGTAGTTAAGGCGTAACAAACAAACAAACTCGCATTCGCATAATTCCAATATTAGTTAGGATATAATGAGCAAAAATTATGGGATATGTTAAGAGAGATTTGAGAGATATAAGTGGAAATCCGTTGTCAACCACTTCAGGAAACAGTCTCATGACTGTTTCTTGAAGTGGTTGACAACGGATTTCCAACGGATAACACAATGATTACGGGTAAAATTGTGCATCATAGAATCATTTCTATGATGCACAATTTTACCCGTAATCATTGTGTTAAATACTTTCAAGTTAAACTGAGTCAGTAATGCAAAACAAAGATATCTGCATATGAACCAGCGCCATGAGCTGTTCAGTCGCATTATCTTTTACTCTTCAATAAATAACTCGTATACACGTTTGAAGACAATGCCTGATAAGAAATATTGATGGCACAGAATGAATAATTAAGTATAATTATGTTCGTGCTCTTCGTCACTTTAGCATTATTTCTTATTGACTACAAGAACGTGTCAACTCGCAGAAATCTAATTGGATATTTATATACAGCGAGTAACAGTTATTTTGCTCGCGGCTTCTATCGCTTGCTCGCGTAAATGTAGGTACTTTTTCTGGATGAAAGGTACCCTATGTACCCTTTTCTGTCCCTGACTATGTTTATGCGAAATTTAAGATCGTCGCGACGATCTTAAATTTCACATAAACATAGTCATATTTATGTATCATTATGTCTATAATGTCATAGTCATATTTATATAGTCATAGTTCGCGTCGGTTGAGTAGTTCAGGCGTGAAAGCGCAACAAACACACTTACATTTGCATTTATAATATTAGTTAGGATTAGGAAGTAAGGACGAATGTAAAACTCTCAAAATGTTATGTATTATGATAAATAATAATCATTTCATTTATAACCGCACCGTATTTTTTCTGGGTGATAGGCGTTTTTTCTGGAGGTTAGGTTAGATTAGTAACAGTAGGTTTTTTTTCAATGAAAGGTATCTTATCCCCTCTCCCCACTCTTAGGTGTTTCATAATTATCGAGTAATTATGGCGTGGAAGCGCAACAAACAAACAAACTCGGATTCATGTTTATAATATTAGTAAGGATTAGGATTAGGAGAGATAAAGATAAATGATTATGACTGTATATTTGGATATGACTTTGAAAAAGCCGACAAAGCGAATGCCATAAAGTAAATAGGTTGATTTAAATTAAGTACAAATACAATACCTATAGTTTGAAATGCTAGTGACATGATTAGATTCGATATTAAGCAAAAATATTTGAGATTAAAATTGCGATGTTAAATCATATACAACGTAATAAACCGTGTTTAAAATTGTGTATCTTCATGTGTCATTGTCGAAAATTCATTTTATATTGAAATATGAATCTAATATTTTTAGCTTGCAATTCTATTTTAATTTGTTTATTTTGGACAAAAAACAATTACACATTGCGTTGTGTAGTGCAATAAACCAATAATTTAGCGTTTAAATATCAAAAACGTATACTGAACCCACGAAATTACAAGTGCAGTAGTAAAGATAAAAAACTTGTACATATTATACAAAAAAATAATAATTGTATTGTAACATGATAATTAAAGAGTCATTCTTGATCAGCTAGAAACTCAGTAGCAATTTTTCAAATTTAGAATGTGTGTGACCGAAAATATCTAAATTCATAAAATGTGAGTTAAAATAATCGGCGATAATAATTTTCTACTAACTATGATTGTAGATACCACGTACAAGAAGGCGAATCTATTGCCGTTTATCGAGCACAGTAAACTCCGCGCCGCTATTAAGTGCAAATTCGTCAGCGGCAGAAGCCTGCAAAACCGCATTATTTCAAAAAAGGTACATATATATTTTACAGACGCTCTTTATATACTTATAGTTCGCCACTTACCTACATATGTATTTACGCCCCGCGTAATATCTGTCGTGTATAAAAGCTCGCGTATTGCCTTCTACTAGGCACAGAAGCACATTACCCGATACCGTGGTGCTATTGAGCTATTGCTTATTAGAACGACTGTCTTTCCTACCAAGCCTTCAAGTGTGTTGACTGGAACCATTTGTTGTCTTTCTTGCTTCTTATAAAAGAGCATTATTTTAAGGGCAGTTGCATTAGGAATCAAGCTTGTGTCGTACAAACAAACAAACAAAGAATACGCAGACTCGGAACATCTAATTATGGATAACATGATTTTTTTATCCTAGTGGGGATCGAAACCACAACATTAAGCGCAGTTGCAATGGCGAGACGAGCACCTAATCCACTTGGCCATCTGTGCAGGTTTTGTCATATTATAACTGATATAAAGGATCACGTGTCAGAAAAGTTAATTATAACGGTAATTTAACAAATTCAAGAGTTCGCCAATATAAGTATTTTATGCGTAAATATCAGTCAGGCAGTGGATGCCCTTCCTCGATGAAGGTTGTTAACACTGTATTTGCGTCATCGTAAAATATGCACGTTTTGTAACTTCCGTATTTCCTCCATAATGTCTTATTATGATGCGTTTTATAGGTACCTTGACTGAACCTGTGAAGGTTGTCCTTATAACATGCTCTTTATTAGGTCACAGTACGTTTACTGTTTTGTATGGAAAATAAATATTTTGGATAAATTCGCATTAAAATACCTTACATATTTATGGCCGGGAAGCGCCACTTACCATTTTGGCAATGATTGGGTCACTTACTTAAATGCAATACTTTAGATAAAATACCCAAATGATGCAGGGTTAGCATCGCGAGGGAGTTAACAAGCATTTAAAATCAATTTGATTCCTTATAAGTATTTGTGAAACAGACCGATGTTTAAAACATGCTTTAATCGAAACTATTAGTTGTAATTAAAGTTGAAGCTATTGTGCTACCATTAGTACCTACCATGCTTAGGTGCAATGACGCTTGCGTCATAAAAGTCCATGGGCTTCTCTTATTCTAAGTCCTGGGCACGGCTGTGCTTGTGCTTTGCTTAGGTATCTAAATTAATAAAAAAACTATATTGTATTTAATCGTCCTTTTTAAATAAGGAAAATTACTTACCTACTCAAAATTAAAAAATTATTTTTATAATTATAAATAACGATAACATTGCGGTAGATTCCGTTTCGTAACATTTAAAACATGGATGTTTAATACACAATAGACGATTACTGATTCATGTCAACAGTATGTGAACATGTCATACTTTTGGTGCTAAATAAGTTACTTTGTAAACAATCATAATAATCGCGTGTTTTCACAGCTTATAAAGATGCAGTGTCACTGACCAGAGAAATAAACAATATTTCTCTCTTCTGCGCAGTGCTATTAGTAGATGGATAAGTAGATTTTGTCCCTTAAGTTGTTAGAGAGTGACAGTGACAAAAAATGTGATCAGTATTGCGCGCCAAAACTTTACTAACTGACGTTATTACCTTCTAGCTCTTCCAGGCCTTAGGTCTCCAAGTTTACCATAATAAGACGTAAACGTCATATTTCAGTAGTATCCTACCCATTTAACAGAGCTTAGTTGGGGCTAAAACAAAGTTACAGTAAGCCGTACGTCCCTTCGCTCACTACACAAGGCTACGTGTGTTTATACGGTACAGTCACAGTTTACTGACACATTCATGTAGCTATAGGGTGCTTTATGATAAGATTTCACTTAATTTTAGATTACAAAAGAAATCTGCGAGCGTGTACGTATGGTAGATACTCCGCGTTTGATACGTATGTGTATAAAATTGGCGAGGAGGCATCGCGACGATCCACTCGTGCTATAGCAGGTGCGCGCTGCCCAGCCGCTGAACGAACCTTCACTAGTGGTCAACCGACAGATTTGTGAAAACAGATACTGTGCAAACTGTGAAAATGGTGAGAAGACATTTTATTATATCATTCATCACCATTTAACATGGCTGAAATTCAGGAATACTTGGTGAACCGTGAAAATGTATTCCTCTTAATTTATGAAATTCGTATATATATATACGTGAAGCAATAAACACGGCCGTGCTTTTTAATACCTCGTGTGCAGTGATAATACTCGGTAAAAAAACTATAAAAGCTATCTCAAACTAATGTTATAATTACCAAAATGTTGTTATGATTTCGCCAGGCCACAAATACACATAAATACAAAGGCCAGGTTAAGAGCACCTTGAACCGACGGGCGTGTATGAGGAATGTGATGAAAGTGAATGAAGCCAGAGAAGTGTGTCAGGATCGTAGCAAATGGAAATCCGTAGTCTCCGCCTAACCCTCTGGGAAACAGGCGTGAATCTATGTATGTATGTATGTATGTTATGATTTTTGACGTTTCTGTTAGTGCTTATCACGATATTGACATATTTATTAATCAACGATATAGGTGAAGCAGATGTTTATGAAACATGAGTATTTTTTTTTATTCAATCGTATGAAACATCAACATAATAAATAAAAAGTGCCCCAGATGTGCGTGATTACATTCCATAAGATTGATCGAGTAATTACAATTTTCATAAAAGGTTATCGATCATATATGTACATTCTTTAAATGTGATATGAATTTTTGTTAGGTATATTATATGTTTAGTAACTGAATTAAAATGCATCTATGTATTAAAATTAATAACCGTACTTAAACCTAACTATTAATAAAATAACTGTTACGTGTACGCTGTGTTACTGATAAGACATATTATTCTGTAAGATCTCATTATCAAGCTCACTTTCGAATCCTCAGTTACTAGCTCATACTTAGTAAATATAAGGAAATCTACTCGTAAATTAGGGCCACTTAATTTTTTATATAATGAGCATTCGATATTAGGATAGAGAAGAAGTGAGATAAATAGTTATTATAAATAGTTATTATACCTACTGATTCTCGAATTGAGATATGATTTATAGACGGAAAGTTTGAAACAATTCAAACAACAAAACAATTCCATCATATTGGTGCACTAAAGTTTACAATAAAGGCTTATAAAATAAATGAACGCGAGATAATATAGCGATAGTGATAATCGGCGATGTATCACATCTACACTCTAAACAAAAATACGACTATTGCCAGACTATATAAACCGAATTATATAGTCTGGCAATGGCAATGGCAAATTAATATAAACCGAATTAATTTAAAACTATATAATTAATAAGCCAGCTTTATAATGACAAACAACCACCAAGGTACGAAAGCTTCTTAGCTTGTAAGTTACTAAACCATTTTTTTTACGTGGGTTAATTCTCCTGATGCACACCCCTTCGCCACAAAGAGAGGCGAGAGTGTTGTGTTCGGCTCTCCCATACTTCGGGCCTACGGACCAAAACTCCACGGTGTGCCTACTTGCCGCCTTGTATAGTGGATGGTCCGCTGGAAAAGAGACTACCTCAGCGACCCACCCAGCAGATTACGACTCCTAGGCAACGCTCCGGCACTACAGAGGGCGTCAGACCGACTTAATGGCTGGCGGGCGGGATATCCCCGTTCTTCCGCCCGCAGCCTTCATTATGGCGGCATAAGGCGCGCAAACGCGAGCCTGCGCCTAGACTATACGCCGTTTCAATTATATTATTTTGATTTGATTACTAAAACTTAGTCTGACTTTAATGCATATAGACTAGATTTTGCCTGTGGCTTCGCTCACGTAAATGTAGGTTACGATAGTAACCATACTTTGTCTGGTTAACATTTTCTTAGAGACCAGTAGAGCAGTTAGAGCGTGAAAGCGTAACAAACAAACAAACAAACTCACATTCGCATTTATATGTAAGCACCCATTTTATATGTAAAATATTCTGATAAATTTGCTATTCAATTGGTCTACACGAACTGAACAAAATGCATAATGATGATAAAAATTATGAAAATTTGACACATTTCGCTATGTGACGAGGACATTTTACGATGCCGACTGAAGCGATTATAATAATGAAAATCACAAATACATTGATTTCTATGATAGATACTTGTAGCTATTGTTAGTTTAAACAAACGAAGATATACATAATACTGTTCTTTGTTAGTGCACGGAAGATTTAATAAACTTTTATGTTGTTGCTACACCTGGAAAAAAACATTGGTATAAACGGATCAAGGATTAACACATAATCATGAAATCAATTGCCATAAATTCCAGTTTTGTTATTGCTTAAAATTACAGTCGTTAGACTGTAATGTTAAGCAATGACTGTATCTTGAAGTATCCGTTAGGACACTTCAAGATAACAACTAAAAAATAAAATCGAGAATAAAATGTTGGCACCGGTCCGTAAATGTTCGAAAATTAAGCGTTAAATTTAACCAAAACATGTTAAATTGAACTTATAGCCTGCGTGCCTTAAATTAAAGGACGTTACATGTTTACATAAGCTCTTGGTTGTGCCAATGTTATTGAATTTTAATGATGATCCGAAATGTATTAAGTAATTATAGAAATAGCCAGATTTTCAGAATGGTTTTAATCGAATGTAGTCAGCATTTCTACTACACAAAATAAGTTGTCGTGGCTGTTTATAGGTGAACAATGTTCTTACTTGATTTTAGGTGTCCACTCTATTATTATACCGTTTGATGAGATGGTATTAGCCTGTGCTCGTTTCAAATTATTTGAAATTTTTGATATATAGGCGAAAGTCGAAGGTTAATAAGAAATTCACGTGGCTATCATTGGCCATTGTCAATGACAAATAATGGTGATTATTTACTTAGCAATTGATGATTACTTGGAAATAGTTTATCACGTTTTGTCAAACGGATAATATAATAATTTTACATAATTGTAAATTATTATTTTTTTTATGATTACCTTTCTATGATTCTGTCATTTATCTTAAACTTATCAATAATAAAAGGATTAGACGATTACTTTTTATCATAACCTACGTTTTATAATGATATCGGGCATATTCACGTTTTTTTAATATCTAGATTATAATTTTAAGGCCACTGACAAGAAAGACATCATATGTTTGCATCGCATTGAAGACGAAAAAGCCCAAAGACTCAATTGAGAATTTTATTTGCCTTCACGCTAACAATTACTTAGTAACACTACTCTTAATATCCACAATAATATATTAAATGCAATATCAGCATGAAGCGCCAAATCCTTGGTATCATTATGTTCGGTGCTAACTGATATCCTTACAGACTCATTAATAAGTATACATACACATATATTATAGTCTGACGCCAATATAACCGAAAGGCGGTTTATATACCGTCACTTCGTGGTATCGAAGCCATACTTTGCGTAACATACGCGCATCTCCTATTAGTCCTCCTTAGGAGGAGAGCTTATTTACCAAGCATAGATCCAGACTTAAGAAGACGAAATTCCGAATATCGCTGTGCCTTATCCGACAATCGAAACCAAGTCTTCATGCCGTCATATTACCTAAATAGAGATGACATCAATATTAATAAAATAGTTAAATCGGAGTTGTTATAAAACACAAACTTACTTTAATGTATACATTTAGGAAACACGCGAAAACTAATTTCTGCAAAAATGCGTTGTATATCTATGTGATAAACAATACATTAAGACAAACTTGCCAAGCATTCATTAATTAAAAAGTCGTACATCAAGAGTAGGTATTCTCTGTGTACATCTTGCAGGTTCGAGGTCGTACCCACTATCACAGCAATAATTTCAAAGTAATTAGATAAAAACAATTCATGTAAATTATTTAAAAAATATCTAGATATAACTGATAACTGTTTGAAACGTTGCCGTCGCATTGAACTGAAATCAATAAGGTCGCGTATACCACTATCTGCCTAGGTATAACGTGTTTGAAAAATTTGGTTGTAAGGATACCTAGATTGTCATATGGACGTTCATAATTTCTTTAAATTAGAATCTGCTAATTTTACTTGACGAAATCGTATTTCTAAATAAACATTTAGAAGTTAGATAAAGATATTGAAATTAAATTTAAATGATCCTAAATGAATTTCAGATTGAGTTGATAATTTTATGGATCTAAATACTCTTTATAAACATAACATGTCAATAATAACCATTAAAGTTATAGTTAAACCACTAAAGAAATATCGCATGTTTAAAATAGGTCAGTACGAAATTTTTAAGCTTAGAATAAAAGTAATTATAGTATAATTAAAACTGTAGTTTTCCATCAAATAATGTGAGATTCGCTAAGAAGTAATAGTAGTAGAAGAGGTATATGCCTAACCTACTCCGTTGCGTCGTTGTGGACTTAGTTAGGGTAGACCACCCTCTGTCGTGCCGGGGCGTCGCCCAGGAGTCGTCGCCCGCAGACATTCCTTTCTGTATTGGGCACTGCTGGGTGGGTCGCTGATGCAGTTACAGTTCCAGCGACCCACCCATCGTACAAAGCAGCGAGTTGGCACACCGTGGGGTTTTAGTCGGTAGGCCCGAAGTCTCGGGAGAGCCCGACATAACCTTCTCGCTTTCCATTGTGGCGCGAGAGGGTATGCATAAGAAGCATTTGCAGAGGTTAAAAAAAGGCCACGGCCATGCTATGAAGCCAACAATCTATTATTATTATTATTATAATTGATAAATATATGAGAATTTATTATGTAAGGCACTTAACACGTGTCATTAATTCCTTAATTATTTATGTTATCTTAAGTAATTTGGCAAATACATTATAAATAATAATTACGTGATACAAGATTATTAAGTAGGTTAATTATGCTTTTGTTAGTATTTAGAGCGATACCCCAGTGCCGGGCACGCCACGATCGTGGCGGTAAGTCCCGTGTTTGAGGAGTGGCTGGAGAGGCGCCATGGCGCCCTCACCTTCCGGCTGACACAGGTAATGACTGGCCACGGTTGTTTTGGCCAGTTCCTGTGTCGTATACGCCGGCAAGAGACGCCCGGTTGTCACCACTGCGGCGACTGCCGCGACGTAGTTGAGGACACGGCGCTGCACACTTTGGCGGTTTGCCCCGCCTGGGCATCGCAGCGCCGTGAATTGATCGCGGCAGTCGGATTGGTTGCCCTCTCGCTCCCGGCCGTAGTTCAGTCTATGGTCCGGAGTGAGAGGTCGTGGAACGCCGTCGCCTCCTTTTGTGAGGAAGTCATTTCCATCAAGGAGGCGGCGGAGCGGGAGAGGGAGCGTTTGAACCCTCTCCCCAACCGCAGAGCCGGGCGCCGGAGGGCGCGGGACGACCTCCAGCCACCCTGAGGTTTGACCTGGGGGTGGCGGGCTTTGTGGGCCTGCCCGCCATCCGTTCAGCACCAGGTCCGAGAGGCGGCGTGCGTGTTCCCACGCGCGCCTCTGTGCTGAGTCCGTCTCCCCTCTAGGGGGGACAGTAGGGAGTGGTAGAAGTGCCTTTAGGGTAGGTCTTTCGTGTAGTGGCCTGCCGTTTCATACGGCGGGCCGAAACCTCGGCGGGGTCGCGACCGCATGCGAAAGTGATTCGCGCGGCCCCGTCGATAGTGGTTTTATCGAGGAACACCGTGGTAGGTTTAGTCGGTATTCCGGGAGGTACTTTATCATCTTAACATCTTATTTTACCCCGGCGAGTCCGACATAACCCCTCCGCCCGCCCCCGCGGAGGGGTATGCGTCATGCATTCCCCCACGTAAAAAAAAAAAAAAAAAAAAAAAAGTATTTAGAGCGATAGGATTATCAATAAATAAAATTTTTGACTATTACCAATAAACAGTAAACTTTGAACAGACACTTCTGACATGCGTTTTACTTTCAAAAACAAAAATATATACGACATAGTAGTCCAAGTAGGCATTTATATAACGTTTAATATATCTCGCATAAAAACTATAATATTAGGGGGACCGGAAAGTAATGCGGATTTTATACATCAAATTCAAGCAAATAAATGTTAACGTGATTTTTATTATTTATCAATGATATACATAAATTGCAAATTTTAATGCCAATTGATTTTTATCGATCCACGATAAAAATCAATTGGTTTTTGAGCAAAATATATAGAGATGGCATTTTGGATATCATCCACATTTACTAATCTTTTGCCTCTAAGAAAGTGTTGAAGCAATCGGAATAAATGGCTATCCAATGGTGCAATATCGGGCGAGTATGATGGTGGGTGAGGCAGTACCTCCTATCCCAATTTGTTAATTTTGCCAGGTTGTGACTTGCGCAGTGCGGTCTTGCATTATCGTGTTGCAGAATAACGCCTTTTCTGTTGACAATGGCCACTTTTCAATTAAGGATTTTTTGTTACGACCCAATTGTTTACAGTAAAATTCACAGTCTGTCCCGGTTTTAGCACTTCAAATAAGTCTGTTTGACAATTCCTCGATGGTCTGACACGGATTTGCTTCCACTTTCTCCCTTAACACGTCATTGTCTAACGTTGTTGGTCTTTCTGATCGATACGAGTCGCAACGATCAAAATTACCGGATTTGAATTTAGAAAACCTCTTTTGGCATTTACGAATGTTTAATGCATTTGGAAAAACATCGCTAATGTTTTTGGTAGCTACTGTGGCGTTACTACCCTTGCGAAACTCAAAAAGCATGCAAAGCCGGATATGTACCTCTTCTGGTATTTGGCTAGCAATTTCACCGAAAATAGTAAAACAAAAATTACATCTAAACAAGTCACTTTAACCTCAGAATGGCTAGGACAGCCACGATTTTGTTGTACACAATGAGCTGATAAATGATAACCAAATATGATATGCGTTAAAACGACATAAATTTTCAGTCGCCCTATTATACAATAATAAATATAATTATCGTTGAGAACTTAGAACTTAGTCTTGGAATGGCTCTAGCATATCAGCTATATATAGTTTAAACGCTTTCCTATCAAATCAGCTATTAAACAATAAAAAACGTAGACTTTAACTTTTACAGTTATTTTTAACTATAATAAACCAAATAATACTTACGCATTTAATTATTGGTCATAGGTACTTTAGGTATCGGCAAAATGATTGATAAGCAATTTGAGAACCGAGTGAAAATACATATATTTCAGTGATAACAAATAATGATCGAAAGAATGATACAACATCTTAATGACTTTATCTTTACGAAAAGTCTGAAGCTGATTTAAAGCGCACAACGAAACGTGTATCTTACTTGTTTATACCATTTTTAGTTCAAAGAATAAATATACATATGTAGTATTGTCACCTCTAATTGTATGTTTATAACTTCCATCTTATTTGTCGTTTTGATATAGCCATACTCACTCATTTCTTTTACTTATTAACACAATTTGTGTTTGCAGGGTGACAAGAGACCATCTGGAGATGTAGGAGAACCCTCGAAGCTGTCGCCACCACCACCGATTGCTCCACCCAAACCTTTTGACGGACCGAGCGATAAGAAAGTAAGTAGATGTACCAAGAGCCTTAAAATTAATATTAGAAAAGATAAAAGAATTGATTTTTGTTTGTTTGTAAGGGTTTAACTCAAAAACTATTTAACCGATTTTAGAATTTATTTCGTTTTTATTATATATATTTTTATTATTTAATTTTTATTATATATTTTATTTTATTTTTATTATACTTTTTTTTCATCCGTTCAGCACCAGCTCCGAGAGGCGGCGTGCGTGTTCCCACGCGCGCCTCTATGTCGAGTCCGTCTTCCCTCTAGGGGGGAAACAGTAGGGTTTAAATTGAGAAGTGCCTAGGGTAGGTCTCTCGTGTAGCGGCCTGCCGTTTTATACGGCGGGCCGAAACCTCGACGGGGTCGCGACTGCATGTGCAAATGATTCGCGCGGCCCCGTCGATAGCGGTTTTGTCGAGGAACACCGTGGTAGGTTTAGTCGGTATTCCGGGAGGTACATTATTCTAGCGGCGTGCCTGAAATTAGGTTATCCTAATCTACTTTTACGCGAGCGAAGCCGCGAACAAATGTTAACAACTTCAAACTATATTTTAGTTGAAAAAGTACTTTTGCTAACATAACCTAATCGATTATTTTTTTTTTACTTTGGGGAATGCATGACGCGTACCCCTCCGCGGGGGCGGGCGGAGGGGTTATGTCGGACTCGCCGGGGTAAAAGGAAGTTGGTAAAGATGATAATGGACCTCCCGGAATACCGACTAAACCTACCACGGTGTTCCTCGACAAAACCACTATCGACGGGGCCGCGCGAATCACTTGCGCATGCGGTCGCGACCCCGTCGAGGTTTCGGCCCGCCGTATGAAACGGCAGGCCACTACACGAAGAGGCCTACCTATTAGGCAAAACGCCCCCCAAACCCTACTGTCTCCCCCCTAAAGGGAAGACGGACTCGAAACATAGGCGCGCGTGGGTACACGCACGCCGCCTCTCGGACCTAGTACTGAACGGGTGGTGGGCAAGCCCACAAAGCCCACCACCCCCAGGTCAAACCTCAGGGTGGCTGGAGGTCATCTCGCGCCCTCCGGCGCCCGGCTCTGCGGTTGGGGAGAGGGTTTAAACGCCCCCTCTCCCGCTCCGCCGCCTCCTTGATGGAAATTACTTTCTCACAAAAGGAGGCGACGGTGTTCCACGACTTCTCACTCCGGACCATAGACTGAACTACGGCCGGGAGCGAGAGGGCAACCAATCCGACTGCCGCGATCAACTCACGGCGCTGCGATGCCCAGGCGGGGCAATCCGCCAAAATGTGCAGCGCCGTGTCCACAACAACGTTGCGGCAGTCGCCGCAGTGGTGACAACCGGGCGTCTCTTGCCGGCGTATACGACACAGGAACTGGCCAAAACAACCGTGGCCAGTAATTACCTGTGCCAGCCGGAAGGTGAGGGCGCCACGCCGCCTCTCCAGCCACTCCTCAAACACGGGACTTACCGCCACGATCGTGGCGTGCCCGAGCTTGCTAACATAACCTAACCTACTTTTACGCGAGCGAAGTCGCGAACAAATGTTAACAACTTCAATATCATAATTAGAATGCCGATAGTTTCAAGTAATAGGAATGATTTTGAATACGTTGATTAAGTATGCCTGGTCTTAGTATGAAATGGATCAAGTGGGATTGGTTACTGTCGCACAGTGTGTGCTATCAAACCTCACACATCTTAAAGATCATTATGTAAAATACTCACAATATTTTTCGTCGTTAAAGTGAGTGATAATTAGTTAATTATCATTCACTTTAACGGCGAAATATGCGTACGTAGTTACGCACCTACTTAATGCGCACATTATTGTTAAAATGTCTAAGGAGACTCCTGTGTTGCAGATCAACCCTATGTCCATTCGACTGAAAAATATTTACACGAGCTATAATCTGATATTTTTAAGTATTACTAGGAAGAGCAGAGTTTATGCTAATCCAACATTTTACTTCGCGTATCAATAGAGCATATTATGTACATAATAATATCAATCCGTAGTTCTGTAGATATGTCGTGTATAGCGTAACACGTTAAAACGGCCACAAATTAGAATTCCTGCCATCCGATAATTGTTATACATTATACTCGTTACCGCTTTATCCCAATGAAGAATAAAGTTCGTGTAATTTTCTACTATTGCAATTCTTCATGAACGTTGAAGATATCAAAGCTGTCATGATACATCATAAGAACTATCGATTTAAATACAGAGTATGTAAAACTTTGTGCCTAATATGATTTTTGGAGAGTAAAATCAAGTTGAATACCCGTAACGAGATACTCGTGCCAATCAAATTGTCGATATTATGATTGAGCATAATGCCGCTTATCGGACTGTTCTAATCCTGATGGATACAAATGTTACGCATTTATGTACGACGTGACTTTGTGTCCGTATAATTATTTTAAGCGTACTGTGCTAAAATAGTTAGGTAATCGAGGCCACAATCTGTAGTCACAAAATGGACCTGCCACGTAAAAAATATGAGAAGGTTTTAATGAAGTGGTGATAGATAGGCGATTTATGTTTATTATTACCAACTATTATATTTGATGATTATGATGCTTTTAGCATTGTATATATTTTTTGCATGGACAAAGACGGTAGACGCGTGAATCTACATTTGCCAATTTAAATTATTATATTCTTTAAAAGCAGTATCTAGTAAGTCTAAAATTATGATTATTAAAAATACCAGACGTTAAGCTTCCTGCCATAAAATGTCAATAGCATTTATTAGTAAATATTATTTATTAAGCGTAAATTGCTTTTCTTTATCTATTTTATCCGATAAATACTAGATAGGGATAGGCTTCAGTGTAATTTTTATGTCCAGAAGTGAAAAATAAATATTAAATATCGTCAATCCTTGCTGATAAGATAGCCTTAATTGTTGTTGCATTCCTTGCGGTAAGTAATATGGGGTGAAGCGCCGGCGTTGCTTTGCCTCATTGACATTGGTAACTAAAATGAAGCTAAGGGCATACAAGTTAATTGCTATATATAGCTCTTTTGATTAAATAATATATGTGGTTTACACAGTTATAAGAATTGAGCGAATGTATCTGACACAATATTTGCATAGGTAGATATATCTCTTATTGGCAAATAATTGTATTTTTTTTCTGAACGGATAGCGCAGTGGCTTACATTAGCACGCCACCTCTACCAACTCCAAAATTTGTGCGGTTTACAGGTGTCCAGAGTCTCAGTGTAATTTGTGCCTTTTGTTTTGAATTGTATAAATTATACCGTCAAGTCTAAGACACCGTCTCAAAGCTCTCCTTTAAGCACTCTGTTCAAAATTATCTTGAAATAATATAACATTGAAATTAAACTGCTATATACGGATTTTTCCGCGTTGTTTATTTGACTCTTTATTACAAAATTTTGAAAATTGTTTCACTACTACTACTATTAAACTTTACTAATTTTTAAGCTAATTAAATTATTATTAAACTATTTAGATTTAATTTATTTTTACTTTTACACTTTCCCCGACGTTTCGGTTGCTTTTCAGCAGCCATGGTCACGGGGAGACTAAGATGGCAGTTGTCTCAATGTTCCAGTGTAGTTATTTCAAAGTACCCGAACATAATTTAATCATTGGTTTTTCTATTTACGCAGAATGAGCTCAAAGTATCATGAAGTCTAGCTGTGGTTTGCTTCTTCTTGGGTTTGACTATTTTTATTACTGGATCCCAAGCTGGTGGTACATTCCAACCATCTTCTCTATTAAAATTAGGATGTTTTTTGATTTCAATAGCCTCGCGAAGCATCCTTGGTAGGAATCGGTGTTCTTTAGCGAGAATCTGTGGTTTGTCAAATCTCAGGTAGTGGTTGGTCCCCTGTTGCACATGTTCACACACAGCAGACTTCAACGAGCGTTGGTGTTTTACATCAGCTATGTGTTCTTTTATGCGGGTGCCTATGTTTCTCTTGGTTTGACCAATGTATGAGAGTCCGCAGTCACAATCCATTTTATAGACCCCTGCATCTTGTAAAGGTAGTTGGCACTTGACGGATGGTAAAAATTGACTTATCTTCGTTGGCGGCTTGAAGTATGTGTTGATTGAAGCTCGCTTCCATCCATCCGGGATCCAGTAATAAAAATAGTCAAACCCAAGAAGAAGCAAACCACAGCTAGACTTCATGATACTTTGAGCTCATTCTGCGTAAATAGAAACACCAATGATTAAATTATGTTCGGGTACTTTGAAATAACTACACTGGAACATTGAGACAACTGCCATCTTAGTCTCCCCGTGACCATGGCTGCTGAAAAGCAACCGAAACGTCGGGGAAAGTGTAAAAGTAAAAATAAATTAAATCTAAATAGTTTAATAATAATTTAATTAGCTTAAAAATTAGTAAAGTTTAATAGTAGTAGTAGTGAAACAATTTTCAAAATTTTGTAATAAAGTGTCAAATAAACAACGCGAAAAAATCCGTATATAGCAGTTTAATTTCAATGAATAATATTCGCGTAAATAGAAGACAATAATATAACAGTCATTATGTATTGTGAAATCGTATTATTATTTTATATTGTCATTTTCAGGTTGACAATGTAGAGGACAATGCACCACAAAGAGCAGAATGGGGTGGTCAACTCGAGTTCCTCATGTCCTGCATCGCCACCTCTGTCGGTCTGGGCAATGTGTGGCGATTCCCATTTGTCGCTTACCAAAACGGAGGAGGCGCCTTCCTCATCCCTTACATCATTGTACTGTTTCTCATCGGCAAGCCTATGTATTACCTCGAGTGCCTCCTGGGACAATTCAGCTCAAGGAATTCTATCCGAGTTTGGGCGTTATGCCCCGGCATGAAAGGTACCATCAAAATTTATATATTTTCATGATAAATAATCTCTGCCTAAGGGCAAAATGCTTACTTATATGAAAAAAATATGGTGCTCCATGTGTTTCTCCGAATCGCTGTCATTGCGGCGAAGCCGTTGCCAGCCTCAGACAGCATGGGCTGTCTGCAGCAGAAGCGCTGGTCGTATTTCACGACACGCTCATCTTAATGACATTATCCGTCGTGCTCTTGTCACCACCGGCGTACCAGCAGTACTAGAACCCATAAGCTTGGTACGTGACGATGGGAAGAGACCCGATGGTATGTCTTTGTTACCTTGGAAAATGAATAGGCCTTTGGTGTAGGTCGCCACATGCGCCGACACCCTTGCGCCATCACATCTTCTGAGCACGGTGAACTGTGCCAGTGCCGCTGCTGTAGCAGCGGCAATCCTCAAACGGCACATATACAGTAATTTAATTGGTAATAACGTTTTCAAACCGATTGGAGTGGAGACGCTAGGTTCATAGGGTCTGGGCGCTCCTGCGATTTTTAGAGATATATCTAAGCGGCTAATCGACGCTTCGCGTGACCAGAATGCTGGACTTTATTTGGCTCAAAGAATCAGCATTGCCATTCAACGTGGCAATGCTGCCAGTCTTCTGGGCACATTCCCGGTCGAGAGCGATGCTAAGGAATTTTACGAAGCTAACTAAACGAGCCATTTCTTTTATTAAATTTTACAGTCCCATATTTTGTTACTTTTCATTTTGTTTTATTTATAAGTGGTTAGGCTTGTTAATATTAGTTAAGTTGAAAATTATGATTGTTGCTTTGTTAATGGAAAAATAATTAATATAGTAGGTAATCATTTGTCGCATCAGAGATTATAAATTGTCGTAATATTGACTGTGACATTCAATATTGCGTATCTATCCATAACTCATGTAATTACCATCAACCGTTATCGACAATATTTATGACATAGCTATCAGGAATAATATTTACATTAGCACATTATTATGTCACGCCATGTTTCACACAAAATTGAAACTGTCTTCTCTTCCTACTACTTCCATTCGTTAATTTCGTTGTACGGCTCTTAATAATGCAGAAACAAGTCACCGAGCACTTCAGTCTTCTTTCCGTCTAGACGAGAGTACTAGAGCTATGGGGGCAATAGCTAAATGTTTTAAATATTCCAGGTACTGGATACGGCACAGCTTTAGGTTGCAGTTTCGTGTTATCATATTACGTGTCAATCGTAGCTTTGTGCTTGTACTACTTGGCGATGAGTTTCCAGGCAACACTGCCCTGGGCAGTTTGCGCACCTGAGTGGACTGACTGCGTGGCTTCAGACCCCAGCTTACAAGGAGGAGAAATACCGCCAAATGCCAGCAGCAGCGCTGAGTTATATTTTGTGTAAATACAGTTTTTGTAAATTATGTACAAAGATTATTAAAATAATTTAGCGAGAGGCTTTAATACTGTTGTATATGAAATATCCAGCAACCAGCGCCGAATAACAGCATGCGTTCGTTGTATCAGTTCTCTGATTACCGTCCATGTCTTAATTAATATTAATTATTTAATTATTAAAACTAAACAAGCCAAAGCTATAACCGTACTAGTAGTACATATATCTCTCTAAATTATTTATTATAAATATTGGTGTAGAAATATTGCATCTTTAATTCTTAGCTAATGTTTTATTGCTGTTTCTCTCAATGAATTCTGATATAGTTCGTAAAGTCATAACCTGCACTGACTTATACGCATACAATAACTCCTTTTTGCATTGTTCAGCGTACATAGGCTACGATACTTAATTAATTAATAAATAGTTAACAAGTTTGAAATCTTACTAGAATTTTAATATGGACATTCTACATTCTAGGAGAACGGTGCTTCAACAAAGCGATGGTATTGAAGGTGGACTAGGTATGTATAGTAGACAACAACATATGGCAACACTTTAAGTATAGAATGAGTGCGTAATTCTTACAATTATTTTTCTTCGTATTCCAGGTGCCCCTATATGGTACCTGACCCTGTGTCTGTTCGCTGCATGGTTTGTGGTGTTCGTGATCGTCGCGCAAGGAGTCAAGAGTTCCGGTAAAGCTGCCTACTTCTTGGCGCTCTTCCCCTATGTTGTGATGATCATTCTGCTTATCACGTAAGTCTATTTACATTACTGTCAAATACGAATGTGCCATTAAGTTTATTTAAGCGGCAATTGTATAATTAGATTTGATGATCGAGCGTGTTATTAATTTGACTGCACAGACGTCATCTCGCTAAGCATATCGCTCAGGTGACTTTTTCTTAGGTGTTGGATTCAATTAAAATGATTTAATAATCGTCGGCTTAAAGCAAGTTAGTTAAAACGCAAGTTAGCTGCGAATGATGCTTTGTAATCACAGCAGCACTACACGTCGATGTTACAAGTCGCGTTTATTATGATCTATTATTATTTTTGTAAACAACAATAATAATAGATCATAATAAACATAATTAAATCATAATAAATCAGAATTCAAATAACTGTTAAACATAACATATATAAATCAAAATCAAATTTCGCTGAAGAGTTGTTTGATACAGTCAATACAATAATCTTCTTAATTATATTTAGGTCTGGTTTCGTTGTCATTACATACTTTTCGCTTTACTTTAGCATACTTCTAGTTTATTTTTATACTACGTATTATACACTAATTTGTACTTGTTATTGGCAGCACTGCGATTCTTCCTGGAGCTGGTACGGGTATCCTTTTCTTCTTGACGCCACAGTGGGATAAACTCATACAGCTTGATGTAAGTCAAATAAATCTTATTTCTCATACCACCCTAATAATTATACCAAACTAGACTTAAAAGCTGAGGTCGCCCTAAGGATGAGGTATCGGCCTTGCAATCAAGAAGTTGTGGATCTCACCCATTTCACTATCGACATGACCTCACTACCTACAAACATATTAACTTAGCTGGAGAGTTAACATGATTATTAGTAATCTCGAATCGAAATCCTTTCTCAAATAAATGCCATCTTTTCTTAAATAAATATTTTCTAGTGAATCATTAAGGTCTCTGCAAGAAAACCTAATAAATAAGACTCTAATAATAATTGACTTTGAAAATAAATTTATATAAATATAATTATTAATTCGCTCCGTGTCTATTGCAGGTATGGTACGCAGCCGTCACCCAAGTATTCTTCTCCCTGAGTGTGTGCACTGGTACTCTCATTATGTTCGCCTCATACAACGGCTTCAGACAAAACGTTTACAGGTATGAGAAAGTTGATATGTTTTCGTTTGAATAAGGCTACTCGATGCAAATAAAGGCTGCAGTTACGATCACGCTACGTTGCTTCTCTTAACTGCAGAGTACTTTATATAAGATACCATCTTTATAGACAAATATTATCTGATTTAGAAAGGCTTAATTGTTATCACAGTAAATGTTAAAGAAGACAATGTTCGATGTTGATTATAAGAGTATCTATCTCTTACCTGTCTTGTATTTATATTACAGAGATGCTATGATTGTGACGACTTTGGACACCTTCACAAGTTTGTTATCTGGTATAACCATTTTCGGTATTTTGGGTAACTTGGCGTACGAGCTTGAACAAGATGTCAGCGAAGTAGTCGGCTCTGGAGGAACTGGTCTCGCTTTCGTGTCGTACCCGGATGCTATTGCCAAAACATTTTTGCCCCAGGTAAACATCTATATTACTCTACAGACATTTTAATTAGATTTTTGGCATTTAAAATGTTATAAAGGGACTGGTACCTACACATATTCCTCTATTAATAAGGCCTTTACCTACTGTACTTAATTTGTTATGATTATCGAGCTTAACAAAATATAATTATCATCATGAAATTACCGTTTATATTGTAATTTAATTAATGATTAATGTTATTAATGTCTTTACATATTTACAGTTATTCTCCGTCCTGTTCTTCTTGATGATGTTCGTGCTCGGTATCGGTTCTTCGGTAGCGTTGCTCTCCACTATCAATACTGTGTTCTTGGACGCGTTCCCCCGTGTCAAGACTATATACATGTCCGCCATGTGCTGTACCGCTGGCTTCCTCGTTGGACTTACCTACGTTACGCCTGTGAGTAGAGTGTCTATACAAACATTTAAACAACCTATAAGAATCTTGATAGGTTTGAATTATGTGCAGATTGTTTTAGTAATATTTATCCCGCCAAAAACATTTTCATGTAAAATGTTGCCAAGACGAGACCATATGACTCGCACTGTCAAACAGTTATCCGATCTCATTTAGAGCCAAGCTTCTAACTCTACATGCCCTCACTCTACAAGGCCTAACTTCACAAACTCTACACCTTAGTCAAAATAGGAGCTTTTGACGTCACGAAAGTAGTTTCAATAGTTTTAATATTTCATTAAACACTTAGATTAGTAGCAATTTAATATCTATACACGAATGCTTAAGATCTTAGAATGGTAAGTTACGGATAAGATCCGAGAACTGCGAGTAAGAACCAAACAATTTATTATGTTCATATAAATGTCACATCTTCTCAGATAACACGAATTACAAAATATTTTCTATTTCCAGGGTGGTCAGTACATTTTAGAGTTAGTTGACTACTACGGTGGCACTTTCCTGATTCTTTTCTGTGCGATTATGGAAATTATTGGAGTCTTTTGGATTTACGGTAAGTATTTTATTTATTATTGACGATAGAGATTATTTCTCTAAGACTGTTTTTTTTTATTTTGTAACAACTTGTTTTATAGTAATGAAAATGTTTAGGTCATAAATAGCCTAATAAGGCTTTTAGTTATAATTGTATTATTGTAGTTTATTAAGATAACATTTAAGTGCTGTAATATTAATAAAATTTGCTTACTTGTTTTCTATAATTGACTCGTTCAGTGTAATGCAACCGATACTTATTTCACAGTATCCACTTCATATCTTATGTTACAATGCGTTTCGTTTTTTATTTCAGGATTAGAGAACCTTTGCGTGGATATCGAGTTCATGTTGGGCATCAAGACGTCGATATATTGGCGATTCTGCTGGGGCATAATCTGTCCTGCCATGATGATTACTGTATTCATCTACGCGTTGCAAGGCGTTGAGAATCTTGTGTTTGGCGGCTACTACATATACCCAGTCATAGCCTATGGCAAGTATTTATTTTTACTACATTCTGAACCAATGTGGTGATGTTAATATTTTCTAAGACTATAAAAATATGACGTTAATATGAACCAGAATTAAATTAATGACTAAAAGTCTAACCTTAGACTAACCTAAGAAGAAACAAAGTACTAACGTCATGATTTTATCAGCGCTACTACAATTCTTTTGACTTCATATATTACGATATATAATCCAATAGGTACATGTTAAAAATTTATTTCCTAATTAGATATATTATGTATATCAAATGTTATTAAATTTAAATTAAACATTGCATATTGGATCAGTGTTATATTTGATCGAAATTAGCATATTTCGTTGTAAAATTTCCACCGCGGTTGGAAAAGTAAATTTTATATAATAATAAATCAGGCATTTTATAAATGCCATGTGTGATACACAGACCAAGTTTAATAAAAAAAATGCTGCATCGCTAAGTTATCATACCTTAACCGGTCGTATACCGCCGGCTCGCATACCAGCCGGCAGATTTGTACCCGTCGTAGGCCGGTGGCTCGCATGCGAGCCACCAAATTGGTTTTACGTTAGCTTAAGCTAAAGCGAAGGCGGCGCGCGGCGTTTTGGCGCCAATTTGGTGGCTCGCATGCGAGCCACCGGCCTACGACGGGTACAAATCTGCCGGCTGGTATGCGAGTCGGCGGTATACGACCGGTTAAATAACTCTGATGTAATCGCACAATGTTTTAAATATATTGTACTCATTTTTAAGAATTATTCGTGCCTTTTTGTCTCATTTCCACTAATATTATTGGTGACTTGCTCAACAAAAGCCACACAGCTGTTCTTATTTACAAATTTTCTTTGACAGTGTGCGGTTACTTGATGCTGTTTGCCGGTATAATATTTGTCCCCATCGGTATCGCCCTCACGATGTACAAATACAGAACTGGCAGCTGGTACGAGGTAAGATATTTGTTCTTCCTTATATTTCGGTATCATGACTCATATATCTTTGAATTTTATCCTATTATGTGAATTAGTGTTTTCCTCAAAATATAATTAAAACATACCTACACTTTAAATATAAAAATAAACTACTGCTTACTCCAATACTATAACATTCACATACACGTGAGATAAATAAACAGATAATATTCAGTTTAAAGTTAATCTAAGAATAGCTGCATGAGCAATAAAAAATATATTCACAGGAAAAACTAAGTGTTCCTTGACATATGTTTACAGACTATTACGAAAACCTTCAGTTCTAAGCCATCATGGGGTCCTCGTTCGCCTGTTGAAAAGAGAGATTGGGAAATTTTCAAGACAGACGCTGAAGTACAAAGAGAGAAAATGGGGAAGGGCAAGGCTGGCCATATATGGTACAGTTTAACCGGCAGATATAGAAAAAGAATTTAAATACGGGTAATTAGATATAACTATACTTATTAAAAATATAGAAACTAATGTTATTGTACAGTATAATCATAAACTAGCTCATGAATATTTCATACAATGTATGTGTTTAGATAGTGTATTGATTTCCAGTCCACAATAGATCTTACAAGCTTTGAAGGGCTACACCTATCAATGTTTAATTGAGTTAACTTTTATTTGCTCCATTGTATAATTATTAGGATAATTATCATCATCTAGATCACACGCACGTTTTTGTAGTAAGCTTTCCAAAATAACGGACATGATTGACTTATATTGTAATATACTTAATTCACCTACCGTATTAATACATAATTTATTTTATAACGAATAAGTAGTGACATAATGACAACAACATAATAAAACAATTTAAAAATAATGTAATTGATTTTGAAACATAAGTTTAGTTATTGAGAGCTTGATCTGAGGTCCAATTCTCGTAATAAAAACAAATACAGTATCGATCTAGTTAAAATGTCATAAATATCACAAATGGTAAAATTAAAATAAATCGCAAATGTATTGAATATAAATTGCATTGTAGTTCACATTTGACTTTTATTAGATTAGATCTGATTGGACAACCATCCCTACCGAAGACCCGTAGGCCAACTGGTTGGACATTACAGTTGTACCACGATCCCGAAACGATGGCAACTTTATTTTGAACAAATTTGAATACGAGATTTGTTGGCCTTTAGAACATTGACAAAATATTGCTTTAAGATGATAAGAGAGAAACTAATTTATATTGTTATATAACAAAATAGGCTGTGTCGTGGGCTAACTCTAAGTTTAAGTAAATTATTATGATACTCTGCTAGGTAATTTATATTTTATACGAAATAAAATGATATAAACTTGTGAATGCGTTAAAGAGATTTCTTTGTGAAGTCTGCAATTTACATATTTTATAGTGAAATTGTGCGACTACTGAACATTGTGTTTAGTGAACATGTTGATTGTTAATCGCGCAGATAAACATTGTTGTTACAAAATGTGTTCATATTTATCTAAGACCCAACACAATAAATAAACATTTTTAAACAAACGCAAATGGAATACGTTTTACCTTAAACTGTCTTTTTTTTAATCCATAATTACTCTTTCAACTTCCTTCTGCTCCAAAATATTGTTTCGATCTACTTTGTTAGTGTCACGTAGGTAACGTGATGTTGGTACAATTTAAAGAAAAGTGTAGATGAGGTCGCAGCGGGTCTATTTGTCATACTTGTATGTATCTATGTACTGAGAATGAAGTACATACATATGTTGCATAAATTGTCATCCAATCAATCGCTAACATTAAATTCCATAAATTTCAACGTGATTTCTGGAATTTACGTTATTGCGGAAATTAAACTTTATGCCCGATGGGTTTAATTAAATTATACTTACTATGGGTAAATAATAAAACTACAATGGGATATCTATTGTAGTTTTATAAGCTCGCTACAGGCACATTAAAGCCAAAACTACCATAAAATTGACCCTACCAATTTTAAATTTGGTACAGTTTACCTCACCACCTAATGCCGTATTAATTTGCCTCGATTGCATAGAGCTTGCTACAAGAGTTCAGTTTAATAGACATATTTCAAAACTAGACGGAGTGTTATTTCGCAATATATGCGTCAATATTGATCAACAATACTTAACTAATTACCTCTTGCATAAGGTAATCAATATCCCGCATTGTACATTATAGCTTCTGAGAAGAAGCGTGCAAGAACACTTAAGACTGCGCCGAGCGAAATGTGCCAAAACTGGCGGTCACAGTTAAGTGAATAAAATCAACACTTTTTGTTTAATACAAATATAAAATATACATTTACCATAACAATGAATGTGTTTACAATTATTCCATATAAAAAACTTAAAATAATTAATATTTTCGCCTACAAAATTAAGTAAATTTGCATGAAAAATGCAAAAACGTAAGCTCGTGTTACGTGATTTTTAGATTATAATAGTAGAAATCTATCCTATTTTACAGCTTAAACGAAACATAAATAGTTATATTACAATTTGTCCGTCCCAAATATTTAAGTTATTGATTGACAATAAATAAAAGAAAAAGAAGATACATATTTATCAAAAAAGCACTTCAAATCCTTCATACAATTTTACTTTGGCGGCCGCGCGCCGGTTTGAATATGCGCCGCACGAGCTCTGTCATTATCTGTCTTACGCTCGGCGCAGTCTTAATCTGAAGACCTACCACAATTTTTTTATTGCCCCATCGTTTGGAATTTCGGTTTACCTTCTACCATTTTTTTTTCTTTGCTCTTCTATATGACCACACTCCGCCTGATAGTAAGCAGTTGTGTGGTCTAATAGCAGTGGCCTCCACACCCTCCTCATAGCAGCTGAGGCGATGTTGAGGTCTCTGCTTTGACGGCCTGAGAAGGTGCTTTTTCACGCACCGCTTAAAGGACCCAGGATTAAAGGAAGAAAGAAACACGTGCCTTGGCAGAGAATTCCATGCCTTGATCGTTCGGCAGAGGTATGATGACCCAAACTTGTTGGTACGCGCTCTAGTCGACTGTAACGTGTAAGGATGGCATCTGAGCGTTCTGAATAGGAAAGTGGAGGGCGGGAAACAACATACATTACACAACATGTTGAATATTATGAAACAATAGAAGAATACTAGTAACTACTATTGTTCCGTCCCTGACGTAATATTGCCACTGGCATCTTTTGGTCGAATTTCCGTTATCTAAAACGCGGAACCATAGATAAAAATGAATCGCCACTTGTTACTTGTAACTAGAATATTCTTGTAACTTGTAATAAAAGTTGGTTGGACCTAACGCTTGCACGAGGCCGCTTCGAATAATTACGCCTCCTTTTGGTTAAATCTTTGGAATTGGTTATTGTTGGATTTGGTTAATTACGCACCACACGTAGAATATTGTCGTGTCTCTTGTGTGCGCTATTAACATTTATTGAATATTGTGAATTTGTGAACACGTTTGACACGTGTTGCCGGTGTGCTGAGGGCTCCGCCTGCAAGAAGCTGTTTTCTATGGCTCTTTGACTATAATTCACATCCGTTTTAATGTTCAATTGTGCTAACCCAAATTGATTTACAGCCCAGCGATTGAAGGACATATTTTTAAGGTAAGGTAGTATTCTTGCACATGTTTTTTGTATTTTGTAAACTTAGAGCCATGTATCGTGGCTGAGTACATCCACTGTTGTTGCTAGATCGGGCTAAAAGATAGCTATTCCACTGCGCAAACAAATTCCTAGCAGGTGTTAGCACTGGATGATACAACTATTCTAGAATGCACCCAACTGTGTGCCACAAGGATGCCTTTTAGGTCTCATGCTAGCCATATCTTTGTGGTCGTTTTAATGTTATGGGGCTAGAGATTCGGATTCAGAATCTAATACCAAATGCGTACCGAGTTTTACGTATGATAGAAAACTATGGCAACACAACGATATTATTTTGTAGTCACGAGTTTATTATCATAGTGTAGTTTATGACCTCTACGATGAATAGGATGACAGCATTGTACAAAGATTTTCAAGACCTTGGCTTTATGATCCAAATAAGTGTAAATACATGTCAAGTTCAAACATTCGTAACTGACCATTCATTATTTATTTAGGCCACAAGTTTGAAACCTTGGACATTATGACAGCTAATTATGCAGTAAGATACATAAGATTGAGTTGATTGCAAGCAAATTAAATAGGATATTTATGATATGATTATTATTTAAAATCGTAGGCAAATGTAATCTCTCTTCTCTCTTACACACACACACATGCGAAGCCCGCTGGCCAAGGGTTTAATTTAAATCGAATGGATTGCTCTTTTTTGTTTTTTATACAACATCAATGGTATATATAGACATGATAGACGAAGAACAAGACAAAGGAGAGGTAGGTGTGTGAGCTTTCGGTACTATTTGCAGGCTTAACCAAGATTTAGACTCTAGACCTTATGCATAGCCGTTACAATCACTATTGCTGCACCGCCGGGGCAGTCAATTTCTTCTTTATTACTGCAATATATAATACTAGAATGCTTTTCTTACTTAAAATTAGTAAGTCCACCTTAATTTTACACTTTACACTTAAAAATACAAATACAACAATTTACATTTATGATTTACACTTACATTACATTTATTGATTTACAGTTATAGATATGGGTTACTTGTTATAATTAAAGTTAATTAATTATTATAGTTTTTACATCATGTTTGCAAACAATGTAAAAACTGATGGGTTCGATTCCCGCACAAGTCAAACATTTGTGTGCATGAACATGGATGTTTGGATTGATTTGGATGTTTCTATGTATAATATGTATGTATTTACAAAAAGAAAGTATATATGTATGTTTATCCATTGTCTAGTAGCCATAGTACAAGCTCTGCTTAGTTTGGGCTAGATGGTGTTGTGTGTATGTGTAGAATATTATATTATTATAATGTGCACTTACTATTATTATTCAATATTCGACATCGATAGGTTAGATGACTTTGATAAAAGAGATTCATATATTTTTAAACCGGAGGCATGTAAGAGTCTCATTAAAAACAATTTAAAGTCGCTCAACATAATACATCTTAATATACGTAGTGTGAACCGTAATTTTAATTGCTTTTAAGCTTTTCTCGTCAGTATTAATATTTCTTTTGATGTTTTAATTTTATCCGAGTGTTGGTTAAGTGTTTCAGCAGTTCCGTTATATTGGATGGGTACGTGTCTTATCATACTACTAAAATCAAAAACCAAAATGATGGAATTATTATATACATAAAATCAAATTTGTCTCATTGTGTCACAGAACCTTCGATGTCTGATGCTAGCTGTTTATTATCTAATTTAAAGTTTCATAATACTTTACTTATAGCGTGTTATAACATGGTATAATAGGGCAATTGCTGACACAACCGTTTTACCGCTATACCAATATTGCCCAATTATTGCATCAGCCAACGTCCACACGAGGCAACCACGAGTCGCTGACGGGACACAACGTGCTGGACATCGCATGTTGCTGACTGGCACAACGTGATGGACATCGCTTTTCCACGATGCACGAAAACATCGGGCACTTTCGATCCATCGCCGATCGCGGTCACTAGATCTTAAAATATAAATTAAATTGTAATAAGTTTATTTTAATTAAATATATTTTAAGAAAATTGGTTTTTTTTGAGTCATCTGCCTGCGGCATCTGTAATTGGCGCAGTCGGTAGGATTACTCGACGCAGCGCGCGGTCCGTCGAATAGAATCTCGTATCGATCTAGCAGGCTCCGCATAGCCGCTGCGCGTGCTCTCAAGCCCTTATCGAGTATCCTGAACCACGGAAGCTGCGGCAGCGTATCCAGACATCGATGCAGACCAAGAAGAACCAAGATATGAAACTGTGAGTACGCTTGAATCGCTCTTGTGTTACTTTCCTGTATTTTATTTCCTTTTTCGGTCCTATATAAATCCATCAAGATTTTTCATCCTAGGCAGTCAGGTTCTGGCACCCCTAGGGTTGTAAAGGATAAATTTGATTTAAGTAGGGATTTAAGTAGCATAGAAGAATCAAGCGCAATGGCCCAGAAGGACCCTATTGACGCTATTTTTAAAGCACTCAGATTAGTCCCAGAGTTCGATGGGAATCCGAACGTGCTTACTAGGTTTATAAGCTTATCTGATGAGTTAGTAAAGAGATTTTTAAAAGTAGAAGCAGGGCACGAATTAGAAAACCAGTCCTTGCTTAATGGTATATTAAATAAAGTTACAGGCAATGCAGCTCGCCTTATAAATTCAAATGGTATCCCGACTGACTGGATTGGCATTCGTACCGCGTTAATTAATAATTTTGCCGACCAACGCGACGAGACAGCCCTTTACAATGATCTATCTTTACTGTCCCAGGGTCAAAGTACGCCACAAGAATTCTATGAGCGCTGTCAAAATTTATTTAGCATAATAATGACATACGTAACTTTGCACGATTCTCTGTCTACCACTGTAGAAGCAAAGCGTGAACTTTATAAAAAGTTAACATTACAATCGTATTTACGCGGATTGAAAGACCCATTAGGATCGCGTATTAGGTGTATGCGTCCCGTATCCATAGAGCAGGCTTTAGAATTTGTGCAGGAGGAAACAAATACATTATACCTGCAACAAAGGAATAATAATTTCCTAGATAGACCTACGAAACAGCATAGTGGTAGTAATTTAGGTATTCCGTTTAAAATGCCAAATAACCAACAGATGATGGCTACAATGTCAAACCAACCAAATTACTCTATGCCTGGCCCTTCACGCCCACAACCATTACAGCAGCAGCAGCCTTGGAGGCATAATAATCCTAATTTATATCAGCCTATGCGTGGCCCTACGCGTACGCAACAAATGTTTAAAGCATTGCCACCTAATTATAGTGAACGTACTAATGTGTTTAGAATGCCCCCACGTAATGTACCGGCACCTAATGGCAATGGACCCCAAAGGCCTACACCTATGAGTGGTGTTAGTCACTACGTGAGTAAACCCTTACCATTTAAGGGACACGACTGGTCCAAATTCGGCAATCCGCCGCCGACGAATTATCTTAAATCGCGAGAAATAAATTTTAACGAATGCCCGGACTATGAATACGGGTCCTGCTACGAACAAGACACCGATTCGTATTACAATGAGCCGGAGTATTATTCTGAATCGTGTACATATTCTGATAGCAATTATTATAACAACTTTTATTCGATGGATATGCCTGCGAATATTGTTGAACCACCGGTAGAAGGTTCCGCGCGTGCTTGCGAGGAGGATTTTCACCAGGACTCGCCGTCCAACAAACTAAAATAGAAATTAATATGCAAACGCAGAGACAATTACCTTACGTACAAATTACTAACCCGCCATTAAAGTTATTAATAGATACAGGTGCTAATCAGTCCTTCATTAGCCCTGAAGCTGTAGATAAATTTTTCTCCTCGGTACCCCTAAATTATGAACCGTTTGAAGTAGTAAATTTTCATGCTAAAAGGCGATCGGATAACACGATCATACTACCTTGCTTTCCCGAATTCCGCGAGTCTGAGAAAATTAAACTATTCGTTTATAAATTTCACGATCATTTTGACGGGTTAATAGGCTCTGATTTATTGAAAAGGTGGGAATCGAACATAGATTATAAACACATGCATCTTAAAACTAGATATGCTACTAATCCTATCAAGGTTTACAAGTCATGCAACGTTAATCTATATGAAGATATGATACCAGCCGGTTCGTCTACATTAATAAATTTACCGATCAATGTACGGGATGGTGATGCATTCATACCGGAACAAACTATTTCAAATTGTATTTTAGGTCCATGTCTCACAACAGTCACTAATAATCGAGGCTTTGTGGAAGTTACGAACCCTAGCCGAAACGATGTCATATTTTCTGTCGATCGTCATATTACTGCTGAAACATATACTGTTGAGTGCAAGCGCACCAAACAACCATCTTCACGCGCCAGCGAAGTCATTTCGAAATTACGTACTAGCCATCTAAATCCCGAAGAGCGCGCCAATTTAGAATCATTATGCGCACAATATGCAGACGTATTTTACATAGAGGGGGAACCGTTAACCTTTACCAACCAAATTAAACATTCTATTAAAACCACGGATGAGTTGCCCGTTTATACGAAAAGCTACCGATATCCATACGTACACCGTGAGGAAGTTAGTAGTCAAATAAGAAAAATGTTAGACCAAGGTATCATTAGGCCTTCGCAGTCCGCTTGGAGTTCACCGATTTGGGTAGTACCTAAGAAGGCAGATGCCTCGGGTAAAAGTAAATGGCGAATTGTTGTGGACTTTAGAAAGTTAAACGAAAAAACCGTTGACGATAAGTACCCAATCCCGAATATAGCCGATATATTAGACAAATTAGGTAACTGTCAATATTTTACCACCCTTGATCTTGCCAGTGGTTTTTATCAAGTAGAAATGGACCCTAACGACATTCCAAAAACAGCCTTTAACGTAGAACATGGCCATTTCGAATTTCTAAGAATGCCAATGGGGTTGAAGAATTCACCATCAACCTTTCAAAGGGTTATGGATAATGTACTAAGGGGTTTACAGAATGTTATATGTCTTGTTTACTTAGATGACGTCATTATATTTAGTACATCGCTTCAGGAACATATTAATAACCTCGAAAAGGTATTTCAGAGGTTAAGAGAATCTAACTTCAAAATTCAGTTAGACAAATCGGAATTTTTAAAACTAGAAACCGCATATCTTGGCCACGTAATTAGCAAAGATGGTATAAAGCCAAACCCAGACAAAATAACCGCTATACAGAACTATCCAATACCCAAATCACCTACAGAAATTAAAAGATTCCTAGGCCTACTTGGATACTATCGAAAGTTCATACCAGATTTCGCTCGTGTTACAAAACCTTTCACTCAATGTTTAAAGAAAGGCTCAAAGATAACTTTTAATAACGAATACGTTAACTGCTTTGAAAAATGTAAAACTCTTTTAACAAACGACCCTATCTTGCAATACCCCGATTTCACTAAGGAATTTATTCTCACGACAGATGCATCAAATCTGGCCATTGGTGCTGTGCTCTCACAAGGAGCAGTAGGAAGTGACAAACCTATTGCATATGCTTCACGTACACTGAACACAAGCGAGATTAATTATAGTACCATTGAAAAGGAGTTACTTGCAATCGTATGGGCTACTAAGTACTTCCGCCCGTATTTATTTGGTCGCAAATTTAAAATAATCACTGACCACAAGCCTTTACAATGGGTAATGAATTTAAAGGAGCCCAACTCCAGATTAACTCGCTGGCGATTAAAACTAAGCGAATATAACTACACTGTAGTATACAAGCAAGGTAAATCTAACACTAATGCCGATGCTTTGTCAAGAATAGAACTTCTTAACGAAGAAACCAGTTCTGTAGTAGTTAACCCTTCTATTAACCAGCCTTCATTAGACGAATCTAAAACTCTTACAGTACATACGGATGCTGAAAACCCTATCTTGGAGGTACCAATAACAGACGACCCGCTTAATAAATTCAATAGACAGATTCATTTTACTGTTGTAGACAATTTTAAAGGCAGGACGACAGTCACAAAACCATTCGATACTCATACCCGAACATCCATACAATTAACCAGATCTAATCTTGAATTAGACGTTGTAAGTGCTATCAAAGAATACGTCAACCCTAAGGTTAGAACAGGAATACTAATTACACCCGCTTTAGAAATGTATTCAATAATTCCAATAATACAGAATCACTTTAAAAGTTCAGCAATGAATCTAATATTAAGTAAAAGAGAGCTTGTAAATGTTAAAGAATACTTACGCCAGCAGGAAATGATTCAAAAGTACCACGAGGGCAAAACCAATCATCGTGGCATAGATGAATGTTATCTTGCTTTATCTCGGCAATATTACTGGCCCAAAATGAAAGAACAGATAGCAAAATACATAAACGACTGTACCATTTGCGGTCAGGGTAAATATGAGCGCAATCCTATTAAACAGCAGCTTCATTTAGTACCTCCACCAGCTAAGCCATTCGAAGTAATACACCTTGATTTACTTACCGTAGAGACTGAAAAGTACTTAACTATCATTGATTCCTTTTCTAAGTATGCTCAAGCATACCACCTAAGGGACGGTACAGCAATAAGTGTCATTCAGGCTTTGTTAATATTTTGTACCCATCATGGTCTACCGTTAACAATAGTTACTGATCGTGGCACTGAATTCACCAATCAGTTATTTTCAGAATTTACGAGACTACATGGCATACAACATCATAAAATTCTAGCTCATTCACCCAATGAAAATGGAATGGTCGAACGCCTACATTCCACTCTATTAGAACATTTAAGAATACTGAAATTAACGCACCGTAACGATTCTGCTATTAATTTAATGCCCTACGCCATTTTAGCCTATAACAATAGCATCCATAGTTTCACTAAATGTAGACCTGTAGAAATTATAAGCGGTCATTTTGACCCCAGAGATCCGTTAAATATTAATATCACTGAACATTTGGTGCAACAATACATTCAAAACCACCGTTCTATAATGAATAAAGTATATGAACTCATTAGTGAAAGCTCTTTAAGTAATAGAAAGAGTATCATTGATAACTTAAATAAAACTCGGGAACCTGAACAGTCTTATTTACCGGAGCAAAATATATTCATAAAAAATCCATTAGCTAGTCGTCAAAAATTAGCACCACGTTTTACATCAGACACCGTACTTGCGGACTTACCAGTACATATTTATACTAAGAAAAAACGTGGTCCTGTGGCCAAAACTCGTTTGAAACGAGTGCCTAAAAGCGCAAAATTGTTGCAGGACGGCCCTGATGTTGTTTCTCCAAACGGTAGCTGCTCAAGAGATAATACTTGAAAGCCTGGACAATGGACCAGGACTCCTTCCTTTTAAATTAGGTCCTACTAAAATTGTTTCCCAATATCACTCCTTTTTGCAGCCTATTGATTTAAAGGATATATCGTCCAAAGTATCCGTCGTAAAAGTCCAATTGAATCACATTAGGCCTCTATTAAATAATAGTACTCAGTCTTTGTATGAACCTCATATCGCATATCTTGATAGCAAGTTAGATAAAATTTCAGAGCAATTACAAACATTCACTTCAAGTCGAGTTAAAAGGGGACTTGTGGATGGTTTAGGCTCAGTCATAAAGAGCATATCTGGAAATTTAGATTATACTGACGCAGTAAAGTATGATAATGCCATTAAAGTACTTCAGGATAACCAACAGGAATTAGCATTACAATTTAATCACCACTTAACCTTAAACAAGGAATGGGTATCTGAGCATACAAAAGTGTTAGATAGTATTATTAAAAATCAGTATATAATTGCCGAGAAAGTTAACGAATTTGCTAACATTACGAACATAGCTCACGCAGATCTTAAGCATTTTGCGCATTTGGCACAATTGCTCTTAATATTGGGGGATAATATAGAGAGATTATCTGACGAGTTGTTACGCATAGAGAACCTTTTGGCTTTTATTCATACTAACAGCCCTAATCATTCAATGTTAAACCTAGAAGCTTTGAAAGCTATGCTAGTTAGAATTCGTAGTTTATATAATAAGGAAGAAATAGTAGATATAACTGTTAGAGATTATTTTGATATTATTAAGCTAGGGTCATATTATAATGGCGATAGTATAGTAATAGTATTTAAGATACCAATTTTCTTGCCTAGAACCTATGATCTGTACAAGCTATCCATTATACCTAATAGAAACCAGGAAATCCTTATACCACCCTTCCCTTATATAGTAATGCATGGGTTAGATTTCATGTACATAGAGACAGAATGTCCGAAGGCAAACACTTGGTTCATCTGCGAGAGAAAGCACAGCCTAACTCAACGGGCTCAAGCTGACTGTATCTCACGGCTGATATCAACGCAGAAAATCGACGCTACGTGCAAATTTACACCAGTAGCACTCAACAAGGAAGCCGCCGAACAACTAGACGAGAAACACTATACCATTTCCTTTCCGAAAGCTACCAAGGTCCAAACGTCGTGTGCGAGAAATGTATATGAGACCTTACGAGGAAGTTTTCTGGTTATACTGCCTATGGGTTGTTATCTACGTACAGATGAGATCACCATCGTGAACACCAACGATCGTACGAGCGGACACGTGATGAAGATCATAGACACACCGTTGCGAAACCCCGAACACGTCACCACGCCGCAGGCATTGCTGACGCTGAACTCGATAAATTTAGAGGACTTACATTCTAATAACGCAAAGATAGCAATCCAACCTCATATAAACGTAAGGAATCCTCAAGATGCCACCCTGTACCATACTACAATACCCCTGTACATCGTACTAATAAGTACAATTGCACTAATCGGATATTTATTCTTACGAAAACATTTGATAAAACTTAGAGCCGGCAAGGAAACAGAGCAGAAATCAAACGAAATGGATCCTCCTGAGATAAAAACCACAGAATCTTGTACAACCGATCACTATTCAACATTATTTTCGACGAAAGTGCTCAAATAATTGCTGATCTACGGCGGGAGGTGTTATAACATGGTATAATAGGGCAATTGCTGACACAACCGTTTTACCGCTATACCAATATTGCCCAATTATTGCATCAGCCAACGTCCACACGAGGCAACCACGAGTCGCTGACGGGACACAACGTGCTGGACATCGCATGTTGCTGACTGGCACAACGTGATGGACATCGCTTTTCCACGATGCACGAAAACATCGGGCACTTTCGATCCATCGCCGATCGCGGTCACTAGATCTTAAAATATAAATTAAATTGTAATAAGTTTATTTTAATTAAATATATTTTAAGAAAATTGGTTTTTTTTGAGTCATCTGCCTGCGGCATCTGTAATTAGCGCTATATCGTTCTCCCTCCAACCGGGATGTTGATAATTTTATTGATGAATTAGACTGCATTCTTACTCAAATGACTACCCTGAGAAATATAGTTATTATGGGACATTAATATCGATATTACTCCAAATGTTATATGTCAATCTGACAACCAGTACTTAAACCTTACTGCTACACATGGCCTTCTTCCTGTACATCTTCTGCCTACTCATGGTAATTCGTGCATTGACCATGTAATGATTAAGTCTGATCTTAAAACTACGACTTTGATCGTCGACACACATACCGACCATAGACCAACAATTATTAACATTCAACACGTGAAGTCTTGACCTGCATCTAAATGTAAGCGTAACATTGTTGATTACTCGGCTGTAGTAGCAGACATATTATCTTTCGATTTCAGTGGTATAATGGGTACACAGGACGCTAACATTGCCACCGAGTCATTATTCTCTACTATTAGTTTAATTATCACCAGGCATATTAAATCGGTACACATATCTTCGAAACGAAGAATTCTTAAGCCCTAGATCACCAATGGACTGTTGAGATGTATCCGAAATAGGGATAGTATGGCACGTACTCTGAAGAAGGACCCTGACAACTATACTATTAAAGTAGCGTATATATCTAAACTTTTGCAATAAGCTCCTCAAAAACATTAAAACAGGTTACGAAAAAGAACAGTTCCACAAGGCTAAAAATAAACCTAAAGCTACATGAAAGCTTATTAGGAATAATAATAATAATAATAAAAAATATTTATTTTCTTCTAGAAATTTACAATTAGTAGAAAAACAGATCTTTTGTGGGAGACTGGTATCTGGACTAGGTTTCCCTGTCATACAGATTACCAGGCCCCCCTCAGTGTAAACAAACAATATGATGTCAAAATTCTGATTCATAGTGCTATGTGGAAATGACTTCATGGTAGATTAAACAAAATAAAGATATACTAATAAAAATAAATTAATAGGTAAATCCTAAGTAACAATCAGTATGGTTTTAGAGGTGGCAGATCTACTGAGGATGCAGTTGCTGCCTTGGTAAATGATACTGTAACAAAATTAGATAGTAAACTGAAATATCTTGCTATCTTTCTAGACCTTTCTAAGGCATTTGACACTGTGTTTGTTCCGCTCCTCTTACGCAAATTGGAAGTCACTGGCATACGTGGAGACACTCTTAAAATCTTCCAAGACTATCTACGAGACAGAACTCAGTGCGTAAAAATTAATGGCGTTATTAGTAACACTGTAACGTTAAACTATGGCGTTCCTCAAGATTCAATTTTGGGCCCAACTCTTTGTCTAATTTATATTAATAATCTATGCAATATATTCATACCTTATTGCTCAATATTTACTTATGCAGATGATACTGAACTGGTTGTTCACGGCAGAAACTGGCCTGAAACTATGAAACACGCAGAGCATGCTCTCAGATCAGTCATGAAATAGCTATCAGATAATGTTCTAACCCTAAACATAGATAAAACAGTTTACTTACCTTTCTCGTTACACTCTAATAATCTTGCTCCCGCTGATGCTATGACGCTTAAAGCCCATACTTGCTCTCTCGATCAATCCTCTACACAATGTGACTGTCCACAAACAACTAGGTCGGATAATGTTAAATATCTTGGTGTTTATATAGATAGTTCTTTAAGCTGGAAGCCCCATATCAATAAGCTCATAAGTCGGGTGCGCACGAAAGCACGCTCGCAGGAAAGCTCGCACGCACGCTCGCTCGCACGCACCCACGCACGCACGCACGCTAGCACGCACGCACCCGCGCACGCACCCGCGCACGCACCCGCGCACGCACCCGCGCACGCACCCGCGCACGCACCCGCGCACGCACCCGCGCACGCACCCGTGCACGCACGCATGCACGCACGCACGGTCGCAGGTACGCACGCACGCATGCTTGCACACAAGCATGCACGCACGCAAGCACGCACGCACGCACGCACTCACGCACGCACGCACGCAAGTACGCTCGCACGCGCTCACACACACAAGAGGCTACGGTAGTGTCTTCGGTTTTCTTAGATTTATCGAAATGCGTTTAACGGATTTCGCATAATTGAGTTACATACATCTAAATATCTTCATAAACTACTAACATTCACATTCTAATAGGATTAACAAAATAGCTCAGATTTAGAGTCAAGGGTAAAAAAATGGTATTTGAAGCTGATCTGAATTATTACAACATTAACTACTACTACTGCAATTTTATGTATTATGCAATATCAATATAACTGGCAATACATATTGCTCAATGTCGGATGATCGATATACATATTCTTATTTATAAATATATGTATACAGGAACCTGCACGATTCATATTATTCTATTGTGTGTTATTGCATTGTCCTTCTCCACGTTTCGCAATATTGTTTAGCTCCACAATTTACTGTTAACTTGATTGGCAGCCCAGACTAGTAACATGCACATCCATAACCTGTCATAGAGATATGGTCATAAATTATAATTATTATAAATGTTGATAGCCTAGTGGGAGACCGTTGGACTACCACGCAGAGGTCTCCAGTTCGATCCCAAGGCATGCATCTCTGACTTTTAGAAATTATGTGCGTAATAAATATGTAGTTAATTATCACTCGCTTTAACGGTGAAATGAAACATCATGAAGAAACCTGCATATCTGAGAGTTCTCCATAATGTTATCGAAGACATGTGAAGTCTGGCAACCCGCACAAGGCCAGCGTCACTACGCTGCGGCCATATTATAGTCCACTGACTATAATATGGCCTAACCCATCTCACGCCGAGAAGAGGCCCGTGCCCAGCAGTGGAACAATGTAATAATAATATATTTTTTTTCAGATTTTAAATCCATATATAATAAATAAGTAATGTCAAGAGAGTCAGCATTAGAAAAACATTTTATCACATACACATAGGTATATTAAAATACATTGAAATGTATTTAACAATGACATAACTAAGAAGAAATAATTAGAAAGTAAATATTAAAAGTAACATAGAACAAAATTGAATTTGCATGTTAAACAATTAACCTATTGAGTCTCAGCGGCACACAGACACAATAGGTTTTGTGCCAATTTTGCTTTTCTTATGGTGGTTTTTTGTTAGAGCGTAGCAGAGAAGAAGGAGGAGGTTATACAATGAATCAGCTCATTCGACCCGTCACCAATTAATCAGCATCAGCAGGATAGACAAAAAGAGTGGCATCTGTCGTACATTCAGGAACGCAAACTGCTGCAACATTAGCTCAATTGCCATTACTTGTTCAAAATTATCCTGCACACGACAATGACTCAATTTGCACAAATAACACACAGATGGCGATACTTACATTTAAATGTTGGTTTCTACGATTATAATAATAATAATAATAAACCCCTCTGGGACAGTCGTTATCTCATCATGAGGTTAACCCGATATCGGAGGGCACAGTACACTAACTTTTAAACTATCACCTTCGCCTTGTGATATAAATAAAAAATGTATCACCAGGTTAAATAAAAGCGCACAAGCCGCAGGGCAGCTTGTGGCAAGCTGAATGTGAGTGGCGACACTGCGGTCCTGAATGCCTAAGAGAGTCGATTAGGGCCTCGGCTTCCGTTACTGGCTGGCTGGGGTGGAACTTCAAGAGCGCCCGTAGGACTCTCAACTCTGGCTTGCCTTGGTCGGCCGGTCAGAGGGAGGCCGCTAGAGCTACATATTTGAGGGTGGAAGTGTCATTTTCAAGGGCATAAGTACGGGGAAACCCGCTCCGGGTCTCCATTGTCACGAGACCCGTGATGGTGAAACCAGCGCCGCACCGCTCATCACCCCTGGTCGCTCGCACCGGTGTTGCCCTCTGCTGCTGGCTTGTATGCCTATCGTAGCTATTCAGGGGGCCCATCTAGTGAGTTGGCGAGTTACTGTCTGTCCATTCGATTGATGCTATTAGAGTATTCAGGGCAGACGCCGTTTTATCATCCATAGTTACCAATATACCACTTCATCAAACACCCATACACTAGAATCTATACGTAGCAATAGTCCTACGCCCGCTGCGGCTAGTGCCGCTGTAGGTGTTCCATCCCACCTTTGATTAAAACTCTCGAAGGGCCTCTTCACATTGGACCCATGTCTCCGTATAAGCCTCCCAAAGAGCCGGGTATTTTCCTAATGTATTAGATAAATACCCGTGAAAGAGAAACAAATAATAATAATAATAACCATTTATTTCGCGTGACATAGACACATAGATAAACACCTTATGGATTAACATACATACAAATTGTGTTAGTATTTATATAACTTATTCACTATGTTAGTAATGCTTCACTTGCACTCTTGCACTGGTGTTGTGTGTATGTGGTAGAATATTATATATATTATATTATATTATTGTTGTGCGTTCATGTGACACTTGTCCGCGGAAGCGACGGAACACCACACCCTTCGGCCAAAAGTCCTCCTTCATAAAAACGTGTAAAAAGCAAGTTGGGACTCGCACAACAAACGCCTTGAAGTTGACGTTGCGACGCGACTCCAGTAGCTGCACTTTTGGCATGTACTTAGACTTCTGGCGTACATACTCCGCGATGTCCTCCGTCTTAGTGGTGTAGTGCAGGCGAGAGATGTACACCGGTGTGTTCGGTGCTGCAGCACGCAATAAGATCAACCGGTAATAGGAGCACTAATAGTGTGATGTCTGTCTAAATAAATAAAAACACGATTTTTTTTGGGTGAGAGTGTAATAACTTATTGTGTACCGCCGGATTACCGAGAGTTTTGGAGATACACAATTACACATATATGTACATACATATAAAGCCTCTTCCATTCAATTACTCTGCCCTAAGGTCGGTAGCGCGCTGGTATTATTTGCCCTGCCAGCGCTGTTATTACAATCGAATATAGGCTACTAAAATGGCTTTTGATCAGGCGAGCCGTCTGCTTGTTTGCCACTTTGCCACCTTGGTATTATAATTAAACCTGTCCTCATCTCTAAACGAAAAGGCAAACCGAGGTCAGTAAGTGACTGCAGTCTGCGAGCGATAGTGCCGGTAAATTTAATACTGAGTTGTATTGAATTAAATGAGAATGCCAAATATACTAATATAAAGAGGTAATATTTTCCTGCCTGCATATAAAAGCTATATCTGGAAAACCAAACCAATTCTTAAAATTTTTGGACTAATGGGAACCTACACCAATATCGTGTCACGTAGTAAGTATCCCTAATATTTTAATGACGACTTTGCATAGTCGCCGTATGTTTGTCGAATACGTATTTTCTCATTCGCGTAATAAAATGTGATCGAATCGATCGAAGAACATGTGTTTTAAAAGCTCGGATTTTGTCTAATAAACGTCAAATAAATATGAACTGAAATGCAATAAATTTTTTTTTATTAAGGAGAATACGGTCTCTGATATTTATAACAGATTTTAAATACTTTTAGTCTAGATACTAATATTATGAAGAGGAAAAATTTTTTTTTTTGTTTGTTTGTTTATTTGTAAGAATTTAACTTAAATTTAGATTTAATTAGTCAACAGATTTAAAAAATTCTTTCTCCATTAGAAAGGTATATTATCACCGAGTAGCATAGGCTATATTTTTATTAATAACGTACTGGTTCTAACATAACCTTACCTAACCTACTTTTACAATTTCCTTTTTTTTATAAAGTGAAGACTATGAAGGAATAAATATTCTGGAAGAACAGCCATTAAAACAGTAAAAACAACACCGGTTTGAGTTTTGTTCCATAAGGACCCTAATGACCTGTGCATAACAGTTCCGCTTACATTCAACGCAAACGTTAACATTATCTACTCGTAACATCTATAAATAAATATTGCAATTCGCTGCTTTACTTTAAATCTTTTATTTGTGACACGAATTTTAAATAGTTACTGTGTTCTTTTGAAGGTCGTTTCAAATAAATATACATACATACATACATAGATTCACGCCTGTCTCCCAGAGGGGTAGGCAGAGACTACGGATTAAATAAATATAAAGTTTCATAATCCATATTAAAAATAACTTTTGGTCAAGAGTATTATTTTTTGTACTCTTGTCAGTCTGAAGCAGTGGACATCGTAATTATGGTATCCCTATTTGGCCACAGTAGTTTTATTTACTACAATGATAATAAGAAGTATTTTAGTTCTAAAATACAGGTCTCGGGCAATCCTCACGACTCGAGCAGCCACAGTAAATAGATTTTTATATATACGGATTCATCGTCATCATCTTAGCCGAATAACATCCACTGCTGAACTTAGGTTTCTCCCAAGGTTTTCTACACAAACCGGTTTTAGGCTACCCGCATCCAACCGCTTTTCGCGACCCTTACCAGGTCGGAGGATCACCCTCCGCCTGCTCTGCTGCGTCTTCCGGAGGGTTGCCGCCTATCCAGAATCTACCTGCCGCTTCGGCCATCGGTTCAGCGCGCTATGTGCACTGCCTACTGCCACTTCAGCTTTGCTATCCGGCGAGCTATAACTTCGCATAGCAACTTTAGTTTTACTTTTTTATACAGATTTCCTACAAGAATCATCATTCTTCATCAATCAAGACTCGTGCATTCTTAATAGGAAAACTACATCAAGCAAATATGTACCTACATAATAACTTAAAAATTGCAGAAATACCCATTTAGATTAAATATAAATTATATAAAAATATAGAATTTTAGTACAACATAATAATATGTCAGAAATTGCTGATATTAATAAATAACATAAAAATATCTGTGTAAACATATATTTTTTATTTAGACATTTAATATAATTTATTCAGACTACTTGACTAATTAAAAGTTTTGTAGCTAATATTAAAATCAGTACGCAATCATTATGAATTAATTAGCGCTATCAGAAGACGAATTTTATTTGACCAGTAAACCTGGTACCCAACACAGATATCGTACCTAATTATTAAAAGCAGAATTAAATGTTTCTATTTCGTCTATCGGTTCGCCTGTCTCTTTGCCACAGCAGTTTATCCCAGCAAGTACTAATAGTATCGAGTAAAAATATGGCACTGTTTAAAATAATACTTGCCCAACATGGTGTGATGGTAATCGAAAAAATTTGCTTGATTTTCACATTATAAAAATTAAATGTAATATATTGTTACTGTGTCGCATGGTTTTTAATCAGTAATGAAAATTGCATACACAATCAGAATCACACCTGTATCCCTGATGAGATAGACAGAAACATATTTGATATAATATACCCACATTTTACCAGTTGTGGTTTTAAGTCCCATGTAATTAAGAGCGCGGTTATTGCCCTTTCCTGGGCACAGTTCCAAATACTGATAATTTCTTGTTAGAAAACCCAATAACACTTTGCCCGACCCAAAAATCGAATCCGTGACTTCATGCACAACAATCACAATCACTACCGCTGCACCACCACTTTCGAAATTGAGAGATATAAGTTTAAAATATACCGATCTGTATACCCTGTGAAATACAAGCAGATACTCAATTAAGAAACTTTACTCAATATTTAAACATAAAACAAATGAATGTATAGTTCGTGTGAATAATTTTGACGAGTAATTGTAAAGCGCAATAATCGTACACTTGGCCTTATTCTAACTTCCGACGAGTTTTTAAGGTCGCAAATCGACGTAATTAATTCTAATACCTTCAGGCATCGAGTTGACCCTGACATCATATAGACTCATGTTTCGCGTTTAATATTTCGATACCTTTCGCGCTATGAAGTCGCCGACTTGCAATTACTCAAAAACTAATCTTGTAACATATTATGTAATTTGTACTTTAGTTATTGTAGAAGGTTGCGTCCGGTTTACGACGATTACTTTACGTTACACCTGACTTGTTAATAGGTACGAGTACATAGTCGGTACACTGACCTGATGATAAGATTTTACGTTATGTGTAATTACTAAGGACATCTGTGACCGTAGCCTGTACTCGGTGTTTGATACGTATTGTATAAAATTCTTGAGAAGCCGTCGCGACGAACCACTCGCGGGTGTGCGTCGCCTAGCTGCTTAGTGAATCGTGTCTTGTGAATAACTGACTGACTTTTATGTTACAAACGCTGTGAAAATTGTGAAAATGGTGAGAAGATATTTTATTTTGTTTATGTTATTCGGATTGATTTTTGTACCCCATGGATCAAATGGGTAATCATTCAGGTATATTGTTTATTTTATTTAAACGTTCATAAAATGTTTTTGTTACAAAAAAACTAATATAAATGTTATTATTTAGGTAAACAACATCCCTTTTAAATATTTTATTGGTGGTTCGTATAACATCGTAAATTAATAATATGATAAATATCTACTATTTACGATGTTCTGTATGATAGGTAGCTAGCCAATAGGTACTATTGTAACACAATACTATTTTTAAATTATATATTTTATCCCCTAACATTTATCAAACTATTAAATAATTTCCTAAAATATTTTTATTAGAGTAACAAATAAATTAGTAAGTAATAATAATGTACATTGTGTCTGGGCTAAAAGTGTTGCAGTTGGTTAAATAGGAGTTGGAGTGGGGTGAAGATGTGAACATATAAATAGAGTAGGAATACAATCCAGGTAGATGTTTAATAATTAGCGGTTCATTAATATGTCACGAAGCAGCGATAGCCTAGTGGAAGACCGCTGGACTGCCAGGCAGAGGTCTCGAGTTCGGTCGCAAGGCGCGCATCTCTGCCTTTTCGAAGTTATGTTCGTATTTAATTGTAAAACTATTTAAATTAATTATCGTTCGCTTTAACGATAAAGGCAAACATCGTGAGAAAACCCGGATGTCTAAGAGCTCCTCATAATGTTCTCGAAGATATGTGAAGCCTGCCAATCCGCACTGGGCCAACATGGTTGCCTAAACCTTCTCACACTGAGAGGAGGCCCGTACCCAGCAGTGGGTCAGTTTAATATAAGACTTATATTATAATATGTTACGTCTTTTGGTTGGTAATGGTACGGGAACCAACAGTTGGTAAAGGTACCTATTGCCAAACAAATTATAATGCAGCATGTGGTCCTTTCCGAACAGACGAACATTTAGACTCAGGACGACTGCGTGTAGATGACACATTTTTTGTACCGTACGAGAACAGTTTAAAGGCCTCAGTTTTACCCTCCAGTGCACCAACCAATAAGCGCACAGGACAATTCTCGTAATAAAATTAGTTCAAAATAAAGTTCCGATCTAGTCAAATGTAAACTGAAATGCAATTTATGTTCACATTTGACATTTATTTTAATTTAGGAGAAATATTCTTTGTGATATTAATGACACGGAGACCAGACCGGTATTATATTTTGAACAGTTTTGAATTACGAAATTCCCTGATTAACTTTAATTTTACAATATATATATAATTTTACATAATTACATATATATAATTTTACAAACACCGCGTTATTTAGTTAGTTTGAGTTTGATTAAAATGACAAACTTTTTGATCCTTCGAGATCAAGTGAGAAAGCCTTAGGGATTTCTTTCTTTTAAAAAATGACAACTTCGGCACTAGGTACAATTCCTGTATCGCGGGGGTCTTTACAGACATTCAAACAACGGACACAAGAAACATCCAGACTCGGAAGTCTCTAGTTTACATTGCCAAATATGAGAGTCCTATGTATGTATGTATGTATCTTATGTGGGAGCCAGTCAGTGCAGACCGGCGACACTTCGACCCAGTGGGATCTTTTGTGTCGACACTCTCCCAATAACGACTGCCATAGATGTTCATGGCAGCCGGGACCGACGACTTAACGTGCTCTCCGATGCACGGAGCAGGCGATAATTGTCAATCAATACGCACATAATTTCGAAAAGTCATATATCTTCCGAAAGTCAGAGGTGCGCGACGTGGGTTCGAACCCGAGACCCTCTGCATTGCAGTCTGTTGGTCTCCCCACTGAGCTATCGCTGCTCATTAAAGAGTCCTAACGTGAATATAAATTTAAATGATGAAATTATTACTCCTAAAGTTCAGTGGGGCGCTCAAATATCGTGTCTTGCAGGGAAACTTGGCTCAGCCGCATACGCAATTCGGAAAGTAAGACAACTTATTGATGTACATAGATACTGCAAGACTAGTATATTTCAGTTACTTTCCTAGTGTCATGTCCTACGGTATATTATTGTGGGGCAAGGCAGCTGATATCGCGATAGCTTTTATTCTTCAAATGCGTGCAGTACGCAGCATTTATAATTTAGGACCACGAGTTTACCTGAAAGATCGATTTAAAGAAATAGGTATACTTACTGTTGCGTCACAATATATATTTGCTAACATTATGTTTATAAACATAATATTCACTTATATAACATGAATAGTGATATCCATAACGTAAACACTAGAAATGAGCATAAGTTAGTAGGCCGATATCATCATTTACATAAAGCTCACAATACATTCGCGGGACTCGGTATACGTTTTTTAATAAACTACTTATTAATATAATTAATTTACTTATTTTTTGCTTAAATTTATAAGTGCTGTTGAAATACAACTTATTCGGAAGCGTTATTATTCAGTCAACGACTAGGTATTTAAATGACAAAAACTCATGGAACTAGTTGCTTGTTGCATACAGGATTTAAAGATCTGTATTACTTATAACTTATAAGTCAATTCAGTAATGTAGTAATGTAATTTAGTAGTCACAAAGTGTAACTGCCATCATGCCATCCTACTGTCTATTTTACAAGCTTTTATTTAACTTGCAATGTATGTATGTATGTATGTTTGTTCGGGTGGAATCTTGCAACTCAATTTTGAAGCAGATATCTTCAACTGATTGAGCTAAAATGTTGTATACACGTTGCATGCATAATGAACGAAATGAACTAAATATAAAATACAATTTTACTTTGAAACTTTTACTATCAACTTATAACGTCATTACACAATGTATATGATATAAACGCTTGTTGCGAGATTTACTTGTGTAGACAAACAAGTAAATTAAATAACTTGATGTGATTGATTTAAACTACTAAAATTTTCAAACTAAGTACAATTAGAGTATTAGACTACTAAATTACATTACTACATTAGTCATTTAGATTTCTATGCGCATTATCACTTTGGGAGACCTGTAAATACGAGTACTTAAATCTCGCGACAGCTTTTATATCATATAAATTGTGTAATGACGTTATAAGTTGATAGTAAAAGTTTTAAAGTAAAAGTTTATTTTAGTTATAGTGCATTTAAATAAAAGCTTGTTTTTTAAAAAGGTTTTTTACTTTTAATTAGTATTATATTAAAAAAATATACCTTAGCTTAAATTATTTCATCTCTATAATATTATTAAGTTATTATTGTTATTATCTTTAGTTTTTTATAGTCAGTAGTATATGGCATAATGGCTGCAACACTTTGTTAATCTGAGTTGTAAAATACTGAAATTATATTTAATTGGTAATTTAAAAGACTGGCCGTGAGTTACTTGCACGTTTCTTCTCATAGGCTCAATCCTTTGTCTGAACCTAGCAACTAACCTAAATGTAGCTTCAGTAACTTAGTAAACTCACTAACCTATATATTTTGACGTTCATAAGTGTAACTTTGTGACCTAAATGAATAAATGATTTTTGACGTTGTGAACGTACGTACGTGAACATTTGCGTGATCTACAAATGGCTGTTCCAAAGTCAAAGGACTTTGGAACAACCATTTGTAGATCACGCAAATGTTTGTCCCGTGTGGGATTCGAACCCACAACACTCGGCGCAGTGGCAGTGGCGAGGTGACCACTTAAACCACTACGCCATCCGTGCAGTCAATTATTGTATAATAATACCTTTCCTAGAACATTGTGCTTTAGTTACTGTTGTGAGATACCTTACGATAATGATTAATGACGCATGTTCTTTCCGTCACTTCGGCATACACTTGTATATTAATACAATTTATAGATTTTTGTTACTTACTATACCGTTATTAGCATTAATATTGTCATACAATTGGCTACCTTTGACGTTTACGTTCGTTAGTGTTATTTTGAGATTTTACAATTTTGGTTTTTATTCTGAGACTTTTAATGATTTTTGGGTTTGAGATTGATTCAAACAAAGTCACGTGCATACCTCGCGTACATGCGTACCATGCTTCGTACAAAATTAACAAAACAAACGCGCATCATATTATATTCGTAAATGTGCGTTCGGTCCGGTCTTAGGATCACGTTTCTGTTTTGGACGGTGATGAAACGGTCTAGCAAACGTTTTGTCATATTAATTCATACAAAGAATTGTTTTGTCTGATTCGTTCATCAGTCATGGTATGGAATGGAACGGGGCATGAAGAAAACGCTTTACAAATACGACATTTAAAAAATAGCGTTCACGTGAATTGAGCTGGACAAAATGATTACGTAGGTACGCGTATATCGCGTTATATTTCAAATGATTTAAAGTATGTTATACCATTTGATATACATAGACACTGTCGGCTAACCTGTCAGGGCTGAAGGCACGAGAAAGTTCAGTAAAATCTATTGTGGCAGTCCAGGACAGAAGGCCCTGTTGATCTTCTCTGAATTTGGCCCTGCCCCTGCCTCGGTCTACGGCCCTTATCATAATGAGAAGAGGCCCGAGCCCAGCAGTGGGATAGTTTGTTAACAGGGCTAATATGTATTTCTCTTTGACTTTGAAACATCGCCATCAATAACTTTTTATCTGGTATCAAAGGAGAGGATTTTGGTCACGCTTAAAATTAAATTATAATCAAAATAAGATCTTATCGCAGTTTAGTGCTCCTTTTAAGAATATCTAAACCCTGATATGGATTACCATATCAGGGTTTTATTCTTAAAAGGAGCACTAAATAACTTACATATTAATGTATCCACGTGTTTTACAATAGGAGGCCGAATTATTCTGACTTATCAACATTTCTCGTTCCTAATTATCATCAGTTGTTAGTGTAAGCCGATGGTTTAACTAAAAGAATTTCGAGATTTGATACGTGATTATTGATCTAGTAATTATTTAATATCTTGCCCAACGGTGGGCACACTGGCTCTAGACTAAATGCTTTTTATTTTGTGCGGTAATGTTTCGTTTAGTTAAATATGTAGCGCTATCAACAAGTGGTGTGTTTACAGTGCAGTAGGTTAGATAGAAGTTAGGGTAACAAGCTACACAGCCAAAAAATACGTATGCTTAAAATTGTAATTGTACGCACACTTAAAATTATATTTGTGTCTCTTGACATATTAACACAATTTACATAGAATTTCACCTATATATCCTCAAACAGCAGGCAGATTACACCCATTTTTCTAATCATACGCAATAGAGCATGAGGCTAATTCCTTCTACCGGACAAGTGTCCAGCGTTCAGTGTCCTCTAAACACCGTGTTAAATTTACTAATAGACAACACAATAATACTTTCCCCGTCCCGGTAATCGAACTCGAGAACACGGTCACAAGCATAAGTGTAAAGTACAGACCGAAAAGATGGCATTAGGATTATGTCATTGCAACATAGTGTACCTAATATACCATTAGTGCTGATGGATGGATGATGAATGGAACAGTCGCAAGAGGAAGACCTAGGCGAACGTTTCTTGATCAGATCGGAGGCGTTCTGGACAAAGGCCAGGTTAAGAGCACCTTGAACCGACGGGCGTGTATGAGGAATGTGATGAAAGTGAATGAAGCAAGAGAAGTGTGTCAGGATCGTAGCAAATGGAAATCCGTAGTCTCTGCCTATCCCTCTAGGAAACAGGCGTGAATCTATGTATGTATGTATGTAGTGCTGATTTCGCAACAATTGAGAGAAATACATCGTTATGCTTGCTGCACAAATACAAGACCAATGAAGTTAGCCACAAAGATCTTTAGTCGAAATCTTTCTAGGACTGTTATTAAAAACATAATTATAGGTACTGTAATTCACATTAATTCCGTATCTAACAATAGAGCCGACACTACTGATTCATAATTTTGTGTATAAAACAATACACAGTATTATAAAAATGACTACCTAAGTAATTACGTCTTGCGGTTCTTAAATATAATTAAAACCGTAAAAACAGGAGATCGTTGATTGGTATCTAAGCCATTATAACAATGTAAATACATGCAAAACTTGTATATCATTTACAAGTTTTGCATGTAGAAATGCTGTATTGAATTGAAAGCAATAAGGCCGTCTTTATTGTTCATCATATTATGTATGTGTCTTATGTGGGGATCAGTCAGTGCAGACTGGCGACACTTCGACCCAGTGGGATCTTTTGTGTCGACACTCTCCCAATAACGACTGTCATAGATGTTCATGGCAGCCGGGACCGACGGCTTAACGTGCTCTCCGAGGCACGGAGCAGGCGATAATTGTTAATCAATACGCACATAATTTCGAAAAGTCATATAACTTCCGAAAGTCAAAGGTGCGCGACGTGGGTTCGAAGCGGAGACCCTCTGCATTGCAGTCTGTTGGTCTCCCCACTGAGCTATCGCTGCTCATCATAACTGGGAAATAGTTTGCTGTCATAGAAACGTTCGATACTAAAATCTTGTATAGTCTGCACATATTCTTACTTTGATAGATGCTTTATATACTGAACGCGTAATCCGTATGTATCTAATCAACTAAAAGTATCGAATATCGTATCTCGTGCGTCTGATAAAAATTTTAGAATGTGCTGTAGCTGACCTCGATATAATAATTATTATTTATTTATTTGCTTGAAATGTGTTACACAAAGATGTTACATATAAATAAGACCACTGCACGCAAAAAATATATGTAGCCAGAAGATATCATCTTCTTATTTTTAATATCGTGTAATAAAAATGTAAATCGTTCCTTCGGTTTTACAACCGTGATAGAAAATGGGTAAAGTAGAAATAAGTAGGACACCAATACTGCGAATGGAACAGGGTGTGCACTATGGATCTCCTGTCCGCCAGCCATTGAGTCGGAGTGACCCCCTTTGTCGTGTCGGGGTGTCACCCAGGAGTCGTCGTCCGTGTTGTGTTGGACACTGCTGGGTGGGTCACTGATGTAGTTTCAGTTCCAGCGACTCACCCACCATTCAAGGCAGCGAGTTGGCACACCGTGGTAGGTTTAGTCGGTAGTACCCGGGACGTTCCATCTTTTCCCGGGTGAGCCCGACATAACCTCTCCGCTCTCCTTTTCAGCGGAGAGGTATGCGTCAAAGCATGCCCCAAGGAGAAAAAAAAAAAAAAGGGTGTGCACTATACGGTAGTACAGGTTGGTATGCAACTCCGACTGCATGAACCATGCTGTCAGAGTTGCATACCAACCTGTTTTGAATGGCAACCGAACAGTTAAGATCTTCGATAAGCTTTCGACTTACCCTCGTAGTGCTTTAAGTCGCTACTGCCGACTTGCCAAGTGTTGTGGGTTTGATCCCCACACAGGACAAAAGACATTCTGAACTAAAAATAGTTATTCCGAGTCTGGGTGTTGTTTAAGTCCGTTGTTTAAATGAAGAGTCCCTGGCGACATAAAAAATATACTTAATGTGAGAGTTATCCTTTTAAATAAAAACTAAAAATGGAAACATGTATTTTTATCCTATCTTATGTAATTCAATTGGTTTAATCGACAAAAATAAAAAAAATAAAAAGTATAGATACTCTAACTTTACTACTTAATTGAGGTGCTTCAAAATATAATATATTGTAAGATTTTACAAAGCTAAGTACCTACCTATAAACTACGATTAAGAATGCATATCAATCTTCTGATAATATTACAAAGGCATATTATCATAACAAAACTATTCTACTATTCTGTAATGAAATGAATGAAAACGTGTACCTTTTGTCTACGCAAACTGTGACATTTATGTATTATAAATTATAATAATAATATCAGCCTTGTGTATAAATTGTTCCACTGCTGGGCACGGGCTTCTTCGCAGTGTGAGAAGGATTAGCCCATAGTCTACCACGCTGGCCCACTGCGGGTTGGCAGACTTCACATATCTTCGAACATTACGGAGAGCTCTCAGACATGCAGGTCGCCGAACGATATTTTTCTTCACCATTAAAGCGAGTTATAGTTTACTATTTAATACGCACATAACTTCGAAAAGTCAAAGATGCGCACTTTGGGATCGAACTAGACCTCTCAGCGCAGCAATCCACCAGTCTTCTACTAGTCTTTTTATGTATTCATAATTATTTATTATTCTGTAAAACTTTATTATTTAGGGATTATGTATTGCCAAATTAGTAATACTTTTTTCGCGCAGTTCCCACGGGAATGGAATATTAAAATAAATATCTGACTGCGTTATAGTAGCGCGTATATAGCGTGGCCGATATTAGTTTATTCGTGGTTTATTCAATAATCGTCTGTCTCATTTCATATATATTTTTCTTATTTGATGTATTTTACTTCAATAACGTTAACAAAATATAGAAAACGTCATTTATATGTATTGATTATATTATATTTATATTATTATTATATTTATAACATACAACGATAAAACGTCCGTTTGATAGAAATAATAGGATAAAATCGGTTGATGTGTCACCTAAAAATGACCCAAAAATGATGTAGCGGAAATCCAGAGGTACATTTAGGCGTACTTCAAGGATACTTCAAATTTAATTTATTTATTTATTTATATAAGTACATACATTTATTTATTTATTTAATTTACATTTTTAAGAAGCTTTTTAATTTTCTTGTTTAGTTTAAAAAAATATTTAGTTGATATTTCTTATATAAGTATATATAATATCAGCCTTGTACACGGTTTTTCAACAAGAACTTTGTTTTTTAAATCAAAATAAAACAATAAATTTATATACATATGAAAGAAAAAGTCAAGCATGTAACTCAAATGCCTGATTTTGTTTCCTGAATTATATTATAAATAGCGCCCCGCCCCGGCTTCAAACCGGTAGTACACAACCTTAACAAATTATGTAATAGAAATGCAGACAGCAAACATAAATAAAGTGAAGAACCTTATCAAAGAAAACAATAAATATACAATTATCAATCAAAACATCAATGTATATTTATATAAAACATTTTATAGATTTTAGCTTTCTACGCTCTTTTTCCATATAATTTTTAACTACGTAAAATTTCACACACCGTGCGCATAATATGATTATAACGGATCACAAAGTGTATTTGTCTTATTTCAATGATACCCATGGGCGTACCCAGGGGAGGGCAGGAAGGGGCAGCTGCTTCCCCGCCCTGGATTTTGTTTACATCCCTTCTAACTATCTACTTTTGTCGATAAAAGTTAAGAAAAAGAACTTTTTGCCACTTGCAATACAATATACCTACAACTATTACAAATCGAGCGGCGTGCCCGTACTACCTACTCGCTAGCAGCGCTGCAAGCTTATTTAACCACTCTTGGTTAGATTTGTACAAACCTTGGCTTGCTTACTCAAAGAGATTGAAAGGTGCGTTTTGTTTGTTTTGTGTTTTATTGCCGCCGAAAGTTGTACGTGGTGTACAGGGATCTCTAATTGTTCGACCATTTACTAAGTATGAAGATATGCATATTTATTGTAAAGCACATGTAGATAGTCAATGGCACAGAGAATCATGTGCGTCTGCCAATTCTTTTAGCAACATAAAAATAGATGTAAAAGTTGCTATCCAAACAGGCCAAGAAAAAAATATTGAAGACAATAGAAATGCATTACAACCTATAGTCAATACAATATTTTTTTGTGGAACACAAGATTTGCCATTGAGAGGAAAAGAAAAAGATCACGGCGATATCCAAGATTTGCTTAGACTTAAAATTAAATCTGGTGATGAAATTTTGCGACAACATTTAGAAAAAGGGCAAAAGAATGCTCAATATACGTCCCCAAAAATACAAAATAAGATTTTAAATATATGCGGTGTCCTAATAAGAGAAAAATTTATCGATAACGTTAGAGCCGCAAGTGCCTTCAGCATTTTGGCTGATGAGTCAGCTGATATATCTGGTAAGGAACAACTAGCAATAGTTCTTCGATATTACGATCAAAAGGAAAAAAATGTTAAGGACGTATTTATGGGTTTTTTGGAGTTGAAAAATGGATGCCCAAACGATAGCTGCTGAAATTAATGGATTTATCAATACACTAAATATTGAAGCTAATAAGTGCGTGGGATAGGGCTACGACGGATGGGCTACGATATGGCGGGAAAAGACGGCGGAGTCCAAAAAATATTGAACAAAACTTATAAAAAGGGTTTATATTTTCACTGCGCCTGCCAAAGATTAAACCTTGTAGTAAACGATTTAAATAACGTTTTTGAGATCCGCAACTGCATCGGAACCGTAAAAGATACGATAAATTATTTCAGGGAATCGGTTCTGCGTCAAAAATATGCACCAGAAATACATTGCTGTGTGTAACAAGATGGCCTCATAAATACCAAAGTATTTCGAATTTGAGAAATATTTTGTCAAAATTGCAGAAGGTTTAGAAAAGCTTTCTAGGGAAGGTAATTTTGGGACAAGGAAAGTAGCTTTCCAGTTGTTATCCGCTGTCAGCCAAACCACATTTATATTTGCTCTATGTATTATAGACAAATATAATTCTCTGCTGCAACCCGTCGCAAACATGTTACAGTCTAAAACGCTGAACATAATAAGATGTGCAGAACATATACAAACTATAACCACTGCAGTTGCACAACACAGGCGTTCCGCGGAAGAAGAGCGTGAAGATTTAAAGAAATCAGCTGAAGAAATTGCTACGGCTTTGAACCTTGAGCTGCGTTTACCTAGAACAGCAAACCGCCAACAACATAGGGCAAATCATCCAGCTGCTTCCCTTAGCGAGTACTTTTGTCGCTCGTTATACGTGCCCTATTTAAATTCGTTATCACCTTCATTAGAGATAAGATTCGGAAAAGACCATTCACCAGCGTTTAATGAAATGAAAGAGTCATTGTTGCACCCTGCTCAGATAATTAAAATTACTTCCAGAATTACAACAACGTATAGAGGAAGTATCTAAATTTTATGAATTAGAAGAGATCACATCTGAAGCCGAACTATGGCGCACTTTTTGGCAGCAGAAGGACTTTAAAAGTATTGGAATAACGGAGTTAATACAAGTAGCAGAATCTTTTTACCCGAAGGTGAAGATAGACCTAGAAATTTTACTGGCAATGCCTTATGCCACTGCTACAATTTAAAGGTTATTCAGCACACTCAGACGCGTAAAAACGTGGCTAAGATCGACTGTGATCGAAGATAGATTAAATGGGCTTTGTATGCTCAGTGTACATAAAAAATTGTTAACGCTACAGGCGATTCTTTCACGGAAGACGTCATAAACCGTTTTGCTGAAGACCCTCGAAAGTTACTTTTAAAATAGTTTATATAATTAAAGATTACCTATTTTAATTTAGGTTTATTTATTTAACTTGCTTATAAAAAACTTATTTTATTTTTGAATGACTGTGCATTGATTTAAGCGGTCGCCTCACCAATGATATCATGGTCATCATCTAGATATTATGGTTGTTGTTGTTGTCTGGATGTTCTTCGTGTCCGCTGTTTAAATGTTTGTTCAAATGCTACAAGAAGTATCCCTATAATAGGAGTTCTCTTTATAAACAAAAAAATAGTATAGAAGACATAGGTAAACTTTTATTACACCCGTCTTTTTCAGGATACCAAAACGAATAATAGTGGTGGAGTAGGCAACGGCTCACTGGAGAATGCAACAAGGGTAGGAGAAGCCATTGCAGTGTTTCCCAACGCTAATATACCATATGCTTCTAAGTTACCACCTGCACCGAACTTCGTACCAAATCCACCTCACGAAGGACCTAATGATAAGAAAGTAAGTTACGAGAGGTGAAGGTTTAAAAATCGAAGTCTCAGGCAAATTCAGCTGTTATTCGGTTTCATTTAGGATTTACAATCATAATTAGGTAATTCTTGTTGTAAATTTCTAAATGTGCCCAACAGGCATATTCAAAAAATTCTAGAATTAATACACCTGGATTATTATGTATAACTTTTGTTATACATAATTGTATAACAAAAGTCATATTACCTCTAATTTTCAAAAGAACACACATCTTAATTTCTTAAATATTATTATTGCAACAGCCGCGTTGCCACCAAAAAATTGTGCACGCTATGTTTGGTACATTGGCGATATTAAATGTATTATAAGTAGAATACTCTTATTGCTTGTGTATTCATTACAATGAGCAATATGGTGTGAATCATCGGTACACTATGTTTCGTTCGTGTAACTGTGATTGTTTTATAAACATGCCATAATGATTACAGCAATTAATGGCGAATAAAAAAGAGCAAGGCCGTCTGGATTATACTTTCTCGGACTTCTTGGCTTTAGCAAGAAAATAGCTATGCGTGATTTGCGCAATCGGAGCAATTGCGTGATCAGACAAGGCTCTACATTAGGATGAACAGAAAATAGCAAAGTATGTTAGAGTAATATGGTTATCTTGAGACAGATTCAGTGGAAAAACCTTTGTATTTATACCCAGTCAGGCTTGTGGGATAGCTCCTATTATGTAAAAGCAAAACCTCGTTTCTACCACTATCAAAATTCAAACAGGATTAAATAATAATATCGAACACTTTACAAACACTACATATGCCTATTCACGTATTAAAAAACACAATTATCCTATTGTTGAACTATAGGCATACAATTGCTCGCCCTATTTGTAAGACTGACATTGTTTTACTTTGAAACCTCATCAACGGTAATACACACACCAGACAATGTCCGGTAACTTTCTTATATTTCATATAAAACGTTTGTTTTGTTTTACTTTTAGATAGCAGACGAAGAAATTGATTTACCTAATAGACCAGAATGGAGCAATGGAATCGAGTTTCTTATGTCTTGCATCGCCACCTCGGTTGGCCTGGGCAATGTATGGCGGTTCCCTTTTGTCGCCTACCAGAACGGAGGCGGTGCTTTCCTCATCCCTTATCTCATTGTATTATTCCTAGTTGGCAAACCTATGTACTATCTTGAATGTCTATTAGGACAATTTGGATCAAGAAATTCAATCAGAGTCTGGGCTCTATGTCCTGGAATGAAAGGCAAGTAAATAAGAATATGTTCATGAAAGTCATAAATAAAGTAGATATACTCTATTTATAACTTACATATGTAATGTGGTATACGATATTATTACTTTTTATAACTTATTTTAAAAAGTACCTAGTAATATAATATACCACATTATGATGTCCAAAAAAGAAGTCTAAATCTTAGTGTCTATTATGTACAGGCAAAAAATTATACAATTTATCTTGAATACCAGCCTATACTAACTAATAAATATCAATTTTTCCATTAAGTTCATATTTACACCTCTAATACACGGCATGCAAATCAACCCCACCAATTTGCCTGCTTGATTAGAATTATATGAACCAACGTATCTCACTTTACACATTTATTAATTTAAATTATTTTTAGTCTTGTAATATAAAAACAATATTTTACAGGTACCGGTTTCGCCGCTGTACTAGGCTGCAGTTATGTGCTATCGTACTACGTAGCAATCGTAGCTTTGTGTGTGTACTACCTGGCGATGAGCTTTCAGCCAACGCTGCCCTGGGGAATATGTGCACCAGAATGGACAGACTGCGTACCTTCAGATCCCAGTCAACAAGTGGTGGGAGAAGTTTCGCCGAATGCCAGTAGCAGCGCTGAACTTTACTTCACGTAATTAGCTTTAATAATAGTTCTGAGATATTACATTAATAATACTTAATATGAAAACTATCATTTAAATCTATTGCAATGCAATATAAAATCTGCTCTACTGCAAATTTATGGTTTCCATCATCAACGGACCTTTTATTACTTGAAATGTTTGCCTTTTTCAGTAAAACGGTGCTCCAACAAAGCGATGGTATTGAACGTGGTCTTGGTACGTATTTTAAACTAAATTATCATTTACGTCATTGTACAGAATATAAAATCTAATAGCCATTAAAGAATAAAATACGCGGGATAACCTGGAAAAACTAAAGATTTTGTTGTTAACTTAAAAACAATATGGTTTCTTTTAACGAGAACAAGCAAATAACTAATACTATACTATAATACTAATGTTGATTTGCAACATTAGGTGTACTATTCGCTGTTCCACAAGCTGCGGTAAACACTTAACAACAAGCGAGCCATTTAATAATGGAAAAGCTTTAAAGATTAGATCCTATATGAGGAAAAGCTACGTGTGTCCGAAAGTTATCGATATTTAAGTAACTACAACGAGTATAAATGTATTTTATATTTAGATACATATGTTTCAGGCGCCCCGATATGGTACCTGACCCTGTGCCTGTTCGCTTCATGGTTTGTGGTGTTCGTGATCGTCGCACAAGGAGTCAAGAGTTCCGGTAAAGCTGCCTACTTCTTGGCACTCTTCCCCTACATTGTGATGATCATTCTGCTTATCACGTAGGTATTTTATATAATATTGTTTATTGGATCATCTATGAAATATTTTGATGGACTCATCCCACAAAAGTTTAAGCTAGGCCGAGCCTATATTTTAGACGTTAATTATACCAATCTATTCAAACAATTAGTATACAACTAACATTGATCTTAAACCTACACAGTTAAACTTATATATTCGCCACCCTATCTATGGTGGATTTCAAAATGCCAGGGCAGATTGGACTGGCAAAATTACTTAACTTGGCAAAATTTACGGATGTCGGGATAATATAATCTAACGGACTGTGTTTTATCAGTTAATCTATACTAATTTTATAAAGCTGAAGAGTTTGTTTGTTTGTTTGTTTGGTTGAACGCACTAATCTCAGGAACTACAATTCGAATTCAAAAATTATTTTAGTGTTCGATAGTCTATTTATCGAGGAAGGCTATAGGCTATATAACATCACGCTACGACCCACGGGGGCGGTGCAGTAACCATAAACGCGAGTGAAACCGCGGGCACATCTAGTTGATTAATATGTGCGTACCACGTAAATTCTTTAAATAACAGAACGTCTATATATATATTGATTTCTTAAATGTCTAAATTGAATAGTTACAAATAATTTGAGTGACGGTTCTAGTATTATTAATGATTGCTATGACATTAGAAAAATTATGTTTTTTTGTATATTGTGCTGCAGCTTAAACCGTTTACCATATTATATTGTAACACTATGTGTTCAATTGATTAAGTAAACTATTAATAACTTTAAAGTTTTCCTTCTTTCTTTGTTTCTTCTTATACCAATAGTTTCTATTTTTATAAGTAAGGTCGAGATGAAGACTCAGTCAAACGCCTTAGCCAGATCTAACAATATTCTAACGCACTTATTTATTAACTTAAATAGCAACAAGGTCAGTAAGGTCGAAATCAGGTTGCGCATTTCGTCTACCCTTTCTAAATCAATACTGATTTAAGGTTAATTACATTATTATCAAGTGATAGGCAAGGTTCTTTGAAAACCAATTGTCAATGTCGATTAGATTTAACAAGATAATCAGGACATAGAAAATATGTATATCTTATCGTATTAGACACGATAATTTCCTAAATAATAATATCAGCCTACACAACTATTATTATTTATGCTAACTGTATGAATATATCACTTAAGGTCACGGTAGGTCTAAATAGGTAAATGCCATAGACTACAGAAGTTGTACAAAGTCCACAAAGATATTTGTTCTACGAGAAACACAGAGAATAGAAACATTACGCAGTAGAAAAATGGGGAATATCTAGACTTTTAAAATAATCTTCTTATTGAGTTACTAAAAAAAACCCATAAGATCTCATAAACACGTGTGCCGCAGAGAATGCTACAAGTTATCAAAATAAACAAGCTCACTCTGTATTTCGCGCGATCTAAAACTTAATCGACTAGATGTGCCAGCTCTGTATAGAAACTGTCTTACAGCTGGGCACGACTCTCTTTTCAGTGTGAAAAGGATTAGGCCATAGTCCACCACGCTGGCCAAGTGCGAGTTTGCATTTCATGTATCATCAAGCAAATTCTGGAGAACTTTTAAAAGATTTAAAAGATTGTGAATTGGGATTAAGAATGAATGAGTTACTTGTCAAATGTCTTCTTTATGCCGATGACCAAGTAATACTTGCGTCATCAGCAGAAGAGTTGCAGGCGATGGTAACTATTATGCATGGTGCTTTTGAGAGTAAAGGAATTAAAATAAATGTAAGCAAGACGAAAGTAATGGTATTTGAAAAGGAAGAGTGCGTGACGATGTGTAATATTATGATTGATGGAGAAAAAGTGGAGCAAGTGAAAGAGTTTGTATATTTGGGTACTTTGTTTACAAGGGATGGTAAACATAAGGGAGATATTGAAAGAAGAACGATTGCGGGAAACAAAGTGAATGGAGTTCTACGCGCTTTTATGAACAGTCGAAATGTTTCCGAAAAGGCACGTTTGGATGTTCATAGAGGACTATTAATGGCCACACTTATGTATGGAAGTGAATGTTGGATATGGCAAAAGAAGCATGAGAGCAGAATAAATGCTGTAGAAATGAGAGCGCTGAGAAATATATGTGGTGTGACTCTGAAAGATAGAATAAGGAATAGTGTGATTAGAGAGAAATGCGGCATGAAAGTGGATATAGTGACAAGAATAGAAAAGGGTATGTTAAGCTGGTTTGGGCATGTAGAAAGAATGGACGAGGAAAGACTGACTAAGAAAGTTTATAAGGCTAGTGTGAATGGAACAGTCGCAAGAGGAAGACCTAGGCGAACGTTTCTTGGTCAGATCGGAGGCGTTCTGGACAAAGGCCAGGTTAAGAGCACCTTGAACCGACGGGCGTGTATGAGGAATGTGATGAAAGTGAATGAAGCCAGAGAAGTATGTCAGGATCGTAGCAAATGGAAATCCGTAGTCTCTGCCTACCCCTCTGGGAAACAGGCGTGAATCTATGTGTGTATGTATGTCTTAGGCATGCAGGTTTCCTTACGATGTTTTCTTTCACTGATAAAGTGAACGATAAATATATTAATAAGCACATAACTTTGAACAGACAGAGTTGGCTCCGAGATCAAACTTGAGACTTCTGCTACGGCAGCCTAACGATCTCCCAGTAGACTGCTATAATATTAGTTTAAATAGTTTTCACGGTATGGAAACCATAGCAATATTTCCTTATTATCTCAAGTAGTATTTCGCGAATTTTCCTAATGAGTTTACTCATTACCATGATCGTAATTAGATTTCTTTCATTATACATAAAGAGCTAAAACGTATACATATATACAGCAGTAAACAGTGTACCTACTTCAGAAAATATCTACCAAGCGCCTTATATTAAAAAAAACGACAGATCATTATAATATGGTTAAGAAGTATAAATGCGCCTGTCAAATAAATTTTAGCCATAGTTACTGTAAATATTTTGCTTTGCGATATAGTGCTATAGTACAATTTATACGTTATTCGTTGTTTTTATCATATTAGATATAGCGTGCACATGTATGTACATAGTGTAACGGTGGTGATTAGATCTTGGGCTCGAAGCCCAGTTCAGGCTAGCAAAAAATTATTGGGTTTGCCAGTCATGAAATTCTCAATAAAAACATATGTTAACAAGTTAGCCGTGCTTTGGCAGCCACGTAAAGCCTTGGGTTCTGCGCCCGATCTCTCTCTCTGGTCGCGTGGTATTGACGTTCCATTAGGGTATGAGACTTGGAAGAATAGGGAGTGCACTTCTTTTGCTAACTATTTTATATGTATTTTAAAATACTAAATTATTTTATAAATGTGATTATACATACTAGTCAAGACTGCGTGTGTATTATACTTTTGAATAAACAACTTCTGCTCTAGTTATCACGCCCTGTGTCGTGACGGAGTTAACAAACATACAATTAATGGACACAAAATAGATACCAGACCCAGTACAATTATTTGTGGGACACACAAATAATGGACCGCGTGGATTTCGAGCCCACAATATTTAGCCCTATGTCAAGTCATATTCTTTGTGCAATTTTCTGTTAGTCGACGTACGTAATAATGATAATTATGATACCATACTAGGCTAGATTTTCGATTTTAGTTTAACTTTTCTATTTCTTTTAATTTTATGTTAATGTATTAAGAACACATTATTAAATTTTTGTGGCGAGGGTTTTATTTTTATTGGATGTGATTGCCTGTAAGCAAATGAGCACAAGGCATGTTTGTAAATTATTATTTAAACAAAAAATGTGTATCATTTATTGTCGATGCAAATGAATAAATAAAATAAAATGGCCAGAACACCAAGGTAATCATACCAGGGATGTCAACTATCTGCATTATACAATTTAAGCAATATAATAAATACTGTATTTTAACACTTTACTACCATATTCATCGTTATCCCAGTGAGAAGCAACCCGTGCTTCGATCAGGTGAACTTCCTTTTTATCTTCAAATCCGAATATATGCTTGTATAGCCTTTATCTTTATTGACAGGACGGTGACGCTGCCCGGTGCCGGAACAGGCATCCTTTTCTTCTTGACGCCACAGTGGTCTAAACTTTTGGAACTTGATGTAAGTCAAATAAATATACTAGACTTAGTGACTATCATATATAATAAAAATTCCTCATTTAATTTAGATAATAGCATATTCGAATTGTTATTAACAACCAGTAACGTTTCTGACATGACTTTCCGGCTACTTCGAATTTATAGCATGCATTGGCAGAGTAACATGCCCCGAGCTTATTGAGATTTTAATAAATGAAGAAAGAAATAATATACGAATAAGTTTATTTGAAACGTTGGTAACCGTCATTACAATATATTAAATTAATATAATAATTGCTTATTTGATTGGACGTAATTTATGTTTAGGTATGGTACGCAGCCATCACTCAAGTGTTCTTCTCTCTCTCTGTGGCCAGCGGTGCAATCATTATGTTCTCCTCGTTCAACGGGTTCAGACAAAACGTGTACAGGTATTAAAGGATTCTCTATAAATTATATCTGATTTGTGGTAGCTAGGAAATGTAGAGATAATTTTAATTGTTGACGTTCGAAGTGTATAATAAACGAATACGAATACGAATAAACGTACAAAAAATATCGCCGGAGTACATACTCCGTATATATCCCTGAAGTGATAAAAATAAAGTAATTACTCCACATTTTGCCACTACTACTGTTAATATTCAAACAGCTAAATTCAATTGCATTTTATCCTAACCAGAAATCGCACTCCAGATGAAAATCATTGGCAAATTTATGCAAGTTTAGGGCGAGAGATCGAATCAATCCTAAAATTAATTCAACCTAAATCTAATACTATCAATAAAATCGCAGTTTAATTTACCTCGATATGTTTAACTTTTATAGTCTTTGGGCGCGTACGGAGCACTAATTCTATGCACTATCTATACTTATATAAGCTTGAAAATAGTTATTTAAACTGTAGTTGAATAAATCACTCTCACGTATGTAATTTAATATAATATATTACCTACTATAATTAAACGGCTAAAATATGCATTTTCAGGGATTCTATGATCGTGACATCTTTAGACACGTTCACTAGTTTGCTGTCTGGTATTACAATATTCGGCATCTTGGGTAATCTAGCCACCGAACTCAACAAGGAAGTGAGTGATGTCATCGGCTCGGGCGGAACCGGTCTCGCGTTCGTGTCATATCCAGACGCTATTTCTAAAACATTCTTACCCCAGGTAAACGTAATAAATCTCCAACTATAACTATATGTAGTAGACGTTGTAATGTGATAGAAACAGTATTTATTTATAATCCTTACTTCGTTGAGCAACATTTCAGGTAAGTAGGTCGCACTATTCCTCGGAAGCAGAACTCATAGCGAAGAAGAGTAACTACACTAGTTAGTATAGTTGCCCTAAAGAAGATCGAAGCCCTAACCAAGTAACACAAGTAACCTTGTGTTTTGTTGGAGAATGAATTTAAAGATATCATATCCTTAGCTAGCAAAGCAGCAGCTCTAGTGTGGGCAATACTGAAACGCTTACCTTGATATTTCATAAGTTTCAGTATGATCAGACGGTCTAAACTTTGACATGTTTAAGTTTGTAATGTTTCTAATAAAAATACTGTTTTGTTCCAGTTGTTCGCCGTCCTATTCTTCTTAATGATGACAGTGCTCGGTATCGGTTCATCGGTGGCTCTTCTCTCAACCGTCAACGTGGTAGTCCTCGACACGTTTCCTAAAGTTAAAACCATCTACATATCCGCTATTTGCTGCAGCTGCGGATTCCTTGTCGGTCTTACCTACGTTACACCTGTGAGTTTTGATATTATTATGTACTATATTTTGCTCGCGGGCTTTACTCGCGTAAATGTTGGTCAGGTTAGATTAGTAGCAGTCCTTTCTTTTAGATATTTTTTTTCTTTTTCCTGTGTACTTTTCTGTTCCCTTTACAGCTTGTTTGCGAATTTTATGATAATTGGGCGGTAGTGAATGCGACTGCTGTGGATGAGGTCTCGGGTTCGAATCCGGGGCAGGCCAACAAAAAGATATTGGGTTTTACTGTTTAGAAACGTCAATACGAGCCCGGAGATAGGCAGTTGGCGGTGTTAGACACTCCCGTGCCTCGGAAAGCACGTAAAGCCGTTGGTCCTGCGCCTGATCTCTCTCCGGTCGTGTCGGATCACCGTCCCATCGGATCATGAGAGTTAGGGAACAGAGAGTGCACTTGTGTTTGCGCACATACTTGAGCACTATAATATCTCCTGCGCAGATGGCCAGTCTCTGTTAAGATTGACCGTCGTGGCCGAAATTTGGTCTAGAGGACATTTATTAATTGGTCGTGTATTTAAAGCGTAACAAAGAAACAAATAAACTCTCATTCGCATTGATAATATTAGTTAGAATGAGAAATACCATACCATACGCCATAGTATAAGGATTCAAAAATTAAGTTTTCTAGTAAATTCCTTGAATGTGTTTTTATTCATATTAAATTGTATTTCCAGGGTGGTCAATACATTTTGGAGTTAGTTGATTACTACGGCGGTACTTTTCTGATACTCTTCAGCGCTATCATGCAAATCGGTGCAGTATTCTGGATTTACGGTAAGTTGCTTGCACAGTTTTGATATATTTTTATGTATTTGCATATTTATAATATAAATATAGTGTATAGATATTCTTTTCCATTGATAGTCCGAACGTCGTAGTCTCCACTTTTTTTTTATTTTTTTATTTAACTCATCAGCTTTGTGGTCTATAATCGGGACCTAGTTATATATCGCAAACACTCATACCTCTGAGACAACAAAACATTGCGCCAATATTTATCTATACTAGTTTAAACTACCTAATATTTTAAAGAGAAAACATTTGATTCTTTGTGTTTGTTTATTTGTTTGTATCAAAAACTGCACAGCTGATTTACTAAATTATTTCACTTATATCATCACCGAGTAACATAGGCTATATTTTATTTTTAAAATCCACATTTACAGTAAGTACTGTTACTAATATGACCTAACCTAACCTATTTTTATGCGAGCGAAGCTGCCGGCAAAATCTAGTCAATATATATTTATAATGTTTGCCAGGATTGGAGAACTTCTGCGTGGACGTCGAGTTCATGTTGGGCATCAAGACTTCTATGTACTGGCGGCTGTGCTGGGGCGTCATCACCCCGTTTATGATGATCATCGTTTTCGTGTACGCACTGCTAGGCTTCGAACATGTCGTGTTCGGCGGGTACTATGTGTACCCTGCGATAGCTTACGGTTAGTAAATCACATCTCTATACGTAAAGAGACAGAAATACCACCCAGACACAAAACAACAATTTGTAGAACACACAAATTATATATTGTCCCGTGTGGGGATCGAACCCATAACACTCGACGCTGTGGCAGTGACATCTGTTTAGATTGGTCGCTGGATCGTCATACGGTCCGGAGGATATTATAATTAGACCTACATTGCGCACATTATTTTAGGTTTTACTTTTGCAATCTACCAAGCATATAACCAGTATTCAAATTGATTAGACGAAGAATTATCCAAAAATATTCCGAATCCGGAAAGCGAATCCGGATCCTTATATAAGCGCCAACTTGAGCAACGTCGTTAACAAGAGAGAATGTGATGAGGTATTCATTTATTTTAAAGTCATGTTATACTTATCATCTGATAGACGTTGTCCTGCCCAAACGTTGGCTAAACCAATAAATCCTAAAACCCTATCGCGGCGCCTCCTACCGAGTCCAATTGTAAATGTAAAATTGTCTTTAGTTAGTTAACATTTACAATTGGACCTGGTCCAATGTATAATCAAACGGATGGACTGATGATGAAATTTTGTGTAGGTATATAGAGTACCATATACACAAAATTTCATCATCGGTCCATCCGTTTACAAGGAATGCAGTGAATTACCTACAATTAGTACAGAACAATTTTATAAAAATATACTTTTCTTATTGCCTTACAGTTATTACTTTATATTTTATCCTCAGTATATACATATATCTTACTCATTAAATATAGTTGTTCATTCCAATTATTAACTATGTACATATAAACACCATTCTTTAAAACTAACTTATACCTAAAATATTATAAAACAGAAATAAAAAAGAAAAAGAAATCTAAAACCTTCTAATAGGCGTCACAGAATTTCTCCGCATCACAGTCTGGTAGTGTGTTCATAAGACTGGCAGCATGGCCACGTTGAATGGCAATGCTTATTCTTTCCGCGAAATAAAGGCCAGCCCTCTGTTCACGGAAAGCGTAGATTAACCTTTTTGCTATGTCTCTATAGAGAGCACGAGCACTGGCACCTCATGAGCGTTTCGACCACAAACGGGTTAAAAATCATAATTATCTGCCAGGTTTTTGTATTTGCGCCGTTTGAGAGTCTCCGCGGATGCAGCAGCAGCGCCAGCACAACCAACCGTGCTGGGAAGATGCGATGGCGCAAGAGTGTCGACACACGTTGCGTCCCACACCAAGGGCCTACCCATCTTCCAAGGCATCAATGACATACCGTCCGGTCTCTTGCCATCGTCATGTGCCAAACCATTAGGTTTTATCCTAATTCCATGTTATAAGTTATGTTTATAACAATTCAACTTATGTACTTATTTTGATTTTCAGTGTGCGGATATCTGATGCTGTTCATCGGTATTGCTTTCGTCCCTCTCGCTATGGGAGTAACAATTTACAAGTACAAAACTGGCAACTTTTATGAGGTAACTATTTAAACTCTTAACCTTTCTATGAACTATTATACAAACATTGCACTAAGTAAAATTGTACGATAGTCCATAATATAGGCTTTTGCTAAGAAAAGATATAGGAAACAAATAATTGATAATAGTGAAGATTGCATAAACCTTTTTGGATTTAAGACATTCCAAGACCGTATAGTAATAAGATTTTACAGATAAGACCAGTAAGGTGCTCTACAGATTTTCTAAAAATCTATTATCTTTTTAGAAGCGACATGATAGAATATTAAATTTGACTAATCTTGCAACTTACATACGTAGTCGCCTATATCTCCAAATAATACGCAAAAGTGTATTACATCCAGATTTACATAATAGGAGGTAAGCCTATCTACCGAGCACCGACCCCGTGCAGTATAAATAATTTCTTGACAGTGAAACCCAACAACACTTTGCCGACCTGGGAATCAAACCCGAATCTCTGGCCACTGTCAAATGCACCAACGACGCGGTTTTCACTAAATTGTACCTTTAAAATAACTTTTACAGACAATTAATACGTCCTTCAGCCCACGTCCATCATGGGGACCCCGTCTACGTTCAGAAAAGAAAGACTGGATAGCGTTTAAGAGAGAAGCTGAAACGGAAAGAGAAAAGATGAGAACAAACAGGATCGGCCACATATGGCACAGTTTAACCGGCGCATATAGAAGAAGATTATAAATAATGTCATTAGATGTAATTGTAGCATAAGTATCAAATATATAGATATATACATACATATAAAGTTTAACATCATGTACATCCCAAAGGTGTATTAGACTCCATAGGGCTTGTTTCCGTACATGTTCTATTGCTATTAATGGCACAATTCCGGACACCGTGCTGGTACTGAGAATTTTTGGACAGAAAGCCTGAATAACACTTTGATTGACCCGGGAGTTAAATCCGAGAACTCTCACCCAGCATTCACTACCCCTGCGCACCGAGACAGAGACGTATTATTTAGTTTTCTTATATTGTACAATCAAAAAATTCTAAATAATACAAAATAATATGTACGTACATTGTAATTAATATTTTATTAGTTATAAATATGTAAATAGTTATAGTATATTGTTATGACAGAATATTTACTTTAGGCTCGTACATTGCTTTTAAGAACACCATTTTTTTAAGTGCCTAATATTAAGAAATTAGTTTATTAAAAAATCTTAAACTTATTTATGTACAAAATGCAAAAAAAAATTCGAATAATGTTTTTTTTAGTGTTCCTTGCTATTTGAACATACCATACTGAAACAATAATCCGCAGAATGGACGTGGATTATGTAATTACTTGTTATATGCTTACATTTGAAGTCTATTTTAATTTAGGGTATATTTATGACGTTCCGAATACTTTGAGACTCTATTTTATAGAGATTTTATTACGAGAATTTAGCGTACGATTATAAATCTTAGCAGAAATTTACAAAATAAGTTATGAAAAATAAATATTATAGATAGTCATATATATAACTTTTCATATAAAAGTTATAATTATAAGCGATTCCGCAAGAAGTATCTGGCTGGTCCTGTGAATTAACAGCTACTAGGCGTATAATAAACAGCCGACCAGGCACAGCGAAATAAATCTTCATGGGATAAACAAATATCATGAAAAAAATTAGATATTTTAGATACGTACTGCACGTATCTAAAATGTTTATTATATTATTCATATTATGTAACCATAATGGAATAAAAATATTGATAAGCTGTGCAATTTTACCTGCACCTATAGCTATTTCCCTACACACACTCCTGGCGAAAGGGCTAAATAGTATATTTCTGTCGTCATAAAGACAAAGACGAATCTGGCAAAAAAAATATTTAAATATGCTGGCTGATGCGGTTTTTGTTACTCATTCCAAATATGTAGAAATCATAACTTATTAATAAAAACAATAGGCGGTGGCATTTGTAAACACTTAGCTTAAATAAAATATATAATTTTATAGAAATTTCATATTGAGTATTTGTTTGTGTATAGTGGTTATATTATGTTGAATGTTTAGCGAATGGATTAATTATTTGTTGAATACATACAAGTTTGAAGCGCCACACGGTGGGCTGAAAATCGGCTTTCATAGACTTAGGTATTTCAAATTGCAAGTGCTGGATTTTTGCCGCATATCACATCTATTAGTTAGTACTATATACAAAAATGATACCCGAGTTAATTCTGTACAAAAACGAAGGAATTATAATTTTTTACATAAAAATTGTATGAAGCTTGTATGAAAAATCGAATTATCTCTTAAACGGCAAGGAAAACCGTAATATCGTTACAGGTGCTTATAGTACTAATTATTTATGATAATTTTTTATATTGCAAAACGTTTATCAATGCGTTTTTTTTAATCATCGATAAATTTTACTCATTTTTACATATGAAACGGTTACAGTCAGTGTTTAAATTGAGAAACACAGAATTTTAACAACACGTAACATAAAATAGCGTCATCCCTATATCTCCGAAAGAGTAGGCAGAGGTTTATAGTACACCCACACTTAGACAACTATGTTTGAGCTAGATATTTATAAACATAAAATGAGTTTTAAAACTGTGGATACAATAAAAATACCAAATATGTAATTGTTTAGTCTTCTCATAAGTCTGAAAAGAAGTGATTAAGTAATTACAATGATTTAGTCTTCAAATAAGTCTGAATAGGTGATTAAATGATTTGCAATATCGCGCAACAATGTCAACTATGGACTTTATTCACTTTTACAGTTCGAAAAAACTCTTACAACAGCTTTGTCCGTCCGTCCGTCTGTCTGTTATACAACTTTCAACTCAAGAACCGTAAGAGACTCGCGGTCAGCGCCATTCGACTCAGCATATTCGATATACCCCCGAAAGAACTATGACCTTTGACCTCTGACCTCAACGTCACGTACGTGGTATCACGTGACCTTTGCATATTACTTGAACCATGTTTTCGTACTTTAAGATTTACGGCAATTCATTTCCGATTCTCACTTGTTTTCTGATAAGTAAGCACCATCTAGATGATGATGCTGATAAGTAAGATTTGTGGATTAGTTGTGCTAAGAAATGTTATTGACGATTATAAATGTATTTGATACCCATGAATTAAACTTATTAAATTTATGGGTTTTAGTTATTAACCTTAAATCTAGTTTAATACTTTTATAAAAGCAGTTTTGAAATTAACTGAATTATATGAATATCAATCATCAATAGGGACATCTTTGAGTAACTATATATCTACCGTTAGTGAACTTACAAACTAACAATAAAACTAATAAAAAATACACTTTTACTCTTAAAGATATTGTATTATTGTAGAAAATGTTAAAATAATCTATGAAGTGCAGCAATGATAGCTCAGTGGGGAGACCAACAGACTGCAATGCAGAGGGTCTCGGGTTCGAACCCACGTCGCACACCTCTGACTTTCGGAAAAAATATGACTTTTCGAAATTATGTGCGTATTGATTGACAATTATCGCCTGCTCCGTGCCTCAACGAGCACGTTAAGCCGTCGGTCCTGACTGCCATGAACATACATGTATATGGCAGTCGTTATTGGGAAAGTCAGAACCCTCTAATATCCTGACACTAGTCTAGCTTTAGGGTATCGTTAGCCTTCGGGATGCGGAGGTCAGGTGGCAGCCGCTCCGTGTAAAAACCGATATCCAGTCAAAACCGGTTAGACTAGAAATGCCGACCCCAAGTGACTTGGGAATAATAAAGGCTAGGGAGAAGGAAGTTAAAATAATCTATGAAATTGTGCTCGAAATTTCTCTTTTATGACTCATAACGTCATAACAAAAGTAACTTGCATTACATATGGCCTCTAAGGTTCTTTTTTTAATTGCGTATGCTGTAAATTTTTGGAAAATATCAATAGTATACGTCTGCGTGACCTAGGTTTAATGTTGCAATTGTTACATAACTTAGAGGTCTAAATACGTAAGTCAAATATTAAAATTACTCCATCTTTGGAGTTTTGGGGAAGTTTTTACCGATAAAATTACATGTATTTACCGCCTCTAATGTTTTATTACTACATGCGCGGACACATTGTGTATGTATGTATGTATGCATGTATCTATATATATATGAGTATATATTTTATTTAGATGATATAATATGTTTATTGGTATGTATATATTATGTACAAGTATGTTCCATGCTACTGTATGCACCTACTTCATTTTATCTCTGCATCACCCTACGGTTGACTGGTAGAGAATGCCATTGGCATTAAGTCTGCCGATGTGTTATTTTATGCATAAAGTTTAAAATAAATAAACACTTTTACGAAATGTTAATAACAATCAGCATTGTAATTATTAAGTGAAGGAAGTGTCCGAACTACTTATAGACATAAGGAACGACACACATAGGTAAGCCTTAACACAAAAACTGAATATTCAAACCAAAATGTTACCGATTCTTCCAACGGACAGATCCTAAAACATAATAAGCCTAAAAGCTTGTTAGCCAGTAAAACCTTCAGACATAAATTTTAGCACAGGCCACAAGCAATCTCATACTTGTGCTCTTTACTTAATATGTCAACTCTTATAATACCAGACTTAAATAAACATATTCTGTGTCTGGCCGCCGGTGTGCCGCTGAGACTCAATAGCTTAATAGAATGGTACTTTTTTCTTCAGCAGTACTTTTAACTTTGTAAGACATCATTATCAGTCATTTCTGAAGCCGCAATGAAAACTATGTCATAATCAAAAAATTAAGGTTCTAAATTTGCGCTTTTAAATAAGCAAATATTTGTAATTGTAAAATGTCGAATCGTCATAATTGTCATAATGTTCATCTCGAACTAAAGTCTAACTTCGAAATTAATTGACAGGATTTTACATTTCTAATTACAAATTAACACCCTCATCGGCCGAGTACGCACATAGACATATTTTTAAAACATTACGATACGTTGCCACAGCTCCAGTTATCCGTAAAGTATATTTTGTTCTTTGTCTTTTTACTTTTAATCTCTAATCACCTACTGTATTTCCTGCTGCGGAGGCGCTGCGAAAACAACTCATAGCGCCATTCTAAAAGTTGCCACATTCCGCTCGATACTATTCCCAACCAAATAATTATATAAAGCCTGCAATGTTCTTAATATACGGCAACAATATTTTCTACAAATAATTCTTTTGCAACACTCCAGAACACCACATCGTCAAATAACAAAGCATCGTAAAGACAGAATCTGCACAATCCCACCTCCGCGTACATCTTTCGTAAAAAGATGTACATACCACGTACCTTGCCCCTTCTATCTATAACAAAATAAATCGCAAATATCCAATTTTTGGTTTATCACACTACACATGCAAGAGAACTGTTCGAACATTCCTTCTTGAACTTGATTATGATGACACTGAAAATTCTTAACATAATATAATTGACATATAGTTACAGCACATACGCACAATCTCACACACACACATAATCACGCCCTCACACACAAACACATACACATACGTACAAATACATTCTCACTCAATTTTTATAATTGAGATCTTAAGTTTTACAATATATTAATCTTGTAGTTTTCAAATGCTGCTCTAAACTAGACACGGATCATCCTTCTTTTCTACAACAGCTGTTAATGGAAACGGTACTGTTCCTCCTTATCACAGGCCTAGTAGGCATGTAGGCTAGTTAGGAGGACAGTACTACACCCAGTTTTATTGTATTTAAATCTTCATGTATACCACATTTGTAAAACCAGCAATCATATTTTTTTGCAAAATAAATATATTACCTTATATATTAACTAGCTTCTGCCCGCGGCTCCGCCCGCGTGGGTGTCTTTTATTTTTGTAATTTATAGCCTATAGCTTTTACCCGCGACCTCGATCGCAAAATAAAATTAAAAAAAATAAACTCGCGTCAGGACACGTGACCTGATCGAAAATTCGTATATAATAATAAGTACCTATTAGGTTTTTTATAATAATTTTATAGTGTTTTTATACCTAATCATATATTTTATTATTAACTGTAATTTAGAACTTATTAACCTATTTCCATACTTCTAAGTCCAGAAGTGAAAAAATTTTCATACAAACTTTATCCCTCCTTCCGCCCCTTTACGGGAGAGTTTTATCCGTTTCACCTACACAAATATTTTTCAATTGTAATCGAAAACTTATGTACCAATTTAAATACTACTAAGTCCAGAAAACAGAAACCGCTATGGCAGTTCTACGGAGGCTTTTTAATTCCGTCATACTCGAGGGTAAAACGCCACAGGCATGGCACAGAGGTGTGGTGGTGCTTTTCTTTAAGAAGGGCGATAAAACCCTGTTAAAGAACTATAGACCCATCTCACTTCTGAGTCACGTCTACAAGCTGTTTTCAAGGGTCATCACGAATCGTCTCGAGAGTAGGCTAGACGACTTCCAGCCTCCCGAACAAGCCGGTTTCCGTAAAGGTTACAGTACCATAGACCACATACATACGCTGCGGCAGGTTATCCAAAAATCTGGAAAATATAACCAGCCCTTGTGCGTGGCGTTTGTGGACTATAAGAAAGCCTTTGATTCAATTGAAACCTGGGCAGTGCTGCAGTCTCTCCAAAGGTGCCAGATTGACTACCGGTATGTCGAAGTGCTGAAGTGTTTGTATGAAAACGCCACCATGCTAGTCCGTCTCCAAGACCAGAGCTCGAAACCAATAAAACTACAGCGAGGGGTGAGACAGGGAGATGTTATATCTCCGAAACTGTTCACCGCCGCGTTGGAAGATGTTTTCAAGCTCTTGGATTGGAAAGGACTGGGCATCAACATCAACGGCGAGTACATCACTCACCTTCGATTTGCCGACGATATCGTGGTCATGGCTGAGACCATGGAAGACCTCGGCATAATGCTCAATGACCTCTGTAGAGTTTCCCGACAAGTAGGTCTTAAAATGAACATGGACAAGACGAAAATCATGTCCAACGTCCATATAACACCTACTCCTATTAAGGTTGGGAACTCTACTCTCAAAGTTGTCAACAAGTATGTATACCTGGGACAAACGATCCAGTTAGGTAGGTCCAACTTCGAGAAAGAGGTCAATCGTCGAATTCAACTCGGCTGGGCAGCGTTCGGGAAGCTACGACATATCTTCTCGTCCAATATACCGCAGTGTCTCAAGACGAAAGTCTTTGACCAGTGTATGTTGCCAGTGATGACTTACGGCTCAGAAACGTGGTCGCTCACTATGGGCCTTATCAGAAGGCTCAAGGTCACGCAAAGGGTGATGGAGAGAGCTATGCTCGGGGTTACCCTGCGGGATCGAATCAGAAATGAGGAGATCCGCAGAAGAACTAAAGTTGCCGACATAACTCTCCGGATAGCCAAGATGAAGTGGCAGTGGGCAGGGCACACAGCACGCAGAACCGATGGCCGTTGGGGCGGAAAGGTTCTACAGTGGCGGCCACGCACCGGAACACGCAGCAGGGGTAGACCCCCCACAAGGTGGACCGACGACCTGGTAAGGGTCGCGGGAAGCGGTTGGATGCGGGTGGCCCAAGACCGGTCTGTGTGGAAAACCTTGGGGGAGGCCTATGTCCAGCAGTGGACGTCTTTCGGCTGAGATGATGAAGTCCAGAAATGAGAAAATTTCGTTACAAACTTTACCCCCCATTTTACCCCTCTAGTTTTGTCCATTCCACTTACATAGATCATTTTTGTTTGTAAGCAGGACCCAATATACCAATTTTCATACTTCTAAATCCAGAAATGAGAAAATTTCCATACCAACTTTACCCCCCATTTTACCTTTTTAGGGGGAGTTTTGTCCATTTTACCTACACAGGTCATTTTCAATTATAATCAATTACTTGTATACCTATTTTTATACTTATAAGTCTAGAAATGAGCAAATTCCATAGAAACTTCACTCCCCTATTTCACCCCCTTAGGGGTGGAGTTTCAAAAAATTCTTTTTTTTTTTAATAATAATATTTAATATTGTATTCTGCGTAAATAGAAACACCAATGATTAAATTATGTTCGGGTACTTTGAAATAACTACACTGGAACATTGAGACAACTGCCATCTTAGTCTCCCCGTGACCATGGCTGCTGAAAAGCAACCGAAACGTCGGGGAAAGTGTAAAAATAAATGAAATCTAAATAGTTTAATAATAATTTAATTAGCTTAAAAATTAGTAAAGTTTAATAGTAGTAGTAGTGTAACAATTTTCAAAATTTCGTAATAAAGTGTCAAATAAACAACGCGATAAAATCCGTATATAGCAGTTTAATTTCAATGAATAATAATATTTATTTATTTCTCACCACAATATTACAGCAATTACAAGGAACAAAACAATATAACAATGGAATTTATACTGTGGGAGACTGGTGCCTAAGCTAGGCTTTTGGCCTGTATTTCAGCTCACCAGGTCGTCCCCTCTTTAAAAACAAGTGATTGGAACATGTTCTATGCGAGTTTTGTGAATTGCAATATTGTGTTTTATGCGTGCGTGCGTGTGTTTGTGTGAACGTGCGTGTGTTTGTGTGTGTGTGTGTGTGTATGTGTGTGTGTGTTTATGTGTGTGAGTCATGCTGTATGTGCGTGGGTGTTTATTTGTGGGTATATGTGTGTGCGTGTGTGCATGCGTTTGTGTGGTAGTACTACTCCGGGATATTAAGAACTTTTTCTGTCTCACTATAATTCAGCTGTTGGAGCCAATTCGTAACTTTCATTTTACAATGCTTTTTTGTTAGATGAAATATGCCTAGAGAACCGTTTATTTTATTGTAAAGGAAACCTCCTAGATGACAGAAAAAGCGCTTTGAAAATTTGGTACGTTGGGAATGTTGGAGTCGATCTACTGGATTCACTCGCCTTCTACCAACAGCCAATGAAGGGTGATATTCCAATAGACTATGTTGTTTGAGTAATGTGGCTAACATGAAAAGCTGCCGCACTGTAAGGACTTTAGTGTCTCTGTATAACTGGTGTGTGTGTTAGTACTGTTGTACTGAATTTATTTGTACTTTTGTGTTTTGTATTGTACTGAAGTACACCCCTACAAATTAAAACACACATGCTCTCCAAATTTTAAGTTCCCACGACCAGCGGTTTAGGCTGTGCGTTGTCTCTAAGTCAGTCAGTCAGGACATCTTCCTTTATATATATAGATAGATAAAGAAAGTTAGTTATTTAATGTCAACGTTGGATTTGAGTTCGAGATGACCACTAATATAAAATATTAGTATGTACTATACAAAATCGTCACATAATAATATTAATTCAAACTGTTTATTACTATAATAAATTACTAATGTTACCAACATCTTTTACCACTTGGGTGAAACGTACCTGACGTTACTCATACCAATAAAGTGCGCCATGGTACGGAAAGTGAAGACAGTGCGGAATGGCAGTCGTGCCAATCTTATCAGATTACTGATAATTAACAGGATTAATTTTAGGTATTTGGTAATCCCTATTATCCCTACTAATATTATAAATGCGAAAGTAACTCTGTCTGTCTGTCTGTTACGCTTTCACACCTAAACCACTGAACCGATAATGATGAAATTTGGTACAGAGATAGAGTAGACCTTAGGAAAGGACATAGGCTACTTTTTGTTGTAAAAAATGAAGGGGTTGAAATAAGGGATGAAAGTTTATATGGGAATTGGTCATTATCGCGCTTAAACCATTACTGATTTTAATGAAATTTTGTACAGATATAGACTAGACCTTGGGCATAAACATAGTTACCCTTTGTTGTAAAAAATGGCATGAAGGGGTTGAAATAAGGGATGAAAGTTTGTATGGGAATTCGACATTATCGCGCCTAAACCACAACTGATTTTGATGAAATTTAGTACAGAGATAGACTAGACCTAAGAAAAGGATATAGGATACCTTTTGTTGTAAAATAGACATAAAGGGGTTGAAATAAGGGATGAAAATTTGTATGGGAATTCGTTATTATCGCAGATAAAACCATGAGACTATGTATTTAGGCACTTGATAAGAAGTAAGAAGTAAACATTTGTTCCAGCTATTTTGAAATTTTGACTTACATGGGAATGAACTAGGCGACGAAAGTGTGTATGGAAGCCCAAACAAATCTGTCTATTTTAACAATACGTAAATTTATCGCATTCATACATACATACATAGATTCACGCCTGTTTCCCAGAATTGTATAATAAGTAAAAAAATCATGTTAATATATGGGTACATGTCATGCGAGCGCGCTATCCATAATGAACTATGCGCCGGCGGCGGCGGCGCAGCGCGCCGTTTGTATTTATTTAATGGTAATATGCGGCGCCAACTACCACAAGCATATTGTTTGCTTAACAGGTGACTCCAATTACCTAAATTGTAAAAATGTAGGTACTTTATGTTACTGAAAATAAACATCTTTATTTTTTATTATTATCATTATTTAATATTAGCAAAAGCGGTAAGGTGTTGGTTTGGGATGAATGTACGATGTCCCATAATTGAAGCACTATATCGCATCATGAAAGATATCAAGAGCTTGGTTGCTCTTAATATCTTTCATAGGAGGAATGATGGTACCTTTAACTGGTGACTTTAGACATACTCTGCCGATTATTACTAGGGGTACACCGGCAGATGAAATAAATGCCTGTTTTAAGGCGTCTGTATTATGAGTACACGTAAAAAAGTTTTGTCGGACTACAAATATGCGAGTACAACTACACAACGATTCTCACTCAGACAATATGCGGCTGCTCTTCTAAAACTCGAAGAAGAATGTATGCTTACAGACAGTAATAGCATGATAACACTAAGATGTGAATTCTGTCCAACTGTTGATAACACAGATGATTTAAATAATATGTCTATCCAGATCTACAAATAAGTATAGGCAATCGAGAATGGTTGTGTAACAGGTCAATTTGACCAACAAATGAGACAGTAGGTCAGATAAAAGAACAAATTATGTCAGATGTTGAGGGAGATGTTGTCATGTACCTCTCAGTAGACAATGTTATGAACACTGAACAAGTGACATCGTACCCTATAGAATATTCAACTCTTTAGAATTATCGGGAGTGCTTTCCCATAAGTTAAGGCTGAAAGTTGGTATTCCAGTCCTGTCAATAAAAAATCTTGCCACACAAAGGCTATGTAATGGCAAAAAGAGAAAATGTTTTAATTCCCCGTATTCCAATAATGCCGAGCAATTTGCCATTTCAGTTTATAATAGTGCAGATTTCCCTAAAAGCAGCATTTACGATGATAATAATCAAAACTGTTTTCCATGGACAACTCTATGTGGCGTGCTCACGAGTATCAAACCCGCAAATAACAAAGACTAAAACAAAAAAACTCAATTTATAAAAATGTATTATAATAAGCTATTTACAGTAAACCAAAGCATTTATTGTGTACAGTTCATGTGTGTTACATGTGCAAATAGATTTCTTAAAAAATTTAAAATGCTGCCCCATGTAACTATTCCCCGCGGACGAAGTTGCGGGCAAAAGCTAGTTTAATATAAAGCCGTTTGATAATAATGTAAATTCTTAGTTAATTATAAATTACTAAATTTTGCACACGGCTTATCTCGCGTAAATATAGATCAGGTTTGTTTAGAATAGTAACAGTAGATAGGTACGCGAGTGGCCCTGGACGGGGTCCTGGTCCGGGTTGGGACCCAAATGAGGTACTTGGGTCTCATCCTGGACGGGAGGTGGAGTTTTGGGGCACACTTCACCCAACTGGCCCCAAGAGTCCTGGGAGCGGCGGCCACCCTGGGGAGGCTGCTGCCCAACGTGGGTGGCCCGGGCGCCACTTGTCGCCGACTGTACTCCGGAGTAATCCGGAGTATAGGGAGTATAGGTCAAGGAAAACAATCTTCTCGCTGACCCTCTCCGACGCAGACAGACGGGAGCGAGGAGGAGGCGATTTGCCCGCCTTCTCGCTCCTGTATAGTGGGGTCACTGGTACAGAGTCAGGGGACTCTCTACCGGCTTGCACGGCCCCACACATCTGGGTAGCCTTGCTCACCAAAGCCAATAGAGACCACCAAATTAAAGAGACCATCAGGCAAAAGAAAAGCCGGCAGACTAAAGCAACGATGGGCAGACGACATCGTACAGGCGGTAGGGAGAGATTGGATTCACTAGGGCAAGGATAGGGAAAGGTGGAAAAGGTTGAGGGAGGCCTCTACCTAAAATGGGGTCCATATCCCAAACTAATTAGATTTAATTTAAGTACTCTAATTTTAACTAACACTAGATATTACTACTTATATTATCCAAGCTAAATTATGCTGATACTATTTATGGTAGTTGTATTTTAAAAAGAACTCAAAATTTGATTCAGCGGGTTCAGAATGCTTGTGCTCGGTTTTGCTACAACATTCCACCTCGTAGCCATGTCACACCATTTCTTAATAATGGTAATCTTATGAAAATGACCGCTCGTAGGCGCCTTCACTTAGCCGCCCTTCTATTTGGCATTATACTACACAAAAAACCTGAATATCTCTATAATAAGCTGAATTGGTCTCGAGATGTTAACCTATATAACACGCGAGCCTCATCACATCTTATGGTTACTTCGAGGCATAGGACTACTGCTTTTAGAGGTAGTTTCAGGTATGCTGCTACTAAGTGTTGGAATGATCTGCCGCCACCACTCTGGAACATGAAATCGTTACATGCATTCCAAATCAAACTTAAGCATATTTTGTTAAGTTCTCAGAGAACATTAACGTAATTTTAGTAGCGGCATGTCCACTTACCTTTATGATTCCGGGTCATAATTTGTAAATTAGTGTTGCTTCACTGTTGACATAACCTAAATATACATGTCATTAAAAACACAAACTTTTTAAACTTTAAACGTAGATTGCATTACATAGCTGTCTGTTATGTGAAAATTTATGTTGATACATGATAAGTATAAATATAATCTATTATAAAATATCATCCCAGCCTCTTTTTCTCATTGCGCAGACGCCGATGGATGCTTATTTTATTTTGCAATTGATATTTAGAATTATTACTACCCACATGACATCGATGACAATCAGTGTCATGTTTTGTTGACAAGAGCCGGGGGTGGTTCGGAAATGTAACACAACATTATATGCTGCGTTGTAATATAACGTTTTTATTGATACAATGTCTTTATTATGTATTATTTATCTTATATTATCTGTTTTTTATTATTTTCAAGGTACTTTTAATTCTATATGTATGTATACATATAAGTATTATATTATATAGATACCAATATTATTATTATTTAGTATGAAATTACTTTCTGCCATCCACCTTCTGCCTAATTTATTTAAGTTACTCTTTTTTTGTTTTTTGTTATTTTGTTTTTAATTGAGTTGTATGTATGTATGTTACTGCCTACATGCACCGAAATCATTCAGGGTCTGCGAGAATACCAGCGTTGTGGATATACTGCAACATTGCTGACGCAGGACCTTATTTGTTCTACATATATGTACTTTTGGTTGTGTTTTCTGTTACCTTATATAATGAGCGTGGAACAAATAAAATTATTTTCTTTCTTTCTTTCTTATATTACATCTATCAAAATTACTAACAACATTTGAAATGTAAAAATTACGGGTTATGGAATAAATGGCTTTATTATTATTATTATGTCCAGTTAGGATTAGGATGTATTAATGACATCCATTTAGGATTCTAACATATTTACAATAACTACATATTGCAGATTTAGAAGTTTAATGATAATATCTTACAGGTGACAGTTCATACTTTTGACTGCACGGACGGCTTAGTGTTTTAAGTGGTCGCCTCACCACTGGCACTGCGCCGAGAGTTGTGGGTTCGAATCCCACACGGGACAAAACTTTGTGTAATTCACAAATGGTTGTCCGTTATTTGAATGTTTGTAAAGTACTGTGTCGCGACACAGGATGGGTAACAACTGCGAGAGTCGTCTTTAAAAAAAAGCCTATTCTAATATTCTTTCATGTGGTAAGAAGACTTTTATGAGGGTTTTATGAATGCTTATTATATATTGAACTGACCTTCTTACCCAGCATAGAGCGCCTGCAAGTAAGATAAAAAAAATGTAGTTCTTCCTAGTCATCAAAACATTTTGTAGTTGATATGGGTGCATTGTTATTTTATTACAGCGCAGACAGATTAATATATTGCTATACTCAACACGTTTCATTTTAAATAATGATTTAATCACAAATAGGATTAAACTAACACATAATTGATCAAAAACCAATACATATGATCGATAAAGATAAGTAGCATATCCGAAGATAATATAACCAAGCGGAAAGATAGGGATTCTATCTAAATACCTACATTATTATCAAATATATATACGTCAATTAAGTACCTATATATTAAAGGATTACTGATAAAAATGTTGTGGCCCCTTCACATCCGCGTTTTTCCAGCGTAGACTTTCGATAACGCGATGTGCAAGCGACGATTTCGTGAGGCGTAGGTAAAACGCAACGTATGCGTGGCCATGTCGCGGCCTCTGAACTGCGCACAGGTTTATTGAACGCTGTAAAAACGTAGATATGAAGGAGGTCCACACTGGAGATACCCCAGTGTGTAGTAACCCTAATCTTTTTGAAAGCTATGGACATTAAACCACATAGTGGTAGCGGCACACCGGCAGCCAGACACAATAATGTTTTAGGAGTGTCTGGCATCTTATCCTTAGGTTTAAGTCTTCCAATCGAATTTGAGCCTAGTACTTATAGTAAGTACTAAGCTCAGATTCGATTCGAACCACCAGAAATTAAATTGAATATTTCCTATGCATATAATTTATTTATAGGTAGGTACATATTACATTGTTAGAACAATACGAAAATAATTTCTAAATATATGTTTGAGTAATAACTACCTATCGTATCTAAGCATGTGAAGCTTTAATATTCTGATCATATGTCTTTGAATTAATTAAAAGCCTTTTTTGCTTTACTCGTGTATCGTCCCGACGAAGATTATTCGATCTACGTAGTCGATATACGTCATGAGCTCTTACGACTTACAGACGTTGTCACGTTCTTGATTTCCTGCCGTGGTCTGATAGGTCTAATTCAATACAATAATAATAATGGCACGGGTCTTCTCAACGTGAGAAGGTTTAGGCCGTAGACCACAACGGTGGCCTAGTGCGGGTTGGCAGGCTTCACATATATTTGAGAACATTATAGAGAACTCTCAGACATGCAGGTTTTCTCACGATGTTTTCCTTCACCGTTAAAGCAAGCAATAATTAATTATTTAATACGCACATAACTTAGAAAAGCCAGAGTTGCATGCTTTGGGATCGAGCTCGAGACCTCTGCGTACCATGCAATCTATACTAAAATTATAAAGCTGAAAAGTTTGTTTGTTTGGTTGAACGCGCTAATCTCTGGAACTACTTGTTCAAATTGAAAAATTCTTTCAGTGTTGGATAGCCCATTTCTCGAGGAAGGCTATAGGTTATAAAACATCACGCTACGACCAATAGGAGCAGAGTATAAATGAAAAATGTTGCAAAAACGGGAAAAATTGTCTTAAGTGAAGCAGAGGAAGTTGCGCGGGTCAGCTAGTTAATAATAATTGTAAGTAAGTACTTATTCATTCCATGGTCATCAAATTGTTAATAATAATAGGGTATTTTTTTAAAAGTGTCTATCATTGTGCTCTGCTTTCTGGTATTACACAATTCCGGTATCGCAGGTGACTCTATAATTGAAACAGCCGACACAAAGAATAGACAGAATCGGACCACATAATATTTTGTGGTGTTCGAACTGGCAACATTGGGCGCGGCGTAGTGGCATACTGATTAACCGTTGCGATAGTCATGCAGACAATATATATAAATATATTTAAGAATCATATCGTTCAACAATAGCATATTAGGTTCTTATACAAAGGACGTTACAATGCAGTATTTTATGCCAAATTTAATGACTAGTCATAAAATAATATTAAAACACCATTTATTTAATCTAATGATAGGTATGTAAGATATCGTATCAAGTTTAATTTATCTCTCTCATATATTTTACCCGGACAGAGAATTATGCAAAGACTCATTTCAACTGCGCATCCCGTGGTGCGCGTATAATTCTTGGCGTACCACTAAACACGTTCAATGGTAATATTATATATATATATTTATAGTAAGAGAAACCTTCGTGAAATAAATATTGCAGTATAAAACAATATATTGTTATACGTAGCGGATACTCACATTCCTAGTTACAAAAAAGGAATAAATCTATTTTCAAATATCAATAATTAAAAGTATTATTTAAATTTCTAGGACGCGGATAAGGTTAACGTTGTTGAAAATGGGCAGGGTGTGAATGAAGCTTTTGATCCATCACCTGAAAATCTTGACTCTAAGGCAAATGGCGGAGCATCTGAAGTAACAAAGGAACAACTTGCTACTGATGCAGCAGCTACAGCCAAGGTAAATGTTTTCAATTCAGACATACATATAATAACAACACGCGTTCGCTATTTTATCTTAAAATGTAAAAGTCAATAAACGTAGCATATTAATTTCTTCATTTTACCAGTTATATTAAAAAATATATCAAAAGAATTGTGATTATACCAGATAAGAAAATTAAGGATGCAAAAGCGTTATATAAAAATGGTATGGCACTCCAAGTCCAAGGTTATTGGACCTTAGACTTTGTCTTATGGGACAAAAATATTGAGCTATCAGCGATTTTTAAAAGGCGTATCATGAAATATAATAGCCCTTTGTAATCTCTCTATTAAAATAACTTAAGAATACACAGGTCTATATTAAAAATGAAAAGAGTGCATCAAAAGAATATTACATAATTTAAACATAGCTTTTATATATCAATGTAAACAAGTAATACTTGCATTTTCGGCGGTGGAATTACAAGAGAATTATTTACGGGAAGCCAGAGGATCAAGCGGAGAAAATAAACATTTGGATACCAACTTTGTTTTACGTGCATAGTAAAATGTTAATGTTGCTATAACGAATTCTATAGGAGTCTACGCTACTATGTCAACAACAGAAATGCATGCAAAAGCTTGACTGTAGTTATGAGTTCATAGACACGTATTAATACCGATACTGGCACCCCATACATAAACTTATCTATTATGGCAATGAAAATTAAATTAGAAAATAATCATGTACGTATATTGAATGTGTAAAAATTAAAAATTTTACGCATTTTGTCGCATCATTTCATCTATTGGACGTCCAGTAAACACAGTGCTTTTACCATAATGTCTTGATATAGTTAAGCTGACAGGTTAAAGAAACAAAAAAGAAGCATTATTGTGTCAAAATACGAGTCATAATTATCTACATGCAAATTAAATAACCATTAATCTTATCAAAATTGCGATTGAAAATTCCCATTAAATTACGTCAATATCTTGAAACACTATCGTGATATCAAATTAAGTAGGACAAAGTAAAATGTACTGATCAGTTACGTTTCATTTACACATCAGTTCAGGTTTTTTTATAGCTTTTCATTTGTAGTATCTATAATACCTAACAGGCTACAGCGCCAAACGCAGTATAATTTCGATATTATATCGACATATAAATAAACATAAGCAATAGGTATAAATATATGTCACTAATTGTTTACCAACCATTGTTAAATCAGTAGATACAATGAGGTCAAGACTACAATTATCAGACATGCGGCTTGATAGATAACATGAAGTGTTTATTATTTTAAATTAATATCGGACAATTACACTAAATATCAATGAGATAAGTGATGAGCTAGATGCGCCGGTATTGCGTAGCAAACCTTAATAAAAAGTACAGATTATAATTATGACAATGAAACACACTTTCATCCTTTTTAAAGTTACGTATTTATACAATTAATATATAAAATATAACTGATATACCAATTCCGCATAATTTTTTCATTCAACCACATAAGAAATGAAGGAGGAATACATTTAGGGTTTCGACAGAATTGTATTAAAATTTGTCAAAATCTGATTGATAGATTTGAGGTTTGTGTTATATAAGAGATATAAATATTTTTCGAGACTATTTTATTACTAGACATATAACATTACGCGGTACCATTATTCTGGTTTATTACTTATTAATATAATAACAACCATTTAAAAATTTGCTGTATAGGTACCTAAAATATATTGAGGTTATATTGGGTTGGTAGCTATTTTTTAAAACTTACGTAAGCTGTACCTGAAACCATCAATAACATTCAGAACATAATATGTCATATACATATATAATATTATATATATGACATAATATTATGTTCTATATCCTCCTCCTGTCCTGCAGTGTATATGTGTATAAACATATAATATGTACACACAGCAACACATCAACCTAGACTGTTTGGACTTTGAATTATTAGAAGTCGAACACTGCGAATCGTGAGAAAGTGCGTTATATTTTTGTTACGCTCTTTCCTTACCATTATATCGACACCACTATACACTGTCCCATTCCGACAATTCTCTATTTTGTATGTAGTGTAGTTATGCGTATATAGGGTGTCTAACTTGATGTGTAGCCGTGTGTACATTGCCTTAGGCACCTATGAAATATTCTTTCAGCCTTCACCTTATAGCAATACTCCAAGATGCTGTATTACGAAATCTTGACTATAGTTCCTTTGTTTATTGAGTTGCAGGTAATATGTATCCTGCAATTGAAAATAATTATTAATTAAAATGATGTATTTCGTAACATAAATAGTAGTTATGAGTATAATATCAGAGCATTACATTCATTTGCCATTCCTGCCACACCTGAGGTCGCGGGTTCGATTCCCACACAAGTCAAACATTTGTGTGCATGAACATGGATGTTTGTCTTGGTCTGGGTGTTTCTATGTATAATATGTATGTATTTACAAAAAAAAAAGTATATATGTATGTTTATCCATTGTCTAGTACCCATAGTACAAGCTTTGCTTAGTTTGCGCTAGATGGTGTTGTGTGTATGTGGTAGAATATAGAATTTACGGATAGGTAACGTACAGAAACGTCAATCGTATCCTTTTTCAGTTAGTTTTTATCGTAAGCTTATAATCAAACTAATGAAATAACAATTTGAGGCAGTCACACATTTAGAAATTTGTGTCTTTTTATAATTAACAATTAATTAATAATTGTTAAAATTTAATTGTTTAATTGTTTTTTTTTTTTTGTCGCCTTGATATATCTTTTGGCGTAATTTAGATAATTCCTTGATTTTTATTTAGGAAAATATTCATCGTTTGGTATGTGATTTAATTATGTATTAAATTGTAAGATTGTCTAAGGTAAGTACAAACAGTATACGCCAACGCATATGTTTCCACCTAAAGGACAAGGTCATTTATGATTAGATAAAGGGGTTTATCGTATCCTTTACGAAATAAGTAGGTATATTGCTGAAATATTATCCTATAAAACATTAAAAACATTATATAATTAACTATGTACAACATATAATGCGTTATTACCGTAGTAAAACTTTTATTAGGATCCATATCATATCTATTTGTCGTATTATACCGTAGAAACTTAAATTAAGCCTTTAGTGACAGTAAAGATTGAATGAGATACGATATTAGTGCAGACTTTTACCAATATTTTTATTTTCAGAATGACAGCAATACAGTAAAAGCTCGGCCACAATGGGACAGTCAGTGGGAGTTCCTCATGTCATGTATTGCCACGTCTGTCGGTCTGGGCAACGTCTGGCGATTTCCCTTCGTCTGCTATCAAAATGGAGGAGGAGCTTTCCTCTTACCATACATCGTTGTGCTGATACTCATAGGAAAGCCTATGTATTATCTAGAAACAGCTATCGGTCAGTTCAGTAGCAGTAACGGTGTGAAAATTTGGGCGCTGTCACCTGCTATGAAAGGTACAGTAAAAGTACCTAAGTTGTAATTAACTGAATTATTATTTACTAGATGTCGAGCGCACCCGTATTTCACCCGCGTTTATGATTACTGCGCCGCGCCCCTGTGGGGCGTAGCGTAATGTTATATAGCCTATAGCCTTCCTCGGTAAATGAGTTATCCAACACTAAAAGAATTTTTCAATTCGGTCTAGTAGTTCCTGAGATTAGCGTATTCAACCTAACAAACAAACAAACTCTCCAGCTTTATAATATTAGTATAGACGTGGCACAGCGTTAATAAATGCGATGGCTGTGCGTAAGGTATCAAGTTCGATTACCGTGTCAGGCCAAATGATATTGATATTCAGTCAATAAATTCTCAGTTGCAACAGAAGATCTGGAACTGCACCCGGTATTCCGCGATAGGCATGGCCAGTGGCCCTGATACGTGGGATCTAAAACCATAGCTGGCGAAATATGCATAAATTACGATTGAAAACCTAAGCGCCATTTTTTGCGATAATCTATACTAATATTATAATAATAATAATAATAATAATATTCTACCACATCCACACAACACCGTCTAGCCCAAACTAAGCAGAGCTTCTACTATGGGTACTAGACAATGGATAAACATACGTATATACTTTTTTTAAAGCTGAAGTTTGTTTGAACGCGTTAATCTCGGGAACTACAGGTTCGACATGAAATTTTATTTTTGTGTTGGAAAGCTTATTTATCGAGGAAGGCTATATGCTTTTTAATATCACGCTACGACAAACAGGAGCGGAGCAGCGATAAAAAAAATGCAAGAACGGGAAAATTTCTCTTATGTGAAACAGACGAAGTTGCGCGGGTCAGCTAGTGACTTCTATGTATACTTGAAATCAAAAAAGATCTGCTGATTTTAAATATATAAGTCACAGACTGACTCGGCTAACGTTGTTCTGTCATATCTATCTCTATATATTAATACGAGAAGCAAAAACTTTGTACCCCTTTTTACGAAAATTGCGCGGACTGAGGAGTATGAAGTTTTTATAAAATATGCTTTAGAAATACATTAAATTAATTAAAAACACTACACGCACCCAACCATGTATTTGACACACGCAGTCGAATCGCGTTCGTAGTATTTCGGCATTGTTCGTGTGACGTCGTACAATTCTTTGTAACTATGGTTACCTATACCTTATTTATATGTAATAAAGAAAAAAGAAAACAAAGCAGCAAGCTTAGAATATCGTCAATTAAAGAGTAGGTATAGTCAAGGAAATAATAATTTATTTGAAAAATATAGGTAAATAAACCTGTAGGTATACATCTAAATCTAAATTAAATGTGATTATAAGGGTATAGTTCTAGCCAATAAATTTTAATAACTATCAAACTTAAAATGTATACCAGTATGGTCGAATTTCGATCACTAGGCGACCGCTAGTATAAATTATTTCTTAGCTGTGTGAAAAAGACTTTACGAACTAATCTCATTAAAAAAAACATCATAATCGATCGAGCCTTTTCGGTGGAGTGCGATCACAAAAACCATGATACGAGTAGATTTATATTATATGTATAGATTATCACAAGAAATGGCGCTTAAGTCAAATAGCCTTTCAATTGTCGATATAATACACCTTTGCTTGCCTGTGAGACTATTTTTATATAAGTAATAATATGTACATTCGCGATAATCTCCTAAAATTTTTAAATATTTGGACCATATATACAATGTACACATATTAATTCATTAATTTCAGGTGCCGGTTATGCCCAAGCTCTAAGCGCTGGGTACGTGGTATCATACTACATGTCGATCGTGGGTCTTTGCCTCTACTATTTTGTGATGAGCTTTCAAAGCACGTTACCATGGGCTGTGTGCAGACCAGAATGGGAAAACTGCGTTCCTTCCGGACAGACTTTTAATGCGTCTGAACTTACCGGCGATCCTGTAAGCAGCGCAGAATTGTATTTTACGTAAGTAAACCAGCTGTAGCTATTATTTATAATTACTAGATACCTAACACATATAGTAAATTGTAAATGTCAATGAAACAAAAGTAGATAAAATATTTAGGCATGAAGACATAATTAAATCCAATATTGATATAATTCTCAAGAGGATATTGTGCACCATTAGACAATAGTTGACTATCAATGAGCAGAAACAAAGGATTATTATTTTATTTCATTTTTATTAAATCGATGATCAGTCGAGTACGTAGTTAAGGCGTGAAAGCGTATCAAACAAACAAACTAACATTCACATTTATAATATTAGTTGATGATGAGTTAGATTATATCGTGATATAATATGTATAAAAAGTAGGTTACTCATTTCTTTTATAATGCTTTCCTACAGTTATTAATTCATCGCCGTTTTTGTGGCGGCGAAAAACGTCTTCAGAAAAATGCACATATATGTAACAGTGTAAGTAACAGTGGTCACTGTTACTTATTGTGTTGCAACAAGTATTGAAATATTTTGACCCTTATTGTAAAGCAACGTTAGTATCGGCAGAGTATGACACAACATATCTGTAGATATTAATAATCTGATAGCTTGTGGCAATTAAGTTGCTGTTTTGCGTATGTTGTATGTGTACGCTTCCGCTTTCGTTGAATAATTGGCACATGCTTACAGATAAGATAATAGGGTAATATCTATTGAGTAATAAACTTGTCGAAAAATGTTGTCATTATAATATTAATAATAATAAATAGCAAACAAAGTCACATATTAGATAGTCGGTATACGTATGAATTAGAATTTATACAAATAATTTAAATGCAAAAATCTTACAAGTAATAATATTTTGAACAATTCAACCTTTCGTGACAGATTACTTAATAGCTTCTGCGTATAGGCGTTTCAGTAGTCCATACGTATGACGCACCGTGATAACTCTATAATATTTAATCGACTTATCACAAGCCAAAGTTTACATATAAATTATATAAAAACCTCTATAATATCTTAACTTTGTTTCATTTTTATTTTTGATCTGTTCCCGCACTGGCAATAAATCTTGTGTCACGGGCTTTAGATACATTCAAACAACAGACACAAAGAATGTCCAAAGTCAGAACAACCATTTGTCGATCACACAAATTTTTGTTCCGTGTGGGATTTGATCGCATAACACTCGGCATAGTAACAGTGGTGAGGCGACCACTTAAACCACTACACCATCAGTACGAGTCTAAACTAAGTTATGTATGGTATTACTACCGCTAACTTTCATTCGCATGTATTAATGTATCAATAACATTGCACAAAGGTGCGAAGATAAGTATGTAAAGTAGTACGCGCGTTGCGCACAATTTTCAATAATATTGTTCTTGTATTCGAATATCTTCCAAATGCTATTAAAGTCAACGCAAAATCTACTAATTTTAAAATTAATATAAAATAAAATTATTAGTCTGATGGAATTCCAATCCATTAATAATATTTACTATTTACAGACGAACTATCCTACGCCAAACAGATGGCATTCATAATGGACTAGGTAAGTGAAACATAATTTAATCCTTTTTCTTAAAGTTGATGATCACTTTCTTTCTTTATTATCCTTTATATCACGTTAAATAAACATCAACTATGTATTAATTAACAAAATAATAATTTTCACCACTATTATAATCGTTAATTTCTATATAGATACATAATTATTTATTTGGTTGCAGGTTTGCCGTTATGGGATCTGACATTGAGTTTATTGGCAGCCTGGATTATCATTTTTGTAATTATCGCTCGCGGTGTTAAGAGTTCTGGTAAAGCTGCCTATTTCCTCGCTTTGTTCCCTTACTTTGTGATGTTCATCTTACTAATTAGGTAAGTTCACACAACTGTTTACAAAAAAATGTGTATAAGGTATTAATAATAATAACGTTGATATGTTATAACCTTTTACCTATAGGTATAGATACGCGTTGCTCATTTGACAACTAAAGCCATGTTTGGCACTTACCTCCTGCGATTACCTACATATCAACCGTTAGAAGGCCATTTCACTTAAGCGCCATTTTTGCGATAATTACTTATGAAAGATAAATTTGCTGTTTTAAAATATGTATATAAGTCATTAGCCCGAGCAAAAGAAGAAGATTAGCCTAAAAAATAACGGTTAAGTCAAATAGACTTTCAACCTTCGATATGTAGACACTTTGTACCGGCGCGCGGCGCTACCAATTCAATGTCACGTTTTAGCACTTTCTTCCTGATATTGATAGTGAATTTTTATATTGTTTTGCGAAGGTTACGAGTAATTTTAATCATCGATTATTACCCAAAATAAGATTACAAAAAGTGTATCGTCCGCAATAATTTGAATATCACGTGTTAGAAAATATAACAAACATGTGAACAACATTTTTATGTACCAATGTCCAATATTATCATCAAAATTGATTAAGCTCAACTAATTGACAAAAATGTAACCTTCTATGTACAATTTAAGGTAGGATCCATTCGTTCCATTATTGCTTCCACGTATCTTTCAGAATTTGGAATGGAATAAGCATTTGTCGCGGTGCTGCACGAGCATTATAAAGTACCTATGACATTTGATTTTTAAGCGAAGTTTAAGGAGAATATTATTTGTACAATAGGCTTTGACTTGACCTTTTCCGCTTAGTAAATATAAGTTAGACTGCCGGCTTAGCCACCAGGAGCAATAAAAACACATAGGTACCTACAATCATTCGTTTTACTGACAACTTCTAAAACTGAAATAATAAAATTGTAGACATTTAACTATTTTTCACGGATGTCATCGCGGTTTATGTATCATATTTCAACTTTTCAATATTTAATATTACCTATAGATAAAGAGTTATTTATTTGTCATAATATAATCACATTGTCGGCCTCGATGGCGTAGTGGTTAACCACGCGACCTCAGGCGTGGCAGTCGGTTACATTAATGTAACCGACTGCCACGCCTGAGGTCGCGGGTTTGATTCCCGCTCAAGTCAAACATATGTGTTCATGAACATGGATGTTTGTCTTGGTTTGGGTGTTTCAATGTATAATATGTATGTATTTACAAAAAAGCAGTGTATATGTATGTTTATCCATTGTCTAGTACCCATAGTACAAGCTCTGCTTAGTTTGGGCTAGATGGTGTTGTGTGTATGTGGTAGAATATTGTTATTATTATTATAACATATCACACTCTTAATAATACCTATTATAGTAATATCTGTGATAAAACAGAGACGTATCTGAGTATTTTAGATTGAACAAATTTAAACTCTACTGCAATTATTTAAAAAAATATTATTAGAAATAGTCTCACAATTAGAGTTAAAATTGCCTAACTACCAAATTTGGAGTTGATTCGCTGTTTTAGGACCGTAACATAAGGCAATGTGATGAAATAATTTATTCGCGATTTAAATCGATGATTAAGTGTAATGGCAATATAAAAAATAAGCTCGTAGCGTTACCTAGTATAGCAGCCCAGAATAAGACACTGTGCTACCTCGTTCTTTTGTAGGATAGAATAGTGCTAATAAGGTGGTATAGCCCTGAACTATATGACTATTTATTTTTCCAGGGCTGTCACCTTGCCGGGTGCTGAAAAAGGAATATTATTCTTCATTACACCACAATGGGAGAAAGTTTTGGAACTAAAAGTGAGTAATTTATATCAAGGAGTAACTACATTATACCGAACAACGCACGTCACAACTGATAACATAAACAGTAATATTACAAATATTAATCAGTACTAGCGGTGGCCTAGTGCTCGAAATTTAACTAAAGTTTGCCTGTAAGTGTGCCTGTAAGTAATTGCTGATATATGTCATCATAATATTGATATATGTAACCATAGTTACGCGCATCGACTGCGTGTGTCAAATGCATGGTTGTGTGCGTGTAGTGCTTTTTCATAAATTTAATGTATTTCTAATGCATATTTTATATAAATATTAGGATTCGCCCCTCCTCCTCCATATAAACTTTAACTGTGCCAAATTTCATATTCCTCCGTCCACGCAATTTTCGTAAAACAAAGTTTTTGCTTCACGTATTAATATATAGATATCTTAATTTTTTATTGATATTTTAACAGCATGGTGTTTTAAGCTAACTTTTAACTAAGATTGTAAGTTTGACTATATACCAATAAATATTTATATCTGAGAGTATAAATATTCAATTATGGTAATAAAAATGATAATTATCTTGTTATTAAAATAAACATCAAATGTTAAGTTAAATAGCATTGCCCTTACTTATTCTGCTATACTTAAGCCAAAGTCAAAATGAATATAAATATATAAATAAAATTTATTCGGCTAAAAAAGGTGTATCATAGTAGACTTAAATCAACTTTAAGTAAATTAAATCTTAATATCTAAGAATAATTCAATGCCTTAATAAACTAGTTTATAGCCAAAATAATAATCATAGTTATGGCAAGAAAGGATAATTTAACATCTTTAAATTATTATAAGCTACTTGCCTGAACTAGGTTAGACCTGTGTTTCAGGCGATCACTTGTCTATCTATTTTAAAAGTGGACATTTATTTAAGTAATCCGATCACTAATATAACTAAATATAAACTTAAGCTAAAACTGCCTGAACACGTAGAAGCAACTGTGTCATACAATAAAATGCTTAGGTATCTACCTAAAGTATAATTACAACGTTTAAATATTTGTAACAAATTCTCTGTGTCTGCATAATTGAGTTTACCTAAATATTCTGTTATCATAACATTACAATTTTTATTACTGACGCTGTATATGCTTAGCAACTTATTAAACTTATTAAGTATACAAAAATGGACCCGAGAATATACAAAATCTGTTAACAAATGCATTTCTAGTTTGAGATTATACTGTACTTAAGGTATACAAACCACGTATTTCTTTCTCTAGGGATAAAAGGAAGTTCAGTGTGCTGTTTCAGTATCGTGTGTAAAATAAATAATTGTCGGACAGTTAGTACCTTACATGTCGTATAAAGCTGATGTGTAGCAAATATAAAAGGGCGAAAGTTGGCTGATCTTTAAAATTGCTCTTTGACCACGTTCTAGAGGAAGAAAAATTGACTTTGCAACCTTATAAATATAGCCAGCATTATTAATAGTTTAGAGTTTATAATCAGTAATGGATCTATATAATATATTGAAGTAGGTATACGCGACACACTAGTACTACAAACTATGGCTAAGAGTCTATAACTAATGAAGGTGTTTTTTGCTACTAGGTCTGGTATGCAGCAGTCACGCAGGCTTTCTTCTCTCTGTCCGTCTGCTCTGGAGCTATTATCATGTTCTCTTCGTACAACAATTTTTCACAAAATGTTTATAGGTAAGTAAAAATCAATTCATAACATAACATGGTTGTCTACTTCAAAATGTTTATTACATGCGTTAATAACATACCTATACAATATGTTTTATTTATCGGATACTTGTGTCAGAGATATCACAAAGCAATGTTAGGGCAAATAATCAATATTACTTAATGTAGGTGTAGAAAAGTAAAGTTAGTGGTTAAATGTTTGTTTACACGTCTAGCTTACTACTGGAATGGGTACCTAAATAATTAAGTTTCACTAAATACTATGTTAGCGTTTTAATAAATTCGGTGATAAAGAGAAATATAAGTGAAGTTTTATTTATTTATTTTTTTGAACCACCAGTAATTACACAACAATACTTATATTACATACATAGATTAAAATTTTTTGTTTGGTTGTATAATTTTTTAAGGTAGCCACTGCATGCACAAATAGGGGAGCTTGAATTTTAATTAAATATATAAATTAGATTTTAATATAATTTTGACATTTACAAGATGATGCAACCAATTAAAATAAAACAAATTAAATCATTTACAACAATTAACAACACAATAGAAGATAGAATAACAAAACCAAGAAGTAAATTAGAACTAAATTTATGGAATAATATGATTTGGTGTTTAAAAGTAATTAGATTATAAATTAAATAAATAAAAGGTGTCATAAAATTAAAATCATCATAGAATAAAATAAAAAGTAAAATCAAAATAAATTCTAAATAAAGTAAAATAATCCTTATAATATTGGTACACAATAAAAATGCATTAGCAGTCAGTATTATTTGATATTATGATTAGACCGTCATGCAACCTTTTACTTGCTGATCGCTTTTCGAAACGTCTCAAGCGAGTCAAAGTGAATGTCTATTGACTCACTACATCCGTTAAATAATCGGCTTAAACGGAGAACTAGTGAGCATTTGCCAAATTCTGTTTTCCTAGAGGGAGCCTTGAATGGTGCAACAGGTTTTCGAGGATATTTTGAGGGTACATTATATTAAATTTATTTAATAGCTGCGGGCAATTTATCTGGCTCCTTACAATTTTATAAAAAATACTAAATCTAGAACTTTCCTACGTTTTGAAAGGGACTGCATATTAAATTTTTGAACCTTTTCTTCGTATGGCAATAGATAGTTAATTCCTGAACAACGACATAAGTGCCAAAGAAACCTTTTTGTATTCTTTCAAGCCTGAGGAGTGAACAGCGTAGTGAGGTCTCCATATTTGACTAAAATATTCCAATGTGCTCCTCACTAAGCTATTGTACAGGAGTATTTTAGTTGTAGGCCTGCGAAACTCTTCGCCATTACGGATAACAAAACCCAACATTTTGAAGACTCTCTTAACAATTTGCTCCACATGGGGCACAAAAGTGAGTTTACCATCTAATACCACACCAAGGTCTCTTACAGTTTTAGTTTCAAGCAGGTTGTTGGCCTGAATATGGTATGTTGAAGCGATTGGATTTAGTTTCCAAGTAAATCTTATTAGAGAGCATTTTTTGTAGTTTAATTGCATGCCATTTGACTCGCACCAAAGTGCTAACTGATCTAAATCACTTTGGAGTTCAGCTGCATACTTAAAACAACTTAGATTCCTTGGATATGTTAAGTTCGTCTGCAAACATATAAGGCACGGAGTGCGTAAAATATGAGGGTAGGTCGTTGATAAAAATATTGAATAATATAGGTCCCAAATGCGAGCCTTGCGGAACACCTGATGTTATACCTCTCAACTTTGAACTATATCCATTAAGAACCACATAAAAACTGCGATGACTTAAATACGACTCGAGCCACGATAGAACCGAACCTGACGAGCCATATCCTGACAGTTTCTGTAAGAGTATAGTGTGAGATACTTTGTCAAAGGCTTTGCTGAAGTCAGTGTAGATTGCATCTACTTGACTCTGGCGATCAAGAGCGCAAATCACGTCATCAACAAAACAGGCAAGGTTGGTGTATGTAGATCTCGACTGAACAAAGCCGTGCTGGGCGTCCGTTAAGAGACACTTGAAGTGGCTCTGTATGATCGGACATATGATTGACTCGAATACTTTTGCCATTGTGGATAGTAAAGATATTGGTCTATAATTTTCGACTATTGCACTTTCATCACTTTTATACACGGGGACCACCTTAGCGAGTTTCCACAAAGAAGGCAATGTGACTTATTGTAAATTATATGCAATGGCGTTGTTAGCGATTTTGCGCAACTTTTACGAATAAGGGTGGTATTTCGTCAGGACCGGCTCCCTTATTACTATTAAAATCTTTTTAAAAAAAGAACTGAAGAAGAATCCATGTAGTTAATTTACGAATCGTTTGTTTAGATAAACAAGTATATTTAATTCAATGTTCGCATAAATACAAACTGCAAAATATTATTGCTCTGATAGATGATACTTAAATTACAGAAGTCCCCTTTTTTATGAAAACATAATTATCGTAATATGTGTAGTTGACACCTGTACCAAATAGATAATCATTTAGTTTAATATTATTATGTATCTTATTTTTGTTGCCATATAGGTATATTATCAGGCATGCAAGCATAGCATATATTTAACTAGATATAAAATTGCTGGTATCTTATTGTATATTTAACCGTTGGTTACTAATCATAGACCATGTACAAAATCATAAAAATATAATTAAACATAGAAAATTATACTTTTAAATAGCATTTCCAAAAAAAACACAAACAAATAATTTATTAAATAATAAATAAAAAAGCAAAATGCCATCGTTTTGACTGGCCCAATTATTGGACCAGTTACAGACCAGTTAGACAATAATATGCTCTGACTGATATTACCCACTCGACTCTGAAGTAGGTACGTCAAATAGGTACTTCAGAGTAGAGTGAAAAATAAGACAAAAATATTTACATAATAATCGAATTGTGTTACTTGAAACCTTAGACATGAGTTGGCACGTGCCATTCATGTGGTGCTGCTGTGCACATGTCGATTAACACTTATTCTAAATACATATCGTTTACCAAAGTTAAGCAGCTAAATATAATCTATGCAAACTTTATTTGATAAACCGTACATATTTAATTATTGATAGCTAGGTTCTGGTTGTGATGAACAGTTATGAATAAAGACTTGTATACTGGAAATGCCATCCATCCAATGGATGCAGATAAATATGCAGCTATATTAATTCGTTAAAAAATTAGTTATTATTTAGTACAAAATTTTGCAAATATAGGTTAGATTAGTAACAGTTCTTTATATACTATATCCTTTTCTGTTCGCCTGTATGCGAAATTTTATGATTGTCTGTCGAATAGTTACCTAAGGCATAACAGCGTAACAAACAAACAATGACATTCACACGTAATAAATATTATTATTAGTTAGGATTAAGCATTGTCACTCACGTAAAACAAATAGGTCTACTTATTGGTTAATTTCTATGATGTTACACAGAATTGCATTTTCAAGCTTCTATACCTTTATACTTAATAAACCGTTACGTAAATTTTAGAGACTCATTGATCGTGACTACATTGGACACATGCACAAGTTTGATCTCTGGCATCACTATATTCGGAGTGCTTGGAAACCTCGCGTTCCAACTTGGCTATGACGACGTTCATGACGTCATCGGCTCAGGTGGTTCCAGTCTTGCTTTCATTTCATATCCAGATGCGATTGCACAGTCGCCGTTTGTACCACAGGTAAGTAATTCCTGTCACCAGCTGCACCATCATCGTTTTATAAGAAGGTAACAATTTTATGACAGGATCATGTGAATCAGCCATATAATAACGACCATGAAATTGCTAATGTTTGCATTTGCCAAAATAAAATTTCTAATCTGACCTTTAGATTATACATTTCACGCAGGGATTTTGGTTTTCAACTTCCCTGCTTTTAACATTTTGTTTCATATTTATTTCTCACGCACTTTCATTGAAACAATAATTAATTATTCATTCTGAATTTTGATGTAAGATTCGTTGTAAAGATCCGACTTAATAACATTTTATTTTATTTTACTTCTTAGATTTTTAGAAACTCTTACTATCCTACATTATATAAGGATAATGCGTGCATAATGACGAGTTTCAAACGCTGGGGTTTAAGATGTAGATAAAAATAAAAATGCTTTAGAAATTGAGAGAATCTAGCATACGTTTTCACCTCATGTACCTACCTACTTATATTTGATTGTTGCTAAGAAAACTTTAAATATTTCTAACTACTACTACTGATTTATTATGTCACCTAGTTAATACCGAGTTTTTTAAAACATCTATATATTGTTGTGAGAAAATAAATAAAAAATAATTATTATTATTATTATTACTTACTTCTTTCTTTAACAGCTCTTCTCTGCTCTGTTCTTCATAATGATGACAGTTCTGGGTGTTGGTTCGGGTGTTGCCTTACACTCCGTTATAAACACAATATTGCTCGATGCATTCCCTAAGGTTCCCACACTGTACATGTCAATAGGGACTTGTATCCTCGGGTTCTTAACCGGCCTTGTTTATGTCACTCCGGTAAGTTTATGTACTAATCTGTTTACTAAAATTAACTTGTTATAGATTAAGGATGACACAATGTAAACTTAAAAAAAAAATGTTATTACTTTTATTTAAATTAAATTTTAATGAGTACAATCGCCAATATTATTTGCACTCTAAAATCGTAATATTCAATAGTTATATAAATAAATACATGCCGTTATCTTACTTTTTCAATGGACTATAGTCTATCTATGCCTACATACGAAGTAGCTACCTTTGACATAATCGTACACATCGTTACAGGGAGGACAATACATCTTAGAGTTGGTGGACTACTACGGCGGCACATTTATGCGACTATTTGCCGCTATTATTGAAACTATCGGCATATTCTGGATATATGGTAATATTATTTGATCATATTTAATTGAATAATATAAAATAATAATAATATAATATAATATTCTATCACATACACACAACACCATCTAGCCCAAACTAAGCAGAACTTGTACTATGGGTACTAGATAATGGATAAACATATATATTTATATACTTCTTTTTTATAAATACATACATATTATACATAGAAACACCCGGTAATAAAATTACCGTACATTTATATAAATAACCAGATGTGTGCAATAATGTCTAAATATTGATTTTAGGTTTGGAGAATATGTGTCTTGACTTAGAATTTATGTTGGGTTTGAAGAGCTCAATATACTGGCGTATGTGTTGGGGTATCATTACACCATTTATGATGATTGGCGTATTCTTCTATTCTCTCATTACAACTGAAGAGCTGCTATTTGGAGGAACCTATGAATATCCTCAATCTGCCTACAGTAAGTTGTAATTTTTGTTTCAAGTACTTTTTATGGGTAGCTATCTACTTATTAAAGAGTTGTTAGATTATTAATCATTGACCGGCACCCGGCACCCAAATACAAAGCTTTTATCATTAAGTCTCGTTGTGATTAAGCTGACACTACAGCATATTAAAACGTATATTTTTATTTCAGTTGCTGGTTGGGTGCTTCAATATGCTGGAATTGCACTGATACCCTTATGTATGGGCCTTACATTTTGGAAATACAGGTCTAGCGATTTTGTTGAGGTAAGTAGTGTATAACAAAATGTATTATGAGTTTATGCGTCTAGCAGTCGTACGAAGGCTTTATTTTGAATGTTCTATTTTCAGACTATAAAGCGATCATTCAGGCCTAAACCTACTTATGGACCGCATCTTCCCGATAAACGCGAAGCGTGGATACAATTCCGCAGCGATGCAAAATACTCACACAAGCTGCAACGCAAGAACTGGTTCCACCATATAGCTTTAAGTCTTTACGGTGGTTACAAAAGCTAATTAGATAAAATAATTTACTTGAATAAATTATCTCGATATTATTTATTACTATGTATACCTATTTATATAAGTGTAGATACTATTATTGTTATTATAGGTATTTAATTATATTTAACCAAATTTATCTTATAAGGAACTAAATAAAAATAATGTAATGTAATATGTAGTTGTTATTTAAATGTAAGTATATCTAACTCGGCGTATATAGCTTCTGCTAAGGGCTAGCTCGTGGGCTAACTGGCTGCCGATCCTTGAGTCGCGTTAAGAGTGGCCACACACTAATCATTTTTATCAAGGCCTAAGATTTGAAATCTCTAATCGTGGTAATCGTGGTGACAAAATGTCTCATATGTATACATTATATAAAATTAAACATTTACGCTCAAAAGGTGAAGTGACAATAAGTATTGACAATCCGATTACACAATCACTCTCTACTATTAATATATATAATAACACAATTAGATGAATTATTATATTGTGCAAAAATACATTTATTTATACATAATTAATAGGCCTATTTATTAACCCACTTTGTCGTATCATTAGAAGGTACTAACTGAATCAATAGATTATGATTGCTGCGACAGTTGGTTGCGCGCAATCAGGTTGAGCTGAGTTTGATTAAGTTCTTCCTGTTAGGAAAATCTCAATAGTAACACAGTCTAGACATGTGACATGGATACGTTACTGGGTTCGCTCCCTATTACGTGGTACCAAAAAACAAACCTGGCGTAATATTGGTGTATCACATTTCCCCCTTTCTCTTCGGGGATGTAGACGTGAAGGTATGCAGTAGGTACCTACCAATAACAGTATTTCAGCATAGTGGGATGCCTATATATTGTTAAGACCTACCCATCATATGAGAATTTAAGTCGACAGCAGAATACATACATATACAGGTATAAGCAAAATAAAATCAGACCTACAGGTTTGAATTTTTGTTATATTATCGTTAAAACATACGTAAGTAACTTACTAGTTAAGAAGTGTAAGCTCTACTTGATCTAGTCGTGTTTAAATACCATAACAAATAAAAAAATCATAATACATACGAAACAAGTACGCATTTCCACGAAGAGCCTTTTTCAAAATTCGTTTTCTGTGACACCGTTCGCCTGCGACAGAGGATTTACCTAGGTAGGCAGGTATCTTAGAAACTCACTAGGATTTACTGCCACGAACAGTAAATTCGTGAAATCACTTTCCTGCATTAGATTTTCCAAGCGAATAGGTACATGGAATTTTAAATAAGTTTATATGGTGTAACAAACATCCGAAAGATAGGATACGTGCTAAACATGCAGGCTGCCCTATGTTTTTGACCTACCTATGAAACATAGTTCCACCCGAGGTAGACTTCTTACTATGCCATAATGGCTATTATATTATGTCAGGCATAACGGCGTGGCGAGTACTCTATCTACGATTACGGGGCTTAAAATTGTAGGTAGCTACTTACCTAGTATATATTTAAATAAACTAAATCAATTATTACAGTAGGCACTGCTTCTTTGACCGGTAACATAAGTTTTAAAACCCGGTTCCGGGTACTAGGAAGGGCAGTCTTATTGGGGTTTTTGCAATTTTCGGTAATAGCCCCTCAGACAAAGCTTTTTCATTTTTATTAAAAAGGCAACTAATAATTGCTTTAGAAACATTAAAACAACGAACACGGAGAACATACAGATTCGAAATATCTATTTGTAGATCACACAAATGTTAGTTTTCGTGTTGAGATCGAACCCACAACACTCGGTGCAGTGGCGAGCCACCACTACTTAAACCACTACGCCAACCGTGCAGTCAACGTTTACGGTATACGGCAATAGACTCGTCTGCTATTACGTTAGACCTTAAAACATAGCTGCCACCCTTTCAGGTTATGCAGACGTAAGTCCATTATCTTTATTTTTATATGAATTTATATCAATTAATTTGAAAACATTATCAATAGGATATAGGTGTTCCTCTCAGTGGATCATTTGGCACTTCTTTTGATGCTAAGATTATTAATCTCTGAGTCTTCTTCGAAGAGGTTAATGAAAACACTATGAGACACTGTGAGTCTATCTGTTAGTGACCGAGATAACGCCGGAACCACTGGACCGATTGATTTATTACTTGGTGTGCAGACACCTTGGGGTCATACCTCGGTCGAGTTTGAATATGGGCCCTATGGGTTAAAAGATCCCCGAGATATAGGGGTCATTTCTTTTCATTAATTTTAGATTTAACACAAAGAGGTTGATTTTTACACCGATCACGTTTTTATTGAAGCCGAGATTTCTATTACTCACGAAGATATTATGTAGGTACCTATATTCCTTAAAGCTTCTTTACTGGATGTAGAGGTATTTATTGTTAGGGCGAAAAAAATGCTTTTGTACAGAGTACACAAGAGATGTTCTAATTATTGATGTAGATAAATAGTGATAGAAGACCTAGATCAATATGATCAAAAAGGGACTTCTGTTGTCGCAGTTGACCACGTTGTGATTTATAGAAAGCATTGCTTCGAAATAAGCGTTTCGGTTAAACTAAAATTGGATGAACTAACTAGCGTAGGTATTTGAAGTAGGTACTGAAAGTTGGATTTGAACCAACACTTGAACATGTTGAACCTTCTTGCCTTGGCTAAAGTATCATTTGTAATTAGGTATTGTATGACTTATGTAAGGCGCAGCAACTTAATGCGATCATTCCAAGTATAATGTACCTACCTACTTTTTTGGACGCTTAATGTTACTGCCAGCGCACAGTGTTTTTTCGGCCCTAAAAAAGTGACATCCGCCTTTTATTGAATTTTCCTAATTAATGGTTCATTATAAATGCATGAGTAGAACTCCTAAGCCTCAAAGTTGTTTGCTTTATTTATTTTAATCTATAAGCGTGTCCTTAAGTTTCAAAACATACAAAATAGAGTTTTGTTTGCTTTGAGGATTTATGAAGTGTTTCTAAGAGCATATTATCTCATTTTTTTTAATCAAAAATGATCATAGCATCTCCAAAAAAAAAATGTTTTGCTGAAATCAGTATTTATTTTTTATTATTTTTCTAGGCCGAAGTAGAACCTCTGTCTGGTACAAATAGATTCCTTATAAGAAAGTTTATCACCCACAAAATATTGTTTTCTAATTGGGAATATTATTTTCAAAAATATGTGTTAGGGTTGTCAGTGTTTTGACCTTTTGTGACATAGATTTTATTATCTAAAATCAGTAGCTTTTTTATCTTCTATATTCGAAATAAGATAAACAAATAACATTAAAACAATTTTGAGGTGAAATTAAAAAAATTGGTTGATCACATCCACACCTACCTATTTTATTTATGACATCCAATTATTTCCCGTGGGGGTTCACGTGTGGCGCGGGAAGCGATCCACCCTCGATAAGCTGTAGCTGAAACCCCGCTCTAATACACGTGATCTAGAGGGACGGGAGTGAGGCATCATGGAGCCGTTACAGACCCAGACCCATCGCGCTACTTCGCCTCAGCAGGGGCTTACCCAACCTGCTGGGGGATGTCCGTCTAGGCCCCGACCGGAGGATTTATTGCAAGGCATGAGGGCGCCAACCCTCATGTTGGTAGACGAGTGGCAAGTGAAGCTGTGGAATACACCATAGCCGGGCATATATAGAGAAAATATAAAATATATTTAGAAAAGTCTTTTCTTGACGATCTACCCGATGACTTAAAAATCAATGTCAATGATGATCACCCGGTGATAACAACATCGATTTCATACGAGCCTGATATAAACACAATTGATGAACCATGTGGCGCCAGTACTAGTACAGAACTGCCTAGGTATATATATTTCAGACAGTCAAAGTAAAAGTCTAGGTTCCAGACAGCAACTGAGAAATAGAAACCGTCTACAGGAATCTTTTCAGAATGAACCATCAGCAAAAATTATAAAAAGTTTAGTTCCAACATTATCTGCTGAAAAGAAATGAACACCTAAAGCTACGAAAGACCTGAAAGCAATAATTCAATCATGTCTTACATCTTCTACTCGGGCTTCCAAAGTTAAGAAAACACTAACTATACTGCTGAAGAGGCTTTAGGGCTCATAATTGAAAGAAAATTTTGTGTCTACACCTATAAAGACAAACAGCAAGACCTTAAAAGTCGAGGGTATTCTGTTTATACACCATATGCTCTAGTACTACTTGCAAGAAAAGCATGCTATCCTGCTTAAGATATTAGAGTGTAGGATATAGAAGCATCAGTTTCTTTAGAAGGATTGCTGCCACATACTTTACAAAGATTAGTGCAAAGTAGCGAAGAGAGCTTTAATGAATTTTGCAATCGCAAAGAAACAACAGGACTGACTTGTGTGTTCGAAAGATCCTAGGGATTTGATGGTAGCAGTTATTCAGCAGCCAGTCATTTTATAAACAGTGTTTTCTATCAGTTAGCTCATGACCCTTCCATCAATTAAAATAGCCTATTCGCTACGACATTTGTACCTTTGCGTATTAAAACTGATAATAGTTACGTCATTTGGCTCAACCCAACACCCTAATCCTACCGTTTCTGCCGCCCCATACACATCCAATACAATAAAGAATCAAATGACCTTATTCTCGCAGAAAAACCTTATATAGAGGAATAATAGAGGAGCAAATTAAAGGTTTAAAAACTATATAAATACATACGACTACAGGATACACCATACAGTTTAATTGTGAGTTAACTTTAAGTATTATTGATGGAAAAGTATTGAATGCCATAACCGGCACCTCATCACAAATGCAATGCGTCGTAAGGTCAAATAAAGGCACCACCGACGACGGTAATACTACCCGAACTGTACTTTCGGATAAATACCGGCATATGTTTGCAGATATTTTAGGACTTCAATCGTGGTTATTAGATGACTTTTATAATATCCTGGTCACAATTAATTGTGAGTTGCCAATAGACTCTACCAAGTTTGGTATCTACTGTAGGGCAGTTGCTGAAAAATATGTCGGTGGCATCTGATGACTGTGACTGTACACAAAATTCTAGTGCATGATCAAGAGATCATCGAATCCAATCCTCTTCCGGTAGGTATGCTCTCCGAACAAGCAGCTGAATCCAGAAATAAATTCTGGCGCAGAGACAGGAAGTAACACTACTGGAAAATGGACAGGGGAAAAACCATGATTGATCTCTTTCACCGTGCACTAGAGTCGGCAATTTTACTGCTTCGCCAACATCGGCAACAAAAGTTTTCTAAAAGTCTACCGCTGCCAGCTGCTGTGCGAGATCTTCTAAAGGCTGTAGATGAAGAAAGCATCTGGCATGCCGATGAAAATGTAGCCAAAAATATACAAGAGTGCTCGCCTCATAAGAACAGGATGACGATATAAATCTCGACTCAATAATTTTAAGCAACAAATCCAATTTATTTGATTAAATTTATTTTAGTTTGACCCATAATAGAGTAAGAGTTCTTACAAGTACTTATAGTATAAAAGCAGATTTTTTAATGATATGATTACATATATTAAATTATATTTATCAGTTTGTTCTTGTTTTTATGTAGTGTTACATATTGTACGGTGGTTACCGACTCACACTTGGCTGTTTTTTTTATAAAACCGTTACCTTACACTAACAATTTTTCATGTATTGTAGAAGTTTTTACGAACATATAAACTCACATACACAAACTACCGGATCTAATACCTATACGCCAAACAAATATTTTTACCTTGCAAGAATCTAACCTGTGACACGCAGCGCAGCAGCCAATCACTTAACCAGTGCGGCAACCATACCGTCGTATTGATTTTATGCAGCTAATTATACGTTAGTCGATTGACTTTCCTGTGATAACAATTTTGAAATTTTGACCTTAATACATTTAAATCATTTTCTTAAAACCTAGGCCCAATTAGAAAACCATAGTTTTATGAGTGATAAACCTTATTATAAGGAATCTATTTGTACCAGATAGAGGTTCTACTTCGACCTAGAAAAATAATAAAAATAAATAGAAATTTAAGTGAACATTTTTTTTTGTGGACTCTATGATCATTTTTGATCTAATAAAAACGAGATAATATGGTCCTAGAAATGCTTCATAAATCGTCAATGCAAACAAAATCAATTATATATAGGTATTTTTGTACAAATTATATTGTGTTTCGACATTTAAAGCCAAGAAAATTAACAGATTACAAAAAAAATATAATTAACGAAATAATTGACTCTTAAATAATTTATATAATAACTTACCAATATCCTAGTCGTTTAATTAATCTTGTTTTGATTTCTAATTTATTTTCTAAAAAGATGACTATCGTTTGTTTTTAATAAACGGTGGGATTTGAACCCGCGACCGCTCTATCGCGAGTTCTAATGCAAAACCTTGGGCTACTGAAATATGCAAAACAGTTGATATATTATACGAAATGAGTAACCAATAATGTTAACTCTGTTTAGTATGAAAGCTAAAACTAATGCTTTGATGAAACAAAAATATAATGCTCAAGATACATACATATTATTGTACTATCCTTTTATAAGTCATCCAAAAAAATCAAATACTTTAACTTGAGACGCGAACATCGGACACGTAACTTATACATCTACAAATTCTGTGCCGGCTTTAGGGTGGAGCGACCAAGGCGCCACAAAATTTGTTATTTTTTTTTAATTTCTTTGTAATTCTTCCTATTTTTTGTCTTTCTAAAGGAAAACCAGACTCAGCGAATTAACTTTTATAGACTTATCTCGTAGGAGTGAGTATGAGTATTCTGTCTTACAAACACGACCTATCATTTTGTCGCATGTCGTATCCCTCACTAAATAATGTAGAACGAAATAGAGGCAACAGGTAAGTAATTGCAGCTCTTATTAGGCCCTCTGCATTATACATTCTTTCTTTGTTTGCTTTTTCATTCATTCTTTCTTTGCTTTTTACATAAGTTCACAACCAAATCAAAAAACACTTTTAGAAAACCTACTACTACTTATAAGAACCTACACCCATTTAGTCTCGTTTAAAAATCTCGTTACATTTTGTAGTCGGGGAAATCGCCGTAGGTAGAGCGAATGAAACAAGCTACTGTAGCAGCAACTGAAATCAACTATCTTTATACGCAGCCATTTTTCAAACCACAAATGCGACTAAGACGCATCAAACGTATACAGGGTAAAGAGGGTTCTGATGAACCAACAAGTGAGCTAGAAAAAAAGTTTGAAGCCGAGATTTTTAATACCCTTTTGAACACCGTGCTTATATCTATGGAGGAAAGATTTCAACAGATACAAGACTTTTATCACATGGATTTTCTTGTTTAACATAAAAAATAATCTAAATAAAGAAGAACTAATGCGACATTGTTCTTTACTGCAAGAAAAGTAAACGGTAAATTTTACATCAGATATTGATAGAGATTTGTTGTGCGATGAATTTTTTTTGAACGGGGTCTTGAGCACTATCTCGAAGACAGTCGGGCAACTCTTATCAAAACATTAAATTTATCAAAAAACACAATCTTCAAGAGTTGTATCTTAACATTTGGATATCGCTGCGTATTCTGTTATTAATACCAGTGACTGTTGCAAGTGACTAACGAAGTTGATAAAAACTAAACTAAAATTGATAAAAACTTATTTGCGGTCTACAATGTCTCAAACAAGATTGACTAGTTTGGCCCTGCTATATATTGAAAATCAAGTTGCAGAAAATCTAGATTTTGCCAGTCTTATCGAGAGAATTTGCTGGAAAAATACGAAAAATAGGTAAGGTGCATTGTTAAAGAATTAATGGTTAAAATATGTTATTATTAATAATAATAAATACATGTGATTTTTGTAGTATGCCGGCCGGCCCTGTCTACAATACAATATAGCTTTTTAAATGTTGTAACTCTTTCTACATATTTATATATAGACATTGATACATTACTAATCACAGTGAACACTGATAGTGATGGCCAATTTTCCACTATATCACCACTCAGGCAACCTCTGGCGTTCCGCAGGGATCTATATTGGGTCCTCTTCTATTTGTTATGTTCATTATATTATAAAGGCAAATGTGTTTACTTCTCTTTGTTATTATTCTACTCAGATGACATAAAAGTGTACACTACTAGTGAAGTATACAAAATTGTTATTTTCATCAGTAGGGCCTTGTAAGACTAAACAACTAAACTACTGCTAAATAAAACAAAAATAGTGGACGTGGTTAGATTGATCTAACAATGCAATCTAGTCACGGATACAGGAGGAATCTGTCTATGACAGCTTCATGACAAGTACAAAGAGGAAAATAAAGTATACTAGGTAATAAAATTCGACTTAGCCCTAGGTACCAGTAGAGATAAGTTTAAAAATTATATACTTTTTATTAGCGTCAAAATCACGGGACCAATCTCTTAATATTGAAATTTTGTATTGTAAATTATACAAATGAATTGATACTATTTGATACCTTAAGTTAAAAAATTGTTACCTACCTAGTTCGTTTAAAGATATAAAACAAACGTTGGTGCCGCCATTTTGACGTCATAATGACGGAACCACACGAAACACCAAGTCGCAGTAGATATTGACTTATTTACATTTTTACTACATATATATATATATATATATATATTATATATATATATATTGAACTGCTGGTGCCGCCATTATGACGTTTTTTTGTTTGACGAACAATCATGTGCACGTTATAATTTTTTTATTTTTGAGTTTGTTCGCATTTACTATCTTTAAATGCTACCAATCTAAATATAGCCCATATATTTCAAGAAATATTTTAATTAACATTTATTGGTGAAAAAAGCATTGCGTAAGGTAACATAATTAATTAAAACAAAATTAAGAATTTATGAAGTTTATTAATGGACTTTATTACATACATAAGTTCGTTAGAATTAGTATACTAAAATCCACTTTTACATACTTATAGAGCTAAATTACTGTCCATTAAAACTGCGAAACCTCAGATAACATTTTTACATAACTATACTACGTAAGAACAAAAAAAGCTGACGTACACATAGGTGCAAAGAAAATAAGGTTTTACTTATGCTTAGATTTCTTTTTCTTCTTGCTCGATTTCTTCTTATGTTTGCGTTTCTTTTTCTTTTTCTTATGATCATCCGAGCTGGATTCAGATTCTGAATCGCTGTCACTCGCAGCTCGCTTTTTCTTTTTCTTGCTGCGTTTCTTTTTCTTCTTCCGTTTACGAGCATCAGACGATGACGACGATGATGAATATTCTGAATCACTGGTAGATTCACTCTCGGAATCAGGTTTCTTTTTTACGTTGGCCAGATCAAGTTTAATAGTTTCGTTATCAATTTTAGCCTTTTTAGTCTCATGAACTCCACTAGGTGATGTTGAACGTTCACGTTTCTTGGTGATTTCCTCTTTATTTTCACTGTCAGATTCTACAGTTTCATCATAATCTGGTTCAAAGTGCGCCTCATCTAATGTAGATTTCTTGCGTTCTCTATCAGTATGTGAACTTTTAGCATTCGCAGTCTGATATTTTTCTTGAACCCTTTCACGGGGTGCAATATCGATTGATTTCTTGTCTTCCCTTAAAGTTTTCTCAGAACCTTTTTTATCAGATGGACTTCGACCTCGATGTTTATCATGACTTTTTGCAGACTCAGAGATTAACCGCCGGTCATTCTTCGAAGATTCAGATCTGTTAACTGTGTTACCCGTTTCTGATTTACGACTACCCCTTTCTCTTTCTACGGTAACGCGTCTGTAATTTTGATCCCTTTGTTCACGTTGTTCACGTTTAGGAGTTTTAGACCTTGATTTCACACGCTCCACTGTACTTTGAACTACTCGGGCCTCTCTACCTCTACGCACATCTTCAACTTTACCACCGAGACGGTCCTTCACCGACAAACGTGGTGGTGGTGTTTTGGAATATCTTCGTTTTCTTTCATTAATTTCAATAGATCTTTGCTCAGAATCAGTTACTGGAACAGTAATTTGAATATTATTCATAGAAGATTTTGGCGCTTCGTCACCATAAAGTTTAAGGCGATCATTACTTATTTTCTTTATTTCTATAGGTCTTAATGAATTAATTGCTTTAGCAAATATAGCATTTTCAGCTCGTTTAATAACATCAGATGTGACTTTGCTACCATCTTCTTCTTCGTCGGGCGAAGTAATTTCGCCTGGCTCTTTCACCTTCTCAACGTTATCATCATCTACTTCCCATTTTGACAATTCAGGTAAACTTGCTAACATTTCTTTGTTAGGTTGAATATTCACTTCAATGTCTGATTTTAAATCTAGTTCTTCAGCAGTAGCTTGTAGTTCAATACCGTCAAATGGTTCGTCTTTACTTGTATTTTCTATTTTATTATCTGACGATGCTGAAATAATCTTTTCTTCACTTTTAACATAGTTCTCTATTATTTCTTTATCAACCGCTTCCATCGCTTCATCCCCATATAAATCATTACTAGGTTTGTCATTTAACTCCGTTTTAGGGGACTCTGCTTCTTTCTTTATAATAGGTTCTTCATTGTTAGTGTTTTCTGTTTTAACAACCACAGGAATCTCATTTTCAACTTTGTCTGTGTCTGTTTCCTCATTTTTAACGTCCACTTTATCAGTGTCATCGTCTTCCTTTTTGCTGTGGTCTTTTTCCTTTTTATCCCTTTTATCACGTTTCTTTTTCTTTTCAGTATCTTTTTCTTTTTCTCTCTTCTTTTTCTTTCGGTCTTTAAGTTTTTTCTCTTTATCTTTATGGTCCCTACTTCTGTCAGCTGAAGTCTTCTCACGAACTCTTTCTTCTTTCTTTTCTCGTCGACTTTCACGATCACGAGAACGTCCCCTTGACTCACTTCGTTTCTTCTCACGAGTTTCTCTACTACGTTTCGGTGATGTACGAAGCTTTTTGTCAGGACTTGTTCTATCATGTTCACGTTCCTTCTCATAATCACGATTTCTGTCATAATCGCGAGGTCGATCATCTCGGCCTTCGCGCACTTCTCGAGATTTATCGTATCCCGCTCTCCTATCAGGTTCTCGATTTCTTTCAGGCTTATCTACTGCTTCACGATTTTCGCGATTTTCGTTATATCTTTCTCTATCTCTAGGTTCTCGATCCCGGTGTCTATCATGTTCTATATGTGGATTACGTCGTGGCACACCTCTACTTCTAACTGTAGATCGATATCCAGGTCTATTATGGTCACGAGGAACACCGCTTTCATCTCTATAATTATCGCGGAAATTAGGGTCATGGTAATTGGGTGGCACTGTTTCTCGAGGGTCTGTACTCGGGGGCCTATAAGGGACACCGGGTTCAGGAAATCTATTATGTGGCGGGTTATCCCGAAATGCACCTTCTCTATATGGCATATTTCTGTAAGCTCCATCGCGAAACGGCGGTGGTCCTCCTCTAAAGTTGGGATCACGATAAGGTCCTCCTGGTGGACCATCTCTGAACGATTGGCCATCTCGGAATGGCACCGGTCCTTGATCACGGTAATGGCTTGGTCTATAGTTATCTCTAAAGCGAGGCGGCTGCTCGCCCACATGGACTGGAATCTCGCTTTGAACAGGGGGTGGTATAGGCATATCCCTATAGCCTGCGGGGCCATCGCCGTAAGGCGGTGGTCTGTAAGGGTCTCTATAGTTAGAAGGTGGCAATCTATCGCGATCAATAGGACCCGGAGGACCGAAAACAGGTTTCTCAAAAGGTGATGGTTCAAATCCTGGTACCGGTGGTTCTACGCCAGGCGGAATATCTTCAAATGGAGGTACGTCATAGCGGCCGCGGTAGCCTGGCGGTGGTTCGGCTTGCACTGGCAGATTACCCATAGGAGGATGCTGCTTTATTCCCATCAATGGATATGGTGGCGGTTGTGTGCCACCTCTTGGCCCATACCTGAAAATAAAGATATTTTAAATATAATTAATTATAACAAGTATTTAAAAAATCTGTAAAGGGTTTCTTATTTTTGCACCCGAATTAGAAATATGCCGTGCGAATCGAACCTGCAATATTTATAGAAAAATTATCAAATTCTTAAAATGACAATCTAAAAATGGCTAATACAATATTTTCCTTGTATGACCACAATTAATGAGCAATTGAATTTAAGTCAGGAATATTTCCACTATAATATGAAACATATTTATTATAGATATTGATTTTGGTAATTACTTTATGCCTCTTAACTAACCATTGAAATAATGCATTCTAGAACTAATAATCATAACTAGGTGGCTGTCATCTGTCAGTTACTAATAATACTGATACAAGTCGCAAATTAGATGTGCTCTATAAACTCCACCAAATCCATGAATGGAACATATCACTTTGAGCACGCCCGTGTTAGATCTCAGTGACATCTGATAACAGTACATATTTTGAGAAGTAGTTCTCAATACACACCAAACGCGGCGTAGAATAAAATTACATTCCTTTTTAGATTAACATCTAGGTGGGTTACCAGCAGTCCATTCATAGCACCAGTTTCGACGCTGTCTGAACATTCTTCTGCATCATATAGAAGCAAGCCATCTTCTTCTCTAGTTAAAGCATTTCACGTGAAGCTGCCTTAAAATAGCAAAATAATTATTTAAAATATAATATATTCAAAGAAAAACAATAGTTGTACATACAATATACTCATACATTATTATAATCGAGTAATACATATTCTTCATAGGACTAAGCAGATATAGTTCAATACAGAAACAGTATCAGCACTGACAAGGATAAGTCAAAACATTTTTCTATAATCTATATTAGTCCCTAAATTACTTGAAAAATCTTATTAAAAATACATGTAATCCATTTTGAAATGGTTAATGAATTGGAATATTGCACGTAAGCGACTCGTGATCATTAAGTGCTAATTTCTAATTAAATATCAAATGGAATGTACATATATAAATTAATTAATATAATTTATACAGTATATAAATTTACTATAGTGGGTTACGAGCATCCCAAATATTTAATGTCTCATACAAATGTATGCAATATAAAATGTAATAGAAGACCATAAATAATGGACTAATTTGAAATGTTAATGTGATTTTCACTTATTTAACCGACAACCAACAAATTTACGTTCTTCTATTACAACAGAAGAATAAGAGACCTGAAATAGTATTTAATTATTACAATAATTAAATACAATTTCAGGTTCCTAATAACAATCATAAGAAACTTCTGTAATCACATATTTAAATACATTAATTTTGACAAAATAAACATTATATTATGTTTTACACCATATTTAAAACTACTGGTTCTCAATAATATATCTGTTGTTGTACAAATAAATCCTTCAAAAAAAATAATATACACTATAAAATAGTTATACAGTACAAATTGCTCTATGTTAACAAAATATATTTTTAATGGCACCTTTTTTATTGTATAAAATATTAAAAAGTAACATTATAATAACCAGGTAGACCAATATTGTCTCATATTATCGTATATATCTTATAGTATCGAAATGAACGCATTATAATACATAATTTCTTCCAATTGTTAGAAAGTGTGCCCATGTACACAAAGATATACAGTGTCCGGTAATTAATGGATAACCTTGAAATGTCTTATAGTAGAACTAATGGCGGTTCAAAATAAAAAATAAAAACAAATATGAAATGGTGCAATAGCTAGTCATACTTTTGACTGTCTATCCATTAGCATAATTAGTGTTTAATAATAAAAAAACAAATAACCGATGGAATTCATTTATTTATTGTACTTACAAGAAAGTTAAATATAGTAATTTAAAAAAAACATATCTCGGGTAGTAGTTAGGATAGATTTTCCCATCTTTTTTTCTGAACGGCCATCAGTTGTACTATAAGACATTTCAAGGTTATCCATTAATTACGGACACTCTGTATATTTCGTGCAAGCATTTAATAGTATAGGATAAGAATATTTGATTCCATACATTATACAGCAAACATGCGAAATAAATCTTATTGTGACAACAGCATCAAAATTACAAAATGAGGACGCCCATTTTATTTTTTTGCTATGAGAAGATATGTAGGTATAATAGGTATATTTATGTCTTATAGTTTATCTATCTATAGACTGTAACAGTTCCTTTACAATGTGTATCCAGCATCGTTATTCTGTCGACTGACAGAATTTCACATTCTACCCCTATTAATTGTCTGTCTTATTTATTTTTGAGTGGCTTTATAAGATCATCATATTTTAGATTTTAACCAATAAACCAGTACGTGAGCTGACTGTCTTATTTAAATAAGATTGTCAGCTGACGTACTGGTTTATTGTAAACTAAAATCATGATTCGGCTCTTTACTGCAGATACGTACATACATACAAGATACTTGTTAAACCAGCTATATTCGAATTTATTTCTTTCAAATGCTCGTTCACTTTTATAAAAACATATTATTATCATTATAAAGCTAATTTCTTCGCTCTATTAGTAATTCATTTCTAAATAATAGCGATGTAATATATGAAGTTTATAGGTAAAGCTAAACTAGAAAATATATAAGGCAACTATATTAACTTTTAATATCAAGTGATTGAATGAAAATGGGCGTTTAAAGATTACTGATATATTAAAGATTTTCTAACGATGGAAAATTACTCATTAGTTGAGTTCTACAACAATACCTCCGTCCGAATATTTATATACGTATTTTCAAGTTATTTGTAACATAATAATATATGTACATACTCTTATAAAACGAGTTTCGTAGCAAATTATAAAATAACGTTGGATTACAGAAAAGTGGAGGATCGTTATGTGAAACAATAAATATTTAATTTCATTCATAAATAACTAAAATAGCTTTTAATTGATCGTTCAGCATATAAATAAACCAATTGTTAGATAGTTCTCTCTACTACAAAATTGTTATTATAAAATGAAAATAATTTTAACTTGAACCTGACTTCTTATCCTTCAACTTTCCATGGCTTGTTATGGAAAATTCGAGATAGCTGATGTTTCTAAAATTTCATGATATGAGCAGTACAACAAATCTACCTCAACCAAATAATAACGAAACATTTTGATACAATAAACAATTATTTATTGTGTTCATCAGATTTTGTCTAATTCTGGATGAAACAGGGAGCTGATTCTGATGAAGCGTTACTTCGTTGAAATTAAAGATTATAGAGAATTACTTTATCATAACTTTTTACAGCCTAAACCAAACATGCTAGATACATATACATACATATTGTGCTCCAGGTAAGGGCAGTAGTATAAACGCTAAAATTATGGCGTGGTGGTGTTCTTTTTATCAATCATACCTATTACATTATACATTTTTTGAGAACATAATCCGTAATCTACCTTTCTTATGAACATAAGAAATGCAGATTACGGTTTATGTGACCCGTCACATAATCTTGGAGAAAACAATAAACAATTCGGGAATTGTGACAACCATCAAATGCCATCCCGATTACTTTACAACATCTAAATGGAAGGCACACATAGTCAAAATAAAAACATAATTAAAGTTACAAAAATAACTGTACACAAAACAATAATAACAATCCAATCTTATTAAAGTCATAATTATAAATAGGTACTTAATAAACTTAAAGCAACAACTAATACAAATAAAAATGATGACTTGACAGTGTACACTACGGCTTACAAATTGACACTAGTTAAGGCGAGTTCGGGTGGCTACTGCGTCGCCATACAAAGATTCGTCGAAATATTAAAAACGTCAAGTGCAAATCGATAGACGATTTTTGGAATCATAATTTAGACACATGAGGAAAAACATAATTATTTTTCTGATAAATGCATAAGTGGTTAGTTAGTGTTGAAATAATGTAAATATGCACATTTTTATGCATTTTTAATTATTTGCATTTTGCTACGTAATATTTTTTTATGGTTTTATTAATTCTAATTTATAGAATTAATTCAGTAACTATTATTTTCTCAATAACTAATTGTAAGATTCTTTAATATTGCATTTTTTTAAATTAGTGTTTAAAGTCAATGGGCACCTTAGTATGGAAACTATACCCAGAAACAAAATAGGGTGGAATAGACAGATTAATGTCTCTAGTTTACGAGAGTATGGGTATTACTGTGGGTATAGTATGTCAGCACAAAAAAAAAGTGTATTTTCTATGTGTATCATCTATATAATCATTTTTTTATAATAATTAACGTCTTGGACGCGCATCGCGAAGGCTGGTTTGAAATGACGCAAGAAAACTGTGTCTGGAAGGATGTGGGGGAGGCCTTTGCCCAGAAGTGTGGCACATATTACGGTATGTACCGCAGAGCATGTAGCAGGTATTAACAGAATGCCGAATGATTTAATTCATAATTGAGTCGCGTAAGGATATCTCGCATAAACATCGTTATTTTTATAGACTTCGGAATGTTTAATACAGCAATAAAAATAAAAATAAAAGTACATGATATTAAAAGTGTGGTATAACTTAAATCTAGTTTGGTTTTGGTACGCAATATTTCACAAACTGAGTCAGATTACGCCCGATGACCTTTGATACAAATTTGTATGTATGTAAAAGAATTGGTAATTGCTAACTCAATAAATTTTTGTAGTAATTCTTTTTGTCTTTAGAAATCCCCCATTACGAATACATCCTGTGTCGCAGAGATCTTTGAAAGTTTAAACTACAGACAAAAACAACCAGACTCGGAACAACTATTTGTAGGTCACGCAATTTTTTGTCTCGCGTGGGGATCTAACCCATTACACTCAGAGCAGGGAGAATGGCGAGGCGAACACTGCACCGCTACGCCATCTGTGCATTAAAGTCAATTAAAACCTTTAAGTACCCAATTTTATAACTGTATGTCTATTTAAGTTTCGGAATATAAGATAGTAATTATTAATTATTATTTATTTATTATTATTATTATTATTTGGCTCTCTCAAGAATTAAAGGATTTGGAATTCAGGAGGAAATCTCAAAAAAAATATATGGCATGGACTTGGAATGTACAACTGTCCCAAAAATGTTAAAGCATTGGTGGCAGAAAAGCGGAATCGGTAAAGTAAACTAAATGAGGTCAGCACATAAAAAAATTGTAAATCATAGCTTACTTAGTTTGGGTTTACCGATCTCTCTACGCTCTCTAAAGAACGATAAGACCAGCTTAGAAACTGGCGGTTCTCGCGGGCGAAAGTTTTGTAGACCATAACAAAATGAAAAGCAGGAAGGTTTCCGTTTTCAAAAATTATTAAGATCATTATAATACAATTTCTTGACAAAAATTATCTTACAAGAAACCAAATGACCTAAAAACATTTTAAAACAATTCGATATTTTTCTAATTTCGAGTAACCCTTTGTATGACATCGCAGTACTGCGCGCTGGGTTGTTTTTATTTTATAACAATACTACGGAGTCAATATGAATACCGTTTGCAGCGCCGTTTGCAATTCCACACAGAATAGTTTGCAGACAAAAGCCACATTACATTGGTAATATACATTTCAATACAACAAAAATAAAATTAAGTACAGGTGCATATATGATACAATTCCATAAGTACATTGACAAGTTTTATTACATAATTTTCTTATACACATTACATAGATCAAATTAAATCCATATAATATGCTGACATTCAAAGTTTTTTTCAACAAAAGGAAATAAAAAACAGATTTATAAAAATATAAACATTTTATTCATGTCTATCACAGATAATTGACTTTCAGTCCAACATTGCATAGATAAAATAAATAAACGAATATAACATATTAACATTGGCATATCATAAAATATTTTACATTATGCAGTATATCGATTTCGATGTTTTGCAATTTACAATAATTTAGTGTCTGTAAGATTTAAAATTATATTAACACTAGAGCTTAATGTAAACATGGTTTTGTTTGATGACGCAGTATCGAGATAAAACATAGAATCCTAAAAGGTCAATAATCTTAATATCTAAATGATATCAACCTTATCACAAACGCCAACCATTACGGTTAAGTAGTTGCGTATTAGTATTATCACATTTATCACCGATAATAATGGCCTATATCTCTATAATCCCCAAAACACGTGTAATAATTTATTAAATATCTAATTTGAATAGTATATACGGCATATTATAACAATCAAAACTGAATATAAAGACCTGTGCTTCTATTTTATGTGAATGGTGGACCAGGGATCTACCTAGTTAAATAGTTAATGTGTAGAGTTGGATGCTCTAGCTTTTACTACTCTGGTGCTTAGAGGAACTCATACAATGATTATGGATAAATTCAAATAAATTTTATTACTATCATTCAACTTGGCATTCTTGGAAGTGTCCATCAGTGATGCACTTAAGGATATACGAATTATTTTCGAATACAGTGAAGCACAACGCAACACCAAGTTCGAAAATTATAGCTTGAGTCATATGACAACTATAAGAGATAAACTATATGCCAAAGGCGGGAAGATGTTGATATATACATCCGCTATTGTAATTTAAAGATTAATGTTATTCTAATTGATCTTAACTGTAACTGAATATATTATAATGTAATCAAACAAGAGAATCCAAATCTTGATCATTAATCATGCAAGATTCTAGAAAGAAAAACCCAATAACTTTCTGTTCTTCCGTCCGTTGATTCCAACCCGACACCTTATGTACAGTCGCATTCACTACTGCGCTGCGCCACCGAGGCAGTACAATCACACCATACTTAGAATCCGAGACACTAGAAATTCTTGCTACGAAAGCAAGTCATCAAAGTGGCCACCGCGCTTCCAATCTTTTGATATAAGTATTCGGCACTTGATAATCTTCTGCTCTTATTAATTCGAACATTATATTGTTTTTTTTATTTTCGCATCATAGATAAGAGGTTTCTACGAATCTATACTGTGTTGTTTCACAACATTATCTTTATTCCATAAAGATAATGTCCATTTTAAATTAAAGAAGCAATACTTATTTCATTTCAAAAATCACACCGATCAATAGCATGATGGGAATGAGGTCTGTTTCAGGACTCAAACTATATTTTACGGATAGGTATATATAATTTGCATGGTCAATGACGCAACGCACTTACCTTTTTAGTATTGTCACTGTGAGGGAGACTTGATGTAACATGTATATAAACCCATGTATTCTTATAATAAAGGCAGTATTCAATCATCATTCGGGATTATCATTTACTCGAACCCAATACCATCCGTACATGGCGATCCTGCCATCGCATTAGGTGTTAGGCGTGAGTCGCGTTTGTTTACATTCCTTTGACCAAATCGGGCCGCTTAGCACCACAATGCAGTACTTCAAATTTATTCTACATTTGAAGCTTGTAGCGACTAATACACTTTGCGTTAAAATCTATATTTCGAAAAATGGGCACCACTAACACCAAGGAGGAAGTTATAGTACCCCAGAACGCAGCGGGAGGTAATAACAACGCAGATATACAACAATTGGCTGTGCACGTCAGTTCGACGAATATCATTTTATTGGTATTGTTGCTGATTGCATCATTGGCATTTCTATACGGCATTTTCACGCTATATAGAAAATGTTATCGTAAGTGGATGGCTAACGAGATAAGACGAGACAGATGGCGCGTCTCGTTATGGAGAAGAAGGATTGACAACGAAAGAGACCTGAGGGAGCTGTCAGATATGAGGAGCTACAAAAAAGGAACTGGAGACATCGCTTGAGCCGAGCGATTTGCGGCATCGTTTTAAACAAAAGACCAGTGCGCGTAAAATTATCATGAGTGGCGTATCGTAAACATATTATCTACCTATGTGCGCATCCCCTTCTCAATAAAACTTCAACAGAAGTAGCTCGTACCTTTGTGAATAATTTTATACTTCAGCATGGCGTACCAAGGGAGATAGCTACCGACAGGGGCACGGAGTTCATATCTGAAACCATGAGACAGGTTTGTGAACTACTTAATATTAAGAATCTAAATTCAACTGCGTATCATCACCAAAGCATCGGATCGCTAGAAAACGCTCACAAAAGTCTAGGTGCGTTTTTGCGAATCCAAACTGAAGAAAATCCGGAATTATGGAGTAGTTGGTTACCGTTCTGGTGCTTTGCGTATAATACGACAGTTCACACGTCGACAAGATTTACGCGTTTTGAACTCGTTTATGGTAAAAAGTGTAACTTACCTAGCAATTTGTTGAAATGCGTAGAGCCCCTTTACAACTACGATAGTTACCCGCTTGAACTTAAATATCGACTTCAGGTTTCTCAAACCGAAGCGCGGAAAAATTTAGTTAACAGTAAAATAAAAAGAAAGTGTAGATACGATAGTTATGTTAACCCCGTGTGTTATAAGCCTAACGATAAAGTCTTAGTCAAAAACGAAACTGGTAATAAACTTACACCTCTGTACTCCGGACCTTATACTGTAATCAGGGATATTTCACCCAATGTTGAAATTGAAGTAAATAATAAAACAGATATTGTACATAAAAATAGAACTAAATTATACTACAGTTAAAATTGCAAATGTTCAGCACCTACATTTAACCTGTTTATGATAAGTATGACTGTACTATGTAACCTATACATATAGTAAAAACGAATTTATTGCATAGTTCATTGGTAAGCGTAGACGAACCGCGGACGCGAGACTGTAGGTTCATATATTATTTCAATTGTATAATTTAATGTGTATCAATAAAGCATATTATTATATGATGTCATGTACATGCACATGTTTATTGTAATAGAAGTACGCGCCATTTAATTGTGGTAAGATATATACGTATTTCATGTATCTCTAGACTAAGCTATTTTCTTTTTCTATAATAAAATAAAACGATTATTTTATTTTATTTTTTGTAATATGGGGGAGATGTGAGGAAGACTTGATGTAACATGTATATAAACCCATGTATTCTTATAATAAAGGCAGTATTCAATCATCATTCGGGATTATCATTTACTCGAACCCAATACCATCCGTACACATTCTAATATAATCCGAATGCAATTTTGCACATCGCTAATGACTACGGTACTATCTGCAAAAATGGTACACATATTATCACTTGTGTTCACGAAATAACCCTAATCCGTTTTAAAGGAAAACACAAAAATCTAAGTCGCTTGGCGATAAAGGTTGCTAATTTTTTTTGAGCAATTTTAATGCATGTGTAATACTTTAAAGAATTTTATAAAAAGAAATCAATTTGCTATATAAATTACTAGATGTGCCCGCGGTTTCACTCACGTTTATGGTTACTGCACTGCCCCCGTGGGTCGTAGTGTGATGTTATATAGCCTATAGGCTTCCTCTATAAAAAGGCTATCCAACACTAAAATAATTCTTCAATTCGAACCGGTAGTTTCTGAGATTAGTGCGTTCAATCAAATAAACAAACAACTCTTCAGCTTTATAATATTAGTATAGTTTATTACACCGCACCCACCCCATAAAAATACTTTATAACGTCCTTTATTAATATATCAAAAACAATTCAATGCAATTGTGTATTTAATATTTCACATCGTTATTTTACAATTTAAACATCCCTAATTTATATCCTCGTGTATTTTACCTAAGTAGGTGCTTAGATGCCAAAATAATAATCAGTGGCATATAAAAAAATACTTCTTATGACTTATTCATAACACGCAATTACAAAACATAGTTAATTAAAACTATGAAGTTTTTTCAAATAAATACGCCGCGTGTACTTTTATATGTATCAAAATTAACTAGTTACAAGATAAAACCAACGCTATATTAAGTTAGTAAAACTTCTAGCTATTGAAGGATATTGCGAGGATATTGCCTAGGATAATTACGTCAAATTGCGGCCATCGAATCCTTAAGAAACAATCATATCGAAGGACTATCATATATAGCGATTATATTAGAATGCAGCATTCAAATACAGATAAAAGAAATGACCTGTCTATAGCAAGTGAGTTGATCTGATTGTAGCGTGTATGGTTGTAAATGTACTAAGTACAATTAGTACAACCTTTACAACCATTCAGGATATACCTTGGTCAAAAGTATAATGCACCCCTATAAAAACGAGCACCTCATAAAGTGTTGAAAATAAATATCGTTAGATATCCATTCACTCAATATCTACTAGTGCAAAAGATAATTTAAGCAATAGTTAAGCTCATTTATATTGGCCACCACGTAAAAAAATCTATAATACAATATTTTTGGCAAAGATATTAAATCTTTTATCAGTCGATAAGAGGTTAGCTAGTTATTGCATCGAGAAGCTTCCGTGTTCATATTATTTATGAAATTAAGTTGATTGAGTTTGAGAGAAATAGCCGTGTTGGCGAAATGTTTTTGATTTGTAGTGCAGTTTGCTTTTAAAGGGTTTGTGAAGACTGGCATTGGCACTTCACCAGTGGACTTAATGAGAACTAACAGAAACCGTAAGGCTATTTAGGGTAATCACGTAATTCTACAGACACGAAAACTCATTCGTAACTATTTAAGAATCTTCTAAGGTCGCTGCAAATCCATTCCATGAAATTAGAATGTCGATTAGATTGAACCGACAAGTAGAAGACTGATAAAAGCTGTCATAAGAGTACATTTTCAACTAATATATAAGTAACGAAGTTGCTTAATCCATTAGGCCAAGTCTGTAAATATGACTCAAATATGCGACTCGGCCTCTTGATTATAATAAGGAAATGTGAATCAATAGATTCATGTATAACTAGGGACGTTTAAGTAATTGCAATCTAACGTAAGAAAGCTACTTTTGATCAAGAGGGGGTGAATTCAAAACTAAGCAAGGCATTTAACTTGAAAAAAATCACACTTAACAATTATCGGCATAAAATGAGATAGATGTATCTCAAGCGTTCTATCTTAGCTGAACGATTACGAAGAATACCTTCCATTAGGTTGCCGCCAAATACGCATTTTCTAATTAATTCATGTTCAGTAAGATCTTTATTAGTGTTAAATACTACTTTTATTATTAATTTACTGTACTTTTTTTATTTATATAATAAAAATAATTAGTTTAGGCAGCCACAAAAATACTTTCAAATAAGCTATGAGGAAACAACAAAACTTCTAAAGCATTTAAGGATAGCAAACAGCAACAATTACAGACCATATTAGAAAGATCAATGGTACCTAAGTTTAATTCTTATAGAAGCCAAGGAACAGAATCATTGTTTTCTTCAAAATCATAATAAACAAAAACTATACTATACTTATAAAAGCTATATTCTTGACCTACTGTCCAGTTTAGTTGAAAGCATAGGTTCTGTAGATCTATCGTGGAAACAAACACTCCAATTTTAAAGCCCCTAAAGGGAAACTTGATTCGGAAATTGTTACAATTACAGCTATGCAGTAAAGTTATGTGCCACTTCAAATATTTGAACTAGCTGTAGCTACAAAACTTATTCAACGCCACTATTGATCATGTAAATGTCGACAAATTATTTCCATGTGTACTAGCCACTCGAAGGGAACTTGCAAGTCTCAGTGCTAAATACATTGCTGATTTTTGGCATATGTATTGGCAAGCATTATGAAAGGTACTATATACCACAAACATTTGAATTACTTTTATCCTTGTCCAGTATACGATAAAAGGCCCGTAGTGTACGTTCAAAAATCTTCACATAGAGAACATTTAACCGTCTTATAAATCTTGGTGCAAAAAAACCATTGGCACCTATGTTTGTCAAAGTAATGAAACTACCGAAATATTTTTAATAATTATCGGATCTCAAGACGTCATAACTAGATGAAACTTTACCCACACCGTGATTGGCCGATTAATTGCATTTACTGACCACCAGATGCTCCAGATAATCAGAAATGGATAATAGTTAAAGATTTCATATTAAATCTATGATTATTATAAATGTAGCAAAAATAACAGAACTATTATCCGGTTATATTACCCAATCTTATCATTAGGATTTCAATAAATCCGTGGATTCCAATACAATTAACGAAAAATCAAACAAGAAAAAATTAAGTAAGCATCGAATTTGTTTCATGTAGTAAAGTATGAACAAGGATTACTCCAAAGTAAGAGGAAGCGCCTGTCCTTTAGAATACAGGTTGAAACCTGTAGCAATTGGTTCAGATACACATTCATCAAATACATGCAGGACATGAAGCCCAAGCAATAATAGTGAATTTAAAGTATATGTGGTACCTTTCGTTCATTATACTTCCTCAGGTCCAAAAATATAGGGTATAGAGGGACGCACAAATTCGACACATAGTTCAAAATTACATATATATCTTTTATTTTCCTAGGGACATATGAGTTCTTTAAACTAATCAAATAATAGATTTGGGACGTAATCGTTTTCATCTAAAGAAATTACTAAGTACATTCTTTGTTTATAATATGCCAACGAACAGTAAATGGTCACCAAATGAATAACAAGTAGCAGTATTTAGTTAAGATCAGTACATCTTATAGTCGGTTTCAAATACGAAGCCCCATTTGACAGATGATCGTTGAATAGCAACAGTGAAGATACCGTTTTAATTGACACATAACGAAATCGATTACCGATTAACTTTCTAAACAAACTGTAATCGTGGGTTTAGAATCGAAACAAATGATAGAAACAGAAAAACAAAAAAGGACTCCATTCAAGTTTGACATATCGAAACAATAGTTACATCAAAGTTATATAAAACGTGTTTACATGTAAAAAAATCTGGACTTATCCTTAATTAATTACTAGTATCACATACTTATTCCATACTTAGTATAAGGGTGAAAAAATAAGGTATAATAAATTTCGATTGGCAATACGGCTACTCTTTAGAAACTATGGGATATTTAAACCATACGTCCAATACCGCATCATTAAATCCATTTTTTGATAAAGAAAGTATATTAAGGGTTTGCTGAAGGGGATTAAAGGTACGTTGCACCGTAATAATAATTAATACCAAATACAAATTTACAAAAAGTAAATTGTTTTTACCTCGAATTAGTTAGATTTTATCAGATTCATATTGTCGCGTCACTATGACTGAAAATTAAAGAATTCCCTAATGCGTAACCATGGTATTGTAGTAAAATGTTATTTTATTTTGATGTTTAAATTATTTAAAACGAATGTCAAAATTATTAGATGATTATGTTTGTAAAACAATTATATCATGTTTTGTATAGATTCTAATTATGTTTAAATAGTCTTTAGAACCATAAGTAATCATTGTTTATTTTAGCAATGTATATGAAATATGCATTGTTACGTGCTATGAAGTGTAAAATGGGACTTCGTATTTGAAACAGACTATAATAAACATACTTAAAGTAGCAATATTTCATGTGATAAATGCAATAGGCATATTGATTATAATCAGAGAAGTGAATATAAATAATTCAAACAATATAATTTTAAAGTGCAAATTACTTATTGTATTATGTGAACGGCGAATTAATAACTCAAAACTCAATATACAAAGAAAAATAAGCTTGACTCTATTCAAGAACTAATTTCATATAAAATAATGACACATGAAACTCTCCTATTTGCACATCTCTGATTATTTATAATTGTGATTGATTTGCGATGAATGTCATATAGGCTACTAGTTTATTCTTTTTCACTTAATTTAACACTTTCCTCCTTGCATAGATAGTTTAGATACAAAATCAGAATGAAAGGTAAATATTTTAAGCGAAGAGTTTTTTTAATATCTTACAGGAAGACATAGCAAGAGAAAGGTTTATCAATACATAAAAAATACTGCACTGATACGAGAGAAAGTGAAGTGACTTAACGCCTTTCGCTTTTCATTGCCAGTGAATTCAGCAGACAATTTTCTATCGGCATGTCCTATTGATATATGCTACTGTCTACCTTTTTGAAAATACGGTATGCATTAAGGCCGTCGCCTTTATATTTACTGTAAGCAAAACAAAAAAGGCGCCTCATGTCACATGTCTCTGGTGCTTCTCACGTATGAGGGCAAAACAGACGTATTTTCATACGTCTCAATGTTAGATCGCATGCTATATATAATTTATTTTCAATTTACAATGTAATCACAAGTTACGGCGGACAAATAGATTTGTCACATAATTGTTGTCGAGTTATATTTCATACACCTTTAGGGTAAGTAATTACAGAACAGTAGTCACTTGTTGGCTCGTAGTAAGAGCTTAAAATATATAAATATAGAAATTATGTTAAACGACAAAACTATTATATTCCTGTTTTCTTTTCTTCAACATAGTTATATTCAATACATTTCTTACATGATTTCAAGCAGTTATTACATAAATCTTAGTGCAGTTATTTAATAACATAATTTGGCCTTCTGCATATAAATACACAAAAACAATAATCATCATAACATATTGTCATTTATAAATAATCAGTAGGAGATCCCATAGCTTCTCTCCGGTTGGCTTTCTCTTTTTTCTAGAATGCTATACTCGGTAGGAATGCTTCATGTATCGCGGGGGACTTTACAAACATTCAAACAACGGACACAACGAAAACCCACCCAGACTCTAACTACCATAATTATGTAGATAACACAAATTTTTGACTAGTGTGGTATTCGAACCAACACTAAGCCAAGTGTTATACTTGGCGTAGTAGTATTTAATAGCATATTATGCTACTTTATACAGGAACCCACAACAGTCGGGCTAGTGGCAGTGGCCACTTAAAACTACTACATAATATGTGCATTTCTCATATTTTATCACGGACAAATGACATTTATCTGTTAAATTACATACATTAAATTGAAGTAATTACAATAGTTGTGAACATGAAATCAAAGAAATTTTATATTCAAAATTAATTGAATCGCAAATACACCTTGCTAATAATTACTTAAAATGTTAATTGCTTGAAATCATGCCTTACAAAAATAACTTAAATACTAAAACTAAAATAAATCTTTAATTATAATATCACAGCTTCAGAGATAGGCGCCAATGTTGCTTGAATATTGAAACACAATTTCATACTTACCCATTTACACAAAGCATCCAGCAATTACATCATACAAATATAAATATTTTATTTGCATTATAAAAATGTCATACAATAAACAACAAAATTGTTAACAGCTTATGCTAACACATTCCAAAATACGCAACGAATGGTCAAAAACCATTTTAGTCGAGTTTTTACACTGAAACGCGAACACAGGTTCAATCCGCTCAACAATTTCGTAACAACGAACAAATGCATTCTCTTACGTGTCGGTAAAGGGCGCATGAAGACACTATTTAGACTTTTACAATCGTACCTGGCTCCGTAAGGTGGCTCAACACTACGTCGAGGCGGCGACAACAGTTCATCGTACACACCAGCGAATCTGTCCAAGAAAATAATTCATATACATACACAATATTACAACGAAAACGCATGAATATTAATTATTATATTGACCCTTAGACATATATCATTGCGAACCTTTTTATATGCCATTCTTTAGTACATTATTTTGATGTAGGTACATCTTACATCTACCCCTTTTAGGCAGAAATTTTCACGCACATTTCGCTAGCTGTCGAGAATAGCGTTGCTTACAATTAGTGAAAGGATTTTTTAAATTGGTTTACTAGTGGCAGAGACTCTTCTCTTCTCCTCTAGCTATATTCGGCTTTAACTTTAAATACTATTGTAGTATATTCAATACCAACCGATGAGGAGATATATTGCGTGGCGGCGACGAACGCATGGCCGATCGTCGTGGCGAACGTAGCGGTTCTCGTAGGGGTTCGCGTAACGGGTCACGTGGGGGCGAGCGCACGGGCGAGCGGGCGGGTGAGCGCGGCGGCGAACGTAGCGGCGAACGTAGCGGCGAGCGCGGGATCGGCGAGCGTAGCGGCGACCGGTAGCGTAGCGGGGAACGGTGTCGCCTACGCGGGGACGGCGATCTGTCGATGAACAATAAAAGCATTAGATTATCGACGTTCGTGTCGTTCGCACATTTAAAATAACATCTCTATGAATTATTGATAAATAATTTTAGGATTCGCAGGTAATAACAACTCGTTACAATTTGCTATGGATGAAATATAAATATTATAGTAACCTGGTGAGTGACAGAGTACGTTCACGTGTACGACGTCGTCGTGGTGACCAAGGCGAGCGTCGCAGACGACCGCGCGATATCGAACGCGATCTGTAAAGTAAATAAATATTTCTAAGCACATCGTAGTTCAACAAGCGCAAGTCTATGTTGCGATGCAACATACAGCGACTCGCTTTTGTTAGGTGGAGATGCTGCGACCATAAAATATCCTTATTACATCTACAGCACTTTTGTGTGTGTATTTAACCCTTGGGGTGCATGGTGGGTCTAACAGAACCGTTACTTCAAGGAATCGACAATTACGTATATAAATTTTTCATCCAGCGCGCGGAGGTCCTGAGTAGCTTCGCAATATAGACTATCAGCCATTTTGCAGCCTCTCCCGCAGATCATCACGCGCGCGTTTCCGAGTAAGACATATTTTTTGTCCAGACACGTGGCGTAACTTTTATTCGGTAAGTAATTATTTTAGGTTTTTTAATTTCTACTATGTTTTGTGAGATTAGTTATTTCGGTTAATTTATTTTTTGAAGTTGAATATGACCAGACTTCTAAATAGTGCCAAAGTAACTAAAGCTTTAGTAATAAATTTGATTAAAAATTACTGTGATGATGTTATTTTTGAAACATAATTTTTGATTTTTGTTACGTAAAGTTAGAGATTTTCATTTAATTATTAAATCTATATTATATGCTTATATTTCACTTATTCTTATTTTATTCCTTAATAGGTACCTATAGTTCTAAATTATAAATAAAATCTTATTAACTGATGTTTAGACGCAATCGATAACATAAAAATACCACTTTGTTGCCAGGTACTAGAAACCCACCAGGCACGCCGTATTACTTTTACCTATCAGGCATCCAAGGGTTAAACATAATATCAACTATCTTGGGCGGTACATGCAATACATTAGATAAACAATTAATTGTCATTCATCATTTAATGATATATCGTTCTTCAGATAGAGAGTGTACACAATCCATGCAATTCAGATATGAAAGTAATAGTAACTGTTGACAGAAAATGATACAACAGTAATTTTATAACTACTAATATTAGTATTTAATTTTCTAGGTGTACGACAATTGCAGTTTCTATGAATTCGTGCATTTCAAAAACAAACATTAATACTACAATCATTAGACATGCGCTTATTTATATAACAAAACAAAAATATATACAAAACATTTAATTCAGATATCATGTTATAAATAGTTAATTAATTAAAAAAGAAACATCAGGCAGGACAATGTTAAACGATATGAATACACAATCATGCTTTACAATTTCACAAAGCACATGCACACAGAATATGAAGCAAAGAGCGATGGACAACGTACAATAAAATGTTACATCACGTGGAACATGCACAATCGAAGAGTGCGAATCAACGAACCTAGAATACCGAAGGCGGCTGGAAGCACGACTACGGGGCCGGGCGCGGGGCGAGCGCGGCGAGCGTGGCGAGCGCGGAGAGCGGGGCGGGCGCGGCGAGCGGGGCGAGCGCGGCGGGCGGGGCGAGCGGGGCGAGCGCGGCGAACGGGACGAGCGCGGCGTGCGCGAGCGCGTGCTGCGTGAACCAGACGCAGCGCGCCGCCGCTCCTCCTCGCGCCGCTTCGCTCGCATTTCCTTCTCACGAATCATCCGGTTGAACGCCTCGAGGGGATCGTCGCCATGCCTACGAAAATACACGCACGCTCCATAACTAGACGATTTCGCCGGGACAGATCTTCTGGTGGGTTTTATCCATCGAGGGAGACGACCGTCAAGTTTAACTATTGACTCCGATTATAATCATATACTCATTTGATTTCAAATCTAAAGCAAAACGACTTTGAATGTGGGTGAGCGAAATTCTTACATTCAGATAAATTTGAATGAAGATAGAAATGGAAGTAGCAAACCAATGAGAAAAATCAAGTCACGACTGAAGTCTCCGGTTCGATGTTAAAACCACGGAAGAGAAAGTTTACCGTACCCGTTAGTAGGAGAGTCTTTAATGCCGGGTGGCGGAGGCTGGTAAGGTTCCGGTCGATAGCGGTCGTTGTATGGCGGCCGCGATGGTCCACCGGGTCCCAAGTTTCTGCTGAAGGGAGATCTGGTAAAAAGTCACGTAATGAAAAAATCTCTCAAATCATTTAGTCCTTGATAATGATGGTTTAACTGATTACCACACTGTTATACTAACTTATAACGCCGTGACGGGGGCGGAACTCCTGGCATGAAAGGTGGAGGGCCACGGTTATACACCACCTGCAAAAGAGAAGCGGCATGGAGATAGTCATACAAGGTGTCTTTATAGGGTTTAATACCTTAATACCCGGAGGTGGCAACGGGAAAACAATTATACAAAAGAGCTGGATTTGGCTCGATCACAAAAAGTTGTTAGATTATCAATCATCAACTAAAAATAATAATAATTACCACATTCAAATATCAAAGTAAATTACTATAGCCTTTGGCGTTCATGGATTCGAACCTCGCTAGTTCGTGTAAGTAACCAGAACATGATCAAGGTTGCCATAATATAATGACCGTGCGATGTAACACAGAAGACGCTGTACTTTTTACAACATAAATGTAACAAAAGGACAACAGTCACAAAAAAAATTATTACCTGTGAAGACATAGGATCCCTTCTCTCATCAATAGTTGGAGTACTTGCTCTCTGTTCATCTATTCTTGGCACCTGTACAATACGTATTAAAGATTTATTATCAATAAGATTGAATATGAAAAGACATTGTTATTCAATTTGTAATACCTATATGGAATTTTAAAGTATTACATATGTGTGGGTTATACATGTGTAATTAATAATTAACTTACATTCATAGGCAGATTTGGTGGAGTATCTATTCCAGGAGGTTTCAGGCTATGAGGGGGTCTAGAACCTGAAACAATCATAATAATCATTATAATTTTATCTATTAATGAATAAATTGAAAATTGTTATTTAATATACATTACGTAGAGTGCATCAGGTAAACAAAGCATAGTTTAGTGAATCGTATTTTGTTTGCATACACTTATATACCTATAATAACTTAAAATACAACCCAAAACCGAAAGAAATCAGGCAGCCATTAGATTACACAAGCTATGTTAATACAAAAAATAAAACAACCGAAGCAACACGCTCGATAAACAAAATGAAACACCAACCATCTTTGGATCATGCAGACATTGCAAAATTTAATATCAACTTCACTTGGGTGCAATGAAGTCGCACATGTTTATTACCAAAAAAATATTGATTCTTTAATAAACAAAATGTTTTACGTTATATGCGTGATGAAAGTTTATTTCAATATGTATCTAGTGATACCACAAAAGTCACGATAAGGTTGCCCTAAAAGCAAAAAAAGTAGGCTACGGATATACGCAGCATCTATCGTGGGCATAAGGGTGTTACCAGACCAATCGATCGATGATCGATCGCCGGCATCGATCGATGGTAGAATGGATTAGTCAACGTCGATCGATAGTTTCTACCAGACCAATCGACGTCGACAACTTCGATTGACGTCGACCGATACCGTCGATCGACGATCAATCGATTTGTCTGGTAACACCCTAACAGGGCGTGTTATGTATAACATGTCTTCATTTACATATTAATGCACTTTGATCACGTCTTCATTAACTACAAGAAATTGTCTCTATTGCTTCAATTGAAGCGGACCAGAACATCAGCCTGTGTTCTGTCCGACGTGTGTATCGGCATTGTCAAAATATAGATGGCGCTGTGAAGGTACATAGTCCGGCTAAAACACAACGAAACAACCGATAACTTAGAACTAGCACAGTTCAACTTGGACAGACCCTTCAAGAAATACGCGATGTTGCCGGAAAGCTTCTTTTATTACTACTAGACAGCATCCTCAGTAAATAATCTACTAAAATTTATAATATAGCGTCCCCTCACCACGTATACGGTTATAAGAGAAAGGGCCGCTTCCGTCAAGTGCCAAAAAGCACCTTCAGGTGCCAGTTATGGACAACTACCTTATGCTTAAAAACACCCAATTTCTCAAATAGGTACTGGAGTCATAATTCAACTCACCGCTCGCCATCGTGAGAGCTGCTTGCGAAAATCTCGCAGAGGCTGACGAAGAAATTCTCTTTTATATCTTCGGTATGGTACAGAGCTCGGTTAAGGAGCCTTACTTTTCAACGTGCCTACTGTACGTTGCAAGGTAAGGCGCGCTTACTTCTCAACATAGCTCCGTAAGTTTACCTAAAATGCCTACAAACTTGAGTTAGGCCCAAGAAAGTCTAGGTATGATTATACTTGCTGAGCAGGCAAGCACTCGAGTACATTTCTCCTTTGCCTGTGGCTCGCGCATATTCAATGTACTTAGGTATTTCTCTTTAAGCAAAAAGTGATCTTCTTTTCGATCCTAATGTTAGCAAGGAGATTGACTTTTCAGCAGTACATTGAGAAAGTTCTTCAAGATCCGTCGCATACTGCTGCAATAGAGAGCGAATAGTTGCAAGAGGTGATTATATCCGTGACAGTAAGGCTAGCTTGACGCGTGGACCTACATCCGATCAAGTGCATAAGCACTAAGGGTCGAGCAAAAATACGAGTTGAGCCACATCGCACCTTCGAGTCTATTATATAGATCCCATTCTTCTTGAGCAAATCTTGTATCTCCAGGATACTCATACAAATCATCGGAAAGGTATTGAAATAACTTCTCATCGCAAATTTAAAAACTTTCAGTTATAAATATTAGTCTTAAATAATTATTTTTTGTACATAATATTGTTGCAAAAATAAATATTTAAGACTAGGGATTTTGCAAGAAATGTTCACATGTGCAATTTCATATCACTCAAGTGTTATTATAAAAACCAAATCTTTGAACAACAATTTAATAATTGTAAAAATATATGCTATTTGGCTAGGACTTGTCTGCATAACGAGATGGTTGACTTCGACAAATAAAGCACACAAGACGAGACGCAGGTGAGCAGGTGAGCATGCGAGTACGATGCTAGTGATGTACCGTAGCGCGAGCGTCGACGGCGATCGAGATCGGGCGCGCGCGAGTGGTGCGCGGGCGGCGGCGCCGGCGCGCGGTGCGCGGCCGGCAGCGTGAGCGTTATGTTGTCGTCGGCCGAGCCGTCCGACTCGTCGCCGCGCGCCGCGCTCGCAGGGCCGCTGCCGTGTGCGCGAGGCGCACGAGCCCCGCCCTTCTCTTCAATATTAATCGCACATTAACTACACCTCACCAATCATGTCACTAGACCTCCCTAATGACATTCGTTTATCGGCTCCTCTTTTTTTAGACAGACTTTATCACAAAAATGCTGACCCTATTCTTAGCCTGAGGCGGAGGTGGGCAGACTGTGACCGCCAACTATTATGAAGTTGTAGTAAACACGACAATGTCTTCAAATCAAGTCGTTACATCGTAATTATGACCAATGACGCAATAAATTTCAGTAAGCAACAATGATAAAACGCATTTGAGAAAAACAACGGCACACTACAAACTTATGCAAGGAGAAGATATATATTTTTAATACTAATTGTGATAATATGCTATATTCAACTCGACATAATTTTTATTGACATTCCACCAGTAACATAATACTGGCAAGGTTCAAATCTATTGTTGACTTCGATATTTTTTATTTTATTGTATGTATAGTGCAGTATGAAAAAAAAGTCCATTTAGATTTAGTGCGCCGAAATAATATTTAGCCAATAGCCATGCAGATGGGAAAGAGATACTGAAACGGGCTCGAGAATATCTTGATAGTTTTTCTCAAACTTAAAAATGTTATAATGCAACATGTGAAACATTCGGCGGCACATAGCAATACTATAATAATTCATTGAATTTCGTAAAGTACACGCAAATGACAGGCGCAATCACATTACATTATAGCCAGGTTTTACTTGAAATATTGTGAAGTAACTTCAATGAACCAATAGGTTTTAGCAATTCCAAAAATGTTTTACCAAATAATCAATACTTATATTCAATGCGAGCAAATGGTATTAAGTACTTTCTCAAATATATGTTATTGCACATTTAGTGTAAAAATATTCTAAACGAACTGTCGGAGTAGCAAAATATCATAAGGTATTTAATAAATAATAAATAAAATAAAAAAAATATTAATAAATTAATTAATTATTATTAACAAAAGCTCAAACTTCAATGGTTTTTACCTGCGAAAATTACTAATGTTCGTTCGATTGTGTAATATATTATTTAATTCAGCCATTGGCGTAAGGACGCTGGCGATGTCTTGACACGATAATTTCATCATTATTTTTCGATATGTTTAAGCTGAGAGGTTAACAACTTAATGATACACAGAACATTCCATATGGCGTTTAAGTGAAATACACCAGTTCATTTTTATATACAAGGATATAAGCAATATATGGCAAAAATCCTTATAGCTCCAACCAAAGCTGACAGAGAATTTATACATATAAAAGCAATTTACAACACCTAGGCAAAACTTGTAAAGAAAAAAACATTTGGCCACGAACGCACAATAAAGTGATTTGAATTATGTTTTCGTCTTCCAAAATACTACAAGTCCTAGCATTTTTATTATATACATTAAAATAAACAATGGTAACTAAATGCTATATAACATAATTAAAACATTGTTCTCACAAAATCAGATCGAACACGAATTACCTATTATTATTTGTTTACATATTAGTAAATACTGCATTATTTACCTCAACCTGTATCCAACATTTTACTTTGGAGGATTAAACTATTACGCATTTCGCTGGCCAGATTTGAATCATAACACTATTAAAACGAAACTTGTAAAATCAAAATGCTAAGAGATACGAAAGATAAAAATGCATAATAAAATAGTCCATTATTAAATTAATCTTATTAGGCCATGTACACTAAGTTCCAAGACTGACTGGTACAGTAGTCCACATTTACGTAGAGCTAATATCAAATTAAATTCATTAATACATAGCCCACAAGCATTTTCCTAAAATTCTTCAACAGTGATGCAAAATTCCATACGTTTATATAGTGGTGGACATATAATTAGAAACAGTACATAAAACTTAGGTAAACACAGAAAGGAAGGAAGTTATGAGTAAAAAAATATATAGATTAAATCACTATTAACTATACCAGAATATAGCCAATGAGTTAAAAACTCATAAAATATAAAAAAAATAGAAATCTGTTCTATCTTTAATTATTAAAAGAGTTTAAACATGAATGATAGTTGAATTTCTATTACTGGCCGCTTGGACAACTAATTAGAAACAGGATCCATGATTCGTTCCATTATTGAAATTTAAAAAAATCTCTTTCTACGCTTTTTCTGTAGTTTCGGCGGCAATTAACGTCAATTTGGAATTACGTGAATAATAAGTTTTGTTAAAAATGTGTAAAAATAAGAGTTGTGACGATTCAACTAGGCAATTAATTGTTAAATTACATTTATTGGACTTATAGAAGAATTGCTAATCATCTAGAATGTTCTGTGAAGAAAGTTTTCAACGCTATTGCTCATTATAAAAGAAACAGAACTACTAAAAGTGTTGTTAGAAAGGCTCGTCCAAGGAAAACGTCTCCCCGGGAAGATTTGCAAACAATACGTGTAGCTAAACAAAACCTGTTTAAAGACTCCAACGAGATTAGAAATGAAGTTTTCCACCTGATGACCCAAGGAACATTTCCTCGAAACTGGTACGCCGCAGATTAGTGGAAGCTAAATTGTTCAGGAGGGTTTCTCGAAAGGTACCGCTTCTTACCAAGCAACACCGAGAGAAGCGATTATTATTTGCAAAGAAATATCTTAACTGGACCGTACGAGAATGGAAAAATGTTAATCTCGGATGAAACAAAAATAAAAATATGGTGAATTCATACGGCAAACGCTACGTTAGACGTCCAATAAACCATGCTTTTGATTATAAATACACGAAGAGCATAGTCAAATACGGCGGTGGTAACATTAAAGTATGGGGATGTTTTTCTGTTTGCGGTGTTGGGCCCGTCCGTAAGATTGAAGGTATAATGGATCAATTTCAATACAAAAACATCTTAGAAGAGACAATGATTCCCTACACCGACGACCATTTGCCTGTGACCTGCATCTTTCAGCACGATAACGACCCAAAACACACGGCCCGCAGTGTTAAATCCTTTCTTAGTGAGCAACGTGTTACCATGTTAGACTGGCCTGCAAATAGTCCCCCCGATTTAAATCCTAATGAAAATTTGTGGTACGTCGTTAAAAAAAAGTCTCCGTTAAACGGAATTCCAGTCAAAATGAACTTTACGAAGCCTTTGTTGAAGCATGGTACTCGATCCCACTCGATAAATGTATGAAAATAATTGAATCAATGCCACGTCGTTGCAGAGCCGTCATTAATAACTAAGTCTATGCAACTAAATATTCATTTTAAGGAAATTTAGTTAACCAAACGTAATTTTACATAAATAATTTCAAATTGATGGACGTTAACACGTTTATAACTTTGATTTTTACCTCATTTATTTATTGTTTCAATTACTTGTCCATGACGGATGGTACTGCAAATGTCGTTAAGTTGTTTGTACGTAACTAAATATCTAAATGGTAGTTGTAAACTCGGATATTTATTTGTTTTTTAATGAATTATGAGTTGTTGACCGTATTCTATGCATTTTGTTGTTTTATTTCCAAAAACAAAAGTTTTACAGTAATGTGCCTTGTATAATGTGAAATACGTCGCAACTGTTTCTAATTATATGTCCACCACTGTATATCGTGGACCGTCTCGATACTCTAGCCTGGTCTTCAAACTAATATTAAATGGGTTAGTGAACACTCACCCATTACAACTATTGCCTAACAAACTGACAAAAATAAAAATAATTCATTAGAGCCAACTAATTTTTATTCCAGTCAACAGAATTTCGAATAGACTAAAAGGCAATGTGATAACGTGACGTTACATATCACTTACATTTAGCTGAAGTACTTATTATCATTTATTTTATTTAAAGAAAATAATATTTAATGTATGACACGATTTCTATCTCCTATTACACAATTATGATGACAAACAATCAGTTAAATATGTCAAACATTACCGTGGATCGCATAGGAATTATTTTAATATAATTATATCTTAATAAAACGTAGAGTTTTTATTCCTTTCACCAGTACACCCTGAATAGATCCAGAAACATAAATATGCATAATATAATAGACAGAAACAAGCCTCGTTGACATGTTTATAAGTAACAATATATCCCTGTTCTGTGTCAAACCATATCCTGTGTGAGTTCTTCTCAGAAAACAGAAGGTTAACATTTCCAATATGAGTTAGTGTTCATAATTGCATAGTATTAACACTCTGGATACTTATTTTTAAAAAAATCAAGCAAGACGTACAGCATGTAACAGAAAGGTGAGTTCATAACAGGCATTAATTGATATAGGTCCTGACTAAAAGAAATTTGAGGCATTAGTGAAAGTTCGCCTGATATGAGTTCATTAGGTATATCTTACTTTTGTATGATTAATCTATGTCAGTTCTTTCAACATTTGATCAAAAATAATACATGATTAATAAAAGCTTCTTTGGATTTGGATTTTACAAGCCAGCTCAAAGCTTTACAATATTTTAAATTCTGTACTTGAAACCTACTAGCCATTTGGGGAATATTTGTAATATTCATTGACAATAGTCACGTGGTAGATCTGTATATATAAAACTTAAATGAACAAATCTTTCTGTAGCAAGCTGTATACATACTAAAGGTAGATCACTCTTTCAGTATTAGTTTTTCACGAAAACCCATTACATTAACAATATCAAATTAAAACATTTAACGCAATTTTTACAAACCTGCATTGCTTGAACCTGGCTGTATAGGACCGTGAGGTGGACCTTGAGGGTGTCCTTGAGCATTTGGAGGTTCTGTAAGGAAGTATAAAAAAACATTTAAAATGATCCAAGATTTATAATTTAGTATATCCTAACTTCCTAACTAATATTATAAATGCGAAAGTGAGTTTGTTTATTTGTTTGTTTGTTACGCTTTCACACCTTAACTATACGAATGATCATCATAAAATTTCGTATACAGGTTGTCAAGGGTGCAGAATAGGGCATATGGTACCTTTCATCCAAAAAAAGGACTGTTCCCGAAGGATAGAAAATTAACATAACATACATTTACGCGAGCGAAGCCGAGGTCAAAATCTGGTGTATGTATAATATTATGCCGTAGAATGATCGGCAAAATCGAATCTTCTACGATAACCCTAAAAAATCGCATGTAGTCGGATTTTGAGCATGAAGAGGTAGGTTTTCGCAATAATACGAGCTATTATCACGATATTTGCAAAAATCCGAGGTTGGCTAATTTAGAGTCGATTCATACTGTGTTTCTTCTGATTAGTTAGAAGAGGTCTCTCCATGTTCCCAGTCCAATGAGCCCAAAGCTCAATTTCACACATACACGTCTATAACGCCAATGTGGGCTCATGTTGACTATGGCAACACAAACTCTCATTTTAAAAGAACTTTCGTATGAAGGATAAAATTACATGAAACCACAAGTACAAGCCATATTTCCATTTTTTTTCATAAGTAATATTAAGAATAATTCCTTTGTTGCAACTATGATAGCTGCCGCACTAGGAGTAATTCCTGTGTCACGGGTGGGCTTTATAAACATTCAAACAACCGACAAAGAACACATACAACACAAGAAAAATCATTATGGGTCACAGAAATATTTGTCCCGTGTTGGGATCGAAAGCATAACGCTCGATGCAGTGGCAGTGACGAAGCGACCACTTTAACCGCTGCGCTTATCTGTTCAATCCAAAAATCTTTCTTAATTGCTGCTTTACTATAGACAAAAGAATGTAACCGTTAGCCAACCAGCGCAACTGACAGTGCACACTTTACCACACCACGTATCAGCCAATCACCGCGTCCAGGTTTCCCTAAATCAGGTTACATTTTTGCAAAGTCTGGCACATTGCAATGCTCCTTAAACAGCAGACAAAGAATATCGTATTTTTATAAACTCGAACAGATTCTTTTGACAATTTAAAATATACAAATAAATCAATTTGAGTTTCCAAAAACTAGGTCTCTAGATTTTGTTAGAGATACCGAACCTTATGAAAATCCAATAATATATTTACATAGGTACGGGACGTAGGTAGTAAGGCATACATAATGATAAATATACATTACCTAAAACTGGTGGATGCGGCTGTTGTTGTTGAGCCGGCGGCGCCGCAGGTCTGTGTGGCATTCGGCGACTATAGCCAGTTTGATTGCGGAACGAAGACACCGAGTTTCTTAAAAACCTGAAAATATCAAAATAGAGATTCAAATAACCATACAAACCGATAGAGATTTCTACACGCTCATTATTTGCATATTCAACATGATCAGTATTAGGTATATATTATTATCAAAATGAAGCCAATAGAAATCCTGCGTTTTGTTTAGCACAAATTCACACGATCAATAAATATTGCGATCCTAGATAACGATAACATTGAGATTCAGACTTAGCGCTTTCGATAATACCTATTATATTATGATTAGAAAGATATTTGTAACTCACAAATACAATGTTTCACCTATTACTTTAAATACGTTTAGACTTTAGAAGGATAACATAAAAATACAATGCTTTACCTATTAGGAATCAATGTTGTAGGAGCAATTTCTTTTTCGCGGCAATCGGGACATTCATGATCTTCTGACTCCAGCAGAGCGCCTCGAATACCTACAAATAAAACATAAAATATTTATTCCAAATCTATAATAATATTATAAAGCTGAAGAGTTTGTTTATTTGTTTGGTTGGTTGAACGCGCTAATCTCAGTAACTACAGGTCCGAATTGAAAATTATTTTAGTGTTGGATAGCCCATTTATCTAGGAAGGCTATAGGCTATATAACATCAAGCTACGACCAATAGGAGCGGAGCATTAATGAAAAATGTTGCAAATACAGGATAAATCTCTTATGTGAAGCAGACGAAGCTGCGCGAGTTAGCTAGTAAGTTATAAATGTTTAATAGGTCTGGCAAATAGTGGGCACGCGATGTGTTATATGAAATGTAATGATCGCTATGATAAAATAATAATAATGTCCTCCAGACCAAATTTTGGTCACGGCGGCCAGTCTTATCGGAGGGTGGAGAAGGGAAGAAAGGCTATTGCCTTTATTATCCTATGCCTATATTATCATATTTGATAGTACACAAGTGTGTGCGCAAACACAAGCGCACTCTCTGTTCCCTAACTCTCATGATCCGATGGGACGGTAATCCGAGACAACCGGAGAGATCAGGCGCAGGACCAACGGCTTTAAGTGCTTTCTGAGGCACGGGGGTGTCTAACACCGTCAACTTCCAACTCTGGGCTGGTATTGAAATTACTTCAACAGAAAACCCAATAGCTTTTTGTTGGCCTGACCCGGGATTTGAACCCGAGACCTCATGCACAGGTCCCATTCACTACCGCTTTACACAGGTTACTATCAGAATAACTCTTTGACTGTATGGGTGCAAGCTATACTTTAACAAAACTGGTCTAAAAGTCTGTACTCCATGTAATATAACAACAACATTATATTGTATAAAAGAAGAAGTAAAAGAAGTTCCTGAAACTGTTCTAGTACATCTACTTCCAACTATTTGTAATATTTCATTCATTATACTAAGCTAAATATAGATTCGAAAACTTATGTATTTCTAATATAAGACTTCGTTTATCCCTTTTTAACAATGTGTCAACAAATGGCATTCTTGTTGCCTATAGATATCCGACATTCATGGTGTGCCAATAAGTAGATAACTAGGATTCTTAAAACATATATTTAGAAAATATGCAATTGCTACGTGCGTACGTACGATCACGATAATATTTATATTAAAAATTTTGTTATACGAGCATGGCAAAACTTCCCGCAAAAACACAGATTACATAATAGCCTATGACCAAGTGAACAATAAAGTTACAAATTATCACGCGTGTAGCCGTAGAGAATGAGCAATATAGTATAATGTCCATGAACACGCTACCAACTAAGTGGCTACCAGTTTTGACAAAAGTTTCTATGAGATCTAATTATCACTAAGCTTGATTTTCTAACGGAGTGTAAGAGATTTTAGACAAAGAGGTAAGTTGTTAGCTGTGATAATACAAACTTGATACATGGTATGACGTAAATCTATTAGGTGCATGATAAAGAGAGCAATGGTCGAAGTCATAATATTATTGCAAGGAGAAATCGACTTTGTTGTTTTATGATGTTTAAATTAACGTCAACCGAACAACCGACTGTACCAAACATTCGCTCGAACGAATTAGCGGGTAGAGTGAGTGTTGGTAATACATCACTTACATTCATCACAAAAGGAGTTGCCACAGCAGGGGATCATGACGGCGTCCGTGAGCAGGTCCCGGCAGAGGCTGCAGATGAGCTCGTCGGGGATGTTGGGCTCGGGCGCGGCCGGCGCGTTGGTCGGCGTGTCCGCGCCGCCCGCGCTTTCCGACGCCAGGTACGCCTCACTACAACACAAACACCACACTTAACAGAAAAATAAGCCGACACTTGAAGAGCTATATGATGCGGTATATCTTTAACCTGTCAGGTTAGACTTCAAGATTAAAGAATACATATACCGAGGCAATGATAAAAGTTTATGTTTAGACACCGTGTCCGACTGATGGTTACTGAATAAAATTTATGCTTATAATAAATTATAAGTCCAATTATTATTGTAAATACAATGCAGCGATTCACAAAATGCTGCAATACAAATAATTTTCGAACGTATTGATCTGCTCCTATATATATACATATATACAAATAAATAAAATTTAAGAGTCTCTTTGTTATGGCAAAATAACAGCTTTTTACTAAATGCATATGAAAGTATATACGGTACTCTGTTTGTGCCGGCCAATCTCTGAAACGGCTGGACCAATATTGAACGGGACTTTCACTGGCAGATAGCTGATATTATAAGGAGTAACCTAGGCTACTTTTATTTTAGAATAAAAACAGGGTACTGCCTACTAAAAATTAAAACTTTTTTGTTTAGTTCCACTCGGACGAAGTCGCGGGCTACTGCTGGTCTATACAATAATAGCATTTTGAATTCAATTTTATATTTATTACTTTTATATAGAATAGCATATTTTTAACAAAATAAAAAATTATAATAATTATATACATACATATACATCATAATAACAGTATATAAAATTGAACATTACAAATGAGCAATTATATTGTGCAACAGAAACAATTTGGATAATTAAAATGAATGAGGTCCATTAATGGTAATTTATTGTCATAACATTCTTTATATCTGATGGAAAATGACAATTGTCAAAAAAAAAACAGTTAAAATATATTGCCATAGATTAGTTAGGAAGCAGAGTTCTTGGATAAAACTTACTGATCAACAGCTGGTACAGCAAAGGTTCCACTTGGTGTCATCATGGCGCCTGGAGCTTTTGGACCTTCTACGGGGACCATAAAACTACGAGGAATTCCTGTACTCCGCCTTATCTCCAGAGGATCGCCCTATAATTAAAATAAAATACTGTATAATACACAAGCCAACGGCAAAAATTTAAATGTGCAAGCTTTTCACGTGTCCAATATATGTATGCACCATCTGCTAGTCCCCATATTGTGGTCAATAAGGCGTATATTATCTTAACTAATATTATAAATGCAAATGTGTGTGTTTGTTTGTTTGTTACGTTTTTACACCCTAGCTACCCAATTATTCATGATGGCCATCAACTTTTGCCATACATAACTGGCATGTTTTTTTTCTTGCCGCCAAAAGTGAAACCTAGGCCATGTGTTAGAAGACTGTATGAGAAATCAATAGCATAAAGAACTAAGTCTAGCAACCGTATCCGAACCAAGTTAAAGAGTGTTTAATAGATTGCTATTGTTTTTTTATCAAGCGTTATTATTCTCAAATAAAAATACTCTGTGTGTGTAATATTTTAAGTTTTCCATTGTTCAATACTACTCGGCTACTGTAACGAGTCATTCCGCATCCTCCACTTCCGCGTACGTCACCGGGAACGGTATAGGGGTGGCGCGCGGCGGCAGGTGGAGGCTAAGTGACTCGTTTTAGTTGACGTGTTATAGATTAAGTAGATTGTGTTATTATTGGTTTCGTATTAGGTACTAAAACACAATTTTTATAAAAATAACCTATCCTATATTGGTGGTGGACCTATGCGATCCGGTTACCAGATTATTTACTAGTTTTAGTGATAAAAAACAGCTAGTGAAATAAAATAACTGATAACCAACTTAGTATATTATATCAATGGAAACCTCAGAATATCACGTATGATTGTATTTCCATACAAAAAATAGGTAACGCCTGACAAAAATATCATAGCAATACTTCTTACTACTTTTCTATGTATCTTCGTTCGGTTACGGTTGATAGACCTGGATCTTTTTGACATTGATGTCTCGTATTGTCCTCTAACATATAATCTAGGTTTCATTTCTGGCGGCAGGAAAAAAGTAAATCATGCCAATAGTTTGCATTGGCCTTTCGCATACAAGTTACCAGGGGTACAGAAAATACCATATGGTAACTTTTATCCAGTAAAAAGAGCTGTGCCCGAGCTAGCGAAGCCGGCGACAAAAGCTAGTCTATGTATATTTATAAACAAGTTTCACCATTTAGCAACAGGACATAAACCATCATATACATTTAGATACTTAAACTTATGTAACTCTATATTTATACTCACAGAATTTGCAACTGGACAATCTTTAATCCAGTGACCACGCTTTTGACACTTGTAGCAAATATAATTATTAGGTACAAGACCCCTTTGGTTTTGCCCTCTAATTTTCTGATAGCTAAAACAAAATAAATTACATCAATGCATGTTATAAGAGTTGGAGTTGTTTAAGGTGACTGTTCTAAACAGAGAATGGTGCATTATGCTATGCCAACAGGTGCTGTCTGTGCACCCTGTATAATATTGTCTTATGTTTACGCGAATGTTATACATTGAAATTAAACAACTTTATATGGATTTTGTTGTGTTGTTTATTTTATAATTTTGATACTCTAACACTACTATTATTGAACTTTGCTGAATTTAAGCTATTTAAATTAATTAAAAGTATTTATATTTAAGATTACACTTTACCCTGATGTTTCGGTTGCTTTACAGCAGCCATGTCTTCCCACGAACATGGCTGCTGTAAAGTAATAATAGCTTAAATTCAGTAAAGTTCAATAATAGCCCAATTAACTAGGTAAAAAAAGGCTTGCTGAGTGGTTTTTTTTATTATTTTAACTGTATTTACATTACTGTGTATTTAGCTGAGTCCTGTGTGAGAAAACCGTCCAAAAAGGTAGGTAATTTTTACTTGTTTTAAAGTGTGTTGTTAATCAACCACGTGCACACATTATATTACATATATATACGCTTCGAGATTATTCTATAATCACCTCATAACACGTTGGGCCCCAGTGTAACGTTATGCTTAATCAAATACGCCTTAGGGACGTGGTTGACTAGGGAATCTATTTAAATGAGATAATTATAAGATATACAAAACGATTAAAAGGTTTATAATTCTGGATACTAAACTTGTTACAGTAAAACAGTAATTTTATAATATAAAATTTAACTACACGTTAAGCAAAAGATCAGGGCGTGGTTTTAGAAGGCTCGCTACGTGGTCTCGATAACTCGAAGACCACTTAGCTTAGTCAGCAGCACAGCAGAAATCGGGGTCGGGTCGCATCAAGGTGTCTTGAGCTTATATAGCGATTGGCCACCGCTCGGAAGGAGGGATCGAGAGAGGGGAGCGCCATCATCCCGCACGACGCAGCCGCTAGTACGACCGATCCGCGTGACAAGTGTTACATACATACATACATAGATTCACGCCTGTTTCCCAGAGAGGTAGGCAGAGACTACAGATTTCCATTTGCTACGATCCTGACACACTTCAGGAATGTTGGCTTTGGGAACAATAGATAAGTTTTTTTTATTTTTAGTTTTAATTTTGCATCAATTTTAACCAATGTGTACACTGTAGGTATTCCTGTTTATCTCCTTAATATTTTGGAAACTTTGAAAGAGGAGGAGGAGAAAGAAGAGGAAAGAAGGAGGTTCTCAATTCATCAGATTATTTTTTTATGTTTCTAAGAATGTGTCTATTCCATGCTATGACAAATATATATTTGTTTGTTTTTTACGGAAATCATGAAAATTTTATTTATTGTCCAGGTGTTACTCAATAGACAGCATAATTATTCAATTACATATAGAATTGAGAAATTTTTTGGTGCAATGTATATTCATAAGATAAAAGGTTTGTTTATATTAATAATCAAACCTTTTATCTTTTATCAATCTATTCATTACCACATAAGGCCTTATCTTACTTGCTAAAGATAGCAACTTAAGAAAATGTATAAATATATATATATAATTATTTAACCAGCAAAATAGAGCTAGTTTATATAATATATAAATATAAATGAGTAAATTGTACTTATTTTATTATTATTTACTCCTTTCAAATGAAAGAAAAAGTCATTTGACATTTAGAAGTATATATAGTTAATGTGAAAATAAAATTGTCTCATATAAATCAATAAACTTTTATGCATATAAAAGTAATGAAATTTATAGAAAATTTGGCTACACATTATTCAGGGCAGATACCTTATAGTCTCATTGTCTGCATTTAATGGAATGAATGACTAAAATCTCTCTTACATGGTGATAACTCAAAAAAGTATCTACTTGCTTGTCTTGCTATATCCTCATTAAACATTTATCAAAAAAACCGATGACAGTTCAGCATACAGGGCAAAGTAAGTACATTTTGGAGACAGAAAATAATTTAAGTATATCTGAAGATGTCTAAAAAATATACTACTTGGGCCTACTTTACCTAGATGACATAGGCAAAACAGTGTCAAATATTATATATTACTAGAGTACAAATACAAAAGTAACTCTCGGTTTTGATAGTTAATTTACATTTGGAAGAATATAGGCAGTACATGACCTTTAAATAAAAAGAGTAATAGTGTTTTATGTGTACACAAATGTAAAATAAAATATAAAGTAGTTTGAAAAGAGAGTAGGTACATTAAAATTGCAAATAATAGATACCATCTCATGTTATGATAAACAAATAACAATTAATAAAATAATTAAAAAGCATTGTTATTTTATATATACAAGTGTATATGTCAAATACAAAACTGCTAATTTAGTAGAATATAATAAAAAACATTTATTTTGCAGTGTCATTATTGGCCAGTAAACTATTATGTTGTACAGTTATCACACCCAACTTTTTAATATTAACTAATTGTTTAAAGTTACTCATAGTAACAGAAATATACTATAGAATGTCTTACTTGCTAGGGTCGTAGTCAAAAGTAGATTGTGATATCATAGCATTTATTTTATCCTGCTCGCTACCTTCCATGCGAGACAGATCAGCCAGTCCTTTATTAGGAGCAACATCTTTGTGAAGTGATGCTTGATTATTGGATCCCTCCCACTGCTTTTTAGGTTGCTGCGAAAGAGGTACTCTTGCAACCAATAGTGAAGTATTCTTTGGTATTAATGTGTTATCATCTACATACACTGCAACAAAAAAAATACAAACATGACAATAAATTATAAAATAATTAAATGTTCAAAAAATACCTACGTAAGTTTATTTATAAAACTTTCATATTTATCTACCTAGAACATTAAGTGCTTATTCAATGATATAGATGTTGATTTGATTTCTTGATTATGAATCCTAACATATTCAAAGGTTTATTGTTTACGAGCAATATATTATATATAAAACAATCTACTGACCTTCTTTTGTTTGAGCATTGGTAATTTGAAGATCAAAATCTGACGTCTTTCCAATACGCTTCTGTTGAGATATTGCAACTTTCAGATCCCCTACAGATATGTGTAGTCCGTCAAAAGTGACTGTATCGTAATCCAATGCACTTTTAAATTTGTAATGCACAGACATTTCAAAGTTCCAGGTGTTCGTAGCATGACAATACAAAACATATAGTCACGTTTAGATTTCACTTCCAATTCCAACCTAGTAATCGTTAAATGTAGATTTGTTTCGAATTTCCACAAACCGAAGTTACACCAACTAAAGTATATATTTACAATAACTTATGACATAAAGTTGGTATTCATTCATACAAAACCATTTTAAGCTGAATTAATCAATAAATTACTAAATTACGAAGAAAAGCCGTCAACAAATCCTTTTGCTCAATGACGGCCATTTTATTTTAAAACAGAAAGACAAGTGATGCCTCATGCCACAAACACTATTACTGCCAATAAAAACAATTATTTTTTTAGGTGGCTAGCACACCATTAAGGTAGATCTACACAAGTTTAAGATAAAGATTAAGATAGAAAAAAAGTATAATTTCTGTTTCTTTACAGTTAACTGTATTTACCAAACAATCTTCAAAATGTGTAACGTTTTAGGTAGCAGAAATCTTCACGCCACATATCACTCTAATAAATTGAAATATCGTATAATTAGCATTGGTGGTTCGGCAAATATAAGATAATAAACACGGCATATCTATCTCCCGATATAAGTTAGTTATATTTTATTTCTTTTAACTTGCCTGTTTGGAACTGTATTTAACGTAAGTGTCTGTATCACAAATTACAATGTAAAAATCTTTACATCTTTATTATTGATGGCATTTATAATATTAATATTACAATGTAATACAGTAGTTTTAAAAGTTTATAATTTTAATAATAGGTTTTGATGTATGATTTATGAAATACTATAGATACGTTGTAGCTAAAGTAACCTACATATCTATGATATAACTGTACTATGTGGATGTTGTTGTTAGATTCCAAACTTTTCTGGCAGCCCTAAACCGGAAGCTAACAGTAAAATACCTTCAGAGATTATAGCGATTAAAATAACTTGTAGCCTATAATTCTATATATGAGAATAATTTGTATTTTTAATAGTAAGCTTTGCATTAGCTTATATTACCATTATGAATAGATATTAATGTAAAATATAAGGTGATTGTATCTCTACATATTTGGCAAATTGCCATGAACTTCCGGTGCAAGATAAAGACACACGCGGATCTATTGAGAAAAGAACGCGAATAAACCATAAAAATAACTGGAAAAGAAAGACTTATTTAGTAAATTTACACAGTCTGTTTTTAAAATGTCCAATAACGGTGCTCCGGACTCTTGGGAAAGTCAAGCCGATGTCATAAGTGAACAAGGTGCAAAAGATTCGGACGATGTGTCTGCTAAATTTTCCACGTTGAATGTAAATGCCGTGGAGTTCGTGCCTTCTTTTTGTAAGCCTTCTGAGGGCGATGATGATGCCGAATCCCCCACTACACCACAAAAATCTGAAAGCGACTCAACAAATTCCGCCGGGAGTCCCGTCTTGAACGGTAAGTCAGATGTCTTGTCACTTCTATCTGCATTGAAGCTATTGGTTTATAAAACTGTCCGTAATATGTTCTTATCGCCATTCAAGTCATTTACTTGACCAACACCAACTAAAAATCAAACGGTTACTAAAGCGGAACATACGTTCGATGACTTTATTTTTTTTTTGTGAATCCAGTTCTAACGGGTTATTTCTCGACACGCGGCGCGCGACTTTATATCTATACACCTTATATTCGGTATTTCATAACTTTCTCTTAGGTAAATATCGATATCTATCGAGTTAATTTCGCAATATTGAGGTGAATAATGGATAAAGGTGCGTATAAAATCAAATAAGTGTACGGATTGTATAATAATAGGTTGTTTTCTCTCATGTGGACAACTTTTACTTGCTTACGAATCTGTTACCGATTATAACAGATTCTTTTGGTTCTCGCGTTGTATTCTAGTTTATTTTTAATAATACTGTGGAAATATAGTAGTTTTATATGCAACAACATGAGAGGAAGCTACTTGCCAAAATATGGATCATCTGTTTGTCATCCTGGTATTACTTAGTCAGAAACTTTGATTGACCATTTCTATTGTATAATCTTTGTTTCCTAATATTGAATACATATTATTTTATAATACATTACTATCTATATAATTGTGCCATATTGTGCAAATTTTTACCTGTTGTAGCTAAAGTTTCTAATGGATATGTGATCATATTTACTACACTATAAAATGAATGTCACATAGGGCCTTAGTCTGTTGCTATGTAACCTTTGTATCATATTACCCACTTAATATTTTAGAATGCACATTTTAGTCTAAATAACAGTTCTTTGTGTTTGTTTCAAGATCATAAAATTCAAGAGCTCTGCTAATGTCAGAAGAGTAATATTCTGGAACATCTATCCAAAAATGAGTGCCTGTAAAACAAGTGGTTAAAAATGTGTGTATTTGCTTTAGGTTGTGGTGATGGTGGTGCAGAAAGTGGTGATGGCGGCGCCGCGTCAGCATCGCCTCGGGTGGAGGAGCCGCCTCCCGTGCCGCCGGCCGCCGCTGCGCCCACAGCGCCTACAGCCATCCTACCTGTACCAGCTGATGTCTCACCCACAGCTGATAGCTGGGAGGCTGAAGCTGATGATGCCTTACTGACCCCTGAAGAAAACAATGAGCCTGAAGATGAGGAAATTGAGCAACAAGTGAGTAATTAACATATTGTTATACTTTAATAAGTCTGTCATGGTAAACATGCCACATGTACAAAGGACTATTTGTTTATAGTAGTCTACCAGTTCTGTTATTATCTCCAGTTATGCTATAAATATCTATGTAACAAAGAACACCTAATTAATGTAAAATTGGAAAAAGCTTGGTAAGATCTATTATGAATTCATTAGATCACCTTGTTGCTATGCAGATACTAAGCATCATAAACTAGGTATTGGCAATGAAGAACTATTTATTGCAAAATAGTATGTTGCCTAAGAGCAGAATATCACATTTTTAAATAAACCTGGCAATGAGGATAAGGCAAATTTTACATAAATCTTTAATAACCTAGATAAATCTCATAGTGTACGCTATATGATATAAAGTAACTACTGAGTTATACTTAGGAGAATAAATATTACATATTAGGAATTATTTACTGTAAATTTGTCCTGTGTGAAGTATTTATATCTTTAAAACCTACAGCTGTATAACATTACCTTACATTTTGTATATGTAAATCTCACTACAAACCTACATAGAGTTAAGAACTGACTTAATTACAAACTAGTTAATTAACAAGAATGCTATTGAGCTTACTACTTTTCTTATGAATAAGTTTGTTAGTACTAGATGTTCCTGCGATTTCACCCGTGTTTATCGTTACTGCGCCGCCCCGGTGGGTCGTAGTGTGATGATATATAGCCTATAGCCTTTCTCGATAAATAGGCTATCCAACACTAAAATAATTTTCAAATCTAACCAGTAGTTCCTGAGATTAGCATGTTAAAACAAACAAACAAACTCTTCAGCTTTATAATATTAGTATAGATTACAATGGGTGAAATTGAAACCATTGCCACTCTTTGATATGCCAGATGCCTTGCAGTTCCCGCTGTTTCTTTATAAATGTTAAGAATATATACTACTCCCAAATACTGTGCTAGTATTACTGTACTGTATATGAACATCACATTTAATAGATATTTAATATTTTGCCATTTCTTTTCTTGTAATTAGTTGATGAAATTGTATCAGAGTTCAAGCAGTTAATAGTTATCTGACTAAGATAAAATGAAAAGATAATCAATAGGAAAATGAAAAACATAGTGAAAGACATTCTGTTGTTTGTCTACTCTTTATCAAAAACTTTCTGAGGGCAAAAGCGATAACACTACGCGCCTGGATTTGAATGCCGACGTCGGCAATAAGCAATATAGGCAATAGAGCTTATGCCACACACATTTACCGATGGAGTGGGAATACTAGTGTATATTTTTAACAATGTAGCAAATCCTTTGCCACATGGCCCAAACCCAAGCAGCATGTGACGAAAAAATTATATCACCATTTTCAAATAAAATTGTCGCGGGCTTTGGCGATATTTATAATAATTGACGAACTGAGATTTAGATGACATTATACCTACCGTATCCAGGTTGCAAATGGAATACAAAACAAAGAGATAGTAGACTGAATCTAATTAAGTAGAATATTCTCCATGTGTATTGTGTAGTATATAACAATATATTCTCATCACAATAACTGCGGGGGTCTAAGTAGAAAACTATATCCTTTACTAGAGGCGCAGCTATTATAGCTTAATTAAATAAATAAATATGCTGCTACCATTATACTGTTACTTATTACAGTTAACTCACAATTTTAGGTTAGTAGTTACGATCGATGCTAATGATTGGTAGACAATTTTAGTACCTTAAACTTTAATCTCAGTGTCTTACTACTTACAGTGTGTCTCTATTCAATACCCAGGCAGATATACATAAAAATTAAAAGCGCAATCTTTATATATCCAGCGTAGATTCACACTAGATACAATTCTTGTATATGACTTTAATTCGACCACGTTTAATATTCTTATGACTATGACCCAGCTCCTATATTAAAAAAACCAGTCGGTTTATTTACGGATAGTTGATTTTTTATATTCTACGAAAATATGGTAAAATTTTACTAATCGTAGCTAAACTCGCCTCGTTTTTCGATAGGAAATAGACCAAAAATACTTATAACGCGGCCGTTGTTTCCACGTGTACAATCTATACTAATATTATAAAGCTGAAGAGTTTGTTTGGTTGAACGCGCTAATCTCAGGGACTACTGGATCGCATTGAAAAAATATTTTAGTGTTGGATAGCTTATTTATCGAGGAAGGTTATAGGCTATATAACATCACGCTATGACCCACGGGGGCGGCGCAGTTACTATAAACGTGGGTGAAACCACGGGCGCATCTAGTACATTATATAAATGTAATCAAATGAAATATAACACGTAATGATAATGTATACTTACTAAGTATATCAAAAACATGCAAAACACTTGCAAATATTATAAAACTTATAACTTTTAAGAACCACGTGGCACAATTACTTAAAAGACAAAAACGTGCAAAGTAATTTCAAAATTTGCCGATGTTACTCATAGGAAATATCCGACACACTATTGTTGGTTATCTGGCGGGCTGAGTCATCGCCTGTGGTATAGTTCATTACCTACACAGGTCTTGTAACCGATGCGTTAATATTATTAGCGCGTTAAAATATTTCAAGTTCAGATTTACTTTTTTAGCATGATAATCAATCTACACATTTATTATGATTACAACATTGAAGTAGCTTGGAACTTTATTATTACGTAGTTAAATCTAATACTAAAGGTGCTCGTTCATATCGGTAGCGGACGTGTTGCGGTGATCACTCTGTAAACATTTGTTTTATTTTAATCTAAATGACGATAAAGGTAAACACACATAAAATATGTCTTGTTTTTCAACACACGTAACAAAGGTGATTACATCATGTACTTAATATTTTTTATTTCTTTATTTACAGGAGGATGGCGAAATTGCAAAGAAAATTCCCAAGAAGAAGCCACCTCGCGTGGAAGACACTTGTAGCAAAAAGGAACACGTAAACGTCGTATTTATAGGACACGTAGGTATGTAATATAATTAAAATAATATCCTATTAGCATAATAACATAATATGACGTCAATAAATAACAATATATTAATTTAACAGATGCTGGTAAGTCTACTATTGGTGGTCAAATTATGTCGCTGACCGGTATGGTCGACAAAAGAACATTGGAAAAATACGAAAGAGAAGCAAGAGAAAAATCCAGAGAATCCTGGTACCTGTCATGGGCCCTTGACACCAACCAAGAAGGTATGTAATAAAAAAAATCATGAAACCACACATTTCTTTAGGAATGTAGACAACTATGTATTAATTAAAATTGTTTATTATTCAGAGCGTGATAAAGGAAAGACAGTGGAGGTTGGAAGAGCATACTTTGAGACTGACAAAAAGCATTTCACAATCCTTGATGCTCCTGGCCACAAGAGTTTTGTACCAAACATGATCGGTGGTGCGGCGCAGGCGGATCTAGCAGTCTTGGTTAGTAAAAATATATACAGCATCTCTTGTTAATCTACATCTAATCATAGTCATTATGTCAAATAATTTAAAAACTGAGCACACTTAAATCTCCTGAGTATTAGTTATACTATTACAACTTTTGGTTGCAGATGTCATAAATTTGGCAATTACTGAACCAAGGAATCTTTAATTCCATGTAGTATGATGTATATGCCTACCTGTATATGGCTTAGCTTCCCCATATAGCATACACATGCTAAACATAAAATAACCTCATTAGGCATTGTTAGGCCAATTATCAGAAATATGGTACTTATTGAAAAATGTTATTATTTTTAGGTAATCTCTGCACGTAAAGGAGAATTCGAAACTGGTTTCGATAGAGGGGGACAAACTCGTGAGCATGCTATGTTAGCAAAAACTGCTGGTGTAAAACATTTAGTGGCACTTGTCAACAAAATGGATGACCCTACTGTTAACTGGGATGAAAAGAGGTATGTAGCTTACATATTATACAACTATTATTTATAATGTGTAAAGTAAGTATGTTTATCTAGTCAACCTACTTCCTATCAAGCCTCATAACAACATATTTGTAGAAATAAATATTTCCAAAGTAATATTTTTATACAGCTTTATAACAATTTTAAGAACAGGAATTTAACCTATATCTTAATTAGCTAATCACTACAAATATATTATTCCTAACTATGGAAGATTTGTTATAATTCTACATTAGATATATGTATTTATATGAGACAGTCATACTCATACTCAAAACTAAAAGTCATCGCCGAATGAAATGCTTATTGTTTACTATACCTATAAAGAGGGCAATTTAATATTTATAAATAAATATCTATAAATCAAACATACTCTTTGCTTTCGTTTAACCGGTGAAGGCGCCAGATAAATATGTATAAAAATATGTTGATTAACAGTAACATCTTTTACTGTTTACAGATACAATGAATGTCGAGACAAAATCATGCCTTATCTCAAGAAGCTGGGCTTCAATCCAGCAAAAGATCTGTCCTTCTTACCTGTTTCCGGCCAAACTGGACAGGGTCTTTTGGAAAGAGTAAGTACTTAAACTTTCTTGACCTAAATTATTCTAAAAATATTAGTTTAATAAGTTTATAATATAATACTCAACTGCCAATGTACGTAATTTACTATGACCAATCATTTTTTACATATTACACAGTACACCTGTGTAAACTAATTAATCAATAATAGTAAGTAGTACTATTTTGAGTTTGCGATCTTTAATTTAGCTAGAGGTCATAGATTATGTAATTTGCCACTGGTATAATAATTTTATTGAACTATGTTCTAGCTACCCAGTCTATTAAAATTGTCTTGGTCCAAAGCAACACTTATGGTTCTTCCTTGGATAAAATGTTTTATGATTAAGTTATTAATGTATATGGACTGATAATGTTGCATTTATTTAAATTTACCATAGTCATGCAGAAAACGACCAATGCAATGATATAAACACTTGCTTGGTATTTTTCGTAGTAGGTACGATTTATGATAAAACAAATATGTGATCTCAAAAAATGACATGGCGTAAGTTTCGTAGCCTTATCGAAATTACGCTGAAAACAATCCTCACATTAAATATTATTATTGTAAGTTTTTACTTATCTATGGTATATTATTTATTGGTAGAGTTCTGGTAGTTATGCTGATGATCAACTTTATATTAGGAATGGCTTTAAATGTTTTCGTGTGTTTTATCAGGTAACTGAAGAAATCTGTCCGTGGTATCGTGGTCCATCATTCATCCAACTTATTGACGAATTACCGTCGCTCAATCGCAAGATGGATGGTCCTTTCATAATGCCCGTCGTCGATAAATACAAAGACATGGGTACCGTCCTTATGGGAAAGGTCGAAGCTGGAGTTACAAGAAAGGGGCAAACTCTTTTCCTTATGCCTAATAGGGTAGGATATTTATATTTTTGTTATCAGCTAATCAATATTTGAAATATTGATAAAGTAATCTATTGTCTGATGCCTAATCAAACTTCACCTCTAATCCTTGTCAATAACATTTTAGGCATCTGATTTAATTGTCTAGAGCATCAGGCCACTTTGGAACTGTTAACAACGTTTACGCCTTGCAGCCTGTTTTGCTGGCAACTTGCACAGAAGTGTTATGTTGAAAGGTTTTAAATGTAATTCATTTATTTGGGCTTTATGTTAATAATTTTTTAATACACGTAAACCAAAGTAAAACTACACACTTGAAAAATGTCTCAAGGCGTAAACGCTTTATAATACATATTTGAAGTAACATTATTATATGGGATGCATGTTTTTTTTATTTATCTAGAATAACCATCATAGGATTTTACTTGTTACTTATTTGAAAATATCTTCATTGTATAAAGATTGTGCTATTTTTACCTATATTATAAATCAAAGATATATTGAATCCTACTTTATAAAATATACTTAATATTTTAACTTATTTAATAACTAGGCAGATGATTTTTTTTTAAAGCACGACGTCACCTGCCTGATTTAATATAATTGGATAACATTTTAAATATGATTTAATTTTCAGGTTCAAGTTACCGTCGATCAACTATGGTCCGACGACATCGAAGTAACATCTATCGGTCCTGGTGAAAATGTCAAAGTTAAGCTCAAAGGCATAGAAGAAGAAGATGTTTCGCCTGGTTTTGTTCTTTGCGACACGGCGGAACCCATCACCACTGGAAGGGTATGTATTTTTATAAATGATTTATATTGTTGCAAACAAAGCAAAACAAATAATTCTACATAATTATATAAAAATTAGCTTCCATATGTTTGTGCCCCTAAAACAGGAAAAATAATTGATGCATTTAGTTAAAATTTGTTTCCGTTCACGAGTGTTATTAAATAATTTTATATCGAAATTCTCACGGGAAATTTAAAACAACAGACTGAACTACAGCAAAAGCAAAAGCTATTGCAAATAAAGCCAGTGCCTTTATATGCGATTTTAGTAAAATAATTTTCGTAAATAATGTAAAGAATGATTTTATCGCAGTTATCGCAATTTTTCTCTATCAATTATGTTATCAGTAGGCTCTCATACTAGGTGAAAATATTTGTGGCCCTGCTGAATTATGTTATCTACTTGTTATAGATTAACATACAACACTAGTCTGTTTCAAATACGAAGTCCCATTTGCCACTTCATAGCATGTTTATAGCACTCTGCACATTTCATATAAATTGCTAAAATAAGCAATGATTACTTACAGTACTAAAGACTATTTAAAAATAATTAGAATATACACAAAACATGATGTAATTGTTTAACAAACATAATCAACTAATAATTTCTATTGATATTAGTCCTAAAATAATTTAAACATCAAAATAAAATAACATTTTAATACAATATCATGGTTACGCAATAAGGTATTTCTTTTTACTTTCAGTCATAGTGACACGACAATATGAATCGGATAAAGAACTAATTCGAGGTTAAAAACAATTGTCCGTGAAATGCTTTTGTATTTGGTATTAATTATTATTACGTTGCGACATACCTTAAATCCTATTCTGCAAACCCTTGATATATTTTCTTTATCAGAAAATGGATTTGAAAATGCGATATTGGACGTATGGTTTAAATATCCCATAGTTTTTAAAGAGCAGTCATCTTGAAAATCAAAATCTGTTATACCACATTTATTTCACCTTTATACTAAGTATGGAGTAAGTATATGATACTAGGAATTAATCCTTGATTAATTCCTATAAGTCCAGTATTATTTTATTACTCATGTTATTTATAGCTTTGATGTAACTATTCTGCCGATATGTCAAGACTCCGTTTTTGTTTTACTGTTCTATCATTTTTGTTTCGATTCTAAACTCACGATTACAGTTTGTTTTGTTTGGAAAGTTAATCGGTAATCGATTTCGCGATTAAACGGTCTTTTCACTATCGCTGTTCAACGATCATCTGTCAAATGAGACTTGGTATTTGAAACGCACTATAACTGGCAATGCATATAATTTATATCCCAACTAATTGGCTAATACAAAAATAATGATTTTTACAGGTATTCGACGCTCAAGTTGTAATTCTCGAACATAAATCTATTATTTGTGCGGGCTATTCAGCTGTTATGCACATACATTGTGCGGCTGAAGAAGTGACTGTAAAGGTACGCATTATTCATAATTCTATAATTTTATTTTGTTACGGCTAACACGACGACGATTACAAATTTATGTAAACAAACATTATGGCGGTGGGCCGCACCGAAAGATAAGATTATTGTATGTTTATGTTTGGGGTCGCCATAGCCTTCCCAGTGCGCCCTCGGCCCTATGGCTCTTGCATTCGTCATTGGTAACATAAACACGTTCACGATATGACTTTTACGCATGTTGTCACGCCAGCTACTTGCGTCGTTCATGAGCACCTTTTCCTAAGTATAGAAGATCCGCTCTTATATAATATGTTAGTTTTAACGGTAAAACGTGGACTGACGCATTCCATTTAGTTTATGCAATTATGGAACAAGTTTTATAAAAACTGACATAAACTCGTAATTCTCATCTTGCCATGTCAAATGATGACCTGAGCAGATGTTTTAATGTGACTCTTAACACTCTAAGTAAAAAGCGGCCTTTCTTTCAAAATTAACACAACGACAAAGATTTTACTGCTGGATATGCCACATCCATAATTATTGCCAAGTTTTATAATTCCGCATACCTAATGTAACTATAAATAGTATATTTGAATTTTTCAGGCTCTTATATGTTTGGTGGATAAGAAGACTGGTGAAAAGTCAAAGACGAGACCGCGTTTCGTAAAACAGGACCAAGTCGCTATTATGAGGATAGAATGTGCGGGAGTCATTTGCTTAGAACCATTCAAGAAGTTTGCTCAAATGGGCAGATTCACATTAAGAGATGAGAGTAAGTATAAATATAATTATTCTATAACATTTGACGATAGTTATATGTATGTCAATTGCATGGATGGCGTAGTGGTTTGAACTGTCGCTGCGCCATTGCGCCACTGCGCCGAGTGTTCGATCCTCTTACGGCTAAGAATAGTATGGTCCGCAAACAATTGTTCCGAATCTAGGTGTTCTTTGTAACCGTTGTTTAAATGTTTGTAAAGACGCCCCGCGACGCAAAATTTATTCCTAGGCCGGGTGTAATGTTTATAAAATATTTAAGTATATCTGAAAATTATGTGTAATTGGAAAATACACAATTAGCTGCAGTATTATTTTTGGTGCTAGAGAGGTCAGTCGCAAAATGCCTACAGAGCTCAAAACGTCCATTTCTCAAAATAATAGTAATAAAAGTTTAAAACCAAAAATTTAAAATTTACAATGCACTTTAGGAATGGCAATAGCGTACAATATTTTCTACATTGTAAATCACAAGTAGTTTGATAATCTGGCACCCAAGCTAAGATTAAACTTGTGTTATGGGTGCCAGGGCTCTCACTTTACAATGTTTGATGGTAGATTCATGTCTTTATTGCAAAACATTATTGAAGTATGATTTTAAAAATCGTTACATTAGGAAAAAATAATAATAAGAATTACACAATCACATTAGGAATTGAAAAGCGGGACATTATGCTGAAAAATATTTTTGCGAAGTGTATATTTTTCGACTGAGACTTTTTAAACCTACAGTGCTAAATTAAAACATACGTAATCAATATTTGTAATAAATAAATGGTCAGTTAAGTTATATAAAACATGTCGCTATACGCAAAAGCTGTATTTTTTTCCAAATTACTGCTACTTGCACATGCACTCAAACAGTCCTTATGTGATGTCGGTAATAATCTATACATATAATAAAACTGTAAATATCACGTGTCTGTACATTTTAGAATTTTGCGAAATAAATGATTTAGGGGCGCTCAGAATAATGAAATAAACACATTTCAATCATTTTAAAAAAAGTCTAGTCTGTCTGTCTGTCTGTCTCGCATCACGCCTGAAGTACAAAGTTAATACGATAGACTCAGTAAGAACACTATAAAGAATATCCTCAAGTAACATTTAGTCTTTATTTCATTAAAATCGGTCTTCTCTATCAAAAGTTATGAGCATTTGAAGTCAAATTAAAGTTTAATGTAGGCGATGTGATCGTACTGTACTAGATCCGCCGTAATGGTTTACAAATAAGGTTGAGATTTGCTTAAGCTGAAATTTAAGTTCATAGATTGTGATTACAGATCAGGATCGTATATAGAAAGCCAGTAATACGAATAGAATGTAAATTTCTTAACATTTGTTATAATAATAAATAATTATACGTATAGGCTTAAAAAAATTGCAATAGTATAACTCAAAGTACCAACATTTTACCTATAAAGTTCGCTATTTGGCGAGCGCTGGGAAAACGATTGATGATACACAAAAATCATGTACTACATGATTAAAGTATTCATTACTACTTAGTGTTACGACGAAATGTCGATAGATGGCGTTGTGCATATGCCGTCATTTTCTGAATCGCGGTGTTAAGATTCCTCGGCGCAGTATGACTACGGAACACAAATATTTTTAAATTTCAATCAGTGGGTGCATAGAATCATTGTAGTTGAATATATTTGAGTTAGAATTATTTGTTTCGATTAATCGTTTTGTTTGTTTGGACTGCCTGGCATTTCATTGTTCATTGAGAGTTTCATGGTTTAGGGTTATAGATAATAATTCGTTTCTATTTAACCGATAATTTACTAAATTCGTATATTCGTTCGTTTATACATTTTGTACAGTCTATCCTCATATCCTGACCTTTGATTGTAGATTGACAATATCGTAATTCAGGGTTTTAAATTATAATTCTTTGATTGTTAAATGAATTATTATTTCGTTATTACTTAATTATTGGTAGCTTCAAATATTTGTTTTGTCTGTCCTGACTTTTGATTATAAATTGAAAATTTCGAAGTTCATGGTTTTAAATTATAATTGTTTAATTGTAATATTTGCTGTAATTTTAAATTCCGAGTTAACAAATTTGTCTTTGTTCTATTTTTAAATTTCGAGTTGTAAACATATTAATTCTTATATTTAGTTTCCTTAATTATATCGAACAAATTGTTTTGATCTTTATATCTGCATTATTTTAGTTTGTGATATTTTTTTAAGAATAACAGTTATTCGCAATGCCTGTAAGAAGACGGTCGAACCAATCGCAATATAGTCGACATGCTAAAAGAATGCGACAAATTCGGTCTCAGGAATCTGCCGAAAGTCATGAGGCAACGATCATTAGTACCCGAGAACGTCAGGCTTTTAATCGGGAGTCGGAAACCTCTACTGATCGTGAAGCTCGACTTCTAGCACAGCGTGCACGTACAGCAGCTTCTAGGTCCCAAGTAATGGAAGACGAACGTGCAGTGCAGTTATCTGCAGATCGCGAGCGGCATGCATTTTTACGTGAGTTGGAGACGTTTCCCGAACGTGAGGCAACGATTGACTGCGGATCGTGAGCGGCACACGCTGTCCCGTGAATCGGAGCCGTTTTCCGAACGTGAGGCACGATTGACTGCCGATCGTGAGCGGCACACGCTGTCCCATGAATCGGAGACGTTTCCCAAACGTGAGGCACGATTGACTGCCGATCATGAGCGGCACACGCTGTCCCGTGAATCGGAGACGTTTACCGAACACCAGACACGATTAACTGCCGACCATGAGTGGCACACGCTGTCCCGTGAGTCTGAGACCTTTACCGACCGCGAAGCGCGCAGACTTCCAGCCCATAAAATTTCTTTAAAAGTGGGCGTTCCCGTAGTCTTGCTAAGAAATTTAAGTCCACTTAGGCTTTGTAACGGAACTAGACTTAAAGTAAAAATCTTGCAACGTAACTTAATTGAAGCCGAAATTTTAACAGGATGTGGCGCCGGTGAAATAGTTTTTATTCCGAGAATCCCCATCATATCAAATAATTATCCGTTCAGTTTTAAGCGCGTTCAATTCCCAGTACGTTTATGTTATGCAATGACAATAAATAAAGCGCAAGGTCAAACATTACACGTGGCTGGTAAAGATCTCAGTACGGGCTGTTTTACTCATGGCCAACTCTATGTCGCTTTGTCTCGCGTTAGCAATCCCCAAAATCTGTATGTGTACGTCCCCAATGGTTCCACATCTAACATCGTTTACACAGAAGTTCTGTCCTAAAACATATAACATTTTATACAAATTTTCAAGCGGACGAAGTCGCGGGCACAGCTAGTATATAATAAGGTTTCAGATACGATAAAAATTTAGACTACACCGGCGTCGATAATTAAATTAAAAAGTCTCTTGATAGAAAAGTGCTACTACACTATCAATGAATACCTGAATGATAAACAACTAAAGACTTAAATTACGCTACAGTATTTGATTCGATATTATATTTAGATAATTTCTTCTGGAAGGTTTATACAGTGGTGGACATATAATTAGACACACTTGCGACGTATTTCACATTATACGAGGCACATTGCCGTAAAACTATTGTTTTTAGAAATAAAACAACAAATGCATAGAATACGTTCAACAACTTATAATTCATTAAAAAACAAATACATATCCGAGTTTACAACTACCATTTAGATATTTACGTACAAACAACTAAACAACATTTGCAGTACCATCCGTCATGGACAAGTAATTAGAAACAATAAAGAAATGAGGTAAAAATCTAAATTATTAACGTGTTAACGTCATCAATTTCGAATTATTTATGTAAAATTATGTTTGGTCCGCTAAGTTTCTTAAAAATTAATGTTTAGTTGCATAGCCTTTGTTATTAATGACGACTCTGCAACGACGTAGCATTGATTCAAATAATTTAATACATTTATCGAGTGGGATCGAGTTCCATTCTTCAACAAAGGCTTCGTAAAGTTCATTTTGACTGGAATTACGTTATAAGGAGACTTTTTTAACGACGTACCACATATTTTGTATAGGATTTAAATCGGGACTATTTGCAGGCCAGTCTAACATGGTAACACGTTGCTGACTAAGATAGGATTTAAAACTGCGGACCGTGTGTTTTGGGTCGTTATCGTGCTAAAAGATTCAGGCCACAGGCAAATGGTCGTCGGTGTAGGGAATCATTGTCTTTTCTAAGATGTTTTTCTATTGAAATTGATCCATTATACCTTCAATCTTAAGGACGGGTCCAACTCTGCAACCAGAAAAACATCCCCATACTTTAATGTTTACCCCGCCGTGTTTGACTATGCTCCTCGTGTATTTATAATCAAAAGCATGGTTTATTGGACGTCTAACTTAGTGTTTGCCGTCTGAATTCACCATATTTATTTTCGTTTCTGCCGAGATTAACACTTTTTTCCATTCTCGTACGGTCCAGTCAAAATATTTCTTTGCAAATAATAATCGCTCCTCTCGGTGTTGCTTGTTAAAAGGCGGTACCTTTCGAGAAACCCTCCCAAACAATTTAGCTTCCACTAATCTGCGGCGTATCAGTTTCGAGAAAATGTTCCTTGGGTCATCAGGTGAAAAAACTTCATTTCTAATCTCGTTGGTGTCTTTAAACGGGTTTTGTTTAGCTACACGTATAATTTGCAAATCTTCCCGGGGAGACGTTTTCCTTGGACGAGCCTTTCTAACAACACTTTTAGTAGTTCCGTTTCTTTTATAATGAGCAATAGCGTTGAAAACTTTCTTCACAGAACATTCTAGATGATTAGCAATTCTTCTATAAGTCCACTTTCGACCTAAATGTAATTTAATAATTAATTGCCTAGTTGACTCGTCACAACTCTTATTTTAACTTATTTTTAACAAAACTTATTATTCACGTAATTCCAAATTGACGTTTAATTGCCGCCGAAATACAAAAGCGTTTTTTATTTATTAAAATGGAACGAATCATGGGTCCTGTTTCTAATTAGTTGTCCAAGCGGCCAGTAATAGAAATTCAACTATCATTCATATTTAAACTCTTTTAATAATTAAAGATAGAACAGATTTCATTTTTTTATATTTTATGAGTTTTTATCTCATTGGCTATATTCTGGCATAGTTAATAGTGATTTAATCTATATATTTTTTACTCATAACGATAGTTCATTCTGTGTTTACCTAAGTTTTATGTACTATTTCTAATTATATGTCCACCACTGTATTTATAATATTTTCTAATTCATCAGTTATAGTAGAGAAAAGATTCAATTTTGGGGTTTACGTGGCTTACTTTAGATGAATAGAGATGATGATAATTATGAGGTACATCATAACAATTTACTAAAGTATTTTACGGTTTCAAAGTACCTACAAATAATCCGCAACAGTGTACATCTATTAAGGCTGACTCACAATGAACATTTGTATCTTTTACGTATTCATTAAAAATTATATGTGTTTAACGAAGCTCATTTGACTATTATAATATTGATCCTTATCAGTTAAATATGTTAGTTACCTTAGACATATAACGCATATTAAAATTGCTATTTCTTATATTATGTAAATTAAATAACAAATACAACAAAAATAATAACTTGTTTGCGTGACGTTTAGCATACTTCTGTGAATAATTTAATAATTTTTTAGAAAACACACCAGTGTACAAAATGCATTTTAATGCGTAAATATTTTAAGAAATCATGATGGGGTTTTATACATGGGTGCCATGTGATCATCCATTCAGACATTATACTGGTCAATATTCTCTCTCGCTGCCTAACTTCTTTATAAACATGCCTTTGGTATTTTCGTACCAAACGAGAAGTACAATATGCTAATGGCGTAAACATAATATGAATATGGATTGCTTTACAATGTAAATGCGCCAGCATCAAATAACTGATGATACATCATCTTTATTATAATAATTCTTATTGTGTTATCAACATATAAATAAACAAGTGAGAATCGGCAATGAATTGCCGTAAATATTAGAGTTCGAAAAAATGGTTCAAGTAATATGCACACGTGACCTTGAGGTCAAAGGTTATAGTAATTTCGGGTTATATCGACTATGCTGAGTCGAATGGCGTTGACCGTGAGTCTCTAGCTCGTACGGTGCTTGAGTTTAAAGTTGTATAATAGAAGGATGGACAAAGCTGTTGTTTGTATAAGAGATTTTTCGAACTCTAAAATAGAAAACGTTCTAGTTTTAATTTGAATAATAAGATAGTTATATTACTGGCTTTAAAAGGCTTTGTCCGTAAAAATATTAAATGTGATTGAAACTGTTTACATGACACCATGCACAATTCGGATTGCATAGATTGCTGTCAGACAGGGAATATGTAACATTTTAACTAAAACTTGAAACTGTGGTATCTACTTAATACTATGAATACCTGATAGCCTAATCTAAAGCCTTTTCATCTGCCGTACGCTGAAAATTTATTGTGAAATCACATAAGCCTGTTGGTGGGCGGTACTTACTATTTTGTACTTTCAACTTTTGTGATGAACACTACTATTAATCACTTATTTATTTTCTTTCTCTTTGTTACAGATAAAACTATCGCGATCGGAAAAGTCCTAAAAGTGATCGAATAACTTGGCACTACAATTTGTAATTTAGCTAGGATAGGCATTTCCAAAACCTATATCAACAGAGAATGCATGTAATATGTAATCTTCTACTTTTTGGTAATTACTATGTATCCTGTAAATTCAATTTTATTGCTTAACATGAGCACCCAAATTTTAATTTCCGATTTCTCAACGTCATAGAACAGCTAGCCTTTATATAAGAATACTTACGGTCACAGCCATAAAGCGAAACATATACTGAAATCCTCACGATGCTTCTATAATCTATTCCAAATGAGTGTAAACTAACATTTGATGTGTTTTTGACAAAGCACCGGTCTCCTAAAGTCTACCAAGTGGGTCGTCTGGAATTGATTATACTTGTCCCCATATAAGTGATAGTGCTTTTATGTATAAGCTTTAGTAATAACATCTAAATTTTGTTTGTGGTTGTGGACAGCTGGTTGAGGCTTTTCGAACTCAGCATTATAATTATTTTAGTTGTTTGCCTAGTTACTTTTTATGGTAATAATCGAAAACGGCACATTGTCGTACGCTTTGGCCGGTAGAATGTATCCTGCAATCTGCCATTACATAACTCCAATTTTATTTACTACAAAATAAAATCAAACCGATACAAATTATTAACATAGAAGATTTGTTTTTGAATAATTTGTTATTATTCAGTTTCATATTTGGAATGTCAGCAGTTGCCAACATAAAGTCTGTTCTACAATCTTCACCCTGGCTTTTATTACTTAATATCATTGTACCTAAAACCACAAGTCCGAGGAATGTTTATAAATAAAAATTGTTTATTATTCAAACATGCATGCTTACAACAACGAGCTACAATGGGATATAAGCTTTGCAGAATTAATAACATGAATATCTTCAATTAGAAAAAAATAGATGAGTTATAATTTAGACCAGAAGAGACCAAAAATTTATTAAAATATTAGCCTTGCCATTGCTATGAAGACAAAGACCTGGCGCCGAAGAATACAACTAAAGAGATTAGTAAAGATGCAGAAGAACAATACTGAGGAATAACCTAGGAAAATGAATATACCATCCCTCCCGCACCACACAGAGGGAGATAAGTCATGCTAACCTGAGAGAAATTGCTCCATATTATGTATATTAACATAAAATATTGAGCTTGTCTGAGGAGAGTTGAAAATCAGCAATCCTATGAATTAGATTTAAAGATTATATCTTTAAGTAGTTCAGCTTTTGTTCGTTCTAGGATCGTAATTTATTATATTTTTTCAATATAAACAGTACATGCATTTCTAGTAAATCCATGCGGTGGCTTGTATTATTTACTTTTATATGTCCATTCCTGTCGAACATCGCGTAGAATTTTGGTATACAGCATGAACAAGACATGTAAGTTAATTTATTACGAATTGTATATTAATTTTATGTACTCATAAAGCAACCAGCAATTATTTTACTGTAACACTTCTATTATCATAAAGAGCGAGGTTTTCGATGGATAAGGCTCTCATGTAAATTGTTAGAATGATCATCCACTTAGCGATAAGTAAAGTAGTAGTGATTTGGTTTCATTTCATATACCATTGATCAAAAGAGTAACCTGCATCATCACTACTCTACACTTTCACTAAGTGTGCTCTGGAATTGGTGATCACACTAACGCATATTTATACTAGTGATTATAATATTTTCACATATTATGGATATAATGGTTATTATAATACTGTTTCCTTCTTTAAAAACAAAATTATGTTTTATTTTGAATAGTTTGCTATAATTACAGTACACTGTTTACGATATACATACTTTGTTTCAGTTTTATCTGAATATTTTATTTGTGCATAACAACATTAGCTTGGCTCGTATCTGTTTTAATGTTACTTATTATAATTTGCAATATTTTGTTTATCCAATTATGATAATAGAATATAATTTATTGCCTTGAACGGCCGATACGTGAATGAAACAAACAGCTGTTGTCGAACAATGATAGCAAAACGAATACAACAATATACTCAACAAACAATGAGACAAGACTATGTCTCTTGGCATGTACACAGTTCATTCACTCTAATTACAAACATCTATACATAAAAACTTGGTATCGGACCTATTTTAAATAAAGATACGCAAGATTTAGTCGGATGGTTAAAAAATAAAAAAGAAATTGCCCATGCCATCAAGTGATAATCTAGAAATCTAACTGAAGTACTTACAGAAGATAAGTAAAAGGGTTTTCTTAACGAATGATATTACTTACAACTTCGGCTAAACTTTCGAATCGTTATGATGATGTATATTATGAATTTATAAATTGTCTGCTTTTTAATATAATCAGATTTACATGTAGAGGCGTATGTATATTATCAATATTTTGTGTATATCAGTGGACAAGATGTGAGGCGTACGTACCCCCCGATCCGGTTCACCTCGTGCTTTTTTTTCCGACATGCTTTTAAATAGTAGAGGGGAGTAGACGAGAGTCTGGCCGCCGCGTCGTAGTGCCTTTGTGTTGCCGACAGGGGGCCGCGTCCGCCTCGCTCGCGCCTCGACACAAGCGAGCACAGGCAGGCTGCGACTATATTATTTTGTTTAAAATAAAATTTTATTAATACTACTGTACTTATATTTTTAACAAGACACCTGTTTATGAACAATGAATTCAATAATTTATCTCCCTGTCGTATCCTCTGGCTTCATTCCACATTATATTATGCATTATAAGTTATAATGCTTAATATAATGTGGAATGTATAATGCATAATATTATAATTTATAACATATGACAAATACACACTTTACCATAAAACACAAAACAGCTATGCAGATCAGGTAGAAAAATATTGATTCAATGGAGTGGCTACTGTGGTAAGTATTTATTATTCCGTGGAATTGTCGAATTTTCCGTGCTCCTAGTAAATATTAGCTACTAGTACTATCAACAAAAACAACTACTTACGATACACTTCATCATACAACTGTGTGTGTTCCTTAATCATGTGCGTGTGGAGTGAGGGCCACTATGTTAAAACTCTTTGAAAATATACTTGGGATTTAGTGAACAATCCGAAAGAATTGTGAAAGTTGGAATCAGATTATGTGAAAGTCAAATAAGCGAGTTATGGACTGTAAAGTTGGGCGCTCAGTTCTCACATAAGAGCATTGGGGGCCCATCTGGTATGGCCCATTCGCGTAAATAGAAGACAATATTATTTAAATAAACCATTAAAATTAACGGCGGTGTAAGCAAAATGCATCCTTTGTTTCATTATAACATTCTTTATCTGCCAGTACCTACACTAGCATTAAAATGTAAAAGAGGAGGGTACCGAGGAAAGAGGAATGCCAGAGGTTGATTGCGGGTCGGCTACATTTGAATTGAATCAATTAATTCGAAATACCGGAGGAAAATTACAAACAATATATTTATATTTTTTGTGTTTACCAATTTTGTTACATTGTTTCATATCTTTGATGGAATAACGACTCTATAGAAGTGACCTTTGTAATTCAATCAATGTTTCTGTGTGTTCTTGTTATTTGGAAAACAAATGGAAGAATATTAAAAAAGGCTCGTGACTTATTGTTTACATCATCGGTGGTATAATTCTGGCTTAACTATTTCTACTGCGTTTAATATTTATTAAGAGTAGGTTTAATGGTGCTTGAACATAATTAACGTAGCTACATTTGCGCGTTGTTCATGTGGGCTACATGCACGAGAGGCTCGCGTCGAACGTTCACACGGTGCATAAAACCCGTGTGTGCTAAGTGCCTTAACTTACTTATTTTAATAGGTATGATATTGCTATAATTTAATAAGTATAGTTTAAACTTACCAAGTAATAATCTAAAATATAATAATCTAGCCATTGCGTTGGCGTAATGGCTTTAAATTGCCTAATTAATTTTTCTTTTGGTATAAACCATTAAATTGTATAATACTCATAACTAACATGGCAATCATGTTTATAAAATACAAAACTAGTAGAAATATTTAACGAATATTTATAAAATGGACTGCACGAATTACGATATTCTACTTGACTGTACAAAACATCGGATACTAACCTGCTAAGTTGCGAAGTTTACCAGTAAGTATGTATAGTGCGGTCGCTTTTACGTAGCCTTTATAATTTGGTCGGCTTATAGAAGAATTGCTGACACATTCTTTTTGTTGATATAACTTTCATAATAGTCGTAATTAAAAGCTAAAATTAATAGGATTGTTTATTGATTATTGATTTAAATTAGTTCATAGTATTCCATGTTTCCTTGTTTTATGGGAACTGCGTATTCGATCATTTAAATCAGACTATATAAAATGTAATTAAATTTCTTTGTATCTTCATATTGCGTAGAGTCACATAATCTAAATTTACTGTATTTATAGAAGTGTACCAAGATTACATGATACAGCTTTTTATTTGATTGTAAGTGTATTGGTTTTTGGCACCATTTAATTACATTGGTGTTCATCAAATAAATTAAAAACGAATGCTTGAACAAATTTGAACTAATTGAGGTCTGTTATTGTTATTTTTTTTTATTTCTGCTTTGCGCCGTTTTTGAGATCTGGCCAATCCCAAAATGTTACCGCAGCAAAATCTTAAATAACTTTAGAACCACAACACACACAAATTTTGCTGTTCACAAACATTTAATACGCAACAAAAGCTATCTATTCATGCATTTATTTCCGGGATGAAACAATTTCATAAAAAAAGTTTTGCCAGGGTAATGTTTCAAACATTACTGCATCAAAATCTGTTTTTCTTGAATAACTTTACAACTACAACTTGAACAAATTTTGCTAGTAGTGATGAAATTACTCTTCACAATGAACTAATTATTTGTTATACTCTCTAAAGCACAACATTTTATTACATTTTGCTGCGGTAACGCACACTACTAAATCCTAAGCACATTTTCAAGAGTTTTAACAAAGTGGCACTCGCACCACACCACACGCACATCCTTAATCGACTTGCTCTTGCTTGCTTTTTTGACTTGACAGTAATTTAAAAGGAATTTATGTATATAAAAAGACATCAAAGGTAAAGATGTAACATAAAGGCCTCAGTCGGCAGCGCGTGGTTTCATACGGTGTCCGTCGCTGGCTTCTAACTACTTAACGCATAGATAGAAAAAGAGAGACTGGAAGCTCTGGTTCTCGGACCTACGTCATTTCAGCACAGCTAAGATTCTATAGGTGGTAAATGAGTAAGTAGGTTGAGTTGCCCGGGGGCCCAGGTGCTACAGGGCGCCGCGCGCGCCACCACAACTTAACTACTTAGTATAAATACCTATTTTATCGATCTAAAGGAAAACTACACTTGGCGTATTTACTTTTATATACTTATATCGTATGAGTCGTGGTATGAGTATTCTATGTCTAACAAACACGACCTGTCATTTCATCGCTTATCGTATCTCTCACTAAATAATGTAGAACAAAATAGAGGCAACAGGCGAGAAATTGCAACTCTTTTTAGGGCTACTGCATTATACATACTGTTATGCCCAGTGCCATCTCTCGGCATTGTGAAGAAGACTCAGCATATGACAGTTTCGTCTAATAATTTATTACACCGCCATCTATTGACATCTTACGGAACTACGTAGTATGGGTACGCGAAGCGTAGAGAGAACGCTGGCACATTCTCGAATCTTCTTACAGTTTACATACCGGGTATAGCGTTACTAGAAAACTCTAGAAACGCTTTAACCACGTATAAAAAGAGAACGCCAGCGCTCGCCGGGTCAGTTTACAATCGTAAGCGGTCAAGTGTTCATTGAAGCGAACGGAAGCGTAAATACTATGGAGTTTGAAGAAGTTACAGTGGAAAAGTGCAGTATAGTGTTTGTTGTGCTTTAAATTTAATTGTGTGTTTGAATAAAACGTGTTTTAGTCGGTAATATTGTTTACATTCTTATCCGTTGAATCCAGCACGTAACAATAAGATAAGATAAGATAAATTTTATTTGTGAAAACACGTGTACTTAAAATGATGGTACAATGGGTTACAGAATCAACATGTTTTACCTTTTCAGGTGTACAAATATGATCATGACAGTATTTAATGGATAATACAAATATATTTACAATATTAACTTAATTATTTTATAAATCAAAATAGTTGATTCAGTTCAGTTTTAAATCAATTAAATTAATAATTTTATTACTTTAATGAGGAGTCATTTAGAAAGTCAGTAACCGTATAATAACATTTTTCTGTTAATATTTTTTTTAAACTACTTCTGAACAATTTTAGATTGAAGTCCTTATACACTTTCGGAATTTTGTTGTAGATTTTAGGCGCCATGCAGAATATACTTTTACTCATAAGTGTTGTTTTTGCTCTGTGTAGACAAAGTTGAGTGTTATCACGGCGGCTGCGCGCTGCAGCTACATCTACTAATCGTGGGAAAAGATGGGGATTTGATTTTACAAATAAGGCTACCTCAAGCACGTAGAGGGACGGAAGTGTTAAAATCTTATGTCTGATAAAATAGGGTCTACAGCTGTCATCTGATTTGATTCCGAACATGGCCCTGATACACCTTTTCTGCATTTTAAAAATAATTTCTCTGTCTGTCGAGTGTCCCCAAAATATAATGCCGTAACTCAAAGTCGACGCTACCAGTCCATGATACGCAGTAAGCAATGCTTCGGTATTAACAATAGGTGCAAGTTTAAACAATGCGTAAGATGAACTGCTAACTTTTTTACATATATTTTCAATGTGAGCTTTCCAATGTAATTTATTATCTATAGTTAAGCCTAGAAATTTTGCAGTATGCACGTCATTTATGGTGTGATTGTCACAAGTCAAATCCACTTTACGTCTAGCAGGTGCGCGTTGCTGAAAATGCATAATTTGTGTTTTTGTCAAATTTATTTTTAAATTATTATTTTTCAGCCAGGTAATAATATTAGTTAGCGATTGATTAATGTCGGATTCATAAGTGTCAATGTTTTTACATGTCACAGTTATCGTGCTATCGTCTGCGAACAGGGTGACAGGACAATTAGTTGCTTTGGGCAGGTCGTTAATGTACAATATAAACAGTAGGGGACCAAGTACACTACCCTGTGGGACTCCGTATTTAACATAACGTTCTTCTGATAAATGCATAATCTCTGTTTTGTTTTTATTTAGTTTTGAAATTGCAGTGATTTGTCTCCGGTTACATAGATAAGATTGAATTAATTTTAATATGTTGCCTCTCACGCCATAAGCATCAAGTTTTTTAATCATAATATTATGATCTACGTGGTCGAATGCCTGCGTCATGTCACAATATATACCACATACAGGAGATGTAGCATCGACATTCAACATGATTCTGTATAAGAAGTCATAAACTGCCATATTTATTGTTTTATTCTGCCTAAACCCCTTCTGCTCCTTGCATAAGATGTCATATTTTTCCACATAATTATATAGCTGTTTATAGATATATTTTTCAAAAATCTTAGCCATAATCGATATAAGTGCAATTGGTCTATAGTTCTGCATGTTTTCCTTATCACCTTTTTTATGTAAAGGTTTAACAATAGCTAGTTTTAATGCTTCAGGAAAGGTCCCATTAGCAATACTAATATTAATTATGTGACTTAAGTGGTTACATATAGTCTCTCCTACAGACTTTATTATTTTTGTTGTAATACCGTCATAACCAGTACTATTCGTGCTCTTTAATTGTCTTATAATACTTTTCTTTGTTTTTTTTTTACATACTCGTAAGATTACAAACAACTCGCCTGCCCGCCATCCGTTCAGCACCAGGTCCGAGAGGCGGCGTGCGTGTTCCCACGCGCGCCTCTGTTGTTTCGAGTCCGTCTCCCCTCTAGGGGGGACAGTAGGGATAACTTGTGAGGAGTGCCTTTGGGTAGGTCTTTTGTGTAGTGGCCTGCCGTTTCATACGGCGGGCCGAAACCTCGGCGGGGTCGCGACCGCATGCGAAAGTGATTCGCGCGGCCCCGTCGATAGTGGTTTTGTCGAGGAACACCGTGGTAGGTTTAGTCGGTATTCCGGGAGGTACATTTTATTCTTAACATCTTCTTTTACCCCGGCGAGTCCGACATAACCCCTCCGCCCGCCCCCGCGGAGGGGTATGCATCAAGCATACCCCCACGTTAAAAAAAAAAAAAAAAAAAAAGGTTACAAACAACTCAAAAAACCTTTTCAAAACATCTGTTCGTTATCAATAACTTACCTACAAATTATTTATTTATTATTTGCGTGGTAGCAAAATTAAGATAATTGGTACTATTAACACATTCATAGCCTTGGCCCCACGTCGTGGGGGCTCACTATTGCCGCATCTGAGAGGCCGGGAACCCACGTCGAGGGCTCATGTTAAAAATACATATTTCTTTGCAAATACACAATAAAATAAAATGCCACAGTATATTTATTTAACAGATCTTCCTAGTGGCGGTGTTAGTTTTTAGATTTAAACATACCTAGCTTTTTGTTTTATTTATTTTCTTACTTCTTCCTAGATGCCAAGGACCCTCCGCGTGGGTTGTATGACAGAGCTGGTAAACAGTAATATTGTTTGCATTGCAAACAACTTCAATGTTATTCACAAAATCAAGTTAATGAACATTTTAATTAATTATTAACTAAAATTTATATTCATTTAAATGTAATATCCATGATTTGAAGTTATACGAATAATTTTTATTCAAACTTATTTATTTTATACATAATTATTTCGTACGATTTTCTAGAAGAACTCTTGATCTACTAATATTATTCAGAATAATAAAACTCCAATACAAAATAATAGTCTATTTCTCGAACCCACAAATTCAATAGAAATTTATAATATAATAAAATCTTTGAAAAATAGTAAATCATCGGGCCACGACAACCTTACTGCAGAACTTAAAAAACTTATATCTCAATACATAGCGGAACCATTAGCTTATATCATAAATTTATCATTAGAACAAGGTTGCTTTCCAGAAATCTTGAAACTGTCCGTTATAAAACCACTGCACAAAAAAGGTTCAAAAACAGATAAAAGCAACTACCGTCCAATAGCGTTTTAACACCTATATTTTCTAAAGTTTTTGAGAAAGGAATTAATAAGAGAATACTTAATTTCCTTAATAAATATGAGGTATTAACTAAACAGCAATTCGGATTTAGGAGAGGCAGATCGACTCAAGATGCTATTTTTAGTCTGATAAGATCAATAACATATAAAATTAATAAAAAAGTTCAATCTAGTGTCCTATTTTTAGATTTAAGCAAAGCTTTTGACTTTGTAAACCATAATATTCTTTTTGATAAATTAGACAAATATGGTATACGAGGTGTCGCACTAGAATGGTTTAAGTCATTTTTATATAACAGAAAACAAATCACTCGAATAACTAAATTCAATGTTACTAATAATTAGGAAAACTATGATTCTGAACCTAGATACAACTATTGTGGTGTGCCGCAGGGGAGTGTTATTGGACCCTTGTTATTCATAATTTATGTTAACGATCTACCTCAAGCAATACAAAAGCACGATTGTGTTTTATTTGCTGATGATACGACAGTAATTATAGGAAGTGACAATACCGTTAATTGCGAAAATCAAATAAATAATACACTTCTTGATATTAATAATTAGCTTAACTTAAATAAATTAAAAATGAATATAGATAAAACAAAAGCTTACACACTTTAGATCGTTTAACACGAAACACAAACAGTTAAATATTAAATGCAATAACCAAGTAGTTGAACAAATACAGAGCACAACATTTTTAGGTGTCACGGTTGACGAACATCTTACATGGAAACCACATATAGATAATGTTTGCAAAAAAAATAATATATTTGTTTTTGCCTTAAGAAAGGTTAAGGATGTGGCTTCAAGAAAATCTGCATTGTTGGTTTACCATGCATACGTTTGCTCCATAATTCGCTATGGTGTACTAGTTTGGGGCTACTCATCAGAAATGACTCGGGTATTTATAGCTCAGAAGAAATGCATCCGGACAATATTTACTATGCAGTGGTCTGACTCATGTAGGCAAATATTTAAAGCAGAAAGTCTTTTAACTGTGCCTATATATTTATTAAGTAGCGAAATTTGTTAAATGTAATTTAGAATTGTTCGAAGTTAAAGATAATAAGAATAAGCGAAAAATTAACCATAACTATTTTAAAATGCCCATAGCTCGATTAGAGATGTTTAGAGTAAGTTGTGTGTATATGGCGCCACTTATTTTTAACGCGATACCTAAACATGTAGTAAAACTACCATACAATAAATTTTACCCTGCACTAAAAAAATGGCTGATTGAAGAAAGTTTTTACTCTGTAAATGAATTTCTAAAAAAATTTGCCTTACAGTCTTATCATTTTAGAAATACATTGTGTTAATAAAAATATTAAATTGTTTAAATGAAACCTTTAATACTATAAATTGTACTCATTTAACATTTACATGCTATTATATTATGGCAAAATGAGTTTTGTGCTCTTTGTTTTTTTGTCATCTTTGTATCCACCACATTTTATGCAAATAAATTTATTATTATTATTATTATTATTATTTATCTCATAAGTTCCTATAGTGAACTGACTGAACATAATTGTTTGCAGAAGAATTATTTTAAGTGGTACTATTCTTTAAAATATCCAATATTTTCTTCATCTTATTATAACGTGTATTGCAGTGAAACTTTGACATCTCCAATGTTACCATTCTCCCAAAATATAAATTGCTTTTCTGCACTCATGATGCAACCTTCGTAATCCGTCATATTACCAATTTCTCTTGTTGCGATAGTGGTATTTTGTGGATATATTTATCAATTTCTCTAGAATAGGATAAATCATCAAAATGTTGAGAATCAGGTAATTCATCTTGCGAGACACAGGTTTCCTGGCTGTCTGTTGACACCCTGGTTTTCTTTGGCAAAGTTTCATATTCTGTACACATATTTTGAGATACGGAATTAACATTTTGCGTTTAGCTAATTAAGTTACTACCACGTTTGGTAATCTTATGCTGATCTGAAAAAAGTGTACCTAAGTAAAAAGAAAATTAGTAAATAAATCTTTCTAAAAAGGTTGACGACTCATGTCTCATGATGACAGCAAATATAAAAAAAATGTTTACCTACCCATATCTTAGTGTACCTATGTACGTTCTAACTAGAAAACTACACTAGAATACTTCCAGGAATCCTATATCTAGAAGAACTATGACCATATTCCTAATAATGAGAAGGTTTTTTTGTTACGAGTCATAGCTGTATACCACGGATCCACGTCGTGGGCTCACCCCGGCGCATCTGTATTACCGAGGAGTCCGCTAACGGGCTCACTAGTAAAATGTATGGTGGTATGGCGTATGAAGCCAGTAAAAGTTATGAGGCTGCGAATGTGTTATAGGCCCTATTTCCTGGCCTGCACGTTCTCCAGATCTAACTCCGTTAGATATTTGCGTGTGGGGACGAGGCAAAGCCTTCGTGAAAATTAAAGAAGAAATGCGTCTACGTATCACCACGGTCGAAATAAGGCGATGATGTCATACCCAATAAAACTTTAATTGATATGGTAGGTATAAAATAGAAGAAAGGTAGGTTAGTTATATGCGCAGAAGTGAGATAATCGCCCAAGTTATCCAAGCGAAAATAAATATGCCATAAATTGAATTCTGCCCGATTCACTGAATTTGTGTACCTACATTAGACACAAATTTAATAATTTAGTAAAAGAATTTACTATTTATTATGGCATATTGCATACCGTTAGAAAGTAAATAGACTAGAGATTTTTTATACAAAATGGAAGATCAGGAGCACTTTTACTTTTTTTTATCGCCATGTATAATTAAAGTAAAACTTAACCGTTTATCAAACTTTGACAGTAAATAAAAAGGAGACTTTATTTACAAGTAATTCTAAATTGTATTGAGAAACATAACGGTAAACATAAAAACAAGAATAAAATTTGAAGGCTATATCAGCAATTTTCTTTTAAATTTAGGTTTGAAAGCTGATTATGAAAATATTTCAAAAAATTAAATATCCGTATTTAAAAATATCTCGTGGCGTGAAAAGTCGTTTACGGTGCTTAAACTATAGCAAGTGATACTCCCTTTCAGCCGATTCAATTTGGCAAACGATGTACCAAACACCCTCTATATCAATCTTACTGAGACATGAAAGTTTCAAACATGTAGGTGAGACATGAATAATATGCACTTTTTTTGTTGATTATTTTATGATAACTTAATATCAATGAGAGTTAGTTTGGTTAACATAATCAATTTTGTAACCTAAATATATACCTATTAAATTAATATATCGTCTATTTGAGTATGGTGTATACAAAAATCTCAAAAGTTAGCTAAAGTCTAGAACACCCTGAATTCGCAGACGTACATCTTTTTTTACAAAACACCCAAATATAAGGCCCGTCACCCACACGAGCTGGAGTCGAGGTGACGTCGAAGCGCGAGCGCACGAGCGGCGCGCCGCTTCTATGTTTCCTCCAGGAATAAATAAATGGCAGTGCGCTCACACACTAGAGTCGCGTCACATGCAAGGTGGAGTCGAGGCAGAGCAAAGTGCATTGAGCAGAAGACAAAAAAAAACACGCGTATCTATTTCCACGAAATTGTGTTTATTTTTGTAAACATTATTAGGCATTTTTAGAATTGAAGTGGCTTAACTAAAAATTTTAAGAAAATGACTTTTATACGTCATGCGACTTATAAACATGTATTTTATCAGTTTATTCAAAATAAACGGACTGTTTTACTCCAGAACAGGATAAACATACTATTTCTGTCTCTTTTATATCACGCGCTTACCGCGCGTCCCTTGATATTAAACGACTCCATTCAGTGTTGCGTAGACAGTGCTAAACGTTTGGTGCCGCGCGATTGCTCTGCAAGCGACGTAAACTCTAATTCGCCGTTTTAATACTAAACGCAAGGTAAGTTATTTGTACGATATTTATTTATTTATTTGAAAAAACATATATTTATATTTGTAATGACTCTTTTTGGTTTTGAGCGTTTTAATACTAAATGATAATGTTATTGCGATGTCCTATTTGTACTACCGACATTTTATTACGAAGCATTGCATTAATGATCGAGCCTTATTTTATATTGTAGCTTTATTTTACTAACCGATATTGGGACTACGGAGTCGTATACGTGAATATGTTTATTCTTTACTGAGTGCTGCGTGGTTTGATGAGCTTTATTGTAATTGAGTCTTTTTATTTTTATTTCAGTTTAAATTTGAGATTAATAATGAGAAGAAGAGCAGACCATATTTTGCAACTATTAAACTTGAAAAAAAATACAGTGTAAGAACAGTGTGAAGAGATAAGAACGGCAAGTTCCAAAAGTTCGCACACTCTCCGGATTCATTTTGAACAATAGTATATTGTTCAAAAGTGTGATAAGGAAAACTATATAAAACTATCCTTAGATAAGGCGACGGATGGCAGTACAAGTATGAATCCTAAAGATTACCGCAAGTGCAATCTAAACAACCGATTTTAAAGGATGTTATCAATACGTCGGAAATCAGTGGTGCGTATAATGTTCATTTAATTATCGAAGAACAAACATCACAAGACATGAGAGATCGGTGCAGTAGTACATCATCATACAGTTCTTCTACATCATAATCTTCAAGTTCTAATGCATTGTCGTCGTCATCAAAGTCTTCTTCACTGCCGATACAAAACGAAGGCGAAATGAACGTTAACAGTTCACCTTCAATCATGCCAGGTACTCTACAGCCTGCACGAATATAATTTATGCCGAACCTTCAACTAGCAAATGACGTTTGGATAAAGATATAAACTACCGTCAATCACCTGTTCATTCTGAGGAATCAGACGTTGATCTGAGTGACGCTGATCCGACTTACGATTCATCGCTACGACGTTCTTTAAGTTCATCAACCACCACATCTGACTGTGAAAATGATGTTAACGATCCTTGCGCTTTTTTAAGCCCAAAAAGGATTTGTGTGATGAATGTACAAGATATCATTAAGCATCTGCAGATAAAAGGTTAGGTATTCAAGAAAAGTATGTGAAGCATATTAAAGAAAAAAATATGTGTAGCGAGGAAAAGACAAGCGATCGCTGTAATATTAACGAAACTAACATTTGTGCTGTTTACGATCTAGAAGCTGCAATGACTTGTCCTAAAGGAGATGTTTCATCTTTTTATTATAGATCAAGGCTTAATTGTTATAATTTTACCATAGTTGAATTGGCTCCTAAATCTAAAAATACAAATAAACAGAAAAGTGATTGTGAATTAGGTGCATATAAAGAAGTATATTGCTACTTTTGGAACGAAACGCAGGGTAATAAAGGGGCGATAGAAATAGGCACTTGTGTTTTTGATTATTTAAAGTCCATTAGTGGAAATAATGCAGACAAAACATTAAATGTAATATTTTATTCAGATAATTGTAACGGTCAAAACAAAAATAAATATATTGCCAGTTTATACTCTTATGCAGTATTCCATTTTAGCGACATTCAATCAATAACGCACAAATATTTAATTAAGGGACACACACAGAACGAGGGAGACAATGCACATAGTTTAATAGAAAAAGAAATAAAGAGAAACCTAAGATCTGGTCATATTTACATACCTCAGCAATATGTTCCTTTACTAAGAGGTGCTAGAAAAACGGGCACCCCATTTAGAGTAAAAGATTTAGATTACAATGTTTTTATAGACATTTATGCATTACAGAACGAATATATCGGGGTATAACTTTAATCAGGATATTGATAAAGATGCAGTGGGTTGGAGGGACTCAGATAGTGAGATAAAAGTATTAAAATTTTTTAAGGACGAGTCATTCGTATTTTACTATAAAAATACATACACCGAAAATCATTTTAAGAAAGTAAATATGTGTAATAAAAGAAAGAAAATGAAAGAAGCGTGTGAAATTACACTATCGAATGCTTATATTAACAAAATAGAGCTTGCGGTAAATAAAAAAGAAAGATTTAAGTTATCTATAACAAATAACCAAAATTTAAAATAAATCTCTTTACAATATGAGTAAAATTATTTACATAAAGCTTATAAGAACTAAAGCAATCCCTGGTACATACGTCTGGTTTTATGACTCAGTTTTGTAATTAATGACAACTAAATTATCTATATTGATCTCATTTTTGTGTTGAAGCAACTTGTGGTATTTTCTACTGTTTTGATTTTATAAAGATGTTTTTTATTTAGAGTTTATATTTAGTTATTCAAATATAACTAAATATTTTTTGGTTTTTTGTTTTTTTTTCCCTCTATTAATAAGAAATGTTCTATTGTTTTATATTCTTTTATCAGAGATTTGGTATTCGGAGATTACTTAAAATTTTTGGATTTTTAACTTACTTTAATTGCATGCCAATTATTGCATTAAACCATATGTTGGGCAACAAATATTTTGTAATTTCAATAAAAAAATGAATAAGTACATAATACCCATTTGAGTATATTCTATGTGTATGCTGACTGATCTTAGTACTAAATATTGTAAGCATTTAATAAAGCATTTTTCAAGACTGACTGTTTATTTTCTAATAACTATTAGTAAGACAAAATATATTTTTAAGTGATAATAATGATAATGTGGTGTTGGTAAAACCTAAGTGTTGATTGTGATAATTGTTTAATGATGATTAGTGAGCAGAATTTTAAATTACTCGATTATGAAAGCATACACTGTTTTTCACTGTCCTTTAATTTAGCAAGTCATCATTAATTAAACTAACATATTTCAAAATGAGTCAACAAGCATGAATTTAACGTCAGAAATGTATCGCCTCTTTTTTTAATAGTCACAATTTCTTTTGTATACTTAAGTAACAAATAGACACAATGTTAAATAAGCCAATAGTATCAAATTGTTTTCGGAAAAAAAGTAACATATTTTTTTAAATGTTTAATTTACAATGGTTCTGATCAGTTGTACTTATAAGTTTAGTATCCAATCATTAAAACAATTCCTATCCTACGGCTAATAACCAAAATTGTAACATCAAACGCATAGCCTAAACTATTATAATCGAAAACCTAAAAACTGGCCAATTCTTCAATTATATTTTTGGCCTTAACCAAAAATCAAGAATTTTGGATTAAGCCAGTTCAATTTTAAAGGTGCGATTAGTTATTACAAAACTACAAGCAGTTAATAATCTGTGGCTTTACGTGTTTACTTAGTTTTAACTACCCTCATTAAGATATTAGAATTGTAACAAGATAATCACTTCATTATCATTCAATAATTGTGATTTGTACGAATCGCACATCATGAAGAAAGTTCTACATTATTTGATAACCAATTATGGAGATCACAGGCCAAAGTATGTACTTTCAAATATTAATATAAATAAGGCTTGAATAGATTATAAATATGTTTCATAAAGGAAAAGGACATGCCTTTATCTTGCTGTGTATAATTAATTTATTATTTATGTATTTACAAACTTTGATGAAGGTTTTAAAAGAAAACGTTAAAAAACGTGTTTATGATTTTGCTTCTAATTAGTTCTACCTTAAATGTAGTTTCATATTTACATTCATTTGTCTGCGTCTGTTTGCTATTATTCTTTTAATATTATTTTTTTGAGGTAGTGACAGCTCTATAAAAACCTCTGATCTTGTTGAAGTATGGATAGAAAACGAAAAAAAGTGAAAAACAAATTGCCCTTTTTAATAAAATTTGTTACTTATTACAAGCGCAACAGTATTCAGAACAAATCCGAGACGAAAATGACCGCAAGCAGACTTTATTGTGTGCAAATGACCAAAAAATGGAAAAGGATTGTCGAAATCGCCATAGACTTGTACAACGATACAAGACTTGGTTGCAGCTGAAGATATGGTTGCCACGTTGTCTAATAGCTGATACAGTGAACCATGAACAGCCTGGCCCTAGTCCACGTGATCGGCCATTCAAGCCTTTTGGAGAAGCATCTTTTAAAGCAAAGAAAAGGTGTTTAGCTGAACTCGCATCTAATAGAACATCGGATGAGCTACGTTTTGCTGCGGATATGGTTGATAATACGACTATTCCAGAACAGACTACTACATTAAATCCACATCAAGCGCTGGCTTTGTATTTAGATTTATATTTATCGGAACATAAGTATAAAGTTTTAAGATAAGTGGTGAATACTGTGCATCCGAACTGCTTTTCGGGTCTGTATCGCTTGAATCAAATCAAAAGTACTCTCCTCCTTTCATCACTTACAGCTACTGAAACTTCCGCTGAAACTAACCTACAAGAACTTCTTCAGCTAACAGCTTACAGTAAACTGATTTGCAAATGGGGCTATATGCCTAGCAGTGTTCACAAGGTGCTGGTTCACGGGTGTGACATAATTGGTGCGTTTACATTGCCAATCGGCCATTTATCCCAGGATGCACTTGAAGCGAGAAACAAGGAGGTAAGGAAACACCGCTTATCTCACACTTGAAAATGCTCGAGGGTAGACTCGAATAAGAACTTCTGAGGATATTGCTGAAGTTTTCTGAACCTCTTATATCAAGCAAAAGGAAAATCACCACAAAAAGACAGGACATAAATGATACAGAGGTTCTAAAATATGTCATCTTAACAGATGCGGCATCCATTTCCTACAACTTGGATGTCGATTTACCTTTTGGTCAAGAATCTTCAGATTTAGACTAACTCCAAATCGTTTTTTATGTTTTTTATTAGATTATAGATAATAGATTATTATTCAATAATAAATATTTATTTTAACCACATATAAATATAGATATGATTTTTGACCCACTTTCCTATACATTTAATGCACTGTGCGGAGGCGCGGCGGGGTTGGTGTGCTTGACCGCGCCGCGACTCCACCGCCATTTGTCATTTTGTTTCGTGCGTAGACTTGTTAGTACTTCGAACATGCATGACGGTTTTGAAACTGTTGTATATTGTTATACCTATGTAGCTATAGCATAGAGGCTGCGCCCACTATTCGCACACGTCAAATAAACGTTAGTACGTATCCAATTCTCTTGCGTTTCACTTGTCCTCATATACTTAACAGTGGCGACGAGGTACCTACCGTCATAAGAAAAAAAAATTGCAAATCATGACTCAATTAAATTTTTGTTTGTTACAGTTTTGACCATAATTTACAAACCTAAAAAGAGTACAAAGGACGATTGACGCAATAGTTCATCGCGAATGATGTAAACGAAACCACGGACGTCTGGCATCAAACGACGAGAGATCTTGTTGAGAGTACTCAGCGAGCTCACATACAAGCTCGCAGCTGCTTTGGCGCTGCCTAAAGAAGTGCAGTCGGTGTCTTTCGAGGATATATTGCTTCTTATGGATAAGCATTTCACACCCCAATTATATGGATTTGGCGAGAGGGGAACTTCTATTCGGCGATGCAAAGTGAGGGAGAAAGTTATTCTCAATGGGCGGCGAGACTGCGTGATCTGTCGGCGCACTGCGGATTTCTCAACGTGGAGGAAGCGTTACGCGACTGTTTTGTTATGGGGATGGTTCGCGAATTATAAATGCAATATTAAAGGTCAATAGCGCCGTTAGTGCAAAAATAAAAAAATTTAAAGTTGTTCACTGTCCAAAACAAATATGCGGTTACTAACTTACACTGGTTATAGTATTAATTGCATAGGAGTTGCACGGATGCCCTTTTTTTATGCCGGTAAAACACATACTTTGGATGTGTACATAATTCGCGGCGGCGCGGCGGCCCACCGCTTTTGGGCAGGGATTTTATTTTCTTTTATAAATTGAAAATGCTACCGGTAAACTACTATGAAAACTCCCAAAATACAATCGAATCGTTACAACTTCAATACCCTAGTGTGTTTTCTGATGAGCTTGGCACATTTAAGACATACAAAGTAAAATTAAATTTAAAGGATAACGCAAAGCCGATGTTTTTTAAACCGAGACCGATAGCTTTTGCACTGCGCGATAAAATTGATAAGGAGTTCGATCGACTAGTACATGTAGGTATATTAATACCAGTCGAATACTCTGAGTATGCGTCACCCATTGTGCCGGTATTAAAGCGGGACGGCTCGATACGTTTGTGTGCAGATTACTCGGTAACAGTCAATAAACATCTGTTAGTGGATCAATACACGCTTCCTGCCGCGCATTAATTGTTTACCAAATTACATAGGGGAAAGCAGTTTAGTAAGTTAGACTTGTCACAAGCCTATGCCCAATACCTGTTAGATGACGAATCACAAAATATTACGTATATAAACACCCATAAGGGGTTGTTTAAATATACTATATACTATATTTTGAGGAAATAACATTGTGTTCAATATCTAAGGAAGCTCGCTTAGGAACATCGCGGTAGGTTCAGTCAAAAGAACCAGAGCATTACATCTAAAAAAAAAGGTCATCCCACCTAAAATATACAGCCTTGGCCAAAAGTATTAGGCACCCCCAATACAGTTATCACACACCTGTGCTATTTGAACAATTAAACAATATTCTATAGAACTGCGATACCGGTGTCATAAAACACTATTTAAGACAATAGGCGGCATTTTTTAAGCAGTCGTAAAACATCTGGTGCGTCAATAATAAAATTTTATTTTTTCCAAAATTTATTTTTAATGTTTCGTCAGTTACCATTTGGAAGACTTAGTGTAAAGACAGTGCATTTGTGGTTTTGTGAATTAATTGAGAAGAAATTCATTTGAAAATGCCAAAACGAAACGAAATTAGTATTGAAAATCGTGTAAAAATTCAACTTTTACATGAGCAAGGCAAGACTCAAAAAGAAATCGCGAAGTTGGTGAAATGTTCGCGATGCGCCGTTCAATCTGCTATCAAACGTTTTGTTGAGACTGGCTCTCATGCAAATAAACCAAGAACAGGCAGAAAACGCGTGACTACTAGCCGTCAGGACAGAAAACTTATCCGAGAGTCTGTGAAAGATAGAAAAAAAACTTCTTCGGAGCTTGCTGTGGCTTTAACTGAAGAGACTGGACATCCCATAAGCGCACGAACTGCAAGACGAAGGCTAGTAGAAGCCGGCTTAAAAGGTTGCAAAGCTAGGAAGAAGCCGTGGCTATACGCAGACAATAAAAGAAAACGACTTGATTGGGCTCTGAGACACCAACATTTCACAGAAGAGGATTGGTCTAATGTGCTGTGGTCTGACGAATCAAACTTTGAGGTAAGTTTTTTTAGTGAAGTCTATACCACAATTACAACGATCATTGTTGTGTTTATCTTCAAACTCAAATGTTATAAAAGTTTGTAATGTGTGCTTTTTTTTGGAATCTACAGGTATTTGGAACACCAGGTGTGACGTTTGTGAGGCGACGCAAAGGCGAAGAATATCACCCAGATTGCGTAGTACCAACCATAAAACACGGCGGAGGCAGTGTAATGATTTGGGGTTGCATGGCTGAGGATGGAGTCGGCAAAATGTTTGTTTGCGAAGGTCGCATGAACAGTGAAAAATACATTAATGTACTGGAAACTGCTCTCGTACCTTCGCTTTCGTGTATTTTTGGTGACACTAACTTAAATGGTGTGAAATTCCAACAAGACAATGCTCCGTGTCACAAGTCAGCTACTACGATGCGCTGGTTTACTGAAAATTGTATTGATCTGTTAGATTGGCCTGCCCAGTCCCCGGATCTAAATCCTATTGAACATTTGTGGAGTATTTTGAAGAGAAAAATAAAAGAGCACTCGATAACATCAAAAACTGCTTTAAAAAACGCGTTAGTGCAAGAATGGGATGCAATTTCTCCAGAGGAATGTGCGAAACTTGTACGTAGTATGCCCCACAGAGTTGCTGCTGTCATAAAATCAAAGGGTGGCCCAACAAAATATTGATGTTTTTACAATATTCTAATGGAAATAAAGTACTTTAATCATTATAATTAGTTTTATTTCTCTCTAAGCCTGAAATATGCAGTAATTTATAGGGTGCCTAATACTTTTGGCCAAGGCTGTATATACAGATTTGATCAAATTTCTTCATTTTAACTCGCTCCCCAATTTAACGATTTTTGATCGAAATATACCGATTTTATTCGGTAGATCTACCGATTTCGCATTTCGACTTTCGAGACCACTGCATTAGTATCAAAATGTGCAAAAACCTGATCAGAAACGAGTAACTTTTTAATTGTATTAAATGCATTATCATGGTTTTGATCCCACTTCCATTTAGAATTTTTTCGAAGTAGATTATTTAGAGGACTAAGAATCGATGACGCGTTCGGCACAAAGTTTCGGTAATAGTTAACAAGCCTTATGAAGGATTGTAATTTATTAACATCTTTCGGAACCGGCGCATTTACAATAGCAGACACTTTCTGAGGCGACTTTTTCAAACCGTGTCTATCTATCACATAACCTAAATATTCTACTTCATCTTGGGAAAAGTTACATTTAGATATCTGAAGTGTGAGTCCTGCGTCCTGCAAACGACGCAAGACCTCATGTAATCTACTTAAATAGACTTCTTTAGTGACCTCTGTCAACAATAAATCATCTAACATACATAACACGGACTCCATTACCCGCTGAAAAATAGCCGGCGCGCTTGCTAACCCAAACACTAAACGCGTATATTTAGACAACCCCATAAGGGTGTTTATACACGTAATATTTTGTGATTCGTCATCTTACATCTAACACGCATTGGACATAGGCTTGTGACAAGTAGACATTGAAACATAAACAATTTAATTGATCTTTCTAAAAAGGTTGACGATTCATGTCTCATGATGAAAGCGAATATAAAAATATTGTTTACTGATCTTAGTGTATGTACATACTAAGTAGAAAACGGCACTAGAATACTTCGAAAAATCCTATATCTAGAAGAACTATGACCATATTCCTAATAACAAGACGGTTTTATGTTACGAGTCATTGCTGTATACCACGGATCCACGTCGTGGGCTCACCCCGGCGCATCTGTATTACCGAGGAGTCCGCTGTATTACCCCGCTAGCGGATTCACTAGTAAAATGTATGGCGGTATGGCGTATGAAGCGTGTAGAAGTTATGAGGATGCGAATGTGTTAAAGATGTACTACCACTGTTAAACCAATCAGTTTCTTTGTAATATCGATTACAAACAAACTAAGTTACTTAAATATGCGGTCAGTATTCAGACGGCGCGAAGAGTTTGACTAAATAACTTTCAATTCAGTCTCCGTGGCACAACAGTAGTGCAAGGACTACATGGCGTCTCGGGTTTGATCCCGGTATCGGGCAGTGGCATTGGTTATTCTGTCAAGTCTTAGAAGAAGAGTACGGATTTTAAAAGTGGCCGGAATATAGCAATAGCTTTGCTCCCATACTGCTTCTTCGGGGACAAAGTTAGAAGAATATGTAAGTATGTAACTTTCTGTATGGTTTCTTCTAAGGTATGGAGCCCTTGGTGCACAAGTTCGAAACGCATTAACCTTTATACACGCTGGACTAGCTGTCCTGATAGATTTTTAGTACAATTTAAGTGCCGCTACTTCGTGTACAATAAAAATAACACTACATACATATATGCAACTGGCTGTTGTATGTGATTGTTTGACAGTTTGCGCCTTATCAGATTTGTAGTACCTATTTAGATTTTATTGTAAGTACGTTTAAGGTTTACCTACTAAAATAATTACATGATTAAGATCCGATTCCCATATTCAAGAAACGAGTCGTTTTACGTTTGCTCGGTTAATTTTGATACATATTCTACGAATATCTCAAATTTAACTGGCCGTAGCTAACTTAGTTTGTTTGTAACCTAACCCATATTCAGTATTGTGACACACTTTCGACGAGCCATTACTTCTCCTATATTCCTACGGAGCCAATATCTTTGCTACGGACTGTTAAATTTTGATATACTTTTCATAGAATAAGTGTCCAAAATTAAGGCACCCGGATGACGTGGTGGTTTAAGTAATTGCCTGTGTGTGGGTTTGATCCCGTGTGTGATTCACGAATAGTTTGTGCCGAGTCTGGGTATTCATCTTAGTGCAGAATTGTCTGTAGGTAAAAGTATACATAAGAACCGGACCTAAGACGTTGTTATGAGAATATACATGCCATAGTACGTTAGGATATCTAGTAAGATTATGTATGTCAATCTTATTCAGCATAGGTATGGGCTTTATTTATTTACGAGAATCTCTATTTCTTTTGTAATATCTAAAATAAATATATTTAATTCACAAAGACAACTATTAAGCATATCATAAATATATTTTCCTTAATTTATATAAAAGACTGTTTCGATTTTATAAATTATATTTTGGAAATTGGTCAAACTGCTTTACCATTAAAGGCTACCTCATGGTGAGGCGACACCGGTACTTCAATATCATAGAAGAATTTTGGCTTATGGCACATTATGGTCTCGTCAATAATAAGCCAAATGTCTCTACAGAGTAGGGTTGCCACCTTTATTTTGTACAAATAGAGTATATTTACATGCCGAGGTAAAAAAATAAAGTAAGTCATCTGAAAATAAAGTATTATTTATTCTGCTATGTTGTTACCATGTTTCTTGTTGCTTTTAGCAACATCTAACGAATATTTATTTTCAAGGAACATGTGAATTAAATCTTCAAAATGTATGGCAATATTAAGACAGATAAATAATTTGCTTTTTTATTAAATTTGGCGAGGCGTTCATTTTTGATACTTGTAAAAGCCGGCACAGGTAAAATAAAGTATTGTGACGTACTCTATTGCTTTCATAAAGTATAAAGTACGTTTGCCGAAAATAACGTACAATACTTCATTATAAAATACGGGTGGCAACCCTACTACAGAGGCAACCTCAAATAGATATAGAATAGTTATGCAGCTTTACTATAGGTACATCAACACACAATGGATATATCTTATTTGACTGTAGTTCCTCTTGCCGGGTTCATACACAGAGCATTATGACAAATGAACTAAATCTATCCAGAACTCAAAAGTGAACAATAAACAGATTAATGTTAGATTTTGCATGTAAAACATTTATATATTAGAAAACATTTGATAAAGTGTGGTGCCAAGTTTACTTATGATGAAATTATTTTAATTTATAACAATATGATAATAGATAGTAAAATTAGGAAATGTTATTTTTGTAAATTTCAAGCAGAATGGTCATTATCAGTCTACAACTAAATAATTTTGTGGGAGGAGAAAAGACTGACAAGTAACATCTTCAGTGCATCCAAAATAAAATTAAACAGTTTTATTTTAAAACTAAAATCAGGTCCACAATTTAAAAATATTTACACAACAATCATGACATGGCTACAAAATCATGTCATTTATATGTCACATCTATAATTCAAAATATAAAGTTATATCAGCCTACAATATATCATCTTATTATTGTTTATATATTCTCACCATTACATTTGTGACACAATGTTTAAATGCACCCCAAACTTCTATACAATAATTATCCTATTATTCATCAGGCAATATTCAGTTTGTGTAAGATTAAGACTCAAAAGTAACTATAAAGAAAGGTAGAGTAAATAAAAATATACAACATAAGAAATAAAAGGTAGCTTTGATGCAACTAAAAACAATATTTACACAATTTTTGTCTAATTCCATCACTGGAATGTTAAATAATTTTAAAATTAAACCTAAAGATAAACGTATGCGTTACCGCAGCAAAATGTAATAAAATGTTGTGCTTTAGAGAGTATAACAAATAATTAGTTCATTGTGAAGAGTAATTTGTTCACTAATAGCAAAATTTGTTCAAGTTGTAGTTGTAAAGTTATTCGAGAAAAACAGATTTTGCTGCAGTAATGTTAGAAATATTACCCTGGCAAAACATTTTTTATAAAATCATTTGATCACGGAAATAAATGCATGAATAGATAGCTTTTGTTGCGTATTCAATATTTGTGAACGGCAAAACTTGTGTGTGTTGTGGTTCTAAAATTATCTAAGATTTTGCTGCAGTCTCAAAAACGTGGAACTTTGAAAAAAACACCATCTTTAGACCTTAATTAGTTTTAATTTGTACAAACGTTAGTTTTTAATTTGTTTGATGAATTATATAATACTCATAACTAACATGAGAATCATGTTCGTATAATACAAAACTAGTAGAAATATTGATCGAATATTTATAAAATGGACTGCACGAATTACGATATTCTACTTGACTGTACAAAACATTGGATACTAACCTGCTAAGTTGCGAAGTTTACCAGTAAGTATGTATAGTGCGGTCGCTTTTACGTAGCCTTTATAATTTGGTCGGCTTATAGAAGAATTGCTGACACATTCTTTTTGTTGATATAACTTTCATAATAGTCGTAATTTAAAGCTGAAATTAACAGGATTGTTTATTGATGGAACATTTTATTAAGTTCATAGTATTCCATGTTTTCTTGTTTTATGGGAACTGAGTATTCGATCATTTAAATCAGACTATATAAAATGTAATTCAATTTCTTTGTATCTTCATATTGCGTAGAGTCATATAATCTAAATTTACTGTATTTATAAAGGTGTACCTAGAGTACATGATGCAGCTTTTTATTTGATTGTAAGTGTAATGGTTTACTTGCAAATCCATTTCTTTCTGAATTTCGGCACCATTTAATTACATTTGTGTTTATCAAACAAATTAAAAACTAATGTTTGAACTAATTAAGGTCTATTATTGGTATTTTGTTTAAACTTCTACGTTGCGCCGTTTTTGAGATCTGGCCAATCCCAAAATGTTACCGCAGCAAAATCTTAAATAACTTTAGAACCACAACACACACAAATTTTGCTGTTCACAAACATTTAATATGCAACAAAAGCTATCTATTCATGCATTTATTTCCGGGATGAAACAATTTCATAAAAAAAGTTTTGCTAGGTTAATGTTTCAAATGTTACTGCATCAAAATCTGTTTTTCTCGAATAACTTTACAACTACAACTTGAACAATCTTTGCTATTAGTGAAGAAATTACTCTTCACAATGAACTTATTATTTGTTATACTCTCAACTCTCAAGCACAAAATTTTATTACAATTTTGCTGTGGTAATGCACACACGATAAACAGTTATAAAATATAATAGTACTTTATGTACATTTAAAATCTCACAATATGTACCTATGCTACCTATGCAATTTAGTTCAGTGCATAGTACTAAATAATACATCCATTTCCTTGTAACACTTTACTTCACCAGAGATACCAGACAAGACTAACACATCATTGAACATTCATTATCAGATTATCAGTCTCCATATCTTAATTAAGTACCTACCTATAGTAGCTAAATTTGGCAATGGACTTAATCCTGTGTATTGATGTCATTCTTCTTAACATTCTGGTTCATTTGATCATTCTCATACTCCACAAAGTCATCAAAGAGACTGGGCCAAGCCTCTGTGTCATCATAACTGCTGAGATCATCTCCAATAAATTCACAAAAATTTAAAAACATATACCAAGTATCCTTTGGAATGCCTCTAATGTGGGGATTCTTTTCTAAATACAACAACCATCTGTCTAGTATAGGTGGTTCATTACTTGTAAAGACTAGACGCCACAATAAGATTGCAATATCTGTTGGCAGTATTCTCTGACCAGTGCTCACATCTAAACCAAATTTAAAAGTAAACCTGTACAAATCCTTAAACTGTTCAGTATCTCTCTTTAGCTCACTAGTGATCTCATTTAATTTATGCTGTATGCCTTTAATTGAATCAGTTTTCATATTCTTCAAGCCTTGGATAAATTCAGATTTTGTAAACCTACACATTTGACTAGCATTCAATTTCCAAGCCAAAACTAAAACTTTGAAATCATCTGGATTCAATTGTAAGTCATTGCAGAGGTTTTCTATACCCTCTGCTAGTATTGCATCTTCTAAAGAGTCTTTGTATTGGTCAAATAGTTGATTGATCTTTGATTCTGATATTCGGGAATCATTTGAGCCTATAGATGACATGGTCCTTGGTATTGATGGCAATTTCTGGTAGAAGGGCTTAGGTGCTTTATCTGACACTAAAATAGTTTTTTGTGTATTGAGCAACTCTGTAGGGCCTTCCTCTTCAGACATTGAATTTGGAAGTTGTGAAGTACTTGAATTCCTATAATTGTTAATACAGTTTTGATTGTCATGAAGAAGTGGCTCTTCTTGAGGATAAACCGTAACAGCAATTTCTGTCATCTCTGAAACACAATTACAATAAGATAATTTATTAAAGTTTGACAAAGGCCTTATATTCTTTCCCATATATAATAATATTTTTTACATACCATCTTTTTTTCTATGAGGTGATGTAGTAATATCAGCATTAGCTTGGTTTTTGAAACAACTGAGACAATGGCCCATTGGACAAATTCTTCACAAATATCCTCAAAGTCATAAAAGTCTTGTAAAGCACATAAGCAGACTTCAACAGATTTGCATCATAATTGCAATAAAACATAATGATAAAAAACAGTCGGTTGATATGTGTTCTTTAGATTTTTTTAAGGAAAACCTGAAATAAACAATCAATAACATATTATTATCTAAAATAAACACATGACATTGTAATACATCTTCCCATTGATCTAGCTTACCAGAAATTCATATCATTGCTAGTATATACCTGTGATTAGGCAGTACTTAAATGATTTATCAACAATGAACTAAAATGTAGCATGTCAGCTTTAAATTAAACTTTTTATACTGATGAAGAATCGTTTATTTCAATGAAATTTATCGTTTATATCAAATACATTTTCTATTCACGATCTTCATTGACATTTCATTTCGTTCACAAATCACAATTGAGATTCGGCTAGAGAAACGAAAATACATACTAAAATAAATTATCTTTTTAGTCGAGTAAAGCACAATAAGTCCCATCAAAAACATAAATGTGAAATGAGAGGCAAGTTCAATATTATGATATATTCCTTGGTTGTTGACTTCAACAACAAAAGAAGTGAAATCTAAATGAGTGCCAAGTTCAATGGTCAGTCCTGAAATTTATTTATAACAACATAAAATATTGTATAACAACTTAAAATATAATTTCTTCTTACAAGTTAGGATATATTATATTGAAACCTAGGGTCTGACTTGGCTAATTTTCATATACGAATTATATTATAGCCTTCATTCAGCCATGTAAATCAATTAACTGAGAAATTATAATAAAATGATAATTTACTAGTTTCTGATTTATTCCCAACTACCTATCTGGATGCCAAATTTGAAATTTGACATGTTTATGTGAAATAGTTTTTGAGTTATGAGGGAGTCAAAAGTGGCTCCAAATGGCTCGTGTAATATTGCACACGGTGCTGTTCGCCAGTTCTGTTAGCTTGATCTTGGCTTGATACGCTACTACGTGTCTAGAACTAATCACTCTAAGATAAAGAGGAAGTCTTATATGTCTGTGTTCAGAGGAGGATTTGGTACTGAAATTACTATGGTATTAATATGTTCGGTTTTAGAAGGAATAAAGGAACAAGAGAAGGGATTTTTGCTTTACGGACAATTCTAGAAAGAAGAGTTGATCAGGATATTGATACCTAGATCCCTAGATCTATAAAAGCTACACCTTTATAGATCTAGAGAAAGCATTCGATAAAGTGAAGTGGAAAAGAATGATGGAGATATTAAAACAGGCTGATATTGATTTTAAAGATAGGAGATGAATTATACAGAAATCAAGAAACAGTTACAGAAATAAATTATCACAAAGAATTTGCAAAAATAAAACAAGGTGTAAGGCAAGGATGCTCTTTGTCTCCACTTATATTTAATATTTTTATTTAAGCAGCTGTACAAAATATATTGGGAGACACCTACGAGGGCATCAGCTTAAATGGCAAATGTATCGTTTTTGTAAGATTTGCGAATGATATTGCAGCACTTGCATATAGTAGAGACGACCTCAAAAACCGGCTTAACAAAATAAATACAGTTTTTCTAATTTTCGTATGAAAATTAGAATAACGATTGCAAAACAGACCTTCCACAAAAAGAAACATCTATTCACTTCAAAAATTAGTAAAGATATCCGGAATAAAGTTATTAAGTCTTATACCTGGAGCATTGCCCTATACGCTTGCGAAACGTGGACCTTAAGACAGAGAGACCGGAAAAAGTTGGAAGCTTTTGGGATGTGGTGCTGGCGTCGAATGGCGAAAGTGGCCTGGATAGAAAAAGTTACTAACATAGAAATATTGACAAAAGTAAATGGAAAACGTGAAATTTTGAAACACATAGAGATCAGAAGGGGTAAAATGATAGGATACCTAATTCGACATGATAATTTTATCACAAATAGAATGGAAGGGAAGATAGAAGCAAGAAGGAAGAGGGGAAGACCAAGAAGAAGGTACACCGATCAGCTGAAAGAAGTTATGAAAGTGAAAATTATAAGGAACTGAAAGAGATGGCATTGGAAAGAGAAAGATGGACATTGCTACACCGACAAGTGCAAAGCACTTAAGTTTTGGAAGGATTAATATATATACTCATTTCACTTTCCGTAGGCCCGTGCTATGTATTTTGCCTTTTGCTAGATCCCTTTATATTCTGTTTGTCCGAAAATAATATTACAGTAACTAACATGCCGTTATCAGTATATGTTGACAGATAAATTCCTCTCCTAATTAATACATATACCAAGTAACATAAATGTTAGTACTATTTTCAACATATTTCTTTCTCCTTCAACATCGTATTTAAAAAGTGTCCCATATACACCGTGAATTTGTAGTCGTTTTGGAACCGAAAACCTTATACTCTATATCAATAATAGAATCGATTAAACTCATTATTTTAATAAAATAAAATGTTTTTTTTTAGAAACAATAAATTTAATGTCGTTTACGAGAAATAAATGAGAACTCGTAGTAACGCCACTCAATTTCACGTACTACGTTTACCTACGCGTCACTACGATCGATATCATTCATGTTTGACAACTTAAAAACATTTGCCAATAAAAACACAGAAACTGGCGCGCCCGCGCCGCCCGCCAATCCCCGCACACTACCCCAGGCGCCGGCAGAGCGAGCGGTTTTTCCCATCCGACTCTGGTTCAAGCGCGCCCCGCACGCACCCCTTCCCGCCCTTCAGTACTGCAGCAACTCGCGCGCGTAATGGTCGTAACGTAATTATTCATTGTCACGCGAAAATGAGTCGTCAATACGAATATTCTAACGCTGAGTACTTGGCAATGGTACAGCTGTATGCTGTTGCCAATTTCAATTTGGAACAGGCCATGACACAGCTTATACTCCCAGCCGGAGCATTTGAATGCGCTGCAGCTACGAGGAATTGAAAGTCCTCAAGTGCCATCCACTCCCACTATCTTGGCTGCAACTCAGCGCCTTCTCGACCATGGAGAATTCCGTACGCCGACTCATGCGCATGGCCGAGGACGCCTTAATGACTCCCCGGAGATCGAAGAGGATATTCTGGAGTACTTCGAGCGGGATCCGCGGCGAAGCACGAGAATGGCGGCTCAAGAATTTAATGTTAGCCAATACTTTATATGGAAAACATTAAATACCAATGGGTTACACCCTTATCAATATCGTCGTGCTCACGTAATAAATAACAATGATGCACCAGCAAGGATCGCCCTATGTGAGTGGTTGTTGAATAATCCGAACGCGAACATACTGTGGACAGATGAGTCATTGTTTACTCGAGTGGGATTGTACAACGTGCACAATGAACATTACTGGACTCTTATAAACCCTCACTTAATACAGGAAGACCACCACCAAGTGAGGTTCAGTGTGAATGTTTGGGCCGGTATTGTAAACGACCGTTTAATAGGGCCTGTTTTTATTGAAAGTCATCTAACGGGTAGCTCGTATTTAGAAATGTTACGAACAGTAATATCCGAGCTATTGGAGGAAGTACCATTATCGATTATACACGATATGTACTACCAGCACGACGGCAGTCCCGCTCATTATGCAAGTTCAGTACGTGCCTACCTCAACAATGAGTTTGGCGATAAGTGGATTGGCCGCGGCGGTCCCGTGGCTTGGCCGCCGAGAAGCCCGGACTTAAAGCCCCTAGATTTTTACTTGTGGTCGGAAATAAAAAGACTCGTGTATTCTCGTGAACATGAAAGTCGTGACGAGTTACGTAGTGCGATAGTGGACGCATTTGATAAAGTTAAAAGTGATAGAGACACATTAAGAAAACTTAAAGACAATGGTATCAAACGTGCTCGTTTGTGTATTGAACGTGGCGGACTTCATTTCAAGCAGTTGCTTCGATACAGGGAAGTGTAAATAATTTGTAAATAAACTGTCCATAGATACGTAAGTTGATTATTTTGTAAATAGCTCCAATTTTTTAAATACGCCTGAAATACTCAGAGTTCCTTCACCCTGTGATTATTTTTATTACATAATAAATAAAGTTAGCTATTTATCGAAGAGTAATGTTCAGATAAAATATTTCCGACGGTCCTAAGCCCGTGTAAAGTATGAAGGAGAAATTGGAGTATCCATTTACGTATTAATTGTGATGTTTCACAATGCAGGTTTTTCATAGTAAAAGGAGATAACGCATTGCCTCGTATCAGCTGATTTTGGCTCTATTGAACTGCGATATGCCTATTATCAATTTCGTAGTTATTACATTTACTTAATTTTATTAATACTTGTGTAGTCACTAGTTTTTAAATCGCGCATAGGACTCGGTCGGGATACACGCGGCTCTTTTGCGTCGATCTGTGTAGGCATCAGCTGATACACGTAGTTATCGTGCGTCGTTCATAAGTACCTACGCGACTGAGTGGCAACGCCGGCCGCCGCCGACGACGGTTCGCAGCCGCGCGAACACGTGTGCATGCGTTTGTGAATGAATTGTCCGTGCGTTACTACGATCAAACTCGAATAAGTGAAAAATATTATTCATATTCCAACTTTTTTACTGTACACAGTACAATTAATTTACTATTTTTTATTGATACTACTAATTATCCTAAGTTACCACGTTTCGGTTCCAAAACGACTATAAATTCACGGTGTATATTTATGTACATATATGTACCTTTTCATTAGTCTTTGTTTTGCAGGCATATTACCCAATGCTACATGAGCATCATTTTACCGATTTAGGGCTAAAAGATAAAGAACAAAGTGATGTGTATCCACGGTACCTATTCATCTTTTTCCATTATTTAGCCCATTTAAACATTATGTATATTCTGTTAGTTTATTACTCTGAGGCGCGACAAAACTAATTAAGACTCTGATTTAATGCCCGAATATTCTGTTGTTGATTGCAAGTGATTCAACTAGGACGAAAGAGGACAATTAGACAATGTTTCGAATGATAATGCCTTTTTTATAATAAGCATGGACTTACACGTACGTTTCAGGATTATAAGTAATATTATCATATTGAGCTAAAATAACCATAATTAGTACAATAATCTGTTTAGCTTGGTAACACTGACAATTGACACCAAAGAGTAGAGTAATGTTGACACTTACATTTGTCAACTTTATAATTTAAAAAAACCGTTGGACCAAGAGTTTAGAAACAACGTTTTGCCGTTGAGTCTTGAAATTATATTTTTGTTTCTTTAACAGTTGACTTTGCACGAATCTTAGTTAATAATATTGTGATCATAACGATTATATATATTAAATAAAATAAAATGAGTGTTATTGAAGAAAATTGGGATATTCAGTTAGATATCAATGCCATTGAACAAAGTAGTTACAAAGAATTTGAAGCAAATGTAAGATGTTTACATCAACATGTCCTAAATTTATTAGAAGATGGCTTTAAAGAGCAGCGATATAATTTTAATGGAAATATCGTTCCAAGTAATGATGAACTGAGAATGTTAACGGAACAAAACAAACAACTACGGCTTGACATTGAAAACAAACTCGAAGAACTTTCAAAACAAAAAGTTCAGTACGAGTGTTATAAAAAAGGTATGATTTCTTTATGCAGCTTCTTGTCACTGGTATAAGCAACCTAGCATCTAGGTTTTATAAACAGTTCAAGTATTTTTAAAAGCTAGTGCCACATTACGTTGACGTGTAGCAAAGGGTGGGCGGGGCATTTTTTTTTTCATAATAGTCTAAATAATTATGAAATAATAGATTTTTAAATTTTTAAAACTACTAATAATGAGACAAATATCATCTGACTACTTTTGTCTACGACACTGTCTGTCGGTAAATCTTAGTTTTAATGCGACACCTATGTACTACTAAAAGACAATGATTTTCATAAATTGGATCAAACATTTTATAATGTTTTATTTTGGTATTCCAACGTATAGAGAGATAAAATCTAAGGATCTTTTCCTATTCTAACTTCATCACTATAATGAACTGTTTTACGAATATAACAAAATTTCTAATGTGCCTATATTCGGGTCATATTTACTGTAAAACGGTTGATGACAGCAAAAAAATTAATTACGAATTGTTTATCTTTTCAGACCAAAAACTGCTCTCTCAAGGAATAAAAGAAACACATGAGGCATTCTTGATGGCAAAGAAATATTACAAGAAATTTTTGAAAATATATTTCTCTATAGAAGAAAGGAATGGTGGCACACAAACAATATTCATACAGTTTTTTACTGAGGCTAAAAAAGAATCTGAAAATTATTCTATCAGATTACTTCGAGATATAAAAACTGGGTGTTATCAACGTAAGTATCATGATGAGTATTATGTTACATATTAATAATCTTTTTTATTTTTATTAAACTGTTATCATCTCTTTTGAATAAGTAAAACATCTACTTATTTATTATATAAAAATGTATCAAAAGATTTCATAAATATTGTAGATTTAAATAAAGTATATTCATAATAAAAATATTTTTCCTGTCCAGGTTGATTATAGTAGTGTTTTCTTTTCAGTGATTAGTGTTACTCCTAAACTTCATGGATTTAAAGATCTACAAAGACAACTTCAGGAAACAAATGATGTTCCTGGTGCACTGTGTTCTACACGGCAAGCATTCATGTGTTTGAAAAAAAAGAATAAGAAAGTATGAATTATTAACAATCAACAAGAGTGCCATACTACCTAGGGTTGACATGATATAATAGGCATGTTAGGCCAATATAAAAAAAATACAAAGTTAAACTAAATTGAAAGGGCTATTTAAAAATTACATCTCTATTGGTTCTCAAATAAAAAAGCTTGACTGATCCTTTGTAAAACAGTTATAGGATATATACTGTCTAGCTGTGACTCTTTGATTATTGCTTTTTCATATTTCATTAACTTTTTTAAATTTTAAACAACTGCATACCTCATATATGCATATTTTTGTCATTGCTAGAAAGTAGGACACCAATGAGACACCATCATTTTAAATATGATTATTATAATATGTAGTAAATTAGGAACTAAATATAAGTTATGTTTACCTCTATGAATTTTAAGATATTTTCTGATAAAAGGAACCATGTATTATTATGTGGTGTAAAAAAAAACATGTAAACTATGAAAGGGATATATATTTATAAATTAATATGCAATTGTGCAAAAAATAAATAAGTAACCTTGTTTAAATATTTTTTTATTAATCATATAAAATACATTACACTAAAAATTAATTTGTAACAAAAATAAATACAATTCCTTATTTGAGGTATAATTCAGGTATCACATCTTACCCATTACATTGATGCAACACCATGCTTTTGTGGGGAAGGTAATTAGAACAATAATATTTAAAAATAATAAAGCTCTCTGCTCAGCATCCCAGAATGGCAAGAGTCTCACATAGATCTGCATTCTAGCATACAAGGGTTTAACAATGTTTGTTTATAGATTGGATTGATAACTAGCATTTTTTGTAAGTAGCATTGGCATAAAAACTGCCAGGAACTTAGAGTATATAATTACAGTAGTATAGTAGAGTACGCGCAACCAAGTGGGAACAGTAGGCACGGGTGAGAACAACACCACGTTCCCGCCGCGAGCGCTTGTAGTCGTGGTTGAGTGATAGCAGTGTGCGTTCCTCTAGAGATTTTTTTCATATTTACCTAACAAAATGGTCAAATGTGCAGTTCGATCTTGCAAAAACGATACTAGAAAACACACAAAATTGAATCACATTTCATCGGTAAGTCGATTTTTACATTTTTATGAAAACAAATCACGCATCGCAGGCGTGAAGGAGACATGGGATGCGGGCACGCACAGGCTCGCCCGCGCAATGCACCACACCCCACTCCTCACCGAGGAGACCACGTCCTAGACTAGTGATGTGACGCGACGAAAGCTGGAGTCAATATTTATAATATTTTTTTAAATGTTTGCTTGTAGAACTACATATTATATTTATGTTACTTAAATACTCAAAATCTTATAATAATTTATTATTAATAATTTTGATGTGTGTTTTGTACAACATACTTTCTAATATTTTTAATGCGAAAGTATTATAGCGTAAATCTAAAGTATGTAATGTTACGATACCACGTCTAAACTGCTTAATTGATTTAGAAGAATTTTGGTAGATAAATAATAGAGTAAAATTTAATAAAAAAAATTAATCTAGTGAAAGAGATAAAATTTTGTAAGAGAAATAAAGGGACCTACAAAAATAGTGTAAAATAGTTTAAGGGATAAACCTATTTCATTATTAGATGAAACGAAATACCGAACCAAACCGAACTGTTACCGTGTAATACTGAGCAACCTTCCCAAAAAACATCGGTCGAAATATTAAGTTAGTGTTAAATAAATATTTTCTTATTTTTCAGCTTTCCGAAAGACCGAAATTTGATGAACAAGTGGATTATGACTTTAAAACAAAAAAATGTTGAACCAAACATATGGAATAAAGTTTGTCCAGTACATTTTATTGATTCCAATTTCTATGAAACAAAAAAAGGACTACGCATATTAATAAGTACCGCTGTCCCATTGCTTTTTCTTGGTCCATCAACACCTGATCATAATTTAATGGAAGCAACGTCATTTAATTCAAGCAAAGTAACTGTACCTTTCGCACAACACGAACCATCTACTTCAAATGATATGCATATCGATTCAGAAGTGCCTTCAGATGTATGTCCACTTCTCCCAAATGTAGGCGAAACTCCAAGAAATCGGCAATTGAAAAAGAAAACTTCAAGAAATCGATTAAACGATGTAGCTACACATCGCTGATTGCGATGCAATTCGCTCTACGCAACACATCGGCGTTTGAAAATGAAAGTTGAAAAGTACTCAACGAGTTGCAAAAAAAGAGATTAATTACTCAAGAGCAGGTTGACCTTCTAGAATCGTGCGGAGTTTCTGCAGCAACTCTATTAAGAGACTGATTAGTAAAGGCAAGGAATATTCACCAGAGCTCCGCATATTTGCGCTGACACTCCATTTTTATTCTCAGAAGGCCTACTCTTACATAAGGAGTACATTTAACACATGTCTGCCACACCCAAGTATAATCTGGAAATTGTACCAATGCCTCGATGCGAGTCCAGGTTTCACTACCGAAGCATTTAGTGCTCTTCGCGAAAAAGTGAAGGCAACCGAAAATAAATTTTGTTTAACTTAGTTACTGATGATATGTCCATACGTAAACTCAAAGAGTTTGATGGCAACAAAGTGCAAGGTTATGTGGATTTTGGAGCAGGAATCGACGTGCCCGGAGATACAGCCATATTGTGTACACAAGTACTGGTATTTCTTTTGGTTGCGGTAAACGGACTATGGAAAATGCCCGTGGGATATATTTTGGTGGATGGCGTTACAGGAGAGCATAACGCAAATTTAGTTCGAATGTGCCTTTCCAATTGCCACGGAGTTGGCATAGAAGTTGTATCCATTACATTTGAGGGTTGTCCTGCAAACGTCGCTATGGCTCGCGAACTTGGCTGTTCATTCGATTTAGGACAGTTGAAAACATACTGCCCACACTCTGAGACAGAACAGCCTATCTATGTTTCTTGATCCATGCTATATGGTCAAACTTGTCAGAAATACATTAGAAAGTAAAAAACTTTTTCAAGATAACAATGGAGGCCTTATTAAATGGCAATATTTTGTTAGCTTAACACCTTGCAGGAAAATGACCATTCACCTCGCTAATAAATTAACAAGACATTGATTTTAAGAATCAAGTCATGAAGGTAAAACTGTCAGTGTAATTAATAAGCGCTAGTGTGTCAAAAGCGATTGAATTTTGTGATCAGAAGTTGCATTTGTTAAATTTTGCCAACTCCGCCGCAACGGTAAATTTTATTCATGTGGTAAAGAATCTGTTTGATATTCTCAATTCACGGAAATTTTCGCAACTGACTTCAAAGCTCCCATTAATGAAAAAATGAGACAAAAATATAACTTTTCTGGAAAATGCCAAAACATATCTACAAACGTTAATGTTTCTAAATGACAATCAACAGATTGTATATTCACGAAACAAAATTGGATTTCTTGGACTTTGTGTATGCATTGAGAGCATGAAACAGATGTACCAGAGGATGGGCAGGCAAGAAAAAAAAATGAAATTTTTGGCTATGTACAAAATAAGCCAAGATCATTAGGAGATCCTTTTTTTCAGTGATACGATCCCACGGTGGCTTTAATAACAATCCGACGGCCTCTCAGTTCAGAGCTATCTACAAGAAGCTTTTGGTGCATATGGAACTTAAAGAAAACTTTACAGGAAATTGTATGTCTCTGCAACAAATTACTCTACTAACCTGTTCTTTATCCGCTGATCACATCAACCTAACGACTAAAGGACACAGATCAGCTTCACAAGAGGATGATACCATGGTTGACGAACAATTTATGATTAATTTTGAGGATGACTTGAATTTACCCACAGTGCTTGATCAGTCTTTTCTTTCACAGCACATCATCTCCTAAATTGCTGGATATGTAACAAGGTATTTAGTATCTAAAATAGAGTGTGCTGACTGTTTATCAGCTTTAGTAGCAAAGGTACCTTCTCATTATATTATGTTATTATTATTTAAAGAAACAGGAAGTCTTATGTATCTATCTGAGGACGTGATTAATTTATTTAATGCTGCCGAAAAAATAGTAAAATGTAATATAGAATCGAAAAACGGAGCAGTTCGTGATCCTCGAAGCATGGTTACTAACGCTAAAGTTAAAGTTGGAACAGATATATTTAATGTTCTTCACGCTCATTTATTTGAACAAGAACCTTGCAGCAATCATTTATTGTATTTGCTTAGAGCTGTGATTCAAAAATATATTGATATACGTGTCAAATATTTAGTTCGAAAGTCAAATGTCCAGAAAACTAACAGACAAGCTTACGCTTTTTAGTGGTCAGTAAAAACGAGAAATATCCAATTAAAAACATAAATAACATTGATTCAAAATGTTGAAATGAATATTATAGTTCATGTAAATACCACAATTATATTATTATTTGATTTGTTGTAAAAAATAAGCACTAAACCCGATAAACTAAGTAACATATTGAACATAAAAAGTACCTGACAAAGATATTTATTTACATGACTTATCAATAACTAGTTGATACATCCCTATTGTCATACTCATCAATATAGTATCTATAGCGCATCTGCCTACGATGCGCACTAAGCAACTCGTGCAATATGCGCGCTCTATACTACTGTAATTAATTATATACTCTTAAGACCAGGAATAAATGGATATTTGCCATAGTACATTTATGATTATTTTTTCCTTTTATCTTAAATTTATTAACATATTAATCATTTGATCAGATGCAAATTTTCTTAGTAGCGTTATATAATAAAAAAAATGCGACCTTAAATAATGTATAAACTAGATTTTTATATATGTATGTTAACCAAATATTTACTAGGGATAATTTATATCCCATCTAGTAAATACTCTAAACAATTTTGTTAATGAATACAAATTTTATTGTATATAGAATTCATAGTTATCTTCTATTAATTCCTTGTTCTTCTCTTATTTTTATTACAAATGTGAAATTACAACTAATATAAGAAATAGCATAATATATACTTTAAAATAATTTAATAATGGCATTACCTTTCTTTGCCATCTCCAGGTTTTCAAAATAAGTTAAATAGTCGCCATTAGTCAAAATGTTTTAATTTTATGCTCGTTTAATCTAAAAGTCGAGGATTTAATGAGATGGCCAACCATACAACAAATACTTTAATTAAAAAAATGGATATTGGTCTAAGCAGACTTAAGAGACATTATAAAGAAGAACCAGGTTAAGAAAATCCTAACAAACAAATGTGCATGGTCAGAATAAAAGAAGTATGTAAGATATGCTAAAATTGTAGCTACTGGGAATACATAGTTTCTGCCTGTCTTCCTCTCCGCAGCGCTATGTATCTATGTGTATGTCTTGAATAATTGAAACTAACAAAAATAAAAGGTTTCATATCTAATCTGCTGATATGTCATATTTTAGATTCACAATGCAATTAGAATAACGATATTAAACACATAATTTCTAAAACGGGTAAGGTTTAGTCAATTGTATCACAATAATCTGCCTAACTGCAATAAAGCACAACCTTTTTAAAATCTTAATAAGCTCGCAACAAGTGCTGAAACATTAACCTGTCAAAATTTTCACTATTGGAACATATAGCTTTTATTTTAATCTATCTGTTAAAATATTAAAGAATGTTAGTTAATAAATACATGTGCTTTAGAAGAAAATCTGTATATGTAAGATTTAGTCACATTATAAGTTTAACATAGATTCAATTATTTTAATCTATAACTAGCACCTACCGTTAAAATTTGTGCATGCAGTAAAACAGCACTATATAAAATTATCTAGAACTAAACATTTGTTAATTAACATTACATAAAATTGAAAACAGAAATGTTAACAAAATATTAAACTTAATCAAATACTTCTAACTTAATTTAATATTAGCCTTAGCTGCCATCAGAATTTGTGTCACAAAGTTAATTGTGCGATTTAGGTAAATAATACTGAATAGAAAATAATGTGTTAGAGCGTAACATTTTCGTTACATATTCTTCATATAATAAGATTTAGGAATGAATGCTAAAACTACCACAACAAGGACAGCACCTTATATAAAACTTCTATGAACCCCGAGTGCTTGCGTCATTTGATCCATAACGGAATCTACAACTGACGTGAATAGGTTGAAGGATATGAGTATTTAGTCTCATTTTAATACAATCTATATTGAACTGTGTATTATCAATGGTGTAGTCAACAAGAGGCAGGTGGGTCAAAGGATGTGGAGCGACGACTTTTAAAAGAAAATCTACTTTTAAAAAACATCATTTTACAACTTTTTTTAATTCTTATGTAATTTTTGTTATCATAATTCATTACTCATTAAAGTAATCAATGTGACTGCCAAGTTGGTTTCTCAACGAGTAGCTTGGCTATGTCAATGCTTCTTGCCATAGTCCTTAATAAAATTCCAAACAAAAGTATGAATAGTTGGCTATTTTCACAATCTTTTTATATAAATTCTCGCATGCAGTAATAAGCAAGCTAGTAAATTCCATTTTGTGAAATAATCAATACTTAATACTTCGAAATGTATTCTAGTTAATATACAATACTTTGATAAAAATAGAATTTCCTTTGTTTATAATGTAAGTTAGCTGAGTTCAGCTAACTTACATTATACAATAGCATGTTTGTTTTGCAGATAATTTTAGTTAAAATTATCTGCAAAACAAACATGCTATTGGGAGTTTACAAGTAGACTTGTCGTTATCAACAACATACTAGGTCCCAATGTAATAGTCATCACAAGTCCCTTGTCATTTGTCTTTAATATTACATCACATAACAAGTTAACCAAAGTAAATAAATTAACAAACAAATTGCCTATTTAGAGTAATTTTATTGGCAAGTTGAGAAACCATCTACTTAGTTGGTTTGTGTGCGACGCCCCAGCGGAAAAAGGTTGAATTTCATAATTAGAGTTTAACAGATTTTCAGTGTATGACGGCGTGTAATTGTGTAGGGTAAGTAAAAATTTGTGTATCCAACCATTAGAGAGTTATTCATCAAAAACCGTTTCCGCTACAACAACGTTGTCCCAACGGATTTTTTTTTATCCCATTGACGTAGAACAAAAAACATGGATTAAAAATTAGTGAAAATCAAATTTGTGTGTCATTAAATTACGAAGATATTCAAGTTTCCCTTGCGACAACGTTTGTTATTTGTTTCATAATATAAAATGTTTTCATAGAAAGCTGTAGATTTGTACATACCTACGTTGGTTTGAATTAGTTTATAATGTTTGTGAAAACAGATTCTGAAAACAAAATAGCGTTCAGAAGATATACTTACATGTAAACGTACAATAAGGTTATTAGGTCCTAGTACTTAAAGTATGCACTTTAGGGTCTTGTTTATAACGTTTGTAATTGTACGTTTACATGTATATTTTCTAAACGCTATTTTTTTTTTCGAAATCTGCTTTCACAAACATTATAAACTAATTCAAAACAAGGAATGTACAAATCTACAGCTCTCTATGAAAGCATTTTTTTTATATGAAATTTAGCAAATGGCCAAACGTTGTCGCAGCGTAAACTTGAATATCTTCGCAGTTTAATGACACACAAATTTCATTTAGACATACACAATTAGCTCGCGTCATACACTATTTTTTTTCTCCTACGTACATGGAATAAAAAAGGTTCCGCTGGGACAACGTTGTTGTAGCGGAAACGGTTTTTGATGAATAACTAACTCCCTAATGGTTGGATACACATTTTTTTTCTTACTATACACAAACAATTACACGACGTTATACACTGAAAATCTATTAAACTCAAATTATGAAATTCAAACTTTTCCGCTGGGGCAACGCACACAGTTGGTTCGTACATTTTCGAGATAGGTCAAACATATCTTTGCCTACCCTGCAGGTTAAATTTGTCATAGGATAATTGAAAAATGTAACCTTAGCGGTAATCCTTTGACCATTGCAAACTACTGGATTTTTTTCTTTGTCGGTTTACAAAAGTAAACTATTATTATCACTGACCTCTACTATATTAGTAAGCTGGATTGTTTGGCTATCGCCACCAAAATTAGGGTTCCATTTCTTTTATGATATTTTATGCTAGGAGCAGAACTGAGTTTATTTGGAACTTATGCTAGTGACTTTAAATATAAACTTCTTGACCACAATGGTAAATCATATTAAGTGCTATTTCTAATAAAAGTTAGAGTATGTATGTAGTTTCTTGTCTGATAACTAGAATCTGAAAATTAATAGTTAAAAATCCAAGTTATGATTCGATTACTACATCATAAAACAGGCAACGTTTATATCGAAATCACGCTAAATACTTCAGATTCCGATAATAATGTTACGCCCAGTGACATCTCTCGGCATTGTGGGAGGGACTCGGCGGTTCCGTCTAATAGTTTACACCGCCATCTATTGTCATCTTACGGAACTGCGTAGTACGGTACGAGAATCTTAGAGAGAATGCTGGTACTTTCTCGAATCATCGTGCTGTTTACACGCCGAATACGGCGTTGCTGGAAAGCTCTAGAAGCGCTTTACCCGCGTATAAATAGGGCGCACGCGCACCGCCGGGGGAGTTTACAATCGTAAGCGGTCAAGTGTTCATCGAAGCGAACGGAAGCGGAAATACTACGGAGTTTGAAGCAGTACAGTGAAAAAGTGTGGTATAGTGTTTGTTGTGTTTTAAATTTAATTGTGTGTTTGAATAAAACGTGTTTTAGTCGGTAATATTGTTTATATTCTTATCCGTCGAACCCAGCACGTAACAATAATATACTTACATAATAATACTAAAGAGGGAATATTTGATTTTTTGTTTGTTTGTAAGGATTAGGAACATAAAACTACACAAACGATTTTAAAAACTTTCATCATTAAAAAGGTATATTATCGATTTATCACCGACTAACATGGGCTATATTTTTTTTTAAGGTAGGTACTGTGTCTAACATATCCTAACCTACCTTTATGTGAGCAAAGCCGGCGGGCAAAAGCTAGTTTATAATAACTACATAATATGTAATATGTCAAAACATTTTCCAATTTACCGCTCAATAGCAGCGCTTCCATTTGGTATAAAAAGGGTTGTTATTTGTACGGGATTGCCAGTCCATCATTTTATTAGAGGTCAGTGATTATTAAAAAACTAACCAATTTTTGAACTACATTTATAAATAGACGGAATTTTTTAGATGATTATAGAATTCACGATGATTTTAAAAGGATTTTTCGCAAATCTGTCGAAAGTCTTATGACATTTTCAATCTACCATTGAACTCTTCCGGAATAGGTTTATTTGAAGGTTTAGCAGTACTGCGTGTGCAAGATGCTTGTTGAGGCTCAGTGCTAACTGACTTAGAGACCCGACTCGATTTCTCAGGTATTAACAAAGCACCCAATGCTATAAAATGTAGAGAGTAATATAACTTCCTGTAACAAACATAGAACAAAATTATTATCTAAAACATTAAATAGCATTATCAAACTGGTAAGCGAATATAATCTGCTAGATACACACCCATAGAATGCAAGGCTCGGTGTTAGATGTAACAATACAAATGGTACGGTGGCGTACGTCATTGCGACTCGAGTCGTGATAAATGTTAGTAAGTCGTACAACAACTTCTTCACTGGACTGTCAAGGAACATCGGACGAGCTATGTAGCGTACCTGGACGATAAATCACATATAAATCACCACATATTGAGTCTTATGCACAGTGTCTGTTAAGTAGATATCTGTATTATTTTTACAATGAACAAATGCAGAATGGTACCTATAAGGCACTGCTAGAGTTGCCACCCGTATTGCATAATAAAGTATTGCACGTTATTTCGGGTGAAAGTACTTTATGAGGAAAATAAGTACCTACGTGCTGTCGTCCTTTAACTAAAACGACAACTGAAATACTAGAATATAGATATATTATAGATAGACAATTCAAAACTATTTTACTATCCATTAAAAAGTCATATTCGCGCGCTTGTGGGTTAACGGCATTTTAGTTAAGGGACGGCAGCGTGGAAATACTTTATTTTACCTATGTCGACTTTTACTGGTTTTCTATTGCTTACTTATACAAACAAGAAGCAATGCAATAGAGCTTCCCTAAATTTAATAAAACATTATTTATTTATCTATTTTGCTATTCATTGTAAAAATGTATCATCAAGTAATGTTTTAACATTACTTGATGATACATTTTTGTTAGATGTTGCTAGAAGCAACAAAATAGCAAATTAAAGAAATAATACCCTATTTTTTTTTACCACAGGAAGTAAGTATACTTTATTTATTCTAAATAAAGGTGGTAGCCCTTGGCAATACGCCAATATTTATGTTCTTCCCTTAGGTACAATAGCCATTAGTAACACATTACCTTATCTTAATTGAGGCAAAGGAATTACGGATTAAAATGATGAGTTAGATCTCAGACTATAATCTATATTGTTAATTAATATTATAATCATTGATATTATCATTGTTTTTAGAAACAGTACGTCTCTCATATGGTTACATAACCAACAGAAATATTTGAGTAGGAGTACTTTATAAAAAAAGCCAATTATTATGCGCTCCGTGTAAGTATGAAGCAAAGACAGAAACTATCATAGATGAAAGCAAATTTTCGAATAAATCTTATCAATGGCATTTTATTAACATTTAGGTACTAGAAAATGCAACAGCCGTGTAAATTCCTATGTACTCAATATTGTCTTACGTTTACACCACTGTTATACATTGAAATTAAACAACTTTATACGGATTTTATCGCGTTGTTTATTTTTTATAAAACACGATTACATAATTTTGAAACTTTTAACTACATTGTTAAACACTTTTACTAGTTACTGTTTACTTCTATTTAAGCTATTTAAATTATAAAAGCTATTTAGATTAAATTTTACACTTTCCCTGACCTTTCGGTTGCTTTTCAGCAGCCATGTTCACGGGAAGAGAGGGAGGGGCCGTTCTTCATATGTACTCATTTATAATCTAATGTGGCATCAAGAAATGGGAAAAGCCGTCTTAATTTTATTTAACATTTATCGCTTATGCTTACTTTCCTAGCAGCGACAGTAAATATTCCGCCAGCGAAGAATGTGAGGTAATATCCAGGATGGAAGCCATGCCAGACTGCGGACAGCGTGTACACGCGCCACGTGCGCCACGCCGCGCTGCCTCGCTCGTACGCCACGCCGCGCAACCACGCGTTCGTGTTCTTGTTCCAACTAGCGACCGCTGTGCGAAAGTTTTGTGCGAACTAAAATAGTTCACGTTCATGTTAAAAAAGGTATTTATCCATACAGAAATACAAAATCAAAATCTTAACTAACAATTATTATAAATGCTAATGTGAGTTTGTTACGCTTTCTGCCTTAGGTAACTACTTGAGCAATCATCATGAAATTTCGCATACACGTTGTTAAGGGCATGGCAAAGGACATAAGGTACATTTCATCCAGGAAAAATAATGTTCCGAGACATAGAAAATTCAGGCAAAATCTAGTAAGTAAACATTTTAATAATAGAGATATATGAAAATAAACATATGAAAAATCATAATTTTGAGTTTAACTGTCCGGTCTAATAGTAGGGTGTCGAGAGAACGAGAATCGATCGCGAACTGGTTAAAAGATTGCGTAGCGTTTTACGAGCATTTTGCTAGTGAGCATACAGAATTGCTAGCGATGCATTTATGCGCATTAGCTGAGTGTTCGATTTTAACTCGAACAAGTATAGTTTGGTGTTATACATATATGGAATTATACGATAGATTATGTATATTGCGTATTAGAGCTAAATCGATGGAATTGATTGGCGCCAATATTACACGTGGCTGAATCATCTAAAACATCCGTTCAATAAAGGAAACACTTAAATCAAATTAAAATCGAGTCGCGACTTGGCCCATATTAGCGACGAGACATAACTACGAAACAGACATTGGAATTATTCGGAACTTGCATGCTTGATCCCGCATCCGAATGGTAATCAATTTATTATTAATATCTAATAATAATTCGAATGGTCTCAGATGACCTTTTGTTTTTATGATTTCTCTTAATATTTCAATACCGTGCCTGGATGACCATAACCTTCTGTTCTGTTTAAGTATTCCTCCATATAACTTTAACATTTACAGCGAGAACGATATGGCGGTATCTAGTTTCGTATATGCGTCCTGCTAATACGCATTTTAAACGAGTAAAATAATCAAATCAAAGATTAATGCAATATCAGTTGCTTGTTGAAATTACAAAAGTTTACTTACCTCGAAACCAAAAATGTCGATATTAGACATCTTGTCCCATTTAGGTGTACCATTGTTATCGTAGCCATTGAATCCCATACCACAATTGTTACAGATAGCTTCAGAAAGAAGCCAGGCGTGGTAGTATTTGCAACGCACAACCAATGTAGACAAGTAGGCATACCACAGCAGGTATAATGCCGACCATGAGCGTGACACCTCCGACGCTGGGTCTGTTAGTTCTGAAAATTACCTTTTAGTGTTATAAAGAAACGAGTTAATCATATTTTGTCTGTAGATAATGTGGCTCTCATAAGACTAGTAACTTATAATATTTTCGGTAGGTAAAATAGAGCAATTCCTAGATTTGTATTGCCACCATATTATCAATAATTACGAACCGCTGCGTAATTTAAAATAAGTTTTCTTCTTCATTTTTAGTGAAATAATTACCATTAACGATCCGCATTGCATGCATAATAGGTATGTTATTTATATATTTAAAAAAAGAAGTAATTAATTTACTGAAGTATTTCTTCCTTTTTTACTTTAGTTGTGTTTTATAAATTATTTATCAAATAGATATTTATTATTACCTTCTAGAACAGTTAACGGGTATTTATTTTCAAGTGTCAAGAATAGCAAAGCGGCAGCCACAGAACCAGCCACTTTGTACAATACAGCGCACCGGGGAGAGGGCTCCACCGCAGATTTATTCTTTTCATTCTGGAAATAAAATCACATTATTTACCTTCCTTTTGTATTTTTCTTTAGACGTATTCCAAATATGATTTCAAGAAATGTACAAAATTTAAGTCATATACACACTAAGATTTCTTTCGAATACTTTTGCTTATCGCAAGTACTTTAAGAACCAACGTGTACTTACTATACAAAGTGCATTAATATTGATGGAATAGACAGTTATTGCAATAGATTACAACAAGTCTACATATTTCGATACTATATTGATTAAAATATTTAAATGCGCTTAAAAGTACAAAAATGATTTAAAGGAGAATGGTCATTCCCAAAACTCACAGAATAAACAAGCTATGGTGAAACTAGTGACGGAAACGAATTGTAGAGATTGCGAACTGGTAACTTAGGTTTATACTCCATTTTAGCATTAATTTAAAAGGAAAACCAGGCAAAATTGCTCATGAAATGATATATTAAAATGATCCAATTTAAACATCTGATTCCAAGTTTTCATCATGCCGCGCCGTTGGTCTATTGAACAAAACATTTTGTTCAACTGAGCCATTAATTTATATTTCTAGAGCATATACATTGCGAATGTTTTTGCAATATATCTGTATTGGAATATGTTGGTAATTTTGAGTTCTATTCATGGTACGAGGCGTTATCTTTGGACCTCACATATTTTTTCTCTTTTAGATAATAGCACCCGCACTAGGAATAATTCCCAAAACACTTACGATTCGGAGCAATCATTCATAGATGAGATCACACAAATTCTTGTTCTACTGTAGACAGTAGAATAGCTGAACGAGTATTGTGGACTTGATCTCTAGATCCAAAATAGCGAGCCAATATCGAGCCCAAAATATTCGACGCAGTGGCGAGCCGCCCACTTAAACCACTCCGCCATCCGTGCAGTCAATATGACATGGACTGAACGTTGCGTTACTGTTTTATCAATAACGTTCAAAATGTGGACGGCAAGCATTTTAAATATTTGAATAGTTATAAAGGAGAAACCCGTTTCTGGGCCTACCGTTACACGAATCAAATAGGTACCAAAAAAATTGACTATTTTGCTTAATTAACCCATTTAATTATTAGCCTCAATACCAATGGCCAAGTGTAGAAAATAATTAGAAATCTTTTTTTTTATCTTAAACAAGCCTTGTAAACCGTTAGAACTCTTATTTCATTATACGTCACTAACTTCACAAAAGCTGGCATTAGATGAATAGAGCGTACCTTAAGAATAGGATCGATTTAGTGGAAATCGATAATTATTGAAATGCTACGAATAAACTCCATTGTATTAGTATATATATTTTTAGGTACTAAATTCAATGTAAAATAAAAATCTGGCATATTGTTGATTTTTAATGACCTTAGCACCATTAAATAATCATTAAAATAAATAAATAATCTATAAAATCGATTATTTATTTAATTAAACGGAATGTACTAGTAAACGGCAAATGTCAATGTCAACGTCTGTCAATTGTCATGGCTGTTTCATATCTTTCATGTCATTAATGTCATTCGCATTTCGTATTTCTGCGCAAGTGAATGTGTTTTCCCGTATATCTCGAGATTTATTTTACATTAGACCTTTAAGAACATACCAAGTTAAACAGCCCCGTTCTTACTATGGGGAGCACGTGAGAGAAAATGGCTCATATGTCATAGAACTCTGTAGAGAGGTGGATAGTGACCTACAGCAAGAACTATCAACATCGGACTCGACTTGGATGTTAAGAGGGAGAATAAAATCCAGGCATATCAGTACAAGGATGTATTTCGTTTTTTAATATTAGTTGACAGCGCTCTAAGTGGCAGGGATGCTATAATCCAATATTATTGCATCTGTATCATTGGCAAAAGAACGGTTGGTTGCTTGCTGTGCCCACACCATGAGCATAATTTGGTATCTTGGTTGGGCACGGCACCAGAGAATTACTGCACAATTTCTGGATACTGTATTACTATATTATGGTAAACCTCATGAAGAAGGTGATTAATAAAACCATCACAAATATGTGTTTTTTATTTTAATATATTGTTGCAATCTCAGATTACTGTAATGTGAGATTGCATCAAATCCCTTAGTAGATACAATATTAACAAATGCTAGCCAGTAGTGATGTAATTGCGTCGTGTCTTATAAACATAGTGTTACGAGCTGGGCTCGACGGATAAGAATATAAACAATATTACCGACTAAAACACGTTTTATTCAAACACACAATTAAATTTAAAACACAACAAACACTATACCACTCTTTTTCACTGTACTGCTTCAAACTCCGTAGTATTTCCGCTTCCGTTCGCTTCGATGAACACTTGGTCGCTTACGATTGTAAAACTGACTTGGCGGTGCGCGTGCGCCCTATTTATACGCGGGTAAAGCGCTTCTAGAGCTTTCTAGCAACGCCGTACTCGGTATGTAAACAGTACGATGATTCGAGAAAGTACCAGCATTATCTCTAAGATTCTCGTACCGTACTACGTAGTTCCGTAAGATGTCAATAGATGGCGGTGTAAACTATTAGACGGAACCGCCGAGTCCCTCCCACAATGCCGAGAGATGTCACTGGGCGTAACAATAGTTTTCATCTGAGGTTTTCAGTAAGATCACTCAGACCAATCTGAAGTCACTCTCTAAGCGCTTTTTATATACCTCAAACCAAATCGTGATACGCTGCAGCACAGCACATAGGCGTTCCAGATTTACATTGGCATCAAAGCCTCAAAAATATCAATTTTAATTTAAATAACTCAAATAATAAAAATAACCTAAGATGTAAACTTTGTCTGATTTTATCAATTTGGCCATTGCTGGGCGTCATGAAAATTGGGCTCGTGAAACCTTTCTAAATGCTCTAGTTTATGTCCAAATTCCAGCCCTGTAACGCCAGGCCCAAGTTTCTATGGAGTTTGGGTTTTTTGGGTAAATTTAAAGTTACTACATAATTATGTTAAATAGTATATAAGTAGAAATTGAATTATGAATTTTTTATTTATATATGTAGTATAATGACCTTAGCTAAAAAAGGAATATAATTTTCAAGTTTGGCAGTCATACTAAGTTTCCATTATAATTGTTAAAATAAGTAAGTATATTTAAGACTCCATTACTATAATTTCACCTTCAGTCATTATATGTTAACAAGTAGGTAGGTACCTACGTTACGTTTTGAATAAGTACTAATAATCTACATACATTATCTATACTACCTATATTGGCGATGAGAAAGCTTCAGGATTCTAGATATAATGTGAATTTGTATGATACGCAATGTTGAATCATATCAACACTAAGTCGTAGGTTAGTAACATGTAGCTAATTCCTTGTTGAGTGACTCACAAATGTACATTATATTGATTCACGCTATTTTGTCTTTGATATCGTCACGGAGATGTATCAGCGGTGATAAATCTTTAAAACTATGTTTCGACGTAATATTTGATGGATATTTTAACCTTATTTTAGCTGCACCATGGTTTGTATACAATCGTTTGTTTACGTTAAACAAACGATTGTAGGTATACAAAATTCAATAATCAGTCAATATGAATTATTTCAAATGATTATATACATATATTTAGAAATATTGGTAAGATTGAAATCAAATCGCACCAGAAATATAATTAGATTTTTATAGATAAGTAACTAGATAAGCCAGCATGGTCGACCACTTGGATCATACGGTAACGCATAATGGTAAAAATATCCTACGTGTTAATACACGACATTGTCAATCCGTATTATCCGTATTAGTGGGATCGCGCTTTGCTAATACATAGACAGACAGTAATCAGAAGAAGATATAGGTAGTGGTATTATTAGGAAAGTACCTGCAGGTGGATTAAAAGTATTAAAACAGCTGCATAGCGATAATACAACTGATCCAAGTCCGAATCGGCGCAATCATCACCAATATTGTGCAATTTTCCTAACGTGAACTCTGACTTGCTAAACTAAGCTTTGTATTAAATATGAAAGTCACAAGTGTCACAATATAGTTGACCAGCAAAAAGTCTTCGTAATATAGCTTTAGTCTCTCTTACACTACACTCACCTTAGCACTGTACTGACATAAATATATTGTAAGGACAACATGTACTTAAAATGGCGAATAAAAATAATAAGCACTCACCTCATCAATACGGGCTCCTTCAATAAAATGAATATAATCAGAATAAAAGACGACTGGACCACACATCAAAGTCTGGAAGGCTAAGGTATATGCGAAGTATTCAAGGGGAGATGGAGTCTTCTCTATTTCAGTAAGCTCTTCAGTTGACTGGCCCGTAGTGTCCGTATTCTTACAAACAAACTTATCCTGCAGTAGGTAGCCAAGTGACGTCACTCTCTGTGTTATTACCATCAATGGTCCTAAGATATACATAATATATACATACAGTTATTTAAATGTTCGCTAGTCAAGGAATTTGGTTCATCCCAAAAAAAAAGTCATGATTTTACCTACCTGTGATATCCAAAGTGTAATCACCAGTATGATATATCTGTCTATGTACGTGAAGACATGATAAGTATAACATTGATGCTGCCAAAATAACACTAAAAAGTAAACAAAGTATTGGTTACAATTGAAATAATCTTTTTATAAAAACACAGAAATAATTTTTTCTTCCACGTATATTTGCTGTTTTTTTACTTACTTGCCCATGATATGATGTGGAACAGTTTTAAGTAGGACGTAACTTAACATCGGCAGCACTGACAAATGTATTGATTGTCTGAAAATAATACGGAGACTTAAACTAAAATCATGGTACTACAAAGTAGGATGGCCCACATTATTTCCGTATCTAATATTGTTTAACGTCAAATAATATCTGTTTATCTCATAAGAATTGACAATAAGGCTTTTTGTAACGCCTTATTAATTATTATAAGTACATTACATTTAAGCAAAATAAATAACAACATGTACTGAGTTAAATATAATTGTAAAAAATCAAAGCTTGTATATAGGCATAACAACATCTTACAATGATAACGCAAAATATGTGATATAAATTAACCCCATATCCACCAACGACCCGTCTGATGAAATAATATATAGAAATGAGTAAGTACCGCAAGTTGACTTTTACGTGCCGAATCAAAAGTAGAGATGGAATCCTAGTTTTTTAATAATTCCATAGTTGAACGATAAAGATACTATAAAATAAAGATAGCTGGTACTAGTTTTCAAAATCGCTTTTACACCGTATTAATATATACAAAGAAATTATGTACCTGCGATACATACTTAGTTCTATATCTTTGGGGTTAATAAATACCGTTACTTACATCCTATGATACCGAGATAGTGACGTTAAAGATTGTCACACAAATTATGATTAAAAATGAATGCAAATAAATATATCAAAGAAATTACCTTCCAAAACAGAAATACCCCATTATTAAACCTGTAACAAGGCACACAGTATGTCGAAATTCGGGCGAAGCGAATCTCAATGGCTTTCGAAACAGTCTTGCCAGGCATAGTGCAGCTACTTGTGCGATCAAAAAATTTACCTATTGAAAAAAGAAATGAAGCTAATGAATAATAATAATGATTAAAGTGCAATATAAAAAAAATAATGGCTGTTATAAGCAAATAATTATTATGTATCTACAATGAGGTGTGCAGGTCAAATTAAATGCAAACATATTTTTCTAACAACTTGTGCCACACCAATAGCTGATTAACAAATTTCGAAGACTGGTCTTTGGAAATCTGTCATAAGCTTCACATTGCAAGTAAAATCTTCAATTTTTCTATAGTTACAGCTTGGTACTTGTTTTTTATAGTATTTATGCATTGTGAAAGAGTTACCTTACCTGAGTAGCTATAAACCTCAATACATATGTATATTTTAAGATAGCTGTTACCGTGGGCAATGCGTTTTCTTGTATATCTATACAGTCATATATTGTGTAAAACCTTTATCGCTAAATGATTTTTATTTTTTGCAACTGACTTATGTTATGTACCCAGTCGCATAACAACGTTGCAGAGAATATAAGCACAATTTTCCATAACTTAGTCAACTAAAATGGCGTATATGACATTCAAAATATCTCCGAATTTATGTATAAGTACCTACTTAAGTTCGGAATCTTATTTATTTATGCTGTGGAAATTTCTTCCTAATTATACACATTATCAGCTGCCTGCTCATGCACTTATTAAGGTGCTAAACTAATTAAAGTACAGAACCGTATGCGTCTATTGCTGTAGAAAACAGACTGCGGGTTAAGATTTTCCGGTAATTAAGTATAATGGTTTACTAACGATGAATGAGAGAATAAGATTCTACAAAACAAAAATTACATTAATGTGCTATACCTACATACGATTTGTATTAATCTTATAGAGTAGTATTGTTTGTTTGTTAACACGTAGTAATCGTTGATATGTATGTTATGTGTATTCAAGCGATCTTTTGAGTAGTGCTTGAGATACAGCTTGACGTCTCTATTGACGATTGTATGCAGCCCGATCCAAAGCAGACGTCATGATCAATTGATTATTGGCATTCGCGTTGTCAATTCGATATTATTGTTTGTCGAGCATATTAAAATATATTAAGATGTAAATACCAAATACCGCACGAACGACGTCGCGTGCACAGCTAGTTACAAACAAATACAATATTTGTTTACAATGTAATCGATATCCTTGATCCAAAAAAAAAAGGTGAACAATAATTATTATCTTGAATTAAATCCGTGCCTAGCGTGAATACGTTGATATTTTGCCATACATGTTTTTTTTTTTAAATCCGTTTAAGCGCTTCCTTAGCTCGTGTTCTTTCAGGGGGGAAAATCCAATATAATTTATTCATAACTTTTTGAGTTACATATAACATTCGGTAATATTTGGATGTCTTGATATTAAAGGTACATTATTTAACATAAAGACATATTAAATTAACGCACCACAATATATTCTGTTAACAGAGTGATATATCGACATACCAACTCAGGTTCGCTCATAAAATAAAAAATACTGCTGCCTATATATTATATACAAAACAAATACGAAACAAGATATTATCTCAAATTGTACAATTTGTAGATTGTTGTTTCAGTAATTATATGTTGATATTTTTAGACATTATGTTACGTTATAACAATATGCCAAGGATAAAACGCATTACTTGTGATTATAATTGTATTTGCTATAATATATATGGTAATAATAAAGTTTGTGAACCTCTTTTAATTTTTCTATAACAAAGCGTGAAATACTTATTATAGAGGCTGTGCTGTAAATTTATTCATATCCTACAAATAAATGTTTGAGATTTATGTGTAAAACAAAGCCATAATTATCTCCTAGATATATTGTTTTTGTAATGTACCCACATTTTCTGTGGCGCTTACAAATCCGCATGCATCAGCAGGAATACATATACATAATCGCATATATCGTATCAATTATATTAACTACTAGATGACCCGGTGTACTTCGAATCACCTATCCTAACGACATTAAAACTCTCCCTTCGCTAAATAAAGACATCAATCATCATCATCATTTGTAATCATCCGTTTAGGTTTTTACTATCTTCCTCGCATTTTTTTCATATTATCTCACCGTTTAAACCTTCCCTGGTCTACGACAAACATTTCAAAACTAAAATCAGCTAAATCAGCCCAGCCGTTCTCGAGTTTTAGCGAGACAAACGAACAGCAATTCATTTTTATATATATATAAAAGAAGAAGATAGAAGATGATATAATTAAGTATTGCGTTCAAAATGGAATATCTTTAGATAATAAATTAAATCTATAAAAATCTAGTATAAACAAAGCTGTCACCAAACCTTCGTAAACAAATTCAAAGATATTTAGTTGTTGTTGATCCCACTTAATTTTATGATATTAGTATTATTTATGAATGGAGTTTCATACTCACTGGTTTATGAAACAATGCGCGGTGCATACCTGCCAAAATAAAAATAGCGCGAAAAATTACAGATTTAATGTAATTTTATCGTCAAAACTACTCGAACGAACTCCAACAATACCTGCCAACGCCTTATTTAATAACTCCGGTCTCCACTTACAAACGACAGCTTTGGTCATTTAACTTAACCATTCATGACATAGGAAACAACTCAACATGTTATATGTGGAATGAGACCATAGGTCAAGAAGCGAATCAAATTGGATAATGTTTATTTCAATTATGCCAAAGATTACCACCCCATGTGAAGGAGATCATTTTCTACTCCGAAACATGCGAAGGATAAAATAAAAATAGCATCGTGGCCATGATGTTAATATTTTCACTTAATAACCACCATAATTTGCAATAATCACATATTTCTCATAAGTGGACATGCTCACATGGAGGGCGACTCAGACAACGCAATTACAGAAAAAGCGCAAAAGAGAACGCAAATGAAGATTAATCATTTGAATGAAAGGTTGCAGTTAGTGAGGATATGCAAAATAAAAATCACTTTAATGTTGTCGTAATGACTAAAAGATTTTGCCGATTTTTCAGAAATAAAATCCATTTTCTATAAAGAAGAATGATGCATCCGATTAAAGATTTCTTTAGCAGCCATTTAATTCCAGAAGATCCATTAAATCATTTTTCTTTCGGAACTAATTGGCAGTGGCTCCTTAAAAATTTCCTTCAATCTAAAAGTTTCATTACCACTCCACGGTGTTCCTCGACATAAACGCAATCGGCGAGGCCGCACCTCTATCTACCTATCCTATTTAGAGAGATATTTTATCCCTACTTGTCTACATTACTGTAGACGAAGAACACACAACTGAGAGACGCACGTAGGAACACGAATGCCGTCTTTCGGACCTGGAGCTGATCGGGTCGCGGGCAGGCTCACGAAGTCCACGACCCCCAAGTAAAACCTCATGGTGGCTGTAAGTCGTCCCGCGCCTTCCAGTTTCAGGTTCTGCGGTTGGGGAGAGGGTTTTAGCGATACCTCTGCCACTCCGCCGCTTCCTTCATAGAAATAACTTCCTCGTAAAGGGGTTGACGGCGTTCACACACGTGGCGGCCAGCCGGGGGCGAGAGGGCAACCATTCCAAATGCCATGACCAACTCACAACGCTGCGAAGCCCAGGCGGGGCAATCCGCCAACGTGTGCAGCGCCGTGTCTACAAAAACATCGCGGCAGTTGTCGTCGCAGTGGTGACAACCGAGCGTCTCTTGCAGACTTATGCGAGGCAGGAACCGGCTAAAGGAACCGTAGCCAGTAATTACCTGTGTCAGCCGGAAGGTGAGGGCGCCATGCCGCCTCTCCAGCCACTCCTCAAAAACCAGATTTACCGCTACGATTATGGCCTGCCGGATGTACCTAGCTTTTTTTTTTACTTGGGGGGAATGCGTTGTCGCATACCCCTCCGTGAGAGCGGGCGGAGGGGTTATATCGGACTCACCAGGGTAAAAGAAAAATGTTGAAAAGATAATGGACCTCCCGGAATACCAACTAAACCTACCACGGTGTTCCACGACAAAACCGCTATCGACGGGGCCGCGCGATTCACTTGCACATGCGGTCGCGACCCCGTCGTGGTTTCGGCCCGCCGTATGAAACGGCAGGGCACTAGGCGAAGAGACCTACCCATTGGCACTTCTCACTCACTATAAATCCTATTGTCCCTCCCCTGGAGCGGGGATGGACTCGACACAGAGGCGCGCGTGGGAACACGCACGCCGCCTCTCGGACCTGGTGCTGATCGGATGGTGGCCAGGCCCACAAACCACACCACCCCCAGGAAATACCTCAGGGTGGCTGGAGGTTATCTCGCGCCCTCCGGCGTCCGGCTCTGCGGTTGGGGAGAGGGTTTAAGAGAACCCTCTCCCGCTCCGCCGCCTCTTTGATGGAAATCACTTCCTCACAGAAGGAGGCGACGGTGTTCCACGACCTCTCACACCGGACCATAGACTGAACTACGGCCGGGAGCGAGAGGGCAACCAATCCGACTGCCGCGATCAACTCACGGCGCTGCGATGCCCAGGTAGGGCAAACCGCCAAAGTGTGCAGCGCCCTGTCCTCAACAACGTCGCGGCAATCGCCACAGTGGTGACAACCGTGGTCACAAACTGGCCAAAACAACCGTGGCCAGTAATTACCTCTGTCTGTCCGGAAGATGAGCGCGCCATGCCGCCTCTCCAGCCACTCCTCAAACACGGGACTTACCGCCACGATCGTGGCGTACCCGATGTACTTAGCTCCTCTAATCCCTTGTAAAATTCCCCAAGTATGAAAGGAATAGAATGAAAGTACGAGAGGCATAAACGCGAGAAACGTGTATGGTACTAGAGGATTGGAATGAGAGCGTGAATAGGCGTTAGCAAAAATAATAACAGTCCTGTCAGGGCGCATATACAAAATATATAGACGTAGAGTAGGAGGAACAGCTGCCCCTTTGATGGGACAACTGCCTCAGTTTGTACAAAATAGGCTCTGTCTCCGACAGAGGAGCTACAATACCCTGCGATGACGGGTGCATAAAAACAAACCCGTTGTTAGACCCCAACACGGGTGTAGGGGAGATAAAAAAAAATATCAAAATATCCTTACATCATTGATTAATTACCTTTTATTTGGCATACCAAAACTATGATTTTCATACAAAATTGGTGAATATATTGATAACTAGTTGGTGCACAAATTGATATGTCTGATAATAAAAAACTGTTATAATTTAAGCGTATTTCTTATTATTATTGGAAAGATCACAAAAATTTATCTTTAAATCAATCCAGACATGCAAGTATAACACTTACCTCGATTTGTATGTCAAACTTTAAAATTGCTGCTTTGTAAAATCGCTATTTTGGACATGTCAATATGTTCTCACTAGCCACGTAAATTATCTGATACATTCATGACCTAGCCATTGTACTTATAGATCTAAAAGTTTACGCTCTGTGATTGGTACTACTATCATTATTAACTGATTTCTCTTATAATATGTTAAAGAATTCTTCAAGCAATTATTCACAATCACTTTCTGTGAGTCTCTAAGCAAAAGAAATATAAAATCCGGTTAGATGCGAGCGAGCCACACGCACCTCGGGCTCAGTACCTTGGAGGGAAAGGTAATAAAATTATCATATCAATCGAAAGAAATGCAGTGAATCCACTCACACTTACATTATACTTGCATACAAAATGTTAAGCACCACTTGAATGCGATTGCCTAACAATACCTGTAAACGATACATAAAGCCGATTTGTAAAAAAGTAGGCTAGTTATGGGGGTTATTTTATTTCCCCAAAATTCTATGTTAACTGACTTAGAATGTCTTAGTAATGTCATGAATGCGAAAGTGTTTGCTGTTGTTAATTGTTCTACGATAGATAGTTTATAGGCTGACGAGTGACAGGCTAATTTTAATACAGGTAAGATTACATGCACGATTTCCGTGGGATAGCTGTGGGGTGCAAAATCGTGATACATACTTAAAGAGTAACGTGAAAGCCTACCAGTGAAAGTCGGCTGTGTGAACAATATTAATCTGTCAAGTCTTAGAATACCATACATAATGAAAAATCTATTGTGTCTGGTGTGCCGCTACGACTCAATAGGTTAATTAATTTAACACGGGTTTGATCGATGGGCAAGCCCAACTATTTCAGATTTCTCGTTTTGCAAGCGATACTCATGGCCATACTTAGAAGTTCGCAGAGAAAGTTAACTTATTTATTTATTATCTTAAATCAGTTATCATTATTTCATTATGCACTAGAATTATATTTGTACCAGTTAACCATTTAAAATAAACAAGGATTTTATTCGTCTTTTTTTGTTTGAGTGATAATTTAATTAATGCAATGAATGTACTGCGTTCAAATTCTGTTGGTTTTAATAAATTAATTTGCTATAATATTTGTCTAAATTATTATAGTTGACGTGTTAGGGGTTGTTCAAGTATTACGAAAGCACCGATGGAGGATAAGAATCTTTGCTACACTTATTTTAGATAATTCGGATGATATATTATGCTTACTTTTGCTTACAAGGAGAGAGGAGTTTAGAAAGAACTAAAATCTAGCTTACGTAGAACTTGAACGGCCTTTTATTTAGGTAACTACACGTAATTAGAAGTTTTAAGTTATAAAATCATGCCAGTATAACTCTAGTCTGAAGAGCTGTAAATATAATTGCAAATGATAACATTTGAAATGAAGGGACCGAGAAACTTTAGTAGAAGGAAATACTGCGGCCGTATTAGGCTGACTAAACATAAATAAAATTCTTTTGGCAAAAATGTTTTTAATTAGCCCAGTGGGAACATCTTATGGAAAGGTATGTCCATGATTTATCGTGAGCCAGAATTATGAAAATTCTTGATAGATTCCCCTCAGAGAATTCTTAATTGAAAGACGTAACTTATTTAAATAAAAATAATGTCGTGTGTATAGTTATTTAAGTTTCAATGTCACGTTTAAACAACAACATTTTTTAATGTCAACAATATAATTATTATGCATTAAATTTTATAAAACTTTGTCTCTAGATATTATTTATACATTTCGAATATAGGTAGGTATACATCGCGTCTGACACGTATATAGGTATGCCTGAAATAATTAGTATGGGTGTAAATACAAGTACAAGTATATAGGGTGAGTCTATTGCGCTCTACCAGGCATAGTTTCGGCATTGAGCTGAGTGTTAGGAACTTCTCGAATGAAAAACCTAATAACATTTTGCCTGATCCGGCAATCGAATCAGTGACCTTGTGCAGGGCAGTCGCATTTACCACCGCTGCAACTACAAGGCAGTGAGTTATAATAAAATCAAATGTCACATTTGCATTGTTCAAACTATTTAGATTACAAAAATAAAATTACAAAAATAAGGAGACCAGCTTCAACTTCATAATAATATAAAGTTGTCTGGTTTCTGTCAATAATTCTATCATTTACATTGCTTTATACCAGAAAAGGTAATGTATTTATTTAATGGGTAATTTTAAAAGGATCTCAAATAGTCTTAACATACATAATTTTTTAAAATTATAATATGCTTCCTTATGTATATATAACAATAGTGGCTACCATAATATACTATGTGTTATTCACTACCTTCTGAATGTTTCTTTGTCATATACTTCATTTTAGGACTAATTACCTAGATCTATTTGTTATGGGCCATGGTGTTATAAGCACACTGGTGCTGCTTGCCTATTCACACCACTTACCTTTGATTCTCTCATTATTTGCATGCATATTATATAAGCAAACCTGATTGTATAACTTCCTGTCATAATGCCAGGGAGTTGTGGAGAGCATAGACTATTAATGGAATAAACTGTGGAGCACCACTGGTTTTAAATATAACTATTTTGTTTGTTTATCAACATTTTGTTAGCATTTTCTTATGAGTTTGTATAATATGTCATAAATCATAACACATGTGTCTTTGATAGAGAAGTTTAACCAACAGCAATATTTAATCAATTATTTGAGAAGTAAACTTTTTATTATATACCAAAACAGTAAAATATTTAAATACATTAGCAGCAGATATTGTAATTGACCATTAGTAATGTTTGATTCAAGAATAATGTTTATTTGTATACTTTTATTTTGTAGGTGTATACATACATATCATAATGTAAATAATAATAATCATTTATTTGTAAAAACATGAGTATTCAGTTACAATAATTGTAATATAGAGTGTTGATATTTTATGTGGTACATTCATGTTTTGCTATTTAATTAGCGAAATATATTTTACAAGGCGTATATTTTACATAGATGTACTATGTACTTAATAAACATTTACTGAATTTATAAAAAGTTAAACAGATTTACAATATTATACAAAATAAAAACTAACATAATACAAAACAAGGTAAAAAGAACAATTAACAGAAGCATAAATGTCATAATATTGTGTTACTTTTAGCTTTAGCTGTCTATAAAATCATTTATGTCATAATAACATTTCTCAATCAATTCTTTATTTAGTTTTAATTTAAATTGTTCTAAGTTAAGACTTTTTATAGATTTAGGTATTTTATTGTATATTACGGGCGCCAAACATAGAACACTTTTATGCATTAGCATTGTATTAGATCTAACCGTAGTAACCGTACTAGTACGTAGTCTAACCGTAGTCGGTCGATATCTCTACGATTGCAAATTATTATATCAGAAAGTTGACAGAACAAATGTGGATTTGACTTAACAAAAACAGCTATCTCATAAATTAATAGAGAGGGCAGAGTAAATATATTGAACTTAATAAAATACGGTCTACAACTGTCTACAATTTTAAGTCCAAACATTGCTCTAAGGCATCTTTTTTGGGATTTGAATATTGTTTCCTTATTAGTGGAGTTGCTCCAAAATATGATTCCAAAGCGTAACAGAGATCCCACAGTTTCGTGGTAAGCCATAAGAAGAGCTTCACAGCTTACTACAGTTGAATGTTGAAATAAAGCATAAGCAGAAGAACTAATTTTTGTGCAAAGTTCCTCAGTATGTGCTTTCCAATTAATATTTTAAATCATAATTAATCCAATTTTTTTTGTCATGTCTACTTTGTTTAAGACTGTCCCTTTCTGGCTTAATGTCAATGTTTGGATTAGGTGTTTGTTGACTGAACCACATTACTTTATTTTGCTAAATTTATTTTAAATTGTTGTTATTCATCCAGTTGATTAATGATTCTATGGTGCCGTTTATTTCTTTGCCTTAAGTAGATTTAATACTAGACTCGATAACTAGTGCTGTCATCAGCAAAGAGTGTAATTGGATGTTTTGTTACTTTTGATAAGTCGTTTATGTATAGGATAAATAATAACAGACCTAATACACTTCCTTGTGGAACTCCATATTGGACTTTGCGTTTTTTTGACTTAAATATATATTATACTCTCTTTTTTCATCAAAGTTTATTCTAAGCATCTCTGTGTACTGTAATCTATCTTTTAAATAACTTTCCATTAATTTTAATAACTTTCCTCTGATACTGTATGACTCCTATTTACTCAGTAATATGTCATGATCAACATAGTCAAATGCCTTAGTAAGGTCACAATATATGGTGCATATGGTGTTCTTTCTATCTACATTTGTAATAATATGTTTAGTATAATTAAAAATTGCCATATTTATGGTTTTGCTTTTACAGAATCCTTAATGTTCATCTGATTGAATGTGGTATTTTGCTAGAAACAAGTAAATCTGATCATAAATATATTTTCAAATATTTTAGAAAATGGGTAAATATGCTATCATTTTTTTTAAATAGAGGTTTTATGATGGATACTTGTAATTTTCCTGGAAATATGCCAGTAACAATACATATATTTAATATATGATGTAAATGATCACAACCTGTATATGCCACATATTTTGATACTTTTGTTGATACACCATCATGACCCCCGGGATCAGTGTTTTTTGAAGCTCTTATGATATTTAGTATATCGTTAGAAAATGTTTCAGTAATAATATAATATGCCTGCAGACCTGTACTGTGTGTTGCAAGATTAAAGTATTTATAAGATTTAGGTATTGTCTATCTAAATATATTTGTTTATTCACCTAGTTTTGTTTAGAAAGAACTCATATTAAAAGTGGGTATTATACTACTCTACTAACAGTTCTTCAGAATGTAAAAAAGTCATTGATAAGCCAGATGTTGTGGTTCAATTTTTGTCTCATTTAAGTCAAGCAGTGAACTGCAACAGGAATGCAATAAAATAATTGTGATAAGAACTGTTCCATTCCATTGTTTTAGAAATAATTTAATAACTACTCAGATATTATGTAAGTAAAATAACTAAGAATGTTTAAATTAATTTTGTTTTTCTATTAAGGAGTCTTTACTTCCTAATTAACTGACTAACTCAAACACTTGCACTACTCACAGCTTAAAAAACATTATAGCTGTAGCGTGATCAGCAAACAAACACACAGCATACTTATAATAAAATGTACTTACTAGATCAATTGGAAGACCAACCCTGTTTGATAGGAACATGAATATTTTACTACCATCATAGTAATCGTCATACATTGTTACTTCGTTTTATTGTCTGAAATAAATAAAATACGCGTAATTATTAAACATAACATTTGACAAGTATTTGGTATACTATTATATTAAATAAGTTCTGTATCCGCCGATAATTGAAGATGCCGTCGTATTTAAAGTTAATATTAAAACTTCATACGTCTTACCCTGGCGAATAAAGCGGTACGATGATATACAATTATTTTATTTGTTGAACCTGAAACACTTTATGGCTTTATTGTCCGCCAGTTAACACAACACCGATGTTACATCCTACCAATGAATAGCCAGCACAGCCTTCCAAATAACTGCTATAACAACCGATTTACGAAGGTAATAAATTGTATCAATTCACGTTGACTTCACATTAGTATGTAATTAAAACTAGTTCACAAGTTTGGTTTTCAATTTGTAAACTTGTGTCAACGCCGATCATTCGATGACACAAACGTCACTACAATGCAATGTACTCTGTGCGCCACTCAACTCAGTAATTATTGTCAAAATGTCAACCTTCGTTGTCAGCAAAATAACTGATATTGACAGATTTTCAGGATTGCCAATGAAAATGTAAGTAATTCCTCAAAAATCGAAACGTTATTCCCCAAATTTGGGCACAATAATTTGCTAAATCCCCACAAATTTTCCTCAACATTATTTTACACAATTTTAATCATTATTATTTTTACGTTTTGTACCGTTACACTCTGCCCATATATTATTTGCATATGTTTGTTGCAAGCATTTTGCTCAAAGGGTTAAACTTGACACTGCCGCCAAAACTTTTTATTTCCCCCTCTGCTGCCAATAAAGATACTACAGTATTCTCTATTTAGCCGTATCTGTATTTAGACGAATGCGGATATCTGTTTTTAAATTTTTATGTATCTAAAGTACACACTTTCTACTTTTTAAGTACTACTAAATTTACGTTGGACCGGATGTATAAGCAAAAAAAAACGGCAGTATGAGCAACAAAACATCACAATTTTCATGTTTGAGATAATTATTCACCGTTTTTAATTCACAGTAGACACGAAGTGCTGCCAACGTATTTTAAATTAATTTGGAATAAACACGAAGTCTGTAGAAATAAACGAAGCCCTTGTGAAAAGTCATTTAGAATGTAATGCAATACTCTGGGCACCTTATGAAATTAAGTACAAATTAATGATGGAACGTATACAAATCAAATTTCTAAGATATATGTATTTTAAACAGTATGGTGTATACCCTGGATATCTATTACTGTATCCTAACCTGTTTCTATTAGGTATTATTGGCTATTTTAATCTTGAGGTAAGAAGTAAGGGAGGTAGCTCTCGTCTCTTATGTATTTAAAGTTATGCGTGGTAAGATACACAATCCAGTCGTCCTAGGAATAATGAGGCTGTGTGTCCCGGATGAGTACATGTTGCGCCGGAGGCGACCGCCGCTGCTGCGTGCAACTTGCTGCAGCACGCGCCCCTCACGCGCGCGTTGCGAGCGCTCAATGCGATATCGCAACATGTCGATTTATTTAGCTGCACAAGGGAATAGCTACTTTCGACTTTGCGTGAACAAATTGCTCAGTAAAAAAACTATGAAAATATTTTTTAATTAATTAATTAAAAATATTAAACAATACCTCGTTAAAGGAAATATTTCGGTAAAAAGGACGCATAAACAAATATTTAAACTGATAACAATCATAGGCACCGCCATTTTTCTTCTATTGCGCTCCATTCTGGGCTACCATATAAATAAACGTGCATTTTTAATAAGATACTTGTTTTCTTAATAACATTTACAAACAGAGATTCGGTTCAGATAATATACGAATTTAGCCGTCAGATCTAAAAAATCAAAGGTATAACAGTTTACACATTATTTATCGATTTGTATATTCAAATCCGTAAGTCACGTTTATTTTTTTAACTGACAACGTTTACAATGTCTTCTGTCAACAATGACAACAAACATACATTCGCTACTCGCGCGCATCTATCTTCTTGCGTTGTGAATATTGTTTCGGTTGCTTTTTTCAAACGTTTTAATCTGCTATAATGGACTTTGATACCGCTCCTCATGACGACCCGGCCTTGCTTTTGGACACCGAAACTGCTTCCAATGTTAACCCTGGCGCTGTTTTGGACCCCGAATCTGCGTCTAACGTTGACCCTGGCGCTGTTTTGGACCGAATCTGCTTTAAACCACGACCTAGGCGTAAGCTTAGATGCTCTTGATCCCTCAAGAGGGAATGAAGAAGAACAGCTATGTGTCAATTGCGCTACCGATATAAGGCATAGCAGAAGACGCAGGCTAGAGCTACTTGAAGTGCTATTCACTATCAGTGATTCGACAATGGACTGCCCCTCAAGTCGTAAGTCTATTTTCTAAGGCCTAACATGTTTCCTGCAAATACTATTACACAAACTACTTCACGATATCATTAATGTGATATTAAGCTATTCTAGATCAATTTAGTATTTCCTAAGGGTTTAAATTTTTGTACGATGGGTTACATTGTGTGTTAAGGTATATCTGAACCCTCCATATTAACAGTCCACATTCACTAAAAATCAGACCTCAATCTCCATTAAATCTATTTATCATGTAACTTAGTACTGTGTTAATGATAACTGTACAGAATACATAAAAATAAAAATGTTTGTCTTATTTACAGATAACAGCTCAGTGCTTAGTGTGTCATTCATGCTGGATGTATACATTTAATTATTCATCGGCCCAAGAAAAAGATCATAGTGGAAATAGTTTTCATTGTCAACAACTTTGTGTCAATTGTCTATGTTCCATACTGTGTGTTAGATCACATGTTCTTAACACTAACAACGAAAGAGAAACACATATAAGAAATGTTATTAGCGAGTGGATAGCACCATGACAGGTGAGCATAGTGTTCACATTTTTATGTATTATAAATATGTAGTACATATATTTATTTGAAACTAGCATCTCCATGGTTTCATTAATGTGAATTAAATTAATAAAATAATAGTAAATAAATTAATAATATTCAAAATAATAGTTCTTTTATTTTATCCACAGACCTAATACCCTAATATGTTTGGTCTAGACCCCTATCATCCTCCGATATCCTCCTGCCCTTATTCTTCTTTATTACATAAATAAGGTATCATCTTTATAATAAATATAGGTGTTATTCAATCAATGAAATGCTCATTTTTAGTCAATTATAAGTGACAATATTGCAATATTATGTAGGATCTAGAAAAGGCATATTTTAACAACTTGCTGCAGCTTTATTATCATATTTAGTTTGTTTTGAATATAAGATATTAAAAAAGCAATGCATTTATTACTATAATTATTGTCCACGCCAAGCCGAAGCACCCTAACAAACTGAGGAATTCCCATGGACCGCTTATTGTATAATATCTCATAGTTAATAACAGTGTATGTATGACAGGTATTAGTATAAGAATATAGTATTTATATTAGATATAACTAGATACAAGTACTAGAACTTCTCTATTGTATTAGATTAAGACCTGTGACAATAGTTGTATGCGTGAATAAATAAATAAATAAAAAAAGTTAAAAGCACTGAAACCATTCTAAGGGATACAAAACTATTTTATGATTAACGAAAGAATAAAGATGCCGAAATTTAATTTGGTGCAATAAAGAGTTGAGTTGTTCGTTATCCACAAGTACCTAAGGTAAAAAATTTTTTTTGTATATATTGTTCTCGATGTAGAATGTCAACAAAGGTGTCAAAATCCCCGCATTTTCGCCGCATAATTCCAATCCCCAATAAATCCCCAACCAACTTGAAATTCCCCGCAGTCTGGGGAATTCTCCTCAACTTGGCAATGTTGCAGATTTTATGAGATTTCACTTTTTGTCGGAATCGAAGTCCACAAAATATACTCTTCACTTCACGGCTAAGCGTCAACGCACACCAAGAGCAGAGCAGAGCAGAGCATTTTCTGAGACAACTGAAAAATTAATCTTATGACAATTCCATAAATTGCAAAATTAAATACAAGTCCAAACTTGATGCTCGACCATGCTCGAGCTTTCAAGATGCGTGTTCGAGTATACGTTACACATGCGCGAGCGCGCTTCAGCCGCCCACCGCTGCGCGCCGCCCGCACTCAATATTGCCACAGCAAGAAAACTGTCTGGACGTGTGTTTACTACCTACGGCGCGGTCTGCGTCAGTGCGAAATCATGGACCATGAAGTCTTATTTTATTTACATTTTCTTCATGTTCCTCTTCCTCTGCCAAAAGGACGATAATTACTAAGTCCCAACCACCCATATTGAACACGACTGCCAACGTCGGATTTTGGCATCAAACTGGTCATGCACGCCCGCCTGGCAACCCAGAGCATTTTCAACGGACCTTGCTCACGGAGGGGTGAGCATGCCGTCTGCATGATCGAGCAGTCAAAATTTTACATGACTATGCGCAAGCATTTTGCAGTTCGGTGTGCGCTGACCCTAAACAGTAGATGAAATCATGGAATTAAACTACCTATGTCCTACTACAACAGTACTTATAAATTCAATGGTTGAAATAAGATAATGACAAAACCTTATTTGATTATCATCAGATTATCTATTGCTACTAATATTATACATACGAAAGATTTAATTTTTCGTTTGTTTGTAAGGCTTTAACTCAAAGACTACACAACCGATTTATAAAATTCTTTCACATATAGTAAGCTATATTATTACCGAGTAACAAAGGCTATAATTTTTTTTTTTAAAACGTACTGTTTCTTTTGATTGCTTTCGATGGGAAATTCCCTCTCGCCACAAGGGGAAGCGAGAGGGTTATGTCCGGCTCTCCCATACTTCGGGCCTACGGACTAAAACCCCACGGTGAGCCAAATCGCTGCCTTGTATAGTGGGTGGGTCGCTGGAAACGAGACTACATCAGTGACCCACCTAGCAAACTACAACTTCTGCACCCCCGGCACAACAGAGGGCGTCGGACCGACTCAATGGCTGGCGGGCGGAAGATCCGCGTTCTCCACCCGCGGCCTTCATTATGGTGGCATGAGGCGCGCAAATGCGCGCCTGCGGCGCCCGGTTCGCCGGCGTCGGGTCGGATCCGCTAGGATACTTTCTTAACAGATCCACTCCGCCACCTCCTTCTGCAAAATGACGTCCTCGCAGAAGGATGCGACCGCTGTCCACTTCCTCTCGTTGTCGATCATGGCTTTGATCACGGCCGGCAGCGAAAGATCTTCTCCCACAACCTCAATGAGTTCACGGCGCTGCAGTGCCCAAGCAGGATATTGCTGGAAAGTGTGCTGCGCCTTGTTATGTTCACACTCGCAGTAGTGGCAGATGGGACTCGGTTTCCTCCTAGCGTCCGTGTGCAGGTATTTGCCAAAGCAACCGTGCCCTGACAACACCTGCACTAGCTGGAAGGAAAGGGTCCCATGCTGCCGCCCTGCTCAGCGCTACAATACCGGCTGGAGGGCCCCAACGGTTCTGAAACCGGTCACGGGTGCCTCCAGCCGCGCCTTACACTTCAAAATCATGCCTTGGTGGAATCGATTTCGCGCGCACTCAATCACTGCCGTCTCCGCGCCCGCACCGCTTCACCTCACTCATTGCAAACACTTCGGCGAGCACTTCAGCCTCCAAATCCCGAGTGCCCTGGCCAACGCGCGAGCTACGTCGGCTGATACCGTGCGGCATCTATGTATGACCCTTACCGCTGTGAATCTCTGCGGTCTCCGCAAGAAAGTCCTGCACTGAGCAGTCAGGAGTCAACCCACAGCAGTGCGCCATAAAGCGCCATCGAACGGATAACCCGTGTAGAGTAGCCAGCAACCGGCACTGGGCCCGCCCAAATTTGGCAATAGCCGCCCAAGGGCGGACGCAGCGCCGAGATGCTTCGGGGTGAGCTGTCTGAAATGCTCGTCGAAGTGCCACCTTCCGTCCAGGACCAAGCCCAGATACTTCATGTGAGCCTGGACGGAAAACGTACTATTCCTAACACAACCTAACCAAACTTATTTTTACACAATCGAAGCCACGGACAAAAGCTAGTCATAATATATGAATACAAAAAGCTGTACATGAATAAGGTCAGTGTCTCCCTGCGAGTAATCCTGGTTGGGCAAATTTCATAATACTCTGACTGCAGATGCATAGCAGTAAGCGGCGACAAGATGCTAGTACATACAAGATCTATCTTGACTATAAAGTTTTAAAAAAAAGTTCTGTGAGGAGCTGTTGTCGTCCAAATCTCAAATTTTGTTAAAACAGGAACATCTTGACTATGCCAAATTTCTGAAGATGTTCCATGTTCTTAGGTAACCGCTTATTATGGGGTGGGCTATAAATATACGTATACTTGTTTACTACTCTAGTAGTACAAAAATATTAAAAGCTTAAATTACGTCGATGATAGAAGATGATCGGCTCGTTTTATAGTCACTACAACGTGCTAAAATATGAGATACACTCTTTATCTCATGTTTTAACACAAATTCACCTTTTGACAAACGTTTACGTCGTGGAAGAGATCTAGTGACCAAGAAGTGAAATTTTAGTGAAAATCGAAAATCATATTATTAGCTTCAGTGGTTTTAACTCGTGTAGAATATAGCTAGATTAACTAACCTGATCAATTTGGTGGACCTTATGTTCCTCACTTAGCACGCTTATGTTAAAGCTGGATGTAGGTCCGTAATTCTATAATGTCACAGATGGATAATTAATGTAAAATATTATTAAAAAATGGTTTGAACTTTGATGTCGATATGTTTCGGAGCGTGGTATAATGAATTATTTGCGGACAAGTAAATAATGATTATTCCATTCAGTCTTAGAAGTCTCTAATCTCGATGGTTGATTTCCCATTTGATTATGTACTTGCTATGGAATCGTGAACCTTGGTTGTAATGGTTTTATATGTGCTGCCGCACATTGGACCACTAGTAGCTGCGATTAGTAGCAAAGGCCCAAGACAAGCCACTATCAGACCACAAGAAGCCGCTACTCCAACATTCAGGGTGTCATTATATAGTAGCCGTCACAAGTTGTGGACGCAGTATTGCATACATTTTGTATGATACCGAACCATAGAAAATGTATACAATACTGCGTCCATGACTTGTAGTGGCCACTATATGGCTTTACTACGGCCGCCACCAACGGCCCAGCGTGTGGCAACACTTAAACCAATGTTAGAAACGTTCAGAAACGAACAATCTTAAAAAATACAAGCTGCATATACTACGTTTCTGAGCGTACATATATATACTTAGTAAGTTGTAGTACTTATTCATGTCATACAAAACGATTTTGAGCAATTCATTGTTGTTCGGCAATTTGAAAATAAGTACCTACGTAAATACCTAATACCTATAAGTAATCGCAAACTGTAAAGTTAAATTATATAATATAATTTTGTCACTTAGTAAACATGTCTATAGGTTCAGTATATGAAACAGCATACAGAGGAGATTACAATCAAGTTAAAGTGAAAATAGATGAAGATAGTTCTTTAGTAAATACGCCGGATGAAGTAAGAATTGTTTTTAATGTTGGTCTTTGTCGACTTGCCGAATCGATCACGTTTAATAGTAAATGAATGACTTAAATATTCCAGAATCAACGTCTTCTTATTCATTGGGCTGCTTTGGGTGGAAATGAAAATTTAGTGGACTATTTAATAGATGTGGGCAGTCCTATAGACCCTACTGATGACACTAATACAACTCCTCTAATACTAGCATCTTCTGCTGGACGATTAGAAGTAGTAAACATACTACTAGGTAAAGGAGCAAATGTCAATGCTAAAACGAATCGTGGTCAATCATCATTGCACTATGCATGCTCTAAGGGCCACATACAGGTGATTGAATTTTACTTAACAAATAGCTTTACGACATAACTATTTTGTTAATATAATCATATTTGTTACTAATATTAGTTGAATTTCAGGTAGCAAAGTTGTTAATTGACTATGATGCCAATGTCAATGAAGTGGATGTTTTGGGAGCAACACCTCTACACCGAGCAGCAGCTCAAGGCATAAGTAATATTGTTGAACTTCTGTTAGCTGCTCCTCAGATAAGAGTTGATATATGTGATTCTACCGGCTCAACACCTCTGTTAGTATACTTAGTTTAGTTTGTTTGTTGGTAGCATTTGTGTATAATTTAACAGCATTTTGTGTATTCTCATCCTCTAAGAGCTGATTTTTCAATTATTAGATTACTTTAAACTGTGTTATAAGTTTGATGTTTTGACAGCTTTTGTATAGAAATTATTTATTCCCCAGATATTCTGACGATTCAAAAATGGGCTCTACGCCAAATAACCAATCTTACTCTTCAAAAGAATTACTACTAACTGACTATTAGAGATAAGTTTATATTCTAGTTGATTTCAAATTGGATATTAGATGATTTATTTAATTTTAGGAGTTGAAATATTATTTTTAATTAAGTTATACAGGTGACTGGTTAAACTTTGTTCGTACTTAAGGACATGATAATTTATGGTCAGAAGTAACATATAAAACAAAAAAAAAATTAATCTGTGTAACCTGCAAAGAATATCTCTATGAAAATTTGTATGAAATATCCATAAAATGTGGACACAGTGCGGGTCGCACACAGCTGTGTGTGCCACGCTCCCGAGGCTAATGACCTTTGATAAGAAAAGGACGATTGGGATGATGAGTTTTATAAGACACAGTACAGTAGCTGTACTGTGTCTTTTCCTGGAATTGGAATTACCAAGGTCGCACAGCCAATCGGCTCATCGTTTGTAACACAGCTGTGGTATGTGCAAAGAGTGTCAACACATTAAGTTTTTATTGGATAACTAGGTCAAAGGGAACTGTCCACTTTGTATGGGGGTTTTGGCTTGGAGTGGACAGTCACTGAGAATAATAATTATATAATAATTTAGAAGCATTAACCAGTAGGAATAAGAAAAATAACAAAGTTTTGTGTCCAGGTGTTCCTAATTCGTTTCTTGTGGTGGTTTATATAAAGGTATTTAAAATAAAAAATCATTGTTTTTATGATATTTTTTTGATTATTCTGATTCATATGTTACTAAAATGTTATAAAGGAACTGGGCTGGTGGATTTAAATTGTATTGATATCTTGCCCAACTCATAAAACCAAATAATTGTCATTATATGGGCGCAGCAACCTACTGTCCATCAACCCATACCCGTATAATTGTTTTTATGAATGAATTCTGTTCACACTAAGCCAATAATGAACAGTTCCCTTTAAGTACCTATTTTTTTTAGATATTCGGGTCCAGAATCGAGTCCTGCATACCCTCCTTCAATATGTCCAGTCTTTTACCAACTACTCTGTATAATTGCTTTTAGTTTTAAACTAGTAATCAAATTTGGTCTTATATTTATACCAGGTCCAAGTCATGTATTTTTAATGACAAAGATACCAATCATGTTTGAACCTTAGTAAACATAAAGTATAATCCAATTTGTTTTTTTATTACAGTCATGCAGCGTGTGAAGAAGACAGAGAACCTGCAGCATGTATGTTAGTTAAAGCTGGTGCTAATATGGCAATCATGAACCAAGAAGAGAAATCACCACTTGATTATTGTTCAGATAAACTAAAAAGAATGCTTTCTTCACTTATAGAATAAAATAATTAAAACATATTATAGTTGTTTTCTTTTATCAAATATTGAATTCGGCAACAAAATGTCCACACACTCTAGTTTTATGATTTGTGTTGTCTTGCTGTATGTGGTATATAGTGTAACTAATATAACTATGAACTGAATAACAGTAATCATCAATCAGGTAGATAGAACAAGATATATTTATCCTGTTATGTCTACCTGGCTTGTGATTTATTTACTTGCAATTTTAACCTAAACTTATAGCCCTTAATAGGGTAGTTGCCTATGTATTATTTTGTAAACTATTTCACACACAAGAGCAAATAGCAATAAAAAAAATCTATTTGTGCAATCAGTATGTATTAAAATTGGTGCAAAATAAAGGAGAAATAATAGTGGGCATGTTTTGCTATCTCCCTTACACATCTGCGGTTAAGTAGCACTTACGTCACAGATTATATCGTGCAATACCACAATCGTACAATTACCCCTATTACCAGATTTGAAATGCAGCGCTCTTAATTATTTTTGAGTACATTTAACAAGTTCTTTGTATATTAGATATGATTGGGGTGGATGAGTTTGGGTAATGGAACATGATTATAATTTTATTTAAGTTTAGTTTCTTGTGATTTCGCTACATGGGGACCCACATTATCTATATGTATATGTGGCAGTAAGCCTCTCTGCTTACAGCCAAGATCTGTACTACTTAACAGAAACAAGAAAAATAACCTTGCCCAAAGTAAGGTATAAACATTACCTAAGAGAAATTAAGTGAAAATCATATTTTTTTAGGATTCAGTTATGCAGACCTTTGTTTTATTTAATACTTGTATGCGATTTACAAAATAATGTATTGCGTGCAGAATTTTAAATTCGCCACCTATTTAATAGATAATAGTTTTAACAGAGGCTACCACAATAGTTTCAATATCAATTGGATAACTTATGTAATGATTTTCACTATTTAACGTACTTACACTCACGTGTCAACAGCTAATCATCTCTGGCCCTGTATGCCATGTGACTTCCGAATATATTCATCATCCTCAACATCCAAAGTGTTGCGATTGTTATAGATGCCTACATGTGATTTTTGTGGCTGGCTTTTCTCGGGATCTGTGACAGATAAGACAAGAATTGCAAGACAACAAGCTCCAACAGCCGCGCCGCTGTCACAGATCCCGAGAAAAGCCAGCCACAGTCGAGCGCCAGCCTGCTATACTGCCTTATGTAAGGAGTGTCACTGACAAGATTGGCTACATCTTGAAGCGAGCTTCAATCAACACATACTTCAAGCCGCCAACGAAGATAAGTCAATTTTTACCATCCGTCAAGTGCCAACTACCTTTACAAGATGCAGGGGTCTATAAAATAGATTGTGACTGCGGACTCTCATACATTGGTCAAACCAAGAAAAACATAGGCACCCGCATAAAAGAACACATAGGTAGCTGATGTAAAACACCAACGCTCGTTGAAGTCTGCTGTGTGTGAACATGTGCAACAGGGGACCACCTGAGATTTGACAAACCACAGATTCTCGCTAAAGAACAACGATTCCTACCAAGGATGCTTCGCGAGGCTATTGAAATCAAAAAACATCCTAATTTTAATAGAGAAGATGGTTGGAATGTACCACCAGCTTGGGATCCAGTAATACAAATAGTCAAACCCAAGAAGAAGCAAACCACAGCTAGACTTCATGATACTTTGAGCTCATTCTGCGTAAATAGAACCACCAATGATTAAATTATGTTCGGGTACTTTGAAATAACTACACTGGAACATTGAGACAACTGCCATCTTCGTCTCCCTGTGACCATGGCTGCTGGAAAGCAACCGATACGTAGGGGAAAGTGTAAAATTAAATTAAATCTAACTAGTTTTAATAGTTTTAATAATAATTTAATTAGCTTAAAAGTTATTAAAGTTTAATAGTCATATAGTGTAACAGTTTTCAAAAAAATTGTAATAAAGTGTCAAATAAACAACGCGATAAAATCCGTATATAGTAGTTTAATTTCAATAAATAAAGATATTTAGATTTAGATTTTAGATTTTATTGTTACCATTGACGATGCGAATTAAAATTTATTGGAATGTTATTTTTACTTAAAAATAATTCGATGTTGTTGTTGTTGCCATCTTTGTCCATTTGTTAGGTATTAAGACGTAATAGGTCAACGATTTAAACAATTACCTACATCTTTATACCCAGGCCACTTTGAATTTCAGACACCGGGTGGTATCAACATCGGTTTGCTAAGTCCCTATTCGTATGTAGGTAAATTAAAGCTTTATTTCTTGCAACCCAGAATACAGTTATGTCAAAAATGACAATTTAATCAATAAAGTAAACAACCAAGCACATAATATTATGACAGGAATATGTAAAAACGTAGTCCTTATATACTTTTTGGGAATATAAGTTCTATAAGCAAGAAGTATTAACGTTTCGTTTCGTTTTGTATTGAATTTCTTTTATAGTCCTACATAGTTATTAAAGTTATGCAAACAGTATTTAAAATGGAACCTTTTTTGAATTTGAACGATGTTATTTTTAATCACTATTTCATTATTGGCGCAGTGTTTTTATTTTATTTGATTTATCGCATTGTTATTTCTCTATATCCAAATAATAATTATATGCAAACAAAATATAGGTCTCGTGGTCATACTTGGCGAAGTATTCAGTGTAATAAATCTGTACCTTACAATACTGACGTAGGTAGATTTTATGTTGCGCATTTGGGCTTATGTTTCGACTTATTTTAATATCTTTGTAAAATTGGAATAAACAATTTCAGTGTACAAGTTGCGGCAAGCTTATGTTACCAACAATAGGTCTTTTCTGTGAATGCTGTGCATTGAGTGCATGCAAAAAATGTCACAGAATAATAGATAAAAAGTTGAAATGCAAGCAAATAAGCTGGCCTGGAGGAAAACCATTTTATCATCATTGGGTAAATGGTAACTATTTTAGTCTATAGTGTTATATTATATATTATTTCATGTTAAGTATATAAAAATGCCTTGTGGAATATTTTTGCAAACAGTTTACAGAGAATCAGTGCAACTAGGAGACTGTAATAATTAATTAAACCTACACATATTTCACAACTTTGTTGTTTTACTTCTAACACATTTCTTTTTCAGTTATAAAATTTTAAGTTATCATCTACAAGGACAGCATCATATTTCCTAAGTTTGTAGCCAAATGGATTTAAGGATTTCTAGGAGCAATTAGCATTTTCGTTTTGTTTGCTTCATCATCAGGCTATAATAGTCCACTGCAGGACATAGCCTTCCCCTAATGAGCACCATAGCGCCCTGTGTTCAGCTTGCCGCATCCAGCATATTAAAAGCCTGCAAATGTTTATTTATAAGCAGCTTGCTTATAAATAAACCTGTTAACTAAATGCTCCTTGGCTGCATCAGTTTTAATATATTGTTTCTTAACCTGGGCCTCAGTAGTGGATGCTGCCCATCATCCTTGGGTCGCAGTGCTCTGTGCTTGTGTTCTAGGAGGTAGGCAGCAATACCGACCTTGGTCCCAGCAAAGGATGCTGCCTGCGTCCTTGGGCTTAATAATTATTAATTAGAAACAATATCAACCTTTATTTATTGTGAAGCCAAGCAAAATTCTTATTAATTGCTTTCCAATGGTCTCTTGTTGCTGATAACTATTAATAAGCTTTTTAAGTATACATTCTGATCATTCTCACTAATACCATTAGTATTTTGTTTTATAGAATTAACCTATTGAGTTGCAACACTGGTGACCAAACAAAATAGGGTACCAATTATATCTGGCATTCATAGCATTGACAGGTTAAAAGATGATGAAACTAGTTAATATAATTATATAATTTAAATCTTGCTTGTTTCACTTAAACGCTTTATAGAAACTAAAAAAAATTAGTAGTATTAGATTCATGGAACAAAATTCAATGTATATTCTATAAAAATATTTTATAGTGGGTACTGTGCAAAGTGCAAATTTGGATCAGAGTGAAGACAGCCTTAAAAGATATTATTGCTCATGGTGTCAAAGAACCAAGCTGGTAAATAATGCAGTGCCTGCCAATGAGGTAAATTGCACTTTTCTATTTTAATTTTATCTATTTACTGTAAAACAAAATCAAAGCAATAATACAAAGACACTGACATTTTTTAACTGATAAATTGATTGATGTAAAATTAGTTTACTTGCATAAACTTGATTGTAGACTATGTAATCGTCTTATTTCCAAAATACAATTTTATAATAGTTTTCAATTAATTTTCTATTTTCTCTTTGATGATTCTGGAAAACTAAATAGGTATTAATCTAAAAAAACGTTTTGCAGGAATGTGATTTTCAAAAGTACAGAACCATAATTATTCCTCCTACATGTGTACAGTTGGAAAAAGGGATTGTTTCTAATATAAAACATCCAGGCGATAATGACTGGGAACCATTAATTATTTTAGGTATGTGTTGGATTAGTTACATAGTAGACACAATGCTAATAATCTTTCCTAAAATTACAAGTAAATGCATAGTGTAGATTTAGCAAAATATGAATTGCCAATTTGGTAGACTGCATAAATTGATGTAGGTTTTATACTGGTCAATATAATTGTATTGCTTTTGCAATAAGAAGGTGTTTATTTCAATAACACCTAATATGGACTTATTTGAAAACTCATTTGATATTTTAACGTATCAGTCAGGGAACATACCCATATTACGTGACCCGTTCAGAGAAGAGAGGGCGATGTTCAAGATACCACGCTTGGTCATAGGAGCGGCGGTTGGGGCTTAGGTTTTCGTCACGTGGTCAATATCCTCTAGAGAAATCTCGCTATATTCAAATATGGCTACAAATTTTAATATGAGCCAAATTATGTGTTTCTGTTTGCAAAAAAGATTTAAAACCATATTTATGAATTACTACGTGACAACTATAGGGGAAGGGGAGGGTTTTGGCAAATACTACGCATTGTCACCGAGGGGACGGCGGGGAGTGTAATTTGTAATAATTGGGTCATGTAGTATGGGTATGTTTCCTTAGTTGGAAAACAGACACAATTAAAAACATCGAGCCTTGACCCCAGGCCAAGGAATAATTAGAAAGTATTTAACTATTTATTACTTTAAACCAATACTATATTGCTCCTGAAGCGTTAACATCCATTGTGTGTAATATATCTATACTTATCTAATATAGTGTAAACATGTAATATAATGTTTCAGCCAATCCTAAGTCCGGAAGTAATAGGAGTGATGAAGTACTTTCTTTGTTTAGAGGGCTTCTAAATCCAATTCAGGTAATTATGTAGACGCAAATATACCCAAAGTTTAACATGTTTGCGGTACACAACGGTACACAATTTTTTATGTCTAAGTAAATGTGTTAATTACGTATTCATTATAAAACGACTGAATAGCTTTTGATAAAATAAGGTGTAAATGTAGCTTGCATCAATATTAAAGAGTCAGACAAAACAGGTCGCGTAATCCCAAGTTTTAGTCGAAAGAAAATCTGCTTGGCGATCTATTAACATTGCACCTATAGTAATAGTGACAAAAGAGGGAAAAAGAGGTAAAATAGTAGGACACTACTACCGCGGATAAGTAGAGAGTGCGGCATTGATGGATTTTCAACTGGGTTAACATACCCGTGTCACCTGTATTGCATTCGAACAGGCTATAATCAGAATAACCCTTTCTACTATTTTCCTTAGTATGTTAGCTTACTTCGATAATGCATGATAAGTTTATGTGGCAGGTGGTGGACATAAGTTCTATGTCACCAGAAAAGGTGGTGCGATGGTTGCCACCTAAATGTCGCCTTCTTGTCGCTGGAGGAGACGGTACTGTTGCGTGGGTCCTAAATTCGTTATTGTCTTGTCCACAAATAAAAGTAAGTGTTATTACATTGTTATACATACAAACGGTCTTATTTACAAAAATATCTTACTCAAGGCTCAATACAATGGTTAGTTAATATACACCTTAAAAAGTGTCTAGGGATCAAGTACATTTTTAAGTATAAAAAACTATCAAATTAATATTTACCAAATTTAGTCTTCCAGGCTAGCTTTTTACTTTAATTCCTATGTTTAAGTTATTAAATTATCCCTATATGTTGTAAAATTAAGAAAATTATAAAGTATGCAAATTGTTGAAAATCAAATTAAGTTAATGTCTTCAAGTAAATGGGAAAAATAGGCAAAATGAGGATCTTTTATAATTTTTATTGTAAAGATTTTAAAATTAATAGTTTGTGTTTCCACCATTGACTAGAATAAAACAAACACAGCGATTTGGCGTGCTTAAAATCAGTTCATCAAAATCACTTTGAAAAATGGCCGCCCACGTTCTTTCTAACAAGTCAAAAAGTTGTTGTGGGGTATGTACGGCATCCATACTCGGCAGAGCTCTTCTTTGGAGTATATCCCATGCGTGTTCAATTGGGTTAAGGTCTGGAGATTGAGCAGGTCACGGCAGGACGTTGATACAAGCATCGGTAAGAGTACGTGTTACGATTCTAGTCGTGTGTGGACGTGCATTGTCATGCATTAGTTGAAATGAATCATCCAACGAGTTTCGCAAAGGGATTATCACGCCTGACACAATCCTCTCCGCATAAATCTGAGCATTGAGGTTGCCCCTGATCCAAGTGAGATCGGTTCTTCCACCGATCTAAATACCGGCCCAAACCATTATTGTTCCACATCCATATGAATGAACTTCCTGACAAAATTTCAAACGTTCTTGACGCCCAGAAGTCCTCCAAATCCGAGTACGTCTTGTATCTAGTGTCACACCGAAACAAGATTTATCGGAAAAGCAAACACAATGCCAGTCTTCTTCCTCCCAATTTCTATGTTCGCGAGCCCATTGCAAACGGGACCTGTGATTGCAGGGTGCTATAGGTAGAATTCTCAGTGGCGTTTAGGAACGCAGACCCACTTCACGTAAACGATTTCGGATGGTTTGGTCGCTTATCAGCAAGCCTGAAGAGTTGTGGAGCCTCGTAGCAAACATCATGGCGGTTATGTTACGATTCCGTCGAGTAGTATTTTGGATGTACCGATCTTGTTTGCGCGTGGTGATGGGAGATCGTCCTCCATGTCGCTCGGCCACGCTGCCCGTAATACAATAGCGTGTCCAGAGACGACTTATAACGCTGTGTGTAGTGCCAAGAGCGACGGCCACAATACGTTGCCTGGAACCAGCTTGCAACATTCCGACGACCCTCATCATCTTTTCTCATGTTAAATGATGTCTTCGCTCCATATTGATGCAGTTTTTTTCAGTTCCAATGCAGAAATTGTAATGGTTTTATAAAAACGCTATTACACACTTTTATAGAAATCCTGATTGATAGTTGATTTTCTATTTTTTATCGAAATTTAAGGATAATTATTTTTTCAAATAGTGAATATCACTAAAAAGAACCAATTACAATAAAAAAAAGTTGAAAAATAATCCTCAATTGCGGTGAGCCTCTAAAACCTATTTGATCCCTAGACTCTTGATGTGTGTACTTAGTATGTCTAGTACATGTGTTGTAAAAAAAATTATGTATAAATTTTCTGTTAACCTTTATTATATGCAGCATTGTTATTTATTTATTTAGGCATATTTACAGGGTAAACACAGATAATCACATAAAGTTAACAATTATTAAAGTGTATGTGCTACCCCAATTACAAATATGCACAGCACTGGCAGATAGACAACATGCAAAAACTGAGTAATGAAATTTAACATAAGAAAAATACAACAAATGGAAACAACAGGAAAAACAATATTTATATGAAAAATTACCAACTTATAATACGTTATTGCTATTAGTTATTTTATATTTGAAATTCTTATTAGGTTATTAGGCTACCTATCTAGCAGTCTTATGCATTATTATGAACGATACGAATTATAATCCTCTTGTAAGTTTAAGAAAGGAATAAGAGAGAGGGAAGTTCCGTAAGTAGTGGACCAACGGGATTTGGTCGACATCAGTAGCCATTGATGACGTAGTATTTGATGTGGGAATTAAGTATTAAGCAATAATTTCAGGCAGCTGTTGCAATCTTACCGATGGGGACAGGCAACGATCTGTCTCGTGTCTTAGGATGGGGTTCAGGTGGCATTTCGGACTTGGACGCGCATAACATCATCAGTTCTGTGAAACAGGCTAATCTTCAGCCACTTGACAGGTACAGAGCTATTAATTTAAGTCTGATTTAATTCTGCATTCGATATCTATAGAGTAATAGTTATATTCGGCAAATATAGGTAGGTACTTGCTGATCGCATAGTAAGATCTTCTCAGGTGTTCTCAACCACAGGATAATTTTAATATCGTTTTCGAGATCGCAGATTCAAGTCCTGTTACATAGGTAGTGTTATTCCACGTTTATTTATAATTTTATTGATCACGTGGAGTGGTTATAAAATAAATGTTAATGTACCTACTTATACTTCATTCACCTGAAATTGTACTTCAAATCTATCAAGTGCATCTAAGTCATATCTAGAGTAGAGCAACTTTCCGCTGTAACATAATTACATTTTACGAATGTATGTATTTTCAAAATATAAATTAGGTACCTTACTTGGTAACTAAAATTAATTGTGCTGTTTTCGTATTATTCCTGTAATCCGTGTTAGATTAAACTACTGACAACTATTTAATTCGGTACCTATTAATTCCTTATAGATGGAAAGTAACAATAACTCCAAAACGCACTAGACTGGGTCGTCTACGCCAGCAACGTGTGCTATACGCATACAATTATGCAAGCATCGGCGTCGACGCGCAAGTAGCTCTCGACTTCCACCACGCAAGAGCCCAGTTTTTGTACAGATATGCCAGTCGAACGCTTAATTATGTAAGTATTCATCTTTTTCGACCATTAATCGGCATCTTACTGTTGAGTAGCGGGACGTACGTGCGAACGCTTTTATCTACCAAGGCCCGAACCCAACAGCTTTCCATAGTGCATCACATATTTTTTTGTCTAAGTTTATATGACGCATAGTCTACACTTTGTCTTCTAGATCTGTCAGTTCTGAGGCTATAGGTACATATACTTCAAATTAAAATATAATAACATACATATAAGCCGGTGCAACTCTTAATAATTAATTTTTAAAAAAACCATTCTCGCACTAGTTACAAGCTTAGTGACGCGGGAGACTTTACAAACATTGAAACAACTATTTATGGCTTGCATAAATCTTTGTTCAGTGTGGGTATTGTACCCAACTACCCATATATGGTGAAATGTGTAGCGGCGAGGTGACAATCTTAAATAGGACGGCATCCATGGCATCGAATTGATTTGATGAATAAATATTCCAATTTTTCGGCAATTCCTATGTGAACTTTGTTTTACCGAATTCTTTAACAGAATAAATCAGATTTCATTTGTTCGGTGGCCGAATGCGACTATCGCTTTTAACAAGAATGTACATAATATAATATAAAAGCGTCAGCAGCGTCGCTACAGACGCATTATCGTGAAACGCTAGTTGACCTGTGGCTGAATACGGCCAACCTAATCAGAATGCACAGCGTCGGCCCTAGGCTGTGATCAAGATTGAGCGAGATTGTCTTGCGCGCCCTTTGGTTGACGCTTTCACTTCATTCACGTAAATTTTACTTCGTATGTTATAGACAAAGATTATTTTTCTAATTTACCAAATTAGTGTTGGAAATTATTTTCGCGTTTGGCTCGCCCCCTTGCAATCTAGCTCCTAAAGTAACCGCTCCTCTCGCTCTACCCAGGGCCGGCACTGACAATGGTCCTGGGTAGAGCGAAGCGATGAGCGAAGTGACGACACGTTTTTGGTTACTAGTGTACATTTACACTAGTAACCAAAAACGTGTCGTCATTTATAACAGAATACTCAAACCGGGTGGTGTCACTTCTGATAGAATACGGCCAACCTAATCACAATTTACACTGGTCAGTGACCAAAAACGGGGCGTGACACTTGTAAACGAGTACGGGCAAGCGTATAACCATTTATACATATATTTAGGTATGCAAACGGTTGCTATGTAATACGTCTAACGCCCCCTTATGAGGTTCAGCAATGCCAAACTAGCTAAGTCGTTGAGTACTGTGGTAGTAATGTTTTCTAAGTTGAATACTGTGACAGTAATGTCCTTGTCAACCGGCGCGGTTACGTGCGGTATAACATGGCAAGGGCGTCGCCAAGTTAGAGATGGTGGGATAGCTGCCTCCCTCCAGATTATGGCAATATGTAATAGACTTATAGAATAGCGCAAGGTCAATTTCAATAGAAACATACAAAAGGTCATCAATCGGATCAACCACAATAGAAGTAAAATCTATTCGCAGATGGCATACGCATTTCTGGGTGCGGGGCGTGCGCTGGACGCGGGCGCATGTGATGCGCTAGAACAGCGCGTGCGCGTGTGGGCGGGCGTGGCGCAGGATCCGCTGCCGCTGCCGCCGCTGCAGGCGCTCGTCGCGCTCAACATCTCCTCGTGGGGCGCCGGCGTCGACCTTTGGAGTCAGTCCCGTCTGTCGTGCACACTAGCCTAGCAGTAGGGTAGCCGCACGTCTAGTTACTATAGCACTTGCCCAATATTTGTTTTAATTGACAATTGTTCATAAAAACTCGAGATAATGAAACTAGAATAATCCCTAACGGATGCAGATAAGATGGGCACCTTATGCCACTTGACCGAACGCGAGCAGCTGTATGATCGGCGCGGGTCATTATCGGAATTGACATGCCGTAAAATAATTTAAAAATTAATTAAGAAAATTAAGTTGCCTTATTAAAGCACTGTGTTATTCATTTAAGTAAATTACGAGAATATCGTGATTATAAATTAAATCCATGTTTGTAATTTTAGGTATGGGCAATGAAGAAGATATGGGAGAGCAGAGTATAAATGATGGGAAACTTGAGGTAAAATTGGTGACTTATTACGAAAAACAATATCTCGTTCTTAAATCAATATCTTATTCTCATCTTGATTGCCTAGGTGGTTGGTATTTCGTCATCATTCCATATTGCGAGATTGCAGTGCGGACTAGCAGAACCTTATCGATTCACTCAGGCTTCGAGACTTAAGGTAAAATAGTTGGATTGGTTTTTATTGCTCAAATATTGTTACCTAGACATGCTGTTAAAGTGATACTTATGTGAATATGGTAATTTTCGTTCAGGCATACAGATAGCAAACACGTTCTAACTTTATTATATGTATAGAATAGCGGACCAGACTAACATTATCCTGTTCGAACGATAGATTAAAATAAAAATGCTAGAAACGATCGGTTTCTAGCATTTTTATTTTAATCCATCGTTCGAACATTTCAAACTAATCTATCTAGTGGTCAAGCTTTCGAGGAGGAGTTCAGGAATAAACATACGTATCGAAGAATTATACTTATATATAAAGATAATCTAGAATATTGATAAAAGCATTGACTATAAAGTGTCACTAGAGCGCCAAAAAAACAAGACAGTGTTCATGACATCTATTCAGTTATCTTCGTAGTTAACATGGTGTACTAGCTTCTTGACAGACGGTGAAAATGATTTAAGCAGGGAGTATCTAGTAAGAAGCCAGTGTGATTTGGTGCCCTGTTCTGTGAAGATATCGTAGACTTGTCTATGATATCAGCAATCTAAACAGACTGGTGTAAGAAAATGTTGTAATTTTCATACAGCTTCAGTCTTTTCTTCGAACATATTCACATTGGTCTCTAGTTTAACCAAAATACCTACGATTTTCCAGATTGAATTAGAGGGCTCGTGTGCAATGCAAGTGGACGGAGAGCCGTGGATGCAAGGTCCTGCGATTATACTTATTGAGCCGGCTGGACAAAGCCTTATGTTACGCGCAAAATGTCGAACTGAGTGATTTGCTTTACGATTTACCAAAATTATTATAAGTTGTTATTATCGGCTTGACAACAACGTAGTTTTAGTTAGTCTAAGATAAATCTCAGTTTAGGTTTTAGAAATAATATACTTTATGCAGCATTTCTTTATTTATTTTGGGTGGAAAATAAATTTTGTTTATTACTGAGCTGGGATGAACTTTATTGAGATACAGGATACGTTCTGAAGTGCTCCCTAACTGCCTGTTTTAATATTTCTTTATACTAAGTAACTTACCACACTACTATCCATCCTGTTATACTGGTGCATAAATCATGTACTGAATTCAAAGATACCAAAGTCTCATTGGAGACAATTTTAAGGAGATCTAAAATGTGTAGTCTACTAATTCTTTTAACTAATCATTTCATTATTATGTCTTTAGACTTTAGTTTTTTAAATAAGGTTATTTGCTGTATTTGGATGTGCACGTAAGCGATAGTTACTAGAAATAATTATTATGCTTAAAGCACACTATTTAATGCATACTATAATATTTTTGCAGTATTTTGTTCGTATGCCACTGTTTGTATTATTGAGCAGACAACGCATGTTGTACCACAGTCTAGCTAAATCGTGTATTAGTAATCAATTAGCCTGTATTTAAGTGTTCCACGAAGTATATTACATCTGAGGCAACACATTGTCATTACTTTTGGTACTGGTGCCGGCCGGAATGAAAACGTTAGACACGCTGCCATCAATAACTGCATCAAGCTTCTTTATATAATGCTAACCTTGAGTGTGAAGGCGTACTGCCTTCTACAGGTTTGAGTTTGTAAAAAGGAGTACATTTGATTGATATAAATATCATCAAAAGCCTGAGGGCCGGGCCAGCCTGACGTACACTAGAAGGTACGGGGTCATCAAACGGTTAGCCGGTACTATCCTCGCCCGTTTTAACCAGTGACCCTGCGCACCATATTTAATTTTCACGACGTCTTTGTGCTTCTGTTAGTAGATTACATCAATAACGTTTAGCTAGATTGTGGTATATACTATGTCGTTATTTTTATATTTGGGTGTAATAAGTATACTTAGTACCTATGTATTTATTTTATTATAAAGACAGACTTCTGGAATATCATAGTATATATATTTGCACAAATATATTTTTATCAATCTGTTATGACTGTTATTAGTTATTACAGACTATTTTAATTATGTTTTCTTAAAAGTTTGAGCAAGTTCAAGTAAATTTTGATATATCTAGTTATTAAATGCCATTTCGTCATGTTGTTTTGTCTAAAACAATGAACTTATTAAAGACATGAATACCTAACTCTTTGCGAACTGTAAGGCGATTACATTTTAAGACTATAAAATCACACTTGACTATTTACACTATAGGTACTCCATTTGGTTAGGTACTTACTAAAGGTAAACAATCTTGATGTGACTTTATATCTAAAAACTCAGTTTAAAAATAAAATCCTGCTAAAGATCAATGTAAATACAACAATAACGATTATTAAATCAATTGAACCGTTAGTTTAAGCAGTAGTTTATTTGTTTCATATGTGTTTGTGTAATAAGTCACATCAAGGTTGTTTACCTTTAGTTAAGTACCTAACCAAATGGAGTATAGGTACACTTTGTTATACTTTTTCAAGTGATATGTTATACTTGTTCAAGTGACTGAGTAATTACCTACTTTTTGTCAAATATAAGCCAATGTTATCTTCGTGTCTACATTTTAAGAAGTTATAATTTAAGGACTCATAGCTAGGTTTACTTTAACAGACGACGTTTTTCAAAAAATATAGATATGATTGCAAATGGGGACATAGATCAGATTTACTATAGTAGGGGAGCCCAAGCGGGGATTTCGGGCTTTACTCGAGTGCGGCAGAACAACATAAAGGGGCAACCTTGCACCTTGTGAAGTACCTACTCCCACCATACCTGAGCCCTGTACATAGGGTCAAACATCTAGGGCAGTCGATCAGATTAGAAAAAAATACGATCGTTAGAAAAACTCGAGCGCGTCAGAATAAGGTAAGGTAAGTTAGTTACATGCAAAAAAGTGTGCATTTCAATAATCTGACAATTTGAGCGTGGACATAAGAAAGTGGGAGAGTAACAAAGTTGGAAAAAAAACGTCCCCTGAAAATTCTCGAGCACGGTTAATTTTTTTTATTTTGTAGTATATTAGTCACGTATCACGGAAATAATAATATCTGCCGATACGCACAAGCCGAAGTAAGTAAGTTTAGTATATGTTACAACAATGAGTGACAATAGTTCGAATTGTGTATTTTGTGGTGAAAACATTTGAAAACATAATAAAAAACATTAAAAGAATGCTAGAGGGTTTTGGAATATAAAAAAATACAAAAAACAATGTTTTTCAAACCATCAGATTAAGGAAATTCCTCCAAATAATTTTCAGATTATGGGTTAGTATGACAAGGACATCAAGATGAAGCGTCTGTATAATAATCTGACGCGCCCGAGTATTTCAAGGTCACGATTTTTTCTTGCATTTTCAAAAATCGGCTTTGACTTTTGGTGGCCTTCAAATCGCAAGTCTTCTGAATAGGAGCTACTGGAGGGTTCATTTAACATCCCTTATCAATGTCTGACGCGCCCGAATAAATTACTTTTTCCCTATTTTCTACCCTTTCGTACGGCTAACCCCACCATGCAAACCGGCAGATTAATATTTTTCCTCTATCAGAAAGACGTGGGGCGCATACGCTATTAATATCTGAAGCGCTCGAGTATTTCTTTACGACTGTTTCTTTTACATTTTTGAAAACCTGTACATGCTCCCTACACCGGTGAAAGGGTATACTTCACATCAACTTTTTTTCTTTTTAGCATCTAACCTTCACAATCCAATAGGTCCCCACGACGCTCGAGTAAATCCTTATTTACCCTCTTGGGCTCCCCTACTATTATGTTTATCAAGTACACAAATACCGATATTACGCACTTTTAATAAAACAGCGACTTAACTCGAAATTTGGCAATAAGGCAACTTTAACTCTAATTGTGTGACTATAAATTTTACTATTATAGTTGTAGATATTGAGTAATTGCAACAGAGTTTAAATTAAGGATTTAAGGAATTAAGGATTAAACATAATCCAAAATATTTAGATAAGTCTCTGTTGTATTAAAAGAGCGAATTGTTTCAAACAGTGTTTTTAAAAAGAAATCGGTTTCTTGATAAAACTTTTTGTTTTATCCGATGTCCGATGTGAGGGTCCTATTTCTTGAAAAGTTAGGCAGTTTGAACGTATAGTGTGCTAAAGTTTAAACTGACTATCTTTTAAATTTTGAGTTAAGTCTGTTTTATTAAGAGAACGAAATGTTGACTAGTGAATACAATACCTACCAATATACATGCATTATATCCATAAAGAATTCCCACCATCTATGTTAGTGCCAATGACACACAAAGTCTATGTTGTGTTTTACAAAATAAAATAATTTCCCGTGAATTAACGTTTTTCTTTTATCCAAACCAAATATAACTTTTAACCACAAAGAAGCAACGCCTAGCTGGTTTCAGCATAAGGGGCTGGACCGCCTAAGTGAAGTACGCTCTTATAGAATACTAGATCTTACCCGCGGTTTCGCTCACGTAAATGTAGGTAAGGTTATCTAACCTTAACCAATCTTAGGGTACGTTTTATCCAGAAAAAGTACTGTTTTTATGTTCTTTTCTGTTTTCCTGCCAACGTGTATGCGAAATTTCATGATGATCAGTCTAGTAGATAGGTAGGGCGTGAAAGCATAACAAGCAAACAAACTCACATTCGCATTTATAATATTAGTTAGCATATTTGTTAGTTTTGTACGTAGTTCGAATCACTCTCTCTGTCTTTCATTGTCCTATACTGTAGCCGACGTCAAGGGTTCGAGTGACCACCACCTGACGACCCCGAATAACCGTAACCCTAACTGGTTATCATAAGCCAAAACGTGTACTTATGTTCCACCTATATAGGTATGCCGTTTACGGTACCAATAATGTATTTTCTTAACATTACAGGTTAGCTACCGCTAACCATGTGGTGGGCCGCTGACTTTTTTGACAACTATAAAAAATATATTTTATTGTCCATTAAACAAACATTGATATTAAAAATATGTTAAATTAAACTAATATTATAACTGTACGATGTACATGTAATATTAATATTTTAACATCAACAATAATGTTCAAAGTAGCGATAGCCTAGTCAGAAACTGTTGAACTGCCATGCAGAGGTCATCCAGTTTGATCTTAAGGCACGCACCTCTAAGTTATGGAAGTTATGCGCGTTTTAAATAATTAATTATCGCTTGTTTTAACAGTTCAGGAAACTTCGTAACATCTTTACTGTGACGCTTAGGGGCGGGCATACGCGTTTTGTCGGAACAAATCACTTTCTAACTGATAAACATTGTGATTTGTTATATATATAATCAAATTGTTTTAGTTTTAAATTGGTAACATATTTATACACTATTGTTTAATTAGGTATCACAGGACACTGACACTATTTGTGTGTTATTTGTCAAATTACTTATAACATTTGTTCGTAAAATTAACTTTAAATTACTATTTGTAAATAACCTATTAGGCGCTAAATGACAATGATGTCTACCTACTGCACGAAAGACGGACGCCGCGCCGACCAAAACTCTTACAATTGGCTAGCAGAGAGATCTAAAACTGATGTAAAGAAGGAAAAGGTTTTTTGTTTCTAGACACATGGTTTAGGTATTTACAAACTATAATTCTTTTTCTGCTAACATGTCTTTTCCAAAGTTCATTCTAAGTTGTTCGAAAAATACAAACGTAAGGATAGTGTGGGGCGCAATCCTTACAAAAGCCGGCATATAGCCTTTAAAGAAAGCTAGGGGACTCTCCTTGGCAGTAGTAGTTACGAGTGACAGCATACTGTTCACTTCTCCGGGCCTGGCATTCATGATGCGAGTTTTTATGACATCGACTGGCTGCGTCATGGTCGTTGCGATCGCACCCTGGAAATAATCTGTAGGTATATATAGGATAATGGTACCGGTAACAGATTACAATCAGATGTAAGTTTTCGAATTGGAGAGGCTTATGACACAGAACCGCGACTGTGGAGCTAAGAACACAGGCACAGACTAAAACTAACTGTATGCCTATATATGTAGTTAGTTTTAGTGGGTATATCAGTCGGGAGCAACCTAAGACTAGCTGAGGTTAGTCTTTAGTTGTCCTACGTACTGTTCTGGAGAAGACAGGAGTGTCTTTGTCTTATCCCTAACCCTTTTTATAATGAAACGTGCTACTCAACAATACATATCTATTGGTAATATTGTATAAATTTATATTCTTACCGCCATAACACTGGCGGAGATATGTGTGGCGACATTATCAACAAAGTAGGAAGTTTGTAAAAGAAGCGCCTTCGCTTGTTCATAAAAGCTTAGTTGGCCGATAGTCATAAGAGCAGCGCGCGCGCAGTTCGTAGTGCCTCCAGCCCAAAGTCGGCGTACGCCTTCGTTTTTTACTACGTCATACAAGCCATGAAGTACATTCTTGTAGCTGTAAATATAAACGTTAGGTATTAATATGTCAAGTTTTAGATTATCACATATAATTTAAAATATATTGTGTCTAGCCAAAGGTGTGCCACTGCGATTCCATTCGTTAAAACTTCTGTCCGAGGCAGTGTAACTGTTGTGCCAAACGTAGGCATAACAGAAAGTGATTATCTATAAATTATTGTCCATAAATTAAAATGTAATGATATATTTTTTGTGACCGATTAGCTTCATGGCATAATAAATAAAAATATAGGTACCTACATATTACTCTACACTCTACTTTAGTGATTGAAATTAAACTACTCTAAACTCAATAAAGTAGTGTCTTACGTTTACACGAATGTTATAACTACCTAGATTTAAATTAAACTACTTTATCCGGATTTTGTTGCGTTGTTTAGTTTAAAATACTTTTAAAGTACATCATTTGAACTATTTCACTAGTATTATTGAATGTTACTACAATTTAAGCTATTTAAATTATTAAAACTATTAATAAGTACCTATTTAAGTTTACACTTTCTCCAACGTTTCGGTTGCTTTTCACCAGCATGTGCAGACAGTTTAAAATGATGTAATAAAAGTGTTTTAAAATAAACAGCGCCACAAAATCCGAATAAAGTAAGTAGGTAGGTACTTTAATTTCAATCTAGGTATAATATTCGCGTAAACGTAAGACACTACTTTAGTGAGTTAAATACGCTGAAAGAATTTTGCAGTATGTTGCATAGTTAAATTACCACGATACCTACGTTTTACAACGAATCATATAATTTGTAACATTATTCACTTCGGTATACTCATCTAGACACAATTAGGTAAAATATATTTTTAGAAGGCAGGTAGTTAATTAGGTACTAATATTGCACAAACAGTTTACTTTCTCCTTTGCTCAGGTGGGAGCTTTATATCATTTTGCATTCGCACATTCACTAAGTCTGCAGGACTTCCAACGAATCCACCAATCATTCCACCTAATCCAGCTAAAGCTGCTGATGTAATGAACGGTATAGCTGAGCTCTGAAACCAAAGTTTAATTGTAGGATTGATTTGATTCATGTAAAAAAACTAGCGACTTCAGACGCTTTTCTTTTAAATATGTCCTGACCTCCGGATTTTATAATCGACTTCAAAAAGAGGAGGTTCTTAATTCGACTGAATGTTTTTTAAGCTTATAACGTGATAACTTTGCCAATTATGAATTGATTTTGGTTTTTTTTGTTTGGTAAGTCATACTTCAAAGGTCTGGTATAAATTTTATAATTGATTCAGCGCTTTTGAAAAAAGATGACTTCGTAGTTATTTGCGTATTAAATAGATAATTATCGCTCGCTTTAACGGTGAAGGAAAACATCGTGATGAAACCTGCACATCTGAGAGTTCTACATAATGTTCTCGAAGATATGTGACATCTTCCATCCCGCACCGGACCAGCGTGTTGGACTATGGCCTAACCCTTCTCATATTGAGAAGAGGCCCGTACCCAGCCGTGGGACAGCTTATAAACAGGGATGTTATTATAATTATTATTATTATTATGATTATGAACTTGATTATAATGTATAGTAGGTGACTGACCTATGACTGGTTAAACGGGAGACGTATTGAATGAAGGATTCAAGTAAAAGTTGTTGGTACTTTAATACTAGAATTAATTATTCAATATAATCGACAATCGTCTAATATTGTAAATTCAAATGTAAGTTTGTTTATTAAGCTTTCAAGCCTAATCTGCTTAACCGATCTTCATGAAATTTTGCAAACACATTGTCAGACGTACAGAAAAGGACATAGAGTTTAAATATGTAGGTAGGTACACATTATGAAGACTCGCACTATTAATTGATTGAAATGTCACTGAAACACGGCTCTAACCTCGTTCTCGCTTTTCTACCTTACTAAAAGTCATTCGTCATGTTATTCGAGTTTACACTTTAGGCATCATATTGCAAGATTAGGTGCCAAAATTAAGTTTTCTTTGTGATTTATGAGTGATATCTATATTTTAAATTTTATTTGTTTCGTAATAACAAATCCCACATTTAAACATTTACGCTGTTTAAGAAATAATTATCCAATTAACTAATGGCCATGACTTACTTCTTTAGAAGCAAATTTTTGTTTCAACACTTCATATATTCCAAATCTTGTTGTAGAATATGTCATCTGACGCAACAGTGACGCTGATATACCATTGTAGAAGCCTCGAATACCTAAAAGTAGGTAATTTAAATGAAATAAATAATAGGCTACAAAGTATGATCCGTTTCGAAGCATTCCTGTATTATCACATTTATCACCGAGCAATTACCATATAGGTATGTTTGGGGTCTAAGGTGATAAAATTATAAACATCGAGTTACTTAGTTATTATCTAAACCTACTATTAGGTATTATAAAGTTAAAGAGATTGTTCGTTTGTTTGAGCACACTAATCTTTGGAACTACCGGTCAGATTAGAAAATCCAAAATATTATTGTAACACAAGATATCAACTATTTTTTATTTTGTCTAGAAAGGTCTACCTACCTATAATTATATTAAAATATTAAAGATTTTGTTAAGTAGGGTCAACCGGGGCAATTGCGTTATATTTTTAACAAGCGCATTTAAAGTCTTGTTTCACATAAATCAGAGACTTGCTTATTAGATAATTATTCATTATAAATATATTCATTTATTGTTAGTATGCAAACTTCAATTAATAGTTTCCTACGCAAGCTTTCAATAAAAGAGTACTTAATATGTTTTTTAAAAAGGGGAATTTTAGACGCATTTTCCCATATTGTGGCAAAAGCGTCTTTATAAAATAACATTATTATGTGCTACTTTTCTAAAATGAATTATACATAATTTACTTAACGTGTGTGCAAACCTGTAAAAAACCAATAACTTAAAAAAAATTGTCAAGAAGTCACAGTCGATTTCTTAAGACTGCGCCGAGCGAAATGTGCCAAAACAGGCGGTCACAGTTAAGTGAATAAAATAAACACTTTTTGTTTAATACAAATATAAAATATACATTTACCATAACAATGAATGTGTTTACAATTACTCCGAGTAAAAAAATTAAATTAATTAATATTTTCGCCTACAAAATTACGTAAATTTGCACGAAAAATGCAAAAACGTAAGCTCGTGTTACGTGATTTTTAGATTATAACAGTAGAAATCTATCCTATTTTACAGCTTTGACGAAACATAAATAGTTATGATACAATTTGTCCGTCCCAAATATTTAAGTTATTGGTTGACAATAAAGATACATATTTATCAAAAAAGCACTTCAAATCCTCCATACAATTTTACTATGGCGGCCGCGCGCCGATTTGATTATGCGCCGCACAAGCTCTGTCATTATCTGTCTTACGCTGAGCTTAGTCTTAACACCTGGGTAAATGCAACTAAGCTTGCGTAGACGCATTTATCCCTTGAAAAATCTAGATGTTCTGAACATTTCTCGGCCGGGTAAAGGTAATATATGAAAACCTCAAAGTCTAAAAAACAAGGTTCAGTATCAATATTTTTTATTCAAAATGACATAATTAAATCTTCTTTGTGCCAATATGTACTAATAATATACAAAACAAGGAGTTTTAACATTAAGTACATTAAAATAAATAAATTCGAGGAGAGACCAAAGCCATATTTCTCCATGGTCTGAAGACCTGAAGCTAATCTTTTTCATTTTCAGCGTCTATTAGGTAGGCATACCTCGTGTGTCCTTTACAGTACCTCGCCTCAAATTACCTCTGTACACTAAAGTTGTTTACGGTTTTTCATACTTGCGTGATGCTTGGGACGAATTTAAGCTGACATTTTTTATTTCTACAAAGTGTCATGCCATGGCCAGGTAAGTTTTTGTACTATGTAGTTTTGGAAATAATATTATTAATAATTGTTAATATCGAGTTAATATCAGTATCACCATTATTATCTAATTTTACTTAAGTAATCTGAAATAAACATGAAAACAAACATATATGAATAACTTAGAAATAAGAAACAGAGTATGAATCATGTCTTTAAAGGATATGTAAGAGCTAATAGTATTTAATTAAATATGACACAAATGCAATAATCTTATAAATCACAATACCTTATTATTGCAATATTTGCGGAATTTAAGGTTTTAGCAAGTCTTTGCTTTGAGGAGTGCTTAAATACATATAATAATATAGTATACTAAACAAAAAAGGTTTATGATTACTGGTTTTGGGGTAATTGTGCCATGCAGACGCAATAGCCCCAAAGTCGCAGACGCATTTACCTCATATATCCACAATTAAACTCAAATTTGCAAATGCTGATTTCTATAAAACTAAAACGATTTCACTTATAATAGTTATTAATATAGTTAGACTAAAATGTAATGTACACATGAACTTGAAATCAAAACGGAAGATCAAGGACAATCATGGATTAATTACTATTTCGAAAACTTACCTCACGTAGCATAAGTTGACACCGAACACGTAATTCACAAATTGGCCGATATTTCAAATTCCTTTCATCGAGTAACCTGTGTAGCTACTTTATAAATTAAATTTAGTAGAAAATAATAGAACCAGATGGTAGTAGTTGTTATATTTCGGGTAGGTTTTATATTATCTCAAATAAACGCTATTGCCTCAAAGACGCAATTGCCCCGGTTGACTGACATTTAACTTTTTATAGTAATATATAAAACCGTTGTTTTATTTATTATTATAAAAAGATACTTTATACTTCGTTAGGTATAAAGTAATTTTTTATAAATTTTGAACCAATAATAACTTTTAAACTTCCGCGTTGCATGATATGTAATACGTAACGAGTAATAACGCGATCATGCATAATGTTTACCTTTGTTATGACGTTTGTTTTGTATTGACGTTTCGACCAGGTTACACCGGCCGTGGTCATAAGCTGACTGGTGCTGCGATGTCATGTCTCCGATTGTGAGGCAGAAGAATTTTGATTCACCCTCACTTTTGGCATATTTTTGTTTGTCCATACTTTTACATAATTTTAAACATACTTATATATAATTTTGAACCAGAATTATTTAACTGAATCGCTACGACAAGTAACCAAGAATCAATCATGTGCGCTGTGCAGCGTTTTATTGCTTCATCGAGCTTCAGAAAACCAAAATTATTATCTATGTATTATAATTCCTATAGTAACACCTTACTATAGGTATTATAACTTAAGGAAATGAAGCAGTACCTAAATAATGTGACCTTTTCATTAACCTACTTACCTTGTTTTCTTAAAATGTTTGGAACGAGTGTCATGAAAGATATATTTTTTCCTTTTTGTGTTTGCATCTGAACTTTCAATAGGTCCATTGGATGGGTGACGCATGCTGCTCCAGTTGCAGATATACCACCGAAGTACCATCTTGATAATTTATTTTGTTTTGAATTGATTTTTAACACTTTCATTATACCTACTCCTTGAATGAAAAACATAAAAGTTCTACATTTCCTGGCTTGTAATTCGTCTGTGTAGGTAGGTAGGTAGGTACCTAAGTACTTTTGATTTAGGTAGGTGTACAAATGGCAGTTCATTGCAAAATGTAATAAGTACCCTTGCCGTTTTACATACGGTATGTATGTACTTTACAACATTGCTTAAAGATAATTTTTGAATAATTAGGTAGGTTCTCAAATTGAGTAATTTTCAAATGTAAATGTATGTCAAGCAGGCAGGTTCTTTTTTAAAGACACCTTCGCACTACCTTTAGTACCTGTGTCGCGTGGTGCTTAACAAACATTCAAATAACGGAATTAACGGACACAAAGTACATCCAGACTCGAACAACCATTGGTGGATCACACAATTTTTTGTCCCGTGTGGGATTCAAACCCACAACACTCGGCGCAGTGGCAGTAGTGAGGCAACCGCTTAAACCACTACGCCATCCGTGCAGTCAGTTGCGTGGAGGTTCTCCGCGACAAGCGAATGCGCAAGTTAAACACGCACGTACATGTACCTACGTCCGTAGCGTCGTGGCCCTCTGCGGGCCGTTAAAACAAGCAAGCAACAAGCCTAAGAGAGTACACGTAACGAGAATGAAACATTTTTAAATTAATGCTAGAGCCTCAATACGATATCCGCGAGACAGGTCGAGCATACGGTCGACTGTTTTACGCCAGGTGTGAGTGGCGGCAAAGAAGATGTTCGAGCATTTTGCCGCTCAATCTGAGCTGACCGTAACAATACAAATGATTTAGTTTAAAATACGTACGTAGATAAGCATACATAAAGGCACTAAGGCCATTCGCTGCGACAACACTAAAGTCGTTATAGTCTGATATTAAATAAAATATATATAGTTATACTAAATATTCACCAACTGTAAATTATATTGAATAAATATATCTGAGCCTATTATTAGTTTAATACCCGACTTCTAAAAGGCGCGTTAAGATGAAACATTCACTAGATTTTAAGCTACACCTCCAGCAATACAACTGCGAAAAGCTAACTCAATTTCTTACAGTAGTTTTTGCGTGATGTACGTACAAATATACAGACAGACAAAAACCCTAAAAATAGTTGTTTTAGCTTCTATATTTCTTATAAATACACCTCACATTAATCTTTCTCAAATATTTTATCTCAATCATTTTTCTTTGACATTTATATGTGAAAGTTATGTTTGGCTGTGTGCATGGCGACGGAACGTTGCCTAGGAGCAGGCATTGCGTCATGTCTTTTTATTTTATAACATCTTAGGAGGTTCGATGCTGGCCTCCTTGGAACAACCACTATGGAAACTAGCTCTTGGTCTTTAGCTATGTATATACATAACTGTTAAATTCGCATGAGCTTCGTTTGACCCAAAAATAACACACTCTAGTTCGACGTTTAATAAATTAATTGAAGGGAGCTGTGTGTGTTTTGATGATAGGTCTCTTCAAATTATTTACTTCACGTCAGAGATCTCCACTTTGGTTTGCATAGTTCTGTGAACTTCTGTGACTTAGATATCGAAGGTCGCCTAAAAATGGGCAGAGGTCGTGAGGGATGACATAGAATAGAATAGAATTTTATGTGTCAAACATAGGTGGAATTACATTTATGGTCTTATATCGATAACCGTTTATAGTGCACTAAGTTTTGCCTTAAAAGCATACAAATATATCATAATCAATTGTTAAAATGTTAATAATAGTTTAACTTATTATATAATAAAAAATAAAAATGATTGAAAGAAATACAAAAAAATATTAATATAAAATAGTAAACAATATAAAAATTAATAACTTTCAATAAACAATAATAATTAATTAAAATTGCTTAAAAATAAATACTCCATAATTAATTTCAAATTGTCATTAAAAAATTATCAATATTATAATAGCATTTGTCAATTAATAATTCATTTAATTTCTTTTTAAATTGTGGTATGGTCAAATTTTTATGGAGTCAGGTATCTTATTATAAATTAGTAGAGCTTTACCAAAAAAGCTTTTTTGCATAAGTGCAGTTTTGCATTTACCTAATATGACATAACTTGTCTATAAGGGTGCGTATTGAAGCCTTTCTGACGGATGACAATTTAACGAACAAGTGTGAAACACTTGTTTTCAACACTATTTGCTCAAGTGTCTTCTCCGGTTGTATTACAATGGGACCGTCTCGGCCGGGGGCGTAGCGGAATAACGAATTTTCACTGTGGGTGCGTCCCGGCCCCCCGTACCGGAATGGGACCCTAACGGCCGGACCCGATCGTAGCTCGGAAAATCAGTACCTACATACCCTTTGGGCAACTTATGGTTTTAAGCTGTGGTATAAGTAATATGTTAAAATATATCTAAGTGGGATGGAATTACTGGTTGTCTAGTGGTTTAAGTGGTCGCCTCGCCGAGTGTAGTGGGTTAATCCCCACACGGTACAAATATTTGTTCCGAGTCTTCCTTGTGTCAATGTTTGTTAAGACCCCGCGTCACAGGAATTATTTCTAGTGTAGGAGTTGCCTTTTTGAAGAAGAGAAGTAAAAAATAATGGACTTGGCAATTTACTGACGGCACGGATGGGTAGGCTTGTTCGGGGAAGTACCATCGACATACAGGAAACCAGTGAGAGAGTAGTAGCAACCTTACGGCATTTTGACGCATGAGTTAATGTGCTGAACGCTCATATACCTATCTCTTCCCGCTCAATTTTTTTCATCCTATCTTAATTCCTATTAGCTCGGTAACACCCATGGAACAGGTATTGCAAGCAACGAATGTCAGGGTAATCGCTTACCATCATCATTATCCAGATTTTGGCCGCGGCTTCGCTCGTGTAAATGTAAAAGCATAACAAACAAACTTACATTTACAATGTTAGGATTTAAAATTATCAATTTCTAGGTATAGTAAAACATGGTTTATAAAAAATATTTATTAAACAACCATCATAACTGTAAGGAATTCCAAAAAAAATCCCAGACACAATTCGCTTAAGTAATTAATGACATTCTTGATTGATTATACTTATCATAAATTTGTAGTTAACAACTATACATTTATATGATAAATTATTAAGAAATGGAGTATAAAATTGTGTACAAAACATCAATCATATTTTAAGGAAACGTCTTGAACATAATATAAGTCATTAATTAATGACACTCTTGATCACATAAAAAATATTACAAAAATAATAACATTCTATGGAAGTTTTAAATATGAGTCAAGTAATAAATACTTACTTATATAAATAATGACATTCTTGTATAAACGACAAAACTGTTATAAAAAGGAAATTGTAATAATTCTATGGAATTCTAAAATTGTCCTATTTATTTAACACATCGGACAAACTTATATCACTATTCATGGAAAGTCGGCATTGTACCTAATAATAATATTTAGCTATGAATAACCACACAGATACATTTATGCATTAGGTACCTACATATTATAAGCCACACACAAAACCGTTTATAAGGTGAATTGATGGATGTAACTTTATCTTTTAATGAATTAGTTATTCAATTTGTGTTTAAAGCAGCATACTCAAATTGTTTTAAAACCCCTAACTTAGAAGTTATTTTTAAAGAGAAGATAGAGTACGCTAAGTTTTGGATGTACCTGATCAATATAAGACAGTTAAAAAATGTACTCAAATTCTGCTTATCTTGTTTGCATCGAAATGTTTTTCTGAATTATCCTATTTCAAAATTTATATGCAAAGAATGTATTCAGAAACCTGTTTACAGATTCTCACCTTGATGATGTATTAAGATGATGTATCTAAATGAATTCGTCAAAAAATGATCCCAAAATCATCGTTCTCACTAAAATTTGAATAAACAATTTCGTATATTAAACGTAATAGTTTTTTTCATTAACACCTAAACAACAGATGTGATTTAAGTAGTGGTTTGTAAAAGTAGACCAGGAAAAGCAAGGTTGAGTATGGCTGGTTTAAAGACAAGTGCAACTAGTGTTGTCACTTTGCATAGCTTAGTGTAACTGCCATTTTATAAGTTCAAGTTTGGCTGGATAAATTTCGCAATTGCCATTCAGAAGCGTTGACAAATAAGTTAAACATTAATTACATAGGTACTCATTATTTTAACATTGTGACACTACACATAGGAACATTTCTAATAATTTACATAGGGTAGGGGTATACATATATCTAATTATGTAATTTCAAAACTGTACCTGCGGTACGAAGAACACACAGACTAACAACTACGTTGTATAACTTGTATATAATAATTTATAACAGATGTCAAAACTTTATAAAATTGTAACATGTTTTAAATACTTTTCCGTTATGACCTTTTTGTTGCTATATATGCATACAATTAGTCCGAGCGTTTGGTAGTTCTCACGATGTATATACAATAATATACATTTACATTAGGTGAAAGCAATCCGGTCATACCGGTCAACCATAACCAGGCTTTTAATAATAATATATTCTTAATAATGTATGAAATTAAGGGCTTGTCCCACCACCTCCAAATAGCATTTATCTATAAAATAAAAAGTCTCGCCATCTCTCTTCTTTTAACCTAACATGAGTGAGACAGCTTGCGATTCATCTTTCGGATAAATTTAACTTGTTTGTTGTGGGACTGGCTATAAGAGTAAAAACTTTAGTAATTAAATAGTACTTAACATGGTCTACTCCATATTAAATAAATTCTTTACAACACGTTATGTTTCGCTTGTAATATACATATTATTATTGTTCACATGGTACCCATAGCGCTGTTTGGATAGTTTTAATATTAGGGCTTTATTCATACGAACACAAAGATATGACTGGAAGCTACAAAGAATAAATTATTATAATGCACATTGGCAGCTGTGTATATCTACCGTTTAATAACAATATTCCGTAGGAATGTATGCATTTCAAACCATCAATATAATAAAAATATATTATCCAAAAATAATTCGTTATATAATTATACGACTGTAGTGGTTTCATGGAATTTTATAGAAAAGGATATTTTGAAAACATCACTTACTTTTTATAAGTTCTATTAGGACATAATTTTGGCACGATATAAACATAACAAAAAATAATGTATAAAACACAGCCCAACAGTTAAATCTCAAAAATATAAAATAAGACATACAGTGTTAATAATTACAGCTGCGCTATCGCGTTTGTTTGCCTCGTTATATATTAAAAACCAAAAATATAACCGGTTTTAATCCATTGAGTTATTATGTACTACGTATGAGAGACGACTACTCAACTGTATTGTTTGCAAATCGCGTTACAGTGTATGCTCTTACTTAGGTCTGAGCCATGTGTTCACTGCAACGAGACGGTGGCTCGGCATTGTTTTTTATTTAAAATCAACTTTACACATGTGTACTTCCCTAACGCTTTATTAATTTTGGTATAAACAATGTTGCCGTCACTCTTCGCACGTAATAAGTTTGTACATATTACCTCAATGGTCACGTGTGATTAAAAATATCTGATTTTTACATTTTGTTTCGGTAACGGTTTGGTTTGGCGCGAGATGTCTATATTTGTATATATTTCTGTAACAATTACATATAAACTATTTAAGCTGGAGTTTGCCACATAGTGCTGGAAGTCGTTATATATTTGCGTTTCGTTCATGATAATATATCATTATTTGGCAATCTAATAAACAAAACAAATAATAAAATAAATAATCGCATCTTTTTAACAATAGCCGAAGAAAACACGGCATAAAAAGAACTAAGAAAGTTTAAAATAAACGCAATAACAAAAAATTGGGACTGTTGATTTGAATAGTATAATTTCCAATATAAGTCTATTAATAATTACCTATCGGTAATTACGTATTAAAGAGGAAGACTGTCAATGTAAGGCGGGATTGCATCATAACTACTTACATCATTATATCGCCTCAAGTCATTAGACATTAAGTATGTTATTTTTAAATGAATAGAAAATTATACTTTCCGAAAGAAAATTTACTAGTCAATATTTTACATTGTGTCATTTTCATTGTAAAGTTTTTATCACAAACTAAATGGTAACTGTGACTATAAGCGAGATCGCGCGTCATTTTTGCCAATAGTCGAATCCCAAGTACGGTGATTTTTAGATATTACGGGTAAGGCGTGACTGAGAGGTAACTATGTCTGTTTTATCTTAAGAAAACACACCTTTGCACCGCTCGCATCTGCGCCAGACGGATGCTTTAACTTATTTGCATATGTAACCACCGCACGTAGGTATAAGTTACCTTGAACCGCACACGCACGACACCACAAGACATTAGACAAGACCAATGGTTTCCATTTGCGCGGGAAACAGCTCGCTCTGACTGGCTGCGGCGGACACCGACGTTCATGCAAACTCGCACCCGCCTTTATCTCACCGATCGCAACTCCAACATATCCTTCATGGGCAACACGGGCGCTACCATATCCGTGCTATCGAGAAGTTAAGGACAGATCGAAACACCGCTACCTTTCAAACTTTACGCAGCGAACAACACATTTATAGCGATGTATGGCGAGAAAACATTAACAGTCAATTTCAACTTACGACGCACCATCTATCAGACAAGACTATATTCTCAACAATCGATCTAAACCGCGCTTACCAACAATTGAGCATTAAAGACGAAGAAATCGAGAAGACAGCCATAATCACGCCAATGAGGTAATTTGAATTCCTGCGCATGTGCCCCGGTTTGAAAAACGCTGGACCAACATTTCAGCGATACATTCACGAAGTGCTACGAGGCCTAGATTTCGTCTATCCATTTATAGACGACATATTATTAGCGTCTGAAAACGAAGCTCAACATCGAAAACATCTTCACACTGTGCTTAAGCGATTGAAAGACCATGGCATCACCATCAACCCCGTTAAGTGTAACTTAACAAAAGCAGAAATGCAATGTCTAGGCTACACAGTAACAAAGGAAGGAATTAAACCGCCCGAACACAAAATTCAAGTCATCATAGAGTACCCCAAGCGCAAGACAATTGAGGAGCTACGTATATTTATTAGGATGATAAAATTCTATCACAATTACATTCCCAACGCGTCACTCTACAAACACCGCTGTATTCATATATCCACAACATTAAGACAAAGGACAAACATTGGGTATCACGCTTCGGATGCCCGACAACAATAACAACAGATCAAGGTCGACAGTTCGAGGGTCAGCTGTTTCAAAACTTAATGAAATCAATAGGTACACATCGTACAACAACGTACCATCCACAAAGCAACGGCATAGTGAAAAATGCACTACGCGCGAAACTCACCGACACAAGTACATGGATTGACGAGTTACCTACAGTGCTACTTGGATTACGCGCCGCTTTGCGCACCGACACAGGCGTTAGCGCCGCCGAGCTCACCTACGGCTACAACTTACGTTTACCCGGCGAATTCTTTGCACCAAGTAATGCCACACCTAATATCGATTATACTTACGTTGAAAAACTGCGAAACATAATTCATATAAATAAGCCGCAACCCGTCACCGAACATCACAGTAATAATAAGCGTGTGTTTGTGCATAAAGATCTACGCGAGTGCACTCATATGTTTATTAGCATATATGCGGTTAAAAAGCCACTTCAAGCACCTTATGAAGGCCCTTACCGAGTTATAAACCGAACAGATAAGGTATTACAATTACCGGATCGATAAGCAAATATCTCAATTGATCGATTGAAGCCTGCATACATCATAATAGAAGACAGCAACCAACATACCAGTACCTAATTCCAAGCAACATCACAATTACTATACCTTCAAGCAACATACCCGTTACCTAAGAACCTGTCACCTCACCGCAACATAATGTCGACGAGCGACAAATACCTAAACCTTGTCTGCGAACGGAAACCATGACGTCACAGCCAGCCACGGTAATACGCTCGGACCGTGTCGTTAAACTGCCGGCCGGTACGCTTTCGCTTGAAGGGGAATACTGTAGCCACCGCACGTATACCATATTATATTGAACCGCACACGCACGACACCACAAGACATTAGATAAGACCAATGGAAACGGCTCGCTCCGACGTTAGCGCTGCGCACGGAAGTTAGCGTAAACTAAATTCATTTCTGATTCGTCGAATGTGAGACTTGTTATTGATTACGTTTCTGTGTTAATATTCTATAAGTTTTTATTGGATAACGCAACATATTTGGTGTACCATAAATTAAGGTCTACGTGTTACTATACCCATCACTATCCTCAACCTCCAAACATACATACGATTGCAATTGCTATCGATCTAGATAATATTAGATTATTTTCTTTTCGTGTTACAAAAAACTTTTCGTGTACAAGTTATTTACTTTTTATTAAAGTTCTTACGATAGAGACGTAGTAGTTTGTTAAAACACGAATTGTTCGGAATCGACTTTGGACTTAGGAGTAACAGACGCGCGAACTCTGTAAATTCTAATATACATACCTACATTCACAAAATGTACAACACTTTGACGAAAATGTTCTAAAAATCTAAATGCTTCTAACAACTGGCTAGTAGAGTATAACAGAGATATATCTAACTAAAAACAATCTACATAAAATGTGTAAAATTCTACTAATTATCATTATTTTGGTGGTACAATTACTCCAAAGTTCATTCTAAGTTGTTCTAAAAATACAAACGTCAGAATAGTGTGAGGCGCGAGTCTGACAAATGCCGGAATGTAGCCTTTAAAGAATGCGAGAGGTCCCTCTTTGGCAGTGTTGGCGACCAGCGACATTATACTCTTCACTTCACCAGGCTTGGCGTTCATAGCGCGAGTCTTGAGGACATCCACCGGTTGTGTCATGGTTGTGGCTATGCCTCCCTGCAAATTATAAATTATTATTAGTACTCTAATCAATGAGTCGCTGACAAGTACTATTAAAATTGCATTACATTTTTTACATACTATGTTAGGTGCGAACTTGTGCCAACAAAGTGGTACGCTCGTGTCATCGTCACGTCTCAATAAATTAAACTCTCGATAAGTAATTGCAACGGATGCTTCTCTAATAAAAAGCTTTCCGTAAGGTACCTTGCGCCAAACTTTAACCCTGCTTTGATGTTGCTTCGAGTAGTATAGCAACGACATAAAACAGGCGTTCAGGGTTAACGCGCAGAGCTGTAGCGGTGAAACTGCACACAATGTAGCAACTTCAGAGAGAACAACATGAAGTTTGAAGCAAGGTATATAGACCCAAAGAACACTTAGACATGGACCAAATGTCTGTGGATATCAGCAAAGTTTTTGTCTGTTTGTTTTATATTAAAAACAGTCGATTTCCAGTGACACATTAATCGGTACGTCTTAAGTGCATTTGTGCTAATAATTAATTTACTTACCGCCAATAAACTGGAAGTGACATGTGTGACAACATTATCTTCAAAGTAAGGGGTTGTCAGAATAATGGCCTTAATTTGGTCATAGAAGGCAAGTTGGCCAATAGTCATGAGTGCAGCACGCGCGCAAGTCATTGACGCTCCAGCCCACAGTCGGAGTACACCTTCTTTTGTTGCTACTTTGTACACTCCATGAACTGCATTCTTGTAGCTGTAGAATTGAATACAATTATTAATGACGCAATAGGGGTAGGCTCGCTACAAGGTGGTCCGACGACCTGGTAAGAGTTGGGGTAAGCGGATGGTTGCGGGCGGCCCAAAATCGGTCTGTGTAGAAAACTTTGGGGACGTTGGCCTATGTCAAACAGTGGATTTATTTGGACTAAGATGATGATGACTATTGATCTATTTATGTGACCAATCGTACTCCTGTAGCGACTTGTCTGGCTAATAGACACGCGAATCATTCAAAGTTTTTGGAACATTTATGCAGTTATTTAATCGCATTTCAATTTATAGAATTTTATAGATTTGGGACAGGTTATATATTTTTAATAATAATCTTTATTACCAGTTTTACAATTTTTTACATACAATGTGCTAAAACAAACTTTATTCTTACAAATTGTAGGTTATTACATTGTTGTAACCATCTGACACCCAAGCTAAGATTGAACTTGTATTTAGGGTGTCAGGGCTCTCAAAAATTGACTCCTTTATTACAATACCTAAGTCCGTCGTGTGTGACGTGGTGTTTTACTTTGCAGGTACATTTTTAAATAAGGGTAAATAAAGATATCTTATTTCAAGAATTATAAAAAAGTAAAAAATGTACGTATCCGTATAGTGTGTTTTGTGTTACAATGTGTTTGTGCGTGTGCGTGTGTGTGTGTGTTTTTTGGTTATACTCTATTATCTATCTATCTCATGCTTCAAGTATTCTTTCAACCTCTTCATAGCTAAGACCAATGGTCCATTCTCTAATTATCCTTTTACATTCAAATAGATTGACTGTGTAGATATTACATTGCCTGTTAACTGCGTTGTATGTACGACTGCCAAGAATTTTAAAATTTCGCTCTGGTAATTTTGTTTTATGTTTTTCAATGGATCACACATTTGCTATCCTTCGTTTTGTTAAGCGTTTGGGATCGAGCAGTAAAGTAGCGTGTTTGCGTAACGTGCTGTTTAATACATAAAGCTGTCTCACTGTCATTACCTCACATTCTTTGTACAACTGTGTAGTACTAAACCTATAGTGTTTAAAGGTCATAGCCTTGAGAACAGCGCTATGCGCTCTTTCAAATTGCAACATACTGAACCTTGGAGCACCACCCCAGACCGTTATGCCAAAAGATAGAATAGACTGGCAGAGAGAGAAATAAACCATACGTAAGGTATTATCATCAGCACTATAACGCAAGTTTTTGAAAATGGCTATTAACTTTCTAACTCTGCAAGGCAAAGCGTTAATTTGGTCTTTCCACGAGATAAAATTGTCTATCAATATTTCCAAGTACTTAACAGTGGTCTTTCTTATCAAGGAAAGGCAAGAGCATTGGCTTGAGTTACCATTGCCACCATGTGTTTTGATAGAGAAAGAGTTATCTGGTTGCGATGAAGTTTTAAGTGTGAACGGAATATAGTTAGTCTTCTCAACATTTAACGTCAAACTGTTTGCGGATAGCTTAGACATGATAATACTAAGGACAGATTCCGCTCTATTGCGAGCTTCTGTCCAGGTTCGAGCATGTACTCAAAGGGCCGTATCATCCGCGTATGTGTAAATGGAGGGTTTGGTAGTGCTAGATCACGATGTTATATTTGCAGTAAAGTATCTTAATTATATTTAACATTTATGGACTATTCTGAGATCAACAGTTGTTCATGTTAATACCTTAAGTTTGAACTTTCAACCCAATCCTTACAACGAGGTCATAAAATATTTTTCATATCAGCTAACACATACTTCATATACAGTCTAATATAAATTATAGGCAAGGAGCAATTTTAATTTTATCATAGTGCAAATGTAATTTATCTGCAACGCAATGCTTACTTCAAATGCAAGCTATGAACACTAAGTAGATAGTGGTCACAAAGCTTTGATCTTATTGTTACGAGCTGGGCTCGACGGATAAGAATATAAACAATATTACCGACTAAAACACGTTTTATTCAGACACACAATTAAATTTAAAACACAACAAACACTATACCACACTTTTTCACTGTACTGCTTCAAACTTCGTAGTATTTCCGCTTCCGTTCGCTTCGATGAACACTTGACCGCTTACGATTGTAAACTAACTCGGCGGTGCGCGTGCGCCCTATTTATACGCGGGTAAAGCGCTTCCAGAGCTTTCCAGTAACGCCGTACTCGACGTGTAAACAGCACGATGCTTCGAGAAAGTACCAGCATTCTCTCTAAGATTCTCGTACCGTACTACGCAGTTCGGTAAGATGTCAATAGATGGCGGTGTAAACTATTAGACGGAACCGCCGAGTCCCTCCCACAATGCCGAGAGATGTCACTGGGCGTAACATTATTATAGCCACCACAATCTACCAGGCATATTGCCAGACTCTACCCTGCTACTAAGAATTTTCTTGCAGAAAAACCCAGTAATATTCTGGCTGACCTAGGAATAGAACCATGGGCCTCATAATCGCATGCACAAAAAGCGCGAACTTATACCATGTGACTATCCAGGCAGTCAGATAATAATTCTGGTTTGGTGCAGATAGCGGAAAACAATTTAGAAAGGTGATTAGCTTCAAATTTGGACCTTCCATACATACATCTTTCTACGTAATATGACTCTGTAGGCTGTATATACATATATATTAATATAAGCTATCCATTTAGGCGTTTCGCAGACGATGGTCTGTTTTACAACGGACAAAAAAGGTTGATTGTCTCTCTGCTTTTGGGCCAACTCTCAGTATACTTCAAACAACCATACATTTATTGTCCTGTAAAGTAGGTATACAAGTACATAACACTTGGCATGCCACTACGCCAAATGTTGTAGAGTGTTAAGTAGCGAGGCGACCGCTGAAACCATTACGCTATCTCTCCAGTCATTAAATTAATAACCAATACAAATAACATGGATACAATTCAGAAAATGATGTCATTCGCATAACACCGTTAATAGATACTTAATATAATGCTGGATTCATTTCTTTTTACCTTCAATCGAAGCTTCTGGTTAACTCTTTTTCTCTGTAGATATACTGGATGTAAGGGACGGTGTACCAAAAACTAAAAAAGTAGATTCAGACCATTTTCTCCCTAGCCTTTATTATTCCCAATTCACTTGGGGTCGGCTTTTCTGGTCTAACCGGATTTGACTGGATATCAGTTTTTACACGGAGCGGCTGCCACCTGACCTCCGCAACCCGAAGGCTAGACCAGTGTCAGGATATTATAGGGCACTGACTGCCCAATAACGACTGCCATAGATGCCAAAGAAAAGGATCACGGGTCTTACAGTCTATACGCTAGTACCGAAAATATTTTTATTTTAAATTAAACTGAATAGAGTTCAAAATATGTAAAAAAATATTGTTTTATAATATATTAATAATACTACTGTTGATACCATTTATTTGAAAAGTAATATAGAAATTTTCATCTTATCGATAAAACATCGATGTCAGACTTTAGAAAAAGTTAACTGTCACTTACTTAGGGAATTCCTTCGTAAGTGATACCTAGCATGGTGAAATTGAATTTAAGTAAGTATTCGATTAAGGGATGCCCCTAGCTTAAAAGACACCTACTTAGGTGGAGGTTAGGGGCCTGTTGGTGAAAACGAGCATAAGACCATTATTCTTAGTTAAAAATCGTTGGAATTTTCTTAAGGAAAAATCACAATTTTTCCCTATAATTTTTCATTTTTGTGACTGTAAATCTAAACATAATAAAATAAAATAAAACCATAAATTTTATTAAATAAAAATCAAAGAGTAATATAAATATAAAATACAGTACTGTAATTAAAACGTGATTTAAACTGATCAGCTGCTTTATGCGCGCGGAACGCAGAGGTCATTGCCGCCACACAGTGTGTTATGAGAGCTGAGTTACGGCCATCACCATTTTATATACTTTCTGGATAGATAATTTTTGAAACCAGTCTTAATAAAACTTTCGTGACTATATTTACCATAGTTTTCGTGACATTTACAAAATCGAGAAAAGTCTAGATACCAAAAAAACGTTTTATCTACTTTTATTTTTTTAGTATAAAATGTTGCATGGTGTTATGGGTTTCCACGAAAAGAACTAATAAATACATAAATAATTGATTAATAAGGTTTTTAAAAGGTGTTATAAATTTATTTCGTAATCATTTATTTTCTGGCGAACTTTAACATGGTCGCATTTTCTTTTATTATATACATAATAAAAGAAATTATATATATATATATATATATATATATATATATATAATAATAAACATGATTGTATGTATATATATATACAATTATGTTTATTACATTAATATGTGAAACCAGACACCACAAACGCTGGGTTCCAGAGATATAAATTTTTGCAAATACAACTTAGTGTTGTCATCAAAGTAGGTAATTGCAAAATACAATAATTCACACACAACGATTTTCATCGTGTCATGGTAGGCATTTAATGTGGATCTGCAAATTGAATTCTAGCTAGACATTCTAAGAAATTCTACCACTTTTTTTCTTAACAAACGACTCCCGCACTATGGCAAGCTAGGCTAGGCTAAGCTATATTAGGTGGAAAGGTCAGCCGTTGGCATGTATATTTGGTGATGGTACGAATGAGCCGGCTCACCCGGGAAAGTACCACCCTCTTACAGAAAACTGGCGCAGGAGTAGTAACAATGTTACTATGTTCCGTTCAGTTAGCAAGAGTTCGGCCGCTCACTTAGCTACTCTTCCCATTCCTTTTCTTATGTTCAATCCCTAATCTTTTTTCTTAGGTCGGCAACGCTCGATACTTCCGGTATCACCAGCGATCATAGGCTATGGTAGCCGCTTACCATAAGGCGAGCCGTACTATGCTTGTTTGCCACCTAGGCAGTATAAAAAATGCTCTGTGTCATTGTAGGTCAAAACACAGCCTACATTTTTTTTCGATGAAGGTGGTATTGGGAAGAGGTCTGCCCACGTTAAGCATATGCAAAAACCTAATAACAGTACACGATGACTGGAGAAGCGGGGTTGAGCGTCATGGAGCCGGTAAAAATCATATAATAATAATAATAATAACAACCATGTAATATCAACCATGTCCATTGGCAGCCAACAAAAGCAAATCAAATGCTCTGTTCTGCCAGTAAAAGTGCTATCACTTTTAAAACCCTCAACGGGAACGAACGAACGAAACTGTCACTATTCATGGCCAGTTACAGGAAAGTTTGACTGATGTCTGCAATTCTGATGATGAAATACTTTTATTGCCATCAGAAGATATTATAACTTTTTCTGATGACAATGACTGACTGACTAACTAAGAATAACTAACTGACTTACAGAAATTTATTGAAGTTACTGAGTTTACGTTATTAAATGTAAACTCAGTAACTTCAGTAAATCTCACTAGCCACTTTGTATATTTTTGACTTTAATAAATGTTACTTTATGACCTAAGTGAATGAATGATTTTGAACAGAGATTTTGATGCAACTAAGATTATAAAATAAGACGCTTAGAGATATCATGTAGAGGAGACTTTATTTTGGGCCGAGCATGAGCGATTTTTTAGTCTACCAAAAAAGCGTCTGTTCAGCGTGTAAAAACCCCTACACATGCAGTATGTATGGCTTCAATAAAACCATTAATCATTGCTGTGGTTCTATATAATACTTACATGACATGACTGTATTACGGTATTCAGTGAACCTAAGCCTTCAATCAGTTATAAGGGTAAGCATAAGCTGAAGCCACAGAATTGCTATTATAGTAAAACACTACTATATACCACATAGTACACCAAGTCATGGTTGTTTTAATAATAAGTCTATATATACATTTACTTATTAGCACAGTAGTAACCAAATAATATTTTCTGTAGGTTTAATCAAAATACTACTTGCTGTTAATATTAGCAGGTAATTCTATTTTAATCAATTGATAGAATGCTAAAAATGGTAATAAAACATAATGTAATGATACATATAAACATGAAATATAATATTGCCTTGTTGGTGCCATGGAATATGTTTGTGAGGTATAACTTTGTATAACCAAGAGATCAAATGTGGGGACATTTGATCCCTTGGTTATACAAAGTTATTGGGATTCACAATAGCAGCATGGAACCTGGAAATTTACCTGGTAGATCAAGACCTGCACCTTCTTTTGTCAAACCTAAAGACTGTTGAACTAGGTGTAATATACCTCTGTATATGCCTTTGGGGATAATTAGGTGTGTGTTAATAGAAAATAGCTTACTTTCTTCTTTGCTCAGGTGGGAGTTTCATATCATTTTGCATTCTCACATTGACTAAGTCTGCAGGATTTCCTACAAAGCCACCAAAGAAACCGCCCAATCCAGCTAAAAATACTGTCATATAAAATGGTATTGCTGTGCCCTGGAACAAATATATAATTTAACTTTAAAGATAATTTGAATCAGATCTGCCAGTATTTGGCTTTTAGTATAAATATACACATATTTTTTTTGTAAAAGACAATTCTCAAACTGGGAATGAATGCTGTGCAGCAGGGACAAGGGACATACAAACAATGGTCAAAAAGAACACCTAGGTTTGAATCATCTAAGTGTTAGGTGGACAATTAATTATGGATAGGATTTGATCTCATGTGGTTTTTGAGTCTGTAACACTTAACTTAATAACAGTGGGGAGGTGGCCACATGAACTACTATGCCAACTTTGCAGTCAAGTTATTCAGTTTATATTATAAATTACTTACATCTTTAGGAGCTATGTTTTGTTTGGCTACTTCATATATTCCGAACCTTGCCGTGGAGTATGTTAGCTGACGCAACAGTGAAGCTGATATGCCATTGTATAGAGCAAAGATACCTGAAAACATTTCATACACAAAAAGTGAAAATAGGGTCTCATAAAATATTAGGAATAATGTATAATTTTATGTTCAGGTGTTAGGGAGCTTTTGGTATAAATGTTTTGATTTATATTAAAATGATTATTAACATCAGTATGTGCAACCTTTAATGAATGATATATTTTATCTTAATTAGTGTATGCAAGTGAGTAAAAACTAAAAAATATATGATCTCAATACTTAATCTAAAGACCTGTGTAATTAATATAAAACAAGTTTCACTAACCATCATTTTTTATAACCTTTCCAGTGAGTTTTATTAAAGATATATTTTTTCCTTTTTGTGTTTGCATTTGAACTTTCAACAGGTCTAACGGATGAGTGACACATGCTGCTCCAGCTGAAGCAAGCCCACCAAAGTACCATTTTGATACTCTATTCTCTTTCACTTTAACCATTGCTACACTCATTGTGCTCCTAAAACATTATATAAAACACATGAATGCCAACAAGAACACTAATATTACCTACATAAATACTTTTATGGTCTACATACTGTTAAAGGTAACTATGAACTTTTTATCGCACTTTACATAGTTTGGACACTGAGGCACTGGATTGAACCAAAAATTTACAACCATTTCAGGCACAGCAGGGTCAAGTAGAGACGGGTTTTCATTCCCAATAATCGTATCATATTACAACGTGTTAGCTTAATTGAATCATCATCAATAGATTAATAAAAAACCCATCGCGATTTTAAAGTATGTACTTTTACTATTCATAATGAGCACACATCATATTATTAGATAAACTCTGTCAATATTGTTTAAAATTTATCGGCACCACAGGTTTCTATGTTATTTGGCTATCAGTAGCGTATTCAATTTGAATAAATTATTCAAAAAGCAAAATACTATATTAAATGTCATTAATGTCATTTTATTAGAAATATGAGAAATGTCTAAAATCAAATGTCAGAAGCGAAACGTAAACCAAGGATGGACAAATTTTGATAATCGACATCGATTATAAAAAAATCATGATTCAAATGTAAATAAATTTTAGAATAGAATAGAATTATATTTTATTCAAATATTTTAACCAGGTTCGGCTGAAATATCCACAGATCAATTGACAACTAAACATGACAGATTACAAAGTAATCGAGCACACCATTGACTATATCTACTGTCATAGATATTTAAGACAGTAATTATTGGGACCTTTACATTCTCTCCGTTATACGGCACTATCAGAAATTTTCTAAGATACTATTTTAAATTATCATCTATATTGGCATATTAAATATATACAGTGTATTTAGTATATTAATATATTTAATATCTGTGATTTTATAGACAAATTTATTACACCTATTTACCAATAAACATATAGGTGTAATAAATTCACATGAAACCTCAAAGGATAGAGATTATTCTTTTTTTAAATCTTTATTTATTTGAAGGACTTGGTTCACAATAAAGAAGCGACCATGTCGTCCTTGTAATACAACGTACAATGATTACCATAAGGATAGAGATGATATCATATTTAGTAAATTAGATGAATAAAATTTATTAGAAGAATAAATGAAGTTATAGAAATATAACATGATCTAAAAAGAAGTAAGTCAATTTATGCATGTTCAAAATGTGTAACTTTGTAACAAAAAAACGAAGCACATTGAAATCGATATGTCACTTTTTTGTGAAATGTGCAACGCTACCAACAAGTTTTGTAGTATTTGTCAAAATAATGTCAGATAAAATATTTCAATTCGTTCTTAAATAATTTCAAATGTATAAAATTATATTCAATATATAATTATATTACTATTCCGAGTGTAAAAATATTTTATTATAATTTATATCAGTTAGCTTGGTAAGCCGCAAATTTTTAAACAAATGTGTTTATTTTGTATCATACTTATAATATTATTACCAGTTATTTTTAAATACATACCTATAACATATATTTTGTAAAGATACATACGTCACTGTTTTTCTTTCATTATAGTTATAGTCGAATGTTTTAAATGTATAAAAAATAATTTTGAACGAATTGTTTGTTACACGTATCAACAACACGTACGATCTCACGTTAATCGACATAACCAAAGTGTACCACTAACCTTCAAATCGGTCAATTGTCAAGGCTATCTATAATAATTTTGGCAGGATTAGTTTTCCGGGATCATATGTTTGTAATATAATATCTATTGTAACTGCACAAAGGTACTCACTTTTTATTATCACTTTTGTTACAGATTGCGATACTATAACTGCACTTCCTATACGTGGAAAATTGTTACAAACTTAGTTTGAAAAAAAAAAATATCTTGTGCGAAATTAATACATTATGATTATATAATGTTTCTTGAGAAATGCTATATTGCCAGTAAACTAACAAGTACTGAGTAAGACTAAGGTCGCGCAGAGTTTGTCTTGCCGTGATCGCGCGGCGAGTGTTGAAAACGGCTAGGTAGTAATGACTGTAACGCTTATCGCTCGATGGTAGACGTAGAGGGCTAAACTGGAACTGAAGTATGAGTCGTATTTTGTCAATTCTGGAGCCAGTGCATAGATATATTTTGTTAGTGATGGTGTGCCGAAATAGTGCTAAGTAGCATAGATTTTATTTTATTCATTATTTTTGTTACAGAATGGCATCAGATATCATAACATTGCTAAATCTAGATAAATCATTATCTAGTAAAGTAATTGTTGTGAAAGAAATCAACAGATGTGAGAGCTCATTTGTAACCAGTAGTATATTGAACTACTGCATCAAGAACAAAATTGGTGTGCTTCTGTTGTCAACACATAATTCCATACAACATTATCACAACGTGGGCCTCAGAATTAATTACAACTTGCAAAGATATGTGGACACTGGACTAGTGGACTTTTTCAATTTTGGAGAGTATTGTGTTAATGGTTTATTAACAGATAACAACTTGCCAGAATTGTTTCTTGGAGTGAAAGAAAAGATATTATCAATGCAGGAGAAATATGAGACTGTTTGTGTTATCTTGGATGGAATTTCACATATGTTTGATTTGAGTTATACACTGCGGCAGATTAACACATTCTGTAAAGAGTTAATTGAAGTAGTTTCTAAACACAATAATTCATTTATTGTTTTTCACTGCAATGAGGCTAACGAGGATGATGTCACATGTGTAATGTCTAATCTCCTGTGTCACAAATCTCACACAGTTTTGGAGGTAGAGAACTTACCATCAGGACTAAGCGCTGATGTTTCTGGGCATTTGACTGTTAGGTATCCAGGTTTAAAGTTTGACTGTGACCATGTGTTTATAATGGATATCAAGCCATCTAGATACCTATTCAAATTATTTGACAGAGGTGTGAAATTGTTTGCCCCAGGCACCGTGTAAAAAGGAAATAATAATTTAAAGATATTAAGTGTTGATTAGTTATTAAGCAGTTTAATTGTAATAACAATACATATACATTTTACCTATGATTTGTTTATTATTCATACCTCATAATGTATTAATAATATAATAATAATATCAGCCCTGTATTATACTGTCCCACTGCTGGGCACGGGCTGCTTCTCATTGTGAGAAGGGTTAGGCCATAGCCCACCAGCCTGGCCCCTGTGTGTGTTGGCAGACTTCATATCTTTGAGAACATTATGGAGAACTCTCGGAAATGCAGGTTTCCTCGCGATGTTTTTCCTTCTCCTTAAGCAAGCGATAATTAACTATAACTTCTAAAAGTCAGAGATGTGCGCCTGACTTTGGGATCGAACTCCAGACTTCTGCGTGGCAGTCCAACGGTCTACCATATCACTGCTGTATTATCATCGCATTATTTATTATCTAATAAGAATATTTATGGATAGCTGAACTCGTAAAACAACCCATTGTAAACGCCTAGGAGTCCGTCGACTCAGTTCGCATCCTATGTCAACCAAGTTCGGTATCGAGCGACACGGTCACTTGTAACTGTCGAAGGCGGCGGTGGCCGTCTCTGGCAGCAACGCCTCGACCGAGCCAGTGTATGACAATAGAAACATTTATAAAACCAATGGTTCGCAAAACCAATAGTGCTGGTGGGCTGCACACATTTTTTGAAGACTGGTTTATGATAACAGCTGTACAAGTACGTACACAATTTTTTAACAAAATTGTTCAACAGCAGTCCTAGATTCGAGCATCGAGCTCTCCCGAGTGCATCTGCAGAATTTAAAGGACAAGTTATATTAAGTTATTATAATATGCGATATTATAAAATGCGGGCCGCGGTTTTTCCATACAAAAGTATTCATCAGTTTTCTGCCTGAATAATGGCACCGAAGCAAAACTAATTAAGATGTTGGTAATCTATTATTTATCATTGTTATGTTCCTATGTTTTACTTTTTATAACGTAATTATTAAGGACTAGTTTTAACTTTTAAAATTACAACATTTTTCGAGTTTGTAGCTGTTGTCAGACATCCATCAAACAAATTTAACGAATCTAATAAAATAAATGTTTTGGACGTGGACACAGGAATATGAGGTGACGATTTCAGTCGGACCTGTAGTTATCTCTTTGACATTCAGGCACATGTTTTTTTTTTTTTTGTGTTTTAATGGCCGTAAGAACAACGAAATTCAACGAATATAACAAAATATTAAAATATCAGGTGTGGAGGATGGTGTGTTTGTATCTTATGAGGCAATCCTTATTAGTTATAAACACAAACCTCCAAACCCACTATTATCACAGTGGAAACCCGATAACTAGTGGGTGGACGATATAAGGTTAAGAGATAGGTACGTACAGTGACTAGAAATCAGGTAATATGACTCAAACATTTAAACCATAATGAAGAAGACAAGTAGGTATGTAAGAGTACACACGGCTACACATCAACACCACCCTATATAGGTAATAACACCTTATATAGGTACGCATAACTACGCTTCATACAAAATAGAGAATTGTCGGAAAGGGAAAGTGCATAGCGGTGTCGATGTAATAGTATGGATAGAGCGTAACAAAAATATAACGCAGAGTGCGTTATATTTTTGTAAGATTCGCAGCGTTCAACTTCTAATAGTTCAAAGTCCAAACAGTCTAGCTTGATGTGTCTCTGTGCTTGCAGCTTACTGTGGGATTAGCCCAGGAAACAACTCGATATCTGAGCGGGAACGGAGTGTTATTGGGTCATCTTGTTAGGAAATCCCAGCGTTGTCCCATAGTATAGGCGACAATACGTTTTATTTTATTTTATTTAGGACACAAAAAACAATTACATGTATTACAAGATAGTGTTTTACATTAAAATATCAAATGAATGACGTGAAATAAAAGTTTATTCGCATGAGACATGGTCACAGAGGATGTTACAAGGTTAAGGTATATCATATCTCGCCTTTAGTAGGTACGCATACGAATGTTGTTACATAGTACAAAATTGTATTTATTAAGCATAATATTCATTATTATAAACAAATGTCAATTATCAATAGTAAAAATAATTATAAAATGCGAAAGGAATAGATAATATCGTAACTGTATAAAAAATATTATAAACAATGTCAATTTCCAGTTTCATAATTACATAATAGATATCAAGATAAATTAAATTAAATTACATTTTAAAATTTTATACAAGATTTATTATTTATATTGCTAATAGACACTTCGTTTTAAAGAATGTGTGAAATTACATTGTTTGCAATCAAAATATTCATTTAATGTATAAAAGCAATTCTCTAGTAGCAATTTTCTTAATTTTGTTTTAAATTGGATGATTGGGAGTTCTCTGATATTTATAGGGATGTGGTTATATACTTTTATAGTCATAACTAAGTTGTTTTTTTTTATGAAAGCTACTTCTACAAGTTTCAAACTTTAGTTTTGTGGGATCCCTTGACTCGTATTTACTTGTTTCACCTACTTGTACAAATAAATGGCTTTGGTTACTGACAAACATTCCTACTTCTAGTATATATATAGACATCAAAGTCTAGACCTATAGTTGCCTAAAGAGTGGCCTACATGTTTCAAGCGGCCATACACCGCAAATTGCTCGTATACATTTTTTTTGCAATATGAATGCTCTTTCCATGTCAGTTGAATTACCCCACAACAATAGGCCATACCTTAGGATAGATCCGACATGCCCGTGATAGGCAGTGAGCGCAGTTTTTTCATTGCTCATAATTCGTAACTGTCGCAAAGCATATACAAATCTGTTTATCTTTTTACATACTATATCTATGCGTCGTTTCCAATTACTTACAATGTTCGTCTAAGGTAAGACCTAAACACTTAATACGATAGTCTTTGTTTATATAAACGCCATCAACACTTATAGCAAAATTTAACGACTTCTGTTAATAATTTTTGAATTCAACGTTATGTGTTTTAGTTAAATTTACTTTAAGGTAGTTCACACTGAGCCAATCAAATATACTTTTCAATGTCGCTTGCACCATGTCTTTTTGATCGTGTTTCGAAGTGCTAGGTATAATAACCGACACGTCATCACTCATCAGCGAACAAAACACATTTTTGTGACGTGACACTCGGCAAATCATTTATATGGAGCAGAAATAACAGAGGCCCTAAAATGCTGCCTTGTGGAACTCCTGACCTGTTTATTCGAAATTGTGATCTGTAAGGTGTTAATAGTAATTTGTCATTTATGCGAGATATTTCTACACATTGAGTCCTATCGTACAGATAACTTCAAAGCCAGTTCAAAGCCGGGCCTCGGACGCCATAGCGCTCATATACCCGAGCAGATTTTCAAAATTGACCAGGTCGAAAGCTTTACTTATGTCCAGAAAAACCACAGTAACTGGATGATCTTTGTCAACACCATTGTCCACGGATTAACAATGGAAAATTAAAATGATGGTGAACACAATTGAATGAATTTGACAATTTTTAACAAACGAAATCTAAAATGAAACGTTGTACATACTTAACATAAAGTGATTAAAATGATTCAATAGCTTTTCGTTTGAATTGTTGATGAGTGAGAGAAAATATGTCCAGCTGAATAAGATAAATATTGTATGCTTAAACAAGTCTACGAAGAGGCGCACGCACTCCGGCGTTTGTTCTGCATGTATCTGTACAGAACAGACGGGGCCTACGAACTCCTCGTCGAATGCCAATTGTAGGAACTATATAAAATACATATATTATTTGTTACCTCAATATAGTCAAATCTGTTCTCCAATCAAAAATCTCCAAGCTTAGAATCCCATACCGATTAAGTAAATCTTTATAAGGTATGCTAGAGCGATGGAATTTGTAGTTCATAGAACGCAAAATCTTTTTTTGTAACATTTCTAGTCTGGACTTGTATGCTTCATAGTAGGGACGCCAAATAGGAACTGTGTATTCTGACTGAGATCGTATCAAAGTTTTGTATAGAAGCAAGAACGTAGAGGTTTGTACAAAGTCACAGAAGGACCTCATAACGAAACCAAACATTTGAAAGTATATCATTATGAATATGTACCTATACATATTGCAAAGGCCCGTGTGTCCCTTTACTGTACACGATGACAAGATCCTAGAGCCGCTAGGCATACGTTATATTACCAAAGCTGTTGTTCAACAGTAGGTACACACGGCTACACATCAAGTTAGACAACCTGTATACGCATAATTACGCTACATACAAAATAGAGAATTGTCGGAATGGGACAGTGCATAGTGGTGCGGTGTATAAATGGTAAATATAGAGCGTAACAAACATGAAACGCACTCTCTCGCACGATTCGCAACGTTTAACTTCTAATAGTTCAGAGTCCAAACAGTCTAGTTGTTGCGTCGCTGTGTGTACATGTGTAACATCTGTGCATGCATCTATCTGCAAGAATACCAGCGTTCTGGTTATACTGCAACATTGCCGACGCAGGACCTTATTTGTTCTTTTTTATATTGGTTATGTTTCCCAGAAAGTTTATAAGAATGTGGAACAAATACAATTATTTTCTTTTCTTTTCAAAAATGTCAACATTATATGCAAGCTCGCTAGCTTTAAATGCATGTTCCTAATTTAATTTTAAACTGTGAGATTATGAATTAAAATAGTTTCATGAAATATCAGGCTGCCTAGTATAGTAAAATATAATATCAAAAAAGTTTAGATTTACTATTTTAAATAACGATAATCTAATATATTTTTATTAGGAATGTCTAAATTAAGAACACTGAAAATTCGCTTCTTTTACGCAGCTACTATTGTAATACTACACTACTCTTGCTCTTAAATTATATAGTCAACTAAATAAGTATATATAAGTTAAAGAGTATGTGATTAATAACAGTCGACATGACGGCGCATGAAACTTTTATTTGTGGGGTTTAGCTGTTGCCCCAGCGACCGCCCAAAGCGAAGGCTGTATTTTGACCAACGTTCAGTCCACGTGAAGCCACGAGGGCGGAGAACGTTTGACTTCGCACCTTGTCCCTTAATGACGCTGAACATATATACACACCTACTTCATTTATAAGAGTAATAATAGTTTGTGCTTATTGCTACCTTTCTGAAACTTTAATTGATTAACGACTATAAGTGTTCATGTAAACGATCTAACTTTTAAAGTGTGTTAAAAGTTGAGTGGAGAGGCAAGGTGTTTGTTTTTGGATGCTTTTGAATAGATGGAGTGATGCCATGACTCAGAGCACTCTATCAAGCGCTGACAGGCCACACGGTAGCATCCGTACCGTTACCGAAGAAAAACTGATGGTAAATAAATATCTGCATGTTAAATTCTTAATATTGCCAGTTACATATTGCGAGTGAAGTTATATTTTACACACTAACAACTGTTAAGAACAACACGACCTAAGAAATTATAGTGAAACTTTTAACTTAGATTGTTAAACCAATGGATAATATTTAGCCAGGTTTATCTTAGTGTCTATGGAAATCTAGTAAAAATGTTGTTAGCACGAAATTAACATTGATAACCACTTAGGAAAAGCTACATTATAAAATATAGTGATACATCTATACTGGTGTATTTATTTTGTACATTACTTACAACTTGTGGAAATCTTTACCGAGATTCTCCTGTGACAAGGTTGTACGTATATAATAACTGAGTAGGTTATATGTTTATTGGAAAAAGTCTTAAACTCTGGTTGTCCACTGTGCTTATGCTACTGCTATATACATGCTGCTTACTGATGAGTTTAATACCTAATTATTTATATTACGTATCGGCTAGAAAGTAGAATACTGGCGACAAAATGCAATGCAGTTGGCAAGAGATTGTGTTAAGTAAGCAATGTATTTTTACATTTAAAATAATAAATAAAAAAATAAAATAATCGGTAAACTATACCGATTTGTAATTACTCAGTAGCAATTACTGAGTAATTATTATTCGTGACTTTATATCAGAGGTTCCCAGACATTTTTTTCCTAGACCACTTTAGCAGGTTCCGGTGGACCCCTGCAGCTACATTTCTACCATATTCCTTGGCATTCGTATTTATATTGGGTAAGAAACAAAAAAGTACATGCAATGAACAATTTGATCAAATCTCTACGGGCTGAGCTTTTTGTTCTTTTTTAATTCACTACCGAAAAATCGGTATGTCTGAGACCACTGGTACTGAATATGGAATATGCAAGTTTTTACAAGTAACAGACGCTGAGCTTCTTAAAATATTATCTACCTACATTGATAGGTTAGGTCAAGCCAACATTTTAGTTCTTCACTACCGAAAGCAAATAAATTTTCGTTGACCCCCACTTACGAATTGTGGACCCCATTTTTTTGTCACGCCAAAGTAGACCCCGTCGAGTCTCCCGTGGACCCCTGAGGGTCCACCTGGACCACTTTGGGAACTAATGCTCTATATTATCTAACTATATAATTACTTTCATCCTTATTCTACTTATATTATATATAAAATACATTATTCTTTTTTTTATACTGTAATAGGCCTGCGTATGACCGCGATTTCACCTAATCTTAAGTGAAGATGCAGTCGACGATGGAGCCCACTTGCCTAAAAGATACCTATTCACTCGCACTTGAAGATACCCAGATTGTAGTCATCGGGTCAATTAATTATCATTCTATCATACTTATTAGTATGGAAGAAGTCCGCCGTTGGAATTTACGTTCATGGTGCTATTGAGACAGCGCTTCCATGTATGCCATACTTATTCTTTTACGGGATAATCCCGTTAGTGAATAATGTTACTGTGTTTTGCCAAACTTCCGGATGCTCAAATATTATCCTCTCGCATCCCTTTCCTTTAACTTCATCTTTAATTCGTATCCTACGGATTAGCAAAGCGTGAGTGATGAAAGATAGGTTATTCAAGCGATCGTAGTTTAAAATAACCTATTTAAGTAAAAGAGACGTTAATGTTAATTTAATTTATTTCGTTAATTATAGGATCAGTTACTTGAGGTTCACGTAAGCATAATCATAAATAATTAGAGACGAACACCAACGCTTTGACTAATTGACATAATCAACTTGGTCATTATATTAAACTGGAACCGATTTATTCTATAACATAAACGTAGCACTTATACGATTGTAATTACCGTGTGAGCGGAAATCAGCGATGATCTGATGACCTGAGAGATGTGACATTGAACAATAATCTACTCTAATCGCATAGTAACATAGACATGCAATTGCTATAAGTAATATAGATACCTATCTATATAGTTTTCATTGGACTCTTCAACAACTCGTTCCTGTCAGTAATCAATGATCATACCTACTAGCTACCTACTTGGATTTAGAACATGGACTTACGCCTATATATTGGGTAAGCAATAGGTAGAGGTGTAATTCACCCAAATTTACACAGCAATTTTTTTAAATCTCATTTAATATAGGGCTAGTTTATATTCCACCAGGCTCGTTTACAATCCCCGTGCTGTTCAACAATAACAGGTTTTTTATATTTACCTTTCTGCCTATTTATTGATAATATATATATTTATAGACATTCTGAAAGTAAGTATACCAAATGTCCGTTTATTTGAAGGTACTACTGACTCTTTATATCGACTAACACATGATCTCACGCTTTAAACCAGGTGGTTAAAAGGGTAAGGCCACACTACTCTAGGCAATGGAGAGCACGTAAAGCCGTTGCGGTCGTTTGACTATCGAGACTAATTGGGCATTTTTGCTCTCCGAGGCAGGTTAGACTACGAGTAGGTACATCGTCGTCAGGAACGTTTGCTCACCTCGAAGATCAATCTATCTGCGCGATCGTCACTTTGTAACATGTCATTTATGCGTTCTCTACTTTTGAACTACAGTTAGTACCTGGGCAGGAATTTCACTGAAATAAATACGAAAAACGGATTATTTTTCCTTCTGGTTCATAAATTGTTCTAGGTCTCCACTTTTTCGTTGCCCAAGGTCTCCAAACCTTTGACATAATATATAACCCTGACATAAAAATATTATTTTCTTACTGCCTGATCACTGGTTAACCTCCAGCTAACGGGTTATCCATTATTAACGACAGACCCTGTATAAGCCAAAATGCTGCTAAGTAGCAAGTTAGCTATCACGTAATACCGCAGTAATGGGTAGTTATTCCAAGACAGTGTTGTTAAAAATATTAGAATAATACCCATTTTAAGCACAAGTGACAGCAGTCAATGGGTGTAGCAACATTGCTATATGTAGAGGTAACTAACTATTTTTGCAGTTACTTCGTAGACAATAATCTTTTAGAGACATAGGCTGATACGCCTGCACAAGATTAACGCTAATCTGCCACCTTAACAAGCATGACGTATCTTGTAGTGTGCATGCATTTCTATTAAACGTACTACTTACTTTCTATTAAACATACTAGCCGTCCCGGCTTGTACTTTTATGAATAAGTAGATAACTAATCATGAGAATGTGATCTATAAATAAATAGCTAGTGTTCGTAATGTACAAAGGCAATAAATATTAAATATACGATATACATAAGTAGTACATAACAATACTTTTATACTCTTTGGTAAGCATTTAAAATATTATGTGGACCGTATAAGTCGACAGAATAGGTGTAGTATCTACCTAATCATTTATGTATAATATTTTATGTCAGATGTAATTTTATATTTATTATTATGATCCATGCTTACCTATATACATTTATTTCTATTATAATATTTATCTTTACTTATCTATGGACACAACAACTATTTATATAATGACAAAAAACATATTATATAATTTTGTTATTTTTATCTTGTTTAACTTGGGCGATAACATTTGTTGTTGATAAGAAAATTTAATTTTAACAATTGCACTATGCTTACCCGTGTCGTGTTTGTTTAAATGTAATATATCTCCGTGACTCATTTTCACCTTTTAAAAAACGTAATGGTACATTTTCACGACTAAACCTCTAAACCAATTTCGACATAATTTAATATGGAGCAGCTGGAACCCTGGCCTACGCCTTAAAATGTCCATATTCCCCATATAGGCTTATAACAATTCGATTCGACGATTCACGACTATATTTTTTTAAAGTAATCCACATTCTGCTTCATCTCTTGTCAGAGAAGATTACAAACTTTGAAATCACATATAAAAAGTACAACTAGATCAGGCACAACTAACTATGTGTGTAATGGATTCTCGATTATCGAACCCGCTACGCAACATAGCCGTCAATAATTAGTGTGACAGTTTTATATTTATGAGCACGCTTCGTCTATTTGTAGCTATCACGAGATTAGTTGAATTAGGTGCTCATTGGCCAATATTTATATAAGTAGATTTTAATTAATTAATCTACGTATTTGCACAATACATGTAGGTACTTACAACGTATTAGATAGTATCGACAGGTAGTCGATATATATGCCGAAATCATGTATGGTTTACAGGTAGGCAAGATAACCAGCTAACAATTTGGATGTTGATACAAATTGCTAGTAATCCTGTATACTATTAAAATCCAAGTCAGTGCAATGGATTGAGATTAAACCGACGACCTATCTTTCGCGAGTTTAAAGCCCACCACACACAGAAGATCGCTCCGGATCGTGTGTTTCATTCTAATTCGAACAATACAACAAAACGCAACCGGTTCTGCGCCGCCTCCAATGGCTGTGTGTGGTGGGCTTAATGGGTTAATCGTTGGGGTACCGTCACCTTACCACGTCTAATAATTTATTTGTCACTATTTGTTACTTTTTTAAAAGACAACTCCCGCACTAGGAATAATTCCTGTGTCGCGGTGGACTTTACAAACATTAAAACAACGGATACAAAGGATACCCAGACTCGGCATAACCATTTGTGGCTCACACAAATTTTTGCCCTGAGCCCACAAATAAACCATGAACCCATAAAACTCGACACGGCGACAGTGGCGAGGTGACCACGTAAACCACTATGCCATCCGTGCAGTCAATTCGAACAATACAATAAAAACGCCATCGATCCTACTTCCTCTTTGATGCCCCTGTTTGGTGGGCACCGTCCGCGTCACTTCTAATATGTAGGTACTTGTTAATATTTGCTTGTACTAAGTAGGTGTATGTATTTGCAACAGGTGGCGGTGCGCGTGCGGCCGCTCCGAGCAGATGAAGGTCCCCGCATCGTGCACGTGGTCAGCGATAAGGTTACATAACACATGACTCATTAATCACAGCCAGTACTATTTACGTCCGCACTTCTTTTTGACTAGAATATAATATGACAAGCAGTATAAAAAAAGGATTGTTTAATTACTCAACGTTCTTTTTCAATTTATTTTAACTGTTCACGTTGACTGTGCTAATTAGACCACCATTTCTTTAGTACTATTTGAAAAGCTTACGCAATAAGAGTACATACATACTATCTCAGATACTAGCTTCTCACATAAATTAATTTAAACAAATGTAAAGAAATTTGTTGAATTGTATCAATGTATTACACACATTATGTAACAAAATTTGTAGTGTTTATGTGAGAAGAAATAAAGCAATATTATTATTATTATTATTATTATTATTCATATTGGGACTAATATTTACGCAGAAGGTTTTTGTTGTACTCATATTTTTCTTTTTGCAAGTCATCCACCTTTTTATCTGTAGGTAGACTTTTTTCCAAGCTGTGTATGATGATTTTTACTCGAATATTCCTTGATTTTTTGTAAAAAATTTCAATAGATGGATGACAGATTCAAAAGTCTTGCAGCTAAAATTAAATTTACGGCTCAATTTTAATACTCGGGTATAATTGAAATAGGAACTAATAGAAGGAAGAAATTAATTTTTGGCACACCTATCAGTCTGGCAAGTTGCCTGCGCATCCTTCTGTTCACAGTACCATATCATATTATGACTCCAGATTTGTTTCCTACAAAACCTCATGGAATCATAATATGGTTGCGTTTAGAGATTATTTTTGTATCCAAGGCAACGATGAAATACCAAGACACTTTTTATTTTGTCCTGTAGTTTATACTTTTATTTTGTAAAGTTTTTAGTATCTTAAATTAAGGTATCTTTATGATAAGGTATTGAATACGTATTTAAATCATATCATATTTGTATCAATGACAAGGTATGTCGGTGTTATCAGATGCTGGTGTTGGAGGAGGAGGCGGACATTCGTCGAGATGTGCTACGTCAGCGGCGACTCAACGACAAACATTACGTGTACGACCGCGTGTTTGGCGAAGACAGTACACAAGTGCGTAACACAAACTATTAGACAATCCTAGTATTAATTGCTTTCAAAATAGATTTTATTTATATTACGGAACTAAACGCAGCCTTTATAACGTGTGCATGAACTTTAATAGCGCTAAGTGTTCATTTATTTACCACTTACGAATATTTCTAATATCTTGGAACACGGCACGACACTGCAGTCTAACCTGCACAATCATACAAAAGTAGGTATGATACCTACTACTATACCTACTTTTGTATGATTGTGTGAATAATGTATAGCTCTGATATGTTCAGTGGGGACCGAATGTAGTTATTGCCAGTTTCCTGAGGATAGTATTCTCTCGGGTCAGCATGTTTATTTGTGCTTTCAACAGTTACAAAGGTTATTTAGACCCGTGCCAATTGTATGAAATGCCAGTAGCGATAACGTAGTGGGAATACTGTCGAACTCCATTTCATATTTATACGTATTGATTCTGTCATCCAATTTTGCCAAAGATACCTTCATATGCATATATGACTACATAATATGCAAAAACGCGAGATGGAATTGGTCGTTATGTGTCAGATTGTTTAACAAACTGTCTGATAAGAACCGATCAAGATCTTATATTATTTACCAGATAATACATCTTCAGTGTTCACTGTCAAATATTCCGCTATCTACGGCTACGTCACAGCGATATTAGATTATCTTAAGTGGTATCTGCTCAACAAAATCATAACAGAAGAATAACCTTGCCCTTAAGATGCTAGATGATCTGATACTGTCGGTAAGGAAGATTATTATTTATTGACGACATTATTATTCGTGTCTCACGATCGTAGCAAATGGAAATCCGTAGTCTCTGCCTACCCCTCTGGGCAACAGGCGTGAATCTATGTATGTATGTATTATTATTCGATAAAGACGGGACAGATTAAATATTCAGTAGACATTTGAATATAGCAATATTACTAACATTTTTACGCGATTATACTTTGCTTTAGATTTTAGTAGACTGAAAGTACAAAATGAAACAAAGCAGAAGGATAGTTATATATACTTTAATTTGAAAATAATTAAAATTGTTGTCGGCAAGCAAGCAAAGAGAATATTTCTTATGAGGCACCATAAGAAATATTCTCTTTATTTTCACTTTTCTTCAGAGTATCGGTAGGTATTACTATTGTTAATTTATTTGACACATATGTTTGTTACTTGACTATAAACATTGATGTAGCTACGGGAATATCTAATTTACGAGCGTATTTTCTACATAATTAGGAAGAAGTTTACGATGCAGTATGTGCTCCCTTGGTTGGAGATACCCTGCGAGGATTTGCGGGCGCTGTGTTCGCGTATGGAGCGACCGGTGCTGGTAAAACATACACTATGACCGGCTTGATGTCCCGAGCCCTTAGCCATCTCTTTGCCAGCATCTCTGAAAGTGAACAGCCTGACTCCTACGAGGTAAGTTGCTGTGATAACATTAAATATGTTTAAAATTGTTGTTGCAATCCAATGCAATCTTTGGATGCTTTAAATGCAGATATATCTTGAAGTAACTTTACACATATTTAGTCCTATAAACTATTTTATTTTATGTTTTCACGCATCCCGTTAAAGAATAGGCGCGGATGGAATCGTCGTAGTTAGAAGGAAGTCATCTTGCTCGGAATTTCTCTAACCGGCGCTAAAAATAATGTAGCGACGGTTTTTATTGATTCACCAAGCCAGGAACGATTTTTGTTTAGCCTCCTCTCAAGATTTTCTTAGTATAGTTTATCAGTTTTATACATACCTAGACAAATACTATAAATGCAGTACATTGCGTCATTAAAAATACCATAACATTTATTAAACTTTTAATCAGAAAAAATACAGATATATAATATATTGTATATACAGGTTGTCGCGTAAATAATGGATAAGCCTGAAACTGTCGACTGGCCAGATTATCATCTATCATTTACCCCACTTATATCACCATATACCCATGGAAATTTTTTTTCGATACATGTGCGCAAGAATGCTTAATTCCTTAGAAAAAATGTTAAAATTTGAGAATAAGTATTTTTTGCGAAGTTGTCTTAGATTGTAACAAATAAACTTGATACTGGTCTGATGATACAAGTATTCAGGAGTGACATAAAAAAAACAGAACGAGAAAATGTCGCCGGTTGTAGAAATGGCAGCAGATTTTGTATGAGTAAGTACGATTTTTATTTAAAATATCAACATTTGGTCATCCATGGGCATATGGTGACATAAGTGGGGTAAATGATAGATGATAATCTGGCCAGTCGACAGTTTCAGGGTTATCCATTATTTACGCCACATCCTGTATATATATTTGTATATATATATATATATATATAGACAAAGGAATATTACCATAGATATTTAACTGTACACCAATGACAAGCCGCTTAAATATTTACCTTTCTCTAAATGTATACACAAAAGCTAAATTGCCGGGGCTTCACGTGTATAGCGTTAGAAATGGCTTTCATTAGCCTCGTCTTTTTTCAGACGACTCGACTGGTCGAGGTCGCGACGCGGTATCATTGTCAGTTTTGGTTTTAAAAGGAAAGTATCGGCATCGCGGCCTTCTCCACTTGCGAATCCTATTACCGATTCTTTTGTAGTATACAATGTACATGCATGACCTATTATCGAGGTTACTGGATGTTTTGCCTCGTCATTTTACGGTTCTGACATTGACTCTATATGTACATAGTAACTGGAGTAATTTTATAAGCCACTAGTTATTGACCATGTCACAGTAGGTACACACTTTGATAAATCGACCTACACTGCTCTTTACTGTGGTGGTATATCATTATTCGACTCATAACTGGTAAAATTTACTAGCAAATAGTGAGTCGTTTATGACATTATCCATCATTTTCAGCGCCATTGATCGCTATTACGTGGTTTATATTTTTCAAAGCAAATCTTAATCAACTTTAATCTGAAGTGCAAGCATTTTACATTGATATTGATATATGGATGCCATCTAATTGACTCAAAATTGCCAGCATCAATAACACTGTTTAAAATATAGTTATTCGGAATCTATGATCTGGCTGGCGAGTGAATAATATGTAAATATTTATACTTTAATAAGGGATATCCAGTTAAGTAAGACATATGTAGAAACTAAATTTAAGAGGATATGAACCGACGTGTGTGTATGAGGAATGTGATGAAAGTGAATGAAGCCAGAGAAGTGTGTCAGGATCGTAGCAAATGGAAATCTATAGTCTCTGCCTACCCCTCTGGGAAACAGGCGTGAATCTATGTATTAAATTATAGAAGGTATTAATAAATAGTTATTGATACAAAACCATGTTTTTGTTAGTAACATTTTTAATGTAAACTGCCTCTATAGTAAATTCAAAGAAAGGTTTGTATTTCATTTATAATTCTCATCAAGAAATGTACGGATGGATGTTTACTTTAATTCTATGTCGAGTGACTTACCTATTGGTAGGTGCCAAATTTATGCACGTGTAAAATGGAGAAGAACGAAATTTCAATTAGAATAGAGCATGCGAAGTTTCTATTATTAAAAATTACGGAATTATTAGATTTAATTGAACAGTAATAATAACACAATATTCGGTTAATTATTTGTATCATTTAGTAGGTACGCTTCTGTTGTTTGTAATCAAGAGCTGAAAAGAATAGGCGCTGAATATCATTGAATGCTTGTTGTTGAAGTCCATTCTATACAATATGCATATTTGTCAAATATTTTTGATCTCAGATACCTCAATATCAACATTCATGAAGCAAAACAGAAGCGGCTACAGGATATTATGGCGAAAGGACGTTATGCCAAAAGGAAGGGGTCACTTAACATTCCTAAAAAGTGTTTGAAAAGGCTTAAAGCTGTACTCCATCCCAACCTTTTTTTACCTGTTTCACAAATATTCAACCGAATTAAAAACTATTTTAAATCAACTGAGCTCTAAAGTAAATTCAGTTACGAGCCCGTTCGCCACTCAAGATTCGCCCCCTACTAGGTATTTGTTAGGTTTCTTCTCAAAATCCACCCAGAAATAGGATCCGTCCGTCTCTCTCTCCGTCTCTCTATGAAAGGGGCGAAAGTAAAGGGGCGTACGGGCTCGTAGCCGTAAATCCGAATGGCAGTACCTAGAACCTATAGAAGCGTTTATACAGGTACAAAAATTACTTTCGCTTTAGAATTCCTGTATCGTCAATTTGACAAAATATTGACATCACGATTCTAGGCACTAGAAATAACTATGAATGATTACCTATATATGTATTTCCCAGACAAAACTACTTATGTTGGGCTCATAGACAATAGACATAATGGCGTGATAAAGCGACCATTGCGGCATTCGTGCAGTCATGTGTGGCGTTATGTATCTATCGATATGTCATGAGTATGACTTATGTAAGTGAGCATATTGTTTGCACATATTCGAACGTACTTTATTAATTATTTTTGCTGCAAAAGTACTAGTCCATTGATAGTACTTTTAAAATTAGGAGGAAAATAATTATGCTACTATAATTTATGGATGTTTTGCTAAATCTCCATAATTTGAAATTATTAGATAACGTCATAGACAGCCTCGGTGCATCCGTGATATAAAATTTAATGTCATTGTGATTCTAGAAAATTTGTGACTTATATTTGGTCATAAGCTTTTTTTATTGTGTTGCATTGAAAACATGCACAAGTGTAGTTTACACCTAACTATAGGTTAGTTAGGTGTAACTGACCAAACCTTTTTAATAAAGTAGTCATTGCTAGTTTCGGTATTACGCTGGTTGCGTTAGGTAAATGGTAATTTAAAAAGCACCTACTGCTTATGCACCAGTAGCTAAACCTGGATTTATTGAATGTTGGGTCAGCAACAAATTATTACACAAAAAGGGAAATGTCAAAACATATTACTAAAATAATTAAAACTAAAATATAAGTAGGTACCATCTGATCTAAACTATAATCGGTACTTTTTATACATAATCCAAATCATTACTCAAATTATTGTGAAATAGACTTTGTACTAAAATTAATATGCGTTAGAACCCAACAAATTATTAATTGTCATACTCATAACACTCATCATGTGTTCAATCTTAAATCTGAAGATTTTAAATTACGATGAAGTATTAGGTACCTACCTAATTACGACGATAGGTCTTTTGACTACCTTTCTGTAGTTCCTTAAAACAATAAGTACTAATTGTTAAAACATCACATAAATTAAAATTATCCGTTTCAAAGTAGCTATAATATATTTGGTTAGGTACTTAACTAAAGGTAAATGAAATAAAATGAAAATTTATTGTTTGTCACAGGTACAATATAGATACAGGTGGTAAGATTTAGCATGTTTCACTGCAACATACCCATAGGGTGTACAAAAATAAAAACGTTAATAAAGATAATTAAGATAATTAAGTTAAATGCAAATACAATAATAGTTTATCAATATTCTTTACATGTCAGTAACATAGAAAATAAAATAAAATAAATTATTAATAAACAAAATAAATTACAATTATAAGAAACATAAAAAAAAAGAAAACAATGTACTTACATTTTAAAGTCATTAATGAGAAAATCCGAGATACTATAAAGACATTTCTCAGCTAAATAACATTTCAACCGCTTTTTGAAAAGAGTGCCATTTAAATCTCGGATAGGTTTTGGTATTTTGTTATATATTTTTGGAGCATTACAAAATATACTTTTATGTAATAATGCAGTATTTGACATTTTCACACATAATTTTGTATTGTCGCGTCGATTGCGATTGCTAACTTCATTTAATGTTTTAAACAATTTGGGGTTAGATTTAACAAAAACAGCAACCTCATGTATGTAGAGACATGGCAAAGGTAAAAATTTGTATTTAATAATATATAATAGTATATATAATAGTAAGAGGTAAGTAAAATGAAACAGTAAATTTATGCCGGGTTTAAGTAAACGCTTGTTTGCATGAGATGGTACTTACCCACGAGTCATTGACAACCACTCTTCTATGATCATCTTAAAACTAAGTTTGATTATTTATATGTCATATTTGCAAGCCAATGCATACATTTTAATTCTAGTACAGATAAAGCAAACAAAACTTAGCGTTTACTCTAAATACGGTTAGCTCTATCTATGTGATATTTAACAACTCGCACACTTTCAATGACGTTTTATGTATAATAGGAATATTAGGTAGGTACCTAGTACCTATTCCTTATATTAGTCACAAGTATTGTAGCTTAGTGTCTGAAACAATCGCTTGTTAAACAAAACGAATCTGGTCACACAGTATATGATGCTGAAAATAATCTATCCCAGCAGGAAGTATAGCTAATATTGAATACGGAATTTACCTGAACAGTTTTTTTCAAATATATAATCTCTGTAATAAACCAACCCTATTCCTAAACGTCCATTTGTTTACCTCTAATTAATCTTAGAATAAAAGAGATTTAGATATAAGTAGTTCACCACCGCGCTGGCCAAGTGCGGATTGGCAGAGAAACCTTACATGCATCGTCGAGAACGTTATAGAACTTTAAACATACCTTTGTCATAAGACTAATCCCACCCTCACCTCAAAACTGTAATACCCGTAAAGCCAGTTTTAGCGGTTACATAGTGGTTTCAGACATATGTATCTATAAATTTCCTCACGGTGTTTCTTCGTTTTTCGATACGAATGTTGAAAAATTCATTTTTGACAGGTACAGGTATTTGTATATATATACATTTTGTTGTTAACTCAGGTTAACAACAAAACTCCGGCGCTCCATGATAGATGGGAAGAGCGCCACAGTTAGGTTTAGTCGGTATTCCGTGGCATCCGGCGAGTCCGACACTACCCACTGTTGCCGGCGCGGTTTTCCGGCCGTGTCGACAGGAGTGGGTGTGCGCAAAGGCATTCCCCTGCAAAAACAAAAAAAAAAAAGTTAACAACAGAATGTACATATATACAAATATATCAATCAATTAACAATTTACGAAATACGGAATGTCCATAAACTTAAAAATATAACTGCAACGTCATTAGTCTATTCAATAATATTAATCATATTAAAACGTTTATCCGTACGGCCTTAGCAACGGTATCAGTTAATTGGCAATCTATGTAGTTTATCTACAGAGGCGTAGGTATTGGTCTTGTCACAGATAATATAATACTATACTGTCTCGTATTAATAAGATAGCGTCAAGTGCAATGCAAGTCAACCTATCTAAAGGTCGATTACGCGCGTGGTTATGGTCACTTTTATACAGCACTAGATTATGGTCGCAGCTTCGCGTAAATGTAGATTATATCAATTTTCCATCCCTTAGTAACAGCGTTATTTCTAGATGAATGGTACCCTGTATCCTTTTCTGTACCTCTGACAACGTGTATGCGAAATTTTATGATGATCGGTTGAGTGGTTAAGATGCAAAAGCGTAACAAACAAACAACCAAATTCACATTCGCATTTATAGGTAATATATTAATTAGGATAAAGTAAGTATGAATCTTGGACGGTAAAAAGTAATAAGAGTATTGTAACGCTCCATGGTTACGGCTCACGGCTCACGGCAACGCCTCGACCTTGACCAGACGGAAGTTCGTAACGGTTTTCTTATGCATATTTACCAACGTAGGTTGTAGAAATTGCATGATTTGAATACCGCTGTATTAAGGGTGACTAGAAATTTACCAGATCATAGTTGAAGACCAGAGATCGGTTTGTATAATAAAATAAAAGTAAAATACGACTACCATAGCGATTAAAGAAGTCACCTTGCTCTGCCTGCTATCGCATGCAACAGCGGGTTTTTTGTGTAATCTCTGGCTGATAACGAGGTGTAGGTAATCAGACTGATAAATTAATTTCGAAGTTAAGTAGGTGTTTGTTTCTGTGATGTATATTGGATTGAAAACATAGGGCTTGAATGATGGGAAGGAGAATTAATTTACTGTTTGCTTCTGTCTCTTTGTACATCTCGGTAATTTAATATTCCTGAAGGTATAAACGCTGACTAAGAGATATTACATAGTAAGTACTTGAGTCGTAGAATAGTTGGATGTTCCTTTTAGGCTCGGTATAAATTTAATCACTAATTAAACTTCGTCTAAGTTCTGGTATTAAGGCTACTTCTACGGATCAATAAAATAACGGAAAACAATTTGAAGTTTATGTTTATCTAGCTTCTATTCAACTAAGCAGTATGGCTTTACGGCTTAGAATAACCATTATGAATAAATATCGTAAATTAATAATAAAACTTGGATAATTTTAGAACCTTAACAGCATTTTGAGCATGATCATACGAGGTGAATAAATGTTACAAAACTGCTATTAATTTAAATGTGTTAAATACAGCAAGAGTAATAAAAAACCAAGTTAATATTTATTAAGATGAGTTTTTTGATTAAAAGTCAAGTTAACCTAAATCATGGCGTTCACCCATAGCTCATACGATTTTGCATTAGGTAATTCCAGTTACTAATATGTTATAAACAGGTCATGATATTTTCAAATCTATAGAAAAAAAAACAATTGCCACATGTAAGACGAAGCATCACTTAAGAACGGCTTGACAGATTGGGCTGTTTATTTTTTGTTGTGTTTGTAATTGTCAGGACAAGGTTTGTATGAACGAAAATATGCGAAAAATGAGCGGGCAATTTCGAAAATTTTAATGGTGTTTTTATATGAAAAACTTGATTACCGTTTTTATATTGAATTTAATTACACTAATGTAATTTTATGTAGATTAACAGAACAACGACTGTCGGGTCAGCTAGTAAATAATATATATCTATTAGCTACGTTACTAATTTGGGCAATCGTTGTCAAAGGTTACAATCGTTGTTTCACAAACGTGAGAGATAACTGTGTTTTGTTTTAGTCTTTGGTATGTAGAAATAATGAAAGAAATGTAGAGAAAGATCCTATTATACCCATAGCATAGAATTATGTATTTATACTTATAGCAAAATGGTTAAACCCAAAAGTTCTCGATAATGTTAACGTTCCACGTACGTACCAGGTTAGACTTTTGCAACGGCAATCTCGTATGCAAAACCGATCTACTCGATTAGGGCAACATGGTATCTAGAAGCTGAAAGTCGTAAACAATTCGCTCATGGCGTTAGGGGTGTAATAATCTAATTTTAACTATTTTCTCTTTTACGTGGGGGAATGCATTGTCGCATACCTATATCTCCGCGGGGCGACGGAGAGGTTATGTCGGACTTACCGGGGCAAAGATATCCCGTAATACCGACTAAACCTACCACAGTGTTCCTCGACATAAGCAGAGTCGGCGGGGCCGCGCGAATCACATTCACATGCAATAGCGACCCCGCCGAGGTTTGGGCCCACCGCCGCCGCGCGCCGTGTGAAACGTCAGGCCACTACATAAAAAGACTCCGTCTACTGTCCCCTTGTGAGGGGACGAAGACCCGACACTGAGGCGCGCGTGGGAATACGCACGCCGCCTGTCAGACCTGGGGGCGGGCAGGCCTACGAAGCCCACCACCCCTAGGTAAAACCTTAGGGTGGCTGGAGGTCATCTCGCGCCCTCCAGCGCCCGGTTTTGCGGTTGGGAAGAGGGTTCAAGAGCTCCTATCCCACTCCGCCGCCTGCTTGATGGAAATTACTTCCTCACAGAAGGAAGGAAGAAGAATTTTAACTATATTATAACTTAGGTTAAGTTAAAAAAAAATGTATGCTTTTACGCGTCACTCTATAGGTATGTATGTATACGACGACACTGTGGAAATAGCCAATATTGCTAACAGCTATCGCGGAATTTTAATTAAAATCTCATCACAGCCGTAATTTCAACTTCGTAGCACGCATGGATAGATAATAGACTTTAACAACACCACGTGTCTGAGGGACCTTCGTGTTATATGCGGCAATAACAATTTACATAGATGAGTAACAACTAACAATCATAAAATGCTGTGGGCTGTGGAGACGAACGCGGCAGTTATCTTATCGATTAATCTATAGATAAGTAATATAAACAGTTGAACCCTTTTATCCCTCGCCTAAATGACAGTAATCATTAAATATACGTTAGTGGCGTGAAGTAGGCTGTATGGGGGCAGCAGAGCCAAACCACCACACGGACCGCAAGGTCATTGCCGAAGCGCGAGGCAGCGCTATACCCGACTCACGTGATTGACACTCGATCTATCATTAAACTATGGATACTTACTTACTTCAATCGCTTTGCTCATTACCTTGTACCATTTACACTACCTCAAAAATATTAATTATAAACCACAAGCAAAACTATAAACAATTAGATATTATAAATATAGTTGAAACAATTCGAGCAAATGTTTTCTCAGGGCAGTAAAAATATCGGCCATGGCCAATATAAGGCTTCGTGCTACAGTTTGAAATTCCTGAATTTATTTCAAGCTTTGTCGACGGAAATGTTTTCGGAAGCAGAAATAAAGTATTTGTAGTAGTAAGGTAGGACTAGCTGAAAGAAATTGCTGTTTGATTTGCCAAAGGTGCATCATGGTAATATTTTGCTGTTATATAAGTAATTCACTTTTCCTGTTAAATATGTCATAAGTAATGCTTTTTCATATAGGTGCCAATTTGTTCAGCCAATTGTCAGTAAATTAATTTCTAATAGCGATTTTATCGATTGGAACGTGATTGAAATTAGAGGGAAATGAAGTTCACTTAAGGGCCGTGAAAATTGGTGACGTCAGAACTATACAGAAGAAAGCATCGTTTAAATATTCAGGGCTAACGTGAGACGAGGCATTCTATTAACCTGAGCACGCTAGCGTGACCCGTCCAGTGATAATAACCATAGGTAACGAGTCACAAACAGGTGTACAAACATGCCACTAATGACTATAAGGAAACCTCGTTTAAAAATGTTATTCACCAATATTGTACAATATATTTTAAAGGACTGACCTTCGACATTAACACAGTTTTTAATAAGATTTGCTATTTCTGGGGCGACATTGTAGTTCAGAACAAGCCAGACTGCTTGACCTTTGCCTACTTAGCTAAGTCGAAGTTGAGCATAAGTAGTGACAATTCTAATATACATAGTATTAGTATTGCAATATATTTATATAAATCATGTTACAGATACGGGAGTAATACTATCCGTTTGCGTTTGTTACAACTGATTACTGCATCGGCTCAGGTTTGTTATTCACATGTTTTAAGCTCATTTGAAATGGATACGATAGAATACTTTACTAAAGGATTGGAACGAAGTCGCATGACAACTATTTTATTCAATGTCTACTAAAAATATAAACAAATGGCAATTTGTGGGATAGATTTATAGTGCCCCTCGCTACACGTATTGTATTTTGGGTGTTTTATAGTTAGTTGTGTAACACTTGGAATATAATTTATGAAGAGCATAATATTGTTGTATCGCTTGCCTGAAATTTTGTATTACGGTGTTATTTGATTGCTGTGGCGATATAGTGTAGCTTATTTTTGGTACGCAGATGAATTATGAGTAATGTGACTCATGAATATTTTGTTCAACTTTAGATTTGGGTAGGTATTCATAACTTTCAAATAAGATACTGTTTTATTGTAACATTTTTTTTAGAGTCGTTTTATTAACGTGCTCTAGGTTTCCTACAAATCATTTGATCCGATTTGACAGATTGATGATGGAACGATGGTATTATATTCATAATATAAAACAATATTTTTAATCCAACCATTGTTTTCGGTCTTGGGTCTATTTGACAAACGATAGCAAAGTTTGTAATGTTTTCGATCAAATGTAAAAATATCAATGGTTCGTTCGACCAAATCTCTTTTGGTTAATTGTTTAGTCGATCAACTAAAGAATGACCAATAGCTTTTTCGGTCTTGTGTTAAACGGTCAAATGAATTTCGGCCTCCAGTGGTAAACTCATGTAATTTACGAAATAAAGCATTAAGGCGGTATTGCGCTTTATTAGAACAATTGAGTGGAGTCGTGTGGCTCCATCTGATAACAAAACCTGCATTTGTGTTTATTTCTGCCGCATTGTGGTGCTACACGTGCCGGTTCTATATGTAATAAACTGTGTCCATAATTCTTTAGAAGTGACAGCGTGTTCACTCTCTTTCGGTTTTCAGAATTGATTAGCGGATACTGCTTTAATTAGCGTATGAAAACATAAGTGAGTGATATACGACAAGGCCGAATACAGAGTACCTACACATTTATTTTGGCGTCTACGGCTAAGCCATATTGTAGGTATTAACACACCAGAAGAGATTGCCACGCATTGATGATCCTTAGTAAGGGACAAGGTTATTGGATCTGTGCCCTGTTGACAAAACACCGCCGCAGGGGTAGAGAAAGTTTTATTTACAATATTGCTGTCATAAGGTAAAAGACGTACCTAAATATTTTTCGAAATTGAGGTTTTTGCGTATTTGGAATCAATAAAGAAATACGTATCTGCCTGTATATTTATAAAAACATGTGTTTTCCCGGTAGATACGTCTTTTATTTCTTATGACGGCAGAATAATACAAGATTGTTTGCCTGTGATCTTGTGTAGTACGGAGATACTTCCTAACCGGGCTCAATTATAAGAGAATTCTGTTTAAGCCAGAATTCCACTCTGCTCTATCTTCAATAGTCGATCAGTGAAAACACCTTATTTCCATTTTTTTATTTTACTTTAAATTACTAACTTTATAGGCTATAACAACTGGGATCGATGTCATAGCAAACTGGTTTATAAAATTCTGTGAAACATTTTCGGCTGTTTTAACATATTTCGTTGAAAGTCAAAGTTCAATACTATCCTCCAATACCGTGTAGGTGGATATCGATGCATCGATTGGTAGTAATCGTACCTACTGATAATGGAAGTTAGATGTTCAGTTAACGAAAATATTTAACAATTAGGCTAAACTGCATTTACTTAACTAGAAGCAATGCTGACAGCCAAAATAATATCATTACAAGTAGTCTAAAGGTAATCCTTCAATCCCGCTACAGCCGATGATGTTCTCTTATATCGTCGCGATGGGTGACAATAATTACACTGCAAAATATTTTCCTCTCTGAACAGGAATTTAAAACTGTTTTATGTATATCAAATAACAAGACTATTACCGCACTTAGTAATTTCCTGTAATAGGTATACTAGCACCATTGAAAATACCGTTTTCATAAGTTGACTCACTTGTTTAGGTATATCTATTCCATAAGGCAAAGGCGCAGATGAATTATATCCATGGCTTTTCCATTTTAATAATAATAATAGTTTATTTCAATAACAAGAAAGAAACATTCACAAAGATAGAGTTCTCTTTTTAAATAAATAACTACCTGTGCCAGGAGAATCCATTCTTCCGCAGTGTCAAATATAATAATAATAATAATATTCTATCACATACACACAACACCATCTAGCCCAAACTAAGCAGAGCTTTTACTATGGGTACTAGACAATGGATAAACATACATATATACTTTTTATTTTGTAAATACATATGTACATATTATACATAGAAACACCCAGGCGTGGCAGTCAAAAATATGTTTAGCAAACAAACTTATTACTAACAACTATTTCTTACACTACATAATATATTACATCTTAATTTTCTTTGTGAATCTACTATATCGGGTGTTTGAGCAAAGATTCCGCTTTCAAGTAATTTAGGGTTGGAAGCCATTTTACAAGCTTATCTTAGTCATGCATGAGTGTTAGGGTATAAATCTTCTAAATATCTAATGTTCTATTTGCGTTATTATAAAGGTGGTCTTCGATAGCAGCAATAGCTCAGTGGGGAGACCAACAGACTGCAATGCAGAGGGTCTCGGGTTCGAACCCACGTCGCGCACGTCTGACTTTCGGAAGTTATATGACTTTTCGAAATTATGTGCGTATTGATTGACAATTATCGCCTGCTCCGTGCCTCGGAGAGCACGTTAAGCCGTCGGTCCCGGCTGCCATGAACATCTATACATCTTGACACTGGTCCAGCTTTAGGGTATCGTTAGCCTAAGGGTTGCGGAGGTCAGGTGGCAGCCGCTCCGTGTAAAAACTGATATCCAGTCAAATCCGGTTAGACCAGAAAAGCCGACCAAAAGTGACTTGGGAATAATAAAGGCTAAGAGAGAAGAAGATAAAGGTGGTCTTCGAGCAAATGTGGATTTTTGATAATTTACTACAGCTACGGAGTAATAACGACGAGATTTAAGCACACTCGGGTTATAGGATAGTAACTTATGCATTTTTAGAATAGCGTTCAAAATATACCTGATAGTTAGGAGCGTAGACAATAAATACACCTGGGTGATCCCGGTATCTGTAAGGCATAAGGTGCATTACCTTTACAAGGCAACGCTGTGCTATTTGCCTATATCCAGCTCGATCAATCTTGTTTTTGCAGCACCATTACGGACTCTACTAGAGCAACATATATTATCATTTTACACCAAATTGTTCGGTTTTCTGCCTACCGCATCCAGTCTAACCTTGCCATCTTCTTTAGATTAGTCTCTCTGACCGAGGCATATTATATGTAATATATACAGTAGATAGGTACTGAAATATTAAGCTTTTATATAATCGTTAAGTATCTAAAAGCTCGATCCTAAAAACGAGCCAGCTAGACTGAAAACTAAGGCCAACATTGGCGTTTTGAAGGCTAAACTGGTTAGAAAATAATAAGTTATTCTGGAAATTATGTTGATATTTAAACTAAAACATAAATAATTAAATGCAATATATGTCAACACAACAACAGCAGCATAAGCAAGCAACTACTGACTTCAACTAGACAGCAACTAGACAAGTAATAAAATGAGAACATCATCAATGTAGTCGAAGTTAACCAAATACGCATTATTAAGGATAACTCAAAAACTACTGGTCAGATCTTGATCAAACTTAAATGCAACGAAGAAAGCACCAGCATTTAAATAAAAAAGAGAATAATTAAAATCGGTTTACATAGACAAAAGTTCTGAGGAATCACACAAAAAAATTACAGTCGAATTAAAAACCTTCTTTTTTGAAGTCGGTAAAAAATATAAATGTTTTCAACATGAAGCATATTAAATAATATATTTTTTAGTTATTATTTAAGCTTCATATTAACTAATAAAAAAAGTAAATATTTTGAACACCGTTTTGCACACGATAATTACAACTGTAATTATCGTGTGCAAAACGGTGTTCAAAATATTTACTTAGTCTGGAGTTGTTTAATAATATATTGTGACAACGACCGGTGTAAACCTATAAGGACAAATCAGTATCAGTTGATATTTGCTTTACGTTATGTCTGTAATATGTATATATTATGTATTATCCAGGGCATACTGCGTTAGTTACTCTACGAGATCTTTTTCAAACAGAAGCAATCCTCAGTGGGAAATTCATGGGGAAATCAGCCAGACTTGCATCATTAGAGAATATTACGTTTATATTTTTGTAAGTACTATGCTAGTTGTTACCAGGTTACCAATAGACATAATTGTGTTTATATAATCGAACGTTTATTACTTTAGTAGTAAGTTTCTAAGCACTTAATAATCTTTTTTATATAATTAAGTGCTTTTACTTTGACCCAATATCTTTTGTCTGCAATTTTCTTGAATTTATAAGTTAATAATTATTATCGTTTGACTTTAAAATAATAAATTATGACTTAGATAAAAGTTACTGCGAGCGTAAATCATAACAGGTTTTTAGAATTATAAGTATTTAGCGTTTTTATTAAAAAACCATTAGTCGCTATTTGCTAGATCACTGTTATACTAAGTAGATATAGAATTTTGTAAAAAATATGAATAAAAGAAGACGCCGCTAATAACTTGAGAATACTCAAACTCAATGAGTCAGGCTAGAATGAATTTTCGTAAAATGAACGCTGTGACAATTTGTTATAAAGGCCTGTAAATTGATTTTCAACCTTTTATTACTCGACAAATCATTGACTCAGCTCACCTAGTTGTAGTGTACATGAATTTAAACAAAGCTAGGTTATTGGGTAGATGGACTTATTTACCTGCACGAAAATATGTATAAATTATATCTTCATAACACCATAATGCATTGTTTCGATTTATACATTTGAAATTGCTCGACTACTTTAGGAACAAGAAAAGGAAAAATGGTTCACAAATTGGGTTGCTGTGCCATAAAACGTCAGTAATATTTAGTTCCACCTCTGGAATAAACTGCAGTGCGGCAACGAACATTTTTTATGTTAATTATGAACCAAATCCATAAAGACTTACCTTGTTAGGCATGTGCAGGTTGCATGCTTGACCTCCGATCGTAAGAGATCGATCTCTAGGCCAAGAAAACAATGGAAATTTTCTTTATCAAGTCGGTATATTATGTAATTACAATAGCTAAATTGTAGGTCCGCCACATCAGTAGGTACTTGGGGCAAACGAAATGTTATAAATATACCTAACACGAAGTTTATATGCACTACTTTCTTTTAAACTGAGATTACTCCGTTGTTTGGACCAGGGATGTTGCGGATCCAGATTTTATGACATCCGCAGATGCGGATGCGGATACGGATATATGAAGACGAATCGAATCAATGCGGAAGCTCCGCAGTTGCGGATGCAGATGCTGATGAAGATTGTGCGTCTTATTGAATAAAAAGTATCTAATGTCACCGAAAAACGTCCGTTCAAGTCTGTTTTGCAAAGGTTCATAAATTAAACCCGTACTACTGAACAACTGATTTCATTGTTATCGTAACCTACGCTATATCTGGATCAGCATTAACATCCGCATTGATTATTGTGGATGCGGATACGGATGCAGATGTGGAAGCTCCGGAATTGCGGATGCGGATACGAATATTCGCAACATCCCTGGTTTGGACCTCTTCTCTGTAGCCTTTAGAGTGATCAAAACGATAATTTATGTATTTCATGGTTCGAACAGTACCAACAATAACAAAAATACTCCGGAATTTACGTTTCTTTAGTAGGCCTACAGAAGATTATGATAATAACGAAATGCAGATGTAATAATTTATGACAAAATTTTATCATGTGGGAGGGAAATCGATAGAGTTCGTGAACTAATAATGTTGAAAACTGATAATGACAAAAACTGATAATAATAATAGTTCGCGCCACCAAGGAAAGTAGACTAATCGGTTATGTTATCGACCCGACTCTTGTAAAAATTCATGTCGTTATAAGTTCATCAGCCGATGGTTGGGCAATGCAATTATATTATTATGTCCGGAGAGTGTGCGTCGGATATAAGACAGCGGTACTATTAATGTATAGTCGATAATAAAATTGCTTTACCACCCTTAGAGTATGTATCTTATGTCGGGCCAGTCAGTGCAGACCAACGACACTTTGACCCTGTGGGATCTTTTGTGTCGACACTCTCCCAATAACGACTGCCATAGATGTTCATGGCAGCCGGGACCGACGGCTTAACGTGCTCTCCGAGGCACGGAGCAGGCAATAATTGTCAATCAATACGTACATAATTTCAAAGGCGGACTTTACACGGCATTGTACTGCACGTTTTTGTCGTTTGCATATCACAAAACAATAATATCTATTTTTGCTTGCAAGTGACATCAGTGCAGTGACAGTTGTCATCAATGCGCGACGTCAGAGACGTAAAACTATTTATCAATTAAAATAAAGTCTATCACTACATATTATAAAACAAAGTCCTGCGCCGCGTCTGTTTGTCAGTCTTTTTTCACGATAAATTCCAAAACTACGAATTGATTTTAATGCGATTTTCACCAATAAACAGAGTTATCACGATTAAAATATGGGGATAATTGAAAATGTCGGTAATAGTCAAGCTGCCTAGGAGCTTCATACCTAATAAGCTCTACTACCTTTTTTGGATAGTCTATTTATCGAGGATATATAACACCACTCTATAATCCATGGGAGCGGAATAGCGACAGCTAGTTATAAATAACACCTGCACATTACACGCTACATTTTTAAAAAAAAGAACGATGAATAACAATTTATTAACAAATTATATTTATGAAATTAAAATAAATAAATTAAAAACCTCTTAGCAGATATTAACATAAAATGTAATAAATAATAAAGTTATCACGTTTAATAATACGTCAATTAGTACCTTGTATAAAACCGCCATTTGATTCAATTACTGCCAACAATCGGCTTCTCATTGATCCCACAATTCGCTCACAAATATCTGTACATAGCCTCCCAAATCTCTCTGCAATGACTCTCAATTGCTTCTTTAGTTCTCTCATTGCTCATGTGTCCATTTTTGCATCATAAGTCTCCAAACATTTTCGATCGGGTTTAGGTCTGGAGATTTTGAAGGCCATGATTTCAGTCAAAAGCCAATGCTTTTGACTGAAATCATGGCCTCGCGAGTGGTTCCGCCAACACCAATGTGTTGGCGGAACCACTCGCGAGTTACAGCAGCAGTGTGTAACCGACAGTTGTCTTGTAAGAAGTGAAGTTCGGCGATATCATCTTCTGAGTAAACATTGCGAACAGTTGGTAACATGACATTTTCTAGAGTGTCAACATAATTTTGCGCAGTTGCTTTTGAAGGTAATGATTTGATTTTTTTTGATTGATTGATTCTACAAGACTCCGTGTCCAGTACTATATGATTATCATCATATCTTGTATTGTCATATCGCCAGAGATTTAATCGACTGTGCTGATTAGATTTGAATGTCTTTTCATCAGTATATATTGTGGTTGACCAATCAAAATCTAAAAAATCCCTGGCAAAACGCAACCGAGCTGCTTATGGGCATCAGTTATTTATGGTGGAATTCTTCGGCAAAATGAGATGTTGATGTAAAACCATTTTCTTCAAATGCACGTCTCATTTCTTCCCTTTGCACTGTCGTTACTGTGTGCCGTCGACCACTACGCCTGTGACTTTGGAGACTGCCCTCTTCACCTTCTCGATTAATCCAGAACCGTACAGTATAGCGTAATATATTCAAATCTCTGGAAATTTGACTTATGTTGTATCCTGCTTTGTGTAATGTAATAATTTCTGCCCTTTCGACAATATTTAAATAACGTGACATTTTCAGTTTCTCTGGATATGACAAGTTAGTAATGTCACAAGTAACAAGTTGAGTTAATTTTTTTATTATTCTTGTGGGTTTTCACATATAAATTCCACAGTGTAATATTGTATAGTGTTAGTAGAAATTATTATTTATTGTTTTCATAAGAAATGTTAAAATAGATTGCACTTTGAATCATCAATCATTGATTGGACTACGGTCAACCAATTGCGTCAATATCACATATGATAATTAATAATGAGCCGTAATGAATTTTAATTTTGATGGAATTTTTTGTTATATTTTATATAAAGCAAATATATGGTCGACTATACGTACTTATCATATTTTTCTGTTTGCTTTTTTTTTTTGCACCAGGATGAAAAATAATCGCGTCTCTTCATCTTACGGCCTGTTTGATGGTAATTAGTTACCGTGGCCTATGCATATTTTAGTAGTATCAATCAATTGCCACCCAAGGAGTTGCTGTGCCACTTGTTCATACTATGCACAAACTTTATCTCTTGCCCAGTTGATGGTACACTACCTCTCTAAGGAGCCCAAAAACCACAGGAATACCTTATGCCAATAAGGTTGCTACAATCTTCTGTAAGCACAAGCATTATCCTAGTTCGTTTACCTCTTTACTATTTGAAATTGTGTATGCTTGCTACGATTTCAAGATGTCAATGTAAAAATTAGTAAGCAAAGGGCGATAGTTAGATTTTGCATGAAACTTAATGTGATTGCATGCGCACGATGATAGCGTTGTCATTTCGAATGAAGTAATAGGGTTTCCAACATTTCAAACGAATTGAGTTCATACCGTTAATTATCGTCTCTGTAACTGTAACTGCCTCCGTGGCGCAGCGGTAGTGAATGCGACTGCTGTGCATGAGGTCTCGGGTTCGAATCCCGGGTCGGGCCAACAAAAAGCTATTGGGTTTTTCTGTAAAGAAATCTCAATAGCAGCCCGGAGTTAGGAAGTTGGCGGTGTTAGACACCCCCGTGCCTCGGAAAGCACGTAAAGCCGTTGGTCCTGCGCCTGATCTCTCTCCGGTCGTGTCGGATTGCCGTCCCATCGGGTCATGAGAGTTAGGGAACAGAGAGTGCACTTATGTTTGCGCACACACTTGTGCACTATAATATCTCCTGCGCAGATGGCCAGTCTCTGTTAAGACTGGCCGCCGTGGCCGAAATTCGGTCTGGAGGACATTATTATTATTATATCGTCTCTGTATAAAAAATAGTACCTATGTCCTTGTATTCTATATTCTTCTATCTATTTTTCTATTAACATTTTACAAAGTAAAAAGTACAGCTTAAACTTTCACTACATTATTTTATAGATTTTATCGTTGAAATGATCTGAAATATTGTTTGCCTGGTACGTTGTGTACTTTTCATAGCTATTTCATATTCATAATGACCGAAATGGATATTTGCTGCTCGACGCAAGCATACAATCAATATGTGAGTGAACCGAGTGTACAGAGCCATCGACTAACAACCCCTAATGATCATTGGTATTTGTCGAGGAGCATATACCACGACGTTTATTTAGTGTTTGTTATACTCGTGTAGACAAACAATTCGCTACGAATGAGCATTGAATTATTACTCACAAATGACTGCCCATATGTTATGAATATAACGCATTTTTCAATAACGGAGGCAAACAAGCATGCGGCCTATTTTATGGTAAGGGCTCACGGCTATCAATCTTATGGAAGGCGAATAAAGATAGAAGAAGAGGATATGTGAGCCACTGGAACTGTTACCAACCGGGCGAGTCGCAGTATCAGTATTACTACTATTACACGGCGATGCTGGCTATTCGTACTGTCACCAAATAATTGGCAGCAGCTCAGCCACTGACTGAATTTTACCCATAATAAAAGACTGTACGCAGCCGTTTAAAAAGTCACCTCAGCCATTACAACGAGTATTGTAGTTTTGACTTTTGATCTTCACACGGGACTATAAATTATGTATGATACAGATAGTTTATTTTATGCCCGTTGTTTTGTTGTTTGTAAAGCGTGCCTCAAAAATAACTTTAGCGACTTGACCACGTGGTTCGGCCGAGATACATAAAAAAAGAATAATTGGTATTTAATCTTCCCGACTCGGCCACGTGGACGAGATTCTCATGGTCGAGTTGGTGAAAGTCCTCCACGATGAGTATAGAGACTATAAGGTAGTTGACTCACGTTTTTTTTAATAATTTAATTTAAATAGTTACATTACCCAAACTCAAAAATACAAAGAATTTTTGAAATCTTTTTATAAATAAATAAGATATAACGTTTAAAATCTAGTAGTATAGCACTATTTGTAAATTGACAGAAAAGGATGCACGATACAAATAATGACGTAACCACTATTTAACTGCAGCTGTGCGAAGGAGATAGCGAGACATCCCACTACGACCCAATTAATTTTAAATATTAATGAATCCCTTATTTGAAACCAATTTTTTATTTATTTATTTATTTATTGAATCAATTTTATACTATTTTTACAGGGAAAAACCTAATGCGACAGTACATACACAACAATATTACATAAAACTTGGTAATATTACAGTACACTTATTTTATTTTATTACAATAGCAAATAACCGCTAGTGCTACTCTGTTAAATTCACTCAAAGTACACAAGACTGACTTGTTGTGTATGAGATTGAGAATGCGAAGTGCGCGCGTCAGAGGCGACTCCTTGAGCAGGTTTGTTCTTGCCCTCGGTACCGCCAGTAATGGTGGCCGAAGTCGGCGCCAAACGTATCTGTTAGGAACACATAGCCACAACCACTCCAATAAAGCTGTATTATAAAGGTTTTCTCGTAGTACTTTAAAAATGTAAAGCACAAGAGCAAGTTCCCTTCTAACGCCAAGTTCATTATAGCTCACAATGCCTAAGATAAACAAAGTGGGATACATTAGAGGAAAGAAAGGGTAAACACGATAAAGTTTCATATAATATAAATACCTAATAAATTTGTTTTGCACTTGCTCTAACATAATACTATATTTAGTTTCACGTGGAGACCAGATGACCACGTTGCATTCCAATTGGCTTCTTACTAGGGCATTATAAAGTGCAATGATTGCCTTAATGTTAGAAAAATGTTTAGCCCTACGTAGTACAAATCCTAAATTTCGGTACGCTTTTGAACATATTTTAACAATATGGTCCTTAAATGTCAGTTTAGTATTAACTGTCACTCCTAGGTCTTTTACCTCAGAGACACGGTATAAGGGGGTGCTGTTAATACTGTAAACGTATTTTTAATCATAAAAAGAATTCTTTTGACTGCTATTTCCTCTTGTGCGTAAAATAATGTACAACATTTAACATATTTCTGTATAAATATAAGTCTAACAATACGGTAGTTACCGTATTGTTAGACTTACATTTATACAGAAATACGGTGCATTTTCACGGTAACATTGTAAAATGACCTTGTTCAAATTAATGTATAGTCGTGTTCTTTCGTGCAATAATTTTAATTTTTACATCGGAACGCAATGGTGTGGCAATAAAATGAGTTGATGTATTAATATATAATTAGCAGTTAAAATGTTGACGTGGAACAAGCGGGGTTCGGTAATTTACACGTTCATCGATGTTTGTATTTGAACGTTCTATTTATGTAGATATTAAACATTTGAATTTAGCACATACACAAATTAGCTCGAGGCTGCTATTATTTTGTATACGATAATAAAAACAATAACTATAATATTAACAACAACTGCACGGATGGCGCAGCAAGCAAACGGTCGCCTCGTCAGTGCAGCCGCGTTGAATATTGTGGGTTCGAATCTCATACGTAGCAATTATGTGTGTTAAAAAAATAAATTAGCTGGGTGTACTTTGTGTCCGTTAATTACATAATATATACTTGTTAGACACGCGACTCGCTATCATCACTGAGAGAGTTATTAAAATTTAATTTATTATAAACCTGTGTTTGTAACATTAAATTTGTTTATAAATGTCTAATCCACACCCATTAGTTAAGGGTTTCTGAATCCGAAAATATCTATTTTCCTTCATGTCTGTATATTCGACCTTCACGCAACGAGCGGATTTTATTGTGTAATTCATAGTTTGATAGTAATGTAAGGCATCTTTCATCAGTTGCCGTGCAGTAGTTATGGTATATTGTGTGATTCACGTAAATGACGTGAAGAGGAAATATGCATGGTTCACAGCGGATGAAGTTACGGACAATAATCCAGAACATATCTCATTAAGTCATAATATAAAATATACGTAGTTACTTTTTAATATGATGTTGATCAGAACATCAGAATTATGTGCGGTACTAATTCTTTAAATAATTAATTCTTTCTGTTTATAAATTGTTAACACGGAGAAATTAACCTTTAAGGAGTCTGCCCATTACACCGTCACATACCATTACCGTGCTAGGAACGTTTCAGACACGAAAAGCAACACGATACGCCCTCCTATAGGAACTGTTGGTCGTTGACGGAACGGTCTAGTGGGCATAGTCTTATACATTGCCTTACAAAGAATATTTTTTTGCCTGACACGTTCCTAGTACGGTCATGGTATGAGATGGGGTAGTGGGCAGACTCCTTTAATGTTTCATACATTATACGTATTCTCACGCATATTATGTTTATACCCTCAAGGTGCCAGTTATGAATTTAGGTAATAGTGAGTGAGCCTATTGATGTCTATAACTGGCCACTATATACTATATAAATATGTAAGTATACTACATATATGCTACATAATTCGCCTAAAGCGGGTCTTATCGGTTAATTGTGATCCGTGCGTTGCCTATTACGTCATTGGCAGGATATGATGAAATAGAGTTTCATGTTACTGCATATGTGTCGAATTAATTATGAAAACTACGAGTCCTTACGAAATATTTATAATTATACTGAGTATAAGGGACAGGGTACCTACCGAAAACTGAAATAGTATAATCAGACCATTATGCTGAGTGAAAAAAACTGAAACTTTTTCATGGCATCTTCCATTTCAGTCTGCTATTTTCATTTTTCTAACTATGAATAAAATAATGTATTAAGTATCAATTTTATTTAATAAAATAGATATTGTGTTTATTACATAACGTGTGTGTACGTGTGCAGGAAAAAATTACCGGAAAATATGGGATTTTTTTCTAAAGAACATTTTCGGTACTCTGCGCACTGTCCCTTACACCCAGTATAGTTTACTAGTAGAAACGTTATTCTATGTCGTCCTAGAAAAGCGATGCCAGTGACGCAGATAGAAATGTCACAGAATAGATAGTTATGATAGTACAATATACAACGTAAGTATATTTTATTCCTGTGCGTTATATACAGTTGAATAATGTCACTAAAACGTAGCCTATATAAATTTGTATTATATAGGCTTATTGTAAGGCATAGAATGTAAACCAACGTTTTTCCTGATTTAGTTTTTAAAAATTCAATCTATGGGATAATTTATTAGTGCTCATTTGAGTACTTAATAACTCTGTGCTTCACATCTTGTAATTAAATGTTACCTTGACTACTAGTATTAGAATTATATTATCTGTGCTTTGACGGTAGCCATGTAATAATAGCGTTATCACTGTAGATTGAGAAGATACCTGGGTAGTGAAATCTTGCAAAGCAGCAGATTGCATAGGATTGCGGATCAAGGTATATCGCTGAACCCTTTAACTACATTGCATTTTCGATATAACAATTGATTAATTCGAATTGCCTAGTTTGTTTTAATCGTTGCTTGATTATTTAATTACAGAATATTGTCTTATGTTTATGCGAATAATACATTGAATTTAAACTACTTTAAATACGGATTTACGCGGTTTATTACAAAACACTAATTTTAGATATTTATTTTAAACCTATTGGCAGCACAACATACGCAGTCATGGTCACGGTGACCATGGCTATTGAAAAGCAACCGTAACGTCGGGAAAAGCATTTCGTTTAATTGCTATATTTAATTACAAATTAATACGTACACACAGCGACACATCAACCTAGACTGTTTGGACTTTGAACTATTAGAAGTTGAACGCTGCGAATCGTGCGAGACAGTGCGTTATATTTTTGTTACGCTCTATCCTTACCATTACATCGACACCACTATACACTGTCCCTTTTCGACAATTCTCTATTTTGTATGTAGTGTAGTTATGCATATACAGAGTGTCTAACTTGATGTGTAGCCGTGTGTACACACAAATCTAAGTGCAACTAAATCGACTCTTAATTATATAATCAAAGCGCAAAGAAGTTAAACAAATGTTTCTTAGATCCTTCATATCGTATTTCAAATATTCGATTATAATTCGAATGATACTCAATGATAACGATTTGATCAATATTCATCACAATAACATACAACTTTCGAATCATTTTATTTTCCATGGCACAGCGCTACGTCACATAACGGCCCTAATATATTGCGTTGAATAACGTCACGAAAACGTCGTCTATAGAAACTGTATGATGGCTACGTATTTTTGGACGTCTTTCTAAATCGGTACGTAACGTGTTTTTACGTCCGCCATTACCGCCATTAGGTAAGTCCCTTATTCGTGCGATAATCGGTAACCACAGTTTAATGCTGGTGGTATTTACAGCTTACTGCATTGACCATACAGTTCTAGGTATTTTAATTTCTCGATGACATTACAATATACAGCAATAACACATACACAGATATATAAATCTTCTGTGCGTGTGTGTTTGTAATTAAACTCCTCATAACGGGCTGGACAGATTTTGATAAATTTTTTTGTGCGTGTTCTTGTGGATTCGAGAATGGTTAAGATTTGTTTTTTATTTTTCGTGTCTGCAGGACAACGTCTGTCTATAAAATATCTACGATGCCCTATCCTCAAATAAATATTAATTAAGATCTTAACAATACTGTTATTCACGTGACAGCAATGACGTATTTGCCAAGGTATTTTCACTTTTGCTATCGGTTACTAGGGCGGCCGGTCATATTCATTCTGTTCTGTACAGAAAAACGTGTCTGTCTGAGATTATCACGCAGAATGACTGTAGGTTAGGTTTTCTACGCAATCAAAATATAATCTGTATCTATTAATTTAGGTCAAGCTTACACTAACAAAACTTTAATATGACTTTACATTTACCTGTTGCCACGTTCCGCAAAGCAAGGGCGTAGTACCAATGAGAAGAATGGGCAAGAAGCTTTGTATTCATTGATGCCATTATTCTCAAATTTATTATAGGTAAAAATGTCATACATAGAGATATACAACGAGAATATTCGAGATTTGCTGAACCCGGGCCCGCCATTGGAGCTGCGTGATGAGGGTGGCAGTGGAGCGCCCGTGGTGGCTGGTCTTAGTGAACTGAGGGCGAACAGTGCAGCTCATGTTGCTGAGCTGTTAGCAAGAGGTGATCGAGCGCGCACTGCTGAGCCGACACATGCCAACCAACATTCTTCTAGAGGTCATGCTTTACTCAGGTATTTTATATAAAATATATTATCTAAGGACAATTGACAAAAACAACGCTTAACGCTTAGTAAGCTGAGCTTTGTTTAAGTCACTCATGCGTTTGGCGCAAGCGTAATTTTCAAATTCTAGATAGTTAGTATCCAGTTTCTGTTTCTGGCACTTGACGCAGTATTATATCGAGGATATGATTAGGTATAATTTTTGTGCATAAAATCAGTATTTATTAAAAGCTTTAATACACCGCGCCACTTCTTGGATCTCAGCATAGTCACTATCGCCTAAAATATATTGTTATCTCCGTATTGCCCAAATCGTTTAAATGAAATACGATTACACAGTTGCGTTAAACAATTATATTATAGACTAGCTTTGCTATTCAAATTTCATAAGTTAGTTTCTTAAGTCTTAGAGTACCAGGCAGAATTAAAATTCAATTGTGTCTGAGCACTGGTGTGCTACGACGCAATAGATTAAAAAAGCAGTTTCAGTTTGCCCGCATTTTCCTATTATTTTACAACTATTCAATTTTGTTTGCGTAAAAACCCATGGATGACAATAAACTCATGCGAGATATAAGCGAGAGACTATATAAGTCGTACTTAGTTTCTAACGTCAAAGCGAAATAATTTGTATCTCATATATATATACATCAATATGGTATGCGGAAGAAAAAGAGGTCCGTGGGAAACTGTCGCGTGCTATTTTAATACGTATAGTAGACAGTAATTTATCATGCGTTTTTATTTGTATTTCTGTCCAGCGTCACAGTAAGTCAACGAGTGGGTGACGTCACGCAGCGTGGGAGGCTGTTTCTCATCGACCTGGCGGGCTCAGAGCGGGCGGGACTGCGCGCGCGTCGCCTCGAGGGCGCACATATTAATAGATCTCTCCTCGCGCTTGGAAACTGTATCATGGCTCTTTCTGGTGGCGCTAGGTAATTGATTGTTTATAGACGTAAATGTCCGTAAACTTCTCAAATGACCTCCAAGTAAATAGAGCCATACCTTTACCTCATACGCATGTATAATCTTTAATCTTACTAATAAAGGAAGGGTAGATCGTGTAGTATAGTAAAGATTTTCTCGCTACTCATGTTTCTGTAATATTCAAAAGTGCTGCGACCTTTATATATGGTGTCAAAGTAATGTCTTACTATAATTATCCGATTACGAACAATACCTACACAATTTAATACGTAATCGACATCAACAGTCCTTTTACAACACTAAACTTGGCCCAAGTCAACATCAGAGTCATGTTTGCTTTTCGCTGTAGATTGCTATCACATAATGGCAGATAAATATTAATGGATTCCATTGAAATTCAAAAGCAAGTACTTAAAAACACATCAGATAAGAACTTAACTTAAATCAGTAGTAACCTGTATTCGATATTTCCTGTTAACCAAATCATTATTTTCAAAGAATTAATATTGAAGATACTATCAGAGCAGAATACGTAAAATGTTAGTATTTGTTTATGTTTAGATTGGAAATCTGCCAGGATTTGCGTACACTAAACCAACCAGTCTATCAATGCCGAAATTGTGTATTAACGTAACGTAAATCAACCATAGTCAAGATTCTTTTGTTGCGCCTTTTTCGCCAGCAGTTTTATGTTTACACTAATTACTCAATGGCATATAGATATACAACATACTAAAGCAACAGTTTGCTAGTGACGTTCTCATGAGAGAAGTTTATGACCACATACCTACATACAGCGAATATAATTGGTATAATAATATAGTCGCCAACAATAATGGCGATTAAATCGTGATCTTTTTTATCTATCACAGAATTGTGACCACGTTGTTCGTGGTGCTTATCGTGGTTCTAAAGATGTCCGAATTTCATATAATGCCATTGATATATGTATCAATGTATTATGCTATCTTTTTACCATTTTCGTAAATGAATATACAAGTACTCTATAAAGCATGCTCTTTTGAAGTTATATGTATATGTACGGTTAGATGCAAAAGTCGTGTAGCAATTTTAAAAAGCGATAGAATCACAACAAGTTTTATTTACGACCTTTTCAATAAAATCATTGCACACATACACATAAACCCGCCTCACTTATACTGTCGCCTGTTCTAATTATGATTGTGAGTACTAATTTCAAATAAACAAGTAAGTGATGTTATAGCTACGTTGGTAATAGTGCGATCTAAAATGTAACGCTTGTTGGTTCGATCTCCAGGAAGTGATAATCTTTGTGTATTTTTTTCTTAAATTAGAAACATCGATGACTTGTTACTTTACTTTAAGACTTATTTAAACCGCAGTTATTCAAAAGATGAGGGTGGATTTAAAAAATATAATAATTTCTCACTTGAATAGAATTATATGATGTTGGTTGGTGATCTTTGTTACGAGCGTTTGTGTCATTATTATTGCAATCATTTTTTTAATATTTTGATTGAAAGTCTACATTTAAAATGCAAACTAATATAAATATTGAATCCAAGGCAAATATATGGCATAATTATGGCCTTAATATATCTTAAATTGCCAACGAAACTGGACTAAACTCTAAGAGTAAGTTATTTTTTTAATATTATGTTATGGTATTGTGATTTACGATTTCGCTATTAAGGAATCGCTACCTACGATTATGTCATAAGATTTTTGATTTTATTTTAGCGAAATATTATAAGTCGTTGGGTGAAACGATTTGAAGACGAAGGGAGCTTAAAAAGTCGGTTAAGAAGTGGAAGACCGCTTCATAGTAACCAAACTCAGCGAAGATTAATGGTGAATGGTTATGAATCAAAGAGTATCATACCGACGAGACCGTTGTGAACTATGTGTGCTAATATTGTGACCTCCATGCATAGACGTCTCTTGAGCTGTATTAAGAACAATGGAGGTCACACTAAATATTAAACAAAATTGTTTCAAATAGAGGACGTGCTGGTTGACGATGACGAATTGAGGTTAAGTTTCAATCCTCTTTTCCTTGTGAAAAAGAATAATTAAGCAATAACCTCAATTGTTATAGCTTAATTATTCTTTTGCAATTATAATTGTAAAATATTATTTGTAAGTAAAATGAATCTAAATATGTTTACTAACGATGTTTTTTTATTATATAGTTTTGAAACATTTAGGAAAATGTATTGAGTATTGAGTATTGAAAAATTAAAAAAAGTTCATTTTCGGTAATCATATTTTGACATTGTTTTTTATAATCAAATATTATTGTTATAATTAAAATAAAATTTTGTTTTTCTTAATTGTAATTCACATTATTTATTTATTTATTAAAAATAAATACAAAATGTGTTTTTTTTTGTAATTAAACTAATTTTGATAAATAATAATAATTATTATAATAATAAAATAATTTAATTTTTAGTTTGACACCTAATAAAACAATTTTTAGTTTTTTTTATCATTCTAGCATAATAAGTAGACAAAAATAACGTTAATAAATCTTTATTATTTGAAAATTTCAATAATAAAAGAACAAAAAGTGGAAGTAGAGGAGAAATCCTGGGCGATTGGAATCACTGTCATTATGTTTTAGTGATAAAGTGAAAAGACTCGTTGACCGCTCCGCTATCGCAACCTGCGATACAATGGGCAAATGCATTAATTGTAAATGCGGACTAACAGATACACTGTTGTTGAATATAAGGGATAGTAGTTATTATAGTTATATAGACAAGGACTCGTTTTTGTCTCGCCTTGCACATATGCGCATGACGAACTTCACATACTATCATTACATTGAATAATGTTTCATTGTTTGCGTTAAAACATCACACACACAAAGATATTCGCTCAGATCAGTATGCGAATGTCTACCTTACGATGTAACGCAACTTTTTCTTTGACCGTACATATATTTGACATTAAAAATAAATCTTACTGAATATTTTGTTTGATGATCAGCTTGTTGTTTTTGTACGAGTTTGACGTGTACAATAAATTGAAACTCAATTTGTATGTATTAGATATGTAAACTACCGAGACTCGAAGCTGACGCGTTTGCTGCGGGAAGTCCTCGGCGGTCGCTGTCGTACTGCTATGGTGGCACATGTTTCTTCGGGAGGTTCGCATCGCGATACAACGCGTTCTACGTTACATTACGCTCAAAGAGCGGCTTCTATAACTAATCGAGTAAGTACATAAAAACTACATACCATTTAAGACGATAGTACAATATGTTGGAATCTTAAGTAGCAATATAAATGCAAAAGTAATAAAGTACAGGGCATAATATATTTAGGGTACCACAGGGCAGTTAATTGGGACCACGGGTCACGGAGAATAAATATGTATATTAATAAATCTTTAATCCATTGTGTTAAATGATCTACGCAGACTAGGATAATTGTAAAGCTGAATTTCGATGTTTTTGATTGATCTTTATCATTTTGTCATAATATTGGATACTTTTACTTATTACACCAATTTTTCTTTTAAAATTGCATATTCGTTGTGTAATTTTAGGTTGAACGAGAGTTAGTAGATACTCCAATGCATCTGTCACAGTATCGATCCACGATCCACGAGTTGCGAGAGGAAATCGCTCGACTCAAAGTTAAAATGAAAGATGATCGGACAAGGTAGGCTGAGTCTAGGTATATGTATACCTAATAATGACATGATTTTTAACATCTGTAGCATGAGATTGAATATTGGTAAAATTCCGTAGAATGAAGGCTTAAGGAATATAAATAAAGTCAAGACAAAAAACAAACTAAACCATACGAAGCAGTAAATAAATGGGTTTTAAGATATTCAGTTATTTGACACTGTTAGATATCCAAAAATATATTTCTTCGTATAAACCTATAATTTACTATCTATATGTTTTTTCAATTTATGTTGACAGTAAACCGCAAGATTATTCTAACCAAAGGGTTGAAGTGGAGATTAGCAAAGAAGACGCTGCAGAAAGTGCGGCACATCTAAAATCTTTGCGTGAAGCGATTGTATCGACGTTTAAGCAACAGATGCGTTTGCGGCGTCGCCTTATGGAGCTTGATAGTCATCTCCTCGGCCTGGCTTTGGATGCTGAACGACAACATGCGGCAATATCACACTGGGAGGCCAGATTCAATCGTTTATATAAACCCATTAATATACCCGGCTCCAGACTTAGCACGCAACAAAGCTACCGGTATGTTTATTTAAGAATCAGTTTGATTGTTTAGATTGCGGAATTTGAAAACATATGTAGTATTGTTATAGAATAGACGAGTTGTGATGAGCAATGGAAATTAAAATATAACGCCTTGGCGTATATGTATGGTATGATGTTTGTAAAACAGAATTACATAATATTATCTTCTGTTTACGCGAATGTTATTCATTGAAATTAAACTACTATATACGGATTTTATCGCATTGTTTATTTGACACTTTTTACATAATTTACATAATTTCTAAATTAGTCAGCGTTTAATGCAATTTAGCCTTTGGTAAATATATACATTCGAGCTAGGTTATGCTTAGAGGCTTTATTAGCCGTATTTTACATTATGACGACTAGTTACAGCTCTAAAATAGCTGAAGGATGTCATCTTGTTCTTTAATGTGAAACTGCTTCCGTGGCGCAGCTGTAGTGAATACGACTGCTCTGCATGAGGATTTGGGTGCGAATACTGTGTCGGTCGGGCCTACAATAAGTTATTGGGTTTTTCTGATAAGAAACAATAGCAACCTCAACTTGCCTCGGAAAGCATATAACGCCGTTGGTCCTGTGCCTGATCTCTCTCCGTTCGTGTCGGATTGCGGTCCCATCGGATCATGAGAGTTACGGAACAGAGTGTGCACTTGTGTTTGCGCACACACTTATGCACTATACATGTGGTGGACATTATTATTACATATATATAAAGTGTAATGTCAATAGAGTCTGTTATAATAATAATTATAACTATTTTATTTCGCGTGGCATAGACGCATAGATAAATACCCTATGGTCTAACATACATACAATTTGTGTTAGTATTTATATTATAACTTACTAGCTTTTGTGTCCGACTGCGCCCGCGTGGTATCTACATACATCAATAAAAAGTAGCTTATGTCCTTCCCCAGGTTTTAAACTCCTTCTGTACCAAATTGAATCTAAATCGGTTGAGTGGTTTAGCGGTAAAGAGGGAACAGACAGACAGACGGAGTAAATTTTAAATTTATAATATTAAGTACCTAAGGATTAATGTTAGTAATGCTTATTCCTATGTTAGTAATGCTTATTCGCAGCGGAGGCACAGGCTTGTCAACAAGCAGCAGCGAGCGCGCGGAGGCGGAGGTGGCGGTGGAGCAGGCGTGGGCGGAGCTCGCGGGCGTGGAGCGCGAGCAGGAGTCAGCGCGCGCCGAGCGCGAGCGCGTCGAGCGGCAGCTCGAGCAGGTGCGCCTGCGCGGCGCGCAACTCGAGCAGGTCTGCGGCTTATAAATTTATTAACGAATGAGAAACTAAAGCAGGTCTGCAGCTTTTACATTTATTAACGGATTTGAAACTCAAGCAGGTCTATGGCCAATAAATTTGTTAATTTGCTAACAGATTTGCAGCTCGAGCAGGTCTGCGGCTTTCAAATTTATTATGTTGTTAACGAATTTGTAATTCGAGCAGGTTTGCAGCTTAAAAATTGATTTATTTGTTTATTGAATTTTTTGCGGTTGATATGTTGCTCTTTTATGTACCCCTGGGTCTCTTAACCTTTTCGGATAATTTTTAATTGCTATCGTCGTAAAGAAACTAAACTTGTGAGAGACACGGAGACAGTCTCACTGTGACTTACTAAAGATATACGTACTTAGATTCATGTCTACATATCCCTAAGAGTTAAATCGGGTAACGTTGCAGTGGATACGCGGTCACAGCAACTCTTCTGGCAATGATGCTGTAGATCAACAGGCAAAGAGAGGATCGAACACCAAAATGGTAGGACCTGAATCGATTGTCCCGATACCCTTCTGCCAACTCAAAACATGGTTATGTGATAGAACCACGAAACTACACGAAAAACAGTGGACAGAAACAAAGGAATGAAGACAGACGAAGGAAGCCCTTCCATCCTTAGACAAACATCTGTCGCGCAAACTGCTACGTTCCACAAGGAAAAACCTACGCCACCTAGTGGGTATAATAACGAGCCACTGCTCACTTAACAAGCACCTGTTCAACATCGGCATCACTGACAGTCCCTTATGTAGAGGCTGCATGGAGACCGAGGAGACATCGGCTCACGTGCTCCTACATTGTAAAAGCGTGAGCAACCAACGGGCGAAACTCCTAAACAGTCCAGAAACGATGAAGGAGGTACTGCGCAACATCGGTCCCCTATTATCTTTCTGGACGGAGCTGAGGTGGTATGAGTAACCGAACATTATTTCGCGTCGGCTACTTACGCACAATGGCCCAATTGTGGGGCTAAGTGCGGATAACACATGTCCAACTAACTAAAATCCCTAAGAGTTAGAGGTTTATTAAATCCACATTTTGATTTGTTTACTTTCCATCTATTAGGGGCTAGTCTTATATTTCAGCAACACGGTTGGCAAAAATGTTTGTACCCAATACATGACTTGCCAACCGTGTTGCTGAAAAAACATTGGAATTGAAAATACAATTACACTTTGTCTGACTCGGTATCGAGTCCGAGACAAGTTTATGAATTCTGCATCACTTACGCAGGGATTCTTTCTTAACGAGGGCGGCAAAGCACGTCTGATATCCCTGATGACAGGTTGGTACAAGCATACAGCAGGATGGCGTGTAAGAACTTGCCATCAGTTGGCTGTACGCTTGTTAGCTACGTACGAGGTATAAACAAAACAGTCCTCTTGATTAGAATTTATTAATTTGTTACATATGCAGGAGTTACCAGCGACAATCAGCAGTGGTCCAGAGCGAGAGGTTCTGGCGCTAGTGTGTCGCGTGCATGAGCTCGAGGCGGACAAGCTGGCGCTACAGGGCGAGCGGGCTGCGCGTGCGCATGAGCTGCGCCGCCGTGACCTCGCGCTGCAGCGGAGAGATGCTCAGAGGAGACTGTCTGATGAAATCATTACCAGGCAAAGGAGGGCATTGCAAGGTAATAACATTGATTTAAATAAACAACAATGCAAAGTCCAAAAGACTATATTTTTCTAAAATATTAAAGTAAAGTATACTTAACTTTTTTAAATCTTATTAAACCTTAAAATATAAACTTTAACACACTTGAACACAGTATTTTTATGATAAAGGCTAGTTTTACACTTTGCCACAATCATCACTGTAAGATGTCTTTGACTAAACATTTACAAATTGTCTTAAACAGGACATACATTACACTTTTGTAGATTCTATCGGAGGTTATGTGGATTATAACTTTTAGTAACACATCTAGAAGTTTTGCGTGTTGGTTAACGTCGCTTCAGGTATATACATACGTAGATATATCATAAAAGCCAAAAACCAAATTAATTAAATAAGATTTATAAAAGTCCTTTCTTTTTAATGACTAACATTCGCGTAAATGTGAAAAACCATTTCCCATCAACATTGGTATATAATTTAGTTTACGTTCAAGTAATTTATTCAGGAGTTGGCGTGCAGCCAAGTACTTTATTAACTAAATACGGGAAATTAAGCTACAGTACGTAATCAACTTTATTACTAATACCACCATTTATTCCATCCAAAAGTTGTCTGGCAGAGATCGGTTAGAGTGATAAAACAGCCAATCAAGCTTTTACATTGGTTAAATTGATGGCATATGTCTATTTTCAGTCTATTTAGAAGTAATTAAAATGTGACATTCGTTTCTGTTTTTCTTTTGAGTTTATATTCTTCACTCACTTATTGCACCGATGTTATATATAATATAACAATATTTATTTTTACAACAGATTATTTCTAATTGTGTTATGTTATAGGCCAATTAATACAATGAGGAGGTCTTTGGTTTAATTTATCTAATTGCGTAACTACCGAGTCTGAAATTCCTGTTTCGATTCTGGATGGGACAAAGCCTTCCTTTTTTTATTGGCGATTTAGAACAGCATCTTTATGACCGACAGAAGAAACAGTTCTTCTGGCTTAAAGTAGCGTATAACTGTAATTATTAGCGAATACAGAAATCTAGGCGCTTTCAAATATTCATACGACTAGTCAGGCGTAGGTTACCCCAAGCGCAAGCCAGGATTCCAGGTGGTTTGAATAACAGATACACCAATATGATCTTCTAAAATAGATAAATGTTATGTTTGTTGTATATTTTTAAGATACGTAGACTCGCATATACGAGAACTATATTTACTTGAACGGGTAGATTAACGATTAATTATTACAGACTAATCGAATTACACCTCCTTTTTACCAAATGTATTTATAGATCACACGCAATAAGTAGTAAACTTATTTCCGTCTACTGGGCTCATTTCTACATAAGCTTGTACACAACTTGCCCGATCTGGAAACCGAATCCAGGACTCTATGATCGGTCATAAGCGCTAACTTATCAACCAATCAGTGGTCTTATCTTTATTTATATCAGAGATAGGTATGGGCGTGCTGCCAGTACAGTTATTTTCACCTACTACACAGCTTGCCCGATCCGGAAGTCAAATGCGAGACTTGATGATCGGCAATAACCGCTGTCTTACTAACTAGTCAGTGGTCTTATCTTTATTGATTTCAGAGATGGGTATGGGCGTGCCGCCGGAGCTCGCGCAACTGTATGAGTTGTACCAGCAAGAGATCCACGCCTCCACTTACACCGAGAGCAACGACATCTACACGCCGCCTTACCGCCTGCCGCCCATCTCTACCAGGTCATTTGCTAATTATTATACAGAAGGCACTATTTATGTAACATCTTGTATCAGGAGTAGGATCAGTAGAGTTAAACAGAAAACTTAAAAAAAATATACAGTACTAGGTTTTGTCTTCGGCTTCGCTCGCATAAATGTAGGTTAGGTTAGATTAGTAACAGTACTTTTTTTCTGGATGACTCTATGTCCCTTTCTGTTCTCATGACTACGTGTATGCGAAATTTCATGATGATTGGTCGAGTAGTTAAGGCGTGAAAGCGTAACAATCAAACTTACATTCTCATTTAAAATATTAGTTAAATAACATTATTGACGTGTCTCAGCTTTTTTCCTTCCTTCGTGGTGCATAAGGCATAATTTATTCATCGCATAACGCAATCTTAGGACTATAAAATTATTAATTTCCCAATTTCTATAATGAACCACATGCAACTAAAACACTTACGAATAAATTACTGTTGATATTGCATCTTAGATTTACATGTGAGCACCGAATGTTTAAAGGTTATTAGCTGATTTGTCTGTTTCTAAACATCGTAAAGTTTGATTTGTATAAATGAATATGGACATAGTTTAGTCTTAGCCAAAAAGTATGCGTGATTAATATTATTTTTAACTGTCATACTCTTTTTATTTCAACTAGCATTTTATACGAAACATAGTTATATAGCTATCGTCAACAATAAGGATCTTTGAGAAGTGTATTGTTTTAGTAATATAAATTAGACATAACGATGGTCCCAGTACGCTGCCTTGAGGTACACCATATAAGAGTTCGCTTTAAACAGAAATATGTATACTCTTTTTTTTATAAACAGTGTTATATTATTTATGTGGCCTGATTTTATTTATTTATGTATAATGTGATGAGGTCTAATACTGTCGTAATTTAAATCGGAAGAAAGACCTTTATTGCTGATGCAAAATTATTCAAAATCATACGCCTACTCATCACATCACCTTCCTAGTTGATAAGGTTTTTGTAAATATAACCTTCTTATATCTTGTTGTGTGATGTACATTTCATCTATATGAACAAATGGTGTGGAACGAATAAATTTGTAATATATGTCAATAAATAAGGAAAATGCTGTGTTGATAGTTTTGTAGAAAATTTTATAATGTAGACTTAAGAAACCGAGTCTCTTTAATTTAGGTATTCCAGATAATAACCATATTAATAACGTATATTTTAATGTGTATTAAAAATGTGTATTAGTAATTGCTGACTACATCTAAATTAGATAAATGTAGATATTAAAAATAAAGGTAATTACTAGTTATTAGTTAAACAACTTTTTATTATAAATGTTAAAGTTTAATAATATAATAATAATAATAATATAATATTCTATCACATACACACAACACCATCTAGCCCAAATTAAGCAGAGCTAGAGAGTACTATGGGTACTAGACAATGGATAAACGTACATATATACCTTTTTTATATTTGTGAATACATACATATTATACATTGAAACACCCAGACCAAGACAAACTTCCATGTTTATGCACACAAATGTTTGACTCGTGCGGGAATCGAACCCGCGACCCGCGAGTCGCTTACCCTGACCACTACGCCATCGAGGCTAAGAAGATATTTAGGCACTTACTTTGATACTCAAATATGCATGTATCGTTACTCGAATTGGACAAAACGTGACATATAAGTTTATAATTAACTAGATTTTGGCCACGGCTTCGCTTGCATAAATGTAGGTTAGGTTAGTAACAGTACTTTTTCCGGGATAAAATGTACCCTTTCTCCTTTTCTGTTCCCACGACAACGTGTATGCGAAAATTCATGATGATTGGTCGAGTAGTTAAGACGTGAAACCGTAACAAACAGACAAACAAACTCACATTCGCATTTATAATATTAGTTAGGATTTAACATATTATTTACTCTGCAGTTACAACCCACAGCTTCGTTTGCATGCAGCAACTAGTTTTTTATAATGCTTTCGCCTTTACTTGTTATGATAGCAATTATGCGTTAATCATTTTTAATAGGAAAATAAGTGTTGGTTTCTTTGACAAATAAGTTAAACTATAACATCTAATTTTCCTTATGACGTGTCACATTAGTCAACATGGTATGGGTCATCACCATATTTAATTAATGTATCGAACATTATTGCCTTTTAAGGAAAAGTAACGTGCCATGATGATTGATTTGTTGAGGGAAAGGCCCTACGGCATCCTTATCTGGTACTGAATTCAACCTTGGAACAGTTTGTTTAAAGTATCTCTATCCCAAACAAAGCGACATTTTAATTTAGGAGATCGGCAATGTGCCTCTGATATTTCTAGTATTCTAACACCTAAAGGCTAGGCATTATTGTAAAATCGTATGCACGCCAGCATACGATTTGAGATTTCTTGTTCTTAAGACTGCGCCGAGCGTAAGACAGATAATGAGTAATGACAGACCTTGTGCGGCGCATATACAAATCGGCGGGCGGCTGCCATAGTAAAATTGTATGGAGGATTTGAAGTGCTTTTTTGATAAATATGTATATTTATTGTCAATCAATAACTTAAATATTTGGGACGCACGAATTGTAATATAACTATTTATGTTTCGTTTAAGCTGTAAAATAGGATAGATTTCTACTGTTATAATCTAAAATCACGTAACACGAGCTTACATTTTTGCATTTTTCGTGCAAATTTACGTAATTTTGTAGGCGAAAATATTAATTATTTTAAGTTTTTTACACGGAGTAATTGTAAATACATTTGTTGTTATGGTAAATGTATATTTTATATTTGTATTAAACAAAAAGTATTGATTTTATTCACTTAACTGTGACCGCCTGTTTTGGCACATTTCGCTCGGCGCAATCTTAAAACCAACTTACGTCTCTTTTTATTGTTAATTTTACTATGAAAGTCGTGGCCGAGTTTATTAAAACTATTAGATTGACTATTATGATAAATTATTTTATACTGGACTCACTTACATCATGATACTGCCTCAGGCGTTGGTAATTAATCACTTCTAATATGACGGTTCGTGTGTTTGTTAGTTAATTTAGATGTGTTAGTTAACAGCAGTACAGGGAACTTTCTGTTACGTTCTTTGGCAGCAGAACGGAATCTTGCCATCATCAATTGGCTTGAATTAATCTTTAAACTTAATCTATTTCTATATATCTATAATAATAATAATAATAATATCATTTATTTGCCTAAAATGTGGTATATACAAAAGTTGGTACAATATTATTATATTTAGAGCAGCGACACATTCCGCCAAATAAAGTTGGCATGCAAATATTTAAGCTTATATTTAACTTATAATTACCATAATAGCTATAATTATTCACTATTTATTCATCTACAGTGCATTTCCATATCTATAAAATCGATTTGTGAGTAACGTAAGTATTCGTGTGTGTTGCAGCATGTCAGAACTGACGTGGTCTGAGAGCTCGAGTGGCTCAGGCCGTGGATCTAGTTCAGGTTCGGGGGGAACTATGTTGGACTACCGCCTGCCACGTCTCGCGCCCACGCCTACTCCTCGACCTAGGACTAGATACAGGTAAATACGACTCATCTCTTAAGTAAAGTAAAGTACCCATTAGAAGTATTAAATAGGTCGTGAATATATTGCGTTTATATTTATCGCAGTCGTAGGAGCTACTGGTTAGCTAGGCATGCAATATTAACCAAATGTTGTTGATCATGTTAACATAGACATAACATAGCTTAATGATGATTATGGCTGCTGAGTATTTTCAAATATCTTAAATATTCCCATAATAACAACCACATTTTACTAAGTATTCTGTTTAATGAGCACTGGTGACAGATACACTTAACAGTAGTTGACCCATTCGCGCATTGTAACCTGGGCTATAGCATCGATAGTAAGCATTATCTTGAACCATTATATCACCGGGTTATAAAAGATTCATTTGGCTGTGCTTAGTTCGTTTTATGCTGCAACAATAAAAATTGTGTTGTCATAACCATATTTACCGAAGATATCTGTAATTATACTTCCAAAATAAACAAAAATCGATCGAACAAGTTGAAGAAATTGGTTTATCCAACAGTATCTAATATAGGATTGCGGAACTATGCTCGCGCAATAAACATGATTCTTTTTTTGTCATCAGTCAAGCGAGTGGATCGACTCTAAAGCGCTATTCTAGTGACGACAGCCTGGTGACGGCGGCGCATCGCGACGACCCGCCAGCTCCGTGAACTTCTAGAGCATGCGACAAGCAATGTTGGCTGAGCTTCGTGTACTGATCGTGAAATACCCACCGAGCGTAATGAGAGTGTAACTAAAGGCTTTTGGTCTATAACGTCGAAGTTACGAATAACGACAAATTAGAGACAAACTTTATAAACGGGATGTCCCAGAATATGTGAATCAAATTGTAACGGGATATTCCTTAGGTGAGGACCTTTCAAATGTGAAAATAAAAAAAATTGGCACTTGTGAAAAAATATAATAATCTAAGATTTGGTGCAAAATATACACCAAAATAATGGAGCGATTTCAAAACTACGTCAGATTTAAAAATATTTCTTTTTTAGTTTGACGAATCAATACTTCACAAATAATAATAGTGAACTAGAAACTAGAAACTGTTGTTGAAAATCTGAAAACGTCGTACTTTTTTAAAAACTACATATATTTTTTTGCCACATTTCAATCGTCCTTCCCGAAGGAATCTCCCGTTACAATTTGATACACATATATTTTGACAAAAGGCAATCAATTCATTTTTAAGAATTCATCGTCCATGAAATTTGATTTCTCTACGTATTCCCCGTCATATTATGTATTATAATGAGACCCGTTTGAAACCAATGCTTTATGTACGAACGCTTTATATAATATGTACAAAGGTGTCCGATATCTTTGGTCAAAAATATTGTATCGTTGAGCGTAGATGTGTATTATTTTAGTGTTTTGTGAAACGTCGCGTGAGTTAGCTTGTGAGTTTATTTTGTAATATACGTATTCAATAAATATTAATTTCGTCTAATAAGTTAATGATACGTAATTATTTTATACCTAAGTATTTTCTATATTAACACATAGGAGGTACCTACCCACTGATACTATCAAGATGACGCAAAGGACGATCGATAATAACGTTGCCAGCATCATGTTCATAGTGACCATTTGAAACCGTAGCATTATATAGAATAATAATATCAGCACTGTATTAAACTGTCCCACTGCTGGGCACGGGCCTCCTCTCAGTGTAAGAAGGATGAAGCCATAGTCCACCACGCTGGCCCACTGCGGTATGGCAGACTTCACATATCTTCGAGAACATAATATAGAACTCTCAGGCATGCAGGTTTCCTCGCGATGTTTTGCTTCACCGTTTAAAGCGAGCGATAATTAATTATTTTTATACGCACATCATTACGAATAGTCAGAGATGCACCTTGGGATCGTACTTGAGACCTCTGCGTGGCAGTCCAACGGTCTCTGACTAGGCTATTTAGCATTAATTACAAATAACGATCCTTGAATATTCGTATGGATATTTTAATATTAGTTTGCCACTGAGCAATTGCATCCAAAAAGGTAACTACAACTTTAACGTTTTGAATTAAATTTAGTAGTAATTAATTGTATGGTAGATTACTTTAATTGATTCGATCGATATCTGCAGCAAAGATATTCTATCATTCGAAACGATTGTTATCTGAAAGTTCTGAATTTGACATTACTTGGAGTACCTACTGTTTAGGCGAGAGAGCCGAGGCCAATAGTCTTGGGAATGATAAGTGTGGGGTAATGATGACCTACAAACGATCTCATTGAATATATTTCAACGACTACACGTTTGCTCATTGCTGTTTAGTTACGTTATCCTAAAAAGATATAATAAGTACAATTGCAATTTAATTAAATTATTTAGTAAAGTGTGTCATCTGTAAGAAGGTAAATATAATTAATTATATGGTATTGTACCGATGATTCATATTGACCTAATATCGAAATTAAGTAATCAATTTCACTATTCAAATGAGGTATACCTACAGCTTGAAATATGTTTTGTATTTCTGTTTATCATAAGTTCATCATAAAGATACACGTTTCCACTTTTTTATGTATACATTTGAAAATCTTCCTATAATTTTGTTATTTGTTGAATATCAACAAATATTGTTTAACAACAATCTGTTGTAGGTACTACAGTATATTTTGTAGTAGAATAAAATATTGCTTTGCGAAAAATAATATTATTGTTGCGCAGGCGCTTGCGGTAGTTATCATACCATTTAACTCGTTTGAGAGAAATAAGCTCCTGTACGAATTATCATGGTGAAGACCCACCTGACTAATAAAGTATTTTATTGGCAGGCATGATACAACAGAAAGTAACATTTATGTTTTGTCTCGAGGTAATCCATAAACGGCAGACGTGAAGTTCATTCGACTGAAAACGTTTTTAATAGCAAAAGACAAAGCTATAGAAAAACACTATAGATTTGTCTTAACCCATGTCTAATACAGTAATAATAATTGCAACCCTGTATTAAATTAATCTACTACTGGGCACGGGCCGCTTCTCAAAGTGAGAAGGGTTAGCCATAACCGCAGCGGCTTATGCTGAGTTCCTTTCGATGTTTTTCTTTACCATTAAAGCAAGCGACAATAAACTAATAAATAGAGAGAAATTCCAAAGCGCGTATGACTTTTCGAAGTTATGTGCGATAACTTCGAAAAGTCATACGCGCTTTGGAATCGAACTCTAGACCTCTGCAGGGATCTCTACAGAAGATAGAAGCTAAACAACTTTGTGCTATATGCCAGTTGTGGGTAGGATTTCCAAGCTTCTTAAAGTGAAGCTGTGCAGTCAGGGGTCCTTAACCTTTGTACCTAAAGCTGTGACTTGTAAGCATAGGGAACATTTTTTAAGGAAAATGGCTTATGGATATCCCTGGTATCCGCTTACCTTCAAGCGGGCCATATGCTCGGTCGTGCGAATAAAAAAGAATTGCACAAATCTGATTTAATTATATGAGTGTTAATATGAATGTAAGGACTTTACTATACTAACATTCAGATTGACTACAAGATGGCATGATATGCCTTCTGCACGCTTGCCACTCACGGTCATGAGTTATCGACCACAGTTCCTTGCATTTTGATTTATAAACGCAGATAGGATAAGTTCGTGCACATACGCCCATAAAGTGCATTGTAGTCATCATTCGAGCGATTTTATCACGTTTAAGCTGAATTTTCGCTATAGTTTCAAATTATTCTACATACACTATTCAAGTCATGGCACACAATTCATATTTAATCTTTCAATTTATGGAGTTGTTCTGGTATATTTTATAATAATAATAGTAGCCTCAGAGCCATGGATGGTTGCAAGTAGTTCGACTCTTTGAAGCCGATGGTTAGCGCCGTAATTGGCTTTCGTAAGCTATCTTTGCTGTTGAGATGTACTTATGTAGAAGGCACTATAACACACCATGGCCGTAATTGTAAGTGATAGCTGTCGGTAATTAAGATTTAAGTTTATTTCTATTTGGGCCAAAAAATATGTATCATTCCTGTGCAAATCCGTTCAAACTTAGTCAAACAAGGTGCTAAATAATTAGACACTTACACAATTATGTATATAAGAAATACTAACACAGAGCACATTTATATATAGTAGAAACCATGAACTCTAAATCAGGTGGTTATAGATTACTGTGTGTCTACTTTTTAGTAAACCAATCGCAAATGAACCTGTAGACAATAGTAGGTAGTATTGCCAGGCAATCCACAACCTTGAACAACTTAAAAGATTAACCATAAACAATCTATGACTGAAAACCTATAAGCTAATCCGAATAAATTCGCTCATTTCAAAATACCAAATTATGAATCATAACATAATCATATTTTCTTTTTTAAATTGGAAATGGATATCAGGAGTATATTTATAAATTCAAAAGCGATATAAATATTTAAATGTATATTGAGATTACAAACAGTGTTTTCCTAAAACTAAGAAGACCAATTACGCTCTACTATAATTTAACATATTATAGTAATAGAAAATTAAACAAGTACATAATTGAGGCTTATTTTAGTTATATGTAGATATTTACACTTAAATAGATATTTAGATATGTGAAGGATGTTTTATAATAAATATTACTTAATAAAAAACAACATTTACAGTTAAATACCTAAGAACTCTTGAACAGAAACAGTTTCATTAAATTATTTCAAGTAGTTACAAATGATAACAATATGTATTATCATTGGTATTATATTTATCAATGATTAGCAGTGCACTTGTAAACTCACAGTCTATTATTTGACTATTTAACCAAAAAGTCATAAGTACATACAAAGTCTATTTCTTTCGCGATATCTATAGACAACGACTCTTATTTTAGTTATATTGTGTGTTTAATTTTCCGTTATTGCCTGACATTTTAGTCATAACGTACGGATAGTGGTTAATTGACTAATAACCAATGTATAGTCAAAGCTATACAAGGATTTATCGAATGAGTGTTGATATAATGCATAGGTATAATTCGTATCATCCTTTCGCTTATATAATACTCAGTATGATTAAATTTAAATTATACTTAGACATAGTATTTAAATACTTATTTGACTATAGTCGAATAATCTCATTTTATGAAAATACGTATTCACTAAACTCGACTGCTTTATTGCTGACAATCTTGTAATTGATTTGTCGTCTACTATATTAAGTTTGGGCCCATAGTTTTCTTCATTAATTAAGTCTTACAATAGTTTTCAGTTTCTTATATAAGAAAGCAATTGCCTTTCTGCGAATTGTTTGTTGATCATATTAAAAGGAAATATGTGTTATATAAATCGACATCTTTAAACTAATAATACATCATAATTTAATTATAAGATCAATGTCTCTATTAAATTTGAAATAGCTTTTAGCAGTTAAACTGAATATTACATATTTACATCACTAGATTCACTAGGCAAGTATAGCGAATTGGCAAAAATATACTATCTCTAACTTGCTCAAATACAAATATGGCCACTAAAATTTTATAACTAGTATTTATAAATAAGATTACACTTGTAAGCTCTTTCAAAAACATGTTGTTTCCTTATTATTGGAATGGTGATTTCCAATGAAACATCAATCCACGTAATTTTAATTAACCGCGTAATAAGTTTATTGTTAATAATACAAATATGGTTAAAAGCTTTTTAAAATGTACGTGTATTGAGCTTTTATAGACAGTAAACAAAAGTCCAGTAGAGGATGTTGAAACACACGAACATGAGTGGAAAAAGTATGCGGGACCGTTTGTCTATCCAAGTGGCGATTTGTTGCGGCGTCATAGTGGTCCACGTGTGCTTCGGCGGTTCGTCTGCGGATCCTTCACTGCCGTGACCTGGAGGTTGCTTGCCTGATGGACTGCCTATTAGGTCATCGAAGCTCTGCGTCGTGATCGTAGGTAGATTCATCGCAGATGGGAAGCTCTGAAATGGTAATCATATTTTGGCATTAGCTATTTTATCATATACAGCATTTTTTCAATCGCTATATGGTTTCGATTATGTACTATGCTGATATACAGCTACCTATAAACAAATTTAATGCTATGTATAAAGAAGGGCGCATACAAGTATCTCATTAGGCTGTCAAACACGGGCATGCCACGACTTGCCAAACAGAAACTTTTACAAAATCGGCATTGAGCTTGCCCTAATGGATTTCACTAATTGGCAACCAAAGGCAGAAGAATTTAAACTGAAAAGTAGGTTCCTAAAAATCTGCACTGTACTAAAATTACTTACGTGTACAGTGAGATAGTTGTTGTATCCAGGGCCTGCAGGATCGTTGCTTGTCTCTTGGTTCAAAGACGAGCACGAGCGCGACTTGGTGAGCTGTGGTGACGACTCCTGCAACTCTTTCTGGAGCTCCTTACGCGCCAACCGCGGCGTCAGTGTACTCTTTAATATATACTTGCTGTTCACCTTCTTCAAGCTCACTGCTTTCCTACGAGTAAAATTTCCATTACTATGAATAGATACATTCAATGGTAAAAGTTAAAATAGTTGGTAATTAAACGTACTTTCTTCGCCAAATAGTATTTACAAAGGCGAATTCGACGAGCGCCGAGAAGATGAAGCCAGTACATGCTAAGAACCAAATTTCACTAGCTTTGATGTAAGAGACCTTCGGTAAAGTTTTCGCCTGTGACGATGCCAATGTGATGAATGACAACATAGTACTTGTGCCTGTAAAATAAAAGAAGACGCCAAATCAAACATATTCTTCAATTTATAATATCTTCATATTGATTATGAGAGTGAGAGAAAGAAAGAAAGTTTAATAGTATCTAGTAATAGTGTAACAGTTTTAAAATTTTGTAATAAAGTGTAAAATAAATAACGCGATAAAATCCGTATATAGTAGTTTAATTTCAATGAATAACATTCGCGTAAACAGAAGACAATATTACCTAGAGTGATCCTAGGCGCCGATGCATCAGCTTGTAACCAGAAAGTCACCCATGACATAGCGACTATCATCATTGAAGGAATAAAGTAATCCATTAGATAGTAACCGACTTCCCGACCGAGCTTAAATGTGAATTTAAGAGCGCTGTAATTACCGGCTGAAAAAAAACGCGTTATTTAATTATTGTGCATTAAATGAGTAATTTAATGATAATGACGTCACAAACAGAAAACGACATTACATCTACCTCCGCCGAGCCTCATATTGACAATATCTCCACGTACGACAGACTCATTTGTCCAGTAATCAAGGAGCGAATATTCTGTGAGATGTAACTCTGATGATAATCTCACTGGGTTGTCTTTTTCCCACATTAGGCGTAGAATTGATGCGTTGTATTTCCCTGGAAAATGTTTACAAGGAAAATATTATTATTCTGGCGTCATCAGCTACATTTCTAGTTGTGATTCATAGTGACCACAGATACATAACAATAATAACATTATGCAAATCTTTCTGAATAATAAACGACTTATGATAAACATATCTACTCACAGCTTTCTAAGTTCATGGAACAAGTTTGATCATCGAAGGGGAATTTTTGTAAGTTCATCCAGCAGTAAAGTACAGCTTGCATTCTGCGACTGAAGAGCACCTCACCATCCGGAGCTATCGAGATCAGGACATCCTTGCTGTCAGTGCCCATCAGGCTTGAAGATTGTTCATTGGACATGTATAGATGAGGCACCCAAATTCGTTCTCTCAAATCATTTTCGCCGATAATTTTTAGCCTTTCTGGTGAATATAAGGCATATGCTAATCTGGGATCAGTCCATCGTAATTGTAGCAGGAAATGTAGTTTGAAATTCTGAAATAATTGAATAAGTTATTTTAATGATAGTTAGAACTCTATTATATTAAATAACTTTTAACAAAATGTGCTAAATGTTACGTGGATATCCATGTATATAAATAAAATATGCTGTTTATCTATATAATAATGGTTATAGGTACTTGCAAACTCCATCCTTATTGTTGTAGCCAATGTGTTCAACTTCTATTACAAGTTTATATAAATTGGCTTATCATTTACATAATTGGTACCAAAATTTACATATTTGTCTTACATAAGTGTAAGTACATATATGTTTATGAAATTAAATTGTGCTATACATATTGTCCTTTTAATTCGGTAATTGATGCGGTGCTGTCGGTATTTATCTTATGTGGGGGCCAGTCAGTGCAGACCGGCGACACTTCGACCCAGTGGGATGTTTTGTGTTAACACTTTCCCAATAACGACTGCCATAGATGTTCATGGCAGCCGGGACCGACGGCTTAACGTGCTCTCCGAGGCACGGAGCAGGCGATAATTGTCAATCAATACGCACATAATTTTGAAAAGTCATATAACTGCCGAAAGTCAGAGGTGCGCGACGTGGGTTCGAACCCGAGACCCTCTGCATTGCAGTCTGTTGGTCTCCCCACTGAGCTATCGCTGCTCTATACTCTATGCTCTATGTCTGTCGGTATTTAACTTACCAGATCATGGGCTTCGGCGGGTTGTATGAAGTACACATAGGCGCTTGCGTGCACGTAAACTACGTCACTGGTCATGTACGTAGGCAGCAGCAGCCGATCATACCGGCATTGGTTCGCCAGCCGCGATAGGAACTCTGATTGCGTATAACTATCGCCCTTCTCCAGGCTTGGGCAGTCGGGGGCAATACTTTGTCTGTAAGGAAAACAAATCCTTGATATGACATTTCGACAATAGATCATTCATCGTCGCATCACGTAGTAATATGCGGACTATTAAAATCACGTACCGTATTAGAGGCCTAATGGAGGGCAGCACGCTTCATTCTAGTCATTGATTTTAGACTAACGTACGTTTTCCTTCTCCTAGTCTAATCCTGACCATGATTTTGCAAAATTGCATATGGAAAGGTCAAGGTTTAAATAATGGAGAATAGCAGTAGTATAGTAAATGGTATAGTAATTAGTTGCTTATATAAATAACAGGTAAGGTTTAACTACAATAACATTGAGAGTTGAGAAACGAATATATAAATTTCAGACTATATTTTAAATATTTACTTTGTTTCTCGTCTTATGGGTACTTTTCTAATATTTTGCATTGGAAAAATATCTGGCTCTTTGTAAGAGTTACATGGGGATATAAGAGATCTTAAGAGAATCTGTGGTCCGGAGTGAGAGATCGTGGAATGCCGTCGCCTCCTTTTGTGAGGAAGTAAGTGTGAAGTGAAGTGAGCGGGAGAGGGAGCGCTTAAACCTTCTCCCCAACCGCAGAACCAGACGCCGGTGGGCGCGAGATGACCTCCAGCCATCCTGAGGTTTGACCAGGGGATGGTGGGCTGCGTGGGCCTACTCGCCACCCGATCTGCACTAAGTCCGAGAGGCGGCGTGCGTGTTCCCACGTGCACTTCTGTATCGTGTTTTTGTTCCTCCCAGGAGGATGGTAGAGGAAGTATTTTTGTGTAGTGGCCTGCCGTTTTACACGGCGGGCCGAAACCACGGCAGGGTCGCGATTGCATGTGAAAGCGATCCGTGCGGCCTCGCTGTCTATGGTTATGTCGAGGAACACCGTGGTAGGTTTAGTCGGTATTACCAGGGTAATTGCATTGGCCGCAGCATGTATAGAACTATTGCTACATAAGGAACTTAAGTAGCCAGGACCATAGGCCTATACAACACATATTTTGTTTTATAGACCGTTGTTATAGACACTTTAATAATTCGTCGCTCAGATATACCGTTTCAGTACAGGGTCTGAAGGACTAGACTCTGAAGAGCCGCCAAGGGCATACAGAGTTTACCATAAACGCAATAGAATGCATTATCAGTGAAAGCAGCCAGTATTGTCACGCGGTGTGTCGCCAGTTTCACAATCATGTTACAATACTGACAAATCACATGCAATATAATAAATAATACTTACTACTACTACTACTACTACTACTTACTACTACGGATTGCGACGACTATATTTGTTGATATTCCTGATATACCTACGCATATTTCTGAGAATATCCTTAAGTTATGACTAAGATAGTCATTAACTTGGTTTGTGGTTTGTATATGTTACTAAATCCTATGTGTATTTACTAATGACTTATCCTATTATAAGTCATTATATATATATACTATTCGCCTACACAATAATTACCGAATTAGTTCAATCTGTTGGCACTTATTCATGTAAAGTATTTTGCGAATAAATGCAGAAATCGCACTCTTAATAAAACAGCGACTTAACTCGAAATTTGAAAGCAAGGCAATTTGAACTCTAATTGTATATGTTAAATTCAAATGTTATATTTGTGTTAAATCATTGCAATAGAGTTCAAATTTGTTTAATCCAAAATACTGAGATGAGTCTCTGTTTTATTAAGAGTGCGAAATATTACAAGTTTATGCATTCGCCAAAAATATTAAAGATGTAATAAAACGTCTCATTATCATATCATGTCATTATTATACTGCAAAGGAGCACAGTTACGCTTATTTATACGCGATCCTCTTTGATAATATATCACATATATAATATGTATTCCAATGTTTAACAGTGACACGAGCTTAATACAGCAAAATTTTCCGTCAATGTCACAGTTTTTTTTTGGATAATAATGTTGTGATATATTTTTAATTATACTTAGTAACCTGGCTATTTCCATAGGACTTGTAAAATGTACTCGATAGTAGAAAGATGATTAATACTTATTATCAAAAGAAGATGGTTAGTTGAAAGGAGATGATTCAGACGCTATCCTAGTAGTAAAGTACTGGTGTTGTAATCGCCCATACACAACCATAGTCACGGTGGTTGCTTCGGTACCTTCAGCAGCTATGCTTGTACCACTTTTGAAGACCAAATTTCCTAGACCAACTTTCAATAAGACTGTGTTTACGTGCAATTATCCTGTCTAAGATACCGTTAAGATAGTATTAAATCGTAATGAAGGTCATGCCAGATTGCCATTGTTAAAATTCAGTTACGATTGCAACCGAAATTCAGGATCTGCCATGTTAATAAAGGAATATTATGAATATATTTGACACGTTATGCATAATTACTAACACGCTTATGTTGTACCTACAATATCACCATTTTGTTCGCCACGGGTATCATACTCACACCGTGCATTATGGCGGTATAAATTCAAAAATATTTTATTCTCAGGTCCATAAATGATCTATATAAAAATAATCACATTGAAGCTGTCTAAAAGAAGTGTCTAACTGCAACTTTTCTTTTGTGATATTGGTAACAGCCCTATTATATTACCTTGAGGCACGCCATATTCTATGTACTTTCGGTAAAATGTGCCTTTTTTTTCTGTTCTTAAAAATTTGTCCAAATATGTAGCTTCTTATTTAATTTTAGGAAATATTTTAGAGATTTAAGCAAACTGAAATCTATCAGTTAAGTATAATTCTAGGAGTCTTAAAATAATATAGGTATGTCATACTTGTTATTTAACCCACAATATTCATTATTAAACCCACGCAACCATTCTACATGAAGTAAGAATTTTGACTAAGTTCTGAAGTAGAAAACTTAGTTTTTTTCTTATAGTCCAAGATGAATATATTTACGTACGTCCCGCCTAATGGTAAACAGTTGCATTGTACATAGCGCGCGCGTTACAGTCCAACAAAAATTAATAGATTAATATTTTTCTTTCGTAGATCCTAACCTACCACAGAAAATATTTAACAAATTTATAATACTAACTTGACATTGCAACAACACCGTGGTTAAGTTTTCAAATCAATAACTCAAGTGCATTCCTGACACAAAGTCAATTAAACAAAAAATTGCTGTAATGCATTTTCTAATAAACCTCGTCTTGTTTAATTTTTGCTAATCGAAATTCACGCGAGTAAGTGAGGTACTGTCAGGATATATTTGTCTTCATATGAGAGGATCAAAATAAAAAAAGCCTTCTCATAAGTTTAAGAATCTTTCTTTATGATGATACGAGCAAGTTACGCCCTTAAACATAGCACAACCTACTGTGTACGCTGTATAGCGCAATGTAATTATTATTAAGAAGTGTGATGTCGAAATATCTAATACTGTAATTTCACACTTGACACACAGTTTAGCTGTTATGATTTTTTGGAATCTGAAGCAAAATGGTTTTGTAGAGGTTTGCCTTATATAAAACCAATTCACAAAATTTTGCTATTTGCTACAAGGGACACTAGCGTCAAACTAAGATGCTTATATTGACTAAAGACCAATGACTAGATGGTGTTGTGTGTATGTGGTAGAATATTATTATTATTATTATTATAATGACTAAGTGAAAATGAAGGAAAAATTTGCTTCAAGTGTTCCCGATTATCTCAACCGTTGCCTTTAAAACCACAAGTGCCTTATTTTTATAACGTCATTTATTTAATACAGAATTAATATTAATAAACTATGTAGAAAAAACTAAATTCTACGTGATCCGATGTAGTTGCAACGACAACTTAAGTAATGGTTGAAACATTTACCTATATCTAAATGTGTGCATTATTTTAGCGACGAAACAATGTACGAGCTACGAGCGCTATATATTTTATTATCAATTTTATCTATGCTCGATCACGTATACATACTGTGACAGTGATTGCGTTCTGAACAAACTCTCTTTTCAATAACAATACCTAAATGTTTACTGAAAGATGTTGTATCAGTTTAATATATGGATTCACGGTACCGCAAGGTCGGAATGGGAGCTGCTAACGACAACAATGCTAATATTTGTGGTGCCTGATAACATTATGAACCAATTCTCTGAGATATCAACAAGATTTACTCTTAGATTACCGCTAAGCCGCCAACTACGTGTACATTATATATGTTTTACACATATATTCGATCTGAAAGTACCTAATTATCTTCTTATTTGCGTAAAGTTAAGTACACAGGCGTGAATAATCAAAGAATTTTGTTACAAGAACTTTAACGTGTGTGTACGTACGGAGGGATTAACCTGGTTTAAAACGATAACAGGCCATATTTTAACTAACTCGTCTACAGTTTACTGACTCCTTTTACTTAAACTTTGCGAGCTAATTTATTTAGAAGCACTGTAGCCTACCTTATTGGGTACATGTGTTTATAACGCCAAATGGTTTGCGTAGCGTAGAGTTTGAATCAACTTACTGCATACAGCGATCAACAAGTGCACCACATTTAATAATTATGTTTAATAAGTTTTATAGTCATGATATCACAAATAATAAATTTGGCAAAACCACCAGAACGTAGACTGAATAAAATATTTAGACATTGCTGATGAAATGTTAGTGTAGGCTATTTATTATTTTATTATACACCGATGCCTACTACTTTGAGAGCATACATGATGTAATTGATGCGAGCTAGCGAGTGAGCCTAGATATTCCTGTTACGAAATTGTTAAGTGCAGCGTAATGTTTAAAATGTGCCAATAGGCTCGTCCTGTGCGTAAGTAAGGACTTAAATCATCGCTGAGTACGCATTTGATTTTCAATTGCAGGATATGGGGTTTGAGTGCAGACTCATGTAAATGGATAGTTCAAAATAATTAAAAACAAAAAATCGGTACTTCATCTCGCGGCGTATAATATAATGGTAAACCTACATGTCTTCTAAACGTGTACGTTAAGGGTTAACTGGTGCATTAGTACTGTGCACACATATTGGCACTATTGGCAATAAAAAGAATTTAGCTGACATCACAATTACCTACTAACCAGAGGGAATTACTCGAATGATGGATTTTAAACGAGCGAGACATATCAGTTACTGCGGCTACTTAAGTTTTATGTCTTGCTGTTCGCATTTATTTAAATGCTCAGTCATCTGCGGAAATGACTGCTATTACCTTGCTTACTTATTCATCTCTAATCCATAAGCTTCATGTGCAGCGGTAGTGGTAACTAAAGAATTATTTCATCATACTCATTATTCTACTTAAGTATGCGTAGGATACCGCATGACTATGAAACTAATTAAATTCTTTGTAAAAACTTAAACCAGTCATGCAAATCCAAGAAGCTAACCATTCATTTAAAAAGGTTCTATGTGGAGCGTATTGATTGACAATTATCGCCTGCTCCGTGCCCCGCAGAGCACGTTAAGACGTCGGTCCCGGCTGCCATGAACATCAATGGCAGTCGTTATTGGGAGAGTGTCGACACAAAAGATCCCACTGGGTCGAACTGTCGCCGGTCTGCACTAACTGGCCCCCCACATAAGATACATGTGGAGCTTATTAAATTTTATTTTATTTATTGTTCCAGAGATTTTAAATTTGTCCAGTGAATGTCGTAAGTTAAGCTAATATATCCCTATCAGTCCTGGCAGTGGCAACAACAATAGAATATTTGGTATACCTATTATATGTGTTTCCACTGCCTGGATTGACGGCTCTACAAATTTGCACTCTAAGGCGAATGCCGTTGCTTACCAGACTTCGAACTGCTATTTTGATTGTCCTTTTTTTGGGGTTTTCTTGATAGAAAACCCCAAAAAAAGTACCTAGTCAAACCCAAAGCATAACGATCGCAATTGCGCTCACACTTTTGCCACGAAGCAGTACTATGCACATAGTGTACGTACATGATTGTTGATACCTATATTTTATTATTCGTAACCAATTATTATTCATAACATGAGCCACGCAATATTTGTAGTGTGTGTGCACAAACATAATTAAGGTTTTATCAGAGACTACTGTGTGCAGGGCGGCGCGGTGGTAGCAGCCGCACCGCACCATTACTCAACGTAAATAAAATAACTAAGTTGATACTACTATCTAACGCATTTGTGTTCTAAGAAAAGCCTTTTATAAACTAGTTATTGTTAGTTTTATAAGCTAAAACTAACAATAACTGGTTTATAAAAGGCTTTATTTTGATTAAGATTTAACCAACAATGGCTTCTTCGTAGAATCGCTACACAAGAGTTTATCCGGATAGTCCAATAATATAATATTTTGTTTAAAGTAATGAGTAAAACAGTATACAATTACGTGTTTATATTTATTGAGATATGAAGTCTATATATATTCTTAGTATATATATATATATATAGTATATATATATATATATATATATATATATATATAGTATATATAAACGACTAACCAACCAAAACCAACGCAGAAAAAGGTATGTTACGAGTGGCTTCATGGCTAAAAACAAATCTCCTTACGTTAAACACAAGCAAAACTAATTATATCTGCTTCTCAATTTATAAAAATGTCCAACCAGAACCCAATTTCAACATTAAAATACATGAGTGTAGGAGGACGGTTGATCACGACTGCAATTGTCCAACTATCGGTAAAGTTAACCACGTCAAGTATTTAGGTATAATGTTGGACCAAAGCCTGTCCTGGTATCCTCAAATTGAACAAATTACTGCGAGAATACGAAAATTTATTTGGATTTTTAAATCGTTACGACACATAGTCCCAAGGAGTGGCTTAGCGAAAAATCTTCTCAATGAAGTGTATATCTCGTTAGTTCAATCTATAATAATATATTGTATCTCCATTTGGGGGGGGCGCGCGTAAAACACGTTTCCTTGATGTTGAAAGAGCGCAACGGACATTAATAAAAGTAATGTACTTCAAAAAATGGACCTTTCCCACCTATGAGCTATACCAAACGAGTAATTTATTATCAGTCCGAAAATTGTATATTCTTCACATAATACTTAAAAAATATAAGACCCTACCCTTAGATCCCAATGTATTAACTAGAAGAAGGAAACACAATATTGCTTCCACCCCTTTTGTAAAAACAGAATTTGTAAATATTCAGTACGACAAACGCTCGTCTTTCTTATATAATAAAATAAATAAACAAATAGATATACATACTAAACCGTTTAAAGAATGCAAATCGCTGCTGATTAAGTGGATAAACAAGCTATGCTATGACGAAGTAGAGAATCTTCTGTTAAATATAAGGTAAACCTCAACCGTATAAAAAAACCACACACTCTCATACACATACACGCACACACATACACATACACACACACATACATACATACATACAGACATACACACACACGCACGCACACATATACACATACACAACAACAGACAATTAAAAAAAAAATATATATATATATATATATATAAATAGAAATAAAGATAAAATAAATTAAATAAATTCAAACACTTTTGTTAAGTAACATGTTACATTAAAATTGTAAGATATAAAAGAGCGGCGCCTCCTGGCACAGGCATCTATATGCTTAAAAGGAGACTCCACCAACTGTATAATGTACAACGTGTAATAATGAAATAAAACATTTTTGATTTTTGATTTTGATTTGATTTTGAAGTATATAAAGTAGAGAGTCTTTGCCGCTCTACTTTACGTACTGTTAACTGAAAAGATCTAACAAGAGCGTACCTAAAACATACTTAAGATATATTACGAGTTCTACATACAGACATTTTTTTAAATTAATGTCAATTCCACGTGTAATACTTATGTTACAAAGTGGCAAGACGTAAGACGTATCGGACAACGCGACCGACGGAAAATAAAATTATATTAGGCGTAGTAGGATATTAAGGGTTTATTTCATTACATTTATTTTTATTTATTAATTTTAAAGTTTTTGTCTAAACCAGACATATTAACCCCATCATACCTTTTTACATTAGTGACATCATTGGCAATGCAACTTGAAATCTCAAACTTGTTTTAATTATTTTTGTCTGTGTATATTCTGCTTTGACAACGGGGTGTAGTGCAGCTCCAGAATAAAGTCTAAAGCTAAGTGTACATTTTGCATTTTGCTCCCGTGAATATGATCGTTTCGATGTATTTTTAACTTAGCCTTAATTAATATTGACATGGTGAGTAATTAATTATGACGATCTATCTTAGTTTGTTTGTTAAGCAAAATGACGTCGATGCCGCGTGCGTAATAAAAAATGCCATAAAATTAAATGTGCCACGATATTTTAGACACATAAATTATCAGTCTAAAAGTATACCTATGAAATCACGAGACTAAATTGATTACTTGAGCCGTTCGTTCAAGATCATGTCTAGAGACTCCGAATTTCATTAACCCAACTAGGTAACAATTTTTCATTTTTAATTTGTTTGTTGCTGTGCCTCTCGACTTGTAAAGCTACCTGCTTAATGAACTTATCAGATCATTATGTTCAGGACTATAAGACCATCAATACTCGTACAGACTGAGTTTGAACCATATGACTCACTTAAGTCACGCGATCTACTACTGATATATTATGGACCTGGCCCGTTATACAAATATGCAAAAAATATCTAACTCTTCTGCTACGTTATATTGGAAGCAATAATACTGTAGTAAAAAAATGTTTAAATGAGGTAATGGATGTTTACACGCCTTTTAAAATAAGTAACTGATGATGATGATGGGCTAACATCTCTTATGGCAACTGTATGAAATGTGTTGTGTGAAATACTTCGTGACTTTTAACTCTCATGTTAGGCTGTTTCTTAGCGTTCAGGTCAAGGGTGAGGAGACTGAAGTTCGGTGGAACTTACAGATTAAATGTCTAACCAGAGTTAGACATTTAATCTGTAAGTTACACTACATAGATACAAACGCATCGTTGCAGAAAACGCATGTCTCAGAAGACATGCGTTTTCTGCAACGATGCGTTTGTATCCGAAATTGTAATTAACGCGTTACAAAACACAAGTTCATATCATTATTGACTAGCGTAGTTGTTTAAGGTATCACCTCGCCTCGCCACTGCTATTAAGTATTGTGGGCTTGACCACACAGGCCAAAAATTGTGTACTTTGTGTCCCTGTTGTGAATGTTTGTGAAGTCGCCCGTGACAGAGGAATTATGTTTAATTCCTCTGTGTGTGAGTCTTTAAAAAAATGTAGATATTAATAAATTTTATTTTTGTTTTGTCGGCCTCGATGGCGTATTGGTTAGTGTAACCGACTGCCACGCCTGAGGTCGCGGGTTCGATTCCCGTACAAGTCAAACATTTGTGTGCATGAACATGGATGTTTGTCTTGGTCTGGGTGTTTCTATGTATAATATGTATGTATTCACAAAAAAAAAAGTATATAAGTATGTTTATCCATTGTCTAGTACCCATAGTACAAGCTCTGCTTAGTTTGGGCTAGATGATGGTGTAAGTGAAAAAAAAAAAATTTTAAATGTTGATTTTATAATGACGTACTAGAGGAAACAACTAAACTAAATGAGTCTCCTCTAGTACAGTCAGTGATATAAGTACCTACCTTACATTAATAAACTAACTTCTAAACTTAGTTTATAAATTAAAGCTAATTATTATAACTTATTTATTAATTAACTATTATTAAATTGACCACCCTATACCTAATAAAAATATTACTATCGTAAAATATTTTTTTAACTTTAATTGATAGAAAATTTATTACAAATTTTAAGCGACTTATATTGCTGACTGTACATACACAATAGCTCTATGTCTTTATTATCTTTAACGTATACCTCCAAGAAGAATGCTATATCATTCGGTCATTACAGACTATATCTGTCTAGCAGGTTATATTTCGACATAACAACCTTTAATTTCAACCTAAAAGTATTAATAGGTTATCATTGCTACTTATCGATGAAAGCGTTAATAATCGAATCGATAATCGTGTAATTTAGATGCAATTACTAGTTTCAAAAACTCTCCTTCTTTCAAAAGGCAATTAAGCGGCTGGGCGGAGTTTAGTTTAACTATCGGCATTTATAGTCCAGTGCAAATTGTATGTCACGACCCCACGTAGCATATACCTGAACAATTCTACTGAAATCATTACCAATTTCCTATTTGTACGCTAATTATAAATAATATTTACCGCAAATAGGTGACAATATAAATTAACTGTCAGTCACGTACGATTACTCACGAAAATCATTATTAGATATGTTCTCTCAAATTAACACAATTAGCAATTCATTACAAAGATTTTACGTCAGTTGCCGTGGGTATAGAATTGCCTAAGTACGTTTTTTTCTAGACAAGCAGAGACTCTAATTTACTAAAAGACATCATCAACAAACTTATGTTAATAGTTATGTTGATTGCCAGTTGTTATTATCTTTGATAAAGGAATTACATCAACGAGAAAAATAAAGTATATTTGGATACAACTGCAAATCTAGACTCTTTTAATTGAGACTCATCTATGAAGCAAAGTAAATATTTTTTTAAAAGCGTGCTTTCGCGCTTTCCATTATTCCTGTATTTTGTTGTGACTATAGTGTCCTGTGGTAACTTTATAAACATTCAAAGAACGGACACAAACAACACCCAGATTCAGAATAATCATTTGAGGTTCACACATTGTTGTGCCCGTGTGAGATTTAAAACACTCAGCATCGTGGCAGAGGCGAAACAATTTTCCAGAAATGTTGCTGATGACGACTTGACTATTTTAACCGAATAATTTTCGTATTATAGTTTTGTCAATGACCATGGAAGTGACGCGTTATGCGCAATAATTTGTTATAATTAGTGGCATGCTCAAGCTGTAATGAGGTAGGTACTTTCGCAGCTTTATTATTATTTAACTGTTTACAAAAGAGATAAGACGAGATGCAACTAGCAATTATCAAAGGAGACGCAATAGGAGTCTACTATGTAAACGTTTATTTTACAGATAAATCATATACCTCCATCGTGCAACGTGTATGTGACTGCTGTGCATAAAGTTCCGGATTTGATATGGAAAACTACATTGGATTATTCTGTCAATAAATAAATTCTTAGAGTCTGAAACTGTATCCAGTAAATGCAATATGGGCAATATAGGCAATCGTCGTTATGTTTGTAGGCGACAGTTTACCGGGCACAGTTCTAGACCCAATGTTAAAAACTCAATTATACTTTGTTTTACCCAGAAAAGGAACCCGAGATATCAAGAGTGCACGCAAACATAACCAACGACACAGCGTTTCACACTTAAGTGCGAAAAACACATTTGTCATAATTGGTAATTTTTGCAGCACCACCCATTCGACTATAGCATTCTTAATATATGTTCATCTGGCCTGGCTCATACATCCGCTTCCGTGTGGAAGCTACAAAAGAATATTTGGCCTCGTAACTGCCTAAGTGTAATGAAAAACATTTAACGGAGTGATAATATCAAACGATAATGCATATAATATACTACTACTACTATACATTATAATAGAGTTATTCTAATAAGCCACTCGAATTTACAACGCACAGCACTGAAAATGAACAACTTGGCCTGACAGGAGGCGAAAGATTTCTGAAACGTAATATGCTATGGCCTGTATTCGGACTAATTTCACGAACATTACAACACTAGCTATAAAGTAGCCATATAACTTTGTTTTCATTAAAGAACGGCTTCTTCAGTCCTAACCACTGTAATACAGCATGAAGCTTCCTTGAAGAACGGGGAATCAGACCACTTTCTACCTAGTATCGCCAATGTAAGTGTCTTTATTTTCTACGCAAACTAACACACTTCCTGCCTGATATAAAGGAGTTCCTGTAGTGTTCACCAACCTTTACCATTTGCAATACCAAGGACATCCTTGTGCATAGCCGACACAGCCATGAAAGATAGGATATTAAAAAAGAAATGGAAGAGATTGGTGTTTCCGTTGCCGAAAATTTTACTCACAATGCTAAACATAATACTTTACTAATCTATCTATCTAGCCCGATTTTCTGTTAGCGGGTGATTTTCTTGGGATAAACTGATTTATGCGTACTGTCACTAAATAATCGTCAAGTGTGGAGTCTTCCATTCTGTTTAAACTGTTTGAAGGGTTTTTAAGTAGACTGGATTGGGAAAACATTAGATCTGCTGATTGTAAAATGCTAATCGATTGAATAATATGTATCCACCTATGAATATTCATGTAACTCTTGTACGGTTTCAATTGACGGTAAACCGGACAGTTCTGACACAAACCATACAATAACTGCTATTATTAATCTTACGATGATTAGATATTAGATTAGATTAGTACTAGATATATTGCCACATTAATTCCGTAGTTTGCGCTTATGTGTGCATGCGGTCGTGAGTTCACAAGTTTGGTTCTCGAGTCAGTATTAGTAGCAACACACAGACTAAAAACGAGTTTGTTAGACAACTGACCTGATCTTTATTACGAGGCTCCTATAAACATACCAGGTGAAATACAGGTGTACCTAATAGAGCTCTGCCTACTTCATCGGGAAAATACAGACGTGAATCTATGTTAATATATTATAAATGTATTGTAGTCTCCTTTGACATTTTCTCACTTTTGTTTATGTAATAAAATTGTTGTATGCAGCTGGCTTGATGTCCGTACATTACGGTGGTCTCTATTGAAAATCAACGTTGCGATATCACGTCAGTAGGTATTATCGCAACATCAATGCTGAATGGAGACCATTTGTTGCCCAAAATAACTATATATTTATTTGCAAACAATTTATTAAATTATGTTTTTAATTACATTGTTCTATTTTATAAAAAAAAATATGTAATAGGTACTATGTCTTTGTGGCAATAAAAAAGTTTTCTTTCTTTCATTAAAGTTATATTTATTTAAGTGGATCAGCGCACCGCGCTTTTGGCAATTTATTTATTACACCCTCTTACATGAAACTAGCCTAATAAAATTTCTCTCAACAAATAATAGTTACGAAGGCTAACCTGCATTTTTTCTTCCTCTTTGTTTGCCCCATATCTGCTAACCCCAGATACTGCAGCGATAATAGGCTTTCTTAAACAAAAATATTGTATAGTACAAATATCTTTGATGGTAACCATTTAGGCTGCCTGTCCATTGAAGCGGAGCGAGGCTGCGGAGCGAAAAAACGGAGAAATATTAACCAATAGGATTGCATATTGGAGCAAAGCGGAGATTTTATCGTCGGATTCGCCGCGTACAAGCTTTAGGGCTTGGTCAAAAAGAATAATGTGCGTGTGTTACCTACCTGAATTGTCTATGGGCTAGAGAAACAGGCATTAGGTAGACCTAATGCCTGTTTCTTTTTCAAGTCCTATCTAATGCATATGTATAAAAAATATATATAAACAATTATGACTATGATAATTTGCTAGATATAAAACCGATGCAACAAGTTTTGTCTTTAAAATTGTTTTGCGATGCGTATTTACCTCAACCACAAGGACACAGGTACAATGGAGGAAATTTTATTTGGCAGCATGTTCGATAATACTAGTATAAAATCGTATTATTTTGAAACTATAGGAACGTATGAATACGCCATACAGATTTATCTGTTCATAGCACATAGCACAGACCGCATATCGCAAATATATGGGTTATAAGGTTAACGGTATGACATCATACCTTTTTAATTTAATATCTCAAAATTACTATACAAAAAATTTTCGCAACCGTAAAACCATATCGTCATTTTTTACGCTACCTAACTATTGTTAGGTATCTATCTAAATTTGTCGACGTCCGACTACGACAATCGCAATGCATTTGTCGCTGAGAGCTGACCATGTCGCGTAGATCGCAGGTATCGGATCGCAGGATACACGAGACTCTTTGCGGTATCGAAATTATTTCGGATGAGTAAAGGTATAGCGACACATAAAAAAAATAGCGGCATCAATATTTTATATTACCGGTAGCGTAACCGCAAATCTTCGCTTCGCTTTCGATGAACTTTTAAAATAAAGCGCTACAGTTATTTTATATCGCTAGCGAAACCGTATACCTTAATTGTAAACGGCTCCTGGTTTATAGATTACTAGCTTTTGCCCGCAATATCGCTCGCTATTTTTGTGGATGAAAGGTAGGTGGCCTACGTCCTTATTTCTGCCTCTGACGACGTGTACGCAAAATGTTATGATAATCGAAAACCAGTGGAGAAAACGCGAAAGCAAAACAGACGAACAAACTCACATTCGCATTTATAATATTAGTTAGGATTATAATAAAATATTATATAATAATATTATTATATAATATTTTGTAGGACACAAAATAGATAATATTATTCCATACTATGTAGACAGTTGTCCCGAGAGTCTGTGTCAGTTGTTTTACTGTTTGTTAAATGACACGTTGGTAATACAAAGATTTAAATTGTAAATTAAGCAGATGCATCATTGACATCGAAATATCGTGTAATATAATTATAACATTAGCGATATTTTAAAGTAACTATGCAGGTCAAGTTAGAACCGGACTCGCACACTGATGATGCAATACTGGAGCGAAAATGGCGTATTTTTCTAGCAGTACCTAACTTTAAGAAATAAATACAGTGGCAAACAATGATTGCTACTGGCATAACACTGCTGATGTGACCCAATCTTCCTAAAATGCTTGCTGTCAAAGATAAAGTAAAAGATAATTGAGTCTCATCATAAATTAAGTATTATTATACTTACTTGCATTTCATGTGATCTTTAACAATGTGTGAGGCTTCGTAGTAAGGTCGAATACTAGTCAGACGTCTGTGCCAGCGCACGCGCCGGCATCTGCATCAAAATAGCCGGCGCTTGGCGACGCTCATTGTCAACTCACAGATGTTAATAAGTAATGATGCACCTTCCTCCCGCTATGCGACATTATTATTCTACACTCGTCTATACAAAGTCGTGAGTAAAAATCACGCAATTCTATGTTCCATTTAACTTATTATATGACATTATGCAGTATGCTAATACTAGTTACCTACTCAGTTTGTGATAATCATAATACAAAATAAGATATAGATGTCAAAATACTTTAAGTTCTACATATTATATATTGCAAATGAATAATTTGCGGTGAACGTAATTAATTCAAAGCACGTGATTTCATTGCATCATAACATTAAATATGGCAATTACGTGCGTTTGAAAATCAATTTGTTATTTTCGGCGACTGTCTTTTATTGGCGATAGTCGATCTACCTTGAATTTATGTCATGTGACTGCCTCACTGCCCCTCCAAGTGCGCCTCGATCAATGAGTAACTTCCTTTTATTTATTATTGTATTAAGTGTAGACATTTGATTGAGGTACATAACCAAACCACTGAGTTATTACCATTTGGCACTTGAATTGAGGCAATTGAATTAGCAATTTAGCCGTGAAGATTAATATTATGTACTTGTTACAAAATGTAAATAGATACCTACTATCAGACTTCTTAAAACGAAAAGATTCGTGATTCAAATGATAAAATAAATAAACTAAGTAATTTAGATTGGGATTAAATATAATGACCATCAAAAATACTAATTGCACAGAAAAATTTGCTTACTAAAATATATCATATCGAGCACCAATACGCCTCAAATCACTGCATTCTGTCTCGAAAGGGTTAGCTTATGTTAGGTTGCTTCTTAAACCTACCCAAAAATAGGAGCCCCGCCGAGCGGGGCTCCGTCGACTTAGTTTGATCTCTTTAAAATATTTTAGTAAGCATATTATGGTGTGCAATTAGTATTTTTGGTGGAACAAAGGCAAAAAATTGAGGAACAGTTAAATACTACCCATTTAGATTTAAGAAGATAAAATAAGAATAACAATAACAATATAAATCCACATTTACCTAAATAGCTTAATAGCAGAGTAAAAAGTATGACTCGCAATATTACGGCACTATTAATAATTAGTTAGTATATATACCGATAGTTATAGATGTCACAAAAACACGCGAGTCCAAGTAATGTCTTCTTATAAAAGTAGTTTCGATTATCCTTACCTACTAATAATATAAATAGAAATGTGAATTTGTTTTCTTGTTACGCTTTCACGCCTTGACTACTCGACTGATCATCATCAAATTTCGCAAATACGTTGTCCGGGGTATGTGAAGACATGTACTGTTTTCGAACACAGCCGTGAGCAAAAGTTAGGAAGTAATATTTCCCTTACAATTCTAGTTGGCATGTTGTACCTAAAATGACGGACTCGAACCCAACTTACGCATTTGACAGCAACTAGACCTTTGATTGTATACTATAGAAGCACGCATTAAGCGTTTTATTTATATCAAGCAAACAGCAATCACGACTCCTATCTAATGTAAGAAAATATGATCTGAAATTGTAGTTAACCTATCTTAGATTAACTAGAATTTGAACCTACACTTAAGGTATTCACACAAAATCTTTGACATTACTACTATGCAGAGTATCTTAGTAGTCTCTAATTAACTCATCCAGAGGGATGGAGAGGGACGGATAAACTATGATACAATTTGGCCAATTAAAACCTTGACAGGTACCAATATAAAAATACATTTAAACTTACTGTATGTTAATTATATTAGGTACAATATGATTGTTAATGGCATTGGTTATTCGGATATAAAAAGCTTAACACTGTCTCTTTATTACCAATATATTAAATCTTTATAAAATTACAAGCGTCGGACGGATATCATAGATTTATTTATACTTATACAAAAATATTTATTCTTAATCAACCTTTACCTGACAATTAGGTACATAAAAATGATTATCTCGAATAATAATTGCTGTGTCTTGTCGTAAAAGCTATTGTTATTTTTACCACTGAAATTGTTATTCGTCCGTTAACCTTCTTTTGAAAATCAATAACAGATATATTTAAAATAGCCCTGGTTTTGTTCCCGACGAAACTATAAAATAATTTTCGTTTACCATAATAATATGTTATAAGTAACTTATAAGTAGAGATCAGATAATCGGATGTATATTTACCTAAAGTTCAAGTGTTGGCTATTATGGAAAGCGCTTTTTTATTGGCAATATTCCGGATTAAATAATTTAAGTGAGATACTCCGTGAGATGTAACTGGAGATTAACTATTCGAAAACATTATTTATCTAAGTTTAGATGTTAGCTATTATGGAAATCGCTTTATTATCAAATAATTCTGCGGTAATAAACCTTATTTGACACAAATGACAGTTTCCCTATTACTTACTGTAAAGTAAATATATATCCGACCAGTTAAGCAATTCCGGAAACCCGGGATTTTATTTTTAATAAATATATTCCCAGAAGCCGCTTCCATTATATTATGTTGTGTATTATGTTTGAGGAGTGGCTGGAGAGGTGGCACGGCGCCATCACCTTCCGGCTGACACAGGTAATGACTGGCCACGGTTGTTTTGGCCAGTGCCTGTGTCGTATACGCCGGCAAGAGACGCCCGGTTGTCACCACTGCGGCGACTGCCGCGACGTTGTTGAGGACACGGCGCTGCACATTTTGGTGGTTTGCCCTGCCTGGGCATCGCAACGCCGTGAGTTGATCGCAGCAGTCGGATTGGTTGTCCACTCGCCCCGGCCGTAGTTCAGTCTATGGTCCGTAGTGAGAGGTCGTGGAACGCCGTCGCCTCCTTTTGTGAGGAAGTCATTTCCATCAAGGAGGCGGCGTAGCGGGAGAGAGAGCGTTTAAACCCTCTCCCCAACCGCAGAACCGGGCACCGAAGGGAGCGAGACGACCTCCAGCCACCCTGAGGTTTGACCTGGGGGTGGTGGGCTTTGTGGTTCTGCCCGCCATCCGTTCAGCACCAGGTTCGAGAGGCGGCGTGCGTGTTCCCACGCGCGCCTCTGTTTCGAGTCCGTTTCCCCTCTAGGGGGGAGACAATTGGGTTTAAAGTGAGTGAGTGCCTTTGGGTAGGTCTGTACGTGTAGTGGCCTGCCGTTTTATGCGGCCGGCCGAAACCTCGGCGGGGTTGCGACCGCATGTGCAAGTGATTCGCGCGGCCCCGTCGATAGTAGTTTTGTCGAAGAACACCGTGGTAGGTTTAATCGGTATTCCGGGAGGTCCATTATCATTTCAACATCTTTCTTTTAACCCGGTGAGTCCGACATAACCCCTCCGCCCGCCCCCGCGGAGGGGTAAAAAAATAAGTAAGTAGTTATACCTACCGGTACACACGCACAAAATGAGATAGGTACATAAATACGATCTAAACACATGCCCAAAACCTTGTAGACCTTATAGGCATAATAATAGCACGAACACTTAACATACAATTTTGCTAATATAATTGAGAAACGGTATCATGCCTTATGATATTAACACCAAGGTATTAATTATAATTGAATATGAACCTTATTTAACCTTTATTTAATGGGTCTTAGAGGGTTGTATGAGTAAGGTTAGGCCATTTAATAGCATGTAATCACGGGTAATAATGTGATGTATGAACACACATATTTAACATAATATGCTATTTGACATTGTGCCTATAGATATTCTACGAGTATAACCATAGACAATAACTTCCAAGAACACACATTTTAAAAGTAATTCTCTAAGATAAAAGCCTATTCAACAAATTTTCTTAATAACCATTTACTTCAATTTGAATAATGAATCAACTTATTTTCATCACTTAGCTATGTCATGACTTGTCTGTTTTGCTGTTGTGTTTAGTCTGGTGTAAAAATTCAAAGAAAAATCTTCAGTGATACTCTAGAAAAGACATGATTACTTTTTTGCGATGTCCACTTAAATAGATTGGAAGGTATGTTTTCGTTCGTGTTTCCAAACAATTTAAAGAGCATTAAAACATCGATCTAGGTACCTATACAAACGATCCATTAAATCGGCGCCTTGAGAAATAAAAAACTTAGTAAAAGGTCAATTCTCTGCTTCCTCGCTCTATCACAACAATTAGTTGTGTTGTAATTGGTTTTAGAGTCTAGAAAAACATTAATTGACGTGAAAGTATATTGACAAAGTTTACCACAGCTTATGTAGGTATGAGATATCTACTTGTAGGTGCCCCGTAGGTGTTTAATTACTAAGTAGGTTTTAAGAGCTAGGTCAGGTTACTGCGACCCATAGGCACACACGTGAACATTTTAAATTAAAATAGTATATTTGCAAGGTCCTTAGCAGGCATAACCGGATAACTTTACATAATATTGACGCTAGGTTGCGATCGTTATGTAAAGTCTAAAACGTAAAGAATACTGGTAAACAGGATAAGAAATAATATAATAATAATAATAATAATATAATATTCTACCACATAATATACCACATAATTTTTGTTAATATTAGTTAAGTTGTAAATTATGATTGTTGCTTTCACTACTATGAATTATATTGAATGATTATTAAAACTATTTAAATTCTACCACATACACACAACAAATATATATAATAAATATCAAAGTAATAAAATTCTTTTAAACTGATATAGGTATAGATTACTGCTAATTATTTTACAATGGGTGATAATTTGGTTGTTATCATAATTTTAAACAAGTAGTAAAATATAACGTTAATTAAAGTAAAATAGGCGGGACCTCAAATAGAACCCTGTGAGATGCCTGTTTGTGACAGCTGATACACAGTGATACACAGAAGTACTCACAATTCTGTTCTAGTTGCATACGATTGCATCATAATATTCGATAATTTTTATTTTCACATTTCTAATAGACAATTCTTAATGGAGAGTTAGGACCACAGAATCGGCACATAAACACTAGTGACTAGAATTTGGTACGTTGCAAATGGTTTGTTGATTTTCTTACTATTAAACATGTATATGCATAATCTAATATATGTATATAATCTATAAACTTAATTCAACAGAATTGTTATATTCTATTTAATTAGAGGGTCTTTTAAAACGCGTATCGTATAACGCTCACAGAACATGATACAAAATCACGTTAGCTTCCTCAACGCGTAGAGATCCGTGGCGCGAAATGTTCCACGCTCCGCTCTCTGTAGTCAAACCCAACGTAGGTACCATCATCATACATTTGGACATTACCGGTCTGCTTATAGCTAAGTATGTATTCAGAATTTATTTATTGCAATATATCTTTATATGTTCTTTTGTGCGTGTGTAAGACTGAACTCCTGTTCCGGTCCTGTTTGTTAATTTCTTTTTGTGTTTGTGTGGAGCCCTAGATGGTTTAGATTCCCAATTAGACCCGATAGGTAGCACTGCGACAACGTTTGGGCAAGACATCGTTTGTTGGGTTCGCTTAATTTACCTATATATTATATAAATAATATTTATTCACATCATGGTTGGTAATTACTATCATACATAGATAGATAGAATTTTTCCTCTATCATTAGTAATGCCAATTACATATTAATAAATATGGTAATGTTTATGATATTGATATATTTCATAGCTCTGTAATTTGCAATAAATTCTCAGTATGGAGTCTGGAAATATGTCTAGACAGTAATAAGCTCACCCTCAATTACGTGGGCATTACAACTGTAACTGGTAAAATGAGGGCGTAATACACCATTGCATGCGCCTGCGGTGATACCTACAGGCATGGTGTGCGTAACGATTGCTCCGCCAAGTTATACAAATAGAAAAAAATTCGCCAAAAAAATTTTAGGCGTTTGTCAAAATCGAAGAGAACAAACTAAGAATTTGTCAAAGTAGAAATAAAGAAGTTATAAGGGTTTAAAGTTGGCCGCGCGAACATAACGTGGAGGATTGCGCGGCCATAGAGATCGCAGTAACTACTTGGGTTAGAGATCAATTTTTTTTTGTCAAGGTAAGACTGAATTTGTCAAAAGATTTTGAAAAAATAATTTTAAGCTTTAGATTAATATTTTACGAATTATTCACCTTGGAAATTATGGCCGCGCAATCGTGCACTTGTTGTTTCTTGAAATTTTAAGACTTCATACAGTAAAACTGTTACAAGAAGAAAGGTCTTAATTTGTCAAAACTAAAGAAAGCAATAAATACTACAAAACTTTAGTTAAACAGATGAAATCAGTCCAAAACAAAAAGTACGTGGCCGCGCGGTCGAAACGTTACTTCGTAGGTTAATATCTCATTATCGATAACTGCTAGGATTTCGGAACATTAATTTATTCGACATATTAACCTCAGAAACTTAGAATGACATATCGTTTTACCCTCAGAACAGTTTTCAATGCGTGTAATTTCTAAAATAATGTGATCCAAACAATGTTCGTGCAGGGTAACCATAATTTTGATTTTATTTGGAAATATTTCTAACTGGAGATCAGCAATTATATTAGACAACATGTAGCTCAATCTGTAAAATGTATTATTACTAAATATAATAATTGTACATTGCAATAATTTGATATGTTTATTCATCACAGCTTGCAAAATTAACAACCATATAAAAATTACAAACAATCAACAAATAAAATAAAATGCTTTTAAAACCTTTATTTCATTGAAACATTTATTATTTGGAACAGGATTGAAAAAGCCGCTAAAACAAAGAAAAGAAAAAGACTAACACCAAGAAATAAATCTTGCTTAAAACAAAAATCTAATGTAAGGGAAACGTTTTGAAACGACTCAGTGTTTTTAGAAATATGTTCGTATGTTGAAAACTGAAGAGACGAAGGTGTCTCTACTAAAGGTGACGATCCTATGAATATGTTTCACTCTGAATATAATTTATTATTTTTAATTTTTTTACAGTCAGTAATATATGGTATAATGGCTGCAACACCTTGAAGATATGATTAGTAAAATACTGAAATTATATTTAATTTGCGATTTAAAAGAGTGGCCGTTAGTTTCTTGCAAGTTTCTTCTCATAGGCTCAATCCTTTGCCTGAACTTAGCAACTAACCTAAATTCAGCTTTAGTAACTTAGTAAACTCACTAACCTATATATTTTGACGTTCATAAGTGTTATTTTGTGACCTAAAGGAATAAACGATTTTTGACTTTGACAAAAATTATAATTTAACAATTTTCTTTACAAAATATAACATTAATAAATACATTGTATTTCACTCCCGTTTTATTTTTGCTAGCCATCGAATATAAAGAAAATACATACATACCTACGCGATATATTTGACAAAAATAATTAAAGGAGTAACAAAGAAAATTAAATAAGCGATATAGTTTTGACTGTAACGCTGCATTTATTTTATTTATAAACACATCGTAAATGACAGTATTTTCGGCGCTAGTTCCATTAGTAATTGTTCAAATAATACGTGTATGAATTCGGACCCATCAGAAAGAAAACACGTATTACTACCGTTTTTAGATTTAATGAACATTTTTCAATTACCATCTTGGAAGTGGCTATTCTTATTCGAAAATATACGATGCAGAAAATGCAATGAATTAGTTGAATTTACTTATAAAATAGTAATATTTGATTTAAATGGAAGATAAATTATGTTGTTACATGACATATATCTAAATATTATAATTGAACAAAATGTTTTCTTTTTTTTATTCAAAAAAGATTACTAGCAATTTGGGTTACAAATTACTAGTATTCTTGTAAACCCCTCCAGCTAAGCTAGAATGCTCGGATTAGGAGTGGGTTCACGTCAGTTAAGCAATGGGTGAGATTCGAACCAGTGACCTCACGATCGCAAGTTTAATGCCTTATCCATTGGGCTACCGCCGTTTATAAATTGTTAGGTGCTATTGAATCTATTCCTCCAATCCTTGGAATAATAGCTGACTACAAGTGTCAGTTTTCAAGAAAAGCCAGGATATTTTGTTACGATGACCCCAAAAGTAAATTATGTAAATGGTAAAAAAGACTGTTTCCTGGTTCTGTAGAGGTTATTAAAGAATTTTATTTTATTTGTTGATTTTTGTAATTTTTATTTGGTTGTTAATTTTGCAAGCTGTTGAAATTAAACTACTATATACGGATTTTATCGCGTTGTTTATTTGACACTTTATTACATAATTTTGAAAATTGTTACACTACTATTTTATATGACTATTAAACTTTACCAATTTTTAAGCTAATTAAATTATTATTAAAACTATTTAGATTTAATTAAATTTTATACTTTTCCCGACGTTTCGGTTGCTTTTCAGCAGCCATGGTCTCATGACCACGCAAAAAAATTTGTAAAGTTTAATAGTAGTAGTAGAGTAACAATTTTAAAATTATATAATAAAGTGTCAAATATACAACGCGATAAAATCCGTATATAGTAGTTTAATTTCAATGAATAATATTCGCGTAAACAGAAGACAATATTTTGCAAGCTGTGATGTATAAACATATCAAATTATTGAAATATACAATTATTATTATTATTATTTTATAACGTGTCGACCGCGTGGCCACGTACTTTTTGTTTTGGACTGATTTCATTTGTTTAACTAAACTTTTGTAGTATTTATTGCTTTCGTTAGTATTGACAAATTTAGTCTTCAATTGACAAAAAGAATTAGATCGCTAACACAAGCAGTTGCTGAGATCTCCATGGCCGCGCAATCGTCAACGTTACGTTCGCGCGGCCAACTTAAGCCCTTATAACTTCTTTATTTCTACTTTGACAAATTTTTAGTTTGTTCCTTTCGATTATGACAAATTCCGACAATTTTTCTGGCAAAGTTTTTTTTGTTTGTATAACTTGGCGGAGCAATCATAACGCACACCAGGCATGAAGTTATGTATGGATCAATCATTGTATATATATTATGAATGACGTGTAACGGACAATATAAAGTTTCGTCAATGGGTACATCGCTGAGGGCATAATAGGCAGGTAACTAAGGCAGCAAGCACCAATATGACGTTAAATCGGTTCGTATATCTCGTACTCGCGATGTTGTTCAGTTTTCTATGTAACCCTTGTCCCTTTGGATCTAAGTATCTCTAACTAATTACATAGGTGCCAAATTACAGTATAGTCGGTGCAGTGGTTTAGTTTTGAAAACGTAACAAATAAAGTTACTTTATCAATTATAATAGTGAGTATTACATTTTGAATAATGACATGTTTACAACATAATTTGTCCTTATAATACTCGCTTATGAAATAATTATAAATAGAGAAGGTACCTATTTCCAGTTGTTGATCTATTAAGTATAGTTTATCTAAATACGGAATCTTAGACAATGTCCACTGCGCGGTCACGGTCAATTATCGGACCGTGTCTTCAAGACGCTCTTGTTACTTATAGTAGGTAACTTTTTATGAAGTAATAACAAATAATCAGAATATCTTGTTACACGCCTCGTTATTTTCTAATGTTTTTACTAAAATTGCGACTTTCATACTGATCTTATATATGCGCAAGTAACTCTATCTGTTCTTTCTTTAAACGGCTGAATCGCATAAACAATTTTAGTTAAATATGTAATGTAGAACAATTGTATGTATAGGACTTCCTGCTTTAAAAATCCTCGATTGAACGATTGGCCACTTGTTAGAGACGGAACAAAACAAAAATAAAGCATCAGTTTAGTTTAATCAAAGTATGTTATGTAGGTATAGTAGGTATGTATATATAATAGGGGTTAAAGTATGAAGTTGCCGTTGTATAGTAATAGATACTTTGAATTGACATAAACCTTCATGGTGTGTGTCGTATACGCCGGCAAAAGACGCCCGGTTGTCACCACTGCGGCGACTGCCTCGACGTAGTTGAGGACACGGCGCTGCACACTTTGGCGGTTTGCCCCGCCTGGGCATCGCAGCGCCGTGAGTTGATCGCGGCAGTCGGGTTGGTTGCCCTCTCGCTCCCGGCCGTAGTTCAGTCTATGGTCCGGAGTGAGAGGTCGTGGAACGCCGTCGCCTCCTTTTGCGAGGAAGTCATTTCCATCAAGGAGGCGGCGGAGCGGGAGAGGGAGCGTTTAAACCCTCTCCCCAATCGCAGAGCCGGGCGCCGGAGGGCGCGAGACGACCTCCAGCCTCCCTGAGGATTGACCTGGGGGTGGCGGGCTGTGTGGGCCTGCCCGCCATCCGTTCAGCACCAGGTCCGAGAGGCGGCGTGCGTGTTCCCACGCGCGCCTCTGTGTCGAGTCCGTCTCCCCTCTAGGGGGGACAGTAGGGAGTTTTTAGATGTGCCTATAGGGTAGGTCTTTCGTGTAGTGGCCTGCCGTTTCATACGGCGGGCCGAAACCTCGGCGAGGTCGCGACCGCATGCGAAAGTGATTCGCGCGGCCCCGTCGATAGTGGTTTTGTCGAGGAACACCGTAGTAGGTTTAGTCGGTATTCCGGGAGGTACTTTAACATCTTTACCATCTTTCTTTTACCCCGGCGAGTCCGACATAACCCCTCCGCCCGCCCCCGCGGAGGGGTATGCGTCATGCATTCCCCCACGTAAAAAAAAAACCTTCATGGTGTGAGATTTTCGAGTTAAACATGATACCTACCATTCGATTTTCGATATTCAATTGTTTTTTTTATTCAGCTTAGACGAAAAAGATAGATACTTCGAAAATCCGAGTCATTTTTGAATACGAGTTCCAACGCGGAACTAACCCGGCAGAAACGGCTCGCAATATCAACGCTGTGTTTGGAGAGGAGACTGGTAATGAACGCATCGTGCGTTTTTGTTAAACGCTTTCGTAATGGAAACTTCCGACTTGAAGAACAAACCACGGGGAAGACCGCTCACACAGGTGAATAAAGCTGAATTGAAGGAGATGGTGAAAGCAGATCCGAGTCAAACTACCCAGGAATTAGCGGCATGGTTTATCGTTACCCTAACTACAATATTGGCTCATTTGCATCAAATCAATAAGATAAAAAAATATAAAAAATGGGTGCCTTATGATTTGACTGATCTAAAGAAAGAAATGCGTGTTGAAACTTGTGTTGCCTTGTTGAATCGGTACAGAAATGAAGGAATATTGGATCGAATTGTGACATGTGACGAAAAGTGGATTCTTAACGATAACCTTAAGCGAAAAATACAATGGCTGACCCTAGGTCAAACGCCACAACAGTGCCCTAAAGCAAAGCTTACCAAAAAAAAGATAATGGTAACTATTTGGTGGTCTCTTTATTGTGGTATTCACTATAGCTTTCTCAGGTCTGGTCAAGCAATAACAACAGATGTTTACTGTGCCGAACTTCGAATAATGATGGCGAAACTGGCAGTGAAACAGCCCCGATTCGTGAATCGATATTCACCATTTTACTCCATGATAACGTAAGACCTCACACTGCACGAGAAATCCTTGTTAGTCTACAGGAGCTGCAGTTAGAAACCATACGTCATCTTCCGCACTCGCCAGACCTCGCTCCAACGGACTACCATTTCTTTCGTAATTTGGACAATTTTCTACGTGATAAAAATTTTCTTCCCAGAGGCAGTACAAAATGCTTTCACACAGTTTGCCGAATCTAGTTTTTTTTTAATTTGCTCTTCATAATGACCGCACTCTGCCTCATGGTAAGGAGTCGTGTGGTCTAAGAGCAGTGGCCTTCACACCGTCATAGCAGCCGAAGCGATGTTGAGGTCTCTACTTTGACAGCCTGAGAAGGTGCTTTTTCACGCCCCGCTTAAAAGACCCAGGATTGAAAGAAGAAGGAAACACGTGCCTTGGCAGAGAATTCCATGCCTTGATCGTTCGGCAGAGGTATGAGGACCCAAACTTGTTGGTATGCACTCTAGTCAACTCTACCGTGTAGGGATGGCATCTGAGCCCAGCACGCTTTGTTCTGGATCGGAAAGGGATAAGGTGGAACAACTCTTCAGAGCACTCCCTGTAGTATATTCTGTAGATACATGCCAATGAAGCAATGTCCCTACGGAGGTGCAGAGGTTCCAGTGAACTCGTGACCTCTGGATTTCCGATGATACGGACAGCCCGCCGCTGTAACCTGTCGAGAGCGTCCAGGAAGTACTGCGCGGAGCCATCACAAAGATGAGAACAGTACTCCACGCAAGGGCGCACTTGTGCCTTATACAATAGGCACAGCTGCCCAGGCGCGAAGAACCGCCTCACCCTGTTCAGAACTCCGAGTTTTTGCGAAGCTTGCTTAATGACTCTCTCGATGTAGGTTTTGGTATTAAGGGAACGGCAAAGATCCATACCTAAGATGGAAAAGCTGTCACGTATCACCAGTGGAGTGTTCTTCAAAAAAGGAAGGGGAAGGAACAGAGACTTTTTTGTTGAGAACGCGCATGCCTAGGTCTTCGTGGCGTTGAACTGGACCAAGTTCTTGGCACCCCATTTAGAGATGCGGTCCAAGGTCTGGTCAAGTTCGACGATAAGATCCTGCCATTTCTTCGCAACCTCAGCCTGTTTGGCTCCAGGATGTCCGAGATATCGCCCATGCACGGTACTGTCGTCCGCATAACAATGTATGTTGCCGAGATTCAACATGTCATTGATATGCAGAAGAAAGAGCGTAGGGAATAAGACGGACCCCTGAGGCACTCCTGCATTGACCTGCATAAACTTGAAAACGCGACCGCCACAAAGGACCCGAATACGATGCTTCTGCAGGACACTTGCAATCCAGGTGAACAGTTAAGGGGGCAAGCCTTAAGCCGGAAGCTTGGAAAGAAGAAACCGGTGCCAGACTCTATCAAAAGCTTTAGCTATGTCAGCCGGCTGGTAGCCAAAGACTCCCCGTCCTTGTCCATAGCCTCACCCTAGAGGTGCGTGACGAACGCTAGAAGATCACCCGTTGATCGTTTAGTCCGAAAGCCGTATTGGCGATCATTGATCAACGAGTGATCCTCCAGGTGGCGGATAATTTGGATGTTTATAATCCGCTCAAACACCTTGGAGAGCACCGAGATGATAGCTATGGGTCGATAGTTGCCTGGCTCGGAACAGTCCCCCTTTTTGGGAATCGATTGAACGTTCGACTCTTTCCAAGCCTCAGGCACAGTGCCTGCGGCGTAAGATGTCCGGTATAGGTGCGTAAGTGTGGGAGACAACTCCGCTGCACATTTTTTGAGGACCACAGCTGGGATGCCGTCAGGTCCACGGGCTTTCCGAACATCGAGAGACTGCAGTATCACACGAACGTCACGTTGCCTGATAAGCTGCGAGAATTGTCACCTCATGCTTAGGCCTCCGGCGCTCTCATTCACCGAACGAAACACAGCAGTGAAACACTGCTGTTTCACGTCGATTTTCTGTGAGAGGGTAGTACTTACCCGGTCGAGCCAGCCCATTCTTGCTGAAACCAGCTTGGCTCTACTACCCCCGGAGTTCTATCGTAAAGGCATAAATGAACTTCCGTTTAGATGGCAGCAATGTATAGATAATGAGGGTAAATATTTCGATTAAATAAATATGGTAAATCTTAGAAAATAACGAGATTTAATTTTCAGTACAAATCGGCAATTTTATACTTTAACCCCTAATAATATCCACTAAATTCCTTCCCGAATTTTGTAAACTATGGTAGTTTTTAGGGAGCTTAGGGAAAACTTTAAAAAGGTGCCTTCCTACCCCAAGATTTCCAAAAGAAAGCATCAAAAACATGAAAGGAGTTATATCTATGCAAATAGCATGTTGATATAATTAGATACATTTATAAAGAGAAGGACGAAGATGCGTGTAATTAATATCTGATGACATACAATTTAGTTTTATCTAATACTTCCTAAATTTATATATAACCAAACTATATAGGTATTATCTACAAAGTAATTGGTACCTCTATGTACATATAAATTTACTATCTACCTTATAAAATATGCCCGTCTAATTCGTTTAGGTTTTTGAGGCAAAATAAACAATAACCAAAAATAATTAATCGGCTAACATTCAGCTTATCATCAAATTAACAATTACCTGGATGTATGTATTTACATACAGATACGATAAATGTCCATCAGTCGAAATATGTTTTTGCGGAATATTACCATTTGTGTGAAAACGTATTTCGAGACAGTTTTACGTTAATAGAAACTCAGCCCAACTGTTACACCTACATTTTGCATTGTGCAGCCGTAATAGTCAACAAATTGTACTCTTTTTAATAGGTGTAAACAAACGTACGTCAGTCTCTTTCACATTGCGTGGATAATTCATTTTCATTACACTCACACATACAAGATTTTTGAGGTAATCGGCGACGGACGTCGTTGCCAGAGATAATTAGGAGATTAGCACCTTATGATCTACAGATAATATGATTAACTAGTGGGGAAATTAATCCTAGGATAAAAATGCTCAAATGAAGAATTTCACCTTACATGTCATGTATTGTGATCACAATTACGTGAACACGGGTTTTCGAACCTCTCCTCTCTTTTAACCCTTTTATATACATAAACGCTATTTTACGGACAAAAGCAGTTGAGCAACAAACATCATTCATTAGGTATCTTTAACTTTGATATAATATGATGCTCTTAGGAAAACTTAATTCTCTTCAATTTGGTACAGTGTTTACAGTCATACCAACCACAATGATATAATTTCAACATACTGAAGAAAATCACAACAAAATTGCACTTTTACTGTGTTGAATGACCTAATACATCACACCAAAAACGTATGCATTTTAATAATTAGAGACCAAATCCTGTCATTACTAACAAATTGCTAAATCAATTATATACCTACTTAGTTTTTTTTATATATTCAAACAATCTTTGGGCTACAATCCGAGGTAGTAATGGATACAGCATAACCCTCATCGCAATGTCAAGCAGACATATGCTTAAAATACTAACACAGGTCTAAGTATAATCACGGGAATTTAAAATTACGGCAGTATAATCGTACCTGTTTCTGCTTTTTAACTTTAACTGCCTCTGTGGCGCAGCGTAACTAATTGTGACTGCTGTGCATGAGGTCTCGGGTTCGAATCCCGGGTCGGGCCAACAAAAAGTTATTGGGTTTTTCTATCAAGAAATCTCAATAGCATCCCGGAGTCAGAAAGTTGGCGGTGTTAGACACCCCTGTTCCTCAGAAAGCACGTAAAGCCGATGGTCCTGCGGCTGATCTCTCTCCGGTCGTGTCGGATTACCGTCCCATCGGATCATGAGAGTTAAGGAACAAAGAGTGCACTTGTGTTTGCGCACTTTAATACCTCCTGCGCGGTGACCGAAATTGTCCGAATTTCGGTCACGGAGGACATTATTATTATTACCTGTTTCTGCCACAAGATTTAGACAGAGGGTTATACCCGCAATCTACCAGCTGCTTAGTCACGTAATAGGGACGTGCCGTGTAGCTGTTACCGAGACCACAGATCAGTACTTACTAAACACCGAGCTAGTTTTTGAGATATACTTTTTACAGAAAATCCTAGATAGTATTTACGATCGGCAGTAGATACCTATCTACCTAAAACTTATGCCACTGAACCAAGTGTAAAATAAATCTAAAACATTTAATGCATTAACCGCATGTCTGTGAGCTGTAATTTGCTAAGCAGAGTGATTTATAAGACACTGTCTCCATTTCATTCATTGATTTAAAACAGATTAGTTCTAATGATAGATTATCGTAAAGTCAAAAGTTACCTATATGTACATCTGTTGAAAGAAACATCTTGCGGTAGTGTGCTATCAGTAATAATATATGGGAGTACATTGACGCCTCGTCGTGCACAATTAACTCGTTAATTATGATAAATAGCAAATTTAGTTACGGTTATAAAAATGCTGCTATTACCTGTTGGTTATTAGGGAGGTAAAGTCAAGTTTATAGCCGAAGCATTTATGCCGAAGATTTTGCAAAGGAAAATATCTTATCTCTCTTTGTTCGAAAGATAGTTTAGTACACAAACACCCTTGTTTAAAGCTGGAGTAGCAAGATTGAGGAAGCACCTGTACCGCAAGATCCCAGCATAATAATACTGTCTTACAGTCTTGGGGTCAGTGAGGTATCCGTGGGCCATATTACCATTAATTAAAGAACTGGTACCGCATGCGTTTAAATCTCGTGAATTCATTAACTATGCTTTTAGATTAGTTATTGGTAGGGTTTAAATATTGTTAAGAAGATCCTGTGCTGTCAGCAGCGAGCTAGCGTATATTCCTTGCGTTGGCAGCACAGCGAGTCATTTAACCTATTGAATCGCAGTGGCACACTGGCGGCCTGACACAATAGATTTTTAATGATGTCTTGCTTTCTAAGACTTAGGTACTTAGGATAACCTTGGCGATAGAAGCCCTTACTTTTGACTACTACGATAAGTGCTAAGATTAGCATTGATATTAGGAGAAGCCTATATTCAGAATGGTCCACTTTATGAAGTGCTTTTTAGAACGAGACAGCGCTAAACTATGTACCTATAACTCGATCGCGTTCAGTCGTAAAGTATGATTACAATAAGATTTCTATAAGCGGTGACACGGTTCGAAATTTCTGACCAGGTGCACACCTTTATTTTATTCTGCTCCGAGTCCTACAACAACAGGCGGCCCTCGTTATGTCATTTTCATGAATAAAATGTATTATTGTTATCATGTTAGAGCATTAAATATTTCTTATCTTCGATGAGTCGATTAAACAATAGAGGAAAATGTTTATCGTGTTGCTTGTATGCATTCAAATGAAGAAGCAATCCAACCAACCACATGTGTTGCCTTTGTTATTTATTTCCTAACTCTCTAATATCTTAGGATCTCTGTTGTACTGAATAATAACTAGTCATTTATTATAAATAAATACTAAAAGTGATTTTAAAAATAAATAAATATCATTTTTTTTCTTAAATGTCTACAATCGACAGTACCATTTTCCATTCATTAAGAAACACATCACATGTTTCATCACCTCCACGCCATCTTCGAGCTATAAGTGTGCGTTAAGTACGGCAGTGACACTTAATTAATACAATACAATATTATAGACAAAAGTAATTGCATTAAATCTGTGTATAGATTAGTCAGAAGCTTAAATTTTAGCACACAAAATCTTAAACGTAAGTGTTATTTGCATATAACTTTTATGTTTTTTATGCTTTCCCGAAGATTTCCCTAATCTCCCTAAAAAAACTACCGTAGTGTACAAAATTTGAAAAGAAACTTATTGGATACACACATACGCAATATACTTAGATTAAACTAAAGTGATGCTTCATTTTTGTTTTGTTCCGTCTCTAGCAAGTGGCCAATCGTTCAATCGAGGTCGGGGATAAATCGGAGGGCCGTGGCCAAGGCTGGTTGACGACATTTCACATCTTTACGTTTTAGGAATCCTAAATACCACCTAATTTATGGTGTATAGTTGTATAGATATGAAATGCAATAGAATTTTAAATGTAAAAACAGTATTTTCTGTTGTTGTTTTTAATCTGTTCTGTTATATTTAACTCGCCCGAAGGTCCCTTTAGTTTTACTTATGTCGGACATCATATAATAGCATTATTTGACCATTGTACTTAGTATGGATAAGAGTAACTGCACGTGTACTAATATGAGGCTCTACGGCCCATTGTTTGCACATCTAAAATTAGTTTCGAAGCATCATAAGTCGAAAATGTTAGACAATTTGTTGTATAAAATGGAGCTGGCTGTAAAATTATTTAGCGGTAGCTCTTATAAGCATATTATTATCACTCCACTTGACTTAGGATCGTCATCAGCAAGGTATCATATTCACCTTTACGCAATACTTACACTTAAAATGTAGATACGTCTTACATAAATATTCATACACCTACCCAATTATAACCATTAATGATGAACAATCCATAAAATGTATTTATTCGTGTAGTATTTATACTTCCTTAAAGATACTTATACGAATTACTAAAGGTAACTTTATTAATTCAACTATTGGTTGATATTTACACGTACACGCTATGCACCATACGCTAGAGCATAGCTATTTTGAGTAAGTTAAAAGGCCAGCGTTAGGCCAGACCCAAGTTTGTGAATGATGTCTAAAGAAACGCCGAGAAATTCATAGTATAATGTGTTTTTTTTTATTTATAATGTTTACATAACTATGCTTGTAAATGACTATTCCAATAGGCACATACGCAAATCTTCAGGTACGGTTTTGACCTCCCATTTAAGGATTTCGGCAAGGTAACAATCTATTATCTTACAAGTTTAAGTTCAATTAATAAAATTTATAGGATATCATTATGTAATAGTTTTATAACCACATCTTCAAGAATTCGGCTATTGGGCACATTTTGAATAATGCTAGAGCACCAGGAATTAGGCTATAATCAGGATTAATGGTTACTCAAGTTACGTAAAAGGAACTAATCCACTAATGTGTTTACAGATTAACGAGACATACATACCTATAAACAATATATTATGTGCTCGAATTTGTAGAATGGTATTTATCAGACACAGTAATATTTTATAATATACCTGACTGAGGTACTGATATGGTGTATTTACTAGATATTGTAAATGCCTGAAAATATAAATAAAATATGGAACTTACAACTGTGTCTTCTGTCCTTGTGCATGTTTAACTACTATAAGTAAGACGCAGGTAAAAAATATTGTCATATTCATTATTTAAAATCGTAACATTTGCAACTGGCGGAAACACTCGCGTATATTCGCGACCGGTCTGCTTCGCGCGATCGATACACTACTACTACTACTCTGCGTGCACGCAAGCGGAACTAGTTCTCCGTGGAAAAAGGCTGCGCAGGCACTGACGCGCTCTCTAATATCTGAGCTTTTACACACACTGCGAGCAAATTAACATTTCACAAGCTTTGTTTGAAGAGAAATATTAATCGTCGTAGTGCGTCATAGGCTATGAGTCTATAGTAGGTACCTATGATGTTCCCAAGTGCGGTTACTTGTAGGTTTATACGTCTGGGACTCGAAATGACGAAGCTGGCATGCTCCTTTTTAGAAAACTTACCGTAATATTCTTATAATTGTTATGGGTATCCATTACCTATCTGTTATTATTTATTAACAACATTCAAAATTTAATCAAAATTACCAAATAGGTTCAGTAGTGGTATTATAATGCAAGTAAGGTAGCAAACAAGCATAGGTAAAATGATAGGCCGTAATCGTAGTCCATGGCCGCTTACAGCGACAGAATTATCTCTCTCATTGCCAACCCTAAATAATGTAGCCGCTAAACTGCCAGCCCAAAGCGTATTTGCGGCAACAAAATATTGAAAGGTTTTTTCGCTGCGATCTTATAAATGTGTGGACCGTAAACTGTTACATTACCACAATAGGTATTTTAATGAAGGCGAATTATATTTCGCAACAGAACATTTTATCAACCCCTATTGCTATAAAACCACAAGCAGTGATTATTTTTAAGAAAAATCTGTGTTAGCTCTCTAATATGTACAGGTTGCAAAAATACCTGGATATTCATTTCTTTTATGAGCAATGTACTAAACGGGAAGTCAAGACCTGGCCAGTGAATTACAGTTATGGTTAAAGTTGTTTAACTTACATTATAAAATATTGTCAGAACACTAAAATCAAAATAAAAGCAATATTTGAAAGACAAAGGCAATTTTACATTACCACTTTCTATTTGAAACAAATCAGGCCATTGGCCAAGAGTTATTTTAGGGCCCCTAAATGAACATAAGATTTAAAAATATAGATACACTCTTTATATCGCAAATAAGTAAAAGCAGAAAGTTCCATACTCGAACGGCGAAATTAAATCCCACTGTCTACCCCTTAAGTAAATATTATACATGCGTATGTCGACGTCTGTATTGCCCTATACTATGGTGAGACACGATCATTCCTCTCGTTCAGTTTGGGTAAACATTTCTTAGTGAAACAACATTTTTAACAGTCAATATCTATTTTATTCATTCACTTACTGACTAACAGCATGGGGTTGCATACAATTAACTGTATAAGTAATGAAATTTAAATCTTGTAACAAATTGGTTAATCTTTCAAAATGCCTTTCTGTGTAAGGTAGAGCACCTTCAATAAAACTAGCCAGGGCAGGTACTTTCAGGTTTCCTGAAATAATTTCCGGTGCTAATATATTAAATACAAGTTGCGCTGCGTGACAGTTCTTATTGTTAGTATTCCATTCTGCAGCAAACTTCAATAACGTTTCTTTTTGAGTATGATTAATTTCTTTAAGGGTTTCGTTAAGTTTATCATTTCCACCTTTAAGGACTTCATTAACTATCTTTAAAACATGCATTGGTCGTTGTATTCGTAACGCTAATCTAAGAGCCTTAATCATTTGTTTATCGTGCAACAAATTCATTAGTTCTTGTTCTTGCAAAATCATTTCTTCTCTTTCCTTAGCTAGCTGTTCTTTTCTTTCTGCTGTCACATCTTTCAGTTTGACCAGTTTTGAATCAGATCCACCAGTGATAACAATAGATTCGCTTTTGTTAACTGCTAATGACCACACTTTGCCATCATGATTGTCTAAGGACATTTTACTCTCAGATGTTTTGATATTCCATAGTTTAAGAAGTCCATCTGCACCACTTGACAATATTTGTTGTCCTCTACTAATGAATTCTATTTTCAGCACTGAGCTTTCATGACCTTCAAAAGTTTTAAGACAACTTAGGTCTGCTATAGACCACAACTTGATTGTGCTGTCAGCTGAAGATGTTAATACAACTTGATCAACAGGCGAAAATCGCACACACCACACACCTCTTCTATGTCCTTTCAGAATACCCAATAATGTCAAGTCATTTGACCAAAGCTTTGCAGTTTTGTCCTGAGATCCAGTTGCAATCATCTTATCATTAGGTGATACAGAAACACAATTTATATCCATTTGATGTGCTAATTCAGTATGAGTAGATTTTATTTTTTGATCTATAACAGTAAGATCTTTTGGCACACTCCAAATCTTTAAGCAATTGTCTTGACTCACAGAAGCAAAGAATTCATTTGATGTCTGAGAAGTAAAAACTGATCCCACCGATGCCGTATGCCTTGCACCTACTCCAATACAAGATACTCCATTCTCAATATCTTGAAGCCATATCCTCACAGAGTTATCTTTACAAGATGATACAAACATTTCAGGTTTTGTTGGGAAGCAAGCTAAAGCCAAAACTATATCTGTGTGTCCTTTTAAAATTTGGCAATTCATACTATCAATTTCATAATATTTCAAATCTTGGCTGTTAGTAGCCACAACCATGTGTTTTTCGTCCTTACCAACAAAAATGATGTCCAATACTTCATCAGTAAAACCAATTAACTGCTTTTTACAATCAAATGATTCAAAATCATGTATTATTATGTTGTGGTCTGCTGTGACAACTGATAGAACATTTCTTAGTTCATTAAAAAGTAAATGTGTAACAGCTAAGCCTCCCTCATCTGACGCAGGAGATACAAGACTATTGGTTTGTTCATACATGAGGCGGCTCATTAATACATTCCATACTTTAACAACCCCTTTCTCACCGGCACAAGCCACATAAATACCTTCTGTTTCAAATTTCTTTTTAAAATTTGGTATTTTAAAAGTAGTAGGTAGTAGTACAGTAGCTTCAATACTTTCGTACACTGGCACTACTCGAATAGCTTTACTCTCATTCAAGTTCCACAAGATTAACACTCTGTCTCTTCCAGAACTGATCATATATTCACCATCTGGTGTGAATTGTAGAGAAGTAATTTTACTGAAATGTCCTGAATATACTACAAGTTCTTTACCTGTTTTAGCATTCCATGATCTAATTTTGGTATCATCAGCTGCTCCAAATATTAATTCTTTGGATGTATCAGGGTGATATTTCAGTACAGAAAAAACACCTATTGCACCTCTTAGACTGCTTGTGCAAGTGTTGTGAGTTAAATTCCATAATCTGATATTGCCATCAGAGCCTCCTGATGCTACATTTTCATCTGCATAGTCAAATGCCAGCTTAGCAACTGGTCCCTTGTGACTTGATCTCCATATTTTCTGTTGAACTCCAGTTTCTTGATCCCACAGCTTCATCAGTCCACTTTTATGTGCCGTGAGAACAAATTTATTGTTGTGGGACATTTGAAAAGTGTAAATTTGATCAGGTTCACCATCTTCTTCTGCTTGGCCAATAATGTGAGTCGTGGAAAAAGTGTTAACATCAACAACTTTGATGACATCTTCACATTGACATAGCAGGTGCACTCCATCAGTAGTCCATTGAATATCTCCACCAGTATAGAATGCAGTATACTCAGCAGCTTTTTCATATCTGAAAAATACATACAACAAGTGTTTCATGAATACATCATATGTATATTTCTTTAGGGAGGAAAAATCATAAGCAAATTGAATTACAGAAATATTCCAGTCCAGAGGAATGAAAATTAGCAATAAAATTGATGAATGAACTATGATTTTCTTGTCACACTAACTTATAGTATAATTAATTAATTTGTAGGAATCCAAACAAAATGAAAAATGCATTGCGGCTGGAACCTGAGGTCCAAGAATTGGCCAAGAGAATATCATTACATTAAATTGTTTTAAAATTCACCAAATAAGAGTGTAAATTTAATTTATGTTATTATACACAAGAATAAAGATTATGTTAGCAAACTTATATTTACCATAATTTAGATTTTGGTTACAATTGAATTAGTAATTAGTTTCTGGATGGAATTATACATGCACTACACAACAGCCTTGTTTAATCAAAATTGTTATTTTACCAACAAGTTTTTTATTGGCAGTTCTAGCAACTCCAAAATTGGAGCTGCTTCATGTTGCCGAGCACTGGGTTAAATTATTTTAGCCAAGTGCTCGGCAACGCGAATGGCATTAGGCATTACTTGGTATATCTCATCAAGCATTCACAATTCACAACTTCAGCATTAGTAATAGTGCATTGTGTTATTTAAAGAAAATATTTATATTAAAATATCAAATTATGGGTTTGCATAATTACAGAAAGGAAATTCAGAGAGATTGGGAGCTGAACTTAAAATTATGCCCTTTAGAGTTTTAATAAATGAATTTACAAAAAAGCAATAACCTTTTTCATATGCCCAATGTAAACAGCAAAATGCTGTACATAATTAAAATCATGCTAAAACATAGACTTTATGAATATACTTACATTTCTTTTAACAAACTAGTCATCTTTATATTTTCCAAACACTGATTAACCTTAAAGTTTCACTACTGTTATTTATTGGTTAAATTGAAACTATATCTAGTTTCCAGTACGATATAGCTATCATACGTCTAATTTAAAAACCGTGCTTATGAAATTAATTACATAAATTGGTAGCAATTGAAAAAAATCATTACAATATAGGTAAATAAATCAGTAGATAACACATGCTTGAATCTTAGAAAAGTTGGGCAGTTTTGACAGTAGGACAATAAAAATGACAGTGTGATATTATAACAAGAAATAAAATATCTCTATACTTTGTACAACAGAAAAGTTAATTGTTAAAATCAAAATAAAACTCAATTAATCAATAGAATATTTCAATATTTTAATTAAAAGTATTACTTTCATGACGTGCATTTCCACAATACAACAATACATGTCAATTTATCGAATTGCTAAAATTGTTTCTGAGCGGTTTATTGAAACTTCAGGTGATACATGCCAGTGTCATTGTCAATTGCACCCAGGGTGCGTTCCAATAAGCGCTCACGATATTCACGCTTACGACCACGGTTTTTCCCGTTCCACTTGTTTCAGAACAAATTTGCAAATTCAAATTCATTCAGGAAAATTGTAAATTCAAGTGCAGAGCCGGTTTTAGGAGGGGGAGAGAGTGGGGTCACTGCGGTATCTGCCCGGGGCGCCAGATACAACAGGGCACCGCGCGCGCCAGCTCAACTTACCCACTTAATTTAAATACCTTTTTTATCGATCTAAACTCTAAAGGATTTTTGTTTTCTTCTTGACAGACAATACAGATAGGTAAGGTCCGGGCACGCCACGATCGTGGCGCTAAGTCCAGTTTATGAGGCGTGGCTGGAGAAGCAGCATGGCGCCCTCACCTTCCAGCTGACACAAGTAATGACTGGCCATGGTTGCTTTGGCCAGTTCTTGTATCGCTTAGGGTGGCAAGAGACGCCCGGTTGTAACCACTACGGTGACTGCCGCGATGTTGGTGAGGACACGGCGCTGCACACTTTGGCCTTTCGCCTGGGCATCGCAGCGCTGTGAGTTGATCGCGGCAGTTGGTATGGTTGTCCTCTCGCATCCGACCGTGGCTCAATCAATAGTCCGTAGTGAGAGGTCGCGGAACACCGTCGCCTCCTATTAACGGAGCGGCCTAGGGTGAGAGGGAGCGCTTAAACCCTCTCCCCAACCGCAGAACTGTTCGCCAGCGGGCGCGAGATGCCTTCCAGCCACCCTGAGGTTTGAACTAGGGGTTATGGGCTTCATGGTCCTGCCCACCACCCGATCAGCACCAGGTTCGAGAGGCGGCGTACGTGTTTAAACGCATGCCACTGTGTCGTGTGTCCATCTCCACCTTGAACACGAAACCTCGGCGGGGTCGCGACTGCTTAATTATTATAAAAGTGATTCGCGCGCCAATCAGCGGGATTACGGTTTTCTCGAGGAACACCGTTAATAGGTTTAGTCGGTATTACCGACAGGTCAATTATCATCATTACCATCTTTCTTTGCTCCGGTAAGTCCGACATAACCCGTCCGCCTGACCCCGTGGAGGGGTATGCGTCAATGCAATGCAATGCAAATTGAATGTACATTAATTAAATACTTCACAAAATTATGAAATACTAGATTTTGGCGGCGCGGCTTCGCTGGTGTTAAGGTAGATTTAAGTTAAAATAGATTTTAGTAGCCTATATGTTATTCCGATGAATAAACAATAATACTGTAAAGTTTCATCAAAATCCATTCAGTAGTTTTTGCGTGAAAGAGTAACAAACAACCATCCATCCTCACAAACTTTCATATTTAAAAAAAATATATAAATTCAGTTATCCAATAAGTTCAATAACTATAAGAGTTTATTGATCAGACTTGCAAAATGTAACCTCTTTAAGGTTTCCCTTTTTTTTATAATTTGCAGTTTGTATTATTTACATCAACGCTCAACACACTCCATTATCCGTTCCACTTCAGTTTACAATTGTATCGCTCGGAACCAAGTGGAACGGGAAAAACCGTGGTCGTGAGTGCTTAGTGGAACGCACCCTTAATTACAACATAATTTAAAAAATGGCGCTATATTTCACAACGCTCACTACGACCCACCTCTCAGGATGGGTCGTCGTGAACTTTGCGTAAGCGGAGTAATGACATCATGAGTGACGTTTTCGCCGCGGCCAAAAAGATCGTAGTCATGTGGAACGGCTAAAGGAGCATCTTAGGCGTTGTGAACGCTAAGTGGAACGCACCCTTAATAACTATCAAGTGTCAGTAATTGTCAAAATCATCTGATTTCATTTTAAGGTTATGTTATTAAAATTAACTTGTTACATAGTTATTTGATAATGTTATTACAATAAACAAATAAAATGTTGACTATAATTAAACATTTAAGGTTCCCTAATAGCAATTTGAGATACTGTTCTACAGTAAAGGAAAATGCGTCGGAACCAAAATCCACCGAATACGAACCGGTTTTTTCATTTCCTTTCATAAAGTATATAGCAGTATTGAATAGATTAAAAGTGTATCAAATATTCGGTAGTGCAGTAGCCGTACCTAGCTGTGGTTTAATGGAGGCATTGAATGCTGTTCCTACTGGTGCATTTCTGTCAGCGACGTATATTGGTAAGCTACCTACACGTATGTGTAAATAACCTTAAGATGTCATAACTATTAAAAAAAAAGGTTCTTTTTGTCAAGATTTAATAAAATGAATACTTACTCATATCTGTCTGAGGCAATTGAATCAAAGAAAAATATATGTACTTAACAAGGTTACCATTAAGCTTTTTGGTCTATAATATGCAGATCCTCCTCCGCAAATTAATAAATGCACGACACCATCACACTCGTATTAACATTTATTACATCAGCATGGCCTTGAGCATGTGATATCACCATAGCAAACATAAATGTGATGGTGTGTGATCTATATTATATTAATACATGAAGCAAAAACTTTGTAGCCCTTTTTACGAAAATTGCGCGGACGAAGGAGTATGAAATTTGGCACAGTTAAAGTTTATATGGAGCAGGTGCAAATCCTAATATTTTTATAAAATATGCATTAGAAATACATTAAACTAATGAAAATCACTACACGCACACAACCATGCATTTAACACACGCAGTCGAATCGCGTTTGTAGTATTTCGACATTGTCGCCGTCCTACAATTCTTTAAACTATGGTTACCTATACCTTATTTATATGTAATAGCGAAAAACAGAAAACAAAGTAGCAAGCTTAGGAATTATGGTTGAATTTTGACCACTAGGCAACTGCTAGTACAACTAAATTCTTCTATATTAACTCTTCCATCAGAATGAGGTCATAGTAGAACTAAATATGTACTGCATAATTCATTGGAATGTGTTATGTTACAGGTCTTACTGGAGCTGCAGTACTGTCACTAGCTACTTTACCTTTTAGGAATACAATTGGATTTTTGTACATAAGTGAAGACAATGAGAAAGTCAAAATATCTTCTATGGACTTCTGGGGAAGAAGGAAAGACAAAGAAATATCTGCAGATGATTGGGTTCCATTATTTGACTTAGGTCCCAAAACATTGGACCCAATATACCTTTCCCCACGGCTTGCAGATGGCACAAAATATAAATTATTTCTGAAGTTCGGCCACATTCTAAACCCAAGAAAAATGGGTCAAGTTTTAGAGTGATTGTTATTTTATATTTAGAAACTAAGGGGTATAAAAGAAAACAACTAAGTCATAATGTTATCAATCTACTCCTTAAATATACAGTAGTATTGAGAACCAAATCTTATAAATAGGTGAAATTTAGATTAAATACACTGTAAAAAAATTGCATGTAATTTTTACTATTATAATTAATAAAACGATTCTCATCCATGGGATTGATAAAAAAATGTAGTCTTGATAGCTTGAGAAACAAAAACAGACATGTACAACTTTAAATTATCAATAACTTTTTATAAATTAACTTCATAAGTGAAGCAGTTGTTGTGGACTCTTATAAATAAAGCAGAAAAGCAACAACATATCAATAAGACATCTTACTGAACAAGGCAGAATTTAACCCCACAATGGTTAACAATAACATATAATGATAAAATTCATAATAATATTGGTATATACAAATTTATAAAATCATCTATATACTATTGAATCATTTTCTAACCCAAACATCTCTGTCAGCCAAATAAAACTACAAGCATTTACACCATATCATAAGTTCTTAACCAGGGATGTTGCAGATGTATAGTTGCCCTTATATGGATCGCTATGCATATTATCGGTTATATAGCTTGGCAGCTATGCTGTTTGCCGAGCCAATGATGGTATAGTCTTTTTTATTTTTTTATACTGTAATAGGCTTGCGTTTGACCGCGATCTCACCTGATCTTAAGTGAAGATGCCGTCGACGATTGAGCATGCTTGCCTAAAAGATACCTATTCACTTGAAGACACCCAGATTCTACTCATCCGGAAACACAGACTAAGGCCCTTTTCACATGCACACGGCCACGGCACGGTCGCCGTGCCGTGTAAAGTAGAAATATATGAGGAACGATGAGAGCTTTCACATGGCACGGCGACTGTGCCGTGACCGCGTGTCGCCCGTCCTTATCCACTATAAACACGATTTTGAGGCCGTCAGTCATGTATGGACTTGTATAGACGCGTTCACATGAAAACGAGCGCAACACGACACGGTGAGCGCAAATGCCATTCGACCGCTAAAAATCATAGGGAACGAACGATTGTTGCAGAATGTCTGACCAAATCGACGTTGATGTGTTGATTTCGCTAGTTGAAGCGCGTCCTACTATATGGGATAAAACCATCGCGTCTTATAAAAACAGGAATGTAACAAAAGAAGCGTGGAAAGAAGTATGTATAGGATTAAATAATAGTTTCGAAGAATTAGATGATAATGAAAATAATAAGTTTGGTAAGTTATTTTATTACATTATACTTTTGATATTTGCCAGGGGACCGTATTATTATATATTTGATATAAAATAGTCACTTAATATGTTTTGTATATTGTTTGGTGCAAGTCCTCCGCGTGATTGGGTTTCTCTTGGGACATCTTCTAGTCCTGTAATAAAATCTGAGTCCTCCATCTAGAACCCATCTCGATCACGAACAAAGTTGTGTAGTACAACGCAAGGTTTGACGATTGTGACTGCAAAATCAGGCTCGACGTTGATTGGTCTGTGGAATATTCTTCATTTATTAGATAAGATGCCAAAGGTGCATTCTACGTATCTGCGAGCTCTGCTAAGGCGGTAATTAGAAATATTTTTTTAATTACAAGATTACATCTAATCGAAGCAAATGTTGGTGAAGCGCAAATGCTTCGTCACCAACTAGGAAGTATGGCACTGCAACGCCTTGTATTTCGCTACTACATTTTTCAATAGGTAGTTCATGTTCATTTCTTATGATTGATTTCCAGTGATAATCTCTTGAATATTGAAGAGTCACAATCTTTACCGTAACTTCCTATGTCCACATAAACAAAGCGGTACTTTGTGTCTGCTACGGCCATTAAAACTTTGTAGTTATAGTACATTGAGCCAAGTAGATTAATAATCCTAATGTGTTTACCATCCACTGCACCAATGCAATGCGGCGAAATTGGCAAAAAGGCTCTTTTTCGAATTCTTCGGATTTTTTTCCCACATCTCTTTAGTAGGTGTAGGCATGCAATCTGGTTGCATAACACGCCAGATGTTAAAACATACTTCCTTTACTATCTTGCTTACTGTTGAAATGCCAAGTCTGTAGTTGAGATGTAGGTCTGTGAAAGTACACCCGCTAGCTAAGTACCTGAAACAAAAAATAAACATTAAATTATATTGCGTCAGCTTACTTACTGGGATTAGAGATATCAATGTTATATATATGATGTTGTACAACATTTGTTTATTTTATTTTTACAATGTCTTCAGGTAAAGAAGTAATGAAACGATGGGTATCTGAGACTCGTATCATACATCTTTAAATAAAGATAAGTCTGTAAAAAAATCCAGTGCCGGTGCTACTACTTTACGGAAATACGTTTATTACGTTCAGTTACAGTTTTTAAACAAAATTTTCTGTGAACGTCCTACAGAGAGTAGCCTACCTACTGATCGGGTCGAAAAACTTTCAACAGGAAATAACGTAGAAGACAGTGCAGAAGACAATTGTAGGGGCCAGTTTAAATCACCGCCATGAAAACAGCTCGGTTTACGTAAACGAAAGATGGATGAAATTGACAAAAAATTGTTACATGTTCTAGAGGAGCCGGTGGACACACATTTGTGTTATTTTTTTAAGGAATAATACCTTCATTGTCATCTTTCAATGAGGATAAAATAATTAAATTAAAATAGGCATATTACGACTAACAACGACCATTAAACAAAACTGTCTTCATGCACCGCAACTTCCATCTTTTACTACACAAGTATCCAGCCCGACATTATCTCAAATGCCGTTACCTGGTCCATCTAGAATATACTATGAACCTCAAACACAAGTAGCACAAAAACTAGTGAAGCAAATGTAATGCCACCGAGTACACGCCAATATTATGAACAATTCACCTATGCCGATAATCAGTTCTCGAACGACGACTCTCAATCTTCCTACGCATGACTTCTGACATTTGACATTGACCTTCTGACTACTCTGATATTGATTTCGTCAATTGATGTGTCAATTAACATGTTTTCTTTAAAGCTAAATGTCTATTACATATTTTAAATTAAAAGGATATATTACTTAACAGTTTTTTTACTTACCTAATGGTAACTGCCAACATTTCAACAGATTCGATGCAGTCCCTTACGATGCTTTGATGCTGCAGAGCGTCTTTTAGACGTCCATGTAACTCATCAAATGAGCTCTTCGACATCCGAAAATAGATGCAAAAATTTGTCTTCATGTCCTCTAAGATCCATAAACTTTGTGTAAGTCTCCCTTTTCCTTCCTCAAAGCAGTGTATGGATGTATCCAATATATTCTCTCACGTATGTAACGAAGTCGACGCTAACGACGTCGATACAATAGGAGTAAGGCTAACTTTTTTCGTTCCATTTAATAATAAAAAAAACGACATCCAGTTCCCCAAATACCTCGATATACTGCGACCGTCGTCGCCGCCATCGCTAGCGACCGTGCGTAAACCGTGTACATGTGAAAGAGCTAGCACGGTTATACGGCACGGCGACCGTGCCCTGACCGAATGCATGTGAAAAGACGCGTAGCGAATTCCATTCCTTAGCGGTACGCATTATAAAAGTGGAAGCAAAGCGCTTCGTGCGTAAATGTGGTATAGTCTCTCATAGTCGACTCAACTGCTTGGGTAGCCCTAAACCCTAGAATCAACTATGAGTATACGTATGTTTTGCCGTAAATTTTGGTATTTGTATAGTCATTAATCACAATAGCCATGCAAGGACGTTGCTTGACTTAGACCTGCCAAAGGTATGTTAATCTATTAGCCATACACAACTTGAATAATTCACTATTTTGGTTCAATGAGCCGATGCGCCAATCAGACTATGAACATAGCAAGTATACTGACCCTAATTGGTATTCTCAAAATATGTTACACAATATAACAATCAGATTAAAAAATTCTTCAACATGTGTAAAAATATACTATACTGCTTCATGATTGAGATGATGATGGAGCTTTTAACTAGTAGATGTAGAGTAAACATTCATACCATATACCTAATATATTTAATATTTTACTTAAGTTCAAATTTGGAACGAGATAGCATTATTGTCAGTAGCAGTGTCTCAGTATATAGTGTCTTTATCTATATCTATGGCAGTGCCAAATTCATGACACAACAGCATAGTCACTATGCAATTTTTTTGATAATATTTATTGGGATTAAATATAATTACCACCAAAAAATACTTTGCTTTGCTCTTTTACCAACAATATAAACTTAACACAAAAAAAAAATCTAAAATTACAATTGCTCTAGCTGTTTTAGTCACGACTGCACCTCAAATTGTATTCAAAGACTAAATGTAGTAAATGATCACCAAATCTTAGAGAGCAAAGTAATGCGCTATTTCTATCTAGATAAACCACTATGATTGCCATAAAATGTTGGCACATTACCAAATAAAGTATGATGATGCCATATTAAGTTGTCTCCGGCTTACAAGCCCCTCCCGCGACACTGCATCGCAAGCGCCGCGCTTGCCCGGACATGATCCCACCCAATTCAGTCTCGTGCGAGCACTTACGTTCATTGGGTGTGTTTTGTTTCCTGTCTGTAAGTACCACTGAGTAGGTAAAGCATTACATTTATTCTTAATAATGGCGAATGAAAACTTAGCGGGACCGAGTTCTTGTGCTCCGCTGTTGAGTTCTTCATCGGAATCAGATGAAGACGGTGATAAAATCACAGAGCATACGAAAAAACGTCGAAGGCAAGGTAAGGTGTGGGTTTTTGAAAGAAAATGTATGACTGTACGGAGCGCAGAGGAATTTATCAAAAATGAGAAGACCTGGTCAATACAAAAAGTTCATTCGACTGAAGGAGTAAAACATTACTAGATCGTTGTAACAAAGTGAAGTTTCGGGATGAAATTGAGTGTTCTGCTGCGATTTATCTTTTATTTGACGCATCATGTGATGATATATTCTTATTTCGTACTGAAACATGTCTTGATCATGAAAATTGTGACTGTCAGTCAACAAGTGAAACAAATGAGGCAACCAAAAAGGGAAATAGAAAAACTATTTGAACTGCGTTTGAACCCTAAATCTATTATGAAGAACCTAAGTAAAATTAATGGACTAGTTCAGCCGACTAAGTTGCAGTTAAACAATTATCTTAAAATAATACGTGAGAAAAAATACGATTCAGCAGCAATAAGCTTGGGAGAACTTGAATTATGGTTAAAAGAAAACTCAAATATCTGATGACGATCATGAAGTTTTGGTTTTAGCCGATGAAATTTCTGAAAATGATTTAGATCACAACTTCCGATTCATGTTAACGACGAAGTATTTAATTGGTCTATCACGCCAATGTTCTGTTCTTCACGCGGATGCCACGTATAAGCTCGTTTGGCAAGGGTTTCCAGTACTTGTGATTGGAACTACAGACAGAGATAAACATTTTCACCAATTTGGATTAGCTGTGACAACAATTTTATTTTCCGCATTATATATCGCAGTTTTCTCCCTCTACTCATACACTTTAACTTGTAAAGTCTTTATCTTTGACGAATACAAAGAGCAACATTTTAGTGAATGGGAAGTAATAATGCCCCGAGATAAAGAAAATTGGTTACACGGCACATGCAATTTCCCAAAGTTTCTCAAAGATTATATTTGCAAGCATCACGTTGGATTGGCAATTCGGCTTAAGCATGTCGAGCCACCTTCAGAGGCGAGAGCTACTCCGATTGGCATGAGAGCAAACGAAAGGCAAAAGAGGACGTACAGCCAAAGCAAAGAAAGCATTAATTGTGCAGTAAATTATTAAGATTGATTCTGATTCTTCTTAAGATTTTTAAAATGTTTATTGTCTATTAGCTTTAAGAGGACTGACTTTTTATGTTTGTTTAAATTTTAATAAAAGTATTATTGAAATTGTATGAGTTTTATTTGGGATTTAATATAATGACCACCAAAAATACTAATTGCGCAGCAATACATGCTAACTAAAATATATTATAACGAGCACCTATACGCCTCAAATCACTGCATTTCGTCTCGGAAGGGTTAGGTCATAAGAGCCCCGCGAAGCGGGCCTCCGTCGACTTATTTTGATCTCTTTAAATATATTTTTCTGTGCAATTAATATTTTTGGTAAGCATATTTTGCTGTGCAATTAGTATTTTTTGTTGTGCAGTTAAATACTACCCGTTTTATTTTTTTACCTTAGGTATAGGCATTTGGTTGAATAAATGTTCAAGAAAACAATTTTTTTTGGTAGCGGTTAATCAATTTAGAGACAAAAAAGCTCAGACCTTAGTAAACATTTAAAATAGTAAAGGGTCAAACTTTAGGAGTTTATTTACTGTTTGGGTAAATAATTATTTACCTAGCGTAATTTACTGTAATAGGATAACAAGATGTTAAATATTTGCATGTCATTTTAAATTAAAATGTGGTTAATAGTTTGGTGTTCATTAACAATTTTTGGGCTAACAATGATTTGTTTAAAGTCATTTGCTTTAATAGGATAGCAAGATGTAAAAACTTTGGTTATAATTTCACATTAAAATGCGGTTTTAATTTTGGTGATGATTTACTATTTTTGACAGTTATATTTTACTATATCTGGTGATAAGTTAAACATAACCATATTTATTGCAGAACAATAAAATAATATAGTAAAATACGACATTAATCACATAGGATCACAATTAGCATAGATTTGAAAATGTGCATCAGAAGTTTTGGACTCGGCTCAATCAGTTCTTTGCAATGGCAGATGTGATCTGAACTATGGCAGATAAATCAGATTAAATGCTGACTCGGTTGTGTAATATGTCAATTGGATAACATTGGCATACTTCTTGAAACATTAATGATTAACAATAGTAATGATTAAACCTACTTTATTTCTTAACACATTTTTATATGAATCTAGACTGCCGTATGTGTAGGTTGATGCCGTTATATCTACAGTTATAAACAAACCCCAATCCATAACATCCCTGATTTAAACTTATATATAATGTAGACAATAACTCGACATGAATGTCTAAAATAAATTGTGTAGCTATGAGTAGCTGCAACTATAGTGGAAATAAAAGTATCATTAAATTGGTATCTTCACCTTTCAAAACAACGTCTTCTTATACTAATGTGGTTCAATGAAAGTTTTTATATGTATACCGTTAGATGTTTTAGACCTCATCATTAATATTAGATTGACACATTATTGTCACCACAAAATCCTTTTCATTTAATTACAAATTGTCAAATACTTTATTTTAATACCCAAGCATATATTTGTGATCTGTTTTTAGAACTACTCAGTGAAATTACTTATCTATGTCACTCTTTGATGTGCATATAGCTGAATAGAAATTAAAACAATAGGGTAACTAATCGGCTGCAAGTGATGTGCCATTGCATTTTAGTGAGAGTGAGGGTGTATAATGGTATGTTACAAACATATCGACGAAGTTTCTAAATCACCGTCTAAACGTACATATCAATCAATGCATTCTACACTCAGCGGCACGGAATCTTGGCCCAGCGCGATTTATGCGATAACAGAGATTTAAATGTTTCCAATAATTATTTATGATGTAGGTAGCTCTAAAATGTGTTTACCCTTAGTTCAAGAGTTACCCTCTTGAACTAAGGGTAAACACATTCATAACGTTTGAGTGCACTATGGTGTAACTTTTAACTTTTAGTAGAAAAGAGTCATTTGACCCGTTAAGTTGCAAGTTGAAATTTGTGTATTGTGAGAGATTTCGGTTAGGTTATTCAATCATTGTGGTTTTGTGCTTGTTATTCAATAACTAAAGGTGCTTCAAAGCACAAAAATACCCTTAACACCAGCACAGGTTGCACAGACTGTGGCTTTTATTAATCAAGGACTTGTCAGTCCTTGATTAATTAATGCCGTCAAGCACTACAGCGACTTCACGCTGTGTCCAGCGTGGAGTCGCTGTAGTGCTTGACGTACCACGTTTGTCGCTGCAATATGTCCTAAAACGGTACCAGGAGACAGGTCAACACTCCCGCAGACCAGGCAGTGGAGGCGTCAGATGCACATCTGCCCGAGACGACCGCTTTATTGTGATCGAAATTTTAAGAAATCGCTATTTTACAGCTGTTGAGGTACGTAATCGGCTTCAAATCATAAGAGGCGTCAATGTTAACGAGCGTACGGTGAGAAGACGTATGGAAGAAGTAAAATTAAAAGCTTGTAGACCATCACGCGGTCCAGAACTTCAGACATCACCGAGTAGCGCGACTTCAATTTGCACGTGAACACGTTAACTAGACTCACGAGCAATGGGCTCGAGTGCTGTTCACGGATGAGTATAGAATCGCTTTGCGTGCTCCAGATGGTCGGGAGCGAGTGTGGAGAAGAAGAGGAGAGAGGTTTCTACACAACACGACCATATAAACTGTGAGTTTTCATGGAGGCTCTATCACGGTTTGTTGAGGAATATGTTCTGATGATCGTACGGAGTTGGTTATGATTGACAGCCGGCTAACTGCAACTCGATACATCGAAGAGGTCCTTCAGGAACATGTTTTGAAATATTCAGGATTTATTGGCCACGATCAATTTGTCCTAATGCACGATAATGCACGCCCCCACGTTGCAAATTGCGTTGATGAATACCTTCAAGAGGTTGGTATTCAAAAATTGCAGTGGCCGGCTTGCAGTCCGGACTTAAATCCTATAGAGCATTTCTGCAACTGCAACCCGCCACAAACTCTTAACCAACTCCGTAACGCTGCACTGGCCGCTTGAGAAAGTATTGCACAAGTTGATGTCAAAAACACAATTCAAAGCATGCCAGATCGAATGCAAGCGGTTATTAGAACTAGAGGAGGAAACACTCGATATAACAAAGCCGTTTACCGTTTTTAAATGAATAGTGTAAATATCGTATTTTTTGTAAGTGCTTAATTTTAAACGCATTCACTATGGTGCAGTTTTGCGTTAAATTTATTGTACTAAAAGCCTTATAAACACCTATTGAGTGCATCTACCCCTGTTCATGTGAGAATAAAACATAAGATTACAAATTACTGTCAATTTTACGTGTGGATAAGTTTCCGTGCCGGTGAACTTTGTATAACATTATTTTACCAGTTATATTCAGAAGAAGATAACTTGTAAAAAGAATGTACTTTATATTCTCTTCACAATTTACCTTCATCAGTTTTCACAAAGGACATCAACATTCATGACGATGATTTATATGTGCAAACTTTACAATGTTAATAGGTATATCATTATTTTATACATCTAAACAAAACACAATCACATTTTATCTTTACAAATATCACGGCAATGAACAATTTTCCTACTTGCCCTAACATGTACTACACAGTAACTGTTTTGGTGCCTATTACATTAGTTACAACACGTTTTCTAACATGATATTTAACATAGCCTTTCAACATGAGTGAAAAAACGTACACTGAAATTATAGTGGCCCGTGGCTGTAACTAATTCAAAGTCTTTGGTCACTAAAATTTCAATGAATGATTCAGAACAAAGATACCAAATTGAAATCACAGACTAAAGGTCTATCCACACATATCAGGGTCGTGCCCGGGCCGTGGACGAACCGTGCAACGTCACGGGCTCAAAAAAATATCGGTGTGTACATTTTATATGAACTCGTTCACACACGTCCGTGCCCGGGCTGGCACGGCGACGGAGCTTCAGTGTACTAGCATGGCCACGGCCCTATAACGTCCCGGGCATGGCCCTGATATGTGTGGATAGACCTTAATAGTAGCCTAAGCAAGTCTTATGGATTGCCGATGTCTTACGAGAAATGTTCAAATATGATAACGAGCCTTTTATAAGGCTAGAGATATTCTGCAAACTACAAGAAATCGGCATCTACTTATTTAAGCATATACTTACCAATCTTTGTCACATGAATTTGCCTCAAACTGAACAAAATTTGAGAATAATAAAATGCTGAATGCTTGCTGTTTCTCGGCAAGACTATGAGCCTTTACAAGCTATGGTAGCAATTTCGTATCTTCATTGTAAAATATTTTAAATATCTCTTGAGCAGAATTAAAATTTATAAAAATCTATGGTAAAATATTGCATGTGTGTACTGGTGTCATCAAGTTTATATTAAAAAATATCCCACACAAACATATTTGATACTTAATCCACCCAAGCTTGTGCTGGTTGGTCGGTGGTGAAAGGACTAACTCCATTACGCTCCATGGCTTCTAGTATTTCACAAACATAAGCGGCTACATCAGCCCGACTCTGGTCAATGCCTTTGATGAATGGATGCTCCAATAACCTGTTATACTTTGGTCGCTGATTTTCTTCTTTGATGAGGCTGTAAATATAAATAGAATATATATTTTACACAGTCTGTACAGTCCACGTACGCTCGCGATTTTGCAAGTGTTGTAAGTATATAATTAAAACCATTTAATATTGTTTGAGTTTTCTATACTTTGTAAAAGTAGATAAACTAAAAATAAGCATAGGTTAAAAGTTTAAAACCACCAATCTAATCTATGTACATCAATATATTTAAATATAAGTTTATAGACCACTTGCAAATTATAATACAAATAAAGGAGATAAAGTAACACAATGACAGTGTAATACAAACCAAGTATTGACAAAGTTGACGAAGTTATTTGAGAATGTATTGTTATTGTTTGTAAGTCTTGGCGGGTCGCCCTGCACAACTTGTTGCAATTGTTCAAACACAGAACCCCAGCGTGGATAGGGAAACGCACCGGTCGCGACCTCCATCAGTGTTATGCCAAGTGACCACACGTCTGACCGCACATCGTACCCACGAGCGCGTCCAGGATCTATACGTTCCGGCTGTAATTTTTTAAATTTTGTTGTTATTTGATTGTGTAAGTACATATTATATTTTGGTTAGTTGAACTATTTCATTAGCAGCTCTATCAGAGATATGACACTAATGACTGTGCTAACCGACTGATACACATACAGAACCGACCGTCATATCTCTAGGGTAACCACACTATACTAGTATCAAAGGCCTATAAGGGAATGACTGTAATAAGCGATATGGGGGTAGTACACACGGCTACACATCAAGTTAGACACCCTATATACGCATAACTACGCTACATACAAAATAGAGAATTGGCGGAAAGGGACAGTGCATAATGGGGTCGATGTAATGGTAAGGATAGAGCGTAACAAAAATATAACGCACTCTCTCGCATGATTCGCAGCTTTTAACTTCTAATAATTCAAAGTTCAAACAGTCTAGGTTGATGTGTCGCTGTGTGTACCTTCAAACGTTCAACCAAAATCGTTATAATTGTGAAATCACGTCAAGCCTAAGTTGCGATAATCGAATTGGAGGTTATGTTTAAAAACCGATTATTACAATATATAGGCTTTCCGTGCCCTCCAAATATCTAATACTAGCTTCTGATCATGGTTGCGCTTGCGCAATAGTAGGTAAGGTCAGGTTTGGTGCAACAGTACTTTTTTAAACTAAAATATAGCCTATGTTACTCGGTGATAATATAGCTATCCGACGGTAAAATATTTTTTTAGAATCGGTTGCATATTTTTTAGTTAAATTCATAGAAAACAAAAACAAAAATCAAATGTTTTCTCTTTATAATATTAGTATAGATACAAGATTTTATTTTATATTCTACCTATTATTAATGTTTAATAAATTACTCGACGAGTTTATACAATATAACTAAGATAGATAAATTAGAACAATCAACAGACAACATTATATTTAAAAGCACCACTGGCTCATATTAAAATCGTTATTGTATTAAAAATCTTGTCTCGTCGTTTTTAAGGAGGAAAAACATTTGTACAGGACTAAGATATTATACTGTGTCATTTGGTAGGTCGCGAATCAGCATGCTTATTGGACTAGAATCATAGCCAATCCATTTAAATTTAAATGCTAGCAAGATTTGTCGTGTACCTAGTAGTGGCTTAATTACACAAAACAATTCAATTGTAGAAAAAATAATTATATGCTGTGATAATATAAAATATTACACAGATAAAAATAAAAAGAGGCATTCTATACTTTTTCGGTATTGTTCAATTTTAGTGAATAATAAAATGACAGATCATACCTAACTCATTTATACCTAGATAAAACCTTATGAGGAATAAGTATTATTTTATATAATAGAAAGAATGTTTAAGTATCACTTACTGCCATGTATGGTCTGCACCCAGCATCGCGTGTGCGAGCTATTGAATCCACTAGTTTGCCAGATATACCAAAATCACATAATTTTATATTGCCTCTTCTATCCAATAGTATGTTTGATGGTTTTACATCTCTGTGTAATTAACGATTTTATATTAGCTTAACAGTATTAAGGAAATACTTACTTCAATATTCCAACTAAAGTTCTTTTTAATACTATTTTAAAGTTGCTATTAAATGCGGCGATCCATCTAATGTGCGTTATGTGATAAATGTCGAATCAAGCGAAAATTAACTAAAGTGGTTTTGTCGATGATCCCATCGGCTCTGGTTATTTACGCATATTATACAAGTACTGTCTTCTAGGATCACGTAGTGGTTTAAGTAATCGCCTCGTCGCTGCCTCTGCGCCGAGTGAGTTCGATCCCCACACAGAACAAAATGTGTGTGATTCACAAATTGATGTTCTGAGTCTTATGTGTTCTTTGCGTCCATCATTAAAATGTTTGTAAAGTCATGAATAAATGAATGCATTCTAGATGAACAAATATTTCTGAGCTAGTTGAATAGCTACAAATGAGACTTGACACACATATACAGGGTGTAACAGAAAGGTGTGGTGATATTTTTGGGTCGCTATGTATATCTGATAAATAATCTATGTGCCCTAACCCCATATCAAATTATCAAATTTTAAATTGTATGACTATTTTAATCTTTTTATTCATCATAGATTTTTTTTATTCACTGCCGTACATCCCCTTTCGCTGGCCGCTTGCGGCCCGAGCAGCCACTCGAAATACTAGTTTTACTTTATATAAACTTAAATTACCACTTAGAGAAATAGAAGTCATACAAGCCGGAGTCGTAGGAAATAAGTAAATATAGCGTTGTATAGAGAATCGTTCAGAGGGCCCGGGAGAAATGCCTGATCTTCGGAAGCCCAGCTCTTGGCGGGCGTACCTCATCGGATTTCAGAAACGGCGATATTTACGGGACTCGTTCTCGAACAAAATCTTCCTAAAACCTTGGCAACTTATAGGGGGAGCAGAAAAAAACATGGCTTCCATACAAAAAAAACATGGCCGCCATACAAACTTTGACCTCTAATATCTCCGAAACGGTTAGAGATAGGTGTATTTGAACAAATGTCATAGAAGTCGACGAGATCTTTTCAGAAAAGGTCATTTTCAAGGTCACTGGGGGTCATCGGTTTTTTTTTGGCTTCGGGCTGTTTTCAAGGTCCCTGAATCTGAATCTAAAATTAGTTTTCAGACTGTTTGACCTTCCCTTCTCGCTGTACATCCCCCCTCGCGGGCCACTTGCGGGCCGCGCAACCACGCGAGATTCTACTTTGTTATGTAATAACGATACCAAACGACTTACATCACTATCGTTTTTATCCTTTCAACGAATGGTCATTTATTTATTCTTAGTTACAAAATATGGCCAGCGCATGCGACGATATCCCGGTGCGCTCCAAATTTATTGTTAAATTGTACGATACAAAAAATACCGTATTGTCTCTTTATTTTTGTCAGTACTTGTAACGAAAATTAGCCGAAAGCGAAGTAATTTTAGGTTGTCATATCAGAGAGATCTAATAGCATTTATTTAATCACGTCAACTTTAAAATGTTAGCCAAATGAAAATTGATTTATCAGTACGTAGCCAGTTAGGCATCAAATGTTTTTGTGTTTTGTGTTCTGTATCGCGCTCATACAAAGGTAAATATCATCACTCACCTCTACTTAGCTTCTAAACAGCTCTGTTCTCCTGGATTTGATTCACGCTAACACATTCGTCGTGACGTCTACGCTGACGCCGTCGGCGTGCTTTGTATCGGTACGATATACGACACTGATTTCACTTCACCACACAGTTTTTAGTCAAAACTTTTATGATTATTAATTTTTATAAACATGTTCTTATTAAATTATTTAAATTACAGCCAGTGTTCAAATATCCCACTTTGTTCATTGATGCATAGTTGTGTCCATTGCATCATATCCTCATTAAGATTTCGCAACATCTGTAGGGTAACCGATCTAAAAGCATTGATTATGCGAGTCTCCATCTCCTCACGAGAATCGCATGCAGCGGCATAAACAATGTTCGTTATGAAACCCCACAAAAAAAATCAAGCGGTGTTATATCCGGGGAGCGGGCTGGCCATGCAACGGGACCACCATGTCCACGATCCACGTAGCGAAGCGCGTGTTTAAATACGTGCGCACGCCATTTGCGAAATGTGCCGGCGCGCCGTCGTGCTGGAAGGTCATTCTACTGTACACCGTCACTGGCAAATCCTCCATCTCTGCTTCAAGAACATCCCTCAAAAATAATAAATAATTTTCCCCGTTGAGTGTTCAAAGTAGAAAAACAGGTCTGAAGAGACCGTCGCCGACTATTCCCGCCCAAACATTTATCCGCCATTGGATTTTCATACGCCCATAATATATGTGTTCGTTGTGGGTGTTTTTGATACCACTTCGCGTGAACGAAGCCTCATCCGTCCACAGTACGGTCGATGCAAAAGTCGGTGATGCCACTACTTGGTCGCGGTACCACTGGCAGAAGTTGAAGCGTGGACCGTAGTCATTGGGTGTCAACTCCTGTATAGGCCGGATATGATACGGGTGTAATCCACGAGCACGTAGCACGCGCCACACTTGCGTGTGGTCTACTCCGGTCTGGCGGAGACTCGGCGTGTACTCGTCCTTGTATTAGTCTCAAAATGCTCTAAGATGTTTGTCCAGATCCATGGATATTGTTGATCGCCGGCCTTCCTGGCTGAAACCTCGGAAAGAAAGAAATGTTCGGGTTCTGGTCTGCCATCAACAAACAGTTCTCCATATAACCGACGAGCTCCTCGGAGGCTACCTGCAGCCGCGCCAACAGCATACATCATATCGTAGTATTTACTATTTGAGTAATACTAATAAGCCATATTTTTTTATTTTGTTTACACTTAACACATACAACAGAAGGTTGCAAAGAGAAGTCAAAAGAACGACTATGTAGAATGCAGATCTTTTTAACCGGACTATCCATTTAATTCAACTTCATGAAGTTGGTACATGAAGTCCGGCAAAAACGACCAATACGAGTGTGCGGCGGCACAGCGACTCGCGGTGATTGGCCGCTCATTCGAGATAATAAGAATTGCGCGCGGTCCGAATTGTTAACAATTTGAATAGATAAAAGTATCCTCATCTGGGCACAGTTATAATGGTCAATGGCTATTAAGATCGCAATAGTAAACCAAAACGTGTCGAGTTTAAGGTCTTTCGTTCTTAGAAACAATACATGCATGGCTGGTAGTGTTGTTTACATATAGATTAGAATCTGATATTTATAGTCGATAAAAAAGAAAATTCTTTATCTTCGTAAAAATAATGTATACAAATTTAATTCTCGCAGTTTTCCATTGTACATGGGCTATATTATGTGACCCTTAAATATGACCACAACTTTCTGTTACAACCTGTGTATGACTTACTCACCTATGTATTATTTTTAGTTTTTCTTTTAAGTAATTTAAAGCTTTGACTGTTGCAAGTGTTATTTTAGCTATAATCGTTTCAGGTATTCGAGTTTGCATCCTTTCACATATAAACTTATAAAATTTGTCTAAAGATGTATCCATTAACTCCATGCAGATCCAGCAGTCACCCTGGAATGTGTTTAATTATTATAGTATTGATTATATGCTTGGCCTCAGTTCAAATTGCGAAGGCTACATCTATATATGAAACATTGAATGCTAGATAGAGACTGTTAAAATTACGAGAATAGTATTTTAGATTTAAAGAAGAGTTTTACTAAGTAGAAATTTCATATGAAAACCTTCAACATACTTAATACATGTTATTATTTAATAAGCAATGGTTTGAGCTAATATTTTGACAAGTGTATTACACAATAATATAGAATAACCAGCATTACACCAAATGGCACAGAGGCAGACAGTACAAGTTACTGGTCATAAAACTTTTAGGATATAATTTGCCTGGATATTGGGGCAAAAAGTAGCACATATTAAAGAGTAGTAGAGGCAAGATCTTTATGATACTATGAACCTAAAACATACCTCTTTAAAAAGTGCTCCATAGAACTGCACAATGTAAACACAATCATTGCTTTTCATGACGACCTCCAGGTCCATCAACAGTTGTTTTTGCTCTTTCTCATCAACTGTGGAGCGAATCCGCTTTACTGCCATTACTCGATTTGTTCTGCAATAAATATTTGTTGCTATATTATAAGTACACTTAAACGGAATGCAATAATTATGAAGAATAATATATCTTAGATAACTATGATCTATACTGACAAAAACTGTAACCCTGTGGCACTAGAAATACAACAATGCCAATGTGATAAGTAAATGAACTGATTATGTATAACCTTCAATTATAAAGTTCCCTTACTTTCTGTGAACCATTTTATTTACAGCTCCAAATGCTCCTCTACCTATTTCTCCAAGATCTTGTAAATCATCTGCTGTGAAATCATATACTTCTGTAGCAGACAACTGTAACTTCCCTGATGATTGCATAGAAGGATATATTCTACATCTGTCTCTGGAATATTAGCATAAATAATTATTAGATACGTGAATTACTTATTATTTAAAATATTATACTTGTAAATCAAGTGTAGACATTCAAAACAGGTTTACAAAATATCAAGTAATATATACTATAATTAATATACTTACCTTGTGTTCTCAGGCAACACATCTCTTATCGTTCTTGACGGGACTCGAGGTCTCTGTACCGGGGCTGGGTTTGGCGTAAACGGCATAAAAGCTGCACCTTCACTCGATGGGCCGCCTGCTATATGTAGGTTCAAACCCTTACGCTTCTCCAACACAAATAAATTCAAGTCTGGTTTCGGCATAGTTGGTCTACTCGGACCTGAGGAATTTAGAAGTATATTTAATATTTTTATAACGTTTGAATACTTTACGTTTGTATTGCCTGCGATTACCTTGGTTTGATGACACTTCGCCATTCTTCGACATTTTTATCTTATACAAAATTAGGTTTTATATTGCTGTCACTATTCTTTGGTGCAAATTACAGCTTCCAAATTCTCCATTTGAAGTTTTAAATTACTAAATTGGTCACGTTTTCATAATATGCCAAGTAAATATAATATCGAATGTAAGCATCGTACTTATCGACAACATACAATATGAGGGCATACGTTTGACAGCAGGGTTTTAACTGTTAATTCATAATTATCTGTGGACACCGGACAGAGACAAAAATGTATGAGCTCCGTGAACGAAAAGCATTTTAATATGTTTACTTTTCTGTAAATGTTTTTGTAAAATGTGAAATATGTTTAGATGGTTGTTTCTCAATGGCCCGGAAAACGCAGAACGAATTTAACTTCAATCGAGCACACAGACCATGAGACCATTTTCTAAATTTTATATCTCGGTAATTGGTCACGCAGGTCTCAGTACTAAACATAACTAGTATAAAATAAATTATTCCCCTTAAGGTTTCATTCGCACGTACCACAACCACACCACATCGACGTGACAAAAGGTGATCAAGTAGTGGTTACGTGTGAATAGAATAGTGTCGCTGCAGCTTTATGCAGTTGCGTTGTAGTTCCTACAAAATGTGGATGTGGTTGAGTTGTCGTTAGTAGTTGTACGAGTGCAGACAGATAGTTCGACGTCGGTTTTCGTTGAGGAAACAGTAGTCGACGTAGCGGTTGTCTGCGATGTGGTCGGACGCTAGTTTGCGTTGCCGCTAGTGGTTGCTTTGTAGTTGCGATGTGGTCGGTATCACTCACGTAGTTGATAATGACAGCAAAATGTGGTCTGTGTAAATCCTACTATTCATTTTTAATACAAAATTGCGCCCGCCCACGTGGTGTCGTTGTGGTGTGGTTGTGGTTATAGTGTGGTTGTGGTACGTCTGAATGAAGCCTAAGATAATCTGGACAACCGATAAAAAAATATTGCCATTGAAACCATTTGTGTATTATTTGTTATGGTAGACATTAATAGGCTTACGTTCTCATCCGTGGTACTAATAGAGCAGGCGAAATGGGTTTGTGAAATATATTCATAAATTAGACAGCTATGTCCATGAGTGACGGTTACCGCTTACTATCATGTGAGCCACTAGATCACTTGTCACCAATAAATATAAATAATTGTTCTAGCTCAAGCTTTATTGTGGTATTTTAGACAGCCTAGATGGTAGCGAATTTGACTGCAAATGAGTTTTCGTGTTTGATGCCCGGGTTGGGCTAGGTTACTTATATTACCCCGGACTGAATGTCATCAGCTATGCTGATTACACTCTCGTCACAGCCCGAGGGGGTAACTTCGGGGAGGCAGCCCGCCTGGCCACCGTGGGGGTGTCCCAGGTGGTCGAGCGTATCGAGGCGCTAGGTTTGAGAGTTGCTATATCCAAAACGGAGGCCCTAGATTTTCATGGGCCCCGTCGCAAGCCACCCAGCGGTGCCTCGATAGTGGTGGGCTCGGTTCGTGTACCAGTCCAGGCCCATATGAGGTACTTGGGCCTGGTACTAGAAAGGCAATGGCGTTTCGACGAGCACTTCAGCCGTCTCGTTCCGAGGCTCCTCAGCACTGCGTCCGCTCTTGGGTGGTTCTTGCCAAACTTGGGTGGACCCCGCATCTGTTGTCGTCGGCTCTACACGGAAGCTGGCCGATCGATGGCGCTTTACAGCGCACCGGTGTGGGTGGACTCCTAGACCGCCCAGTGTAGGGCTCTCTTGCGGAGACCGAAAAGAGTCATGGTGGTCAGGGTCATACGCGGATACCGCACGGTGTCGGCCGACGCAGCCTGCGCTTTGGCTGGAACTCCCCCGTGGGACTTGTAAGCGGAAGTGCTCGCCGAAACGTTTAAAGTGATGTCTTCAGTATAGAAGGGGGAGGGGACGAACACCCATCGTGTTCGTCCCCTCCCGGAGGTAATAACTAGTACAAGGAACCGAGCCCGCCAGGGCGTATTCCTAAAATGGAAGGCGCGACTGGAGGTGCCTTTAGCGGAATTCAGAACCGTTGAGGCCCTCCAGCCGGTGTTAGAGCGGTGGGCAGGGCGGCAGCATGGGACACTTTCCTTCCGACTGGTGCAAGTGTTGTCAGGGCACTGTTGCTTTGGCAAGTACCTACACACGGTCGCTTGGAGGGAACCGAGTCCCAACTGCTACCACTGCGAGTGTGTTGAGGACACGGCGCAGCACATGCTCGAGGCATGTCCTGCCTGGGCGGTGCAGCGCCGAACTCGTAAGCGTTGTGGGTGTCGACCACTCGCTGCCGGCCGTGATCAAAGCTATGGTCGACAGCGAGAGGAACTGGATAGCGGTCGCATCCTTCTACGCGGACGTTATCTCGCATAAGGAGGCGGCGGAGCTGATCCGTTAGGAGAGTATCCTTGCGGATTCGAGCCGCCGCCGGCGGACTGGGCGGCACCGGCGCGCCTTTGCACGTCTGATGCCACGATAGTGAAGACCTCGGGCGGGAGAACGGGGATCTCCCGTCCGCCAGCCATTGAGTAGGAGTGACGTCATCTGCCATGCCGGGGTGTCACCCAAGAGTCGTCGTCCGCAGGCATTTCTTGCCTGTGATGGACACTGCTGGGTGGGTCGCTGATGTAGTTTTAGTTCCAGCGACCCACTCACCATTCAAGGCAGCGAGTTGGCACACCGTGGTGGGTTTAGTCGGTAGTACCCGGGACGTTTCATCTTTTCCCGGGTGAGCCCGACATAACTTCTGCGCCGCCCCTTTGCAGCGGCAGGGTATGGGTCAATGCATTCGCCCAAGTTAAAAAAAATAATAATAAGAAGGTTACTTATATTAGGATTTTCTGTACAAAAATTCTCAGTATCAGTACGGAGCCTGGAACCTAAGACATTTTTGACATAACCTTTTACTTCTAAAAATCTACCGTCCTTAACGCGGAACAGATAGGGCCGAAATCTTTTGTGATGAAAATCACAGAGATTGAATGTAAGTTAGTAGATACTCTATGGTCCGATTTATCTTAATTGACAGTTGACAACACTGTGCTGTGCCAGTTGTAATGTCAAAACATTGTTGCTAAAATAAACTAATAAAATTTATTTACGTTTTTGAGATTGTATCATTTATTAAAAAATTCTCATGCGGTGGTAAATATGTCAACAATTATAAAATTCGAGATTAAAGATTTAAAAAAATTAGCATGTGATCAGAATTCATGTATTGTGGAAAAAAAAGTGACTCAAAACTTGGCATTACAACCCTGGTGTCTTGGGAACCTAAAGGAATCTATAAAGAATTTGTTGGATTACAAAATTGGCAAATTTGATAAGGAGTGAGTAGTGTTTGATATTATTAATAACATAACTAAGAGGAAGATATTAGTATGCTGTTTCTTTGGCAATTTTGTTTTATAGATTCTTCCTGATGTAAGAGTTTGATGAATGGAGTTCTATAATTAAAATGTAGGTCATTTCTACACTTAGTAGTATTGCCTTTTTATCTGTTGGCAAACTTCTCTGTTCTCAAGTTATTACTATTCCCTTTTGGATATAATTATATGATGTTTATAATATAAATATAATAAAGACAATTGTTAGCAGTGTAGTAGTTATGTTATTTTGTTTTCTCGGCCTCGATGGCGTAGTGGTTAGTGTAACTGACTGCCACACCTGAGGTCGCGGGTTCGATTGCTGCACAAGTCAAACATTTGTGTGCATGAACATGGATGTTTGTCTTGGTCTGGGTGTTTCTATGTATAATAAGTGCGTATTTACAAAAAAAAACGTATATATGAATGTATGTTTATCTATTGTCTAGTACCCATAGTACAAGCTCTGCTTAGTTTGGGCTAGATGGTGTTGTGTGTATGTGATAGAATAGAATAGAATAGTTATTATTACATTATTTGCAAATTGTTATAGGTTTAATGGAATACTTTTAAGTTACAAGAACCTCAGAATTCTGCAGAATGTGGGCACCATCAGAAATGACAATGCTGACATCCACTTCCAAGTTCAAGCTGATTATTTTATATTTCGCCCTTTTGTTGGTGCCACATTAACTGGCATTGTCAATAAAAAAAGTATCACACATTTAGGAATTCTTGTACACAGGTGAGCTTGTTATAAGCTATTTTAAATATTGTTTTGTTGTTACTCTATTATACCTATATAGGTATAATCAATTTTTAAAGTATATTGATTTATTATGAAACTTACTAGCTGTTCTAATACAATAGATATAACTTGTAATATGGTATTTATTAATATTTTATATTTGTACTAGTTTTCCCCCTCATAAGTCCCGTTCCAATGGGAATATTGGGATGAAAAGTAAAGCCTATGTGTGAATCCAGATCTCCGGCTAACTACATACCAAGTTTCATCGCAATTAGTCCAGTAGTTTTTGCGTGCAAGTGTAACAAACATCCATACATCCATATAAACTGTCGCTTTTATAATATTAGTAAGGATTTTCAAATATTTCAGAGTTTTCAATGTGGTTATACCAAGGCCAACTGAAGCACCTGGCAATATGTGGATTGGAACTAATGTTCAAGAAGGTCAAGAAGTTACATTTAGAATAGTAGTCTTGGATCTCTATGGAGCACTGCCTTACATCAGAGGAGAACTAGATGAAAGGTTGGTCATTTATAGCAATCATAAGTTTACCAAAGGCTGAATCTGTGTTGAAGTTAATTCAATTCTCTCTGGATATCCATGCTCTCATATAAGGACCAAATCAAGATCTCAGTTTTAACTTAGTGTCGAATTTGGCCATCCATGTATAACTACATGCAGATTTATAAACAGAAAAGGCCAAGAGGTTGTGCCTATCCCAGACGAAAGGCGAAATTAATTTGAATACTCCAAGATTGTATTAAAGTGCATCTGAAAGTTTTACAATTCATTGTCACTCATTATAATTCGAATCACAAGTGAATATTTCAATTTCTTTAAAGATTCGAATTTGCAAATAATGATCGCCAATCTACACCAAAGTTGTCTGGTGCCCCAGGTTGCAAGTCGAGATCCCATCGCTGTTTAGGAGTAATACTAATAATAATATAGATAATACATTAATGCTTTTTGCCGATTTTCATCTCATTACTTGTTTACATAACTACTGAAAACTTAACATACGTCAGCAAGGTACCTATGCCGTGTTCGTGGATATTGTCCTTTTTACCTAGATTTTAGGGCGCCGCTATAAAAATAACCGCCTAAATTCTTGTTTTGGGTTTTTAATGGAAGCATATTATCTCTTTAATTTGTTATACTTATTATATCTCTATGTATCTGTAGTATTTATTTACATTCAACCTAATAATGTGTTACATTAAGTCCTTTAATTTCAGTTGTATTAAATTGGGTTCTGATGGAGATGATGACGATGATGTGGAAGCCAAACCATCCCAAGCAATTAATGTGGCTCATGTCGATTTTGATAAAACTAAGCCATGTACCCAGAAGCAAATTGGCGATGGTCTTCCACATTCAACAACAAAAAATATTACAAAAATTAATCAAATAAAACATTCAACAATTGTAAGCGAAAATAATGTACAAGTACTTAATGGCAAATCTGGTTCTTCCAAAATGAAAAATGTTGACAGTGAGATAAATATCGGCGAAAAAAGCAGGATTAAAACACAAAGTAAAATGCATAATTCTGATCAAAAGCAGGCAGAGACAAATCCTAAACCGCCTAAAAAGCACAAACGAGATGTACATTTTTAATTGTAATACATATTTATTTTACATTCATATTTTGTAAATTTAAAGTATTGTTTAATTATACTATTTACCTGTACCTATTGTATATTTATTTGACTGTTTTATTGTCTAAAGTATTGTTATAATAATATGCTTCTTCATATAAGTACCTATACTCCATTTGGTTAGGTAGGTACTTAACTAAAGGTAAACAATCTTGATATCTTTTTATTTAAAAACTCAGTTTAAAAATAAAATGCTGCTAAAGATCAATGTAAATACAACAATAATGATTAAGTACTAAATTAATTGAACCATTAGTTTAAGCAGTAGTTTATTTGTTTTATATATGTTTGTGTAAAAAGTCACATCAAGATTGTTTACCTTTAGTTAAGTAGGTACCTAACCAAATGGAGTATAGTTATTGAGGATAAAGATGGCCAATACATAACATTACATGAAGCACTGATGCCAAACAAATGCAATCATGGTTCTGGATTCCAGAGGGGATCGCAAAGTTGACTTCCACGTCGATCTACTTTGCTGCCTCCTCCTGCAAAGTAAGTATGCTAACGATTGAAACAACAAGCAAGCTTTCGTCTTTGAGAAACGTGTGGGCACTAGAAGAGTCGTCTGCTGTGTAATGCAGCAGGGCAATAAATAACAAAAGGCGCAGCTTGGCACATTTATGATTTGAATAGATGTTTTGTTGTAGTTGTTAAATTGTGGTTAAAATAACAGCATTATGCTGTTATGCCACGGCATTTTAGCAGTCTCTAATGTATACATATGTATGTACGTATGTTTCACCGCAACGACCTAATCTACTGAGATGATTTGATGAATAAGGTATGTAGGTACAAAAACAAAATTAGGTACTTTTTAAATAATTTATTATAGTCTGGATGACAAGGTTAAATTTTATATGAACAAAATAAATGTTACATTCGCAAAGTGGAGGCCTCTGACATTGTGTTTTTGCTTTCGTATTGCATGGGGGAATTTAAATTTAACCTTTTGAACGCCAACGTCGGCTATACTCGACATGCGCATGCGTACCCTGTGCGCCAACGTCGTCTTTACCTACTCGACAAAAAACAGGTCACAGGAAAATACAAAATAAACATATTAAATCATTACTTTTCTGTTTTACTGATACAACTTAAAAATTGAATCTCCAATTATTATTTAATTGTACACAACAAACAAAATTGCATATTAGTTATTAAAATATTTGATCATAAAAAACAATTAATGGTTAGAAAAGTACTTATTAATATGTTCCCTCACGCCGATGTCGTCTATACTCGACTGCTAGTGGTATGCTATGTGGTATATTGGTTAGTAATATTAATCTAAATTTACCTAGATGACTTAAATTCGTGTAATTTTTGTTATTCCTATTTTAAGAAAGTAATTGTAAGCTTAGGCACAAAAAAAATTGTAGTATTACTAGATTTTAAATTGAAAAAAAGTTACGAAGATACGTTTCCGATATTCCCTTATCGTCAATCAAACGCATCCCTTCGCCCGGTCTATATAGGCAGTCCCCTCCATTGTCGAGTACAGACGACACGCTCGTGATGTCGTAAGCGTGTAACGTCATTTTTAGTGCGGGGAATATGCAAAATTATCATTTATTATATAACTGCAACAATGGCGAGTGAAGAAGTATTTACCACAGAACAACTGATTGATTTAATTGTTGATATTTTATGTTTAATTAGGTTAAATACGAGAATCTATTTTAAGAATATGAAGATTTATAAATATCGTTGACAAATAATTAAACTCTTGACAACTGCTAAGTATCCAACCCTATTTTTAGCATAGTGCAAACCTGTTAGGGGGTGATTGTACTCATTATTATGAACAATTTTATTTTGGGAATTTTACATTGCGAAGAAAAGAATCGGCTATTGCATACAAACTGTACTTTGACCTCGAACAAAATGTAAACAGCAGATATTTTTCGCGATTTCGGTTGTCCCGGAGCAAAAGTTTTTCATATAATGAGTACAATCACCCCTAAGAGGTTTGCACTATATATACTAAAAATAATGTTGTATATTTAAAAAAGATCTTTTTATTTATTTTATATATAATTAATAAGTCTGATTAGTATTATTAAATATAATATCTGATTAGAATAGCAGCGATAGCTCAGTGGGGAGACCAACAGACTGCAATGCAGAGGGTCTTGGGTTCGAACCCACGACGCGCACCTCTGACTTTCGGAAGTTATATGACTTTTCGAAATTATGTGCGTATTGATTGACAATTATCGCCTGCTCCATGCCACGGAGAGCACGTTAAGCCGTTGGTCCCGGCTGCCATGAACATCTATGGCAGTCGTTATTGGGAAGTCAGTGCCCTATAATATCCTGACACTAGTCTAGCCTTCGGGTTGCGGAGGTCAGGTGGCAGCCGCTCCGAATAAAAACTGATAGCCAGTCAAATCCGGTTAGACTAGAAATTTGCAGACTCCAAGTGACTTGGGAATAATAAAGGTTAGGGAGAAGAAGGTAATCGTTATAATTTTGGAATCCCTATTTTTTACGTAGGTATTTATATCGATTTTCTGGCTTGGCGTACAGGACATGGAGGTGCCGTTAGCCGTTATGGCGTGGCGTTCAAAAGGTTAAAATATATACTGGGTGTAATGGACGCGGCGGCGACGTACCGAGAACTTTAGCAAGACGTCTTTCTTTAGGTAGGTTAGGTAGTAACAACTTATCTCGACACAAACTCTCTCTATATCTATAATATCTCAATCTTGCATTTTTATGATTAATAGAATTCATAAAAATGCAAGATTAAGATTTCATATTAATTAACATTATTTCGCAGTACGCAATGGATTGCTACCAATACAACAAACAGCGGGGAATGACCGCTGCGCTCCGCCCGCACAAACAGCTGATTTGTTTTAAATCACGATGATTTTATTACATATATTGCTGTATTGTAAAATGTGGTAGGTATACTTTATATTTCTTTTTATAAAATCTTTATACAAAAATAATACAATAATGAGTATCACTACTCACTATCGCTATCTATCACTTATCAGCAGTTATGGATACCCATTGTGTAAATGGCGGAGTAAGTATGTAATAGATCTACATAGAGTTCAGTAGTAATCAAGTTAATGAGTCAATCATATTATACACAGGGAAAACTTACTAAATCACGTAAAGTGAAGACGTTACCTTATACGTTTGATTTAGTAACATATTTGCTTCTTTTCCTATCGATCTTAAAACAAAATCGGTTCATACAAAATTACTTGCAAAATAGTTAAAGCGCAACTGTTTGCATAATAGATACCTAGCTAGCACATATCACGAAAGCTCTTTATATATATATATAGGTATTTTTGTTTTCAAGAAAGTCTAGACCAGTGAAAATTCGTTAGTGAGCCTCCTACTGACAACAGATAACAAAAGCTGCAAAAGCCTGACAACTTTTAAACTTATTCTACACGGTCGGGTCAACCATCCAATTTAATTTACGTCACGTCGAACTTGGTTGAGTTGAAGCCAAAATTAGCTGAGTGGTCGTTGGTCGGACAACCAAATTGAGTTGACATCCAAATGACCTTGATTGCCAGCGCTGCGCTGGCAATAAAGGGCGAATAGAAGGCGTTGAGTTGGCAAATAAAATGTGTGGAAGCGTGTTGCCCGACCGCGCGTATTCATTTTGATCGAGACGTTGCGCGAAGTGGACGCGAAATGGCGAACGAGCGTGCGACATTGTCGGAATTTTTTGAACTATACAGAGATCTTCCTTGTTTGTGCGACTTAAGTTCTGATGATTGTAAATAATATCAGCCCTGTATTAAACTGTCCCACTGCTGGGCACGGACCTCTTCTTACTGTAAGAAGGGTTAGGCCATAGTCCACCACGCTGGCCTAGTGCGGGTTGGCAGACTTCAAATATCTTCGAGAACATTATGAAGAGCTCTCAGACATGCAGGTTTCCTGACGATGTTTTCCTTCACCGTTAGAGCAAGCGATAATTAACTATTAAATATACATAAAACTTCGAAAAGTCAGAGATACATCCGCCATTCTGATGCACACGTTTTTTTGCGTCTTTGATATCTGCTGCAGGTTCAAGAACTATTAACTTGTCTGCCAGCAATTTCCATGCTCAAGTTTTTTTATCCCTAAAGGTTTAAAGGTTTTAGTGTGAGAGATACGCCAATCTAAAATATCGTCTCCCTCGATATTTAATTTTATTTCCGTAAATATCTTTGGTCTTTCTATATAATTATTCTTGAAGTTTTAACAGTGATAGTCTACTGTATGTAAACCAAGTACTTTATTCCATGGCCAAAAGACAGTTATTCGATTAAATCATTAGTGAATGACGTAAAACGTTATTCACATATGACAGGCAAAAGTTAAAAACATTATAAAGTTAGGTTATGTCGATTAAGATTTAGGAGATCGGGATAGAAATAATAAAATATATAATAATATTACCATGGCTAATAATGTAAGGGTTATAAATAAATGTTTATCATGGCATTCCTCTGCCTATATGCTTCCAAGGTAAGCAGTTTGTTAATTATGCATAATACAGATTATGAAATGCTTATGTATGGAACTACGAACTGTCTGGTTACAAACTAAGACAAAATTGCCATGTTAATCAATTGATCATTGCTCATACAGATTTATAGGTATCGTTCAAAGCAGAGACTACTCAAAACCCACCAAAATCCCTGACTATTTTCAAAACCCTGTGTTTCGGAAAGAAGATCAAGCAAAACTTATAGAGAGTTCAGAACTCACAAAGCTTGCAGTTCTGCCGATCAAACCACCAGCTGTATTTGAAACTAGTTCTGTATATCACGACCCCCTTGTAAAGTAAGTGTATAATTTGAAATGATTATGTGATTATATAAAATATAATTTTCTTTTATGCCCCAATACTAACATAATATAAGCAAAACTAGCTAAAATATATTTACATTTACCACTTCACTCTTACAGTATGTAGCATGATTTTGTATGGTGATCATCTACATACCCTATTAAATATATTAATGAATCTGTTTATATCAGTTATAGGTAATAAACTTCTTATTAATCTCGCTTGCACAGTACTTTCACAATTCTGATTACCTAGTATTTGTACTTGTCACTATTTGGTCTCCAAATAGATTAATTTCATACACTCTTTTCTGAATTAAATTTATTAATCTAGTTTTCATAGTTATAATGAACTCTACTTTATATGACGCATCATATACATTATAAATAAATTCTAAGTTATATCTATTAATCTACTAAACCAATTGTATTAATCACACACTAGACTTTAACTCACCATACCAAATAATTCTACTTACATGTCAAACATGTGTATGTCAACACACCATTCTTTAATATCAAATTCTCTGAATTTCAGCAAAGTCATTAACCATGTGATGGAAATGGGGAAAAAGCAGCTTGCCAGGTCTCTGGTAGAAAAAGCATTTGAGAACATAAAAAGAATGCAAATCGAGCGCTACCATTTAGCTTCAACAGCAGAAGAAAAGGATAAAATTGAACTAGACCCAAAGAAAATTCTGTACAAAGCCATTGAGAATACAAAACCGTTGTTACAACTGTCCCCTATCAAAAGAGGTGGCATAACATACCAGGTGAACTATTTAATATCAAATAATTATAATCTGAAATCAAAACAATAATTAAAAAGTGAAAGTACATATTTCACAGATTGCATAGATGTTTAGGTGATCCTCTATCCATAGCCACTATGACAAGCATGAGTTCACTACCCAGATTTTTTAAAGTGCTGCTCAGGTTTTTTGACAAGAGCAAGAGTTGTAGAATTTAAAAGAAAAATTTTTTTTTTTTGCAGGTCCCTGGTCCGATAACTGAGAAGAGATCTCTATTTCTAGCGATCAAATGGCTTTTAGAAGCTACATATGAGAAAGAAAGAACCGTGCATTTTCCAGAACAGTTTGCATGGGAACTCCTTGATGCTGCAAATAACACTGGCAAAGTAGTTAAAAGAAAACAAGATTTACATAGGCAGTGTGAAGCTAATCGTGCCTATGCACACTACAGATGGCAATAGACCACTAACCTATTTATTTATAGTTTATTAGTTGTTATTATCGTATCGTAATAATATGCATGTATTTCACATTTCATGATAGTCTTGAACTACGCATTAAATGGTGTCTTGTTAACATGGTATTGTGGTTTCATTTTGTAGTTCTGTATGAAAGTATTATAGTTATAATGTTCTGCAAACCGATTTTCGGTTAAAGGAGACTGGCCATCAGCGCAGAATAAATATTATAGTGCACAAATGTGCGCCCAAACACACCTACAATGTCTATTCTGTAACTCTCATAGTTCGATGGGAATGCAGTCTGAAACGACACGAGAGAGAGCAGGCGCAGGCGCAACGGCTTTACGTCCTTGTCGAGGCACGGAGATGTGCAACATTTTCAAATTCTTAACTTGTCATTGAGAATTTCTTAGTCGAAAAGCATTATAACTTTCTGTTAACCGACCCAGGACTCGAATATGAGATCTTCAGCACAGCAGTTGCATTCAACACAGCTGCGCCACCAAAGCTATCAAAAAGTAACAAGCTATGAATTTACCTACATAGATACTAAATAATAAATAAAGTTGGAACCCAATGTTTGTATACCGAATGATTGCCTGGTTAAATATTTCTTATAACCAAAATTTGCTTATTTCTAGATATTATTATAATTCATTAACTTTAATTTGTATATAGTATGTTACGGCTAAAAGGCGAAGTGCGGTTACACCTAGTGTTAGCCGGCTACAACTAGATGCAGCCGGCCACATGCGGTTAAGTTAAGTTAGGTTACTTTTGAGTTGTAGCCGGCTAAAACTAGGTGTAGCCGCACTACAGCTATAATTATTAGCCATAACATATACATGTACAAATTAAAGTTAACCGTTATTTAAAAAAACAATGTTTTCTTTTACGAATATTAAAATTACTTGATGTATAACGTTCCTGTTACAAACTTTAACCGAAGCGTTACATAACGAGAAAGCAACTCTGTGTGTCTATCTGTCTGTCTGCCTGTTACGCTTTCACGCATAAACCACTGAATCAATTTTGGTACAGAGATCTATCTCTGTACCAAAATTGAGGTAAAGGTAGCCTATGTCTTTTCCCAAGGTCTACTCTAGTAGACCTTGGGAAAAGACATAGGCTACCTTTTGTTGTAAAAAAGGCCATGAAGGTGTTGAACCATGAGACTGTATTTAGGCACTTAATAAGAAGTAAATAAACATTCTTTCCAGCGTTTTTGAAATTTCGACCTACATAGGATCTATGTTTAAAGATATGTGCAAAGCCAAGTACTCCTCTTAACTCAGTTATGATAGTCTTACTAGTAGGTAATATCAAACACTTTAGGTCTTACATATCTAATCGCAAAAATAAATCAAGTATCCCATCCACAATGCAATACCAAAACGTGCAGTCAAGTGATCCAGATGTCGTTTGTAATATGTTTTCAGACTTTCTCTTATCAGTATTGGAGTCCGAATCCACAACGCCTTCTACGTGAAAGCCACCATAACATCTTGAAAATAATAATGTTATAGTCTATATATAGATAAATCAGAAATACTCACAGCTGAAAAAACTAGATCCTACTAAGGGTGCTGGTCCTGATGGTTATCCAGCGTCATTCTTTAAGGCAACTGCTATTAGTATTTGTGATCCGATTCACATAATTTATAAGAAATGTTTACAGAAAAGCGTGTTGCCGGCGGTTTGGAAACATGCTAACATTACACCGGTGCACAAAGGTGGATCGAGGAATGACGTCGAGCAATATCGACTCATTTCGATTCTGTCGATCTTGTCAAAGCTTTTTGAAAGACTAGTGCATAATGAAATTAACCAAATTTTACACAATATAATCATACCCGAACAGCATGGATTTGTTAAGCGCCGATCTACTACATCCAACTTGCTAATTTTTGCTAATTATTTATTTGAGAATAATGATACTGATTTAAAAAAAGCCTTATGACAAGGTCGATCATGAAATTCTTTTACATAAGTTGGCTTTTTTAATGGGATACGTGGAAATTTGCTACGTTGGTTTACGTCATACATCAAAAACCGGACTCACAAAGTTGTTATCAAAGGTTACCAATCAGCTTCTACTTATATTACTTCGGGAGTTTCCCAGGGTTCCATCCTGGGCCTTGTTTATCATTTATGTTAATACCATCAAACAATGTTTTGAGAATGCTAGGTTTATTATGTACGCTTATAACTTAAAAGCTTATCGACCAATACGCTCTTTAAATGATAGCTTGCAACTTCAGGAAGACCTAGATAGACTTACCAACTATTGCGCTGTTAATAAGCTACACCTCAGTATCTCAAAATGCTCTTACGTACACTTCTCTGAAAGACATCTATCATAAAGTACAATTTCTGTCTAAATAGTATGGCTCTGAAATATGTCCCTATCGTTAAGGATTTGGGTGTACTTTTTGATAGTAAGGTGTCTTTGAATCAGCATGTTGAAGGCATAGTTGGTAAGGCGTTCAAAATGTACGGATTTGTTATGCGGTATACCGAATTTCAACCGAATTCAAGCGTCCGTCCACCTATTTATATCTGTACAAAACACTTGTTCGGTCGCAATTAGAATATGCAGTCTCTATATGGAATCCTTTCTATCAGAAATACATTGCTGATTTCGAGAGAGTCCAGCGCAAATTTCTCCTTGCCATATATTACAGGTGTTTCAGAGATAGGACTCACTTGTCGTACTCACAAATACTTATTAAGTTTAAGTTAATCAGTCTAGAGAATCGACGCAAGTACTTGGAGGCTAATGTACTCTATAATATTGTTCACAAAAATTTTGATGCCTTAGACCTTACGAGTAAATTGTGTTACGTGGTTCCCCGAACTGTGAACGTGCGCAAAGTTTGTACTTGTGCTCTGTTCGCGATTAGCACTTGTCGGACGAACTCAGGCCTACGGTGGCCCATACATAGAATGTTGGAATGTTATAATATTAATTTTATAGATATCGATATAAACTAGCTCAAAATTTCAATTTAAATCTAATGTCCTTAAATCTTTCTATATAACATAATAATATGCAATAATAATTTCAAATTAAGTATTTAATTGCATCTTACCTGAAATTGTAACTTTAGCTAAGATTCAATTAAATAATAGTTTATTATATTGTATTTTAATAGTAATTTTATTTTATATTGTATTATTTATCTTTATTTCAATTCATATTTAAATTGTAATTTATATGTAGTCACAAATTTTGTTAGACATTAGCTTAGATTTTGGCATTAAGACTTTGTCTGTAGTGTCCACAGTTTATCCGGTACAGGTGGGCCCTCAATCCTCTATGTGAGAAATGAGGGCCCAACTTTACACTCCATAACTCTGATTCCAACTTTCACAATTCTTTAGGATTGTTCACTAAATCCTAAGCATATTTTCAAAGAGTTCTAGCAAAGTGGCTCTCACATCACACACATAAATAAGTATGGGCAATCGAGAATGGTTGTGTGATAGGTAAATTTTGGCGCAAATTATGTCAAATATTGGATATTGGGGGTCATTCCCCTCAATATGTGACACGATTTATTCGTTTGCCTCTTTGTCGTATGCCTCTTAGTAGACAATTATGGACACTAAACAAGTGACATCGTACCCTATAGACTTTCTCAATTCTTTAGAATTATCAGGAGTGCCTTCCCATAAATTGAGGCTAAAAGTTGGTGTTCCAGTGCCGTTAATGACAAATCTTGATGCTCCAAAGCTATGTACCTAATGGTACACGGCTACAAATTACTCATCTAGGGCACAATATTATAAAAGCTATAATCATGACTGGAATAGCAAAAGAAAATGTTTTATTTTTCCGTCTTCTGATAATTCCGACCGATTTGCCATTTCAGTTAAAAAGAGTGCAGTTACCCCTAAAATAAGCATTTACGATAACAATAAGCAAAACTGTTTTCTATGGGCAACTCTATGTGGCATGCTCATGAGTATCAAACCCGCACAATCTTTATATTTAGCAAAGGATGGAAAAACAAAAAACGTAGTTTATAAAAAAATTATTACAATAAGCTATTTGCAGTAAACCACAGCAGTTTGTAGGTGGATTATTTGCAAAATAAGATTTCTAAAAATAAAAAATTCTACCCTAAGTTACTATTCCACGCGGACGAAATCGCGGGCAAAAGCTAGTTAGTAGTCAAGGTCACACGTGGGAAGGCTGGTTGGGCCAAATAAACTGTGTACCGCATTATTTGATTGTATACAGATTATACTATATTTCTTAGTGAAGAACGAGGGTATCACATAATAAAATAACCACGTAATTGATACCAATGCCCAACTCAAGAATCGAACTCGAAACCACACAATAAGCCGTAATCATTTGCCACATTGGTCCCGCCAAAGAGGCCAGCAAAAGGGTCACGTTAAGTTTTATATTAATCAATATTTCATATTATTTTAAGAACTTTGACAACGCGCAGTCTTCTTATCTGCAGTATAGGTAGATATTGTCTGTCAGGGTCCATTAGTGTGAGCCACTAATCCATAAAAATATACAACACTTTTAATATTCGTATAGTGAAAATAAAACTCAAAACTTAAATAAATCTGATTACTGTCACGAGCAACGATACTGCGGCGTCGCGTTCGTAGCTTGTAAGAAGGTATCTACATAATATGTACCATACCTATAATGAGATGGATCTAAGGTAAATATGATACTGACTAAAATAGCAACATGTATCTTGCATGGTCACGAGGAAGTATGCTTTCTCTTTTTGATGCATAGTATAATAATGGCCTGGGTTACGTCACTATTGTATGTATGAGTACCTATATACTTAACGGACACCTTTCGGGCTTGTAGTTCTCAACAAGGGCGGCGATAAATATCAGTTTCATAGATATCACGTACAATATAAAAATTATATGGATATGTCGCCAGTATAGTTTTTGTTTGTGAACAGGGAACAACTATTTGCGTTACTAAGGTATTAGTGTTGTAGAGAATAATATCTAGTGCGTTGGTTTCAGTAAATTCTGCCGCATTCTGTGCTTCTGTGACTCTACAGCGGGATGAAAGGTGCGCCAATCAATCAGACAACTGACTTTTATTTTATAATTTTTATGATACAGTGTTAGGTTAGTTGTCTGAGAAATAATAATACCACTAGAACTTTTATAAAGAAAAATATAATTGGTTTACTTTTGGTGGAGGAAATATGGGAATAGTAAAGTTAGAATGATATGGATAGTTATAATTTTAATAACCTAGCTACTAGTCGAACAAACTGGTCCTAATAATATTAAATTGGGATTTTGTAATGTTGATTTATCAATCCGGCGCTCATAGCTACTTGCACTCACTGATCGGTAAACGATTAGCGAAGTTAAGCAACGTTGGGTGCGGTCAGTCTATAGATGGATGACCGCTTAGTGGTATTTCATCTGAGCGTCTCCGTGCTTCGGAGGGCACGTAAAAAGTCGGTCCCGGTTGTTGTCGAATTGACAGCAGTTGCTAAGCCATGTCAGAGGCCTACGGGCTGCTTGAACAAGTCTTGACCACAGGTTCACCACTAACCACACGAAAAGAAGAAGAAGATCAACCCGAGCTGTAGTGATCGATTTTGCACATTGATATTTCGTTTGGGCTTAGTTTGACTGTGATAGATCTATTAACAACCTTTTTTGACATGTTCTTATGGTATTCTATCTTATTGTACTCATGTATAGATTTCATAATTATGAGAGCGAATCTAATGTTGTCTACTGGGCACAGGTTCAGGGTCCGTGTCGTTGCCTAGACTAGCTCGAACCAGAAATCGAACCAAAGATTAAGATCTTGGGTTCGATTTCAATTGAAAGTGACGCTTGCACATAAGTGTACCAGCGTCATTTTCAGGTCCAAACGCCACTACCGCACAACAGCTGATGTATGTACCTAGTCTTGAGTTTAGAAAATATTAGTTGTTCTTATACTTAGTCCAATACACTAAAACTTTGTCACAGAACTTTGGAGTAATCTATAACATATATAACATCTTTAAAAGAGTTTACATAGTATCATATAACCTCTTGTTTCGTTTGTGATTCGTTTTCTACATACTGTGCTCGTTATTATTAACTTTAATTTCGTTATTAATGTAACTTTGGCAAATCGGGTAAGTTTTAATATTTATTAGCTTTTGTAGTGAAATAAGAATATTTTATGTGGCGTTTAGGGTTTAATTAATTTTTAATTAAAGATAATATTAGGTACGGTAAATAAAAAAATACTGACCAAAAATATATTGTAACCTTTGTAATTATTTTGCTTGAACTTAGCTCGTTAACTTTTGTATGATTCTTGGCCTGGATAATTGTTTGTCCGGGGTCAATGTTTGTAAGGATTTCATGTTATCCTCGGCGATTTATTGACGAGTTATATTTTACTCAGATCAAATTAAACGCGTATGTTTGCCTACAGCCTATGTTAACCTTGGTAACCTACAAAGATATGACGTCATTGAAGTATTAAAAGAAAGGAATCTAGCTGTCATTACTTTTAAGAGTAATTCCTTCATTCTATATATCTGTTGATTAATCATCATTAAAAGTGTTTTGTTTTTGCACTTGACGAGCTGACGCACTTCAGTACAGGGAAGTACATTCCTGTTATCTGTGTCCTTCTTATCTACTAGTGCCTCTTGTATCTAAACTGGAACACTATTTACCCGTGCATGTTTTCCTTCGGTGCATTTGTTCTTGATATACTTCACGTACTTGTAAAACAAGTACTTCTAACTATTCTGATGTGTACCTACTACATTAACTAATTATAATAAGAAGTCCCCTCTATTAAATTGCTTTGGCAACAGGATAAATGATTATAACTCACCTACTGTACCTTACTAATAAACTGGTATAATTATGGTGGATTGCAATTGACTTTATAAAGTTTGGTCTCTAGGAAAAGTCATAAGGAACTTGATACAATCGTCCCGACCGAAGATAGGACTAACAACTAGTACTTTATATTTTACTTTATAAATAGAATCTCCAATGTTAGTCAATATTACAAAGCAATAATGTGCCATGGGTCATATATAACATTGTTATTTGAAGAGAGAAAAAGAAAATGTATTATTAGATCAACATTACAAATGTAATATTATAAGGATCAGTTTATCTGCTTCCTAGCTAGGTTATTAAAATTATAATTTTAAAAAAATATTATTAATTTAAATATATAAATTTAATTATAAAAAATAATATCTTATATCCACAAATTATGTGCAGGACACAAATAAGTGAAGTTTGGTCAAAATGGGCGGGAGCGCATGGTTGAAGTTTAGGTTGTTAATGTGGAAGAACTTTCTGCAGCAATGGAGACATCGAGTGCAGACAGCAGTCGAGCTGTTACTTCCAGTATTCACGATAACCTTAGTACTTATACTGCGATGGCAGATCGTGCCCTCGCAAGAAGGCACCGTTACCTATCCGCCAATACCTGCAAATACACTCAACTACTCTAGATCGATTTTGTGAGTTGAACAATTGCTTTATACGGTTGTACCGCGTCGTTTAATAACACTTTTATAACATAATTTTGAAAATATTACAAGTGTATGCTACCATTGATATTAGAAGTGTCAATATTTTATGGTTGAAGCAAAATGGGAAGTTTTGTCAAATGTGAGTTATCAATTTATGATACTTAGATTAGGTTTTATTGCCAGCATGTTATTATTTTGTTTAGTTATTTGAAGCCTATTTCGTGCACCTTTCTCGGATAGTTAGTAGAATGCATATTAAGTATAAGTATCATGAACTAAAGACCTAACGAGGGCTCACGAAATCAGTGTTATTTCCTAGACGTATGAAGTAAGTACGTCAGCTATATGCTCACGTAGCTATAGAATGTTTATCTTAGGTTTTGAAACTATTCTTCATAATATAGGCCTTTTATTTAATCAATCTATTATTATACTTTGCAAATAAGTAGGTACCGAAACAGAAAGCAAGACAAGTTTAATTGAAAAATAATTACTTTTGAGTCACTACTACTTACTACTTAGGTAGGCAAACTGCCTCCGTGGCGCAGCGGTAGTGAATGCCAATGCTGTGCATGAGGGCTCGGGTTCGAATTCCGGGTCGGGCCAACAAAAGTTATTGGGTTTTTCTGTTAAGCAATCTCAATAGCAGCCCGGAGTTAGGAAGTTGGCGGTGTTAGACACCCTTGTGCCTCGGAAAGCACGTAAAACCATTGGTACTGCGCCTGTTCTCTCTCTGGTCGTGTCGGATTACCGTCACATCGGATTATGAGAGTTAGGGAACAGAGAGTGCACTTGTGTTTGCGCACACACTTGTGCACTATAATATCTCCTGCGTAGATGGCCAACCTCCGTTAAGACTGGCCGCCGTGACCGAAATTCGGTCTGGAGGACATTATTATTATTAAGGTAGGCAAATTAGATATCATTTTATATTTTTGTAACGTTATCTAAGTAAAGATTATTTTCCACAAGCATTCTTGATAATGGCGCTTTTTGCACTTTGTCTTGGCTAACAATACCTACATATTATGTTTTAGAACGACGAAACTAAGTAAGTAATGCACCAAAGTGTGTTAAACCTAGTGATGATGCTAATGTTGATAATTTAATTAAAAATACACTTAGAACTTGTAAACGTACTATATCAGATCATACATGTACTAATATTTAATTTAATACATGTATGATCACGCTTCATAAGCGGCATTAACCGGTCGTATACCGCCGGCTCGCATACCAGCCGGCAGATTTGTACCCGTCGTAGGCCGGTGGCTCGCATGCGAGCCACCAAATTGGTTTTACGTTAGCTTAAGCTAAAGCGAAGGCGGCGCGCGGCGTTTTGGCGCCAATTTGGTGGCTCGCATGCGAGCCACCGGCCTACGACGGGTACAAATCTGCCGGCTGGTATGCGAGCCGGCGGTATACGACCGGTTAAGCTACAGGTACAAACAATGAAAATAAATCATTATTCGTACCTGCAGCTCATAATATCATGAATAATTCTTTTCTTAATGCAATAATCGTATTGTATATGAAAATGCATAGAAATGAAGGGTTGAAATTTGAGTTCGTATCATAAACCTTATCATATTTTTTTAATATCGATCTGTAGATCTGTTTGTCTTATATGTATGTTGCAGTACGGTAGTATCCATATCTATTTATTTAGTATCACATACACCACGCGCGTTATGAGTAAGTATTCACGTGGTTAAAGTGTAATTATGCATTCATTACATTAGATTATTTAATACTAGATTTTGCGCGCGGCTTTGCTCGCTTAAATGTAGGTTAGGTTAGATTAGTAAAAGTACTTTTTACGGATGTAAGGTACCCTATGTTCTTTTTTTCCCTAACAACGTGTATGCGAAATTTCATAATGATCGGTCGAGTTGTTAAGGCGTGAAAGCGTAACAAAAATACAAACAAACTCGCATTCGCATTTATAATATTAGCTAGGATCTTTAAGGGACGGAAGCGAGGCTACCCATTATTACATGGACGGACCGGTAGTTAAAACTCAGTAACGCGATATCGGAGGGCACAGTACACTAGCTTTTAAAATACCACCTTCGCTTAGTGATATAAACAAAAAATGTATCACCAGGTTAAATAAAAGTGCACAAACCGCAGGGCAGCTTGTGGTGAGCTGAATGTGAGTGGCGACACAGGGACGCCATTTTTCATCCATAGTGCCCAATATACCGGTCCATCAAACACTCATCCCCATCGCCCAGAAGTATTAGAGTACATATGTAGCAATAGTCCTATGCCTGCTGCGGCTGGTGACGCAGTAGGTGTTCCATCTCACCTTTGATTAACACTCTCGAAGGTCCTCTTCACGTTGAACCTATGTATGTCTCCGTGTAAGTCTCCCAAAGGCTAGGTATTTTCCTAATATAATATGTTAGAAAATTCCTGTGATAAGAGAAAAATATTAATGATCATTTATTTGTATAAACGTGAGTATACAGTGTATATAATAGCTAATTAGTAATGACGAAAACCAAACGACTACGGTGAACTAAGAAATTAAACTACTAACTAATTTGATTTGTTTTCAGATTCAATTCTTAACGAATCGAATATAGCTTACCGCCTATGCTCGTCCTCGGGGAATAGATAACTAAGACCCCAGTAATACGCATTACTGAAATAAAAAAAAAAACACTGAAATAAAGTACCTTTGTAAGGATCAGTAATCTTAAGTTCAGTGTTGCTCTGTTACGCACATATGTATATGCTGTTTTTTCTGTAGCTATAGATTATATTTACCAATTTAACTACGCTATTTACAGAAATATGGCTATAATATTATCCATTGAGACATATATCACTATCACTGCATATTATAAAACAAAGTCCCCCGCCGATTATGTCTGTCTGTTCGCGATAAACTAAAAAAATACTAAACGATTTTGATGCGGTTTTCATCAATAAACAGAGTGATTCATGGGGAAGGTTTAGGTGTAAAATTTGTTAAGGTTTGTACTACCTGTGCGAAGCCAGGGCTGGTCGCTAGTAGTGAACTATTTGTACAGGCAAAAATAGAGTATTTCGCATTTGAGCAATACAGCGTCGATCACTGTGAAAATAAATATCTTTACCTACCTATGTGCAGTATTAGATGTCATATATTCTTTCTTTTTAAATACCTCTCCCGCACTAGTAATAATTCCGGTGTGGCGGGGAACTTTATAAACATTTAACAATGGACACAAATAAGATCCTGACTCGGAACAACTATAAGTGGAACAGCCACATTTGTCCCGTGTGGAAATTTAATAACCACTTAAACTGCTACGACATTCTTGCAGTGACTAAGATGATTGAAGCATATGACACTATCTACCTTTTTTAATTACAGGTTGTATATGAATTATTCTGAGTTGGCAATAGCATATTCTCCGACTAGTCCTATTTTAAAAAGCGTTGTAAGATCAGCTATGATAAATTTACTCTCGGGGAACTTACCTGCTTTTCCTATTCCTAACACGCTCAATACTACTGGACTAGAGATACCAATAGATACAGAAAAAAGTCTAATACAAGAATATAATAATAGTCAAAAATTGAGAGGACTATACATAAATGAGGAAGCCACTCGTAGGATTATCGCTGCTGTGGAGTTCGATGATCTTCTTTTTGGTAAGTATACATAGTCAATTTTATTTTGAAAAGTACTTCACCCTTCGCACATTGTGGGTTGCTTATTAATCCTTAAAGTGAAGTTCAATGTTTGTGCTTGGTACTAATTTATTTTATTCGTTTTCTTATTCGGTCACAAATGCATGGGGCTATGTTATAGATGTATGATTCGGTGAAACTAATTCCGCTTGATTTTATTGAGAATGAACGTCTTGACACGTGTGTTAATTATCCGCATAATATAGTACAGTTGTACTGATTATACTATCGACAAATGGATAACAGTGATAACTAACGCATGCGTAAACAATTCAGATATTAATATTACGATTAGATCGGTAGTAGGTACTATTATAGAATCTTAAGTATAGAAGCTTCTTATATGAATTATATATATGTATGTTGGATATAGAGTGCTTTAATAACCCCATCGATAGATATAATGCGGGCGTACAATAGGGTGATCGAGCAAAGTGAAACAATAAATGCAAACTGATCACTTTTATTGTCTTTACAATAAATTAACACGAACGTCTTGCACGAAACGAATGACAGTTCCTAGCGAGGAGGTCCGCACTCGCCGACGGTAAAAATATTCCCCTTCGAATATAGGGCGCCTCCATTTATGTAGGCTCTGTCGTAGCACGCGAAGTTGGCTGCGTGTTGACGTCATCGCAACAGTGCTGCCACATCTTCACTAACGTGCCGCGTTTCGTAACCGTACTAATGACCGCCTCCGACATGTATATTATATTTTGTTGCAGACAGACCGAAAGGCTTATCAACTTTAAGAATAACAAACTTATAGAAAATTACTCACTCTGAAACTAATAAGTTTGCATTCGTAGTTTGCCTTTATAATACACATATCCCGTAAATAAGATAAGGCTTCAAAAATAACGGCCAGTTCTGGGATCGTGTACCTACTATTAATACAATTTAATAATAATACAATGCCTACCCATTTCTCCTATATTAAAGCATATATACCTATATACATACCATGTTTCATACCTGGAATGGAATGGAATGAACTTAGTAATAGGTAGACGAGTATGTAAACGTGCCTGTGTAGTATAAACGTATTAACCAAAAAATATTTAATACGTAACCACGCCAATTAGACCAATCCCGACACCGTCCAATACCGTACCATGCTATGTTCGGATCATAAGCATATTCACGAGTGCCGAGTAGTATTAGAGCACGGTGCATGAAGTTGCTACATCGTTGCTTGTTCCGCGGGTTAGGTACCGCGTTGTAGACACGTCCGCGTTTTTGTTTTGTCAGTTTTGTACGAAAAGAAAGCTTAAAGATACGAAGGACAAAAGCTTATGAAGGTTGATCATAATATGGGTTTTACATTTAGAACTGCTGATAATACTGGCGCCGTGGACAGTGTCAATTTAACAGGGCTTTATAGGCTACTTATTTTGCCCGCGACTTTGTTGTTGTTAATTTGGGTTATGTCAATTAATTTCTATACGTTGGAAACAGTAGTATTTTTCTGAGTGAAAGGTCTATGTCATTTTCTGTACCCCTTACTACGTGTAAGCGAAATTTCATGATGTAATATAGTCTATATATTTTTTAGTTGTTTAGTTGTTATATATTATAAAATCTTATATTACGGAGACCTTCCATTAACCTTTCGACGTTTCTTCAAGCACTCTTATCGTACAAAAAATTAATAATTAAGGGTGAACTGTCAAATATGTATGGTGAAATCAGTTTTAAATAATTGTTACCTCTCGCTTAATAACGCAGGTTCATCCAATTATACTGAGCACCTTATAAACTTTGTTTATTTTTAAATGGTTATTATAGACAATGATATTTGCAGGCGCGACGCAGCTACCAGAAAATCTATCATACGCTCTACGTTTTCCTGAAAGGCCGCGGGCTAATTCGTTTTTCAGTCTCGGTGGACGTACTTGGCAGACAGACAGAATTTTTCCTACTTTTGAATTACCAGGGCCTCGCTCGCCACAGTCACCGGAAGGAGGCAATAACCCAGGTAATATACAATGTACAACAATATACTTTTACTAATAAGTGGATAACGATTCTATATGAGATTTATAAATAAGTTATGGTCAATGTAACATATTTTTAATCTACATTAATCAGGTTACGTGGACGAATTGTTTATAGCATTACAACACGCTATTTCCACTGAGCTGGTATCGAGAGTGACGGGGCAAGATCTAAAGTCATTCAATGTGAACATTCAGAGGTACCCCCATCCACCTTACGTGTATGACCGTTCTGTGAACGTAGTTCGCTTTTTGTTCCCGATGTTCATCATGCTCAGTTTTAGTTACACAGCAACTAACATTGTCAGAGCTATAACTACGGAGAAAGAATTACAACTCAAGGTATGTCATATTGCTTCTTTCTTAATGTATGTTAGATTAAGGTGAAAATAATTTAATTACGATCCGAAGATAAGGCCAAGATGGCCACTATTTTCAGATCTTAATTAAATCATTTGATATACTGGGTGAAGCTGCCTTCAATTGGGAGAGATCAAGTCCAGCAGTTAATTGCAGAAGGCTGATTGTTTATCTATACTAATATAATAGAGCTGAAGAGTTTGTTTGTTTGTTTGCTTGTTTGAACGTGCTAATCTCAGGAACTACTACTGGTCCGAATTGAAAAATTATTTTAGTGTTGGATGGCTCATTTATCGAGGAAGGCTATAGGCTATATAACTTCACGCTATAATCCAAGGGGGCGCAGTAATCATAAACGCGGGTGAAACCGCGGGCACATCTTGTTGATTTATAAAATGTTTATCTGTTATTAACAATATTAACATTTATTGCCCAAGTAGTACGAGTAATTTTGGATAACCTATTAACTGTCATAACTTTATGAGGAGATTTGGGTGAACGTTATCAGATAAATTATTTTATTTACTTTTATATACATATATTTTACCAGTCCGCCGCGATTTCACCCCTGTAGGATTGGTTAAATCTCTGCACTATACTGGCTCGACAATGCCCATTCTATATCACAATCCACTTCGTCTTTTTCACCTACCGGCTTTTCCGCCTATATTTTCTCTGTCTATCTGACAGTTTGTGTCAACGACAGCGTTGCCAATACAGGAGCACACGAGACAGCGTATATATGCTATATCGCATTATCGCATACACTACAACCCCTTTTTGATTACTGCTTCGCTTCCGTGGCTCGTAGCGTGATGTTACTTTTCTCAAGAATGGGCTATCGACTCTCAAAATAATTTTAGAAATACGACTAGTTCCATAAATTAATGCGCTCAAACAAATTCTAGGTAAAGAATTTGTATTTTATATTAGTATAGTATTATATATTAGTATTATTGTATATTATATTAGTATATAGTTAATATTGTATATTATATTAGTATTATTTAGTACTAATGGGATGGATAATCCGACACGACCGGAGAGAGATCAGCCGCAGAACCAACGGCTATACGTGCTTTCCTAGACACAGGGGTGTCTATCACCGCCAACTTCCTAACTCAGACTCAGAGGGATTCGAACTCGAGACCTCATGCACAGCAGTCTAGCACTACCGCTGCGCCACATTACTGAGTTTTAACTACCGGTCTATACATGAAATAATGGGTAACCTCGGTTCCCTGTCCTTAAATATCCTAAATAATATTATGAATGCGAACCTGAGCTTGTCTGTTTGTTTGTTACGCTTGCACGCCTTAACTAATCGACCAATCATGATGAAAGGACAATGAACGATTTGGCCTATGAATCAATACACATTCCACCTAAACAATAATTTGTATTTTATTTTATGACTTAATAAATAATTAATCATTACAATCTCACGGACACTTTCGAATCTTATTTTCGTATCAAAAAGTATTTTCGCGATTTCAAATACATCGGCATCCATTGTTTACACGCAGTGTTGCCATGCCTACAGTTTTTACAATAATATGTGTACGGTTTTATCAGAGAAATTATTTCCTAATTAACTTGTCTGTAATTTTTCTTCCGTAGTTAATACGAATGCTATTCTATAAATACCATTATTGAACTTCATCATAGATATGACCAATTTCTTAAAAAGTCATAAGTTTTAATGTAAAAGGCCATAATAAATATATACCACTTTCTCGGTATTATACGGTTTTCTATAGAGCAAGCATGACAACACTTTTTTATTTGTTTTTACGTGGGGGAATGCATTGACGCATATCCCTCCGCAGGGGCGGGCGGAGGGGTTATGTCGGACTCACCAGGGTACAAGAGAAAGATGGAATAAGGATGATAATAACGGACCTCTCGGATTATTCAGAAGTGTCCGTGACTTATATTTACTTTTAATTGAATGTGGTCATCCTTAACCACATATTTATCATTTTTTGTGGCTATTGGTTCTTAGGCTAATAATGTATGGCAGCTGAACAATGTCCTTTCGCATACACAAGGTCAGGGGAACAGAAAAGTACATAGGGTCCAGAAAAAAGTACTGTTACTAACGTAACCTAACCTACAGTTATCTACATTTTTTTCACCTATTATTAATTACTCTAATATATGTATAACTAGCTTTTGCGTGCAGCTTCGCTCGGGAACATGTCAACATGTACGTCCTTTTCTGTACCCGTGACAACGTGTATACCAAATTTCATGATGACCGGTTTAGTAGTTAAGATGTGAAAGCGTAACAAATAAACTCACATTCTCATTGTATTAGTTAGGATTATTACTAGATGTTGCCCGCGGCTTTACTCGGGAGCAGTACTTCTTTTCTGGATAAAAAGTACATTATGACCTTTTCTTGACACGTCAGAAGTACCCTGAAATCGTGTGTGATTGGTTGATTAGTTATGTCGTGAAAGCGTGACAAACTCACATACGCATTTATAGTATTAGTTAGGATTTGACGAGGAGTAAAAAGATGGCCTATAATTTCAAGCAGAGATAGCGTAGTCGATGGTCTGTATCTGGGCCGCCGTGATCGATTTGGCCACCATTGTGCAACACACAGTTCGAATATAATAACCATTAACATAGGTTTAATTCCAGGAAACCATGAAGATAATGGGCCTTCCTACATGGTTACACTGGACTGCGTGGTTTTGCAAGCAGTTTATTTATCAATTAGTGGCAGCCGTGCTAATCGTCGTACTGTTGACGGTAAGACCCAAAACCGAAAAAAATGGTACTGGTATCAAGTAAATTTTTTAAAGATGATTTATTTCTGCTTTCAGGTAAAATGGTTCACTAACGAAGATGGCTCCTATAAATATGCTGTATTTAATAGTACGCCATGGTCTGTTTTATTTCTTTTTATAATAATTTACCTATCTTGCATGATATTTTTTTCTTTTATGCTAAGTGGATTTTTTTCAAAAGGTATGTTTAATTTTATTATTTTCACAGTTATATGTATTACAACCTTTATAATATATGTTACTATGTTTAACGTTTTAGGTAGTACGGCAGCGTTGTTTACTTCTGTGATCTGGTTCTTATCGTACGTTCCTGGAATTCTATTGGCGATGGACGTTGAATTATCTATTAGCACACAGGTCATCTTGAACTTAAGCATCAATACAGCGATGGCACATGGATTCCAACTTATACTGGCTAAAGAAAATACTGGAGGTAGGAACTTCTCATACCGTAGCTTAGCGAAGATTAAATACTTAGGTCTTTAGGTTGAAAATATCAATTCTGCTTCTAAGATGATTATGATCAATGAATAAATGAATCATTATATTTACAGTACAGTTAGTTTTAAATAAATATCGACAATGAACATGATTATTGTGGTCAATAAGAAGGCGGCTATATGTACGCATTTTTATTTATTATATGTATAGTGCGTAGTTCGTTATAGAGTTAAAACGATTTGTTTATTGATTGAGGACTGCACGGATGGCGTAGTGGTTTAAGTGATCGCCTTGCCACCGCCACTGCGCCGAGTGTTTTGGGTTCGACTCCCACACGGGACAAAAATCTTGTGAGATCCACAAATGGATGATCCGTGCCTGGATATTCATTTTGTCTGTTGTTTGAATGTTTATAAAGTCCCCCATGATATAGTAATGACTACTAGTGCGAAATTGTACTTTAAAAACAATAAAAATGTTACTGTACAATCTTGATAATAATAACATTAATTGAATTATCTGACTTGTATTATTAATATTTTACTTTATAAGTATCCCATCCTATATTATTTCAATCAAATTAAATCAATACCAACTATGTCATTGTGATCCTAACAGTGCTATGGTTTAAATTGCTACATTTTTTGTTGCCGTCCTTCTTTGTCTTATCACAAAGACTAAGACCTACGTTTAATAGTCTTCAAATAATGTATTTTAAACGCGGCACAGGATTAAATCGTAGTGCGGGTGCTGTGTTTTTTAAAAACGACATTAGTCGATAATTATTCTAGCATTGCGACTGAGACCTTAATGCTAAGTAATGACATTTTTGTTCCAATCAGGGCTGCAGTGGGGCGAGTTAATGTCATCACCGACCACGGAGTCGTCCAGTTTCGTCTTCGGTCACGTAGTTGTTATGTTGGTAGTAGACTGTGTGCTGTACATGCTGATTACACTCTACTTTGAACAAGTGCTCCCAGGACCGTTTGGTGCGCCCAAGCCTTGGTACTTCCTCTTCACAGTTCAGTTCTGGTGTCCTGGAAAAAAGACTGGTAATTATCGCATTAAAACAAGTAAAATTTTAATTTAATTGAATATTTGCAGTAAAGAATATTACTGTTTTTTTGCAGGCACTGATTATATTGCTAGTGACGATAAATGTGACGATATAATAAAAGAGAAGGATCCGAAAGATCATGCTATAGGAGTAAAAATGCATGTAAGTGTAGTTAATAGCTTATTTTTTGCTATAGTATTATCAGAGGGTTAGGCGGGTTGTGGCTATAACCAGGAAATTCAGTCTCTTGTGCTACTTTTCCAGGTAGCAAGCTACTCTATCCGACTTGGACTGAATGTTGAGTTACCCTTTCTGTTTACATGTCTTTTATTATAAGCAGCGGATTCGTTGTTTCTTTGGTATTGCTTCCACAATGCTACGTAAAACTTTTCTATGAGTGGCGGTTAGCGAATAATTATCAGTTGGACTCCTGTCTCTGCTGGTTCGTCAGTCACCAATTGTTCTTTCTTTTTTAACATTGAGCTTTAGTCTCATTTATTATTGTCACACTCACAGATATTAAGTTACAAAGGTATTAAAAGTTAAACTACTATGTGTATACATTTTTAGTAGAGATAAGTGCGAGACTTCTATTTTTTTGTAGTATAGAAGATATTGAACGCTACAAAAGATAGATAAGTTGTTTAACTATTTGTATCAAACTGTACGTACCTATTTATAACTGAAAAAGAAATACCTATCAATAATGCGATGCAGTTGAATTGGGTCTACATCTCTGTGATGACTATGAGTCACGGACAACCTGTGACAAGTCCTTTGGCAATCGCGCAAGGCAATTATGTCTGTGTTTGTAGCAATTAATTCCAAATTATCTTCAAACACATTACATAACAAACATTTTGTTATGTAATGTGTTTTATTCAATAGTGTAAATTATAAATTTGTACTGTCATGACTCGACGTCACAATCCTGCGTCCAAACCGCTCGAAGTGGGTTTTGTAAAATGAATTTCTAGACACATTGTACCAATGAAATGAAGTTACGCGGCGACCTATCCGCTGCGGCGTTACCTGGCTCCCAACCTGACAAAAACTGTCATCGTCTGTGAAGCCATGGAGCTCCATGAAGTGGCTGAACCATGATGATCAACTTCGAACGCGCCTTTACATTAAACGTAGAAATATTTCAATGTTGCACTGAAATGACACAGCCCATAATCGTCACTCGTCTACATATATTGTAACAACATGTTACGCTAATTTGTTATGTTGTCGCTCCCTTAGCTATGGTCAGAATGCGTGATTGCGTCGACCGCATTAGCTGAGCTATACGCTTAGTGGTACATGATAGAATACCTATATACACAATTTTATCAACAAATTTAAATGATTTACAGAATTTAACGAAAGTTTACGGTAATCACGTTGCTGTTAATCATTTAACCATGAATATCTACAATGATCAAATAACAGTAATTTTGGGTCACAACGGCGCTGGAAAATCTACTACTATATCGATGTTAACGGGTTAGTACGCTTTACATATTTATAAACACGATGTGCGATCAATATACGGAACATTTGTTATGTTTCATAGATTCTAAGGATACCCTATTTCACTAATTTTAGCATTGGTCTGTCACCTACTAGGTTCTTATTTTATTATATGTTGTTATATCTTATTTCACTATATCGTAGAACCAACACGGTGTGTGCCAAGTAGTTGTAGAATTTAGATGAATTTTCTCCTTTATAGGTTATGAAACTACTAATTCACTAGGCTTTGCCAATACCTTTAAAATAATATTATGGGGCTCACCAAAAGGGGTACAATATCGAAAAATCGCGTATAACACTTCCAAATTTCAAGCATGCATACCTCCGGTTTCTGAATTGAGAAAATCAGCAAGTCTCAACTAAGTATTTTCAAATATTTTTTACAGAATCGAATGACCTACATTAAATAGCTATCAATTGAGCATTTACAAAAAAATATATATTTGAATATGATGTTCAATTACCTACCTAATTAAATTTTTTTACATTTTAAGGAACATGATATAGAAACAAAACATGTTTTAGTGTGTAGAGTTTGATAGTAATTGATGGCTAGGTATGGAAAGGAAATCATAAAATCATGCGTTTCATTTGCGTTTTAGGTAATTTGGAAATAACTCATGGAACAGTGTCCATTGCGGGGTATGACATGAGTACACAGGCGTCCGCCGCCCGATCACATATCGGACTATGTCCTCAACACAATGTACTCTTCAATGAGCTAACCGTCAGGGAGCATTTGGAGTTCTTCGCCAGATTAAAGGGATTCACGGGCGCCAAGCTTCAGTCTGACATAGATACACTCATTGAAAAGTTAGAACTTCAGGAAAAGGTGAGCCTTTAAACGTTTTTAGACTTTCGCGACTTGTAAACATATTTAATATAATTCTTACTAATATTATAAATTTAAAAGTAACTCTGTCTGTCTGTTACCTTTTCACGGCTAAACCACTCAACCGATTTATATGAAATTTGGTACAGACATAGTTTAAAACCTGGGGAATGACATAGACTATTTTTAATTGATGTAGGTACCATGCGGGCGGATCCGCGCGCAAAATCTGGTACTGTATAACGGGTCTTACTCTTGGAATCCAGTTAGCAGCAATGTAAACGTCGCCACAGTAATTTAGGTTGTCAGTGTGTAGACGTCGCGTTGTTAGAGTTGTCGGCACCTATCCAGGCGCCGAAACCCTCACTTCACGAAGGCGCCGCTGAGCTCACACCAGTCAACACGTGACCAAAATCGAATGCAAGTCGGTTTAAACGACGGGCAATCAATAAGTACTTATTAACTTTGAAATAGTTAATCACGAGTAAGTTATATAGTATTATGTTAACTTTTATTTATATAGGTATTGCCGAAACACTGTTTTTTCTTACTTTTCTATTACACCTTGTATTTTATTTGACAGCGCGATTACCCATCAAATGGTTTATCTGGTGGACAAAAGCGTCGACTCTGTGTAGGTATTGCGCTCAGCGGCGCAGCGAAAGTGGTACTTCTAGACGAACCAACGTCAGGCATGGATCCTGCTTCTAGGCGCGGATTATGGGAGTTATTGCAGAGAGAGAAAAAGGGTAGGCCAAAATCGTAAATAAGAATTTCAAATAATTTTTTTTATATAAATATGCTATTTTGACTGTCTCTTATTAGACGTTGAAACACTGTTATCAACAAATATACATTATTTCATCAGAATTAAAATATGTGGCTGCGTCCTGAATCTTACTTGAACATCTTTAACGAGTTTGCGTAAACTTATTGGTATTTTTGTATCTAAAATTATTAGCTTTTATCTGGGGCACAAATATTGTAAGAATCAACTAAATACATGGTGATAAAGTTAACTGTTTTTCTTTATTCAGGACGTTCGATGATCCTAACGACCCATTTCATGGATGAGGCGGACATTCTAGGCGATCGAGTGGCTATAATGGCACACGGGAAACTACAGTGTATGGGCTCTCCGTACTTTCTAAAACATCACTATGGAGTGGGCTACACACTCGTTGTTGTAAAGGATGTAGACTTCGATTGTGAACGGTGCACTGTGCTCGTCAACGATTATATTCCAGGCACCGAAGTTAAGGAAGATCGCGGTAAATCTATATATATACGTAAAGCAAAAACTTTGTAACCCTTTTTATTGAAATTGCGCGGACGGAGGAGTATGAAATTTGGCACAGTTAAAGTTTATATGGAGAAGGAGTGGCGAATCCTAATATTTTTATAAAATATGCATTATAAATACATTAAATTAATGAAAAAACACTACACGCACACAACCATGCATTTGACACAAGCAGTCGAATCGCGTTCGTAGTATTTCGGCATTGTTCGGTTGATGTCGTAGAATTTTTCGTAACTATAGTTACATATGTATGTGTATTACATATGTATGTGTATTGTGTTATAAACAATAAAATCTTAATAACGATCAAACTTAAAATTTTAATCAATTATGGCTGAATTTTGACCATTCGGCGACCGCTAGTACATTATGAATTTGTCAAATAAGCAAAGTCTTTACAATCATTATTATATGATCAAATGAAAAACATTATAGTATTGTAACTAGTATATTTACAGATCTTAAATGTTATACTAGGTTATTAATGCAACATACCTAAAGAGATAGTGCAATCCTAACTAATATAATAATTCCGAATGTGAGTTTGTATGTCGAACTTCACGCCTTGACTATGTACTTGTTCGATCATATAATTTAAAATTTCGCGTACACGTTGTCAACGGTATGGAAAAGGACATACGATACCTTTCATCCAAAAAACTTCATTTTTCGTTTCAGGCTGCGAGATCACTTATAGCTTAAGTAATGAGTATTCACATACATTTGAAGCTATGTTGCTCGATTTGGAAAGGAATATCTCAAAAGTTAAATTTAAAAACTATGGCTTAGTAGGTACTACTTTAGAAGAAGTTTTTATGACGTAAGTAGGTATTTGAATAGTACGGTATCTCAAGAACTGTCCCAGGTATGTTATTTATGAACTTGTATTCTTGCTTTAGCGTTGGATCTGATTTGGCACCTGTTAATTCAAATTCTGATTGTGATGACGCTGCAACCAATATAACAGATTCTACCATTGATATTGCTGATAAACAAGAAATCGATTCATCCCTAGAAGAACGTGAGTTTTCATAAAATGTTATTTAAGAAAAGTAAGAATTTAATCGAGTTTTCCACTTGGGGCCAAAATTTATTTGACCGTTTAACACAAGATCCAAAATGCTATTGGTCATTCTTTGGTTGATCGACTAAAATAAATTAGTTAAGTTTTAATATAAGGTAAAACCTACACGCATTAAATAATACATTATGGGTTCTATATTTTCTAAATTCATGTATGAATAATAAAGATTGAGAGTGAAAAAAGAGGAAATCTCCATTAATAGAGTGCTTTGAATTTTTTTTTCGGATCATGTTCTTTGATTTGATTTGTGTTGACAGTGGATAAAGTCGAAAGTTCCGTGACGGGGTGTGCACTGGTGATGCAGCACGTGTGGGCAGTGTGGCTCAAGCTGGCTCTGGTGTGGGCGCGCTCGTGGTGGCTGGTGATAGTACAGTTCCTAGCGCCCGTCGTGCTTATCAATTCGACGCTCCTTGTACTACAGTACGTGATAACGCTCGTGCCCACTATTGAGAAAAGGCTGTTGACGCTCACCGAAGGGTAAAAGCATTTGATTTTAGATCTGTTCGAGGATTTTCATAATAGCCAAAAATTTCAAATGATTTCTTTCATTCACCATATCAGTCAAATATATTTATAAAGAAAAGATGCGAAATTGATTTTGTTGTTGTCATGCTTCCAAAGCTGTACAGATAAATTAACAATGAAATATTAAGTTCACTGATGACATTTAAAAATCTTTTGTGTAGCCGAAGGCTCTATTTAGGAATTCGTTGGGGAAAATGAGATTTGTTAATCGAAGATGATAAATATTAATATTGCTATATATATGAACCGGACACTATTCTTCTTTGATTACATTTATTGCTTGAATTTTAACTTTATAATAAAATACATATAATTATAAAAAGTTTGTAAACGTAATATTTGTTTTATTTAGTTAATTGACCGAATAAAGTACCGGCTGTATTGAATGAAATAAAAAGAATTTAAGAGTTAATATGAGTCGATGAAATTTATTCTACATCTACTACCTATATCTAATCATCACTTTTGCAAATAGATTTGAAATTGTCAGAACTTCTTTATCAAATTTGACGCCTAAATGTCTTTGACAAGATCGCGCATCTGCATAGCATGAGCAGTATCCGCAGTATAATTAAAGTATTTACAAGAACGTTTCATTGTCTGCATTGTTTGTAGATATTCAGGAACAGAGACTTTGTTGAGCTACAATGGGTCATCGACAACGTCTTTGGGTGCCCTCGCCGCGACAGCATACCAAACTATGTTTCAGTCTTCTGGCATCAAAAACATGGAGCTCACTAACATTGATGGACAAGCAATTGATGCATATTATTTGTATAGAGTAAGTATGATTAAGGATTAAGAGTAAATCTTAGGTAACCTGATTATTCTTTTTCTTCGTGTCAATGGTTCTTCCTGTGTGAACTATATATTATTTCAATAAATTAAAAAAAGGAGGGCCCGTTAGGAGGGCCCGCACGAAGCTCAGATATTGTGCAAGTGGTCGGGCAAGACGAACATACCAACAAATGTGCCATTGTCTGCTCCAGCTCACCACAGTCACAATAAGATAACCTGAAGATGCGGGTTTCTTTAAAGTTAGCTACTATATTTATAGAATTTGATGATCTATTTCAGGCAGCTGATAAATTAGCACTAGGTACTTTACGCCACCGTTTATTAATTGGTTCTACATTCGATGAAGACTCCGCGACAGCCTGGTTTAGCAACTTCGGCTACCATGACGTGGCGGTGTCACTCTCCGCAGTACATTCAGCTTTGCTAAGAGTTACGAATCCCGATGCGTCGCTTACCGTCTATAATTATCCCCTGGAAGCTACTTACAAGGATCAGGTAACAGCTTCGTGAAAAATATTATAACTAAATAATGTACTATATGTATCTAACATCAAAATAAAGACTACCATATTTGTAGAGATTCGAAACTGTAGGTAATGTTTGTAGCAAATATACTTAATATATGTGCAGATATTTTCCACCTCAAATAAATAATAATACCATAGATTTGAGTCTATGAATAATATAGAAATATCTATTGTTTGAATGTTTGTAAAGGCACCGGCGATACAGGAATTATTCCTAGTGCGGGAGTTGCCCTTTAAATATTTTTTCTTCAACACATTTATATCCATTGACGATATTATATGCTATACAAAAACCTGGTTAGATACGTTAAGTTTCTCTTGTCCACTATCGATATTATTTTAATGTGTAACAATGAGGACCTATAACAGTTGGCCATATATTATGTTACATATTAATGCTAAACTATTGTTCGTGCTATATATTTATAGTATATTTCTTAGATTATGATCTAGATTAAAATCCAATTGTTTAATGCTTTCAGGAAGACTCACAAACAATGCTCAGCATGCTCTCGTCACAACTCGCCAATGGTATCGGTAGCAGTGTAGGGATCGTGAGCGCCGTATTTATTATGTTCTACATAAAGGTAAGCACTTGCTCTTTTACTTCACATCATAATCTACTATAGCGAATATTACATTTTGTGACCCACACACACACACACGCACGCACGCACGCACGCACGCACGCACGCACGCACGCACGCACACACACACACGCACACGCGCACACGTGCACATGCGCACATGCATACACGCACATTTTTGCTTATCTATACAAATAAATAAAATTGATGTGTCTGTTTGTAATGTCAAAATAACAGTTTTTACCTAATGCATATGAAAGTATATAGGATACCTAAACCATACATCTATTTTTAAATTTCTTGTCTGTCTGTCTGTTTGTACCAGCTAATTTCTGAAATGGTATATCGGTAATCTCGATTTTGACGGGACTTTCACTGGCAGATAGCTCATGTTCTAAGGAGGAGAGATTTATTTTTGAATAAAGTTAGGAAAATGCGGAGAAAAATCAAAGCCTATGAAATAGTAAACAATTTCCGATACAAATCCCTATTTGTATCGGAAATTGTTCACTATTTCAAATGTATATTAAATAATAATAATTTTAATATAATTATGTATATACATCCAATATAAAAAAAGTCGAGATAAAGTAGAAGAATTACATTAATTTTAGCATCAGTATTTCTATACGCGCCATACAGAAATATTAAGTTTTCGTAAACTTTGCGAACTGAAAAAACACTGTTTAGTTAAAATCTAGGCGGACGAAGTCGCGGGTAACAGCTAGTAATTTTTAAAGCTTTTGTTCTAATTTTATTTTTGATGAGTTACAATTTAAGAATACTGTGACCATACTGTTAAATAACTTGCAAGGGGCCTGGTACCCATGAGGCGGTGTTTGCCTGGTTAGATCTTATCTTGGGTACAGTGTTCATTAACATACTGTCATACACATAGGTATAGCCAATAGTCTGTGTTTCTCAAAGTTTGTATATCTTCATTAGAAAATAATAAAATACTATTATTAAAATATATATATTGCAGGAGCGTACGTCAGGCGCAAAATTGCTTCAAAAGGCTGCCGGTGTTCAACCCGCCATTCTATGGGGCAGCGCCGCGATTTTCGACTGGATGTGGTTCCTTGTCGCCAGTATCAGTATTGTTGTCGCCTGTATTGCTTACAGCGTCATCGGATTTTCTACTGCATCTGAACTAAGTAAGCTTTCCTTCGTCCCTAAGAATTAATTAAGCATATGCTACATAAAACTATTTTAATTTATACAGGGTTAAAAAAATATTAATAACCTTTTACCTGTGACTTGTTTACGCCTTACTTAACAACTTTTCTTCTATCACTTTTCATAATTCATTATTTGTGGGAGGGGGACTTTGTACGGATGTCTGCGTGCACGGAACAGAAAAGCAAGACGCTTGCAATTTTAACTTGTTATAATATGTTTTCCGTAAAATTAGTTGTGTTTTGTAGAAAGTAGTAGAACATTACTAGTATGTTTCATCTAACCCTGTATATGAATTCTATCTGCATAACGAAGTGTTATTTAAATTGATTAAGTATATTAAGTTCTTTTTATTTAAACTTTCTGGTCATCTTATATTATTGCGACTATTAATCACTAAAGGACGTAAATGAAGATTAGTCTAAGCATTTGAGTTTTTTGCGATAGCTGTGGCTTCGATATGCTGCCCGTACGGCAAAACTCTAAAGGTCGCGTTTTCACCGCTGCAGTTATTGCGATAGTTGTTGATAGTGATAAGCTTCTATCATTGAAGCTATTACAGTTGGACATTTTGTTCAGGTCGCTTGTATTTGTGCGTGATGTTGTACGGCGCGGCGATGTTGCCGCTCACCTACCTCCTGTCGCTCGTGTTCAAAGGGCCTTCGCTTGGCTTTGTCAGCTACTTCTTTATGAACATACTATTTGGTAAGCTACCGTTGTCGTTCAAGACCGTGAAATTGAAATTGCTTTAACTTTACATTTATATGTATGTCTTATATTGTATGAACCAGGAATAGTGGGCTCCAAGATAGTAGAGTCATTATCGTCATCACAGCTGGAGACCAAAGATATAGCGGACGGCATGGACGCCGTTCTACAAATATATCCTTTGTATAGTTTCATCACTGCTGTCAGGTAGGTCATCGATATTTTTAACACCTAATATCGAAATTCTTTGAAATATTGTTTGCTAAACAGGCACTTCCATTGACTACAACATTACAAACTATAAGTACTTCAATGTGGCAGTTTTCTGATTATTGAGTGTAAAAATTATTTGCTCAGGTTTTTGAACCAGATCGGGTTGCAAGAACACTCCTGTCTTCAGATGTGCGATTACATGAAAGTTGTATACCCTGACTTCCAGTGCAGCATGGCGGCTATGTGCGAGAAGCTATCACAGTGTTGCGGTACTATGATAACTCTATAACTAGCTAATATGTTAAGAAATAATGATGCAAAACAAAATTTAATAGCAAGAAATATAGATGATAATTGTCACGCTAAACGAACATCCTTTCGCAGAAAGGGTAGGTGTATTCTTTTATTGGGAGTACGTTAGGTTTGGGTGTACATTTATTTTTAAAAAGTACAATATCCTTTCGCATAGGAATCCATGACAGTTGACAAATTAAATAACTTTGTAATTAATTTGTACATATTAATGACTACTGAAAGTCTCTCTAATTATAGACCTACTATATTATCATCTATATAAAAATAATCAAAGAACAGGATATGTCGATACATATTCTGACGTTTTAATTTTTTATAACGTTTGAATGATTTTTAAACTACATCGGTTTTATAAAGAAAAATCAAAACGGTTTTCAAATGGACAAATCCATCCATGCGGAAATTTAGAGGATTACCAAACAAAACTGTTACCTATAACTGTTTTTTTCTGGACCTGAATGAGCCATTCGATTCATTAAGCCATATTAAAGAACTTGACAAATGTAATCGATACAGTATTCGACGCCCGACCCTAGATTTGTTACTATTCTATCTAAGCATTATAATTTAGCACGTAGAAATATCCCGTGTTGGCGGCAAGCTGGATTCCACAACGTGTAAATCCTCATTTAAAATAAAATCCTATTTTAAAATAATGAAAATATACTAGATAGGATACTTCCTAGGACCAATATTCCTTTTATTATATCCTAGATATATGCCTCACGGTCACAACAGGACTGTTTATTTTAATTTCCCATGCTAATTGCATTTTTTGCATTTAACACTTAGATTTCCGTGGAATAAGTCATCCTGAAGTAATCTTACCATTACTAATTTGATTACATACATCTATGTATGTTTAAAGCCTATGTGTTATGTGTTTTAAAATTTATATCAAAGCTTTAAAAATTCATAAAATTTTGGATTCATTATTATGCTGATATTTTAAAAACGAATGTGAGTTTGTTTGTTACGCTTTTACGTGCGTTCACGGTTTAACTACTCTACTTTTGCATACGCTTTGTCAGGGGTACAGAAAAGGGCATAGGTTACCTTTCATCCAGAAAAAGCACTGTTACTAATCTACACCTAACCAACATTTACGCTTAGATGATTCTTTTGTAAACGCCCGAAAATTAATTGCAGATTCTGTTTACAGTCGGCGAGAACCCATTCTTTCGCTGGGAAAAGCCAGGCGTGCTGCGTTATATTGTGTGCATGATTATCTCGTGTGTCATATTGTGGCTCGTACTCATGATCATTGAATACAGACTCATACACAAGGTTAAGTATATTAATAGTACCTCTTCCTTGTTTTCAGATTTACTTACTATTAGTATTCTGTTTTTTTTTCATATTCTGGCTTATTGTATTCTAGAATTTTTATAGATTGTATTCTGTTAGTTGATAAAGATTTCTCTTTTACGAAGATTCTCTATTTTACCAGAAGCCAATTTAGCCTTTACTTCCTTATTAATATCATAAATGCGAATGTGAGTTTGTTTGTTTGTTACGCTTGCACGCTTTAACTACTCGACTGATCATCATGAAATTTCGCATACACGTTATCGGGGGGAACAGAAAAGGACATAGGCTACCTTTCATCCAGATAAAAGGATAGTTGCTAACCTAACCTAACTTACATTAACGCGAGCAAAGCCACGGGCAAAATCTAGTAAACTACAATTTGTGTGCTTCAGACTGATTTTGTAGCACATTTAGAGTTAAATAGAAAAGTAATAGCAAAATAGGAAGTGAGAAACGAGGAGATATGAGCCCACGCGGATATGTTTGTTCCCTTTTTAAAGATTAATTGTTGTTGACAGATATTTACATTTAAACGAAAGCCGCCACCAATAGATGAAAGTACACTAGACGAAGATGTTGCTGCGGAGGCGATTCACGCACGACAAATTTCTCCCTTCAAGCGAGCTAGCCAAGCGCTGCTCGCCACAGATCTCTCAAAGTACTACGGGAAACATCTTGCTGTAGATCAAGTCTCGTTTAGTAAGTTTCATAATTATATCTATACGCAACTAACCGCTATAATTTAATTATCGTCTACAAAATTTACCCCGCGAATTCGTTTACGTAAATGTTAATATAGCGCCACACCTAGCCGCAATATTCAACAGATACATTGATGTGGGCATTTTCCCAAATTTAATGAAATGTAGTAAAATAATACCTTTATTTAAAAATGGATGCAAAAGTGATCCTAGTCATTTTAGGCCAATTTCAATATTACCTGCTATTAGTAAAATAATACAGCAATTAGAGAGCCACTTTAGTGTAAACAATTTATTTCATGCAGATCAGTATGGTTTTAGGAAGGGCCGTTCTACGATAGATGCGGGTGTTACGCTTTTAAGACATATATTCAGTGCCTGGGAAAATTCGCAACATGTCGTTGGCGTATTCTGTGATCTCTCTAAAGCCTTTGACTGCGTTGACCATCATACGCTGTTGCGAAAACTCAGGCATTATGGCATCAGAGATACTGCACTTGACTTAGTTGATTCCTACCTAAGCAATAGACTACAACACGTTGATATCAACGGAAGTAGATCTTCTGGATTACCAGTCACAATGGGCGTGCCACAGGGCTCAATTTTAAGACCCTTTCTGTTTTTAGTGTACGTGAATGATTTGCCATTCTTCGTGCAGGATTTGTGTGACATTGTTTTATTTGCAGATGACACATATCTTATTTTTAAAGTAGACAGAAGAACAACAATTTTAAATATTGTTAATGATTCGCTCGCGCACGTCCTGGACTGGTTAACGTCGAATAATTTACTACTAAATTCTAAAAAAACAAAATGTATAAAGTTTACATTGCCAAATGTAAAGAGTCCTAACATAAATATAAATTAGTTCTAGTATTTAGTGGGGCGCTCATATATCGTATCTTGCAGGGAAACTGAGCTCAGCCGCATACGCAATTCGAAAAGTAAGACAGCTTACTGATGTAGATACTGCGAGGTTAGTATACTTCAGTTACTTTCACAGTGTCATATCCTACGGTATATTATTGTGGGGCAAGGCAGCTGATATTGAGAAAATTTTTGTTCTCCATAAGCGTGCAGTATGTAGTATTTATAATTTAGGTCCACAAGTTTCCCTGAAAGATCGGTTTAAGGAAATAGGCATACTTACAGTTGCGTCGCAATATATATTTGCTAACATTATGTTTATTAAACATAATATCCACTTATATAATAAGAATAGTGATATTCATAACGTAAACACTAGAAATAAGCATAAGTTAGTCGGCCCATATCATTGTTTACATAAAGTTCGGACTCGGTATACGTTTTTTTAATAAACTACCTATTAATATAATTAATTTAAGTACCATTGCTTCAATTAAAGAGCGCTATAATATACAGCTCATTCGGAAGGGTTATTATTCAGTCAACGAATACTTAACTGACAAAAACTCATGGCATTAGTTGCTTGTTGCAGTCAGGATTCAAAGATCTGTATTACCTATAAGTCAATTTAGTAATTTAAAGGTACCTCGTGATTATATGTGATGTTATCAAGTATCCTGCTTCTCATTTTGCTTATTATTAAAAATTACAAATCCACAACCGCATTTAGTCACTGCCTTTGCATTGTCACAAAGTGTAAGTGTATGCATCATGCCATCCTACTGCCTATTTTAGATTTATATTGAAAAATACATATAACTAGACCCAAATTATTTAATCTCTATAATATTGTTAATTTATTATTGTTATTATCTTTAGTTTTTTAATATCAGTAGCATATAGTATAATAGTTGCAACACCTCGTTGATATGAGTTGTAAAATACTGAAATTATATTTAGTTGGCGATTTAAAAGAGTGGCCGTGAGTTTCTTGCAGGTTTCTTCTCATAGGCTCTAGCCTTCGCCTGAACCTAGCAACTAACCCAAAATGTAGCTTCAGTGACTTAGTAAACTCACTTACCTATATATTTTGATGTTCATAAGTGTTACTTTGTGACCTAAATGCATAAATGATTTTTGACTTTGACTTTGACTGAGGTTAGTTTGGTAACAGTTTCGACGCGAGCCTGGTGTTGGTACAATTCCCTGAGTGCTGGAAGGAGAGGAAATTGATGCTGTTGGTCAAGCCGGGACCGCCTCCAGAATCGGCCGCGGCGTACAGGCCCATTGTGCTACTAGACGAGGCGGGGAAGATGCTGGAGAAAATTCTCGCCACCCGCATCATCCAGCACTTGAGCACGGTCGGTCCCGACCTGTCGAATTCTCAGTTCGGCATCCGGGAAGGGGGTACGACGATCGAGGCCTGAAGGCTGCGGCCGAGGAGGCGGACGCCGGCGGCGGTGTCTTTAGACATCGCCAACGCTTTCAACAGTCTGCCATACAGCTGTATCCAGGGGGCGCTCCGATATCACGGAGTACCTTTTTACTTGGAGCGGCTGGTGGCAGACTACTTGAGAGGCAGGAGTGTCCTCCTCGAAGTTCGTGACGAGGTTTGGCGGCGGCCCATGTCGTGCGGTGTCCCGCAGGGATCGGTACTTGGTCCGCTCCTGTGGGACATGGGGTACGACTGAGCCCTACGTGCTGTCCTCGCCCCGGGCTGAGCATCATCAGCTATGCTGACGATACCCTTGTCACAGCCCGTGGAAGTACCTTCGAGGAGACAGCCCGTTTGGCCACCGTGGGCGTTTCCCAGATGGTCAGGCGTATCGCGGCGCTAGGTTTACGGGTGGCTCTTAGCAAGACGGAGGCCCTGGTCTTTCACGGGCCCCGTCGCAGTCCACCCCGCGGCGCCTCGATAATAGTAGGCTCGGCGCGTGTTCCCGTGCAGGCCCACATGAGGTACCTAGGCCTGGTCCTGGACGGAAGGTGGCACTTTGACGAGCTTTTCAGACAGCTCGCCTCGAAGCTTTACGGCACTGCGTCCGCCCTTGGGTAGCTATTGCCAAACTTGGGCTGGCCCAGTGTCGGCTGCCGACGACTCTACACGGAGGTTATCCGGTCAATGGTGCTTTACGGCGCACCGGTGTGGGCGGACTCCCTGACCACTCAGTGCAGGACTCTCTTGCGGAGACCGCAGAGAGTCATAGCGGTCAGGGTTATACGAGGATGCCGCATGGTGTCGGTGTGTGGGTAGCGGGGGTAGCGGTCACATCCTTCTGCGAGGACGACATCTCGCAGAAGGAGGTGGCGGAGCGGATCCGTGCCGCCGCTGGCGAACCGGGCGGCGCAGGCACGCTTATGCTCACCTTATGCCGCCGTAGTGAAGACCGCGGGTGGGAGAACAGGGATCTCCCGCCCGTCAGGCATTGAGTTGAAGCGACGCCCTTAGTCGTGTCGGGTCGTCGCCCAAGAGTCGTCGCCTTCAGACCTTCCTGTCTGTATTGGGTACTGCTGGGTGGGTCGCTGATGCAGTTTCAGTTCCAACGACCCACCCATCATACAACATACAAAGCAGCGAATTGACAGACCGTGGAGTTTTAGTCGGTAGGCCCGAAGTTTTGAGAGAGCCCGACATAATCCTCTTGCTTCCCCTTGTGGCGACGGGGTATGAAAAAGGAGTATTCTCCATGATAAAAAAAAAGTTTGGTACAACAGTACATTTTTCTGGATGCAATATACCTATGTTTTCTGTTCCCCTGACAACGTGTAGGCGATAATTTTGTGATGGTCGGTTGAGTAGTTAAGGCGTGAAAGCATAACAAACTCATATTCGCATTTATAATATTAGTTAGGATTTAGATAGAACCCGAAAATCTTTAAAAACTATTGAGGTATCCCTTTAATACAAAGTTTCTCAAATTATATTATGATTTATGATGCCAGAACAATTTTTGTACTTACCTATTAGTTTGATATACATTTTGTAAATACAATTTACTATTATAGGCGTAAATGATGGCGAATGCTTTGGCCTGTTGGGTGTTAACGGTGCCGGCAAGACGACCACGTTCAAGATGCTGATGGGTGACGAATGCATGTCGAGTGGTGAGGCGTATGTAGCCGGACACTCTGTGCGCAGGAATCTCAATAAAGTGCACGAAAATATTGGTTAGTACACAGACGACATAAACATATAATTTAAATGACGATACTATGTACTTAAATAATAGAATAAACTTATAAATATTTACATAATGGTAAATAATTTTTTTTTTTTTTTTTTTTTTTATTTGGGAAAACAAACAATTACACATTAAGAATTACATAGAAAAATAAGATACAGAAATAATACAAATGTGAAATCAACCACGTTTTCCACAGATACTCAATGAGACAATTTGGTAAATTAAATTTTGGACGTTAGTTACGACGAGAACGCCGCATATTTAAAATATTCGCGTAAGTTATTTTAATAGTTTTAATTAGGTTATTACAGGGTATATAATGTTTGTGGTGTGCAGGATACTGCCCACAGTTCGACGCGCTGTTCAGCGAGCTGTCAGGGCGCGAGACGTTGCGCGTGTTTGCACTCATGCGCGGCCTGCGCTCGCGCGCCACCGCGCGCACGACCGACACGCTGGCGCACGCGCTCGGCTTCCACCCGCATCTCGACAAAAAAGTATGTACAACTACTTGTTTATGCTCACAATTACGTGTTAGACGTTAAATGAACCCTACAGTATCTGGCTTTCAATATGCTTGGACACACTTAATCTATTTACAATGTATATATAAGGTATTCAGTAAATAGTATAGAAAAAAAACTTTATTTGAAAAAATCCTTTTTGTAGAAAGTTATGTAACTATTATAACATCACTGTTGGACAGGTACGACAGTACTCTGGCGGTACAAAGCGCAAGTTGAACACGGCTGTGGCGTTCCTGGGGCGCACGCGGCTCGTGTTTGTAGACGAGCCCACCACAGGCGTCGATCCAGCTGCTAAACGACATGTATGTGTTATTCGTAGTATCTATAGTATATTTTACTAAAGCTAAGAGATAAGTGCGCGTATGTAACGTGTGGCCTGTGGCGGCGCAGGTGTGGCGCGCGATGCGCGGCGTGCAGCGCGCGGGGCGCGGCGTAGTGCTGACGTCACACAGCATGGAGGAGTGCGAGGCGCTGTGCTCGCGGCTCACCGTCATGGTCAACGGCCGCTTCCAGTGCCTCGGCACCCCGCAGCATCTCAAGAACAAGTTCTCTGAAGGTATTTTATCCTACTATTATTATATATGACTATCCACAGCGCGCTGTGCCTCTTGAAGTAATTAAATATATGAAAAGACATGCAGACGATGAAGTTTGCTGATGTGTTCCGGAAGCAATAAAATTACATGAACTAGATCACAATTTAAACTGATTATTCGAATGCTTAGGATATAATTCAAATATCATTGAATTGCTACTCGAATAAATGTTTTACGACTAAAATGATTTAGGATTTGATCTCACATGTTAAGAACGTAATAAGTGTTGTTGGGTGTTCTTTGTGTCCATCGTTTGAATGTTTGTAAAGTCACCCGCGACACAAGAATTATTCCTAATGTAGAGTTGTCCTTTTTTAAGCAAAGAGTACCCTAGTAAACTTGAAAAATGCATCAGTTGTGGGTCCTAGCTTAATTTGAATAACTCAGCTAACGGTAAATTGATAACCAAAGAGTTTTGATAATATTTCAACGTCTTTGTTCATAACAGAAGAATACTGCTATTAAAAGTTATCAATTTCAGGTTTCACTCTAATAATCAAGTTGAAAAACGAAGAGAATGACACACCAGGAAGTTTGCTGACTCGACAGAATAGCGTTATATCGAATACTACATCGGTGGTCAAAGATTATGTTAACTCAAGTTTTACAAACCCTAGAATAATGTAAGTAGAAAAAAATGCACAATAACGTGTAACAGAGAGATTTAGTCATATTTAAGCGTCACATAATATAATCCATACCAATGAAAAACCGTGATAAATAAATTTAAATACATAAAATTCACTAAAATATAGCATTGTCTCTTTTGTCGACTTATCAATAGTAGAACATTCAATTTGATACTTAAACCTGCTAAACAACGCTAATAGCTGACTCAATGACCCCCGTGAACCCGAAAATTATCAGGCGCAATTTTGATAGTGATGTAATGCGTTTGTTTTGATGCTTACATAAAATTTAAAATCATTTGTTTTGATCCGGAGATAGGGTACATGGGTTATTTTCCAGATAAACATTAAGGTCCTAAAATATAACGATATCTTTCTGTTACACGCTGTATATGTACTTTAGTACCTATATATAAACCTATCATCGGTCAAATCATTCAAAAGTTAACGATTACAAATACCTTTTTTTTACGTTTGAAAATGCTCCTGTTGCATACCCTATGCCTCCCCTTGTGGCGAGAGGGTCAGGGTCAGTTATGTCGGGCTCGCCCGAGACTTCGGGCCTACCGACTTAAAACCACCACGGTGTGCCAACTCGCTGCTTTGTATGGTGGGTAGGTCGCTGGAAATGAAACTACATCAGCGACCCACCCAGCAGTGCCCAATGCAGACAGGAAAGGTCTGCGGGCGACGATTCCTTGGCGACGCACTGTGGACTGAATATCGAGTTTCATAGGCATTTAAATATTTTCTCTTTTATATTTTTTTAGCATGTGACCAGCTTCTCTCATGCCTTCAGCAGTCATGGATATATACATATAATGAATATCATTTCATTGGTAAACAAAATTATCAAAAGAAATAGATGAAAATTTTGTATGGAGCCAAAGTAATAAATCCAGATATCTTCAAAACCGCTGTCTTAACCGTTATATCCTTACACATGGCTGTTGTACAAATTATTTGACATTTTTTGGTATATTTTATATAACCGTGAGAAGTGCGATTTTTTATAAAATATATAGATCTTATATAAAAAATGGTTGAACTAAAATTTATATAATAATAATATAATATTCTACCACATACACACAACACCATCTAGCCCAAACTAAGCAGACCTTGTACTATGGGTTCTAGACAATGGATAAACATACATATATAGTTTTTTTTTTTGTAAATACATACATATTATACATAGAAACACCCAGACCAAGACAAACAGCCATGTTCATGCACACAAATGTTTGACTTGTGCGGGAATCGAACCCGCGACCTAAGGCGTGGCAGTCGGTTACACTAACCACTACGCCATTGAGGCCGACAACAAGTACATTTGTACTTACATTTGGACCAATGAGTTCATAAACATAAAATTTTGCACACCACTACATTAGCAAAATTAAGAAATATATTCAGTGATATAAATAAATAAATAAATAAATAAATAAATATCGAGAAACAATATTAAGTGATATTTAATTATGCATTCTAAGAACTCGTTTTTAACACTATTGTATGATCGTTAACCTATTAGGAATTATTTATTTACCCTAATTATAAAATTACCTTAATTTTGATGTCTTAAGTTACTAAGTAATTACATAATAATAATAATAATAATAAATTATTTATTGTAACAAAAAGTTATATACAATTAAATAATATATACATACATACATAGATTCACGCCTGTTCCCAGAGGGGTGGGGAATAAGTACTAAGTAATTATTATTATTTATTATATATTATTATAATTATTAGTATTATGACCTAATGTCAATGGTTGTTAAGCTACATAATCGCCCACTTGCGACGATAGTGTGATATTTCAAAATATTCAACTCTTCATTTATAGTAATTCGGAATCGCCATATCGAGATCTTAGATCTAGAGATATTAGCTACAAAAACGTGATATTTTTACATTAAGAATAACGGCGCAATGAGAGAAAGTGATGCAAATATTACAGTGTAGCATTATCTCACTTAGCGGTGTATTTGACTTCGACAAAGTGACAGCTTAGTTGTGACCTGTTGTTACTAGTGTGAAATGCTCTCAGTTTTCGGGAACATATAACGTATATTTGAATTTATCAGGTTTTTGGTGAAAAGGTAAGTGTGATTTCGATTGATTTATTTTTTTCGACCGTGATATGATATCAGATATCATTATATCACAGAATAATTGTAAAATTTGGAAAAATAATAATGTGGTAGGTTTGTGATATTACATTTTTCTTGTTAAAAATAATAATTTAAATGTGGTAACTTGAATATAAATGTTGAAGATGATGAATCATTTGCTTGATAGCATGATGTGACTTGTTTTATTTGTTGATGTGCTATTGTTCTGGAAAACTTTTAGATTCGGTTGTATATTTATATCCATTTATAACATTGTAGATGCTGAACCATGTAATGATATTAGTATTATATTTGCAGAAGGGGTCGAGATTTAAATTAATGTTAGAATTAGTAACAAATAAAATGATGATAGTTTTTGGTATTCTGACCACACTGACATTTGTCAATGTGGTCAGAATACCAATAACCAATCCATCCATGGATTCTATAAAATATTATGGTAATGAGAATGAGATAATTATGAATTCAGAGACAACTCAGTCCAATCGTCGCCGAACGGATCTACAAGTTCATCATTTAGTAGCTCTACTAGTAGTTTGTCGTCTTTAACATTCCATGAAGATAGCGACGACTCAGTAAAAGATGCAGATTACCAAGATGTACATAAAAGAAAAAGTTAATTTTTACACTAGACCAACTCAGCGGCAACACAACGACAATGGAGGCTATTTTCCAATGAACTAGTCAAAGTGAAGAAACATCAGCCGTGGACAAACCAGTTGACGTTGTTTTTATTCTGTGTGTGTGTGTCAACTATGCTGGACAGCAGAAGAGTTCATGGTGGCTGGCTTCATGATCATCTTTATGCAGTGCAGAACTACCTAAACATTAAGTGCATTACACATAAATCCATAAAGAGCTATAGTCAAAAATAGGATGACTCAGTTTTCTCCCAAATAGAACGACAGGTGAAAAGGCAGTTGAGATCTGGACCTTTTGTATATCGCTGAAGGAAAGAAGCTGCCTGCTAGAAAGAAATCCGGACCATTTCATGTCAACGAGATTTGCTATAGTGACATTTGTGAAAGCTGCTACTAATCAAATGAATTTTGTGGTACAGAAAGATGCAGACAAAAAGACCATTAAATTATCTGAGATAAAAGTGTTTAAAGTCTAGAAAGATGACTCTGAAGCATTGTACTTCGAAACTTTCAGAAGAGTTTAAAAAAACTGTCATAAAAAATTTGATTGATTATAGTTATAGCCTGAATAAAGCTTTCGATAAAAAATCTTGGTGATTCACTGATTACTATTCAATAATGAAAATAGATCCCAGGAATGTAATTACTAATTATCGTGATAATAATGTCCTCCAGAACGAATTTCGGTCACGGCGGCCAATTTTAACGGAGACTGGCCATCTGCGCAGGCGATTTTATAGTGCACAAGTATATGCGCAAACACAATTGCACTCTCTGTTCCCTAACTCCCATGATCCAATGGGACGATAATCCGACACGACCGGAGAGAGATCAGGCGCAGGACCAACAGCTTAACGAAGCACGGGGTTGTCTAATACAACCGACTTCCTAACTCCAGGCTGGTATTGAGATTTCTTAACAGAAAAACGCAATAACTTTTTGTTCGAACCCGAGACCTCTTGCACAGCAGTCGCATTCACTACCGCTGCGCTACGGAGCATCGTAAAATTTAGATATTCATTGACTTATTCCTAAGCCAAGCCTAGGTTGTTACGTTATTAATGTATATTATATAGCTACAGCTATATAATTTACGTGACAGATGATTCTCTTAAGTACTTTAATAGTAATTCTTATATATAATAAAAAAAACCTACAACATTTTTGATCTTATTATAATGACTTACTTTGTAGAAATTGTTACTAGATGCCACTATTTTTATTATTCATTCAAACTTTTTAATGAAGAAATATTTTCAAAAACAATGTTCTATTATCGCATACCTCAGTGCTAAGTTAATTATTTCATCATCTTCATCGAGATATTTTATAGTAACACGCCGTAAATTTAGCATATTTCGAGAACAACGTGATAAGCTTGCCGTTTTTTTTCAAAGTTAATATATTTCCATATTCCGTTTGAAAATTTACATTACATTTACATAAATCATTTCAGGATTAGTTGATCTAAAACACAGTGTTACTTAATTACCGCAATACTTACAAAGTTAGCAGCGATCAAAAGTTTAAAAATCGTTTACTTACTGTAAAATCGAGGTTTTTAAGATGTCACATTATCGTCGCAAGTGGACGTACAACATTAATGAGGTAGTTAAGCACAATATTGCATATAAATAGAACTGCAGTATATTTTATTACTTAGTTCGTTTTGAGCATTTCAATTATTCACGTTGATATTTAAGTGTAAAGTATAGAGGGCCTTGTTACAAACCTAGACTTGATTGTCATATTAAAAAAATCTGATAAAAATATGACAGTGAAAAATTATTTGATTCAGTGTGTTATTATTATTAACAAATTAGGATGAAAAAGATAGCATTTCGTTTTTTATTAATAACTCAAAAACTACTAATATTTAAGGAATTTTGAAAAAAGTCCTTTACGGAGAAGGATATTTCCAAAAAAAAAGTTCCATCCCGGAACTTAATCTCTATTATTTATAATTTTAATTCATCGCCGAAAATAGGGCTCCACCCAGCCGTAACAGCATAGGCGCACTACCACTAAAGACAGTGTACCACCGGGCACGCCACGATCGTGGCGGTAAGTCCCGTGTTTGAGGAATGGCTGGAGAGGGGGCATGGCGCCCTCACTTTCTAGCTGACACAGATAATGACTGGCCACGGTTGTTTTGGCCAGTTCCTGTGTCGTATACGCCGGCAAGAGACGCCCGGTTGTCACCACTGCGGCGACTGCCGCGACGTTGTTGAGGACACGGCGCTGCACACTTTGGCGGTTTGCCCCGCTTGGGCATCGCAGCGCCGTGAGTTGATCGCGGCAGTCGGATTGGTTGCCCTCTCGCTCCCGGCCATAATTCAGTCTATGGTCTCCCCAACCGCAGAACCTGAGGATTGACCTGGGGGTGGTGGGCTTTGTGGGCCTGCCCACCATCCGTTCAGCACCAGGTCTGAGAGGCGGCGTGCGTGTTCCCACGCGCGCCTCTGAGTCGTGTTTTTGTCTCCCTATAAGGGGACAGTAGAGAGTCTATTATGTAGTGGCCTGCCGTTTCACACGGCGGGCCGAAACCTCGGCGGGGTCGCGATTGCATGTGAAAGCGATTCGCGCGGCCCCGCCGTCTATGGTTATGTCGAGGAACACCGTGGTAGGTTTAGTCGGTATTACCGGGGTATTACTCCCCCAGTGAGCCCGACATAACTTCTCCGTCGCCCCGCGGAGAGGTATGCGTCAAAGCATTCCCCAAGTAAAAAAAAAAAAGGGTTAATTAATTAATTTTTCCAATCTCTGTTATCTAAATGACTACATAAAAGTTTAAATAATGTATTTATAAATTTTTGGCTTCTTGGAGCCCTTCTTATACATATACTTAACAAGATCACGCGATAAAAGTTAATTAAAGTTTATTATTTTGTTAGGTAATAATATTTTTTTAAATTAACCAAAAATTAAAAGTCCAAATAATGTAAAAAAAAAATTCCCTAAATATTATGTTATTGCTGTTTTTGTATCTAACAATGGCATTCAGTAACGTAGAAAAAATTTTTTTTACATCATTTGTTAAACAGCTTTTTATAAACAAATGACAAGATTAATATTATTCAAAAAAGCGTTGGCGTAAGGACACCGCCACATTGCTTAAAATGGTTTTAATGGACCACAAAGTATAGAACCAAGTCACACTCGCTTCTGCCACACTGTAACGCCGTACGACGTGCTCTCTCTCTCCCACTCTCTCTCTCTCACCCTCTCTCTCACTCTTTCTATTTTTGGCCAGGTATCCCACATGGTGATGGGGTCAGGCTTCTTTATTTTAGCTCTCCACTTAGTGCTATCCATGACGTCATCGTCCGACAGCTTGCAGTCTCTCATATCTCTCAACACTACATCTTTCCACCTTGTCTTAGGTCGGCCTCTGGACAGACTGGTGATGGTGAGCTGTAGTGGTGACTTGCCTGCTGACCTTTTTTTCGTGACCATACCATCATAACAATCGTAGCCTACTTCTTCAGCATCTTATTAGCAATGCAGAGACATTGCTGGTAGAGAAAGCTCTACTAGTAGTAATTCAGTTAAATGAGTACAACATACTAAGTTCATAATATTGTGCGTAAAACGCAATTATACCTATAGAATGAGCTGCGAGCTAATTTATGTATCAATTTATGTATGTAGGGAGGAGTATCAAGGGCTGCTGACTTACTACCTGCCGGACCGCAGCATGGCGTGGTCGCGGATGTTCGGCATCATGGAGCACGCCAAGCAGAGCCTCGACGTCGAGGACTACACCATTTCGCAAACTACGCTCGAACAGATCTTCCTACAGTTCACCAAGTACCAGGGCCACGCGGACTTGCAGCCCCCCGAAGTACTTAGTCCAACGCAGCCAACCATAGAAAATATTAGCTAACTTAACGAATCAAGTTCTGTGCAAAAAGAAAACTAAAGTGCTGAAAAATGCCTTTCTCGATGATTCAATGTCACTGTATTCGGATAAGATGGCGCAGTATTTATTTGATTTGATAATCATCACTAATCGATGCACCAAGTGTTGGAAAATAATAATATGAAGAATATGACGTCAACACACATTATGACATTGCGATGACTTCTTTTACGAGACTCTCCCTTAAAAACGGAACTATTAAGGTAATATTGGTATTACAACGTATTTTTAGGTATAGTATGTGAAGGTACTGTGGGATAGTTTTGTATGTTTATTCCATACCTTACGACGCGGGGTTTATTTAAAATAAATTATTATTTTAAATGTATCAAAATGTTTATTTTCGACTCACTAATTTTATTGTTTCGGCGTAACTACATAACAGCAATTTGTCCTTTTGCACTACTGCAGCGTTTGCACTACTTATTTAGCTGCTTATTTTTTGCTAAAAGTGGCTTAGACTTCTACAAATCTCTGTTACTGCAGTAAGAGATGAGGAATTATCATTATTGTGTTTATTAAATCACAAATGTTTTTCGACTTCCGCCGCTGGTATAGCCACATAAAGTACAACATAACATAAGTAGTATAATTACCTACACAGTGTGTATTAAACTATCATGCTATAGATATTTATAACTTAGGTACATAAGACAACAAAACTTATTAATAAGTCACCAAATGCTGTTTGCGGATATTCTGTTAAGGTATCATATACATATGTATGATTATGTATCCTAAAAAGACCCATTTTAGATATAATAATATATATCTCGCAGTGTATTATTAGTTTTGTGAGCGACTCCTGATGTAATAGCATACTAGTTGACTTAGTTATACATTTAAACTTTATTTACATATTTGTGCTGTTTGGTGTCAAAACCCTGGGGTCATGGGATTAAAAAGTCCAATTTATAGTGACCTAGCTATGCGGCTGATCGAAAGGTTGGTGACCAGAAGGCTGTTTTTATTGCGTAAAGAATAAGTATTGATATGCAACGTGCCAATGCTAGTCTTCTGGGCACGTTGCCAATAGACGACGCTGGGGAATATCACGACGCTTTTTAAATTATGGTGTTCTTTTTCTCTTTAGGTTAACTTTGTTGTAAATACTTTTATTGTATATTTTATGTTAATTAATATAGTTGTAATTATTTATTACAAATAAAACACGAATGTATTGCCTATAACATCCGTAAAACTTAAGTGTTTACTCTTAAAGAATAAAAAATGAAGTAATAATATTGCTAATAATAAAATACGCCACATATTTAATTTTAATTGGACCTAAACAACAACGTGGCAATATTATGCACTTATTTAGTTTTATTTTAAATATACGATATTACACTACTTACTAGAAAAGGCTCATAGTTCTTGTGTAGAAATAATTTTAAGTACTTATAGGGAATAAGTACCTACTTAAAATTATTTCCACTTTCTTATGAAGTTAATTACAGCATGCAAAATGTTGTAGTAGGTATTCCATAGAAATTAAACTACTGTATACGGATTTTATCGCGTTGTTTATTAGATACTTTTTTTACATAATTTTGAATCTACTACTATTAAACTTTACTAATTTTTAAGCTAATAAAATTATTAAAACTATTAATACTATTTATATTTAAGTTTACACTTTACACTTTTCACACTACTTTTCCGATATGCGAGACACAAAAACGCGATAGGTAACGTTCAAAGGGCTATCAACCAAATATATACATTTAAAAACCCAAAAAACAAAAATTGGTGAACCATGTGAGATCATATTGACGTCACAAATAAAAACTTATGTACATAGTACATAATATTAGACATAGTACTGGTCTGGTCGGAGCGTGGTCTTCATCAATCCGGACCTTGAACGGTCCGGCTTGTATTAATATTCAATGTGCCTCTCACCATTCGGTGATTGCTTTCGACTTTAACCGAACTGATAACGAAGATATCATTGAATATTTGCCTCTTCGTCAACGTGAGGAAGTCGATCTCATTTCTGGTCGCACCGTCGGGACTAATCCAGTCAATGCTTATTACTTCAAAATTCTAAATATAAAGCTAAAAGCATACACGAGTGATACACAAGTATCTCGGTATGGCGTGAAATGAAATAATATGCACATATAATGAAAAAATTGAGAATGAAGACCATTGAGATTAAGGACATTCTAATTCACGGATTGCGTTGTGGTAATATTGACTAGACATAAGCATAAGTTAGTCGGCCCATATCATCGTTTACATAAAGTTCACAATACATTTGCGGGACTCGGTATTCGTTTTTTTAATAACCTACCTATTAATATAATTAATTTACCATTGCTTAAATTTAAAAACGCCGTTAAAATACAGCTCATTCGGAAGGGTTATTATTCAGTCAACGACTACTTAATTGACAAAAACCCATGGCATTAGTTGCTTGTTGCATTACGGATTCAAAGATCTGTATTACCTATAAGTAAATTTAGTAATGTAAAGGTACCTCGTGATTATATGTGATGTTATCAAGTATCCTGCTTCTCATTTGATTATTAATGAAAAATAAAAATCCACTACCGCATTTAGTCACGGACTGCCTTTGCATTGTCACAAAGTGTAAGTGTATGCTCCATCATGCCATCCTACTGCGTATTTCAGATTTATATTGAAAAATATAACTAGATCCAAATTATTTAATCTCTATAATATTATTAACTTATTATTGTTATTATCTTTAGTTTTATAAAGTCAGTAGCATATAGTATAGTGGTTGCATCACCTTGTTGATATGAGTTGTAAAATACTGAAATTATATTTAATTGGTGATTTAAAAGAGCGGCCGTAAGTTTCTTGCAGGTTTCTTCTCATAGGCTCTACCCTTTGCCTGAACCTAGCAACTAACCTAAATGTAGCTTCAGTAATTTAGTAAACTCACTAACTTATATATTTTGACGTTCGTAAGTGTTACTTTGTGACCTAAATGAATAAATGATTTTTGACTTTGACTTTTTATTGGCTGAGTAACGTAGGAGCTTCATTATTTGAATCAATTTTTTGACACGTTTTGCTAGTAGCTCAATATGTGATCTGAAATAGAGTCTACTATCAATTAAGATACCGAGATATTTAATACAATCAGCCTGCTTAATAGTCTCGCAGGTGCATAGGAGTGGTTTACAAGTGGTACGGTGAATTTTAATAGTATATTCACGTTTGGGTGCTGATGAGTGTGTATTGTAAAAGCGCACGAAGTTTGTTTTTTAAGACATTTAAAGAAAGTAAGTTCAGGTCGAGCCATTGTTTTATATTGCATAAGCCGTTTTGTGCTTTCTCATGCACTGATGCCCAAGATTTGCCATGAAATATGACGACAGTGTCATCGGCATAGTCGCATATCACATTGTCGGCCTCCATGGCGTAGTGGTTAGTGTAACCGACTGCCACGCCTGAGGTCGCGGGTTCGATTCCCGCACAAGTCAAACATTTGTGTGCATGAACATGGATGTTTGTCTTGGTCTGGGTGTTTCTATGTATAATATGTATGTATTTACAAAAATAAAAGTATATAAGTATGTTTATCCATTGTCTAGTACCCATAGTACAAGCTCTGCTTAGTTTGGGCTAGATGGTGTTGTGTGTATGTGGTAGAATATTATTATTATTATTATTATAATAGTGTCTGCATTTTTTGATATAGTGCTATGAATGTCGTTCATGTAGAGAATGAATAATGTCGGACCAAGTACGCTTCTCTGCGGCCCACCGTAAGCAATATTTTGTTTTGAGCCGACGTAATCACCTACTTTTACATACTGCCGTCTTTTGTTAAGGTAAGTTTCAAGCCATTTCAGTGGTATTCCCCTAATTCCCATGTGTGTGAATACCATGTTTTTAAGAAGTATAGGGATAGCAACGGTGTGCCACAACACACCCACCATAACATAACCCTTTGTCTACATACATCTGCCAGACTTCCAAAAGTTTCTTGGAGAAAGCTGGCAAATATTTCAGAGATATTGGATCCCCTTGTTTAACTCCTCTTTCAATATAAAATTATTGACCAGGGGATCGAAGTTTAACTTCAACTGTACCGGTGTTATAAATGACCTTTATTAATTGCATTTCACTGCGCCGAGTGTTGTGGGTTCGAATCCCACACGGGACAAAAATTTGGTGATCCACAAATATATTACTGAGTGTTCTTTATTCAGTTGTTCGAATGTTTGTAAAGTCCCCCGCGACATAGACCGTATTATTTCTAGCGTGGAAGGTGTAAAACAAAAAACAAAACGATGTTTTGCTTACGTAGAGCAGTTTCTATTAATACACAGAAACGGAATCTCCAGTAGATATATTAATTAATATTAAGTAAGACCATAAATTAATGAATTCCATTGGTTTTTTGTTGTTTTTATTATTAAACACTAATTATGCTAATAGATAGAAAGTCAAAAGTATGACTAGCTATTGCACTTATTTAATTTATTTTTCCTTTTTGTTTGAACTGGCTTGTTCTACTATAACACATTTCAAGGTTATCCATTAATTACTGGACACCCTGAATATTTTGCTCGCGTAAATGTAGGTTAGGTTCTGGTGTAGTTTCAGTTCCAGCGAGCCACCCACTATTCAAGGCAGCGAGTTACACCGTACACACGAGTTGCAAGGTATCCTGCGTCTTTTTCTGTAACTCTAACAATGTATATATGTATATAATTTAATATATATTGGTAGAGTAGTGTTAAAGCGTAATGAACAAACAAATCACATTTGCATTTATAATATTATAAGGAATAAATTGAGTATACTTTTCTAAATAAGGTACTACTCCAAAGCAATTAATCTAGTTTTCGTCTGTTTTTATTTATCTTCATTGAAACTTTCAACTACTATGCCGTCATATCTCCATAAATTAATTTTGTTTGAAATTCTGTGAAAGACATCGCATCTGAATAATATTGTATAATCTAATTAATAATAAATAATAAATTTTCTTTTATAAATTTGCTGCGATGGTTTGTGACTGACAGTAGTATCAAAGGTCTACGGCGTACGTTCATTCGCGAAGAACGTGCTACGACTTTTATATTATTCTAGAAATTCAACTATGTTAATGTTATTTTATACTAGTGTGGTTTTGCTACCACAACGCATATCGGGCGCTTGCCTGCTCAGCAAGTAAGAGTAATAGCTGGGTGACTCGGACAATACCCGGCTCGTAGACTAGAAAAGGTAGACGTATGGATGTACGTCGGGAAGTGAGCGTGCCTTACAGCTCCGTTACCATAGTGGAGATATGGGAGGCGGCTTCTCCGTCGGCCTCAGCGAGGATATCGTTAGCAACTCTCCGAGTTCGCGAGTGTTGAGCGGCTTTATTGCTCCGGTACCTATCTGGACAATAGGTAGTGCCACTCGGGTACGAGGTAGCTCGCTTACGAGTACCGGGTCTTAAGATTTGGGGACAAGACCTGGCTATAACTAGTCCCTGAAGGTGCTTTCGAGCACTGGAAGGTACAGCGACTCTCACTATATACCGGAAGGTTGGGGAGTGGGAACGCTATATCATAAACTTGAGTAGTCGTAGAGGAAGGGTCTGTACTTGGGGGTGGTGTGCTTCGTGGGCCTGCCCACCACCCAAGCAGCGCCAGATCCGAGAGACGGTGTGAGTGTGTTCACACGCCTGCGTCTGTGTCGTGTTGTCTCTCCCCCACTAGGGGATAGTAGGCCAAATTTATAATGTAATTTTAGTTGGGGTAGTTTCTTGTGCAGGGATCTGCTCGTTTCACGCGGCGGGCCGAAGCCTGGGCAGCGACTCTGGTAACGTCGGGGAACACCGTGGTAGGTTTAGTCAGTATGACCGGGATGTCGTCATCTTTCCCCGAGTGAGTCCGACATAACTCCTCCGCCTGCCCCTGCTGAGGAGTACGCGACAAAGCATTTCGCCACGTGAAAAAAAGTTAGATTAGAAACAGTACTTTTTCCTGGATGAAAGGTACCTATGTCCTATGCTATGTCCTTTTCTAATCCCTTGACACTGTATGCGAAATTTCAAAAACATTTCAAAATTCAATTCAAAATTCAAAAACATTTATTTGCTCGAAACATGGTACATTATAGTTTTTACACATTAGAAAAAGATCACATGTTCTGCTCCTTAGAGCGTGCAAATATAAAAACATAAAAATGTAATTAATTTATATTAGTTTTACTTAAATATACATATGCAGCTTTCACTTATCTTCTAGATATTCTTTTGTATTGTAGTAGCATTTTTCTAAAAGTAAATTAAACTATTTATTTTTAAATTGTTGTAATGGCAACTGTTTAATGGTTTGGGGAACCTTATTAAATATCTTGATAGCCATACAATACGCATTTCTTCTAAATATTTCTAAACGTATTTGGGGCAATTTTAATTTATTTTGGTGCCTAGACATGTTGTTAAAACTTTCAAAAAATTGTGGATATTTTTTTACAAATGTACAAATTTCGTGTATGTATAAACAGGACAAGGGAAGTACTTTATGTTTAATAAATAGTGGCCTACAACTGTCCAGGAAGCTAGCCCCACATATTGCCCTTATGCACTTCTTCTGTGCTACGAAAACTCTGTTTACGTCTACTGAATTGCCCCACATAATTATACCATACCTAATAATAGACGATTTGATAATGATTGGTGGGGTAGTTAAGGCGTGAAAGTTTAACAAAGAAACAAACTCACATACACATATATAAAATATTAACACATTGAATATCATGTAGCAGACACAATAGAAAATCTATTGTTTGTGGTGATTTATGACCGGTATGGCATTCAATGTGTTAAATTAGGATATATAACATCGGATTTATTGTCCTTAATAGTAAGAACAGTAAATCCAATGTTGACAGATATCATCGAGTTTTTCAATATCTGACGCAGTTACTGCCAGGTGTTAAAAATGTATACACTCAAAAGAAAACAGCATATCCAGTCTTTGTACAAGATTATTTTGATATATTAGAAGCATGTTTAACGACCTAATTTTTTTAATAATCGATAAATACAGCTACTGTCTAAATTAAATTACTATTAACTGCTGTCCGCCACGACTCCCAGGAGCCAGCGGTTAGTAAAATTCCTTTAACGAATGGCCAGCAGCACAAAAACGAATTTATGGAACTGCAGCAAGAGATCAAAACGACGGTTTGTAAAATTAATAATGTTGCGCTTAAGCTGTCAAGTCTTAAAATGTCAGACATAATTAAAAACCTATTGTGTCTGGCAACCAGTGTGCCACTGCGACTCAATTGGTTAAAGATGATGCCTTGACTTCAGTGCTAAAGTGTTTGCTTTCGACAATCGGGTTATGGTAGAAAATCGTAATATGTTGGTTCTAGCATATGGCTGATGTAAAAGGCTTGCATTGACAATCGCACGCCTAGATACATGACGAGGAACACGTAACTTGAATGAGCTTAAGAGCGATGGACAGCCAATTTCAGTTCTTAATATTTTATATCAAAATGTCAGATCATGTAGCTGCCTGCGAACAGACAGAGCGTTTAGCCTAAACTTTTCCAATTTGTCCCTATACGAAGACAATCGTTTGTGCAGTTTACAAGAGAAAGCAAGATGTCTCAAAAAACGTTTCTGTATTCGCATTATTGTACATATTTACCACATGGGTGTTATCTAGTTACTCCTATTCACGTGTGAATAGAGGATAATCGACATGGACGGGTTGATTAAACAAGATTTTCTTTCAAAAGAGTAATTTAGAAAGCTAAGTTTTCGCTAGAAATCTATTGCCTAACACCCTTTCTGTATATTGAATCGACTTAAGCGTTACATGGCGGAAATTCGTTGTAATAAAATACGTACTAATAAGTACCTTCTGATTGCCCACCCCAACTATTGCAATAGAGAAAGGTGGACAATACCGAACACCTCTGGACAGGGACAGACACGTCGCGGGGCATGGGCGTACTCCAACTTGCAGTATTCCACTTGGAACACAAAATATGCGGACGTACGCATATGTGCTCCAAGTTATGTAAATATTTATCGTAAAATAAGTTGTATAGGAAATATTGTCAAAAAACTGCTATTAGGCAAGGTAAGATTTAGAGTAAGAGTTAGTTAAAATTCGGCAAGTGCATATCGAAATCTATAAAAATACCAATTTTAAAACCCAAAGAAAGCATACCACTTTCCAGGTAAAACTTTGAAATGATTGTACTATACTTAGTCAGGCCGAGTTTTAGGCAAACAAAACCTAAGCTTTTCAAACCCTTAACACAGGTTTGCTTAACGTGATTTCGATACAGCAAATCCGAAAATAATAATTCATCCAAATCGCTGCAGCTCATGGAATATTTGCCCATTCATATACAATATGTATTTTTCCTTTAAGGTGGATTATCAGTATCACTGTTGAAATATAATTCAATCATTTATTTTGTGAAAAGCGACCACAAAAATAAAAATAAATTATAATAATGAAAATTAGAAAAGGTGTGTACCTCTGTAAAAATTCAATTGAACAAAACAAACAATTCTCGTCTCAGGAATATTAAATAATTTGGTCCGTTCATGGAGTTGTCCAGGAAACATGGCCCAATGATCCTGTCTCCGATAATTCCTGCCCACACATTAATACGCCAGCAATGTTGAAAATGACTTGGTCTTATTGCATGCGGATTAGTTGAAGACCACACGTGTTCATTGTGCGAATTAAACACGCCTGTTCTCATATATGAGCGTTCGTCCGTAAAAAGTACGCGTGTCAGGAACTCGCCATCCTCTTCTACTTTGTTCAATATTCACCGGCAAAAATTTATTCTAGGCTCGAAGTCACTAGGAAGCAACGACTGTACTCGGCGATAATGGAACGGATGCTGGCCATCTTCCTTTAAAGCTCTCCAAACGCACATGTGGTTAACGCCAACTCGACGGCCGACTGAGCGCGTACTCCGCGTAGGATCTTGCGCAATCGAGTCAAGAACTTGCTCCTCGACATCATCATGTACTCGCGGACTTCCTGCATCCATTCTGTGCTGGTCACCACCATGGACAGCGCCAGTATTGCACATACGTATGTGTAAACGTTGAAATGTCATTGCCGACGGCAAAACAGAGTTTCTCGGCGTAGCATACATCTCTTCATGCACCCTACGTGCTTCTGCATAATTGCAGTCACTCTTTCCCAAATAAATCAACATATTAAAATATTCCGGGTTAGAAAACGACATTTTAGTTAATTAGTCACTTGCGACAATTTCGTAATCCAGGTGTTTGCGAAATAACTTAGGACAGACTGATTATAAAAAAATTATAAAAATATTTTTTTATTTTTCTATTTTGCTCGTCGAAATGACCCCTCTCCGCCTGATGGTAAGCGATCATGTGGTCTAATAGCAGTGACCTCCACACCATCCTCCTATGAAACTGCTATCAGCTAAGGCGATGTTGACCCTTCCTTGACGGCCTAAGAAGGTGCTTTTTCACGTCCCGCTTAAAGGACCCAGGATTGAAGGAAGAAGCAAACACGTGCCTTGGCAGAGAATTCCATGCCTTGATCGTTCGGCAGAGATATGAGGACCCAAAATTGTTGGTGCGCGCTCTAATCGACTCCACCGTGTAAGGATGGCATCTGAGCCCAGCACGTGTTATTCTGGATAGGAAAGGGGAGGGCGGGGTAAGATGGAACAACTCTTCAGAGCACTCCCCGTGGTATATTCTGTAGAAAAATGCCAAAGAGGCGATATTCCTACGGAGTTGTAGAGGTTCTAGTGATCTCGTGACCTCTGGATCGCCGATGATACGGACAGCCCGCCATACTGCGGCGGGACCTGTCAAGAGCGTCCAGCAAGTACTGCGCGGCGCCATCCCAAAGATGAGTACAGTACTCCACACAAGGACGCAATTGCGCCTTATACAGTAGGCACAGCTGCCCAGGCGCGAAGAACCACCTTACCTTGTTCAGAACTCCGAGTTTTTGCGAAGCTTGCTTGATGACGCTCTCGATGTAGGTTTTCGGGTTAAGGATGCGGCAAAGATCCATCCCTAAGATGACATGACATGATGACATGGCTGTCACGTATCACCAGTGGAGTGTTCTTTAGAGAAGGGAGGGGAAGGAAAGGAGACTTTTTTGTTGAAAACGCGCATGCCTGGCGCTTCATGGCGTTGAACTGGACCAAGTTCTTGGCACCCCATTCAGAGATGCGATCCAAAGTCTGGTCAAGTTCAACGATAAGATCCTGCCTTTTCCCCTCAACGTCAGCCAGGCCAGTTTGGCCCTAGTATGTCCGAGATATCGCCCATGTACGGTACTGTCGTTCGCATAACAATGTATATTGCCGAGAGTCAACATATCATTAATATGCAGAAGAAAGAGCGTAGGCGATAAGACGGCAGTAGGCGGCACCTCAAAGGAAACTCGGATCGTGCGGCGGCTCAAATAAAGGTCCGCACGCAGGGGCTTAAATACCGCTAAAATTGAGTAACGTTATTTGCGCATGTACAAGATAAAGTCATGATGGAGAGAACGATATATCAAAACGATACTGGGCAAAGATTCGCAGCTGTATAACGTTATAATTACGTTGCGATATTAAACGTTTCTAAAAGCTGTTGATGTTTACAAATAAATGACCATGCACTTTACAACGTTGCCGGGTTCGCTTGTGGCTCACACGTGCGATGTAGGGAACCTCCAGTGACCCCCGGGAAGACATCGTGCGATTTGGCAACGTTGCGTTATTATTGTTATAATAACGTTAACTTGCTCATAGGCAAGCAACATTTTTTAGTGCGTTGTTTGGTGAGAATTTTATAAGCGGAGTAATATTAATTATAACTCGTTTATACTTCAATATTTTCTTATCAAATCTTCATTGCTGGCACGCTTATATCTATATATACAGGTTGGTTAAACATTGTACGTACTTAATTAAGGACATGAAAATTTATGGCCAGATGTAACGTATAAAAAAAATTAAATCTGTGTGACCTGCAAAGAAAATCTTTATGAAAATTTGTATGAAATATCCATAAAATGTGGACATGGCGCGGGTCGCACACAGCTGTGCGCGCCGTGCTACCGAGGCTAATGACCTTTGATAAGAAAAGGACGATCGGGGGTGCAAATTCGGGAGAGTGCGGCGTGCGGTAGCAGGGGCCTGGGGCGGAGGTTTCGGTTACTGTACTGAGTCGTTTTGTGGAATAACGGGAATTACCAAGGTCGTACGGCCAATCGGGTCATCGTTTGTAACACAGTCGCGGTATATGCGAAGAGTGTCAACACATTAAGTTTTTAATGGATAACTAGGTCAAATTTTAAGTACCTATTTTTTTAGATATTTGGGAATTCCAGAATCGAGTACTGAATACCCTCCTTCAATATGTCCAGTACTTTACCAATTATCCTGTATACGTACCTAGAACGACCAACAGGGTTTTTGTTACATATTGTATACTACAAAGGATCTTTTCAATTCCCATATTATTAAACTAGCTGACCCGCGCAACTTCGTCTGCTTCACATAAGAGAATTTTCTCCGTATTTGCAACATTTTTCATTGATGCTCCGCTCCTATTGGTCGTAGTGTGATGTTATGTAGCCTATAGCCTTCCTCGATAAATGGGCTATCCAACACTTAAATAATTTTTCAATTCAAACCATTAGTTCCTGAGATTAGCGCGTTTAACCAAACAAACAAACTCTTCAGCTTTATAATATTAGTATTGATTACTAATGTATGTACATACATATCAATTTAGGCATAACTTTTCATGGCATAATAATAGTATAAAATTTTTTGGCATACTATTGAGGTAGACTTATCTATCATTCAGACCATATCTTTTCAGTCTTATATGAATCGCATAAAGTAACAAGGCTAATTATTTTATTATCTAACAGTTATCAGATATAATTATAGGTATTATATCCAATATAAATTAGGTACTACACTGTGACAGTAGTTTAATAAAATGTGGAAATTCACGTAAACATATGACTAGAAACTAAATGTTTAAATAACCGATACCTATATGAAAAACTTATATGAAAACTTTTAGTCAAACGTTTGATAGACGTTAAAAATCTCTAGAAGACTGCTGCTGATCGTTGTTACCCAATTGATATACATTGGTACATGTTTGTTGTACAACGTCATACCACCATTGAAATTGAAGTCTTCATGAGCAAAATTATTTTTCTAAATAATAATAATATAATATCAGCCCTGTAATTGTCCCACTGCTGGGCACAGGCCCCTTCTCAGTGTGAGAAGTGTTAGGCTGTAGTCCACCACGCTGGCTTAGTGCGGTTGGCGGACTTCACATATCTTCGAGAACATTATGGAGAACTCTCAGACATGCAGGTTTCCTCACGATATTTTTCCTTCACCATTAAAGCAAGCGATAATTAACTATTTATTAACGCATATAACTTCGAAAAGTCATAGATGTGAGCCTTGGGTGCGAAATTTTTAATTAAATTAAAAAATATATATTACTGCGCCTTTGCGTTAATTATCAAGTCAAGTGAATATAATGTACAATAAACTTTTGGAGTTGGTCAGAATAACAATTTTATCATGTTTAATATCTAAATGACTGACAAGATAAGGTTCGATACAGCAATTAATAAAAAAATAAACGTAATATTATTAAAATAGAATAACATTATTAGACTTTAAGGTCAAACAATTTGATTGTAATACAGATTGCAACATGCACGAGACCGTTTTTTGAGTTTTCTGAACTATCTGTAATATTATATAGTACTAGAATTTATCCTCGGCTTTGCTCGCATACCTATAGGTTATGTAAGTTTTTTATCCCTCGAGAACAGTACTTTTTCTGGGTGCAAGTCACCTTATGACTTTTTTCTGTTTACACTCTCTATACACGTTATCAGGGGTAAAGTGTATGCAAAAATTAATGATAATAGGTCGAGTAGTTAAGACTTGAAAGCGTTACAAACAAACTCACATTCGCATTATAATATTAGCTAGGATCTGCTATAAAGTTCTGTAAACACAGATTTTTCGTAAGTTTAAGTGGTTTTATGGAGTATTATTTTGTTTGATACCTTAAAGGTCGCAAATAGACGTACGGCATGCTTGTTTTTCTTCTTTTTTTGCACGTCAAGGTGACTACACGTCGCCTGACGGTAAGCGATCATGTGGTCCAAGAGCAGCGGCCTCCGAAGGAAGAAGGAAACAATTGCCTTGGCAGAGAATTCCATGCCTTGGTCGTTCGGCAGAGATATGAGGACCGAAACTTGTTGGTGTGTGCTCTAATGGATTCTATTGTGTAAGGATGCCATCTGATCCCAGCACGCGTTGTTCTGGATATCATGAGTACCTTTGACTGGCGACTCCGGATTCGATCACTTAGGGACCTTTTACAACTCTAAGAGGACTGATGCCCTTGTATACTGACGGTTAATACCGTAGACCTTGCCAACCAACAACGCTGACGACGAACGTGTGGGGGCCATCGATTCGCAGGAATGCGTCCATATCCACAATAGCTTTTCCACCAGTAAGCTTATTGCGATTCAAGTAGGTGTAGGTTTAGCACAGCCCTACTCCCGACCACTGCCTTCCTATGTTGAAACGGACTCCCCAAATAGGAAAGGATGGATAAGGATAAGGTGGAATAACTCTTTAAAACACTCCCTGTGGTATATTCTGTAGAAACATGCCAATGAGGCAATGTCGCTACGGAGTTGCAGAAGTTGCCAACCCTTCAGGATCTTTGTTGAAACTTTTCTAAAGAACACTTACTTTGGACTGGCATTAAGTAAGAGTAGTACATTAAATATTAAGAACGGACATTCAATTAGGTATTTTTTGTTAAACAACAAAATCGTTCCTATTAAGCGTCTAACACATTTGGCTTTTGGTCGGTCCGCCTAATAGTCTAAATCCGATATGCACAGTTGATTCCTTCGCCGGCTGTGCTGATTAAAGCCGATCCGATTACATGTACACGTATCTGGGTCGGTATTGCCGGGCCGAATATGCATCTACGCATTACATTCCGCTCTACCTGAATACCAACCAAATAGGTATATGGCGACACCATTGTTTCAACATAAGACACTACTAACGTGACAGTATACCTGCTAAGAAACAGCTAACTATATTATTTCCAATCACGGTAGTGCCGACAAAGATTAGTAGAAATTATACTTATTGCAGCTGCCTCGAAGCGCTATCTACCTTCAAAGGGATACATTTTGTACTATGGTTAGCCATTGTGTGTACCATTTATATAATGGTTAGAATGTGAACTACACGCAAAAATAAACGCAAATTTATTCTACAGCACCACTGACGCAGACACGCAGTGTAATTACCTGATTACTTATGGACTGGGTCAGTTCCTTTTCTCGTATATTATGAAGGTTTCGACAGCTGTTCCACGCATCGTAAACGGGATCGGGTGTTTATTACGCGGTCTTGGTTTCGTGAATATAGTTATTGATAAGTCATCAATTGTAATATTGATAAATAAGTTTTCACCTGTACTGTGTAATAGGCGATATAATAGTACACAAGTGATTGCGCTAACAAATGTGTACTTCTTAACTCCCATAATCCGATAGGACGTCAGTATCAATACAACCGGAAAGAGATAAGGCGCAGGACAAACAGTATATCGTGCTTACCGAGGCAGGGCGATGTGCAACACCGCTAACTTCCTAATTCTCGCTGCTATAAAGAATTTCATGACAGGAAAACCCGATACAGTTTTAGTGGCGCGACCCTGGATTCTAATCCAAAGTAGTGAATGCGACTGAAATGTATGAACATTCCAATTGAATTCACTACCGCTGACTATATAACAAGAAGTTAAATTTATTGTAAGTCACAGATAAAACTTCGTACATGTTTCATAAATTGATTTTGCCATTGATGAGTGTCATTTCTTTCAAGTGTCACTTGAGAAAACATATTTAATATATTTGCTTGGCGGTAAAAAATATCATGTTACTTCATTTGATCAAAGAAAAAGAGTCATAAATATTCTTTCTAAATTAATCTTACTCACAATAATAGAAGTTTAATATCATAGATTAATTTATACGTAATACGATATTAGAATCTTAAGTATATGTAATTAAAAGAATAATCTTTGGGATTTAATATTTTGAAGGCTAGGCTAGGCTAAAATAAAATAGGATTAGGATCACTAGCCTCTTTGAACATATGCGTATAAAACGTAGTTAAGGATGAAAATTAATTCCGAAATTACAATAATTCTATGTTATTATTTTATATAGCACTCGTGTCTGTAGATGTCGTTGGATTCAAGGTCGGGAGCGCGGTCTGACATTTTAAATTTTAAGTGGCCTACAGAAAAACTACACCTAGTTGTAAATATTAATACTTCCTTCATGCGATCTTTCAGCCGAGAGGCAGACTTGTGTTAGTGCCACTGTCATAAGTGCTAGACCGAGGTTGGTGGTCACCGTTAAATTATAATCTTTCTGAAATAGCCGGTGTCAATTTGTGCTTGTCGGTTAAAATTTATAACATAATACCTATGTACCGTCAGGAATCTAAGTGTCGTAAATATCCTACTTATCTACGAGTTATTCTATGAATAATATTTTAGTATGGGGTTTACGGTAAGTGGTTAGCGCTTTATTTGTAAATATATTACAAAATACGTAACATGTGAGCTATAAACTGAAGTAATACAGTTTATGTGGTCAATAAACTGCTTCAGTATGTGAGATTCGTTTTGTAACAGTGTTATACGACAGAGTAAGAACAATATTGAAATAGTTCCCCGGGACTTTCGTTAGAATACTAGATTGTACAAAAAAAATGTGAGTGAGTCATATTTTTAAAGTGTAAGTGTTTAAAATAAGCATATATTGTGCTCGTGATCTTCTATTGGAGGATTCATAGTTGGTATGTATCTTATTGTAGATAAGCTGTCATAGCTCGATTGCATAGTCATTTATCATTTCGAGATGAAATTATCAAGTGTTTTTATTAAATATTATATTTGTAATAAATGTAACAATTACTCAAAAAATATTTGAAATCTAAAAAGGTAAATATTCAGAAAAATTATGTGCTTATGTAATAAATAAATGTAATATACGTGAGAACTCAGTGCTATCTACAAATTGAATGGGAATTCATATTTATAGTATAGACGACTCGGTGGCGTAGTGGTTAGTGTAACCGACTGACACGCCTGAGGTCGTGGGTTCGATTCCCGCACAAGTCAAACATTTGTGTGCATGAACATGGATGTTTGTCTTGGTCTGGGTGTTTCTATGTATAATATGTACGTATTTACAAAAAAAAAGTATATATGTATGTTTATCCATTGTCTAGTACCCATAGTACAAGCTCTGCTTAGTTTGGGCTAGATAGTGTTGTGTGTATGTACACTGCTATTAACTACAAGAAAAACGAAAAGAATTTAAGTATTTAATAAAAGTGTTACAATTATTATTTTAGGTAATTCAATTGATAACTGTGAAACTCTTTGAACAATACCATTTTCAAATAGTGAACATGTTGTATTTTTTTATAATGACGTGTGTCACTATTTTTCAATTGAATAAAAATGTTCTCTGGGCAAACAACTACTTTCTTTGTTATCTAGGATATATCATTAAAAGGTTATGGGCCCAGTCCACTAAATTTGCCATCAAGAACCTCTGCGGCCTAGATGACTACTCTACGTGGAAATTCGCAATAAAAATGATTCTTATACGAGATAAACTGTACACGTATACGTCTAAATACCCGGATTCCAAAGACTCCACCGCCATCGAGAAAGAGCAAGAGGCACTAGCTTTGATTTGTCTGCATGTGGAACCAACACTGTACACGTATGTACAAGATTCTAAGTATGCCAAAGACGCTTGGGATAGTCTAGCTAAGGCGTTGAGGACAAAGGCGTAAATCGAAGAATCACCTAATGAACGCGTTGCTGGATGAGAAGCTAGAGAGACACTCATCGATACATGCATATGTTGCTGCGGTTATATCTATTTCTCAAAAGTTGAAGGATATTGTCACCGGATTTGACGATGATCTTGTAGCTGTCGTGTTACTAAGAGGACTACCTGAAGAGTACAGGCCTATGCGAATGGCGCTGGAATACTCTGGGATGAAGTTGACTTCAGAGAACGTACGGCAGAAGTTGCTACAGGAGGATTCACGTCAAGGTTGCAATACATCGTCTTCAGCGGACTCGGCATTGGCTGTGAGTAAGAGTAAGAAGCGGAATGGGAACAAATACATGAATATGACCAAAGTTAAATGCTTTAAATGTGGAAAAAGTGGACATAAGAACCCAGACTGTCCTCAAGGAAGTAAAGCAGACTCGACCTCTTACACGAAGGACGTCTTGAGCCTGTTTTCATTCAGCACCGGAGACTCCTTCAATCCGACGGAGTGGTACATTGACAGCGGGGCATCTTCACATGTCTTTTCAGAAGCATTGGTTTAAAGATTTGGTTATGAATGTTGGTATGAGTAACGTGACATGTGCGAATAATGATAAGATTAAATGCGAGGGTAAGGGTGACATCATGGTGAGTATAAAAGGACAAATGCTTGCAGTGAGGGATGTCATGTATGTATCTGGTTTGCATGTTAATCTGTTATCAGTGTCTAAATTAGTAGAGAAAGGATGGAAGGTGAGTTTTGACAGAGATGGGTGCAAGCTAATTCAACATTTGGTTCCAGGCCATTTCAAGGGAAAGCTTCTGGCTACCGCAAGTGAAGTCTCAGGGATCTACAAGCTTGAAGGTTGTCAGGCGGTTGTAGATGGGGCTGCGTTAGCGTCAGTGAAAGCAGGTAATCCTGGTCCATAATAATATGGTCCATAATTAATCCAGGTGGTAAATGAGCGAGATTTACGTAAGCTCCCGGATATGGATTTTGGAAAGAGAGTAATGGAGCCTTGTGTCGCCTGTATTAAGGGGAAGGCACATCGTTTATACCTTTTCCAGTTGGTGAGGCTGAAAGGGCAGCCGAGAGACTGCATCTGATTCATGCAGATATCTGTGGTCCAATGTATGAACCCTCGTACGGTGTATCTCGGTATATGCTAGTTATTTTAGATGATTTTACACGTAAATCTTTTGTATTTTTTCTTAAATCTAAAGATCAGGTATTGAATCATTTTAAAGTTTTTATAGCTAGTGTAGAGGTTGAAACCGGGTTGAAGGTAAAGTGCATACGCACGGATAATGGAACAGAGTTTGTGAACAAGAAGTTTGATGGATTTCTACGCCATAAGGGTATAAAACATCAGTTGACTGTTCCCTACACTCCAGAGCAGAACGGCGTAGTGGAGCGAGCAAAACGCACTATTGTGGAGATGGCTCGTGCTATGTTGGCGGAAAAGGGTCTGAGTGCGAGACTGTGGGCAGAGGCGTGTAATACTGCTGTTTACACGAAGAACAGGTTGCCTCACAGTGGTAACAGCGGTAAGATTCCTGAGGAGTTGTGGACAGGGAAGGTTCAGTCGTTTGATCATTTCAGAGTTTTTGGAACGAAGGCATTTGTACACGTGCCCAAGGAAACTCGGAAGAAATGGAGCCCTAAAGCGGTAAAACACATCTTTGTTGGTTACTGTGAAGAAACCAAGGGATATCGTTTCATAAATCCCAGTAATCCACGCGTCATTGTTAGAGCAAGGGATGTAGTTTTCTTGGAGGACTCTACAGCAACGGTTTCAGAGGATCCTAGTCAGCTCGAAGGCAGCAGTGACAAAGGTGCTGAAGTAATTTAGGAACTTGCAAAGGCAGAAGGCCAGTCAGGTTTGTCATCTGGCAGTGCAGAAGCTTCTCAAAGGCCGAGTTCTACAGATGACGTTGAAGTATATGAAGACGCGGAAGTGGAATTGGGAGAAACAGGTGATAGTGGAGCAGACAATGTTGGAGTTGAAGAGACTTTTAATAGAGGAGAGTCAAACGAAAGTGAACGTCGTTATCCTCTACGTAATAGAAGCCGAGAAGGAAATATTCATGGACTTGCATGCTGTACAGAAAGGCAGGAACCTTTGACAGTTAAGGAAGCCTTAAGTCGGGAAGATAGAGATAACTGGAAGGAAGCCATGAAGACAGAGATGGATTCGATGTACGAAAACAAGGTTTGGAAGCTAGTCGACAAGCCAACTGGAGCTAAAGTTGTGGGAAACAAGTGGATCTTCAAGTACAAGTTTGATGCAAATGGTAACAAGACCTATAAAGCTCGACTTGTGGCGAAGGGTTTTACTCAGTCCTATGGGGTCGACTATTTCGAAACTTACTCACCGGTCGTGAAAAGATCAACAGTTAGATTGCTGCTATCGTTGGCTGTTGAAAAGGATTTATTCATTAGTCATTTTGATGTTAACACCGCCTTTTTAAATAGTAATTTGCATGAAAAAGTTTATATGCGACAGCCAGAGGGTTGCATAGACGAAAACTTGAAGGAAAAGATTTGCTTACTAGAAAAAGCGATATACGGCCTCAAACAAGCTTCACGGTCTTGGAATAAAAAAGTAAATGAAGTGTTATTGTCTTTGAACTTCAAGCGCTGTGACTTTGATAGCTGTCTGTACAAAAATAATAATTTTTATATTGCTTTATACGTAGATGATTTTTTATTATTTTACAAAGACAAACAGCAAGGAAGTTTTATTGGACAATTTTCGTAAACATTTCAAGATAAAGGCTTTAGGGGAAGCGAGACAAGTTTTGAGTATGCTTTTGCCTAGGATGGATACCGGAATATATTTGAATCAAGAGAGGCTTATTTCGAAGATCTTGGATGAATATGGTATGTCCGACTGCAAACCAGTGAAAACTCCGATGAAAATGGATTTCCATAAAGCCTTGGCGGAAGGGGAAGGAGGTAAGCTCTTATCCTGCCAAGACTCTCGTAGTAAATAATGTTTATATTGTGGTGAGAAAATAAATAAATTATTATTATTATTATTATTATTAGTTATCAGGCGCTCATAGGGTCGCTGAACTATTTGGCCTGCAACACGCGCCCGGACATTGCAGCTGCGGTCAATTTCTTGGTGCAATATAACTCGATGTTGTGAGAAACGCCATTGGAAAGCTTGTAAACATATCTTGAGATACCTTAAGGGTACAAGGGAATTATGTTTGATATTTCCCAAATCGCCGGTGTACAACATCACGGGATTCGTAGATGCTGACTGGGGAGGGAACATCAAAGATAGGAAATCATATTCTGGGTTTATTTTTAGATGCGGAAACTCGTTGATTAACTGGGAATGCCGGAAACAAACTTGCGTAGCACTATCGTCAACGGAAGCTGAGTATATTGCTCTTTCAGGGGCAACCAAGGAGGCAGTTCACTTGCGGCAGCTGAATGCATTTATAAGAGGTGAAACTCTTGGGCTTATTTGCATTTTTGTAGATAATCAGAGTGCTATTAAACTTGCGTACAATCCCGTAGCGCATAGAAGGACGAAACATATAGACATAAGGGCGCACTATGTCAGAGATTGCATTACTAAGAATGTTGTACGTCTGGACTATGTGTGTACGGAAGATAACCCAGCAGATGTGCTAACAAAACCTTTATGTCGTGTGGCATTTAATAAATGTGTGCGCGTTCTGAGTTTATGTGTGTCTGGTGTGGTGTGATGTGAGGATATATTATCTGATGATGGACGTTGTTTGAGGGGAAGTGTGAAACTCTTTGAACAATACCATTTTCAAATAATGAACATGTTGTATTTTTTTATAATGACGTGTCACTATTTTTCAATTGAATAAAAATTTTCTCTGGGCGAACTACTACTTTCTTTATCTAGGATATACCATTAAAAATAACAATATACATACATTTTATTTTATATTGATCTTTGATAGTCAAAGTCAAGTCAAAGTCAAAAATCAAATCATTTATTCATTTAGGTCACAAAGTAACACTTATGAACGTCAAAATATATATAAGTTAGGTTACTAAGTTACTGAAGCTACATTTAGGTTAGTTGCTAGGTTCAGGCAAAGGGAAGAGCCTATGAGAAGAAACCAAGAAACTCACGGCCACTCTTTCAAATCGCCAATTAAATATAATTTCAGTATTTTACAACTCATATCAACAAGGTGTTGCAACCATTATACCATATGCTACTGACTTTAAAAACTAAAGAGAATGACAATAATAAGTTAATAATATTATAGAGATTAAATAATTTGGGTATAGTTATATTTTTCAATATAAATCTAAATTAGGCAGTAGGATGGCATGATGCATACACTTACACTTTGTGACAATGCAAAGGCAGTGACTAAATGCGGTTGTGGATTTGTATTTTTTAATAATAATCAAAATGAGAAGCAGGATACTTGATAACATCACATATAATCACGAGGTACCTTTACATTACTAAATTGACTTATAGGTAATACAGATCTTTGAATCCCGACTGCAACAAGCAACTAATGCTATGAGTTTATTCTGTATTTTAACGGCGCTTTTAAATTTAAGCAATGGTAAATTAATTATATTAATAGGTAGTTTAATAAAAAAACGCATATCGAGTCCCGCTAGTATTGTGAACTTTATGTAAACGATGATACGGGCCGACTAACTTATGCTTATTTCTAGTGTTTACGTTATGTATATCACTATTCTTATTATATAAGTGAATATTATGTTTGATAAACATAATGTTAGCAAATATATATTGCGATGCAACAGTAAATATGCCTATTTCCTTAAATCAATATTTAAGGGAAACTCGTGGTTCTAAATTATAAATACTACGTACTGCACGCTTTTGGAGAATAAAAATTGTCTCAATATCAGCTGCTTTGCCCCACAATAATATACCGTAGGACATGACACTGTGAAAGTAACTGAAGTATACTAGTCTCATAGTATCTACATCAGCAAGCTGTCTTACTTTCCGAATTGCGTATGCGGCTGAGCTAAGTTTCCCTGCAAGATACGAAGATATAGGTATTTAATCATCTGGAGCTTTAATTTTTTTTAGAGGCGTCACTTTCATGCTTGATGTTAACTTAACGTAAGACCTTATTACATTTTTCGTTTAATAGTTTTTTACTATCTATTCTATGATAAGCGGTAAGTGCAACCTATGGCATTTGCAACGCACGGCGTATTAATAATAATATAAAATGCACAATAATATTGAATAATATAATACTAACCCAGATAAGCCTTCAAAAAGCAATTGTTGCGTGAGTCAAGGGACAGAACTGTCTTCCTAAACGAACTGGACACAAGTTTTGTAGAAGTATTGCCTTAGTTGTCTGCTCCAGGTTAAAATCGGATTCCAGATTTAAACGAACTTTACGATTTTCCCTAAAACTCTTAACACTTATTCCATACTAGATGTGTCCACGGTTTCACCCGCGTTTATGATTACTGCGTCGCCCCCGTGAGTCGTAGCGTGATGTTATATAGCCTATAACCTTCCTCGATAAATAAGCTATCCAACATTAAAATATTTTTTTAATTCGATCCAGTACTTTCTGAGGTTAGCGAGTTCAACCAAACAAACAAACAAACTCTTCAGCTTTACAATATTAGTATAGATGAGAAAATGATATAACGTCACAGTCTATCCGTTGTATCGTCTGTCATGGTAATAACATGTCATCGTTGCAATCTTTTCATACTCTAATAGTTTGTCTGCCATTAGTTCTACACAAAAGATGCCTGTATTGTGTCAAATATTTTACTAATTGTTTAAAATGTAAGAGATTATTTGAAATTATTCTTAAAAACACAGGTAAGGTGCAATAAATAAATGTTTAAAAATAATGGGGAGTATATTTTCGCTACAATCGCCAGTATTCATCACGACCTTGATACAGTTCGCCAGGCCTTTTAATATCCTGGTTCAGTCTTTCTTGCTGTTCACCACTTACAGCTCCATCATGTAATACAAAATTCCAGTTTATACATGTTAAAAATAACTTTAACTGATTTACGAACTTGCATCACATATTTTACATGCATGTTATTAAAGAATTCGCGATTTAAGATTAAAGATAAATCCCTTAAAGTACAATATAGAAAATGCACGTGGAATACTTTTCAGTTACCTATCTTTCCCTCGCGACATATAATTACTAGATCGGTATGTTTTGTACTGGCGATAGCCACTTTGTATTATTTTCACAATATTAACTTTTAAAACTATACAAAAACGCTTAATATCTAGCACCAAGTCGGTACCAGTTATTAAGCGTTTTTGTATAGTTACTCGCATGTTCATTTCACAAATATCGTTAGTAAAGACAGCTTTTAACAAATTAAGTAAAATTAGTAAACTTACTGGCGGATAACTGAAAAAGAGAGACGCAATAGAAAGATAAAATATATAGCTATTGCATAAGATTTTGATTCACTGCAGTACGCACCTAATAACAATCTTTATTTGTAACTGTTTTATTGATATATATTTATCTAGTAAGTATACTAGTCTAATAGTAAGCAATAATTAATGTTACTAACCTACACGATAGGAAGACGGACTTGACAGTCTGAACAGTATTTTGACAAAAAAGTGTATGGATGAACAATAGTAATTATACGTAAGAAATTGATGAAGTGAGTCAAACTTTATTGGTGTCCTGAGAATGCATACAGGTTACTTAGCTGCTTACAAAACGCAGCTAATGTTGTAGACAACAAGCAGTTATATATAGAACATATATAACTGCTTGTCATCTTCATGCACGTCTGTATTATAAGGACGAGTGACACAGTATCTAAGCGTTCTTTTAAATCCCTATTGCTCACCGGCTGTCGGGGCAGTGGTTCCGCGTTGTCCTAACCATACGATAAGATTATTATTTCGCGCGTAAGATAATAGAAAAAATAATATAATTTCAGATAATACGCAAATATATGGTCATGAATTGAAGTCAGTACACGTTATTGATTATAGTCATTTTATCTTTGTTATCTATTTGGTAGATATCAGGTAAATATTCTGTCAGTATAATAGTCACCTGTGAAAATGTAACAGTTATCATAGTTTCAGTGATGTTTGTTAAATAAACATTGAAGTTACTGTGCATAAGTTATATTTAAGGAATAAATAGGTATGTTGACTTTAGATATTTTTAGGGTAAAACTATCTAGTATTTTAAACAGTTATTACAATAACGACATAGCTGCAATTGCCAATATTATAGCTTTGTGGCCATCGATTATATTTGTCTATAATTTTTTAGGGTTTATTATGTATTATATGACATACGTCAAGAAATATTAAAAGTTTCAATAACTTATTAAATACCATAACGCTTTTACTGCAAGCATTACGCTATGCTCGTCTTGTCATTGTTTAAGTAAAAATATATGACATTTATTGCGAATTTGATTCGATGCTGGCCTATATATTTAATTCACATAAATACAAACAATCTAAAATCTATATACAGTTTATCAATGTATGCTTAAAAAATAAATGATTTATATGTAAGTATATATTAATTATTAATATCATATGACAAATACATGTTTATATATCTATGTAGCTGAAAATTGCGACATAATTATTAAGGATTCTCAGGCGCGCATAATAATTCAAACAAAAAAGATTTACAAAAATGTTAAGCTTCTAGTTTTGATTATAGCATTACTGATATGTTATCAAAGGTAAAGTCATAATTTATCAAATTAACTTCAATGTTTTATCTTTGTTTTTAAACACGGATATTTTCACGGATGATAGATTTTAGGTATGTCAAATATCCCTTAATACGATGGTGTACCCAACATAAATAAACATGTACTTCAATAAACGATCCTTAATCTCATGGTCTAAGTCCAATCTCTGTCCAGACACAGTGCTTTTTTCGTTGAGTCTTTATTGATAAGGCGTTAAAACAATCTATTGGACATGCATTAGTTGACACTTTTATTATACATCTACCAAGCTTAGTCAATAAAACATTTCAACTGGACCACTCCATAAAATAATATCAGCCTTGTATATAAACTGTCTCATGTTAGGCACAGGTCTCTTTCCATTTTGTTTTCTTTTCACTTTCACACACTTTTCCATAGTCGACCACGCTGGCCCAGTGCGGTTTGGCAGATATAACATATTTTCTAAAATATTATGGAGAAATATTAGACATTATAGCTAGCGATAATTAATTATTGAATACACATACACACGTCGGCCTCGATGGCGTAGTGGTTAGTTTAACTGACTGTCACGCCTGAGGTCGCGGGTTCGATTCCCGCACAAGTCAAACATTTGTGTGCATGAACACAGATGTTTGTCTTAGTCTGGGTGTTTCTATGTATAATATGTATGGATTTACAAAAAAAAGTATCTATGTATGTTTATCCATTGTCTAGAACCCATAGTACAAGCTCTGCTTAGTTTGGGCTAGATGGTGTTGTGTGTATGTGGTAGAATATTATTAGAATATTATATTATATTACATAACTTTTAAAACTCAAACACAGAGTTTTCAAGTTCAATCCCTAGGCGCCTTGCCTTGAGATCGAATTTGAGAACTCTGCGTGGCAATCCAACGGGAGACCACTACGTTATCGTTGCTACACCACCACGTATTTAACTTCGATTAAATCGTTGGTTGTAGATTCGACACTAGTCTAAAGTGCTGCTAAAGTTATATTTAGGAATGAGTAAATAAGAAAGCGTTTGCGTTTGTTTCTTCTTTCTTCTTCTTTAGACGCGTGGAGTAGGTAGATTTGTCAAATGACTTCCTCGGTCAGAGTCGTTGTACATAAGCACACATAACGATGTAGCGTTATCAAGATTAGGACTCACATAACCGTTTATATGCATTAAAAATGCTGAGTAAGTACAAATGTAAAAGCGACAGAAAACCTTCTAAAGCCTAGTTTATAGTTGACAACGTAAATTACACAAACACACATACACAATACACACACACACACACACACACACACACACACACACACACACACACACACACACACACACACACACACACAAACTCACAAATAAATACACATAATCTGATCCGCGACGAAATGATAATTGAATAAAAGTGTTATTATGTTAATATCAAATTAAAATGTTTTTATTTATCTGAATTAGTACATTATCATTAAATCCATGGAAGGCACTGGCACCTGTGATACAATGTTCGCATTAGTACAGGTGTCAACGAAACATTGTCATGTTCTTTTAAAAATTGTGTATTTATCATTGTGAAAATGTTTGTGAAGAAATTTAGTTAAATAAATTATTATTATTAAATTATTAGTATTATAAATTATTCAATTAAATGATTTGTCAATTTATATCCAGTACTTTAGAAAGTACGTATAAAGTACCACACGATGAAATGATAGGTTCGTGTTCCGAAGACACCGTCACCGTAAAATATATCGGTTCGTGACGTACTTTTCCTGTTAGCGCTATCTTCGTAAAACGTGCGATTTTAAATTTGACGAGGGCTCTTTGTTCACTAATATAAGTGACATTACCTAGTGTATGCATGATCCATTTATTGTTGCTATACAATAACACGTAGACATTGTACGATAACTTACAATGATACCTACTTCGTAAATATTCATAACGGCGTTTTAATGACGGCATTATCTTTATTGTTTTATATCAACCAAATACCACCTGGTTATTGTCAATCTTTGCATTTCAGTAACCTCTTATCACTCCACTCAATAAAATAAAAGTATTCAAACTTTTATTTTATTGAGTGGAGTGCGCTTGTTAATCCTAACTAATATTATACATTCTAATGTGAGATTGTATGTTACGCTTTCATAAAATTTGGCATAGGTACATGTTGTCAGAGGTTAAGGACACAAAAGGACATAGAGTACCTTTTATCAAGGATAAATTTTTGAAGTTAAAGTTATATGCAAACTGTTTCTGAGCAAGCGAAGCCACGGGCGACGAGCTACCAAAAGCTAGTTTGTAATAAATCATTAGCAGCGGTGAGAAATATACATCTAGAAAACGAAGTAAGGATTTAAACACTTATTAAATATATACTATACTATATGTATAAGTTAACAATAACCCAAAAATCCAACATTAGAGACCTGATAGTTTGGGCTTTGTTATTTAAAAACTAACGAAAAAGCCTGAGATTCTTGCAGTTCCTTAAATTCTTTTACATAGATATCAAATAATACCTAGTCGGTAAGTGGCAGGCAGGTGCTATAAAGGTGAGCAAACTGTACATACACCTTTATATGTATATATAAAAGTCTTTGTTCTTCACAAGATAAAACAAGGAAGGTAGCAAGGCATGACAAACAGATTTCAGATTTTACAGATTTTTTAAGTACTTCAATAAGCAAGTACTTCAAACAATATTATATTTATATATTTTGTTCTGTAGAGGAACGGGGTGTGATGTCCGTCTAACACAAAGGGAGGATTCTCTAACCAGGCTGGTTGATCGTGCCTGGCGGGCCGCGGCCCGACGGTTGTTGTTGGGAGCTTGTATATATACTTAGTCGCTGTGTAAACTCCACTTGTGCGATGCAGAATAGTATGACGTCATGTTAAGACTGCGCTGAGCGAAATGTGTCAAAACAGGCGGTCACAGTTAAGTGAATAAAGTCAACACTTTTTGTTTAATACAAATATAAAATATACATTTACCATAATAATTAATGTGTTTATAATTCCTCCGTGTAAAAAAATTAATATAATTAATATTATCGCCTACAAAAACCCTGGGAATAATAAAGGCTAGGGAGAAGATTTTCGCCTACAAAATTACGTAAATTTGCAAAAATTTAAGCTCGTGTTACGTGATTTTTAGATTATAACAGTAGAAATGTATACTATTTTACAGCTTAAACAAAACATAAATAGGTATATTACAATTTGTCCGTCCCAAATATTTAAGTTATTGGTTGACAATAAGGATACATATTTATCAAAAAAGCACTTCAAATCCTCCATACAATTTTACTATGGCGGCCGCGCGTCGATTTGAATATGCACCGCACGAGCTCTGTCATTATCTGTCTTACGGTCGCGTCGGCGCAGTCTTAATCGCGATTGTATCGCCATGTGGTAAATGTAGGCGGAACTTCTTCGTCTGTGCGGAGTCGCCACAGTTCAGTGCTTGTCCAGCTGCTTTCCTGTTGCCACTGCTCAGAATAATGGACAATTCGCTACTTAGCTATATGGTTATGGTATCTGGTTTTAGTAGCCATTAAGGTCACCTAACCGCACCCTACATTAACAACGCTATTTGAACGGTCGCTAAAGTACGCTTTTACCAACGGAACAGCAAAATGAGGTACGCTGTTCCGTGCTCTAACCTAACAACAACAACTTTTTAGGTGATTACTAAACCGAAGCGGTCCCGCAATCTCGCTTTTATTAATGATGTTACTTGGGTGGTGAGCAAACTGCACTCTATACTCATGACGCTACTTTGGCTGTTGCCAAAACTGCTTCAACCTTAATAAGGCAATTTGGACGGTCAATAGACTGTGCTCTACCCTAACGGCGTCACATAGGCGACCACCAAACTGCGGTCTACGCTAATGACGTTACTATAGCCACCGCCAAAGCTGCGCTCTACCCTAACGGCGTCACATAGGCGGCCATCAAACTGCGGTCTACGCTAATGACGCTACTATAGCCACCGCCAAAGCTGCGCTCTACCCTAACGGCGTCACATAGCCGGCCACCAAACTGCGGTCTACGCTAATGACGCTACTATAGCCACCGCCAAAGCTGCGCTCTACCCTAACGGCGTCACATAGGCGGCCACCAAACTGCGGTCTACGCTAATGACGCTACTATAGCCACCGCCAAAGCTGCGCTCTACCCTAACGGCGTCACATAGCCGGCCACCAAACTGCGGTCTACGCTAATGACGCTACTATAGCCACCGCCAAAGCTGCGCTCTACCCTAACGGCGTCACATAGGCGGCCACCAAACTGCGGTCTACGCTAATGACGGTACATTGGCGGTCACTAAATTGTGCTCTAGCCCAAGCGACACTATCCATGCTCCAAACGACTAATACCAGCCATAAAATTAAGGTGATAAGATAAGATATCCATAAAAATACAACAGTCAAAGATTTATAACGCAAACAGTATATGACTAATTTAAGGTTATCATGGTTAACGACGTTATAGGCTCGCTTTTATATATAGAATCTAAAATCATGCTTTGTGTGTAATATACCTCTGCTAACTTAACTTTTTGACTGCACGGATGACGTTAGTGGTTTAAGTGGTCGACTCGCAACAGCCATCGCGCCGAGTGCTGTGGGTTCGATCCAACACGGGACAAAAATTTGTGTGATCCACAATATAGTTGTTCCGAGTCTAGGCGTTCTTTGTGTACGTTGTTTAAATGTTTATAAAGTCTTCCGTGACTAAGGAATTATTGCTAGTGAGGGATTTGTTCTTTTCAAGAATAAAAAATTTCTATTTCGGGACTGTACAAGTGTGAGTTTTCGTATATATAAAAAGTGACACTGTCATACTTTTGTTGGCGAAGAGGTTATTTGCTAGTTTTGCTAATTGTTTTATATTACGTATTTTTGGAATAGGCTTTTGGAAATATATGATTCATATCACAAATGTAATGTACGTATATATACAATACTGCTCATAGCACTTCAACACAATAAATAGAAGTTTCGTTTTTTTTCATCTTTTACTGATTACGTCATTGCTGTATTTTAGACATTGATATGCCGTAAGAGATACTCAAGATAAATCAAAGTGCCGGAGGCTCACTTGCCAACGCCCGTTTCTTTTCTTTTATTCTCTTTCCAGTCCTATTACATCTTTAATTCATTTTCATTGGCGTTGCCGACGTAATAAAATGCCGGCAAGTGATTACCCGGTCATTTCTGTTACCGGTTGACTTCATGTGCAGTACGCAGTGTATGAGTAAGGTTTAGATGTCAGAAATATGATAGTTAACTATTATTCTAAGCTTTAAAAGGCTGGGCTATGTGTGTGAAGGAAGGCATGTTTGTACTTTGCAGGTGTCATATTATGACTTAGATGATAGGGATGAAAGAAAGAAAATTTAAGCTTAATTTCACCTCAAGTAAAATGCCTGAAAATTCACAGGCCCTATTCTTGGAGTGCTAAAACATATGGAATTTATATATTCTTCTAATAGTTCCATGGGAGAAACAAACAATGGATATAAAAATACAGTATATAAATAGGTTTTAATGACGAAAAAGTATTAGTAGTATATGTATGTATACATAAGTAGCATTCTGATATCAAATAACTCTTAGCAAGTTACAAAGCATTCCATATCTACGGTATCATACTGTTGTGCTTCGCATAAAGGAAAACTGATAAAAATGTAAATAAAAGGAACACTGCGATTTTTTTAATACTTAGGTAGTTAATTTTATTTCGTCACAAATACAAAAGAGGTATATGGTTTAAAAAATAAAAGTCTCACACTATATGGTGACTAGCACCTTTGCTAAGTTGTTAAAAACAACTTGTATTAAATGTGCCAGGCCCGTATCGCTGATGTAGGTATATTTAAGTAACAATTTATTGTTTTTTCTTTAAAATATACATACATATACAAAGAGTATAATATCCTAAAAGGGATAGGCAGAGCTGTATTATATAATTTAGCTATAGCTGAAAAACAGTGCTGCGGTCATCCGTAGCAAAGGCTGAGCTGGAACCTTTTAGACACACTGCACAACATCTTCTTATCTTCTTTTTTTTCTTTTCTTCTTGTTTGGTTTTCTTTTTTGTTTTAATTATAGTAATTTTTAGAAATAGTAAACACTTGTATGTACTGTTACCATGTTAATATGTTGTATTTTTTTTGGTGCGTCTAATCAATTACTTTTCTTTCTTTCTTTATTACTCCAACTATATATTTGTAGGGAGCGAGCCTATTGCTGTCGACCGAGTGGTTAGCCAGAATGAATCCCGCTACTGAGAATGTATTAATAGAAAACGCTAAGTTTGTTTCCCGGGACTAACTAAACATTATGTAATGTTTAGTTCGTTCCCGGAAACAAACTTGGGGCCTCACAATCGCTAACCAGGACTAATGCGACAGCTAATTAAAGGTATAATTTGAAGTTTTAACTTTAAGCCTAAACGATAGTCATTACACGCACATTTAAATTAACGATTTATTGATTAGCTATCTTGATATTCAAATCAATAAACTGTTGGTATTATGCCATTGTGACCTTAGATCAGTTTATCTATGAATCACATACTTTCCTTGTGAGGCGATGAGTGTGTCGATCGTCGAATTTTAATGTGGTCTGCCTCGGTGACCGCTGCTGATGTTTATTATCCTCGTGAGATATGTCGCACGGACACATCGTAATGTCTGGGTCGAGTACACCAGCTTACTGGCCGTGGCGGCAATTTACGTGCAATATTCGTGATATCCAGACTCAGTTATATGACACAATTAGTGTTTTCTACTAAGTTTCTTCAATGGAAATCTATCAAAGTAGGTATCTAGACCTAATATATTTTTAACTAGCTTGTAATTTTGTGAAAACACCTGTGTTTTGTTCGTTTTTATCGTTAATCCGTGGATTATGTTTATAAATAAATTTTCGATAGCTAGATAAAATGTAAACTTCTACATATGTTTAATACAAAACTCGTTCGTAATACAAACATTATGTTGCATCGTGAACAAATAAGCTGCGTTTATTATTTACAAATTAAATACAAAAGCGAACTTATCCATGATTTGTATCACGCTGTACTTTCATCAACCAGCATAATTATGGTGGTAAAGTATGGTAGTTTTACACCAGTCGATTGTTAATAAACATCCAGGACCTCGTACGCATAGAATTTATGTACCCAGGTCTAGCGATGGTAATGGTAAAATCGCGGTATTCTTTTTTAATATTTGGCACCTAAATAACATAATTAATGTCCGATTAGACTGCGAATGTCCTATTAAGAATATTTTCGCAAATTGTGTGTATAAGCTAAATAAAAATCAAATTTGTGATGTAAAGTTCACTTACATAAAAAAACATTAAGTATGTACTTAGAGAGACATCTTTCCCAAAAGCCGCTTTTATAAATATATAGTACGACTTTCAGTCTGCAACGTTTATTTTTTAAACACAATTGCTTCGTAGGTTACAACATACTTTTTCGGTATCTATTTAATATTATATCGCAAAAAATATCGTTACCACTCTTGAAAAAACAAACGATTATATTGAAGAAAAGTTCACACTTTAAGTTTGCGTAGAACTTAAGAAAATATCGGGCTTTAATCAACGTTCAACGTCAAACAAGTGCTTAGCAGCCAATAAGAGCAGCTGCTGAGCCGTGAGCAGTGCTTGCGAGTCACTAGTGACGCCCGCGCCGGTTTTATTGAATAAACAGCGAATGAACGATCAGTCGCCAAATTGATTAGATCATATATAAACAAATATATTTTATTTAGGTACCGTTATTGAATAAGCGAGGGTTTGCAATCTTAGAATTCTTTGGAACACGTTAAAAAGTGGATTAAGTAATTATTACTAAACAAAATATAGATGCAGAGTGATAGAAGGTTTGCTTGTTTAGAAAAAACGTTAAAACAAAGCGTTACGGCTCACCAAAATGGTTTTTGTGCGATTAGTGGCGTATACGAACATATGATAGTGTTCTTTATACACAGAGATGCTGAATGCTGTAAAAAACATGTTTTAGTCTGTTGCTGAGTCTTGTCACTGAGACAAGTTTGCTGCAAAGTAAAGTGATCATAGTGACGGTTACATCTAAAGGATGCAAAGGCCGTTTGCCGGAGTGGAATATGGAAGCCCTAAATTCTTTTGGATCTATAGCAATGCCGCTTCGGTAAAAGATTGTACATTGATTTTTAATTATTTTTTGTAACTATTCCGCTACAGAAAGTGATGCAAGCTACTAAACTCGAACGAAGTTGCGGGCATGTGGCAATATCCAATTTGTCGTGATTGATGGATCATTTTATTATATAGGTACTAGATGTGCCCGCGGTTTTACCCGCGTTTATCGTTACTACGCCGCCCCCGTATGTGGTAGCGTGATGTTATATAGCCTATAGCCTTCCTCGATAAATAGGCTATCCAACACTAAAATAATGTTTCAATTCGGACCAGTAGTTCCTGAGATTAGCGCATTCAAACAAACAAACAAAGAAACAAACAAACTCTTCGGCTTTATAATATTAGTATAGATGTTATAAATAATATTAATGTTGCTTATCGGTCGGTGGCTTTCAATCATGGAATTAATAAATAATTACACATAATCTATCTACGATATTACACAGTTTCCTGCCTCAAGAGAGGTTCTAAAGCTTAGTAAGTCCTTTTCAAAAAGTGTGACCACGCTGTACTGAACATGCTGGACTCATTCACGGACTACTTGTTGTTTTACGTAATTGGTGGATAAAAATTCCTCTATGTAATCCACTTAACTATGTCTCTATACGAAATATCATATTTACTGCAATATTACCGAAGTAAATAAAACGACCTATCTTTATTTTAAGGTTAACTGAGCTGTTCTGCAACCGTTTTATGAATGGTATGTCGGCACCTATTTACAACGATCAGTGGGACCAAATTACTCCAATAGTATCTATCCTATCCAGCTACTGCCAAACGACAATGTGCAATACTAGTTATAGAAACAATTAATTCTTTGAGAATTACAAAGTAATAATATATTTTTTTAATCTATGAGTGTACGTATAGATCTCAAAACAATGTGAGGTATAGACCAAATATATTGCTGGTATAGACTATACACCAACAAAATTGTTTGACATTATAATTGGCATTTTAATAGGTATTTCTAGGTTTTAAGTTACATGAACAAAAATCACTATGAGTATAATAGTTTATGTACAATGCAATGAGATAACATAAATTGTATGGTGGCAATAGTTTTATGAGTAGTAGAGCCTCGCTGATTTCAGCATGAATGGGCCGGCTCGACCGGGGAAGGACTACTCTCTCACAGAATATCGATGTGAAATATCAATATTCCCACTGTTGTGTTTCGTTTGGTGAGTGAGAGTGCCGGAGGCCCAATCACTCTCTTTCTCCCTTCTCGCTTCTTCTCCTGCCCACTTTTCGACACCCATTTTTCTCTTCTTCCTTTCCTAAAGGGTCGGCAACGCACAAGTGATGCCTCTGGTGTTGCAGGCGTCCATAGGCTACGGTGACCACTTACCATCAGGTGGGCCGTAAGATTGTTTACCACCCTAGTCGCATAAAAACAAATGATTATGAGCTGAAAAAAATGATGGCTTAGCACGTAAAAGTTATCGGTGACGGCCACAAGTGACTGAAGACTCAAGCCAAATGTCGTTAGCAGTTTGATAGGCCACCGCTGGCCTATTTTTTGTTGAAGTTACAAATGTATGTGTAATTGTAATTGGTGTTTCTATGTATAATACGTAAATATTTACAAAAAAAATGTATCTATGTATGTTTATCCATTGTCTAGAACCCATAGTACAAGCTCTGCTTAGTTTGGGCTAGATGGTGTTGTGTGTATGTGGTAGAATATTATATTATATTATTATTATTATTATTAATTTAGTGTGGCCTATGGCGCTTTGAAGTGGTTCGTCAACTTATGTTGGTCCGAGTGGCCGCCATCGAGTTCTCGTCTGCCGCGGCGTATTTGTACAAAATGTATGAACATCATTATGAGCTCCCTGTTTTTGTTGCTGACCACCAGCGACAGTAGCCAGTGAGATTCGAACTTAAAAAATTACCATATCTAGTGTAAAAGAATAGTGGTGACCACGTATTTGATGGAACACAACAACATAGAATGAAAATAAATATTTAAAATTATTTAAATAAACAATTCCTTAAAACGACGAATAAAACCCAAAGGTAGGAAACATAAAATAATTAGGTTTCTCGATTATAAGGAGACGCTGAACAATATCTACAATCATATAAAAGAAACGTGGTCTAAGGATTCTTTGTCGGACAAAAACACAGCTTACTGGTGAACTCAGAGACATTTAACGAATACATAATCAATAATCATACATATATTATATAACGGCATTATGAAAGTTGCTGTATTTGATAACTAACCATATTATTTTGTGATCACATAACCTTGAAACCGCTGACCAACACTAAACATTTATATATTATATAACAAAGATAACAGTGTACTTTATATTTAGTATTAATATGTAAGTCACAACTATGAGCAAAATATTATAAGACAACTTCTGCCCGTAATGTGAATCATTTAGGAAAACATACCAAAATAAAAATAACTTTTAGAGGATAATCATGATCTGTGCGCCAAGTTGTAAACAAACCCGTTCAGGTCCATTGCGATAAGTGTTACTGCATTTAAAAATGGGTAAACACATTATCAAATATCTATCCAAACAACAAATATGGTTACTTTATTACTTTAAAACAAATTTCAAAAATCTGATACATGTAGCATACTTTGGTGACGTCGCCAACAGTCATTTTTTTAATCGAATTCAAATTAATTCTCTAAGGAATAACAACTGGAGAAAAAGAAAATATTTTATTCCTTGTCAGGTCGTGCCAGAAATATTTAGTGAAAGGCATTTATACTTAAAGTTATTACTTGTGTTGTGTCTTACTTAAGAGACAATAGCTTCTAGGAAAATACCCGAGTGTACTTTCTTATTCTTAATGAACAATAGACTTAGCTTTTACAAAGTGCAAATAGTATCATTTCGTTTACGTATCTGCCATAACTATAAAATCGGTCGATTCTGTCGTAATCTAATATTTTCGATACGAAATGTTATTACTTACAGCTATATACATATAAGCTAGCCTGTAGCCATGTTGACAACAGCTATGGCATAGCTTTAGCAGCGCTCTCAGTGCCACTATAAGAATTAGATTTAGTGAATTTAGATATAGAATATAGATTTTAGTGAATTCGTGAATTTGATGCAACCTGTCACCTAATCAAAATTATTATATAAACTTAGTCCACGTATCAATTTTTATTTTATGGATTGATAGAAATGACACAAGATCAATGTGTGTATGATATAAGTAAACTATAATAACCATATGGTTATTATAGTTTACTTATATATAAGTATATACTTACGAAAATTAATACATGTTATAATATTGGTTTGACGATTTTGACAGATAGACTCCAGTTAAAGTAGTAGTTATTTCTTCGAGGTGATGATAATAGTTCCGATTCTGCGGCAGATAGCCAATACATAAATATTTTAATGGAGCACTTATTTTATTTTACCTTTAAACTTCTTTACTGCTCAAGGATAAATATTTAAACTAAATTGTTCACAAATACTTTGTCGAGTATTTCATTCATTATCAACATACCAAATAAAATATAAATTTTGGGAAAGCATGGTGCGTTTCATTTTCAGCGTAGAAACGGAAATATTGGATAAAGAATAAATTGGTTGTTCGCGTTTTATCATACAAGTCAATAACTACGGACTATCCTTAAAGTTAACTTTTCCTTATACCATTTAAATTTGTGACACTGCTAGTGATGTTAGTGCCCATAACAGGGCGTGAAAACAAGACATTACATAACTTCGTAAGTTTTATTTTATTATTTGTTTTTTAACATATGTAGTTCAACATATACAAGATATAGAAATGCTCACTGAATTTTCACGTCAAAATCCATCGTTTTGGTTTTAAGGCTGCTCAATTTCATGCTAATGCTATAAATAAATCTAAAATTTAGTTTAAATAAATTCTGATTTCCTTCTGTCCCGTGAGCCGTAGCGTGATATTATACAGCCTATGTCCTTCCCAGGGTCTCAGGCTATCTCCATTCCAAATTTCATCTAAATCGGTTCAGCGGATTGACTGTGAAAAGGTAACAGACAGACAGAGTTACTTTCGCATTTATAATATTAGTAAGGATAATAAAACATTTTTATATTAATATCTAGTTAGCTTATGTTTAAATAATCAGGGGTCGTGCGTTCTATGGCCCTTTATGGGGCCCTAGTTTGGGGAGACAACCTGACGGCCCGTAATATCTCAGCACTTCGTGCGCCACAGCGCGCCATGGCCGTCAGGTTAATTAGAGGCTACCGTACGATCTCTTTCGAGGCAGCGAGCCTCCTCGCCGAATCGATCCCCTGGGACTTGGAAGCGGCGCTTCTGGTGTCACTCTACCGTTGGCGCCAGGAGACGCTGGCTCGGGGCGAAGGACCAGCTCCTCCCACTCAAGAGGCGGCACGGTCCGAGCTCCGCCAGGTCCTGGTGGAAGAATGGAGAAATCGACTTGTGCACCCTAGTGCTGGGCACGCCACAATCGTGGCGGTAAGACCTGTTTTTGAGGAGTGGCTGGAGAGGCGGCATGGCGCCCTCACCTTCCGGCTGACACAGGTAATGACTGGTCATGGTTGTTTCGGCCAGTTCCTGTGTCGCATAGGTCGGCAAGAGACGCCCGGTTGTCACCACTGTGGCGACTGCCGCGACGTTGTTGAGGACACGGCGCTGCACACATTGACGGATTGCCCCGGCTGGGCATCGCAGCGCCGTGAGTTGATCGCGGCAGTCGGTATGGTTGCCCTCTCGCTCCCGACCGTGGTTCAATCTATGGTCCGGAGGAACGCCGTCGCGTCTTCTGTGAGGAAGTCATGTCCATCAAGGAGGCGGCGGAGCGGGAGAGGGAGCGCTTAAACCCTCTCCCCAACCGCAGAACCGGGCGCCGGAGGGCGTGAGATGACCTCCAGCCACCCTGAGGTTTGACCTTGGGGTGGTGGGCTTCGTGGGCCTGCCCGCCACCCGATCAGTGTCCAAGAGTCAGTCAGTCCAAGAGGCGGCGTGCGTGTTCCCACACGCGCCTCTGAGTCGTGTTTTTGTCTCCCTACAAGGGGACAGTAGAGGGTCTATTATGTAGTGGCCTGCCGTTTCACACGGCGGGACGAAACCTCGGCGGGGTCGCGATTGCATGTGAAAGCGATTCGCGCGGCCCCGCCGTCTATGGTTATGTCGAGGAACACCGTGGTAGGTATAGTCGGTATTACCGGGGTATTACTCCCCCGGTGAGCCCGACATAACCTCTCCGTCGCCCCGCGGAGAGGTATGCGTCAAAGCATTCCACCAAGTAAAAAAAAAAAAATTTAAAATAATCAACAAGTTTTATGAAAAAATAAGTCTAGTAATTAACAGTACACAATTTATGTAATCATTGAATACCTACAGCAGTTTGATTAGAACTTTTGTACTATAATATGTTTACTGATAATGTTTAATCCTGTTTAGTAAAATACTAGAAAATATCGAATTTATTATTTCTTAATATTCATACAAAAAGGATGTCGATTAATAATCAAATACTAAGTATACTATACATGCAGGGTTATTTTGAAATCGTGTAATTCCTTTTAACCATGCATTCTACCGGTGGTATAGAATAAACCTGATCATACTTTATTTATTTGAATTATTTTTTTAGAAAAATTACTGTACCGTTGTGTATTCGCACATTTATTTCATGAAAACATAATTCTAATAAAAAAGATATGGTCAGGGTTATTCTATATCACCAGTAGAATGCGTGGTTAAAAGGAATTACACGATTTCAAAATTAGCCAGTATATATCGAAGAAGACTTTTCATTAGACATAATTAAATAATAATAATAATCGGCTATATAGAGAGATATGAACCCAAATAAATGGTTTTTATGATATATTTGTCTGCCAGTCTGTACAAAAACTACTAAATAGATTTCGATGCAGTTTAAATGATTTATTTTACTAAAATTCAATCAAAAATTTTACGTTTGATCTTAATTATTATACTAACATTTACCGAACTAAATCAATTTTACTAATACGTATAAGAATGTTATTCCGATAACTTTTATCTATCTTACTCACATTATCGGTAATTACCCATGTTATTTAAGCAATCAACAAAACTTATTTATCGGAGTAATAATCAATTCAAAATGACTGCTGTGCAAGGTATCATTGTGTTTTCTGTCAAGGAAATCTCAGTAATAGCACAGAGTTTAGAACCATGCTCGATACAACAACGCCTGTATTACGGAAGTCCTACAACCATAGTTGGTAAAATGTGCGTATGACATACCTATCACTGCCTTTTTTTACGTGCGGGGAATGTAGTAGGTATCGCATATCCCTCCACGGGGGCGGGCGGAGGGATTATATCGGGCTCACCCGTGGAAAGTCCTAGGTCCTACCGACTAAACTTACTACGGTGTTTCTTCACGGTGCTTCACACGATCTATGGCCCGGGCGCAGTCATCGCCCACGCATTCATCCTGCAGGACACCTCCTTCTCTGCAGGACATCCTGCAAGGTATCTCTGCCTACCGCTACGCTACGCCTATATAGGTCTGAAGCTTTTTGATATGTATGTAATAAAAGATAAATACATTTTGAGCAGGACAAGAACAAGATGAAGCTTAATCCAGGGAGGTGTTCGGGCGCATGGACGAAGTTCCGTCTGTTGATGTGGAAGAACTTTCTGCAGCAGTGGCGACATCGCATACAGACAGTCGTCGAGCTGTTACTGCCGGTGCTCACGATGACGTTGGTGCTCATACTAAGGTGGCAGATCGAACCCTACCCGAGAGACACACATACCTACCCGCCTATACCTGCACACACGCTCAACTATTCTAAGGTTATTTTGTAAGTATAAAATGATTAATAATAAAAAATTTAATAAATGTTTAAAGGCAACAAGTAAGAAAGAACAATTAAATCGATACTAAAGACGACAAAACTAAAAACATAACAGAAATCTTAGGGTGTGTCCAGACCTGGCGAATGCGCCACGAATGCGCCGCTCGCTACCCCCTGGCGAACCGCTCGCGAGCCGCGTGCGTGCGGCACGCGTGTAGTTACTGCAATTGCTTGGTGCGCCTCCTCTTCGGCGGGCGCAACGCACGGCGTGTACCTGGCGCGCGAGCGGGTCGTGGGCGACACAGGAACGGTGCGCGAACTTAAAATGCACGCACGCAGCTTGCGAGAAGGACGCGAGCGGCGCATTCGTGGCGCATTCGACAAATCTGAACACACCTTAATGCGGTCGTCTAGTTTAGGAAATATCCCTTCTCACTCAAGTTGTTACTTATAGTCCAGATTATAAAAAAAATAGGGATGTTAAAGTAATTATAATATACCCAACTAATAGGAAATATAGCAAGTAAATAAAACTAGTGCTATACTGCCAATTAATTAATGTATGTACGTCATCAATTATTATTGTTTCAGAGCGGGCATGAATACAACCCAGTTGGCAATCGCATATTCCCCAACTAGTCCAGTTTTAGAAGAAGTAGTCAGATCAGCTGTAGCTAATCTAGTCATGGAGAACTTGAGAGATATTCTACCTGATCTTATAGATAGTTTGCCAACTTTTCCCGATATAGAAATACCGCCAGATATAAGCCCGGATATTATCAATTCGACTATCATAGAGGAAACTATTAGGAATGTAATTCGAGTACAATCTTATGAAAGTAGTCAAGAGTTAAGAGGGTTGTACATACAAGAAGAAACTACTCGTACAGTTCTTGCAGCTGTGCAGTTCGATGACCAACTTTATGGTAAGTATATTCTAGCAAATCAAATGCACGGTAGTTTTTATAATAAGGTATTTTATTTAGTTTAATATGCATAAACATGTTGCAGGCGCAACGGAGTTACCAAGTAATTTATCGTATGCTCTACGTTTTCCTGAAAGACCTCGGTTAAACTCATTGTTTAATCGTGGCGGACGTAGTTGGAGAACTGACAATATCTTTCCAGTTTTCGAATTACCAGGCCCACGATTTCCATGGTCATGGGAAGGAGGCAACGACCCAGGTAACCAAAACATATTTTACAATCTACAACAATATAATATTGCTAGCAGATAATTTAGCTTTTCAGAACAATTAATATAAATATAATTCAAACATGTTATATACAGGTTACGTGAACGAGATGTTTATAGCATTGCAACACGTGATTTCAACTGAGTTGGTGTCCAGAGTGACAGGACAAGATCTTAAGTCGTTCGCGGTGAACATTCAGAGGTATCCTCACCCGCCCTACGTACAAGACTACGCGGTGAACCTACTGCAAGTTTTGTTCCCAATGTTCATAATGTTGAGCTTCAGTTATACAGCTGTTAACATTGTCAGAGCTGTAACGATGGAGAAAGAATTGCAACTGAAGGTATTTTGGTGTTCTTAATGTTTCCGACAAAATAAAGTCTATCATATATTTTTGAACATTTATCAGGAATGGGTTGAATAGTTCGCGATGAGACTTAATTTGAAAAAAACCCTTTAATGAAAATACGCATACAGAGAGCTATAAATCATTGTTTATTTGATATTAATTTATGATGTTCCATAACTTGTTATCCTTATTTATATTTTTTATTGTTCGACTAATTTGGAACATGACGTCGTTCGTTTGTTGTATTAGTGTCTAAAATACCAGCGTCAAAGCTCCATAAGTGTGTAGGATTTACGTCAGTTTAATTTCAGGAAACTATGAAAATTATGGGCCTACCTACATGGTTACACTGGACAGCATGGTTTTGCAAGCAGTTTATGTTTCTACTAGTGACAGGCATATTAATTGCTGTTCTATTAAAGGTAAGAAAGGAAACAGAATGAAATAATCAAATTATAAACGTGACTGTAATTTTGTGTGGTTTTGTATATAAAGGGATTGAATTTATTTTTAGGTAAATTGGTTTACTAACGAAGATGGCTTCAGTGAATACTCTGTTTTTACTAATACACCTTGGACAGTTTTGTTTGTTTATATAATACTTTACTTATGTAGCATGATATTTTTTTCATTCATGTTAAGTGCATTCTTTTCAAAAGGTACGCCGCTGTTCTATCTTTAAATTTATATATTGATATAATTAATAAAACATTATACAATATGTTATATAATATATGTCGTTGCAGGTAGTACGGCAGCATTGTTTAGTGGCGTGATCTGGTTCTTAACATACATTCCTGCGTTCCTATTGGCCTTGGATATTGAAATATCTACTGCAACGCAAATCTTCACTTGCTTAAGTATCAATTCCGCGATGGCTTATGGATTCCAACTGATGCTGACTAAAGAAAGTACTGGAGGTAATTATTTCATCAGATATGCAAACAAGATTGCTGTACTGTAGTAAAGTATCATTGTTAGTTGTTTACTCAAGCTGATTCAATTACGTATGAAATGTTTCATCTTGCCTTGGTTAGGTACTATAATTTGCTCCGTAATCCGTATGATAACGATGATCGTGTGGGGGTAATTGTTGACCATGTAATACTGGAGCGTGGGAGAGTAAATTCTTGCATAGCGACTGGGACCTAAGTGCTAAATTGCTACATCCATTGTTCCAATTAGGGCTGCAGTGGGGCGAGTTCATGTCGTCACCGACCACGGAGTCGTCTCGCTTCGTTTTCGGTCACGTGGTCATCATGTTGGCAGTAGACTGCGTGATCTACATGCTGGTTACTCTCTATGTGGAACAAGTGATGCCGGGGCCGTTTGGTGCGCCCAAGCCCTGGTACTTTCCCTTCACAACACGGTTTTGGTGTCCCGATAGAAAACGTGGTGATTATAAATTTTAGTATCTTACATATTGGTTTTAAATAAACTAAATATTTAGTTACATTAATGTTTTATTACAGGCACCGATTATATTGTCACTAATGAAAGCTGTGACGTTATTATAAAAGAGAAGGAACCGAAAGATCATGCTATTGGTGTAAAAATGCATGTAAGTTAGATGAAATGTATTCAAACTAATTCTGTGTCATTAAAAATATTACTTCGTCGATGGCATTTTAAAACATGGTGAAAGCTATAAATTTCTTGAACATAGATAATTTAAAAGGTGGTCAATAATAATAATAATATTCTATCACATACACACCACACCATCTAGCCCAAACTAAGCAGAACTTGTACTATGGGTACTATGGATAAATATGAATGATCGTATAACACTTCTTAATTAGAGATACGATTGATAATTTAAAATTTGATTGTCTCAATCTGAAACAAACTATTAAAAATAATACGAGTTAACTAATATTATACAATCCAAATGACAACATTTTAATAGGATAAATGGATAATAAGTTATTAAACATATTTTTTTCTTTTGACGTAATTTCATACATTACACAGCGCTACTTTAAAGTGAAATTTTTACGTATTGGGTTGTAGATAAGACTAGATGTGCCCGCGGTATCACCCGCGTTTATGATTATTGCGCCGCCTCCGTAGGTCGTAGCGTGATGTTATGTAGCCTATAAGCTTCCTCGGTAAATAGGCTATCCAACATCAACAACTATCCTGAGATTAGCGCGTTCAACCAACCAAACAAACAAACTCTTCAGCTTTATAATATTAGTATAGATTTAAGCAAAAATGATGTCTTCTATTTTTTTATTATTATTAATGTGAACTATGTCCGTACCCTTTTCACACTGAGAAGAGGCCCGTGCCCAGCAGTGGCACAGCTTAATAAAGTACTGATATTATTATTATATTACTAGATGACCCCGAGTACTTCGTATTACCTATCCTAACGATTTTTTCTATATTTTCTCACCGTTTAAACCTTCCCTGAACTACGACAAACATTTCAAAAACAAAATCAGCTAAACCGTCCTAGCCGTTCTTGAGTTTTAGCGAGACAAACGAACAGCAATTGATTTTTATATATATAGATAGATAGATGTTTATTATATACCCAAAGTCTTTGTGTATGTAATAATTTGAATATTACATCTGTGAAGTGAAAGTATTTATGACAATAACATCAATTTCATAGTTAATTGAAATTGTAACAAATAATATAATATGTAGGACATACCTACATATTTTTAGAAGTCATCGACCACGTTTATTGTTTTCATCATGTATGTCACACTGGTTGGTACAACAAGGAACAGATATTATGATTATATTTACTCAGAAATACATTAATTATTTACAGAATTTAACTAAAGTGTACGGCAATAATGTTGCTGTTAATCATTTGACTATGAATATCTATGACGATCAAATAACAGTACTTCTGGGTCACAACGGCGCTGGAAAATCTACAACAATATCAATGTTAACAGGTTAGTATGCTTTACACATCTAGTCATAGTTTTTACCGTATATAATATGAAGGAGCCCACACGTCTCATTCATCTGGAATCTACAGAAACCTATTATGCTCATTTGAAAGACCGTCTGTCCACTTTTAAGTTTTCTGTGGCTATTTCTCAAATATTTCGCTGATAAAGCAAGTGCTATCTTCACATACCGATTCTGACATTTGTTATAAATTATTTTGTTCGACCGTTACTATCGTGTTTACTGTCTATTTAAAATTATCTTTGCAATGTTAGAATGTTATCTTACATACATAAACTTAAGCAGGAACAACAGGTACATTAAATATTAGCTACGCCTGCCCTAGAACATGTACTTGCATAATAATTAATAACCCAGATAACATTAAAATGAAGTGGCCCACTATTATATATGAATTTATTTCTTGTTCAAAGTCTTCCAGGTTGTTCGTTAGTATATTTTGACACTCGGGGCGTTTCATTCGAAGTCAACAACGGTCTCTATTTTGCGTTTTAGGCAATCTGGAGGTAACTCATGGTACAGTGTCCATAGCGGGGTATGACATGAGTACGCAGGCGTCCGCTGCTCGATCACATATCGGACTATGTCCACAACACAACGTACTCTTCAATGAGCTAACCGTCAGGGAGCACTTGGAGTTCTTCGCGAGATTGAAGGGATTCACTGGCACCGAGCTTCAGTCTGACATAGAAACTCTAATTGAAAAGCTAGAGCTCGAGGAAAAAGTACGTGATGTTTCATAACAACGCTTTGCTTGTATTTTCTTTTACTATAAGTAATTATTTATTCTGCAGCGCGATTACCCATCAAAAGATTTGTCTGGCGGTCAGAAGCGTCGTCTCTGTGTTGGTATTGCACTCAGCGGCGCAGCGAAAGTGGTACTTCTAGACGAACCAACATCAGGCATGGATCCTGCTTCTAGGCGAGGACTATGGGAGTTATTGCAGAGGGAGAAAAAGGGTAGGGTGTTTCATGTCTAAAGAACAAGATCTACAAATATTTGATTTTGATCAACCTTATAATGGCTTACAATATTTGTAGGTCAACACCAAATTCTCTACTGCACTTTCGCGTAAACACTGTGAAAGTTGACGTTTCTGAAGGCCAACGGCGAAGGTACTACTTTTAGCTTCGCCGTTATAGACTCGATATAAATATTTTAATTCATAATTGACTTATCCAAAAATATAGTATCATAATGGGAGAATGATTTAAAAAATGCATCTATAGCTTGTAAGAAAACGTCAATTACCTATTAAGTAAAATGTTTGTTCAACTAGGACGTTCAATGATCCTGACGACCCATTTCATGGACGAGGCAGATATTCTTGGTGACCGAGTGGCCATAATGGCGCACGGTAAACTACAATGTGTGGGCTCTCCGTATTTCCTCAAACGTCACTACGGAGTGGGCTACACTCTCGTTGTTGTGAAGGACGATGACTTCGATTGCGAACGATGCACTACGCTCCTCAATGAATACATTCCTGGCACCGTTGTTAAGGAAGATCGCGGTAAGATGGCAGAATTTTGAACAGAGATTACTAACTATTATGTTATTAATAAACCTACTAATTATCCCAAAATCAAAACGCGTCTTTATCTTTTAGGCTCCGAAATAACTTACAGTTTGGTGAAAGAGTACTCGCACGTTTTCGAGGATATGTTAAATGATTTGGAGAGGAATATCGCAGAAGTTAAATATAAGAACTATGGACTAGTCGCCACAACATTAGAAGACGTGTTTATGTCGTAAGTAGATATTTGAATGTCGCAGATAAAGCAAACACGTGTTGTTGAAATTTGTAATTTACTGTTTTTATGAAAATTTTATATTCTTTTTCTAGCGTTGGATCAGATTTGGCACCCGTTAGCTCGAATTCTGATTCTGACGACGCAGCTACTACTATAACAGATTCTAGCACTGATGATATTTTCAAACAAGATATTGATTCATCATTAGAACAACGTGAGTATTAGAAATCACTATTATTTATCAAAGCAGTAAAAAATCATGTGTTTCATAAACTTAATTCCATTAAAAAGATAATTACCGGTTAATTTTAAATTTTGTGTAAGGGACACTCTACAAACATTAATTAAATGGACTCAAAGCAGGTAATGACAAGTAGCGAGGCTTTCACTTAAATCAATGTCTGTAGAAAAAACAGTCTTAATGATCTTTAGATCGCTAATTACATTAACTTATTTAGCATAATGCCTGCGTCCAATAAATAGCATTCTGATGATTCATTGCGATAATAGTTCAATGATCGAGAATTTATGAAAATGCAATAAAGGTTAGCTTAGCTTAACATTTTCTTAAAGGTACTTAGTACCGAAACGAAACTGCCTGTGTGCGAAGTATTATGGTTTCGTGTATTTGTATAATGCCAATTAGTCTTTTCGAATCGGGGTATACACTGTGCCTGTTTTTAAAAAGTCTCTCATGATCTAAGGAGTTATACAAGTGCGGTAGTACTCGTCTAAAATAAAATATTAAATAGAGGTTATTGACATTACTTTGACCATATCCATGGCTGCTAAAATCAACCGAAACGTTGGGGAAAGTGTAAACTTAAATATAAATAGTTTTAAAAGTTTTAATAATTAATTAGCTTAAAAATTAGTAAAGTTTAATAGTGTCTAGTAATAGTGTAACAGTTTAAAAATGTTGTAATAAAGTCTAAAATAAATAACGCGATAAAATCCGTATATAGTAGTTTAATTTCAATGAATAACATTCGCGTAAACATAAGACAATATTATGACATTACTTTGTCACAAATAAATATTGCCAGTCTAAATAGTTATGAAGTCAAACACAAAGTATGTGCCTGGCTGCAGCAACTTAATTACCAAATGACGGAGGATCTACTCATATACTACATGGCATAATTACACTAGAAGCAGCGATAGCTCAGTGGGGAGACCAATAGACTGCAATGCAGAGGGTCTCGGGTTCTAACCCACGTCGCGCACCTCTGACTTTCGGCAGTTATATGACTCCTCGAAATTATGTGCGTATTGATTGCGAATCATCGCCTGCTCCGTGCCTCGGAGAGCATGTTAAGCCGTCGGTCCCGGCTGCCATGAACATATATGGCAGTCGTTATTGGGAGAGTGTCGACACAAAAGATCCCACTGGGTCGAAGTGTCGCCAGTCTGCACTGACTGGCCCCCACATAAGATACATACATACATGGCATAATCACACTTATACACCATCACACAAACATTTGCACGCACGCACAATATACATCTATCACACATACTGCCACATTCACTCACACTACACATCCTGTGTTGTGTACACACCCACACTTACACACCACACTGGCTCACAATATAAACCCAGATGGATGTCTACTGCACTACTAAAATCATTATAAAAATATTAGACATTTAAAAATGTAAATTTACTTATCTACATACTTTTAACAAATGTAATTTGCTGTAGAGCAACATTCACGTCTCAATCTAAATATATGTAGATATACTCTAGTGTCAATTACCACGACTGAACACTGTCAGCCAAAATACAGGCTCTTGCCTAGTTTGGTAAACAGTTTCAGTACCTCTTAATGAGATACATACTGTATAGTTAGTGTTTAATAACCATGTACCTACAGTGAATGTTTTCTCTTATGTGTCAAATAAACTTTTTTCTCTTTTAATTTAAATGAGTCCTATGTATATGTTGGCAGTAGATAAAGTCGAGAGTTCCGTGACGGGGTGTGCGTTGGTGGTGCAGCACGTGTGGGCGGTGTGGCTCAAGTTGGCGCTGGTATGGGCGCGGTCGTGGTGGCTGGTTCTGCTACAGTTTGTGGCGCCCGTCGTTCTCATCAATGCTACGCTCGGCGTACTTCAGTATGCTATGACGCTCGTGTCTACCAACACTAACAGACATTTGTCTCTGACTGAAGGGTAATTCTGTTTGTTTTAAGATCCATTTGGGAGATTTTATAAATGTGCGGTGAATAAATGAACAGTAATTATTTAGCACTATATAACTCTCTAGTTATAATATATCAACTCTAACAAACTATTTTATATTTGAGATTAAATATATAAAACTGCAGACTATGGTAATAATGTACGAAGTTTAGGCACCACTTGTTTTTAATTGATACTAGTAGTGTACGTTCATTTGGTGATGTTTGGCTAAAAAATTACTAATAACATGTAACATGGTCATCCAGTAATGTGCCAATGCGTCGAATTTTTTGGTCCCCTTAAAAGTTGCCGCGAGTAGCATCGCAATGGGAAAAAACAGCCGTACGGTGTGAACGCTGGGTGGAGTGTTCTGCAACTTCAACTTCAGAGCGAACTAGAAGTTTGAGTGAGCAAAGGTATATACAATTCGAGCAATAGTCTCAATGTGAACATGTTGTATCTTATGTGGGGGCCAGTCAGTGCAGACCGGCGACACTTCGACCCAGTGGGATCTTTTGTGTCAACACTCTCCCAATAACGACAGCCATAGACGTTCATGGCAGCCGGGACCGACGGCTTAACGTGCTCTCCAAGGCACGGAGCAGGCGATAATTGTCAATCAATACGCACATAATTTTGAAGTCATATAACTTCCGAAAGTCGGAGGTGCGCGACGTGGGTTCGAACCCGAGACCCTCTGCATTGCAGTCTATTGGTCTCCCACTGAGATGTGAACATGTTACTCGTATAGTGTACGAGAGCCATAGCAATGTCCCTACACAATAACTTAGACAACTACTATTATAAGTATATACCAATAATAATGGTTTAATATTTGTGTAGGTATGCAAGAACAGAGACTCTGTTGAGTTACAACGGCTCTACGACAACAGCTCTGGGTGCTCTCGCCGCGACAGCTTACCAAATGATGTTCGAGTCTTCTGGTGTTAATAACATGGAACTCACCAACGTTGGACAACAAGCCATCGATGATTACTATATGAATAGAGTAAGTGTGATTGAATAAATCCTAACTAATATTATAAATGCGAATGTGAGTTTTTTACTAACTTCTCAACCGATCTTATGAAATTTCGCATACACGTTGCCAGGGTAACAGAAAACTGTTACCCTAGCAACGTGTATACGAAACTTCACGAAAGTAATGTAGATAATTTTTTTTTTTTTACGTGGGGGAATGCATGACGCATACCTCTCCGTGGGGGCGGGCGGAGGGGCCATGTCGGACTCGCCGGGGTAAAAGAAAGATAGAATAAGAATAATGTATCTACCTCCCGGAATACCGACTAAACCTACCACGGTGTTCCTCGACAAAACCACTATCGACGGGGCCGCGCGAATCACTTGCACATGCGGTCGCGACCCCGCCGGGAGATAAAAGTACTATAACCAACCTGACCTAACCTACATTTAGCGTAGCCGCGGGCAAAATCTAGTTTAATATATTGATAAAAATTCGCACATTTGTAAATTTTTAATGTACCTACATTTTAGGGTACTTAGAATACATTTATTACCAACTAATGGCTGTTTCATGAGAAGTAGAGCACAGTGAAATCTTTCTGAAACCAGCTTTTACCGCTGAAATAAACAGCCCAGCTATCGATGTACCGTCACCAAATAAATGATTTTAACCAAACAACTTACTTATGTAAGGTTCACTTTGAAAGTCAACAACTATTTGCTGGCAATGTGCCAGTGGCCAGATAATCGCTTACCATCAAGCGGGTCATATGCCTATTTGCCTCCCTAGTGGCATAAAAGACTATTGAACTGGGATAAAGCTACAACTATTTTGTGGATGTGTTTGTAGACAGAAGATGCAGCATCCATGGGGGCTCTACGCCATCAGTTACTGATCGGTTCAACTTTCTCCGAAGACTCCGCGACGGCCTGGTTTAGCAACTTCGGTTATCACGACGTAGCGGTGTCCCTCTCTGCAATACATTCAGCTTTATTAAAAGCTAGCAATCCTGACGCGACACTTGATGTGTATAATTATCCTTTGGAAGCTAACTATAGAGATCAGGTGAGAACTGTCTCATTTTTGTACTATAGGACATACTTTGGAAATCTGACCCGAGAGCAATTGTACAAACACGATCACGATGAATTGTTTTATTTGGCATGACTGGAATTGGTTTGATAATTAATATAAGTTAGATTGAGTGCGGTGGGTTTAACAACTATACTGACTTCTTTTACCTCAGTACCTAACCGTAAATTCATATATGTATATTTAGGATTTGCCACACTGTATGAATAACGACACTTAAGGATTAGAATATCAAATAGAAAAAATAAGTCGACTCACTTTCAACTATACAATTCACCCATATACCTGTCTACCGCAGTTTATGTACTAACAGTTTACAAACGGATTCAAAATTTGTAATAAGCAGTAAGTATATTGGTAATGTAAATTTGAAGTTATAATGATAAACTTTCAGAGAGACATGCAAACGATGATTACTATGATTTCGATGCAACTTGCTTCTGGTGTCGGCAGCAGCGTAAGCATCGTCAGCGCTGTGTTTATAATGTTCTATATCAAGGTGAGTACTTCACTTCTTTCTTCTAAGAACGCTTGTCATGGCGATGTAGACATTGTCATCCGTTTCTTTTTATTCGCTTGATAGAGTAACAAACATTCAAACGTCTTCACAAACTTTCATGTATAAAATATTAGTACGATTTGATTGTTTAAGCATGTTTATTGCAGGAACGTGTGTCAGGCGCAAAGCTACTTCAAAAGGCTGCCGGTGTTAAGCCTATCATTCTTTGGGGTAGCGCGGCGGTATTCGACTGGGCATGGTTTCTCATAACCTGCATCAGTATTCTCGTGTCCTGTTTCGCTTTCAAAGTCGTCGGACTCTCCACTGTACCTGAACTAGGTAAGCAAATTACATGTACAAATTGCCACACACATATTTTTAATTCATAGGTACCTACTTATATTTTGTACCGGTTATCGAGTTTATTTAATGTGTTCCTTTTAAACGAAACATGATTGGAATAGGACTAAAAAAAGCCAAACTTTTAAATTGATCATAAAGGCTGCGTTTCAATATTTTATGTTTTTTGACGTACAAAGAAATTATTGAGACCGCATTCGTAACTGGTAGATACAATATGTATTAAAGGGAAATGTCTTTATTATTATTCGTCTCTTTAAAAAGGTTATAATAGTTGTCCGTTTGTTCAGGTCGCTTGTATTTGTGCGTGATGTTGTACGGGGCGGCGATGTTGCCGCTTACCTACCTCTTGTCACACCTGTTCAAAGGACCTGCACTTGGCTTTGTCAGTCTCTTCTTTATGAACGTGCTATTCGGTGAGTTGTTGTAATCATTAAAACTGGATGACACTACTACAACCTTCAATGCAAATTCAATAAATAAAAGCTTTCTCTATTTAAAACATATTATGTTTTAAAATAACCAGGCATGATGGGCGCACAGGTAGTGGAAGCGTTATCGTCGCCACAGATTGATACGAAAGAAGCAGCGAATATTCTAGATAACATTCTACAGTATTTCCCTCTCTATAGTTTCGTCACTGCTTTAAGGTAAATAACATTTATTTTACTTAATATGAATGAACATGACAGACAAAGTTACCATTACTAGACAAAGGTTGGAGATGGCAAAACCCTATGGTCTTGCCAATCGAATCGATCGAAAGGTTGTGAGTGCGATCGACTATACCACAGTACACTAATACAGAGCTTAGTTAAGGCTCAAAACATAAAACGGTTTATCTGATCACTTGGTAAATAATTTCTGATTACAGGTTTTTAAACCAGATTGGGTTGCGAGAACACTCGTGCCTTGAAATGTGCGAGTACATCCAAGTGGTGTATCCCAACTTCGAGTGTAGCATGGAGGCTATGTGCGACCAAGCATCGCAGTGTTGCGGTACCTATCATTAGTATATAACTAGATTTTTAGGATTTACACCTGGTTCAAAGGATTAGAGGTTAATCAGCAACCTCCCAAAATCAATCTCACGTCAAGTGACTTGTGTTGTGTTTTTACTAATTCGGTCAGCTAATACCAGCGGTTGCTAGGTATAATTATGTTTGATCGTCTAATAAATATTCGAACAAGTTTCTATTATGAATTTGCTACGATTCCATAATTTTATATTGTAGCACTTTTTTTAGGCTTAAGAAAAGAAAATACTTATTGCACTCTAGGAATTCAGCACGTAGGACTTTATTACAAGTAAAATGTGTTTATAATGCCAGGTTCTGTAGGTACCTACTTATTGTACCTATTATGCAGGTAAGCTACGATAAATCCAACAATCTATACTTCATATCATTTATTCGCCTACACAAATGGAGGAGATGAAAATTTTCTGTTCCATGGTACGTACAGTACCTACGTAATACTTAATAGGTATGCGAATAAATTAATTATTAATTGAATACAAAATCCTGTAGTCCTACAATGCATAAATTAACATGCGTGATATATGAAAAGTAAATTACATTTACAGTTGTCAAGGATCCACACTTCCGCTGGGAGGAGCCGGGTGTGCTGCGCTATATCGTCAGCATGATCATCTCCTGCGTCATACTTTGGACTGTACTCATGATCATAGAATACAGGCTTGTGCAAAAGGTACAGAATTAGTATCTAATAATTAGCAGATATATTCAAACTAATGTTTGCTGGGCGAAGTTTTTAATTCCACCAAGTACCTATGGCAAAGATAGCATATTCTTGCATTACGAAACTAGTCTCGTGTAAATGGAACTTAAAACTTGCTTTTTGTTATTAAGGCCTATACTGGCTCTTGAATGATTTGCAATAAGCTAACTTGATGGGATATTATCATCATTTATTTGATAATGTTTTAATTTTTATTTTTCGTATGTAGGTAAGTATAATTATATTTTTAATTACCCCAAAGTTTTAGTTGCTTTTTAGCACCAGTAGTCACGGGAAGACAAGTGCTCTTAAACTAGGTGTTTTAGAATAAGTATACGATATTACATATTTCCAATCTCTATATTAACTTAATCAGTTGTCTTCTTTAGGATATTTTGAATTTAATTGTTTCAAGAGAGCGATTTTTAATCTATGCGCTACTATCATTGGTCGACTAGTTTAGTCGCTCGCTAATGTTGATGCGCGTAGATTAATCCTTTTTTTATTTGGCAGATATTCACATTTAAGAAAACTCCACCCCCAGTTGATGAAAGTACACTAGACGAAGACGTTGCCGCAGAGGCGACTCGCGCGCGGCAGACGTCTCCCTCCAACCGAGCTGATCAAGCGCTGCTCGCCACAGAACTCTCTAAGTACTACGGGAAACATCTTGCTGTAGATCAAGTATCATTCTGTAAGTACTTAATGGAGTACGTAATAAATACCAAACAATCAATCCCTTAATCAATCCTTTTTCAAGCACTATAAAATACATAATTTTGTGTTTATAAACTTGACACCTGGCAATTCTCTGTTTGATGGCGCAGAAATAAAAAAACATTACCTACATGTAGGACATATAATAGGATTTTTGCATGTGGTGTTTATTCGTACGATTTTTCACACTCTTTCGTACACAGATTTTAAATTACACGTAAAATTTTCATGAGTTTTATATACTATATCAGGTGTGAACGATGGCGAATGCTTTGGCCTGTTAGGCGTAAATGGAGCCGGCAAGACCACCACGTTCAAGATGCTGATGGGTGACGAATCTATATCGAGTGGTGAGGCGTACGTGAGCGGACACTCTGTACGCAGGAATCTTAATAAAGTGCACGAAAACATTGGTTAGTATATAAGTAACTATTAACAACAATTATACAACAAAATAATTCTGTTTTTAGATAACACTAGTAGTTTTCCCGCGGTTTCACCCGCGTAAGTCCCGTTCCCGTGTGAATATCGGGTTTCACCCCATTCACCCCCTCCAGGGTGGAATTTCCAAAAATCCTCTCTTAGTGCTCCCCGACACTCTCCAAGGAACATACATGCCATATTTCAGCTTCTTGCGTTCAGTAGTTTCGGCTGTGCGTTGTCTGTCAGTCACTCAGTAACGGAAGAATTTTATATATATCAAGATTGAATAATAATGTCCTCTAGACCGAATTTCGGTCACAGCGGCCAATCTTAACGAGACTGGCCATCTGCGCCGGAGGTATTATAGTGCACGAGTATGTGCGCAAACACAAGTGCACTCTCTGTTCCCTAACCCTCATGATCCGATAAGACGGATAATCCAACACGACCGGAGAGAGATCAGGCTCAGGACCAACGGCTTTACGTGCTTTCCGAGGCACGAGAGTGTCTAACACCGCCCGCTTCCTAACTCCGAACTCATATTGAGATTTTTTAACAGAAAAACCCAATACCATTTTGTTAGCCCGACCCAGGATTTGAACAAAAGATCTCATGCAAAGCAGTCGCATTCACTACCGCTGCGCCATGGAAGCAGTTTCGATGATTTAGAACGTTATTCGCCAAAAAAGCCACATATTGTAGTAGGTACTTTAATACACTATACGTTTATCAAGTTTAGTTACTTTAACATAATAATTCTATTATATTATACATGTATATGTTTGTGGTGTGCAGGCTACTGCCCACAGTTCGACGCGCTGTTCAGCGAGCTGTCGGGGCGCGAGACGTTGCGCGTGTTCGCGCTCATGCGCGGCCTGCGCTCGCGCGCCGCCGCGCGCACAGCCGACACGCTGGCACACGCGCTCGGCTTCCACCCACATCTCGACAAGAGGGTACGTATTGTAACTTGTTTATACTCACTTATACGTCTTAGCCGTAGTGTTAATCGATTATTATTTACGAAGAAAGAAATTGATATACAGAACTCTATTTGTAATTATTCTAATTCCCCGGTTGTTCAGGTGCACCAGTATTCAGGTGGTACAAAGCGCAAGTTGAATACGGCGGTGGCATTCCTGGGGCGTACGCGACTCGTATTTGTAGACGAGCCCACGACAGGCGTCGATCCAGCTGCTAAACGACACGTATGTGAACTTTACATTTTGTATTCTTAGTTGATTATTAGATATACATACTTACATAGCCACAAGATCGCCTTAAATTTAAAAAGGTATTAGACTGTGTCCTCACCGAAACAGCTGTAATTGTAAGGAACAAAACAATCATTTATGTCTGCAAGAGTAGGTTTATACTTTTGCAAACTATACATTTATTTTAACCTACTGACCACGGAGACGTAGCTTCATATACACGTATTTGTTATTATTCACTTGGTGCACGTATGTTTGCTGCTTATACACAAAACTATGAAAATCTGTCAACGAAGCTACAACGTCTGCCGCACCTTGACTAGTACCTACGCCGGGTAACATAGATTGGTTCTACATAAAAATAGCGGGAGTGTCTCGTATAAAATCGTATAAAACTACCGGGTATCATTAAACTACAGCAGTCTAATAACAAAAAACATAGGTTAGCTTTTCTTATCATATAATGACGAACACGCGTCTATAATTCTACACCCCGTGGACAGCAGGCCAAAGTTTAGTATGCCAGTCTGCATAAGCTGTACGATGTATTTTGAAGCGTCGTTTTGTGATGATTGCACTAATCCGACTGATCAAAGGTGTTTGGCAAAACATGTATGTTTTTAGTAGGTAATCCAATGTCCTTTAAGGCAAAGAAAATTTATCTAAGCCCAGAAATTAGTAGTTTATCTTAAATGATGGTCGTTTAATAACAAGTCAGTACCAAATATAAGTCGGCGAATGTAACGTGTGGTGCGTGTGGTGGCGCAGGTGTGGCGCGCGATGCGCGGCGTGCAGCGCGCCGGGCGCGGCGTAGTGCTGACGTCACACAGCATGGAGGAGTGCGAGGCGCTGTGCTCGCGGCTCACGATCATGGTCAACGGCCGCTTCCAGTGCCTTGGCACCCCGCAGCATCTCAAGAACAAGTTCTCTGAAGGTATTTTGTCTTACTATTTTCTTGTTACTTATGTACATTTACCTAGTCCTAGTCCAAGGTAGAAGGATTAACACCCACATTTTGCCAGCTATGCTTTTAGTTGCCACGTAATAGAGGGCAAGACTTTTGCCGTCTATTGGTTACTAGGTACAGTAACAGACTCTGTGCTGCTGGATTTTTTTTAAATACCTTTGCAAATTACATTTTCCTGACTCTTAAACCGAAAGCTCAAGTACAACAGTCGCATGATTGCTGCGCTTGTATATATGTATCTACATATATAGGTATCCATAGCTGGTAATCTCATTAACTCAAAAAATCTGTTTATAACAACATGTGTGTATCTAATATTTCAGGTTTTACATTAACCATCAAGTTAAGAAGTGAAGAGAATGAAGCACAGCGACGCTCACTGTCTCGACAGACCAGTGTAATATCAGTAAAATCTTCAGTTATCAAAAACTACGTTAACACGAATTTCGCCAATCCTAGAATAATGTGAGTAATTATTCAAAATAAGTTATACCCACTTACCATGAGTTAATGTTCATCGCCTTCTCAGGCCGGTTCGACTAGAGTACTACCCTCTTACAGAATACCGACTTAAAGTAGCAGTAGGTATACTTTACCTATCTAGTTTTTTGTTTTTTGTTTAGTGATTGTGATCGTCAGAGACCCCTCGATCCCTTTCTTGTCCTACTTCGGTCTTGTTCGATAACCAGCTGGTACAAGAGCCCTTTTCGGTGTCGCCTTGGCACAATATATATTTTTCATCTGGTAGATTTATTATAATGTATTTTAAAATTTTAATTTTAATTTAAAGTGATTTTTATGTACAACAATATGTTAGACTGAGAGAAATAAAATATTTTCTTTTATACCCTTTTTTATTCGTTCTCTTCACATGGGCTACGATAACTACTTACACATAAATTTTGGATTGATTTGGATGTTTATTCGCCCTTATTCTCAGTCTGCTATATACTTATTTCGCTAGTGGAATCATTCAGATGCCGGCACTGGTCCTATAGGACGAAGGAAAAATTTATAATATAATGAATGTAGAGGGCTATATAAATCATATATTAACGTAATGGTTTTAGGGAGGAGTACCAAGGGCTGCTGACTTACTACCTGCCGGACCGCAGCATGGCGTGGTCGCGGATGTTCGGCATCATGGAGCACGCCAAGCGAAGCTTCGACGTCGAGGACTACACCATTTCGCAAACTACGCTCGAACAGATCTTCCTACAGTTCACCAAGTACCAGGGCCACGCGGACTTGCAGCCCACCAAAGTACTTAGTCCTACGCAACCAACCATAGAAAATATTAGCTAACTTACCTTATCAAATTCTGTGTAAATAGTCGCAGGTCCTGCGAAGTTAAGTCAAACAATTCCTTCGTCTGTGATATTACTTTGTTTAAATTATGGACCAATAATACAGCTTGGGGAATGTTATAGGATAGTAAGAGCTGTTTGTACAGGCTAGCCTAGGAGTACCACTTAGCAGTTTCATTAATATGATATTTAGTTTATTGGTGCTTTACAATTACTTGTTAAAAGTATATGTTTTATAAAATATTGAATTTGTCTTTGAGACGAAAACTGCGGAAGCGTTTAGTTATTTTAAATCTATCAAAATATAAATCTTATATTTCGGATAAGTAAATCATAATATTGTGGCGTTTTGATACGACTGGTTGCCTCTGCCAGTACTAATAAGAGAGTCTATAGCCCAGCCCTCGTGTAACCGGGATGATGTACACACGACTACACATCAAGTTAGACACCCTATATGCGATGTACACACGGCTACACATCAAGTTAGACAGTCTATATACGCATAACTACGCTACATACAAAATAGAGAATTGTCGGATAGGGATATAGTGGTGTCGATAGAGCGTAACAAAAACATAACGCACTCTCTCGCACGATTCGCAGCGCTCAACTTCTAATAATTCAAAGTCCAAACAGTCTAGGTTGATGTGTCACTGTGTGTACCTATCATCACTCTACTCTATCACGTTCGTTCGAATGAAAATGGGCCGACTTATATACTATATGTGAAGTAGGTATAATTAAAGGGCATACGATCGCCGCGCCGTACCTAACCACGGGCGGTAACGGCAAGACGACTGTTTGCCCATAAATTGAGAGATTGTTGTGGGTTTGAATGTCATATTGGACAGTTGTTTGCGTGATTTAAAAAACTTAATGTTTTCCTGAGTTTGATTACCGTAGGTACGTTGATAAGTATTATGCTTCTAATCCTCAGAGACACAAATGTTACCTAAGGTAATAAAAAAATTGCGTCTAAATTACAGTAGCAATTTTAGTTTCTAGAATAAACATTACAGTTTCTACTTTTACAAGAAGGATTTTAAATAAAAGAATTATACATTTTACAATATCTTGCTAAATTACTGGCGCTTACCTGTACCTGTTTCTTGACGATTTTGGAGTGGAGTGGAAACCTTTAAATATATGTAACTTGCGGCCATATAATAGATATAGAATTATGTTATACAAGCAGAGCAAATCGGGCTGGCCGGTTCTCCATGGCGGTCTTAATGTCAACCAAACTTTTTAAATGTTTCATACAAATTGACAATTGTGTACCTACACAAGGTTAGCCTACATGGCAAGGGTATACAAAGCCAAGCGAGGATTGATATGACATACGTATGTCATGAATAATTGTAATGATACAACCTTTCGACGATCGTGAAAACAATATCTGTAGCGGAGAAGTAAAGAATAATACCTAAGTCCACTTTTTATAAAGGACTGATTTTCGTTTACCACTATTTAGACTTTACATCCCTAGATGTAGAGTCTAAAGTCTCTTATTATTATTTATATCTTAGCTATAGATATGACTTGAATCAAGTATTCGCTTGATTAGTCCTTTACTTAGGTTTCTAAAAGGATTAACTGGTCATGGGTACTTTAACAGCCCTTTCTAATCAGACAAATTAAAAATAAAATAAGTATTGTAAATATCATTATTAACACAATGGTTTGAGAATATTGCTTAAAGTACAACGTTACACAAATTGTTCAAGTGCATCATGCGTGTCGTCATTGTAACTATGAACTGAGAATGTACAATGTAAAATAATATATAATATGAGCCCTGTATATAAACTGTCCCACTGCTCTTGGCACTGGCCCCTTCTCAGAGTGAGAAGGATTAGGCCATAGTCCACCACGCTGGCCCAATGCGGGTCGACAGACTTCACATATCTTCGAGAACATGCAGAACTCTTTAGGTTTTCTGACGATGTTCTCGTCCACAATTGTAAAATAGCTTTTTAAAACATACCAAAAAGTTAAGTATGTAGGTTAATTTTATACAACGTAGTGCTAACATTTGTGCCTACTATACATTTTATATAAAAACCACGTACGAACGAATGACTTACTAAACTGTGTAATCTGTTAAGATAACGTTACAATTATGTAAGTTATGTAAGGCAATTCAATTATAAATAAAACTATTTTTGGTAAAATATCCTTAGTTTTATTAAAATTTGTCTATAAACACTACACAATACAAACACCGTTCTTATAAAAGACATTACAAAACATTGAGAGATACAGAAATACTTTAAAGCTCGAAAATTTAATTAGATCTGTATACCATTCAAGCGTAACGTAAATAAATAATACCAGTGAGGAACAACACTGCATCTTGAGATAAGTTGGCCAACACAACATAAATATAGTTATATACAACATTATGTAATAGATTTATTGCGTATGTATATAAATATTTAAAGATCTTTAATAATACTTGATGATAAAAGTAATTGTACTAAATGAATGTGTATGTGCGAGATGGATTCACGCATTGAGGATTCCAGTATCCGTATTTATTCGCGATCTTATAGTATAAAATATACCTATATAGCGATATTATAGTAGGCCTATTATGAAACGTAAATGCCGAAGTTTCGGGCCGACTGTGCGTACCATGAAACACATTTACTCCTAAATTCGATCCGAATTTCAGTACGTAACATCTTGATAGTCCTAATCCCTTTCATAAGGCAGACCGAGTAAAGCAGTCATATCATATTGAAAGAAAGAAAGCCGAAGAAACTTCGTTTGGTGTTTTTTTGTTTAGCCTGTAGTTTCGGTAAATCAGCGTCACGGTAGACCTGGAGACTGGTTACATAAGACTACAAGCGAAGAAAAGTCTCTAGACGTCTAGAAATCTAGACCATGTCACTGTTGTAATTATTATTAGATACGGAATCCTGCAACGTAACTTACAATACTTTGTGAACATAAACGGCAAAAGCCAAAATAGGAACATTATAAACATAATACGACTACACTGAGGGCAACGTATTCATTAATATTTTGCTAAATCATGCGGCAATATTAATACAAACAATAATCACAAATTATATCACACAATTTCACACATTGTACAAATCATAATATTTATTATAAAATTGGCTTACAGTATGAATAAGGCGAATTCAATTGAAGTTCTTGTAATTATAATCCTGCGGACAGCTTGCTTCGTTCTATATCAATGTTGAGAGCATTATAGTATATTTTTACTTGTTTCGTAAGAAAAGGCTTCTAGTTACCATAATTATGTACTGTGACGCGAACTAAGTACTGTTTAAAGACACTTAGTTGATTGTTTTATTCATACTGTAATAATTTTGTAATGTTACTGTAGTGCTGAACTACAATTTTTTGTTGCTATGTACTCTGCGTTTGTAACCTTACTGAATAAAATAACGAAAAATAATTAGGCTTAGCTCTTTAAGCGAGCGTTATTTTGTCACTATTAAATAATGGCAAAAAATATTAGAAATATATATCGGGTTCTCTAAAATAAATATCCCCTCCATCGCGTTTCTTATAGAAAAACAGAAGACAAAGCTATCTATGTGCAATTCGGTGGAGAAGTGCGTTATTTTATATACGACGCATAATAATATTAATTACATTGTCAAGATTAGAGCACAGCACCAGATATACCTTTGGTATTAACTTATTATAAATTATTAAGTATAAAAGCTTAGAACACAATGTGAAGGATCGTGAAAAATTGTCTACTTTTTACGAAGCAAATTGTTATTAATAAATGTTCGTCATTTGTTTTTAGTAGGTACTAAGTACAAACAGAACGATGCATTTTTCAAGACTAACTTTTGTAGCACGTCCGTTACATCTTCAAAAAAGCACCATTTCGTTACACGAATCGAATAATACGGACCCTAAATAGAAAGGTTTACAGGCGATCCAAAAAATTATTTACTTTTAGGGTACGTTTCATACAGGTAGATTTCTTGAGCTATTAGGTTAATCAAATCGTGTAGCGATTAATGTAAATCATAAAATAAGTACTGAAGAAGCCTGTGAGTACATATATAGACCAAGATTGTAAAATTATACATTTACAAGTATCTATATACTAAATACAAATTACAGCATTCTTAATTATCAAAAACATTATAAGTACATAGTGAATTTTGTTAAAAAACATAGATATCCGGCATCTGATGGTTTAGGTATTTATATAGTTGCTAAAGAAATAACAAGTGAGCACTTGATACTTCACCTTATGATAATGTGTTATATTCTTATGAAGTAATGTTAAATATAATAAGTCGATGTTGTACATCTCGAGACTACAAACGTCTACTAATCAGATCTTGCATTCATATTTTACATAAAATTTATATGGAATGGCGCTTTTTCATACAAGGTGTAACAAAATGACGGGTTGCATAATAAATGTGTAACGGGGATACAAAATTGCCATCGTAAAATTCAAGAACTTCGATTGGATTAATCTTAGTTTTGTATATAAATTTCAATCGAAAATAAATAAAATGGATATAGGCATGACACTATTAGGCCGAGGCATAGTATAGGCAGAGATACACGTATTACAACCACATTTCGATAGATATGGATTCAGATTCCAGGTATCCCGAAGAACACTTAGCCGCATTTCGGTGTTGTAATGTAGGATTGTTTCTATCTGGATTCACATTATACAACCCAGTAATATATAAGTCAATGATACAACCCTTCATAATGTTACACGTTGTACTCTGCTATGACGAAAACATATAATTTTGTACGATAAAGTAAAATGCGATAAATTTAAGATATAAATATCAACGTATACGGTATGGTAAGTGGCGGATACGAGACCACACGTATCACACCTAGAATAAACGGCTATACACGTAGAACATGTGATTACGAATTTAAATCGATATTGTCATACATTTACGAAAACGTGTATAAAAACGTCGCACTAGACTAGACTTGTAGCGTGGTACATATTATACTTCTATGCATTGAATACTGGTACCAAATACATCAACAACAACATTTAACGATATACTTGTAATACAATATTATTTAATCACATATAAAATATTGAACATATACTTACGGCTGTTTAGCGTGGTATTTTACTTAATGTAAGACTATTTATTACTAAGTACTAATATGTAAACGAAGTCTAAAGCTTCTTAAATGTGTTTAGTCTCGATACTTTCTCAACAGTTCAATCTCATTATATTCTAATTGTCGGGGCAGTGAAATAAACGCTCACCTAAGTACTTTAATACAAAAAGTGGATGTGGAGCGATTAAATACACCTGTCTTGCTTAAATTACGTTTCAAGGTGTTATAAGCCTTCGGGGCCGCTTGTACTTACGTATATGTATTAATGTAAACATGACACGAAGAACTTATGCTGAGTCGATAACGCTAAATTGCATTCTAGTGTGAAGAGAATGGCAGTCACTTCTTTCACTATTTGTAGAAGATCTTAGTAGAAAATACAAAGTACCACGAAGGGTCATAATTCACTCAGGAATACATCAATATCTGAATACGAAAATAAATGTAAATGTTCTATTTTCGAAATTGCATTGAGAACGTACGAACAAAAATGTAGTTTAAATCCATAACTAGGCATTCAATTTACATATTTACGAGATCTGACCCCGTTCTTCAGAGAACACTTCACATAAATAATCTTCTCATCTGTATCCCTTTTTCACCTGCACCTATAGTTACACCCGTTTACTAGAACACTAAATTCAGATTACTATTATTGATCCACTAGAAAATTCGTTTATCGGCAGATTGTCACGTTGATTACCCTGACGCTAATGTTATAAATACCTTGACTAAATTGAGTTTGTTCAGACCTCTGCATTTGAGTGTATTCTTGTAAACCTGAGGAATACTTGTTCGAGCGTGGTCTGCGAAACGGAGTAGTCCTCGATAGGGAACTGCTTCCGAGCTTCCTCCATGACGTGGAACACGCGCCACCACGGCAACTCCGCATCGTTCAGATAGTAAGTGCTGATGCCGAGGTAAGTTTCTCTGCAAAAGAAGTTTGTTATGAGTCTGGCTATTGCACATACAACATTTGATATCTATACAAATAAATAGAACTGAAGTGTCTGTTTGTAATGTCAAAATAACAGCTTTTTACTAAATGCATATGAAAGTATATAAGATAATTACATAAAAAACTAATTTCAAATTTTTGTCTGTATCTTTGTTCCGGCTAATCTCTGATACGGCTGGACCGATTTGGACTGGACTTTCACTGGCAAAAAGCTGATGTTATAAGCAATAACGTAGATTACGTTTATTTTAGAAAAATGGGTTTCGCGACAAAAATATTAACTCGTTTTTGATAAATGCCACATGGACGAAATCGTGGGTAACAGCTAGTGCTAACTAATATGTTAAATGCAAATGCGACTTTGGTTGTTTGTTACGCTTTCACGCCTTAACTGATCGACCGATCATTATGAGATTTTGCATACACATTGTCAGGGGTAGACCAAAGACATAGAGTACCCTTAAAAAAATTATACATCCCGAGGGATAGCTAACGATAATTTAAATCACAGTAAGCAGATTACTATGATTTAAATAATTATCACGTGCTATTGTCACTATAAAATAGGTACCTACAAACGTATCAAATTGTCAAAATAATATATTGCGTGATTTTAAACCATTATGGCATTACGCAGAACCAAGCAAAACACAATGCTTTAACAACAAGCACAAGAGGTTTAATTCATTCTGCCTTAATATTAGGTATCAGCTAGTGGAATGCGATTTTTTTACGTACTTAATAATGGAAGCTACTTAAAATGCAGATTAAAAACCATTTATATTTAACTCTTTGAGCGTGCTGCCATCCGCCAGCATTGACAACTAGCTAGAATTTAATAATTTTTGCTTCAATCGCTTATTTGTCTACCCATGTCACACCATCAGAGATTGAAAGAAAGATCTTGGATCATTTACTTCATATTTTGCCAGATGAGTGCCTTTTGAGCCCAGTGCTAAATGTGATAGCTCTCAGAAGGAGTTCAATTTGTCGATGCTAGCTTCAATAACAATGTTAAATATACTCACGTAAGTCTTGCTTCGTTAAAGTTCTCTGTTATGTAGCGATCTATGTTAGCCGTGTCTACATCTCGGTTTGGGCCAGCACATTTTACAATTAACGTATAACCTGAAAACAAAAAATAAAATGTTAATAAGTTGTAAAGCGTATAAAAGCAAATTTTAATCGTTTTGATTTTTGTTATCGTAAAGGAAAATAATGATATAAAAACATAAAAATCTAAGCGTAATATCCTATATTTATTCTGAAGCCATGGAGTACTATTGGACATGCCGGTTTCTTCACGATTATATTCTTTACCGTTTTTCCATACTAATATTATAAATATTTGATGTTTTGTTTGTTTATTTGTAAGGATCAAATATAAAACTACTCAACCGATTTTTAAAATTCTTTCACCAGCTTTTTCAGCTTTGCTATATTATCAGTTATCACCGAGTAACGTAGGATATATTTTATTTAAAAACAAGTGAGAAACGGCCATGAATTGCCGTAAAACTTAGAGTTCGAAAAAATGGTATCACGTGACCTTGAGGTCAGAGGTCAAAGGTCATAGTCATTACGGGCGTATATCGACTATGCCGAGTCGAATGGCGTTGACCGCGAGTCTCTAGCTCCTACGGTTCTTAAGTTGAAAGTTGTATAACAGACAGACGGACGGACGGACGGAAGACAAAGCGAGTTTTTTCGAATTCTATAAAGTACTGTTATTTACATAACCTAACCTACCTTTACGCGTGCGAAGCTGCGAGCAAAAGATATTTGCGCATGATATAATTTAATATAGACACTACACTCCATTTGGTTAGGTACTTAACTAAAGGTAAACAATCTTGATGATGTGTCTTTTTATCTAAAATTTCAGTTTAAAAATAAAATACTGCTAAAGATCAATGTAAATACAACAATAACGATTACTAAATCAATTGAACCGCTAGTTTAAGCAGTAGTTTATTTGTTTAATATGTGTTTGTGTACAAAGTCACATCAAGATTGTTTACCTTTAGTTAAGTACCTAACCAAATGGAGTATAGGCAGTGACAACTGAAGATAAATAATAAATGGCCTTCACACATATCTTGCAAGTTACCTTGCGAGAATTTGTTCTTTAAATGCTGCAGAGGTCCGAGACAGTAGAGGGAGCCGCCGACCATGACTGTGAGTCGCGAGCACAGCGCTTCGCACTCCTCCATGCTGTGTGACGTCAGCACTATACTGCGCCCTGACAACACCGCCTCGCTTATCGATGACCACACCAGACGCTTCGAGGCTGGATCCATGCCTGTTTAAGATATAAGAACAGCCTTAAGATATGATCTGAATCGATAAACTTCTTATTTGAAAAAACATACGAGATACAGTCAGCAAAATAAGTTAAGAAGTAAGTAAGTAATATGTTAAAATATTTTAGGAATTTACACATTGTAATAAGTACTTTTGACCTGTGATTAAATCAACTATCTTTTAGCTGTTACTGCTATAAAAATCTAAACACTTTTGATGACTTTGAATGGTAGAGGAAATTAAAATCTCGCAAGAGTGTATCGACTTATGTTGCTGACAGTACCATTAAATGTTAAGTAATTAAAGTAAAAATGTGGGCTTACAATTTTGATAATATGGAGAATGTTTCTTCAAAAAGCAATAGACTTATCGCAAGTAATAAAAGAAGGAATAAAATTGGAGTTTAAAATAATTAAGAAAGACAATTACGAGAGCCAACAGACTTAATAATTATTAATTCAATATTGACCTTAGTAAAAAAAGATCCTATTACTTATATAAACTAAATTGCCATTAATATATACCTTTCTTACAAGTAATGCACGTGATATATACATAAAACTTTAATGTGTGTAGTTAACATTACCTGTAGTTGGTTCGTCGAGAAACACGAGCGGCGAATCTCCCAATAATGCGACGGCTGTACTGATTTTTCTTTTAGTTCCACCGCTGCATTCGTGTACCTAAGTATAAAAATATTAATATTGCATTGCTTGATGTCTGAAATACAGATATTTTCATTATCTAGTTCAGATACAGATGATTTGAATATTTTAGGAATCTCATCAATCATAGCCTAATTTGTAAAGTATATACAGTATGTATAAAAAACCCTGTCCGATCCATTAAGGGCTTGTTTCTCTCTTAACAAACATGCTAAGAAAAATAAAAAAAATATCTGTATCATCGTAAAACGTCTTCATAATATTTTTAACTACTGTATTGATTAGCATTTTAACCCTTTAATTACTGAAATTTCGCACAGTCTAGCAACACTCCACTAAACTTGACAAGGACGCGGAGCGTGGTATTCATTTGGCGGCTTTTCTAAGGCGTAGGTAGGTAGGCGCGTGTGTTGCCATGAGTAATCTATTAATATAATATTATTTTAAATAAATTAAATTTACCGGGGTAATTCTTTTGATCGATTTTTATGAAAGGATGTCATTTACGCACTCATAATAAGCTACTGTATAACATCTTTAAAGATCGGACAGGATTTACTATACACACTGTATATCTTCAAGTGTACAAACTATTTTTCTTGAGAAATAAACATTATTATTATTATTCTGAATATCAATAAAGAACGCTAATCTACGTGAGACAATACATTTTCTTTTTTTGAGATTCCTTCCGACTAGAGGTATAATTTTGACAATAGAATAAATATAACAATGTATCAATTACCTTTTTATCGTAGTGTCGCAGAAAACCAAGTTGGGAGGCAAGATGCAAGGCCCGCGCATTGCCGACGCGAGACGGGATACCGCGCAGCAGACAGAATATACGCAACGTCTCTCTACCGGTCAGATTGTCGAACAACGCGTCGAACTGCGGACAGTATCCTGCACACAACACGCATTACATTTATCACAAGTTCTAAGATCATTTGATAGACAATGCAAGGCGTTGCTAAGGAATTTAAAAAAGAAACGTTTCTGAAGACGTCAAGTAATTTATATTTTAAATTTGGACATAAGAAAAGCTGCGTTTTATACCGCTATTATAGAAAAAGGATCAGACAAACTATGACGTAAGCGTTTACCCCTAATATAAGATTTGAAATGTGTATTAAACTTGAATCTTATTTAGATTTTAGAAAACATGACAAATTGATTTATTCTTGTCTTAAGGTGATATGAATTTAATTTAATAAAAATGTGAGTCTATAACCCAATTGTGCAGCTATCCATACATTCGTATGTGTATTGTCTGTTGTACTGTGGTTTTTTGTAAGCTCTTGCTTACAGTATGTAGCAATCCAACTGTGAAAGTAACTACTTTCACAGTGAATATGTTTCAGTTAATTAGTTATTTAAAGGTTCATTTCCGATCGCAGCCGCGCGCGATTGATGAATCGCGTGCGGCTGTGCGACAATATTTAGAAAATGAAAATGTATGGCACCGCTTTCAACGTTTGTCTTCTTTCGCTGAAAAGCTTTCTCTTGTATTCTCAGACATACTTGCTCCGAAAAATGCACGGAAATACTGAGCATGTTGAGACACGCACGGCCTACGTCAGTTGTTCTCTGCGCGCATCTGTCGCAGACCTTGGAGACAGTGCCATACACTTTCATATTCTGACTATTGTCGCATGAGCCGCGCGCTTCAGCCGCACAGGATAAATCGCGCGCGGCTGCGATCGGTCGCGATGAACAGTAATGAACCTTTAAAGGCGGAGTATTCTGTTGTAACTTACCTGGTTACAATGGAATACTCTTAATACGGTTAGTAAATGTAGGGTTGAACTCACCAATGTGTCGGTAGACGTCCTGTATGCGAGTCTTGAGCGAGAGTCCGTGCACGAAGGCGTCGCCGGCCGAGATGCGCGCGTCGCCCGTGAGCATGCGGAACGTGCTCGTCTTGCCGGCGCCGTTGATACCCAGCAGACCGAAACACTCGCCTTTGCGCACCGCTACAATACCAAATATGACAGATTACCTTAACGGGACAAACGGTTACCTGCTAAGCAATATTTTAATATAGTTAAGGAATAATTACAATGTTACTGCGTGAATTAATAAAATTGATTCTGACTTAAATTAATGTCAAAAGAAACGTTGAAATCTATATTTGTACAGTTTGTGTATTACACCCAGATTTCACCAGCTTCGTTTTCAGCATTTATAAAATAGTATTAAGTATTTTATTAAATGTAGTAATGTAACTAAATCGCAGTTAATTATGAATACTTCGGTAAATAAGTGCTATCAAACCGTTAATATAAATTCCATCAATAAAACTTACGGCAATATTGCCAAAAGTACTGTCTTTTAAGCAGCAGTGTCTACCCTAAATATTTATTTGTATTCAACAAATACGTAAATTTTACATTGCGTCATGTTGCTGCGTTAAATCCGTGCATCACTGTATCGCGGACCTATGAAACCTTTTTACGTCTAAGTCACGTTACCCGATGAGTGCTGTCACCTGTTAATGTAGTTTATATACCTATCGACTAAAACGTATGATATTGATAAGTCAATAAAGAAGAATATCCTATATCTTAGTACCTAAACATAATATATACGAATTAATTTGTTCCGGTTTTCCATTGTACATGGGCATGGGCATTACATTATGCGACGTAAGCGTCTTAAATATGACCACATTTTTCTATTACACGCTGTATGTACATCTTGCTTAATCGGCACCGTTACAAAATCAATAGTGTGTTGGTCTTACCGAAAGTAAGTCTGTTGACAGCGAGGAACCGCTTGTAGTACTTGGTGAGGTCCCGGCACACGAGGCTGTGTTGCGCGAACTGTGGACGCGTCAGCTCTTGCACGGCCTGTCGCTCCGCCGCCACGTCACTGTCCTCCTCTGTTAACGATCGTTTAGGTTGCTCGCTTGATGAGTAGAACACCTGAGAAAATGGTACACCTTACTGCACATTAATGTTATAATAAGCGACCCGCCCCGGCTTCGCACGGCCAGTACACAAAGTTTGCAAATTATACAACTAAACCTTCTTTATGAATCACTCTGTCTATTGGTGAAATCCGCGTGAAAATCCGTTTAGTAGTTTTTGAGTTTATCGCGAACAGACGCGGCGGAAGACTTTGTTTTATAAAATGTAGTGATGATCAGCAGCAGAATTGTAAGGGAGCTTTAGCTAAAGTATAAGTAGTTATCAATTTCACTACAATTCTGTTTCATTTTATTTTGCTTAATATTTTTTTGTGACATGTATTGACATTCTATTATTCTATGGAAGTCATTAAAGTATAATTATTACTTTATTTTTAAATTTGCAATATATCTGATTTTAGTATATTTACGAGATAAATGTTATTTCGTTTATGCATCCACCTTTAAATTTAATTGTAATTAATATTACGTAATTATTAACTTGTTGTGTATGTACTTACTTGATGTGTTTTCCTATTTATTAAAGATGCATGAGCTTTTTACACAAATTATTTGAATGTATGTGTGATTCTTATTGGAAATCCGTAAAAATAAATATATATATATAATAATAAATAAGTTAAGCAGCTAGACAAAACCGGGTGCGAAAGACAGAATACCAGCAATTCAACGCATCACAACAACTCAATTATCGATCAATTCAATTCATGTCAATGGTGTCATACACTGTATCAATTGTGCACTTGATACATAAGTATGTAACCGAATCGAATTCTATGGATGATTGTTATGAACAGCTCGGAAGTGACGATAATACGTAATACATATCCTATGGTATCCAACAGGGCGCGAGTTGTTTTTACGTTAACGCGATCGAAACGTTTACCGCGTTTGGCTCTCTGATAGGTTAAGAGCTTGGAGCGTGCCATCGGAGCGCTGAACGTCATGAACGTGTCGATCGCGTTAATGAAAAACATACTCGCACTCTAAACAAACACACACAAATCTCTAAATTGGGCTACAATTGGGTGTCGTAACACAAATTTAAACTGTCTATGTACTGTAGTGCTATTTACCTTATTAACCAGCTCGTACTCCTTAATAAGCAGAATAGTGAACGAAATGATTCCAACTGCGCTCATCATGAACAAATATCTGCCGATGCCGGGCTCGCTCCATAGCATAAACGGGTCGTCCTCGACTGAAATAATATATAACGTAAATACTTTTACCTTAGTAAAAGTCTGTTGGTTGGGAGCTTTGTAATAGTATATGAGCCGCTATTACAAAGCTATGTACCAAGTAAACAAATACTTATTTATTATATAATAGATACCTGCTTTCTCATTTCTTTTGTAAAACAAGATTTTAAGAAAACTTACGAACTAAAATGTAGTATGTATAAGAGAAATTTAAAGAGGTGTCTTTAAAAACATTTACAAGACATAAGATTGACCACACTGACAAGGAATATGACAAGCTATTAAACTCTTGTGTTAAACAGTCAAAAACTAAAATTGACAATTCAATGGCTGTGAAAATAAGTATCTTATTGCTTTAATACACGTTTAAATATTCTAAAAGCGACATACATACACAGATCCTCGATAAATCCTTATCAAATTTTAAAATGTAGTGTTAACACAATATTTGTTTTGGATTCTTAATCGTCTCTAAAAATAATTTGAGTCGAAACCCAAGTAGTGCTTTAGGAAACATATTTATTTTATCAAACAAACTGTTCTCAGTTCAGTCAAACTTATGAAGTTTGCTAACATTCATCGATTAAATAGATATACTGTATAACTAATAATAATATTATTAAATACTTATGGACACATAATCAAAAAACTATTAAAAAATACAAAGAAGCATTGAACATTAAGACATAGACAATTGCAATAATAAAAGTGAAATTGATTAGGATAGGTAATATTTCTTTTATACATTTTTATGCGTCGATACAATCCTTTAAATTGCCAAGCTGATACAACACCAAATTCCATGCAGACGTTCATTCAAGCTAAAACCAACCTTAAGCGCCAAAAATAGAGTTTAATTTTATTTGACACACGCAGTGACAAAACTCACTTACTACAACACACGGAGAGGTTGAGCTTGTGGCAGATCGTGTGACGTGTGCAGTTGTCGATGTTCAACTGGTCACAGAGCCCCTCGCACGCCAGCAATGAGAACGAAGATACACTCATGTCTCTAATAAACAAATTACACGGAGCTAGGGTTAACTGCTGGTTTTCATAAATCCAGTTCATGACATAGAATGTGTTCTGTCTGGGTTCGGAAGTGAGTTTGTTAGTGAGATTTTACAGTATGATACAGTTATTATAAGGCGTTAACTATGTTACTCAATACATACTATCAAATTTCCCGAACAGAGAGCAGCTTTTCTTTCAAATTATCCTTCTAGATATTACAGGCAACAGGCGAAATTTTAAATAAATAAATGATAATAGTATCAATATCATCTAGAAAATAAAATCACCCACAATGTCTAGATTTTTATTATGTTTTAGACATACAGAATTCAGACATCGAACAGTACATAGGTATAGGGCATAATTTTACTTTGACTGTTACTCCGTAACAGTGTTTTTTTATTAAAAATTATTTTATGTTTGGATTTATTGGCAATTAGTTGCTGCATTTTAACAAATAAAATGTGCTACTTTGCAACCTCCTCATATTTACAAAGTACGGCATTACTATTGATAAATACTAATGAAAAGATATACCTTATAATTAATAATACATTTCTATATACGAGTATAATAGCACTGCGTAGCACTATTTAGTTATATTTTTATATTTCATTGCAAGTCACAAAGGATCGTGTGAAAATTGGATGTTCCACTCCCCCCAACATTATAGTTGTGTTGTTTTTAAAGGTCATGGTTTATATAACTATACAAATACAAACGGAAATATGCATCGCAAATATTATATTTTTGTACTTTCATCATAAATACTTATTTATCAATATTTTTTTTTGTACTGACTCTCTTACATCTTGTAATGTTGTCCAGTTATTTGCATCGCCCTATCTACTTATTTTAGACGCCTATTAATGTTTATTCTTATAGTGTCAATAATATCGAGTACTTATTATTTAAACATGGCGAGGTTACGAATCAACATAATATTATATACTTAGCTTTTTGTGTGTGAAAATAGCATTGTATCAAAACAGCATTATATTTGTGCAAAGATGAGTAAGTATTGAGAGTGAGTAGTGATAGGAGTGGTTAACTTGTTCAAATAGGGCTTCTTTGAAGACGTTCATTGCTTTTTAAGATTTGTGTGTCAACTATCTTATTTGAAAAAGACTGGCGTATGTGGTATAATTAAATTGATAAACGTAATTTAAATTACGGGCCAAACTAAACAACGTAAAAACGCTCAATAGCATTTACTTTAGTTTATTTTTATGCATATCAATAAGTTTGGCGTCGATCCTGATATTGGCCGATATAACGAATTTAGTTATTTATAATCAATCAATATATTGGAACTACATGTTTTTTTTTTATCGTTTACAAATTCGGACGACTTCTGGTTTTAAGGTGAACTGAACTATTAACCACCCCTGTGTAAATTTTAGCGCATGGGTTTTGTCAGTACCCCAATTGCATTGTGATGTGATTAAACTAATGAAAAATATATTACCTGAAACTTCTACTGATGCAGTAAATAGGCAACGGAGAAAAAACCCAGTCGAACAGATGAGCGTAAAACGGACTGCCTACTTCTGGTAATCTCAATAATTCGGTGATCAAAAATGGCATGCAACCTGATAAAGTAGAAAATGTGATTGTTTTACAATTTCAACATATTCTTTTAATGTAACAAATATTTTAAATATCGGTACTATCATTGGCATACAAAATCCCAAGATATAAAACTCCTAACAAATGTTATAGTAAAAAGTATTATCAAAAGATCTGAGCAAATCGTTAGAATAATAAAATAACATATGAAACAACTAAATAAAAATTCAAAGTTAAATACAACATCGAAAAATTTATTTTAAAACAAAATAATAGTTTTATTGTTGCGGATTCGTGCAATTCATTTATGAAGTATCTTGGATTTTTTGCATAACAATGGGTAGTATGGTATTATTATGTGGAACAAAAATAAACAAGCCTTGCAAACTTTGCACTTTTGTACATAGTTACTTTATTTATAAAATACGTACGTTAGTATGCTTACCCGTAAATATATTCATGAAGCACATTTTGGAGAAGCCCGTAGCTGCCGCCTCGAAATAAAATGATGCCAGGTAATGCAAGGGTATCATCGCCACGGAAAACACCATTAAGACCAGTAGTACTCTGCCTGTAAATTGTTAAGTATATGACTCAATATCTTAAGCTTATGGATGGGCAAATGGTCTAAAATGTAATGACGAAAATGCACTTGAACTGTCAATTTGATCAATTCGTGTCCTACAGGTATGTATGTAAAATTTAAAATAATGCTTCGATAGCGGTAGAATATGCTATTGCTATGCACAAGGTCTCGGGTTCAAACTCCGAGTCAGGCAACGTGCTATTGAGTTTTGCTGTCAACATCTCCTTAGCACGTATCACGTAGTCTAGAACTATTCCCGGTAGTAATTACATGAGACTTAAAACTATATCTGGCGGAATGTTAGTGTACTTCACTTCTGCGTAGATTTTAGGGGATATATGAGATTATGTAGAGATGTTTAAAAATAATGATATAATATTTTATGCATGAATTGGACTAACCTAGCTCAGCGGGCGTGGAGAGAGTGGACTCCTGGAAGCAGGCGAGCGTGAGCACGATGCAGAGGTACACGAGCAGCAGCCACAGCCAGTCCCACACGAGCGCCGACACCCACAGCACGGCGGGCCGCACGCCCGACACGCGCTGCAGCAGCTTCGCACCGCTCGTGCGCTCCTATGCGCGTACGGGTCAGAAGCTTTACTCAAACCGCTTAAAGCCGCGTTTTCACTAGAGGACATTTGCCTGCGACTCTGTTGCTCGACACGAAACTTACGTATCCCACGCGATGTCTCTCGACGTCGCTTGCGACATCTACGAGTCTCCTGACTTGCCGCAAGTCGACGCTCTGTGAACTTCGACACGCGCGACCTCCGTGTCCCTCGAAAATCGCCCGACAAGCTTTGAATAGTGAGGACGTAATATGGTCCAACGTGAGCGTATTCTAGGCGACATGCTATTCACTGCTGGGAATTATGAACTAGGCAATGTCAAGCGACATTGTCCCACAAAGTCGCAAAGACATATCACGTGTATGTTGGACGATATGTCTCCGCGTCATGTACCCTAGTAAAAACGCGGCTTAGCTGTACGTTGCCTTATTGCAGCAGCATAATGTTGAGTAGGACATGAATTTGAAATTAGTTTGTAAGAGTTACTTCTTTTTTGCACTGAGTGAATAAAATGTCCCACTTCAAATGACGCGAGGCGTCATGAAGCACAACGGTAGATTTAAGGTTACGAATAATTATGTCATCTGATGTTGCTGTGATTATATGTGGTTGACGTAATACTAACCATTAAAAATAAGAAGCGATTGACATAGGACAATTGACATGAATATTTACGTGACATTATTAACAAATCAAATGTTACAAGTTTGTGCAAAGCAATTAAAAGTTCTCTTTCACTTACTCTACGCTTATGTCATACGCGTCGAACGCGTCATAAAGTAGTACATGTAAAATTTCGAGCCGCTCTTACATTAGTACGTTTTGTACGGGACAAATGGCATGCCTCATGCTAACATGAGGCATGCCATGTCCCACGTCCTACTTAAACTTATCCTACTGAACACTACAGCAGCGATAGACTAGTAGGAGACAGTTGGACTACCACGCAGAGTTCGATACCAAGGCGAGCACCTCTGACTTTTCGAAATTATGTGCGTATTTAATATTTATCGATGAAGAAAAACATCGTGAGGAAACCAGCAAGTCTGAAAGTTGTTGAAGAAATGTGAAGCCTGTCAACCCGCACTGGGCAAGCGTGGTGGACTTATTGCCTAACCCATATTACACTTAGCTTCAAGCTTTATTAGGTTTCATTAACAATTGGTACTTATGCGCTTACCTTGACAACAAACAGTACGAGGAACGCCGTGACGAATGCCATACAAAATCCAATATTAAATGCGAATTGGAATCCCATACTGCTTCCAGTGGCCATTACTCTGACCTTAAGCAAATAAATGGCATTAATATAATTATTATCCTAAAATACGTATGTCAATTATTTATTTATTTTAAAACCGTTAACTGATAAATATACAGGTAAACTTCTGAATTCAATCCGTTAACATTTTTGTTATATGAGTTTACTGTTTTCAACTGTAACACCTGGTTCATACAGTTATAATTACTTTAATACAGTTACACTTGAAACTGTACGTAATACTTTCAATTTTCACTAAAACATATTTCCTTGTGCATCTTCATATTGTATGAATGCACACGCACTTACTGAAGTAAAACAGTGTGCATCCATAAAATAACAACTACCAAAGCAAGCAGTTACGTGTACATTATGTTTTCTTTAACAAATAGGTAAATATGACAGAATAATTATACAAATATTAAACCAACAATTTCTGCAGTTTTATCAAATACAAATACAGTTAAGATAAATATAGCCATAAAGCACAATATCCAGCCATAGTAGATAACTAAATAAATCTTTCGTTGTATTGATTAATGTATTAAACAGAGCCTAGGTTTGAGCCTTAGTGCTCTCCTGAAATTGTTACAGTCATTGATTGTTGAATGTAATTTTATTACCTATAAAGGAGGAGAGCATCGTACAATAAATTGATTTACGTAAAAAGTATTTATTCAGAATCAAAAACTGTTACTAAAGCTGTTACTTTTTGGTTCTATGTGCAAAATTGGTGGAACATAATAACAAGTGTATAAATACATAAATCGATCTATGTAACCATAGCGAATGCACATCAAACAATTTTAATTGATAGGATGCCAGACAATGGTTCGCTAATCAATACAATATTCCAGCTGACGAGGCCATATGATGATTAATAACCTATGTATTTCGTTTCAATAGTAATATAACGGATTTCCAGCTTACAAAAGAATTATAATTATTGTAATTTAATTAGGCAGACAATAACAGAGTAATTCAATTATATTTTAATATATTATTCATTAAAACGGACTGAGTTACAATAGCTTATTTTATATATACTGTGCCTCAGGACTTCGAATCGTTGCAAAACGACTCTAGTTTTCCTTATAGTTCAAATTATCTCCAAATAAATTAGCAATAAAAATGAAAAATTCAATTCTTTTTAGGAGTTTGGTCGTGAAAATGTAACAATCAGAATCAATTATTATAATAATAATAAAATAGCATAGACTACCTATTTGTAGATGTATTACGTTAAGCTAATATATCTAATGGGGCATAATTTAATTATACTTGTCACGTTAACAGCTCGTTTTACGATATAAGATTTAAAGTATGTTTCATCGAAAGTTAAGTGTATGCCAACATACAGGTCGTATTTAGTAAAAGGTACATATATATTTTAATTAATTCTAAAACTTAAACAATTATAAATTATTGCTTGAAAAGCAATCTAGACGTCTAGTAAAATTTATAAAAAGCACTTACCAAATTTTCTATTGAATACGGTAGCGGATAGTTAACAATTTTTAATGTGCTGCCAGGGGAGAGTGCAGAAAGTATCGCATTGTTGACCATTGCAAGAGATATGGCGGAGTCGTGGTAGCCATAATTGCTGTACCATGCTGTGATGTTATGGTGGCCAAACGACGCACCCATTAGGACTTCGTAGCGAACTCGTTGAAGATCCGCGTCGCTCTAATAAACAACATGTTAAATTTAAGATACTTAAGTAAAACGCCAAAAGAGAGCTTTAAAAAGGCGGGTCACTGCTTAAATTTGGAACAAGTCTTCTGTAGTAGGTTGACTGCGTGGATGGCGTAGTGGTTTAAGTAGTGGCCTCGCCAGTGCCTCTGCGCCGAGTGTTGTGGCTTACACAGGTCAAACATTTATGTGATCCACAAATAGTAGTTCCAAGTTTAGGTGATTTTTGTGTCCGTTGTTTGAATGTTTTAAACTTCCTCGCGATACAGATATTATTCTTAGTGCGACTGTTGTTCTTTTTAAAAATGAAACTGTGTAGCTGTATCTATAGTAGATTACATCAAAATAATTTTGTTTTATCTATTTACGGCGAGTAGGGTATGTAACGTAATCCAGCAAGTTTTGTCAATAAGCAGATAACGCAGTATTTCCCAGCTAATACTAAACATATACAGTTATATTTTTTAAAGGCTTTATATGGTTGGCATTTACATATGTCTGCCTTAAATATGTAGACCTAGCAGTTTAAACACGAAGTTCGTAATAATTGTCTATTTGACCAAAATTTCATAAATTTTATGGTATATCTACGTAGACATTTAATGTTTTCATACAATTATGTGAATGTTTCTTATTTATATAATGAGCTGCAATAGTATATTCGTACGAGGTCAATCCAATTAGGCTCAATTTGCCTACTATCTGACGGTGGCTAAGCAATTTGACTAAACAAAAACTGTTAAAACGCATAATTCTTCGGTTAAAAGATTTACCTACAGCAGTGATCGCCAACCTTGTCTTCCAAAACAGCCAATCCACAAGTAAATTCTATTCAAAAAGCAATTTTTTTAACTTAGCTTTGCTTTAGCCGGGTACATTACGAAAAAAATTGGATTAAAAGTACAATCTCGAGCTTGCCTTTGGCAAATAAGTCTTAGTTTAACTAACAGTAAATTCAATTTGTTATCATAGTTATAAGGCAAGATAATAAGTAATACTCTGTGCCTGCACTAAACATTTCATTGTAGAGCCGCAGGAGAGGTGTCAAAGAGCCGCATGCGGCTCGCGAGCCGCGGGTTGCCAGCCTCTGACCTAGAGTAATTTAAAAATCGATTCTTAGGTACATTTCTATTCATTTCATCAAATACTTATGTGATGTAATACTAATGCTATACACATAAACCTCTAAAACAATTTTAGTTGTGATCATTTTAGATCGCCCACAATTATCATCGTTTTAGACAGTAATCTGTCAGAGGATTATCATGACAGATAGTTATTTTTAATCTTCGTATATATGTATCTAAATACCAAAAGTTATAATCTAATATAAATAAATATCCTTATGATCAGCTGTTGCGCTGGCAGTCCCTAAAGATACTGAGAAAGACCTCGTTGATCCTGTTAAGATGGTAGGTATAATTATGTTGAAATCTGAATCATCGCCTTCACCCTTAAGCAATCCTAATTATTTTCGATATAGCTTACTGCTATACATATAATATATAAATAGAATACTTACCAGTTTCAAATAATATTTTCCCAAATCCGCCGTCCCTATATCAGTGAGCTTCATATCTGAATACGTAGAAGTTTTGAAGTAGTTCTTGTAGGCATTCATCGTCAACGCTTCTATGCTACCATCAGTCACGTTGTTTTGCGAAAGCAGCGTCTGTGTCGCTCTAAACCCACTCTCTAAGCTCAGCGTCAATGGCGGCAACTGAGATAAAAACTTCCACGATCTGGATATAATCACCGATATTGTTATATTAACAATAGGTGTCACAAACTGTATCAAAGCAGTGAGCTTGTTTCTCATCGAGTTGTACGCTAATTTTAGAAACATTGCCTTTATGTGGTTCTTTAGAAGTTTGAAGCCCCGCACTTTTTCGATTGGTTCGTTATCCACTGCAAAAAAACAATACATAATATATAAGAGCTTCATGTTATTGTTAATTTAATAGCTTATACTTTAACCTCTGGCTTGTGCATGAAAGCAGCTGACGAAAAAATATTGTTATGTTTATTGGTATCGGTAAACAGCAAGCTAGCATTCAGCAGGGCCCTTAACTCTTATCCCTACTAATATTATAAATGCGAAAGTAACTCTGTCTGTCTGTCTGTTACGCTTTCACGCTGAAACCACTAAACTGATTTTGATGAAATTTTGTACAGAAATAGACTAGACCTAAGAAAAGGATACCTTTTGTTGTAAAATAGACATAAAGGGGTTGAAATGAAATGAAAATTTGTATGGGAATGCGTCATTATCGAGCCTAAGCCACTGAACTCATTTTGATAAAATTTGGTACAGAGATAGACTAGATCTTGAGAAAGGACATAGGTTACCTTTTGTTGTAGAAAAGGGCATGAAAGGGTTGAAATAAGGGATGAAATAGGGTATGGGAATTCCTCATTATTGCGCCTAAACCACAACCAATTTTGATGAAATTAGGTTCATAGATAGACTAGACCTTGGAAAAGTAAATTAGATTAATTAGATTTCAGATCATTTTGTTGTATAAGAGGGCAAGAAGGGGTTGAAATAAGTGATGAAAGTTTGTATGGGAATTCGTTATTATCGCAGATAAAACCAGATGAATCTTTGTATTTAGGCACTGGATAAGCAGTAAATAAGTAAATATTTGTTCCAACGAATTTGAAATTTTGATCTACATGGAGATGAAATAGGCATATAGGATATAAAAGCAGCGATAGCTCAGTGGGGAGACCAACAGACTGCAATGCAGAGGGTCTCAGGTTCGAACCCACGTCGCGCACCCCAGACTTTCGGAAGTTATATAACTTTTCGAAATTATGTGCGTATTGATTGACAATTATCGCCTGCTCCGTGCCTCGGAGAACACTTTAAGCCGTTGGTCCCGGCTGCCATGAACATCTATGGCAGTCGTTATTGGGAAAGTCAGTACTCTCTAATATCCTGACACTGGTCTAGCCTTAGGGTATCGTTAGCCTTCAGGTTGCGGAGGTCAGGTGGCAGCCGCTCCGTGTAAAAACTGATATCTAGTCAAATCTGGTTAGACCAGAAAAGCCGACCCCAAGTGACTTGGGAATAATAAAGACTAAGAGAGAAGAAGATGGAGATGAAATAGGAGACTAAAGTTCGTATGGAAGCTGAAACAAATCTGTCTATTTCTACAATACGTATATTTATCGGCAATATTGTATAATTAGTAAAAATGCCGTCTTAATATGTACATATTAAGATGGCATGGCGCGAGCGCGGAACACGCCAAACGCTTTACACAATGAACGATGTGCCGGCGCGCGGCGGCAACGCAGCGCCAGCGCCATAGTGAGAAAGTTTGTAACATTAGCAAAAGCTAGACATCATGATACTTTAGGCTCATTCTGCGTAAATAGAAACACCAAAGATTTAATTATGTCCGGATACTTTGAAATAACTACACTTTACAACATTGAGACAACTAAGTACCATCTTAGTCTCCCCGTGAACATGGCTGCTGTAAAGCAACCAAAACGTCGGGGCAAAGCGTAAACTTAAATATAAATAGCTTTAATTAATTTAAATAGCTTAAATTCAGTAAAGTTCAATAATAGTAGAGTTAGAGTTTCAAAATTATGTAATAAATGTATTTTAAAACACAACGCGACAAAATCCGTATCTTAGTTTAATTTTAATGTATAACAATTGTGTAAACATAAGACAATATTATTAGCGAAAGAGGTGAGCGCGGAAAAATGTTGCAGCAGTGTAAGCTGTTGGTTTGGGATGTATGTATGTACGACGACTCATAAAAGAGCAATCTAAGCACTATATCACACCATGAAATGTGTCAAGAGCAACCAGGGTAACATGGCAGGGATGGTGGTACTTTTAGCTGGTGACTTTAGACAGATCCTGCCGGTTATTAATAGGGGTACACCGGCAGATGAAATAAATGCCTGTTTTAAGGCGTATTTGACATAGCTTTTATAATACAAAACATTTTTACGTGTATCCACCCACCCGCACGTAAAAAAGTTTTGTCTTACTACAAATATGCAAGTATAACTACACAACGATTCTCACGCAGGGCAATATGCGGCTGCTCTTCTAAAAGTCGGAGAAGATTGTATGCTAACAGACAGTAACAGCATGATTACACTAAAACTTGAATTCTGTAAAATTATTGATAACACAGATGATTGAAAGGATTCGCAGCATAATCATAATGTCTATCCAGATCTACAAATAAGTATGGGCATTCGAGAATGGTTGTGTGACAGGTCAATTTTGGCGCCGAAAAACGAGACAGTTGGCCAGATAAACGAATAAATTATGTCAGGTCCTCAGGAGATGTTGTCCTGTACCTGTCAGTAGACAATATTACGGACACTGAACAAGTAACATTCTATAAAGTATCTCAACTCTTTAGAATTATCAGGATTGCTTTCCTATAAGTTAAAGCTGGAAGTTGGTGTTCCAGTCCTGTCAATGAGAAATCTTGACGCACTAATGCTATGTAATGGTGCACGGCAATAAATTAGGTACTTACTAGGACGCAATATTATAAAAGCGATAATCATGACTAGAATGGAAAAAGGAGAAAATATTTTAATTCTCCGTATGGCGATAATTCCGACCAAATTTCAGTTTAAAAAAGTACAGATTCTCCTAAAAGCATCATTTACGAAAATAATAAACAAAACTGTTTGCCATGGGCAACTCTATGTTGTTGTTGTTGGAGTGGGGCATCAGTGAAATATTCTCTTATGTGGAACAGGCGAAGTTGCGCGGGTCAGCTAGTAGGTATAAAGTCTAAAACATTTTAAAATACTTACTCATCTGGTTCGCATTATAAGCCATCGGCACTACGGCACTGTCTTTATAACTGGCATCAGTACCGTTGTTTCTTTTAGCGGATGCCGCGGCCGTGTCTGGATCTTCTGCGCCTGCTCTATAAATAAATATATTATATAATTATAATTGCCTTATTGGCCCATGGTATAAGTTAACGCATAAATTTGCATGTGAGAACCTGAGTTCAATTTTCGGGTTGGGCAAAGTATTAGTAGAATTATTTGTTAGACAATTATTAGCAGGCGTTTGAAAATGTGTCTTTTAGACAGTGACAGATTTGCTAACTATCACGTGGAACTTGAAAACACAAGTGGCGAAATATGGATGTGACCCACCTCTGCATACCTCTTCGTTGATAAATAGACAAGAACCTATGATTGGTCCAAAGATCTTAAACACAATATCATATACCCACAAGTAGTTTAAGAGTAACTTCGGGACTAAGGGCATTACATTGGGTTTTCTCAAATATAATTTGAAATAGGTATGAGACATGGGTGCGAAATAGACGTATCTCAGACTGATCCCTATAGACTCTGTTCCTATAAAGTAGAATTTACCCAATAACTTAAACGAACCTGGGAAATATCTACCTATCACCTAACCTTAGCCAGATTTAGAGCCCAGATAAGTAGTAGGCTGTATTAAAAGTATTAATATGATCGGTTGAACAGATTTGGCGTGCCGGTAATATAATACACAAATAAAAATAGATAGATACACTTACTTCATAAAAACTTCTTCTAAACTAGTGACCGATAGGCCGTAACTAGAAAAGTTCAAGGACTCTTTTCGCGACTCGAACTCCTTAAGCATTTCAGGAAACTTGTTCACATTATCATTTGGTAATATGTACGTTAACTCGGTACCTGAAATAATTACCTACATCATTAAATACACGAAAGCTGCGGAGCAAAGATTTATTCACAACCTTGATAAACACAAAGCAGTCAATGAACTCTAATTGTTAATATAAGATGGTTGTTCTGATGTTACGGACTAAATTATGCAATTTTAGCTGCGAATCTTGATTAAGTATTGACAAGTAAATTTCAACCGTAGTACTACTATTTTAAGACTCAAAATAAAGATCAATAATCCAATGTTAGCTGTTAACTTACCAATGTTAGTGTTTTCTTTGATGTCAGGTACATAGGTTTTAAAGAATCTTGTGACGTCATCAACTACACAGTTCTCTCCTTTTACTATAGTGAGTTTGTAGCCAATGCCGTAATGTTTCTTCAGGAAATAGGGGGTGCCGACACACTGCAGTCGTCCACCAGACATAATGGCTATCCGATCGCCGAGAACATCGGCCTCGTCCATGAAATGCGTAGTGAGTATCATCGTGCGACCTGCATGAGAGAATTTTGCGATCTCAGTTTTAAAAAAGAACTAAACTACTGTCTCTTGTACAGAGTGGCTTACGACAGTGTAGCTTTGAGCTCACGTTTGCGAGCGATCGTAAGATAATGGGTTCGATTTCCAGGTCGAATAGTGTTTTTGGGATTTTCTGTTAGGATTAGGATATTCTCAGAAGTAGCACGGAATCTGGCTACCTGCCCAGAAGGTAATATGCTTGCCCCTTATTACAAGGTATTACTCTTAAAACGTATTGTTTACTCTTTTGGGGTTACGCAGATGTTAGACATACAGAGATTATGGTGTAAATTAGGACAGACTGATGATCAATCGTTGACTGCAACAGACTGATAGATGAATTGATTCATTGAATTTAAGCGATAATACGATATTATGATTGTAATGTAGCAATAAATGGTCGTTTTCAATCACGTTTCTAGCAGTTTTGTTAAAGGTGACGTCGAGTCAAGTGTCGTCTTTCTTAAATCATGTTTGGTATTCACATTTACTTACCTACTAAGTTTTTATTATATTTATTTATCATTCAACATCACTATGAATACACAGCTGATGTTTTCGTATTTGGTTTTTGGTAGTGTTCATTCTATAAATAGCCAGCTTATATTAAAAACCTGTTTCATTAGCAAGTTTAAAAATGCATACATAACTACCGAATACTTACACTTTGTTTATGTGCTATTTATAATAATACTAGTTTCTGTCAGCGGTTTAATACTCGTTTATCTCATGGGAAGAAGTTACCGAGATAAAAAGTATCCTGTACGTTAGCCCAAGATATAGTCTATATATGCGCATGCGCAAGTTTCATCTAAATCCGTTCAGCGGTTTAAGCGTGATTCTGTGCCGAACATCCAAACATATTCCAAAACTTTTACATATATGACATACGTAGTCTTACATCTATATATCTACCCTTTCGTACGTACGTAAGGGCCGAAGTGCTTTACACCCAGATTTTGCCAGCTACGCTTTTAAGTCTACCGTAATACGGGATGAGCTTATTGCCGCCGATCGAGCACAGTTCCAAACTCCGTATTCTAGTTCTCAAATTCAATACATTATATAATTATAATCTAACGAAGTTGTTAGTTGGATAGCGAACAACATTGCAACACTTAGAAAAGCTGTTTACTAATACTAATACCTAATAGTATAAAACATCTCTAAACCACTATATGTTTATATTTTGATCACCCATCTTTTTATAGAATTGTATAGATTATGAGTGCACGCGAACCAAACGATAACATTGTATTTCTATATCATAGGTAGTTTACATATCCATGAAGTTAGTCCGTAAGTGTGCGTACTCGTGCCTAACTTCAACTAATGTTTTACATGAATTCATGCATCTTTTTTAGATACGGCATTCACCTTCTTTAAGAAGAGAAGTTCCATCTTAGAGAAAGCATGCCTCTTACCTAGGGCATTTATCGGTAGACAAAATAGAACCTTGTTAAAACAAACAAGTTGCTTATCACAACGTATGTGACGTTTTTTACAAGGATTTTACAATACACCATATCTACGGTTTTACTAAACAAGATAAAAAGAAAGGTGAAATGGCATGGCATCAGATAAGAAAACAAAACTTAGATTTTAACGTGAGCTCCAAGCTATCAAATTGTAAAAGGATCTTTTTCCTTTTTAGGCTTTCTCTAGAATGTCTTTTCGTTCAGAAAATTGTCGGCTAATATTATATCTTCTTAGTCAGTCATTTGTCGTCCTTTCCTCTACATATTCTAACAATGTCACGAGTATTCGCTTGCATTTTTCTTACACATCACAGAGCTTCCAAATGTAACACATTTTTTTATACTATGCTTTAATGACACACCGCACATTAAATGCTCTCTATCTCTGCTCTCTCTTTTCTATGTAAATTTCATACAATCTTTTTTTCATAGCTGTTCAGATGTCAAGCAAGTATGCGCTTACGGAAGAAAAGTAATATATTTCTACAAACGTCGAAACGTAATGGTTTACATTACCTCGATAAAGAATAGTCTGCAAACAACATTGTGCGTTCGGAAATGAAGTACTTCATTCCATAAATAGCAGTGATTTGCTGGGTCGTTGCTACAATTACTATAATAACTGGTTTTCGCGGCAGCCTTCTACAAAGGTGCATAATAAGCATCCTTATACTTACTAAATTGAGGGAACCAAAGCATGGTCATTATAGAGGATGAAAAGATATAGGTTGGTTAAAATATGATGATCCCTGAAGGCAGACCGAGAATAAACTGGCGCGATGATTTGGATGTAACTTTGAAGAATTGGTAGAAGAAAACACAAAATAGGAATCAATGTCAAGATTATGTGACCTTTCCCTAAAAATGAGACAGTGCAGATGAAAAATAAATACATCTGAATCATGACAAATTAACTATTGTTACTGCGTGATAGAAGTCATAATAGGCCCTATATAGTCTTGTATGCGCACAAGACTATATAGGGCCTATTACCTATGACTTCTATCAAAATATCAGATCCTCCTAAACTGTCACGTCTTAGAATATCAGATATAATGTATCTTGTCTCCGGTGTGCTGTTGCGACTCAATAGGTGAAACATAAGTGTCAAAAATTATTGTCATGCGCGGCAAGCAGAATAGCTAACGCTTTATTGAGATACTGGCGTCATACTATATTGCGTTGTGCAAAAATACATAGACCCAGGCTCATACGTATATACACGAGAAAAAAAGACGGAAGTGTATGACAACACCCAATTTTCGCGATCTCCATGAGCTCTACATAATAAGGGGCGAGCCTAGTGCTATTTCTTTTCAGTATCATGAATATAATTTTTCGAAAATGAAATTACATAAAAATCTCAATCTGAAATTTTCATATAAATATATGCGTACTATTTTTAGACACGCGTAGACGTGAATGACCGAAGCGAAGTTTCAATCGATTGATAATGTTAGTTCAATATCAATGTTGCGGTCATTCATACTTAACTATTGCGGTTTTTCGGTAAGGTATTACAGTTTTCAGATTTCATTTCTATTAATATTGTAAATGAAAGTGTGTATGTGTATTACTCAATATTGCTTGAAATGCTGGTTTTGCTGCAATGCAAATCCGAGGTAAGGGATACAATACTAATATTAATATACTAGATGTGCTCGCGGTTTCACCCGCGTTAATGATTACTGCGCCGCTCCCATGAGTCGTAGCGTGATGTTATATATATATATATATATATATATATATATATATATATATATATTAAAAACTAGCTTTTGTTAGCTAGATAGTGGTAATTTTTTACACTAAAGAGTTAAAATGATATTAAATCATAAAGCTCACACTGCTCCATGCCATTATTTCGTTATTGTACTACTAACTTAACTGTACAATATGAATAATATTTATTTTCAAATAACCAGTTCTTACCCGCTATTATTGCCGTGTCATTTGTAGTTAGGTTTTAGTCTTTAGCTATGTGAACGTAACAGACCGTTTTTCTAATATTGGAAGTATGGTTACACAATATAATTATTTGCTCGGCAAATTTTTTCTGATACCTGGTACCTATATTAAATTTTCGTCGAAACGATAAAGTTAGTCACAATAAACTCAAACTGGCAATGCGATTAGTACCTATTAATAACTTTAAGCGCGATTTATCAATTACATATCGATCAACAAACTATTGTAAAAGTCATTGACATATTTTACCTAGTGGCAGAATAAATAGCACAAAATGAAGTAGGAACTGATGGTCGGCTGAAAACAAGACGCACACACGCAAAAACGCGTGCTAATAGCGATCTCGGTTAGTCTATATTGTTATAATATACATATATATTTTATACATAAGTTATTAATTATTATACTTTATTATTAATATATCTAATATATTAAAAAAGTCGTTTTAAAGGTTTAACATTCGAATGACTTTGACAAGTCAGCCAAATGTGACCCGATCTGATTTGACCCGACGCATGCGTCTGTGTGAATGCGTCCATTCTCGCGCGTTGTACCTATTCAGCCAAATATCTTTACCTCTTTAATTGTTTAGATAGGCTTGGATACTTTGAAAACATACTTAAGGAAATACAAAGACTCGTGCCTGAATATGAACCCAGGACTCAACGTGTACCTACTTATTCCGTGACAGGCAATAATGAATTAAGGCCATACGCTGGGGCGCCGACTATTTTTGCTCCTTTTTGACTCCCTCCGCCCCTGTTTAATCATTATTACGTAAGAACCTAAAGAAAAATTAATATACATTTAGTTTGTTTTAATGTTTATTTTTCTAAGTACAATTTTTAGAAATGTTTATTTGTTCTAACAAAGGTGCTATTAATTAGTACTTTTGGTAATAATAAACTTGGGTTTTAATCATTCATCTTTACCTATACGCATCCGAGCGCACCTCGTCAGTTGCGCGGTTGGCCGCGCTTTTTTTAAGTATAATCTTAACTTTGCGCATGTTTGTGATCTTACGTAAGAACTATCGAGACTCCTTCCCACCCCCCTGTATGCCAAAATAAGACATGGTCGACCCTCCTCCTCCCTAAATCGTTTTACGTAATAAATGAATGGCGTCTAGGATCATGGCATAGAAACGGAACAGTGACCATAAACGTTATTTACCGTAGTTGCAATCGCGAAGCACATCTAGCCTGCGTTCATAACTTGAACGTGGCAACTTGCTTTAATCGTCTCTGATCGAACGACCTGTAGGCCAGCTACTTTATCAAGGACCTCTGTAATTCTATGCTACATCGCCGTATAAGGTATTGTATTAAATTATTACCTTTTTTCTCTTTCTGTAGTAGATCCCATAGCGCACGGCGGGCAGCGGGGTCAAGGCCAGACGTTGGCTCGTCGAGTAGCACGACCCGCGATGAGCCGCACATTGCCGCTCCCACCGACAGCCGTCTCTTCTGACCGCCAGATAACTTGTTCGATGTCACATCTCGCTGACGTCAACAACAACCAAATTATTAGTATTTAAACTGACATCTTAGATATGAAGGCACAAATTTGTTACTTTTTATTTTAAAATAAGACAACTCCCGCTCTAGGAATAAATCCTGTGAAGCGATGGATTTACATTCAAGCATAGAAGACCCAGATTCGGAACAACTTATTTCTAGATTGAACACATTTTTGTTCTACGTTGGGATCGAACCCACAAATCTCGGCGCACTAGAAATTGTGAGGTAACCACTTAAACCACTACGCCATCTATTCTTGCTACGTCAAGTACTAGTAATCAAAGTTATCGCCTGTCATTAGAAACGTACGGAAATACGATTTTAGTTTCTTAATAAGTATCGATAATCGTTTAGCGTCATAAGGTCGTGTATAGCGTCTAGATGTCGGGTTGGGGTTTTTTATACAATCATTGAAGATACGTTTTAACACGATTTATGTTTTTTATGAAAGATATGAATAACTGTAAGTATTATAAGCCTGCAGCCCGTAACGCAATTAAAAGCTGTAGGCTCATTGTTGAAATTAAAGAAGAGAGAATATTAACGACATGATTACATGATTTCAAGCTCACTTCATGATAGGATATGATTGTTATTTATTACATATGTATAGTGTGTCATCCCAAACGCCCCTAGCGTTTGAGATGACACACTATACTTACATATATTATGTTCAATTTCATTCTAGCTGGAGCGATGATTAGAATTTTCAATTTATGCTTAAGCTAACTCTTGTAGCTCCTAGAACGAATGATACTACTCTTTATTATATTTTCGTTTACTTTACCAGAAAATAATAATGGGCGTTCAATCAGTGACACTCAGCAATATTTCTTAAAATTTACTGTAAAATAACTATATATATATATAGTTATTGCCACACTGCGTTACTTAAAACATATTTTATTGCTTAACTTAGAAATAACTATAATAAATAACTATAATAATAACTGTAATATAATTAATAATCTTTAAATTTAAACAAACTGGTATTATTAATAAAGTATAAGAACTTGTTTAATTATTATCTTCAGAGACTACGAACATATTGAGAACTCAAGAGACAGAAATGGTAGTGTTATTAATATACTTTAATATTATTATATATCTACCTATAAAAATAAGCATACATAGTCTCACGTCTACAACTCCAAAGAGATCTGTAGTTAGATGTGCAGTAGTACACGGCGTAGTGGTCATTTCGCATTTTTAGGTGTCGATTCGCATGATTCTTTTTCAGATGGGGTCGTTTAACATTCAAATTAAACCGATGTGTGCGAATCGACAAAAATATTATTAAATAGGTATTATAAAGCATTAAGCCTCATATCCACATTTCGCCAGCAGTGTTTTTAAATTTTACATAATACACCTTGGTGCTATTAATGTTTATCGTGTCCAGTTGTAGACTCCGTACTTCTACTGAGCAATGTTTACTAAAAAAAACCAATAATTGCGCGACCAGCAAATTGAACCTGAGATCTAAAGCACGGCAGTCGCATATAATACCGCGGAACCACCTAGGCAGTACCTATAATAGTTACACATCATAGAGATTTTGTACATATAACTAGATTTACCTGCGGCTTCGCTTGCGTTAATGTAGATTTTTGTCATTAAATTCTATCCCTCGGAAGCAGTACTTTTTCTGGATAAAAGGTACTATACTCTGTCCCAAAAGAATTAATATTTTATGTAAACAATCGTTTCATGCCTAATTAAATATAAAGTCATTTAGAAAATTCAAACTCCTTTTGAAAGGATTTTAGTTTTTTTTATTTATTTATATATTAGATTGATTAAGGTCACTAAAAGTTGTTTACCTTTTTCTCAAATTCTATTGGGATAGACTATACATATGTCCTTTTCTGTATCTCTTACAACGTATGTACAAAATTTTATGATGATCGAGTAAGTAGTTAAGGCCTAAAAGCGTAACAAACAAACAAACTTACACACACATTTATAATATTAGTTAGGTTATTAATTATTATGTCTATAAAAAATAAATGTCAGGTAACATTTTTATTAGAAGTAGTGTCCATTATGCAAAGTCGATAACACTCGCGCCTTAATTGAGTTTTTGAGCGCCTACTCAAATTATACATCTATCGATTATTTGGTAACCATTACGACAAGCTTTAACGATGAGTCAATATCTTTCTGAATAACAAATAAATAACTACTGTGAGTAATGAAGCTTTTGATTAATTAACAAAAATAATAAATCACTCCCCGCGAAGTAAAGCTAGGTAGCTTTACTTATTTGTTCAATGAAAATCCTAACTAATATTATGAACGCGAATGTGAGTTTGATTGTTACGCTTTAACGCTTTAACTAATCAACCGATCATGCAATTTGGCATAGGAACACGTTTGGGTTCGTCTCATCCAGAAAAAATAATTGTTGTCAAGCGAGCTAAGCCGCGGCCAAAAGTTAGTTTACAATAAAACACTAATATTTCGGAGGGATCGACAGAGATATAACCGTATGTATGTAAGGCGTGTAACGTAATTCTTCTCGGATCGATTTATTATGGTTTCTAACTGCAGCTCCTGAGAGTTACAACGTTTTCTCGTGCAGTGTGAGGTCTTGCGTTATCATGGAGCAATAATGGTGAAGATCGATTCACGAGTCGGGGCTATTTCCCTGCCAGTTTCGCCATCATTGTTCGAAGTTCGACACATTAAACATCTGCTGTTATTGCTTGACCAGACCAGAGAAATCTATAGTGAATAACACCATGAAGAGACCACCAACCAGTTACCATTACCTTTCTATTGGTAAGCTTTGCTTTAGGGCACTGTTGCGGCGGTTTACCTGGGGTCAGCCATTGCAATTTTTGCTTACGGTTATCGTAAAGAATCCACTTTTCGTCACATGTCACAATTCGATCCAATATTCCTTCATTTCAGTACCGATTCAACAAGGCAACATCAGTTTCAAAACGCATTTCTTTCTGCAGATCAGATTTTTATCTTATTGATTTGATGCAAATGAGCCAATATTGTAGGTAGAGTAACGTTAAATTATGCCGCTAATTACTTAAGAAAGCGTTTAAACCAAAAACGCACGGTGCGTTCATTAGCAGCCTCCTCTTCAAACGCAGCGTTGATATTGCGAGCCGTTTCTTCCGCGTTAGTTTCGCGTCGGAACTCGTATTCAAAAATGACTCGGATTTTCGAAGTATTCGTCTTTCCCGTCTAAGCTGAATAAAAAAACGATTGAAAGTCGAATATCGAATGTTGCACATTTTTTAAAGGAAGAATCTTGTAAGTTTTAAGTGAAAAAGTTTCACTCGAAAATCTGACACCATGAAGGTTTTGTCTTTTTAACGTGGGGAAATGCTTTGACGACGAAAAGGTTATGTCGGACTGACCGGGGAAAGGTGGTGAGCGACATCCTGGTAATACCGACTAAACCTCCCACGGTGTTCCTCGACATAACCGCAATCGGCGGGGCTGCGCGAATCGCTTTCACATGCAATCGCGACTCCGCCGAGGTTTCGGCCCGCCGCATGAAACGGCAGGCCAATACAAATGGACACAAATAGACAAATAGACCTGCCCTTTGGGCACCACTAATTTTATCCCTACTGTCCCTCTGAAGGGGGACGGACACACGATACAGAGGCGCGAGTGGGAACATGCACGGCGCTTCTCAGATCTGGTGCTGTTCGGGTGGCGGGCAGGCCCACGAAGCACACCGCCCCCAGGTCAAACCTCAGGGTGGCTAGAGGTCATCTCGCGCCCGTCGGCGCCCGGTTCTGTGGTTGGCGAGAGGGTTTAAGCGTTCCATCTCCCGCTCCGCCGCCTCCTTGAAATTATTTCCTCACAGAAGGAGGTGACGGCGTTCCACGACCTCTCACTCCGGACCATAGACTGAACTACGGCCGGGAGCAAGAGGGCAACCAATCCGACTGCCGTGATCAACTCACGGCGCTGCGATGCCCAGGAGCGGGGGCAATCCACCAAAGTGAGCAGCGCCGTGACCACAACAACTTCACGGCAGTAGCCGCAGTGGTGACAACCGGACCATGAAGGTTTTATTTCAATTCATAGTATCTATTAGTATACAACGACAACTTCATACTTTAACCCCTATTATTTTATTTATATTTGCTTGGAAAATAATTCAATTTTTATCGATAATCGCATATCGCTATTACGAGCCTTAAATATGATCAGTTTTATTATATATAAAGTTTATAACATCATAGAACTAAATAATTAACAAGTTAAAAAATATTTACAGAACAATTGCTGAACTGGTCCTACCAATACTCGGAAGAATTCTTAATAATAATAAAATGACAATCTCATTTAACTGTCTTAAATTCCTAATAATCCGTAAAATAATTTTACTTCTATTACTGTAACTGTATTAACTGTGTTTAGATTGTAATACTTAGCTTTGTGTACCAATTTTAAATTTTGTTAATTCTCCTGTAAAACCTTCCATGAGACAGGCCTAGCCTAGTGTGGACAGTTTTTGTCTGCTGTATACACATACATTTTTCTTGGCAATAAATGATTTATTTATTATACTCACATATTGTATTATTGTTAAATGTTATTAAAGAACTGGTAGATATTTTCCGACGTATAAAATGTTGACTTAAGGTCACGCGACTCAGGCCTCGCGTGACAAGTGTGATTTACACACCCTTGATATTGTTTGCAAGGGTTGGGTAAATTCTATATTCACCGCAATTTGATTAAAGCTTAAAGCGTACCATGCTTCAATAACACAAACAAAAGCGTCAACCGGACCACACATTGTTACGTAGATGCTAAGTCTTTGTAAGTCATGCTTGTGTTATGGTGATTTACTATCAATATTTTTCTGCTATGTGAAGTGTATTACCATTCTTTTATATACGTTAATTGAACTTAATTGACGAAATATGGGTTTGAACATAGACATCCGAAATAGCAGAAAATGGCACCTCACAAATCTGTGTACAGCTGTCATTCGGTCACAACTTACGATGGTCTAAATATAATAATATATTATCTAACTAGAATTAATAGTATAGTTATTTATATATAATAAGACACTATACTTGAATTCAACATGATTATGTAGGTAATGTGTTAGGTATTACAGAAGGAATGCTTGTAATAAGTTTTACTTTCAGTTTCGCTATATGTATGTATCACAAGATAATCCATCGCATTGTTTTTCTGGTTGTGATATAACCTTTGATCAACCCTTCAAGAAGTACAGGCATAGGTATTCTTAAACTTTATGTAATCAAATATTTAAAACATATTTATTATGATGTTTAAATAAATCTGTATTCGTTAATTAATTAAATAACTCCATAACAAGTTATTACATAGATTACATAACTACAAAAACCGCAATAAATTAGTTTATAACACAAACCTACAAGGTTATGCGCAATCATCGTGAGTTGAATCAAACGGAAAGACGTCAATGCAGGCAAAAAAGGTCTTACATGTAAATCGTTATACAAAACAGGTTCGAGGAAACATCAATACATTATATCAATCCTAACTAATATAATAAATATAAATGTGAGTTTGTTTGTTACGCTTTCACGCCTTAACTACTCTACCGATCACCATGAAATTTCGTATACACGTTGTCAGGGTTATAAAAAGGGACACAGAGTACCTTTCATTCAGGAAAAAGTAGGTACTGTTACTAACGTTACCTTACCTACATTTACGCGAGCGAAGCCGCGGGTATAATCTAGTAGGTACAAATAATATATATACATACCTTTTCTTCCAACTCCAGTAGTTTGACGAAATGATTAACTTCATCTTTTATTTTGTTTGGAGGTACACCTTTCAGTCTTGAATAAAATATGATGTGTTCGGCGACGGTCAGGTCTGGGAACAGCACGTTGTGTTGCGGACATATGCCGAGCGACTTGCGAGCCTGCGCTGTCTCGTCCACTATACTATAACCGTTGATTAGTGCAGTTCCAGACGTCGGTGGTACCATACCTGAGTAAACAAAAAACAATAAAAATTGTAATTAAGTACTTAATAAAAACTGAAATGTGTAGTTGTGTACGTGGTGTAGTCTGTTATTTGTCCGTGATGTCATTTATAATTTATCCTTTGTAACCTGTCTTATTTGATAAACAAAGAATTCATTATATAATCATTCAGTCTGCCTTCAGACTATGTTTGTTCCCTTATAAATAGAGATATCGATAGTCCATACATACATCGCACTCTTAATAAAACACCGACTTATCTTGAAATTTGGAAGTAAGGCAATTTGAACTCTAATAGTCTAAATTCTAATATATGTACTTAGTTAGTTGTCTGTTATATTAAAGGGTACGATATGTATAGAGGTCTCTATGTTTTGTAGGGTCTTTAGCTATCTTAACGTCATATTCGTATGCTAAATAAGACAAGAATAAAAAATGTGCGGTACGTAGATCAAAATCTAATCAGGAATCAGGTAAACCTTCCTACTAGGAATAAATTGATACTAATAACGGTTTTAATAATATGTCCGTAGCACGTTACAGTTTCATAACGGTATAGATAAGATAGGTTTACATCAATAATGAGATGAATAGTACCAAACCTTCCAGCAAGGCCAATACTGTCATAATTACCGCTACTTCTCCTGTGAATGAATGGCTGAATCACACAGTAAAATATGTAAAGCGACTGTTTAACTGGCTGTTATATGTCCATCATTCCCATTAGACAATCCTAGTAGTTATTCCCATTATTATATGACAGTAAAATTATTTCAAAGTAACCTGGCAGCGTGATAAAGGGTAAAAGGTATTTCTTGTCATATTTTCTTAAAATATTGACACTAACAAAGGTCAACCAAGCTGCCTATTCTTAACTAAACTAAAACAAAGTGCCCAGCTGCGTCTGTTTGCCTGGTCTGCGATAATCTCAAAAACGACTGAGCGGATTTTCATGCGGTTTTCACCAATAGATAAAATAATTCATTAGGAAGGTTTAGGTGTATAATTTGTTTTCGTTTTGTACTACCCGTGCGGAGCCGCGGCGGGTCGCTTGTCAAAAATATAGCATTACCATTAGATGACATTTGAAAATTAAAACACCATGCTTTCGTATCAGTTATGTAACCGAAACATCTAAATTATCATCAGTAAGTGGTTGCAATTAGGGCAGTGTTTAGCACGCAAGCGCTGAATCCTTCTAATTAATTGTGTCCGATAACAGATACTACTACAGACATTACACAACGTGTTTTTGAACCAAGGAATCATGTACCGAATGATATTTACATTTTTCACGCACTTGTAAAGAAATATAATTGGCCTATATTATAGATATTGGATATTTTAAAGCGACATTTAGAATAACATAAACAGTCGAATTTGATTGAGTGAAGTATACAACTGTGTGGACGTATTTTAAAGGAGACGACGTAAAAGTAGTAGGTACTTGATACCCAAATATTATTTAAGAATTAAACGAATTAAAGTTACTTTGTCAATGCCTAAAAGCTTCTTGGAAAGAGACTTTAAGCAAAATCGAAAAATAATAAAGTATGTCCAGGTCTGATGTAGGATTGGCATGGGCTGATTATGATGAAAAACAAACTATAATCATTACAAAGTAAAAAAATAAATTAAAAATATACCCATACAGTTTGCTGCCACACGCTATAATATAATATGCGAAGAAGAAAACAACTGTATGATTCACCTTATATATACATGATACATGAATTCAGTGACATACTCGTTTACAGTACAGCGCCCGAATAAATAAGGGCTCAATTGATGTGACCTAATTTTCTGCACGGCTATCATTGAATCTTTTACTTCTTGTAATGCAGTCATATTGACTGCTATAATAGTAATGTTAAATATACAAAATATATAGTAGTAGACACATAGGCCAAATGCCTGGAAGTAAAGACAGTTTTGGAAGCTTGTTACTTCATATAAACCTATTGTTTTTTTTTTTTCAAGGTTTACCGAACAATATTTGCTTTTTCTTGGCAATTGCTATATCGTGATTTTCCATAAATCCGCGGCGCTTTTGCATTACGGTATTTTGAAATTAGTGGTGCATCATAATTATGGTAATTGATTTGGTATACAATCTTAAGTCATAATTGATATGAACAGACCTTTAAGTCTGACTGATTCTTAATATTTTTTTTGCTAACACCAGGTTTTAAATACTCTGTACCTGTATATAAAATATCCAAGGCATATGAGTCAGTATGTTTTGATAAAGAAACATCTAATACGATTTAATATGAGCATCTGCTACGGCTATAGCAATACAACTTTTTAAAAGTAAACTTATAAAGCTCTTGATTGAGTTAAACTTTCTTGAGTAAGCCTCTGTGGGACTGATCTAATCAGGCTGACCGTTAGGTATTAATATAACAAGTGATTTTAAAATGAATTCTCAGTACTTAGTTAAAATTAATAAAAAATATAAACGCAATTATAATATTTATACATTATGCACCCTACTATTATTTTGTATTCAGTAGTAACAGGTGGCTTGAAGTAGAGATTGCGATTTTACGATAAATATATGAATTATTCGGCAGATTCGGTTATTCGAATCACTTTTATTAACATTTAAGTTGTAATTTAAAGTGAATAAAACCAAAAAAATATTCGGCATTCGAATGTATAAGTACTGAGTTAATTATTACCATTGGCCATGTATCGGATATGGACAATAAAAATAATCACTGTAACAATAATAAATTAATGACTACAGTTGCTGACTAATGTAACCGTCTATTAAAGATTGCGTCTCACAATTCCATTCTTAGTAGTAGTAAAATATTCAAATGCACAAGAATCAATTCGGAAATCGCAGCTTTTATCTCTTTTTTTTTTTTATTTTTGACGACTCGATGGTGTAGTAGTTAGTGTAACCGACTGCCACGCCTGAGGTCGCGGGTTCGATTCCCGCACAAGTCAAACATTTGTGTGCATGAACATGGATGTTTGTCTTGGTCTGGATGTTTCTATGTATAATATGTATGTATTTACAAAAAAATAAGTATATATGTATGTTTATCCATTGTCTAGTAGCCATAGTACAAGTTCTGCTTAGTTTGGGCTAGATGGTGTTGTGTGTATGTGATAGAATATTATTATTATTATTATTATTATTATTATTATTATCATTGCCGACGGTACATAAATGTCAAGAAATAACATGTAAGAGAGTTCTTGCACATGTTATTTCTAAATAAAAATAAGTTACTGTAAAAACTGTTAAATACTTAGTCATCATGACTTTGTGTATGTGCAGGGTAAAAGTCAAGTAACATATATTGGCTTCAATATTGATTTAATATAATTTACCTGTAAGCATGGATATAGTGGTTGTTTTCCCAGCGCCATTATGACCCAGTAGTACGGTTATTTCATTCGCATACATCCGCAAATTCAAGTTATCAACTACTTTCTTACGGCCCTTGAAGACTTTCGTTAGATTCTGGAACAAATATAATGTATTAAATATACTCCAGTTTACACGAACTAGTATCCATATATCAAAGTATTTATTTATTTGGAGAGTAAACAGTTACATTTACAATCTTAGATATACATAGCACGGGTAGGTAATTATTATTATTTATTTCTTTTACATATAATAGAACGACTTGCGCCAATAATAATTATATACCTACAGATAATTATATCCATAAGAAAAAACCGCAGTCGGTCTGTCAGTCTGTCGTAATATCGAGATCAATGCCTTTTTTAAATACCAGACAAACTTTCAAAATTAAATGCAGCCTTTATCAGAACGAGCTAAGTTTCAGAATAGTATAATAGCTCGTAATGGAACTTCACACACAAGTAAAGAGCCACTAGTGATCCGAGCTAACAAAATATCATAAGCAGTCAACTGCACGGGTAGCGGTCAAGCGTTCGATTCCCACATGAGATAATTATTCGTGTGATTCACAAATAATTGTTTCGAATCTAGGTATACTTTGTTTCCGTTAATTGTATGCACTCCGATCCTCTCAATTCTGGAAGCATTTAATACTTTTGGAAAAAATCGACGATACTATTCGGCATACACGTAGCAAAATATTAAATTTGGACATGAGCGACCGAGTGTGGCTCCAGGCCACCCTACCAGTTCGCTTGGGTGGCCTCGGCCTTCGCAACATAAGTGATGTCAGTTTACCGGCGTTCCTGTCTTCGGTCCACTGCACTGAAGAATTGACCAGAAAAAATTTTGCTCCCACAATGGTTAATTCTGAAGTGTCGTGCGAGTCCGACACAGTGAACGCTTGGCAAATGATCTGTCCAAGCTCTGATTTGCCATCCGATCTATTCTCTCAAAGTCGGTGGGACGGGCCGCTCTGCAACATGGTGAGAGAACATCTCATGAATACATCTTCTAATGTTGCTGAGCGTGCCCGTTTATTGGCTGTGGGGAAGTGGGAATCGGGTCTTTGGCTCCAAGCACTCCCATCGTCCAACATACGCTCTATGTTGGACGACACAACGTTCCGCATCGCTTCTTGCCTTCGCTTAGGTGCTCCATGTGTTTCTCCGCATCGATGTCACTGTGGTGAAGCCGTCGATGGCCTTGGCTACCATGGCCAATCATGTAGCAGGAGTGCCGGTCGTTTTTCGCGGCACCCCAACCTTAATGACATTATCCGTCGTGCTCTTGTCGCCGGCGTGCCAGCTCATCTTGAACCTAATGATTTGGTACGTGACGATGGGAAGAGACCGGATGGTATGTCATTGATGCCTTGGAAGATGGGTAGGCCCTTGGTGTGGGACGCAACGTGTGTCGACACCCTTGCGCCATCGCATCTTCCCAGCACGGTGGGTTGTGCTGGCGCTGCTGCTGCATCCGCGGAGACTCTCAAACGGCGCAAATACAAAAACCTGGCAGGGGATTATGTTTTTGAGCCGTTTGGGGTCGAAACGCTAGGGTCATGGGATCCCATTGCTCGTGCTCTCTATAGAGACATAGCAAAATGGTTAATCGACGCTTCCCGTGACCTTTATTTGCTGGCCTTTATTTTGCGGAAAGAATAAGCATTGCCATTCAACGTGTTGCCAGTCTTCTGGGCACACTACCAGTCGACTGTGATGCGGAGGAATTTTATGACGCCTATTAGAGGGTTTTAGATTTCTTTTTCTTTCTGTTTTATAATATTTTAGATATAAGTTTGTTTTACGGTGTGGGCACGACTTCGGTCTTAGCGGCGAGCGGCGCGGCGTGCGGGGCGGCGTCGGCAAGCGGAGCGTTGTGCACGCCACGTACCCTCAGTAGCGGTTAGTTGCAGCGGCCGCGGTGGACGTATTTAGATAGTCAAAGCGTGCTCAAAATCATGGCGTTATCAAAATTATCCCTTCTTTGTTTAGAAAGCAGTACATTTTTAAAACAAGATATTATAAGTATGAGGGAAGGAGTGCACGAACTGAATAAAGATCGGTATTTAAGCGGCGAATTTCGTGACCTGTACGAAGATTACAGAAAATATCCCGATAAGTTTTATGAGTATACAAGAATGAGTGTGAAAACTTTTGATTATATTCTGCAGCACATAGAAGTATATTTAAAACAGCTCATCAGATCCAAAAGGGTAGTCACCAATCCAGAAAAATTGTTACTCACGTTGAGGTAAGTGTAAATAAAATACAGGTAATTATCATGTAATCACGCAAATATTATTTATTTATATGTGTACCTACATGTACCTACTCGTAATTGTAATAATAAGTATTTTTGATAATACAATAATCACAGATTGAGTTTTATTTTGTACTTCAAGTACCTATATATCTGTTCATTTAGAATAATCAGTCTTCATAGTAATCATAGTTTGGTCAGTTAGGCACTAGGTATTATTTATTCATTTATAATAATTAGCCTTCACTTATAACTATCAAAGGTAATTGAATAATTAGCCTTTAGGATTTTCCTATCTACATATTACTATGACTATAATCATTGCCGATGTTAGTAGCGGGAGGCGGTTGTGTGTAGTAACCGCGTGACGTATAGGTATCTTCATACATGTTTGAAATCAATTCGTCCATCAGAATTTGATTTATTTTATTTCGCACTCTCATTTTCTGAATGGAAGTCAGTTTTTGCATTTCAGGCAAAATGCTCATAAGGTAATGATAATCCTCCAATTTTTCAACATCTGGTGTATTTTGATTCCTTTTGACTTCCTGTTCCAAAATTTTCAGTTTTTTTTTATCAATTTCTAAATATTCGGCCCGAATATCAGTTACTTTTCGTTTACGGAAAAAATTAGGTATTTCTGAATACGAAGTACTTGGTTGGGGTGATATTGATACGTCACTCGGCCGGATTGTTTCCAAAGGTGACGGCGGCGGAAGCGTAGATTGACATTCAGATCGAGAAGCATCTAAATCTTGATACTCATTTTCAGTAAGATTGGACTCGTTTCCTGCGGGTATAAGTTCTTCTTTTAGAAATGCCATTAAGCTGAAATATTTCCACTGCAGCATAGAATTTTCGTCCTCGGGGCCGGGGTCCCCGGAGCGTGAAGTCGGAATCTTCCTCAATTCTTTTCTATAGGCATCCTTAAGATTTTCCATTTTTTTTTCAATTGTGTAACTGAAATAAAAGTTATCCTTAATAGAGAAACTATAGAATTTATCGGTTTTTTTCAGGTACCTTGCACATGGGACATCTTTCAAGTTACTGTCGCATTCATATCGCCTTGGTCGAAATACAGTTGGAAAAATCATTTATCAAACACTAAATGCCATATGGGTAGCTTTACGTGAAGTTCATATTCCGCAACCAACGCGAGAGGTCTTAAAAAAAAATCTGATGATTTTTTTATGAAATGGCAATTTCCCAATTGTATAGGGTCGATTGACGGTAAGCATTTTCGGATAATGAAACCCCCGCACAGTGGCAGTGAATAATACAACTACAAAAAGTATTTTTCATTAGTACTCCAAGCTATTTCAGACGCCGACTATAAATTCATTGCTATCGAAGTTGGAGGCAAGGGACGTCAAAGCGACGGTGGCACTTTTCATTTTTCTATATTGAATAAGTTGCTAACCAACGATAGATTTAATGTACCTTCACCTCAGAGTCTGCCTAGCTCGAATGTAATATTACCGCACGTGTTGGTGGGAGACGAAGCTTATCCACTGAAGACCTATTTAATGCGTCCTTATCCGTCTGGGAATTTAGACAGAGAGAAAAAAATCTTCAATAAAAGATTATCGAGAGCGAGAGTAACTATTGAGTGTGCCTTTGGTATCTTGACAAACAAATGGCGCATTTTTATGAAATCTATTGAGACGAATACAAAACATGCAAAGTTGATTATAAAAGTCGCATGTCTGTTACATAACATTGTAAGGGAAAAAGAAGGGAATAATGATAAAGACTACAGAACGTATATGAGTAATTCATCAAACGGCAACATTACAATAACAAGATCGAGGAGGAATAATCGAGCTTCATTACGCGCAACCGCTATTCGCGATCAGTACAGAAATTATTTCGTAAATAATCCAATTGGCATATAGGTAACACTAAATTCTAAACTTATTCACTATCTACATACATTACGTAAACATACCACTAGTTTCGTCTGTAGGTAACTACTGATATGTTTCGATGTGTTTTACCAAGTAGGTAAGTACCTACTTACAAAAATAAAAAAGAAATCTTCAATATTTGTCAACTACCTACATACATTAATACGTAATCTTAAAATTACGTATTAATGTAGGTAGGTAGTTAAAATATATCAATAAACAATAATCAGTAAACGTAATCGTACGAAGTAGTTTTGTCAACATATTAGTAGCTTCGTTTGGTAGGAATCTACTATGTTTTAATAAAACTTACCATCATATTCCGGAAAACATTGTTTAATTTCTTCCCATAACCTTTTTATAATATTTTTATATTTATGTTGGGGGTGTTTTGACATCCAAATAGGCGGTCGATTTAAAATTTCGGTAATAAATGCCTCGGTATCCATTACCGCCACAAAATCGTCTATAATATTTTGAATTAAGCTACGCCGCCGAGTACGTCACTCCTACACCGCTGTCCGCGCCGCTCTGATTCGTGGCGTCGCACTCATTCAGAAGTACTTTTGATTCCTGCCGCTTCCCGCACCGCGCGCCGCTGTGCGAGTCGCTCGGATAAAACCGCGCGCGTTTTCGCTATGAGCGGCGTCTCGTGGCGTGCTTCAAACATTTTTATACCTTTGATCTTACCGCTCGCCGCCCCGCGCTAAGCTGCCGCTCACAGCGGCAAGGTCGTGAACGGGCCGTTAAAGAATTGTGTTTATATGTACATAGTCAATAACAAATAAATTATATCTAATCTAAGTTGTATCCGTTATTTTTATGTTTGTACCAGCTGATTCGACAGTCTTTGTCGTGTCAATCTATACAAAGTACATTTTACATTATTAAATTCAATATCAAAACGTTAATCTATTTTCATTTAAAAATACCATTAATATTTTCGACACTTTACGCGGCGTTTTCGCAAATATTTGTTCATACAAACCTGGTCCTTGCAATTAGAAACAACAAAAAAAAAGGCAAATTGGTTTAGCCATTCTTAAATTATACATGTGGCGATTGGTTTTTATTTATATAGATAGGCCTTCGCGACATATGGATAATTAATAGAATTAGAAGAAGCTAGAATGCTTTTGTTAGGAGTGGGTTCACGTCAGTAGTGCAATGGGTGGGCTTCGAACCCGCGACCTCTCGATTTCAAGTCCAATGTCTTATCCATTGGGCTACCGCCGCTTCAAACTATTGCACTGGGTGTGCGGTATATATTCCAAGCCTACGTAATCAAGGGTAAACAATTCTGGGACCGTATTTTATTGAAGCATCAGCTACGACTTTGACCTAAGCTACGACTTTGACCTCAGCTACGACTTTGACCTCAGTTACGACTTTAACCTCGGCTAAAGCTTAAACCTCAGCTACGACATCGATCTAAAATACGACCTTGACCTAAGCTACGATTTTGACCTCGGCTACGACTGCTACGACTTTAACCTCGGCTACGACTTTGACCTCAGCTACGACTTTGACCTCAACTACGACTTTGACCTCTGCTTAGACTTTGGCCTCAGTTACGACTTTGACTTTAGTTACGTCTTTGACATCAGTTACGACTTTGACCTCAGCTACCACTTTGACCTCGGCTACAAGTTTGACCTCGGCTACAACTGCTTCAACTTTGACCTCGGCTACGACTTTGACCTCGGCTACGACTGCTTCAACTTTGACCTCAGCTACGACTTCGACCTAAGCTACGACATTGACCTCAGCTACGATATTGACCTCGACTACGACTTTGACCTCGGCTACGACTTTGACCTCAGCTACGGCTTTGACCTCGGCTACGACTTTGACCTCAGTTACGACCTTGACTTCGGCTACGATTGATCTCGGTTACGAGTTTCACCTCGGCTACGAGTTTGACCTCAGTTACGACCTTGACTTTGGCTACGAGATTGACTTCGGCTATGACTTTGACCTCAGCTAAGACTAACCTCGACTACGACTACTACGACTTTAACCTCGGCTCCTACTTTGACCTCAGCTTCGACTTTAACCTCGGCTACGACTTTGACCTAGAAGACTTAGAATTAATCGTAATGCTATATAAGAATAACCATTCCTCTCTATTAGGAATTCATATAAACAAGGAATGTCGCCGCGGCTAATATTCAACTATTTAGGTATTCGTCAACTTCAAAGGCGTAAGACACGGTTAACAATCACATATCTAATTGATAGATACGTGTAGTGACACCCGTTTCTCGGACGGGTAGTCACAGACTACAGATTTACATTTGCTACAATCTTGACATACTCTCGCACCATTCATTTTTATCTCATTATTCGTGCACGCTTATCATTTTAGGATAGTTATAAATATGCAGTATCTGTACATGTGTCTTAAAATGTTATTTCAATTTGTAACGAAATTATCGAGATTAATTTTATAAAAGTGTTAGGAAGAGGTCACAGTGCAATATTTTATCAAAAAGGTAAAAATAAGCATTTTTAGAATATTGGAGCATATTCCAAATTCTCATAGACGAATTCCGTTCTAGTACATTGTTTAAATAAAAAAATCTTTTGAACTATTGGTTACGTGCTGATTTGTGCACCGAGGTGTCGATGTTCTTTAGAATGCATCATAATACAGAAATTTATTTGTTAGAGTTTCGTATCAATTGGCAAATTTGCGGCCCTTATAAAATAACGTTCTGCCTGTCTGTCCGTATGTCATTGCCATTTTGCACAGAAACTATCGCAGTAAATCAAGTTTGGTATTCTCCAAAAGTTATAAACAATAGATAGGCGTACACGGAATTTATTTACGATGTCCTACAAGCCAATTATTTTTAATTAGTTTCATTATTTCGTAATAAGCTATTTCTTGAAAGTCAAGGTTATATCTATATACATATGTCGATGTCAAGGTAGGAGTGCTCGCAAAGCCTAGAGAGCCTAGAGCCTTACGCCTCGGAAAGCACGTAAAGCCGTTGGTCCTGCGCCTGATCTCTCTCCGGTCGTGTGGGATTACCGTCCCATTGGATCACTAGAATGAGGGAATCGAGAGTGCACTTGTGTTTGCGCACACGCTTGTACACTATAATATCTCCTGCGCAGATGGCCAGTCTTGCCAGATTGGCCGCTGTGACTGAAATTCGGTATGGAGGACATTATAATTATTAAAAATTCGGCAATAAAATATTACACACATTACATTTTACATAGGAAGTCCAAAAGCTTTTTATCTATATAAACCACTGATATTCAATTACGAATTTACGACTTGTGTACAACTAATCAGCTAATAGATATTAATTTTATTAAGACCATTCTTTACTTTTACATAACCGATTAATAAACAAGTGAGAAACGGCCATGAATTGCCGTAAACTTAGAGTTCGAAAAAATGGTATCACGTGACCAGAGGTCAGAGGTTGAGGTCAGAGGTCAAAGGTCATAGTCATTTTGGGGGTATATCGACTATGCTTAGTCGAATGGCGTTAACCGCGAGTCTTTAGCTCTTACGGTTCTTGAGTTTAAATATGGTATCACGTGATCTTGAGGTCAGAGGTCAAAGGTCATAGTAATTTTGGGGGTATATCGACTATGCTAAGTCGAATGGCGTTGACCGCAAGTATCTAGCTCTCACGGTTCTTGAGTTGAAAGTTGTACCTATAACAGACAGACGGACGGACGGACAAAGCTATTGTATAAGAGTATTTTCGAACCCCAAAAAAATCAGTAGTAAGTAACTAAAAAGAACGTAAGTATTGCATTAAATGACAGTTACACATTGATACACACACGCAAGGCCTATGTACCTTAAAGTACCTATAAATGCGAATGTGTGATTTGTTACTCAGTAACGTGTGTACCGGTAAGCGGTTTTAGATAAAACTCAGCACACATAAATTAATCAAATTAATTTAATAAGTTTATTTATAAAATAAAAAACACAATCATAAAAAAATATTCTCTAAACCTCATATTCTGCCAACGTCTGGCATGCAAATTATAATTATAAAACACAATATTATCGTTTTAGATAGACCATGTCATAATATGACCATGTGTAATAAATATGATATATGTATTTTCTATTGTTGTTGTCCTGTGGTGTGTTGCAAAGTCAAAATAAGAGCCTAAAATAAACTAATAAAAAACCTAATTTACATAAGTTGAATTAGCACCACCAAAGTTCAATTTACAGTATTATAAATTTTTTACATTTAGACATTGAAATAATTAACACTTCGGTGACCATGACTGCCGTAAATTACCTATTAGAAATGTTAACGTTAAGTATAGGCAAACAGTTTTATACGTATAGCCAAACAAACAGCAATAGGCTTTTAAAATTAAGTTTGTCCTTATGGTTTGTGGGTTCCAGTGACATCAGCATTAGCGCATGCGCAATTCTAGATCTCTAATCGCACCAACATGTTGAATTTGGTATTAAGACCCGTAAAAGGCCTAAAGATACGCCTGTTATTACATTAAACCAAAATATATTTGGTGAAATGGATTAGACGTACAAGTTTGTTGTTATATTATGCAGAGATAGTGCTATTAGAAAAACAGCAATTAATTTATGACTCAAACCCACTATACTCTGCGCAGCCGCAGCGGCAAGGCGACCTCTTAAGCCTTCACCAACCGTGCACCCAAAATTTAATTTATAGTTTTAACAGCAATTCTGTGTTTACGTCGTAAAGATTTTTTAGGCCGCTGATTAACAGCACTGCCACTCATAAAAAATCACCTTAACTAATATTATAAATGTGAATGTGTGTTTGTTTGTTTGGTACGCTTTCACACCTTAATTGCTCGACCGATCTTGAAATTTCTCGTACACGTTGTCAGGGTACAGAAAAAGACATAGGGTACCTTTCATTCAGAAAAAAGTACTCCTCCCGAGGGAAAGCAATATATTGACGAAATCTAGGTTAACGCGAGCGAAGCCGCGAGCAAAATCTAGTACTAAATAGTTATGTATATAATAATCAAAATTATGGTAAAATATTAAGCAGATCTGTTTATATAATTCCTATAGCATACGAGCGAACTGTTTCGACATCTAGATAATAGTTTAATAATGAAGTATGAACAATGGTATCAATGACTCACCTGAATGTTGACGCCCATAGGCACGCCCTTCGGCTCTTCGTCGTGCACAACCTTCAATAGAGCGTCATTGTAATCCAGATCAGTGCCATCTTTTCTAGATATCTCTGCAAACGTTAAGTTTTATAGTAATCACATGGTTGATAACATACTGAATGGTTTGATTCAATCAACAGGTATGTTTTAATGATAGGGCATCAAAGAGCGAATTCCATTTAGTAAATACTCGGTCAATATTAGACTGTACTTATCAAACAAGGAGAAACACAGTTAAACGTTTAGGTTGGCAAGACTTTATTCGGTCGGTTAGGATGAAAATGTACGGGGTATTTGATTTCACCCAAAAAACCTAACTAATAATATAAATGCGAATGTGAGTTTGTGTGTTTATTACTCTTTCACACCTTAACTACCCAAGCTATCATCCTGGCATTTCGCATACCCGTTGTCAGGGTTACAGAATAGGATGTAGGGTACCTTTTATCTAGAAAGAAGTACTGTCACGAACCTAACCTACATTCACGCGAGCGAAATCGTGGGCAAAATCTAGTAAATAACATAGTCGAAATAGACAAAAACAGACGTATGATACTATAATGTGACGTGACTGCTATTTAAATGCAAGCGTGCGAAGGCAATAGCGATATATCAACACTTCGCACGCACTTTTGGTCGTATCCTTAATTTTAACTAGTAATAGCTCCTTCATGTTTCAACTAATTCCTATGTTGCTTTAAAAAAAAGGTTTCTTTGAAAGATATTTAACGTGTTGTGTTAACTATTAAAATTACGTACAATATCAATCAGACAACTATCCTATTGTGGTAGGCAACATATAGCATCACAGAATTTAGTACCTATAAATTTCATACAAGTTGTTACTTTTATAAGTCCGTTCACTCACCACTATCTACCTATCCGCACTGGACGGAACGAATGTTTTAGATCTTCGGCATTGTTAAGGTACATCGACATAAACTGACGAAAGACGAAAGACGAAATAAACTGTCGCGACCATCTCTTGAGAAAATCTACAAGTCTGATGTGCTGTCAATAAAAGACTTACTTATACTTCAAAGAAAAATGTTAATGACTTAGCAATAAAAATGAAACACCTACATTATGACGTAGCACCGATCAGAAATTAGTGAGAAATCTAAAGTAATCTCTTGGCCCTGGAATACAAAGGGCAAGAGAAGGAATACGATAGTGATTTTAGTCTGTAGAAGTCTGGCACACGCCTTCGCTTCGGCCGGAGCGGGGTTGATTATTTTATGATTACACAACTACAATAATACACCAAAAAAATACTGTCGAAAAGATAACTCCTTTAGATATTTTATTCAATCATACCTGTTTTATCGTGAAATATATAACCTGTTATGCAATTTACTGAAAGCTGTATGACTTTATCAAGAGCCAGCCATAATTCATCTGTGCGCGAGCTTGTAATATTTGATCGAAAATGCTCAGTACTTTGCAATCATTGCAGTTAGTTTAATAAGAATCGTCAAAATTCAATAATTTAAAACCTAATAACTTACATTAACTGCTATTTTCTAAAAACTATGTGCATTCTGGTAACAGTGGTAAGCAAGCTGCAGTCTACCGTTAGGTGCATAGGTGATATACAGACAGACGGTCTGCCTGATGGTAAGCAGTTACTGTAGCCTATATGACGAGGACGGGAGGACCCGTCTCCTTTGCAGGTAGAGGCAGGGAGAAGTAGGAAGGACTGAGGGGATAACTGGATTGCTGACGCTCTTCATGCTATTGCAGTTTTAATTAAATATGTGACTAATGGTTTTAGAAGAGTAAATTAAAAAATACGAGGTTTTATTTCATTCATGTCCATTTATCAATATTTTTAAGCAGTCTTTGAAAGTAAAAATGTTTCGACAAATATGAAAGAATTTCGGTTTGTGGTTTCGGTTTAAATTTAGTCAGTATAGTTTGACCGAAACCGCTGTACCGCGCCTTAGGTATGCGCGCGCCTTAGGTATCTCTCTGAGACGGGGGAGAGTATCGGCCGCACCGTTCCATCAGCCTGCCGTCAACGCTCACGGCGGAAGCAAGCGTTGTCTGTACCGGACTATCTATGTCAGACGCACATGAGATAAATATACAAAGATGGGTCGTGCGATATCTCGTGATATTAAGACCGTCATTTTTAAAGTGGCCGAATATTTAAAGAAAAGAAAAGCAGGCTGAGAAAGCTTTAAATATAAAAGTGATGCGAATATTGCTAAAATCGTGGAGGAAGCTACGGGGTACTGCGAAAAAACTGTAAGAAATGTGATAAAAGCGGGCTATTTATGAATTGAAAGTTTGGGCTGATTGAAATTTAATTCGCTAAAAAAATCATAAGTTATAAAGAAAAAAACATGTTGATGATTTTGATTTAGGAGTTATCAGAAGAAAAATTCATCAGTTCTACGAATTTGAAAAAAGAGTGCCACGTGTCTATAAGTTACTTTCAAGTTTGAAACAAGATGGCATATATAATTGTGGACAAGAATGTCTAAGAAACCTTTTACACACAATGGGTTATCGTTTCCAAAAATGCAAATCGAAGAGACATCTCTTTATAGAGCAGCCTAATATTAGTGTGGCGGAAAAAATACTTGACACAAATCAGAAATTACAGAACGCAAAACCGCAACATATATTTCCTTGATTAAACATACATTAACGCCAGTCACCATGTCAGCAAATGTTGGCAATCATCGTCCGAACCTGGAATTCACGCATGCATGGATATCGAAAAAGACAGCGTTTAGTAATTCTTCATGCTGGATGTCGAAATGGCTTGGTAGATGGTGCATTGACGATATTCAAATCAGATGCTAAGACCGGCGACTATCATGGAGACATGAACGGGCCTACTTTTTATAAGTGGGTAGATGAGAAGTTAAAAGATAAGTTGCTGCCGAATTCTGTAGTTGTCATGGACAACGCTCCTTACCACAGCGTTCAGGTTGACAAGAAGCCTACGAAGACTAAGAAGCCTATAGAAATGATGAACTGGTTACGGCGCCACAATGTTGAATTTTTGGAAGCTATGCCAAAAGCTCAACTGCAACTTCTTATCAATAATACACAAAAAGAGCCTGTTCTACGTTTACCGCCGTACCATCCAGATTTGAATACCATAGAGTTAGTCTGGGCTGATATTAAAAACAACATAGCCCAAAACCATATTACTCTTTTCTAGATAAAAAAATAAACTTATTGAATAAATTGTTTTCGGAGTTCACAGCGGCAAAATGGCAGTAATGTGAAGATCATCTCCAAAAAAAAATTAAAACAATCACTGGGAGAGCGATAGTAGATTTGATAATATTATCGAACCATTAATAATAAATTTTCAGAACGACTCTGATTCAAGTTCCGATGGCGAAACGGAAGATGAAGTTGAAGCAGAATCTATGTCCGAATAACTGTAGTTAATTTAGTAAATATATTTTTTATTTGTAAAATTAAACAAGTTTCTTGAATTTGAATTATAGATTTAGTTTTTATTCATTACTTGTTGTTTTCTTTAAATACAGGTATTTTTTGGTTACTTAATTAAATATTAATTAAGTAACTGTAATATATTATAGATAGTTAATTAATGAAATGAAATATTAGGTACACTGATTTAATTAATTCCTTATCATGTTTAATAATTTAAAGGCGTGTACAGCCTGAAATTATTATATAGGGAATTTTAATAATTTCGGGGTTTACACGCCAGTGGTACCTTAAAGCTTTAAAATATCGTAAACCGATATCGCAAGATCTGTCCGACAATATCGATCTCATGTGAACCCATGTTCTTTTTTCCTCGGCCACCACCTCACCGCGCTTTCCTAAGGCGCGGTACAGCGGTTTCGGTCAAACTATACATAAAGTGATGGTCCTCACTATTCCCTCATGTAATCGTTTAAATTTATCCTCATATATGTATATTATTAGTTTGCTTTTCCTTAGATTTTACTTTCAAAGTAAGCCAGTTCTATTTGTCATATAGAACGTAAAATATTACACAGACACTTTAACTCGGACAACGAACCATTATTGTTATGATTACTCGACACATATATAAAATGAATTATTTATTACTATTAAATTAGTCTGCATTAGACAAGGCAAAAAAGGCTTATTACTTAACTAGCTGACCCGATAGTCGTACATATGTGTCAATAAATTTTTATTTTTAGGTACATATAGATATATTGATAAAATAAGAAACAAGAACTTCACTTACCCGGCAGTCTAGTTTTGTTAGGCCTCCAAAAGCTCTTCGTTAAAGGAAAGTACCAAGGCAGAGGTACTCCGTACAATCCTGGCCGTATCTTCTCCACATACATAGCAATCAAGAGGTAGAGTATTGAGTCGAGTATTAGCATTAAAACAATATGGCCGGGTTGAAGCTGATCGTGGTATGATATGGGTGTGAAGAACTGGTCCCATTGTAGACCTAAACAATTGAATAACAAGCAAATTAATATATTTAATTTTATCAGGTGATAAGTTCACGTTGTCACATCCAAAACTCATCGCTGTACTCGTAAAAAAGTTTCAAGTAAAACACTAGACCTTTTCGTAAATGATTGATTATGGATTTTAGTTATCGTTTAAAAACAAAATCGTTTTATTGTAATTTTGTCAACTCTAGAGTGCGTTCATGCAGTTTGTTGATACTGTAGTCCCTGGTGTAAAAAACATATGCCGGTATTGACATCAAGACCTATTTATACGACGCGAGGTTCTCCAGGTAAGTGTTGCTATCACTGTCTTATGACAAATTAAACCAAAGCACGAAACCTTAGGCGTTCAAACATCAATACTGAATATAGTACATTTTTGTTATTCCATAGACGGCTTAACCGTATCAGTAAACTCAAGAAACCGTAAAAGAGAGAACACGTAAAAAAATTCAACGAGTGTCATTGCTAACCGTAGCTATCTATTTGGTTAAGCATCTGCGATGTTAGAACATTAAACATGATAAGTTTTTGTGTATAGTTATGCGCAAATATTGCGTATTGTATCTTAGCTAAAATGGTAAATGCTTGGTTTCTATTTTTCAAACGATTTCGTTATCTGCACGGACGACGTAGTGATCGCGGGTTGGAATACTACACGGGACAAAAATTTGTGTGACTGGTTGTTGGTTGTTCCGAGTAGGGTGTTCTTTGTGTCTGTGGTTTGAATGTTTGTAAAGTCCCCCGCGACACAGGACTTATTCCTACTGAGGAGATATCTTTAAAAAAAAGTGCTCTGATAATATAGCTTGTATTAAATACTACTCGTAATGCAAAATGCAAGGACTCACTGCTAATCAGTGAAAACTACTGGCTACTGAGAGAGCCACTGGCTCTCTCAGTAGCCAGTAGTTTAGTAGTTGGTGGGACTGGTGAGTGCTGGTGGGACTGTTAACAATGAAGTTTCAAATTATTCTGTAGATAAGTATACTAACAACAGCATCTAGCCAATGAACATTTATATAATATCTAGGCGATTGCCAAAAATGGTTCAAGTGATAGTATGTACCGGTTAATTAATAAGAATTCCTAGATTATGTTGTCCGATAAGTAAACAAGTGTTTTAACGAATATGATAATAATAAAAATTGTGCAATAGTTATACGTGTAAAATAAGAACGTCGTTGACTAAGTATATTGCAGTTCGTAACTCTAATAGAATAGGTTTAAGACGTACCTACGTTATTTTTACTACAATCGCGATACTCCTGCATAGATTTGCATATTAAAGATATAATCTCCAAACGTTACAAAAATAAGTACCTAGTAAAATAAAGAAATAAATGAATTAATTTTTCCACGTTTAATATTATAACACCGTTAATTTTAAAAGGTGAACATTGTACCATTGGAGAAGGTGTCCTTACCTTACTAATATTTTATGACGACAATGAAATATTACTACCAATAAAGGTAGTTACATATTTTAACGGTTGTTATTATTCATCTATTCGTGTCTTCAAATATGGAAAATATACAATGTTGTATTCCAGATCAAAGTTCAGATGAATCATTGAACACTGTTTAGTCAGTTTCGTGAACAATGAGAATTGTTATGTTGACAGCTGTTTTGCTACGGTAACCATGACACCACATACCTACATAAATTATAAGTACTAATGTGATTAGAAAAAAACGATCGTACATACCTCTAGAAGTACCTTCGCACATAATGATCATTTGAAAAGCGTATCCCATGGCAGTATTAGATATCAAACTGAGACCCAATTTCGTAGTGAGGCTTATATCTTCGTAGAGCACTTGAGTAAGCATGAACACAGAGTATGTGGAAAACCACGCCAGGCCCATGAAGGATGCGGCAGTGTTCGCTGTGAAATATTATATTGCGTCACTTCTTCAATGTACTATAAAGTATGCAAATACATGAATTGGATTCAATTGTATTCGTCATGCGAACGTAAGACTAGTAATAGTAGATAAACAAAAAACGCATGAGAATCAGAATATTTCATATTCTTGTAAAATTATTCACACGTGAATCGTCACTTTTCTACAAAATACTTTCACCATGAATACTATGAACATTTCATAAAACTATAGCATTCTGTAGCGCCTAGAATAGCTTGCCCTTCAGTAGACATTTTTCACAAAACCCACACGTGGAAAAGCGGTACATTCCTCCGTCACAGTCAATGAATCTCTGTGACATTAATAAACCCATCGCATTCTGTACTGCAGTCTTAACTACTTGAACCGCAATGGCATTGCTAATTAAGGAAAAATAAACATGTAGGAAACTCCACATGAAAACATGTGTTACACTGAAGAAACTTATTTCAAACAAGATATTAAAAGTTCGTCGAACTATAGCATTTAAGTAATAACAAAGTTATGCATATTATATTTATATGCATGGTTTGAATGATAAGTTAAATAATGGTTTGCCATTATCAAACTTTTTAGTCAATACGAATAAACTTTTTAAGTGAGCAGTAAATAACTCGATAAAAGTTCTGTGAGTGCCAATGATGCTTCAGAATCTTTTAATAGATTTTATTAAGTTATTTAATTGCCAGACATGTATTTTAAATTAGTACGCTGTTGATGTCGTTACAGTAAGCATTAGAAAATTAATAATGTCATGGGCAACTACATTTGCTTAAGTGTTTTACAAACTGCAAATGCAGTCGTAGGTAGTATTTTTTATTTTTGCTCTTCAAAATGACCACACTCCGCCTGATGGTAAGCAGTCGTGTGGTCTAAGAGCAGTGGCCTTCACACCGTCCTCATAGCAGCCGATGCGATGTTGAGGTCTCTACTTTGACGGCCGGAGAAGGTGCTTTGATCGTTTGATCGTTCAGCAGAGGTATGAGGATCCAAACTTATTGGTACGCACTCTAGTCGACTCTACCGTGTAAGGATGGCATCTGAGCCCAGCACGTGTTGTTCTGGATAGGAAAGGGGAGGGCGGGATAAGGTGGAATAACTCTTCAGAGCACTCCCCGTGGTATATTCTGTAGAAACATGCCAATGAGGCAATGTCCCTACGGAGTTGCAGAGGTTCCAGTGAACTCGTTACCTCTAGATCTCCAATGATACGGACAGCCCGCCGCTGTAACCTGTCGAGAGCGTCCAGCAAGTACTGCGCAGAGCCATCCCAAAGATGAGAACAGTACTCAACGCAAGGGCGCACTTGTGCCTTATACAATAGGCACAGCTGCCCAGGCGCGAAGAACCGCCTCACCCTGTTCAGAACTCTGAGCTTTCGCGAAGCTTACTTAATGACGCTCTCGATGAAGGTTTCGGGATTAAATGAGCGGCAAAGATCCATACCTAAGATGGAGAGGCTGTCACATATCACCAGTGGAGTGTTCTTCAGAGAAGGGAGGGGAGGCACGGAGACTTTTTTGTTGAGAACGTGCATGCCTGGGTCTTCTTGGCGTTGAACTGGACCAAGTTCTTGGCACCCCATTCGGAGATGCGGTCCAACGTCTGGTCAAGTTCAACGACAAGATCCTGCCTTTTCCCCTCAACCTCAGCCTGTTTGGCCCCAGGATGTCCGAGATATCGCTCATACGCGGTACTGTCGTCCGCATAACAATGTATGTTGCCGAGATTCAACAAATAATTGATATGCAGAAGAGCGTAGGGGATAAGACGGACCCCTAAGGCACTCCTGCATTGACCTGCATAAACTTGGAAGCGCGACCGTCGCAAAGGACCCGAATACGACGCTTCTGCAGGAAACTTGCAATCCAAGTGCACAATTGAGGGGGCCAGTCATAGGCCGGAAGCTTGGAAAGAAGAGACCGGTGCCAGACTCTATCAAAAGCTTTGGCTATGTCTAGGCTGATAGCCAAAGACTCGCCGTGCTTGTCCATAGCCTCACCCCAGAGGTGCTTGACGAACGCTAGAAGATCACCCGTTGGTTTAGCCCGAAAGCCGTATTGGCGATCATTGATCAATGAGTGATCCTCCAGGTAGCGGACAATTTGGGTGTTTATGATCTGCTCGAACACCTTGGAGAGCACCGAGGTGATAGCTATGGGTTGATAGTTGCCTGGCTCGGAACGGTCCTCCTTTTTGGGAATCGGTTGAACGTTCGCCTCTTTCCAAGACTCAGGCACAGTGCCTGCGTACGTGTGGAAGACAACTCCACTGCACATTTTTTGAGGACCACAGCTGGGATGCCATCAGATCCACTGGCTTGCCGAACATCGAGAGATTGCAGTATCGCACGAATGTCACTTTGCCTGATACGTATATCAGGCATAGTATAGCCGCAGTTGGCAATGTTAGGCGGCTGCGAGCTGCAGTCATCGATTCGGGAGTTGGCCGCAAAGAGATTTGCAAGCAGATCTGCTTTCTCCTTTGGCCGATGAGCCAGTGATCCATTCGGATATCTCAGACGAGGCAGCGAGGTTTGGCAGAAGTTGGACTGCACGGCTTTGGCCAGGCGCCAATAGCTACGACTGCCCGTAGGATGCGCCATGAGTTCCTGGCCGAACCGTGCGACACGCTGGGCATCCGCTCTTAAGTATGCCTTCTTGCAGACCTTTGTGGCTTGATTGAACGCTGCCTTCAGGTGATCCACGTTAGAGTCGTGGAGAGCACGAGCCCTGGTCCAAGCGCGGTACACTGTCTGTTTGCGTTCAACAGCATCAGCGCATTCACAACCAAACCAGGACCTTTTCCTGCCGCCACTCGTGACATCACTGTATGGAATATAATATTCCATACCCAGGATGATTTCAGCAGCGACAGCAGTAGCACTCTCTGATGGATCCCTGTTCTCAAAGCAGCGTTGAGCCCAAGGGATAGATGCAAAGTACTTCCGCATTTCATCCCAGTCTGCTGACGAGTAGTGACACAGTCGTCGTCTTGCCTCCTCGGGTCGTGGGGGCGTAACAACAAGTGCTGTGGTACAAACCAGACAGTGGTCTGAAGTGCCCAGAGGAACACGAATCGACACACTGTACCGGTTTGGGTTACTCGTCAGCAGCAGATCGAGCAGAGACAGCCTGACCTGCAATGTCCAGTATCCGGTGGGGCTGGAATACCAGTTGAGACAGGTCATGCGTGAGAGCGAACGCATAGGCAGTTCGTCCCGCGTGGTCTGTTTTGGGAGAACCCAACTAGGTCTCATGGTGGGCATTGAAATCTCCCAAAAACACCAACTCAGCGTTCGGAAACCGCTTCTGCGCGTCGTCTGCCACCTGACTCAGGTAATCAAAGAGTCCAGTTGTCTCAGCGTCTCCTGAATGGGATCGGTAGAGGCACATGTAAATTTGGCTGAAAGAGCCATAATCTACGTACACGTAGATCATGGCTCTACGTGGCTGCATGGCTGGGTACACCCAAAGGACAGAGAAGGAAGGGTCCTCTAGGCAGTGTAAACGGTGACAGCAAATATCCGCCCTTACAAACAAGAATACCCCGGCTTTCGCGAGGAAACACTCCTCAAGCACGTAGCCGGGGTATTGCAGGTAGGTCGTGTCTGCAGAACAACGTATTTGTGTCTCCGTTTGAAAAAGCATTGCCAGCCAAGCCGTCTCCAGGTGGTGATGGACGGCATTAAGGTTGGATTATGTGTACTTTTTAAATAATTTTGCTCATCTCAAATGTTTTGGCTGACGGGTGACTGCTTTTAAATTAAATGTTGTTTAGTCTGTCATTTGCTGGCATGCCAGACATAATTGAAAACAAGTGTCTCGCAACAGGCGGGCCGCTGCAATTCTAGAAGTTAATTCAGTACCTGTAGGTATAACTATTTAAGCTTTCTTGTCTCTACACGGCATCAATAGGTTATTAACGCAGGTTGCCCGGCAGCCAGAACATATGAAAATATTGTATACCTATCTACTCGTAATATATAGATATAGTTACCTCTTGAAAAGAAAACGCTGATCATAAATGAGAATGTCAGAGATGCTATGACAAACAACATCATAAAGAACAGCAATACGGTCCAGGGTGTGAAAGTGAGCACTGAGTATCCATCGCCAGCCGCATTTCGGTTGAATGGTATCTAAAAACGTTAATTGATTTAAGCATACATATATACATACATAGTATCACGTCTACATCTCCAAATGGGTAGGTAGATGCGTGTTATGCCTACATTTCTTCACCATGGTTTTAAGATCCGACGTATTAGGGAACGAGCATATTGACTTTTACCGGGCATATAAATCCAGACATCTAAAAGCTACTGAGGATTTAATGACAGAAAATATGAATACTTTGCCCGACACAGAGACATCGATCCTGATATCTCATGCCACATTTCTGCATAATCAACTCGTGTGTGTTCTAATGATTTAAGCAAATCATACAAAACAATCAACGATCGTTATGCAATAGAAACCTTCAAAACATAATATAAAACACAGCGTAAGCTATAGACAAGTTTTCATCTATCAAATATATTTGGTTGACCTATATCGTACAGTTCATTGTTAACTTGGCTAAACAGCCTAGTGTGTCATCAGTGTCATCAACACATATTCATGTAACATAAAGCCTCGAACTCACAGCCGTGTACTGCTAATTTTCGGCCTTCTTCGTAAAACTTATGGAAAAGCTTATAACGTCGTTATAGAATAATAGCAAAGTATTAGTCATAAATATGCTAAATTGCTGTAGATGCCGTAGATAACAAATGTCGACGGAATGTTTATATATTATGTTTTTTCCAGATCGTTTACTAGACTTATAAACATGTTATTCGAAATATACAAGACTAAAGAGCTTGCACTGATATTTTTTAACCTCTCCGAAATCGAACCTGTGACTGTCTAAAGACATTCAATGCAGGAGACATTATTTTTTAACACATAGACAATGAAACGGAAAGTATTTTTACACGTACACTAAACACAACGAACATTAAACTCACCTTAAACAATATGACAATAAGAATCACAGATAAAGATAGGAACGAAAACTGTTTGATGAACCACGCCAACCAGTGTAGCCACGACGGTAGGCCCATTATTGTCATTGTTTCCTGTCAACATAACATATCTATCGTTTGGCAATGACAAGCATTTTCATACAATAAGCAAATAAAACATTCAAGACTTATGTATGATTGTAGGTTTAAGATACGGAGTAAGCGATACATGTAAACGTACTTCGTATAAAATTAAAAAATATCGCTTATTTGATTAATTTAATAAAATGGAAGCTTCAGTTTGAAATTACATAAAAATCAGCTTTTCGGTTTTTATGTCTGTTAATTTTAATAATAGGGGTTAAAGTATGAAGTTGCCGTTGTATAGTAATAGATACTTTGAATTGACATAAAACCTTCATGGTGTGAGATTTTCGAGAGAAACTTTTTTCAGATGATACCTACCTACCTACCTATAAGATTCTTCTTTTTAAAAAGTTCTTCTTTCAATTGTTTTTTTTATTCGGCTTAAACGGGAAAGATGGATACTTCGAAAATTCGAGTCATTTTTGAATACGAGTTCCGACGCGGCAATAACGCGGCAGAAACGGCTCGCAATATCAACGCTGCGTTTGGAGAGGAGACTGCTAATGAACGCATCGTGCGTTTTTGGTTTAAACGCTTTCGTAATGGAAACTTCGACTTGAAGAAAGAACCACGTCGAAGGCCGCCCACACAGGTGAATAACGCTGAATTGAATGAAATGGTGGAAGCCGATCCGAGTCAAACTACCCAGGAATTAGCAGTATGGTTTAACGTTACTTACAATATTGGCTCATTTGCATCAAATTAATAAGATAAAAAAATATGAAATAGGGTGCTTCATGATTTGACTGATCTGCGTTTTGAAACTGGTGTTACCTTGTTGAATCGGTACAGAAATGAAGGAACATTGGATAGAATTGTGACATGTAACGAAAAGTGGATTCTATACGATAACCTTAAGCGAAAAATGCAATGGCTGACCCCCAGCTCAAACGCCGCAACAGTGCCCTAAAGCAAAGCTTACCAATAAAAAGGTAATGGTAACTGTTTGGTGGTCCTCTTCATGGTGTTAGTGTTAGAAACCATACGTTACGTCAACCATACGGACTACCATTTTTTCGTGATTTGGACAATTTTCTACGTGATAAAAAATTTCTTCCTAGGAGGCAGTACAAAATGCTTTCACACAGTTTGTCGAATCTAGATCCCCGGAGATCTATCGTAAAGGCATAAATGAACTTCCGTTTAGATAGCAGCAATGTATAGATAATGAGGGTAAATATTTCGATTTAATAAATATGATACATCTCTCATCTCTCATCAATTTTTCAGTACAAATCGACAATCTCATATTTTAACCCTTTATACATTAAGAAGGGGTTTAGCCTAGTCTGCTGATCAGCAGATAATGAAGCAAAGAAATAGCACGTGCATATGTACACGTTGAATATTAACTCTAATAAGGGGATTAAAAGAACTTTAAAACAAGTTAGTGTTACCTTCAACTGCAACTCTTTCTCCAACGTAACTACTCTGACTGTGTTTACAAAGGAGTACGCGAAACACAGCATAATAATCATTGATATAAATCTTTCCAATGCCACGAGTAATTGATCTTCCCTGTACGCATTTTGTGGTAGTCGTTGCAAATACACTTTAGTGTCAACCGGCTTCCCAGTCTTTTGTTTTATAATCTCCTGCGATATAGCATGCTGGACTGCTAGGAACATTTCTGGTGAGTAGCCTAAAATATAGATACCTATTTCAGTATATCGTAAACTTGATCATGGCAACTAACGACTATTTATAGGTGACTGTAATGGCTGTTGTTGTCTGGATTTTTTTTGGTGTGCCCTTGTAGATAAGTATCTTTTGTTTAGTTTTTAGTCTAGTTTCGGCTAGTATACAGATCCTACGGAACTGATGATTTTGTTTTTAAATAAGTTGGTCGAAAACACATATGTATATTTTAGTGATATTTATTATGAAGACAATTATAGCAGAAATAGTCTATATTTAACTCTGATGGAATAACTGATCCACATAATAACATAGATATCGAATTCGTGACTTTTATTATAGAAGGCCGGCGCTGCGCCTCCTTCTCATTTACGCCGTCAAATATTAACGAAGGTCAGTATTTAGCCTTGACGCACCGTATACAAAGTGTTTTTATTTGTATACTTTACTTCAGTTTTACAAAGCTTTCATGATGACGCGCGTACGTTTTAGTATCATATGTGATATGATTGCAACTGCACGCAAGATATGGACAAGTAAACGAACTAAATAATAAGACAAAGTCACGAGTCTTTTTCGAGAGAACCGTGAAAGAATATCATCTATCATGTTACGCAAGAACAATATATGTTGATACAGTCAGCCAGAACCGACGAAATCATACAATGTAGAGCAACACTACACATTGACAATGACGACACCTGATACTTTATCGTAGTTTTCTTTTTTAAAAGATGATTCATAACATAGGTACTATTTCAAACGAATGTTTTCGAGAACACGGAAGTGTAATTATAGGTACCTAATTCCTAACAGAAGGGAATTTAAGCTGGCCTTTTACGAGCTAGCATGTTAACGGACGTAGGGTCAAGGTTCGCACCGCGTCATACAACAAATCAGGCGACAATATAAAATTAATGTTTTTGTTATTAGTTATATACAAATAATCATAAAAAACTTACGTAGACATCCATAACAATTAACTCCGTATCAGACAAAGAGCATATAATCACTATATTTTAGTAAACAGAACATTGTCTGGGCGTTTGTGCACGTTAATCTCCACAACGCGCAACGGCTAAACAAATGTGAATGTGGTTTTCAGTGATATATATATTTTTTTTTGCTGTGTGATAATTTAATGTATTTTCTATTTAAATCGGTTGACAAATGAAAAATATATGTCAGGTGTTGTACATTTTTACTCGTATGAAATCGCAAGTACAGGTACCATACATAACATCTTACCGATTAGAATCGGTTAAGATGATATCTTTTATTTATACGTGACAAATGTCTTAAGTTCTCTAGCGGCATAAATTTATTATTTCAATGTCCCTGGCTACAAGAAATATTCGGTACTTATTAAGGTGATTAGGGTTATATATTAATAGGAATAATAGGAATACGTAACCTGGTGTTTTGCCGCCATACATGTCATCGGGATCGCGCGGTCCGGGTCTTGGGAATAATGGATACAATAAATTCGTTCTCCAACTAGCCCTCAACGGGTGTTCTACCATCGGCGTGCGCATCACAGCTGGGAACCTTAATGTAACTACAATGTCATCAGGCCACTCTGTAGCATCTGAAATGTAAAGTGCTTGAAAATTTTTCTTAATTGATTAAATAGAGGAGGTTCTATTCTCGAGGCTTAATAACGACATCAGGATATTTGCTTGTTAAGTCAATTAGATCGACATTCGCACAATTTTCATGGACGAAATGGTTTCTAAGAAATTTGGCCACATGATATTTTTTTATCTTTTAATAGTATTATGACAATATACTTTAAATATCCACATACCTGCCATTCTGTCATCATATTGGATTCCAACAAGAATTTGGTTCATTGCATTAGGTTGGGTAAGAGCTAGCTCCATTTCTTCAGCATTTTTAAAACCTTTAGGCTGAGGTAGCAAATCCGAGTCAAACAAGAGGGAAAAAAATATACTAAAGTTGTCTTCAGCTACCATTGTGATGGCATTTCTAGTTACATTTCTAGTGAGGGGATTTTCAGGTGAGAATGCCAGTGTTCCTGATCTTGCTGTTGTCAAATTACCTCTAAACAAACACAGTTATCATTAGCAGGAAGACTCAAGGCTTGGTAAGATTTATGTATTCTATTACAATACAAAATTGACTTACAAATTTCTTCCAGTCATGTTGAAATATGTTGGGCGAAAATTTGTATAAGAAACATCTGGTTTTGATTTTGGATCCACCAAGCATCTTGTCAATATTATAAATAAAGAAAATATCACAGGTGATACCATCTCAAAGATAGTTTGCCATTTGTGCCTTCTTTGAAGGAGAAAGTTTTTCCAAATGAGTAGTTTTAATTTATCAAATGCTGACGACATTGTGATAGGTAAGTATATACAATCTAGAATTAAAAAAACTTACAATTACAATGTTTAAAATTGTTATAAAGATATAACAAATTAGTAGTTTAAGAAATAATTATAAATATATTTTACTATAAGAGGTATAAATATATACATATACTAAAACAATATTTTTGTGGTCACTTGTCTCATTAAGTATATATAATATATGTATACAGGGTATCCTAGAATATGTGAATCAAATTTTAACAGGAGATTCCTTAGGAAAGGAGCGGTCAAATGTGCGGGTGCAATATAAAAAATGTTTTTATTTTGCACATTTGGAAGGTCCGTACCTGAGGAATCTCTCATTACAATTTGATTCACATATTCTGGGACACCTGTATATTGAATCCAAATACAATTTTAGTATAGTATGACTTCTTCCTAAACATAATTCATTAATTAAATTTCTAGTAAGTAAAGCAAATATTTATAACTCTGCTTAATTTGAACACACAGAACATGTAGAAGTAATAATGAGTTCAACTGCAAATTGTTACAATTACTAAGTAATTAAAAGCTGGTTGTATATAAAAATTTAATACATTTAGTGTCCAACCAAGAATATGAGGTTTAAGAATAAAATCTTATGAATTTCCTTTTACATAATCATAGGATGATTTAATCTAAGTATTTAATTAAATTAAAACTAATTAGAAATCTTAATAGCCTTGTGTCAATGCTTATGTCGTGGGAATAGAAGCAACCAATCCACCAATACTGTAGTATATTAATATAACTAATTGGATTTTGAGCGAGTTCTGAGAAACGATCTATTATTTTGACTGACCGAAAATAATTACGTTCTACGTAATATGAGGATACAATGTTTTTGACACAAAAGACAATTTATTGTTTATTAAATCTCTACTCTTCGTCACATTTTCATTAATAAGTTAATAGGTCGCGTGTTTCTTTGTTGAAAACAAAATTCATGGCGCAAATATTTAATTGATTTTAGGTAAGATGGTAATATACAAGCAAAAATAATTACCTGTGTGTTACGTAGACATGACGATGATAACAAATATATTTTTGAATGCACAATTATATCAGCACAATTCCAAACATTCAATACATGTGTATCATAACGCAGATCTGATAAGAACTGAGAACATGACTCCGAAAGTCCGAACGGCACAAACTATTCTACATGAGCCGGACAGCGGCAGCTCATACTACCATCCGCACCGCTGTCAGATGTTTGCAGATGTCATTGTGAAACTGCGAAAAGTCTTATCAATAATTGTCAAACTTGACAACTAGCATCCATTGACATTTGCGTTACAACCTTTCTCAAACCACCAAACTGCGCCTAATTTTAGATTTAGTTATATTTAAATAAAGTTTTAGTTTCCATTCAGTAAAAATAAAAATATATTTTTATACACCTTCAAGTTTCTGCTATCCGCCAGCTATTCATTCGTAGCAGTTTATCCCTTTTGCATCCTTAGGGCTTAAACTATCTTCTTTGAAGATAGAGATGATTACACATTATTATAATTTTGTTTTACCTATACCTATGCATGGTTAGAGTTACAAATAAAGACTTTATTTTCAACGAATATCACACTTGGGGAGGGGTTGGACACTGTAGTATAAATTACATTTAAAAAAGAGAGGCGCGCTAATCTGTGTTTTGGCGATAGAAGGAACTCTTTAGCTGATTATACAGAAATCTCAATAGATGGCACTAACTCATGATTAGGCTGTTATCATTTACGAGGAATGTCTACTGTTGTCAGTAAGAAGAATAAAATTACTCAAGAAAACTAAGCGAGACTATTCTTACACTAGTTCAATGATTATATACGCAGTAAATGGTAGCAGATTTGCTTCATGATTTCTTCCTAATAATTTAAATCATCAGTTACTGCGTAATTTATAAATATTTATATAACTATATTAATTTTCTTGAAAATAGCAAATGAATTTTTTGCCTGGTCTCACAGTAATCTTTAGAAAGATTGAAAAAGAACAACTGTCGCAAATTGGCGGACACAGTTTGGAAATAAGGCTTCCTGTGATTATTACTTTGGAAATTTTAGTTCATAACTATGTATGGTAATTAACAACCCAGTTTTGTTGGAAAAAAGAAACGTAGAGTAAAACGTGAGTCTAAAGAAATTATTAATCTAATCAAAATCTTCAAAACTATATTTCCAAATAGTTCCAACAGTTCCTAACAAAAATAAATTATTGCAATAATCTCTCGTTCCAAGGAAGAATTTTCCTTAGAACAAGAGATTTTCACAATAATTTATTTACGTGACTGACACACAAATACAATAAGATATAGTTATCGTTCATCTATTTCAAGAGCGACACAATTGAATGTGAGCAATATTATAGGAGAAGCATTTAAAAAAAATTGAATGTGAGCAATATTTTCGGAGAAGCATTTAAAATTTGAATATATTTTAATTGAATTTTTAAATGTTTCTTCTGAAATGTTGCTCACATTTTATTGCGTCGTTATTGATATAGATGATCTACAGTACATATAAGTCTAGAGTATCGATATAAGTGTAATATACTTTACAAGTATATGTAGGTGTGTAAGCACGTTGATGTCGTCGCCAAAATTCAGATGGCACATTGTCGTGTCAAAATCAAAAAGGTTTGCTTCAATTCGGCTTAAGAGGGCTCTCTTATCACACTTCAGGCTTAAGCTCAGTACGGACGCTGTTATTTAGATACAATAATAAATAATAGTTTTAGGTAAACAGACAGACAAACTCCCTTTTCTGCTGTTGTTTTGGAATAAGATAAAAATAATTAATAATCTATTACGTGACTCTTAAAGAAATGACTGTATACTGTATACTGTAGAGAAAGCTTTGGTTTAAATTGTTTTTAATGATAATAATTACATATACAGAGCGTCCGTTAATTAATGAATAACCTTGAAATGTCTTATAGAAGAATTGATAGCCGTTCAGAAAAAAAAGGAAAATAATTAATAAAGTGCATTAGCAAGTCATACTTTTGACTGTCTATCTATGTTTAATAAAACAACAAAAAACCGATGGAATTCATTTATTTATGGTCGTAATATACTTACTATACTTTACTTACTATTTTTTTAAAATTACCCTTTGTTATTTAATATAAAGTTAAATAACAAAGGGTAATTTAAAAAAAAACATTTCTCTGGTAGTAAAGATAGTTTTTATTACTTTTTTTTTGAACGGCCATCAGTTCTTCTATAAGTCATTTCAAGGTTATCCATTAATTACCAGACAGCCTGTGTACATTATTGAAGAATTCATTTATTTTTTATCGCAAGTCTTATCGGTAATTCAGGCAACACTGAACACAAGAAAAAATCAAAATGGCGTTTACGTCAGTGACATATCAATGTTTTCTATTAGGGTTTTTGTTAAAAATTAAGTTATAAATGTAAAGCTTTAGCGATTCTTCTTTAATATGTCTACCAATAATCTAACGTCCGTTTTAAAGTCTTGTTCGGAAAGCGAGTTGATTAATGAAGTGGCCGAAAACAGTATGACACAGAAGCAGGTGGAAGGATCCCGATTAAAACGTACATTTACACTGCCTCGTAATCCCTTTGGGACTACAAAGCCTGGATCTAGCAAGAACAAAAGTAACGAAAATGATAATAAGCCAGCAAGCGCCAGTTCCGTAATTGGAGATACTCCCAAAGACGATAATGGTATAGAAAGGAAGTTGTTTAGAAGGCCATCATGGAAAAGATTTCTGAACAAGATAGCGCAACATATGAGCACTGTTCATGTATCAGGTGTAAGTATGAGTTCAATAGTAAATTATTAATTTCCCCGTAGTACACACTTTATGTAGGTATAACATACCTACAAAGTGTGATGTGTCTTATTCTGTTATGACTGAAATTATACATGCACTTGCAATCATTGCTTTATATCCTAATGGTTGCTTTAATAATACAAAAATTGTTCTAAAAATTTAATATTTAAAATTATTTTTTATTTCTTGATGATTGTAATCTGTTTGTTCAATAACACAAGTGTCAACAAGCTTTTCAAGCTTCTGGTCATCTTGTGATGCAGTTTATGTAGTGTATTGGGGCACAATTTTTTTATCTGGTATGTTGTAGGGACCAATGCTGTAGAGATATGGATATACATCTCTTGGATTTTGATGTTTTATGTACCTTTATACAATATTCAGTATTTTATACTATGCATCAGTCAAATTAATTGTAGAATAATGTAATCAAATGCCTGTCAAATTGAAACAAACAAAATACTTACTTTATTACCTATCTCTAGCTGACAGGTTATTAACTTTTTTGTGTAATATATGTAATACCTACAGATACCAATGACATAGTTCTTTTGGTTGAAAATACATAGTGTATTTATTTCTTTTTCTTTTCCTTTTCTACCATACCTAATTTGCTCAAAATCAGTTATATAGTTATAGTATAAAAATCTAACTACCAAATACAGTGTAAAATAATATGTTCAATCGCATTATCATTTTAAACCAAATAAAATAAACTTATTTTAAAAAGTAACAGTGTCTCCATTTATCAATCCAATCAAGTGGAAATACAATAGTATGATTAATGCGTTTAGTAAGTGTTCATTTAAATGAGACGTGTTATATGCTATATGTTGCTCTCTGTTACGAAATAAACAAAAAAGAATATTTTACTTTGATTCCTTTACTCAATAATCAGTATTATAAGATAATTATAATAATAACATTATTTCTTACCTAAAATATGAACCACCATCCCACATCCATTTAGCAAATTCAAGAGTAAATAAATACAAACCTTAAGAGGAAACACAAGGGCCATTTCTCCATACAAACGTAGTCCCCTGTTTCCTTCCTGGATAATGCCAGTAGAGCAATAATTTTTTTCAAAATATGTATGATCTCTATTGGCATGTACCTATGATTTCCTTTTTTCATAAAATAATTATTAAAAGAGACATGACTCTTAAAAAACCTCAAATATTGCCCAGATTTGCCGCTGTGTTCAAACATCCAGAAAACAAATTTGACTAATTTATATAAAAAAAGGAAAACATAGGCACATGGCCAAAGCCTTTCTCTACTTTTTATGGAAAAGTTGTTGAATCGATCAAGCTTTGGAGAAGAAATCAGGGGTCTACGAAACATTGATTTTGTGTATTTTTAATAGGTATTTTCGGTCCAAACTGCAGTTGTCTCTCGCGCTCTGCGGGCACTACACAACAGCAATAGATTTTACAAATACTTATTTTTCAATTCTCTTGCCCTTAGTGTTGTTCCTCTTAACTGTTAAGGTATGGAAATTATTATAACCAACATATCCTTAGTTAAATGTTATACCAATCTTTCTGCTGAATATATTCAATCATTTGGCTTTTTGTATTTTCATTCAAACAAAACCTATATTACTAGAAATATGTACTTAATATTTAAAGATCTAGATTTTTATAGGTACTTACTAGTTATCTTTGTAAGCTTTAATAGAGGTATATATTGTAAAAATTGCTTAAGAAACTGCAGTTACAAGTCAGCTGTGTTGCAACCAGACAGGTTAACATCAGGATAACCTTCTTCTATAAATATATATCTTGAAACATAGAAGGTCATAGGCTAGTAAGAAAATATGAATGAAGTAGCAGATAACAATTAGTTATTTATAAAGTCTTTTTATCTATGTATTTGAGTCATGACTATAAATAAATAACATTTTAACTTTCAGGTGAAGTCAGCGCCAGCACTAATGAATGGAGAGAGAGTTCCATGCAGTGGCGATCCACCATGGCCACCTGGTGCTACTCCAGCAGCCACTGGAATAAAGAACCATGGCAATACCTGTTACATGAACGCAGTTCTTCAGTGCCTTTCCCATACTGATGTCATTGCTGAATATTTTGTATTAGAACATTATAAAGTGAGTATTCATTTATAGAAAAGTATTTTCAACGTCTTGTGACAAATACAATTGTTTTGGATAATATGTTGTTTGGGTTCCTTGATGATTGGTGATGGAAGGTGTGCAAAATTTTCCTTTGTATCATATATGTAAATATCAATTGTTATTTGTTAATTCTTTGTTTACCATAAATAATACAACAATAACCTCACACTTTTTGCTGGCCACACATAATATTTTACTTAAAAATTACTTAAAATATAATTTCTTTCTTAGGATCCTTAAAAATCCATAATATAATGTTATGAGCCATATAAATCAGTGATGTATCAGTGTGTGCGGAGTGAATATGTAAATGAGTTGTGTGTGAAATTGTGAGTCACAAGAGATTTCATTGTTCTGGCATTGTTTAAAGTACACCACAAGTATGTTAATGCCATTAAATTAAACAGTAATGAGTGATGCAATAAGGATCTGTATTAAAAAGAAACTACTTGTGTTCTTTATGTCTCATCTAATCTTGTTATAGTGTCTAAAGTTCCGTATAAACTTTTATTATTTATAATTTGATGTAATTTTATAATTAATAATTTTTCTAGGTGGATTTACAAAAAAGAAATAAAATAAATTCAAAAAAGTATGGCACCCGAGGGGAAGTCACAGAACAACTGGCAGCATTACTGAAGGCTCTCTGGGCATGTCATTACACGGCTGATATGAGTACTACATTCAAGGTATTTATTTACTTAGTATAAAATAATATTTTCAAACTAAACATTGACACAGCAATTTGAGGTTGTATTTAGCCATATAAAGTGAAAACAAATACTGCAAAATGTGGCTGAGTGACATCTCATATTTGTTTCTTAGGTTGGATTCTACACTAGAAGTATGTGACTATTACAAACGACACATTATTATGGCTGGTAGAAGTGTATGATAATACAATTAATAATTGTTTTCAACAATTTACACTAAAGTTTATAAAATTGACATGTCAGGCTCTGCTGTTGTTACTCTATATTCGAGCCATATCTTCCAAAAATGACATAAATGCTATTAATATTCATTATTAAGAATCAATTGCAGATTTACATTTTTGTACATTCCTTATTACATTACTATTTATTTTTCCTTCAGGGTGCAGTGGAAAGACATGGTACACAATATAGAGGAAATAGCCAACATGATGCACAAGAATTTTTGTTCTGGCTACTGGATAAAGTGCATGAAGACCTGAATACAGCTACTAAAAAAAAATATAAAACTATAAAGGTTAGCTTTGATTGAGTTAGATATTTGTTATACATCAGTATTTTTCAATCTTCTGGCCGAAAATGCTTTGATATTATTAAAAATAAAATTGAGAATGTCTATATTATGTTTTAGAATACATGTGGTAAGCCTGATGAAGTAGTTGCAGCTGAAACTTTGGCCAATCACGCCAGGAGGAACAGTTCATTTGTGCAGGCAGTATTTCAAGCTCAGTACAGGTATAAAAATCATTACCCAACAATAAGTACACAGTAACTGCACAGATAGATATTATTTTAAAGGTTTCACTCACTCACTTCATGGGGCAAGAAATTGTATGATTCAAAATCAGTTGTTCTGAGCTTGGGTGTTCGTCTTGTGTGGTGGCCCACTAACCTCAGGGTAGTCTTTAATAATAATGTTGTACTACAACTAATTATCTAAATGGTATTTTTTGAGTGTTTAAAGAGTAGTTGCGCCTTGCTGGTTTCAGCATGAATGGGCCGACTTAGTCGGCGATGTGCTGCTCTCTCTCTCTCAAAATATTGACGTAAAGCAGCAGAAGATATAATATACATATGTATGTACTGTCGCGTTTCGTTCAGTGTGTGGGATTGCCGCGCCGAATGCCCCAACACCTCTCGGTCTTTTCCTTCCCCTTTGACTCCTATCCTCCACGCATCGGCTATGGTAACTCCTTACCATCAGGATGACCATGTGCTTGTTTGCCAACTATGTTATTTTAGCGCCTTGATTGTGTTTCGTTAGATTTGGTTCTGCAATACCAAGAAATCATAGCCATGTTATAAGCTGTTATTACCATTTACCATCAGGTGGGCTGTTTGCTTGAATGCCACCAGGAGCGATAAAATATTGCTCAAGACGAATGCTACAGGCTCAATAACATTCATGATATTTTATTGCCCTGGATCACGACATACTGGTAGTACTGTATATTCACTTATCGTTAGACAAATTTGAAGCTGTAGATCAATCTGTATCAATCCATACAGCACGTGATAAATATAATGAAATACTTATATAGAGCGAGTAGCATTTGCCTAATGATGGGATATTTATCCTTATCATTTACAGGTCGGCACTGACGTGTGCAAAATGTGAGCGTACATCATGTACTTTTGACCCATTCCACTGCGTGAGTGTGCAGCTACCTTCAAGACTTGCGACCACTCAGCCTTCACCACTTCCTGTAAATGTGAGTAATCTAACAATTTATGCCTCACCAAGTCTGTTCACGTCATATACTGTGAAATTAATATACAACGCATAGTGGTGGCCATAGTGTTTTACTATTACATGAGATCCGAATTATCATATTCATTTCATCGTTTTAATGGTTTGGATTTATTCTTTATCTCTCAATGTCCTTGTCACATTGAGAGATAAATTCCTGGCGATATCCCGCGCCGCGTGGCCTTCTGATATGGAGTAGTGCGACTTTTTATAAATCATTGTTACGCCTGTATATTCCGAAGGTTAAGACAGAGGGTCAGAGATTAATAATTTAACTGACTTTGACATCGGTCGGGCGCTTCTATAAATCTCGGTATAGTCCAACTATTCCAATCGCAATCATTGAAGTTGTCTAATGCAAAGTGGTGGGCTTCTATATCAATTATTATTTTAATAGCACTATAAAAAATAACTATTAAAAATACATGATTTTGGAATCGTGTAATTCCTTTTAACCACGCATTCTACTGGTGATATAGAATAACCCGGACCATATATTTTTTTATTAGAATAAAATTAAAGGACAGCCCGTTATTATTTACGACATTAATTAATGACATTTTCTTTTTAATTATTATAAATTATTATAATTTCGCAGAAGATTACTATTTTTATATAAAAACCTAATAGTTAATATCATTTTTACATCTAGTTTATATAAGCAGAAAGTACAAAGACTGAATTGTTAATTCACTTGTCTTTATGTTATTATTGCAGGTAGTGTACGTCAATCAGCAGCCTCGACAAGTGCGCATCGGTATAGAGCTGACGCCTAACGCGACTATGGACGAGCTACGAACTACACTACACAATGATACCGGAATAGACCGGGATCACATTATATTGGCAGAAATTAATGAAATGGGTGAATATTGGATCTTTACTTTTTTGAAGCCTGAATGAGCTTGTATATAAGTGATGTTTGAAAGTAAAGTATATATGTAAGTGCATATCATAGGGCCATGTGATTATATCCAAATTATGTAAACTTCGCATATAATATAATAATATTCTATTACATACACACAACGCCATCTAGCCCAAACTAAGCAGAGCTTAGACTATGGGTACTAGACAATGGATAAACATACATGTGTATATACTTTTTTTTTTTAAATACATACATATTATACATAGAAACACCCAGATCAAGACAAACATCGATGTTCATGCACAAATGTTTGTCTTGTGCCGGAATCAAACCCGCGACCTCACGCGTGGCAGTCAGTTACACTGACTATTACTATGTGTGGCTAAATCAGATGCTGAAACCAGTGCACTACTGCTAGAGACACACTTTCCCGGGTGCCAGATTAGCGATACTCACAACTGGGAAGTGTGTACAGAACGAGCATGCAGTAGTCAAGATTGGACTGTAGCCCTGGACCTCATCAACAGAGAGAAAGTGTTATGGGCTATCAACAGCTTTCTTCCCTTCAAATCCGCAGGGCTGGATGGAATCTTCCCCGGCCTACTAAGATGGAGCGGCGATCTCCTAGCAGACCATCTTGTTAACATATTCAGAGCATGCGTCGCTCACCGATACGTACCACGACAGTGGAGGCAAGTGAAAGTGGTATTCATTCCAAAACCAGGCAGGAGCGACTACACTTTAGCGAAATCTTTCCGGCCAATAAGCCTCACGTCGTTCCTCCTCAAAACACTAGAGAGGCTATGTGATAAAGAAATAAGAGGAAACACTCTAGCTCACAAACCTCTACACCCACACCAACACGCCTACAGCCAAGGCAAATCTACAGAATCGGCGCTCCACAGCGTTGTATCGCGAATTGGAGACGGATTAACCTCAAAACAATCAACGCTGGGCGCCTTCATTGATATAGAAGGAGCCTTTGACAAAACCAACTTTAACAGTATAACCGAAGCACTAGAAGCGTATGGGGTCGCTCCAACGCTGTCAGAGTGGATAAACAACATGCTGAAATACAGAGCGATACAACTCTCAGTTAACACAACAACCAAGGCAATTGTGGCCAGAGGCTGCCCACAAGGTGGTGTACTCTCGCCACTCCTATGGAACATAGTGGTAGACGACTTAATACGAAAACTGAACGGCAGAGGGCTATTCACAGTGGGATATGCAGATGACCTTGCAATTCTCGCGACCGGATGCTTCGAGGACACACTATGTGATCTCATGAGATCTGCCTTCAGAATAATCGAAGAATGGTGCATAAGCCATGGTCTATCGGTCAATCCGACAAAAACAGAACTCATAATGTTCACTCGCAAGAGAAACTCAAACAACCTCAGACTACCGAAACTTTTCAACACCGAAATAAAACCTACCAACGAAGTCAAGTATCTAGGGGTCATACTAGACAGCAAATTGTTGTGGAACAAACACCTTGACTACAAATTACAACGAGCATGCGTATGCTTCTTCCAATGCAGCAGAATGCTCGGAAAGACATGGGGACTCTCCCCAAAAATAACACTGTGGCTATACACCGCCATAATCAGACCAATAATAACATACGGTGCCATCGTATGGTGGACCCGGACTGAACTCAATACCGTCATCAACAAGCTGCAGAGATTCCAGAGAATGGCATGCTCAGCAATAACTGGATGTATGAGAACAACACCGACAGCCGCCCTCGAAGTAATTCTAGGGCTGGCCCCCTTAGACCTCTACATAAAACAAGAAGCGACTATGGCCGCAATACGGCTGAAACACCAGGGCCTGTGGGTAACCACTAGGAGCCCACATGCATCGATCTTAGAGCGAGCTATAGCTTATGAACCAATGCTCGCCGCTCCGTGTGATAAGATCTCCAAACAACATTTATTTAACAAAAACTACCATGTACAACTTCATGAGGAACAGAGAGATCAATCGGGAATTAACGAGGTCCGAGTCTACACCGATGGCTCAAAGACCATACAGGGAACGGGTGCAGGAGTTCATTCCCTGGATCTCAATATTAACACATCTATGACACTAGGCTCACACAGTTCCATCTTCCAATGCGAATGTGTGGCCATCACGGAGGCCGCCACCGCGATCGATAGGAGACGGATTGAAGGCTACAGGATACGAATCCTCTCCGACAGCACAGCTATACTTAGAGCCCTAGAGAGCAATAGCTGCAACTCCAGGCTCGTTTACGAATGCCACCTTGCTCTCGAAAGAATATCCATAAAAAACACAGTGACCTTACAATGGATAAAGGGGCATAGTGAATCGCTGGGCAATGATGCTGCAGATGAGTTGGCTAGAAGAGGGTCGGGAACCACCACGGAAGGTCCATCTCCATTCCTCCCTCTACCATTCTCACAACTAAGAACATGGATGCGGCTTCGCACTCAGAGCCAACATAATAAACGCTGGGCACGGACAACGGACTGTAGACAGTCGAGAGCAGCCCTACCGGCCATCTCACCACGTCTGACACACCGCCTGCTCAGCCTACAAAGATTGGACCTTCGGACCATCGTGGGGATCCTAACAGGACACTGTCCCCTGAACAAACATCTTTACAACATCGGAGCAACAGACAGCCCACTCTGTAGGGGATGTCTGACCGAAGAAGAATCTGCTGCCCATGTAGTCCTGGAATGTGTGGGAGTAACAGCACAACGTAAGGAAATCCTCAACAACCCGAGGTCACTCCGCGAAGCCTGCGAAGACCCCAGGAAACTTCTGTGCTTCTGGGCGGAGTTGGGCTGGCTATCTCCGTAACCGGCCGACTCTCACGCATAATGGACCAACTTAGAGTTCAAATGCGGAAAAGGGAGTCCAATTACAATTACAATTACTATGTGTGGCTCATTGTAAAAGTTAACTGATTGGCACCATACCCAGTTATAGACACGGTAGTTACTTGTTTGAATATGATACTTTCGTCTTTCATTGTTGTATTGTGATTTCCATTTGCTTATATTTGTGCGTTATCTAAGAATATATTTATTTATTCAAATAATAATGAACACATGTAAATATTCGACGTATGCAAGTACATATTTTTGACAATTTACATTATCGTTTCTTTTTTGTCCTTTATCATTATTTACCTGAATCTGATCTTTATTAGAGACACTATCGGATGGTGATACCTGAATGGGGATCTTTCATATTAACTGAACATTTTTGGCTATGTGCCATAATATCGGATTATGGCATCCACTCACACTTGGGAAATATGTTTTGTATTCTTTATAGTTTTGCATAACATAAGGTACTTGATAAAGGAATCTGAAGCTTGTAAAAAAATTGCCGAGCTTTCCTTGCAAATAGTAGCTTACTATAATGATGTTTGGTAAAATTATGTTTTAAAATTTGTGATAATAGGTTGGTGCAATGCCCGAGCGGGTTGGGAGGCAGCCGGCATAGACTTCGGAGCACTGTACTGCATGGAAGCGCCGCCACTGTTGCAAGCCCCAACCACCCCGTATCTACTGATTTTGTGGGTCAATTTGCTAGAGGGAGAGAGATTCGGTGAGTTCAATATACTACTACCTCATATCCGCGTACTTCGTTTGTCGAACTTCGTATGCGGTCAACAGTAAGTACCCTATGTCTGTCCCCCGTTATAGTTCAAGCTATCTCTACAAAATTTAATTAAAATCCACTTAGCCATTAACACGTAAAATATAGACCGTGGTTCCCTGACAGTATTAGTACATACATAGATTCACACCTGTTTCCCAGAGGGGTAGGCAGAGACTACGGCTTTCCATTTGCTACGATCCGGACACACTTCTCTGGCTTCATACACTTTAATCACATTCCTCATATACGCCCGTCGGTTCAAGGTGCTCTTAACCTGGCCTTTGTCCAGAACGCCTCCGATCTGATCAAGAAACGTTCGCCTAGGTCTTCCTCTTGCGACTGTTCCATTCACACTAGCCTTATAAACTTTCTTAGTCAGCCTTTCCTCGTCCATTCTTTCTACATGCCCAAACCAGCTTAACATACCCTTTTCTATTCTCTTATATCCACTTTCATGCCGCATCTCTCTCTAATCACATTATTCCTTATTCTATCTTTCAGAGTCACACCACATATATTTCTCAGCGCTCTCATTTCTACAGCAATTATTCTGCTCTCATGCTTCTTTTGCCATACCCAACTTTCACTTCCATACATAAGTGTGGGCACTAATAGTCCTCTATGAACAGCCAAACGTGCCTTTTCGGAAACATTTCGACTGTTCATAAAAGCGCGTAGAGCTCCATTCACTTTGTGGCCCGCAATCGTTCTCCTTTCAATATCTCCCTCATGTTTGCCGTTGGTTCTCCCTCATGGTTACAGTATTAGTATAATTCTATATTTTAAGTTGAGCATTAGTAATACTTATATTAACGAGTACTCAACTTATCAATAATCGTGACTATTAAACCTTAGGTTGGGCACTATAGTCTGTGAGAAATTCTCAGCTTTTCTCAAAATTTCGCACTTCCTTCATACATAACAGAAAGTATTAGTTTATATTTGATACAATACATGACAAAATATTTGTGTAATTCTACAGTGTCCCTTATCCTTCAAAGTTACTTATACTCCATTTGGTTAGGTATTTAACTAAAGGTAAACAATCTTAATGTGACTTTTTACACTAACACATATTAAACAAATAAACTACTGCTTAATCTAACGGTTCAATTGATTTAGTAATAATTATTGTTGTATTTACATTGATCTTTAGCAGCATTTTATTTTTAAACTTAGTTTTTAGATAAAACATAAAAAAGACACATCAAGATTGTTTACCTTTACGTAAATACTAAACTAAATGTATAGTCTGTATTCTGTAGTCTGTCAGTATAGGCTGTATATTTGCGTATATTTATTTAAATAATGACTGTCAATTTTGTGCACAGGGTCGCCTTACGCCATGCAAGTGCCTCGCGAGATCTCGTACGGGGACTTACAGAAGTTGATGCTCAAGGAGATGTGCCAGGTGGTCGCAGAGCGCGTGCTTGAGAACTCGCAGGGGAACGACATATTCCGAGCGAGGATCGCGGAGGCACACCGTCCGAGAGACCCTGCATACCTACAACCTGAGGTAGATCATACATTTATGCGTAGTTTTTACGGTACAAAAATATATTAAAATCATATTAAATTGAGGGCGTTACTTGGCGGAAGTACATTGTAATAAAATTATTGGGAAAAGAGAAACCCGCCACGCCCCCTCGGATTGCCTACCCCAACTATTGCAATAGAAAAAGGCTTGACAATACCGAACTCATCTAAATAGAGATAGCCACGACGTGGGACCTGGGCGTACTCCACCTTGCAGTATTCCGTTTCGAGCATAAAATATGCGTCGACACGTGTTTCGCCTTAGGGCGAGGCATCTTCAGCACAGAACACTTATACTCAGAGAGAAGAATGACAACTTCATACAAAATATGTGAGGAATTTTTCCGTAGCGTCTTGCGCCTTCTATTTGTAGCCCGCACAAAACTATCGTACATGTCATGATGCGCGGGAAATTCAAAATTGGTGGTGTGTAGGTATATATATATGGGTATGTATATCTATTTGCTTGTCTAAGGGTTCAAAATTGGAAGCACTGTATTTTTCGAAGAGTTCTTTGAAGTTAATGTGTATGCCGATTTAGATATATGTTATTCCATTGAAATCTGGTTATTAATAAAATTAGCGTTCACATATTCAAAGAAAAACTTAATCGAGAAACACAGTTTAGAGAGATCAATAAAATATGAACATAACTTTATTATAAAAGGTTTATTTGTGAATAGAGCAAACACAAATCTTACTATGAATATAGGTACATGTGCATAAATACTATATCCGACTGTTCACATTCTGCTAGCACTTGTCTATTTAGGTTACAACAGGTTTTTCAGTATGTATGTATTAAGATATTTCATTAATTTCTTTCGATAAAACAACAAAAACAATGTAAGGGTCACTTTCTCACAACTTGAGTCTATATATATATATATATATATATGTATATCTCTCTCTCACAAAATAACACTTGATTTCACAAAAACACTACAACGGAGAAACAGGGTGCTCGACTCAACGTTTTTAATGCAGGAGAAATCAAAACTAGTTTATTTGTCGAAAATAAACCGAAATTACAAGATAAACGGTGCGCAAGCGGCGGCAGACATTTTTCTTGTAGTGTTGCCAGTAAATGACACGAAATTAATTGTAAATATTTATATTTTGAATTATCTTTTTTATACTGCGCTTAAAATACTTTGCTCTATTGTTTAATTATCAAAAATATAATTCATAATTATTTCCAAGATTTTTACATTGCATTTGTAATAAATTCAAATAAAATCATTTTTAAACTTAAGTGTATTTTTCAGTGGTATCATTACAGCAGGAATTATATCGCTATTCTTGTTTTCCACTATCGTTATCTCTGTCGTGTCTAACAGCCCGCCTATCAACATTTTGTAGAACAGAGTTGACCGACCCTGATCTTCAGACCGTTTGACAACGATGAGTAGCCTTGCCCGCCTGCTTTTATCGGCTTCTATTCACCCACTACCCTAACTGTCGCTCGAATGACGAAAAGGTAAATTATTTCGTGGGTAGGCAAATAAATTAAGCAATGGTGACGTATTGAAGTTTGTTTGTACGTTCAGGAATGTATTCTTATTCTGTTTTTTAATCTCCGATTCTTCCATACAGTCATTTGGAAGCCTTTCTGGCATTTATACGTAAAATTTAAAAAAACGACGACGCCATTTGGGTTCGAATTTGATATGAATGTATTCTACTCGACATGTAGTATGCGGCTGAAATTATGCTGGTTTGGCCTCACCCTAAAGCCACACTTAGGTAGCGGTGGCGGAGCGGTAGCGGTGCGGCACCGTGCGAGGCGTGGCTTTGTGCAGCTCTGTGATTGAACGTCGCGGTGATTGGAAGGAGCAGTGTGAACAGTTTCATTCGACTGCATTGCAATTTTCTTTAATACGTTTTTGTAATCTCTTCACGGGAATCATACAAACATCGAGGCTGTTGTAAAAAAATGCAACTAGGAAACCGCTATTAGCACAGCTTCACACCGAACCGCACCGAGACCGCGCTGAAGTCTTTCTTACGTTAGAAAGAAATACAACGCTTTTGCGGCGCTGCAACGCGATGCCGCAGTCTGTTTATAGTGGCTAGTAAGTAGTGTAAATACGTCCCCCGTCACCTTGTCACCGCTCCGGGTCGTGTGTGTAATGTTTCATATTAATTCGAACAATACAAAAAATCTGCCTCCGCTACCGCTCCGTCTCCGCTGTCTGCGTAATGTAAATGTTATGCAATGAGCCGCTTGACTAAAACAAATCGATTCAGGGTATCATTGCTGACGGGTCTTTGATTTTATGATATTAGCTTAGCAATACTTTTCTAATAATCTTACAATAAAATTATATAATTATACTAAATTAACAGGTGTTGTTATTTTAAAATGTTCCTAAATCGGCTTTTGCGTTTCGCCTCAGTTCAGAGCGTCTTGGATGTGTGTTACATACTTGGCTTCATCGAAGTCGAAAATCGATTGAGTTAAAAGTTAATAATGAGTGACAGTTAACTCAAACGATTTCAGACTCTAAATTTATACATACTCTCTCTCTCATCTTAACTTATACGTATGTTACATAGGGGGAAAATACACACCTACTATTGTCATCTTATGAGAATTACTTAATGATGTTGTTTTTCATAGCTTCCACACCCGTTGTTTTCCCTGGACGTGGAGCAAGCGCTATGTGCGCACGATAAGCACTCACACCTGCGACTGGAACTGCTCTGGGATGCGGCTCACAGAGACAGGTACATATTTAACATACATCATGTTGTATAATAGGCAGCGATATTATAATAGCAGCATGGGTCGATGACGGTTTTTCCGTTAACCAAACGTAATTTCATTTTCGATTATTAACCACTTGGGTTAACTTTTTTGCCTGCACGGATGGCATAGTGGTTTACAAATTTTTAGATACGTCTTTTTCTTATGACGGCTGTATTGTCGATAATTATTGAAGTTGCGTTTCGTTTAAGAGCGAGTATCTGTAGTTAACTATTTACCTAGTTGATTTTTAGACGGTCAACGGTAGACACGTTGATGAATGATCAACCGTTAATTAAACTAGTTGATCAACAAATAGTTATTACGAGTCGGGGTGTTCTTTGTTTTAATGTTTGTAAAGTACCTCGCGACACAGGTATTATTATGTGTATTGTGGGAGTGGTCATTTAACAAAAGACAAATACTTTTAAGGTTTATAGTCGACAAGCGAAATTCATTAACAAAGACTAGTTGAGTTTTACTGTCAACGGTAGACACGTAAACGTACGATCAGCCGATGATATAACTAGTTGGGTAATTGAATGGCCACTACAAGTGAGTGTTCGTATGTGGCAGTATAATCCGCTCGGCGGACGAGGCGTGCGAGGTGCACGTGTCGGCGGCGGGCGCGGGCGCGGCGCCGCTGACGCTGCGCGCGTGCCTGCAGCACTACACGCGCGCCGAGCACCTCGCGCAGGAGGACGCCTGGAGGTACGCACCGACTCTACTAGATACTAGCTCGATAGACCAACGGATACGATGCGGCCATTCCTGGTAGGTGCACAGCGATGCTGTCGACCACGGCGCACTGTGGGCTGAAAATCGACCTCCATAGACATAGAAATGAAAGTTGCTAGATGTTCGTTTTGTTGACAGATATGGCTTCTATTAGCTATTATACACATAACAATGTCGTCTGAGCTAACTCCGCACAGAAATGAATTTATTATAAGGTTTTTTCGAAAAAAATGTATGGAGCTAGCATGAAAAATCTGAATATCTCTGAACTTGCAAGGAAAACCGTAATATCCTCAGAGATGGTTATAGGACTAATTATTTGTGATTTTTTGACATACTTCATATAACGGTACCAGCTGCAGATTTTTTTTTAAAAATCATCTAATGTTTAATTAATTTTTTTTTACATTAAACGATTTGTTTTATTGTAAAAGTAAAGAAACAACACGTTATATGCATATAATACTAAATCTTCGCCAGTTATTTGTTAAAATATCAAGAAAATTATTTTTGCCTTACATAGTATATATGTTTTAAAACAGGTAATTGGATACCATTACTAAACTTTGCATACAGGTAAACTACTGAATAATAAATTAGCCTTCTAATGAGTTCTGAATAAGAGATTAAGTGATTTGCAATATCGCACAATGGTAACTACGGATTACACTAATTAAATTCTTACAGGTAAGTACATAAGTAAACTAATTAGTTAATTAGACATGTTACGAGTTCTAAGAAATATTTTCGACAACTGTCTAATTATTTTATTATTATGTCTAAATGAAGGTATTTTTTAAATCATTAAATTCTACTAATGTCAAAGTAAAGATCAATCGATAAGTTAGTTATTTTATTAACGCTAATAATAGGCATTAAATAAAAAGAAAAATAAATTAAAAAGGTATTTTTTAATAGTTGATAAAATTTATATAAAACAAAACATAGGTACAAAAGTATGCAAAAATATAAATAGGTACAAGAATAGTAATATAAAATATTTAAAAATAAATCAATTGCAAAACATAGTTACGTACCAAAGCTAAATAACGAAAGATCATGAAAAAATTACATTGAATAGAATTATAATTAAAAGCACAAAAAGTTTCTAGTTTTCCTTATCACTCTCGTCGATTTCTGAATCAGAATCTAGATTGCCTACAAACTCAAAGTCAGTTTCTTGAAACTGAATTAAATTGAGGGTTTCAGGAAATAAATCCTTCTTTTTCTTGGCATCTAACTTGGGCCTTTGTACATTTATAAAAGGATCCGAAGAAACAACTAACATATTAAGGATATCATGATTCGAATCTTGCCTGCTCTTTTTCTGCGAATGATGTTCCCGAAACCTCCTAAAATCTTTATTGCGAGACTCGGATGCTTCTTCCGAGAGACTTCCTATGGGTACAACATCATTCTTCTCGAATATGTCTGCCCCGTGTATAAGTAATTTGTGGACGGTTGATGACATATAGTACCAGTCATATAATTCCACGTACCTCTCTGCTGTTTTGAAGGCATAATCTTTAAATTTAATTATATCTACTTTTCCCCGGAAGTTATTGCCTGTAAAATCACAGCAAATCTTCTTATTAGTTCTTCGTCGTCCAACCCAGTAATGGCTGCAGTTTTATGGGGAAATTTGAAAAACTTTCTTGCAGTGTTGCCGTCATTAGTAGTTCCGGAACCTTGTTTAACAATGTCAATCAATAGATTTAATTCGTCTTTAAATTTGTCTTGAATAATCTTTTTTCTCTTACTTAGCATTTCTTTGTGCTCGTTACCTCTCGTAGCCCACTCTTTAAAATCTAGTCTATACGAAATATGTAGTAACCATTCCATACAATTTATACGGGCGTGTAGAGATGACAATCCAAACTCGTATATGTCAGAAGATACGGTCTTTGCTGTTACTACACCCAAACGGTTCATTTCTGTCGGTTTTGCCAAACACAAATAGCATGATGAACTTGATCTGGCTTGAGACAAATACGTGCAGACTTTACCATCGATCATTGTCATCATTAGGTGATGATTCACCCTGTTTCTATTATTGCACTCTGTAGGAATGAGAGCCTTAATTTCTTCATCCATTTGTCGTTTGTGTTCGATGACTACTGCTTCGCTTTCCTTCACAAAAGTAAATTGAACTGGACGACAATACATTGCTGAGCATGGTTTTGGGTTCATCCACAAAGTATTGTCTCCATCAGTCAGTTTTAGTGGCACCAAGGAAGTCATGAAAATACTTGAATCGTCTTGATCGCTATCCATTTTCTGCTTGTATCGGCTTTGGTTTGACGCACCATCGAAACCCCATTTAGATATCAATTTTAAATCCTTATTTTGCACATCATCGTTAGGAAAACTTTGGAGGATTCTTTTGACCGTAATGTCGAGTAAAGCTTGAAGGGTTATTCTTGCCGATGAATCGGTCACAAACACTGATTGCTTCGGAGGATAGCATGCCAGCTTGGTTTGTTGCACTTTATAGTAGGATGGATAAATATCCTTTCTACCTTCCCGAATAGCTGACTCTCGTAAAGTGATGTATTGCCACTTTGATAATTTTAATGAAAGGAGTAATCCAAGTGCTTTTTCTGGTGTAAATAAGATAGTTTTCACCGGTTGCTTAAGCGTTTCCTTAATTTTAGAGGCTGCTTCAGGATGTTTCAGCATATATTCGATTACAGATGCGATATCCTCACAACCTTCTTCCTTAAAACGCGCTGCTGCTGTATGTGCCAATTCACTGGGATTGTCAGTTTTATGCTCATCAGATCTTCTCTTCTTCTGTTTGCTTCCCAGATCTTCGAATGGTTTTCGTGACCTCTTTGTCATTGTACCAATAGAGTATGATGTTGAGGGTTCTGGAGACATTGATCTTGATCCCTCAGCAACAGTTGGTTCTTGAGCGACTAAATTTATACAACTTGGCCAATCGATAGTTGCTTGCAGCCAAATTTCGTATTATTTTCTAAAAGTATCAAGAATTCGGTGAGATTTTTGCCACCTTTGTGATGTAGCTCGTACAAATCTCCGACAAAATTCTTTTAGAGTCACTTGATCTTCAACGGAAAGACAAACGTCTAGGCGGGATATAACTTCACTAAACAATACCTCATGATCAAATGAAGTACTCTTACATTTTAGAAGAACGAATAGGTCTAAATTGGTATTTAAACTTTCCATTATAAAATTTCACAGTGATATGTTAGGGGTAACAAAGCTTAGAATAAACTAAATTATGATGCAAAATGTTAACCCTTTTATATTTCAGTCCAACATTAGTTAACGAGCTCATTAGACAGTTGTCGAAAATATTTCTTTATTACTTATACACCAAAACAAATCGTTTAATGTTAAAAAAAATTAATTAAAAATTCGATGATTTTTAAAAAAAAAACTGCAGCAGGTACCGTTATATGAAGTATGTCAAAAAATCACAAATAATTAGTCCTATAACCATCTCTGAGGATATTACGGTTTTCCTTGCAAGTTCAGAGATATTCAGATTTTTCATGCTAGCTCCATACATTTTTTTCGAAAAAACCTTATAATAAATTCATTTTTGTGCGGAGTTAGCTCAGATGACATTGTTATGTGTATAATAGCTAATAGAAGCCATATCCGTCAACAAAACGAAAATCTAGCAACTTTCATTTCTATGTCTATGGAGGTCGATTTTCAGCCCACAGTGCGGCGGCACGTTACCACTGTTTGGAATCAACACATTGAACGCCATGCCGGTCATAAATGACAGCGAACAATACATTTTCTATTGTGTCTGCTACATGGCATTCAATGCGTTAAGGTTTGTCATTTATTTTACCTCCGCCGCTCTGCTGTAAAAATAACATCAAACTGTTCACAACAAGTAATATGTTGCGTTTATTAAACCTGTTATTTGTTTGAATGCCAGGCATAATTGAAAATCGATTGTGTCTGGCCGCCGCGCTGGTGTGCTGCTGCCACTTAATAGCCTTATAATAAATAAAAAGTTTATAATAATAAAGTGATCATATTTTACGGTATTGTATACTTCTGCGTTAAAATAATATTTATTGAGATGATTATGCATTTCTTATTTATATTTATATTTTTTTATTACAATTATTATTAAAATATTGTGGGAGAGCCACGCTTCGGCACGCATGGGCCGGCTCGACCGGAGTGATACCACCACCTCACAGAAAGCCGACGTGAAATAGCGCTTGCGTTGTGTTTCGTCGAGTGAGTGAGGGTACCGGAGGCCTTACCCTCCCCTCGCCCCCCATGATGGTGCACTTGAATTACCTATTAGTATACTACCTCAGGAGGTTAACAACTGCGCTAGCGTTGGAGAATCCCTCTAGGTACGTTGTGCCCTGAGCGTGGACGCCCAGGTCGCCCTTCGTATTCTGAGGGGGCAAAAATGCGCTTTATAATGCCTGGGGCAAGAGCAGAAATACCATGGCAACCCCTCTTACGCTGGCCGTGGACTTTTGCAACATCAGGGGATTACATAGTAACTTTAATGCTGTTCACCACCACCTCGTGACAGCAAAGCCAGCCTTGCTCTTAGTTGAGACGCAGATATCGTCTCCAGCAGACACTTCCTACGTCGCCTACTCTGGGTACGGACTTGAACACTCCTTTTTGTCTAGGGCCGGAGTGTGCGTGTATGTCAGAGACGATACCAGCTCTCGTCGCCTCAATAGTTTTGAAGGTAGGCACCTCTCCATCTTATGGCTCCGTGTAGACAGCCGCGACCATCCCCGCGTCTATGCGTGCCTCTATAGGTCCCATAGCAGTGACACCGAAACTGACCGACTCATTGGGCACAACCAGATGGCTTCAGACTTTGTGCAGCAACGAATCCCGGCCGCGGAGATCGTTTTACTTGGCGATTTTAACGCCCACCACGCCGACTGGCTCAGTTCCAGAAAGACCGATCTTGCGGGGAGATCTGTTCACTACTTCGCCCTGGCCTATGGCCTCACACTACTGGTTACCACGCCCACGCAAATCCCAGATGTGGATAGCCAAAATCCTTCGCTGACTTCTCATCCGGATGGCTACCACGTTTCTGTTGGCGCCCCACTTGGTTCCTCAGATCACCGCCTTGTCCGGAGTACAGTGCCTCTCACGTGCTCGCCGCAACCGCGTGCTGCACGCAGCCGCCGTGTGTGCCACTACAAGTTAGCAGATTGGGATGGGATGCGGCCTTCTTTGCGTCCTACCCTTGGAGACAAGTATGCTTCTCGCCGGATGATCGCAATGCCGTTGCTGATGTGGTGCTACAGGGTATGGAGCTTTTCATTCGGTCCTCTGTGGTCCCCATTGGTGGCAAATTTCGGCATTGGTTTGGTCCATCTTCCAAAAACGCAGCTCGTAGGAAGCAGGAAGCTTACCAAGCCTCAGCTGATGCGGTGACGGCATGTGATTTAAATACCAGCACATTAAAAAAGGAGTATAACTTTGCCTCCAGGTCCTTCAAAAGAGATATTGCAAGGGCGAAGTCGAAACACATAGGTAGAATTGGCGAAAGGCTTGAGCGTCTTCCTTCGGGAACTCGTGCATTCTGGTCTTGTCTAAACTATCGAAGGAAATTTTTGCAAGCCATCCTTTCCACCTCTTCACATTGGAAATGATTCGTTGGGCCACGACGCAAAAAAGAAAGCCGATCTTCTAGGTAAACTCATTGCGTCCAACTCGACTTTGGATAACAGGGAACAAGAACCGCGTACCATACCGCGGTGTGAGGGTTGTATGCCGAATATCGGGTTCTACCAACGCTCAGTGCCCTTAGCACTTCTATCCCTTAATATCCATAAGTCGAGTGGGCTTGATGGTATCCTATATATATGGATGGTATTGTGTTGAAGATGTGCGCTCCAGATTTGGTGCCGGTCTTAACGCGACTATTTCGGCTCTCTTACTCTTCTAGCGTAGTCCCATTATCATGGAAGACAGCATTAGTCCACCCGATCCCAAAAAAAAGGCGACCGTTCAAACCCGTCCAATTACAGACCAATAGCCATATCCCCCTTTTCTTGAAGATGATGGAATCCATCATCAACCGTCAGCTCTTACGGTACCTGAAGGGACACCAGCTACTTAGTGACCAGCAGTACGGCTTCCGTAAGGGTCGGTTAGCTGGTTATCTTCTAGTATACCTAACACATCGTTGGGTTTAGGCGATCGAGACAAAGGGGGAAGTCTTGGCGGTTAGTTTGGATATAGCGAAGGCCTTCGATCATGTTTCGCTTAAAGTGCTTCTTTCGAAGCTCCCTTCCTATGGGCTTCCCGAGAGATTATGCGAATGGGTTACTAGCTTTTTAGCAGACAGAAGCATTAAGGTCATAGTCGACGGTGAATGCTCTGACTCCCATGTCTGTACATGCTGGTGTCCCGCAAGGCTGTGTTATCGCCTACTCTATTCCTCCTCCATATCAATGACATGCTGCAAATTAACAGCATTAATTGTTATGCAGACGACAGCACGAGCGATGCTTTTTATACCGGCCGCGCTAACACCTCTCGGGAAAACGTCATTGAGAGCTGAAACAAACTTCTGTCTGAAATCGAGATGAAGAAAGTCTCAGATTGGGGCAGACTTAATTTGGTCCGATTTAACCCTACAAAGACACAAGTCTGGCGTTCACCGAAAATAAGCTGCCGTTGATCGTATCTCCTCGTTTTGAGAACATCCCCATAACTGCCTCATCCGATATTGGAATTCTTGGTGTCGACATGTCGAGCGAAGTCCAGTTCCGCGGCTATTTATAGGGTAAGGCTAAATTAGCTTCAAAAAAGCTTGGCGTGCTCAACGGATCAAGACAGTATTTCACGCCGGCCCACCGCCTACTGCTTTATAAGGCGCAGGTTCGGCCTCACATGAAATACTGTTCTCATCTTTGGGCAGGGGCACCCCAGTACCAGCTTGTCCCTCTCGACCGCATTCAACGGAGAGCGACTCGAATCGTCGACTGCCAGGATGTTTCAAATTGGCTAGACCCCTTGGCGCTGCGTAGAGATGTGACCTCGCTATGCATCTTCTATCGCTTTTACTATGGGGAGTGGACTACTCCGAAGAATTGTTCGGACTGATCCATGCCGCCTCTTTTCGCCATCGTCCTACGTGACAGCATTTTCATTCCCATCATTTAGATGGTTGGCAGTCCACAACTGTGCGTTTCTCCAGGAATTTTCTGCCTCGCACAACAAAACTGTGGAATGAGCTGTCGCCTGCGGTATTTCCGGACCAATATGTTTAAACTTCAAGAAAAGAGCGGCAACGCATTTGTAACTCCTCTGGTGTTGCGGGTGTCCATGGGTGGCGGTAATCGCTTACCATCAGGCGATCCATCTGCTCGTTTGCACCCTAAACCATAAAAAAAATATAATTCTTTTTAAATATTTTCTTCTTCCCGTACAGTGTAGGAAGAACCTTGACATCGGAAATTTTCGAGTAACTTTACTTTTGAATAGGCGTTTAGCGTACTTAAGACTGCGCCGAGCGAAATGTGCCAAAACAGGCGGTCACAGTTAAGTGAATAAAATCAACACTTTGTTTAATACAAATATAAAATATACATTTACCATAACAATGAATGTGTTTACAATTATATCGTGTATAAAATTAAAATAATTAATATTTTCGCCTACAAAATTACGTAAATTTGCAAACGTAAGCTCGTGTTACGTGATTTTTAGATTATTACAGTAGAAATCTATCCTATTTTACAGCTTAAACAAAACATAAATAGTTATGTTACAATTTGTCCGTCCCAAATATTTAAGTTATTGGTTGACAATAAAGATACATATTTATCAAAAAAGCACTTCAAATTCTCCATACAATTTTACTATGGAGTCCACGCGCCGATTTTAATATGCGTCGCACAAGCTCTGTCATTATCTGCCTTACGCTCGGCGCAGTCTTAATGTACGAGTAAAACTCCCATTTTAAACTTCGCTCTAGTTTACGAGAAAATGATTACCAAAGTATCATACCTTTTTTGGGATCGATTTGGGAAAAAAATGTGCTCCCTGTGCTTTGTCGCAATACTCAATAGTCAATATTTGTCTCGTAATATTTATTTTCTGATTTTACGACATCATTTTTTTTTAAATATACCATATTTGTGCCCAAACTTTGTTTTATTAGAAACATTTACATGTTCACTACACACATAAAAAAATCAAGCACTAAATTCGTGGAACTTCAGAGATATAAGGACTTGAAAATTTGAACAAAGAATTTTTTTGTTTTTTAAGTTGTACCACAAAAAATAATGAAACTGGTAATTATTTTCTCGTAAACTAGAGCGAAGTTTAAAACGGGAGTTTTACTCGTACATTAAGTACGCTAAGGCCTATTTAAAAGTGAAGTTACTTGATAATTTCCGATGTCAAGGTTCTTCCGTGCACTGTGTCCCGTAATAATACATAATTCATAATTTAATGCTTTTTGTTTTAACACAACTATCTGATATATATAATTGAATTAGGCGTTACTAGGCGGCAATCCGTTTTAATAAACAATTGGGAACAGAGAAACCTCGGCTGTAGCAACAGGTTGACAATACCGAACTCAATCGATTAGAGACAGCCACACCGAGGAAGTCGGGCACTAACTTGCAGTATTCATCAGGACAGTTTGGCAAGGAATGAGGTCATTTGATGCCAATCTGTCGATAATTCCGCGCGCTGAGGAGAAACACGTGTTGAAACATAAAGCTATAGCATAATATAACCAATAATGTTAATCTCAACTTTTGTACGCAGGCTCATATAAAAGAGAGATCGGTCGATTTATCTGGTACTCAGAATTAATGAAAGCCGTTTAAAATTCTAGAAACCTTTAATGTCAATAAAACATATCTACTTGCGGCAAATATCAGTTGCTGTCCTTTAGAATATTGTAGCACTACGGACTATAAATCTAGTATCCGTCAATTATAATCAATTGAATGGTTTGCACCATTGAACTTGAGAATTGAGTCTCCGCAATTTTCCGAAAAGTCGGAGCGAACCAAATGTTCATGTATAATTATATTATACTATTTATTTTGTGCGCAAATGCACATTGTATTAACTTAAATTGTCTAATACTTTTATTTATTTTATTTTACTTTAGGTGTCCCCAGTGTCAACGGTATATGCCCGTGGTGAAAACGCTTGGTCTATGGTCACTTCCTGATATTTTAGTAATACATTTAAAAAGATTTCGGCAGTGAGTATACCTTTTATAAATAAAATGATATATTTTACATTTTTAAACAATTATTTTACACGATATCGTATTTGCAGGCAAGCAAAAGGTCGCACGAGTACAAAATTAACAGCGATGGTAGAATTTCCTATAAATGATTTTGATATGACCCCACATCTTGTCAGAAGGAACGTTCAAATGGCCGAGTCGCCGGGACACTCGCGCTCGCCGCGACGTCGACATTCCAAGACGCCAGCGACGAACTCACACGAGAACATGTACGATCTCTATGCCATCTGCTATCACCATGGCGATGACCTGGAGACCGGTCATTACACAGCAGCTTGCAAAAATCCATACGATGGGCACTGGTACAAATTTGATGATTCCAAAGTGACGCCGGTTGATGATGAAAACGCCTATAGTGAATTAGTAAATAATACGGCTTATATGCTTTTTTATAAACGTAAAAAGCCAATTGTAACACATTCGTGTTCTTCCGATGAAAGTGGGCATTGGGCGCTGCGTATGCCGAAATATGTTAAACGAACGACTGAAACTGTAAACGAACTTTCTGAGGTTAAAGAAGAAAGTGTAGTCGAAGAGGTTAAGATTGAGGCATCGAATAACGAGCCGGACTCGGAGTCCGACATCACTGCTGTCACCCGCAGCCCGTCGCTGTCGCGAAGCGTGGCCAGTCTGCTTGATGACAGCATGGCCGAGCCTACGTCTCCTGTCAAGCACACGTCTCCCTTGAAGCAGACAGTCACCGTCATCCACACTGCGACAACTACTGCCGTCGTGCAGTCGCCGTTGTCGCCAACTCTCCAGCGGCCACTCATAGTTGAAGTGAATGGAAACAATACGACCGACGATTCTAGCGAACACGAAAATGAGAGTAGCGTATCGCTCGAGCCGTACATTCATAAGGACGTGCATGTCAATCCTAAGATGACGCCTGTAGATACACGAAGGCCGCGCTCGGTCGATTACCCAAACAGGTCGACTGTTGCTACGACTACGACTAGAGACACTAATAGGAACTATGAGAGTTCTCCGCTAGTAGCAAGTATAAACGAGGTCGAATATCACCCCACCACAGAAGACTTGATGTTGTCTATGTTCCAGGAATCCAAATTCATTGTACCTAGACACACAAACCATGTCACCGGGGAATCTCATAGGGCAGGTTAGTATTATATAATTTTATATGTAATACCATCTAATAGCAGAGACAGCAACTGACAGTTTATGTACTTTCTTAAAATATTACGTATGTGTGGAATTGAATAAGACGTATCTTGGCGGAAATCCATTGTAATGAAATAATTGGGCAGAGAGGAACCCAGCACGCAACCTGGGTTTGCCCAACTCAACTATAACAATGAATAGGTTAACAATACTGAAGTCTTCCTTTTAGTAGTAAACAGCCGCGATGTGAGATCCGGGCGAACTTCAACTTCTTCAAAAAGTTTTCCGCCGCTGCGCGAGGCATCCTCGGGACACAATAGCAATAAATGAGTCAGTTTCGCAGCCAGAGCTCAGTATTGTCAACCTTTTTATGTTGCAATAGTTGGGGTGGGCCATTCGAGGGTGTAGTACGTATTCTCTTCTTACCAATTATTTCGTTACACATTTTTTTTTAATACGTGAATAACCAAATTCTATTTAAAAGTATTATCATGACATATCTTAGCGATTTACATTAAGAGTGATTTGATGTATGACATTATTAAAATGAACCTGGTGTTGATGCTCAATTTAAATTCCTGTGGTTTAGTTTAGTATGTTAATGTACATATGACTACATATTTACAGGAGAGAAGTCTTCTGCTTGGAAAACTCGAATATCTACATGAGAGCAGCAGTTGATGTCTGAAGAATATTATGTTTTACAAAAATATTCTTTATTTATTTTATATTCAACCTTAGATCTGAGGATTTTGTATAGCTGACAGTTAATTTGTATGAGCGTTGTATATACGCACGTTTAATGGGACTGTAGAACAACCTGAGGCTTATCATTAGTATCTGTAATTTATTTATTTTCATTCAATTCTCCAGTTATTATGTATTAATTTAAAGTGTTTGAGAGGTTTACATTATTCGGTCATTTTTCCATAATTTATGAACATACTTTATCACGACCTTTTTGGAATGGTACCTCGATATGGTCGTCATTATCGACTTGAAGATAGTCGAATTATCAGCATTGAAATTGCATTTGGTATATTTAACATCTTTATAAAAAACACAAAATACGCCAATGACATTTTTATTACATTTTCTATACATAATGTTAAGTATATCTTGTAATAGCGCACACTAGCTTCCATAGCACTGTAGTAGGTACGCTAGTGACGTAGCGCATTTTCTAAATTTCGTGCTGTACCTGAGTATCGGGATACCAGAATGTTTTCACTGAAAAGTGGCCTTATATTATTTATTTATCTTTTTACTATTTAACACATATTACAATAATTATACAGGGTTTTGGTCTACACCCATAGTAATTATCCTTCATAACTGGAGCGACTCGACTAAAACATCGGATATTTAACTAAATTCTTACATCAACTGATTGAGGCCCATTGTTTAACAATTTTATGTTTTAAATATAGTCAAAATATTATTGAATACGAGGGTCCTTCATATAAATTAAGTATTGAAATAAATAGGACCAATATTGCCCTCATATATTATTTCATTTATAACTCAGTTAAAATAATGTAAAATATATATATAAATGTACAAGCAACCTGTAGATAAAACTATTGACTTGTGTGGATATAATTAGGGGGCGTAATTAATAATCACATTTGTGCCTTGGCCCTGGAGATGTTGTGATTAAAAAGAAATATAAACATAAATACATTATGCTGCGCACATTGTGACTAAATATTAATATTTGTACAGTACGATATATGTATGTAAGCATTCGAAATATTACGTGATAAGTTACTGTTGGATAATAGGGATCGCATGCAACGAGTATTGCGTTTGGTTTGCGTTCGTCTACCATGATTTATAGTAACGTCGTATACAACTATGTCTATCGTGAGGTAACGTTGTGATTTATACTTTCTATTCGCGGGATAATGTACATATACATTGGTCGTTTATGTATAATTATTTATATAAACAGCGATTTGTTATTATGTATTTACCTAAACTGATATTCGAATTTGGATGAAAATGACTTTTTGTAAATATTAAATCTCTTTTTTTCACAATTGATTTAGATTTACTTTAATGCATTTTACCTAGATGCTTTTTGATTAATTTATTGTATTGAAATTTGATTTTTGTATAAAAGACAATTATTCTTATTGTTGTTGCAAGATCACACCTCTAATGCTGTACTATAACGTGGCCTAAACGATGTACCTGTGATCCATTATTTTATCAGGATACTAAACTTACTAAGAATTGATTCAGTCACATTTCTAGCATTGATTGAAGGTAAGCAAGTACTCTATGTAATTATTCTATCATTATAAAGATTATATCATGTGTAGTGCATGTAATTTGAAATCCATTAGCATTACATTTAATTACTGTCAATTTGAAATGAGCCACGTTGAAGTTGCGTTTCATATATTTAAATCGATTTTATTTACCTTCATAGTTATGTTTCATTATGTGAAATATTTAATGACACTATGCTGAAATGTTTCTGATCATATGCCGAAGTGCTTAATTATTCTAATTTTGTTGTATTGGAAAGTTGATATATTAATAATCTATAAATGTCTGGCTCTCAATTTTATGAACGCAGATTAATTTATTTTATAAGTATTCGGAGATAACGATCCGTGAATATTTGAATAAACCCAATTTTATTTTTAATATTATGAATTGTGTATGTTACATGGAGATTGTATTTGTATAACATTATTGATTCACACGATCTACTATTCGTATACGATGGCTCTGGCAAATATATATAATATTTTTATAATATGTAAGTATATTTATTAGCGAATATACGAAATATGAAGGCGTTGATAAGAACTACATATACTTATTACTTTTAATTACGTAATATGTTTTGTGCAGCTATAGATTATTAACTTATTACTATCAGAAACAATCGCATGAAATAAAATGATAAATATTGCGATGTATACGTTGTATGCAAAACCAAGGTACTAAGCTGTTGTATATTAGCAGCCGATTATGTAGTCTGCACTAATTACACAAACTCATAATTATCCTGTATAGCTTATTAACGCATGCAAATATCTATCATTGGTTGTAATAGGTTGATTCAATTAACCAATGATTAGAACTACGAATATCATTAATTTTCACTAAATCTGATTATTACTATTATCTAATGACTCATTTGTTGCAAAAGCTAATAAATTTATTTAGCTAAAATTAATTATGATAGCTTTATTAATTAAAATTGTTGATTTTTATGATTTACATTTCTTTAATTTTACAGACCAGTGCTTAAAATAATATAACATAAAAATTATATTGCTTATAAAATCATAATTCGATTATATTGTATTTTCGTTAATAAGTTTCAATATGCATGGGTCGATCTCCGAACATTTGTAATAAGTTCGTTGTTTTAATTTAAAGATGTTTATTTTAATTTCACCATGTTATGTTAAAATATAAGCGTTATGTCTACAATTGAGTTGGTTTTATTATTACCTACTGTATCAGACAGCACTACTTTTACTAGTGATTCGAATAATTCGAAAGATATTCGAATACAGTGCACATCGCGTTACCAACTGTGTATGATTACATAACGCAGCGTTACTTACACATAGTCTTGAAAATACGTACGCACATAATTCGTTTGCCATTCTGCCGTTTACTAACGTGTAAAAGTGATATAATAACGAATATGGCTTATGGTCCATTTAGTTAGCGGACGGCAGCATTGTACATATAGCTAACTTCTGCCTTGTTCCAAGTGTGAACACGATGCAGTTTGTGCCTACCTGTACCTTTAAATTAATATCTACTAGCCAGCCTTTATCCCCCCATCTATTCATCAGTTCCCCTAGCTGTTGCTCTACATCCGTTCATACTTATGATTATATATTATTATATGTTATACACTTTTTATTTAATACAATTTTAATGGGTCGGTAATGAACATAGTTCAACTTTGCTGTCAGATAGATAGACAACAGTATCGAAAGGGGACTACCTTGAACCGTATATAATAAGTAGTCTGTACATTAATGTAGGTAACAGACCATGCTGCCAAATTGATTCCGGTTGCGTTAATAATAGAACATTTACTCTATGTTCGTTGGGCATTCATAACCGACTATTCTAAACTCTTTTTTTTATACAATTCATATGGCGTAGGCGTTTCCTAACTAAGACTATTACATGCTGTCCAAGGTTGTAAGTACATAATAGTGAGCGCATAATATACTTTTTGATCTACATTAAGCTATATATGGAAGCTTATTAAGCCATATAATGGAAGATATAGCCTATTTACGACAAAACCCAAAAATAGGTACCTGTTTACGGGATCAGCCGTAAATACGTTCGGAGAGAGAAAATCGCGCTTTGAGAACTGAAAATGTTGACCGATATCGGTCGCTTTATACTTTTGGATTTATTGTTTTAAGATGACATATTGTTTTCAACTTTAGATGGCGATAGCAGAATACTATTCATGCTTCATAATGGATAAAGCCAGACAGAAATCGGAGGACAGTTTGCAACGAAACGAATTCAAAAGCTTAAAAGTGAAGTGCGAGCGCGGTTAAAAGAAATGGTTATATGACCTAAAATCTACGGCGCAAACATGAACTGCGAGCGTTACCCATGTTCATCACATCAGTATACAGGGGTGGACAAATAATTAGAAACACTTGCGACGTATTTTACGTTATACAAGGCACATTGCCGCAAAAGTTTTGTTTTTGGAAATAAAACAACAAAATGCATAGAATACGTTCAACAACTTATAATTCATTAAAAACTAATAAATATCCGAGTTTACAACTACCATTTAGATATTTAGTTACGTGCAAACAACTAAACGACATTTGCAGTACCATCCGTCATGGACAAGTAATTAGAAACAAGAAAGAAATGAGGTGAAAATCAAAGTTATTAACGTGTTAACGTCATCAATTTCAAATTATTTATGTAAAATGATGCTTGGTTTACTAAATTTCTTAAAAATTAATATTTAGTTGCATAGCCTTTGTTATTAATGACGGCTATGCAACGACGTGGCATTGATTCAAGTAATTTCATACATTTATCGAGTGGGATCGAGTTCCATACTTCAACAAAGGCTTCGTAAAGTTCATTTTGACTGGCATTACGTTTAGCGGAGACTTTTTTTTAACGACGTTCCACAAATTTTCAATAGGATTTAAATCGGGACTATTTGCAGGCCAGTTTAACATGGTAACACGTTGCTCACTAAGAAAGGATTTAACACTGCGGGCCGTGTGTTTTGGGTCATTATCGTGCTGAAAAATCCAGGTCACAGGCAAATGGTCGTCGGTGTAGAGAATTATTGTCTCTTCTAAGATGTTTTTGTATTGAAATTGATCCATTATACCATCAATCTTAAGGACGGGTCCAACTCCGCAACCAGAAAAACATCACCATACTTTAATGTTACCACCGCCGTGTTTGACTATGCTCCTCGTGTATTTATAATTAAAAGCATGGTTTATTGGACGTCTAACGTAGCGTTTGCCGTCTGAATTCACCATATTTATCTTTGTTTCATCTAAGAATAATACGTTTTTCCATTCTCGTACGGTCTAGTTAAGATATTTCTTTGCAAATAATAATCGCTTTTCTCGGTGTTGCTTGCTAAGAAGCGGTACCTTTCGAGAAGCCCTCCCGAACAATTTAGCTTCCACTAATCTGCGGCGTACTAGTTTCGAGGAAATGTTCCTTGGGTCATCAGGTGAAAAACTTCATTTCTAATCTCGTTGGAGCCTTTAAACAGGTTTTGTTTAGCTACACGTATTATTTGCTAATCTTCCCGGGGAGACGTTTTCCTTGGACGAGCCTTTCTAACAACACTTTTAGTAGTTCCGTTTCTTTTATAATGAGCAATAGCTTTGAAAATTTTCTTCACAGAAAATTCTAGATGATTAGCAATTCTTCTATAAGTCCACTTTCGATCTAAATGTAATTTAACAATTAATTGCCTAGTTGACTCGTCACAACTCTTATTTTAACTTATTTTTAACAAAACTTATTATTCACGTAATTCCAAATTGACGTTTAATTGCCGCCGAAACTACAGAAAAAGCGTAGACAGAAGTTTTTGGACGAACTATAGATCCTGTTTCTAATTAGTTGTTCAAGCGGCCAATAATAGAAATTCAACTATCATTCATATTTAAACTCTTAACTTTAAAACTTAATAGATAGAACGGATTTCTTATTTTTTATATTTTATGAGTTTTTTAACTCATTGGCTATATTCTGGCATAGTTAATAGTGATTTATTCTATATATTTTTTACTCATAACGATAGTTTATTCTGTCTTTACCTAAGTTTTATGTACTGTTTCTAATTATATGTCCACCACTGTATATTTACAGCAACACCTCCTTCCCTCCACGCTTGAGTTCGCTTCAATCACTCCTACTCTATGTGCTTTGCCTTTACGTTTGGAACTGCTACAGGAAATATAGATAAGATAGGACTTTGGGTCAAACTTCCAAGTTCACTCTGCAGTTGCTTCAAGTACAGATAGGTCCAATAAAAAAAAAAGGCGGGCGGAGCGGGAGGGGAGGAATAACGTCTAGGTTGACTATAGGTTTAGAAGAAACTAAAAATTAGACGCAAGTTATACGACGTACTACCTTAAGTATGACTAGTGATAATAGCAGTGGATTGTCATAGCGTACAAAACAGTTTTCCAGGTGGGCTTTACATATTAAGGAATGAGAACGAGGATTGGTTCCTGGAGATACATACTGTACCTAAATAGAGCAGCTACATTTGCGAAAAGTAGGCTAAAGAAAGAAAGTACAATACAAGCAAACATATTTTATTACACTAAAATCAGAAATGATAATTGCTAATGAACGTAATTTTATGATACGTAGGTGAATTTCCATGAAGAGTATCCAGGTAGTTAGAATCCAGTACTAAGAGTAATGGTTTCAAAGGTACTGCGGCTACAGCTGTGGTCGTCAACCGGGGCCCCGCTGAATGTACGTTGAGTAGGCGGGAGCCGTTATATGGGAGACGTATGTCCCACACCAATACGTCCGAGCATTCTGTGTGACGGAAATATACGTGATGGCCGTCCGCACCAAGCAGCACTACTGGTTTGGTGTGTTCGCCGAATACTGTCAAAAAAACATGTGTTAGATCCTTGATTTCACGCCTATATACGCACCGGGTATTATTTCGCGCGTTATGTTAGTAAATGGCACTTTGACTAGTCATATACCTATTTAGTCATCTGTTAATAAGAATATCGAAATGGATCAACGCAGCCAAAAACTAGTTATATTTTATTTAAGAGAAGGGTTTTTACTACAACCATGTGGGTATATAACTGTTATAAACGATATAATTATGCCACCTTGTTTAAAACAGAATTTGCGGGGGTACATAGACTCACATCCGTAGGCAGAGATGTAGGTACGTCTTTATTTCGCCAGTATATTTTAGTGCCTATATACCTACCTAATTGCGAGCAATTATATATTGCCGTATCCCGGGCACGTTTGCAGATTTCGTGCCTCTACCTTAGCACTTTGGTCGACCCGGAAATTGTGCCCGGGCCGTCAACAAACTTATGGGGCCGACGAGGACGAGAAGAAAGATTACAAAATTTAACAAGATATTATTTGGCTGTCTTGGTGTGTTTGTTTTTTCAATATGAGAAGGGTCCGACTACAATTCTAACACACCGCTTGCTAAGCTTGATGCCACACTCGTTCAGGAATAAGTACCTAGGTACCTATCTATATTGTAAGAATATATTATATACGAATGGAAATATAATGAGAACATAATTGACAACTTAAACAACTTAGCGTCCTAATACTTATAATAACTAACAAAGTAATTTATATCTGTCATATCAGTAGCTGTTGCATAACGTGTTAGAGGCAAAATATGCGATAGTTACATTTACATACACCATAGATGGATGCGTTTATTACATTATATAAATGGGTGGGCCTAAAACTCTTAATTAAGTAATTAACTTACGAAACATGCATTGCGTTAATAACATGTTTGTCAAATGTACTTACCGACGTACCTAGTTACCTACCTACATATGTACATATTTAAGCTGAAACGTAAGCAACTATCTATTGCTATTGCAAAACTTACTGTAGGTAAGTCGCGATCGTCCTTGCCCTATCAAAGGACTGGCGAAAGGAGAGGACCGAAGGAGAAGGCTGTGGTTACCTCGGAATACATAATTTATTATGTCAGCCTATTAATGAGCTATTCCGTTGTTGGATCCTTGTTGGGTTGGGTCCTTTATCAGAAGGAGACAGATATTAGGCTATTGAAGTAGGTATATGCAATTGCAACACGCAAACTTTAATTACGGGTATATTTTAAAATTTTCACCCGAATAGGTAGGTATGTAGGTTTCCATGCGAAGTATTGTTTTACCACCTTAGTAAGTCGTTACTTTCATATTAATAAATTTAATTAATTGAATCCTAACTATTCGGAGATTTCAAATAAGTACATATTTGCATCTTGTATAACATATCGCCTGTCCCTATTAACAATGTGGGATCTGCAAATCAGTAATTTCACAGGAGAGCGCGTCAAAGTTTAAATTGCTTATATTTTAAAAAATATATGGTTTACAAAAAAATACTATATGTTTATATACGTTTAAAAGTTTATAATCGGGTTCAAGAGTCCGGTAAAACACAGCACAGGTCAACGTTAAGGTAATATATATCACAACGTGGGAAAAACAACAGTCGTTCGTAAAAAAATCTAAGCACTGAGACGCGTGGACATTATCCGAAATACAAATTTCAACTAAAATAATAAATTTTAAATAGTGTCTTCTTTCCCACGTGTAAGGGATGTTTTGATTGGTTAAGGAGAATTATGGGCGGGGTTACATTTCTTAAGCTTGTTCAAACGATTCGGTTTGCAAAGTGCACAGCGCGGATTTGGCCGATAGTACATAGTAATGACACATTATGTTTTTCTTTTCTTAATATGTGAAAAGTTTAATGACTTTCATAGCGATACTAAACTCACTGTATTTAGTCGGGTCTGGCATATTATCCTACAAAGTTACTTGGAAAAACTTATTGATTAATTGTCGCAGGTTCCACATACATAATTCTTAATAGGAAGTTCTAGTCAAGTTTATGTCGTATATAAAATGCAATATATCTCCAAAGGAACAAAAATGAATGCATAATATTACAATTTTTATTAACAATATAATTGTGATCAATCTTGTAAGTAGCTAGTAATAATATAATCTAGCTTTATCAATGCCACTTAATAATCTCATTTTAGGTTTCATTGTCACATCAGAGAATCAGTCTTAATAGTGTTACTTTTTTATATTTTTAATAATAAATTATCTTGAATGAATAATTTTCGAAACGACGACGTAATATTTTAGAGAAAAACAGCCTTACAACAGTCTTAAAAAAACTTACGCATAACGTTTCAAATCAAGGATTATCATAATAATAAGTAAAGAACAAAATAACAAAACAATCAGCCTTAAAACTATTATCACCTTAACAGTATTATGGCACCTAATTATTAAAATAAATAACACTATCAGTCTTAACATGAATTAGTCATCATCTCAAAAAGTATCATAGTATACATACTTCTTGAGCATGGTTACCACATTCTAAGTTTTCATAAAAGTTTTGAAATTAACTGATAAAAAAAACAATAAACGTCTAGAAGCAATAAATAAAATATAATTCATTCTCGTCAAATTTATTAGATTATAGCGTAAAAATATTATAATGACTTGAGTGGTTCTAGTCATTATAATATTTTACCAGTGCAAGCAAAAAATAACTCCAATAATTTATTTTATTAAGTCAATAATAGCACACAGTACCACAACCGACACATAAAATGTATTATCTGTTGCTTATCGAAGCAATATATACTATATCCCACAAAAAGTTTCAAGTTTTTTACTACTAACAGTGTAGAAAGTACCACATACGACAATTTAAATGTATATTGAAACGAATATGAAAGTCGGATGTGGTACTAACTCCTTTGTTTTACGAAAGGTAGTTAACAATGCCACGATCGTGGCAGTAAGTCCCGTGTTTGAGGAGTGCTTGTAGAGGCGGCATGGCGCCCTTACCTTCCGGCTGACACAGGTAATGACTGGCCACGGTTGTTTTGGCCAGTTCCTGTATCGTATACGCCGGCAAGAGACGCCCGGTTGTCATCACTACGGCGACTGCCGCGACGTTGTTGAGGACACGGCGCTGCACACTTTGGCGGTTTACCCCCCTGGGCACCGCAGCGCCGTGAGTTGATCGTGGCAGTCGGTTTGTTGGTCCACTCGCTTCCAGCCGTAGTTCAGTCTATGGTCCGGAGTGAGAGGTCGTGGAACGCCGTCGCCTCCTTCTGTGAGGAAGTGATTTCCATCAAGGAGGCGGCGGAGCGGGAGAGAGTGCGCTTGAACCCTCTCCCCAACCGCAGAGCCGGGCGCCGGAGGGCGCGAGACGACCTTCAGCCACCCTGAGGTTTGACCTGGGGGTGGTGGGCTTTGTGGGACTGCCCGCCATCCGATCAGCACCAGGTCCGAGAGGCGGCGTGCGTGTTCCCACTCGCGCCTCTGAGTCGAGTCCGTCTACCCTCTAGGAGGGAGACAGTAGAGTTTATAAGTGAATGAGTGCCTTTGAGTAGGTCTCTTCGTGTAGTGGCCTGCCGTTTTATGCGGCGGGCCGAAACCTCGCCGGGGTCGCGACCACATGTGCAAATAATTCGCGCGACCCCGTCGATAGTGGTTTTGTCGAGGAACACCGTGGTAGGTTTAGTCGGTATTCCGGGAGGTCCATTATCATTTTAACATCTTTCTTTTACCCCGGTGACTCCGACATAACCTCTCCGCCCACCCCCGCGGAGGGGTATGCGTCAATGCATTCCCCCACGTAAAAAAAAGAAAAGAGGTAGTTAACAATGTCGAATATGGTACATACTTAATACAATTTTAATTGGACAACTCAATATATTTCCTTAAATAATTATATTTAATAAACACTAATATAAAATAAAACAAAATAAAAGAATTAGAATTTATTCCATATCCTAAGTTTTATAAACATTAATAATAAATAATTACCTGTTTCTTCACGTTTTCCATCTATATCTGATGCAATATTTTTTTACGAATACTCTTGTCCGTGTTTGTTATTTGCTAGTTATATTAAACAAGATGATTGACTCGTCATTTTGATTGATGACACAAATCTTGTTATAGAAGAAACTCAAAATAATACGAATTAACACTAAACTAACACCCGAAGTGCACACGCCCCTACAACATAATTCGTACTGAAATAACTGACAGTGCATTCTCACCTCGCACCCCGCTAAAAATGTCGTAAGTTAACATCTATCTTTATTAACGGACAGGAGATATACGACTTTGTTAACATGGTTAATTCAAAAACTATGAGGCAATAATAAAATTTTGTTAAAGCTACTGAAAGACAATGCCTTTTTTAGGTCAATAGATGAATAAAACCAAAATCAAGAAAATTGCATTTCCGAGCTTGTTAATAGGCTACATAATTACACTTGGCTTTAAATGTATTAACGAAAAATATTAGGCATAAAAAACTATGCACACGCTACGCATACGCTAACATGGATATATGGTACATGCTAGGTTTAATTTCTGAGTTGGATATGAAAAGGTAATTATGAATATGTATGGTTTTGGTACCAAGCAAAGTTTAGAAATCGCATGAAATATAGAATTAAAACTAATTGGAAAAATTTTAATGTGATTCGCGTCTGATTTTAGGTACGTTACATTACCTGTGAGCGGGGCAAGTGAATCTTTCCTCCGTAAAGTTGATGTGTCTAATTCGATAATTCCATTGTAGTGAAGTCTAATGACAATTAGTACGGAGTGTGTCGGTTGTTTCACGAGAGCGATCTGCAGGCCAGCAGTCGGCGAGCAGACCACCACCGACCATTCTGAACCCGAAGTAACTTCATGCACCATGATTGACCCTCGCGATGCGTCAGATATATACCTATAGAACAATCATACAAATAAATAGGTACCTACCTACCTACATCTTGTGGGTATAAGTGGTTTGTAATGTATGTCTACATTACATTACAAAATACAACACTTATACCTATATGACGTTCAGTTAGCAATATAAGTAATTACAGTTTAAACATATCTGTAAAAGTATTTTATTAATTATAATAAAAATCCCATTATTATTCTATATTTTAAACTCTGACTATAAAAATAGAGGCGTTTTAAAAGATAGAGGTACCTAATCGATATTTTGCAGGTGTGTATCGACATATGGTTCTGACTGTACTAGCTAGCACCTACACGCGATTTCATAAAGTATTCTATGCCTCTAGCCAGGTTCTAAGCTTAAGAAGTCAAAAAACCTGTACAAAGTTAAGTTGTAAAAGTTTAAAAAACGGAATTACTTTTCCTATAATATCTACTTATTATTTTAATGAAAAGCACCTGTAGCACCTATAACCGCATATTTATAATTTATTTTAATATTTATTTAGGAATGTACTTTCTCTACATCATTTTTAAAACCAACCAGAATTAAGGAGTAGGTATAGACCCACCAATTTGGTCTATTAATTTGAGATTAAAGTAAAATTAGTCCCCATTATTATTATTATACATTGAACACTACAATGGAACAAGTATTAAATTTAATTTGAGATGTAAAACCAGTGTCAAATGTTTCGTACAATTTGATAGGTCAAGCAATAGATTTTAATATCAGAAAGGCTTTATAGAGATATGTATCACGGTCATAAAAGTGGGCTTGGTTATCTGTCTAGATCATAAATCAAACCTACTAGATACAATGCATTGATTACTGGCTGAGTGACTATTTAAATCACCGTGACATGTGACTTTCATATTTTATTTGTGCGGGTCATGGTGATTGTAACAAATTAAAAAGTCATTGCGTAAGATTGCTAGGCCTATCAGTCCTACATTTCAAGTGTTAGTAGGTTTGAGTTACCATTAAATAAGTTACGTTATTGTAATGCAATTTAATTAAAACGATTCATTGCTAAATGTAGGTGTGACTGTCTGACAGCTATCTGCCCACAAACATGAAATAGGCCCAGTTACACCTATCGAATATATAATTATCTACTTAGACTAATTTAAATGATAACGATTACCGTTTTGATGACGTTCATGTCAAAAACAGGAAACAGGAAAATATATTATAGAACAAATCTTTATGCACATAGCAATCGATATCCAGAGGCCGTAAATATTTTGTTAGAAAATATGAAACTCTGGCGAGCGCCTAGGTTACTTCTGACATATCAATCTGTAATAATTATCTACTTACTATTATAATGTATAGAAGCCGTTCCTGTTCATGGAAAATGTAGTTGGAATCCACTTACAAATGGTAGTATAAAAATAAAATATGCCATCAGAAATGTGTCACAATTTATACAGTAGGTATTATATATATATATATATAGTATTATATTATATATTTATATAATAATAGGTATCAGATCTGTATATGAATGGTCCCATTGCTGGACGCCGGACTCTTCAGAGTGAGAAGGGTTAGGCGGTAGGCCATAGTCCACCACGCCGGCCTAGTGCGGGTTGTCAAACTTCGCATATTTTTGAGAACATTATATTAGTAAAATTACAAGGTACATTATACTAGTAAAATTATAAATTTTAATGTAGGTATGTATTTTAAAAAGAAGATGACATATAGCTTTATCTTATGTGTATATAAATAGATTTTTATGTACAGGAGTGAGTTCTTTGTCAAGCAATGAAATCTATATCTGTACATATATATAAATAAATAAAATTGAAGTGTCTGTTTGTAATGTCAAAATAACAGCTACCAAGGTACATACATATAACAAAACATCTATTTTAAAATTTTAAGTATAGAATTCTTGCACTGTTATTAAATGTAGTAAAGTTGCTTATCGCTTAAAATACGGCAATTAGACTATACTTATACATGTTATAATTGTGGTTAGTTGAAAAACTCCGAAAGTTGCGGTAATTCGAGGATTACAAAGGCCAGCCTATAGTTTGCCACGAGTGTCCACAGTGTTAACGAGACAACTCATAACTTTTAAACATGAAACCAACATCTAAGACTACGGGCTAATTATATATTGTAGTAACCATACTTAAAAAGCCAAGTATGATGTCATCGGTGTTAAAAAAATTTTTTTTTAGATCCAACAGAGTAGGAATCTTCTTCCTGTTGTCCTAAATTGATAATATTAGTACGTATATACAATTTATCATACCTATATAATTATGAAAATGACATATTTCCTATACCAGCTATACCGATAGGTATATTATGTGATTAACATCTTAATACATTTTATTAAATAGATACATTTAGTAGCCATTAACTTGGGCATCAAACATTGAGCCACGGAATTATCAGTTACATTTCCAACCACTAAATTATTGTGACAGCCGACCGGTTTAATCAGTAACAGAAATCTAATTTACACTGGTACGTTTATAATTATTAATAATTGCATACTTACTAAATGGTAATAAAATATATCTAAAATTCATCTAGTGTCTGTCAAAGTTTTAAAGCTATATCGGATGTTGAAAGTAGCGGATGACGAAAATTGATTTTAAATATAGTTTAGTAATCTTAAATGCAATTATAGACCTATTCCATTACTTAATGGATAAACGGATAAGAAAGCCAATTAGGTATATACATAATACATGTATAAAAGAGCTTTTTATACCGATGAACAAAATTTTAACAAAAAAGAAAACCGACTTCAAAAAGAATATTCTAAACAAAAAATGCACTAAAAATTTAGGAAATAATTGCGTATTCTTATGAATAATTAAATTATTGTTATTAATGGAGTCGGTGTCAGCTAATGTAGGTTTGTAACTACTTAAATACTTACTATAACCATAACATAACATTGCCATGCACAATTACATACAGACGCAGCACGCGGCGCGGGCGGCTAACACCGACTCCAAAATAATACAATAATACAATAATTTAATTATTCACAAGAATACGCAATCATTTCTTAACTTTTAGTGCATTTTTTGTTGTAGAATAATAATTTTTGAAGTCGGTTTTCTTTGTTGTTAAAATTTTCTTTATTACTCGGTTTTTAGTGAATCTGAAGTTCGATAACTGATTTTATTTGTCTGAGTATGGTTAGACCTACTAAACGCGCTGCTCGTAAAAATATGAGACAGCACCGTTTAAATGAGACAAACGAAGAAAAGGAGAAACGCCTTTCTAAAAATAGGAAATTGAAATGGCCCTGGAGGTATCCAGGGCCATTTCAAGAGACTTATGAAGAGTGCAAAAGTAGGTTTTCGAAAATGCGGGCTTACATGAAAAATGTTTTGGACAGAAAAAATCGGGATATGCCGTTTAAATCATTTTTAGCCATAGTCCATCTCATGATTATACCAAATACCGTTGGGATGATATGTTTTATGTTTGTTCCGGTGCCTAATGGCTTCAGCGTCATATTAAAAGTTGTATTATAGAAATACTTTTTGTGTATACCTTGTTGAGTTTAACAGGTGCACGTAAATTCATACTATTAAATGCTATCAATAACTAATTTGGAATTGTGTAAACAATACATAAACATACTAATTATGTATGTGACTGTAGCAATCACGGCAGATTTACTGTCATGTATAACACCGTAGATCTTTATCAGAACATCACCCAATTAGAATGGGGCTACCTCTAAACACTACGAAGGGCTTGCAAACCATCCTACACAGTTGTATATTTTGTTCTCTTGAACCGACGGGCGTGTATGAGGAATGTGATGAAAGTGAATGAAGCCAGAGAAGTGTGTCAGGATCGTAGCAAATGGAAATCCGTAGTCTCTGCCTATCCCTCTGGGAAACAGGCGTGAATCTATGTATGTATGTATGTGCCAAAAATGAGAACATCATCAATGTAGCCAAATACGCATTATTAAGAATGAATGAAAAATTACTAGTCAGATCTTAATAAAACTTAAATGGGACTAAGTCGAAAGCACCAGCATTCAAATAAAAAAAGAATCATCGAAATCGGTTCAACTAGAAAAGAGATATGAGGTAACATAGGTAGAATAAAAAAAACCTACAGTCGAATTGAGCACCTCCTCCTTTTTTTGAAGTCGGTTAATAAGGAGGGTACCTATAGATATGCATCACCTGATAATTTGCGTCGCTTCGTCTTAGGTTTAAATCCTTCTTTGTGCATGAACTTTTTGTACCTCTATCAAGAACTAAACCACAGTGGTGCTCTGCGCCACCTGTGGTTTGATTCTTGCGAATCAAAAATACAAAACAACAAACGTAATCGGAAGGAGAATGAAGTAAACATGTATGAAAATTACATTCGTTTGTAAAACGTTTTTATAAAAAAAGCAATAATTTTTTTTTGAAAGAAAGAAAGAAAGAAAGAATATAATTTTATTCGTTCCACGCTCATAATATAAGGTAACAGGAAACACAACCAAAAGTACCTATAGAACAAATAAGGTCCTGCATCAGCAATGTTGCAGTATATCCACAACGCTGGTATTCTCGCAGAGCCTGAAAGATTTCGGTGCATGTAGGCAGTAACATACATACATACAACTCAATTAAAAACAAAAAGAGTAATTTAAATAAATTAGGCAGAAGGTAGATGGCAGAAAGTAATTGCATACTAAATAATAATATAATATAATAATATTTCATACATTTTGATCTTTCCGCTGGCGTAACTATGACAAAACAATGGTTTTATTAGCACACCTGCTTGACCTATTGAGGCTCAGCAGTAACTAAACACAATAGATTATAATTATGTCTGATATTCTAAGACTTGACAGATTAACAATCCATATTATCATAAACAGGAGTTACTTACACAAAAGTCTTCCCTCCTAACGTGTATTCTACCACTATATTTTGCAGCAACGGGTTGGTCTCAGAAAGCGAGGTGATGTCGAAACTCTTTACAATTTTTCCTAGGAGTATGCTGATGACAACCACCTTCGGCGGGCAGGTACATCGTGGCGTATTCAGTGTGTCCACAACGCCACTGTCCAGAATCCACAGCTTGCTCTGCGAAGAAATAGGTATCGATCTGTATAATTGATGGAATATCTATTTCTATTTTCGCAGCTTTGTTTTAGGCGCCAGGTTAGTGCTTAATGCACACAAGCGTAAAGCCACGGGACCAAAAAGGCAAACGTATTTAAGGAATAATCTGCTGGATTTACATAGCATTTTAATAAATTAAGAAGTTAGTATGTGTCTTCATAGTTTAAATGTAATACAAAACTTCGTAATAATAATAATAATAATATTCTATCACATACACGCAACACCATCTAGCCGAAACTAAGCAGAGCTTGTACTATGGGTACTATACAATGGATAAACATACATATATACTTTTTTTTTGTAAATACATACATATTATACATAGAAACACCCAGACCAAGACAAACATCCATGTTCATGCACACAAATGTTTGACTTGTGCGGGTATCGAACCCGCGACCTCAGGCGTGGCAGTCGGTTACACTAACCACTACGCCACCGAGGCCGACAAAATAAAGTAATCTAATAACTAAGTCCGTATGTCTGTTCAATCAGCGTTTTTATATCCTTACATGACTTGAAGCAGTATTTTTTGCTTTGAATCTAAACCGATTAAAATCAAAAAATACTGCTTCAAGTCAGTCTTAGCGTATCATTTGTGTACTACCTGTTTATTTAATGGGAGTTACTAGACAGCTTTAAATGTATATTACGTATCTGAGAAATGAATAGTTAATAGCGTACGATATCGCAATGATATTGCACCATTATAAGATAAAATTGCTTTTTTGTTTTATTTGGACTGCAAAATGTTTGTGTAGAACATATTATAAACTTTTTGCAGTAAGTTTTTTTGGTTTGAATATTATGATTTCATAACTCACGTTAGTGTTTAATAAATAGAGTCACATGCAATTTTAGATTAAATTGTTTTTCAAAAACAGTGTTAAATAAACATCGCGATAAAATCCGTATATAGGTAGTAGTTTAATTTCAATGAATAACATTCGCGTAAACAGAAGACAATATTATAAGTAAGTATGTTATAAATATGAAAATATATTGATACTTCATTATATTATTGTTTTATTTAGTTACATAGATAACGTAAACTTATATTTTTTGTATAATTTGGGTTAATAATTAATAGTAGTAACCCTTTACCTAAACTAAAATTAACACTGGTAACACATGGATGGGAAAGGAATCCGCACTTTCTCAATCGCAAGTCCATACCATAATCAAAAATTAATGCGGCATATGAGCTATTAAAAAGTTTGAATATCGCTGATATCATATTTAGGCAATTGACAGGCCATGTATTACATTTCGTTGCTACGGTGTAATTTTTATAATAAACGATAATAAAATTCGGCGGTTCTATTTATAGATGATTAATCACCTTACGCAACATTTGTATCATATAAAAAGAAAAGATTAAACTGTGCTCGATGGAGCAATAACTAGCAGAAATACGTTTGAGAGCGATATATTTTACACATGGAGCCGATCCGTTCTATTCATTGTTACACATTTACCTACTTTAGTTGCATAACTAAAGTTCAATTGAATGGAAACTGCAGATAATACAACGATACGTAAAATATATTATTACTCGATATTGTATTTATTTGATCAAGCAAGTTTGTTTGGGGTGAGAAAATATTTTTGATTATGGATATTACTGATCTAATATTGATTTATACACTACAGTAGCAATTGCTACATTTGTTACGTACTAAAACATCGTACAATGTCGTAATATAATCTTCATAATATATATAATATTTTGTAATTGATCGTTTGTAAATTAATCAAGTAACACCATCATTTCTTATTGCGATATAAATTGTCTAACTGGATGTGTAGCCGTGTGTACATACATACCCAGTCAGGCGCATGTATGCGGAAGCGCCGCGCAGCAGGCATCTCTCCGTAACCACACAGTTTGGTCGTGCTATATGATATCTACAACTATATATCAGATACTAGTCAATATACATTTACATATATCGTCGAAAAGTATTTAATTTGGCTATCCAGAACAACACTTCTGGGAAACAACACATTTTTTTTTATCCATTTAAAGTTTACAAGCAAGATAAATAATAAATCTAATCTAAACTAATATTATAAAGAGGAAACATTTGTGTTTTTGTATGTATGTTTGTAATGTTTTCACACAAAATCTATTGGACCGATTTCAAAAATTCTTTCACAATTGGAAAGCTGCATCTTCACTGAGTGACATAGGCTATATTACATTTTCAAGAAAATAGGGATACTTAATAAAAATGAAATAATATAACCCAAAGTGTGAAAAAATTAGTCATAAAAAATCTGTCATCACGTGAGCTGCGGAAACTATTGATGATAGAACAAGAAAATGTTCTACACTATTATAGACCGTATCAATATCTACAAAAAGTCTGCAATACCATACATCCAACTACTGTAGTTATGCTAATATAACTACTTGTTTACATTTTAAAAGTTGATAAAAGTGCCGAAATAGTCAAACCATATTATTCATACCTCTGTATTAATCCTTATCCCATTAAATTATATTTTATTAAAGACAATTTCAATAACCGTAAAATAATTTTTAAATTATTAAAATCGGACATTTCATTCAAAAGATATAATTCTTTAGATATAGTTGATAGTTTCTAAATATTAGTAGGTAGTTTTTTTAAAGTGTTAGCTATATAGGTGTAGTTAGACTTATTAATTTCTTTAGTTGTAGTTTTATATATTAAAATTAGATAACAAATTAAAAGTAGGTATTGGGTAATAAATTAAAGTCCACGCGGACGAAGTCGCGGGCAACAGCTATATTTAATAAAACTATGGTACCCAGGATAATCTGGGTCCCGGAGTTTTGTTTTATGGCTGAAACCGTATTCGTATTACTTTGTTAAGTAAGGCTTTGTGTCATTGCTATATTCTAAAGAAATTAAAATAATGTTAGATATTCTGCGGAACGAGGCTTTGATGGTGTTACACGTAGAATGTAAAACTTGATAAATTATATGCGTGTATTGCGTCCACATTACTAATAATGTGAACGCAATACAAGTAGTGTATATTAAAGTGCAGTGTTTACGCATGTGTTTTTATTACCTAGATTTTATAGGCTATTGCATAAAAAGATGTTGCTGAGTAATGTAGGCTTGCCAAACCTAGCGTATGTCGTATTCGAACGCCTCAGTTTGCCTAAGTTTTATACTTAGATGTGCCTATGAGTTAGTTAAACGCATAAATCGTAACATTGTGATTTCGTTAGCTGTTTTCTGCTCAAAGTATATGCATAATAGCGGACGAGGGTTTGCCGTCTACCTACTTAGAATTGTGAATTATTTTCACGATCGGCCGAAAACAACGCAAGAAAAAAAAATCTTCTACAGTTTCATTTAGTTTACTTGTGACTGACGTATGGATGATGTAGTTTTGTGTCCGCTATTTCATTGCTTGTTAAGACATCCGCCGCGATACAGACATTATTCCTAGTATCTACGTCAGTTATATTTTTAACAGTTATACATTGATAACTGATAACACACAGTTATTTGCTATTTGACGCAAGATCTTAATAGGGTTCGCACGCAATGCAATATAACGCCTTCTACAATTTTCAAGCCCAAATTTGGTAAGGTGTAACATTTATCAAGTAATAGCTAAATTATATAAATAATGGATCAACACTGCTATGCCATCAATCTTTAGTGCCGTGTTAATTGGATTTGCCATAAAGAAGTACTTACTAGGTGGTCCAGATAGAAATCGACAGCGTTTTGTATGACGTTGCAGTCTCCAAGCTTGTGAGTACGAAGTTCTGGAAAAGGTTGAAGCTCCACCTTGTGTTTTTCTTGGACAATCAACCATAGCGTCGCTGGAATGCCTGGCTTCATCCTGAAGAGCAATATAGGTACCGATATTAATGAGTGGTTTCTATTCGAGGTAGTATACAGGTTAATAAATAGTTCGACACAGGTTACAATGGGTGAGCCCGAAATAACCTCACCGCTCCAATTTTCCCGCGAAGAGGTAAGCTTAATAAGCTTAATAAGCTTAAGCGTAAAAATAAAATTTTCAATGGTTAACAGTAGTCCACCATCAATAGAAATTACTTATTTATTAACCTTTCAATTGTTAGAGTGCCAGGCATAACTGAAAACCTATTGTGGCTGGCCGTCAGTGCGCCCCTGCTATTCAATAGGTTAATATTCCCCGGGCACTAAATCCAAAATCTGCTGTGCTGTGATAACTCTCGCTATACAGACCAAGCCATATATCGCGGTGAACCTTAGAAACATGCAATTAATAGACATAAAGTAAACCAAGTCTCAGTACAATAAATTTGTGGATCAAACAAATAATTTTGCCGTGTGGGATTCGCACCCACAAGAATCAGCGCTCCGACGCGACGCCTCCGACAGCGGAGAGTCGAGGCATCTGACAGTAAACAGATAGGCCATCTGAGTAGTCAATCTGATATAGCCTTTACTGAATTCATAAATATAAAAATTCTAGTAGCCCGTCAAGATTTCACCCTGGTTGCAAGTAATATAATTATAGCTTATGAAATGTTCCTTTCAAATCTCCACATACCAATATGCATTTTCTTTATAATATTATAGTAAGTCTAAATAGCACATTAGTAAATGGATCGCATCGATTTCACTTGTTTGTTCTATGTAAATATCATGCAGGACTATTGAATAGATCTACATACATATAAGAGTTTAGTACTATAACGACGTCTTTCACCAACAGAACATACTCTAAACTAAACATAAAAGTTAAATATCAAGCGAACCTGGGAGTTATAACATAGACGTCTTCTTGAACAGCCACTGCTTTCGTCGCGATAACATTTTCTCTCGCGAATTGTCCACTGTTTATCAATACATCCAGTCTATGTTCACACTGAAGATGTATGGGTCCTCCATTCCACGCAAGGTTTTTAAATACACCATACACTGATATTGTTTGATATAATATTAAGGCAATTTTTATAACACTGTACACCATTTTGTCAGATGCGAGTAAAACGTATTAAAACGAAATCGGTTTGCGAATAATGCATCAATTTTAAACGGCAACAGTACCTTGTGCAGTGAATTGAATTGCTGACGTGAAGGGAATCGTTTCAGAGAAAACTGCATTTTTGGAATGTTTTGATTAGTCACAAAACGTCATTTATTAAGATAGCATACCTACTTATATATACTTTATAGCGCTGTATAATACTTACAAATTGGTCTGCTTAATCGCGCTAGCAAACTCACATCTGAATCAGCTGTTACCTTTTCTTTTTTTTTTCTTGGCGATTCGTATCTGATGCATACCCTCTCGCCACAAGGGGAGGCGAGAGGGTTATTTCCGGCTCTCCCGTAATTCGGGCCTACGGACCAAAACCACACGGTGTGCCAACTCGCTGCTTTGTGTAGTGGATGGGTCACTGGAATCGAGACTGCATGAGCGATCAGTCAACCAGTGTCCAAGAATAAATTAGGACTACGACTCCTGGGTGACGTCCCGGTACAACACACGGCGTCGCTCCGACTCAATGGGTGACGGGCATCGTTCCGACTCAATGGCTGGCGGGCGGGAGGAATTTAAGTTTGTCTACAGTACATGTACCTACATGGCAATAACAGTAGGCTGAGATGAGTAGGTAGAAATTAATGTTTAGCGGGACAGACCTGCCGTTCTGTACTGGTTAGACTGTTAATTATTGAAAACCCAGAAATAATTAAAAACCTATTGTATCTGGTCGCCGGTATGCCGGATTTAAAAGTGTTTCTTTAAAATCGGCCTGACGGCCACGTCTATATTCATAGAAAGAATATACTGTTAGACGGACGCACTAATGTATACGGCTGGTGGTAGATACATATATAATGAAATATATATTTTATATTATATATTTTGTATGCACAATTAAATTATATATACATTTTTAAATATAATTCAATTTTTAGCTGGTTGTTTGTAACAACCTTGTTACTAATAATACATATTATAATGGAATCCTTGTTACAAATTCTTGTTACAAATAATTTTATATTACACTCTACTGAAAAATTTTAATTAAATTTCCGCAATAAATGTTATTGTTTTAGCACGAGTTTAACTATTTATTGTTTACTAACTTCATTGAAATATCACGCAACTTGCCAACATGTGTTATGTTAGAGCACTAGAATATTTACTTCTAGTCGTTTTTATCAGTTTTTGTGACAGTATGCGCCTGTAAAGACGCGTAAAATTAAAATTATATGTACTATAGTTTAGTATTATTACGTTACACGTTAAACTATGGCAAGATTACTACATGGTTAGACAACCGAATTTCGAAACCAATCATGTAAATTGATCGCTACCAAATTCCGATACGCTCTGATTGTTTTTGCAGGAACATGATCTAACTCTTCCAACACACAGGGTTGGGCTCATGTTTCCTGTTACTCTGACAGTCTCCGATACTGTGTCATTATATCGAGCGAGGACAAAAAGCGACAATTGTGTGTCGCCTGGGAACCAAGCATACCACACAGTTACTGATAGTTGCAGAATTTAGTTCGCCGTACTGTTTGGTGCGGTAATAATCACTTGTTTCATTCCATTGCCGCTCAATACACGGTTAATGTGCAATTTTAACTCATTTGTATTCTGTTTTACGTAAACGTATAATATATTAATATATGGTATAATTTAATTAGATAATTAGATGTATTATATATTATAATTAGCATTGTAATCTATGAAAGGAGACTCGCGGTTTTCGGCCTGAACACCTACAGAAATAAAACTTTTACGAAAAAAAGGTTATTATATGGAAAAAACTATTTTCTTCAGTACTACTTTTCAGAAAACTTGTCTAAGTGGAGAAACGTAATTTCCAAGTTAGCGGCTACAAAGTGAAAAATCGATACTTGTATGTAATTGATACACTCCCACTTTGTACATTAAATGAGATTGGTTCCTTAATCACTTATATCCTAGAGTAGAGGTAGGTGTTGCCCAGGATAATGAGATATTTTATAAGATTTTAAATTCAAATCACAGGTTTTTGAAATCGATTATTCACTCAATATCTGTAATAGATAATTCATGTTTGATGTCATACTAAAAAATCAGTAAATAGTTTTTTTAGGTTGGCATCAAACTGTTACTTGTCTCCCGTTATCTGACGATGTCGTTGCGATCCCGCGCCGGCGGCGTTTCTAAACTATAAACTTAAGTTACAAGCACAGTTGCTTTCTGAATCATGTCGAACCTGAGACTTAGCTTGGAACCTATATAATAATAAAATAAAGTATAATAAGTACGTCATATTAGTGAATTAACATACATACATACAATATTAGAAGTTTTCGTGCATGACTTAACCTTATGTCAATGTCATAAGTTAATGTCTTATATTTACTTACAGACAAGTTTTTGGAAAAAGTTAAAACCATACATGGTTTTCTAATTAATAATGCTATCAGGATACATTGAAATTAACCGTGTAGGTAACCAGGCCGAACGCCCCTAAGAAACCCGCCAATCTCCTTTCATTTGAAAATTTACTTGTAAATTGTATCTTGTAATGGCGAAATCGTGGTACCGTTTATGATTGATGAGTGCAATGCATTTTAGATGTACATATATTTTAATGAATTGGAGCGTAGTTAGTATATTTGTCCATTGCCTAATATTTCAACTAAGTATACAGTATGTATAAGTTACATAAGTATGTATGCGTTGGTAAATGAGTATATTTTGTTTTATTTCAAAACGTGGGCTAAAAATAGGTTTTTTTATATCTGAAGTCTAATTACTCTAATTAGACAGAATCGTTAAAATAATAATCAGCGGCGCGGCGGCGGTAGTTTAATGTATTTTGAACTTGCGATCGAGAAGTCATCAATTCGGAGGGAGAACTACAGGTCTCCCCCTTAGGACCAGGGTACTGCGGAGTCAGGAAGCCCACTGCGCCTCGAAAGGTGTGTTCTATCGACCGCTGACCAGAGTGCGCGGTGCCTGACATTGAGGTTGGACTCGCAGGAGCTATGTGGTTAGCCGCAGAGGACGACATGTTCGTTGCTCGGCAAGCATGTGGCGTTCGAGCGTCGGACTCATGCGCGGCTAGTGCGAACCAGTCGATCGCGCGAGGCACGGCGTTGTCTTTAGCGAAGTGGCGGCGTGAAACCTGCCACAACGCATCTCGGGCGGTTGCCTGCTCAGCAAGTAAGAGTCATAGCTAGAGTGA